>JAKFHU010000760.1:2500000-5000000 GCA_023783475.1 Daubentonia madagascariensis
TTACAAACTTTCATTACTGTATATATTTGGAAGAAAATAGGTTTTTTTAAGCTATAATTTTTCATGGTAAATATGGTACCAAATGTAATCATGAAAGTATTAATGTGGCATAGTATTATGGTATTGGAAAGAAACACAAAATTCATAAAAGTTATGCTCTTTACTTTAAAAAGAACTGTCTAACCAAGATAATTTCTACAAGTTTTAAATGAAAAAAGCTTAGCATTTTCCTTGATAATTATCCCTAAAGTCTAACAATAGCTCTATTCAAGAGCTCTTGTTATATGTAATAAAAAACGTCCAATTTTTTACCAGTTTCCCCCAGAAGAGAAATAATTGATTCCCATTCTTTGAATGACTTAAAAGGCTTTCAATTAAATGTTTCTGTCTTATAAATGTGGAGATAGTCTGAAACCATGGCCTGGTCTCCAAGCGGGCACTCAGTTCAAATGGGTCACGTTTGTTAGTCTATTCCAGTGTGGAAGTGGAAAGAATCTCATATAAATTATGAATCCCGTGAAACAATTGGAGAGATAAAATATTTAATGTATTGTGATAAATCTAGTTATTTTGATTCTATAATTACATCAATTATATTATACAATAATTATATTTCCATTGAATATAACCAAGTATAGTTCTATATACTTGGCCCCATTGATAGGGGAGCATTTAAGGCTATAGTGAGTGACTTCAAAAGCAGTAAGATGTTATTTTTCCCAGAGTTCTAAGGGACACCTGAGTCTTGTCTTGGCACAACTACCCTTCTCTGATGGAATACCTAAGGGATACATATGAAAGGTAAATCCAGATGCCATTTACTTATTAACTGGGCTAGATCCCAAATCCCAGTTATTTGGCAAATTGAACTGGAAAAGTTTGCTTAGACTAGACCCAAGTTGAATCTATTTCTTCTCCTGAGAATGAATCTTACCACCAGATCTCAGAAATGAAAGCAGCCAGCATTTGCATGTAAAGAAAAGAAGAGAGCAAAGATAGATATCTGCTTCCCTTTTTGTCCAGCCAGCTCCATGAAGTAGGAAGCCAGTGAGAACTCACTTGTTAGTAAGTAAATGCAGCGAATCTTGTACTGAATCTGAGCCAATCAGGTTAGTATTGGAGGGAATAAAAAAAAAAGAAAGTAGTGGGTAGAGGAGCAAGAACCTTACCTCGTCCCTGGCAGGACTGCTGAGTGTTGGAAAATTCAGGCCTGTCCTCTTACCCTGTGTACAGAGTACTCTGCAAACGCAGCTGGAGGCTTCAGCTTCCCCCTGGGATATCCTGCCAAAGCTCGTCTCATATGTCTTTTCCACAACAACTAAAGAAAGATCAGGAGATCTCCAGACAAGGGGTCCCAACCATCTGGGGGTGAGCTCCGATGAAGAAATTCCAGGGCAATGATCTAGAGTTGGAATCCTTTGCTCTGTAGACAAAAGTTCTACTAAAGAAAAACAGTTTCAACATTATTTCCTATTGGTGTCTATAGGACTGCACATTTCTTGGAAAGAAGATCTATTCTTCTGATATCTGTATGCCTGGCAATAAATGTTTGATGAATGAGTGGAGCAGTCAGAGTAAATATACAATTAATTTTCACAGTAAGGGTCATGGAGAAGAGAGATATTTGAAGAAAGTTACACAACCAAACACATTAAATGTAACAATTATTCATTCTGATTTGTAAGCTGAAAGATAATGACACAAAATATTTGCATATTTTATTAATTACTCAGACATGGCTGTTATTCAACTCAATGTTATGAGGTAATATGAGAAGATGCAAAAGAGGAGCTTTATCAAGTAAAATTCCAAGGGGTTATGAATATTATTAAGATTTTTTTAAAGTTTCCAAACTAAAGACTGTGTCTAAATAATTACAGGGATAATTTCAAGAGGAGACATCAAAGCTTCCGTCTTTAATATGGATGTTGTGGATATTCATTCTGTCATTCAACAAAATGCAATGAGTACTATGTGCCAGGCATTGCCCTAGACATCAAGGGTTTAGAGATACAGCAGGGTCCCATTCCAGCCAGGTACACAAACATAGGAAAGAAGAGTATGCAAATCTATGGGAATGTGGGAAAGGAAGATTTCTTATATGCGTCTAGATAAGTAGCTAGAGAAACCATTTTTATAAGATCTGGAGGATGACTAGACTATTTCCCCACATGAACTTTGAGTGGGGGGATGTATACAAGGCCAAAATGAGGTGCTATGGTCTGATTGTTGGTGTCCCCCCAAAATCCATATGTTGTAACCTAATAACCAATGTGATAGTATGAAGAAGTAGGGGCCAGGTGCAGTGGCTCATTCCTGTATTCCTAATACTCTGGGAGGCTGAGGCAGGAGGATCACTTGAGGCCAGGAGTTTGAGACCAGCCTTAGCAAGAGCAAAACCCCATCTCTACAAAAAATAGAAAAATTAGCCGGACATGGTGGTGCACATCAGTAGCCCCAGCTACTTGTGAAACCGAGGCAGGAAGATCACTTGAGCCCAGGAGTTTGTGGTTGCAGTGAGCTGTGATGATACCACTGCACTCCAGCCAGGGCAACAAAGTGAGACCCTGTCTCCAAAAAAAAAGGGGGGGGGTGAAACCTTTGGAAGTGATTAAGTACATCCTCATGAATGGGATTAGTTTCCTTATAAAAGTGGCTCAAAGGAGTTTCCTTGCCTCTTCCACCATGTGAGGATACCACAAGAAGTTGCCATTTCTGAGGAACAGGCCCTTGGCAAACACTGAATCTGCTGGCACCTTGATCTTGGACTTCCCAGCCACCAGAACTGTGAATAATAAGTTTCTGTTGTTTAGAAATTACCCAGTCTCAAGGATCTTGTTATAGCAGCCCAAATGGACTAAGATGTGGGGTGAGGGTATTGATTTGGGGAGGAGAGCATTTAAAAGTAAAGAAAGTAAAGAACATGGCATAATGAAAGCATGAAAGTGTATGGTGCTTTTGGAGACTTAGTTCTCTGATGGGTGAAGTAGATTTTGCACATATGGAAAGGGGTGAGAATTTGTGGGGAACAGAGTGGTAGGAAGTGCGACTTTAAGATGGACTGGAGACAGATTGTCAATGTTCTTGGCTGCCGTGCTGCAGAGTTAGGACTGTTAACCCCCCGCACCCCCAAGGCTACTCTATGATTGACACCTACTTCAAATTAGTGTACTCTCCCCAGGGACCCAGAGCCCAACCCTTTGCATCTTCTCTGGGATCATGCTTAATGAATCATCTTCTTTACCATCAGCCTCTCCTTTTTTTGCTGTGTTTTCCCTTTAGTGTTTAAAAGCCTGAAATGTCTTGCATAATTAAAAAAAAACCTCATGTGGGTAGCCCTCACCGGACACCATGCTCTTTCTTCCCTCCCCTTCCCTTCATTAAGATGGATCCATGTTCTATATAATCGCCTCAGGCCCTCTCCTCCCTCCTAATTCCACCTCGATCCAGATTCTGCTCCACCGTCATCCTTCCCTGTGCTGACAGGCACCACCACTCACCCTGTTATCGCCTATTCTAGAGGACACCTTTAAGCTCATATCTCAGTGGGGTCTTCTGCTGCATTTTTTAGTGTTGCACATGTGCTCCTTCTGTATACCTTCTACTACTTTGGCATCACGTGAGTTCACTTACCTGGCTCACCATTCGTTCTTGGTCTCAGAAGGAGGCTACTCCTCTAGCCGCCATTTAATGCTGACGTTCTTTGTGATCCAGCTCCTGTTCTGCTTTTTTTCTCATTCTATGTACTTTTCCATGAGTAATTTCATATTCACTCATGGTTTGAACTGGCAAATACATATACGATGGTGACTCTGAAATCTGTCTCTCTCACTTTGTCTTCTCTGAATTTTAGATTTGTATACCCAACTTCCATCGTACACCTCCACTTGGCTATCCCACAGTATCTCAAACTCCAAAAATACAAGAAATGATGTAATGATCTCCAAGTCTGCACTTTCTCTTATATCCTCTAACGCCAACCCACAGCGTCACCACTCACCATGCTGTTCTTCCACACTGCTTCGTCTCTGTCATTACCCCTCCTTCAGGTAAGTTATCACAAAAAATCTGGTGATTTTAGCCCTAAATATCTCTTACTTTTATTATTTTCTTTATATTATACACATACCAGGCTCATCATCTGTCGTCTGTATAACTACAATATGCTCCCAATCAATATATTTGCCCCCATTTATTTCACATTTATTCCACTCTTCATCCAGCATTTAAAGGGAATCATTTTGAATGTGACTATGAAGTTCCCTGATTAAAACCTATTATTGGTTCCCCACTACTCAAGAGACACAAACCTTGCATCATGGTGTCTGCGTGCTTCTTTAAGACAGTGGAAAGGTTTCTCACTGAACTTGAAATGAAATCCATATAATCCACCATGATCTCCAAGGTCTTGCAAGGGAGTCTCCTTGTCATCTTACCGATCTCATTTTAGATGCACCACCCTGCCATGCGCGTGCTTTCTTCAGCCACAGTGATCTTCTTTCAGCTCTTCGAAGAAGCCAAGCTCTTTCCCACCACAGGGCCATGGAACTCCTCCAACTTTGCATGTGCTAGTTTCTTCTCATCTTTAAATGAGATCTGCTCAGAGAGCCCAGCCCTGGCCATCACACCTGAAGTATGTCTAGCCTCTCGCTTTTCATATCAACCATTTGTGTTTTCCTTCACAATATTCATCAGAACTTGCCCCAGTATTATGTATTTGACTCTTCACCTGTAGATTGTGAACTCCAGGAGAGCCGGGAAGGCTTTTTTCAGGTTTACTCACATCCTCGGCAGAATGCCAGGCATACAGGAAGCACTCAATAGTTGTTGGACAGCTGTGTGGTGTGTGTGATCTTTATGATCCCTCACTCCTACATCCTTTTCTGTCCTTCTGAGCCTCTGCTTCCTGCCTCATAATTTATGTTTTCATAATTCTGAATTGCTTGCAGTTACTGAGAAAAACTTTGTACCTTTTCTTCTGCTCTTACATCTGCCTGGATAATCATCTATGCTTCCCTTCCTTCCGAGCCTGGATGACTCTTTAAGCCTCAGCTTGGCATCATGCCCCCAGGAAACCTTTCTGAAAACACAGGCTCCGCTCAGCCCACTTGCACTGGGCTTCAGTACACTAGGTGCCTCTCTGTAATTACACTTTCCATGTTACATTAAAATGATCTTCTTTGGGAGGCCTCCCCACCTTCCCAATCACACATCTTTATTCAAATTCCTTAAAGGGAAGGCCCATACCTCACTTCTCCTTGTACCCCCACCTCCAAGTATAGTGCCTAACAAATAAATACTTGTAGAGTAACCCTACTTTTATTTTGAACTTTACCCTTCAGGTAACAGAGATTTCAAGACTACTAAGCATAAAAGTGGCATGATTAAATGTGTTCTTTTAAATAATCATGCAGCAGTTCCGTGGAGGCCAGACTGTAGCAGGCAGAACCTAGTGCAAGATGGGGACACCCGGAGACACTGCGATTAAGCAAGCGAGAGATGCTGAGCCGGGGCAGTGTCCAGGTAAGGTCGCCTGAAGGAACATAGACTTAGTAAGACAAGAGAAGCAATTTGAAATGGTAATGATAGGGAAGGTGAATCTAAGATGACCAAGTCTTCTCATTTGATTAACTGAGTGAACAGTGTAGCATCTGTCAAAAGCAAAATGGTATGTGATGAGGCTACCAATACGGTGCGATTAAATGTCATGCATAACCTTTGAATTCTATCAGCCTCTTTTACCAGTCGAAGAATATTTTAGTTTGTTCGTTCTCATTCCTGTATTAGCTAATGTTCATTTTGCTTATTTGTACATTGCAGAATACTTTTACCAATAGTGTAAAATAAGAATTTAAGTACCTTTCATTTTTTAAAAACTGTTAAGTCCAACAGTCTTTCATGTTCTTTCTATGTAATTCAGAATGTAGCCAATATAGGGGAAGATAATGTTTTGTTTTACTTTCCGAAAATATAGTACACCCTTCCGGTAAAGTAAACAATTTTGTACGTTTACTTTAATTGTGAGTATCAACTCTCAAATTTCATTACCCCTTCTCTTAACATCTATATAATTTTACATAATTTCCAATTGCTTTCAATTCTGTCATTTAGATAAACTTCATTTCAGTGACTGAATAATGAGTTTTAAGAAAATCAGAATAAAAAACAAATATCAAATCCAAAGCATTGTGCTAATGTAATATGTTTTTTCCTGTGTGGGATCTTGTATATTCACTGAAAGAAAAAAAAAATCTAATAAAACATTTTCTTTAAAGTGGGAAAAAATTCTCAAAAATCATCAAAATAATTGAAATACTAGTCCATATTAGACCTATTCTATATACTCACAGAGTCAGATTTTGAAAAGAGCAAGATCTTTCAGGAAGATGAAATTTTAGGGTGTAACCCACAGAGATTTCCTGGGTGTGCTGGCCATGGAAATACAGTGTAGTGCATAAGCACGCAGGACCTGAAGTCACAGGGGCTTGCTCAAGTATCTCCTTTCCGGCAAGTTTCTTAACTTCTCTGAGCTTCATTTTCCCCAACTGTAAAATGAGAATAATAATTGAATTAGTCAAGAGTTTATGGGATGCAAGTTTGAGAAACGCAATTCAAATTAGTTTAGGTACAAAAAGGAACTTGTTACCACAGGTTGGTGAAAAGAGCCAAAGACACAAGCACTGACTGGCTTCACACAGCCTGTGTCCATGTGCTCGAACGGTGGATCTCTCCATCTCTCCATCTCTCAGGTCTGCTTTCCCCAGACTGGCTTCATTCCCAGGCAGGGGCTATATACATGATAGAAAAAAAGTTGTTAGCTCTTTTTTTTAGTAACATGAGCTATGAGGTCCTTTGTAATTCTGAAACTGTCAGAGAAAAAAATTACAACTTTCCTACTCTTTCCAACAAAATTCCCCAAAAGAAGCAATCAGTCATGCTTGGATGATGTGCCCATCCCTAAAGAAATTGTGCTTTCCAGAGAGAAGAAGAACTTTGATTGTCCAGGTCATGAGTCCAGTATTTGGTCCAGGGAAGCAAAAACAATTCCGCCAGACCTCAAGTTTCCAAGAAACTACTGGAAAACTAGCAAAGGTTTACTACCTTCAGAGGATAACTTATAGCAGCAAAGAGTTTTCCATTATAATAATATACATTCCAAGGTGGTTGAAGGGGTAAGTTAGAGGATGTATAAAAGCACATAAAAAAATTCAATAAGTTGTAGTTTTATTAAATCTTGGGGTAAAATATTAGTACAATCATGGGCTATCTTTTCCTTCTGCCTACAGAGGAGAAGACTATCTCTGCCTGACCAGTTCTTGGGCTTATAATGCACAGGTTAAAGATGAAGATGAGATGCAGTATTGGAGAATCTAGGAGCGTAATAATGATCATATATTGAACAAATATTTATTGAGTCTCTACTTAGTTCTAGACAGAGCTCCAGGTGCTAGAACACATTGGTGAGGAATACAGATGAAGTCTCTGCTCTTGTGTATTTGTGTAAACAAAATAATTTCAGATATGATTAAAGACTTCTAGAAAATAATAATAATATTAAAACTTAACTGGGATTTAATTACTTTAAATCAGGTGGTCTATAGAAATTTTGGCAAGAAGGTGATGAGGCAATGTTTCAAGACAGCGAGGACCTATTAGATGGAATGGCTGACAGAGACAGAGATGGATGGGAAGCAGGGTCTTGTGGGGCATGAGGAAGGATTTCCACTTGATTCATTTGAATCTAAAGGCACTAGAAGCTGTTGAAAGATTTTGAGGAGAAACATAATGTAATATGATCTGCTCTAGGCTATTAAAAGAATCATGCTAGCTTGTAAAAACTAAAAAACAAATAAATAAAACACATTAATGGGATCCAGAGTGGAAACAAGGCACGGATTAGAAAGCGGATTGCACGCGATGATGATGGAGACAAGGAACGTGGAGATTGCTATCAAGACAAAAAGAAAAGTGGGCCGATGCCAGGGGTGTCTTGGGGATAGGATTAGTAGGACGAAATCAACGTGGGGCTGGATGTGGAAACTGAGGGGAAAAGAGATCAAGGATCGTTTCTAGATTTAGTCTTAAGCAACTGGGTAGATAGAAAGACAGGAGGAAAAATAAATTTAGGGATAAAAGAATCAAGCAGAGTTTCCTTTTGGTCAAGTTAACTTTGAGCTGTTTATTGGACATTTAAGCGACAATGTCGAGCAGGCATGAATCTGAAAAGGTTAGGCTGAGGATACAAACATTAGAGTCATTGGCCTACAGATAGTATTAAAATCTCCGTGTTGGATGAGATACCCTAGGGAGAGAATTTGGACACTGAGGGCTACAGGATATTAAACTCTGAGATACAAATACTAAAGTGCACAGCCCAAAAGAGGAGACAACGATTTAGACTTAGAAGAATGCAGTGATCAGTGAAATAGGGACAGGAAAAGCATGAAATTGTGGTGTGGTGGAGAAGAGAACTTTCAAAAAGAAGGCAGTTGTCCATTACGTCAAACACATCTGAGGAGCAAAGTGTGACCAAGACAGAGACACAGCCATTGGATTGGCCAACAGGAAGGAGACCTTTGGCATTTTTCGTACCTTTGGTGACCTGGAAAAGTACAGTTTCAGTGTTGTGGTGGTAATAGAGGCTCAGATGGAGTGGGTATGGGTCAGTGTGCTCAAGGGAGGGTTTTCTTAAGCCAGGAATTACTAGACCAAGATGGTGATAACCTTTCAGAAGAGAATGGGAAACTGAGATGCAGAAAATGAGCATGCCTTGCTAAGTAAAAGTCTTAAGAAGTGAAGAAGGGTGAGACCAGAACACGTGAGGCATTACCTTTGATGGGAGCTGGAGACCTTCATACGTGAGGCATTACCTTTGATGGGAGCTGGAGACCTTCATCCACCATCACGGGAGAGAAGATAAAGTGTGTAGGTAGAGAAAGAAGTATTTAGACAAATCTTATGGTGGA
This sequence comes from Daubentonia madagascariensis, assembly GCA_023783475.1. NCBI lineage: Eukaryota > Metazoa > Chordata > Mammalia > Primates > Daubentoniidae > Daubentonia > Daubentonia madagascariensis. Next base: position 2,508,967 of record JAKFHU010000760.1, read on the forward strand.
AAAAAGAGAAAGTTCCATACCGAGAACTTCTATTTTCTCAATTACAGATGTGACAAGGTCATTAGCTGAAATTTTAAACTATTGGAGATATCTGAGAGAGGAAATGGCTTAAAATTTTTTCAAAAGGTGAACAAGCAAACGGTACAGGCGAAGGTGCTGGGAGTGTGGAGTCGTGTTGACTGCCATGTGAGGTTTGTGGGCATGGTTTATGAGCAGAGTTCAGGCCGCCAGTGCCTGTGTTTTTTTCCAGCCATTTTCTTGTACACAGATGGATGGTTTTAACCAAGTTAGGGATTGTGGTGGTAAAAACAATATTGAGAAAGAGTGGCAAGGGAGTCAAGGGTGTTTGCAAGGGATTAATTATATTTATGATCCATGTCAACTGAAATAGGGAAGGAGAAAAAGTAGACATGCTGAGGATTATGGATAATTTAAAGAACAGTGGGCTCAATGAACACTGAAATCTCCTGGCACAAAGGGAAGTAACAGATTCCGAAGATTTAATGGGAGAAACAATTAGAGTCAGTGTGGGCTGGATCTGGAGAGTTTGGAGAAGTTTGGAGAGAGGAAACGAGATCTAGGCGACATGCAGCACTGCTCACAATAGCCGGGGTACAGCGTCCCTCTAGGTGTCCAGCATCAGATGAAGAACTGAAGAAAATGTGGTACATACGCACAACGGAATGCTGTTCAGCCATAAAAAGGAATGAAGTTCTGTCATTTGCAGCAACATGGATGGAACTGCAGGTCACTATTTTAAGTGAAATAACCCAGGGATAGAAAGGCAAATATCTCATGCTGTCACTTCTATGTGGGAGCTAAAACAATTGATCTCATGACAGTGGAGAGTAGAACGACGGTGACCAGAGGCCAGGAAGGGTGGTGAGGAGAGGAGGACGAAGACGGGCTGGTGAATGGGGACAAAAATATGGTTAGATAGAAGGGATAAGTTCTAGTGACTGATAGTACAGCAGGGAAATTATAGTTAACAATAATTTATTGTATATTTCAAAATAGCTGGAAGGGAAAAATCATAACTCTTCCAACACAAAGAGAAGGCAATGTTTGAGGTGATGGATGTCCCAGTCACCTTGATTTGATCATCACATGTTGTATACATGTATCAAAATATCACATGTACCTCCAAAATATGTACTACTATCATATCAATTAAAAAAAAATAAAAAATATTCTTAAAAAGATCTAGGTCACAGCTGTGGCTGTATGTGAAAAACAATGATAAACAAGTACTTTTATGAAGTCTTGCTTATGATGAACAGGACTCTTCCTTGGCATTTTTTGAGACACCTCAGCAAAGATGTACAACTGCTTTATAAGTATGCTTTGGTGTGGGATTGGCATTTCTCTGGCTATGACCCCGCACTGAGAGCATGCCAGCCTTGACTGCACAAGGGATTCTTATCCTTTATAATCATCTATCATCATATCTGTCTAACAGCAAGGGTAATCTTTTAGGGGAGATTTAATAATAAAATTTCTAATTTATTGCTCCAATAAATAAAGTTGTATTGGAACACCACTATGCCTGTTCCTTCACACATTGCCTATGGCTGCCTTCACAGTATAGCTGCAGGACTGAGTAGTCACCATAGAGACCGTATATGCCATAAAATATGCCGTAAGAAGCCTAAAATGTCTACTATCTGGCCCTTTCCGGGAAAAGTGTGCCTACCTCTGATTTAGGCCATAAATCTAATCATGTTCCACCTCTCTAAATCTCTCCTACCTCTCCATTCTCGTCTTCCTTACCCTTCCTCAAGCTAGAGCATTGTTCCACAACCACCTGGGCCTACTTTCTGCTTCTTATGCAACAGGTGCCTTTCTACCGCAGTGCCTTTGCCCTTGCTGCCCCTGGGTTAAGAACACTCCTGCCCTAGATCTTCGTGAGGCTGGCTTGTCTCACCACTCATGCTTTAGCCTCTAAAATTCCTCCCAAAGAACAGATCTCTGGCACTGCACACCACACTATCCCTTGGAGCACTTATCACTATTGTATACTTACTCGCTTATTCGTGTGTTTATTGGCTGCTTTCCTCCCTAAGAATGTGAGCTCTGTTGGGATGGGGCCCATGTCTATTTTTGTTTCACGACTGTAGCCCCAGAACCTAAAACCTGGCAAAGAGTGGATGATGAGCGAATTCTTGTTGAATGAATAAACGCAACAGGAGGGTTTAAAAGGGCCAAGCACTTCAGAATATTACATATTTTTCCTCATAATACTCCTTTGAGGTCCATGCTTTAAAGAGTTTTCTATCTAGTTGAACACACAGAGAAACGCCCTTGAACATAATGCAATGGGCCACATTTACAAAGCAGCCTACAGGATTAATGGTACAGGCAGACTGCAGCTTATTCAAATGCTTGACATGTGCTCTGGAAGTATATCTTGGAGAATGATTTCCATGGTTTTGATTGCACTTCATGAATCACTGGGGTTTGCCTGGACAACATAGAACACCAACAATAAATGCACATGTGAAGAGAAGAGAATTGGATCAATTATCCAAACACTATAATTCCTTCAAAAATTGGATTTATTTCTAAAGAATAAAAAGAGTTTTCACATAACTTGAGCTTAAGCTTAAGTGTGACTGTTCATTACATTCACTGGGTACATGTTTTGCTGTTTACTTTGGCTTTTAGAATGAGAACTAATTTGTATTTACATGACACTTTTACCCGTGGCTTATAAGAAAGCATATGTGATTCAGAATCAGAAGCCTGGGTTTAATTTCCAGAAGTTATTTCAATGAAACCTTTATCCAATTTATTTAATAATTATTCCCAGTTTTAATTTTTTCTGTTATCATTTTCTCATCCATAAAAATATTCTTACACAATTTGGAGGAGAATAAATTAGGATTATCTATACAAAAAGTTTTTGTAATATGCATTGCATTTTAGAAAGACAGTCATTATTATTATTAATGAATTACAAATTTTTAAAAATAAATTTGATCACTATTAATGTTACAAATGTTTGCTATTGTACTATCAATAGCAAACTATCACTCCTAGATTTTGTCAACTCCATAGAAGAGATATAAAAACTGTCTCTGGTAGTATTTTGAATCACTTGGCAGTGATTTTTGTTTCTTTACTGTTAATGACAGATTTCTGTGCAATCAGTTATGTGGGGATAACGTGGCTCAGAGCTAAGAACTGAGTTTCGGAGGTAAACAGATCCATGTTTTAGTTTTGACGATGGCAGACAGTCATGGTATTAACCATATGTCTTTGGGCAAGTTACTTAACTTCTCTGTGCCTCAGTTTTCTTCTGAATGGGAATGAAAACTAGGACCTACTGCATTAGAGTACGAGGGTTGAGTGACATAAGTAAAATAAACAGCATTTATCCCCGGGCCTGACTCATAGTGAGAGCGCAGCAGGGGTTAGCTCTTATCCATGATATGTATTTAAACTAGGCAATCCCCTTTGGTTTCCATATAAGAAAGAGAAAGAAAGAAAAAGAAAAGGGAAAAGTTGAACTGACTGCAGGAGACGGCAGGTAAGCAGCCTTGGAGCCAGGTACGCGCCCCAGAAGTTCTCTTTGTCTCCAGTCTCTGCTCCTCTCCTACGTTAGCATCATTCTCTCCGACGAGCTTCCTCACCCTGGCAGGAAATAGGCCTGACAGCAACTGTGGTCAACGTCTCTCCCATCAGGAAAACAGTTCGTCTTTTCATCCAGGTTCTGTTTGGAAAATTCCAGGAGCACCTCCTGTTGGCCTGGAGTATGTCTTGTGCCCCACTGTGGGCCTGCGATTGCACTGTGATGGCCCCAATTCAGTGCCTGCTGTGCAGTGTGCAGACTCCGGAGCCCTGCCCCATACCGCACGTGTGATGTGTGATAGAGTACTTAACTGAGCTCTCTATGTCAGTCTACTCATTTGGAAAACGGCAGGAATACCAGTAGCTATCCTAAAGCATACTGCTGTGAGGGGTAAGCAAGCTCACACGCACTAAGGGCTTCAAAGACTGTACGGCTTATGGTAAGCACTCAGCAATTATTGGCTATTTTGACCATAATCATGATTGTCATCACCATTAATATCCCCAGACTAATCAGCTACTGCCGGGGAGGCAGGGTCCGGGAAGAACGTGGAAGCTTCTGCCATGCCAAACTCCAAACCACGAGGTTGGGGTTGGGATTTGCTCAGAGAAGCCATGGTGTGTGATTGTGGTTTTCAATTTTATTTGAATGCTAAAAAGGCCTAAATTCAGCAGGAAGACAACTTTCCATAGAGGACATTTCAACTATCTGTGCAGATTTGGGCATACCATTTTACTTACTTTGGTTTTAATTTCATTTGTAAAATAGATTATTTATAAAGTCTTTCCAGTTCTAAAAATGTATGATTCTTTTGTAACCACAAGTCCCCATGTTAAAAAAAAAGGAAGAAAAGAAAGAATTTTAATTTTCAACAAATTCTAACTTTTTTTAAGGTCTAAGACATGAGTCAGTTTTTATCTCCATCCTAATTCATACTGTCAATACTTCTGGGTCTGACAAAATTCTTGTGCTGTAAATTAAGTAATATTGAACTCCATTTCATGAATAAGAGAAAGGATGTTAAATGATTTTTTCAAGATTGTTCCAAAAATTATTTTAGGAAGATCTGGAATTGCAATAAAATCACGCATGTATTCTGTTCTTTGTCGTTTCACTGAGTGCACTTTGCTATTCTCCCCAGCCCTGGAGGGACAGTTAACTTGGTAACATTCTCTTTTAAGAAGTATAATCCTGGATGAAATAACCATATGTCTCCCCAGAAGTTTCAAAGTACCGAGAGCACTTTCTGGATTATAAACTCCTAGGAGAATTTATTTCATATAAACCACAAAGTAGATTCAAATTAGCAATTAAAGAGCCAAAAGTTATATTCACGCTAGGAATTAGACAGGTGTCAAAGGGGAATTACAAAACACAACCGTTGCAGGAACCTCTTACGGTACATCCAACGGCTGGTGCTTCTCTCAGTGCAGTTCATCCCGTAAATAATGATTTCAAGCACTGTGGACACTGGTCTCAAGACTATTCTAGACTGTTCTAGATTGTGGGAGGTTTATTTTCTCCTTTAGATCTCAATTAGCATCAAGAAAGCAGACATTTAAAAACAGCTAACAAAAGATTATTTTCATATGCTAGAAATCACATATATAAAAGTAGTGAAATATAGTATTTCATAAATACTATATGTATGCTGTATTAAAAACACTACATTTTTAAAAATAGAAAAAAAAAACCCATCAACTTTTGATGATTTCTTTTCAACCACTAAAGAAAGGACTAAAACAAAGGGAACAAACTTTGAGTTATAAGATGAAGTTCCAGTACAGCATGCTCATTATAGTTAGTAATAGTTTTCAACCTAAAAGGAGCAGCTGAGTCAACACTAACACAGAGCGTTTGTTTACTCGGGCCACGGTTGAGGACTGCAGCCCCGGCCACGCGTCCACGCGTCCACGCGTCCACGCTGCCTTGGGGAGTGTGGGAAAACCAAACAGAGGCTCAATTTCGTAAAGAAAAAAGGACGAATCAGCAGAGGGGGCGGTTACAGAAGTTGTTCCTCGGGAATTCTCATTGGTTTACAGAAATCACATTGGCTACTGATTGGCTGTACATTGTTGAACCATGGGGTGTAGGGCACTTGATGGCTGCCTTGGCCTCAGTTAGTCTAGTGCCCACAGGGCAAGTGTCGAGAGGTAATTATTTAGCTCAAGGGGGCCTGAGACGTGACGGCTGTCGCATTTCAGTGCCTCTCTGGGCCTGATAATTTAAAGGGGCTCACAGTCCCCACATACAAAATTTATTTTCTTCTCCCCCCACCCCAATGTATTGTATACTTAAAATTTGCTAAGAGAGTAGATCTTAAGTGTTCTCACCACACACACAAAAAAATACCTATGTCAGGTAATGGATATGTTCATTGGCTTGATTGTATAATCATTTTACTATGTACATGCATATCAAAACATCACATCATATGCCTTAAATATATACAATTTTTATTTGTAAATTAGACCTCCATAAAGCTGACATATATATATGTATACATATATAGTATGAGCTTTTAAAAAAAGGTCTAATAATGAAAGTTGTACATATACGTGAATATCTTTTTAAATGACATTTTTAATTTGTGATGAGGGTGGTGATGATGATGAATAGTGTTAATACGTGGATTATTTTCATGAGGTTTATTATTCTTTAATGAAAATGAGAATAACGTTGATTTTAAAAGTATAGTGAAGTTTATTGTTACCATTTCCCGGCTCTTGGTTATTTTGTCTCTCTGAAACTGGGAGAAAAAAAAAGAGTAAATCCTTCTTGGATTGGGTATATCACTCAAGTGTCAGAGAAGTCAGTGCTCTTCAGGCCCCGATAATTTATGGGACGTCACCCTTGGCTTGACAACCACCCATCCCCAATGGAATCCACAGATTATTTCTCCTTTGGGAAAACCAAACCAAATCTAAACAAAACCAAAACCCACACTTTCCAATTTTGCAGCCAGGATGTATCAAAGAGCGTTTTCTTAGAAGAAGAAGGAAAAAAAATCAATAGGTACATATCCTGCAGTACGTGAATCGCGAAACCCTGAAGTCCCACAATTTTCACCGTCTCTCACCGCCCTGCGAGGGGCCTTTGCGGTTCCTGGGCTCTTCACGTAGAGACCAGGTCCAGGGCCCTCCAGGAGAGAGATTTCACCAGCACTCTGGGCAGTTCAGGAAGCTCACCCACTGCGGAGAAGCCCCGGGCTCGTGGGGGCTGCTAAAGGACAGGGCGCTCTGGGTCTTCGCGGAGTCTTAGCTGAGAGTAGACAGCGCCCTTCGGAAACGTCCTCTCTCTGTTTCCAGTCCGCTCTCCTCTCCTTTTTCTCTGCTCTTTTCCTCCCCACTTTTTGTGGTTTCCGTCCTTTCCACGTTTATTCATTCCCCTTTCATTCTTGCAGCAGAAAATAAGAGGATATGAATTAGAGGCGGTAAGTACTAATTGGCCAAGAAATACCATTCAAATGCCTTTCTTTTTTCTGACCTCTGACTGGATCATCTCTCTGAGAAGGGCCTGATATACATCCTGCAGAAGTTATGTGGGGAATGTGTTGCATTGATGGGAAAGTTTTTGCTCCAATCAAGTTGATATCACAGTTTGAGGAATTTGTAAAATAAGAGGTTTATCTCCTATTAGTAACTTTCCTAAGGAAAACACACAATTTACCTAACATGGTAAGATTAGGACTAAAAAAAGCAAATTATACCTTTTATACTCAAGCTATGTGGGCTAATTTGCAAAGGCAAAAGTTTGGATTAACCATTGGTCTCTAGGTTGGAATGTGAAAATTCAGGAGGAGAGAGGTATCACAAAAGAAATCATTAAGAATACAGGAAGAATATACTTTACTTTATAATTTTTACTTTCTGTTTTTGTATTGTTTAATAGCGCATGGATAAAATATATAAATATATGTATAAATTAAAATGTGCAACTAAAGTTTTTGAAGACCACTAGACAAGAGTACCTTCTGTATGAAAAACATTATTTTTAGCCATACTAAGTAAGCTCTTCTCTGTTGTTCTCTGTTTGAGATTTTCAAATGATAACTAAAAATTTGGGGTAGTTTTGGCTGTTTAAGGGCTTGTCATCATTAACACTTCTGTTTGATCAAGGTCACGCTTCCAAAGCTATTGATAGATCACCATGGATAACTATTATTGATTATAGTGAGATTAATAGTCTAACCACAAAACAGATGGCATTTTCATTTGTTTTAATCTGAATTCACACCATTCCCCACAGAGCTGGTTATCCATGTGAGTGGCACCTGTAACTTGCTGGTCTATGAGATTTATGGAGGACACAGCACTAGCTGAAAAGCACTTCCCAAACAATACTTGTGTGGGAGTCCAGAGAAGATCCCCTCAAGGTGTGTAGTGGGAACCACAGGGAAAGATGATAAAACATAAAGGTCTATTTTTGTGTGTTTGTGTGAGTAGCAAGATTTAGATCTTCCCTATTTTAACTTCTTGGTGAGATGTTTGATAATAGATCGTGGATCTTCAAAATTCTATTTGTACAAAGAATAACTACTGACTTCCAAATCAGTTCAGCAGTACCATTATGACTTTTAATAGGCCAAACAAACAATTTTAACACAACAGTTGCAACACCCAAGGCCAATATTAGGAGAGAATACTATAGGTTGGGCACCCCTAATCTGAAAATCCAAAATTTGAAATGATCAAAAATCCTAAACTTTTTGGGCACTGACATCATTCCACAGGCGGAAAATTCCGCACCTGACCTCATGTGATGGGTCGCAGTCAAAATGCAGGTGCACAACACAGAGTTTATTCAGCATCCCTAAGGGGGCTTACCATATGATATACAGTAACCTTTTTATCCAAACACAGCATCGTAGGTGGAGACTGAAAGCTGCCGTTGTCAGTTGTTGCTGTTGTCTAACAGCTGATGCAGGTGTTCTGATGATGCTACTGTGCTTAGTTACTCCAAACATATTATTTTTTCATTATATTAATGGTATGTCATATTTTTTACTGTTAAGTACTTATATGTGAATAAGTATAAGAAAATGATTACTTATCAGTAACATATAAATTCAGAGTCAGGAATGATGGTGATGCCGAACAACCACAGAATGTCCACAGGAGTGGCTGAGATAGGGACACTTTGCTTTCTGATGGGTCAATATACACAAACTTTGTTTCATGCACAAAATTATTTAAAATATTGTATAAAATTACTTTCAGTCTATGTGTATAAGAAACATAAATTTTGTATTTAGACTTGGATCCTATCTCCAAGATATCTCATTATATATATGCAAATATTCTGAAATCCAAAAAAAATCCAAAATTCGAAACACTTCTGGTCCCAAACATTTTGGATAAGGGATACTCAACCTATACATATAACTAATACCAAGAAAATGGAAAAATGTTAACCACTGAAGGGGAAGTTTTAAAATACTAGTTTAAGTGCCACTTACTAGCTATGAGACCTCTGGTAAATTTCTTAACCATGCCATACCATTTTTCTCATTTGAAAAACTTGGATAATCATAACCTACCCAGCAAAGCTTTTGTGTGGATAAAAGCCTAGAATATATTTCACAATGACCAAAGTGTAGTTGCCATTGTCACTGTGATCTTTATGATCATGTTGGCAATGTAGATATTTAACCCAAATGATGAGTCATCACCTACATTGTTAGAGCAATTTAAACATAGACACAGATTCTTGCAATAGTTTTAACTAAAATTTCAAGTGTTCTACTTGTCCTGAAAATGTTCATTGATATCAATATAAAAAGAAAGAGTTTTGGTTTCCATAGAATCTGCAAAGTCTAGAGGAAAGAAAGGCATGTGAGTTTGAATATCTCCTATCTCCTGGGCCAAAGTAAACATAGGAAAATTATTTGGCAACATATGACAAGCAATAACTGGGAAGAAATGCTGATGAGATGGCCAAAGCGAAACCAATTCAGGATAAATAAAATAATGTGTTGCCTTTTCACAATGACTGTGGGCTCTAGAACCAGACCAAACTAGACTGTGGGGTTGAGAACGAGACTAAGTTTGAACCTCAGTTGACCTACTTAGATATGGGATGCTGAGGAAGAAACATCAACAAGCCTGTTTTCTTCTTGCAAGACACATCCCCTCACATCCGCTCTTGAGGAGCTAACAGGAGGGCCAAATGTGATGACCTCTGTGAGCGTGCCCAGCTCAAGGCTCAACACACCCAGCAGCTGTTTCATGTTGGTTAGTTTTTCCCTTTTTCCCACAGAGATGTTTGTGAACTACTGTGCAAATTCATAAATAATACATTTCCAAAAAAAGGGAGGTGAAAATACAGAGAGGGAAAGTAAGCAATTGGGCCTGGGGGATATGCCCATTTAGCAAAAGATTCCTCAATAATTAGGGAGCAAATTAAAATTCCATATTTAGCTAACAGACATTAAAGGAAGATAAAGGTATTGAGCAGCCCTCAAAACGTGTTGTCTCTTCCTCATTTCCTACTCAAACTAATTGCTAAGGGCAATAGAACCGTTTTGTTAACTCACACTAATGATGAGAAGCCCCACTGCAAATTACTGAGCATCCCAGATTAGTCACTAAATAAATAAGTACCATAAAAAAAAAAGAAGCACAACAGTACTGAGATATAGGAGGCAATGTGTTCATTCTATAATTGCAGCTGGATTTTAATTATTTTGAATAATCCTTTTTTCCATACATGTAGATGTTCTTCAATATGTTTGAGGTAGTATCAGATGGTTCAATGTTTCCATATCCGAATGGAGTCATTGCCTAAATACCAAACAAGTCAACAAAGGAGTTTGGATGACCAATTTATATTAACATATGCCAAATTCGTATTTTAACTATTATCTTTTCACATTTCTTTTAAGTTTTGATTACTTCTCAAACACCATAATGCCACAATTACCAATGAGTGAGGTCAGGTGAGTTTAGCAAGCACTGTGGTAGCCATGACATTATCAATCAGTTCTCGTGGACTACACTTTCAATCAGTCGTGGTCACAATAGCTGAGGCAATCATGTGAGAACCTGTGTGTCTGTTAAAATGGCTGTGATAAGTGGTTCAGCTGTCCTCAGACTGTTCAGTTTTATGTGAAAAGACATTCACTATCCAGCAGACCAAGGGTGTTCAAATGAGATACTCAGAAATGAAAGCCAGTGTACACACAGAAAAACAAGCCGTTATTCTAGAACTCAGAGAGCTCTAATACACCCAACAAGGTTATAATGGTAATGCCTCATCCATGTCTGATCCACTAACATGATCTTGTTTGATAACAAATAACTTATTCTTGAAGAGAGCCCCAAATTCAATTTATATCTCACAGTCCAAGTAAATAAGAAAAGGCTGACAAATCTCCCTCCATAAATCCCCACAATTTCATGTTCCCTTTGGTCATGTCAGGAAAAAGGCAGAGCAGAAAATGAGGTTTTGCACTGCTAATAGGCTATAGAAACAGAAAGTTTGTTTGTGAAGTGCACCAGGAGATCAACTATGTCAAGGAGACAGGTGTAACAGAAAAAAATATTTGCCAAAGAGTAAAGGGAATTAAAAGGAAAAGAGAGTAGATTTCATAAAGCTATTTTCAACTGAAAAATTATTACATAGTCATTAACAACACATGAATAAGGGTTCCTGTTTCAAGGTTATTTGGGTTTAAAGAAAGTAAAAACTGTCCTTCTAAGGGTATATATGCTTCAGGAGGTAAAGGAAAACTGAAGCTATTCATTTCTGAACACCTTGAATAGTCATTTCCCAGTTCAGGGTAAAATGAGCGGTTGCAAGGAAGAAAATTCATGAGAACTCAAACTACAGAAGCTCTAGAGCCTTGGCAGGCATCTGTGGGCCTACTGTAGTTCAACAACAGGTCATTACCGGTTGTTGATGTTGGCTGGAGCAACTGCTACAGGATGGCACGACTCACCTTTTCCCCACTTTCTAAAACTACTTCCCAATGTGGTACCTCATCTAGATTGATGGCACGAGGCAAGCATTGAATACTGTACTTATTTTTAATAAAAGGATCTTGATTCTACCTCTGCCCCGCTGATTTTTTAAAAAATTTATGGACCTCTTTTCAAATTGCAGCACTGAATATCTTCACTTTTGATTTGATTACAATCTTGAAGTTTATGCTCAACAATTCTTATTAAGAATAGGGCTAGAATTCGTCCGTTCATCCATATTATCTCCATATTCTAAATTTTGCCTCACGATCAAACCTGACCATCAGAATAATAGGTTTTTACCATTTTTGTAGCCTCTTGTAAAAACACTCACAAATAAAGCTTCAGCCTGCTGTCATGGGCTCTTACTATTGAGAGATGTTATATATTGTGATGGTGATGGTACTAAAGTCGTTGCTAGTCCATCACCAGGGATTACTTTAAAAGGATGAATGAGAAACATTTTTTCCAGCTCCAAAATGAAAAAAGCTATTATTCTCCTAAACAGCATAGTTGTACCTGTCTATGGACACTCTGTTTCTTGTGAATGGTGGTGTTTCTCTATACAGAACCAAACTTAGAGACAGGATTTTGACTTGCTTCTAGCAATTGTGTATCAACCAATCAATACCAGTGTATGTTCTGATGTGTTAATTTTATTTCTGACTGTATTAGTTACCTGTTGCTGCATAGCAAAATTACTCAAAACATGAGGGCACAAAAGCAACAAGCATTTATTATGTCACAGTTTCTGTGGGTGCAGCTTAGTTGGGTGCCTCTGCCCTAAAGACTCCCACAAGGTTGCAATCAACTTCCAGTCAGGTCTGTGCTCTCATCTGAAGGATTGACAAAGGGAAGATCTGCTTCCAAGCTCATTCTAGTGGTTGCTGACAGGATTCAGCGTTTCACGAGTTGTTGGGCTGAGGTCCTGAGTTTCTGATTGTTGGTCAGAGGCCTCCCCCAGTTCTTTGCCAAATGGGCCTATTCCCAGGGCAGCTCACAACATGGGAGACTGAGCAAGCAAGTGAAAAGCTATAGAGAGTGAGTGGAGGCTGGGTGTGGTGGCTCACGCCTGTAATCCCAGCACTTTGAGAGGCCAAGGTGGGAGGGTTGCTTGAGGACAAGAGTTTGAGACCAGCCTGGGCAACACAGCAAGACCCCATCTCTGCAAAAAATAAAATAAAAAATTAGCTGGGCATGGTGGAAAGCACCTGTAGTCCCAGCTACTCAGGAGGCTGAGGCAGAAGGATCCCTTGAGCCCAGGAGTTTGAGGTTGCAGTGAGCTATGAGCACACCACTGCACTCTAGCCTGGGAGAAAGAGCAAGACCTTATCTCTTGAAAAAAATATGAAACTCTGAGAAAAGAAATTGCAGAGGATATAAACAGATGGAAAACCCTACCGTGCTCTTGGATCAGTAGAATCAATATTGTCAAAATGTCTATACTACCTAAAGTGATCTACAGAATCAATGTAGTCTCTCTCAAAATACCAACATCATTTTTCACAGATCTAGGAAAAATTATTCTATGCTTCGTATGGAACCAGAGAACACCCCATATAGCCAAAGCAATCTTAAGTAAAAAGAACAAATTGGGAGGCATCAAGCTACCAGACTTCCAGCTATACTATGAGGCTATAGTAACCAAAACAGCGTGGTACTGGCACAAGAACAGAGACATATACCAATGGAACAGGACTGAGAATCCAGATGTAAAACCATCCTCATATTGTCATCTGTTCTTTGACAAAGTAGACAAAAACATACACTGGGGAAAAGAATCCCTACTCAGTAAATGGTGCTGGGAAAATTGGATAGCCACATGTAGAAGGCTGAAACTAGATCCACACCTCTCACCTCTCACGAAAATCAACTCACAGTGGATAACAGGCTTAAACCTAAGACATGAAACCATAAGAATTCTCAAAGAAAATGTTGGAAAAACTCTTATAGACATCGACCTAGGCAAAGAATTTATGAATAAGACCCCCAAAGCAATCACAGCAGCAACAAAAATTAATAAATGGGACCTGATCAAATTAAAAAGCTTCTGCACAGCCAAGGAAACTATCACTACAGTGAACAGACAACCTGCAGAATGGGAGAAAATATTTGCATGCTACACATCTGATAAAGGACTGATAACCAGAATCTATAAAGAACGTAGGAAAATCAATGGGAAAAAAACCAAACAACCCCATTAAAAAGTTGGCAAAGGACATGAACAGAACCTTTTCAAAAGAAGACAGAATAATGGCCAGCAAAGATATAAAAAATTGCCCAACTTCTCTAATCATCAGGGAAATGCAAATCAAAACCACAATGAGATATCACTTAACTCCAGTGAGATTGGCTTTTATCAAAAAGTCCCAAAACAACAACTGTTGGCATGGATGTGGAGAGATAGGAACACTCACACAGTGCTGGTGGGACTGCAAATTAGTACCACCTCTGTGGAAAGTAATATGGAGATACCTCAAAGAACTAGAAGTAGAACTACCATTTGATCCAGCAATCCCACTACTGGGTATTTACCCAAAGGAAAAAAAGACATTCTATAATAAAGACATCTGCACGCAAATGTTTATAGCAGCACAATTCACAATTGCAAAGATGTGGAAACAATCCAAGTGCCCATCAATACAGGAGTGGATTAATAAAATGTGGTATATGTATACCATGGAGTATTACTCAGCCATAAAAAACAATGGTGAACTAATATCCCTAGTATTATCCTGGATGGAGCTAGAGCCCATTCTTCAAAGTGAAGTATCACAAGAATGGAAAAACAAGCACCACTGGTACTCGCCATCAAATTGGTACTAACTAATCAATACTTATGTGCACACATGGAAGTAACATTCACAGGGTGTCGGGCAGCTGGGAGGGTGGTGGAGGGGATGGGTAAATTCACACCTAATGGGTGCGGGCCACACTGTCTGGGGGATGGGCACACTTGTAGCTCTGACTTGGGCAGTGCAAAGGCAATATATATGACCAAAGTGATTGTACCCCATAACATGCTGAAATTTAAAAATAAAAAAATTTAAAAATGAAAATATATAATAAATTAAAAAAATAAATACATAAATAAAAAGGGAGTGAGCAGGATGCAAATTACTGTCTTTTTGTAGTCTGATCTTGGAGTGACATCCCAATACTTTGGGAGTCTTCTATTCATTAGAAGCAGACACTAGGTCCAGCTAATGTGCAAGGGGAGGAAATTGCACAATGACACAGGTACCAAGAGGTAGGGCCATTGGGGCCACCTTAGAGGCTATGTGCTTTATTTTCTTATACACACTTCCTTTTTGCCCAAGTCTTCAATTATTTTTATTCTTTGCATTATACATGTGTTCATAACTTTACCTAAAATGCATACATACATCATATGATAATATGTGGTGCATGTTTAATAAATGTCCTTTGCGTTAGATGGAACAGCCTTTGGTATTCACTTTCATAACTACACTATTAACTACAATAATGACTTCATTAACTTATTCACTATGGGTGAAGGTCTGTTTTGAGCCCTAAGGACACCACAATTTAAAAATAGAAAAAAAGAGTCCTACCCTCAAGAGTGGGTATGGGCAATCAGTATAGAATGTAAAATTCTGATGATTACCCCTTCAGTCCTTTAAAAATCACTGATTTAGTGTCCACTCTTTGTCAGGAACTTCTCTACCCATAAGGCATTTTGATTCTGAGGGATAGAATATGGCTCAGGGAGAGATTGGAGCTCAAGTTCTAAGTGAAAATCAGAGACCAAAGGAGGCTATATGTTGCACACAGAAATTGGTCATATTTTTAAATGAAAAGGTTAATGGTGTATTATTTTTTATCACGAAATTAGGGTGAATTTCAAAATATGTACTTCATCAAAAAGCACTGTACAAATGACCCTGGTGTCAAAACACACACGTCAAGGTAGGCACAACAGAATGGCCATGGCGAAGTGTCCAGTACTCAGAATGCCTTCCAGTTCCTCTTGGACCCCAATTCATGATTGTTAGAGGCTCAAATTGTTGAAACTGTATTTTGTTAGACAACTCATGCCACACAATTTATCAAAATGGTAGAAGATCTTTTATTTGGCAGATTCATTAAAGTACAACAAACACAAAAGCATGCATGCATGATTAAATGTAAAAAATTGTATTTCTCTAACCCAGAAAAACTCAATACTCTAAGGAGGTAAAAGGAATTGTAAAGGTCATATGATCCTACTTCTTCATTTTGTGTTTTAGAAAGCTGTGATGTAAATAAGTCTAAAGGTCACGCAGCTTGTTAGCAGCAGCGTAAGGGCTGCAGTTGATACCTCACAGCCCCCGTCTCAGGGCCGCTCTGCTGTTATATATCACACCACGTTATTCTAAAAGAAAAATTAAGCATATAGAATTTATCTTTGGAAACCCTTATACATTCTGTTTTGTAGCAAATATGTATTTAAGTAATTCTCAGAGATAAGTTTAACAATAGTTCAGTGTTAAGTAAATCTTGGAAAAATCCAAGTTGAACAAATTCAAATAGGTTTTATATAGCAAGATTTCTCTATAAGAGCCTCTAATATGCTAATGCTCAGTATTAATTTTATTTGCTGGCTAAATATTTATTAATGTGCACTACATTTATTTTGCCAATGTTAAATCATCTTTGCATACATAGGTAAACCCAATTTTGTCTTGCTGTATTCTCTTTTTTAATACGCATTAGTCTTGACTTTCTAGATTATTTTTCTTCAAGGATTTTTACATGAGTGAAATTGAACTATAATTTTTCCCTTTTACACATCTTTTTTAGCTTTTTATATAGGGTATGCTTCTCTTGCACAATGAGCTGCGTGTTCCCTCTTCTCTAACCATTCAAAGAGTTTGTAAAAAAAAAAAACTTTATTGTTTTATCTTTATCTTTATCTTCATTGTTTTTATCTTTTATTAGAAGGATACTCTGCATTTTGAACATTTGGTAGAATTTACCTATAAACCATCTGGTTCTGGTGCTTATTTAAAGGAAGATTTGAACCACTAATTCACTTCTTTAATAGTTATCAGACAATTTGAGCTTTTTATTTCTCTTTAAATCATTTCTACATGTTATATTTTCCCAGGAGTTTGTTTGTTTCACCAACACATTTGTTGCTAGTGTTATTATCTTTTTAATTTCTTTGTGTAGTGTGGGGCCCTCTTCATTCATAATGTTATGAACTTGTGTCTTCCTTCTTCTCTTGATCAAAACTGTCAGGGTTGGTTTATTTCCTGGGATTTTCATTTGTATATGTTCCGGTTCTGGATTCTCTGATCGCCCGTCTGACTTGTGTGTCTCTACAGCACATGCCTTGTGCTTGGTCAGGCCTGTCTCCCTCTGGACTGTGAACTCTGGCGTCCTGCAGGGCCCTCTGCCTCACTTTCTCCCTGGGTTTTGATTTCCACTATTGCATAATAGTATTGAGCAGTACAGAAACCCTAACTTCTCCTTGCACTGAGAAGATTTGAATGATATGTGATTAAATACAGTAGAATTTTGTCCCCCCTAAGTCTGGCCCTTTCAGCCAGTCCTGTCTCAGTCTCTGAGTCTGGATCTGAGTCCATGTCCTTTGGAGCTCTCTGTGGCTCAGACCCTGAGGCTGCCCGGATCCTGGGACGCCGTTGCTCACACTGGCCAATGTTCAGACCCTGCCGCGTCCTCTCTCATCTCACATCTAGGCCTGGCCGACCCTGACACCATCCACCCTGAACATATCCACTCCATTTGCTTCTTCTGTTTTGCTCCCCCAACGATTCGCATCTTCAGGGGGTATAAGCCATTGAGAGAGGGAGAGGGCAGGTGCAGAGAGAGGGGGAAAGGGATGTCTAGTTTTGACCGAAAATCAAAGTCCAACGCCGGGCCTTGGGGATTGACTATTCTCACCCTTAGTGTCATTACCCTTTGGAAAATTTAGCAGCTATCAGGTCTGTGCCTCACACTAGGTTGAATAATTTCGGTACAAAAAATATTACTATGTCTCTTAAATTTCTTTAAAGTTTTTGTTAAGCATATTTTAAGCTGATTTATTTTTTGGCACAATGTACATTCTACCTCATCTATGACATGTTTCTCACTTAACACCTTAGAAGTATGTGCCGCCACACAGCCTAGGGAGTAGATGGACTGCTCCGTGTCCCTGTTTGCCCAACATTCCCTTACAATTTTCTAACACCTGCACTTCATCTTGATACGGCTTAGCACCCATGTGACAACAAAAGTCAGGCTATTTATTTCCTTGCCTTTGATAATATTTTGTCAAATGCTGCTAGCAGACCTAAATAGGAAAGTCCCATAACTAAAGTGACTATGAAAAGTTTCTGTTCATGTCCTTTGCCCATTTTTTAATAGGGTTGTTTGATTTTTTCTTGTTGATTTTCCTAAGTTCTGTATAGATTCTGGTTATCAGCCCTTCCATAATATTCTGAAATTTAAAAAAAATAAAATAAAAAATAAAACATTTCACTCCATTGTCAAAAATAAATAAATAAATAAAGTGACTATGAGAGCCTATTCTATAATTTTTCCATTTTTCCTTTTTTACTAATTGGCAAAGAATCTCATCAGTCAAAGCCTAGCAACGAAAATTCTCTAATCTTTTAAACTGTTTAACAAAGGCTGTGTCATTTTTAATCTCTTATATGTAGATCAATGCTAAAAGGAATATACAGATACTCTCCCTGAAGGCGATTGATATCAAATGAACCTTAAAAGTCATCTTTGGTTTGGTATCAATCATTTGCTTAATTATCCCCATTTTCAGCACTCTTTGAATTTTTCTGAGACAAGATCACAATGCCAGAGAATGCAGAAGGCGTTCTTTGTTCCTTGAACGAAGGGCTCTTCCGCTGCCTCTGTCTCCCCCTGTCATTCGCTGTGTCGAACAATCTGAAAGTGAGTATGCTTAATAGCCTTTGTCTGTGAAGAGCTTCATTTCTGTTTTGTGAAGGAAGTTATAGCCTTGGAATTGTCCCCTCATGCACTCCGCCTTTTGACAGCACTGAACCTTTATTTATGAAAGAAGTTTAATTAATGCCCTTGGATAAACGGTTAACCTTTGAAATGGTTTCCTGATGCATGGAAGCCCTTTCTCTTCTGCCAAGAATTGATTCTGGAAACAGCCCTGCCTCCTAGTAACTTATGATTCAGAGAGAGGAAGAGACCATGCAAACTGGAGCATGGACAGGAGCCTTGTGAAGTGTATTGATGAAGGGTTTGCATCAGTACCCAGGAAACAGAGATCAATGAAAATGTGTGGAATCAACTTCAAGGAAAGATGATGATTTTAAATAGAGATTATGGCATCATCTCATTGGAACAGAACCATAACACTAAAATCATAAGGCAGTTTTCAAATAAACTAAAGCAAGACTCTCAAATTTCTAGCAAGAAAATAAAGATGAAAATGAAGAAGGGCACAGACAATGGATACACAGAGAGGGGAAGAAAAGACCCGACTTTTAGGCTAGTAAATTTTATTATATTTTCCTGGCATGGATCCCAGAGACATTTTCAGAGAAAAGGATGCCAAAGAGTTGTTCTTGAGAGCCTCAACTCTTATTAATGCAGATTATTGTTCGATGTAAAGCTGTTTACCGGAACAGATTTTTTTTTAATTCAATGTTATTTTAGAAAAGTGATTTTTCCAAAGCAGAACAATGTTTGGGGGCCAACAGCGTGAGGGATATGTTGCAGAGGTTTCCTCAAGTTTGTGTTTACCTGGCCCAATAGTAACTTTTGGTAAAATCAAGTGAGCGTGGCCCCAATCTGTTACCACGGTAGCGCAGTTGATGGAGACCCCATGATTTTGTCATTTCAGTCATGTGCTTCAGAGAAAGAACATAATGGTTTGTTTGCACAGAAGTTACAGAAAATATAATCCGACATGGAGAGAAATAAATAAAACTATGTTCTCAGTTTTGTCATGAACACTTTGGTTTTTAGGTCTTTACTTATAGAACCTATTTGTCTTCTGTACTAGTGATACAGATTGCTTATTAACTTAAGAAGGGCCCAGCAATATAGATCTGAGTAGAATAACAATTTAGAGCCTGTTGGACTATAAAATAGTTCCATTTTTCTCAACCAAATTGTGAGTGTTCAGCTGCCCGTCGCCTAATGAGAAATATCACAGCATTTCCGCTCGACAAGCCTGGGATTTTTAAATTAGTGCCATGTGGGTGTGCTTGAGGCTCTGTTGTCAGCCCTTATACTTTTAGCCATCGTGGCATAGCTGGTTGAAAAACTCACGCTGTGGAGAACGCTGAGAATTGGCTAGAAGTGAAAGAGCAGTGTTTTGGCCACCAGTGGCACCACGCCTCCCTAATCAGGAACTACAGCAGAGAGGGTCTAGTGATTGGGTCACTCCATGGGAGAAGCTACACCCAGTGGGGCTGCTTCCCTGGCCTCTGTCCTCTCAGCAAGCTCTGTTCATGTGAGTACAGCCCAAGAGGTGGGAGCTGACCGGAGGCTGCAGAACAGGGAAGAAAATACAGGGCAAGTCATGAGTCATGAGACCACCCAAAGGGAGATGAAGAGAATGTTGCAAGCACTGGAGTTTCTAACTCGGGGGCAGGGGAAACAGTTTCTGGAGGCATCTTCATATTTTAAACTCCTTTCTGCATTTTATCACTAATGTTCAGAATACCAGGCTGCCAGAGGATCACAGAATCTAATCCCTATTTTACCAATGAGAAAATTAAGGACCAGAGAGCACAAGTTGTTTTCCCAATGGAACACAGCTTGTTAAGAAATAGCACTGTCTCTACAAAACTCTGATTCTCCAAATTCCTAGTCTGAGGTTTCCACCAGTATGTAAAGGGAAATATTATTTTGATGTATAACTAAGAAAGAAACAACTAGAAATAGAATTTATGCTATCAATGGTAAGAGGTTATGATGGAAAGCGTTTGCCTCTGTCAGGCACACACTGAGCCCTTGCAAAAGGGTTCACCATGAATGAAAGACTTCACTGCGTCTGCCGCTTCCCAAGAGTGCTTGGGAGGTTGGATGGAGGGAAGAGTCCATTTCCCCTTCCCTGAAACCTGCAACAGCACCAAGATTAACTGCCTAAGATTTCAATTAGGCATTTATCTTTATCCACTGAGCTATAACAAAAAGTATTCACTTTTCTAATTTTCCGGAAGACAAACATCCTGTTCTACTATCTCTGAACATTGTCTAACACTCTGATCTTTTGGAGTTATGGTCAAGAATTGAAGTTCATCATAACCACTTGGAAACAAAAATAATGATGACAGTCACCATCTTTCAAATAACTTATTAAGCACCTGAATAAATAACAGATATCTAGTATGCGTACATTTGGCCACAGCCTCCATTGCTTCTGCTTTCCTCCCCAGTGCTGTACTTTGTAACATACACGCAAAATCCATGTTTTCATAATAGTTTTCACTGTCTTCACTGTAAACACTCAGGGTCAGCAGTTCTTGGACTTCAGAGTGTGTCACATCTCTGATCTCCAGGCCTGGAGTTTCTGATTCATCAGTAGGTCTGGGGCAGGGCCCAAGAACCTGCATTTCTAACAACTTCCCAGGTGACACTGAGGCCACGGGTCAGGAGACTAACTTGGAGAACCACAACAATAAAGAAACATGAATCATAAGTTATTACAAAATATTAAGAATTAAATTCATTACGTGTATTCTATAAATCATCAAAGAATACATATTAAGTTAGTAATACTTTATTATTAAGAAGAAGGGAGGTGATTGAATATGATTATAGTGGAAAAGAGATTTTATTTGTAATGTTCAAATTTAGTCAAAAGAGGATAGATTTATATAATGTTTGTGCAATTAAAAATAAAATATGTTTAGCTTATGGTAAATGGACTACTAAAATTTTCTATTTTGTGTGGGATCAATATCCTAATTTATGTTTTCCAAGAAAATCATCCATCCCATCCACTTTTTAACTTATTTGCATACAGCTGACCAGAGACGCCCCACTAATTATTTTATTTTCTCTGTATCTCTTATTATTTCCTCCCTTGTTACTCTTACAAATGGTAAGGATTTAGGTTTTTTTGTCTTTTGGCTATAGATTTTTTTTATTTTCACTATGGTAAGAAAAGTAGTTTATGCTATTTCTATTTTGCAGTAAATTATTGAAGTTTTCTTTGTATTCAGTGTGTGGCAAAATTTTATTAAGTATTTCATGGCTACCTGGAAAGCCATGTAATTTTTAGGGTTTTGTGTATATGTATGTGAATTATTGAATTAATGTGTCATCAAAATACCCTGTATTATTACAAAAGTTTTTTATCTAAAGTGATAATGATCTGTAATGCATTAAGAGGTGTAGTAAAGTCTTCTAACCAAATAAATAAAAAAACGATGAATAAACAAATAAATGCTGCTTCTTGTAAAAAAAAAAAGTCTGCCCTCCACACATGATTCTCTTCTATCCTCAAACTCCTTTAAATGAAAATAATAAAATTAAAAAGTTATCATCACCCAGAATAAAGACAATGAGAAAAGAGAAAATAGCTGATAGGAAATCCAACTATTTGGAAGGCAGAGAGCAGAGGAAGGCATGAGAGGCGCCTAGTAGCAGGGCCGAGTCAGTCACACCCACTCACCTAGAGTGGCAAATCCACACTCCAGCCCTGGTGCCCCCTGGACCCTGGGAGGCCGGGGAGCTGGGGAAGCTGGGGGTGCTGGGGGTGGCAGGGGCAGGGTTGAGATGCAGGGCCTCATCCATAGCATTGGCTTGAGGGTCTGTGTTTAGAGTGGTCACGCACCAGCAAAACCCGTGACCTTCTCCTCAACCAAAGGTGTTTTGTGGATCATTTAAGCAGCTCTAGACTTGAGGACGCAAAGCACAGCAGAGAACTGGAGTGAGCAATGGCTAGAAAATAAGGGATTAAGTGAGACCCAAACAGAGAACTGGAGACCCTCCACTTTCTCTTGTCCTGCCTCAGAACACCAGCAGCCAAGCCCAAACTTCTTCTCATGCACCTCCTGGCTCCCATCCCAACCAGCCCAAGGAAGGAGATCAGGAGGTAACACTTGGAAGGACCTCAAGACACCAACGTTTAGAGGTACCCAGTGGAAAAGCTAAACTGAAATCAACTGTGCTGTAGCAATTCCACCAACTGACAAGTACACTCCTCATAAACAGAGCTTCTCAACAGTTTTTCATGCCTTGCTCTTGAAAATGAGTTTATAGTCAAAATCATGAGACATTGAAAGAAAATGTGCAATGCAAAAAAGAGATACAAAAGCAAAACAAAACACAATTTATATACATAAAGACACCTATATGTACAAAGATGAAGAACAAATCCGACAATCAGCAAACATCCTTGGCGAGATTAGAGACGTTGCTTCTATTAAATTACCAAATTAGATGCTTTTAATTAGGCATAATTAGAGATCAAGGAATAGTACTTGAAAATTGATACATAAAAATTAATAAATAGAAAAGCTTGGAAGATTAAAAAATAGTTCCAAGAACATATAAAAAAAGATAAAATGATAAAAAATTTGAGAAAAAGTTCAGGAAATTAGAGGATTAATCTGAAGAAATAGGCCTTCCAGAGACCAAAAACAGAAAAAATGGAGAAGAAAATTATCTATTCAAAAAATACAAGAAGAGTATGTGCCTAACTTTCTAGGACATTGGTGAAGAATATTGCATTATGTTGACTTCACCAAAATTATAAAATAATTGTATTCATGTCATACTTCCTTAAAAGGATGAAAATAGATAATGTCAGCAATTAAAAAGTCAAGTAATGGGCTAATAAGCATATGATTTAGTAACATGGAGGTTTACCCACAGTGAATGAGCTAAAGGAAGAGAATGTGTTTGATTCTGGACAGAAAACCAAAGGGCAAGGAGAGGCAGAGAGGAGGAAGGTAGACATTTCCAATTACACATCCTTTAGGTTTCATTATTGAAGTTTTTACTATATGTATTACTTAAATGAAAATAAAAAATTTATTTTAAAAGAAAAATAGTAAAAATTAACTTATACCTTTGAGAAATGTATAAAAGAACATCTGACCAGTATTTAGGTATTCATAATCAATAATAAAAAATGTTGACAGCACACTTCCATACTTTCCCACAGGGTCGAAGACTGCCTTGTTTCCCAGCCCTGCCTCCCACGCCTAGGCAATAAAATTTACAGAATACATAGGTCATTTTTATTACATCAAAAATCCATTTTATGGAATGATTTTAATCCTAAATCTGCAGGCATTCATATGAAAGGTACTTAACACATACTGCATCATGTTACTTAGCAGACAGAGTTGCACAGTAATTAAGAGACAGCACAGTGTTGAAGCTACACAAATGCAGGTTGAATCCTAGTGCTACTAATTACCAGGCATGGGACCTTGGAAATGTCTTTTAACCGCCAAGCCTCACCTATAAAATGAGGATAGTAACAATGGCCCCCTGAGTGGCCACTGTTGCGTGCATCCCATGAGATAAAGCCTGTGAAATACTTAATTGAGTACTTGGCTCTACCTGGAAAGTAGTAAGTAAATTGTAAGCCATAGAATTAACAGCAACATTCATATTAACTCATTAGTACTAAAGAAAGAAGGGTAATAATAACACGAAGAAAATTTACATTCACAAGTAAAAGAGTCCTCAAATTTAATTTTAGTCCCCATTACAGTTTTTGCCTCCCTAAAAAATTTTTGATCAGTGAATGACAATTAAGATGGACTGAGTTGGTTTTAACATCTTCATTTTTAGCATTGCCTATTCTCTGTTACAGTAGCAACACTCGATAAAAGTCAGAGAAAGAACAAAATGGCCAGATATTTTTCAAAACTAGGTACCATAAGTGTAATGAATCAGGAGTTTATGTGTAGCACCTCATTCTGTATGAACAAACAGCTATGGAAGAAAGGCTCGTTTCCCGAGTTGTTCCCAGGAGGGGAAGACTAGGCTGTCAGAACGCGTGAGAGCCAGGGGGGTTAGACCTAAACTCTTGTTTCTCTTGGTATGACTTATTGAATAATAACGTCCTAGAAGATAGATATTACGGATAAAACTTCTGGCTCTCAGCAAAAATAAGACTTTATTCTTCCCTAAGTGTTCCCAAGATTTATTTCTACTAAGGACTAGAGAGTAGGTGTTTTAAACAGGAGGGTTGAGACTCTAGGACTCCATCCTCTCGGACCGTCAGTAGCAGCTGGAGCTCAGCCAGTTAAGAAAGGTGTGACACCGAATGACAGGAGACGGAGCAGCCCCTCGGGCTCGCCACATAGGAAGGGAGTTTTCCACTGTCACTGTTATCATTTGTTAATAGTGCAGCCTTGCTTCAATATGAAGAAAGAGTTCATTATAGAAATCGAAAAATAAATGACTTACAAGACACTGGGGATAGAAATATTATGCTTTTTTTAACTGACAAGTGAAATGAAGCCAGCAAAATGAAACACAGTCCCTTTGGCCACATGGTGAGCAGCAGAAACGTGCTTCAAAAGTTTGACCTCGAAGCGCCTGTAGCATTCACCTTCCACACCCACTGCCACGTCCCCTTGTCCAGGCTTCAGTGCTGAGCTTCTGAGAAGGAACTTCTGTAAAGATGGGAGGATTAGTGAGTCCTCAGAGAATGTTCTCTTCTAAGTCATTTAATTTAAAAATAAGAGAAACAGTTATGAAAGCCCGAAAGCAAATGAAACATGATTAATTAAGCATGTAAACTAACCAGAGAGAAGTATAGCGACGTTAATACTGTAATAACCATCATAGCTAATTTGTGAAACCTCAGAATTTACATCACAGAATTACAAATAAGACAAGAAGTACCTCTTTTGAAGTGACTGTGGTGTTTTAAAGGCAAGTAAATTCCAAATATACTAGAGCAAAATTTAGACTTTTATCTAACATCTTGCATATTCAGAAGGCCTAAAAAATGCTTTTTAAAAGAGTAATTAAATAGACATGGAAAATGAGCATTTTCTTTAGAATGAATAATGTTTATATGTTTCAAAGATATTTCCAGATAGTCTCACTATTAGAATGTCGTTTAGATAACAAGCTTATTTTTGTATGTATACTATAGATTCTCTATTTAAATGTGCTGAAATTAGAGACAGAACTGGATCTCCACAAAAATAGCCACTTTCCTATATAAAACTAGCATATTTCTAGGGATAGGGTCTTATTTATGATGTATTTGATTCCATCTAAGAAAATTCTACCTGTAGAATTAGCCTGGACACCCAACTTCCCAACCCACGAAGACCTACAGTAATGGCCTTTATTTCTGCATCCACTTCCACATTTCCTTCTTATGGCTTTTTGCCTAAATATTATGTAGAATAAGGAATTGTTGACAAGAAGCTAAAAGAAGCCATTTTAGGGTCAGATGAGGAGAAGAGGTATTGCACTGATGTGACATACTTTGTCTACAGACTACTAGGAGCGGCTCAATGCTGTGTGTTCAGCTCTAGATTAATAAACCATATTAGGAAATGCATCGCAAAGAAGGGATGAAGGAAGAGCAGAACAATGGAGTGTCAAGTGGCGTCATATTTTCCTCTGTCATTGGGAAAGTGACAACATGACTGAAAGACCCAGAGATAGTCAACCAGCTAGTAATTTTAGAAATCTCTGTACAAGAATGAAAATTTACAAAAAAAGCTATATCCATAGAACATCCCTCAAAATATGTGCCTTAGTGGTTCACAGCACCAAATTACAGTCAGGCAGCAGAAATGCCACAAAGCTCCTAAAGATTAGAGCTCGAGAACAACCTTGACACAGAATGTATCAAAGAGTACGATTCTGCCTTCCCACGGTCTGAATCGTCCCCTCCTGTTCTCTCCCTGACTCCTGTGCACACTCTTGCACCTCACTTCCTTCTCTGCCTGTGCCCCGGCCCACCCCGCAGGCACACAGACGGACACTTCCCTTCCAGATTCCCCAATTCCATCTCATTTCCCTGGGGTGGGCGGGGGGAGAAGAAACAGAAAGTGGAAGGTGGGAGGGACAAAGGTATGGCAACACGCAGTGCAGTGGCCATGTCCAATTTAATATTATTCATATTGGAATGCTCACCCACATACACTACCACAAATTTTCATTTTACTTATGCTGCCTCATTAAGAAACCATTTTGGCCTTCAAAAGCCTGTGGGTGAGGTTGATTTCAATCACTGTGGGCTCATTTAATCCAAAAATCTCTTAATTTTACTCCTGAAACTGATGACATGTATTTATTGCATTTTATGTAATGTTGATGTTTGGTTGAAGCCAAGTTCTGCAGGTATTTAATGTTCTTAAATCTCCTGGCCCATAACAAATAGGTTTCTATTTTCCTGAACGCTCCAGCTTTGAGTGTGTGCACTCCCTTCACTACAGAAGTATCTTCTATCGTGGCAGGCTGACATACTCTTTTTTCCTGAAATATGTTTTTGTTCTGTATGATTCTCAGAATCCTAGCTCCAAGTGGTAAGCAAAGGGAATTTTGTATGACTACACCCTTTGAAACTGGGCACTGTAATTTTATACCGTCTCCTGAGATTTACTTGTACACAACCGTTAACTATCAAGGAAGGTCAGGAAGGGAGGACAGATTGTCGGAAGAGGGAAAGATTTATTATTCTATTAGTTTAGCTCTAGCTATACATATACTTTTTAATGTGCAAATAAAATTACTCTCATGATTTCAAAAACTAACAAGTTTTACATTAGAAGCACTTGAGAAATTAAAAAGATTCAAATAGATAATAATTCTTTGAAAGTTCACTTGAATGCCTCTGGAGCATTTACTGTTGGATTAATCAGGTAGTTTTAATCAGTATTTTAATATATGTTGTTTGTTAACACATATTTCCTGAGGATGACTGTCTTCACTTCACAGTTCACACACGCAGCACTGGCGTTTACAATTCTTCTGATCCTCTGCCATCATTTTTATGTGTAACCTTTGCTCACAACCTCTTGCCTCATGTGCAAGTGCTTACTCTGTCATCAACAGAAATTAGGCAGAGATTCGAAACCAGAGAGAGGTCATCATCCGTGCATGTTTTCCACAGCCCTTACACGTTGTACTGAAATTATAAATTTATACACTATGCATTACAAAAGTATAAGTGACAAATTCACATCTCTTTCCTCAAAACATGTTGGATAACGAGCTCCTCGGAAGCAGTACTCCTTTTCAGCTGACACAAAAACTGGCCCAGCACAGTGGCGCGCGCCTGTGGTCTCAGCTGCTCGGGAGGCTGGGGCAGGGGAGTCGCTGGAGCCCAGGAATTCCAGGCTGCAGTGAGCTACTATCCCGCCACTGCACTCCATCCAGCTGGGGCAACAGAGTGAGACCCTGTCTCTAAAAGAAAAAAACAAAACAGAAACTAATGCTTTGTCTGTTATGTAGTAAGGAAGCAATAGTGTTTTTGTTGAACTGACTTAAACTGATGGTCAGAAGTTATTTACCAATATTCTCAAGTAGAAGTGGTCCAATATATAGTAAACACTCTTCAGCTAAATTGGTTTTTAATAATGGCTAAATTGCATGAACTAAAACAATGAAGAACTCTTATCTGACACCTAAGAACTAAAACAAAATACATTTTGTGAACTAAAATTAAATAAAAGCCTTCCCCCTCACTGGCTGACTGAATGGACCCCCTCACCTGCTGACTGAATGGACCCCCTCCTGGCCAAGAAGATAACCTAAAACTAAATTGTCTGCCATGAGGAGCGAGGTCAGACATGCCCCACCATGCCCCCCTCCCTTCTTGGAGATATCCTTTGTAACTCATCAACAGACCTAAGGCTATGCGAGACAAACCTGCAGGTCCTCAATTTACACAACAAATATATGTCCTGTGACTTGTCTCTTATCTAAAACATTCCAAGCCTTTAGACAAAGCTTCATTTTTTTAACCAGTTACAAGTCAAGGAGTCTTTAAACCCACCTATAACCTGTAAGCCCCCCCACTCCTTTCGAGATGGCCCATCTTTTCTGGCCAAATCAATGTATGGCTTCCATGTATTGATTTATGACTTTACCTGTAACCCCTATCTCCCTAAAATGTATAAAACCAAACTGTAATCCAACCACAGCGAGTCTATTTGCTCAAGGCTTCTTGGGTGTGGCTCCAGGTCACGGTCCTCAAATTTGGCTCAGAATAAACCCCTTTAAAATTATTTTACAGAGTTCGGCTTCTTTTCAGTCGACAATTTCAATGTCAGTATAAAGAATATCAGTACAGTGTTTCAAGAAGCTCATGAAATTGAAACTGGGCAACAGCTATGTTATGAGTAGAAACAGGCATGATATTTTCAGAAAAGGATTTTGCAATAAGTAAGTATATAGCAGTAGAATTTTAAATTTATATACTTTAGAAATTTATTAGTTTAAATGTCAATTAGTAATTATTTTTAATGTTTGAATAAAAGATGCTTTCACTTTCCTTTTACTAAATGATCAAAATATTTCAACATTAAATTTGAGTTTCATTAGTTTTACATTTATCCTACCACACATAAATGAAGATAAAAGAATTAAATGGCAAATTTTTGGGACAGCTACACACAAGAGCATTCCACATGAATATTTTTCTCTTCCCATAAGTCAAAGTGTTCTTTTTTCCATTTCTGTACTAATAGCAGCTAAAGGCAGGCTGTGCATCAGTGTTTTAGGGGGAAAGGAAGGGTATAAAAAGGAAAGTGGGCCAAGTAAATTACCTGCCCGGAACCTGATTGTATTGCATATAACACAGATTTTGCTAATTCATCCCTGCTGGGGAACCCCCAAAAAATTGTCACCAGAATCCAAATTTCTTCTCAATGGCCTTCCATATGAAAGAGCAGGTAAATGGCCCATTCTTATGTATTAGACACCCTGCAGAAACAATTTTAAGCAGAAACTTGTAGCATTGCAAAAAATATTTAAAAGCAAATTAGGAAAAGTACAGGTTGAGTTATATACATAATTGAAGAAAAGCAGTACTTTAAAGTTGAACTTTGCAGACAGACTAAAAAGGTTCTGTAATTTACTTAGCAATCATGATACAAGAATCTGGCCATTTAAATGAAGACTAGCACAAGACGTAAATAAGAGGACAGCCTCACATATAATCAAGTCAACAGAAAGGACCAGAATCACATTTCCCCTAGCTACACTAGCTTAGGGTTTCAACAAAACTTTAGAGAGGTGACAGAGAAATGAACAATAGGTCTTGGTCAGCAGCTATCCAACTATGTGTGCATGTATCTCCAGGACATTGAACATACACTCCCTAACCATAACCCTCTGTGAATCAGGGGATGTTTTTCAATATTTTTTTTCTTAAGGGCATATTCCAGTAGCTTGAACAGTGCCTGGCACATAGTTGGTGTTCAATACATACATGCCAAAATGAATGAATGATAGAAGCACTTTTACTTGTGCTTCCCACTGTTCCATTAAACCAGTTCAGTTCTGGTAGTTCTTGTAGTTCACTCCCGTGCCATGGGCAGTGTCTCTCCTTGAGCCTATAGCTTCCAAACATACCTTGGCTTCTGATCCTGGGATCCTTTCAGCCTCTTACTACTGGAGTCCCCTTACCCTGGAAGGAAAACCCCTTGGGCAAGATTCATTTTTAGATGGTACCAATATGATTATCTCTGACCCCAGTGTTCAAACCCCTACTGACTTACATGGGCAGGAATGCATTTTCTTCCAGGATACAGAGTTCTTTCCTGCATAAGCCACTTCAGCTGTCTCAGGCACGATTGTGGTACCAGCGCCCTGTGGCCTTTTACTGCAAACTCGCCAAGATGTCCATGAACGCATTCCTCAATAACCTTGAGGGAAGGAGATGTGATTCCTTAAGGGCAGTGTGACTCTTCATGCCATCTCTACACAGAAACTGTCCTTGCAAAATCCTTTCCGAATCTTGCTCCACCTTTTGAGTTTTGATCTTGGTGAATGGCCCCTAGAAACAGACCCAGAAGTTACACAACCAGTTCCCAAATAAAAACTTCAAACTTGGTATAGTAATTTTTGTTGGTAAATTTCTTGATAGTGTGTGTCAAACTTTACTTTGATTCCTGTTATCAATTGTGCCTGGGTATCTAGGTTGAAACATCCAATTTAATAGCCTGCTACAGATATATGTAAATATACAGCCAGGGATGGCAAATTGTTTTTAATACCCAGGCCAGTTCTGATTCATTCGTAGTACCTCTTTGGGAGGCCAAAGAGCACAAAAGCTAAGGACATCCAAGCTCTGGGGCAAGAATGCCGTCTTTGATTACTGCTACCTGTCAAGGGAACAGGAGCAAGAGACGCAACACTCCTCACACACGGCAGATGTAGGAGGACAGACGCCATGCTTATCTTGTTCATGTCATCTTTCCTGTCCCCTCAATGTGCCTGGAACCATGCAGGTGCTCAGTAAATGTGTATTGGATACATGAACAAGAGCATGTATAATAGTTAAAGTAACCACATAGGTAATATCTTTAAATTAATTTTATATACATCAGTTCACTATTTAATAAGCTAAATATTATTTAGTATGCCATAGTATAAGTTCAATTATTTTCAACTAATCTTTTCTTATCTTTATAAGAGTAATTTATAAAACCATAAGGCAATATAATTCCTGGAGGCACTATTAAATTCAACTCCAATGACAATTATGATCATTTTAACATTCCTTTCAAAGAGATGCCTAAACAGGGCTGATGGCTGGCTAAGTTGGCATACAAAATATGATTTTAAGTAAAGCTCCTCTGAGTTTTCAGAATATTTGAGTATGTTAATATAATATCATCTACAAAGGAAAATGGCAGATAAACAGAGATACATAAATTGATAACTCCGTGGCCCTAGGTCCATATTAATTGATAATGCTCGGTAATTATTCCTCTTCTATTTGCTGGTATTAAATAATGAGTTTAATGGTCATGGACAGTAATTGATGGTATAGATCTGAAGATACCGTTAAGAACACTAAGCCTGTATAGATGTAAATGTAGTTACATTGTAAGAGATAAGGTAATGAACAAGAAGCTCAGTTTTAATAAATTTAATAAAAACATTAATTAAATCAGTATTTCTGGAGAGGCACCATTAATATTTCAATTTCTTATACAGAATAACATGGAAAAGGTTTTAGGAAGTGTCTACAGGGAAGGTGCCTTCACATGATGATTAAACATTTTGGGCATTTATTTGAAGAATTTCTCCACAGAATGTCACAAATGTGGGAATTTAGAAGATATCTGGATATTTGGCTAATTTATTTTTCCTTAGTGTATTTAATTTCATGAAGACTTACCTCATTGCAGAGTATTTCAGATACAGATTGACAATGGACTTAATTAGGTAACAGTAAACAGTCACAAAGGGAAAAGTATGCAGTAGAGATCATACAAATCTATTGCTTATAGGTGATGGTAAACAAGTGTCAAACACTTTATTAATGGTTTGCAAATACAGCAAAAGAAAAAAAACTAGTTTGGAAAATAAGATCTGAGGATCCATGCAATAGTAACTGTTTGACTTCAGACAAAATTATTTCATCTCTCTGAGTTCTGGCTTTTATATATGTAACAAGAGTGGGTTAAACTTAGTAATTACTAAGAAATTTTCAGAAAGTGCAAATCTTGTTACAAAGGAAATTCTGGCTAACAGAGCCCCTCTGCAAGAAAAAAAATGGAATACAATGGAAAATATATGTGCTTAGTTACACTGAATTGTAAATTGTTGCTTGTGGGCAAATGGAAAGAAACATACTATCCCCTAATGAGAGAATTCACCACTAGCTGTAAGTACAGGCACCATTCACAAAGCAGATGAGTGGAGGTAATGTGAATGACAAAGGACAAATCTTTCATTTCCTAATAATGTTCAAGGGGCACTTCTTCCAATAGCTTCCAGTAGCATCATTTGTATACATGAAAAATATCTCATTTTAATAATGAGAACAATGTCTTAACTCTGAATGTGGCAGAAATATAGCCTCAGTAATGTTAATTTTTCAATGTAGCAAAAATCACCACAATTGCAGTCTTGATAACAAATCCACAGAAGTGAGTATGGGGTTTAATTCAATTTTAAAGAAGACTAACATTATTATTTGACTGTGGTCAATGGAACACCAAAAGGAAGTATTTTCAAAGACCACTTTCAAAACTAGGAGAAGAAACAAGGTCTTTCTTCTGAATATACCTTAAAACCATCCCAAACAGGCAAGATGGGCATTCTTGACATGGATTTGCACTATTTACTTAAGTATACTTAGGCAAACATATTATACGATTCACAAATATCAACTCAGTACCTATTCTGAGCATAAACCTTGGACTAATGCTGTGCTAGGCTCTGGGAGCTGAGCTAGAAATGGAGAGACACACAGATCCTTGAAATCTTGTTATCCATCAGTTCCTGCCTACAGATGCTCTGACCAGTACCAGCGATCCTTGATCTGAAAATCTAGCCTAACCAAACACCTGGAAGCATCCTAACTGACAATGAACTCCAGGACTATCAGCAGAGGAGAATGGGATGTATTTTTCTGCCCTAAATCCAGTGTCTATTATCCAGTGTCCACTTAGGCTCAGACTAAGGCCTGGCCATACTCTCTCTTTGTCCTAAGCACTGGCCTTTTCCTTGTATTTCCAAGAGAATCTACCATTCCCGCCACCGGGCCTAGAGTCCTACTCTGCAATTTCGCTTATTTGCCTGGAACCTGAACCCACTGAGCATTTACAAACCCTCCAGCCTCAACAGATAGATCTACTCCCCTGACCCTCAAACTGCCACTGGGGCCTTACAGGCAGAACTCCCTGAAATTAAGGAGACACCAACACCTAACTCACCTTTTTTCTTGTCTAGTGACTTTCTGCTTTGATGTTCTATTCAACGGATTAGACCTCTAGGAAAGCAAACTTACCCTTGTTGTCCCAGAGTTACCCCTGCTCCTCAGGCTCTGTTACATGAAACACCAGCTTTCCCCAGGTGGAGACCAGCTCTGCAGGAGGAACATCCATTAGCCCAGATTCTGTCTATACCCATTTTTCCTCTCCCTCTCTGTTGAGGCCCTCCAATGTCTCACAACTGAGCGGAAGCAATACTTCTATACATAAAACAATTAGAAACTAAAGCAAACATTAGATAATAAAGGATCAGTTAAACATATTCAAGGGCTAATTCACATGTTATGGCCTATATATGTCACTGGAGAATATCAAAAGAAATATATTAAGTATAAATAGTTAATTGCATAACTCTTCACTATGCTAATCTGTTCAAGATTTTTGACTGGGATGATGCACAATGATTCCTTTTATATGGCATGTATAAAATAATATCACTTCTGAGAATAAACTTCTTTGGATTACCATTTAAATAATTTAGATACAGTACTGGAAAATTTTCACATTATAATTCTTCCTCTCAAAATGCAAAATACTTTTAGTGATGAACATAATAAAACTTTTAAAGAACCTAAAAGTAACATTATTCAAGACTCCAAGTTTAAGTTGTTTGTGGAATGCACTTCTGCATGGCTCATTTGCGTTCTCCGTTGCCGCTTGGTTGAGATGAATGAGCACAGAGAGCAAGCGTGAGCTCACAGATCTGTTGCTATTATTCAACTAAAGACAGTTTCCCGGAAGGCTAGATTAACAGAGCACAAACTGTCAGGTTCCTCTCTGAAGGTTGAATCTTCACAGTGAAAAGAAGCAAACATCAGAAGGAAAAAAATGCAAGACTGGTTTACCCAAAATTGCAGAATCCAAAAGCATACCATTTCTTTAAGTTTAAAGACTAGCCTCTCTCCACCTATGCTGTTTCTTCTTTCTTCTAATAACAAAACCCTCTTATCTTTAGAGAATGTTTCTAAAGGAACTTAAGTATTCCCAATTTTCTCCCCCAAGTATTTTTGTCTAACTAGGTGACTGTCCCCTATCTTTCTTAGAAACCTTTAAAGAAAATATTTATGATTTTATTTTTTAATATCTTCTAAAATACTTAATATTCCCCTAAACCTAAAATGAACAATCTTGTCATACCCCAAATGGGCATTGTTCCCGCGAGAAAAGCAGCTTGGATGAGGACTTGGAGAAGATTTGCTTAATATCACCCTTTTCGTTTTTTAATCCCAGTCTTACTAATCATGAATCAGATGTTTTTTGTTTCCTTTAAAATATATGTTTTATATATACTAAAATATAATATTTTTAATGATCCAAGTTGCAGCATAGTAGATCTGATTGTTCTGAAAGTTTTCACAATCAATGACCAGA
The DNA here is from genome assembly GCA_023783475.1 of Daubentonia madagascariensis. Classification (NCBI taxonomy): domain Eukaryota; kingdom Metazoa; phylum Chordata; class Mammalia; order Primates; family Daubentoniidae; genus Daubentonia; species Daubentonia madagascariensis. The sequence goes on from JAKFHU010000760.1 coordinate 2,543,766, forward strand.
CAAAGCATTTATAATCATTATGAAGGACAAATCACAATAATTAGGGCTGTAGACATAATCAGATCAGCAAAGTTTCATGTTGGCTATTTCACTGGTCGTAGTCCAACCATATGTGGGTTCCTTTGAACATTTTTATTTCAAGTGAAACTTTTACAAGTAGACAAGAAAAAATAAAAACAGTCTAACATGAATCATCCAAACTGAGTTCAACACAAAATTATTAGAGGACATATAGAGGGGCAGTTAAGCAGAGAGACTGCACAGCAAACGTGTGATGTTTGACTCCTTGGCTCTGCCACCTGCTGTGTGATGTTGGGCAAGTTACTTAAACACTCTGTGCCTCAGAATAATCTTTCCTCTTCTTTCCTATCGGCTGCAAGAGGCTGATGAGCTGGACCTGGTCTGTGCCACCTCTTCTCTGGTCCTCTGGAGGTGTGTGACTAGTGCTACTCCTCAGAATCCTTGGGCTCTTGTCACCAATGCATCTGATACTCGGGGCCTCAGATGCATAAAGTTAGAAAAATTATCTTGACTATAATTATCATGCATTTCTGTAGCACTATATACACACTACTATCCCACTTACTATTTTTTCTATTTTAATTTGAAAAGTTTCGAACTTTCAGAAAAATTGTCTAATCATAAGGGAATAGCCATATACTACTTTCACCAATTGTAAACATTTGTTACATTTGTTTTCTCCCTTCTCTCTCTCTCTCTCTCTCTCACACACACACACAGTTGTGTTTACATTTGGCTGAATCATTTGAGAGTAAGTTGCAGATACTGTGACCGCAAACATTTTATCATGTCTCCTAAAATCAAGGATATTCTCCTAAATAACCACAATACAATTATCATGCTCAGTAAATTTAACATTGATACAATACAATTTTTCCAGCCATGTTCTTTATGGCAATATTTTCTCTGATTCAGCATCAAATCTAGGATCTCACATTACACTTAGTTGTATTATGGCACTTACACTAACATTGCTTTAGTAATTTCATCGTTAGTCAGTCTCCCAGGATTAGGCCAGATTATAAATGCTCGATGACACATGATGTATTAATGAATTAATTAATCTCTGTACCTTTGGTATAAGCACAGTTCTAAGCACATAAAAGGGCCATGGTAACCATTTCATGAAAGGCTGTTTGGAGATTATTGGTTCTTAAGAAATTCGACAAAGTGGTATTTTGTATTTTTAAAAACTGGAAAGGACTCAGAATTTTTTATTGTTTCATCCAAATCCTTCCTTCTTTGATAAGATCCCAAAAAGTAACTTGTGAATTTCACAAAGCCAGGAAGTACCAGAGCAGAACCAGAACTGAATGCACAACTCCCAGAGCATCACAACCTTCCATACACTATGCTGGCTTTGGCAGCCATCCTCAGAACCCATTTTAATATGTAAAATGTAATTTCCTTGCTCAGCATCCATTAATTTGGGCAACCTCACTAATGAAAAGAATAAGCATAATTTAAAATCTTGCACTGCCCTTCTCTGGTCTGAGCTATTCACATTTAGAAAAACAATCATGGCACTGAAACAACCTTTCATAATGGAGATAGATGTGGATCTGTTATCACAGTGCATCAAACAACAAGCGATTTTCCATCATCACATGGTACATTGTGCAATGTTTAACTGGAGTGTTGGAACATGAATATCACAATCAATTTAACAATTAGCATTTTCCAAGACAATAGACACATTGTAGGTTGGAACAGTAGCACACACTTTAAACAGAGAGCCATTGAACCGCTACTTAATGGCTGCCTTAGTCCTTTTTATGTAGGCTTAATGAACAAGATGGACATTAGGAAACATTTATTTGGAAATTTGTAAAAAAACATATTTCATTCAAGCAATATAATTTTCCATGTTTCTCCCAAAACTACCCATTTAAAAAATATGGATTTTAAAGATTAACTCCCTTAGTGATTTTCACTGGCATACATATAAATTCCCTAACATTAGCACAACAATATTATATAAATTAATACATGTTATCATTTTACCAGAGTGAAAAGATAATTTATGCCTTAAGAAGAACCCAATTCATATTGCATTTCATAATTTTACCCAAATAAAATTATCCATTTCACACATAAATTGTTAAACTGCAGTTTTCCCTGTGACAGGAAGGAGGAAAGCAGGATTTCTTCGAGAGTTAAAAATCAAAGAGATAAATTCCATTTTATTTCTAGAGTCATCAGGCACATAAAGTCTCTAGAGGACTGCTCACTTGACTAGGACATTTCCTTTCCCTGATAACATTTACAGCTATCAGTGAAAAAAAAGGGCACATGTCACCTAGTCTATAAAAGAATCATATTAGGGGAAAAGAATGTGTAGGGGACAGTAAGATTGTTGATCAAGAGGCTAATTAAACTGTGATTGTCAGAGTGGCAGAGGTAGAATACCAAACTGGTGAAGGCCAAGTAGTTTCAGCAGGTTTTTTTGTTGTCTGTGTCTTTCCTCTTCTATGAAAATGTTAGCAACTCGAGGGCAGAAACTGTCCTTTTCGCCTCCACTCCTCAGTGTGTCAGTGTCTTGACTGCGGGAAATGCTCAAGATAAAGGTGTGCAGGGAGGGAGGAATGGAGAGAGGGAGGGAGCGTGTGGAACCAAGAAACCTCCCAGTGGAAAATAAAATTCTCTCCATCTCCTCCTGTTGTATAACTTCCCTTAAATTCTTCGGTTGGAGCATTTTTGTTTCTTGCGCTCCTTATCCTCTGCCGGGTGTCACAAGGAATCTCAGTTCTCATAAAACCCAACCACAGGATTTCCTCTCCCAGAAAGCTTTTTGCCACTTATCCTATTCTTCTACAATGTTTTGATTGACATCTGAGAACCTTATGGCATTAGATCTATAAGAGGATTTAAGGTAATTTAGTCCAACTCCCTCGTTAAGAGATGAAGAAATAGAGACATGAAGAGATGAAGGGGTTTGTCCTCCTCAAATGGCCGGTTCATAGCAGAGCCGACTCTAGAAAACAGATATTTCAGATTCCCGATATTTTTTTTCTTTTCTCTTTTGAGATGATTTCAAGTTTTCAAAAGCAGTTTTGCTGCCTTAATGCCCCACTACCCCCAAATATTTTAGAAAATATTTCTTACAAACAAAATCTTTTCCTACAAAGCCTCAATGCAGTAATCAAAATAAAGAGCTTAGTACTGATACATTACTACGCTCTAATTCACACTCACCACTCAAGTTTCACTGATTGGTGAAAAATATGCATTTCAGCAAAAGGGTCCAATGTAGGACCCTACTGGGTGACTACGTCTCTTTAATCTCCTTCAATCTCCAATGGTGCCACAGGGGTTCCTTGGCTTTCGTGACATTGACACTTTTGAAGATATAGGCTAGTTACCTTGAAGAATTTCCTTCACTCTGGCTGTCTGATGTTTCCTCATGATTGCATTCAGGTTGTATATTTTTGGCAGAAATATCACACATGTGGTGCTGTGTTCTCGTGCACCCAATCAGGTGTTATATTAATACAATTTTGATTTGTTCCACTTGGTAATGTTCACCTTGGTCACTTGATTAAGTTGGTGTCTGTCAGATTTCTTCACTGTGAAGTTATTCTTTGTCCCTTTGTGGAGATACTTTAAGACAATATCCTGTTCCTCATCAAACTCTGCCACTAGTTTTTGCATTCATTGGTGTTTCTTGCCTGAATTGTTATTGTGATGCCTGACAAATGATGTTCTTCTTTCGTTTACATTCATCAGTTGGTATTCTACTATAAGAAAAGGGTTTACTCTCATTTGTTTTGATGCTCAAGTTGTCCCCAATTTGGCTACCTGCTTTCTGTCTTTCTGAAATGTCTTTCTCGTTCTTTGAGTACTTCCTTATTTTTAGCATAATGAGATGCCTCACGTTTATTTTGTAATGTTCCTGATCCATCCCTAGCATCAGATGTTTCTCCTAGGAATCCTGGTTCTTTCCTGGAGCCTGGATTTTAGATACCAATGTCTGGGTGCTACATGGACTCAGTGGTCCTCAATGTCACTGCTCTTAGGCCCTCTCACTGGACAGAGCTAGGGGATATATGCATGGAAATGCATGCACACACCGTACACAGGTATGTAGCCACACATGCATGTCTAGCAGTATCTACTTACATGTATGTATCTCTCTATACCTATATAATGAAGGCCACGAGTTTAAACCAATACCTATAATTCCAGTCTAACGCCATAGGGTTCATTCCAGTTCTCTCCCTTTCCCTATTTCCAACAGTGAGAAACCTGGCTCCTTTCGGCTCCATGAAGCTGATCTATTCACTCAGCAGCCCCCCAACTCCCTGGCAACCCGTGCCACTCCTACTCTTCACGCAGATGCTCTCCTAACCTCTCGCCCTTCGCCGTGCTCCTGGCACAGGAGCTCTGCTCACATTGCGTGGCCTCCAATACCCGTGCGTCAGTGCTGCTGCCCAGATGCCCTCCTCACCCGTTCTCAGGTTCATGACCCCTGGTGGGTCACACCACTAGCACTCTCATCCAGGCAACCTTGTCTCCCTTCCTGGGCTCCAGTACTCCTTGCCAGGCCACGCGTGAGCTCTTTGCACCCACTGGAGCTACAACTCCCAGCGCCGAGGCCAGGTCACAGCCACCTCCCTCTCTCAACCTATGGCCTTTTTGCCCTCCCAAGTCTGCCTTCCACACCCATCACTGGCCCACCAGAGCCTCGGCCTCCTTGCAAGAAGGCCCTGTTCACCCGCCCTGACTCAACCCCCGTCACTGGGACTTCCATAAGCACCCTGACTGCTCCCCCTGCCCCCACCCCCGCAGAAACCCTGCTTGTGCCTGAAGGGCTTCCTGGAGCAACTGCACCTGCACTCTGTCGCTGCCTCCCCTCTTGCAGGTTCCTGTCCCACTCAGCCCATCTGGTGGCTTTCAGATTGAGGAGGAAGGGAGGAAAGGAGAGAAGAACACAGTCTGAACTTAAAGGAACATCCGACGTTCTACCTAGTTATCATTTGTATCTTTAATGTCTGTATTGATCCCACATTATCAGTGTTTCTCTTAAAAATCTAAGACAGACAAGGAGTCCATCTCTTCACTGAATCACACATATATCCCTTTAAAAAGGCACCAAACACACAGGACAAATAATGCATCTTTGGGCTTCTCAACAAGTATTCATTGGCTGAAAAAAAAATAAAACATTTCTGTTACCATGTACATGGTAGTTCAATTGAAATTGAACTTCGCATAATATTTTGTGAGGACCATAAATTGTGTATTGTGATTTATAATTCATGAATTAGATACATATAAAGAATTGAATGAATACATTTAATCCAAGTCTTTTTGGCAACTGTTCACACCACCTTTTTGTTTTCTAGCCATAAGCACCAAAGAAATTGCTTTTCTCTTAGTAGACATTTTTAATAAAAAATCCATAGTGAATAATGTTTTATTTTGAACTAGATCATTTCAATAAGCAGGGTGACAGGATTGTGGCTGGAATCCATGCCATCAAATTGACATTAAATGTCTATTTTTAAAATAATTTGATTTGAAACAGCCATAACCTTCTATTATGATACTGGCCACTTAAAGTGAATTTCTCCTTACATCTCACCATTTGCAAAACGGAAGGAAAATCTATTCTTACAATAAACCCGTACTGAAGGAATAAAACTTTAAAATAGTCAATGCCAAGTATTAGAAGCCTAAGTCAATATAAGCTATACCGTTTTTATTTAATTTATAATTGAATATCTTCTAAAAATTTTAGTTACTATTTGTTTTAATAGCAAATTTTTGTTATGGTTTCTGTTGGTTTATGAATATCTAAATATTACTGAAGCCTCATAAACAATGCACTGTATATACACATAGAAAATGATGAAGACAGATTACCTGTTTTAGCATTTAGCCTTTGGGGCAATTGGAAATTTTACAAGACAGATTACCTGTTTTAGCATTTAGGCTTTGGGGCAATTGGAAATTTTACAAACCAGGAAATTGGGAAAGGCTGAGAACTAGTGGAAAGAAAATGCGAAGTTTCCATCTATCCACACTCATAAGCTAAAATTAGTTGTGTAATAACTTAGACCAAAGACCTGAGCATTGGAAGGGGTTTACATGATAATTTAATGATGTGATTTGTACTGCATTGAATTTAATAAAACAGCATTTCTTTTAATACACGACAGACTTGGATATCCTTTGTCTAAACATCTCAAATGAACACTACTTTCATTGTGTGGGTCAGGATAGAGAAAGGACAATCCTTGTGCTCTGCGGACTTTCCATGTGTTCGAAAGTTTGAGAAGCTGGGAACAGACTGGCTAGCCTCTCGCCCTGCTAGCGAACGCACTGAAGTTAGGTTTCGCTCCCTCCTTCTCAGTTCAAGGACACCCCATGATTGTCATGGTGTTTGTCAGGCATGATCCCCCCAAACACTCTAGCAGTCCGACTGTGGCTGCTGGTGTGTGTGCCATCTGCAACTATCTTCTTCTCTGAAACAGGTCCCTGCGTCTTTCCAGCCTCAGTCTGGTGATTCTCTACTATCAAGTAGCACTGTAACAATGCATATTGTGATTCTAATCAGATTAGCATGCTTTAATCACTGTCTTTATTTCTGTGGCTTATTTTACACTAATTAAAGTTAGTAAAATTTCCACTGCTAATTTAATTAACGTAGCAACTCATCCTTGTCAGACATCACCTTTCTTGCTTTATCCACAAATTTAAGCAGAACCTGAAGCTTGCAAGTGACTCGCTTAAATCACCATTTTAGAAGGTAGCAACAATGCCTATCTCCGACCAAGGACAGCCCCGCATTTTCTCAGAAGCTCCCTTTATAAAATGGAGCCAAGACGAGCATCACTAAGAAACTAGTCTCTCCCTTGGTGCCTGAAATGGTTTGGACTCACCATAACTTAAATTTGTCAGGTCCAATTCCATATCTGCCGTTCCAACATAATGCACCAATGTAATAATTTCTACTCACAAACTTATCAGATCAAGGAGAAAAACAAGAAGCTTTGTTGCATTGTAAGCATGAAATTGAATTAATTGATTAGTTTGGCTAAAAAGTGTATTATAGTTTTCACATAAATCCAGCTTTTATCTATATATTCTGAAATAAACATAACTCACACTAATTCCAACTTACAAACGGGTGGTATTTGTAAAACTACTTGCTTAGTTATTTTTGTCCATTATATATGTAAGTGGTGATTGGTGTTCCTGGTTGGCCAAAGAGTATATTTAATCCATAAGTGCTGGTCCAACAAATTAAAACTACTCACCGAAGTGCCACCTCTCAGGAGCAAGTTAACTCTACATACAGGGCTGTGCCCAGAATACTCAGTTTCCTTTCTCTCCTCCACTTCCAAACCCACCCATTTGCTAAAATATCCCAAGTGTTTTCATAACAGCCGTGGTAACAGGCACACAAGTGCAGGCAGGGACCCATGTCACATGGTGAAGAGGCAATAATGAAGTAATTACGAGTATCATGAATTTGGAAATAAAGCTTTGTCTCTCACCAATAATCTAGTAGCTGCTAGTATTTTTTTTTTTCAGAAAAAAAAAATTTGTGTGGTTTGGTTGTTTATAGGTGAGCAGTGTATCCTAATGTCAGGAGCCCTGGTACCTAGACTTGGTCACTTAAAGAGCACTAGCTCTGCCATCAGCTCTGAGGGACAGCCTTCCTATTTGCTCTAAATGAGCTACTAAAATCCCTAAGATTATCTCATTTTAGAGGTAAGTCATGTTCGGTTAGGAAAGGGTGGAGTTAGGGGTCCCTAATTGTTTTTATTGAGGCTATATATTTGGTTCTTTTGATTTCCTCAAATTTTGTGATCCTAAGGAAAATGACATGGAACCATTTTATTTCCCTATGTTCTTAGTTCCTAGGATTAGTTACCAGATGAGACATGAGGACCTATGGATTGGTGAACTGTGGTAGACTAAATACCAATCACCAAAAACTGTTGCTTTGAAATAACTGGTTTGCTAAACTTTGGTTTGGCTCATACCTAGAAACTTGGTTTTGTTGGCATTCAAAGCAGCTCCTGCAGGTTGTTAGAATGAGTGGTGGATTGATCCCAGTAAGGCCTTCAGTTAGGCACACATCCCTGGTCTCACCTTTGCGGGGGCCCTTCCAGGTTGACTCCGGTCTTGGTCTCATCACTTGCTTAGACCAATAGGACATGAGCAAAATCAAGTATTCCCTCTTGCTGTTCTTGGCACGGTGCTGCCATGGGAGCAATCTCAGGCAAGTCTGATAGATGACCAGAAACACACCGCCCAGTGATCCCATTGCCCCAGCTGACATCTGGTCAATCCCAGAGCAGAGCTGCCCAAGTGCCTGGCAGCTGACCACAGACTGAGGCTGGGAGAACTGCTCAGTCCAAGCTAAGCACATCCCAAATTGCTGACCCATAGAGTTGTGAACTAAATAAATGGTTCTTCTTTTAAGCCACTAGCTTTGAGGTGTTTTGTTATATAGCATAAGCTAACTTACACAAAAGGCAATAAAAAGACCCAAACACATCATTATGAAAAAAATTTCAGAATTTTTTTTCAGGAGAGGAAATAAAACCATTGCCTATAGTGGAAGGAGTAGTACCAGGGTAATGATTTGGCTCAACTTACAAAAGAACAATTAAGTAGGAGAACTTTCATTACCAAACTTCAAAACTTACTATGAAGCTACCATCATCATAGCAGTATGACTCTCATAAATATAGACAAATAGATCAATGGAACGGAATAGAAAGTCCAGAAATAAACCCTTATATTTATGATCAATTGATTTTTGACAAAGAGCCAAAGAAATTCAATGGAGAAAGGATAATTGTTTCAATAAATGGTGCCAAAACAATTGGGTGTCCATACACACACACAAAAAGTTATATATCCTTATGCCATCTCACATCACAAATCAACTCAAAATGGATCATTGACATAAATGTGAGAGCTAAAACTATAAAAACTCTGGTGGAAATATGAGAGGAAATATCTGTGACATTGGGTTAGGCAAAGATTTCTTAGACATGACCCAAAAATCGTTCTATAAAAGAAAAACTGATAAATTAGACTTCATCAAAATTAAAAAACTTGCTTTGCAAAAGACACCGTTAGAATTAAATGACAAACCACAGACTGATAAAAAATATTTTCAAATATATGCCTCATAAAAAGGCTTGTATCCAGAATATATAAGAACTTTTATAACTCAATAATTTTTTTAAAAAACAATTTAAAAATGGGTAAAGAACCCTGATCAACCTTTATTCATTATATGAATGTATCAGAATATTATTTGTACCCCAAAGTATGTATGTATCAATAAATGAAAAAGAAGAAAAACAATAAATAATAATAAAAATGAAAATGTGTAAAGAATTTGAACAGACATTTCTCCAAAGATGATATACAAATGGCATAAGCACATGAAAAAATAATCAACATCAAAAATCATTAAGTAATTTTGTAAATCAAAACCACTCTGAGATACCACTTCATACCCTCTAGGATGATGATAATCAAAAGTCAGACAATAACAAGTGTTGACAAGGATGTGGAGAAGTTGGAACTTCCATACATTGCTGAAGGGAATGTAAAAAGATACAGTAGTTTTGGAAAACACTATTTCTTTAAAAAAGTTAAACATAAACTTAGCATATGACAAGTGTCATATGCTCTTGGGTAGATAGATATCCAAGAAGAGAAATAAAAATCTTTGTTTACTCAAAGATTTGTATGTGAATATTCACAAGCAGTACATTCATCATAGCCATAAACTGGAAACAAGTCAAATGTCAATTTTTTTTTAAAGTAGTGTGCTCATATACTGGAATACTATTCAGCAATAAAAAGACACAAACTATTGATACATGCTACAACACAGATGAACCTCAAAAACATTATGCTAAGTGAAAGGTGCATTCAAAAAAGACCTCATATTGTATGATTTGATTTATATAAAATTTTTAGAAAAAGCAAATCTATACAGCAGAAAGCAGTTAGTGCTTGCCTGGGACTGGGAGTAGGGGAGGGGACTGGACTGCAAATGGGCCCAGGGAACATACTGGCATGACAGAAACATTCTAAAACTGGACTGTAGTGATGGTCACACAATTCCATAAACTCACTAAAAAACATTGAACTGAACCTACACAACAAGTGCACTTTCAGGTAAATAAATAATACCTCAATAAAGTTGTTAAAAACAAACTTTGGAATCTCTCCTGAAAGAGAGGAAAAAGTATATACCTGAATAAATATGATTTTGAATTTTACTATAGCTGAAATATAATTTTTAACAAGTGATCTCTTGTTATGTCTTTCTTTGTGTGTGTGTGTGTGTGTTGATTGGTGTGCTGAAACATATACTTTTCTTCAGCATTTCTTAGGAGAGTGAAAATTTTCATAACATATCACTCCAAGCAGGGGGCACTGGACAGCAGGGAGCTTGTGGCTGCCATGGCATGTCTGGGAGGAGGACAGAATGATGCATGCACAACAGGGACCAGGCCAACACAGGGTGTAACCAGACCTGCAAAATCATTTCGTCACCCCCTCCCGCCACCTGTCCCCTTAGCACCCACCAGCACACCGTGGCCTGGCCAGTTGCCTCTGTCTGTCGAGATGCCCATTTGTGGATTCACATGATCAACATGAAGGTGGTCCTCATGGAACATATGGTTCAGTTTTGCTGATTTGGTCCACTCGTTTGAAAAGATATTGTCTTAAATAGCATGCTATTTATCACATTTCACTATCTTTAAGTAGAAATCTGAGGAAAGGAAAAACATCATACATGTTCCTGATTTAATTTTACTTTCTTGAATTTGAGAAATAAACTGTTTTATTACTTTACAATGGAAAAGAAGATTGCACCCGATTTTTGTTTTACTACATCCATTAAAACATGTATGGTTGTGATAAATTAAATCTGGCAAGGATTAAGGGAAAATTCTCCACCTAAGTGATCATGCAGCTTAAAGCAACATCAGTAGGTCAGCTAAACAATCCCTCTGCCAAAGACAGACTGTACTTAAACCACACCCAGACAAATGGAAGTTTATTCTATTTTTAAAGATTTCCAGAGAACAGGATCATAGGAATTTTTGCCCCTAAGGCATTTAGTCTGTCTGAGAAATCCATTTTACATAGGAACGTGATAGAAACAAAGAGAATATGATGGTCTGGCCTGCCAACCCTAAGAATTATTATTATTATTATTATTATTATCATCATTCTGAAATATAAAGGACAAAGTGGAAGATAAAATTCATGCACTGTGTCTGGTATGTTTCTGATTAATGAAACAGACCCTTATATTTTATTAAGGTTAAGTAATCAAGCCCAGCCAAGAAGCTGTGCTTTTGCATTTTAATTTGGAGAATTTCAACAATAATAAAGCTGTTGAACATAAAGAAGTTAAAACCAAGAACCAGCTTCCCTAGAATTCTGCTATGCTTTTCCCCAGCTATCACTCTAAAGGAATTGTAGTTTAGCTAGTGAGAGATGTTCTCATAACTTTGAAGTATTTATGGGGCATTTTCAATTATTATTCTGGGATGTAGAACATCCTCCAGCATAAATGGAAAAGTCTGCTCACAAATGGTTTAAAATGAGAAAGACTGAATAGCAAAAACTTATTTGAATATATAAAAAATATAAATAAGCTTCTGGGCATATTTTAATTTAAAAGAAATCAGTACTTCTCTAAAATAATTGTAATTACTCCAATTGTCCATCATCGTTACAAGCTAAGCCTCATTCTTTCCTTTTCTAATTAAAAGTGATCATTGGCTCAAATTATCCACCAATCAGTGGGTAATGGGCACAAATTGACCTTGTGAAAAGAACTAACTCCCAAAAAATGAACTCTTCCTTTCAGTTCATGATTAATGAAACAAAACAAAATAAAACAAAACAAAGCAAAACGAGTTTAAAGGCTTGGGGTGGAGACTGAGCCAGCTTTCTAAATGCCCACTAGCCGAGAGAGAGGCGTGCTCCGTGGGTGTCGAAGCGCAGGAGCAGGGCAGGGGAGAGGAGGCCTGTCTGGGGGTGAGGCCGTGCCACCCACTAGGCCTGCCCCAGCCTCCGCGCCCCAGCAGAAAGCAGCCTCTCAGGAGGCGCTCATTTGTTCGCTCTGCCACCACCTCTTTCCTTCCCTGCCCCCCGGCCCAGGTACCCCAGGCCCAATATAAAAATAAACAAATAAAAACCGCAGAGTAGAGTTCTGTCTAAGGTAAATATTTAACCTTTATCTCTCTCTTATTTACCGCCTCACCTTGTAAGGGCAAAACCGGAGTCACGTTGCCCAGAGAAACACCGAGAGGTACCCGAGGATGCAGAGAGATCAGGTTTATTAACGCCTGCGGGCTCAGAGGGGATCCTCCGCCAAAATCTGAGCACCCCCGGTCAGGGGGACTTGTCTTTTATACTTCAAGGGCAAGGGGGGGGCACAGAGCGGCTTATCCCAGGAAGTGCACACATAGGGAAGTTACTGTAACTTACAAGGTAGCTGCTGCAAGGGGAGCTGTTTACTGGAGCATGAGCTGCAGGCATTAGTCAGTTTCACAAGGTGACAAGCAGTTTTACAGAAGCAGATTAAGCAATTAACATACATAGGGCTATAGCTTGTCCGTTTCAGGGTAAAAGGTTTTTAGTGAATTTCCATTTTTCCCTCACAACCTGAAAGATACTAGCATACGTGTTACTTATTTCACTGCCTTATAAGTTATGCACAGGGGACCTTTAAAGAAGAAACGGAGCCCGCGGGAAATGGGAGAAGTCGCACGTCACAGATGAGAGGCCTGCACGGGGCTCTGAGAGGACGCCAGGGTCTTCTGCTTCACGCGCTCAGCCGGGAAGCAACTCAGATACTCTTTAAGGGGGGATGGGGAAAACCCGAGAATGTGGTCCTCAGAGGAAAAGGCGATGGCTGTGACCACAATCAACTAGTGCCCAAGAGCAGAGAGGAGGCAGGCTCCCGTGTGCTCACTTGGACTCCCAGGGGCTGTGTCAGGTGCCCAGTCCGGGCACTGGGCGTCTGTTCTTGGCACTCATACACGTCTTTGGCATGAGCACAGAAACTATAATATGTGCCCAGGACAGGCTTGAGATACCACAAAGGAAACTACAGAATTCTATGAAAACAATGAGTGTAAACTGGCTTTCCCGTCTTTGACTGCCTTAAAAGCAACACACCATTGGGAGCAGGAAGAAGCCAGAGGCAAATGTTGGTCCTCATGAGTTCCATCATAAAACTTTTTTTCTTTAGAGCAGAGGGAACCCACTGAACGGAGATGAACTTATTCTCTTCGGAGTTTGCTTAATTCACTGAGAATTCGAATGAGTCTTCATAACTTAGGTTAAAGAAACTGTGCAGTAAGCTGGATGAAGATGAACGGTCAGAGAAAGAGAGGGGACAGCCCACGAAGGAGAAGAGAGAAGAGACCACTGCAGACAATTTTTGGTTAGCTATAATGAAGGGTTTTCTACAGTAAAATCTGCTAAAACTTGACTAATTTGAGATGGGGATTTTTAAGACTGTCCCACAAAGTCTTTAAACAAAAGGTAAATAGTATATGTAAACCAGGAGTTAAAAATCTCTTAATTAAAAAATCCTGTGTGTTCTTATATATCAGGCATTGTCTTTGCATAAACTTTCTGTCTTGAACTTCACAAGAGTTGCTTGAGGGGGCTTTTATCATTATTATTTATAGAAGAAGACACCAAAAATAAGAATGATAAAGTGAGTAACCTGGTATCATTGATCTCATAATTGCAAGAGCAAGAATTTGAATCCGAGTTTCATTAAAGCTAAAAATTTTGCCTTTTTATTATCCTACTGTGATTCCTAAAGATCTGGATTTTTGAGAATGCTTTATAGATCTCAGTTCAGGAAGTTCCCTTTGGCCATGACTAAATGATCTTAGTTTGTAAGAGACTAGGGTTTAGGCTAAAGCGGATGCCCGAGTCCCCCAGTAACTAGAAGTGAACATGTGCCTGCAGAACCAGTTGTCATGAGTCTGGGTCATCCCAAGTTTATTCTCTTTCTCCATCACTTATTCCTGAAATCCATCAGTAAGTCTAGGTGTGCAGGAAGCTTAGAGTTGCTACCTGTCTTAGGTGAGGTTCTCTGAGAAACAAATCTGAGATGTGACCTGCATGCAGGAGGTTTATCAGGAGGTTCCCTCCGGATTGCTATCCATGGAAAACTGAAGCAGATGGAAGAGTTGAAGCAGATGGAAGAGTTGAATGGAGGTGCGGTTGCAGCAAAGGCTTGCCAACCCTTCAGCTGTCAACATTCCAAGAAGCTGGTGGAATAAGTACCCCTGTCCTAAAGGGGGTCTGTGAGGGGCAACCGACAGCTTCTACAACACTTATGCCTTAGGCGTATCCATTTAGACCAGCTTGGTCAGCAAAGTAGAGACTTGGCTCATTCAGTGAGCACTAGACTCTGGGTGGCCAGCTTGCTGGCAGTAGCAAAGGACAACCCTAACTTACTCAGAGTCACTGTCTCCAAGAAGCCATGGCACACCAACAAAGGGCTGCATTTCCTAAAGATCCAGAGATAGAAACAAAGAAAGTCACTACCAAGGATTTAACTGTATAGATTAGGGGACTTGCTGGGGGTTGGTGGTCTCTGTTCAAACCAGAGATGCTCCACGGAAGTGGAACACTGTACCTAGCCCTGTCTTGGTAGGGGCTCCAAAGAACATCTCGGAAGAAGCAAAATGGAGGGAAAACAATTTGATATTGACCCAGAGTGAGCCAGGGCATCGCACCTAGACACAGTCTGCTGGGCTAGCTCATTCAGGTCAAAAGGGAAGCTAATTTCTGGGTTTAACAAACACCTATATGTCACACTAAAGGACTAAAATCTCCTTTATTAAAGGTTGGGTATTATACTCCATTATTGTTGGAATACTTTCACTATTTTCTAAAAGATCAGATGTTAAATCCAATTACAACCTAAGAGTCTCTGTCTACAAGTGATTGTCGTGGCCTGGAGAGCTTTCATTCATTCAGTAAAAATTTATTGAATACCTACTATATACCAGGCAGTATTCTAGTCATTGGGGACAAAAAAATGTACCTAATTAATGTTTCCTACCATCAAAAACTACATGGGTCAAAGAGACATAAACAGGTAGTTATAAAGCTATTTGATAACTTCTAAAATGGAGTTTTGTACAGTGGCTTGGGAGCCCTAAGGAAGAAGAAATCAGAGGGGCGTGGCAATAGCACACGTGGCAATAATGGCAGGTGTTGCACTGAACACAGGGAGCGGGTGTGAAGTCTGAGGGCGCTGTTGTCTCCCAGCCTGGTCTCATTAGGCTTGGCTAACACTGCTGCTGTTCATGCTGTCACCCTTGCAAGGGCAGCACGGGCAACTCTGCGATATTGGTAACAGAAGAAGCAGAGAGACAGAAATAGGCAAGTAAGGCAGGTCTTCTGAAATTATTTTCCACAACACCAAAGCAGAACTTGACATTTTCCTTCAAAGAAGATGCAGATATGAAAAAGAACGTAAACACGATTAAACCACCAAATTCTTCACATGTTTTTCTGGTGTTGTAATCTCAGCCTTTCTGATTGACACATAGCTGATTATCAAAGAACACTGACCTTGATTTCAAAACCACAATTTAAGGACCACCGCACCCCACACACATACCCTGCCTCCCAGAAAACCAGCTTCCTTTTTGAAAAGAGAATTATTTCTTCCATAGGCTTTTTTTCATGCATAAACAGCTTAATTTTTGTTTGAGTTTTTAAAATAGCAGTTAAAGAAACAAGAAAAGGCTCATCTCTTTGGAAAGCAGTATAATCTCTGGCTGTGTGTTTGTGCTGCCACTCGAGAAGATGGTTTCAGATGATCTGTTGTGGATTGCTTGGACTTCCACAGCTGCCACCTCCGCCCAGGCAAAGCAGTTCTTTCCTGAGGCCATAGCCCAGGGGAAGAGGGCTAGGAAGTGTGAGATTATTGGCACCTTTCTTCTAGGCTGGCCCTGCCGAGTGCTTTATCACCAGCAGCCTAAAATAGGAGTTTAGAGCCCATTTTTCCCATGAAGGATGGGAGAAAATTGGGAGATTTTAAAATGGAAAATATTGTATGAATATGTGAATATTTCAACCTAAGATAAAATTTGACATGGAGAAGGAGACTCAGAAACATCTCTACTAGTTTAGAACTTTGCATGAGACTTCGACTGTTGTGAGTTCCTAAAAATCAAAGATGACTTTCTAATAGGGTTCTAAATAAATTGTTAGTGTCAGAATTAAATAAGTGATATTTGTATAAGAAGACTCTTATTTTCATTCTGTACTGTTTTATTACTTGATTTCTATGAAACACAGTTGTCGAAAGAGTGAAAATCTGCCAAACGAAAGATTAAGAGGAATATAGGAAAATATTCTCATGTGGAGCATCCACCTTGCAGAATGGCATCTGTGCCGGGGTTCTCTCC
The DNA here is from genome assembly GCA_023783475.1 of Daubentonia madagascariensis. Lineage (NCBI taxonomy): Eukaryota > Metazoa > Chordata > Mammalia > Primates > Daubentoniidae > Daubentonia > Daubentonia madagascariensis. The sequence goes on from JAKFHU010000760.1 coordinate 2,560,241, forward strand.
CACGACAATCATGCGCTTTGTTTTCAGTATGCGTGGGACAGTCCTCCTCTCTCCCTACTGAGCGTGGAATGGTCATGGCTGCAGCACAGAGGCAGAAAGGAGACCAAGGCATGTTCAGAGGCAAAAATTGGAGGAGACAAACTGGAATTCCAGAGGAGTCTGGCAGGAGTCACAGAAAGACCCTTGGTTCTGCCTGCCATCGTACGGTGCGTACTGCAGCTGTCTGTCTCTGACAAGAGGCACCCACAGGGAACACTCCCTTCCATGTGAGCGGATAGACCAAGGAGAAAATAGCTTGGTAAATATAGTTATTAGAATCCTGTGAGAATAATAATGATAATATTAATACTTCCATTGGCTGGGATTCTAAAGTGTGTCAGGCGCGGGGATGGGACTTTAAAGACGTTATCTCCAAGTACAATTCTGTAAAATAAGTAATACGTTCCTTAGAAAATTAGAGCCAAGAAGTTAAATGACTGAACCGTGTTCACATAACTACCAACTTGCAGAGGTTGTATTTGAACCTATTATTTCTGACTCCCCAAAATTTTTATAACATCACCATGGAGCCCTTAAATGATAGTGCTGTCGGGTACCATTTACTGAGCACTTATTGTGTATCTGGTGTTTTCCTATACATTTTACATATATCATCGTATTTAATCCCTAACATGAGTTTTGATATTAGATAGTGTTATTTCCATTTTACAAATCTCTTATAAAGGTAACATGTTTGATGACGTAGGTAAGGTTTGGGATAATGGTCACTGCCTGTGTTTCAACAGGCAGGCTGGGTCGTCAATACCAATCCTGTTCAGGGAGCAGATTGGTCTTGATGTTGTCTATATCCTGACAATTCTATAAGGTTCTTTAGAAATATTAGCTAACACTGTGCTCCTTGTGTATTTCACACAGTCACGTGTAAGTCAAGAGCACCATCTTTTACCCACAGAGAATAAAAACTGCACTAAACTGGTAATAGTGACTGAGAGAACACGTTCTGGAGTCCTCCCAACTGGTTCAGAACCCAGTCCTTGTCACTTATGAGCTGTCTGACCCTGTACATACTGTATCATCTTTCTAAGCCTCTATTTCCTCATTTGTAAATTATAGGTAATAATACCACCTCATAAATATTCTTATTGTCCATAAAACACTTAGCACTCTGTCTGGCATCTACTAAGTGCAAAATAATTGGTAGCTATAGTTATTTTAAAATAAGTAATCACATTTTATAGATTGCACTAGTTAGGATCAGATATAGCTGTGCTTAACAGGGGAAAAAAATTAGCAGTGGCCTAAAGAAGGTAGAAATGTATTATCTCTCATGTAAAAGCACAGAGCAGACACTCCAGGACGTAGATGGTGACTCTGTGAGGTCATGAGGGAGACCCACCCTGTTGCTTTTGTTCTACCACTTGGACAATGGCTTTCATTCTCAAGGTCACCTGACCGTACAAAGTGGCCTCTGTAGCTTATTTAAGCCAGGACATCTGGGTCCTGGGCTTAAAGGAGAAAAAGCAAGGCACAAAAGGCACCCCTTGAAGCTGAGTCAGCTCCCTTTAAGCTACCTTGTCAACAGTCTGGGCAACTCATCTGCTTTCATCTCATTTACCAGACCGGAGTTACATGACCACACCAGGCCCCGAGAAAACTCGGAGGTGTAGTCTTTCATTCTAGGACAGAGTATGCCCAGCTGAAAGCATCAGGATTTGTTTCTAAGAAGGAAGGGGAAGATGGATGTTGGAGAAGACAACTTATCCAGACTTTGCCACACTGGGTAAGAATAACGCTACCCTGATGGAAGCCGTCAGGGCTGAAGAAATAGTAGCCACCTCTTTGTTCCATCATTTCATTATAACAATGAGTAAACTCATGCAGGGAGATAATGGGCTGTGTGAAGGATTGCATGTGAGTCAATGCCAGTGCCAAATGGAATTCAGATCCCCTGACTTCTAACTGCTCCCGTGTACTTTCCATCAAATCCAGTCTTTCTAATAAATGGCCTTGGTTTTTTGTAAATTCCCTTTTAGGAATATTACCTAAGTATTTCTTGTAAGGCTTTCAGTTCTTGTTCTGTGTTTGGTCCACACTGATTAACAGTTGGTTACTATCCACCATAGAACATGTTGGCCACTGTAATCACTGTCTATAAGCACTAACAGCCACTTACCAAAGGCTATAAATACAATTCTGTTAGTTTCTCTATAGATATTATTTTCTAAAAGCCTTTTTTTTTTACCCTCTTCTGAGTCCTTTGCACTGTTCTTTCAGTCTACAACTTACCTTATGAAGATGCAGTTTGCCCTTCATAGGGTTACAGCCCATGAAAACATTACAGAGTCTATAATTTGCAAGCTTATATGTTTATTAATGGAAATTTAGGTCACATAGTTCTATCTCATTTAAACTAAAATCTGGGTAATACTAGAGTGCTATTTGATGTCTATGCACTCCTTAAGGTCTTTATAGGATTTAAAGAACCTTAGGGATAGGAAGCTATGTATTACTAAAGGCACAAGCAGTGAAAGATTAGAATTCTGAGTCCAGGCCACTGAATTTTAAATGAATCCTCAATTAGAGTGAATTCTTTAGCTCCTAATTAAAGAAGCTTTAATCACAGACAATGAATAAAAAGCATAGAAAACAAGAGGCATAAGGGAAGAAATCATAATTATGTAGATGGGAGGAAGCTGAGACAGAAAAAATTCTGTGCAATCACATTAACTTATACCTCCCAGGCATGATTTCAAAAGAAACATAAGAATTCCCTTCTGCTCTCTAAAAACTGGATTTACCTCGGTCACAGATTCCTTTGAAAATGACTGAGTAGGGAATTCCAAATTTTAACATGTCTTCTCAGGGAAAGGTGACGATCCTAAGTTGGTAAATGGAAAAGACAAGAGGTTATAAAGAGAGGCTAGAACAAGATCTTGTTTGTTTCTTTCATAATACATATAAACATGTATTTTTTAAAGTTCTAGAAGGATGTGCACCTAGATATTAATAGTGAATATCTTGAGTGGTAGAAGTGTGAGGTTTATTTCTCCCTTTTGCTTACACATATTTTTACTTTTATACTTAATATGTACTGTTTTCCCAAAAGGAAAGAGACATGTTTATGTTTTAATTTTAAAAAGATACCTACCTGATGATGAACAACTGGCTTTCAAAGAAACACAAGAGCCTAATTCCTAGTTGCCCATTTTCATGAATAAACAAAACCCATCCAATGTCAAGTTTATATTGTGTAGATAGATTATCTATTGTATTTGGGAAAGTTATGGCTCCATTTATTCAACATAACATTTGGTCCTTCTAAGATGTCAGAATTTTCCTACTCTTATAAAATTTGAGGGAAAAAAAGCACTTTTTTTTCTCCTAGACGTCCACATGATGGTACTATCACTTTTACGATGATATATTGGGGAGTGGATGAAAAACAGAAAAGTAATACATTCATACGAATTTATTAGCATTTAAAAATGAATTTATATCTTGTTATATTGGAGAAGCAGTAGCACAAATAAATGACATATATTATTCATTTAATCTATAGACAGTGACATTGTTCGTGGTACGTATTGATTGATTACCACTGGCGACAGGTCCACACCTTCAAGGATCTGAGATCCACAGATTGGGTCCCTCTGCTGTATCCACCTGAGTTCCCGATGTCTCCACCGTGTGTGCAATCCGACCTATCTGCCCCTTGCATTATGAAAGGGACCTTCCCCAGAGGCAGTCTTGTCCTCATACCTTCCCCTCCTCCCGTGCTTCCGCTCACCTGCCCCTCCCCTCTCTCTGCCAAGGAGCAAGAGGCAGTGAAAGAAGATGGAGCTCCAGAAACAGCCAAAAAGCAGGGCACCGAGTGAAAAAACAGAGTGTTAGCTGACGTCTGCTGTAGCACAGATGAAACTGAAGGGCTCACCTGTGCTTCGAAGCCCTTCTCCAAGGTATTCCTCAGCACCTCATGCCCCCGAGCGGCTTCAGTCATGGACTAGACCCCGTGCTCATGGCAGGCACTGCTGCTCCACATCCTTCTGTGCATTTGTCTTTCTCATACGTGTAGTAAGAATCTACCTTGATCATACGTCCTCTCTGTGTCCATTCCTGGGGCTCATGTATTTCTGGTCAAACTTGGTAAACCAATAGCAGAGTGCAAGAGACGTTTATATCCACTGGGCTGAGAATCTTGTTGGAAAAGAATTCAACTAGGCAGGATTCAAACACTTCATCCCAGATATGGAGGATGCACAGAACTGCCTCGCAGAGGTTTATTTGAACAAAGAGCCACAGAGCCTTTCAAGAAAGCACCTGCATCCTCACGCCTTGTGAGCCAGCTGGTCACAATGTTTATGAGATTCAAAAATAAGCAATACTGGAGTACTATGTCAGTTAAATTTCTTCTCAACCTGTTTGCCAAGTCAAGGGTGAAAACCCTGCATCCTGAAATTGCTGCAACCCCTTGGGGTATGACAAAGTCACCCTGAGAGCCCCCCCCCCCAAGTAGATTGTGCCTCGCGGAGAGAAAGGCAGACAGCAGGTGAATCAAGCAGAGACCAGGGTGCCCAGGGGTGAGCAGATTGTGATGCAGAAATATAGGGCCAGTGCTTGCCATTTCAATTTATTAGTTTATAGACGAACTTACCATGTCTTAAGCCACCAAAAAAAAAAAAAGTGAGAGTTTGTGTTTCCACCCTGATATGACTGAGCCTGTCTGTGGCCAGCCTGCTTGCCAAGAGAGCAGCTGGCTCCCGGTAGGGCCTGACTTTTGAAAAGCCTGAAGGTGCTGTACAGGGTAAATAAAGCATCAGTTTCCAAACTTCAGATGTTACACCAACTATCCTTTCTACGTTTTGTCTGTTAAAATAGGACCAAAGAACCCACTCTTAAATTATGCTAAATTCCTCCCCTGGACAATTTCTGGGCTTTATCATTTCTGGATTTCTATCCCCTTTGATCAAATGACTCCAGGAATTTTCTGCACTGTGTAGGGCTATTCCACCGGAGAATGTGGCTTCTCTTCTTGGGTTCTCTGTCCATCTGTCCGTCTGCTTATGTGCACTCGTTTGTGAGTGGGGTAGGGGTAGACCAGGTGCCAACTCGACCCAGCCTGACACACCCTCCTGAGGATGGGCCGCTGCCCCCTGTGCACTCCCAGAGGAATGCCACGTCTGACTCTCACAGTCAGGCTTGCCAGGGCCAGACCAGACACAAGATCCTTGATTGCCCTCCCCTGCTGGAAGCTCTAAGTTTTTTTGAAAAAATACATGTTTATCAGCAAATAAACTTTTTTAAAAAGAAGATTTAGGCTTATGGCAAAACTGAGCAGAAAATACAGAGATTTCCCACATACCCCTAACCCCCCCCCACACACAGCCTCCCCCAGATCAGCATCCCTCACCAGAGTGGGACATTTGTTACAACTAATGATCCTACAATGACACATCCTATCACCCAGAGCCCATACTTTATGTTAGGGTTCACTCTCGCTGTTGTATATTCTACAGGTTTTGACAAATATATAACAATATGCATGCACCATTCTACTATCGTACAGAATAGTTTCACTGCCCTAAAAATCCCGTTTTTTGCCTATTCATCCCTCTCTCGCCTCTCTCCCCTGGCAACCATTATCTTTTCACTGTCTTCATGGTTTTGCCTTTTTCAGAAGGTGATATAATTGGAATCATACAGTATACAGCCTTTTCAGGTTGGCTTCTTTTGCATAGTAATATGCATTTAAGTTTCCTCCATGTCTTTTCATGGCTTGATAGCTCATTTCTTTTTAGTGCTGAATGACTTTCCAGTGGCCCACAGTTTATTTATCCACTCACCTACTGAAGGACATCTTGGTTGCTTCCAAGTTTGGGCAATCATGAATAAAGCTGTTATAAACATCTATGTGCAGGTTCTTTTGTGGACATATGATTCAACTCATTTGGGTAAATACCAAGAGAGATAATTGCTGGATCATGTGCTAAGAGTATTTTTAGTTTTGTAAGAAACTGACAAACTGTCTTCCAAAGTAGCTGTTCCATTTTGCATTCCCACCAGCAACGAGGGAGAGTTCCTTTTGTTCCGTATCTTTGCCAGTATTTGTTGTCAGAGTTTTGAATTTTTACCATTCTAATTGGTGTGTATTGGTATCTCATTGCTGTTTGCATTGAGTGAGATTTCCAGCAAGGCCCAGAACCTGTACGTGGCATGCATCCACATGCTTCCCTGTGAGCCTGACCACCTCCCACAATTACGGGATTGTGATGTCCGAAAGCAAATGCACCACATGCAAACCCCTAAGAGGTGCCGAGCATAGGGGGTTTATCAGGAGAGAAGGGAGCTAAGTCCAGCATGGGCCCCACTACTGCACATCTTAGTTTCCTGTTACTGCTGTAATAAACTGGTATGAACTTAGTGTCTTGAAACAATGCAAATTTATTGTGCTTAAGTTCTAGAGGCCAGAAGTCCAAATCGGTTTCACAGGACTGAAGGCAAAATGTGTCAGCAGAGCTGGTTCCTTCTGGAAGCTCTAGGAGATAGTCTACTTTCCTGCCTTCTCCCCCTCATAGAAGCCACTTACATCCCTTGGCAAGTGGCTCCTTCTCCATCTTCAAGGCCTACAGAATAGCAGATTGCTCCTGTCATCATGCTTCCTTCTTCTGTAGTCGAATCTGCCTCTCCCGGCCTCTTATGAGGACCCTTGTGACTACATTTAGGGACGACTAGGATAATCCGGATAATTAATTTCCCCATATTGAGATCCTCAACTTTATGGCATCTGCAAAGTTCCTTTTGCCACATAAGGTAAGAGTCACAGGTTCCTGGGATTAGAACAGGGACATCGTTGGAGGTGCTTTATTCAACCCAGCACAGCCACCAAGTAAGGATGTCTATGGTCTAAAATATTTTATACTCTAATAGACAATTTAAATTCTTTAGATATACATAATGATTCTTGTATTGTGAAAGAGACTGTATCTTACTGTTAATAGAGATATAATAGACAAATCCTTCATTTGTCATTCTTACCTGAATTTGTCATTCTTACCTTGGAATTACAGTGTCTATACCAATTAACAAAATTGGTAGACTCTCCTTTCAACCCTTATTTAAAATATTCCACAGAGTAAACCAAGTTAATTCTGTTTGTCTACCTTTTTCCCATTTTGCCACGTAAGGTGGATCTGTCCCACTCTACCTGTAGTAGATTAGTCCTGAATTATTAACATCTAAATGAACATGTGGCTATTGACTTCTGTTATGCTAAAATTTATAATTCATAAGGCATCTGCTACTTTAGGGTGAAGGATAGTTGCAGTTATGGGACACATAAAACCCAGTGTGCTATCAAATACATCAAGGAATTTGTACCACATCACACATTTCAGGTTTCTTGATGAAAATGAGATGTAAAATAAGAGAATTAGAATGTGTTAATATGTTTTTGTCAATGGAGACTATGATTCAATATTATGGAACTTAACTAATCAATATTTATGTAATGAGGAGGCTTTTTTACATTCTGAAAGACAAAATATGTTAGTATTTTAAAAATTGATGAAGGCCTTTCAAACATTTTGCCTTTTAAAACCAAATTAACTATAACTATTGTTTGTAGTCAACTGAAACTTAAAAAAAAAACTGACAGAGCAGTAGTTTTAGTAGAAAAAACATTAGATTTATAGCAAAAAGATAATAGAGTTTTGGCTCTGATTAGGCTACTCATAAGCTGTGTATGTAGTCAAGGCAAGCTGTTTGATTTCTCTGAGCCTATTTCCTTGTTTATAAAATGTGAATTATTTTGGCTTCTTCAAACGATTGTTGCAATAAGGAGATGAAATATTGCATCCTAAGTGCTTCCTGAGTTGCTATGCATAAAATAAGGTGTTGTGATGAAGATCCCACTATGGACTGTAGCTTACTTACAAACACATACATTGTTAATTGTATATATTTTGGTGGTTTAAAGTGACTAAAATTTTTTTATATTCTTAAAGTTAAAATTTATACTAACAAAACTCATTTGTAGCCCCAGAGGACATCTCTATCTAAACTTGCCATGTTGCTGGAGTTACCTCAGGTACTCTATTATCTAAAGAAATACCAACTTCTGGAAATAATATTAGCTTCAGAAAAAAAGGACATGATTCTGGTGCCAAGGGCACTGAGATGAAAGACATCTAACTGGGCCATTTCATTTGGCATAAAAGTGCTCTAAAAAACAGTTCCAAAGATATTTACATGACTGGACAGTAGAGTGACAAAGAGACCTGAGGGAAAAACAGCAATTTAAATGATTGAAATCTACAAATGTTTTTATTTAACATATATAGTCCTTTAATTTAATGCATATTTCATAGGTAAACTATCTCATGACATTTTTAGACTATGAAAAAAATAATAACAGTAAGTACTACAAACACTGACTCCTAGAGTTGTTGTGAGGAGTTAGCTCCTAGTCACTGAGCTTCCCCCCAACCAGGCCTCTGCCTGTGACCCCTCCGCCTCCCCCGGCTCACTTCTATCCAGCAACCAAAGGGTTAAGCCTGCCACAAATGGGTCCCCCAGGACTCAACCCGGTACCACAGCCAGCATCCCTTTGGACTGGTTTGTATCTGTGCTGTTCTGGGTGTTGTGTATTTTAAACATCACCTCTGCTCACAAGTAGAACAGCTGCTATTCCCAGTGTGCATCCAGTGGTCTACCCTCTGGTTCATGGACAAATCCTGACACCCAATTACACGCATCTTTTCTAATTCTCCATGAATCTAGGATTTTGCTCTATACCATCCCACTGGGGCAATACGTAGTAGCCACTCAATAAATATTTGCTGCTAGATCATACCCATATGTCCTACTTTAAATGTTAATAACTAATCTAATCTCCTATACCTTTTCACCCAGAAATTGTGTTTTACTTGTTAATAATTTAACCATGTCTTTTTTCTCCTGGAATCTTTACATTTATTCACAATTCTCTTCACTTGAGCAAATTAAATTTGTAAATAATTCTTAATAGTCACAGGACCCAATCTGAATATACCATATATTGTTGTGTTCCAACAAAGCAAATATAAGCACTAATTTATTACAAAACAAATACTGCTTGTAAAAAGTTCACATGCTCCATTTACCAATTTCCTCAGAGGTAAACACTGCTAATACTTTTTCACACACTCTCTAATATGTTTCAATATAGAAAATAGGACTTTATTATATATGTTGTTCTATATGGTGCCTTTCTGCCTTAACAGGTTTTTGTTGACCTCTTTTCGTGTCAGATGTCTTATTGATTGATGGTCATTTAGATCATCCAATTAGAAATAAAGTTTTAGGAATATCCTTGAATAACATCTTTGGAGTAATTGACAAGAGTGATATAATATTAATTATATATATTTAAATTTTTCTCTAATCATGCATTAGTAGTTGGGCTAGGAAATGTTTATTTTTATGTCTTGACAAAGGCTCCTACCCTAAAGCAACATGATGTAGAAAATAAGCTAAATTTAGTTAAGCTTGTTAGAAATCTAGTACTAGGCTACAACTGATTTTGAGAAATATTCTTAAGAAAAATCACAAAGATTCTTCGAATATTAGAGGAAAATTTCCATGGCCTAGCCAGAAATATTGATATCCAAGTACAAGAAGCACACAGGACTCCTGGGAGACTCAAAGTGAAAAGGCGTTCACCACGCCACATAATTATTAGACTGACCAAAGTAAACACAAAAGAGGCACTCCTCAGAGACATAAGGCGAAAAGAGCAGGTAACCTACAAAGGCAAACCTATCAGATTAACTGCATTTTCTCGGCTGAAACCTTACAAGCCAGAAGGGAATGGGGAGCCATCATCAGTCTCCTAAAACAAAACAAAGGCCAACCCAGAATTCTGTATCCTGCCCAACTAAGCTTCTTATATAAGGGAGAAATAAAGACTTTTCCAGACAAGCAATCACTGATAGAATTTGCGAAGTCCATACTGGCCTTGCAAGAAGTGCTTAGACCTGCATTGTACACTAAGCAGCACAACAGACACCCACCAATGTAAAGCTACGCAAAAGCTAAAACTCCAGAACCCAGATTTCACAATGACTCTAGAGGTAAAACAGAACAAGACACTACCCAACAGAATAAACAGAAATCTACCCCAAATATGAATTCTCTCAATAAATGTGAATGGCTTGAATTGCCCATTGAAGAGACACAGGCTGGCTGAATGGATTAAAAAATACAAGCCAAGTATCTGCTGTCTTCAGGAAACACACCTTACACACAAAGACACATTCAGACTCAAGGTGAAAGGATGGAACACAATTTTCCAGGCTAATTGAAACCAAAAGAAATCTGGAGTAGCCATCCTTATTTCAGATGATATAAACTTTAAAGCAACAAAAGTAAAGAAGAACAAAAATGGACAATACATAGTGGTGAAGGGAAAAATCTTACAAGAGGATTTAACAATCCTAAACATTTATGCACCCAAGACAGGAACGCCCAGATACATAAAGCAAATACTACTTGATCTAGACAACATAATAAATAGCAATGCCATAATAGCAGGAGACTTCAACACCCCACTGATGGAACAGGACAGATCCTCCAAACATAAAATAAGCAAAGAAACAATGGACCTAAACAGGACTCTAGAACAGTTGGGCCTAACAGATATCTACAGAACACTCCACCCAAATAACACTGAATATACATTCTTCTCATCAGCTCATAGAACTTTCTCTAAAATTGATCACATCTTAGGCCACAAAACAGATCTAAACAAATTTTAAAAAATAGAAATCATACCATGTATCTTTTCAGACCACAGCAGAATAAAATTAGAAATCAATTCCAACAGAAACTCACATCTTCATCCAAAAACATGGAAATTAAACAATCTGTTGCTGAATGACTATTGGGTCAAGGAGGAGATTCAAATGGAAATCAAAAGATTCTTCAAACTAAATGATAATGGGGACACAAGTTATCAAAATCTGTGGGATACAGCAAAAGCTGTCCTGAGAGGAAAACTTATCGCCTTAAATGCCCACATCCAAAAGACAGAAAAGTCACAAATCAATAAACTAATGAATTATCTTAAGGAAATGGAAAAGGAAGAGCAAAGCAATCCTAAAGCCAGCAGAAGAAAAGCAATAACCAAGACCAGAGCAGAGTTAAATGAAATCGAGAACAAAAGAACAATACAGAAGATTAATAAAATGAAAAGTTGGTTCTTTGAAAAAGATAAACAAACTAGGCCACTTGCCAGGTTGACCAGAAGCAGAAAGGAAAGGATGCTAATAAGTTCAATTAGAAATGAAAAAGGAGAGGTCACAACTGATATCATAGAAATACAAAACATCATCTTCAAATACTACAAAAATCTCTATGCCCCAAAACACGAAAACATGGAGGAAATGGACAAATTCTTAGAAACATACTACCTCTCTAGGCTCAACCAGGAAGAAATAGAATTTCTAAACAGACCAATATCAAGCACTGAAATTGAAACAGTAATAAAAAATCTTACAACAAGAAAAAGTCCTGGACCAGATGGGTTCACACCTGAATTCTACCAAGCCCACAAAGAAGAACTGGTGCCTATACTGCAGAAATTATTTGAAAACATCCAGAAGGATGGAATCCTCCCAAACTCATTCTACGAAGCCCATATCACCTTGATACCAAAGGCAGGAAAGGACACAACAAAAAAAGAAAACTACAGACCAATATCCCTTATGAATATAGATGCAAAAATTCTCAATAAAATCCTAGCAAACTGATTTCAAATGTACATCAAAAAAATAATTCATCATGATCAGGTGGGCTTCATCCCCGAGATGCAGGAATGGTTCAACATATGCAAATCTATAAATGTAATTCACCACATAAATAAAAGCAAGAACAAAGATTATATGATCCTTTCAATAGATGCAGAAGAGGCTTTTGACAAAATCCAGCATCCTTTTATGATAAGAACTCTTAACAGTATAGGCATAGATCGCTCATACCTCAAAACTATTAAAGCCATATATGATAAACCCACAGCCAATATCATATCGAACTAGGAAAAATTGAAAGCATTCCCCCTTAAAACTGGAACTAGACAAGGTTGCCCACTATCTCCATTTCTATTCAACATAGTGCTGGAAGTCATGGCCAGAGCAATCAGATAAGAGAGAGGAATCAAGGGTGTCCAAATGGGGGCAGAAGAGGTCAAACTTTCACTATTCACAGATGATATGATATTATATCTAGAAAACCCCAAAGATTCAACCAAGAGATTACTGAAATTGATAAATGAATTCAGCAAAGTCTCAGGATACAAAATCAATGCACACAAATCTATAGCCCTCATATGTGATAATAACAATCAAGCCAAGAAACAAATTAAAGATGCAATACCTGTCACAATAGCACCAAAGAAAATTAAATATTTAGGAACATATCTAACTAAAGAGGTGAAAAACCTATATAGAGAGAATTATGAAACACTGAAAAAAGAAATAGCAGAGGATGTAAACAGATGGAAAACCCTACCATGGTCTTGGATAGGTAGAATCAACATTGTAAAAATGTCTTTGCTACCTAAAGTGATTTACATAATCAATGCAATCCCTATCAAAATACCAACATCATTTTTTGCTGATCTAGAAAAAATAATTCTACACTTCGTGTGGAACCAGAGAAGACCCCGTCTAGCCAAAGCAATCTTAAGCAAAAAGAACAAATTGGGAGGCATCTATCTACTAGACTTCAAACTATACTACAAGGCTATAGTAACCAAAACAGCATGGTACTGGCACAAGAACAGACACATAGACCAATGGAACAGGACTGAGAACCCAAATATAAAACCAACCTCATATGGTCATCTGATCCTTGACAAAGTAGACAAAAACATACACTGGGGAAAAGATTCCCTATTCAATAAATGGTGCTGGGTAAACTGGATGGCCATATGTAGAAGACTGAAACTAGACCCACACCTCTCACCTCTCACAAAAATCAACTCACAATGGATAACAGATTTAAACCTAAGACATGAAACCATAAGAATTCTCGAAGAAAACATTGGAAAAATTCTTATGGACATTGGCCTAGGCAAAGAATTTATGAAGAAGACCCCCAAAGCAATCACAGCAGCAACAAAAATAAATACATGGGACCTGATCAAATTAAGCAGCTTCTGCACAGCCAAGGAAACTATCACTACAGTGAACAGACAACGTACATAATGGGAGAAAATGTTTGCATGCTACACATCTGATAAAGGGCTGATAACCAGAATCTATACAGAACTTAGGAAAATCAACAAAAAAAATCAAATAACCCCATTAAAAAATGGGCAAAAGACATGAACAGAAACTCTTCAAAAGAAGAGAGAATAATGGCCAGCAAACGTATAAAAAATTGCTCAACTTCTCTAATCATCAGGGAAATGCAAATCAAAACCACAATGAGATATCACTTAACTCCAGTGAGATTGGCTCATATCAAAAAGTCCCAAAACAACAAATGTGGGTGGGTATGCGGACAGATAGAAACACTCATACAGTGCTGGTGGGACTGCAAATTAGTACAACCTCTATGGAAAGTAATATGGAGATACCTCAAAGAATTAAAAGTCGAACTACCATTTGATCCAGCAATCCCACCACTGGGTATTTACCCAAAGGAAAAAAAGACATTCTATAATGAAGACATCTGCACACGAATGTTTATAGCAGCACAATTCACAATTGCAAAGATGTGGAAACAACCCAGGTGCCCATCAATACACGAGTGGATCAACAAAATGTGGTATATGTATACCATGGAGTATTACTCAGCAATAAAAAACAATGGTGAATTAACACATCTGGTATTATCCTGGTTGGAGCTAGAGCCCATTCTTCGAAGCGAAGTGTCACAAGAATGGAAAAACAAGCACTACTGTTACTCACCATCAGATTGGTACTAAGTTATCAACACTTATGTCACACATAGCAATAACATTCATCGGGGGCAGGCAGGCGGGAGGTGGTGGGGGGGATGGGAAAATTCTCACTGAATGGATGCGGGGAGCACAGTTTATGGGGATGTCCACGATTGTAGCTCTGACACAGGCAATGCATGGGCAATATATATAGCCAAATTGTTGTACCCCCACAATATTCTGAAATTTAAAAAAAAAAAATCACAAAGATTCTTCAGTGTTAGTTTGGAAACCCTAATCTACGAAGTGACTAAAACAACCATCACATGACGCATGAGGGACTGAGCCAGCGTTCACCAAGAGCCTGGTGTGTGCTGGGTACTTTTCTATTACATTCAGATAAGATTCTGTGGCTTGGGAGTTTCATAGTCTAATTAAGAACACAATCAATTGAACAGGTATTTAATTTCTGGTAGATGGAAGGATACAATTTTAGAGCTTTAATCCAGTGTTAAACCTGAAGAAGGGAACCTAATCCACCCCAGGGAGGACCAGATGCCTTCAACAGTAAGCAGGATAAAGTTGGGCCAAAAGGGGGAACGTGAGCCAGAGGAACAGAGAAGTCCTCAAGGGCTGAGAGACAACAGAAATCATGGCGTGTTCACGACTCTGAAAGCAGTTACTACGACGGGTATAGGATGACAGGAGAAAAGCCAGGTGAACTACCTCAATTTCTGATGAACACAATTCCCTATAAATTGTTAATACAAACACTACTATGGGAAAATTAAAGGCCTATTAAAATAAGATGTACACATTATAATATCATTAGCAAATACTTTCTCTCATAGAAATACATGGACTATAAAATAATAGATTACTAAAATTCATAAAATTGATTAAGGTACAGGAAACAGACTATCCTAAATTGATAATATGAATTACATTGGAACAAATTTTATGGAGAATAATTTGACAGTATATAGCAAGAGTATTTGACACTTCTCCCATCCTCTTACCCAAATGTCTGCTTCTAGGAATTTGACACACAATATAATCATATTCTGCTATGCTTAAATTTTATATAATAAAAATAAGCTAATAAGATTTAAGTACACAAATGTTCATCAAAGAATCATTCATAACAGCAACCAAAAAAGAAACTACATAAATATCCTATTATAGAGAGCTAAAGAAATAAATTATTAATATATTGTTTACATATAATTTATACTTCCATTAGGTACACAATATTAAAAAATGTTAAATTATACAACAGTATGTACTATCTTATTTTAATCTTATAATCAATATAAAAATTTTAAATAAAGTTAGATATATATAAAAATAAATATAATAATTAATTTGAAAATAAGTATACATATGTATATTTTATCTAAAAAGACTTATGCCAAAATGCAAATAGTGGCTATTTTTCAGAACTGGGTTAATTTTCTTTTTCTTTTTTCCTTATCTTTTCTTTTGGATTTTTCTAATTTTCTACAATGAACACATACTAATTTCATAATCATAAAAAAATTCTGTAAAATTGAAATAAAGAATACACTGAGGCAAATAAATAAATATTCAATGTACCAAAAATTAATTCCATCTCACTATAATAAATCCTCTGTTAGTCAATACTTTTATTGTATACTAGGCCTTGTGGATTGAGCAAGGTCATTACCTACGTGCTGTTCATCAAAATGCATGTTTAAAATATCTTCCTATTTAACATAGTCTCAATGGGATTTGGCAAAATGCCTGCTTGAATGTGTTATTAAATATGTCCAGGAGGATACTGTTTTGATTTTATAAGTCAAACTCAGAAGACAATGAACACAGGCACCACAACATTCTTCAGTGAATTATAACCAGTTTGCCTCTAGTCAGTGGTACCTTCATGGCCCTTACATAAACTATGTCAATAAAATCATGCTAGTGGATCTCCATCCTCATTTGAATTTGACTCATGGGAAGAATATTGTATAAATATTTTCAATTCGTATGACCACTTTATTTGTTAGATAGAGATTTTTCAACCCCTGAGGAAAGAGCTCTTCCAATCCAGGGCTCTCAATGACTGCCAATGCTTTTATCATCCTTTTAAAAGTTTTAACTAATTGGAAAAAATTAGTGTGCTAGCTTCAGCTAGAGATACCTTGAGAAAAATAAAATTAGTAACTATGTGTTGGGTGGTACAGAAGAATCCCAGGGATTTATTAGGCACAGTCCCTCCTCAAGATGAACTCACATGTAAACATTTATGTCAGGTCCAATGGAAACTTACATGCAACAGATGGCTCTTAGGAAAGGTAAGGAGTTGGAAATTCACTGGGGAGCCGTGGAGACCCAAGGCTGGTTTAACATGTTTCAGGGAAAGAAGGCAATCAGTTGAATTGAAAATGAAGTTGAACATTCTGATAGAATTTTCAGAAACTCAAATGTTATTGCATTTTATCCAAGGAAATATAAATTCTCTTACATTTGATCCCCTCTTCCTTGCCCATTCGAGATATTTTTTCAGCCTTCAACTAATTTTATCAGTTCTCTAAGATCCCTGCTATTTTGAGAGCAGCTATATCTACCTAATCTTATTTTATTGCAAAATATACCCTTATGGTGAAAGTATGTTGTGAAATTCTTTCCTAAAATGTGAATTATTTTTGTGGTTGTTTCAATAATTTCATGAATGGAGTCTAAAATGCACCTGGGATTGCTGTCTATCAAGGGTAGGAATTACCGCTGCATATACCAATGCGACGGTTAAACGGGATAGACATGTGATGCTCAAATAAAGTGTCTCAGCAAGCAGTAGTGCCTGATTTGATTGTATGTTTTCATTTTATAGAAGGATATTGCAAGCTTCTAAATTGGGTATAAAATAACAAATAGTTACATGACTACTTTTATCTATAAGACAAGAGAGTTGAACAAAATTATTTCTAAGTTCCCTTCCATTTTTAAAATACTATGATTCTACCTTTTTCACTCACACCATGACAGTAATGGCCACCCAGTGCTATAACAGCATTCCAGGAATGCTTTTTAATGACCTTCGACTGCCAACTATCATTTTCCGTGTCACTGGCCCAGAAAAAGGCTGGAGGTCCATTTGAAATTTATAGAAAGGGCGGCTTTAGAAACACAGACTAGAGTTAAGCTATCCTTTCCTGTGCTGCTTCAGAGATGGGTTTTTATTTGAATAACTAGAGAAAGAATTTCTTAATAGAGACTCAATATTTTGGCCAAACTGTACAAATCTTCACCATCCTTACAAAGAGAACTGATTAATTAGAGTTATGATGACCAATCTTTTGTGCCAGTTCCCAGAAAGTAAAATGCATCTCAAAATATTCCTAAAAGGTTATCTTGGCTGGGTGAAGATAGGAGAAACAGGAATGCTTTTTCACAGGTGGCAGATGAGCAACACTCTCTTCCCCCGCAAGTATCCATTCACCTTATATTATTTTCTGGAAAAGGGAGAGGCTTCGGGGAACTCAGAGGGAGTAGAAAGAAAGAGTAAAGAAATGGAAGATGTTGGGTGGCATCTGCACAAGAAGCTCCCGACTGTGCTGGGGCCCAAATAATCACACAGGGGGAAGCCACAGGTGGTCTCCCTACTTTTCCACCAAATAGGACAGCAGCAGCTTAGGGCTTAGGGCCAGCAGACCTCCAAGAAGAATCTGGAAAAAAAGAACATTAAGAGCGGTACTCCTGAGGAAGCCATTGCCACTTTGGGGATTCCTCAAATCACTGGGGAAAAGACTCACCCTGAGGTCTCACCTGGGGATTGGATGGGGACTTGGAGGTAAGCAGATTTGGGTGTCAATCGTCACATTTTGACCTGCAGGATAATGAGGGTCAGAATATTTGTGCTAACAGGCAGATGAATGTCAAGGGGAATTTAGATTAACCTTTTACCTTACATGGTGATGTGGATACCCTCTACATTGGTAAATAAAAAGATTAAATTTGAGGCCAAACTAAAATTCTTTTTTTTCCAGAGTAAATTAAAGTTAAATATGAAGTTTTAAAGTAGAGAAACAGAAATATTATTATTTATGTGCAAATATCATTATTATACTTTAAGGAAGTGTTATCCCTGGCTATTAACTATGGGAATTGGGCAAATCAATTCAACACTTGACCTCACTTTTTAATTACAAAAATAGAGGGATAAATAATGTGATTCTTAAAGCTCTCTATAAGTTATAATATTTGTAATATTCCAGGATTCTGCCAACTGCTTACAAAGAAAAAATATATATGCAATATATATAAATTTTTATATATATTTTTTTAGATCAAAGAGGTTGGTAACTTGGGTGTTAAGTCTTTTGATTATTTGTTTACTTTTACATTTGACATTTTACATCAACAGTTGTATTTATTAATATCCATTCCAATTCCAATTTTAGTCTTTAATTTTAAATATTACCTCCATGCAGGTATGAGAAGCTTTCTGTTTTTAGCCTAATTTCTCAGTCACATCCTCTGTACTACAGTCACAAATTCAGGAGGAGCAAAGCATTTGCCCTCTCTGTCTAGTGTGCCAACTAGCTAACGGAGGAAAAGGTTCCAACTGCTAGACTCCTCCTGCAGGGACAAGGTCCCCGAGCCGACTCAGATGACCTTTTTCCTTTTAGTCACTTGTCAATACAAGTCGCTTCAATAGAGTTACTGTTTCTAGCCTGCGCTGGCTTATTCACAGAGCAAGCAAGCACACTGAGTCACGCTGGAAATGAAATCTCAGTTTGTTTCACTAATGGAACTCATTTCACTTCTTGAAAGCTCCTTTTTGATTATTACCTTGTGACACAGGAAAAGTGGTGATAAAACACTTTAATTGATGACACCCCCATGGTATTTGTTACACCTGCTATAAGGTAATTAGTTATTCTACTGTAACAACTGCTTATTAAAATGAAATGCAATAAATACTAGAAAATCTGTAAGTCAATTTAGCTACTTAAGAAATATGTAGCTATGGCCCATTAAGCTACCAAGAGCAAAGCTCTATCTGTATATATATGTAACCTGCAATGTATTCCCATGTTATTTTTTTAATGCCCTGTGTTGTGATACCCTCAGTTCAGTTATTAGCAAACAGGTGTTCTCAATTATACAAAAAGTGTAAACGGCCCTATACAACTCCCCTGACAGCAGAGAACCCAAAGACTCAATCCTCAGGGAGAATCACTCCATCATGGAGATGATCTTTACGCACCAGCCCGAGTGGAAAGGTCTTTTCTGCTGTATGTAATGCCTACGGGGGGAATAGACTCTCCTTTGGAGACTTCCATGACCAGTAAAGGCAAATTCTGTCCAGAATGAATAATTCTAAGGCTCATACAAGAAGCATCCTCTTCCTCCCTCTGCTGATGTTACTCTGCTGGCTGCAAGCGATGAGTCCAATACACACGTAAGAGACAATGCTGTGGTTAGCTATGACACAAGTGGAGGGAAAACAATAGATCTTAATAAATACACAACATAGCAGAAAACATTTTGTCTCTATGTTTCAAAGGAAATTGGCTTCTAAAAGGAGAAAAGAAAAATCTACTTTTGAACTTTTTTTGAACCATCTAGAAAGAGATTACATGATCAAAACCAGAGAAAGCATAAAAGGGTTCCAGAAAACTGAGATTTGGTTTTCCTCTACCTCTGCTTTCTGAAGACACATCATCTGCCCAGCTCACTCACTGTCTTGATGCCGTATATTAATGGTTTCTACTTTCTTTCTATTTACAGTTTTATAATAATGACTGCCTCACAAAGGGCGTTATAAGTCCTTCTAAAAGAACTTGATGAGCTAAACCAACGGCCTTGATGTCTTGGAGGAGAAAAGTTCTCTCTTGCACACATGCTATTTCACTGCTTGGCCACTCACCCTTTCAGCCTGAGTGTCAGCCATTGATATTTTAACAAAAATCTATACAACATTCGTGTATAACTAGCCCTTCAACTATGTACCAGGGGCTCACTATTTGTCAACGTAGACATTATCTGCAGACCATCTGTTACTTCGCAAACATTCTGAAGTTGATTTTTATAACTGGTCTTTGGTGGAAGACACTCCGGTAGTAAAGCACTCTGTATTTCTGCTCTGAAATTCTTCATGAAAGTTCTCAATATGGAAAAATTGCTAGTTCAGATGAATGCAAGCCCATTGATAGCCTGTATATACACCCTTTTGTTTTATTTCCTTCATTAATAAAACCTTTCATGCAAGCTACGGAAGATAAGTTTATGAGGGCCCCAGCTTGATTCACTTTGTAGTGGAGATTTGCCCTGTTCATCAGTTCAAAAATAAGAGAAACAGAGTACACTGGCAAGTAAATAATTGGGATTAAAAGTTTATGCTTTTTATTTTTTTTATTTTTTTTATTTCAGAATATTATGGGGGTACAACACTTTGGTTATATATATTGCCTATGCACTGCCCAAGTCAGAGCTACAATAGTAGACATCCCCCAAACTGTGCACCCTGCAGGCATTAGGTGTGAGTTTTCCCATCCCCGCCACCCCCTCACCTGCCTGACCTCTGATAAATATTATTTCCCATGTGTGCACATAAGTATTGATCAGTTTGTACCAATTTGATGGTGAGTACCAGTAGTGCTTGTTTTTCCATTCTTATGATACTTCACTTCGAAGAATGGGCTCTAACTCCATCCAGGATAATATCAGATGTGTTAATTCACAATTGTTTTTATTGCTGAGTAGTACTCCATGGTATACATATACCACACTTTATTAATCCACTAATGTATTGATGGGCACCTGGGTTGTTTCCACATTTTTGCAATGTGAATTGTGCTGCTATAAACATTCGAGTGCAGATGTCTTTGTTATAGAATATCTTTTTTTCCTTTGGGTAAAACCCAGTAGTGGGACTGCTGGGTCAAATGGTAGTTCTACTTTTAGTTCTTTGAGGTATCGCCGTACTACTTTCCATAGAGGTTGTACTAATTTGCAGTCCCACCAGCACTGTGTGAGTGTTCCTATCTCTCTGCATCCATACCAACATTTGTTGTTTTGGGACTTTTTGATATAAGCCAATCTCACTGGAGTTAAGTGATATCTCATTGTGGTTTTGATTTGCATTTCCCTGATGATTACAGAAGTTGAGCAATTTTTTATCTCTTTGCTGGCCATTATTCTGTCTTCTTTTGAAAAGGTTCTGTTCATGTCCTTTGCCCACTTTTTAATGGGGTTGTTTGGTTTTTTTCCCATTGATTTTCCTAAGTTCTGTATAGATTCTGGTTATCAGTCCTTTATCAGATGTGTAACATGCAAATATTTTCTCCCATTCTGCAGGTTGTCTGTTCACTGTAGTGATAGTTTCCTTGGCTGTGCAGAAGTTTTTAATTTGATCAGGTCCCATTTATTAATTTTTGTTGCTGCTGTGATTGCTTTGGGGGTCTTCTTCATAAATTCTTTGCCTAGGCCAATGTCTATAAGAGTTTTTACAACATCTTCTTCTAGAATTCTTATGGTTTCACATCTTAGGTTTAAGTCTGTTATCCATCATGAGTTGATTTTTGTGAGAGGTGAGAGGTGTGGATCTAGTTTCAGTCTTCTACATGTGGCTATCCAATTTTCCCAGCACCATTTATTGAATAGGGATTCTTTTCCCCAGTGTATGTTTTTGTCTACTTTGTCAAATATCAGATGGCAGTATGAGGATGGTTTTATATCTGAGTTCTCAGTCCTGTTCCATTGATCTATGTCTCTTTAAGTTTATACTTTTTAAGTAAATTTGATTTTATAGAATTGATATGCATAAGCTCACTACTTTTCACCTTGTATTAACACAGAAAATTGAGGCTTCCAGACCCCTAATTGTTTTAACAATTAATTGGACCCTTTAGAGGAGGTGCCCTTAACCAGCCTTTGGCAGTACCCTCCTGCTCTCAGAGCTCACAAAACCACCAGAGTGAGAGAGGGAGGGAGTATCCATGGTGGGCTTAGGAGTTCATCAGAACACTGAAATTATAGGCGGATTTTTTCCCCTTACCTTTATGTATGTTTGGGTTCCTATTTGGAAAGATCAGAAACCAATTCTGGTGAACTCATGTAGGAAAAGAACTTAGTAGTATATTGGAGAGTTCACTAAATTTCCTAGAAATATATGGTATAGCTCAGAAATCAGTTATAAAACCAAGTGAGGCTAGGGACCCAAAACAACAGTGAAAATCATACCACAGGAAGAAACTGATTAAGACCCTGCTGCTACACTGCTAGCAGACACAGCCTTTCACCCCTGGAAACACAGCTGTCGCTGGCTCAGAGTGCTGAAGGCTGCTCCCACTCTGCCTCCAGAATAAATGCTAAGCTGTGCCTATTTCTTTGCAACACTGGTTCTAGATTAAAAATCCCAGGACTAAGCAGGATGATTCAATAACTTTTCAATTTATGAAAATTGTCAAATTCCTTCACTAATCACCAAAGAAAACTTATTGGCAGACACAGAAAAGATCTTCATCTTGTGAGGAAAAGTAAAGGATTTTAAAAGCTGTATGTTGTAACTTGGCTGCAAGTTACTCTTCCACTCAAGGCCACTTTAGAAAGACAGATAACACTAACTATATCCACTGCCTTCCAGGACTAGGGATGCAATTAAGTTTCTGGGGCATATATGGTTCTATTATGAGATATTCCTGCATAAGTCAAAGTTTGAGTAAACGACCGTCATGAAAATTTGTTAACAGATTCTTAAACATTTGCTTTGTAGAATTCCTTTCCTTTCCTGCTTCCTTTTCTTTCCCTTTCTGTCCTTCCTTGTTTCTTTTTTCTTTATTCTTTACTATATTTAAGAAATGTACATAAACACAGCATGGGAAAGACTCCCACATCGTGTACTACAATGGCCACTGGTCACAATTTGATCTGTCACTTAACAATTGTTTTTTAAACTGAGAAAAAAATAGAATTTTCAAAAATAGTTTGATATAAATAATAGTAATAATAAGAAAAATAAAACTGGCAGTCAGATATATAAATATATATCTTTATTAATCTTCCTTCAAGAAGCTTTTCAGAATGTTTTAATTCACTTACAAAATCCCCATGAAGTTCTATGAGTAAAAAAATACACTTTCTCATTTTATATATCAGAAAACCAAGGCAAAGAGAATAAAGACTCCCTTGGGCATAAATATTTAAGCAATAACCAGGGGGTTACAAAATAATTAACATAATAATAACACAATTCGGGCCTCTAGACCATAAACAAAGCACTATGCTAGGTAGTGTGATTGTGCCAATTAGGTATTAAATGAAGTTGGTAGTCAATATTATCTAGGAAGTAATTACAGACCATGAATAATAGATTGGAATAAGAGAGGCAGAGGGAAGGCTAGCTGTGGTTTGAGTGGGTCATATGACCATTTCTTGGTAGCTTCGGAAGATTGTTGGTCTGATGAGAGCAGAGAATTTAGAGGGAAAGTAAAGACCTTAAAATGTATATTTGAATAAGTATAAGTTCTTTATTACCTTAAACCTTACACCAAAGAGTTTGACTTTGGGCAGTAATTTAGCAAAGCAGGATTTCAGGAAGACATGTCTGGCATTTCTATGAATAGGCTTGACCTAGAGCACTAGTAGAAAGAATAAAAAGGAAGAGAAAAAAAGTACAAAATTATTATGATAGCACATGTAGTACTAACGATACTCTTCCCACTTTAACAACTTATGTCACACAATTTGCTAGAAGTTGAACCAGGTCCCAAACTCAAGTATTCCACCTTCAAATAATGGGTGTCATCTACCTGTACACATTGCATGAAAGTGGAAAATAAACGTGAATTTACACATGAGTTTTAGTTTGAAGTGATCAAAGAGCATCAGTTTATTCAGTAGCAGGGAGAGAGCTCAGAATGAAGGTAAGACCTAGAGATACAGATTTCAGGGCAAGTTAGGAGCAGATTACAGTACTTACTGAGGGAGGAGACAGAGCAATGAGGTCCAATCAGTCTGCATAGGTCTGGAACTTTTCTGAGCCTTGTAAGGTTGGTGAAATGGCAGAGAAGATTGGTTGGGAGGTGATGTGGGGTATTCTTCCAGAATTGGCATAGTGTTCACAACTGAAGGTTAAGGGATAAGGAAGAACATGGTGTTGGTGAGGATCATACCAAATGTCTGACTAAGGAGGCAGAGTCTGGAAGGGAAGCCCTAAGAAGCCCAGGGGATTGAAGGAAATAGAGGAAGTGAGTACCCAGAAGGGTGAGCGAGCGGTGGGCTTGCAGGGCATATTGCCCACGTACAAGAAGCTGCTGTCAACACCAGGAGGAGGACGGCTGGGCAGAGAAAGGCTTGGCTAAACATGTGGCCTCCGATGAATGGCTTAGCCCAGTGCTGAAGTGGCTGAAATGGGCTACATGCTATTGGAACTGAGTCTGCATTGTCACTTGACCTGGGAAGAGGAATCCTCTGGTCCCATCGCCAAGCTCCAGGGGCCACCGTAACTCCCATCACCTAGTGCTACCTCCTTTGCAAGTGCGGGGCCAGCAGCTGGTTTCTGGCCTCAACTCTGAAAGCCGCTCCTCCCAGCTCTGAGTCACCTAAAGCCTTAGCTGGATCTACATGCACTCCACAAGCCAGACAGCCCAAAGCTTCAAATAATTTTAAATCAAAAGTTTAGCCTCAGGGGGCATAAGGTTAACTGAAAGTCAGCTTTGCAAAATCCATAAAACAGAATGAATAAAATAAAATGAGAAGCATGAAGATAGCAGTTGCTGGAAAGGGAATTTATGCTCTCGTTTATACACGGTCCAGACACTTAGAAACAAAAGATAAAGACCACAACAAGTTCTTTTTTAAAAAAAGAGTTTCAAGAGATTATTTTAAATGCATATTACTCTTTGTCTATAAAGAGAATGATCAGATGTGCCATAAAAATGACTATGAATTTGGTCAGGATTATCCTCTTCTATTTTATTGGTGACTGATATGCTACTAAAAGATACTAAGAAAATATAAGCCTGCTTTGAAGCAAGTACATAAAAGACAACTTGGAATTTAGTAGCCATAACCCTTGGTCCTGGTTCTGAGTGTTGCAACCTTGTAAAAAAGCAAATATTTTTCAGTGAGGCTAGAGGGAAAATGATAGGGAGGCTCCAAATAGCATTTTTAATGTAATTGTTAAGGGCCAGTGGAGATAGGAGCTTTAAAAAAAATCACATTTGCCAAGAATATATCTGCGAGTTCTCTCAGTGAGTCATTTGAAATATGATCTGTGAATGCTAACGCAATGCACCGAGCCATAGTCAGTTACTGTTAAGACCTTACATCAGTGTCTGTCCAATTAACTTAATATTTCCTTTAATTATGCCCACACCATTAAAAGATATTCATTTTATGGACTGTAGGATGATAGAAAGGATTACTATTTTGCCCGTGTCTGTAATGTTGACTGAAGAACTGCCATGCTTAAGTTCCTCACGCTCACAGTTCATAAATTCAAGAACAAACTCTCCCCAGCTCCCAGCCTTCCAACCCTCAGGCCTGCACCAAGGAAGTATTTAGACGGAAGAAAAAAAGCAGCTTGGCAGCTGGAAGGGCCGCAGGAAGTCTAGGAGACTGTGATGCAGAGAGAGAGGATTCTTCAGGAGGGGAGACCTGCAAGAAGGCCCAGGCAAACCCTGGTCTGCTCCTTCACTTCAATGAGACAGATGTCAGCTTAGCTGCTGTGGGGGACTAGCGGGGAACTGAGGGTGATCAAGGAAGGTGAGCTTTTCCTTTCTGAAAAACTACACACACTCACGCACACAAACATGTATGCACACAGGCATACACACGTCCCTTTCCTTTTCTTCCCAATATAGTATAAAAAGGGAAATACATTGAAAGAAAAGTGAACCCGCTCCCGGGAAGATGTCCGCAAGCTTAAAAGAAAGAATAAGTCAGAAAATGGTTAAAATTGTCGGCATTTTAGTGGAAACTTTGATGGCTTTGACTGGATGAAGCATGGTATACAATAAAGGATTTTTGCTTGGTTTGGTTTATTTTCTTAATTTAGTGAACAAATATTTATTGCTGCTTAATGAACATAGAGTTTTCTGAGGATATAATCATAACAGAGATGTGACTAGTATCTTTCCTCTGGCTTACATTTTAGAAGAGAACTCTACTCCAGTTGCATTGCCTGGCTTTCACAATCCTAGTAAAAGTTATTTCATTCTAGTTTCCCACAAATAAATTAGAATTAGAATAGCATTGAATAGTTCAACACTGTTGTCTACTAATTAGTTTCCAAGGAGTTTGCTAATGATCAAAGGCAAAGTTCAGTCCTACAAATGAACTTAGAGTATAATATCAAAATGGACATATAAAAAGTACAGTATACACCATGGCCAAAGTATGTGGCACATAGAGAGGCCAAGGAGCAAGTGAAAAATTCTGCCTGCAGGGGTGTTGCATTGGTTTGGCCAGGCTGGTGGAAGGGGAATTCCAGAGGAGGGAAGACGTTTTTCACAGAGCGGTACATAGGGGTCCCAGGAGCAGTACCTACCAAGGATGTTTACATCGAGACAGCCAGTATCGTCAAGATAAACATATTCTCTGCTTCCATCTCACAGAAGAAAGAAAATTTGAAAAATGTGTAAAGTTACAGGCATTACAGCAAATCAGTACTACTCATTTTAGCTCTAGACAGAATATAAGCCCTCATCTTGATATATAGTGGAAGAAAAACATTTTGTTTCCATTGCAGTCCTGTTTTCAAAAGAAAATGCAGCTGAATTTGGTCATGGGAGGAGGACATGGGGAGTTAAATTTTCACTTGTTGACTGAGCAACAGCAGTGCTGTGAATGCACAGAGAACGCTGCTTGAATTTTTTTTATTTTCTATAACAAAAGTATAATGATACTGAAGACCGTGTTCTGATTCGTCAGATTCAAAAGAAGAAATATATATGTGATACGTATTTGTCAACCTGTATCTCAGTGTTACACATTTAATGGGCATTCAGTTTATTCAAGATTTTCTGTTGTGCAGTCTCAGAAAGTCTTCCCTGTATCAAACATAACAAACCTAATTAATTACCTTGTAAGTCACAGCAAATCAATTCAATTCAGTGTATAATATTTTCTAGGTTTTTAGTAAACTCCAAAATTCTGAAAACTTGTCTGAGATGCTTAAGCATAGCCCTATTTCTCAACATCTTTTTCAGACCAATAAATAAATGAAGAACAGCCCCATAATCATCTCGTATGGAATTACTTTGTGTGTTCAACATCTCCTCATCACAATTATATAATAAAAATGCATGGCAAACATTTGCATTTGGAGGAGATATTAATTTCCCTTTCTTCAGAACTATCTACCAGCTTCATTAATTCAAGTTGTTTCCTCATACAAATACTTGCTTTTCCTGAACTCAATTAAACAAAGAAATATAGGATGTATTTGAGGTGTTTTTAGAATTTTAAATAAATAGTACATGCATGAAACCATATGACTATGTTTTTTACTGAAAATCTTAATTTCATTTTTAAAACCATGACTGAATTAATACTCTTGAACAATTAAACATTTGTTTTTCTTCCCCTGTCCCAAAATGGGGATAAGTTTTCTGACTATCTTGCAAACGAGTAGTACACCAGTACCTCAAAGTCAATGGATGCATAACTAACATCATCAACTGGTTGGCCAAATAGTATGAGTTTTGTGATTGAAGGTTGAATCAGATAGTCAGTGGGAAGACAATAAATTTGCCCAAAGTGTAATACGGGGACTATTTATAAGATGAGGCAGGATTATCGGAAACCATAAGGGTCAGAGCAGCATTTTAGAGACAGGAACAGTGGGGTGCAATTATCACTCCTAGGCATATAGGAGTAACAGGATGAAGCAGTCACCAGAACGAGAGAGAGAGAGAGCTACTCAGAGAAATGCAGCCAGTTTACTGCCTCATTCCAGTCTCGCAGTGGTGCTCCCTATTGGTGGGACCCAACACAAAGCCTGAAGGCAAAGGAGATCCAAGTGAAACCTAACAGGTCAACTTCCAGAGCACACAGCAGGTGGGGAAGAGCAGAACAGATATCTAGAGGAACAAAGAGAAGATACCCTACAAAGTGATGCACCTACAATTTAGGACATGAAGTGTCACCTCCTGATCCTGAAGATGCCAACAATGGAATCCTTTTCTGGAATCCATTCATTTTTTTCTTACCTATGGAAAGCATTGCACTAGTACAGTGGGAAAAAGTAAGCAAAGTAACTAGATGCAAATATCCAAGCACCTAAATTACATCTGAAGACTGATTTAGGCAGTAAGAAGAAAATGTGACTCTTGGGTTTTGTACTTCCATGTGCTCCTCTTTCAAACAAAGTATAGAATCCATCAATAGATGGCCAATCAATGCATTTGAATATATACAATAAAGAAAAAACAGACTTACCAATTTATATATTCCATAGTCAAACCTTAAGGAGAATTTGCTAGGCTGAATGTGTCAGGCTTGATGTCATACTCCCTTAGGCTGACCAAATGCAAGAAGCATCACCTTGAGCAAAATTTTTACTTTGAGTAATAGCTACATATTTCGTTCTATATTTAATTAGGACATTTCTTCTAAAACTAACCCTTTCATATCTATCAAAAGTAGAATCCAATAAGTGATGGAGAGTTTTTTATGCCTATTCTTTATATAGCCAAAACATCTTAGTGACAAAAGACAGAAAATTTAATAAATAATCAAGTTTGTTTAGATATAGCCTATGCATAAGAGAACTTGAGATCTAATGTGCTCCTTACTAAGTTGAAGTCCTTTAAAAACTAGTTAAAAATGAACTCTTTTACTTGATTTGAAAAATATTTTTCCTGATGGATTTGGTTCTATTATTAAGATCACCTTATTTACTACTTTAAGCCAGACATGCGTATATTTCCCACAAACAAAAGTGAATTTCCATTGGTTCTTCATGTAATTGTCTGTCCAACAGGAATATCTTAAAGTCAGGGCCTCTGTAAACTTGGTGGTGATCTAAGCCGGGAGTAACGGGGAATAAATGCTGTGTAGTGGCATCTCTCAGAACACAATGTCACCCACAGACTACCACATTACCACATTACCTGTCTTTGGAATATGTTCACTAGTCAATGCTTAGATCCAGCATTAGTAACTTCTGAAACTTGGTGCCCATCTAAAACCAAAAAAGTAAAAAAAAGCCCTTTTGTCTATGTTCTGAAGTAAGACAAGATCACAAACAATTCTGCAGTTTAGTGAGAATAAAGCACATTATCCTAAAGACGTGGACATGACCCCGTCATTACCAGGTGTTCTAGAGGTCCTGAGGTTTTAGTCCCAGGGCCACTGATGCATTTATAAACTTAGTTTTTAAATTTCATAGACATAGCTTATGGGATGGACTTTCAGAATTAAATCAGGTTCCTAGGTACTGCAGTTCTTAGCAACTTGTTGAACTTAACAAATATGTTGATTAGAATCACCTACCACCATTTTTTGTGATTCTATCCTCCCTCATGTGCACATGGCATCAACTAATTTGTACCATCATTAGCTACCTGTGTTCACATCTAGATGACCTGCTTTTATAAGCAGGTGCCCTTTTCTGTATTCCGATGGTTTAGCACACTGCCTTGCAGCCAGTAGACACGCATTAAACTACTTTGTCAATTCAATCAGCATCTTTAATGGGGATTATTTCGATGTAGTCATCTCTCATTTTATGAAATGCTTATAATCTTAAAAGATTGTTTCTAAAGTATTTCTATAAAACAGTACTTTTTTCCATTGAAAAAGTCAAGTCTTTCTTCTGAGATAAACTCTAAAATTGATTTTGTTGAAAATTTTCAGACACGTGAACTCACAGCACCCTGGGTGCCACATTCCAATTGTTTCTGCATCAGTTTCAAAACTTGTGGCATGAACAATAATATCATCTCCAAGAAGCCTTTCTTTGAACATACCTTTCTCTGAAATCCTATTCCATTTAGACTAAGAAGGTTGGGATAATATTCTATAAAGATTGCCTACTCCATATTATGCAGTGTTTTAGTATTTGGTAATTATTTCATGTATGTAACTATTTTCTTGGTAGTGAAATCATAAGCCCCTTTACAGAGGAGGTAATATGCCAGATTCTTCTAGGAAGCACATCTATATCAAGGTAAATTCTGAGCAAAAGAGGCATATAATAATTACTTACTAGCTGCTATACTGGCACTATCTCCCTTGTTCATCTTACCTTTCTCTAAAACAAAGAAATATTTCTGTATTTGAAAATATACACAACTCCTAGAACTCACCTTGCCTTCCTATTCTTTAGAGTCTAAGCTCAGGTTAAAGAAGGGGTTTCACCTCACTTAATAACTCCTGCCGACTGCCTCATTTCCTGCAGGGCTGTGTTGAGCAGGGTTGTAAAGCTACACCAGGACTCAGCAGGAAAATCGCCATAATCAATTAGAAATATCTGCTGAGAGAGACGCTTGCCTACAGAGACTTGCATGACCCAGCTCGGGTCATTTGCAACATGTAAGGGAGAAGGTTAGTAACATTCCACCATATAGCATCTGGTATCCTCCAACTTATTCATTATTATAGTCCAGACCAGAGTGAAATATACAGAAAATCCCTTGGGGCTTAGATAAACCACAAATTTAAATTTAGGCAAATGAAAAATCAAAAACATAATTTTAATCTGGTCCCTCTCAAGATGTAACTAAATGCATCTTTAAAAGACAATAAAAAGCAAGTGTTCTCAACTCCAAAGGTTAAAAGCCTTTAAAAGATGGAAAGGTACGTAATTTTTCTAAAGCTGTCTTTTGGTTTTCTGAGTGGTTTTTGTTTTTTCTCTTTACTATCATGACTATCATGAACTAGATACAACAAGACACCTCAGAGTGGTTAGAGGGGTGATGGAATGGACAATTCTATTCTATTGGAATTCCTGTTTCAAAATTTTAATAAGGTCGATATTATGGAACATCCCAGCTCAGATTCAATTAGGGCAATGGCAAGAAGATGCTTCACTGAACCGTAGAGTAAGCGGCAGAATTAGATACTTACTTTACTTTCCCCTCAAAATTGTGAAATACATTCAAAATTTAACTGGGCATTGTATGCATGTATAGTTAACACTTAAAATCTTCAATATTTCAAAATAGTCCCATAAGCTCCCAATTGAAAAAGCATGTGTTGTTTTAACCACAACTGCTCTATTGGAGGCCAGAGGGATTGAAACTTAAAACATCTAAACAAGTTTATTTAATGTAACACCAGCATAATAGCAAAAATAACCCTTTGTATTTTCATCTGAAGATATCAAAGAACTTTGGAAACATAAATTCAGTAATCTTCACAAATCCTTTCAATTTAGGTTAAGATAAATCTATGCCAAAGAGAGACTATTTTCCACATTGCACATTTTCCTTCATGATAGAAAAGAGGCTGATTTTGCACCCCAGAAATTGCAAGTATTGACAGCCTGGCCCTTTCAGTTTATTGGGAAAATAAGCCAAAGGTCTTAATGAAAGAAGTTTTTTATTTTCAGATGCAGGAAATGCACTAGAGAAATGGAAAGACAGTAAGTCATTTCTTAAAGCCATCATTTGTTTTGTTCCTTAAGAAATCACCGAATCTGATGCTCTGATGAGAGATACAGACAACACACACACAAATGGGCACAAGTCTCAGATCCCAGCGGGTTCCCCTCTGGGCTAACGTCCTCCCGGAGGCGAGAGCTTTTCCTTGGTAAGCCCGATGTATAGCCTTTGCCTACTTGAGGCTGGCTGTTTTCTCACTTGTTCATGCATAGCAGATTACCCGGTGAAATATACATTTATGCAAAATCAGAGAACCGAATCCAGCAGCAGTTGAGTCTGATGTATTCATTAACTTAAGAATACTCATGTCAGTACCATGAGAGCCAGTTCAAGAAACACAGCGGCCTGGTTGTGTTTACTTTGTGGGAGGCCAGCACGAGTCAGTCCACCGTGAGCCACACTGGCACTGAACGGGACTCACCCTCAGTGTGCAAGCTTCACTTGGTCTCCCCAAGTCAGACACTGGGCCAGATTAACCATACCTGAAATTTTGTGACTTCAAAGAAAACAAACTGAGATAAAACCAGTTGAACCACCATGATCTAATGAACAGCTTACTGAGAGTTATGTATGATACATATTTGCACAAATACACTCACATACAGCAAAGTTAAAAGAATCAGAGCCAATTAACATTGTTATTTAGATTTTTTTTAAAGTTCTCTTCTAAATCCCTGGTCAGAAGCAGGCTAGAAAATAACTTTGCTTGGGTTTAGACTCATTTTCTTTTTTGTCTCATCTAATTTATCAGCATTTGCTGCTGTTCTGCCCCTTCCATCCCAGGGTAATTCAGTAATAGACAGCTTGTGCACCAGCTGGTCCCTTTCTTACATTGGGCTTTGGAAGGGTATTGCAAAGAATTATCCACTCACCTAAACTTTTTCCAAATACTCAGACATTT
Organism: Daubentonia madagascariensis; assembly: GCA_023783475.1. Taxonomy (NCBI): domain Eukaryota; kingdom Metazoa; phylum Chordata; class Mammalia; order Primates; family Daubentoniidae; genus Daubentonia; species Daubentonia madagascariensis. The sequence goes on from JAKFHU010000760.1 coordinate 2,592,636, forward strand.
TAATCAATCACATGCCAATAGCTCTTGACTTTTTTCTTTCTAATAGCAATCCGTCCAATGGCTGGAAGTAAAGGGGAACTGTTTTCTCTAATGCTATCTGCAGATGTCCTCTCTACCTACTGGGTGCTGCAGTACTCCAGATTTTGAAGGATGAGAACAATTTTCAGGTTGAGAGTTACCTGAAAGAATCTCTGCAACTTCTTAAAAAAATGTTTACATCTGCAATAGCACTTATAAAATCCTCTTGAACCACCAATCAAAGTTAAATAGATCCATTCTTCTGCTTCCCTGATAGTCTTCTATTTCACATCCCTTATGTGGAATAGATCATCACGTGATTTCTCTTCCTTTGCTTTGCCTTCCACTGAAAAAGTTGCTTTACAAAACAAATTTAAGTTTGCATGTCAACCTATTTCAAAGTTGATGTGTAAGATGTATTAATACTTTTTACTTTATATGCATAAATATTGACCACTTTATGTATTTTGATGTGACATTGATTTTTGTATTAATGCTTTATTAAAATTTTTGAGTGCCCAGTCTAGTGCCAGCTCCTTTGTCAGATACTAAAGAAAACAAGACAGGAAAAGAACCACAATTAAATAGTTGTTTTATTTTAGTGGTGGAATTAAAAGTTGACATCTGTTTACTTTTCTATTTGTTGTATTTCTAAATTTTATTTTTACCAAGCACTGCTTTTCTAATAATAACTCAAAAATTATTTTTAGGTAAAATAAAACTTTTAATATGGGAAGTTTATATACTCCAAGCAGGGAATTGGAGGAGAATTTTCTGGGGAATCTTAGAAAAGAGAGTAAAATCTAAGACTAATGATCCTGGAGGTCTTCAAATGTGAGGGAAAAAATAGAAATTCACTAACCCTTTTACCCTGAAACAGACAAGCTATAGCCCTATGTATGTTAATTGCTTAATCTGCTTCTGTGAGACTGCTTGTCGCCTTGTGAAACTGACTAATGCCTGCAGCTCCTGCTCCCGTAAACAGCTCCCCTTGCAGCAGCTACCTTGTAAGTTACAGTAACTTCCCTATGTGTGCACTTCCTGGGATAAGCCGCTCTGTGCCCCCCCCTTGCCCTTGAAGTATAAAAGACAAGTCCCCCTGACCCAGGGTGCTCAGATTTTGGCAGAGGATCCCCTCTGAGCCCGCCGGCGTTAATAAACCTGATCTCTCTGCATCCTCGTGTACCTCTCAGTGTTTCCTTCAGCAACGTGACTCCAGTTTTGCCGTTACACAAAGAAAGAAACTAGTCACATCACCCTGCAGGGTCCTCTTGCCTGGGTAGAAAAGATACCACACCTTTGCAAAAAGAATTATATGCTACACAAAGGAACGGCAGGAGAATTGGGACATAAATTAGTGATAAGAACATAAAAATCTAAACCAAATATAAAAGCAAACAGTTATTATTTAATAGTTCTAGTGGTTTTTTTGTACATTACCTGCATTACCTCAGGTTGTTACCTCAGGTATTAACAATGTTTACATTGTCTTAACACTCTAGGCTCTGGATGCTGACAGTGGTCTAAACCAAACTGCCCACTCTTACTTTATATTGGGGTGGGGTAGTGAACAGGGAGGGTGGGGAAGAAGTTACAAAGAGAGCTAAACTCTCAGCTCCCATTGGGAAAGTCAGTAGTTAATACCTAAAACCAAAACACTCAAGAAGTATCAAAAAAACTGTGTTAAAAATCAAGAAGTAGCAATATAAGCCTGTTGATTAGAGGCATGCCAATAAATAACAAGAAAAAAATAGCTAAGAGTTGAAAAGGGGTTGTTCCTGGGAAAGGAAGATGGAGAAAGGGTGTTGTTCAGGAGCTGCTGCTTTTTGTAACAAGCCTCATAGAATTGTTTACATGTTAAATATTAAAAGTGTGTTCATGGGTAAATTTAATTAAAATAAAACCAAATGAGGACCTATTAGGTATATAACACTTTAATTCAAGAATTGTTGACACTACAAACGACAAATTTAGTGTATTCTGTTCATGATAGGAATATTGTAACAACCATTGGATTCAGTCATCAATTAATATGACTCCAGGTTATGTGACTATACCTTGGACTCTTTGAAGGGATCGAGTTTCAACACCCCCTCCCTCATTAAGGACACTGGACTGGTGAGCATTTGCTGATTTACCATTTCAACAACCCCAACATAAAGAGCATCACCTTGTAGAACTCTCTCTGAAAATAATATGCAAGTATTTGTCCATTTGACTGAATTCCCCAAATACAAGAAAGATGAGTGGTGGCATAGCAGAAACAGCCCTGACCTTGGAACGTGAACCCAAATCACCCCATCTAAAGGAGTGCCTCTCTGCCACTCGAACCCCTATACTCTACAGTTCTCTTCCAGCACTTGCTGTTTACTTCAAACATGTTGTGTTTATTTATCATCTGTATCTCCTCACTAGAATGTAAAGCTCCTGAGGATGAATACTTGTTTTGCTTTGTTCTGTTTTGTCCGTAGCTGCCCCTCTTCTGTCCCTAGCACAGCGTAGAGGCTCAGTGAACATTGGTTCAGTGCATGCATTCACCGGCTCCACCTGTACCCACCAGGGCCACACTGTTGCAGTCAGTTTGGGAGCTACGGCAAATTACCATAGACTGGGCGGCTTAAACAATAAACATTTATTTCTCACAGTTCTGGAGATGGGGAGGTCCAAGACCAAAATGCTGGCAGATCCCAGGTCTGGTGAGAGTCCACTCCCTGGTTTCTAGATGGCTGCCTTTTCACTGTGTCCTCACTGGCAGACAGCAGAGAGGGGAAGCATGCTCTCTCGTGGTCTCTTCTTATAAGGCTGCTAAGCCCATTCCTGAGGGCTCCCCCCAGCCCATGACCTAACCACCTCCCAAAGGCCCCACCTCCTCATACCATCACACTGGAGGTTAGGATTTCAACATACGAATTTTGGGGAAAACACAAGCATTCAGTTCGTAACAGGACCCATTATACTTTTGTCAAGGGAATGGCTTTCACAGGGACTATTAGAGATGGGGCTGTTATTTGCAAGGTGATCTTCCAGCCCAGCATTTCCATAATAATGGGGGAGGTAACAGAGAGGATAACTTACAAGGATTGCACAGTCCCAGGAACTCCATGCTCCTCCTTCTCACGTAGCTCCTAGACTATCTCCAAGCACCTTCAGAGTGTACATCCCTGCCTTGTCTCCCTACCTGCAATGAACAGTGGCTTACAACATTACCTAGACAGACAACGCACACATAAACCTTCCAAAAATACCTACGGCGGTCTACATTTCAATTTTGAAAACAAACAGTTCTCCAAAGGAAACAAAATCTGTAGGGATAGCCTTTAGCAATAGCAGAGCAGAGCAGTTTAGTTCTTTGGAGACATAACTTCAGACTTCTCCATTCAAGACCAGAATTTTCTCAAGACATAACTATAAAATGATTTTCCAGGGCAAGAGGAAAAATCCCTCAAAGATAGACTCTTCCTTGTGATAGTAACTGTATGTGCGAGTATATAGCTAATTATATATGTGCATCTATACACACACACACACACACACACACACATCCTGTTGGTTCTGTTTCTCTGGAGAACTCTAATACACTTCTCTCAGAAAGCAAAAAAAAAAAAAAATTATTACTTTTCATGAACAATTTTCCAGTCTTTCCTCAACTCAGGTTCAAAATAATTTCTGGGTCCAGACCAAACCAAGGTCACCTTGTTACGATAATATAAACAATTGCCAACTAAGTCTGATATTCTAATAAGCATTCATGTTTTGGGGCCATAGACTGCAAAGAAACAGGCTTATTTATAAAGGGCTCTGAGGATAAGGAAGGAGAACAGGGAAAGAAAAATAACCAGAGGGATTTTCGTAAATGGTTTAAGTCCTCTACTTCAAGCCAGGCAGGGAGATTAGTTGTCTTCTCTGGAGAGAAGACTCTCGTATTGATCATATAACAAAAATACGATGTACTGAAGGAAGTAATGCCAAACAAGTAATATTATGGAACATATTTGATAAGTGCATGTCTCTTAGCAATTTCATATTGTGAAATGAGATTGAAATACACAAGAAATGGGATTAATAGCCCGACTTGAAATGTGGCATCTTGAGAAATGGCTGACGCCCATGTCAAGTGTGACTGCAAATCTCAGTAAGCTGCTTTCCGTAGAAAACGCTTGCAATTTGTTACTCACTATGGCTGGTAAATGGCACTGGGCCCTTTCGTTGTTGTTGCTGTCATTTGCATTTTATTACCAAACATTGCAGATTGGAAGAAATGCTTAGGAATCTCATGTGGGAGATAGTCTATGACTTTGTGCATAACTACAAAACATTTATAAGCCCACTCTTTCTCAAAGATACCTAGGTAATAAACTAAAATAAATAGGCTGATATAAATTATTTCTCCTTAACTTCAAGCTCCCTTAAGAAGCTCTATTTTTTTCTCTGTAAAAATAAAGATAATATCTATGTCACAGAAGTATAGTGAAAACCAAACCATATAATGTATGTAAGGTACCTATTGTTGTGCCTGGCACGCGATAGGCATTCAACAAATGGCAGCCATTCTTAGTTACGACTACCACCTGCCCGTGAGCTCTGCCAGTGACGGTGATTGAAGGAACACGCAGCTTCTCTAATGCTGGGGCCATCGCTTGGGTCTGTCCTTGACAAAGCTCTACATTCAATTCTGTGAATGGCTGTGTTCTTTGCTGTTAGTCACAAATCTGTATTTGCTCATCTCCCTATGTCCCAGCCTATCTTCCCAACTCTAGCTCTCCCTGTTCCCCTGTATTCCAACAAACCTGGGCTTCCCGCTAGCCCAACACACCCCAAGCTTTCTCACTGCTGTTTCCGCTTGTCTCGCTGTCACAGGTACCTACCCAAATGCCCTACATCCTATAGAATTCCCCTGGCAAGAGCCTGCCCTTTGTTCACAGCCCAAATCAAATGCTACGTCCTCCATGAAGTCACCTTCATTAGTGTATTTCTTTCTTCTTTTAAATCCCTGCAAGGCCCTCTTACAGTGCTATCCTTTTCTGCTTACTTTTTTACTGTTGCAGATCATAAGCTCCTTGAAGACAGGGGTTTGGTCCCACGCATCTTCTCTTCAACCATCATTTGACATAATAATTTGTTTATACAAAAGTGCTCAAATATTGGTTGACTTGAAAGGCAAACTCCAGAAATAAGATAATATTTTAATATATTCTGTAACAATGATGATATTAATTATATCATCCAACTTGGACTGAAGTTTATAGCATCTGGTGTACAGTTTGTGATTATTAATGTTAAATAAGAATAAAAACTGTCTCCAAGCAGGGGGTCTCCCTCATCAGTGGCTGGTAAGTATGCTTGGAATATTTTATTTATGACATACCAGTATGTCTATTTTCTTTCTTTAACAAAATTAAAATTTAATTTTTAAAAAAATATTTAAAGTTGAAATTTCTATCACTGCTATCTGTGAACTCCAGATATGTTAAGTCACATTCCATTCCTGGTTTTTCTGCATTTATTGCCTGTCCTCTCCTATTGTGCTAAAGTAAAATCAATTGATTGTATCATTGGAAAAATTCACCATGGCTGACAAGAGAGAAGGAAAAAGAATTTAAACACTGCATTTTCCTAGTGGACTTGGCTTCAGGTAGGGAATCCACTATAATTATGCTCAGTAACATGGAAAATCTGACTGCTTGCATTTCTCATGCTTTATTCAGTCTAGGAGTCAGCTCACAAAATGTCTCTTTGAGTTTAACAAAGACAAAACTAACAATGCTTCCTCCAGCCTCCCGGTAGCTAAGCATACTTTTCAGAAGGAGTATGCATAAACAAAGACCATCACCATAGAGTTATTCCCTGTCCATTCTCTTTCAACTCTTCTCGGTATTTCTGAGTGTTTCAAGGAAAAAGTCTCCACATGGGATCAGTACCTTCTTAATAAACTCGCTAACATATGCTAAGCTTCCATTTAAAAAAAGGAAAAGAAAAAGTCTCAACAGGTGCAGAAGCTTCAGGAAGACAACAGTACACAGAAAGAATTTAAGGAGATTGTTTTATTTTCATTGGGCTTATTTTTATAATTATAATCTGTATATAATGATTTGGGTTTTCTAGTAAAACTTCTTCTAACATACATTTGTTTAAGTATAAATAGGGAATCGATTAAGGGAAAACATTAAGTACATAGAGAATTAAGAGGTATAAGACAAAAATCATGGATATGACCATAAATATGACCAAAGTCTGGGAAAGACTAGGAAAAAGCTTAGAAAAGAAAAGGAAAGATTTAGCATGGATTCAGAAAACAGTGACTATGCTCTCAAAAACACAGGATTCCTTACTCCTCTCCACATGGGTTTCTTTTTTCCTAAAGCATTTGCAATTTCCTTCTTCATCGCTACATATGTTTATCTCAAGTCCCAACTAAATCTAGACTCCCGGCAGAAATCATAAAATACTGTCCAGCTCACCCTAAATTTCCTCATGTTAGTTGTGTCATTTTTGTATCTTCCTTTTTTCTATACTAGATTATAAACTCCTTGAAAGTAGAGACCATGTTTTCTGTTTAGAAAATGTCTGAGGTTAATGCCTGCATTTGTAGGTGCTGATTAATTCTAAATACATTTATAGCAATTCAGACTTTTAAAAAATACGAGTGATACATCCATTCAACTGTTACTTCTTACAAGACTTGGTGAAAGACATTGAGAACTGAGTTCAGTTGAGAAGATCACAAATCTAGTCTTGAACCCATGTCATCATACACTAGTCAAACTCCTTAATTCAAGAAAACTAAAGTCTAAGTAAGTTAGGATCACATATCTAAGTGGTCATAGTTCCTAGAATGATTCTAAACTTTAAAACTAGAAGTGAACATAATTCCTCATTCATGCTGTATCTTCCCTGTAAGATTATTTATACAATAAATATTTATTGAACACTTGCTGTGTAGGTGCCGGGCATCCAAAATAATTGTGTGAACTCTGCCTCTAAGCTTCTTAAAGTCCAGAGGTTAATACATGTTATTATTAGGTAACACTGTGAAAATAACGCTCAAAAGACCTTTAGAGTTGTTTTAATAATAGAAAGCCATATAAAATGTCAGAGTGAGTCAAGCCTTCTGATACAAATTCCTTATCTTGAGAAAAGCTGGTATGATTCACACAGAAGCTGTCTGAAAACTTTTTCCTCTGAAAAAGCTGCCAATAACCGAATTATGCCAATTCGGGTGTTTACCTTTCTGAAATTTCGAGCAGGCAAAATAATGTTTTTTATGTGGTATGTTTATTAATATTTTAAGAGTTAGCAAAATTACCAACTTCCTGCCTCTGAAGGTTGGTACATGCTTTTCTGTCTCTTTAATGGTAACAGGAACCAGCTAAACATTAACATTGTTTCTACTCAAAGACAAATTGATATTCAATTCTGTTATTCTCATGGCTGTTCATCATCATCACTCAAACACTTGTCAGACTTTATTTTGAATCTGTCTTTCCAGACACATTCTCTGATCTACACCTCCTGGAACTAATATTCATGATGATGATGTCACTGTTGGTATATGGGAGATTTATATGTGATGTATAAACCATGGCTTCCTACTTTTAACTCTAGTTAGTTGTCTATCTTATTAATCAACTAATATATATATGTGTGTGTGTGTGTTATATATGTGTGTGTGTGTGTATGTAAAATAAAAATTTTAACCAAATCTCAAAGTTGTGGAAGTTTTCTTAAAACATTAACTTGATATCTTGGAAAAATAATGAGTTTAAGAAAGAAAATAAAATTGTAAAATTATTAGGAGATTTTTTTTTCTAGTTGAAACACATTTCCAACTAAGAGTAATTGAGATTATTTACACACGGATAAAGTAAAATGAAGAATTAAGGTAATAGTCTGAAGATATTAAAACACCAACCCATGTATCAATTATATTCCTATTTATTTAGATAATTGCCTAAATTTTTCAAAATATTTTATTTTTATTGATACATAATATTTGTACATATTTATGGGGTACATATGATATTTTACTGCATACATAGAATGTGTAATGATCAAGTCAGGGTATTTGGGGTTTCCATCACCTCAAACATTGATTATTTCTTTGTGTTGGGAACATTTCAAATCTTCTTTTCTAGGTATTTTGAAAAATAAGATATATTATTGTTAAATATAGTCACCCTATTGTGCTATCAAACACTAGAATTTATTGAACAACATATTTTACATGTGTACAGTTTACCTAATAGAAGTTAAGTTTTGCCTGTGTCTTGAAATGGCATAAAGTGATTTTTATCCCTTTCCCCTCTTTTATTAAATAGGTAATTTTGTAAGTGTTATTAGTCATTGTTTGGGACGATATGTTTTGAACTTGTATGTTTTTTGTTATTGCCAAATCCCAAACATTTCTATCTGAATTTTGATACTTGAGGTTTAGTGGTCAATATTTACCAATTTTTAAAAGTAAAGTTCCAAAGATGGTTTCATTGCTAAATATTATGAAACATTTAAAGAATTAACACCAATCTTTCTCAAACTCTTCTAAAAAATAGAAAAACACACCTCCCAAATCAGTCTATGAGGCCAGAATTACCCTGACACCAAAGACAGACAAAGGCATCACAAAAAAAGAAAACTATAGACAAATATCCTTCATGAATATATATGCAAAAATCCACAACAAAATACTAGCAAACCTAATCCAGTAGCATATTAAAAAGATTATACACCATGACCAAGTGGGATTTATCCCAGGAGTACAAGGGTGGCTCAACATACAAAAATCAATCAATATAATACACTACATTAATAGAATGATCATCTCAAGTGAAGCAGAAACAGCATTTGAAAAAACTCAACACACTTTCACTATAAAAACACATAGTAAACTAGGAATAGAAAGGAACTTCCACAACATGATAAAGGGCATTTATGGAAAACCCACAGCTGAGATCATATTCAATGGTAAAAGACTGAAATCTTTCCCCCTAAGATCAGTAAGAAGACAAGGATGCTGCTTTCACCACTTCTATTCCACATCATACTGGAAGTTCTAACCAGGGTAATTAGGCAAGAAAAAGAAATAAAAGGCATCCAAATTGGAAAGAAAGAAGGAAAATTTGTATCTATTCACAAAACACATAATTTTATATGTAGAAAATGCTAAAGAATCCACAAAAAGTCTATTAGAGCTAATAAACAAATTCAGCAAAGTTGCAAGATATAAAATCAACACACAAATACCAGCAATGAGCAATTAAAAAATGAAATTAGGAAAACAATTCTATTTATGACAGCCTAAAAAATAACAAAATACCAAGGAGGTGCTACACTTGTACACTGAAAACTACAAAATATTGCTGAAAGAAATTAAAGACCTAAATGAATGGAAAAACATCTGTGCTTATGGATTGGAAGACTTAATACTGTCAAGATGGCAATACTCCCCCAGTGATCTACAGATTCAGTGCAATTCCTATCAAAATCCCAATGGCCTTTTCTGAAGAAATAGAAAAGCCAATCTTAGAATTCATATGGAATTGCAAGACAACCTGAATAATCAAAACAATATTGCAAAAACAGAACAAAATAGTAGGATTCACACATTCTGATTTCAAAATTTACTACAAAGTTTCAGTAATCAAAACAGCGTGGTACTGGCATAAGGACAGATATATACACCAATGGAGCAAAATAGAAAGCCCAGAAATAAACCCTTGGGTACATAATCAAGTGATTTTCAACAAGGATACAGAGACCATTCAACGGGGAAAGAGTGTCTCTTGAATGAATAGTGCTGGGACAACTGGATATTCATATGTGAAAGTATGAAATTGAATCCTTACCTCACACCACATACAAAAATTGACTAATAATGGATCAGAGACTTAAATATAAGAGCTAAAACTCCAAAACATTTAGAAGAAAATATAGGGAGAAATATTGACAATGGTGGATTTAGCAATAAATCGATTCTAAGATAGGACACCGAAAACATAAGCAACAAGAGAAAATATAGAAAAATTGGACCTCCTCAAAACTGAAACTTTTGTGTATTAAAGGACACTGCTAAGAAAGTGAAAAGACAATGTACCTAATAGGAAAAAATATTTGCAAATTATATATCTGATGAGGGTCCAATATCCAGAATATATATATATTTTTCAAAACACCACAATTCAACAATAAAAAGACAAACAATCTAACTTAAAAATGGGCAAAGGACTTGAGTAGACATTTTATTCAAAGATACACAAATGGTCAACAAATGCATGAAAAGATGTTCAAAATCATTAGTCATTAGGGAAACACAAATCAAAACCAGAATGAGATACCACTTTACACCCATTAAGGTGGCTATAATAAAGGGAAAAAAACCTGAAAATAACAATGTCAGTGAGGATGTTGAGAAACTGGAACCTTTGTACATTGCTAGTATATAAAATGTTGCAGCCAGTGTGGAAAATACTTTGGCTTCACCCAAAAAAATTAAACATAAGAGTTACCACATTACCTGGCAATTCCATTCCTATGCCTGTAGCCCAAAGAATTGAAAACAGGTATTCAGACACATACTTGTACGTAAACGTTCATATCAGCACTATTAACAATAACCAAAAGGTGAGAAAGAAACTTCCATCAATGGATGAACGGATAAACAAAATGTAGTATATCCATATAATAGAATATTTTTCAACTATAAAAAGGAATAAAGTACTTATACATACTATAATATGGATTAACCTTGAAAACATTGTTAAGTGAAAGGAACCAGACACAAAAGGTCATATATTGTATGATTCCATTTATAAGAAATGTCTGGAATCGGAAAATCCATACAGACAGGAGACAGATTAGTGATTGCCAAGGTCTTGAGGAGGGTGGTCGGAGAGGCACTGCTTATTGAGTACAGGGTCTCCGTTGGGCTGATGAAAATATTTTGAAACTAGATAAATGTGATGTTTACACGAACATTGTGAATGTACTAAATGCCACTGAACTGTACATATTAAAATGGTTAATTTTACATTTGTGAATTTCACCTCAATTTTTTTAAAAAACCTACCCATTGAGATTTTTTTTTAAAATCTTTTTAAAATAAAGTTAAATTTAATTATATGTCCCAAAACTCACAATTTCTACAAATCTCCCACAATCATTTTTATGAGCCCTTTGTTTTTTGTTGTTATTGTTGTTCTATTTATTTGGGGAGGGGGGGTTGTCCTTGTTGATTTTGTTACTGTTTTTTGTTTTATTATTTTTACTTCATTGTTAAGTCAAGCCAAAGATGCAACAGGTAGTGAATCTACCAAACACAAAGCAATCTCCTGAGTTTCATAGAAGATATATCAGTAACAAAATAGAACCATGAGATCTGAGATATTCTTTAAAACTCTACCATTTGACTATTTACTCATCTAATGCTTTTGTATACTAGTCTAATTTTACCAATTAGATTACAAGTCATTTGGGTGAAAGCACAGTACCTGTCACTGCTTTTGGGTTCCCTTACATCATAGTGGAAATAGAGCAGGTGTTTTAAAAACCATCTTTGATTGATAACCTAATTTTCTTCTATTTTGAAAATAACTAAGTTTAAACTGGATTCTCTAATATCAATCAGAAATTTTTGAAGTGTTTTTAAACTTTTGCTCAGAAAATTAAAGAATAGGAATTGATATGCCTTGCTGTGTCCTGAAGTGGCCAAATTCTTACTTAGACAAAGGGAAATTTTAAGGTCACTTCTTATATACAGTATTACTAAAGGAAAATTATTGACTTAGATATTTAATATTTAAAACCACACTCCTTCAGAAGCTCTAAAATCACTTAAGCAAAATTAGAAACAGCTTTCATGCAATCAGCATATTTGTTTACACATCCACTGTCTTAATTCTTCAACATGTCTTTGAAACACTAACCTTGACAGTTTTTGAAAAGGTGCCTTGTTTCAACATAAAACTATGAGAACACCCATAACGCGGCTGTTTCCTTTCAAAAGGAGGAATGCAGGAGAATTTTTTTTCTATTTAAACAAATGCTATTGTTTTATTGCCAATTTTGCTTTCAAAGTACCCATTAATGGATCCAGCAAACTTATTAAGTATTTTTAATCATTTAGTGCTGTCAGAACTTGTTATAAATTCTTATGTACTATAAGAAGGTTCCTCAGTTTCTAGTCATTCTTTGAACTCGTAGCTACATACCTAACGCTTTATTTCCAGAATGCTGCTTTAGTGTTGAATAGTTCATTATGTTATGGTAGCATTTCCTTAAAACAGAACAAAAACTAGTTTCTTCAGTTTTATTTCATGCAATTAATGATAAATTAATATTACTTTATCTCAGTATTTTTTCAACTTCTAAATCTGTACATGCCTGTAAAATGGCACATTAAATATTAACTCCACTCAGTTGTAACCACTTGGAAATACCAGCAAATACCTCTTCCAGCCTGCATAGAAAAGGGTCTTCTTCCTAGAAACAACTCTATCTGAAGTTTATGGAAAAGTTAACATATCATATTCCACTTATTTATGTCAATCTTAGGTAAGTTCTGGTGTGTTTGTACTGTTTTTGCTCTCAAAAATTTCAGTTTTATTCCATAAAAGATATTATTCAAAAATGTTTGATGTTTTAATGCTCAACTAATTTGTTATTGTAAGTAACATAAAACTAGAATGTGACCTGAAAATGAACTAAAAAGAAATTCAAAATACTAGATGTGCGCACTAGCGCCGTATGGAGCTGTCATTCACAATATTTACCCCATGAGAAGATTGTCTCTCCCGCCTGCGCGCACATCTTCTATTTTTTACTCTTTGATTCACTATCATCTTTCTGTCATCTGTGGTATAGCCATGGCATAACCAAAAACAAACAAAAAACTCATAAAGTTAATTTCAAAATTTTGAGAATCATATTTTAACAAAATGTTTCATGCTCTTTCTCATTTTCTAAAAACAAATAGTTAAAAAATGAGATTGACAAATCAGAATTTAGGTCATTCATTGTCATTCACTTAGCCACAAAATATTTAGGTGTTGTATTCTTCTCATGTAATGAACATGGTATTAAATACTCTGGGGAATAGAAATGAAATAGACAATGTATTCTCAGTCTCTGCAGCGTAAGCAATAAAATTACTTCCCCCTATGCAAACACCGGGTAGTTGCTGATGTGCAACAATATTGCCAACACAGGGAAAGAAAGGAACAATCTAGTTTCTAAATACAAGTTCTGTAAAGGTATTTTTCAGCAAGGAGGCCATAAAAGGCCATTCATCCAAAATCCCCCTTCTAAAGTAATTGACGTCAATTAAAAAGATGAAAACCTACTAACTTAGGTTAGTCATCAAAAGGATATGAAAATTACCCCACAAGTCAATATTGGCTCTAAAAAAAATCAACCATTCCTAGCATACACGGGCCCCTCCTCTTTTTGGTAAGCCGTTAACCTTCCCCAGTAGAAGGAAATCTCCACATTGCATACTACTTAAACTGTTTTACCTTGAATGATATAAACTAGTAGTCCTGCAACGCCAGGTAAATAACATACCATCAATCAACACTAGCGATGAAAGTCAAGTATAAAAAGGCACTAAAACACGCCGCATTTATAGGGAACTGAGCCATCCATCATTTGCCTTTGACACGTTAGAGAGGTAGCCACGACACCAAATTGGAGGGTGGGGGAAGGGAAAGAAGAACTTCAAGACAAGCAATATCCAAACCAACAGGCTGCTGTGGGAAATTCACACCTAATGGGGGCGGGTCGCACTGTCTGGGGGAGGGGCACGCTTGTAGCTCTGACTTGGGCGGTGCAAAGGCAATTTATGTAACCAAAGTGTTTATACCCCCATAATATTCTGAAAAAAAAAAAAAGATAGATTTTTTTTAAAAAAACTAGCTAGAAAAGATAGCAATGCTTTGACTTTAAAATTAACAAATCTTACAAAGTTTATTTTTCACTAGGGATTATATACAAGAGAACATACAATATGCAAAGGACAGAGTTTTTCTCTCAGGTATTTTTTAGCTAATCATGACTTTGCAACCTACTTTATCTCCAAAACAATTTATCAATAATTCCCATAATGACATACCATTTGAGTTACAAAAATTTTCCTAATCTCAGAAATCTCCTCCTAACTCTAGCAAACACCTGTAATATATATCACTGCACAAACCATAGTTAGGAGCGTGATCATTATAGGAAAACTTTGCAGCACCAGTGCATATTTTAAATAACACAGGAAATGTAATTGTCTATAATCCAGTTTTACATCATTTCTGAAGTGTGCACTAGAAAAGTGCTACAAAAATCCATTATATTTAGAGATTGGGGGGGCAGCATTAGATTGTCAACATTTCAAGCTGCAAATCTGTGATTTTTAAAAAAAGACATTTCAAAGCAATGAAATAGACCATGACTCCATTTGTACTTATTGTGCTCCCTTTTCAAATTCAGTGGACAAACATGACTGAAAAATTTCTTGCAACTTCTGCAGGGGGAAAAGTGCATCCACCGTTCAATTCTCACAGAGTCCTTTTCCTTTCAAAATGTCTGGAACATATTCATGCTTGATCCATTACTGAAACCCTGGCATTATGGAGTCCACTGTGCACTAGAGAACTTGAGGATCAGCTTCTTTAAGAATAGAATCAAAGAAATTTATGGGCCAATTCTACTTTTGGTGAAAATATTTGGCTTAAGACCAGACACCTTGAGTTCCTACCTGCAAAGACAGGACACACCACAGGAGTAGATGCTAACGGAAATGCTTGAACTTGGTCCAGGAGAGATAACAGAGGCAGAGAACAAAAGACAGACTCTTGAGCCAAAAGGTGTAGTACCAAATAATCTCTTACTGTAAAAGTTAGACAGCTCGTATATAAACATATTCATGAATAAGAAAACCAAAAGGAATTTTTTTGCTCCCAGATTTGGAGATAGCATGGAGAAAAGACAAAGAATAAGAAGAGATTTTATAGAGATAAAAAAGAAGCCCCTTCCTTTTCAAATAGTTTGAAAATGTCTTGAGTCAAATATTAATAGGATGGCATGCAATGGACATATCGCTATGACAGGAACGAGTTAGAGAAAAATAATATCTAGATGCACCGGGAATCCCCACTAACACTGAAACAAAATGGAAAGTCTGTGATTTCCATGATGAACACACAGCACTCAGCATGGGCCATTCAAGGTCAAAGTCAAAGGCTAATTAACTGATTTGAGTTAGTGCTTTATTCTTTGCCTATTAAGTGCATAATGACACTTCAAAGTGTTAGTTTTTATTTAAACCAGAACAGAAAAGTCTTTAATGCAATTATTTCGCAAACTACTCATAAGCACAATGACTATTGTGCTAAAAGGTGCAAATATGCCAAGTGCTGAATGAGAATGGCCCCATAACATTCTGGGAATATACTGACAGGAATATGAGGCCGTTGCCTTTCAACATTGTCTCCAATGCTTTGTCTTAAATGGAAACATGAGGATATGGAAAGGGTACTTGTTAAAAGTTTCTGCTCTAGTCATTTTATTCAAATTCATTTGACATAAACCAGAACTCTGATGCTAATACAAACAGAAGTTCTGCTTTTATTACTCTTGCCAATTTCTGGGGAAAATCAATGAAATTGATTATTTTCCACCACGAGGTTTTTTTTTTTCCTTCCTATGAGATGGGCCAAGAAGAAGAAAACATACATAATCATATCTTCTCCTAAGGAGGGCAAATAATTTTCATTTCTGTAATTTGAGTTACAAAAATAGTTTTTGTGGAAATGCTACACTCCGTGAATGAGCACTGTATTGGAAAATTTTTTTACTTTCATCAGATTTTGCAGGCTCAGTATTATTGACATTATGGGCTGGGTAATTCTTTGTTGTGGGGGCTGTTCACTGCATTGCAGGACACTTAGCAGCATCTATGACTTCTACTCAGTGCAGCCAGTTGTACCCTCCCCCCATTTGTGACAATCAAAAATTGCCAAATGTCCCCTGGGGGGCAAAATCATCCCAGTTGAGAGCCACTTTTTCAAGGAAAGTTTTTAAAAAAACATAAGCTTTTCTTTTATAATGATTTCCTTATGCCTGTCACCTAAATGACGACAGAAATTATAGTCATAATTAGGACACAAGATGAAAGATCAGTGTTTGTAATGGGCATGTTCATTCTCCCATGGGCCCCCACTCAGTCACCCAAAATGCCCCAACTGCTCGCCCTGCTCCCTTGCCCCGAGGACAAACAGAACTGTCTAAGGTAGGATGTCCACAGTGGGATATCTAAGACAGAATCTCGTACTGGGCTCCGAAGGACTGTCACTGGCGGACTGCACCATGAGCAGGGAACCGAGCAGAATGTGGCTGTAGTGATGAGCTAGTGTCAGCCAGGTGCTGGGAGAGCTCTGGAATGTAAAGTTGCACCACAGGGCAGGTCCTGCCTACAGTAGGTCCTGCCTAGAGCCAAGGGACTGGCCTTTCATATCCACGACACTTGGTCTTTGGCTGCAGGCCACTGGGTTTGCTTCTGCGCAAGCAGCTCCCATGCCAAGGACTGTCCTCCCAAGGTCAAGGGCAGTCCACACCCCCAGCAGCTGGGGGGAGGGGAGCTCCAGTACTGACAAGGATCTGGAGCACCAAGACAAATGAACAAACAGAAAACTGCCTCCCCACACGCAAGTTGAGTTCTCAGCAGGTCTTCTCATGGGCCAAGGCTTAGAGGGACTTCCCGCTATGTGTTGTTTAGTGCTGAGCACTTCATTGGAAATAGAGAATGGGATGGCATTGTGCAAAGCAAGGTGTTGTGTTATAATATAACACACATTTGTAAAAAAGAAAAAATTATGAACACTAAAAAACTCAATGAAAAAATTTGAGAAAAGACAATTTGATTACTCCATTGATTATGATATTTCTCATTATAATTTATAAAATTATATATTATTTAATATCACAATTATAATTACAGGAATCTTTTGGAACTAAACCAGAAAATATATATCTTCATTTTAATGGCAAATAACTTACAAAATTTTATTTATGGAAAACATAATGAAAATGCTACAAAAAATTATTTTTTACTCAATAGTGAATTGAGAGATTTTTGTGTTTTTTTTTAACTTTCTGTAGAATTTTTTCCAGAAGTATTTGGCTAAAACAACAGGTCTTAAACTGTGTAGTCTTAGGAGTTCTCCTTTACATTCTTAAAAAGTATTGAAAACCACAAAAGCTACTTTTATGTGGATTATACCTAATAATATTTACGGTATTAGAAATTAACTTAGCAATTTTTGAATATTTATTGTTATTTATCTTAAAATAACAATAGTAATCCATTATATGTTAATATATATAATATCTTCTCATGCAAAATAGCCATATTTTCCAAAAAAAAGGGTGAGAAGGGTGGCATTGTTTTACATTTTGCAAATGTCTTTAGTGTCTTGCTTAATAGAAGGTTTAAAAAGTTGTTTTGGTTAAAATCTATCAACAAAATCATCCTCACACAGGATGTATGTATGAAGAAAAGAAAGGAGTATTTTAATTGCTTTTTCAGATATTTGTGGATATTCTTCTTTACTGCTATGCCAAATTTGACAATAATAGTTTTTCCAAGATAGTTGCAATGTGGAATCTGAAACAATACCAGTGATTTTTTTTCCCTCTGTTCTATTAAAATTCACTGCTCTATTGTAAACTTAAATACATATTTTTCACTCAGATGTGATTTTGTAATAAATATCATGAATTGCCATGTGGAAAATGTTGGTTTATCGAGATATATCAATCTTCCAAATATTGACATATTCCATTAACCAAAACCACAAAATCATGTTTTGATATCACCACTGATTTTGTCAGTATTAGGAAGGAGTCAAGTTCACAGAGGCAGATACAAATTTTCTAAAATTCTGATTTTCACTGGTAAAAAACATTATTAGTGGGTTTTTTTTCAGCTGATAAGCTCACTTCATTTTCATGAGAATGTTACCAAATATGCAATTCTGAATAACCACAGTTGGTCTGAATAACATAGTTTGTCTTTAAACAATCACTTGAGGACTTTTCCTAAGGACACCTCTTGTATTCAGTAAGCAGTAGAAGTGCTTTATTTTGTACTTTCCATTTCTTCCCCTAGAAATATTTAAGACATTTACTCGGGGACTGATATTAATAAAATTAATAATTCTTACTGCTTCATCAAGAATATCCTTAAGCAAAACTAGTGGGCTGTTTTGTTTTGTTTTGACACATACATAGCAACCACTACCACACAACTACCACTGCAGTCTGCTGCTACTACCCTCCTCTGTGCTAAGTACCAGCAATTTTATCCATCATAGCTTTTGCACCATCGGTGTAAAATATTAGTGAAAAAGGCAACTGTGTGTTAATATTACCATGAAAATAGTTTTGAGTCACAGATCCCCTGAAATTTACTCAGAAATCCTCAAAAGACCACAGATCCTACTTTCAGAGACGTTCTTCTATGACGTGGCTCTCACTATTCGCACATGCTGGCTTTTTGCACAAGGGCAACTCCAGCAAGGAACTGGACCAGAGCGGAGGAGAATTCCAGTTTGGGGACAGATTTGTCTCCCTCAAAGCATCAGGACCACAATCTCAGGAACTCCTCCTTCTAGCCTTTCCCTCTCGATCTCAGATGTGTATATGGGAAACTGATTCGTACCGGCTCAAATCCAGGCCAGGGGTGGGAGACGGAGGATGAGAAACAGAATTAGAAGGGGATACTTAGGAGAGATGGAGATGTTTAAGTGAGGAGTTACTATGCAAAGCTTTTCACTGAACATCTCAAATACTTAATAAAGTAAAAAATCGATCAATCAATCAAATTACTTCTGTGGTCCCTTCCCATTCTGCTATTCTCTGATTATAAGGAATGGAAACATTTATTGTAGACCAGTTAATATACAATTATCTTTTTAGTCACAAGGATCCATTACTGGCTAAAATTTGAGTAGTGCCTAAGAAACAGTTGAATGTGGAAAAGTCATTTTGCATCCTTGTAGTCAAGCATAACACATATTATAGCTATCTTTAGAAGACAGAGGAGCTCTGAAGAAATTTCTTCATATCACATTTAGGAACAATTAATCCCCAAAAGACTATTTGATACTCCATATACTGCCAATACAATCTTTCCAGAGACTGTCATTAAACCTTTACTACATATGGAGGGGAAAATCTGTCCTGTATGGAATTTATCTTTGCTGAAATATTGAGAGCTCCTATTTGACCCAGTCTAAAGCCTTGCTATACTCCAGCAGGTCTTTGGGTTGATTTCCACGACAAATCCAGCCACTATACAGTATTTCAGTAAACTTTGCTTCATTGCGCACTGGAAAAATGTCTGCAGAATCTTGGGTGAACTGCTGTAACAGGATTTGTAACATTTGTGATGTGGATTACATTTTAAAGTGGTTTTGCAGGCAAAGCATATTGGGGAATTACTGTGAAGCCAAATAATGACAAAGACTTGTGAATTTAATCAATCTAATCAATAATTCTATGTAAAATTAAATCAAATAATGCAAAATTACAATAATAATGTGCTAAATTGTTTCCTAATTGTATATAGCAAATATTACAATCAGTAAATTTAAATATTCTGTATATTCAAGTATAAACAAAAGTCTTGAGATTTAGGTGTCATGCTTTCTGATATTAAACAACTTCTTGTGATCTAAACAGCAACTTATTAAAGAACTTAGAGAAAAAGTTCCTTAATAAATGATGTTAAATGACATTCAACTTTTCATCTTCAGAATTCCTTAAGTTTATTTAACTGACAGATCTAGGAAAAGCTGATCTTACTTTCAGATTATTTTTACCTCCAATCTCTCTGTCTACATCAAGAAAAGTAAGGGGATGGTATCAATTTTCAATCAATTCAAATAAAAATTAGTTTTTCTTAAAGTAGTTATCCATTTCAGAAAAAAAAATTAAAAATAGAATTATCCATTTTCTCATTTCTTCGTTTCTATTTGTAAGTGAAAATGAAGCCTAGAGGTCTTTTTTCTGTTCTACAATATAACCTGAGAATGAAAACTACTTACAGAAGCTCCTATTAAATATTAAATATATATTTAACATATTAAGTATATTAAACATATTAAGCACAATTTTAATTTTTGTATACTTGACACTATTATTCCAATTCTAAGTTAGATGCAAACTGTCTAACTTGAATCTTTTGAAATTGTAGGTCTTTGTGATCTCTATGGAATTAAACCTTTATCCCAACAGAACATTTCTTCAACTGTTCTCTAAAGGTCTCACATTGAAACCGATTCAACAAGGACTATCATAAGTTTGTAGATGGCTGATCACAATAACTTCTAGATTATTCTTCAAAAGAAGACCTGCAGATAGTTCCCAAAAGCTTCTTTCTTTCTCAAGAGAGTAAAATCTATTTTACTGGTTCCCTGGGAATATAATTTAAAGAAAAGAACCACTACTGAGTTAACCTTCATGTTACTAAAATAACTGAGTGAGCAGTTAAAGAAAGAGAAATCCCTTTAGTGAGGGATATTAATGGTTTTTATTATATTTCTTGACTCTGTATAGCTTAGTAAAGTTGATAATATAGTATTTCCCCTCATAGATCAATATTTCCATGGTTATATCTTGTCACAAGAAGCAAATACAGAAGGATATGATTACCCATCTCTGCTCCTCCATGCTCTCACAATCTAGTAAATAAGATCATTTTAACAATTATCAAACCATATAATATCCAATATTCAATTTGTTTTGGCCCACTAAATCAGTAATTTCAGCTTAATTTTGAAATGAAATGTGACCTAATCTCACTCAACTTCTGCTTTACTGAGATCCTTCCATTCTATGGTCAATATATGATCCAAAGGGCTTCCTTAAAAGACAGTGGATGAAAGGTGCATTATTCCCATCCTGAGACCCACTAAAGTGAACTCCCAAAAACAAATGAATGATAAATAGTTCAAGCACAAAGTTGTTCACCACCATTCCAAAGCTGAAAGGCCTAATTCATTCAGAGACATTAAGTGGAAAGATATAAATACTATGAGATAATATTCTGGAGGGCATCAACAAAATAACTAGCTTGACCCTAATTTTACAATATAATTAAATTAGAATACCAGTTAATAAATCAAAATTAAAATATTGTCCTAAGAAAATTAAAAAAGAAGGAAAGAAGAAGGTTATAACAAATGATCCTTGAACAATGAGTAGGTTACACAGGACATATCTTCACATTAAAAATCACCCTAGTGATACCTCAGAGCAACATGAAAAAGTCACACAATTTTTACCTGCCAAAAAATCTAAATAGACAGAAATCAGTTCATTTAGTTAAGCTCATGTCTATTCTTTGTGGACTTTAAAAATATATTATATAATTTAGACATGGTCTGTCCTGGTAGGCTTGACTCTAATTCTCATTACACATTTGGCTATTCATTTTTTCCCCTTGACTAGGCCAATCATGCCCAGTAACTAATACATCTCATTGTTATATATGTTTGGAGGAAGAGTCTCTTAATTATGTTCTAAATTCCTATAGCCATATTGTCAAAATAATAGGAGAAATTATCAAATCGTATCTTTTAGAAATGTATTATTTTTTATTATCATTTGTGGCTATTTTAAAGTATGTGTAAAGCACATTATGCTCCTATGCTCAATATTTGGCAAACAGCCTTATGTATATTTTCAATATTATCTTACACCAATTGGTGTTAAAGTGACCTAACTTTTTTCACTGTCCTTGTATTTTTTGTTCTATTTTTAATGCCAGTCTGTTTTGTTCTCAGATTGTCAACTCTACTTTTTGTATGAAAGAACATGAATATATATATATGTGTGTATATATATGCATCCCATCATTAATGTATTCTGCAAAAACAAAATAAGGAGAAAGGTATAAATATTAGAAAAGAGAGACAACAGTTTCAGTATCTGCAGACATTATTTCATTATTTTTCTAGATACACAATCCAAGAAAATAAATTTTTATAAAAAGGTACAAGAGTTCATCAAAGTGGCCAGATTCAAAATCATCATAAAAAAAAATCAGTAATTTTCTGATAGTCCACTAATCATCAATTAGAAAATGTAACAGAGAAAAAAAATCTTATTCATAATAGCAATAGAAAACCAAAATGAGAAGTAATCCTAATGAGAAGTTCTGTACAGAGAAGGCTATAAATTTCCTTGCATATACTTTTTAAAGTGAAAAATAGAAAGGGTAACAATATTTTGGTTGAGAAAATTCAATATTATAAAAGATTCAATTCTCCCAATTTAATTAGTGTGTTCAATGCAATCTTAAACTCCAAACAGAATTTTTCTAAGCAACTTGACAAATTGTTCTCAGGTTCATCTATAAGAGAAAAAACAAATAAATATGGTGAAAAAATGTTGAAAATAAGCAGAGTGAACGAGGACATATGACCTACTCTGTATCTACATAAAGTGGATTTAGATTATAATAAAGACCGCATTAGTATGAGCAGGAGAAAGTCTGGACTAACTGAACAAATTATAATGAGGTAATTAACTGTTCCTTTGGGAAAAAGTAAAGAACATCCCTAATTCACACCATACTCAGAAAAAAAGTCTAGGTGCTTTAAAAGTTAAATATTATACAGAAAACCATTAACAGTGTAAGAAAAAAACCACAGAAATATATATATTTATAATCTTTAGATGGAGAAGGTCTTCCAAAGTAATAACCAAAATTTAGAAATTATGACCACAAAAAAAATGATAAATTGTACAGTAAAAGAACATTCATTGACAAATAAGGAATAAAGAAAATACAATGAAATTATATTCACCCTCAAAAAAAACCAAAATCCTGCATGTGCAATCCATGCGCAAAAACACGGATGAACCTGGAAGACATTATGTTAATTAAAATAAGCTACTTAGAGGACAAGCACTGCGTGATTCCATTTATTTGAGGTATCTAAAATAGTCAAACTCATAGAAGCAGAGATTACAATAGTCATTGCCAGGGACTGGAAAGGTGGAGAGATGGGGGGTTATTATTCAATGGGTATAAAGTTTCAGTTGCACTAGATGAATAAATCCTAGAGATCTTTTGTGCAACATAGTGCCTATAATCAACAATACAGTATTGTGCACTTCAAAATTTGTTAAAGGAAGATCTCATGTTAAGTGTTCTTACCACACAAAGGCGGAGGACACATGGAAACTTTGGGAGCTGTTAGTGTCTATTATCTTGGTTGTAGTGATAGTATCACAGGTGTTTTCAGATGACCACATTCATCAGATTGTACACATTAAATATGTGCAGTTCTTTATATATCAATTATACCTCAATAAAGCTGTTTTAAAAATTGTTACATATGAAAAAAGACACCATTCAAAACATCACAAACAATAGATCAGCAGAAAATCTTTGGAATGCATGTAATAGACAAATAATAAATATCAAAAGATAAAAGCTTCTGCAAATCACCAAGCAAAACAATAAATAACGTAATGGAAAAAGGTAATGTACATACAAGCAATTTGTAGGAAAAGACATACACATGATTTCACCTTGACAGCAATAAGAAATGCAAATTAAGACAATGAGATATAGTTAGGTTTTTTACCCTTTAGCTTGACAAAACTTGAAGATTTGTAATATCTGGTGATATTGAGAATATACAAGAACTCTTATAATCACAGTTGGCTCAAATATAATTTGGTGCATCAATTTAAAAATTGAATTTGAGAGTATCTATCAAAATTAAAAATCAACTCAATAATTCCACATCTAGGAATTTATCCCACAGCAATACTTGCATGGGTGCCCACATAAGGTCTGGGCAAGACTGAAATAGTCAATGCAGTATTGTCTATGATTACAAAAACTGGAAACAACCCAGTTTTCCTGTTTGCAATGAGAAATTATATCCACCCAGTGCAATACAAGTCAGTCCTTAAGAGAATGTCCTGATATGATAAGATCTCTAAGATTTACTATGTTAAAAAAAGAAAATTATAAATATTAATAATATATAGAATATGGTACACTGAACATTGTGCATTGGCTTCAACTTAAAGTCACCAGCTGCCTTTGCCCCTAACAAGAGAGTCAGCCTGTCCTTTGAAAGTTTGAAGCCTGGCATTGACTTCTCCTCTCTAGCTATGAAAGTCCTAGATGGCATCTTCTTCCGACAGAAGACTGTTTTGTCTACATAGAAAATTTGTTGTTTAGTGTAGCCACCTTCATCAATGGTCTTAGATCTTCTGGACAACTTGCTACAGCTTCTACATCAGCACTTGCTGCTTCTCCTTATATTTTTATGTTATGGAGATGATCTCTTTCCTTAAACCTCATGAACCAACCTCTGCCAGCTTCAAACTTTTCTTCTGCAGCTTCCTCACCTCTCTCAGCCTTCATAGAATTGAATAGAGTTGGGGCCTCACTCTGGATTAGGCTTTGTCTTAAGGGAATGTTGTGGCTGGTTTGATCTTCTCTCCAAACCACTGAAACTTTCTCCATATCAACAATAAGGCTGTTTCACTTTCTTACCATTTGTGTATCACTGTAGTGCTTTTAATTTCCTTCAAGAACTTTTCCTTTACATTTACAACTTGGCTAATGTTTGGTGCAAGAGGCTTAGCTTTTCGCCTGTCTCAGCTTTCAACATGCCTTCCTCACTAAGCTTAATTATTTCTAGCTTTGATGTAAAGTGAGAGATGTGTGACTCTTCCTTGCACTTGAACACTTAGAGGCCATTGTAGGATTATTAATTGGCCTAACTTCAATATTATGTGTCTTAGGGAGTAAGGAGTCCTGAGCAGAGGGGGAGAGATGGGAAAATGGCCAGTTGGTGCAGCAGTCAGAACACACACACCCTTTATTGATTAAGTTCACTGTCTTATATGGGCATGGTTCACAGTGCCCTAAAACAATTACAATGGTAACATCAAAGATCCCTGACCACCATAACAGATATAATAATAATGCAAACATTTGAAATATTGCAAGAATTACCAAAATGTGACACAGAGACATGGAGTGAGCACATGCTTTGGGAAAAATGGCACGAAAGACTTGGTCAACATAGGATTGCCACAAACCTTCAATTTGTAAAAAATACAGTATCTGCAAAGTACAATAAAGTGCAATAAAACAAGGTATGCCTGTATACATGCGTATTCATTTATTCCACCGATATTCACTTCAGGCAATATGAAGAAAAGTAGGGACACAGCAGCAAATAAAACAAGTACATCATCTACTCTGCCTTGGAGGGCTTACAATGCAGAAAGCAAGAAGGTAAGACAGACAAAGAAAAGAAATTAAAAAACAAATACAATTACTTTAAATAGTTTTATGAAGGATGCAAACAGCATATTCTGATTAAAAATACCATGGGGTAAGGTTGGCCAAAGCTACCCCAGTTAATTTGGGTAGAAAAGCCTTTCTCTGATGAGTTGACACTCCTGTGGAAAGGGTGATCAGAAGGCCAGTTACCCACAGACCTAGGGGCCAGGGTTGAAAAGAGAGGTGCTTGCAAGAGAGGCAGTTGAAACAAGCCAGGAGGGAAAAATGGCAGAGTTCACAGGTCAGTCTGCAGGTCGCACAGCCAAGTGTGATCGGTCGTGGCTTTTGGGGAGGAACAGCAACCTATGGGGAAGAGGATGGGAGTGAAGAGGGACTTTCCTATTTTACTTTGAAAAATTCTTTCCAGTTTGACCCTTTTACTAAGAGCATGGATTCATGTACTAATTATGGTATCAAAATCATTATAATAATTGCCATTATATTATAAAAGTTAAGATTGGAGGAAAAGCCACAACTCAGACACACAGGGCTCAAGACTGTAGCCCAGTAGCTCAAATGTGGTCCTATACATTCATCTGACTGTCCACAAATGTGGTCTTACAGATTCGTCATCTTTCCATAAGGATGAATTACTCTTTTCCTTTACAGGAACTTTTAGTAACTTTTGAGGGCCCCCCAAATGGTGTATTCTTTATGTTACTTAGAAATGGCACACTTTCCACACATAAAATGTTTTTTTCTGTTAGAAGAAAAATAGACACATGACTGGGACATGGTAGTTTAATTAGTATTCAGGTCTTAGTGTTTTTTGTGGTGTCAGAGTTGTACATCATCTTTAGGGTCAATGGCATCCTGCTTTTGTTCAAAGGAATAAAGGTACAGCTTGAAGTTTAGGTTAACACTCAAAGATAGCAAGAGTAGTTCATAAAATTCCAGAACTGTAAGAAACTTAGAGATTCCTCCAACACTCCCCTTTTAGAGGTGAGAAAACTGAGTCTCAAAGAATGAAGTAACTTGTCCAATGCCATGTAGCAGCTATGGCTAAGCCAGGAATTAAACCCAGATGTTCTGAATCGATACCGTATCACATTTCTGATACGTAAAGACAGGTTTCTATTCCAAATGTAGCTTGTGGCGCAGAAGATCTACATGCAGAACTCAATATTTCAAGTCTGGAAAAGGATAGATGTGTGGCTTTATATAACCTATAAAATGTGTATTAAAGGTTCTGAGAGTACAGTCCTAAATTCCAAGGACGATGCCATCAAGAGACTCCACCACTTTCTTCCTTACCCTGCCCAGTGACCTTGAGCGGGGCTGTCAGCTCACTCTTATACGTCATTTGTTCTCAATCCAAATCTGCCACCAGGTGCCAGAGCAGGCTAAGAGGAGAATCAACAATGTCGCCTTCTGTGGCACTGATGTGATTGAAGCAGAAAGGGGAGCATGACGGATGGAAGAGTCCCAGGTGCCGGGGCCCCAGGCAAGGTGGTGACAGTGAGACACAACCTACCCGCACATACACTTCAGAAAGCAACACACAAGCTGAAATCTATCCATCTGCTTTTTGTTGAATTATTTCACAGTGGCCTGTTCTGTTTTTACAAGGCTTGTGGACATGACACAAACCAATGGCAGTGGTAATGGGACGCTGTGGCTAGTGAATACCAGTCACAGGGTCTGACCCAGAAGCTGAAGAAGAGACAGAATTTCTTCCACTGTCCCTTTTCCAACTCTACTAAAGTTGTAAAAAAGATAGTTAGCAGGTATAGAAACATAACACAGAAACATAATCTATTTAGGCCACATTTTCATTCATTTACCCATTTTTCATCCAACAAAGAGATATTATCAACAATATGGCAGGGGTCACACCAGCCCTAGGAACACAGGACAGGTGCAATGCTTGCCTTCACATGGCTTATGCACAGTCTGGCAGGGGAAGCAGGAAATCAAACAGGCGGCAATGCATATGTGCAAAGACATGATGAGGAAGTAAATGGAGGGGAACCTATAGCAGAGGAACTCAACCCTTGTGCTTTTTGGGGTAGGAGGGAAGAGTTGAGGTGAAGAAGAGAATGGTAAGAAAAATATTTCAAACAACACGGAGAGTAAACATAGAAGCCTGGAAGCTACAAAAATAATGGCATAGTCAGAAATAATAATAATAATGTTGTTATATGATACTTTAAAAATATTTCCAGATCAGTGGTAATAACCACTCAATTGAATTTTGTAGGCAATATACAAAAGTTACAATTCTTATTGTTCAACAAGCATACTGTATTTAAATAATGTCTTCATACTCCTGTTTAGAAAGACTGGGGGGTTTATTCTAGCTTTAGACAGTGTCCCAAGTCTAGGGATTCCAATTTTTTATATATCTATAATATATAAAATACATAAGATGTATTTTATATATATAATTATGTTATAACCAATACTAGGCTTAACATCTGTTCGGGATAACCCAAGATTCCATAGTCAACTAGATTCATACAAAACTCTACTGAAAAGATTGCAGCCAGGACCCCCAGATCAGTCAACAATGAGCAATATCCAAACAATAAATATTTATGGAAAGTCTGTTGTATACAAAGATTAGTCCTTTCTAAGAATTTGTATAGGATAGTCACAAACCAGACACAGAATCTTGGAACTAAGACAAAACTAGCAAGAGCTTTGAGGAGTCAAGAATTTAGACTGAGTTAACTAGAATATTTACCCCTTTGCCTTTTACTGTTGGTGGATATCTTCGGGATGAAATTTTCCATATATAATTCACTGACTTCCATGCTCCTACTTGCCAGTTGATCAATAAACAGTGGATTTACTATGTGTGGGGCACATATGTGCTGGGTGAGGGGAACAAGAGGGAACAGGGTAGACCCAGCTCCTCCCCTCTGAAACTCACTAACTAGAGGCGAACAGACAATAAAGAAATTACGTGTGTGATTAGTGCAATGAAGGAGGACTGCAGGAACATACATCCATAGGAACTAATCTGGTCATTTGGGAAAAGAAAGAATCCTGGCTTTAATCAAATAAACCAAATTCCCCCAAAATGTTTGATAGCATTAACATGAATAATGATTACACCACAGTTAGTTCATTGTCTGTGTATAATTTTCAGAAATTGGCTGTTTCTAATTTTCCTCTAAATTTCATCATTTTGCATTAAAATGCTCAAGGGTGAGAATTTCTTTGTCTTGTTTTTTAGGCTCTCCCGTTTAAGAATGCAAGTCAACATTCCTAGGATTCCATTTCGACCACCCAGTTCTGAAAATATCTCTCCTTGACTGATTAGAGTTCAGATCTGACACTGAAAATCTTCCAGACCATCTGTCTTCCTCAGTTCTACAAAAAGGACTTTAGACCAAATTTTGGGTTTTCACTTTTTTCAACTCTTAACATTTGTGAATTTGCCTTAACCATGAATAATGCAAACTTTTTTTTTTTTTTTAATTTATTTTTTAATTTCAGAATATCATGGGGGTACAACACTTTGGCCATTCACATTGCCCCTGTTCTGCCTGTGTCAGAGCCACAATCGTGGTCGTCTCCCAAACTGTGCTCCCCACATCCATTCAGTGAGAGTTTTTCCCATCCCTTCCACCCCCCTCCTGCCCGCCCACCCTCAGATGAATGTTATTGCCCTGTGTGATGTAAGTGTTCATCAGTTAGTACCAGTTTGATGGTGAGTACCAGTGGTGCTTGTTTTTCCAATCCTGTGACACTTCGCTTCGAAGAATGGGTTCTAGCTCCGACCAGGATAATACCAGATGTGTTAATTCACTATTGTTCCTTATTGCTGAGTAATGCTCCATGGTATACATATACCACATTTTATTGATCCACTCGTGTATTGATGGGCACCTGGGTTGTTTCCACAACTTTGCAATTGTGAATTGTGCTGCTATGAACATTCGAGAGCAGATGTCTTTATTATAAAATATCTTTTTTTCTTTTGAATAAATACCCAGTAGTGGGATTGCTGGGTCAAATGGTAATTCTACTTTTAATTCTTTGAGGTATCTCCATATTCTTTTCCATAGAGGTTGTACTAATTTGCAGTCCCACCAGCAGTGTATGAGTGTTCCTATCTGTCCACATCCCCACCAACATTTGTTGTTTGGGGATTTTTTGATATGAGCCAATCTCACTGGAGTTAAGTGATATCTCATTGTGGTTTTGATTTGCATTTCCCTGATGATTAGAGAAGTTGAGCACTTTTTTATATGTTTGCTGGCCATCATTCTGTCTTCTTTGGAAAAGTTTCTGTTCATGTCCTTTGCCCATTTTTTAATAGGGTTGTTTGATTTTTTTCTTGTTGATTTTCCTAAGTTCTGTATAGATGCTGGTTATCAGCCCTTTATCAGAGGTGTAGCATGCAAATATTTTCTCCCATTCTGTAGGTTGTCTGTTCACTCTAGTGATAGTTTCCTTGGCTGTGCAGAAGCTTTTCAATTTGATCAGGTCCCATGTATTTATTTTTGTTGCTGCTGTGATTGCTTTGGGGGTCTTCTTCATAAATTCTTTGCCTAGGCCAATGTCCATAAGAGTTTTTCCAACGTTTTCTTCGAGAATTCTTATCGTTTCATGTCTTAGGTTTAGATCTGTTATCCATTGTGAATTGATTTTTGTGAGAGGTGAGAGGTGTGGGTCCACTTTCAGTCTTCTACATATGGCCATCCAATTTTCCCAGCACCATTTGTTGAATAGGGATTCTTTTCCCCATTGTACGTTTTTCTGGAATTTGTCAAAGATCAGGTGACTGTATGAGGTTGGTTTTATATTTGGGTTCTCAGTCCTGTTCCATTGGTCTACGTGTCTGTTCTTGTGCCAATACCATGCAGTTTTGGTTACTATAGCCTTGTAGTATAGTTTGAAGTCTGGTAGACAGATATAATGCAAACTTTTTAAAGCATCCCCTCTGGTAAGAGCGCTTGTAACTTTCCCACACAAACAGGATTAATCGCGGATGACAATTACAACTGTAAAGTTATTACTCAGAACACCATCAGAACTCAGTTAAATGAGGTGATGGAAGCTAAAAGAAGTAAATCAAAATTAACTAAAAGGAAGGGAAAATGTCTCGAGGAAGTGAAACTAAAGGCACAAGTAATTTTCCAAAAACACTAAACTATATAAATGCAAAGGTATTAGTACAAGGTGAGCAAAGTTTTTAAATTGTTTACTCTAATTGTGCATTTAAAAAAATAAAGCCTGGATGCCCAACTAGTAGGGGGTATTTAAAGACTCATCTGGCTGAACTTCCTGAGACAGAAGAGAAAGGTCACATACCTCGGTCTTTCTCCAGCGTCAGCACCATACTCAGAGCCAAATCATTCCAACATATTGCACTAGAGTCACACTGTAGATTCTTGCTGTATACATGTAATACACCAAAGTCTTTGACATTCTTTCATTATTCCATTTAATTATTCCATCAACCAGTTATTTTTGTGAATTTTTCTTATTTTGTTTTCCCCATTCTAACATCATCTCTTTTTAAATAAAATATTCCAGAAATATGGGAATAAATCGGAAAGCATTTGGAACATAGTACGTTCTAACTTTTGTCTACCTCTCATCACATTAAAATTTTATTTAATTTTATTGCTAGATTCAGGCAGTCAGACACTGATGCCCATAGCTTTAAATGTGGAGCAATTCAGCAAAGAAGCTATGTCATAGGAGAATTCTGTTCCAGAGGCAGCGGGAATACTTTTCTCTTTCCAGGGCAGTAGACCAGAGGTGGTGACTCAGTTCTGCTGGCTGCACTGTCCGGAACCAGCACTGGCCTTCATCATTCCATGACAGGAGAAATACCCCTGCCAGACTGTCCCACATGGAAGTTTGGCTGTGGTCATCATCCCTTGCCTCGCATGGTTCCTGCCCATTTTCCATGTGTCTTTAGAAATCGGTCCCAAGACTCTATTCTGCGCCCAAGTACCTGATAACATGAGATTATTGGACTCTCACCCATTAGTGTACCCTTTTTTGGAGGGTGTTGAGTGCCTGAATTATAACTTACGTACTTTCAGGAACAAGGTAAGAGGTTGGAACTATAGCTGATTCACTATATTCTAGGAGGTGCGTTAACATGCCCGATTTCAGTTGTCACGAAATTCCTTAATACCGAAAAATCTCCAAATTAAACCGAATAAAAACACTTTTGAGTGATAGTACCTGGGTTGAGTTTAAACTTACTGGATCAGGTTAAAATTAAGCCAGTTGACTGATTTCTCTTTATCCATCAAATCGCAGTCAAAAATCTAGGATGCATCATTCTCTACTTTTACTAGTTTTATAGCTTTATCATAATTTGCCTCTGAAGAATTCAAAAAACAAATACCTACTGGTATGGACATTCATGAATCTCCATTTCACTGCAGGTTTGACTGAGGTATCTGAAGGAATTATGCCTCTGAAGAAAATGGACCAAATAATCGAATTATCCCACATGCTTTCAGTAGGCCAACATTCCAGCTGTGAATACGCCAAAAACCTGCACGGTTTCGCGCTTAAAGGCAAGTGGCAGTTCACTCACTCTAATTCAACTTGGAGCCAAGACTACTCCTCACGTCAGGAAGCAAGCCCTAGGACCAGGATCTTCATTAAACCTGATCCCTTGGCAACTTAGCACGTGTTCCCCCCATAGGTATCACGTGGCATAGTTGCAAAACTTCAAATACACTTGCTCCAACACAGAAGAAAGTGAAGCGGGGTTGTAAGACAAAAGCTTTTCCTGAGAATTGTCTGAATATGAAAGGGAAACTTCATTATGGAACTTCTGCCTTCATCATCTCATCCAGAACCGTATCCACAATCACCATTAGTTGCAAAGAAGGCTGGTCATTCAAACATGTGCTTTCCAGACCCACATGCAGAAAGACAAGGACTGAAGCAGCTAAAATGAGTTGTAAGTACATCAATCTATACTATAGTCTCTGTCATGCCTCATGACATAATTTTTTCAGTTTTAATTAAGTAGACCCAATGATTCCAAGGCCTTAATGGAAATATGACTAGATTTTTGGTTTCTTTTTGTTGTTGTTTGCTTGGCCCCAAAGTAAACTAAGTTAATCACAGTTCTCATTTGAGGTACATAATCACCAACATTTCTCTTTAGCTAATTGCCTAATTTGCTTTAGACAGTTGTCTGTATTATCTATTGCTAAATAACAAATTATAACAAAAGTTAGAAACTTAAAAGAGTAAACATTATCCCTGTGAGTCAGGAATCTAGGTGTGGCCTAGCCAAATGTCTCTGCCTTAGCCTCTCCTAAGGCTGCACTGCAGGTGCCAGCAGGGGCTGTGGTCTTATCTATAGGCTCAACTGGGGAAGATCCATTTGCAAACTCGCTCACATGGCCATTGGCAGGATTCAGTTGCTCACTGGCTCCTGGCCTCCTTCATTTCCTTGCCATGTGGGCCCCTCCACAGTGCAGCTCACAGTATAGCAGCCGACTTCCCTGCGAAGAAGCTAGCAAGAAAATGAGAGAGAAAAAGAGAGAGATGAAAAGCACCAATTATTTGTAAACTTATCTCTGAAATGACATCCTATGACTTTTGCCATTTCCTGTGCATTAGAAGACAGGCACTAAGTCCAGCCCACGGTCAGAAGAAGGAGATTTCACAAAGGTGTGAATACAGGAGGGAGGGTTCATTGGGGAGCCATTTTAGAGGTTACCTACCATACTGTCTATATAATTTGGCATCAATTAGTGTATACTATAAAACTCATACTTGGGCTTTACTCTGAGTAACTCATACATTAACTTATAACTTGAAAACACTGAGAAGAATCTAATATTATAATTGAAAACTGGTTTAAGAAAATATTTTTTAAAATTCTAAACTCAGTTAAATTTTGTTTACATAATTCTTTGGAAAGCTACTAACTAAATTTAGCCTAGTCCTTGCTCCAATCTCTAAACTATAGAAATGATTGGAATCTTTGTCATAATAATTCCTAAGTAATTTTAGAAATGTTATTATGCATAATGTCTTATTTTATTATATTTTCAAGTTTGATATTAAAGAATGTTATTGATTTCAGATGCCTATCCTGTATTAAACAACTTTGCTCAGTTTTATCACTACTAAATTTCTCTATTGATTTTGCTGGGTTTTCTATTTAAAGGCTTTTATCAACTGCAAATAACTGAGACTGTTTTTGTTACTCTTCTGATTCTTATACATCTTATTTTTTTTTCTTATTATTATGGATTAAGTAAGCTCTCCAATATTATGTTAAACATTTACAGAAATAGGGAACATCTTTTTTTCTTTTCCTTTTGTTAAAGACTATACAACTATAACTTTTCTAGTGGGTATAATTATTACTTTAATAGAATGGCTGATATTAAAATATCATTTTATTCCTTGGGAAAAATATATTCAATTATTACATATTTAACACATTATTAGATTTAATTGTGTTTGGAAGATTTCTCTTGTACTAGACAGAGATTACCTGCTCCTTGAAAGTTAGGTAGAACTCACATTTAAACTATACGGTGTTGGAGCTCTTTGGGAGGGCAGGGGTCTTTGATTCCACTTTAATTTCTTCTCTGATGATTGTCTCATTCAAGTTTTTTATTTAATCCTGTGACAATTTTGGTATTATATATAACTCCAGAAGTTCATCAATTTCATCTAAGTTTTCAAATTTTTAGCCATGTTCATGTTACACTTTTATCATACTTTGATCTCTATATTATACAAGGTTATCTATGGGTGCTTCAAAACTATCTTTTTGGATAGGATCAAGATGGCCAACTAGACACAGGTAGTATGGGCCTCTTCCACAGAGAGGAACCAGAATGGTAAGCAGAGTGTCACATTTCCAACAGATCATCTAGGAAAGAACACTAGGATTCACCAGGGAAGCAATGGGAAGCACCAAAAATGAATAAGGACAGAGTTCAGGGCAACTTGCACAGTAGGAGACTGGCTAATGGCCAGGAGAAGCTCCTGGATATGGCAAAAGAGTAAGAGAGAAGCCCTCAGGGCTCCACTCTCTGAGATGATCTTGCCTACAAGAGAAACCTCCAACCCATGCAGGTCTCAGGCCTACCATAGAGAGCTGCTTGGAGATTGCACAGAGACATTGCTACATAAAGGGAGCCCACACAGAATCCCACAGCCATCTGAGCCTAGAGCAGCTTGAGCCTGGCGCAATTCTGAGAGCCTAGATACTGGGGAATCAAGGGCATGCTTGCAGCCACTGCATGGCTCTGAGAAGGGATACAGGTCCATGTGCATGGACCACATGGGTCCTAGTGGGTGGCTCCACCGTCACTACTGCCACCTCCCACATCACACCAGCTGTTCAGAGGCTTGAGAACCAGCCCCCACACCTGCTCCAACTACTAGCATTTAAGTAACCACCTGAAGGCATAAGAGCCCTCTAGGACACACTCATACCACTGCCAGCATAACCTGCTCTGGGGCCTAAAACAGGCGTACTCAGCCCACTGCTTCCACCACTGGGGTCCAAAGACTGGCTCAGCTGGCATTCAAGTCCCCAGCAAAACTTCACCACAGCCTCAACTAGTAACTGTTTCCTGAACTGCCAAGGAAACCACAGATACCACTGACCCTGTGTACTACCTAACAAATCATACAAAGACCACACTACTTCAGACACCCAAAATCAAAGCCAAAGTGTTCTACTTAACCAACTATATAGGTTCATCTTCAGGAAAAAAATTCTCCCCTGCAAAGCAATTTCAAAAAATTGGAACAAATGACTGCTAATCAATGTGCAGATGTCAATGGAAGGACACAGGAAACATGAAAAAGCAAGGAAATATGACACCACCAAGGACCACAACAATTGTCCCACAATGGATTGCAGTCAAAAAGAATTCCTTGTAATGCCAGACAAAGAATTCCAAATATTGATTCTATAGAAGCTCAATGAGATGCAAGAGAAATCTGAAAACCAATACTAAGAAATCAGAAAATCATCAATTCAGGATATGAATGAGAAATTTACCAAAGAGATAGATATTTTAAAAAACAACAACAACAGAAATTCTGGAACTGAAAAGTTCACTGAGGGAAATACAAAACACAGGATGAAAGCTTCAAAAACTCACTAGACCAGGCAGGAGAAAGAACCTTAGAACTTGAAGACAGGTCTTTTGAAATAATCCAGTTAGACAAAAATAAGGGGGAAAATTTTTTTTTAATGAGCAAAGCCTTTCAGATGTCTGAGACTACATAAAGCAACTGAACCCATGAATTATTGGTCTTCCCAAGGGGAATGAAAGATCAAAAAGTTTAGAAACTCTATTTAAGGAAATAATTGATATAAATTTCCCAGGAATAGCTAGAGAGTTAGACATTTGGATACAGGAAAATACATTGCAAAAAGGGCTTCACCAAAGCATTTTATAATCAGAACGACTACAGTTGAAGTGAAAGAGAGAATTTTAAAATTAGCAAGAGAAAAGCGTCTAGTCCCCATCAGGGACTAGGAAACCCAATCAGACTAACAGTGACCCTCTTAGCAGAAACCTTACAGGCCAGAAGAGAATGGGATGGCAATTTCAAAATGCTGAAAGAAAAAAACTGTCAGCCAGGAATTTTATATCCTGCCAGAATAAGCTTCATAAAAGGAGAAATAAAGTCTTTCCCAGACAAACAAATGCTGAGAAAATTTGTCACCACTAAACAGGCCCTACAGGAAATGCTCAAAGGAGTCTTGAATCTGGAAATGAAAAGTCAATATTCCCCATCACAAAAACACACAAAAATATAACTCACAGGTCTTATAAAACAATCACACAAAGGAGGAAGAGAAAAGAATTAAAAGGCAACATGACAAAAGTTCAGCAAACCACAAAGACAGAAAGACAGAAAGAAAGAATAAAAGAATTTATAAAACAACTAGAAATCAACTAACAACATGACGATAACAAAGCATCCTATATCAATATTAACCTTGAACGTAAATGGATTAAATGTTCCACTTAAAAGATACAGACGCTTAGTTACAAGGTTGTCTTGCATTTGGAAAACGTAATTGGTCAAACATGGGACTATGCTGGGAGCTAGAATAGAATGCCTCAGTATATGGAAAATAATATCAATTGTTATTAAGGAACATGCAGTAAAAGCCAAACTTTACAAATATAAGGACAGAAAAACTGGTAGAAAATGAAAGTTTCCAACATTCTTTGAAACAAGTTTATCAAGAAAAGATTTATATGGGAAAGAAAAGAATGGCATCCACAGCCAGGAGGTAGCGAGCATACAGGCATTTGAATATCTGCTAAATATAAATCAGTATGCTAGTAGAATATAATTAAATGTGATATATAAAAGGTTGAATATTAAGTTGTTAAACAGTGGATTACAATGGGTTAATTGTCTGGTGTTTTTTATGGTCATGTTGGTGCAAGTTTAAGAGACATGGATTCTAAACACATAACTAGCTTTAGTGGCTTGGGAAAGTCTCCGGGTCTCAGGTGGTTTATCTAAAAAATGGGAATAATTTGCCTTTTATTTTTCAAAAGTTAGAAGTAATAAATATGTGTAAAGTGTGCTATATAGTATCTTGAACAGAAAACTCTGTAATCACCATTATCACAAAATATCACTATTATTGTTATTTTGCTACAATTTATTGTTCATAATGAATAATAGGTAATAAAGATACAGATTGGCAGATTTAGGAGGTGGAGCAATATGGCCGAATAGAAACCTCCAGCCATGGTCCTCTGCACGAACAACAAATCCAGCAACTATCTTCACAAAGAACCACTTTTGGAAGAACCAAAAATCAAGTGAGCGATCACAGTACCTGGTTGTAACATTATATCAAGGAAAGAGGCACAGAAGAGAGTCCTGCATTGCCTACATGACCCCTCCGCCATCCCCCAGCCGTGCCACACCAGCACATGGAGTGGAGAGAGAATCTGTGTGCCCAGGGGAGGGAGAGCAAAGTCATCGTGGGACTTTGCATTGGAAAGCAGCCTCCCAAGCTAGTTTGCTGTCTTGTCCAGAAGTGTCAATATGTGAGTCAAAGTTT
The DNA here is from genome assembly GCA_023783475.1 of Daubentonia madagascariensis. Classification (NCBI taxonomy): domain Eukaryota; kingdom Metazoa; phylum Chordata; class Mammalia; order Primates; family Daubentoniidae; genus Daubentonia; species Daubentonia madagascariensis. The sequence goes on from JAKFHU010000760.1 coordinate 2,630,021, forward strand.
ACACTGACCTGATTCAAACATGGCCATAGGCCCATCTAAACAAGGAATAAGTGATGACTTACTGTGAAAAGGCTTCAGGAAATAAAACACTCCACAACTTGGAGGGAAACTCATATATCCCCATATTCATGGAAAACTGAACCAGGGGAAAACTCCACTTGGAAAAAGCTTAAAATTGTCTACCAATTCCTGGCTTCTATTGTTCCAGATTTTGAAAGCAAAAGTATTTGTAATTTTCCCCCATTATAAATACAGAATACCATTGCAGCCCCTCAAAAAAATTCCATACTCTTACCACCAAAATGGTAGAAATAAGTATTGGCAATTAAAGACAGGAGTAATAATCACTAAACCACCAGCACAGTCTTACACTTTCACTTATCAGTTTCAACTGATGTTTGCATGCCAGGTATTTCCGAGTATGTGTTCTCATATGTTTTTGGCCATCACCCTGAGAAGCAGCCTTACAGATAAGGAAAGTTGGAAAGAAGCTGTGATTTGTCCAAGGTCACCCAGATAGTAAATGTTGGAGAGGTTCAAATCAAGGAGAAATTCTCCTTCACGCTGCCTTACTTGCAATTTTGTTGTTTAAATGACTTTAAGATATGCATCATGAGATAAGCCCAATTGCTCAGGAAATATTTACATCCATCTTAAAGCTGTCTTGGATGCACACCTGGAATCCATGTGCTTTGGCTTGATATTTTATTCATTTTTTTCCTTAAAGCTTTTTTTTTAAACCCACATGTTATTTCAGAAACATACTGCTATCTCTCTAGGAGTAAACATGTGGTGGTTTCAGGATGAAGTCATACAAACAGTGCACCTGGTCTCTGCAGCTTGTCCCATGAGGGTATTATTCAGGGAGCTTTTATTTAAGCAATAAGTAAAAGTCTTTTCTACAGTGTAGGGATTGGAACAGGGACTAGGGTAAATCTGGTTAGTAACTTTTAAAAGAATTATGTAAGCAAAATTTAACTGAGCTTAGAATTTTTAAAAAATCTTTTCTTAAACCAGTTTTTAACCATGATATCAGATGCTTCTCTGTATAGCCAAGTTATAGGCAGGTAATAAGTGAGTTAATCAGATTAGAGCCAAGGGTAAGTCTCAGAATAACACCTAATGAATCAAAATAGAAAAATATACAGTTACATACTTTGTATGCTCAAATATTAAGGTAGGAGTTTTCTCCCATAAAAAATTGTATCTTAGAAAAGAGAAAATCGCTTTCTACTTGTGATCTTATAGAGTCATTTACCTTAAATGTCATCCCAGTTACTTTATTATGAACAACAAAATATGGTTTATGATAAATTCTGAAATGACCTCAATCTCTGCTAGTTTATTGTCGCTTATGAAAGTTATTCCTCAGAATTTGTTAAAAAATTTTTTTGAACAGATATAATCATTTTTCCTGCAAATACATAACCTACAACTACAAGTGAAGGTTGTAAATATACACATAAAAAGATGAAAGAAAAAAGTAATTCTTAATGTTATGTGAATGGGCACCTACTGCATGGGACAAAATTTCAATGACAGCGTCATGTATAATTAAAAAACTACCACTTCTCAAAAAATAGATGGACTATGACATGGAAAAATGTCACAGGAGAGAGCTCAGAAAATAGCTCTGAAGAGGATGAAGATCCCCTATTTACAGACACATGTGATGAGCTGAACTAAATTATTTTACAAAAGTTAGAAGTGGGAAAAAATACTGTTCAGCTGTTGTGTTATGTAACAATGAGATTTTAAATGTATTGATATAACCAAATTTATTAAATATTTTTAGTTAGATGTTTGATTATTTTATCTAAGTGCCCAAATATTCATATGTTCAAGATGGCAAAACAAATTCAGGATCTTCTCATTGACAGTTCTTTGTATTCAAGGTCAACTAGTATTTGGGCATCTGCACTAAATCTCCCAATCTCCGTCATATCCCAAGTTATGGAGCATAGCCCAGCAAAACGAGCCATCGTGCCATCTGCCCTTGAAGCAGCAGATACTCTGAGAGATCACGACGGAAGACGACACAGTCAGGTATAGGACATTCTGCAGATTTCAAGTCAAAATCTTTTGTTGATTCATATTACTGAACATTTAAATGTATTCACGATATTAATAATGGAGGTATAAATAAAAATTATCTGAATTAAGTTCAAATAAATTAAAAGAGAATAAATATCAAAGTAATGGCCACATGCAACATGTTGTTGTTTCTTACTGAGTATGTAATTTTCTCAAGAGGAAAACAGATCATTAGCAAGATTCTTCCCACTTACAGAAAACAAGAGAATCTAGATTAGAAGGTAGGTAGGAAATCTCGCCTTTACCTCAAAGTCAGCAACTGACAGAACAAAGATGAGATTCACAAGTGTGATCTGTGACATTTCATAAAAAGAAAATTGATAATTGGGACTATAAGAAGAATGTTGGTGACAAAAACATCATTAAAACTGCCTGCTAATATTTAATGGCCAATGAAATAAAGCCTAAAAATCAGCTTTGCAAAATGAGGTCCACCAGCACAGCTTGATCCAGCTCCTTTCAACCTTTCCAACTTTTCTCAGCAAAAATTAGATCTTAACTTAGACCAGAGTTTTTCTACCTTGACACTATCAACATTTGGGGCCCAATGAATTCTTAGATCTTGGGGGGCTGTCCTGCACATTGCAGGAAATTCAGTTGCATCACTGACCTCTACCTATTACATGCCAGTAGCTTCACCTCCCCAGTTGTGATAATCCAAAATGTCTCCAGATCTTGTTAAATGTCCTCTGGGGAGTAAAATCACTCCTGGTTGAGAACAACTGACCTGGACATTGTATGTCCAACATGAAAATGTCAGTCACGGCTGCTACTATATTTTCTGGCTAATCAATTCTGAATAAGACAAGTATGGCATGGGGGAGAAGGTTGACATTGATGGGGTGAGGGGTGGGGATGAAGATGGTAGAGGCCATGGTAGACTGTCTCTCCATCTTTCTGCTCCATTATGGTTTCATAAAGCCTACAGCAGAAAGAGCATCTTAGTCAGTTTAATTGTACACAACAAACTAGTTCATCCCCAATGCCGCGTACAACTGGACGCTGGCATGGTTCCTGCATCTGGCCCCATTATGTTTCTGGATGGCTGCATTCTAAATGTTACCCAGGAGTGCTGGAGTCCCTTATAGAAGGAGGGCTGAGCTGTCCTTCTGTCCACCTGTTCTACCAACCATGAAACCATGTTCCCTCCCTCGAAGGTGTTCTGTCAAACATCCCTAAGTAGAAACTTTCACTGCTACATCTGCCCTTCCTTCAGATATATGCCAACAATTATTAAGATCTCCTTCTATGATCCTATGCTACTCAAATACTTCATACTTATTCCCAGCAAAGGAACCCTATCCTTAGGGAAGGGAATCGTAATGTAGGTCCCATGTTTAGCAATAATAGACTTCACTCTTGTTATTTACCTAGGAGGTGTTAAAGAAATAGAGTCAATGGCACATGGACTTTATCAGTTCTGCTTGCCTTTTCTTTTCCAAGTTCACAAAACTGAAAGCTGTTTAATTAAAATCAAGTGGTCTGAGCTAACCTCCTACTTCCCTCTCCATCTGTGGAGTATTTGCTTCCAGATATACTCAGGCTGTTCCAATTTTTCTGGGCTGACATTGGCCCAGTTCACCCCACCACAGTGTCAAACACACAGAAGCAAGCAAGCAACAGTTTTAGTTCTCTTTGACATGAGAGCCTGACTTTTCCCCAGCTCTCCAGAGAGAGAGGATTTCTGGTCTACACCTTTTCTCACTTTCACCAGCAAAATACGTCTAAGTACCAGCTCCTGTGTCTCTGCTGCCTATCTTTTTCTGAAAATCACTAATATTAAGTTTGTAAACTATAATTTTGCAAGCAAGGTAGGGCGAAGGCTTAGTTTAGCTTCACAACCGGTGTGACTTCTTTCTTCTGGCCTCTCTTCCCTTTTCAAGCAAAGAACAGGTCTGATTGCAATCTCCCTGAAGCAAGTGCCTTCTTCGTCTCCCTGCAATGCCCAATTCACTGTGGTAGATGTAATAGAAATGCAGTATAAATTTTTTGGTTTAAATGGAATTTTATTTCTAAAGGGAAGTTTGACTGCTCCTATTCCCCTTCTCCCAGAGATGTCTTCCTGCATTTGACTCAGCCGTTGATTGGCTTTGTCATGAGGGCTGCTGAGTGGGTTGGTGGTTTTCTGAAGTGGACACCTGTCCCTCAAGGACAGAGCTGAATCACTACATAATTTCACAGACTTCTGCTGGGTACTGAGATGCTAATTCTGAGTCATGATCAACGTGAGCAGGATTCTTTCTAGCAATCTAGTAGCAAAAAGGATAAAACCCACATTTTTTTTCCTAGTGTTCCAATCAATGTCCCTTGGACTTTGTAAGTTCTCCATATCCTTCTATGTTTCCTTGAAGTCTTATTAGCCTTCCTGCAGAACAACACCGTGTCATTTTTCAGGTGGTTAGAAAGTGACAGGAACAGCAAGAGCTGCCTTTCCCAGTGACCTAAATTTGTTACCACTATAGAGATTGGCTGAGGACCGGCACCTGCTAAGCTAGGCAGTCACAGCTGTTCTGCATCCTGGATCACCCCAAATAATTACATATCTGAAATTCGACTGTACTTAATGGCATTGAAAGAATTTTTGTGTTTAAGTCTTCTCTCATTAACCCAGCCTCTGAGCATCTCTCCACTTTTCTTCTGATGTACCAATCTCATTACCTGTATGAACATTGCATTATGCTTTTCAGCCATTAAATCCATTATTATTATAAACCCAAACAAAAATCCTGCATGACAGATCGGAATTATGCCTATTTCAGAGCAGATATAATGCATACAAGACTTTTAAGGATTTTTAAAATACACAAACCAGGCGGAAAGGCAACTCATGGGCTAGAATTTGTAATCCAGTTAACATGAATATGTTAATAAACCTCCAAGTGCCAGCACACTGCAAGGCATTTTGATACTAAAAAAAAAATGAATAAACCAAGCCCCTTCCTGAAGATCCCTGATGCTGATTCTGTACAGATTCCATAATGTAGCATTTATTTAACTCTCCTATCACATCCCAAATTGACTCACAAGGGATCTCTTCATTCATTACAAGCCAGAAGGAGCACACTGTTGTAGGAATGTACAGCACACTGCTGGTGGGAGAGTAGACTAGCACACATCCTTTGGGAAACAATTTAGCATTACCTAAAAAATTTAAAGATGCTCATACACTGTGGCCTAAATATTCCACTCCTGGGAATATTTTCTTGAGAAATTTACCCATGTGCATCAAGAGACATGTCCAAAATATTCATAGGAGCATTATTTTTAACAGCCGGGCAAGGCGGAGCAACTGAAAACAACACGAATGCCTATAGACAAGGGAATGGATAATTTGTTTGTTAAAAGAAATCTCTGCCCAACCTTGCACATGTGCAAATGAATTTGACTGCTGCCTGACTCTGAGCCTGCTTGTCTCCACCACCCATCCCAGAGACTTGGGCAGGTTTAACGCCTGCCCAAAAGACACCAGACTGCTATAATGGCCCATGCTAAGAGAGGCTTCTCAAACCCCTTCTGTAGTCAATCAAAAAGTGCCTTTCACTATCTCATCTTATTCAGAAGGAGCTTTCAGAGAGACTTACTGAACTTACTCCAGAGTAGTGTTGCTCTCAGAATTAAATTCTGACTTGACATATACTATTCTTGCTCGTTGGTTATTCTTCAGTGGGTATTATATTCATTCAAGTGAATATTATATAGTAGTGCAAATATTAATAAATGAACTTCAGAACACATAATACTGTATTGCTTAGGAATGCATACATATAACATTGACACAAAATAAAGAATAAGCAATGCCAGTCAGCTCTCCAGTTTTCCAGCCATCTCAACCCAGGGCCAGACATAGTAGTGAAGGAGTTCTCTGGGACATTCCAGTTAGCTTCCTCAATGTAAACCAGGGCACTCACTATTATAATATAGGACTATTATGAAGATAAAATAATAGAATGTGTATAAAGATCTAGAAATAACGCCTTATACATAGTCAACTACTCAATTAATTATAAAGCAGCAGCATGACAAGAAAACAACAGCTCAGGTGGATACAGAGAATTTCCTACATTTGTTCTTATTTTTCAAACTGTGATCCATATGACTATATGGATCAAAAACAGTCTGTATGTTTCTGTTAAATGCAATTCTGGGCCTCACTAAAAACCTACAGAGCTCGAACCCTATAAGGTAGGGTCAGGGAATCTGCATTTTAACATACTATCCAGGTGCTTATTCAAGATAAAGAATTAAGAACCACAAGCTTAGAGATTCAAATTCGGGGCTCTGTGAAGTAACCTGAGGTAGGATATAAAAACAATGGAATAACAGTTTTCATAGAAATAGAAAAAACAATGCTAAAATTTGTATGGAACCAAAAAAGAGTCCAAATAGGTGAAGCAATCTTGAACAAAGCTATAGGTATCACAATACCTGACTGCAAAATATGCTACAAGGCTACAGTAACCAAAACAGCATGGTATTGCTATAAAAACAGACACATAGACCAATGGAACAGAACAGAGAACCCAGAAATGAATCTACATATTTACAGCCAACTGATTTCCAACAAAGGTGCCAAGAATACACATTGGAGAAAGGGCAGTCTCTTCAATAAATGGTGCTGGGGAAACTGAATATCCATATGCAGAAGAATAAACTAGACCACTATCTCTCATCATATACAAAAGTCAACTCAAAATGGATTAAAGACTTAAATGTAAGACCCCAAACTATAAAACTAGTAGAAGAAAACACAGGGGAAATGTTCCAGGACATTGGTCTAGGAAAAGATTTTATGGTTAAGACTTCAAAAGCACAGGCAACAATAACAAAAATAGACAAATGGAACCATATTAAACTAAAAAGCTTCTGCACAGCAAAGGAAACAATCAACAGAGGGAAGAGACAACCTGTTGAACGAGAGAAAATATTACAAACTATTTGTTTGACAAGAGTGTAACATCCAGAATATACAAGGAACTCAAACAACTCAACAGCAGTAAAACAAATAATCCCATTTAAAAATGGGCAAAGGATGTGAATAGGCATTTCTCAAAAGAAGATATACAAATGGACAAAAAGTTTATGCAAAAATGCTCAATATCCCTAATCATAAGGGGAATGCAAATCAAAACCACAATGAGTTATCATCTCACCCTAGTGAGAATGGCTGTTATCAAAAAGACAAAAAATGACAGATGCTGACAAGGATGCTGAGAAAAGGAAACTCTTATACACTGTTGGTGGGAATGTAAATTAGTACAGCCATTATGGAAAAGAGTATGGAGATTTCTCAAAAAAACTACCATGTGATCCACTAATCCCACTAGTGGGTATGTATCCAAAAGAAAGGAAATCAGTACATTGAAGAGATACCTGCACTCACATGTTTATTGCAGCACTATTCACAATAGCAAAGGTAGGGAATCAACCTAAGTGTCCATCAACAGATGAATGGATAAAGAAAATGTGGTATATATGCAGATGGAATAGTATTTGGCCATAAAAAACAGTGAAATACTGTCATTTGCAGCAACACAAATGGAACTGGAAGTCATTATACTAAGTGAAATAAGCTAGGCACAGAAAGACAAGTATCACATGTTCTCACTCATATGTGGGAGCAAATAAAGTTAATCTCATGGAGGTCGAGAGTAGGATGGTGGTTACCAGAGGCTGAGAAGGATGTGGGGGAGGAGAGCAAACAGAGGTCGATTAATGGACACAAACATACAGTTAGATAGAAAGAATAAGTTATAATGTTCAACAGCACAGTAAGGTGACTATAGTTAACAACAATATCATATCCAATTTGCATATATGTCCAAATAGCTAGAAGAGAGAATTTGAAATGTTCCCAACACAAAGAGGTAATAAATACTTGAGGTGATGAATACCCTAAATATCTTGACTTGATCATTACACATTTTAAATTCAAAATATCACATGTACCCCATAAATATGTGCAAATATTGTATATCAATTCAAAAAAAAATTGGGAACTAGGGCAACTCTAGCTGCCTCAATAATGATCCATAGGAGTGTAAAGTATAGGAGCATCTGAGATTTTAATTATTAGTAATCATGCATACTACTTGTTTAATCCCTGCTATGTATTAAGTTATACAGGGTGTTATATTATTTTTAATAAAACCCTTGAATGGTGTTCTTACTCCTTTGTTTACGGGGGGGACACTGAGGTTTGGAGATGTTAAATGACTGTCCAAGGACATACAGCTAATAAGAGCTGACCTGCTCTTTCTATGAAGATATAAGCCATAAGACCACGCAGTTGCTGTTACAGGTGAAACAAGGCTCTACAGTCATGTACCGCATAATGACGTTTTGGTCAATGGACTGCCGATAGGGCGGTGGTCTTATAAGATTGTAATACTGTATTTTTATTGTACCTTTCCTGTGTTTGGGTATGTTTAGATACACAAATACTCACCATTGTGTTACAACTGCAAACAGCATTGAATACAGTCACACACTGTACAGGTATTGCTCCTGTAGCCTAGGAGGAATAGGCTGTACCATATAGTCTAGGTATGCAGTAGGCTGTACCATCCAGGTTTGTGTGAGCACACACTTTGATGTTCACACAACAATAAAATTTCCTAAAATGATGCATTTCTCAAGAGTATTCCCATCGTTAGGGGACACATAACCGTATTTACAATAATGTGTGTCTTAAGGGGCCACTAGGTAGCATTAATACAGGTAAGCCAAGAGGTGTCAACAGGGAATTCTTTTCTTCTTGCAACTATTCTCCTTAGAGCTATAATAATTGAACAAGCCAAGCTCTTATTTCCTGGAGGCTACAACTACAGGGTACAGAAAACAAAGTAATACAACATTTACATAAAAATAGAGTAATATTCAAGGATAGCACTCCCTAACTCTCCCCAGAATGACATCAAATGGAGTTTCTGGTTGTCTGATTAGCAGGGCAGGTGGTTGGTCTTGCACTGGTGTCTGATTCCACCATCCCAGTACCTGCAGCAGCACTATTTTTAGACGCTTTCAGTTCTCTGTGCTGACACCCATGAGGGCCTGAATTCCTACCACGAGTCCAGTCTGCAAGGGGTGGAGTATGAGAGGGGATGAGCAGAGCTACGGACGTCCTGAGGCAGAAGGAGGCAGCGCTCACGTCGGCCCACCCAGCACTTCCCACCTGACACTGGGCTCCGCTGCCAGCCCGTGGCCTGAGACGGGACGACAGGGATGCGAGAGAAGCCCCTCTGGAGTTTGCCATCACTCCCAGCCACAGACCGGCCTGACCTCTACCCCTGTCTCTAGATACAGTGGGATCTTGGCGATTGCGTAGGAAAGGATAAGTTAGTTGCGTCAGTTAGGAGGGGGCAGCTACAGAAATGCGGCCACAGCCAAGCATCTCCTAGGAGCAGCAGACCTCAAAATAATTTCTAAGCTGGACACTTCCCGTTCTGAGATATATGAGACAAATAGTTCCAGGGATTAAATGGGAAACAGGAAAAGGAGAAAGTATATTCTGAGATGTTTCAAAATACTTGAATCCGCACAAGACACACTGCACGTGAGGAACACGGCTCCCTTCCGCAGCTGTGGGTCATCTCACTGGCCCGCATGCAACGGCGCAGCCCCTGCAGCCAGGCCAGGCACGTGAACGGCTAACGATTCCTGATCGGATTTCTCCACCGATTGCACCCTGGTTTTGCTGGGAGGAAAGGGCCACCTTCCCTGCCACTAACACAGCCGGCAGACTGTATGTTCTCTTTCGGAGTATTTGGTGTACAAGCATGTTTTTATCATCTGTAAGCACTCCCAAAATAAGTGCCTCTGGGGACTAAATAGAAGTCAGCTGTCTCATTCCAGTCCCCAATGTACTTTGAAATTTTCTTATCACAGAAAGCAAATCACAGGGCTCTCGTTTTCCCATGATCACGATGTCTTTTAATGACTTCACATTCTATAAACTATTTTTAGTGGTTAAATGCCCACTTCTTAAGAACAAACCCTCCCCCCCTTCCCCTGTCCATTTGTGGTCTGAGAATAAAAAGAATCTCAAAATACTGACAAAATATACAGCCCTATTCTGTTCGTCTCCTCTGGCCACAAAATTACCTAAATATTTCATCAGAACAGAAAATATACCTGGCACCTTAAAATATTGTTGTAATAGCAGTTTTATAAAAACTGGCTTTAAAAAAAAAAGCATTTTAAAATCCATTAATGTTCAAATAAAACATTTGCAACTGGAAGTGATCAGTGATCGCTGTTTTTTTAAAAAATCAAAACTCTAAAATTTACGTATTCAAAAATGTTCCCAAGGCCAATTTAGTGATGGGCCAACTTGGAGTTTTTTTAAGGATGGGGGAGGGGTGAAGAAGAATAATATTATACCTAGGGTAGGATCAATTTGGGAGTTTTATTACAATAATGTATAATCAGTGGAACCACATTTTTAAAACTTGTATAGCGTTTTTACCATAACATATCCCCCTTTCATGAAGAGGAATCTAATCTCAAGTATAAAAACAGCTTCATAAGACAATAAGATTTTTCTTTCTTTAATCTGGCATGTTTGTTTTTACAACAGGAAGAAAGCCAAATTTTGTTTTAGAAAAAAAATGTATAGACGGGAAGATTATTCGTCAACCAAATTACAACAGTATATTAATTATATCTCAGATTTTATGTAGCCAGTCCTAAAACACTAGCTTGGACTCTTAATTCTCAAGCAAGAATTTCATGGGACATTCTTATTGTCCCTTGTTCACTGCAAAGAAGTGTGTCTCTACTGAAAAATGGTCACGTCCTTCCTTTGTTCGCTACCATCAATGATAAAATAGGGATATTTGGGCAGCTTTTCAAATTGCTTTAGGTTAAATGTGATAACCATTGCTTTAGGTTAAATGTGATACTTTGTTCCTTCTATTTAACTTCAATTTTGTCTTTGGAAAAATACAGAAGAAAACTGACTGTTTTCTATTAAAGTAGCCATTTCTCTGTGATTAGAAGTCATGACCTTGAAGGAACGAGGGCAAGCAGTGGAGCCCTCGGGAGCACGGCCAGCGGCAGCCACGGAGTTCCCGTCAGATGGCGGAGGAAGGCAGCAGGCACAGGTGGCAATGATGTCGCAATTTAGGTAGGAAAAGAGAGGAAAATCTGCTAAAGACAGACACTAGGGGATGTGGGTGCCCAAGAAACCCGCAGCCTCACCTGCAGGAGGCTGAAGCTCCCTGTGCCCAAGGCTCACTCACAGCCACTCTGAACCCTGCACCCAGGGCCACAGACCCCACCAGCAGGTCGCCGGGCTCCCACCCAGGTGCACCTCGGGAGTCAGATGTGCAGATGCCAGCATCAGCGACTTCAGCTGGGAGGGGCAGATAAACATTGCATAAAATTATTTATTTGCATTCATGACTCTTCGAGATTCTTTAAATTATCTTACTTAGCCATTAAATTATTTTGGTTAGACAGTAATTGTATTCTCTCATTAGCAAAGTGGGAGGTTTAAATTTTTGCATTTCATAAGCCCGGAAAAATGCAGTTCTTAAATCTCAGATAGTTAGGTCGTTAAATTTCAGAGTAAAAAGGAGCTTATAGTTTAAAGAAAAAAATCCGCAGACTGGCAAGTATATGTAGTGTTCAACAAATTCCTAACTCCCTTTTCTGGACATCTAGCCTGTGTCTGGCCCTTGCCTGTGGACCCCGGTCACCTCCACAGGGCACCCCTGCCCAGCCTCTCAAGCTGTGCCTTGGGTCTCAGCTTGCCTTGTGCTGGACTCCACCACCGCCCCTGAACTGTCCCTTTTTTCCTCTCTGACATGTGTCCTTTTGGTTTTCTTCTACCTGTTACTCACTCCTTCTCAGTCTTTCTCAGTGCATTTTTCTCCCTGTCCCTTGAGTGTGGCTGTTCTTCCTAGTTCTGTTTTAGACCCTTGCACTCTCCGCTGCCATGCCCCATTGGCAATCACTTCCATACCTGTTGCTTCAGCTACTGTCTGTATATGCAAGCCCAGAACTTTCCTTGGAGCCTATAATTCCGCAGGAGTGTTCTAGATGTTCCTTAATGTCTCCGAAACTAATCTCTCTCTCTTTTTTTTTTACTTGCAAATCCATCACCTTCTAAAGTTCTTGCCATGATGACCAGTTTGCTATTCGCACAAGCTAACTCCTCACCCATCCTTGCATCCTTTGGCCTTGGCAACACTCATTCCTGGGGAACTTTTTTTTGGGCTTTCTACATCCCTCTTGGACCTAGGTTCTCTTCCCCGGCGCCTTGCCTAGTTATTGCTTGTCCTCAGGGCCACCTAGCATTTTTCTCTCCTGATTTTGATGCTCTCTGAGCAACTCCATGTTGCAGTCAAGTTAACTTGTAAGACAACAAAATCATGTTAACCTTGCTTATTCCTTTTCATGGATTTCCCGTGCCAACAGGATAAAACCCCAGCTCTTTACAATGGTATGTATTTTATAGTGTTTGCAGAGAACATAAATTGACTCCCCCTAAAAGGCGTGTCTGTGAGAGTTTCCAGGGCTCTCTCACTGCGCGCAGAGGCAGGGAGTGCACCGCAGCCCTTTCTGGTGAGTCGCACGGTCTTGGCCCTCCCCGAGCTCCTGTCCTGTGTCTCCTTTCTCTCTGTAGACACGCTGGCTCCACTTGAGGAGACGTGTGGTGGAGCAGGCCTGCCTCAGCCCCTGCTCCCAGTGACCCCTGCTCGTGTATCCATCACACACCAGTAGGACCTTTAGCTCGTATTTTGGAAGAGAAGTCGTGTGCTGGGTTCAGCCAAGTCTATAGTTTGGTTCCTCGGAGGTCATATCCAATCAGCTGTGGCCAGGGAGGGCAGAGACAGGTGTGTTGACGAGGCCCACACCTCCAGCGAGGTTGTGAATGACGGGCGGGCTCCACAGAATGGCACAGCCTGGGCAGATGCCCCCAAATGTGATCACATTGCAAGAAGCAAAGCCTTTTATTATCTGCCCCCTGCCCACCATTTCGACCTGATTTCTATGTCTAGCTCTACCTTTCTGTACAACAGTCCTGCAGCGTCCTCAACTTCCTATGTGTGTCCACCCTTTTTCACTTTCAGATATACTGCTTATCTGCTTATATTTTCTCCTTTCTCCAAACCTACCCTCAAACTCCTGGAACTACGTACTTGGCAAACTACTAGTTGTCCTTCAAAATTCTGCACAAATGTCACCTCCTCTTTGAACATCCTCTTAAAATTTCCCCCCTAGAATTAGAGATTCCACCTTCGGGACCCCCTCACACTTTGAACATGCCTCCATTAGTACTTCCTTGCACTGGATGGACGTCTTTTATTCCCATCTCTTTTCTTAACAAGGAATATCCCTTTTTAAAATATTTTATTTTTTAAACAGCCCGGTGGTATAGAGCGCTGGAACTTGTTCCTCCTGTCTAGCTGCAATTTTTTATCCTTTAACAAATCTCTCCTGCGCCCCCCTCCCTCCCTTCCCGGCCTCTAGTGTCTTCTAAGGAACAGCCCTTTCCGCCGCAAGGTCCGAGTTCCTTTGCTGCTGCTGAGGCGCAGTTCCTGAGGGGTAAGGAGCCTCATATCTTGGTGAGAAGGGAGAGATGAGAAGAGAAGGAAAAGGACTAAGGAGAAGGGAGGTACAGCCAGGGTCGCCCTCACTGCGCTTCTGCATGCCCAGGACGCCCTCTTTGAAGGGTAGGTATGTCGACCTAAAGCAGACACCTGGCCGTGGATGTCTGGCCCTGCCCTCTCGAGCCAGCCGACCACCTTCCCCACCCTCTGTGTCCCCTTGCTCCTCTGGGTAAGACCTCAGCACATCACAGCCACTGAGAGGCTTCTGTCCTCCTTCTTGCAAGAGGACTTCTTGGGTGAAGAGGAAATAGCTTTTCTTTCAAGATCCCCGTAGTAAAGCCTCTCGTGTTTGTTTTTCTGGTATTTGTTTTGTCCTGTCAGACACCTTGAAGCCTGGCTTTACCTTCGGTGCCTATGAATTCCCTGGTTCCTGGTGGATTTGCATCAGACTGCAAGCTTGAGGGCGGGGACTAAGGTCACCTTGGGTGACACTATCTCTCCATGTCCTAGCATTGGGCCTGGCAGATAGCAATCAACCAAAAAGTGTTATGTGCTGTTTTTATTAGACTTGCCCTATTTCCTGCAGACACTCAGATGATGCACCTTCCCCTGCTCTCCTGACATGGCTAACTACCACATCCCTGCGTCTCTTCACTACACAGGTATCCCACAGGCACATGTATTCAAAGAAAGATCAGTGCATGGCCCAAATCCTTTCAACCAAAGAAAAAAGTAACATAGTGATAACTGCATGGAATAGATACATCGTGACACCAGCTGTCAGGAGGTCCTCGGGTTCAAAAAACCACATTTGATTTTTGTACTCCTGGGATGATCTCTCATAATAGCCATTTCCCCGCAACTCACTGTACACTGGCAACATTTGAATTGAGTTTTGTTCTTCCCTAAAGCTTTTCCTCTGCTTATAGTCCTACTATTTCAGCTCCCTCTGCTGACCCTCCCTGCCCCTTATCCTTGCATAGCCAGCCGAGCAGAAAGCATCCCTCTGATATTTGTCAATGTGGCTGAATGTCAGGAGCTCTTTGCAAGTAATTTCTATGCTATTTGAAAGTGCTCCATCACACTGGTTAAGATGTCTAAAGTTTTGTTGAGGAGGGCCCTTGTCTAAATCCATTCAGGCTGCTACACCAAAAATACTGTAGACCATGTGGCTTATAAACAACAAACCTTTATTTTTCACAATTCCGGAGGTTGGGGAGTCCAAGATCAAGGCGTGGCAGATTCAGAGTCTGGTGAGGGCCTACTTCTGGGTTCATAGCCATCTTGTCGCTGTGTCCTCACATGGCAGAAGGGCTGAGGGATCTCCCTGGGGTCTCTTTTATAAGGACACAATCCCACCCATGGGGGCTCTAGCCACATGACCTGATCACCTCCCAAAGGCCCCACCTCCTGATATCATCATTTGGGGGTTAGGATTTCAACACATGAATTTAGGGGGGACAAAAATATTCAGTCAATAGCATCTCAGTTCTCACCGTTGTGTCACCATAGTTGTTTGCTTTCGGTGGGACAGATTTGGGCCTGTGAATCAGGCTTCCTTTCAACAATCACCCTACACAGGTTGGACACTATACTCAATCTTAAAAATCAGCAGGGAAAGCCAAAGTGTAGAGTAGATGATAAAACACCCTCCTCTGGAGACCGAAATCTCCTAATGTTAAGTGTGTGTTTCAGTTTTTACAGAACTAATGTTTCATTAATTGATTTTGCCAAAGCCATTTCATTATCATTCTAGTGGTAATTCACTGCCTCTAGGAAAGGCTAAAAACACTTAGTGGCAAAAACGGGTTTTCAGAAAATATTAAATGAAGGAAAACAAGGAGAGAATAAGAAAATGGTAGATAGAAAAGCAAAGGAAATAAATAACGAGGAAGTAAATGTTTAAAGAAGGAAAGTAATACGAAAACAGAAGTGTGTCTAGGCAGCCCGCAGTCAGGAGGAGGTTACAGTGGTCGTGGGAGAAGTTAAGTACTTTGAACGCTGGAGAAGAAGTTGATACTGACATATGTATTCCCTTCACTAATTTCTCTCCTTGTTCTTTCGGCTCCATTGGCTAATGTTATGTTCCAAACCACTTCAGTATTTCATCAAGTTACCAGACACTACTGAACATTAACAAGATAAGTAATTGATTTAGTACCCCACCTTAAATGAAATTATATTTCCAACTGAACTAAACCAAAGAAAAGAAAGGCAAATATAAATTTAGGAGAAGACAACAACAACTTTAATTAATATTAGTGTTCCAAGGCTGGAGTAAGAAATAGAATATTTTAAATTCTAATTCATGCCCTGCCTTCCTTGCTGGTAGCCTCATCTACATATGTCCACTTACCCACGATACGAATTGATAATCCTCCCAGGGGGACCTATTCAGCAAAATTAAATCTACAATAGGGTATGTGTCTCTCTGCTTATGGATAAAATGGATTTTATGTCTTTAAGGCTGTTAGAAAAATATGGCAACTACGTAATGATTAGCAAGTACGACACTCAAACTTTACCAGTAAATGAAAGCTTTCCGTGGGCACTCAAAACTTCCTATCCCGTTTGAAGAGATGTGTGGGTTCCGTTACACTTGGGACTGAATCAAACCCATGCCGTCTACTATTGTTTGAATGTCCCCTCAAAAACTCATGTTGAAATTTAATTGCCATTGTGACATTATTAAGAGTTGAGGCCTTTAGGAGGTGATTAAGTCACACAGGTTCTGTCCTTATGAATAGATCAATGCCATAATCTTGGGAGGGGGCTCCTGGTGAAAGGATGAGTTTGGGCCATTTCCTTTCCTGTCTTGCACACTTGCTTGCCATGTGATGCCTTCTACCATGTTATGATGCAGCAAGAAGGCCCTCACCAGATGCAGCTCCTCTACCTTGGACTTCCCAGCCTTCAGCCCCATGAGACAAATAAATCTCTTTTCTTTATAAGTTATCCAGTCTGCGGTACTCTGTTACAGCAGCATAAAATGGACTAAGGCACCATCCGCGGTAAATTTAAAAACATAAATCTATATCATGTCCCCACCTATGTGTCCAGCCCAAGTCCTGGGCTGGAACAAATCTCTGGGAGACTCTGCAGATCTGGACATGCCCAGAGCATAACCAGCTCCAGCTGTCCCAAAGGAAGTATGGGGAAGCCCCTGGGATAGGTGAGAGTCCAGGAAATAAAGCCAGGACACCTACACAGGGCCATCCTGGGGAGGGCCATTGGTCACTGCTACCCAAAGGGCTCACCAGTACCCTGGTGATTGTGACTTCCCCAAAGACTTAGCCAAGGAGCTGAACACTGATATCGGTGTTCTCAATTGCTTCCTACTTCTATTGTTTGTACTTTCACTCCTACATGAAAAACTTATTGATGTTAAATTCAATATATAAATAAGCATGCTATAAATTTAAAATAAAGAATTTTTTAAGTACTGATCTACTGAAGATTACTATGAAATATTTGTTTATGGTAGAAATGTATCTAAATTTTTAATTTGACAATTTCTTGCATAATGAAGTAATATTTCGAAATTAGTTGTCAGGAGCAATCCTCTCACATTTCTGCACGTCTTACAAACAGAAACACTGGCTGTCTTTGCTCTGGGCTGTCTTTTCAAGGATGCTTTGTAAAGCAAACAGTACTTGAAGATAGAGATATTGTCTCCTTCTGGAGCAAAGAACAGGTTTGCTTACAGCCCTGGAAGATAAAGATAGTATCTCCCTCCACAAGAGACCTACGTGCATACTGTACAGTACAATCAAAATGTTATTTCCCTGTAAGCAAAGAGAAAGCATGCCAACTGCCGATTACAAAAGATTCGGGTTTCCTAAGGTCAACTTCCTCTCTTCTAACACAACCTACTATATGTTCAAATGTCACCAGACTTTCTCATGTTGCCTTGCGGGGATTAGGGCTGAGGGAAGTAGCCCAAGATAATGCTGATATTCTGGATACTGCTATTGCTGTGAATAATGAAATCCTTTGTCTTTGATACCGAAGTCTCATGTCTTCTTCCAGCATCTGTAGCAAATTAAGGTGTTAGCTTGCAATTCAGGTAAAATATCAGACCCTTCACAGTTCTTGAAATTAGTTTTACTAAAATCACATTCAATATGAAGGTGCAAATTATACATGCATTTTAAAAATACTTTATTTTAAAAAATGGAAATTTCTGTTAAAATCAGGTTCATGTCATGTGGTCTTCCCTAATAACAGCTGTATTCTAGAGTTCCAGGGTGGTTTTATTTTATATTTTCTAAGAAAAAAAGGAATCACACTCTGATGATGCACATAAACTTCTCTTTTAAGAGATGAGCTTTTTTCAGTCTATGCTAATTGAAGGTTTTCAACCTGAACTTCCTCCAATTTCCTCCTGTCACTTCAGAAGTGTTCCAAATCCACACTGATTGTTTCTCCTTTTATTTTGTCTTAGAGGTATAATGGTAAATTAGTACAAAACGGCCCCTATGTATTATGCTTCCATGCATTTGTGCCCTTGTGTAGTTCTCTCTCATACTGAATCTCCGCTGCCTTGTAATCTACGGGACACCTTGGTTTGAGCCGTGGAATATGGCAGAGATGATGTTGTGTGAGTCACAGAGTTTGTGCCTTAAAAGGCTTTGAAGCTTTAATTTTCCCTGCGCCACCATGTAAAAAAGTCTGGGCCATCCTGCTGGGGAGGCCACATGGAACAAGAGGCCCTGTGGGATGGAAAAGAAGCCTTAGCGTCTCAGCCATCCCAATGAAGGGATGACTGCAGGAGGGAAACCACCTGAGATGCTCTGGTCCAAGCTGTGGCCACTCGAGGTGAGCTCAGCTGAGGGGAGGGGGAGCAGAGAGGAGACACTTGAGGGGAGCCCAGCCCAGCCAACACCCAGAATTGTGAGGGGTAATAGACTGGTGTTGTTTTATGCCTATGAGTTTCGAGGTGGTTTGTTATGCAGCAAGGCATGACTGAAACAGACATAAATGTCTCTCTTCTTTTCCAAAGCTAGCTTCTTCTGTTGAGAAATCTTTTTTTCTTTCTCTAAAGTCATCATCACCCAGTTTCTCTGCTGGCTCTTTTCTCTTGTCCTATAATGTGCTGTAGTCTCCTCATTGAAAATAAAAAATAAAAGCCCCCTTTGAAATAATAATACTCTCAAGAAACTGTCTATCTGCAGGCTTCCATACACCAGCAATTGTCTAGGAAAAATGCAATCGACACTCATTTTTACTTCACTTTTACTTTCCATTCATTTCTGCAGTCTGGCCTGTGCTCTTATCTTTCTACAGAAAGCAATGGCCTAAAAGTCACTTAAAAGTTGCTGATCCCCAGTCCTGATCTCAAATCTCATGCATTTGGAACTGTTTAGCATTGGACTCTAGTAAACACTGTATTTTTCAAATTCCTTCATTGGCTTCTAGGATTTATTTTCTTATAACGTCTCTGCTATGTTCCTTCTTAACATTTTTCTGGCTCTTCTTTCTCACCTGCCCCCCTGTTGAGGCACATCCACTGATTCTGTCCCCTCCCATCTCTCTTTATTCTAAACTCTGTACCATCAGTGTCTGTCAGTGTCTCAGTCTGTAATGTCAGTGTCTAAAGTCTGCATGTCGAATCCCATAACTTTAATTATGACCTCTATTAAAATGGCCTTCAAATTTTCCTAAACTTCTTTCCCAGGCTCTAGACTTTTGCCACATAAACGAGCCAGCAGAATGGACATCTCCAGAGAGTTCGTGGGAAAAACAGAATGTCAGACTCCACCCAGACCTATGAATCAGAATCTGCATTTTAACAGGACCCCCAGGCGATTTCTTTGTGCAGGAAAATCTGCCTTCAGTGTGTGTTTCCATCTACATTGGCCGAAACAAAAATAATCATTTCCCCTGCTCTTCCTCAACTACCAAAAAAATACACTCTTCCTTTCCCAGAGAGCCATTAATCATTAGGATTTTACTACCTACTTTGTCACAAAAACCCAAATCTTTGGAGTCATCCTCGACTTGTACTTCTCCCTTACCCGCCCTCAACTACAGTCTTAGCCCCAGGTGGATCCACTGAGCCCAGGGCCTTCCTCTCCTGTGTCACCTTCCTACTTGCAATATTGAGTGTATTACCTTTCCTGTGGACAATTACAATCACATCCAAACTGGACACCGCACCCCTAGCCTACTGCTCTTCCAATGCATTCCTTCTTACTGCTAGCTACTGAGTGCTTACATCAGAAAACAAACAAAAAATAAAATCAAAAGTACGAAAAAAAGTGCAAAGATTTTAAGAACAAACAAAAAATATGGTCAAAATAACAAGGAAGTCCATGATGACATATTCTTGCTCCAAATCATCATGGACTTTCCTTTTCTATGTACTATGAAGTATAAACTCTATGGCATAGCGTTCAAGACCTTCCAAAATCTAGCCCCATCCTGCCTTTTTCACACTTTCCTTCTACTCCATATTCTGATCCCTCCGCCCACGGTGGAATTCTTGTCCTTCTCCCCAACACAATGGTTGAAATGTCACCTCTCCTTCAAAATCCCTCTTTCTCTCATGTGCCCCCCCAATACTCCAGTCTAGAAATAGGCACTCCTCAGTCCTCTGAGCCTGCTTGAACTTAATGTAATTTATTCCGGATTTTAACACATATTTTAGTATGTTGACACATCTTCCTCTTCATTCATATATCTGTTCCACAGGTCTCAGCTGCCCAAGTTAGAGATGACATCCTGTTTATCTGTGTAGTCCCCATAATATTCAAGAAAATAAGTATTCAATATAAGTTTGTTGAACTGATTATTGAGTGTATTTAGGTTATCCACTGAGTTCAACCCTGTTGCTAAATTATACCTATTTTTAACACTAAATTTAAGAGATATTTTAAAAGAATCGAAATTTCCACACCAGTTTGTTTCATTATGTGTGGCAATCGCTGGTAGATTTCCTCCCACAGAACAGACTTTGTTGGAAATCCTGATAAACCTTGGACCACATCACCACTAGTGGACATAATTACAATTACATTCTGGGTGTGCTTTTGTACTCCCAGGTTAGCCAAAGTCCATGTTTCTTCTTCAGTTTACTTATAAATAAAACTACCGTTGCTAGGGATGTGTCATCAAAAAAGGCAACTCGGAAGCAGCTCCATTATCTCAGTATATAATCATGTTTAAAAGAAGATTTCCTGAAGGAATGTGGAGTGGATCCTGAAATAAAATTATATGATAGTTAAGACAAGTTGAGTTTGTTGAGAGAAAAAAAGAAAAGAAAAGAAAATAGGAGTTTAGAAGCTGTCAAGCCCTTATACTGTGGAACTTCATTGTGAAGAGTATTCAAGTACATGAGACTATAAATATTTTAAACTAAAATGATCAAATTTACATGGAAAGCTTTTTACTACATCAAGGAGCAGGAAGGAAGGAAAGATATTGTCAGCTTTTGAAATTCCAGTGTAAACAAAACATGGGAAAGTCTTTTAGAGGCCAGGGCATGTGTTCTCTCTTTTTCCTCTTTACAAAGCAAAGACGTTGCTTTCCTTACTTTAATGGTTAACTAAACATGGAATGTTTATGACTGATTATTCTGAAGGGATTTTACTCGGCAATCTCTAAATGTTACAATCCAGCACAGAGCAATTAGAAACAGGGAAAAAATAAATAGCAAAGAAAAAATAACTTGCTACATTAGCTTTGCTCCCAGAGAAGAATTTGAAATCTGCATCAGAATTAAATTCCCTTTCCTGGGAAGAAAATTCAGGATGTCCAATGACAATAGGCACAACACACTGGACATTCTGGATTCATAGGTGGAACTGAAGTTTTTTGGTTTTTCTATTTTTATTTTTTGGCCAACTTTAGAAGTTAGACAGGTACATGACATTATTACTTCCCCTATTGCCTGAAATACCTAGGAGCTGATTATATGTTATTCAGGCTTGATTTTTTTTTTTTCCTATTTTTTTCTTTTGGTTGCTGTTTGGTTTCTGTTTATCAGCCTTTTTATAAGAGAAGGTGGATAGTTGGAGAAAAGGAGGAGATAAAATAATAATCAGTTAACTTTATTACTCAGAATTGTAAGTCATTTTGTTAGGAAATAAACATCTTATGGTCCATGAGGGCGGGGACGGACTTTTACATTGTCACCTTCCCAGCATCTAGAATGGCCCCGACACACACTAGGTATGCAACAGATGTTCCTCAAATAAAGGGAGAAAAGTGAGTCAAATTAGATATGAGAATTTGTAAATTATCTAAGATGTCTTTCATTTCTATGAATAACTGAGAGTTGGCATTGGTAAAAGCCACATGACATACATCAGTTTGTGCCAAGAAATGCTGCAGTTTAGCTGTTTGGCTTTATAGGGTTGTTGTAATTCCTTCATCAACATCCAAACCCCAGGTTGCTTTAGAGTTTCTAAGACAGAAGCTTTCAAACTGCTTTTACTACAACCCAGAGTAAGAAATAAATTTTACGTCAAGACTCAGCACACACAGAGAGAGAGAAAGAGAGAGAGATTGAATTTAAAAACAGAAACAAAATTTCATGGAACAATACTTCCCCTTACAATGTAAAATGCACTGGTATATTCTGTTCTATTTCAGTTTTAAGTGCTGTTTGCAACCTACTAGATTAATTTCATGACCAATTAATAGGCTGTGACCTATAGTTTAAAAATTACCACTTAGGACCACCTTAGCTAAGCATGAGGGCTGAGAATGTTTGGACAGAATGGCCTGGCACAGAGGATCTGTAAGCTTCAAGTACCCTCAGCAATTGACTGCATCTTAGAATGTACAATTCTAGGTAAAAAAAAAAAAAGGTTAGAATGTCTTCAGATGGGCTGGGATTCACGCAAGGGCTCTGAAGCCAGGAAGAGCCCGCAGTTCTTCACAGTAGGGGATCTGCTGGGCTTTCAGTCACCTCTTGGTCATGAGCATCCACCGCTCACAGCCAGTGACTTGCAGTCTTCATGGGGCACACACAGTTGGGTTTTGATAGCTGAGTACAGCTTCTCAGCAAGTCCACATTGGTGAGGACAATGTGGCAACATCTTTAGTAATGAGGACAGAAAAAGAAGATACTCTTGCCATTGGCATCTGATAGGACTGATGCTAAACACAATGAGTCACTCTGAAGACTTGGAAGTCACTCTAAGAAACTGAAGCAAATACTGAATAAGTGCAAAGACAGCAATGGTGTTTTTACTTAATTATCTAGATACTATTTCTTCTTTGCTTTCATACGTTCATTCATCAAACACTGTGTATCTCCTCTGTGCCAAGCACTGATTTAACAACAAGGAGACCCTTAGTCCTGGTAGAGCTGCTTTGAGATCTGGGCTACGATATTCAATATATGATAGAAGACACACACACGTGCACTACTCCTTCACAGAGCATTGTGGCGCATCTTTCACAGAGAAAGATGAAACTCACTCATAAAGGTAAACTATTTCCAAGACACTCAAATGCGCTAGAAGTGACCACAAGAAGAATCAAGACGTGGAGTCGAGTCTACTCTAGTAAAAGTGGAGCTGATACAACCAAAACTATTTTCAACCCACCTTGCCTTCCTGTTCTTTCTCTAGACACATTTTATTCGTTCACCAGATTTGTACTGAATTTCCACTATATGCAAGGTGCCGTGTTAGGGGCTGGTGTCCAAAGACATGACAAGCAACCCAGCCCTCACAGCGCTCACAGGAGTGCAGAGATGCTCATACACTGATTTCCAGTGCAACTCAGTGGGTGCAATGAGGAAATACAAGTGAGGTGCAGTGAAAGCATAAAGGGAGGAACCCCTAAATCAGCAAAAAGAAGTCAGAGGCTTTTACAGAGGACGTGGTGCTTGAGCATTGAAGGATGAACAGAAATTTGCCCGAAAGACCAGAAGCGGGGACACTAAGGATGAAGGACACATCGCCAGCAAAGTTATGGGGTATGAAAAGAAGATGCAAGTTGGTGAAAGGGCCTACATTTCCACGAGAAGAGCTGAAGCTTGGGCTGAAGGTAGCCTGTGGGCCTTGCTCCGAGAGAGGTCCCGAGGGACACTGATTTGAGAGTCATGAATAAACAAGTGTCACTTAAAGCCATGGACATGGATGAGCATTTCTAGGAAGATTAAAGAACAGGAGGAGCTCAAAACTCCTGTGTTTAACTTGTACCTGAGTGACGGCTTCCTTGTTGTACTATTCCCCAGTCCTATCCGACTACATCGTCATCACAGCTGACGTTTATTGAGACTCCACCAGGAACTTCACGTCTCATCTGATTTAATCCTCACAACAGCCCAGTGAAATAGGTTCTATTGTTAGCCGCATTTTCCCAAGCTCACAGACCCAGTGATAGATGGAGTGAGGCTTTGAACAAGGCAGTCTGATTCCAGAGCCCCCGGGTACTTAGCCACTATGCTGTCCTGACATCGCTATATCACGTGTCCAGGCTCCTTTGCCTGGATAACACTGTCTACACAGCATGAGTCCCAGTGTCCTGAAGAAGAGGGGTAGCAGTCTGGTGGAGCTCTCTTCACACCCAAGTTCATTACCAAAACTCCCCTGTTCCTAGAATTACTTCTCACTGCCCCTTCCCGGGCTACCTTTGAGACTACTTTAAAGGTTTTAAGCTAGATCAGCTGTTGCTATTTGGCATATTCATTGTTGCATAATTTGCAAGTAACAGAATTAGGATTCAGTAAGATCATCTCAAAGTCTACTGGATAGAATCACTTCAAATGCATTTAGCAGCAGGAACTACCACGACCGTACTGTGCTAGTTTGGGCTATAAATTTCCTGAGAAATAGAGGTTAGTTTATACTTACAACAACTGTTGAATATAAATCAAATGAGAACTTCTGAAGCCAGATGATTCATTTGTTATTTTAACGTGCACTTTATTCTCTAAAGGATCATAGGATCTATGTTATCTTCTTTTTTACTCGGAACCTGAGTGGCTGAAGTAATCTCTGTGTCTTTGAGGGTAGAAGCCTTCATGGTCAACCAACATTCACTTGTCCTGTGAACTTGAACTCTTGTGTGATTTTACTGGTGACTGGATTTAAAAGTTCTATCTAGCTAGCTGCGTGAGAGTGACAATTTAAATAGCTCTCACAGAAGTCACAAAAACGCTTGGCCAAATGGGTAATAAAGTAGTTCCTTTAATGTTAAATGAGTCATAATTTAGCATGAAGCAGATTGATTAGAGAAACACTTGCAAGTTGGCAGTTGGTTAGGATCCCAGAATCATCTCCGTCATTCAGAGTGTTGCGATGGCTATTGGCACTAATACACAGCAAAGATGGGGCATGTCAAGAGTCCATTCAAACACTTGTGGGTTCAGAGATTCAAACCCAACTTGAACCTTTTGGTGTTTGAGTTTGTTAACTGTTGGCTAAATGCCACTTCCTGTTCCTAAGAAAAGAGGCTTGAAAAAGTCTCATAAAAAATGACTTAAAAGGCTTCCTTGACTTCAAAGGCTCTTACAAAACAACATTTTGATGAGTTAAGTGTAAAGGAATCAGAAACATACGGATTAAATTTCCTTTAATAGAGTCATGTGTCTAAAAATGGAGGGAGGAAAAAATGACAAGTTCATCTTGCTCAACATGTTTCAAAAATGTCTAGAGCGGCTATCAATTCCCAAAATAATCAAATTCTTCCATTCTAATACAATGTTACAACATAGTAACATCTAGAAAGGCAGGTCAAAGGGCCCAGCTGAATAAAGGTGAACACATTTGTGCAGGTCGAGTTATACCAGGTCACCCTGTCTTCAGTCCATTACGCCAGCCTCCACTGGAAAGGAAATTGCAATGTCACAGGACAGAGCCACAAAGAACAAAGAGAATTGCTAAACCGGACCTCTCACTCAGGTCATGCAATTGTCATCAACTCACCACACTGGTGCATTTAAAGCCAACTTTACTGTCTGAATGAAGATAATACAAACCAGCACTCATTAGCCATGAAGTGTCTTGCAAAAGACAGCATTACCTGTATGTATTTGATTTCCACATCATTAATCATAATTTGTGAGTTTCTAACCTTTGAAAATAAATAAACTAACGATTATTTTCCAAGGGGGGAAAATGTCTTTGGGCAAGAATATAAATGCAGAATATAGAAAGAAATAAAAAATTATTTGAACCAATGATGAACAAAGGCAAATTCTGGTCAAGAATTACCCCTTGTCAGTTTTGCCACTAATTTAACTGACAGACAGCTAACACCTGATTTATTCTGCATTTGAACATCTTATTAAGAACAAAGCATGTAACCTTTGAGGGCAGATGAAAACAAGACCATACATGTTTCACAGTGAAGCATCAGATATCAATGGACATAAGTTTTCCTAACTATTAAATGCTCAGTATAACCCAAGTTAATTTTTTGTAGTTGGCCAGATACGATGGTATAAATTTTTATAGCAATATTTCAAAAGATGGATCCCTGTGGTGATGGCAGTTTCAGACCATAAAAAATTTCTAAAAATAGACATTCCTTATTCTAATTTGCTTGTGACATGAACTGCTACGTTACCACATAAATGAGCTGCCTTCTTAAAACAAAATTAGTGGGAAGAATAGGTCCTAATTAATTGAATCCATAAGTACCTCTTCTAAAGAGTATAGTTTTATTTGTGTAAATATATGTCTCAGAAAAGGAAATAAATAGAACCTTCACATATTGGCTTAAGGAGTTCATTAATGTTTATATGTAATTCCAATGAAACTACATTGGTAAATGAATTTATAAAAGTAAATAAACATCACTATTTTTATTATTTTTCTTTCAACATATCTTTAAATTTGATTCAAGTAGACATGCACTATTTTAGCAACCACCAAGTGATCAAAAAACTAACTGCAGATTTTTGTTTCTTTACATGTCAAAAATCACCACGTCCCTAAACATGTTCCACAACCCAAAGACCCTAGAAGACTAAGAACCAACCTGGTCATGCTTCCACATCTCAGCAGAGTTTGGGGTTTCCAGGGGATGCTGCCAATGGTTTCACCTAATTTTAGCCTTAGTTACTAAAACAGATTTCTGATTGCTCCTTGAGGGAAGAGTTTTAGGAGAACTGCTGAACCAATTGCTAAAGAGGAAAAGAATGTTAAGAAGACCAATAAGTCATAATATTACAAAAGCATTCAAAGTAGTGGTTTTATTTAATTGCTTACGAAATCCCTGGAGGGAACTATTTGCTTTGATGGATTCTGATTTTCACTGAATTTACCTTGTCATTCTTCAGGAGATGTGATAGGCATAGAGCATTCCCATAACTGACACAACAAACATTCTTTCTTTCAGTAAAAATGATTTGCAATTTCCCCATTCTTCTCTAAATCTTGAGATTATCTACCCAATTCCCTTTCCAAAGATCTTGAATATTTTTCAAGGTGTCTTCACACATATCAAGTAGTTATGCTCTAATATAACATAATTGCAGGTCAGGAAGCCTTTAATCCAACAAATACCTCCCCTTCCAGGAATGCAGCACTTAAAATTCCGCTATTAGAGAACCACTGACATGGGTTAAATATTGTCCCCTGAGGTTTTCCTTCTAAAATTTATACCCTTCCAGAAGGGCCAGTAAGTAAGACACTAAAACCTCTGTGTTAATTAACTCACCAAATCCTCTCAGTATAGTTTGGGAATATAGGACGTCCATGAGTATGAGAAGGAGAAAAAGGACCAAGGTGATTCAAAGACAAGCTTTGCCAAATTCACAGGATTGCCCCAAACTAGTCCCGCTCCATATCCCCCAGACTGTGATCTTCTACCAGCAAAATTATGTTTCTTCCATACTACAATTTTTATGTGCATCTGTTAAAATTGTGTTACCTGATCATCAAATTCAAATAATGCAACATCATGTAGAAATCCCCTGAAAAGAAACAACAGCAGCAATGCCTCTTCCCAGGGTTTAATAATCCTTTCCTAACAGCCCAGACTGTGTTTATGATTGCTGCGTTTCTTTCACTGAAAGACTAGCTTCTAGTCTCTCAAAACCGTAACTGGAAAGGGGCTAGGGTGGTGAATAAAAACTTCTGGGAATTAGTTTTGAGATGAGCTTGGGTAACGTTTGGGATCAAAGCAGCAGGCAAAATTGAGAATGTGTTTGCAGTACACAGAGCAAAGGGTTCTCACACTTTTCAATGATCTTGCTACTGGGGTGGTGAATAATCTTTTTCTCACAAAGGAAATTCAGCTTGATTTACAAAAATAAGACTTTTAGGAGCTACAGTTCCCACCAGCTAGCTCAGTAGGTGGTAGCATATTCTTTGATAAATTGCTTTTGTTTCAATGTGTTGGGTTGTAAAACACAAGCCCTTATATTTTCTCTTTGGAGTAGATCTTGTATACTAATTTGGGTCTCTGCTATGGTTATAACTAAGTGAAAATAATATATTTGTATGGGTAAAAACCAAAAAAGGAGAAGGGAGAAATGAATAAATTTGATTTGTTAGGATAGTGGAATACTGGGAGGTTTTTTTCCAGCTATAATTCTTACAATTTTATTTGTGGAGTCATTTTTTTTGTTGTTGTTAAGAATTCTCACATGCTAATCACTTATGTTCAACCTTAGCTCCATTATACAGGATGGCTGAAACTTTTGAACTATTCCAGCAGGAGATGATTCAGCAAGTTCCACAAGCTTCTTTCTTGTATCTGGGTCAAAGTACCCTCAATATTCAGCCAACATCCTGTGCTTATCATCTCTGCCTGTAATATAGGTATCTAACCCCAAGTAGGAGAGATTGAGGCTCAGTCCCCAGCCCCAGAAAGCAAAGTAGGGCTTAGATAGGGAGCAAAGGCCAGAGACCTGGGAAGAACTCAGACCCAGTGGCCTCACAGAAGTCACAAGATGGGAACGCCATGACACAGAGAAAGGAAATATTGCAACTGTCAGTAAAACAGGCTTGCAACTGATTTATTTCATAAAATGCTAATTAAATTTTCTCAATTCTGGGAACTAGAATGGCACTGGAACCTAGATTGGCCTAACTTCCCAGGTCCAGCTGGGGAGACACTAAAGTACTCTAGCTGGGGAGTTGGATGTGGGTCAAACAAACCAGGTGTTCCCACCTGTTAGTCCTCCTCCTCCTCCTCCTCCTCCTCCTCCTCCTCCTCCCTGGGAGTAGAGACTTCTAAGAGTGTGCTTCTACCTCCAGCTCTTCACTCAGTCTCCCCTAGCTAGAATGTTCTATTCTTTTCCTCTACTGCTGTTTTTTTACTCTATTTCAAAGGCCCAAAGCCACTCCCGTTTGTCTCAGAAAGTAATTGCAAGCTCCTAACCAAAATCAATACTCTGCACTCCATGTGTCCCATTCACAGTAGTGCTCAGGAAATATTTTTGTTATTATTGTTATATTTTAATATACCATTTTATTTATATTTGATATATATTTATATTATGTTATTATTTTAAATATTATTTTTATTTATATTGATCACACTAATAATAATGTCACAGATCATAATTAACCCTGAATAAGGGAATAAAAATATAACTGGTCTTGACAAATTTAAATTCCATTCCCTTTTTTATAAAAATGGGTTCTGCGTCTGATGCTAAATGGTGCGCTGCATTGCTATTATATTCTCTCATTTCAGGGCTGTCTGTCACCCTGGCAGGAAACTCCGTAGGGGCAAGACTACCTTCTACACCTACAGGTGGCTTTGCTTTGAATCTGCTTTCAGAATCCAGGCTTTCTTCCATATCATTCAGGCCTTTGACAAATTCATGGCTTCAGTTCTGAACCACTCTGGTGACTCATTTTATTCTTTCTTTCTTGTTTTGAGTCACCCTAGTCTCTGAATCAGATCTCCCCGTAATTTTCCATCAACCTTGGTGCTGTTTCAAGCTTCTGCTTCCTTCTCAACCATGATTCAATTTCTTCTAACTAACTCTGCAACAATCAAGTAAAGATACTGACCAGCATTCAGGACCACGTACTATACGTGGGCACAGGCTTAGATTATGGCAACTAAGAGTAAGTGATATTATTTAGAGAAGATGTCCTGTTCTACCTTCTGTAATCCAATTCTTGCCAAAAAATAATAACAGCAATAATAACTCAAGATGCCTTTAAAGAAAGGAATATGAAAGGTAAACTGAAAATTTGGAATTAAATAAAAATTATGATACTTTTATTAATATACATGATAAAAGGGGAAGCTTGCATATTGTCTTTAGATTTTATTGTTCATTTTCAGTTTTTATTGTATTACCACTAAATAATCATATTTTAACTGAAGAACTCTGGGGAGTTTGTTCTGTTTTGTTTTGTTAATCTTACTAAATTTCTCATAACCTTCTCTAAACTCCACTTTGCTAATTTCTTCATTCAATAAATAGGTAAATATGAATAACTTTTTGTAGAAACAAGAAATAACTTCTTATTGAGAGGGCAGTTCAGCCTACTCAGTCCACTGACTGAAATCATTTGCCTTGGATATACTAAAATACTATTAAATAAAACCTTGTCTTTCAACTACATAATGTGGAAAGAATTAAGCTTCACAACTGGCTTTATGATGCCAGATATGGTCTTCCCCTAAAATTAAAACCTTAGTTTGGTTGACTTATCATAGCATTGAGAAAGAACAGAGACCTATTTTGTGTTTTGAAATAAACATAATTCGTAAATGCATGAGTTGGTGTATATGATAACAGACTAATGAAGACAAACAGTTAAATCTATTATTGAAAAAAAATGCCTGGGATTCTGCTGGCTGTATTCCCTCTTCAATCGTGAACAATAGATTTGACTTACACCCCAAAATTCCATCTTCTCCAATACATAGTATTTCCTTTAAAAAAAATATATATAGCATGCATATATACAACTGACCATTGAACAATGCAAGGTTTGGAGCACTGATCCCTGTGCAGTCAAAAATCCACGTGTAACTTTTGACTCCCAAAAAACTGAACTACTAATAGCCTACTGTTGACCTGAAGCCTTATCAATAACATAAACAGTCCATTAACACATAGACTTTTATGCATTCATGACATACCCAACTTTTTAAAAATTTTTTCACTATTTCAAGGCTATGTGGTTTGTCTGTGAGTTTTTCAAATTGTGGCAAATCTCAAAAAACATTGACAAGATATTTATTCAAAAATATTTGCATATAAGCAGACACATGCAGTTCAAACCCATGTAGTTCAAGGGTCAACTGTATATATATAATACATATATATGTGTGTGACCCTGATCAGGGTCATCATATCCCACCTTTCTACAGGTCGGGACTAAATCATTCATTTAGAATAGAGAACGTGAATTTTTCTGTTCTGGGGGCTAGAAGCTTGAAGCTTGAAAAGAGAGAAAAAGAGATGTCAGTGCTCCAAAATACACACACACACACACACACACACACGTACATACATGCACAAACTTTTTTCAATATTAAGTCAGCCAAGACTAACCTTATTTTCTGTTCAAATGAGAAGTTGTAAAGAATATATATAATTCAGTTCAAGGTCTTTTGTAGAGTCAAAAATCACATTCTAAATCACCCCAGTGAAAAATTCACACCAAAATTTTAAATGCATTCGAATTACCCACATGGCTTTCTTTTAATAAAAGTTCTGCTCTTGAAATCAATAATTTGAATAAAAATTGAAATTTTTTCTAATACTGACATTGTACTTCTTTGGTTTTTATCAGAAGTTTCATCAAAATGAAAAATCCTAATGAAACATTTGTGGCCTGAAATAAAGGATAGGTTGAATCTGTTGCCTGCTCTCTGTCAGGTTAGTTAAGCCACAAACCTAAAGGAAAGGTGACGTTAACCATAAAGACAGATCAGTAACTGCTGTAACTGCTGATCTGTCTTTATAGTTAATGTATTCTACTCTACTCATAAGACCATTTTGATTTTTGCAATTTTTGTCAGATAAATTGCACTAACATATTATCCATATATAACAGTTGGAAGTAACCACCAACTTTTTCTCACATACAGAAAAATTAGCTCATTGGATTTGTTGTCATAAGCACAACATTACAAATTCAGACTGGAAATAAACACTCTCAATTGATAAATAACATAAGTAATTTTTGAGAATGATTATATGGGAAGCAATTATGTATTTTCATCTCTTTTTCTGGCCTACAAACTTAAATTTTTACATATAATTAGAATAAACTAAGTAAAAATGATGTATTAATGTAAAAAATGTTTATTTACCCCAGTGGCTGATTTTAAAAAAAAACATGAATTTGCACTTGACTTCCTAAATTTATTTACAATTTAAAGTGAACAATTGAAATAGTTATCTGGGAAGTAGAATTTTGCCAAAAACATCTACAGACTGAGGTAAAGGTATTTGCTGATTTGATTTACTCCCTTTCTTCCTCACTTTCTCCTTTATCAGTCTTCATCACCTTTCTCATTGATAGATACAATGAACCTGCTACACTCCTAACTCAGTGGTGTGGATTCTCATTGCGCCCTGTCTCAGGCCACGCGGTCCTGATGAGAATCAAGCATGACCTTAAGGAGAGTGTTCATTGTAGAGTATTAGCTGATTGGCTATATTTTGTGCACTTTCCACAAATACTTTGGTGTATTTATGATGGGAGAGAATTACATTATCTGCACACAGTGTATGTTAGCAATCCTAAAAAATGTACATTGTACAACCTATCAGATGTTTTGACAGACAACTTTAAAATTCCACCTTCGCAAGGCCCAATCTTGCCACCAAAGAAATTATTTCTTGGGTCGTACCTGGAAGCAAAGTTAAATAAAGAATTATTGGAGTTTATTATATGGCATCATCAAGAGTAGAAATACAATATAGGGTAAAATATTAAGTAAATGATTCTTAAGAGTGCTTTTCCATTCTGAAGTCCAGTCTCCCACTAGCAGGAAGCAATAGGACATCATTTTCCAATATGTAACTTCTTTTATTACACACTTGAGATTTCAGACTATAAATGGAATTACATGCTTTCCTCTGGTGAATCATGTTCCTACATTTAATGGTCTGCCAAAATTTGAAATCAGAAAGGAATCTTTCCTTACCGTACTTTAGAATAGACATTGGGTTGTCTGAATTTTTTTCCCAGTGCTCTAAGTATCAGTGGGTGGGGATTAACATTAGTGAAGACTAAAGTAAATGTGCAGGGGTGGACATCTCCATCGTCCTTTCATCTCTAGCTTTGTGCTTCACCCTAAGAGGTGGCATAAGGAATATTATTTCGTCTTGGAGCTCCTTGGTGAGTGAATGATTTTTGACTGAGTTAT
Source organism: Daubentonia madagascariensis (assembly GCA_023783475.1). NCBI lineage: Eukaryota > Metazoa > Chordata > Mammalia > Primates > Daubentoniidae > Daubentonia > Daubentonia madagascariensis. Next base: position 2,662,930 of record JAKFHU010000760.1, read on the forward strand.
ATCTTCCTCCGTACAGGAAAATTGATTGTCATAAGCTTTGTAGAAACTAGTAGTGAGACCACGAGGACTTGTAATGCTTGCTGAGGCTGTGTGAACAATATAGAATGTAGCAGTGGGAAGGGTAGTAAAAGGAACTGGACGTTTTATTATAGCCTACAACTTCTTTTCCTAGTCCAGACTGAACTGTGAAATATATTTTAAAAACTAAACTCCTTGGGGGAAAAAACTGTCTTAGCAAGCATCAATTTTAGGGTCTTCAAATTAGAGGATTTTCCAGAAAAAGATTTTGTAAAAATAAAGAAAAACTAATAATGTGATTTAAAATCATTATGAGACTAAAGCATGAACAAATACACAAGAAAAGTTCAAACTGATCAGAACTGCCAGGATATTCTATTGTTTTTCTGCTCTTAGAAATGCTAACAGAGAAAATTACAAGTTTGTTTGCAAGTATACAAACAGCTGACAAGATAAATATTCCATACTAATGGTCAGTCTTGTTCACCTACAAATGTATATCTTGAAAACGAATCATGAATATTGTTTTATGAATTAAAAAAAATCTAAGGTTCAAAATCTACTGTAGGGGAGAAAAAGTGATATCTTTTCCTCACCCATCACAAAGCTCATGGCTGACATCCCTATAACAAAACACAGATTGACATTAAAGCCTAAAAAATTTATTTAACTAAAGTTTTATGTGATAGGGGTGCATTCGGAAATGAAGACCCAAAGACGCAAGGAAAACTGTATATTTTTACGCTTAGGTGTTTTGAAGACTGGACAGTCGTGTAGAAGCGTTATTAGACAAATAGGGGCGTGACCTAAGAGTAATAACTGGGGGGACTTAGCAAGGCCTGTTTGTTCAGATTCTTCTTGGCCTCTTGGTAGGGTAGGACCTCTCTGGAATGAGGGTCTTTTGACCTGCTTCCAGAGGAGGCAGGTCAGAGAATTTTTTTTATGGCCTCAGGGAAGAAAGACAAGAGAAAGTCAGAGGGTGACCTTCCCAGGGTCTGGGAGAGGTTCTCATTTTCCTTCAGTTTAAAATATTCAGTATGCCAAGGTGCCAGATTTGGACGTAGCATTTCCTATATATACTCCATCATTACAAAGCAATGAAAATAATATTAATTTTTCAAAGAAAGTCATTTATTCCATTTAACCCCAAAATGTGTCTCTGGCTGGCGATATTAGTGATGCATGTCATTTTTCCTCAATTTTATGCCAAAAGAAAACAAACTTATCATGAGTCTTAACAGATTAATCCTCATGTTTATGACTGACTTTGCATTTTATGATTTCTTCCAGTGTAGGGAAACCAGGGCTTGGGAAGCTTAATGGTATTCTTATTGAGTTCCTAGCAGCTATAAGATGCCTTTTGACCTCTGTACTTGTGCACATAGGTTGATATTTTGAACCCATAAACCCAGAAAGATTTGCCTTTTAAAAATGGCTTAACAGTAGTTTGAGTGATTTCAATGATGCAATTTTACCTGAATTCATCAGGGACAAAAATCAATGGCTTCTATAAGACATCTGGTCTTGTTTCCTGCTGGTTGCTCGGAGCATCCGAAGTCCCCGATGGCCCACACGAGCACGTAACAAAAAGCCATTGCTGGATTGATTGACGCTTCCATTTGTTAACTTTTATGAAGGTGAGTTATACTGAACAATAAAAAGCAGTATATTGTTTTGTCTGTTTCTTAAAATATTCATGTCCCCACACAAAATGTAAATAATCCCTATGATTGCTTGATGGGATGAAGTAAATTGGCACAAATCTGGGTTAATTGTCCTATCAGATTTCTATTATCTCTCAAAAGAAAGACACTTAAATCTTTAAGGTTTTGAACCTTCCAATGAATATCCATGTGAAAATGGTTTTTAAAGACGAATAAAGTACGCCTTTTATTTTGCGTTTCACTACAAAGATCAATATAATGACAGTATTAACTAAATTTTGGTCCAGATGAAATCAGAGCTGTCTTTGAGGATCTCATGATATCTCTCTCTCTCTGTGAACTGTAAAATGAGAAACCTTTGCCCAGGCATGTCCTCTGAGTGCTCTTCCTGCAGTTGGATCATTTCATCATTAAACAATAACGATTACACATTTTTCCCAGTGATACACATTTCTTTGTTGTTGTTGTTGTTTTTAATTCTCAGATTTGAATTTCTTTTGTGGCTATAACTTCTCATTTTGGCTGTGGCTCTATATTGAGTTACTTCCAATACAGCACTTAATCAGAGCTAGTTCTTTAAAATTAACTCAGAGTCTAAGAAAATAAACTTCCTGAACTGAAGAAGAAGAGAAATTAACAACATTCCATTTCAGAATGTGACAGGCAATATGAGAAGAATTTCCCCCTCACAAATGTGTATTTTCTTTATCTGCTCTGCACTTGTTCAGTACACTAATACTAACAAACAGAAACCACGTGCTTATAAATCTATTATCTATAGTATATTTTTATTGTGGATGATTCCTTAATGTAACCAAAATGTCAGAGTCTAGTGAAAGAAGATTTAACTATATAGGGAGAATGCAATTGTTAGGAAACTTTTAAAACATTTCTGAGAATCTTTTAAAGTAAATTTATTAGAACTCTTGGAAATATAGTATTATTTTCAAACTCTGAGAAAAATAACTTCTGAAGATCTCTTTCCAAAATGCCAGAAAAAAAGGGCATGTTAAAGGCCCTCTGTTGGTTCATTTTCCTTTTGGAGCAATTTCTGCCTCTCCCAGCTTTATTTCAGCTTGAACCATGGTGAAAAGTGATTTCAACATTTGACATCCTGATGTGTTTCCTTTTATAAATAGTAAAAATCATGTAAATTGTTTTGTTTAACCTTTCTGTTTGGACCACCAGGAATCTGAGAAGAAGTTGCAGCTCATCTTTAGCAATGTCTCAGCTATCGTGCACGTCTGTGTCTTTGCTGCGTGTGGCCTGCAGGGCGGTACTCCCGCTGTGCTCTTACCGGGGCCTGAACTTTCTTTTTTTCAATTGCAGGTCCCTGTCTTCCTCCTTTCCACTGCTCCCTACCCTGCCCCCACAGATGCCCACAGACCGGTTACAATTCCTACACATGGTCTCTGTTTGGAAAGAGAGTATTTGTTATTCATGACCAGGTTTTGCAGTTGCTTCCACACCTACCTCAGCCCCGTCCACTCCGAATCACGTGCGCTAGGGATGGGCCTGGGCAGAGCAGTCCTGAGTCTCTAGAAAGTCGTGTCCACACCCTGGGCCTTTATAGGTATGTGACAACACCAAACCTGGGTCTCCGATAGATATTTATTGGGCTTCCATTCTGACATAGGATGCACTAAACTTTCTGCCTAAACTCATAGGAAATAGCCTTTGAACTAAGAACAAACATCATTCTGTAAGCCTGAGAGGGGCTCCCACGGTTTCAGGTCCTCAGGCTGCCTCTCTGTCCCCTCTCCCATAGGGAATGAACCACTCACCTCTGATCCATCCTGGCCCCCTGCCATCATCCGGGAGTGACATTCCCGTTGTCCTGCGTACTGCTTTGCACAGCAGTCCAAAAATCTGCAAATCTCAGACGTGTAGCTGAAGGACTGTGTTCTTATTCATATATATTGTTTACCAAGGAAAAATATAGACCAGAAAAGAAGGAGAATAACAAAGAGATCTAAGACATGATTGAAGGAAAAAATCATTTTTTAGAATAAAATTGCTAAAAAAAAAAAAAAAAAAGGAGATAGAAACTAACTGCCCAAAAGATGACAATACATGGACTTGTGCATACATTTCCTTTTATTTCCTCCGAGGATCTTCATCCCAGATCATAATTAATAACACTTCCACTCCAGAGTAGTTTCTCATTGAGTAGATATCACTACAAAACCCTGCTGAGTTTTTTCCTCTCCAGCCAAAAGCTTACGGGGAGGAGAACTGGGTTTATTTTGACCACATCATATCACTTTCTGATGACTTCAACAAGGGCACCTTCAAACCAACAGGTCCAAATTCTGCTAGAAAAAGTATATATTGTTGTTGTTGTTTGCTTCGTTTCATGTGGCATTTGTTCTGTCCACATAGATTGATTTATGTCAGCAGCCTCTCCTGCTGACACGTTTGAATAAGATGATTCTGTTAAGTGGCAGAGTCAGAATTTATGTAGCTATGTGGACAGGGAGGCAAATCAATCTTGGTCTCATCTCTCGTTTATAGGGTGAAGGAAGAACAAAATAACTATTGTCCCATATTGGCTCCCTGGACACATAACAGGCTTCCAAAACCCCATGCCGTGCACATGCTGTGGCCTCCACTTGGACGGACTCCCTCGCCCTTCTTTTTTTTATTTTTTGTTTGCCAAGTTGTTATCAATCCTAGAAGTCTAGGTCAAATACAACATCCTCTGCTAAGCCTTGCCTGGTTTCTCAAGGCACAGGGAGTGGTATTATCCTTGGCACTATCCCTGGTGCTCCATAACAACGCAGTTGTAGCTCTGAGTTGCCACTGAAAGTGCCATATGCCGTGGACCTTTTTACGTGCCCACCTCCCTCATGATACGCTGAGTTCCCTGAAGACAGCACTGAGAACTACGAACTCACCTCCAACACATGGACGTCACCTAATAGACATTCAATAAATACATTCTGAATGTGTGAGCGCCTTCTAGCTTCTCTGGAAAGGGGCCAAATTATTCATAAAAGGACATAAAATATGGCACTTATGGGCTGTAAAATGCCTAAAAAGGTTGGAGGGAGAAAAGGGAAAATAGGAAAAGCAAAGTAAATGATTCAGGAAAGTGTACCACACAGAGGGACCCTTCAATTTCTTCCTCATTAGTTGATTTATTTTGACCAAAAAGTGCTAGATCCAGAATTCCATAAAAGCTTTCCCTTTGAACTCTACCATGCTTCATCAGCAAACACAACTTGTCACGACATAAGGCTGTTTTCTTATTCCCAGGCAACTCTTCACCATGACTTAGAATCTTAATCACTGGCAAGATTAAGATTCTAAGATTAAATCTTAGAGAAATTTTAGTCCAACCAAATGATAAGTATCTGCTATAATACAGTTCTTAATTTTTTGTACAAACAAAACTATCAGTAGCTTTTAAAAATTCTACCATGACATAAAGTAAAAGATCATTTTTCTCATAAAAATATATATATATTCATAGACTTACACATATTTTATTCACTATAAAATATAAGGGCATAAAAAGTGTCATAGGTTATTAAAACTACTATAAATTGTTTTGCTCTGAGTTTTAAAATTCCCATGCAACTAATTACATTAAAATTATGCTATTAGATATAAATTACTTCTGGGATAATTATAAAATACAAGATAACACTAAAATTTACAAAACCATTACTGGAAGTAAATTGAATAGCTATGACTCAGTTGCATACAGCTTTAATTCAAGCTTTGCTATCAGTAAGTTACTATATTATGATATAAAGTCACAGGTGGGTGTCTCTGACCACCAGCTATTTCAGGAGGTGAGAAGGTCTCTGACAGGCTTCCTCCCAGCTCACAGTTGCTAGGAAATAGTTCTTACTTTGAGGACTGATATCCGATTTATTCTCAAATGTCTGAGTTTAATCCCCTAAATCCCTCTTGCAGAACATATGAGCTGTCCTCTCATTCTTTCGCTATTGTGGAAGTCTTTATTTTAAGAAAGAAATTAAATTTATCACAAAGAAATGATTCTATGCAACAAAAATATGACATACACAGAAGGAGATATTTCCAAAGGTCCAGCTATATTAAACCACAAAATTAGGTAAGGGACAGAGGGTCCCCTTAAATAAATGGATTATTCCTATCTTTGGCACAAGCTTTTTTATTTAAGTTCTCAAACTTAAATAGTGTGCTAGAAACTTCTAAAAAAAATTCTCAGGATTAACTTAAATTATCTTTTAAAAAGATAAGAAAAACATTGTTATTGAAATCTGCAAATGTGAGCCCAATCCAATTATTGTTGGAATCTATTAAGAAAATAATATCTGAAATTAGTTTTCAATTCTTGCAGATGTTGAAAGGAATTTCTAGTTTTAGCACAAATGTTACCACCAAATCACTGAAGGAAATGAGTACATCCTAGGTATTACTCATTCATATCGATCGAAAGGTAATTTGAGCATGAGTCAAGTTTTCTTACCATTGCTTACACGTGTCTTCAACTTGGAATACTCAGCCTGCTATGAAAACTTCACGCACCATAACATCTACCTGGCTGTCATTTGGTGTGATAGTGTCTTTTATGTATTAAGTCACCTTGAATTACTTTCTTGTTAGCTCATTAAGAATTAAATTACTCCTAATTGCCAATTTTAATCCCCCAAAAAGAAGCTACTTTTGTCTCTTTGACTGCAAAAACATTCTCCATAAGCACAATGGTGGACCTCATGGATACTGTCATTTTGTGCTACTTCAAAAGCCACCAGAGTGCTTCCCAACACAACAAAAGCTACATGCTCTCATTTTAGGCACTAGTCTGGTTCTAAAGACTAGCCCAGAAGCAGATATGGAATGGGATTAATTTATAAAGTGACCATCAAGATAATACAAAATATGTTTTCTGTTAAATTTTTAAGTTTTCAAAACAAAAAACACCATTATAAATGCTTGTAGAGAACTCACAGATCCCAAAGAACATATCTGAGGAATATCCAAAAATCCCATTTTGAGAACCACTGAATTAGAAGATTGAACACTCTTACTCCAGCTCCTAGAGACTTACTTTAGTCAAGTTCCTAGATGCTCTCTAAATTGAGAGTCAGGTATTCTCAACAGGGTCACCACCATAAGTGCATGCACTAACTTAAATGCCAGCTTTTCCTGAGTGAATGCAGCGAACGAGACAGATCAAGTCACCTGCAACAACAGATCATGTAACAGTGAAGTTCAAGGGACATTTACAGATGATGACCAGTGATATGAGCATGGAACAGAAACATACTGAGTCATCCCTGTGTGGTAAGGTCCACAGCAAAGACTTCCGGCAGTCAACGGGACAATGGATTTGAATAAACAACAGCTTCTATTAGCATAATCAAAGGTAGCAAATGGAAAATCTCTGGCAGGTAGGTTCAGCAATCGCAGGAGGAAATCTTGGTAACATGTCCCACCTACCAAGAAAGATCTCAGTCCTGCCTTGCACTGATGGCATGAATATAATTGGCTGCTAAATACTGCTCTCTAGATATCCCAAAACTAGGTGTCTAACTTTGAAACAACCTCCTAAATACCTCCAGGGTAAGGAAGTCTGCTGGAAAAGGCAATTTATAATAGTTAATCTAGACAGTTTAATAAAGTTAGAAATATTTACTTTTACAATAACTGTCATTTTAAAAGTATAAACTAACAGCTACTTTATTAAATGTTTATGTCTTGCATCTTATTTATTTCTCACAATAATGCTATGAGGTCGCTGTTGTTATTCTTGGTTTCTGCAAGACTTAGAGAGGTTAAGTCAACCATGACAGTTTCTACTATAGGTACTAGTGGGTACTAAACTAGATAGTATACTCTATATATAGTCCACTATCCATTATAGAGCAGACATCTTAAAATATAACCATATATTCTACCTTGTGCCCATTAAATTCAAACTCTTCAGGTCAATCCTTTCCTTGACTTCATAGCATTTCATACATGATATATGAAGTGCAATGTCCTTGTCTTCAACTTCCCACTTTTGTCCTATTTTTCTGTACCCACATATTCTCCTCCAGTTCATGTAAACATATGCAAACATATTTGGGGTATATATTAGGAAAAAGATAACCAACAGAAAACGTTTACAGTAATAATTCACCAGCACTTTTACAAAAGATGAAAGTGGGCTTTTCAGGAAGCACACACGATAACACAGCCCCACTGTCTGAAGAACGCCACCTGATGAAAATAATAAACAAGAAAAAACTGAAAAGCAGGCAAAAAGGCACGGGAGGCTTGTGGTATGGCCAGAGAATAGATTTCATTTCATATCAAATGCCCAGACTCACATAAGGAAGCTGATCTTGATAACTAATGGCGTTTCCTAGGGTATTTCTTAAAGAAAGAGAATATTTTAGCTTATAAATATTTCCAGTAAAAAGTAGTTTGGAGATCTGAATTCCCCAGATAATCACTTTAATTCTCCCCTCCTTTTTCTACTGATAAGCACAAACTGTTTTGCCATTTAACTATATTTACTTTAGAAGAAAATATCAGATGAGTAATTAGATGATATTTTGATTTAAATATTAATAGCTTGGTCAAATCTAGCTGACAAATACATAGTGTTCTAAGCACTGCAGTGCATGAAATTTTTCTTTGAAATGAATTTATATCTTGTCCTTGTTTGCCTTGATCTTGTAGATGAGGGCTCTACAGACACTTTGTAGCTCTGCTTTCTAAGACTCCCTCAGGTATGTTCCCAAAGTCACACACCATCTAAGATACAAGACCTGGATAATTCATTTCAAAGAGTACCATGTGTCTTTCTCTGGGTGCGCACTGTACTTGTGAATTACCTTTAGTCACCCTGACTCAGCTGTCCACTCTGCAGAAATCTGAGAGGGAAAATAGAGTCTGAAAGTCACACTTTTGGTTTTATTTATTAGCTGGAGAGGAAAGTCTTTAACATTTCTATTCTGATAGTAAATGTAATTATTGTCTACAAGCCTCTTGCTAATGTGAAAATGCCATCCTTTCCTGGCCATAACACTTCAGTTGTCATGAAACTGAGTAAAGAAAAACCACTGGTTGGTCTTAGCAGAGTGTTTTGACAATTTTGTACATTTCCCTTTAAACTCACTAATCATCGTGATCTTGGCAGTAAAAGTTTTCAATGTACTCACACATCAAGAAGAAAATACCTACAGCACTGTTTTCCTTTCTGCCTACCTCCCACATTTATTAGCCTAAGTTACCACCCATGTAAATATGAGTCACTTGTTTTTGGACATGTGCTTTATAATCATTCACCTCAGGATACACTCATCTTAGATCAGGCCGTAAGCTCCTTAGAAATACCAACCACCACCCAGGATCAGGAATCAAACAAAAATATCCTATCACAGAATAACAAAATAGAGTAGAATCTTTTTTCAAAAACAGAAAAGAATAATTTAAAATATTCTGTGCATTTTATAGTTACAGCTTGAGCAAAAAAAAAAGTGGATTAAGTTGTGATAGAGGGAAAAAAGGTAAGCAAAGACCTAAATACATATATGGATATATGGTTTCATGCTTTTCTATAGAATCTAATCCAATTCCTGATGGAAAGATTTAGATGACAATCACACACTCAAGAAACACTTAGCGAAAAAATGAATAAATGTCTTACATTGCTTTTTTAAGTTAAAAAATTATGTTTGGTTGTTTATATATTTATTTATTTGATGTTCATTTAAAAAATAATATTCAACTCCTACTAGTTGTAAAAACTGTACTGGACCCTAACGCCACAAAGGTGAGCAGGAAAAGAGGCAATTACAGCATAATATAGAGGCCTCAGTTGAAGGAGCTCACAGGAAGGGAGGTGGCCCAGGAATCCCATGTGAGATACTGAGGAATTCTTTCCAGAGGTGCAGGCTTTTACATATCTGAATGACAATGAGCAGTTAACCTGGTGAGGCCATGAAGGGGAGTTGGCTGGGTGGGAAAAAGTGTTTCAGGAGAAGAGAAAAAAGGGAGGAAGGAAGGAAGGATAGAAAGGAGGGAGGAAGGGAGAGAGGAAGGATAGAAAGGAGGGAGGGAGGGAGGGAGGGAGGAGAAGGGGGGGGTGGGCAGGCAGGAGCCAGACCACCACTCAGGGACCACTCACCTATAAAGCAGTAAAACAGAGCCTGTTTTCTCACTACTTTTTCTTTTCCCGCAACCACAGATTTGTATTAGTTCCATGAGGTCCTTATAATCTACAAAACATACATTTAAAATGCCTTGACTTTCTTATTTTTCCTTCCTTAATTGGTCAAAGCTTACTTGTAATATTTATTACTTTTCTAAAGATGAATTTTAATCTTTAAAAGATCTAAAGTTCTTTCTTAAGAATTATTATAAAATATCCAATACTGAAGGCTTTTAAATCTTAATTCTTGAATTCTTTTGCTGAAACATCCATAAGATGAGCTATCCATCAAAATAACCTTGGGGAGAAAGCTTTGCCTTGTGTTAGTATAATTTTATATATAAGAATGCTCTTAGGTTGAAAACTCTGCCTTTTTACATAATCAATGTATAATGTGTAGAGAATAAAAAATAACCTAAGCAAGCTTTATTTTTAACACTGAACTGTCCTTTCAATAAAAGTAATTGTACATAAGTATTATTTAAATTGTATTCATTAAGCTGTATGTATGTATTTAGATAATTTTTAAATGTCTCTATCATTCAGATAATTTCTAATAATCAGTGGCAATATTATCTTGTATTGATATCAGTATTTCATCTCAAAGAATACTGACATGTTTTAATATGTATAAAATTATATTGAGCATTTTACGTTATTAGTGTGTGCATCAGTATTATGGGAAAACATTCCAAAATGGTTTATTGTAAAAATGATAAGATATTATATAAAGTTTGAAAAATATAGAAGCTAAATCACTCAAAAGTTTACCACCCTCGTGGAACAACTATTGGCATTTTACCTACTGTAAAGTACGCACAAACTGGGTGTAAATGAGGTGTGTGGAACAACCAGGCAGACACATTGCCCAGTGTCTTTTTCCTGCCTCTAGCACTGACACCTTAATTTTTCTCTGTAACCCTCTCTCTGGCTTCCAGCCAGGGCTCGATGCCAGGACAGGCACATTTCTCCCTGGCATAATTTGCAAGATAAGCCCCAGAGTCACTCACAGCCCTTTCATTTGCAGGAAGTGCCATCCCGACATCATAGACATCTGGATTAATGTTCCTTGGGGATATCACAAGTTAGAACCGCCCTCCCCACCACCACCACCAAAGAAAGGGGAGGGGCGGGGGGAGAGAGAGAGAGATATAAATGATTGAAATCTTAATTCAAATACCTTTTAATCATAATCACAGTATTATATGATCACTGGCTGATTAGAACGTAACATAAAAATTCTGAAAAGTAATTATTCAGTTATATAAGAAAGTTACATTAATCCTAGCATTCCCTTATGGCAAACACTATTTTTATTTAAACACATCGGAAAAAAACATTTTATCTTTGACATACAGAGAAGTGGGCATTTTTTCATTTGGTATATTGATCATTATGAGTTTAATTTCTATTGATCCTTTTTTAAAGATACCAAAAACTCCACAGTTATAGAAAAAAATCAAAAACCTCATGACAGTTAGTACATGAACGTTTTTGAGAGAAATTCTACCTCAACAAACTCTGTGCATATTCTTTCTGTGCTTGCTGAATGGCTCCGAGGGAGTGTTCTATGGAGAGACATCCACAGGTAACACTGGTTATTTATTTCTTTCCTAACCTACCTTCAAGATTCCTCTTGCTACCTGTTCTTTTTTATCCAATCTAGGAGAAATCTCAGCTTTCAGCCCACCTCCTTCCTGGCTCCACACTCAGTCTTCTCAACCTCCTCTGTTTCCCAAAAATTTCCAGGACATTGCACAGCTTAATGGGCTCCTGGCCAGTGCTCTACCAGATACAAATTAACCTTTTTGGAGGACGATTTGGAAATATCTATCACAATGTAAAACATTACCATACACCCTTATTTCTAAAAATTTATTCTACAGAAATCCAGCACACAAAAGTATATTATGAAGAGGCTTTGAGGATTGTTGGTAAAAGCAAAGTATCAGGAAAAAATCATAAGTGCTTTCAACAAGAAATTGGGTAAAATAAATGACAGGATAGCCATACAATGACATATTCGATTAAAAGCATCTCTCTGCATTGACTTGAAAAACACCCATGATAAATTGTTGAGTGAAAAATGTTGCAAAACAGGCAGAATATGATTCCATTTACATTATACATATGTAAATGTACATATTGTGTGAAAAAATTCTGGAAGAATATACACCAAACTGTGAGCAGTACTGATCTCTAAGAAGTAGGATTACATGGAAAGCTTTTACTTTCAGTTTTGTTCATTTTTATGTTGAGTTTTTTTGTAATCAGCAAATATTTCTTGATATTAAAAATGACTGTTAAGCTATAATAATTATAAAATTTGGTACTAGCTCAGGAATAGAAAAATTGAAAATTATGCCTATTATGTATGGAATTTAGTATATGATAATGGTGACATTGTAAAATAATAGGAAGAAAAATGGATTATTTAGCAAACTATATTTGATTATCCACTGGAAAAAATTAAACTAAATAATAATTTCTTTCCTTATTCTGAAGCATACAAATGATTTCCAGATTCATCAGAATTTTGAACCTAAAAAAGTAAAATCATAAAAGTTCTAGATTAAAACATAGGTAAATAGTCATACAATGTTAAAAGCATGTCACAAAATCTAGAAACACCAAAAATTTAGTGTTTATTTTCTCAGAAGGCTGGGATATTAGAAGACTTTACATTTATTTGTTAATATTTCAATATTGTTTGACTTTGAACAATAAATACTAGGCAAGTAATAAACAAATTTTTAAAAATAGATGGGTTTAGAATGGCAATTTGAAGTTTCACTATATAGTTGTAAATTTCTATGCCTTCACCCCACAACCAAGTCATAGGAAGAACACATTTTATATAAAAATTATATCTATATAATTATATATTATATATAGACACACACACACACACATTCTATTGAAAGGTCTATAGTTTATCAATGATGCATGGTACAACATGCCAGTTCATGTTTCTCTGTTGTCACTAAAGTCAATTCTATTCACTTACGGAAAGAAGACCCTTAATATTTCCACTAAGAGGTCTTTGAGATTTATAAACACATGATCACATTCTATTTACCTCCCTTACAACCAAAAAACAAAAACAAAACAAAAATAACTTTTATTTTCTGACGGAAAACCAGTGCTATTTTAGACATCTTTAATTTTTTTCTCCATTGCTATTATCAGCACCAGCCATTGACTTCCTTTCTGAGAAACTTTACTCAAAGAGTTAAATAAATGGACATTATATGCTGTGTAACTGAGAAGGTACAGAGAACCACGAGCCTCACAGAGACGTGGAAGCTGGGTGGGTTCTTCTCCCTGGTTAAGAGCCTCATTTCTGCTCACAAACTCACAGACTTGGGAAATTCAAATTCTCAACTCCTACAAACAAGTCAAAGGGCAATTTGGCAATACCTATAAAGCATTTTAAATGTAAATAACATTTTGTATTTCTTTAAAGAGACAATATGCTTGTGTTTTAAAAGAAAATTTCTCAAAGGACATACATGAAACCCTTCATTTTGGTAAAATCAAGGGCAAATGGAATTGGAAGATGGGGTAGTTAGGGAACATTTATTTTTCATGAGCTTGTATAACTTTTATAATTAGGAAAGTCTTGCTTCAGCAAAATTACAAGTATTTACAAGTCATGTACTATCAGGTTGCTTATAAATAGGAGAAATTAAAATGTCTACTGTGCCCATTAACCACCTCCGAGCCATTATACTAAGAAATAAGACCACATGCCTATCCTCTGGGAGTTTACAATTTTGTTGGGAAGGCAAGGTTTGCAAATAAACCAGTTTTTGGGAAAAAACTTAGCTTACCATAAAGTGGTAAGTTGACTGTAATCAAATGCATATGGCCAAAATGCAAAAAGTGCTGGTTACAGTCACCTGAAAGGAAAGGTCAATATTTGAGAAGTAGTGATTAACATGGCACGTAACACATGATGCGCAGGACCAAGGAAGAGAAAAGGGTGTCCTGGGGGGAGGGCCTCAAACTGCAGGGGGCCTGGAGGTGGAGAAAGCAGGTGCATGTGAGGCTGGAGTTCGTGGATGGAGACAAGATCTTGGCAGGCCCAGAGCATGGGCCTGTGAGAATGAGCCTTAAGGATATTTCTAGGAAAGAGTTTTCCTTGCAGAAGCTCTCAGAGGGTAGCTCTGTGATTTAAAAGCACTGATAGTTTCTACAGAAAATTTGTTCACAATAATAAAATAATGCGATATTAGAAAATATAACAGCACTACTAAATTGGTCCGGGAATCATATCTAGGACAAACAATCTGGAGGTGTGTGGTTTGGGAGGAAAGTGTGGGGGGGAAGGGAGAGGGCATAACAAACGTTTGGGGATGGCAGCTCCGTGAAGGCGCTACACCAGGACTCAGGGCTCCTAGGTGCTGGCTTTGACCCGTGTCCGTGAGGACTGGTTTGACCACTGTGATCTAGACATCTATAAAATGTCATGTCACAGAACACAATCTTTAGGATCCACTCAATCCCCCTAGATTATAGGAACTCCTTTAAGAATTTTTTACGTGCAAAAGAATGTGGGTTTATTATGTACAACTTCAGGGAATGGATTCAGATGTTTGGGTGGCCACAACACAAAAACAGATTTGAGCTTCATATGAGTACATTAGCCAAGGTTCTTGGCTGTAAACAACACAAAAAACTCTGGTAATGTGCATGGAAAAAAAAATGTATTGAAAAGGATAGCTCACAGCATTTATCAGAAGACTAGACAACCAAGCCCAGACAGGAAAACAAAGAGGCAAGACCTGGACAAAATCCTACCACTGGCATGATTGGCTCATAATACTGCCAAGGGCACCACTGCCATTGGACGCTCTGAGGAGGATCATGCTGGGAACGTGCAACAGCAGCCACAAATAATATATCCCACTTTGACTTTGCTGTCCCCCTTCCAGAGTCCCAGGCCCAGTGAGCGCATCTGATTGGCTCTGCTCATGCCATATGCCCGAGCCCTAGAGTCCATGGTCTGGGAAGACAGGAACCTGCCCATTTCAGTCCAATAGGAGGAGACAGAACCTGCCTTGGATTTACCCCAAAATAATAAGGATACATGGATACTATTCAAAACAACACAAGTTCATCTAATAAGATCTGTCCAAAAATGGAGTATCTTTGGAGGTGTGAGCGGGATAAATGGAGGCCCTTCAAAAGATGTGTCCATGTATGAATTCTTAGAGCCTGTGAATGTTACCTTATTTGGGGAAAGGGTCTTTTTATATGTCATTAAGTTAAAAATATTGAGATGAGGAGCTCATTCTGGATTATCTGGGTAGTCTCTAAATCCAGGCCAAGTGTCCTTTTAAGAGACACACAGAGGAGAAGACGATGTGATGGCAGAGATTGGAGTGATACGGTCACAAGCCAAGGAAGCCAGCGACCCCCAGACACTGGAAGCAAGGAACGGGTTCTCTGGAGCCTCCATAGCGAATGCAGCTTCTGGCCTCCAGAACCGTGAGATATTAAATCACTGGGTTTTTTAGCCACTAAATTTGTGGCAATTTGTTACAGCAGCCCTGGGAAACCAAGACAGAGGTAGTAAGGCTCACATTCCCGTAAGTATTTCACAGGCAAGATTCTACTTCTCAGAGATTAGTATTTTGGAGATAATTCTGGCTGCTTGTAGGAGGCTGAATTCAGTGATATCTCACGCTCTTTTCAACTCCAAGGCGGTACAGTTCCAACTCTCATATAGATGTCTCACCTAGAACATAACTTCATTTTGCTTATTGTGTAATGTCTGTGCAATTAGGCTTAGTGACTGGAATATTAATATTTGGCTACTGATAGAGTATGGAAAGTTTTGTTTCCAAAGTCGTTGACATACAAACTTGATTTGTTATTTACATTCTCTTGTTTTTTCTTTTCTCTTTCTCTTTTTTTTATTTTGACACAAAAGGTTGAATCAACTAACATGAAAAAATTAACTGTTCAGATTATGCAGCTGTTATTTTTCATGCTCCTTGGGAATATTTGCTGGAAAAATAAATGGGGTTGGGCTGCCACATTTGTTACCAAATCACTGGAAATTCCCTTATTGCACTTTGAATCATCCCGAGACACACTTATTTTTAGCTATTTTCTTGATGTTGTCATAAATCAGGGTTCATCTCTACATCCTTGTGACTCATGTCTCATTTGCATAAATAAATATTGAGAAGAGGTGTGCAGAGATCTCTCCTTCCTTTCAAACAAGGAACTGAAGCAGATGAAGCATCCTGTAGATCTGGAAGCTAAAAAGTCCATCGAGGTAAATTTGTCCACATTGTATGTTCTTCTACTCTTTCTCCAAATATTACAAGTTAATGATTACACAGAACCCTTTGGAGTATTTTCTGGGTATTTTTAACAGATTTAATTTTTTATATCTCTATTTCAAATAATATCCTATGACATGTCGTGGACACACCCTACTTATAGCTGAGCATTACATATATACACATGTTATGGAACATTGGTTTGCAGGTGTAACCTTAGCTTTGGTGAACACGTATAAGCCTTACAAAGACCGGATTTTATGTGTAAGATGAGTTGCAATACCAAAGCAGTGGCGTGTGAGAGATCTCTGCGTCACTGTCATCTTCCCGACTCCTACTTTCGATCTTGTCACTCTCCCATCATTCTCTCATGATACCCTCCCTCCCTGCCCTGTCCAGGAGCTCCCTGTGCAAAGGGAGCGTCAGAGACGTGCACACGAAACTATGGCATGAAGCAGACCATGGGCGGTGCCCTCGCAAAGCTGTGAACACAGTGCTGTGAGGAACAGGAGGGGAAGGCTCCCCACACGTGGAAGCATAAGGAAAGTCCTTCTGGAAAAGGCTAGCCTGAGGGGAGTCTTCAGGAGTGGGCAGGAACTGCCAACAAACAATGTAGAGGGATAGGAGACCTCATGAGTAAGAAACAGAAGCGAAGGCCCAGGCCAGGGAACGTACTGAGACCAGGTTTGAAGACACCAGGGCATGGAGGGGGTGGTTGCGATGGCAGGGACTGAAGGCTGGACCAGATTTGGATTTTATGATGCAAATAAAGGGGAGTGATGGAGGGCTTTTGAGCACAGAAAATATCTGCTCTCTAGAAAACTCGAATGACATGCATGTCAAGTTAAATTGGAGAGAGAAAAAAAAGAGTTGGACCCTAGGTCATTCTTCTTTTCAGGCATCAAGTTTGGGAAAGGGTGTCTGAAATAGCAGTCGTGAAGGAGAAGAGTGAGCTTCACGGGGGGGTGGGGGGGTAGGAGATGGGACGTGGTTAACCCCGACGGTAGGGGCAAGGGCAGCAGGTGAGCCCACCTGTGTGGCCTCAGCGTCCCTCCTGCCTCAGCATTTCACACATGCTTGGCCTCCAGGACTGATGAGCATTGAGGGAGGGCCCAGGAATACACTTCCCAGTACATGACACAGCTAAAAACCACTGGAATTGGATGGAAGTTGTTCAGAACAAAACTGAAAACCAAACAACAGCTTTGCTGCCTCACATCATGTGGTTTGTGAGCAGGATAAGCAAATCCTCAGCCATCTGTTGTTTTTCTAGCTTGCTAGAGCAAACTCTAGAACTTACCCTTCTAGGCAATCACTTGTTGCTTTGTTAACTTTCAGCCCAAAGAGAAGACATTTTATACCGCGTGTGTGTGGCTTAGTGCTTATGGGCTGGAGACAAGGGCCAGTGTTAGATGTGAGGTTTCAACTCTGCCTCCCCAGTCAGGGCATAAAATGCAGCTGCCTCTTCCTGCCGGCCCAGACAGCCTCCCCTCCCTAGGTACTCTATAGTGGTCTTGTGCTTGTAGCACTGCACTGAGCCAGTCCTAAAATGCCTTTCATCCCAGGCTGGATGTCCTCTGACCACTTAGCTTTCCCAGGTCCACTGCCCTCTGCTTTCTCCCTTTACAAGGGTGTGCTTTCCCCAGCACCTTTCTGTGCAGAGATGAGGGCTGAATACACTATAATCCCTAATCCTATTTACTGCTCCCTGTGTCAGGTTCTGAAATATTTGGGTGAGGGGTTTGGTTTGGTTTGGTTTCCCTTTTGTAGCCAGAGCCTTTGTGAGACAGTATTTTTTACTTACTTGTGACAATATTTGAAAAAAACAGGGCAGGGACAGTTGGTTCACTTGGAAAGTTCTAGGCCTACTCCCTGCCAGAAAGAAAATACAACCTCGAAATGCCTCCTTTGGGAAGAAGACTGTTGTATGGCAAAATTATGCTCAAAGTGCAAAGTAATCCCTTCTTTCCCATAAGAGTATCTGTGCCTTCCAGAGCAACGCAGTAACCCCACTTGGCAATGTCGGGTCTCAGAATTATAGTTTATATTCTCTATCGCCTGGTAGCAGTGATTTGCAGGCCTACAGGTTGCTTTGTTGGCAGGGAGGATCACTCAGCTAATTCTCAAACTGCGTTTGGGCAAATGGAGCTGTGTATCCCCTTGAAGATGGATTTGTCTTTTGTTTTAAGGCCTCCCTAGATTCAAAGGTAGGATGAAAAATAATAGTTACTCCAGTTCCTTCTTTGGCCCTTGCTCTCACACTCTTAGGGCAAGGTCCTACTTTGGAGAAATGATTCTCAGGAGTTTTCTTCCAACAGCCGGTTACTGTCCTGGGCACCTTTTGGAAACAGGGTGAGAGGAGGAGAGGCAGGACAAGTCCCCGCAGAGCGGTGCTGGGGGCGTCCTTGGAGCTGCTTGGGCAGAAGAGTCCAGCTCAAGACTACTCTAGGTTCTTCAGAGCTGAGGGTGGTTTTTAAGAGGAGACCAGGAAAGCAGTGCATGAGTAGAAGAAACACTTCACCAACAGCAGGAGAGAGGAAGTGCCAGTGTTGGCTTTGCAGTTAACTAGCTGCATGACCCAGGACAAGTCACTGAAACTTCAACTTTCTCAGCTACAGTGTCCTAGAAAATAAAAGCGACACTAAATCAAGAGTTCTCAGATCAAAGAGAAAGGCGGGGGCAGAGGATGTCGTGATCACCTGGAGTTTGTTTTGTTTGTGTGCGTTTGTGTGTGTCTAACACTTGCACCTGCCACCAAACTTGTAAGAGTTTCAGGGCTCAGGGGAGGAAGTCAGGAAGGCAGGGATAGATATTTTGAAAAAGTTCCTGATATGCTTTTTTTTCTTTTCTGCATTTTTTTACAGAATATTTATTAAAGTTGTTTAATATACAATTTCTCATTTGTCATTTTGGAAGTACTTTAATGTAAAAATTCTTTTGTCTAATAATAACCAGCCAGCATGGTGATTATTCTGGATCTCCATGCTGGAAAAATCCAATTTCTTCTTGTGACACGAGTTTCCTTCTCTATTTCCGGGGTAATGCTTTTATTATTTCTGCAGCGTCTGGTGGACCCTGATATGTCAGCAAATCTGGCAACTTACTTCCCTTAGAATACTGTGAGATTACAGAAGAGTGATGTAGCCCTGCTGGTCTCCAAGCTTCTGATACAGTGGGTTTGGGATTGTCTCTCCTGTCAGGGAACCTATGCGTGGGGTGTGCGGCCTGACTACCTGAACGACCCTCCTGGCAGATGCCTTCTTGCTGCCCATCAGGACCCCTTCCAATATGCTGTTGATACAAACTGTTCCCATCTTCATCCCCACCACTTTCTGGTAGAAAATCTCTAGATCACATGATATCTAGGACCCCTTTTGTCTCTATCATTGTATGGCACTACTTGAAAAAAATTAGGGTTTCATGGTCAGAACTCATCAAATTGCTAAGAAGCTACAATAGCATATCTGATGACTCGTTTCTAAGGCCAAGTAACCTTCGTCTTAAAGTAATGCAACTGAGGAAATTACAGGTCTCAATGTGAAATGCTTTATTATTGAAGAACTAAGAGAGAAACACCACAAGGAAGATGAAGAATGAGGATCACCCTACAATGAAAAAGCCTTGAGTAGAAACACAGAAGGGAAACTTTTACATGGAAAATTAATGACAGGTCAACTACTAGGAGTGCAAATTGTATGTGATTTTTAGTATTCAATATTTTTAAAGGATATAATTTTAAATGATAGACTTTCTTTTATTGTCATACCATGTTATTTAAGTACTTTAAAGGATACTACTCTGCAATAATTTCCCTTTGAAAACATACAGTACATTACACTAGACTTCCGAATGAAGTAACTACCCATCTCTTCCTACTTTTACACTTTGGTTCGGTTCCAGCTGTATCCTAAAAACAGCTACAAGAAACCCATAAGGATAATTTGGAATAATCCTTTGTGATGATCTATATGAATTTCTATATTTTCTTCCCTTCCTCCTTCACATCCATACAACAATCTCTCTGCACAAACCCATAAAGGAATTGTAAAATAAAAAAGGACCGTCCTTGAAAATAGAACACCCATATAAGAATCAGAATGGAAAACTATTTCTTCAACAAACATTGAGAGTCTATCTTGTGTCAAGTACTGGATTAGGTATTAGGAATACAAAGTCAAATAATATACAGTTTCAACTCTGAAGATATATACGCATGTCAGTAGAAGAAACAGCAAAGTAAATCATCATTTCCGTGACAGGTTAGCTGTCTTCAGATGGTGACATGGAAGCACCTAGAAGAGGCTTCTCAATGAGATTAGGAGAAAAAGAAGGGCCTCTTTGAATAAAGGGTGCTCACACAACTTTTGAAGAATGCACAGAAGTTACTTAGATAAGACGGGAAAAGAGAAGAGAATGAAGAAAGTCTTAAAAGAAAGAAGCAGCATGACCCGCTGTTTCCACAGCAAAGAGATGTGGGGTGAGGGAACCAAAAAAGCTGAGAAGAGAGGCAGGACAGCTCTGAAAGATGCATACAAGCCTTGAGTCCTGGGCTAAAGAATGTGAACTTTATTCAGCAAGCTATGGAAAGATACTGAAGGATTTTTAAACAAGGAAATGACATGATTGGGAAAACACAACAATTGGGCAATGACACCAATTTTTCTGACAGCATTCTGAATGATAGTTTAGAAGGGAGGTAAGGCTAGAAACAAGGATTGTTAATTAGGTGGTTCATGCAGTATTTCGGGCAGTGAGTGTGAAATCCTACCCTAGGGTGATGATCTGAGACAGAAGAGGTGACTGCTGCATGCGAACTGTTCAGGAGGCAGGACTCTAAGGACTGTGTGACTGCTTACGTGCCAGAAGTGAGGGAGAGGAAAAGGGAAGGATGTCACTTGGGCTCCTAGTTTTGTCATTTCATTGAATACTGATACTATTTATTGTGTAGATAGAAAATTTCAAAGGAACCAATTTCCTGGGAAATTGCTTTGAAAATATTGAATCTTCTGTAAGACATACAGACAGAGAGAGCCTCGAGACGGATGGACAGAGATGTGGAGCCTCTCATGAAATCAGAACATACTACTTTATATGAGTATATATGTGAAATTATTCACTTATGCAAATAATATGTTCTCAGCAGAAAGTCAGGAAGGGAATACAACCTAAATTTAACAGGAGCGATCTCTGTTTGGTAGATTTACGAATGGGATTTCCTTTTTTCTTCCTATATTTTTTCTGTTTCCAAATTTATGTAACTAACATGTATTATTACTTTTACTGGGATAAACTTGATTTAATAATAAAATAAAAACTAATATGGAAAAAAGAAATGTCTGTGCAGTCAGGAGGACCTAAAGCAGTTAACTTGACTGCAAAGGGGAGTAGGAACGTGGACAGGAAGATAAGGAAGATGTGAGTTCAAAGGAAGGTCTAACGACGGAATTACCCCAATGTGTCTACAGCTGAAAGAAAGAGCAGCATAGATTCAAAAGTAAGGACAGAAAAGTACAGAGAATGAGGGTACCAAATTCGACTATCAAGTGAAGTAACAGCCTTAGACTAGAAAAGAATTTAGCTAAAATAAGAGGAAAAAATGGCAGAAATAGAAATAAAGAGACAAAAATTAAACAGTTGCATTGGCCTCAACTCCTTCCCAAATCTCATTCAGATAATAGGAAAGTTATTAATACATAAAAAGTATAAAAATCCAAAAGGAACGGAAACATCAGTAGTGCAATTTTTGAAATTGGAAACTAGGTAAGTGGTGGTACCTGACTTAGCAGACCGGAGAAAGCTGGCGTTGAGGAAGGGGACAAAGTACCCCAATGTACTTCTCCCCACCTGCTTGAGACAGGGATGGAAGGAGCTGGCTTGCAGAACGCTGCCAGTGAGGTGGCTTCCTCCTGGCGAGAGCTTGGAAGAGCTTCCCTTGGGGAATCTGGCCCACCTATAAGAAAAGACCAAAGACACTGACGTTAGGGATGCCGCGAGAAAACAGCCGGCCAGTTCATCCCACAGTGAAGCCACCATCAACGAACTCCCACTCACAAGCATAGAGATTTCCCCAAAAAGAACGCTGACAAACAATCTTGAAGGTAAAAATAGAGCAGTAGAAAAAAAAACTCAGTAGACAGATTAGAAGATAAGGTGAAGAAATCTAGAAAGCTGAAGATTAGAAACAGAGAAAATAGGAAAGAAAGAAAAAATGATTTTAAAAAGTGAGAGAACTATTTGAGAGAGCCAATATCTATACAATATGAGTTCCAGAAAAAGGAAACAGGAAAAGGAAATGCAATAGAGAAAATCTTCAAAAGACTAAGTCAAGAAAATTTCCCCAGAGCTGAAGGACATGAGTTTCCAGATTAGAAAGATCCAGCAAGTGCCAAGTTCAATGAATGAAAATAGAACCGCACCAGTATATTTCATTGGTAAATTTATAAAAAAGGGGTGAAGGGGATTTTTTTCCACGGAGCAAAGGAAAAACAAGTCACATATGAAGGATGAAGGATTTGAATGGTTTTGAACTTTTCACCAGCAATATTGGAAACTAAAAAACATGGCAAATGGCTTCCAAATTATGAGGAAGAACCATTTCCAACCTATAGTTCTAAACCTGGCCAAACTATCAAGCAAATATGAGACTAACAACATTTTCAGACATGCCAAATCTCAAAAAGGTGATAGCTGCTGAGCGGGCACAGTGATTAAGGAAGCCAGACCCGAGCTCGGAGGTTGGGAGAAGACGCCTGGCCAGGAAGAAGAGCTGAACATTGAGGATAAAGGGGGTTGTTTGGCCGCGGCCCTCGCCTGTGGCAGCTGTGTTGAGGGGTTTCAACAAATGCCCAGGCAGCATAGAGCACGGGGCCTTAATTTTAGGCCTTCCACCACAGTGTTCAGAAAAGGAAACGTAATTATAATGCACCTTTGGCTTAGCCATGGTTAGCATTTACATTTTATAATACATAAATGGATACAACTTTTCAGGACAGAAAACGTGGCACGTATGTTGAGAAGCAGGGTCGCCATGTGAAAGAGCTAAATCGTCACCCTTCCTGTGGGAAGTCCATAGAAAGGGCATAAAATGGACAAATCAGTAAGTAGCAAGACAAGCATGACATTTAGAAGTAGGAACGTAAGTGCCAAAAAACTCAGCTAAAAGCGGTTGCTTCTAGGGAAGAAGACATTAAGGACAAGAAGGTCAGCGAGAGTTGTTTTCTCACACCTGCTTGGGTCTTTAAATGGCGTGCACGCGTAACTCAGAAAGGTTTTTAAACCTAATATTTAAAAACTAGTGAATATAAATTTGTTGTTTATAGGAGAGAATGTTGAGGAATTTGTTGTTTGATATATAAAAGGTCAGCTCTAGAGGCAACCCACGAGGTTGTTGTGGCTGTCACCCGTCCCCCCAGCTGTTCCACCTTGGAAAAATTACCCAACCTCTCTGAGCCTAAGCTGTTTCAACCCTGACGTGAAGGAGTAATACCCATTTCTGCGACACTCTGGTGAAGATTAGACGCGATGATGTCTACCACGCGTCTAGCCACGGCACAGTGACCGGCATGCAGTAAGCGCTCAGCCGATGTAGCGATCATTCCCCAGGATGGCTTTGGTTCTCTCAGCAGAGTAGAACACAAGTCTTTTGCTGCCAGGCGGGAGTTTGAGGAATGAGAGGAAAACTCGAAGAGCTGCGGGGAAACGACCAGAACTGCAAGCGGGCGCCCAGCAAGCCCGAGGGCGCGGCCGCGGCCACTGTCCCCGCCCGCGACTGTCCCCGCCCCTGGCGTGGGGGCGGGAAATCCGGGGCTTGCACTGATGCGGGCTGGCGGTCTGCGGGGCAAAGAGGGCAGGGGGTTAAACAGAGGCAGGAGTGAGCCGGCTGCGGCGGCCGGTGGCGTTTGGGCCGCAGGTGGCGGGGAAGCGGCTGCCCGAGCGCTGCCCAGACCAAAGATCAGCCAGCAGGACATGGGAAGTTCTTCAATTTCACAGCCCCATGGTATGGATACAATACCTGGTGTGCAATGAAATATTTACCTTATAGCCTCACAACGACCTTGGGGAGAAGGGAGGTAGCCAGCCAAGGAGGGGTGACAAAAGCCGACTGCTGAATCTACCCTGGGTGTCTGGACCACGTAGGCCTGGTGCAAATTGATTTCATTCATTTTTCACAACAGGCTTGTGAAGTAGATAAAATGTCCCCATTTTATAAAGAGTAAACCGTAGCTCAGAGAAGTTGCATAATTGGGCCCAAAGTCAACACAACTCCCACAGCAGCCGCCGACCGTGAACGCGCAGACGGGCCGCCTGCGCAGCAACCCCGCGGGAACGAGGGAAAGGCCCACGTTTTTCTCAAGCTCCATTTCCTAAAAATGGGTGGGCTGCATTGGATATTCTTTAAAACGCCTCCGGAGTTAAAGCCCTGTACTTTTCAATCACAATGTCTGTGAGCATCATTTTCCCGTTTGTCAAGTGGGAATAACCAAATCCACTTTGTCTACCTCAGAGAGTTGCTATGAAGATCCAATAAGATAACGTACGTAAAAGTGATTTATAAATTAAGGTGCACTGTATGATTGAGAGGTTAAAATATTTAGAAATACAAGGGGGAAAAATTAAAGTCATGGGGAAGAGAAAGAGAGAGCCTGAGATTCAAATAATACCCAGGGAACCTCTCCTCCCACTTGCTGCCAGAGACCTTGGCAGGGCAGCTGCCCTCTGTGCCTCAGTCTCCTTATCTGGAAAATGAGGTCAAAAATTGGACCACTTCATAGAGTTGTTGTGAGAATTAAATAAGATGATTTATAAAAGAATTTTTAAAAGCCCCTGGAATAATGGGTATGCTAAAAATATTAACTAATATTATTACTACTACTATTTTCCAGGTGTGGCATTTATGTATTTTTATATTAATATATAGTATGTTATGTATATTATATGTAATGCATATTATATATAGTATATATTTTATATATATTATTAATATATATGTACACTAAAAAAGACAGACTCTTAGAGGATTAGGAAAAAATTAAATTAGGAGTCTGGAATCTGAATAAAGACTGCAGAAGGAAAGTATGAGAAGTAGGGACACTTGCTCTGCTACTAATTTCAAACTAATAAGCAGAAATAGCAGGCAGCCGCCCGTGTGTGTGACTTGTGGAGCCCCCTGAAGTCTGCCTGCAATACGTCAGTCCTGCGGGAGTATCACAGAACCACCCACCCTGGAGCCCACCATGTGCTACTGATTGTGTCGGGTGCTGAAGAATAAGAGAGGAGTAAGATGGGTCCCTGCCCTTAGTCACCTAGTAGTGAATTTAAACAGATAGTCCAATACAATGCAGAAACTAATTTTAAAAAGGGAAACAGTAATAATTGCTAACATATATTGAGTGCTCACTGTTGAACCAGACACTGTACAAGTAATTTGCCTATTTTATCTTATTTAATGTACCCAGGAAAGCCAGGATTCCAGCTCCAGAGTCAGCACTGTTCAAGAAGGGTGGCTGTCAGCAGTCTAGTGGGGCACAGCAGAGCCTGAGCGAGGGACAGGGTGGCAGGAATGACGAGAAGGAGATGGCTTCAGGTTACATTCAGGGAACTGAGCCCAGCAGGTGTTGGCAACTGATCGGGTGGGATGGATGAGGAGATACTGGAATCAGGAAAATATCCAGACAACTCTGGAGAGGCTGTGGCCAGTGACATGAATCTAGAAGGCATAACATATAAATAATGTTTTGAGAAGCCCAAGCTCACTTTTAGACCCTCCCACACCAGATACTGCTTGTTTCCTACCTAATATCCATTAACTCATCTTAACTAACAGAACCTATAGATTATTAGGTGCAGAAAAAAACTTCCAACCTTCCTTCCTGACAGTGGGAGCTGATGAAACGTCAGCAGAATGCACTGGATGGGGCTGCTGGAAAGTTCCTTTGTGTCGCTTCTTTCCTAAACAAGGTGGGCAGGATGGCTGGAGTTTCAGCAGCCCTTTCTGGGGACCTGAGGTGACCTTGGGGATGAGCACTAATGGGTAAGCATGGAGGAGTTAAAAACAGAAGCAGCCTGGGACAGTGAGGACATCCCGGCACCGGCACACCAGCCATGGGCTGCTTATGTTTTGGCTTTTCTTGGAGAGAAAATGAACCACTTCCTTGTCTGAGCCGTTGTGATTTCAGATTTCTATTACCAGCAGCTAACTGCTACTTTTAACTGACATGCCTCCCCTCACCACAAACACCCAGCCCCATTCTCTCTACCACGCCATGTCTCTGGTCATTGTGGGAGTGATGCCGTGGACCCAGGGCCTCCTTCTTGGAGGTCAAGCAGACCTTGAAATCAGAAACTCAAACTCAGAGACAAAGGGCTCTTCCTGCTTCCTCCTTACCCTTCTCATCTCTCACGTGGCTTAAGAGCCTCCCTCATTTGAAAATCAGTTTCAAACTTTGCTCCAAGTAAGTTTTCTTTCTTGTGTGATGATGTAAATGCCACCAACTGATACCAGCAGGGGAACAGAGCTGTGCAGGAGAAGATGAAGCATTCAGTCTGGACAAGGTAGAGTCTAAGATGACTTGAGGACAGGCAGGCACAGGCCTCCACGATGGTGCTGGGTGTGACTCTGCAGCTCAAGAGAAAGGTGAATGTGGACAAGGTCACTCTGGAGAACACCTAAGGGACTCGAGGGGATGAGAGAGCTGTAGGGCGCATCAACCTACAACACAATGGCAGAGAATGTCCCATTTAGTAAATAAATGAGAGCACAGGAGGAAATGTATCAGGTAGAGGGAGGGAGTCGAAGTTGTCGGGACAGAGAGATCCCCCCGCAACCCAGCCTTCCTTTAGACGCCAGCCCTCCCCCCAGGGACCAGGTAGGACGCTGACCTGCACGAGGGCTGTTCTGACTGATGGGCTCCGAAGGACCAGGGTAGTGCCAAGGGGTAAGAGGAAGGTGAGGGAATAGCAGCAGGGCAAGTTACACACTCCACTTCCAGCTGCCCACCCTAATCAGGAGGCGTGTGCGTCTCCTTCTCCCACCGCGTGGTCGGCTCCATTACTGTCCTGGGCACAGTGGGCCCTGGGGCCTGTTATGTTGGCCAGAAAGCCCATCTTTGTCACTTCTAAAGCCCAGGGATCACTCACCAGTGCTGTTCAGAGTGAAAAGGTGAAAAAAGCAGCTTAAAGCATAAGACAGAGAGTTTCTGGGGTTGGCCATATATGGCCATTTTAAGAGTCATTTCTGGTTCTTAAATTTGTGACACAATGAATATTGGACTCAGATGGATATTCATAAAAGATTATACATTTAGATAGAGTTATGAGCTACTAATTCCCCAGTTTGGCTTCAGAAGTCTGTTTCAGTAAATAATAATTTGGACTATTTGAAAATACATATCCTTTAAATTGACTAAGAATATTTTCATATCTTTAGTAAAACCACTTTACTTGTTATAGAGGAAGCACACCCGTCTGTAAAACAAGTGACTTTGCCTGTTTTTCCAACATAATGTGCATTACAAACGCTAAATCTGTCAGGTGCTGTTTAATGCAGTATCAAGGTATTTGTTTTGTTGACAATTATTCTAATCGCTAAAATCCTGTTTTGAATCAGATGGAATATTTGTTTATTGCCCCAGAGTTCTATTTGTCTGTGTATTTTTTTCAATTCTTTTGCTAAGAGAACTAAAGCTATAAAAGTGTGAGAAGCTCAACACTGAATGGCTTTAAGATAAGAAATTCGATAAATTATCCATCTGATAAGTGTTGCACTGGGCTTTATTAATATATAGCATCGTATGCAAGGAGGTCTCTGTACATCCTCTAAGATGTGTGGAATGTTTATTGAAGGCCTTGCGATTGTTTTCTAACTATTGTGTCTAGTTTTAAAGATTCATTTCCAAGCACTCAGAGCCTTGATCATTGTAGCTGCATTCCACATCTCTGAGGAGTGCCAGATTCATGATAGACTAGAGGAAGTGCGTCTAGAGGCATGCTCTAAAAAACAATGGAAGAAGGCCCAGAAACAATGCCCTTTTCATCTGCTTACTAAGCCTAACTGCTGTGTAGTCAGGAGCACCACAAACTTGTAAGAGGAATTGAAAAATCGACTTGATACCTAGAAACAGAAAAGACGAGGAGGGAAGGCTGGCTTGTCAAATGCAAGTTTTCTTTTCCATCTGGAGAACATTTATAACTTTTCCTTGTCCAGATAACACAAAGGTCTCTGCTCTACTTCATACATATATTATCCATTTAGAAGAAAATTACTTCACCCTTTAGAATTTCACCCTTTATGTTGTAAATCACAGTGACTGAAGAGGACTCCTGATCCTCTTTGCAGGCTGAGACTCGATTTTATCAGGAAATGTTTCATCACATTCTTTTCCTGTCATTAGAGACAATTATGATGTATATTTATGCATTCCTTTGTATGAAAGTGCCGCTTGGGTCTGAAAGAACCTGTACAAAAGGGCATTTTTAATTGGACAGCCTATGTGTCTCCTGACTCATAAATGGCTAAATAAAATTATATGTACCTGCACTGGACAAGCTCACAAAAGCCAGTTTCTACCGCTTAGCAATGCTTAGCTAACGGAGCTGATGAGACAGCTGCATTCCATTCGACCTCACACATCACCATCCAAACATCCAGCTGAGCTTGGAGCCCACAGGTTATTATTGGTAATGATGTTTAAGGCAAAAATTGGGCATAGCACCCTGAGCTTCTAATTTGGCAGTGAGGGCAATCTTGTTGTGACTTGTAAAGTTTGCACCTAATACGCCAGGCATTTACTACATCAATTATGTGTAGAGCTGAATGCCGCGTTGCAGATTTGATGCCTTGAATTGTGTCTGGTCTGTGATTGAAAAAGAGCATTCCTGAATTTCCAGCCAAAAGAAAAGGAAAATGTGCTCTCTTCCCCTGAATCCAGATGAAGAACTCTTTGGCAGCTTTCAAAGCCTATGTAGTGTTTTATTGACTTCTTAAATTCTTTCAGCTATAGCATCTAAACTTTCTTCTTTTAAGGAGTATCTACCTTTTGAGATGGAGCCCACCTAATATTGAAGCTGAAAAATGCCCAGCTCTTGTCTCCTCAAACTCCTTGGCAGCCAGGTAGTGTGAGCATGCAATGGAGCTCCCCCAGTTGAATAGACCTGCTCCCTTACTTTGAGCTATAAAGGAGCCGGGGCCACACAGAATCCACAGGGCAGGGTGGGAAGAAGGGCCAAGTATTTGCTGCAGCTACATCTGGTTTCAGAGGCAGCAGTTTTGTACAATGTCCTATGTTGGGGATACCAGCAATGCAAGCCACAGTGTCTGTGCCCAGCAGTGGCAGTTGTGAGGTTGTCACTGTTAGGAGAAAAAACTTCTCTTCTACCAACTTAGGTCCATTGTTTGGGGGCCTGCAAATTAACTGGTAATAAACAGATTAACAGGAGAAAAATTAATTACACATGCTGGTGAAGGAGTCCAAAGAACTTTGCCCCAACATATGGCTCCCTGGTATAATAATATTTTATTAATAAATTAAAGGTCCTTAGAGATCAACAGATGTTAGAAGAGACTTTCCCCCTATCTACATAAAGACTGGGCAGACACATCGAGAACAACTGTTTTTCCTCCTGCCACCTCCATCCTATCTCTTATCCTCTACCTCTCCCAAAGCACAGGCTGAAGTTCCCTTATCTGCCTAAAGTCTGGAGCTACCAAAAAGGAAATGATTACCTCCTGTCCCTTCCCTGAGTTTTTATTAGCTGAACCCATATCACAGAAAAGAAGACTAAAGTCTGTCAACATACCTGGACAGACTTTTGTCACAAACTATTGTCCATTCTGCAGGCCCAACAGACGTCACCCCAGACCATTGTATGTTCTTCAAGCCCATCAAATTATCCTAAAAATCATCTTCTATCCCCCCAAAATCATGCATATTTCCCCATCTCCCTTTCTCCTAAGAAGTAGGGTGTATAAGCATCTGTACCCCATTAGGATGTTGGACGATCACTTTGTGATTCTTCCCTTGTGCGTGACAGTAATAAATTATATCCCTTTTCTCTTATTAATCTATTTTTGTGAGTTGATTTTTCAGCAAACCTTCCAAGGGTGAAGAGGAAGCCTTTCCTTTGCCCCTACACCACAATACCCTATAGAGAGAGTAGCTCCCTGAATTTCCAGGAGTAAAGGGCTATATTCTGGCTTAATTAACGGGTGGTGGGAGGTGTAGGGCACACAAGGGACTGGAGATGGGGGCAGTGAGGACTCACCCTCTCTACTAGTCAGACAAGGGAAGCTTGCTTGGATAAGGTTTCTTTCTGCATCTTCTGTAGCTCATACGTTTTTACTTTGAAGTAATCTCTGTACCAGTTGGTGGGATGTTGGTGTCTTCACCATATTCATCTTCTAGTGTAATTTGGGACATGCTTAGCCACACAGTTTTCAAATCTGCAGTTTCCACTGTAAATTCTATAAGCTCCTGAAATATTTTTACAGACATACATTTACTATACAAATGGTTTATTTGTTTTTAGTAGCATTTATCCATGAAGTCAATGACTACATTTAAAGGCAAATTGAAGGGAAATAATGAAAATTTAGAAGCATTCCCATTATAATCAGAACCAAACCAAGGATGGTAACTATTTCTGTTTGTATTCAACCTTATACTGGCCGTCCTAGACAAGAACAATTTTAAGAGGTCAAGTACTATTTTAAGAAGTAAAATAATCAAAAATGAAGAGATAAAAGCATTCATCATTTGTAGACAAATTTTACTATGTATATAGAAAACCAAAAATAAACTGGATAAGCTATTATAACAAGATAAATCAGCAAATTTGCTAAATACAAGATCAGAATTTTAAAAATTAGTGGAGGTCCTGTATAACAGAAGACATAATAGAAAAAAATTCCACTCAAAATTATATTTTTTAAAAGCTATAAGTTATCAGGAATAAATCTAATAAAAAGTATGAAAGACCTTTATGAAAAAAACTAAAACATTATTGGAAGACATAAAAGAAGACCTGAATAAATAGCAAGATAGACCATATTTATGGATGGAAAGATTCAATATCATAAATATGTCAATTCAACCCTAAGTAATCTGTAGATTAAATGAAATTGCAATCTAAATCCCAACGATGTTTCTGTGGTACATAAACTAACGGTAAAACACAGAAGAGCAGAAAGACAAAAATATCAAAGACAGTTTTGAAGAACAAAGTAGAGGATTTGCCCTATGAGATACTGACATTTATCAATATTACCAACAAGCAGTTCTCAGCATAAGGTAGGAACAGGAGCTAACCAATAGTGAGATTCTAGATGGGAGTGGGTCATCAATATGGAGCTGGGACTCCTGTGGTCAGTTCCCTCAGTTCTGGAAGCTAAGAAGACAGATGAAAGAAAATGTTCTAAGCAGCTCTGCAGCAGTGGGCTGCCAATCAGGCAGGACATTAAACACATTCCCAGGCTGCACCAATGAGTATTGTTTGTGAAATGCAAAGAAATAGTAGCAGATGAACTAACAGGCTGCATGATAATAAGACATTTTGAGAAAAAATTGTCAGGTAATCCATGAGAGAGAAAACTAAGCTAGTCACAAGCTGTTCAAACAGCAAATACAGCTACCAGGGAAGGAGTAGCCCTGCAAAGGCATGTCTACATGCACCTGGTATTTCAGCCACATACCATTAACAACACAGCCATTTTAGCTTTAAAAGTGAATCATCATGCATACACATTTGTGTACCACATAAACACACCAAATACCGAGTGTTAAATATGATCTTTCAGAAGTCCAGTGGGAAACTGCCAGGTCTTGATTCCTGAGTTTGCTTAAGTAAGTTAAGATAGGGCAAGTTGTACCCAAGTACCCAAGGAGCAAAGGGCACCAGGAAGGTCTTCAAAAACATAGCATAGTCCATCTGACTTACTAATGTCATCTTTTAAAATATGCAATTTGTTTCCTAGAGTGTTAAACATACAAATCCTTAATACTTTCACTTGGAATTTTGCCCTGAAGAAGTATGAGTTTGAGGGAGAAGGAAGGGAGGGATTTTAGGCTAAGGAGAACAGAGAGTATATTTCCAAGAAAACCTAATTTCACAGAATGTGCACCATTACAAACATTGAATCTGTATTTTGATTCAAAATATACAGGAGTAATGAAGTCAGAGCCTTTGGGAGGACGGGCCTGACCACCCTCTGATGGCTGATGTCACAGTCAGCATTTTGGGCAGTCAGAGCAACTACAAGAATTAGAAGGTAGGAAGGCTGCAAAGGAACTTCACATTTTTGTGGTCACACTGAATTCCTGAAAGCCATTAAAAAGCATCTCATCATGATAGTTTCCCTCTTGCCCCTTTCTTCCCCTCTCCACTCTGCCTTCTTTCTGTTCCTGGAAGGCATCAAATTTCTTCCCCACTCAGGGTCTTTGCACTTCCTGCTTCCTTTGCCTACAATTATTTCCTTCGAAATTCTCAAATGGCTGACGACCTGTACGCAAGTCTCAGCTCAGTATCACTGCTTCAGTGAACCCTTTTCTGACCAGTCATTCTGAAATAATTCGTCACGTCACTTGGGTTATTTTCTTCATAGCATGTATTGCTGTATGAAAGTATCTTGTTTATAAGGTTTACTTATTTATTTTTTATCTTTGTTCGCTAAGAAGTAGCCTGCTAAAAAGTAAGAATTGTGTCTATCTTTTCTACAACAGTGTTCAGAACCATGGCTGGCATATCACAGGCTCTAAACACTTGTATAATAAATGAATAAATTGATGAATGAATGGCCAAACTTTAGTATGAGAGGTAATTTTACACAGAATACTGCTCAAAATGAAAAGAATAATTAGTGAGGAAAAACTGTACCACTGTACCATGCAGCATCCTTCTTCACTTCTTTCATAAAGAAGGATCTTAGCCATATGTCCACCCAGTATGGATTTGGAAAGAGGAAAAAGAATAGTAACAATACTAATAATAATTACCTGTATCAGTCAGAGTTCAATAAAAGTAAAAAGAACCGTCATGGTTATGTTAATCAGAAAGGTATTTAATACAAGTTATTAGGCACTTAAAAACTTATCAAAAGGATTGGAAGATCAGATTCTAAACTGGGCTTCCAGCAATGGCACTCAAAATATTGCAGACTTTATAGAGTAGAAGAACTACCATATTACTTTTATCAAATTCTGAAGAGAGGGGAATAAGGAGACTTGCACTGGAACCTGTGAGTTCAAGAACACACCACCAAAGTTGTGATCCAGGGATCAGGAAGCCACCACAGCCAGGGCTACAACTGGTGACCGCATGCTGGCTTTTGGAGTTCAGAGTCACCCCTGATATAAGTAACTCTCAGCACTCACAGGTTTGGAGATCAGACATCATGTTTATTTTCCATTGCCACAATAATGCTGCATAACAAAAACCAACAAAACATCAATGGTATACCACAATAATCATTCTATTTTGCTCACTGTGTGGGTCAGCTGTGAGGTCCTGCTTGTCATGGCTGGGTGGGCAGTGAGTTTCTAGATTGGCTGGGGACTAGCTGATCTAGGATGGCTGAGACGACTCTTCTCTGTTTCATGTGGCCCACACAGGCAGGGTTCTAAGAGTAAAAGCAGAAATGCGCAAGTCTCCTCGAGACCTAAGCTTGGAACTGGCACACCATCATTCCATACATTCTCGTAACGGAAGCCAGTCATGCAGCCAGGCCAAAATCAGTGGTGGAAAATAGACTCCATCCATTGATTGGAAGAGCTATAAAGTCACATTAGAAAAAGAGGATACGTTCGTTAGAGCCACCAATGCAATCGGTCCACCACAGGCACTGAAATCCTGCTGCAGAAAAGAATTCATCTCTTCACAAACCCATTTGCCAACAGAAAATAACCAAAAGCGATAAGAAGATGGTTTCTTCCTTCTGCCTCCAAATCTTGCATGATTGTATCTAATTCACGTAAGTCTAATTTGCATCCAGAACCTTAAGTGCAAGATAGTTTAGGAAATGCAGGTTTTATCTTTCAAGTGTCTGCAACATAGGAAAACTCACTAGAAGAAAATGAGAAAGACCCCAGTGAAAATCCACCATGTTCAACATAATCGCCAACATTTGTTAAACACTAGCTGGGTGCTAGGCAACATACTGAGCAATTTACACTCTTCATCTCTCTACAGCAAAGTTCTCTTTTGCTACTCATCTCTCTGACTCTTTCCTTTACTCCTTGGAAGAATTACAGATTTGCTTTCCATTTGTGAATATTTCTGTCCTCCCAGCCACTGTCCCAGAAAGTCAGTTCCAGTCTTTAAAGTACTTGAAATAGCACTGAACTTCAGACCTGCAGGATCTGTGCTCTGTCTTGCAGCCATTCTCTTTCCACTGTGTGTAGTTTTGAAATGTATCCAAGAGCTTCCCTTCAGGCCTTTAGAGTAATCTACCTTCCTAAGTATGCAGGGAAGATGAAAATTAGTGTGATTATATCTGATCTGTCATGCCATCAACTTGTTGACCAAATCAACAAACTGCCTAGAATTCCAGCAGCAACTGGAAATGTGCATCGAGCATGAATTAGCTTGAGCAAAGAGACTCCTTGGTAACATGCCTGGAATTGTTGGTGCCATGATACTTGCCTTTTTTGCTGAAAGCAGATGTTCACCACAGCAGCCTTCACAGTGCGCTGCCAAGCTAGCTTGCCTGACTCTAGTTTATAGCATAATCTTTGTGGTTTCACTCTCTTGACATATTAGTCCTGATTCTATAACAAATAGCTTTCCATCTACTCATTATTATTCCTTTGTCTCTTCCTGGGGAATGCATGTGCCTTTTTTTTTCCCAAGTAGAATGTATTCTTTCTTCATATCACTTCCCTTAGTCTCATAAACTGTCTAATTGATTAATTATTGTGAGCCTTATTTATACTTCTAAAGCAATTTATGTTTTCTATAGGATTTTAAAGTTACTTCTCACTGAAATATGTAAGATTCTTTGATGTTTTCTTTGGTTTACAGGTGAATATAAAAAAAATGCCTAATGTTATACTTAAAAAATCACAATGGCTGGTTTCTAAGCAAGATATTTTAGGCAACTCGACATTTGTATTAACTCTATACAAGTGCCTAAGTGTCTTCTTTAATTAACTAAGAAGAATTCATAAAATAATAGCTACTTAGGGCTGGATTTTAGAAATTCTCTAAATAATTATTTTCAGATTATAGTCTTAGAAGTACAAAGAGTTCTGCAGAAGTATCTCAGGAGACATCAAGGAAGAAAAGAAATTATAAGGCCAGGGCTCAGACCCTCTACGACTTCCCAGCACGTACGTATACACACACACACACACACTTCAAATAGAGCAGCTCTGCTGTTATTGGACTTCTGCCTATAACATCCACATAAATAGTTCAACTACTGTAAACAAAAGCATAAAAGTTTGGATGCTATTGTTGTAGTACTTTCCTCATTGTTCTTCAAAGATAAACAAAGGCCAAGTAAGTCAAATGACTTAACCAAGGCATTTGTTTCCTGTCACCTGGTTGAGTAACTTCTCCACTCATCTTACTTTCTTCTTATATTCTTTTTATTTGCCTATAGAATATAGTATGATTTTTAAGAGTTTTAAAATTTCTTAAATTATTTTAATTTTAATATTTAAATATTTAATTTATGATTATTGCTATAAATGGAGGCAGTTTTAGTTTTATGACATAACTGGAAAGCTCTTTGTCACTCTGTCACATTCCCTGAGCACCTAAAGCTATCAACATGAACTGTGCTGCAAAGGCATATGTCCATATCCTAATACTGATCTCACCAAAATTACAATGTACCTCTCCCATCTTATATACAGATCAAAGAACTGCAAAATACAGACAAAGAAAAACGATAGGCAAAAATAGCAGGCTTTCATTCTACTTTTCAAAATAATTTGCCATGCTTTCTTGGCCATTGTATTACCCGTATGCTCCTCAAGTCAGTTAATAAAATATGTTTGACAGTCCTGAAAAAGGTTAAGTACTCAAACAGTATTTATAGTATGCCCCATACTTAAGAAGGCTTTTTTGGAGCTATTAAGGATAGCACCAACAAAGGATTAGAAATAATGTTAAAACTGGGTTTTCCTTGACAATGTAGTGCAAAATATTTGCAGTATGGAGCAGAGATGGCTCTGAAGTTCCCCAAGGGCATGAGAAGGACTTTGGGGCTGTCATTTCAGCCAGATCCCTGCCATGACTTCAGAAAGACACTTTGGTGGTTATGACCAAATAAATAAAAAGACAGTATTTAAGAAAATGCAAGAAAGAAGCATACAACTTCTACATTTGGAGAATGGATTTTCCAGAGTAAGCAGTAAGTTTGCATACACACTGGCACATGTGTATGTGCATATATATTTATATACACGCATTCATACCACACAAGGTTTGTAAACAGACAGACGTGGGTTTCAAACTTGGCTCTATCGCTTACTAGCTGCAAGACCTTAATCAAGTTATTGAACCTTTCTCATCCTCATTTTTTTAAATGAAGTTTATAAAAATCACTCAGTTGTTGTAAGGGTTAAATAAAACTGGATGAGGACTTTTATATAATCCATTTAGCTCGTAGTAAACACATTGCTTTCCTACACATACCAAAAAAACATAATATTTTATGTTAGTACAGTTTCAGATCTTACAGAAGAGTTTTTTCTATAATTACAGCAAGCTTAGCTCTTAGAGAAATGGTGATATTTTGATACAAACCTTGACTTTAATACAATTGTTTTCCCAGCGTGTGTTTTTGTGCAGTACAAACTCATAAAAATGGAGTGAGTGAAAATTAAGCACAACACTTTACTTGCAGCCAGATCTGCTCCAAGATGACCATGTTTGAACAAACTGCAATTCTTAACACATATTTGTAATATCATGAAAAAAGAAAATCTGATGACATGAGGAGTTTTTTATGAACCAAAGTTAGAGAGAATCACTACAGTTTATGATATTTTAAATGTTATTATTATACTAATGACTCTTAAAAAGCATAAGTCTTTCGCCTCTGTCCCATCTTCTTCACGTTAAGTGTGGTCTTTCTTGCAAGGCCGTGACTTCTCTCTTCTCTCGTACCTCGCTGGATTTTGTTGCTGTCATTTCTGTGTTTACACTATTTGGACATTAATAACCTACACGTATAAAAGGCCATCACTTCATCACAAAGAAAGTTTAGGGCTGAGTAGAATGGATAAGGAATAATAAAATCATTCATTTGATTTGAACAAATGTTTAAGGTTTAGAGCCCATCTGTCATTAAAATCCTACAGGCAGACCACAGTGGAAAATGCTAGTTAAAGCAGGGCTGAAGGGCCTGGAGGCTTAACCTGTCTATTCCCACCTCATCCATCTCCTTCATCATCAATAACACCCCCCCACCACCACGGGTGCCCAGAGAGCTTCACAGAGCACTGTTCAAAACCACGAAGCACTGTAGAAACATTCTCTTGATGATCTTTCTGAGGGAAAAGGAAAACTTATCCTATTGGCAAAGGAGGATTCTGCATAAAAGACAGTTTGTTACTGGGCCACAAGAAGTAAGGGAAACCTCCAAGAGCCTCCCCAAGCCCTTCAAAGTGAAAGGAAACGGGAGCACTTGGTGGCAGGTGAAGGGAAGGGCAGGAGTAATCTGAGGGCAGGTGCCAATGCCACATCCGTGGCCGGGAGGCTGGTAGCAAGTGAGGAAGCTGAACCCGAGACCGATGAAACCATGGAACATAGCGGGAGTCTAGATCATATTTAACTGAGAAAAAAGAAAGAAAACAAAACATATACCTTGTACATTTTGAAAACGTATTTTCTAGAAAAGTCAGAATGAATAATGCCCACTGAATCTCAGCAGAAGTAAACACAATCCTCTATGGAGAAAAGCAACCACAGTCTAGGCTCCAGGTTTCCCTGGATTAAAATCAACCAACATGAACTGAAAACCAAAGATCTGCAAACACAAGTGAAAAAAAACCACCTTGAAGTCAACAGACACAGCAAATTTAGACCTTCAAATTCTTCAGGTATTGAATTACTAGAGACAGAATTTTTAAAAATTGTTTTCAATCAATAGAATAAGCAACGAAATTACTAGGGATATTGGGAAAAGACCCCAAAAGGAGTTTAGAAATAAAAAATAAAATGTTAAAAGCTTAGTTGATAGATTGGAGTAAGACAGGTGTAGATGTACTGAGATCAGTAGACCAGGGAGTGAAAAAAGCTTGGGAATTAGCAAGAATGCAAAAAAGTGAATCACAGAGATAGAAGATGTGAAAAAAGGTAAAGACATTGGAAGAATAGAATGAGAAAGTCTATACACACCTTATTGGGTGAATTGAATGAAGGACTAGAGAAAATGGAAGAGAATAATATTTAAGATAATTAGCAGAGAAATCTCTGATTCACAAAACACAGTGTTTGCTTACCAAAATAAATAAAAAAGAAGCCAACACCTAGAAAATATTGGTGCATCAAGGATAAAAAAGATACGCTTAAAAGCAGTAAGAGAGAAAATACTGATTACTTACATAGGAATGATAATCAGATTTGCAACTAACTTCTCATTAGGAAAAAATGAAAGTCAGAAAGCAATGGCTTAAGATCCTCAGTATGCAAAGAGAAAAAAAATTCAACCTAGAGTTGTGTACCCTAAAAGTTTACTTTTTAATAACAAAGTAATTATTTGTGATTCTATAAATCAACAATAAAAAACAAACAACACAATTAAAAATGAGCAAAAGATGTGAACAGGTAATTCACAAGAGAGGATATCCAAATGTTCAAATAAGAATACAAAAAGATGTTCAACAATCCTTAGTTATCAAGGGAATACAAATTTAAAAACACATAAGGATTCTGCTACATCCGTATTATAATAGCCAAAATTAAAAAGATAGACAATGCAAAATGTTGACAAGAAAGGGAAGGCAATTTAAACTCTTATTTATAGCTACTATGAATGTAAATTAATATAACTACTTTGTAATACTATTTGGCAATACTATCTAGTAAAACTGAACATATATATATACACATATATATCTCCAATGAACCAGCAATTCTACTCCTAAATATATACCCCAAAGAAATGAGGGTTTATATCCTCCAAAAGATATATACAAGAAGGTTTTAAGCAGTTTTATTCATGATAGCCAGAAATTGCAAACAACCCCAGATTCCTCATGAATAGAATCAACAAAAAAATTATGGAATATTCATACAATGCAATATTGCACAATAATGAAAAAAGAATGAGCTACTGCTACATGCAACAATAGGAATGAATCTCACAGACATAATGTTGAATAAAGAGATTATACCAAAAAAAAAAGAATATATGGTACAATTCCATTAATGTGAAGTTGATAAATTAACATATGGAGATGGAGATCAAAACAGTGCTTTTAGAGGTTATTGACTTGGAGGAGGAAGAGGAAGCTTGCTAGGGTGTTGGAAATATTTTATATACTGATATACTGATCTGGATGGTGGTTAAATGAGTGTGTGCATGGATAGATAGATATGAGTATATACATTTTTTCTTAATATATATGATAGTTGTAATACATATGTAAAATTCATTTAACTGTATACATTAGATTTGTACACCTTACTATATATGAGTTGTACATACATGAGTTTTTTAAGTAACATAGGTGAAGTGGAAATATTTCAGATTTTTAAAAAAGGAGATATTTTTACCACAAATGGGTTTATGCTAAAAGAAATACAAAAAGAAATCATTCAAAAAAAGAAAAATAGGACCTAAATGACATTTCCCTAAAGAGAACATAAAAATGAACAAGTATATGAAAAGGTGCTCAATATCAGTAATCATTAGGAAAATGCAAATCAAAACTACAATGAGACATCACCTCACACCCATTAGGATGGTTACTATCAAAAAGACAAAAGATGACAAGTGCTGGTGAGAGTGTGGAGAAACGGGAACCATCATACACTGTTGGCGGGAATGTAAATTGGTGACACCATTGTGGAAAACAGTATGGACGTACCTAAAGAAATTTAAAATAGCACAACCATACGACCGAGCAATTCCTCTTCTGGGTATATACCCAAAGGAGATGAAATCACCGTCTTGTAAAGATATCTGGACTTCCATGCTCATTGCACCATTATTCGCAACAGCTAAGATATGGAAGCAACCTAAGTGTCCCACAACAAATGAACCAGATAAAGAAACTTTGGCATATACATGCAGTGGAATATTATTCAGCCTTAAAGAAGAAGATCCTACCATTTGCCACAAAATGGATGGATAGGAGGACATTGTGCTAAGTGTAATAAGCAAGACACAGAAAGAAAAACATTGCATGATCTCACTTGTATGTGGAATCTAAAAACAAAACAAAACAAAAAGGTTAAATACATAGACATAGAGAATAAAACAGTGGTTACCAGGGGTGAGGAGTGGGGGAGGAACTGAGAAGATGTAGACCACAGAATACAAAATAGCAGATATGTAGGATAAATAAGTCTAGAGATCTAATGTACAACATGAAGACCATAGTTAATAAAATAGTATTGTATTAGGGATTTTTGTTAAACACGTAGATTTTAGCCTCTCTTGTAACAAAAAAAGGTGCCTATGTGAGATACTAGATATGTTAATCTGCTTCTCTATAGTAACCATTGTATCTATATGTATCTGTCTATACGTATCCCATATATCATGTCGTAAACTCAAATATACACAATAAAATTTATTTTAAAAATGAAAAATAGGCCCAGTGAGGTGGCTCACACCTGTAATTCTAACACTCTGGGAGGCCAAGGAGGGAGGATCACTTGAGGTCAGGAGTTCGAGACCAGCCAGAGCAAGTGTGAGACCCCGTCTCTAATAAATATAGAAAAAATTAGCCAGGCATGGTGGTGCATGCCTGTAGTCCCAGCTACTCGGGAGGTTGAGGCAGGAGGATCACTCAAGCCCAGGAGTTTGAGGTTGCTGGGAGCTAGGCTGATACCACAGCACTCTAGCCCGGGTGACAGAGCAAGACTCTGTCTCAAAAAAGAAAAGAAAAATGACCCCAAAAGGATAACATAAGATCAAAAAAGTAATTAAAAGCTAAAATTGGCAAATACATGAATAAATATAAATGTCATATATATAAAATTATGCTTCAAGTTTATGGACTTTTAAATAAAGACTCCCTTACAATTTTGACAAAATGGCACAAACATTGCAATGGGGTAATCTGAGTTAAATGTTTCTAAGATCCTACAACTGTCTAAGAAAAGGATTAATTTATTAAGCCTGATATTTCAGTGGTAATTACTAAAATAATAGAAATAAAGTGCTTAATTTTTAAGCAAAATTCAGTTAATGTTGATTTAACAAGGAAGAAGTATTTTTTAAAAAACAGGAAATTTAGAAAGCCTAAAGAAAATTAGTAAGAGGTTCAAATATGTCCATAATGATAGTGATTACAAGTAAATTTAATACTTCAGTTAAAAGTCAGAAACTGCCAGATTGCATGGAAAAACATACCAAAAACCTAATGACATGCAAAATTTGTAAATACTAGAAGAAAAAGATATAAAATTTAAGTTCTAATCTAAAGAAGGGCTAAGTAATTATCAGAAAAAAAACATAGACATTAAGATAAAAAGAAATTTTAGGGACAGAGAAGGTCATTATATGATCACATACTATCATAAAATTTTCATTTCACCCAGGATCATAATTATAAATTTGTATGCATCTAATAATATAGCCTCAAAACAAATAAAGTAAAATTTAGTAGAACTACAGGATGAAATTGACAATACTATCATAAAATGGGAGGTTGCACTATACTTCTTTCAATTATTGATGGATCAAGCAAGAAAATAAGATATAAGTGATTGTACAACACAATTAACCAGCTTTGCATCCAAATATTAGAAAATAAGTAAAACACACATGGAACACATATAAAAATTAGCTGTATAATTGACCATAAATAATGTCTCAAAAATTTTCAAAGAATTAGTTTATATTATGAGCTTATTTATTCTCTTATGTCAATGCAAATTAGTTAGATGTCACTAACAAAATATAAAGAAAAATAGCCTATGTTTATAAATGTA
Source organism: Daubentonia madagascariensis (assembly GCA_023783475.1). Lineage (NCBI taxonomy): Eukaryota > Metazoa > Chordata > Mammalia > Primates > Daubentoniidae > Daubentonia > Daubentonia madagascariensis. Next base: position 2,705,154 of record JAKFHU010000760.1, read on the forward strand.
AAACATACTACTAAATAACTAAGATGTCAAAGATGAAATCAGAACAGAGATTTTAGGCCAGACCTGGTGGCTCATGCCTGTAATCCCAGCCCTTTGGGAGGCCAAGGTGGGAGGCTCACTTGAGGCCAGGTGTTCAAGATCAACCTGGACAACATAGTGAGACTCATCTCTACAAAGAATAATTTAAAAAATAGCCAGGCATGATGACATGCACCTGTAGTCCTAGCTACTCAGGAGGCTGAGGCAGGATGATTGCTTGAGTCCAAGAGTTTGAGGTTGCAGTGAGCTATGATTGCACCACTGACCTCTAGCCTGGGCAACAGAGCAAGATTCCATCTCTTTAAAAGAAAAAAGAATAAAGATGTTTAAATATTTAGAATTTTAAAATAATGAAAAAATATATATTAAAGCGTATGGAATATGGCAGAAATGATACTTTGAAAAATAGTTATAGCCTCAAATTATGCCAGAAAATATAAGAACTAAAAATTAATGTAACATGCCCAAATTATGAAATTAGGGGAAAAAAGAGAAGAAACCCAAAGAAAATATAAGGAAGAGTTCAGAATTAGAAACAATAAATCAATAAAATCAATAAAAGATGAAATACAGAGGATCAACAAAGCCAAAAATTGGTCTTTACAAAAACTAATAAAGAAACTTCCAACACAACTATAAAGAAAAGGTGAAAAGACACACAAAAAAGTTAGGAATGAAAATGGGGCCATAACAAGAGAATAAAAAGAAATAATTGTGCCAAAAATTTCGATAACCTTGATGAAAATGGATAAATTTCTAGAGAATATTTTTTAACAAAATGTACTCAAGGTAATATATATTGCCCTAAAACTTCTTTAACAATTAAAGAAATTGAATGAGTAGTTTTAAAAAATCTTCCAACAAAGAAAACATTGAGCCCCAATAGTTTTGCAAAGTCTACCAAATCTTCAAGGTCTTTCCACTCTCATACGATGCGTTTCAAAATACAACAAGAAAGAAACTACTAACCAACTTATTCTATCAAGCCAATATAGCATTGCCACCAAAATCACACAAGAACAATAAGAAAAGAGAAAAGGAAATTATAAGCCAATTTCTCTCATGAACATAGATGCAATTATACTATACGAAATAATAGCAAATCACTCACAGTGATATATAAAAATGACAACATACCGTGACCAATACAGAAACACATTCTGGATTTATTCCAGAAATGCAAGAGTCATATAAAATTACAAAATATATAAATGTCATTAATATGTTAAACAAATTAAGATCATATTAATAGAAACAGAAAAAGCATTAGATATAAGATATAAGCATTAGATATAAATCATAATTTTTAAAAATTTCAAGAAGCAAATGGAAGTGAACATTATCAACCTAAAAAAGGATATCTATTGAAGTCCTACAGAAAACATCATTTTTAATAACAATAGAGTTAGAAACATCCTTTTAAGAATCAGGAATAAGATATAAGATGAAAATAAGAAAATTGGATGCCTATTTCCACCACTCCTATTCTATATTGCTGGATATAAGATGCATAATTAAATAAATACACAATTAAATGCATTTCTATACACCATCAATTAACAGAAAATATTTTGAACAAAAAAAGTCTGAAATAGCAACAAAAATATTCTTTACCTAAGAATGTCTAAGATATGCAAGAGATGTATGCAGAAAATTATTTATCTACCAATAAAGAAAACTTAATTAAAAGGTCTGCCTTAGTCTGAGTCTCTCCATCTCCCAAAGGTAGAAACTGAGAAAAAGCCTTTTGTATAATAAAAGTCATTTATTGAGAGTCTGATCTCATGGTAAGGAATGAATGATGAGGGAAGTTAAACAGGGAAGGAGAGAGCCAATGTAAGGATGCATTGTTGAGTTGGCCATCACTGGAGGCAACTGGATGCTTGCTACCATGGATGCTTCTGAAAAATTTCATAAAAAGTGTCTCAGACCCTCCCTCCATTGTGAGTAAAGGCAGTTGCATTTATCTATTGATTCCCATCCCTTAATGACCAAGGGTTGCCAAACAAGGTATTACTTATCCTACCCTCCAGGACCTGTTCGTGTATGTTCTGAGTGGTTTTCTGCAGCCATCTTATAATGGAAAAGAGCCAGCCTAGAAAGCAAATGATATAACACAAGCCTGAGAGGAGGCTGTGAGGTTGCACATGTGTGAAGCAGGTTGAAGTCTGCATAGGTTTGGTCACTGCAACAAATATGGCTAGAATGAGAGGTGAGGCAGAGAAGATTTGACGTGGTAGACAAGAAGTATCTAACACAGAGACATATACCATGTTCATGGACATGAAGACTCAACATTGTAAATATGTCAATTCAAACTCAATTCCAATCAAATTTGAATCATTTTTTATGAATTTTATAAGCTCATTCTAATATTATATGGAAGACCAAAGGGCCAACAAGAGGTTAGACATTTCTGAAGAGGAATAACATACGAGATACTTGGCTTACCAGGCATCCGGACTTAAAAACCTATAAAAACAAAGACAATATGGCAGTGGCACACAAATTGACCAATGAAAGGGAAAAACAGATCCCAGAGTCATATCACATATATGGAAACTTGATATTTGACAGAGATGGTTGTATACTGTAGACTTCATTTATAACAATAAATGAAGTAATCTCCATAGAAAAAAAATGAAATTGAATTCCTGACTCAGACCATTCATGGAAGCCAATTCTCATTGTATAAGAGACTAAAATGCAAGATGCTAATCTCTATATCTTTCAGCAGAAATGAGAGGGGAATGTTGTCAGGACCTTAGGATAGAGAAGACTTTCTTAAACAAAACCAACTATTAAGAAAAATAATTGATAAAGTTAACAATAGCTGTTAAAATAAAGTGAAGACACAAATATTTGCAGAGAATATTTGCAACATATAAAACTCATGTCAATGTTATAAAATCTTGAGTGGAATTAGAGCCAGGTATTAGTGTAAAGGCAGGAGATAAAGAATCAACTCATTACCCAAAAGCAGAACCAGCTGTATCTTTAGCGTTTCTCAACAAGGGCACTGTTGGTATTTTGGGCTGGACCATTCTTTGGTGTCAGACTATGCCATGCATTGTTGGAACTTTATCACCCTGGTTTTCACTTCCTAAATGCTAGTGGCAACTGTCAGTTCTATGACAACTAAAATGCCTTAACACATTCTAAAGTATTCTCAGGAATTGGGCTGTGCCTCCCTTGGTTGAGAATCAATTTGATTTTTTTTTAAAGGGTGAAGGAGGTAACTTTCACAGCTGGTAGGCCTGTCTTGGGAAGAAATTAGCGGGGAGGTCCAATGGAGATATTTGCTTTTATTCCTGAAGCAACCTGAGGAGGGCAACCTGGAGATCCCCTTCCAAAGGGAAGGCTAAGAAACAGATTTTGAGGGCACTGAATCCCCTGTCAGATGACTACCTTAAAACCAAGAAAACTTCCAAAACCATCTAAGAAAGACTGTAAAGTTTTAAAAGAGCTAGGTTTCTCTACTTATTTATTGGGCTATCAAGGAAGGGGTCTACTGAGAAAACAAAAAAAATGTTCCAGTTCGTGGCCAATCAGGATAGAAAGAAATTCAGGAGGAAAAAATAAAGTGTCAGCTTCCAAAGATGAAATCATGCTGTGTACCTGGGGCATATAAAATTATAGGACAGCCAAATGACTGTTCCAAACAATGGACTCAGGGATGTTTCCTAACATGCCCAGACTATATCCTGCTTATCTAAGATTTATAGATTAACTAGTGTAATTATTACTGGTTGCACAATGATACTTTGTTTATGTAAACTCAGTTTTCATAGTCTGTAACTCATGTAGGATGATTATACATTCACTTAATAATGTCAGAGGAAACATGCTTAGTTACTAAAAAGTATTTATGTGTAAGGATTAAATTTACTGGAACATTGGAGAGGGTTTTGCTTATTAAAAATAAGGCCTATGCAGTAACCATAAAATAACTAAAGATGAAAAAGATTTATGTAAGCTGACAGCACAGGTATTCAGCTATACCGCTATCTAAACTACTGCTCATCACCCACAATTGCCCATATGAAAGCTCACCAGTCTCCTATGTCACGCAACTGGGTTTTTCAGAGGTGCAGATGGGTGTTCGTCTGCATCAAGCCATGTTCATTCTTCATCCATTCACTCAACAAATACTAGCTCTGTGCCAGTTGCCAGGCACTGAATAAATAGTTTGGAACCTCTGTCCTCAAGGAGATTATAGTTCATTAGGGAAGACAGAGACACAGGCCAACACTATAGTTGGAGAGGATTGGTGTTTTCACAGGGAACACTGGGTAGATAAACAAGGTGTGTATAGGGAGGAGGCAGGTGCTAAACAGAGGACAGTTCAAAAGAGCTTCGTAAGGTGAGGCTGATCTGAATTTTAAAAGACGGATGGTGGTTAGCTGAGGAAAAGCATTCTAAGAAAATGGAAAGCGTGTGCAAAGGGCCAGACATGTAAGATAGCATTCATCTGAGTAGGATGAAGACTAGGGTGGGATTGGGCAGGAGTTGCAGCCCTAAGTATTGGCCCCAAGGAGAGCTTTGTCTGATAAGCTCAGACCCCCAGTTTAGAACCCATTGCTGGGAGGCATAGGGAACTATTAAAGGGGTTTCAATAAGAAGCTGAAAAGCTCTGATTTACATTTTGAAAGATCTCACTGGCGGGGACTGGAGTATGCCTGACTCAGGACAAGGTTAACAGTTAGGGGGTTTGCAGTAATCCAGGCAAGGCGCAGTGAGGGCCTAGATGTAAGCAGAGGCAGAGGAGCTGAAGAGCAGAGGACGGAGAGGAGAGGTAGGGAGGACGCAGGATCCACAGGACCTGGTGGCTCTTGGGGTTGCTGGAGGCGGGAGAGAGGCAGGCGCTCTGGGTAACTCTTCCGGTTCTGGCTTGAGTGTCCTTTGCCATATGGTTGGAGCACTTTGGAAATGGGAGCAGAGGATGAAGAAGGTTCGTCCTGGGTGTGCTCAGCCGGAGATAGGTTGACTTTGAGGAATACGTGGAACACCAAGAACAAACATTTTATAGGCAAATAAATGTGGATTTACACTCAGAAACCAGGTCTGGACTTAAAATTCAGAGGTATTTGCCTTCACAGGCAGCAGCTGACGTCATGAGTTGGCGCATAGGGAAAACACAGACTGAGAAGAACCAAGAGCCAAGCGTGGCACCGCGACGGCGACATTTGGAGGAGCAAGAAAGGAGAGGATGACCACGACAGGCTGAAAGGAGCACCTGCAGGGGAACACAGCCGCAGAGAGCCGAGTCTCGGAGCCCAGGGACAAGAGAAAAGTGGCCACAGCGGGAGGACGGAACAGATCCGGAATTGTCCACCACCGGACTCGCTGGTCGGGAGACGGGGCGGAGCAGGGGGCGCAGGTTGGCGGGTGACGGGCGGGACCCAGGGCAGTGCTGAGCCCCGGGGAGGCGGAGGGTGGGGGGAGGACGCGGAGATGTGGGCTGAGCACAGCTCTTCCCAAAAACCTGGCCAAGGGCCAAGGACGGACAGGTCTAGAGGGGCTCAAGGGACGGAGGGAGGTTCCTGGTCCTGTTTCTGTGCAGAGTTCACAGTCACAAGCACTGCCCTCAGGTGTACAAAGAACATGCAGCGTCTGTATGTTCCTGTAACTAACCTAATCTTCCTCTGGGCAGAGCGAAGTAAACATTGTGATAGACGTTCTCATCTTCTTTCAGCATCACCAGTCCCTTTTGGAGAGCCAGGCTCTCTCAAGTCAATGCCCTGCTCCTCCCCGATGACAACCCACATTCATGAGGCTGTTGAGGGGGTTAGTGAGGCCCCGTTGCAAGCATTTTATAAAAATTATCTTAAACTGTCATAACAGCTCTATCTTTACATGAGAAATGAGGAAAATACGTAACTTGACCAAGGTGAGGCAGCTAATACATGTTGGAACCAGTTTCAAACATGGGCAGCCTGACTTCAGAGCCCGTGCCCTTGGCCGTGGCACTTGGCTGACACTGAGAGGCCGGTGGGCGTGTGGAGGGCTGAGGGAGCTGGGTTTCTCACATCCTCACAGACCTCTGGTCATCTGATGGTTTGATCTGCTCTCTAGACCGGTGAGTTCTGTGGTGCAATGAGTCCCGTCTGGTCATTTGGCATCAAGCTGGTATGTACTAGGGCGTTCCTAGCCCTAACCATGGCCTTCAGACACCGACATCCCCACACACTGGGACCCGTTTGTCTCCAGCAGCTCCGCAACCCTCTCCAAAGCAACTAAGAGCAGCTGGAGCCCTTGCGTTCCCCCTGCAGGCATGGGAACAAGGAACACGGCTGTTGCCACATCCGTCCTCAATCACTATGGCACCATTTCTTCTACAACACACTGAAGGGGACCACTAGCTGCACCCCACAAAATCGCCACCACCGTAACACCCAACATCATTGCCCTGTGTCTTCCTCTTGTTTTGCTGCAACCTCTCTCACGTCAAAAGGGAAATATTTCTAATTTCTCTATATCTCCAAACTCTGAGTTCCAACTACACTTTGCATACAGTGATCAACCAAAGCTTTATATTAATGGGAGCTAAACAAATTTAGAAAATGCGTTTCCTTCTCACCAAAGCCTAGCTTTCAAATTATTGTCTTGCTGCATGCTCAAGAAATTCAGCTTCATGAGTAAAGCTGATTCAGTCATATCTTTGTTCTAGCAGGACTGTCCTGTCATTTGCTGGCTGGAAGGGAACATGATATGAAAGGGGAAATTAAAATGCATTGATTTCATATCTTCAAAATATTCCCAATAAACATTGGTATTTTTGTACCAAATGTTGCCTAAAAACCTTTCTTAGGATTACAAACAAATATAAATAAGTAAATTCTCCTTGCTCCTCTCTCCCTGAAGCTGTTCTTCCTCCCTGGGAATTCTGTCCTGTATTTGGTCACAGATTTCCCTTCTATAATTTTATTGCAGCCCTTTTTAATTTTTGCAGCCAGAGTGGAAGAGACTCAAGCCTGTCAACATTTTGTATCTTGAGAGAAAAGATTATTGTAACAAGGTTCTTTTATTTAGGACCAGAGCCGAGTTGGTTGTCTACTTTAATGAGTCATACACAAATGAGAAATTTAATACTACATAAGCAAATATTTTTGTTACATAAAGAAGACATATTTTCCTTGCAGGAGTTCAGCTTACAGATTTAGAGAGTAATAAAAGAACTACTGGTATTATTTACATCAGTAACACAAATATTCCAGCTTTAAAAGGTAGCATTCGTAATTATTATAAGCCTGACTTCTCTCTCTGCTTTAATGAATCACGTAACGCTTGCATGACTTATGTGTATCCGTGTACAGTAAGCCATCAACCAACATATCTTACTGCTGGTTCTTTTAATGTAAGTCAGAAAATCATCCACAAGCCCACACAAATTAACAAGTGAGGTAATAAGACCCTAATAGATTAGCATATAGGAAACACAAACAGACATTTCAGACAAGAGAAAACACCTGATAAATCTACAGGAAGATACTTTTTTCGAGCTGAAGAAGAGCAAACAAAAAGAACATGATATACTGTTAGTAGTCATGAAATTAAGAAAAACTTAAAGTGATAAAACCCAATTATGACAAAGTTGAATGAAAGTAGCACACTTATATGTTGTTGGTAGCATTATCTGAGTTCCAACTACACTTTGCATACAGTAATCAACCAAAACTTTATATTAATGGGAGCTAAACAAATTTAGAAAATGCATTTCCTTTTCACCAAAGCCTAGCTTTCAAATTATTGTCTTGCTGCATGCTCAAGAAATTCAGCTTCATGAGTAAAGCTGATTCAGTCATATGTTTGTTCTAGCAGGACTGTCCTGTCCTGCTAGATACAGCAGCTTACAAAACAATTTGGAAATGCACTTTGAGACCATATGATGTTCATATACTTGGGCTAAGTAATTCCAATCCTGGGACTTTATCTCAATAAAATTATCCAAAATCAATTTGGGTACTAAGATAACAATTTGGAGTTGGCAAACATTTTCTGTAAAAGGCCAAATAATAAATATTTTAGGCTTTGTGGGCCATACAGTTTCCTGTTGCACCTACTCAACTCTGCTGTTGTAGGGCAAAAGCAATAATGGATGATACATAAACAAGTGTGGGTGACTGTGTTCCAGTGATATTTTATTTACAAAAATAAATTCTGGACAAAATTTGGTGTATGGGACACACCTAAATAGTATTGTTTATTATCATCAAATGAGTAGAAAAATGTGAAAGCTTAACAATTAGAAAATAGTTTCATAAAATAAAATAATCAACTCAATGGTTTATTGGGTAGCCATTAAGATAACAATAATTATAGAAATTATAGAGCATGTGAAATATTAAGTAAAAAACAGGGTCCAAAATTATATATACAGCAAGATTATAAATATATAAAATTCTATCTGTAGAAGAACAAAGGCTGAAAGGGAATATACAAAAAGTACAAATAATTATCTGCCGTGAAGGATGAGATTTTGAGCTTTTCATTTTCATCGCTGTTAAAAATTTACTTGAGAGGTAACACAAACTTTAAACACTCATAGCTACATTGCCTTGCTGTCATCAAAAAGCACCTGCCCGTTGGTTAGATAAAGTGCTAGGAAAGCCAGGCAGAGACTTTAAGTATTTAAATAGTTCTGGGGTGATCATGTGTAGTTTCATTACCATAGATGAATTCCTAACCCTCGTCCATCATCTTGCAATGCAAATAGGCTACATTGGCAACAGATAATTAGATGAAAATATTGTGTGATTTAAACATGTCCATATGCACTACTATCAAACCAACTCAAAGGGTATGTCAAGCTAATTGTCAGATTCACATTGACACCATAAAGAACGGTGGCCCATATATCTTACACCTAGTCCTTGTTGCAGCATGCCAGAAGCCTGTTTAAACCAAATCCCATATTTATCAGCAATTGGGCATGGCTTGAAATCATAGTCATAAGATCTTTATACTACCATATACTACTTAATACTATATTTGTGCTATCTCCTTTGCTCTACAGAGCTCACCGTAAAAGGTTATTGGGAAATTTTAATACAATTCTTGACTTATTATGACACATTAAAATCATACATCACTACTCTATAGTTTGGTGGCTAAGAGCGTGCATCTGAATGTATACTGCCTGGGTTCAAATTGCAACTCCCTTACCTATTAGATGCATGAACTTAAGCAAACTTATTAACCTCTCTGTGCCTCAGTTTCCTCCTATGCAAAATGAGTATAATAGTAAAACCTAGCTCTTAGGGTAGTTCTAAGGATTAAATAAATCACTGCATGCAAATTGCTTAGAACATATTTCAATATACTCAGTAATACTGCGTACTCAATGTTTGTGAATACTCAGTAATTATATACTATTATCTTGGACTGTGTTCCATTGATATTTTATTTCAAATCACTGTTGCATGTAGAATTTTGTCTCACCATTCTGTTTACATTATTTTTTCCTCAGGCAGCACATAAAAAAATCATCTTCCTAAGCAAACAATAGTTCAATATCACATCTCACAAATCCTGTAGCATTGCAAGAAATGCAAGGGGAAAACATCAGATTTACTGTGGTAATAATCTTAATTTCACTGTTCTTCCACAAACCCTGTTTACTATCTAAAAGGAATACTGACAATCACCACCACCCCTTAATCACTCTCCAAGAAATGCTGCTAATAAGATAACAAAAGCCATTTTGGATTTCAGGGGGAGCTACTTGGGAGACAGCAGGTCCCCTCTAGGTCGTTTCTAAGAAACAGGTGGAAAATTTTTCTTGGGATTTGTGCTGTCAGACACAAACAAGGATCCAACAACGCAACACAGTAAATGCTGTATTTCTTGTCGTAAGCCACAGTCAGCATGGAAATGATTTTCAGTAGCTACTGTCAACATCCTACTTTTCCCATACAAGTGTTGCAGATTGAGCAAGCTCTTAATGTATCAATCATACTCAGAAGACAATTTAGAAGAGTTCTGAAAAGTAAATAATATATATAAGTGGGTAATAGCATGCTTTATTTGATGCCATTTGTCATAGTAAATATATTTATATTTTCCCTACTTGTATTAACTTCACCATTTTTATGTTTGCGGATATCCTTTATAGTGCAAAACAAAGATGTTTTTCAACTTTGCCCATCAGTCTTCTGCAGATTTTCCTGCTCACTGGATGAATTCAGCAAAACTCATAATCCTCCTAGCAGAGGTGATAACCAGATTTTAGTTTAGAAGTAGTTATGTAGTCTTAATTGGGAAGTCAATAAAAAGAAATTTTATAGAAAATATTTCCAAATATAGTCCCAGATGCAGACATACTAAGAGGTTTTGGAATGTTTGTTAACCATAACAATTCATGAGTCACAAAACAGTGGCTCTCAATCCTTAATGTGCAAGACATTTTCCTAGGAAAAGAACTTAAAATGCAAATTCCTGAGCCCCACCCTCATAGATTCTGATTCAGCAAATCCAGGATAGGGACCAGCAATCTGCATTTTTATCAGGGACCTCAGATGTCTTTTTTAAAGTCAACCTCAGACCACACATTGATAAAGACCACCCGGGAGAGGCTCAGCCTCTCCACAACTCTACCAGCACATAGCGCTGGCAGCGTGAATTTGTGTAGTAGTGCATGGACCTTTGTTGACAGAGGCAATAATTTTGAATTAAGTTCTGAAAGAGGCTTTGCTGCTTACTCTGCGACCAGGCCAAGGCACTTAGATTCTCTCAGGCTTCATACTCTTATAATTTGCTGGTTGCTTCCTCCAGCATCCACTACCAGAAACAGCAACCTGAATTTCTCAGCACTGCAGTTGGTGTGGGATTGATCCTGCCTTCAGCTCCAGGGTTGGAAGCTGGTAGCCTTAAGCCAGTCAGTAAATATGATCCCACTGATCACAGAGATTAATTCAAAAGAAATAGTGGCACATAAGTCAGGCCAATCAGGCCAAGAAAACTCACTTCTAGGATTTTGTTTTGAAATATCAAGGAGATAGACTCCTTGTCCTAGTGGAAGTACGAAGGCGCATGTAGTTAGGAGCTGCTAGTCCCCATTTGGTGACCTCTGTTTAAGAATTTAGCCTGCACTGAGGAAGCAGGACTTAGAACCAGAGAGATAAACACAGGCCTAGTCATAGAGACTGTGCCCTGGTGAAAGTCTCTTTTGTTACCTGGAACATTCAGTGCTGTGAGCCTCCAAATTCCCATTTTTACTTAAGGAACTTTGAATCAGTTTTCTGTGACATGGAACCCAAAGCACCCCAACACATCTGTGAAATGAGAATATTTTCCTGGATGACCTATAAGATGTCTTCCTTTAAAAAAAAAAAATCTATAATCTTTAAAATTCTTTTTAAGTTAAAAAATAAGATTAATTAAATGACCCAATAATATCTGGAAAATGTTGTGCACACATATTGAATAGAGACTATATCTTCTGTTAACATGTAAACTAATTAGGAAATTTTCTATTGGCTACTCTTTTGCAAATATTCTGGGAATAGCTTTTAACTGGCATGAGAACCAAATGATGTGAAATGGTACATGATCAACTATCATAAGCCATAAGCAAAGGGAGCATTTGATCTAGGTGAAGGGTTACATCATGATTTGGGTAAGATGAGAAAAGAAGGAACTTGTAAGAGATTAGTCCACTGAAATGAGTGTGACAATAGATCTTATTAAAGATGGTTCATTTTATTGTAAGAAAAAGAGTTATTGGACAATATATCAAAGAGTTCTCCAGGAAACATGAGGTTATTCTTTCCAATTCTAAAATATATCATTTCCATTCCATTCAACCAAATTCATTGTCATCTCAGATATGTAGTATTTAGAAATTATTTTACTATATTTTGAGTCTTCAGATTGTATTCCACATAATACAGGTTTAACATAATGTATTCAGAAACACAGGCAGTACTCCTTACAGTGGCTCGACTTATGATTTTCCAACTTTACAATGGCAAGAAAGCACTATGCATTCAGTAGAAACTGTCTTTTGAATACCCGAACAACCATTCTGTTTTTCACTTTCAGTATAGTATGCAATAAATTACATGAAATATTCAACATTATTATAAAATAGGCTTTGTGTTAGATGATTTTGCCCAACTGTAGATTAATGTAAGTGTTCTGAGAACATTTAAGGTAGGCTAGGTTAAGCTATGATGTTCAGTAAGTTAGGTGCATTAAATGCATTTTCAATTTATGATATTTTCAGCTTATGATGGGTTTGTCAGAACATAACTCCATCGTAAGTCAATGAGCATCTGTAATCAAATACATTAAAAAGAATATTTGTGTTACTATATTGCTTTCCAAATTAATATATTATTACATGTTATATGACATATTCTGGTCAACCCTTTTGAATTCATTGAAATTACAAGCACTCAGATTTAGAATTATCATTATAAAAGAATCTGTCCAATAATATGAAGAGACAGAGCCAGGCATATAGCTAGATCTTACAAAAGTTACATTTTTCACCTCTGTAAATCATAATTTTAGTGTTTGCAACATTTTGAGTGCAGACACCACAGGCAGTAATAACTGGCTTAAATGCCTTCACGGTACAGCTGTTTGCAACAATACCTCCATTCATAACTCTCAAAAAATGAAATGACAGCTACAATTGCCTTGAAAGAATATATGCTCCTCTTTACATTGTCCTTGTTACAAGTTAACTCCCAGGGTGCTCTCAGCTCCACACAACAATGACTGTAAACGCAAGCATGCCCAACGTTATTACACTAGGCCACGGGTAACTACAAACACCTCAGTGTTTTTTCAGTGGGGAATTTATGTTCCAATTGCAGTGAGAAATCACTCTTTGTGTTCTGTTGAATTTGTTCATATTAGCATAAAATCTTTATAATATCTTATCTGGTTGTGGGTCAGATTAAAGAAAAGAAAAGATAAAACGAGCAAGAGAAAGAACTTGGCAGAATTATAGTCAAGTCTGGCTAGAAGTTCCTCAATAAAGATTAGTTAAGACCCTTTTTGGTTGGACATGTTAGAAACTCAACTCAAAGTGGCTTAAGGAAAGGGGGAATGTAGTGGTGGTGTAGTTGGGAAGTCCAGAGCTGCATCTATCCTTAAGCATGGATGGAGCCAGGAGTAAGCAATGTGCTCAGAGTTCTGTCTCTTCTTCTCCACCTTGCAGCTGTGCTGTCTCTACTGTTGTGTTAATATTATAGGCAGGCTCCTTCTGTGTGTTTGTGTCAGACAAGATGACCTCACTCAGCCCCAGGCGCATATTTGCACTGCCTAGCAATCCCAGTGGAATTAGATTTCCCCCACCCACTGGCAGCCCGACAACAGTCTCTCAGGAAAGATAATAATTTATCTTTCTAGAGTCACTTGCACACTCCTGAATTAGTACTTGGCATTCCAGTAGCTAGGCTTGGCCACATGCTCACCCATGAAGTGAGGAGAAGTCCTGGTGATTAACGTGGCCATCTGGACCCCAAGGAACAGAGCAGAAGGAGGAAGATAGGAAATGATGCTGAGCAGACAGAAACTATAGCTTTCCCCAGTCACTGCCCACCACCTTCTAGTCTCCTGGCCTACAGGCCCTAAAGAAAAGATGTCCACAATGTGGAAGGATCATCCCAATAAAGGGAGTGGATCCTGGAGGTTCTTTGTAGTGTTCCTTTGTGAAAACCTTTAAACCAGTCAGTCAGTGCTAAAAGATCATTTACACCTGAACCAATGCATGAGTGGTCACTGGAATATCAGGTTGTCTATGTGGATGGTGACTTTTGACATTTTCTGAAAATTCTAAAATCATGTACATGAAGTCATGAATTAGGTGAATCTTGATGTTTTACGCCCAAAGCCTGGGAGGAAAAGTGACCTAAATTAAATTTTATAATATGAGAAATAAACTACCACCCAGTGAAATTTCATCACTTGCGTGGATATTCAAACTGAGGGATTTCACATTATTCTATTTCATCAATTTAAATATTGTCTTGCCATTTAATTATAAAACTTGCAGAACTTTGCTTTTCGGTATCAATAGTCACCCCCATATCTCCTTTTAAAAAAGCATAAACACCTCAAAACTGAATGCCAAACCTACCCTTAGAAGTGGGTGATTATTTTCCTTTCATTGTTTAAAGCTTCCTTGGATAGATCATTATTTCTTTCTGTGTTTTCCTAACTCATGTAAAAAAGGCCAGTGGGAACCAGTGTGATAATATTATTGGGAATAAATCAATTCTAGCTCACTGAGTGGAGAAGAGAAAGGAGAAGAAAAGAACTTCAAGCTCTTTCTCAAAATTTTAACAAAATTATAGATTTAGATTTACTCGCAGGTTTAAATATTCACACCGAGCTCTAGTGCTTGGGAACAGAGCTCTTCTAGCTGGCAAAACAGGATTTCTTATTTTTAAGGGGGGGGGAGAAAATCCTGAACCTAAGAACAGTCATTTCCTGATGATGAAGAAAATATTCTGCCTGCTGTGTCACCTTTATGTCATCAGGGAGCACTTGTCTAGGAAGGGGAAAAACGGTTAGAAACCAAAAAATAACCACAGAAACCATTAAAAAAAACAAAAGATTTGACTATAAACTTAAAGTTGCTATTGTTACCCATGCTATATGAGAAAGAAAACAATAAGTGGATTAAAAATTAAGACAAAAATTATAATTTAGCAAGTTCACCAAATTCTAAAGTTTCAGAAATAAGTAAGAGTTTTTGCTGAACTCACAATTCGGCCAGAATCACCAGTCTGATATGAAAGGTATTTCTTCAGCGGGGGTCCCACCAATAAGGGATGGTTCATTTCAGTCTTTCAAATTCATGTCATGAAATCCTTACAGCACTTTTTATTATTTCTGAGAAATGACAGAAAACTCCTTCTAAGAACACTAGTTCTGTTTTCACCATACAGGATAGGAGACTCACACAATTGCTTCCAACCCTTTGCTTCTTTTCTAAAACCCAGCTGAAACTGCAAGGCGGTCGTTTCTCTTTTGACTGAAGTTTATTTCCTCAACCTCCCAGAAATCCCTTCTTGGTAATTGGTCTTACCAATTCATTCAACTTTTCTTATTTCATAGTACAAAATTTTTCTTCCTCTCAACACTCCCAGGTATAGAAGCTTTAAGTAACCACGTCTTCAGTACTCTTCGGAGAATATGATTCACCTAGTGTTACCTTGCATATAGGTTTTTTATGAATATTTCCACATATTTTGATTTAAGTTGAAATAGAAATCTAGGATTCCATTTGCCATATAATCTGTTCATTATTCTAGAAAACACATCTTCTAGCCAAGTTTCATTCAAAACTCTTAGAAATTTTTCATGTAATTAATAATTACTAACTTCTTTAATCTTAGCAGTCCCATCTAATCAAGTATTTTTTTTCACTTTATAAGCTTTTTACTAGCAAACCAAACTAAAATATGACGAGAACAGGATATAAAATGTATAAAGGTTAACAGTCACAGAAGGCATCCTTTAACTGAAAACATTTTGATCTTTGATTTCAGCTTATCTAGGGATGTGTTTTTAGGGTGGTTGGTCGATGCCATTAAAAGGGTGTAAAAGATACTATGACTCAGTTTTACTACATTATAGTAGACTCATTTCACCTATGTCATCTAGAGGCCAACTTTGTGCTGCGTAAGTGAAATATTATCTTTCACGCCTGGGCCATAAGAGATTCCAATCTGTCCGAGCATGTCTAAGAAACTGAAGCATGAGGTTTCTGAAGCCTCTTGGGAAAGCTACATCGCTTTGGGACCCATCTTGCTAGTATAACACTAAGTGGAAAGAGTAATCTCTCCTCTTGGATCTTCTTCATCCTCAAATACCACCCAGCTTTGGCAATGTAAAGGGTATTGGTTATGAAGCCTGGTGGAGCAGCTGCCTGGCCCCATTGTGCCACCCAAGCAACAGCAGAGACCACGGTGCCTGCTGGAATGGCTGTTGAGAAAAATCCCTGTCTGGCCTCATTGCCAAAGCTTGTTGCATCTGTCCAAAGCAACTGAGAGTCATTTTTCTCCTGGCCCCTGTGACCATGTAATTGATTGGACTTCCGTCTTCTCACTGGCTTCTAGAAAGCTTAGCGCCAGCTTCTGTTTCTGGCACTATTATAGACCAGATATCCTGAAAGATTCTGCCAATACAATGACTATAATGTTGAATTAAGAAGAAAAAATTGCAGCTGAGGTGACACGAAAGAAGGAATCCACAAAGGCCAAGAGTAAAGTGAAGCAGAAATATGTGCCCAAAGGGGGAAAGTGGATAGGAAGATATCCCCACATAGTGCTGGGACATGACAGATCTTAACACCCTCAGCCCACAATGAACAAGAAGCCTACTTCCTAGATGTGGACAGCACAAAAATCTGTCTCAACCTTGGACCAAAGTAGAGAGATCTTTTTAATGGTCATAATAGATGCCATTAAAGTCCGAGTTCACCTACCTGTGGAATTCAGAAGACCTAAAGCAGAGAACTTCATTTAAAGTGGTCCAGCTGAAGAGTTCATGTGCCTAAAATGACTGAAAAAAGCAAACACAAGCCCCCTTTGGAGGAACATTACTTCAATCTAGACATTAATGAATTTCCATACTTAGAAAGAATATGAGCTCTCACTAAAAATAGTCACAAAACACCCAAAGGAAAAAGAAAACATAAGATGAAGTCAACCAAAACAACAGACAGCAGAAAAGAACCACAAAGACTTCAGACATTGGAATTTTTAGATCCAGAATATTTTTAGATCTATGTTTCTAACCTTAGAGAAACATAAGAGGAAATTGAAAGTGGGAGCCAGGAACACGAGAGTATAAAAAGCACAAGTGGATTTTTTAAAGAATCAAACAGAAGTTTTAGAAATTAAAAACACAATGAACAGATTAAATAAAATAGATACAGCTGAAGAGATAATTGGTAAGCCAGAAGATAGATCCAAAGATCAAAAAGAGTTTAAGAGGCCTGAGGAATAAAGCAAGAAGGTCTATTATATTTTCAACCAGAGCTCCAAGGAGAGAGTAGTTGAAGCAGGAATGTGAAAGAGGCAATGGCAGAGAACCTTCTAGATGATGAGCCCCGTGGCGCCTTAGCCCTTGGATCCTTCAGAAGGCACCAGGATGATGAAGGTCAGATCCATTAAAAGTTACTTGTAGTAAAGAAGGGGTGGGTCCTTCATTCAGCGGCTGGACTGGCCTCAGGGGCCCCCAGGAGCCCCAGCAGGGCAGCGGGTATGGATGCCACGGGGTAGAAAAGTGTAAGTCTAGTGACGTCAGCGGTCATACCTACGCCACACGGCAGACCCAGAAAAACCCTGGCATATGTCTGCCAAGACCTCAGAAAGGACGCGGTGAGACTGAATGTCTGCAGTTTTATTGCTAAGGGCTTAGAACTCAAATTACAGATAGAATAATCCAAAATCTCCTGATTATACCCCTTTCAAGGAGTCAGAAAAGTGGATAGTGGAGAGATGCTTGACATCTCTCACTTCTCTCCTCTCTTTGCTGTTCCTTGTACCTAAAACTCTCTTTGGTGTTCCCTATTAGCCAGTCATTTCCAAGCAGCGCTTCTATCTTTTCCCAGAGCACTGCATGCCCATCACAGCTTTACTACACAGAATTTTAATCTTCTCATATTCTGTTCAACTGTCTGCTCCCTCCATTCCTAACTTCAAACTATATATTCCTACAAAATATGAACCTTATATAATTAGTCTTTGTATCCTTAGCATCTATTAGGATCTAGTTCAATGCTTTGTATATAGTTCAAAAATGTTCTACAAATGTTCTTTGAATCATACACACACACACATAAAGTTTTTGAGTGTCTCTCTCTCTCACACACATACACACATTCCTAGTTTATACTCTAATGGATTAAAAAGTCTGGACTTTGTTCTTTCAATCATAAGTGAAATATAATTAGAATTCCATTTAATTGAAAGTAAGTAAAAAAAAAGGCTAAAGAATATAGCACAAAAGACTGCGGCTACAATAATTAAATAAATTTTAACATTTCTCATACTTGTGTTCCTATTCCCATTTCAATGATTTCACTAAGAATTAATTTTGCTTCCAAAATTATTTAAGAATGATTAGCATCCTGATTTTCCAGAATGCACAAATTTTATAAAACTTTCTCTTTTCAAACTTTTCTCCCTCTGGGCCCCCCAGGCATCCACAGCTGGGTGTGTTCTGCCTGCATGGAATCATACAATATTAATGGCCCCATTGGCTGGTGCTATCATTCAATGCACATATTTTTTATTCAAAATTAACACTGCACCAGATTCCTCATTAATTATAGCAGAACATTTTGGAAAATCTGGTGCTTTTCTGGTATGTGATTTGGACTCCAAGAGTTGAGTTAGAAAATAAAACACGAACATAAAAATTATTATTCCCTATAACATTAAGCCCTAAATTATGCCCTAAGATAGGTAAATAATATAATGAAATAAAGCATATATTGAAAATTTATTTTAGTAAGTCCTCATTTTGATACAATTTCAAACTTATAAAAAGTTGCAAAAACAACGTGAAGTCAAGTGTACACTTTACACGGGCTTACTATTCGTCAACATTTACCCTATTTGAGTGAGTCCCTCTCTCCCTCTTTCACTTTCTAGATAGATTAGATAGATAGACAGATAGGTAGATAGATTTCTAAGTCACATGAGATGATGTTACAGGCATCATGCCCCTTTACCCTTAAATAGGTCAGTAGGTATTCCCTAAGAACAAGAACGATCTCCTATGTAGTAACCACAGTGCCATTATTAAAATCAGGAAATTTAACATTTAACACTATTATATTATCTATGATTCATATTCAAATTTTTCCAATTGTCCCAATAATATCCTTTATAGCCTTTTCCCCCCCAAAACTAGGTTCTACGCCAGGATCACCCATTGCATGTGATTTAGGTGGCATCTCTTTAGTTTTCTTTAATCTGGAATAGTTACTTGGCCTTTCTTTGTGTTTCACCTGTTTTTTTTGGTGTTTGGGTTTTTTTTTTTTTGAGACAGTCTCCCTCTGTCGCTTGTGCTAGAGTGCTGTGACATCATCGTAGCTGACTGCAACCTCAAACTCCTGGACTCAAACCATCCTCCTACCTCGGCCTCCCAAGGAGAGACTACAGGCACGCACCACCACACCCAGCTAATTTTTTCTATTGTTAGTAGAGACAGGATCTCGATCTTGCTCAGGCTGGTCTCCCTAACTTCTGACCTTAAGCCATCCTCATGCCTCAGCCTCCCATAATGCTAGGATTACAGGCATGTGCCACCATGCCCAGCCTTCATCCCATTATTTTTTAAGAGTAAAGGCCAGTTATTTTGTAGAATGTCCTTCAAATTGGGTTTGTGTGATGTTTCTTCATAGATTCAGGATGTGCACTTTGGGTAGAAATGTCACAAAAGTGGTATACATTATATTGGAAGGCCCCAATGTCAATTTGGCCCATTAACAGTTGGCAATGTCAACATTGAAAAGTGTATATTTAACCACATCGGTAAATCTAGAAATGAGTAATACAAACAGGTAGATTTTCATGAAAGCTTAGAAAAAGTGAACCAAACACAAGAAATCTGTGACATTCAAAGAGACAGCATACACTCACACTAGCCCCTTTTGACAAAGAGGCAAGAAAATACGTGAAGTATTAGAAACAGAACAAGGGAGAAATTGTTACGGGGAAATCTCAGGCATTGGAGCATTTGCACATTAAGGAAAAACAAGTTGCTAATAGTTGCAGGGAATGGATAATAAATCGGGGGCCATTTGTAAAATAAAACTAATTTGAATTCCCCTAGGTTCTCTTTTCAGGACATCACTGGTAATTGTGTTTATAAATCATAACCAGTTCATGACAATGCAAAATTTGGTCTCTGGCAAAAAAAAAAAAAAAGTCATTTTTTTTCACATTCTCATCTGTTCAATACTTTTAATTTTAAAAGGGTTGTAGCAATATGTCCTTATGACATAACTTTTAGTAGCAAAACTACAATATATGCAGGCAAACATAAAAAATAAGTAGATTTATATAAATGCATGTGTAATAGTATATGCATGCATATTTTTAACATATACTCGTATACAAAATGGAAAATGTGTTCCTTTCCATTATAAGTAACAACCCACAAGGCATTCACTAGGCTAATGTCACCTTTGTTTGCCACCCTTCCCCCTTCAGGGAGTGTCCATGTATAATGTGCAGTGCTTTGGTTTAAGGATGAAACTCTGAAATCTCCTGTGGTAATTTTATCCCATCCCTGCAATTGGACGTAGTACAGTGCTATTTAGAGTAAAGGAGAAGGGACTTGCAACGCATTACAATGTGCAAACTGTAATTTCAGTCCCAATTTTCAGAAATTGTTCCGTTAGAAAAAAATAACTTCACTAAAAGGTTCAGCCCTGTACTATTTTTATGCAACTCTCTAGGCATGTAAACTTTAAAAACCTGGATTGCACCAATAAACAATTTTCTGTTTGTTTTGTTAAGAACCCAGTTCCCTTAGCACTCGAGTAGAGAACGAAGAGGAGCCCCCCTTTGTCAAGGTGATGTGTAATGGCAGGAAGCAGGACAGGGAGTTACACTTTTTGCCTCCATCCTTGTCATTCTCCGAGACTTCATGAAGCTAACTCACATGCAAGCCACCACTTTAAACGATGGGGTGGGATTTTAAGAAGACAACATCCCCTCACTTGAGCTGTTTGATATCTCCCAAAGGTTGTGAAATACGATAAAAACAAATAATTTTTGGATAATGTTGCCATTTAATATTATAATTCACAAATAACTGTGTGGGAGAAGTCATTTAAAAAAGGTTTGTATGAACAGCACGGTGTTGGGGGGTGGCGTGGGGGTGTGGTTGAATGAGCTTTGTATGTGTCCCTGGCTGAGACTCTCCCTAAACTTTTAATCCCTAGGGAAAGAGATTAAAAAAATAGTTCTTTCTTAGGCATCCTTGAACAACCCTCCTACCCTTTTAAGCGTCTGCCATGGGGGTCTAAAACTCGAAGTTGTTCAAAGGTAAGGAAATAGTTCATTACAAGTGAGAAAAACTTCTCACATATTCCTGTTCTTTTCTAACAGGTCTTGTTGTGTGAACTCCCTTCTGCCCCGTTGGCTCTGCAGCCTACACAATTGTGCACTTTCTCTTTTGGTCGTCTTTCAACCCGAGCCTCGGAAGTGTTCCTTCACAAAGGAGCTATGGAGACACAGTTCCAAGTAGACTTGGCCCTGTCTTTACAGCCTCTGGCTCCTAAGAAGATAAGAAAACTTTGCCACTTCCCTTTCATGTCAAATAAGTTTATCAGATGGAAGAAATGAGGGAATTACTCAAAGTCACTTCATGAATCACTGGTAGAGGAAGCAATGACTGACTTTTGCACCCTGCTTGGCCTTTTATGTCAGCCCGGGAGACAGCGTGTGGAGGAGCCACCACGCCAGCTCCTCACGTCTGCAGCGAAGGGCCAGATAACCCTGTTGATATGGGGGGCCTTACGAAAGAGTTGGTCATTATTGCTCTTTCATTGTTATCTCTGTGGAAAAAGCAGGAAGCATTACAGTTTATGTGGGGCCTGCTGCTCTGCCCTGGGTGGGACACAGGGAGACCGAAGGGGGGGTCTAACAGGTCAAAGGCATAACAAGACATCTCCACGTAGGCGATGGAAAACGGTGTTCCCAGTTTGTTTTTACATTTTAACAAAGAAATGTTCAGACTCCTATTGGTGGGAAGCAAGAGTTTTTTCAAGCAGATATTTTTACTTGTAAAGCAGTTCCTCAGGCTATGAACTTTGACCAGTTTTCGCACAAGTAGCAGAGAATAATTTGAAAGCAAGCTAAATTCCACTCTGCTTGAAATGAGATACAATAGATAAGTCCACATAGTTTAAGAATTAAAATATATTATTCTTGGGGTCAGTTATGTTCTCGCAAAGTGGAAATTATTACATATTTTCCCTGTGATCCTGTGAACCCTCTTTGGGTTTCTGAAAATAACATTTAGCTTAAATGCTCCACGTGCGCCTCACTGTACGATCAATAGCAACCCTGTGTGGTTTTGAATCCGATGCACTTCTTGTAACTGAGGTGTACTATGAATGAGCCTCACTTTTCCAATCCAAAATGAAAGTAGACATAGGAAAACAGAAAAAGGTGTCCACTGACTCAACTCACACAGAGGGGAAAAAAGGGAAAATACTCAGACAATGAGGGCTTAGCTTTGAAGTGGTTGTTTTTTTAATTAATGTAAGGAACAGCCTGAATCGCTAGCGTATTTTAACTAATCCAGCTTCTTAAAATGTTTTGGATGTGATTCAGACATGGCAAACCCCCTGAGCTTGACAGTTCCACAGCCGACGTGATTTCCGGCTGGTGACCTTGACTTTGGAAGCGTCTACGCGGTACACGCCACAGTGGCATGCTGCAAGAAACGCCGCTCTTCATTGCTGCCCCCACGCTCCTGGGTGAGACGTCCAGAGAGAACTGGAATTTGTAAGAAAGAAGCTGGTTCAACCTCCCCTGGAGAATTTAACCACTAAGTCAGATTTTGAGCGAAAGTAAAGCAAGCAAAAATAAAAATGCCGGCAGAATCCAGCCCTTCGCGTAGTTTCTGTTTCAGTAACCCCTTCCCGGAAGGTTTGGTTATCACAATGAAAAGTTAAAGACAACGAAGTTATCTACCTTTGAGAGCTGGTTAAATATGTTATGGTAGAATGAGCCAGTTGAAAACTACTCAACAGTTACAAATAATTAGGTAAATTGTGTATGTATCAATATGGAAGAGTAACCAAGACACATTGTTAAGTGAAGAAAAGCAAGTTTCAGATTAGCCAGGATACAGAGTCCATTTGTGTGCAAAAGAATTGTGGAAAATATATAAATATATTAAACGTTCCGGAAGAATTTGCAAAACAGTAGGCACTGTAGGCCAAGGTCCTGCAACAGAGGCGCTAGTAACACTCCAGGATGAGTAACTCCGTGTTGTGGGGGATCGTTCTGTGCCTGGTAGGACGTTTTGCTGCATCCCTGGACCCTGCCACCAGATGCGGCAGCAGCTCTTCCCTACCTCCACCCAGGTGTGACAACCAAAATATCTCCAGACATTGCCCAACGTCCCCTGGGAGGCACGATCGTCCCCATTTGAGAACCACTGCTCTGGGGAGTGAGGCTGGAAGAGGAATTTTACTTTTAATCTCTCTTTCTCTGAGCCATGAGATTTATTTTTGTTTCTTAGTTTGATTTTACCATGAAGATGTACTACTTGTATAAGGAAAAATATTAGTTCCTTTAAAAAAAAAAAAAAAAAAGAAGAGAAGGTCCGGGCGCGGTGGCTCACGCCTGTGATCCCAGCACTCTGGGAGGCCGAGGTGGGAGGATCGCTTCAGCTCAGGAGTTCGAGACCAGCCTGAGCAAGAGCGAGACCTTGTCTTTTAAAAAAAAAAGAAGAAGAGAAAAAGTTTACAGATCCACCCCAGAACTCATATATAACCTGGAAAAAATGAACTATATAACTATAAAAATACCCCATAAAGCCGTGTTGCCATTTTGATTTATTTAATAGCTTCATGTAGTACATTTACTCCAAGAGCTTAAGGCTCTGTTAAAAAAAAATTTCAGAAAACACATTCTAAAATTTTTATAGCCAAAATACGACAGCAGCAAAACCAGCGGGGAAAGGCGCAGCCGAAATCCGGCTATTTGATGAAGGCGGTGCATGCATGCCCAGGGCAAAGGGTTTCTTTTCCGCCTCCAGAACCAGCCCTCAGCAAACTTCGAG
The DNA here is from genome assembly GCA_023783475.1 of Daubentonia madagascariensis. Taxonomy (NCBI): domain Eukaryota; kingdom Metazoa; phylum Chordata; class Mammalia; order Primates; family Daubentoniidae; genus Daubentonia; species Daubentonia madagascariensis. Next base: position 2,728,974 of record JAKFHU010000760.1, read on the forward strand.
CAGTGTGAAATTTGTCTTCTATCCCCTTCTCCGCCTCAAGCCACTGTGCTCCGTTATCAATTCATTTGTGTGTTTACTCAAACCTGCAGAGGACTATGTTATACACCAGAGTCTTTGGGGTTTGAGAAGCACCCACAGCAAAGGTATAAATTAATCTCTGGCTCTGTCCTCGCTGGCGACCTGCGCACTTTACCATCCTACTCAGAGACGGAAGAGTTCTCCCGGGGCAACACAGAGGCCAGCGTCTCCCGGCAGGGGCTGCGGGGGCAACAGGGCCTGCCAGATCGCACCGCACAGGCCGCTGCCTGGCGAGCCCGGGGCGAGGCCAGGTGGCACCTTAGCAAGGGACATGTGAGAACCTCCAGAGGAGAGGACAGCTGTGTGGTTCCATGCCGTGGAAAGAAATCCCGAAAGAGGATGTGGAACCTCAAAACTTTTTGAAAGAGAAAAGTGGATGTGTTTGGGCAAACTGAGGAAAATGCGAGGGACACGTGGGGCTGGCGAGAAGGGGAGGAGACCGGTGTGGAAGGAAAAGTCTGGGGAAAGGAGCATCAGAAGAAAAGTGCCCTCCCTACCCCAGAGCAGGGGTTAGAAATTCAGAAGATGGACTTGGCTAGACTGGGAAAGGGCCTCAGGGCAAAGGGTGTTTTCCGAAATCTAGTGGTGAGTCTAAGGACAGGGTGATGAAGCGCCATGCGTGGAAGTCAGAGACATGAGTAAGGACGTTCTACTTTTGTTTTTTTTAAAAAAGCAACATCTGTCCCCTTCAAGTCACCGCATTGTAACTTCATGGTGTTTATCCATTATTCCATTTTATTTTCATCAGTCTTCAGCCAAGACCTGAATGGCCATGTCCTGGTCGTGTGGGTGGTGGGGACAATGACCGGCATTCTGTGGCTTTGGTTCCTTTCTTGCACCCCTCCCTTCTGGAGCGTGTGTGCTCCCTTTGCTGTGCTCCATAAAAGATGCTGCCTGTGTGTGGCCCTGGAGCCCCTCCAGCCAGTACTAACAGCAGCAGCCAGAAAAGGCAGAAAATGGATTATAAACTTCAGTGTTAATGTTAGGACTAGCAGTGGCCATGGTGCTGGTGCTATTTGCTTCTGAAACAGAAACAGAAAGAATAAATGTCCTGGACTTTATACAAAATGAGTCCTCATTTGCAAAAAAAAAAAAAAGTCTTCATTGTACCACGAGGCAGTTGTAGTGGTGACTTTTGAAAATGTCAGTTTTCTTCATGTTTGGAAAATCATACCATAAAGAATTCACCATTAAAAAATAAACAAGACTTTTTCCCTCTCTTCTGATCTTATGTATGGTGATATTTAAATGCTATAACTATGCGCAGCCCCACACGCACACACTCAGGGTGGCCCACACTATAGAGCCACCAGGAAAGAAGATCTTTACAGGGATGTAGTAGCTGAACTTGTGGGCCTTTATGGGGCATATTTTTTGTTTAATAACATGAACACAAGCCAAGATTTCAGGCAAACGATGAGCGAGAAATTTCCCTTCAACTTGGAAGTTTATTACGGCTCCATTGAATGGTCTGGGAGGTAGGGGATCAGATAGCAAGAGCAAGAAAAAAGGTTGAATAGCAAAAATTAGAAACTTGTCTGCTGATCAACAGAAGTGCCGTAATATCAAGCAAGAGTAAAATTCCAAAGTTGATACGGATGGGTTTTGGAATATTTAAGGCAAGATGTAAATTTTAATTCAGAGATCTTATTCTTTGGATTGTGAAAAAATTGACTAAAGGTGTGTTTATTATGTTATAAATGAAGTTTTGTTTATATAATTAGCAATAAAGAGGCCTTAAGAAAAATAAAAAATAAATGACTTACCTAAAATTGAAATGTTCAGAATTATTATGAAATAACAAACTGGAGGCTCACTTTATATACTCTCTTACAGCAGTGGTTCCTAGTCTGAAAAAAATGGAGTCCCTTAAGCCATTTTCCGTATTTCTAGGAGTTAAACAGAAATTGTAAGTTCACTTTCAGTAAAGTTGCACAGGCTAACGGAAATGCCAAGCATCTTTGATTCTACCTGGAATTATATTAATATAATGTGGCAACACTGGTAATCTCTTACTGACCGAGATTTCTGTTAGAAAAGGGAAAAGACGGGAGGAAGGAGGGGAGGAGGGAGAGAAGGCGAAGAAGAATAGGATTTAGCTCTAGACCTGAGTCAGTGTTTGCTAAATTAAGCAATTTTTAATCTCAACAGGTCTGTTTTCTCATCTGTAAATTTCAAACAATGCTGACTTCATCATGCTCCTATGAACATTGGGAATAGTCTGTCTAAGCAGTCAGGTTATTCAGTGTAGAATAACCATCACATCTCAGCCTTTTGGCTAAGATCAGGTGTAGTATAGCGTGGAATAACCAACATTTTTTGAGTGCTTATTGTGTCCTAGGCACTGTTCTAGGTGCATTTCATGCATTCATTCAAAAACAAACGTTATGAATTTGGCATAATTATTATCCTCCTTTTTAGGATGAAGAAATTGAAACACAGAACAGTTTGTAAAAAAGCTTGTCTAAGGCCACACAGCTAGTGATCCGGGCTCCTAAGCAAGGCAATCTGGTAAAGAGCCCATGGCTCTTCATTGCAAACCCATGCTCTTAACCCCTCTGCTCTATCACCTTAATATGTAATATAAACCTGATACGTGCTCACTTCTGCCAATACTATTATTCCAAGTCTTTGTTATTAAAAATGAGAAAAAGAAATGGCTCCAAATAAATTTATCATGTTTTTATAGGCAAAATTCTTCCAACCTCGGGATCCACGGCAGTGAAATGGTTGATAATCATTGCTCTATAATGGAGAATTTGACATTTTTATCGTCAATTATTAATTTAGTCACTGGGATGACTCTGACTTCCCATAATTCATTCATTTTTCCAATTATTCATTCGTTCTCCACCTGCATGCCAGGCGCTGCATTGTGTGCTGCTCTTTGAGCAGATTGCTGTGCCATCAACTCAAATATAGTGTTATTCTGAAACCACAGGGTACTCATAATTTATGTTTTAATACTCATTAAATACAAAACCTATTTTTAGATTCCTAAATGTATGCTCGGAAATCACAAATCCTTTATTTGATCCACTTTCTTACTTTGCTCTGTCACTAATTTTTAATGTATTTACATGCAGCAACACACAAAAATGCATTTTCTCAAACATATAAAAGGTCTCATACTTCCTTTGAAAAGATTTAATCCAAATCGAATGAATTTATGTAATACAAATAGGAGGAAAAAATAACCCCCAGATAATCCTTACATACTATGGATTTTAAAACAAAAAATATATAAGGCACATTATAATCCTTTTCCTATGACCTAATATACAGTTCTTATACATCCAATTTGGAACAATCTTTTTTTAAAATCCTTTTTTAAAAAAAGGAAAGACTTCTAACTACAACCGATTAGAATGCAATTAGCAACAGTGGGTAGCCACTCCCAATTGTCCAACCACAAGTTCGTTGGTTTATAGGCTAACCATACTCCTTGTTCTACCATTTTCTCATTTTATGCTTCCCTGCATCTCTCCCTTTAGCCTTGTTCCTTAGCTTGTGAAGACAAGACTCCAAGAATAGAGTTTGGAGGTAGAACTCAATGAGACACTTTGGCTCCTCATTAGCAGTTCTTATGGGGCTTTCCTCAGAGAAGTGAGGTAGCTCAATGAGCTACTTCAGGTTTCACACACCAACGTAAAATATCCTACTTTTAGTAGTTGGGTTGACTGTACATGATATCGTTACAGCCAGAAATGGCCTTGCAGGTGATGAATTCCTACCTCCGTACTTAACAGCTGATGAACCTGCAGCCCAGACAAGGCAGGTGACTTGCCCAAGGCCACCCAACTAGAGACCATCACAGCCACAATGAGAACTTGGGCTGTGCGAATGCCTCAACCTGTTCTTTTCACTCCTCCATTGTAATTTTTATCCAGACGCAGATTTTGCTGTAGTGAGGAATTGAATGACTTCACATAAAACAATTACATTAATAATTATAATAAATTAATTTATTTGAATAACAGTTTTGACTATTTTTTTTCCTTTGATGGGGTAAACCAGTGTTTATCAATTGCTTGCATATAAAGTCCTACCAATCACTTCAACAAATAGTAGGTACCCAACAGAATGGATACCAAAAGTTCACTTTTTCTGAGTATAGAGGTAAACAACTTGAATCTTTTTGGAAGGAGGCATGAAGTAGCAGAAGGAAGGTAGGAAAGAAAAAGGAGAGGGAAGTAGCAAGGAGGTGCTAATCTTGTTAGAAAGGATTCAGTTCTCACTTCGAGGACATAATATCTGAACAGTATCATTGGAAATGATTTTTATCACAGATTCCTAGTGATTGTCAGGAAACTACATTATACAAACATAACCTCCCTATTTATGTCTATCTAAAATATGTTCTTTACTATATTACAAAGGCAGATAGCCTAAACTGCTATAAATGCTTATAAACTATTATTTCTATGAATCACCCAGCCCAGAACATAATTAATTTTCCAAAGTTTGCCCATTGATTTATTTCTGTTTTAGGGGGTATAGTGTAAAAAATTCAATATAAAAAATTGCCTGCAAAATTCAAGGAAGATAAATGATTAAGATAATTTAATGTAATCTCTATTTAAAATTATATAATCAAATATATACTACATTCATATATTATCTAGGGCTCTGGTGATAATAGTTTTCTAAAATATTTTGCTTCATTCATCCTTAACCTACTTTTATTTGTTCATTTTAAAAGTTTGATCATTCGATTCTCTTAGATTGATAATTTCTCTAAATTTTTTATATATAAAATCTCTAAACTTATCTTCAGTTGCCAGTTTAACATTTCTTCAAACATTGTATCTCTAAGAATAAAAAGCAACTATTTTTATATATGCTAAAAATATGAATAAAAATTGGAACAAAAGATATACTTCATTTCCTATACACAGTGCTAAATTAATTATATCTTCTAAAATAAAATTTTTAATGTCTGATAGAAACTAAGGGACATTTAGTGCATTAAAATATTTTTTCTGATATTTTTGGTACAGGTGCTTTCAAGGGTACAAAATTCTGTTTATTGTGCAAATTTTTGTTTTTCCTGATTTATTAAGCTATCTTCAAATATGCATATAAGCTAGCTAGTCATTTCAAATAAAAAGAATAATAGTAGAGAAAATATTATAACACCAGGAGTGTTCATGTTTTTTAAAAATAGAGTAAGTATCTAAATATTTGAATTTAGTCTCTGTTGACATAATTTCAAAGACTGTTGTTTACATAGTTTATTAAGTTATATTTCTGGAGACATTCATTTTAGAAATTCTGTGATAATTGTTTTTCTTGAGTTCAACTGCAGCATGCATAAATGGGGCATTTAAAAAAAAATAGTTAAAATAAGTACTTGCCACATCCCAACTGCTCTGCTGAGGGCTTTTCGGGCATTACTTGTTTATTTTCACAGTACTGTGAGGTAGCTGTTGTCATTATCCTCATGCTGCAGAAGAAAAAGAAACTGAGGTTCAGGAGTTCAACCACTTGCCTCACGGCTCATGCTTACCAAGTGGCTGAGCTGAGATTTGAAGCAATTTCTGGCTCTCAGCTCTTTCCACAGATAACAGGTACTTTGTCATTTGACAACACAGTGTGTGCATTTACTTAAAGAGTAACTTTACAAAACCTATCTGAAGGGCAAAATTCTTCAAACTTTGCATACCTGTGCAAGAAAATAGAAAATGGTGGATAATATCCACCAATTATCATTCTTTGGATAATTGGAGAGAAGGCTGCTTTCTCCTAGACCGACTGGGACGGTGGATATGAATTATTACTAACTCATTTGTCCTCTTTGCCACTTACTCTTTGAAACGAAGACTGAGTCAGGTAATAGGATCTTGTACTCATAGTGCTAAGAAAAACTGGTTGAATTGATTAACTCAAAAAGGTAATTGTGGTTTTTTGAATTAACTAACTTGAATATTTGGAGTTAATTAGTCAAAAATAAAATTTTAATGAGTATTTTTCTGACGCTTATATATTGCTTCCAACATTAAAAAAAAATTCTGGATTTGTTTTGGTTTTGGTTTCCCCGCACCCATACTGACAGTGGGTGTCTTCTCCTATTTTCGTCTTTGCCAGTCATAAAAATCTCTCTTTCTCTCTCTCTTTCTCAACTTCCATCTTTCTTTGGCATATCTTTACGTTTAATTTGTAATCACTTTTGGTACATTAGGTAAAATAGCCAATTTTCTATCAAATCCTTTACACACTAGATAACCAAACTGCTCTGCACTAACACGAAGAATTGGATGCCAGAGAGAGAGAAGGGTGTGGCGGCGGGAGAGGGGAGGCCACAGGGACATGAACCACGAACCACGGAACATCAGCCTGGGCTGTGAGGACAAACAAGGGACTTCCAGGGAACGCCTACAACAGAGTTGTTAGCTTTTACATTGCTATAGCAGTATTCACAAACTTTAGTAAAATCTTCTACACATAATACGCTGTGAAAGAAAAGGATTTCATTGTAGATTGAAGAAAAATGCTGAATTCCATGTTTGGGTCAACAGGAACTCCCCAACCAAAGGGCATGATGGCAGAATGATCCCGAGTGAAGTCCTTCAGTGGTGATAGGACCAGGGGGAAGTACGAGGATATAAATCCAGAGGAATTTTAAGAAACTTAGAGATGGCCTTGCCCTTTCTGTTTTCTCTAGAAAGGAGAGATTAAGTCAATTTTGTCTAGATTGTAAGCGACAAGATGTCCCTAGATAACTTTGGGGTTACCATTTTTTTCAAGAATAAATCATCCTAAAATAAATTAACTACTGAGTCTTTAGGTAAAAGGCAAAATAAAACACCAAAGTTTTTTTGTTTTGAGAAGAAAATATAGTCAAAATAGTGACAAAAAAGGCCAAAAAAAATTGACCTAAATCTATAAACTCCCTGCCAAACAAATTTAATCCCTAATAAGACAAATAAAATAAATACTATAAGGGCATAATATCTCTAGAAAAACATTTCAAGCTATTTTTTTCCTGCTAAAATCTTAGACTTGGCAAAAACCAAAAACTGCTTTGACAAGTATTTTTCTTTTTTTGTTTAATATTTCAAAGTAAAAACTGCTCATATGACCTGATTGATTACCCTGAACTTTTATGTACATCAGGAAACTTCATGCTGGATGATGAATATTCATCTCTTCACTGTACCTTCACAGCCATTACTGCCTGTATTTCTATCGCACGAACACATAACTATTTATTTGTCATCAGAAGCTACTCCAGGGCACAGAGTGTGCCTGAGACAAGCAGCTGTCAGATTCTCCCTACACAAAGCTGGTTGCTACACAAATGCCTGGAGTGAAACATGGGCCAAGGGATACGAGGTGGGACACAAGAAGTGTCAAATACAACCCACTCCTTGTGTCACTCAGACCCACTCAGGCTTTCCACTAAAACTAGTCTGTAACAGAACCTTTAAGATATGGTGAGCTGAACACCGTCTCTCTCACAGACCTGATACAGGAGGGATACAGGTGGGCTTCGGTGCTCACCACTCCAACTGGTCCCTCCCGTGGCACTCATTCTAAATTCCCAGCACTCTTGGCTCTCACTTCAGCAGGTCTGGGTTGGTTACCTGGTGGAGTATCTCAGATCTTCATCCCTAAGGAATCTGAGTATTCCATTGCCTTTCCCTTGTTAGGCACTTACTACAGGCACAGAAGAAAGCACCAGTGTATCATCCTTTGAATCCCCTGGTTTCCAGACATATGTCTTGCTGCCTTTGTTGTGTCGCAGCAACCCTGACTCTTTATGGTAACAGATATATATAACTCCTTTGCCTGACGATCCACTATCATGAACTATCCAAAGTAACCTGGCAGTGGTCATGGTTTCAAGTTCAATGACATCCTTATCATGTCATCCAGGAGAAGTGCAACCCCACTCCTACCCTAGGAACCAGGACTTCTAGTCCACTAGAGATATAAGTTGTCAAGAACAGGAAACACTATTTCTGCAAATGAGTCACTAGCAGTGATGGTGACAGGAGCTAATCTTACTTCCATCCCCTATTTCCCAAATCTGTATATTCTATTAGAGACAAGGTACCACATACTGATCATTGCTTCAATAAATAGACCTCATCCTGAGAACACCAACCCAATCCTGCAGAGTGTGGGCTCAAACTGGTACTCTAGATAAGTCTTTAATAAGCCGTTTCTTCCTTTTCTCAGGCCAGCTGCTCCTGGGTTGTGTTTGTACATAATTCAGGGGGTCTCAAGGTCATCTTTGCATTTCCTCCTAAAAACAAAAGGTGTGGTAAGTTCTTTGATCTGCAGCATGGTTGCAAAATGCAATGCTGGTAAATCAGGTATTCTGAAAGCCCTCAGATGGTGGTTCTGGAAGAGGCATTGCAGGCAAAGAAGGATATCCAAGGTTTACATCAATTCTGATAAAGAGGATTTATTACCCCTGCCAGAGTAGAGGGTTCAACGTAATTAATCTACAGCCAAGCAGACGGCTGGCCTCCAGCTGGCCTCCTCACGGGATCCTCAGCCTCGGTCGTGGCTGCTGGCAGCCTGGGCATGGAGTAGTGGCAGCAGCCTGGTCAGCAGGCCACGCACAGCCTCCATCCCTGCCACCATGGCCACACTATTCGCAGGCCCATTGCATGAGAATTAGCCAAGGACAGGGTGAGTCATGATGTCCAGCTGATTGGATTCAAGAGCTCTTCTGTGTTGATGCCCTCCAGTGAGCATTATCAGAAGACACACAGGTCTACATATTTTGTGTTCACTCCTATTTATCCATCAATGTGCTGCTATCTCAGATTTTCTTATCTCCATTTTCCAGTATTGCTCCTTTGAGGCCCTTGACCAACTAGCCAAGCTATTTACCAAGCTATTAACTGACCAAAAGTCCATATTTACCCCATACCTGCATAAAATACCAATAACCCAGTGTACTGCTTGCAGCTCTGTCTACTGGGAGGATTTCCTTTCATCACTGTCCTTTAAGGCCATGCCTAAGTTGTGCTGCAATATGGCAGCAGTCCATTTATGGCTAGTAGCAAGATATTGAACCAATCCGTCTGGGACGCAGGCCTAAGTTTTGTCAGTTGGCCACAGGGAACCCCCATGAGACCATAGCTATAACAAAGGAGTTATAACATAGACAACAAAGGATTCTGAGTCACATATTAAATGCGTTTTACCTATGTCCCCTGGGCCTGCTTGGGGCTCATTATAAAAGTACCATTTCCACCATAAGAGACACTGTGGCTGCACCCACCTGGCCCGATAATATACAGCTCATAATGGATGTCATCACCGTCATGGTGTCCCATGGTCAAGTGCTCAGTCTCTGCTAGGGCCAACACTGCAAGAGCCACCTTTCAAACAGCAAGCATGTCTCTGCTGCAGAACACATGATCATGATGCAGACTCCAGCAGTCTGTGCTGTAGCATTACTTTAGGGATTCATCATGGAATTCTCTAGCACTATTGGCTATAAAAGTCTCTATAAACGCTGTCCAGGAGACTTTCGACTTTCACAACATTCCTTGATTTGACAGTTGGCCAGCCTGAGCTTGCCATTTTCGTTGAGAGTAATTGCTCTGCCCCTGCATGCAAGGGGCTTCCCCACTGCCTGGCAGTAATGGTGTTCTTATCACTGTCTGTGAATGGTCTGCTTCCTGATTCTCATTCTAGAGATCTGAATTCTAAGGTCATTTCTGGTACCAAGGTCTTGTTAGCTCCCTTCTACCTCCTAGTTAGACATACATGAGTGCAAGTAGCCCAGGCTCTGGTGTCAGAAAAGCTCCAAAGAAGAAAGTGAGATATACGCAGTGCAGTGAGGCCAAAGAGCTTCAGAGAACTTGCGACTAGAGTGAAAGATGGGCCAAGGGGATGGGAAGCCCAGCAGAGGAGTTGTCCTATGCAGATGATTCCAAGGCCATTTTGTGCCGGACACAGATTGAATTATAAGTCACTAACATGGAAAAGACTGTGTGTGGAGCAGGTTTTAGAAAGAAAACCAGGAGTTGGGTTTTGCATTTATTACACTCGAGATGACTATTAGACACCCAAAAGCAGCTATTGAATAGGCATTTAGATAAACAAGTATAGAGTGGAGGTCCAGGATGGAGAAATAAATTTAAGAGTTGGCCATGTAGATGGCATTTAAAGAGAACATCAAAGGAGTGATTTTCATTCTAAGGACTAAATGTTAAGAGCCCAGGAAAATGAGGAAAGACCAAACAAACAAATTGAGAAGCAGAAATGGTGAGTGAGGAAGAAAATCAAACTGTGGGCTTCTGGAAGCTGAATGAAAAGTGTTTCAAAGAAAAGGGAGGAATGAATTTTGTCAAGTGCTGGATACAGGTCAAGTAAGATGAGGACAGAGAATTGAACGTTTGGATTTAGCAACACGGAGGTCACTGCTGGCTCTTTCATTGGATTCTAAGTGTGCCATTGGCCAGCGGGGAGCGCTGAGTGTTGGATTTGAAAGGGAAGAGAAAACTGGAAAGGGGAAGTAGAGACACGAACAGTGAAGAAGGACAGGGAAACAGCAGTAGCTGGAGGAGAATGCAGGCTAGAGAGATTTGCTTGCTTGTTTTAAGATGGAAGAAATAGTGTAATTTCATATGCTGATGAGAAGGGTCCAACAGAGAACAAACACTGGTAGCGCAGGAGAGGGGGGAGACTTGCTGGGGCTCAATGCCCTCGAGTAAATAAGCAAAAGTGGGATCGGAATTCATTTCCTGTGGCTACCGTAGCAAATCACCACAAGCTCCATGGCTTGAAACAACATGTGTTGGTGCTCTCAAGGTTTCTGTAAGTCTGGGGGGCGGTGAGAGGGCTCGAGAGGGTCGATCCCTCTGCTCAGGGTGTCACAAGGCCGAAATTGAGGTGTTGGCCAGTCTGGGCTCTTATCTGGAGGCTCTGGGGAAGAATCCACTTCCAAGATCATTCAGGCTGTTGGCAGAGTTCAGTTCCTGTGGCTGTAGGACTGCGACCCCGTTTCCTTGCTGGCGGACAGCCAGGAGACTCTCAGCTCTTTAAGGGCAGCCACACCCTTTATCGTGTTGCCCCTCCATGTTACCAGCAGCAGCACTTCCCTCTTCCTCAGGCGTTGATTCTTGACGACATTTGCTGTGTCTCTCTGCTTTCAGGCAGAGAAAGTTCTCTGCTTTAAGGGCTCATGTGATTAGATTGAGCCCATCTGGCTAACCTAGGATAATCTCCCTATCTTAAAGTCTATAGCCTTAATCACACCTGTCAAATCATTTTGGCCATACAACACAACATATTCACAGGTTCCAGGGATTAGGACATGGATATCTTAAGGGGGGCCAATCTATCTACCCCACAGGGACAACCACACTTGTTTTAGACAGGAAGCAGAGTAGAATATGAGACACAGTACACTGTACAGATGGTAAATGGAGCAACACAGGGTGGGAGCTGGTGACGTCCCCTGGTGACTGCTCCTATTTTCCCCATGATGTTGTGTCTTAGTTCTTTCGGGTTGCTATAACAAAATACCATAAACTGGGTGGCATAGAAACAATAGAAGTTTATTTCTTACAGTTCTGGAGGCTGGGAAGTCCAAGATCAAGGCTCCAGCAGATCCAGTGTCTGGTGAGGGCCGCTCTCTACTTCACAGACGGAACCTTCCACTGCATTATCACATGGTGGAAGGGGCTGAAAAGATCCCTTGGGCCTCTTTATAAAGGCACTAATCCCACATATGAAGGTTCCACCCTCATGACCTAATCACCTCCTAAAGGCCCACCTCTTAATATTATTGCATTGAAGATTAGGTTTCAACTATGACTTTGGTGGGGACAAAAACAGACCATAGCATGTGGGAGGCAAGACCACCAGATAAGTGTAAAACTAGGGGAAGGGGTGGGGAGGTTTGAGAGGAGAGAAGGTGTTAAATAGGACAGTGGAGAAGTGGCTGGACTAAATGTGGTGTCATTTCCAGGCAAGATGAAGGGTTCAGCTTATGTTCATGGCCAAGAGTTTAAAGAGGGACCAGCTGGTGCAGTGGTCATTAAGTCTGCTTCTGTAGGAAGAGAAAAGAGAGGATCAAGATGAGGAGAGATATTGCGAACCCAGTGGCTGAATGAATCTGTAAGGAGAGGGAGGGGAAGAAATCCCATCTAGGGGACGGGTAACCTTTTATAAATATAAGGTGCAATTTGATAGAAATAAGGATTTAGAAGCATAGCAGACCTCATTTTGCAGGGAGTTGGGGTTGGTCATAAATTAAGTACTTGACATGCTGTGTTTGACCGAGGGCTGGGGCAGGTGGCAGCCGGCTGAGATGGAGGCTTAGAGATTGGGAGAGGGATGGGCCCAGAGACGCAAACAGGGGACTCTTTGAGGAGCTGGGAGCTGGAGCTATGAGAGCAAATACATTGTCTAATCACCTGCCTCACAGGGTTGCAAAAGGATTATAGATAATAGTCTACAGATCGTAGAGAAGGACAATAGATAATGCCCTGTACATAGTGTCTTGCACACAGTAAGCATTTGATAAACATTAACTCAGTGTTATTTTCATTATTACTATAAAATGGCAGTGCTAGAATTCAAATAAGGTTTTTTCTGATTTCAAATGCTGTTTCTCATCTATGCAATGCTTAAGGATAGACAAGCCATAACAACCATTTCACATTTATACTATTCCTCTTCTGTTTATCTTTTTCTAACAAAATTTTTGAAGGGCAACTGAACTTCAAGACATTACTGACAAATATCAAAAGGGCTAATTAAAATTCTGCATACTCCACCAGTACTGCATACAGTGACATACAAACAAGTTGAAATCATCAACTATCATTTCTAACACAAATGTATTTTGTGCTCTTATTATATATAGTATTGGTTTTGCATGAAAATATTAGGAATGTCAATAAGACATATCCAAGACTCCAGATCTCCATTCTACAAGCCATTTGAGTTTTTTCTCAGTAACTCATATGAGTCACATTAGTAAGTAGGCAATGCATTGATTGGAAAATACATAAAATTGGGCTTTCTGTGGTCATCTTAAGAAGTGTCGCAGGCAGCAGAACATTTTTTATTTTGAATTTATCTGGCTGAGTACCAACCACTGACCATTATTCACCAAAGGCGTGAAATTGGGAATTCATGATGCCCAAGCCAGCTGTGACATCACAATTCAGAAGCCCCTGAGCATGAGCAATGTGAGCTCATTTGTCACCGTGCACGCAGCTGGCTTCCATCCTGACAGCCAGCCCCTTCTCCACAGTCCATCCACCTCCCTTCCACTCACGATCCTTCTCTCCTTCTGGGCTGTTCGTAAACAATCCCATCAGCTTCTGTGCTCATGTGTCTTTTCCCCCCAGCCCCGTCGGGGCAGATGCTACTTGCTTGCCTGACATCCGTCTTGTGGTCTAACTCGGAGGTATCATTTCATACTTGCTAATGTATCGGAAAACACTTGAAGGTCAACACATTTACCAAACAGATTATAGCTTGCTTCATCTTGAGGGAGAGGGGTGTATAATTGTTTTCCAAATACTAACCCACCTGCTTTTAGTGAATTTCTACTTTTGCCTTAGTTTTTTATAATAACATCAAACATATCTTACTATTCACCCATAAGCATTTCAGAGCCTTTGTGTAAACAGTGTCACCGAAGACTGCTGCCCCGTGATGGGCAGGGACCTCCTCTGGCGCCAGGAGGAAAGCAAAGCCTTGGTAGCATCTCCCTGCATGAGTGAGTTATAAAAACCATTTTCACTCTTTTGTACACATTTTAGAAACTTCCTTTATTCCACCAGGTGAAGAATTTAAACCATTTCTGCAGGAGTCTATTTCATCATTTTTACCTATGAATGAGGACGAGGAGGAGGGGGTGATGGTGACAGTGAAGGCAGCCAATGGTCTGAGCGACCAGCCCAGTCACTTCTCAAACTTATTATAAAATCTCACAGGTGCTGTTACTTTTTTCTTTCCTGACAGGTGACTTTTTCATTTCCCTAGATTATATGTGTGTGTGTGTGTGAGAGAGAGAGAGAGCGATCCTGCCAGTATTCTCATATTTTCTGATCTACTAATCCATACAAACCTAATTTCCAGATAAAACTAATACTGTAGGGATTAAAGTGAAAATGCAAGTTAGAATCCACGACACTCTACCAAATGTATAATGACCACAATATATGTTTAAAATACTTTATGGTTAACAAGGCAATGAAATATATCGCCATGTTTATGCCTGATAGCCATCCCCTGAGTAGGGTAATATCCTCATTTTATAGTTGACAAAACAGAAGCCCATGAGGTTAAGAAGCTTGCCCAGCATTACATAGCTAGTGTTAGGTAGGATTATATATAATTGACAATATTCAACTGTTTTTGACCTGTAATTTCATGTGGTTCAACATAGTAAGTGATAGCTAGGATCCCAGCCTAGGGCACTTCATCTCATAGTATACTGGATTTTTAGTATATATGATTTTTTAATGCTGTCATAAAGGTAATATTAGATTATTGCTATAAAGCACTTAAAAATAATATTTCTGGCAACTTGTTACCTGCCTCAGCCTTAAAATGAACTTGTTTACGTGGTCATAAGTTAAGAAGCTTTACACACTCACCAAGGTAAACAGTAGGGGAAAAGGAGGTAAAACAAAATATCATAAAATTATGTAGTCTTTATAAAACAGTGCAAAATTCTGAGTTTATATATGATGGAAACAGAAATTTCATGACTTCCTCTCTCATAGCAATAACAAGTAAATAATGGAATGTAAGCCACTAGAACTGAGAGTTTAATGTTTGTATTGTGTGTGAGAGAAGGGTAGTTACTGAGTTGCTAAAAATTGGGTTTATGAATTCCTTTTATATGTGTCTTCCAGTATCTGCCATTTACACTTTAGTAGTAAAAAAAAGTTATTTTTATTTAAATTCTTAAGTTACTCCATTGCTCTATGATTATATTTCTATACTCCTTGTTTATTATTCATGTATCAACTTGGAAAATAGATACACACACATACACACATTGGAGGAAGTATATAAAAATATGTAAATGAGAGACATACATATGGTAACACACACAAAGTATACTACCAAAACAGCCTGGGCTACAGTGTCTTGGTTACATTTCAACTTAAGTTATATCACTACCGTTTCTGGAACACAAGAACAATATCTTTTTATAGACACTGCAAAGTAATAGCTTTATGTACTATAAAATGCTAAGTCACAGTAATAGACTATATAATTTCACATGAATAAAAAAGAGAACATTTATAACTCTTAATTTAATTATCAAGTTGACAATGGATAAAGGATATAAAATTCAGTGAAATCCTAAGATTATTTTATAGATCACTCTGCTATTTTTAAATACTGAAGACAAAGTTAGAAAATAGCTAGTCCAGTCCCTTTCCCATATTGTAGACAAGATCTCTGACCATTAGAACACAGATGAAGAAGATCGTATCAGGTCAAAATTTACCACATTCTCTGAACTAAATTCTTTTTTTTTTTTTTTTTTTTTTTGAAGTCTGGGCTTTTAGTGTACCCGTCACCTAAATACTGTACATTGTACCCAACAGGTAATTTTTTCATCCCTCACCCCCTCACCCTCTCCGTTTTGAGTCTGCAAATGTCCATTATGTCCCTCTGTATGGCCATGCATGCCCATAGCTTAGCTCCCGCTTGCAAGTGAGAACATGCAGCATTTGGTGTTCCACTCCTGAGTTACTCCACTTAGTACGATGGCCTCCAGTGCCGTCCAAGCTGCTGCAAAAGACATGATTCCATTCTTTCTTGGCTCTGAACTAAGTTCTTACCTTCCAGCTTCTTGCATCATCGACCTCTACTGTCACCAAAACTGTACCAACTGAGTAGATAGTAATGACCAAATTTGAGTGGTCACTTTCTCACTTTTCCTCCCTCCCTTCTTGCCCTAAAGACATAGGAGAAAGAATTTGGGGAGAAGAATACTACAGAGAGACATCTAGAACTTTCCATATGAAATGTGTGACAGTGCTAAATGAAATATTAACACTACCCTTATGAATGAATGGCTAAGCTTAGAAAAATCCTCTTTTTTTTTTTGAGACAGATTCTCACTCTGTTGCCCCAGGTATAGTGCAGTAGCGTGATCATAGCTCACTGCAACCTCCAACTCCTGGGCTCAAGCCATCCTCCTGCCTCAGCCTCCCGAGTAGGTGGGACAACAGGCGTGCACCACCACACCTGGCTAATTTTTTCTATTTTTGGTAGAGATAGGGTCTCGTTCTTGTTCAGGCTGGTCTTGAACTCCTGACCTCAAGAGATCCTCTCACCTCGGCCTCCCAGAGTGCTAGGGTTACAGGCATGAGCCACCATGCCCAGCCTCAGAAAAATCCTTTAAGATTAGAAATGAAGAGTCCTAGGAGGTAAGCGTTTAAGCCAACAGTTGACCCAGGTGCATCTACCAATTCCAGGTGGCCTTGAACTTTGGTTTTATGTCTGCACAGTGTCTGAGATCCCCATATAGAACTAGGACCCAAGAAAGCAGAGCATTAATGACAGGATGAGAGAGGGGTGGATAGAAAGCCACTTAGCACAGGCAGACAACAGGGGAACCTATATTACCCAACCTTGGTTCTAAGTGGAGGAGAAAAAAAGAATATCTGCCTGGGAGTACATGGCCAGGGAATTCAGGGGGGAATGAGAATTTATGTGGGCTTAGAGCCTGAAGTATTATTAACTTTGAATCCCCAAAGACCACAAGTTAATTTCATTTTTGATTGAACAATACACACGTATAGAAAAGGGCACAAAACAATAGAGAACAGGTTGATGAATTTTCACAAACTGAATGCGCCAGTATCAAGAAACAGAGCATTAACAACACACTAGAAGCCCTCTCAGTGGCCCCTTCCAACCACTTACCCCTTGAGGGCAACCACTATCTGACTTTTCACAGCAAAGATCAGTTTTGCTAGTTTTAATATTGATATTGATATCAATGGAATCATGCAGTATTTACTGTCTTGCATCCGGCCTCTTTCTCAACATTACATTTGTTTAATTCATCCAAATTGCCATGTGTAGTAGATGCTCATTCATTCTCATTGCTATGTAGTTTTCCATTGAGTAAACATACCATAATTTCTTTGACCATTCTACTATTACTGGGCTTTGGTTAGTTTCCAGTTTGGGTTATTATGATCAGTGCTGCTGTGTCTTTGGTAAGTGTATGTGTGCCTATTTCTGCCACCTTCAAGAGGGACTATGGGGCCATAGGAGCTGCAGAGGCAGCTTTGCTATAATAGTTAGTGGTTATACCAACTTATACTCACATCAGCAAGGTGTGAGAGTTCTGACTGTTCTAAATCCTTGCCAGCACCAGATATTTCCTATTTGTTTCATTTTAGTCCTTCTGGTAATCAACTGGTATTTTAAATTTAAATTGTAATATGGCTTGATAGTGCATCCAGATATCTGGCAGAGGCAAATCAAATATTCTCTGGAGAAACATGCTCTCAACTCAAGCAAATAACCAAAAGAAATCTCATGTAGCTATTTTTATATCAAAGTATTGTATAAGGCAAAAGGCATTTTCAGAGAAAAAATATGAAAAAACATATTCATTTATTATGATAGAAGCAGCGGTATGCCAGTAAATTGGTACTTTGAGGGGTGGAGGAGAAGAGCCTTGATTTGTGAAACTTGCTAATTTCCATGGTGTAAGAACTACCACCATATTCAATTTCAAGCTACCAATGTGAAGTCACTGAATACGAGTTGGGAGGAGATGTATGCAATCAGCTCTCACGAGCCAGTGTAAGCTCCCGATCACCACTGATAGAAACTTCAATTTAACAGCAGCCTTTAGCAATTCTAATCTTCTATACAGCTAATAGTTTAGCTTGAAAAATATATAAGCAATTTGCAAATTTACCATCATAGTGGGAGATTTTTAAAATACCACTCTCAGTGAAAGTAAAAATAAAATATCAGTGAATATTAATACATAGAAGATGTCTAATGGACATACATAGATTCCTTCACCTAACAGCCGAAGAATACACATTCATTTCAGGTGCTTTTACAGAAATTGGTCCATGAAACAAATTGCAAAGAATCAGTATAACACAAACTGTTTTCTAACCACAATTCAGTAAAGATAGAAATCAGTAACAACAACAAAAAAGACCAAAACTCACAAGCATTTGGAATTGAGAACTGATAGAATTTCTTTGGAATGACTGCTCCCATTCTGTGAGAACAAAGTTTACTAAATACCTCACCTAAAATTTGGTTGCACTGTTTAGTCTGTATATCTGTTACGAAGTTACTGTGTAACATGTCTGTAACACCGGGTCTGCCTGTAATTTCTGTATGTTCTAATGGTTCTTTATGTGGGACTCATAGGTTGAATACATGTGAATATTTTTCAAAACAAAATGTAAATTAGTATTTTGAGCTAGGACTCCTGACATTGTTTTTAGAAAAGAGAGCAAGAACAAGTATGTAACATTGAATAAAGGAGGTCCTTCTACCTCATTCAATCATACACACTTCCTCCTCCCCCAACCTCCCCATTATTGTAAGTAATTTTCCCCAAGTTATTCACAGATGCATTTTCTCTGATGTTCTCTGTAAATTGTCTTACCCTCATGGACCTTCTTGAAAGATTAAACTGTATAGTTAAGCTCTACTCAACAGAAATGACCCCCATCTTTAAACACTGTAATAATGAAGTTATTTTCTATAAATATGTCCACCTTTGTTCATTTCAGTAGTTATTCTGTCACCCCACCCCATAAGGTCGATTATTTTCATTCATCCATTTACTTCACAAATATTTAAAGATATAAACTCTATAGCCATTGAAGATACAATGGCGAGAAAGATACATGCAGTCTTAGCTATAAGGGAGTCTACTTTGCAGTAAAGACACCTGTGATATTGTAAAAATAAATCTTTGATTTTCAACCTCATTTCCTGACATGGAACTCCTACATCCTTAGAATCTCCCAAGTGATGTTTTTTGTACCCTAATGATTGACTGGTGGCTGGCAGCCCCTGGGTAGCTTCAGGACTAGGCTGGTCACCAGAAAGACCAAGGCAAGATTAGAGGGTTGGGACTTCCAGCCCCAGCCTAAGCCTTCAAAGAAGGGAGAGGGGCTGAAGGTTAAGTTGTTCACCAAAGGCAAATGGCTTAATCATTCATGCCTATGTAATGAAACCTCCATAAAACCCCAAAAGGCCTGAGAGCTTCTAGATAGCTGAACCCACAGAGGTTCCTGGAGGGGGAGCACCATAATATGACGTGGAGCTCTGCACCCTTCCCTCATACCTGGCCCTGCACATCTCTTCATCTGTGTCTTTTGCAATATCCTTTATAATAAACCAGTACATGTAAATAAGTGTTTCCCCAAGTTCTGTGAGCAGCTCTAGAAATTAATCAAATCCCAGTAGTGGGCCATGGGACCCCTGATTTATAGCCAGGTGGTCACACACACAGGTAGAACAACCCTGGGCTTACAGTTGGCACTAGAGGTGGGGGGCAGTCTTGGGGACTGAGCCCACAGCCTACGGAGTCTGACGCTACCTACCTGGAATTAAATTAGAGGACACTCAGTTGATGTCTGCTACCTGGTGTGTGGGGAATCCCCCCCCCCCAATTTGGTCACAGAAGTCTTCTGTGTTGGTGGTTGTGGCAGAGTGAGAGAATAGGAAAGGTGCTTTGAGTTGGAGTAGGTTTTTATACACCAACACCTTATACATAATGTGTTGAATAAATATTCACTTAATTAACTAAATGTGATAAATCTGTTCATAAAATTTACTTCTTTCCGTGAAAAATTACAATATAGGAAAATGTCACATGCCTTTTATTAAAGCATGCCCAAAATCTGTATTTACAAAAAACTAACAAATTGCCTTTGTTATAGGAATAACTGATAGCCTTTTGGTTTCATAATATATGATCACGTTGAATAAAGCTGGAAACCTTTACTTGCTTAGCACAAATGGTGAAAAGGGTTCCTTTAAAGAACATACATTACAACAGGCTTTTGAAATATGATCAGCTAACTTTATAACTAAAAATGAAGTGCCCAAAGAAACAAATGACCCATTCTACTCAAAAACGTATTGTGCCCTTGTGACAGTTGTTATATGATGGTATAATCCCTCTAGAGAAAACTATAAGGGTTGCTTTATTTTCCCCCACGAAAGAGAAAAATCAATTTGCACATACTGGTTATTCAACTGTGACCTATTTGTATAGCATAATTCCCAAGATATTCAACTCACAAATGGGCCCACTTGTTGGATTTGCTGGTTGGAGTCAGTCTTTTAGAAGTTGAAGAGGGAAATCCTCCAGGGGTTTATGTAAAATGGAGAGAAACCGAATCTGATCCTTCATAGAGCACTGGCCGCCTGCCAGAGTGCCACAGAGGAATTCAGAAGCACAGGCCCTGGAATGCAGCCCATGGGGAGGTTGTCTGATGACAGAGAACTTCCAGGGGAGCTGCCACCCCTCCACACACTCCTCCCTCGCAGGGCTGGTGGCAAGTACCGAAGGAAACCCTGCATTAGACGCTAGGGGAGAGGGAGAGAGATGAAAAATGGTTTGTCTTTTCCACAGCGATATAAGCAAATGATTTATCTTAATTACTTTTAGATTGCAATATGTTGCCTCATATGTCAAATGTACATTAAAGAGCAATTAGCTTAAATGTCAGCGTTAAACGATTCACTACTTAGCATTTCAAAAACAGAAGCAAAAATAATGACAGCAAGTGTCAGTGTACACCAATCTGAAAAGTTTCCATAACTATAGACTCTTCTTTCTGCTTTGAATTTAGAGTAAGGCTGTCTCGAATCCCAACCTGGAGATAGTAACTACAAAACATACACCCTCACCCCCTAATCCCCCACACACAAACACAGTCACAGTCATCAATAGACTAAGGCCATGGGCCAAATCTTGCCTGCCTCCTGTTTTTGTGTATAAAGTTTTATTGGAACATAGCCACACGCATTCATTTACATATTGTAAATGTTTTCACGCTATAATGGCAAAGTTGAATAGTTACAACAGAGACCATATGGCCTACAATAGTTACCATCTGGCCCTTTATAAAAAGGTTTACCGACCCCTGGTTTATAAAGTATGTGTTATCTTGCAAGGTGCATCCCTTGCACAGATGCCTGAGTTCTGCACAGGGAGAAAACCACTGAGGTCTGTAGAAAGCAGCCTTGAGTATTCAGCAGAATAATAATCACTGATCAAACTATCCAAGATCAGAAAAAAAAAACTGTTAGAAGTTTAGAGGGAATAGTGCCAAGCTCTCACACAGAGGGAGAAATACTTCCTGTTTCTATGAACCATAATATGAACCATAATGGAAAACATCATAAATCCAAAGTACTGGGTAGAGCACTCAGAAGGGTGTTGCCTCAGTAAGCAGAGAATTTTAAAAATACACTGAATGGGATTAACAACAGACTAGACATTGCAGAAAAAAAGATTAGTGAACTGGAAAACAAAGAATCACAGACTATTGAAAATAAAACCCAAAAAGAAAAAAAAATTAAGTAGAAAAGCATCAATGAACTGTGGGACAACATCAAAGGGCCTAATGTATGTTTCCTTGAGTCCTTGAAGGAGAGGAGAGAGAAGGAGAAACTAAAAACTTCAAAGAAATAATGGCAAAAATATTTCCAAATGTGACTAAAACTTTTAACCACAGATTTGAGAGGCTCAACAAATACCAAGTTCAAGAACCATGAAGAAAATTATGCCAAGGTCATCTGCTCTCATCTTTTCTATTCAACATTGTACCACAGGTTCTAGCCAGCACAATAATGCAAAAAAAAAGAAAAAAAAATCCAGAAAGAAAATGCATCCAAATTGGAAAGAAAGAAGTAAAACTGTCATTATTCACAGATGATAAAATTGTCTACACAGAAAATTCAATGGAATCTACAAAAAAGCTACTGGAACTAATAAACGATTTTAGCAAGCCTGCAGGATACAAGATCAATATACAAAAATCAATTATATTTCTATATACTAGTGAGGAACAATTGGAAACTGAAATTTAACAAACGTTACCACTAACAATAGCATCAGAAATATGAAATACCTAGGGATAAATACCTGTGCACTACAAACTACAAAACACTACTGAGAGAAATTAAAGAAAACTCAAATAAAAGGAAGGATATGCTGTTTTATGAGTTAAAAGGTTCAATATTGTTAAGATTTGAATTCTCCCCCAAAATAACTATAGATTCAACATAATCTAGGAAAGAAAAATCCCAGTAGACTTTTTTGTAGAAATTTACAAGATGATACAAACATTTCTATTAAAATTTAAAGGACCTAGAATAACAAAAACAACTGTGAGAATGAAGAACAAACTTGAAAGATTTACACCACCTAATTTCAAAATTTCTTAGAAGTTACCTTACCAAGGCAATGTGTTACTGACATCAAGATAGATAAATAGATCAATGAAACAGAATAGGATGCAAAAACAGACTCTGAAGTTCCTATAGGTAGCAAGGTGTTAGAATAAAATTTGCCAATATTTACAGCTATCTAGAAAAAGAATGGCTGTCTCATGAGGCAACAGGTTAGTTTTCTTTCTGTATAGAGGCTTTTCCTGTAAGGAATTGGTGAACAGTTCACAATTTTATACTACATTCCATAATGTTTGATTTGCTGGAGGCTTCAAACTAGAGAACTGATACCAGCACTTTCTACTCCTCCTTTCTCCATTCCAATCTGCTACATCAGTTATAGGAAAATAAACTACTGAAATTTTGATCCAAGTGAGGAGTTTCTTCCAAATTATGGGAAGTTTGCAAACTACTCCATGTGTTGGCACATCATTTTAAAGAAATGAAATTTTCTAAAAAGTCAGTTAGCCTTGCCATGTTGTCTAGTCTTACGGATCTCCAAACATTGCATCAGCTGAGGATTTTACAGAGGAACAAGAGTGTTCTGTTTCTGTATTTCACAACGAAAAAGAAGAAAGATAAAATGAAAACAAAATCATTAATTTCCACTCTTAGTTTTTTACTTAAGTATATACAAAAATCAAAGAAGTCTTCCTTCTCACCCAATTCCATGGTTATAATCTCTGTCCAGATCTTGGCAATATTTATACACATTCTCACAACCTCCTGGAATACAAGGATTCTGAGAACTGAGGGAACCTGGACAGAGGTCTAAACCCCATAAGACACGACATAAGGATGTCTCAGCAACTCACAGATTAAATCAAAGATATCTAACAGGGTCCTCAACTTCTTTAATTTTGGTTTATTCCAAAATTTTTTCTTTTAATCCTGACAATATTAATGGACACGGCTATTTGCACCATTATCCGTGTTCTGGTCTACTGCTGTAACCTCAACAGCACCTAAAATACCACACGACTCATGATAAATACTAGGTACTGTCATATTAAACAAACATGTAAGGGTACAAACAAGTTCGTGTGTTTTGTGACACACAGAGGTAGAGATAGAGCTAGAGTGGTATAGTGTACTTCTGGAAATAGAGATAGATTCAGATAGAAATACAAATACAGCTACCAATACAGATGCTAAATTTATAGACTCTACAGATACAGATCAGGATTTCCATGTGTTTCTCAAATTGGAAGGAAATGTAGAGCTCTCCAAGTCAATCTTTCATCGAATGTAGGAATTCCCTCTTCAGTGTCCCTAATCTTGGGCTGAATATTTCTCATGTCAGAGCTTGCATTATGCCAAAACCACTTGTTGCTCTAAAATTTGTAGAAAGTTAATCATTATAGTGAGGTTGAGATCTGCTTCACATTTCCTACTCATTGGCCTTAGATCAATCACCTGAAGCTAAAATGTCTGTCCTTTTATGGATGGAGGAAGGAATGGGCAGTCTAATGGAAAGAAAAGTATGAAAAAGGAGCATGTTTTGCCATAAAATAACAAGTGGGTAAACTAATTATTAATAGGCTGTGAACTGATTTGAGGAGGTGATTTCAGGGAATAATGACAAGAATATGTTTCATTAAGCTGCACATGCCACCTGCTAGGCTGAGGATCATGTATAAAATAAAATGATTTAATTAGTCAAGGGTTAAAAGCTCAAACGCTTTCAAGAGGCAGAGAAGAAAGTCAATGAACAAAAGATAAGAGGAAATATTGGGGACTGTGTCAAACCAAAGAGCTACTACCCCTCTACAGATGTTCCTATTCAACTTAAAAATCCTCCCTTTGAGAGCCCAGGCAAACACATCCACACAGTCTGGTCCTCCAGTTGCCAGTTTTCTCCCTTGGACTAGACAAGTTTTCAACCTACCAGGTTTCTTCCACCTATAACATCTACAAGTTTACGGTTAACCGACCCCTCACCCTATTTGTCTTCTTTGAGCATCTTACTGTTTGCAGTACACCTGCACTTTTGTTTGCTTTCTGAGACATGGTGAAATTTGTACATTATCCATTTATTTTGCTTTTATGCACTTCACCATTCTACCTCTCTTCTTATGGCATGTTGTTACCACCCTATAGAATTTCATTCTCATAATGATACAAAAAACAGAATCTGCTTTTTTCAGGAATACCTGGTTCTGGCCAGGATTCTCAAGAGGACTCCACTTAATTCAAAGGTACAAAGCAAGAATGATGACATTCCAGCACACTCCATGACAGTAGAGCAGGATGAATATTTGGGGACATAGTTATGGTTTTTAGTGTCCTGTATGCCCCATCATGTATGTGGCTTTCCAGATTTTTGTTGTTGTATCACACTCAAACACAAGGCATGTAAAATTATTCTGTTGGTCTCAAGTCTGTAATTGATATGTAAATAGCTGCCCATGTGTTTGTGACTATGCTTATATCTATTTGTTAAAAGGAGTTGTATACAATAAACGTATACAATTTTTATTTAACAATTTAAAAAACAAAGATTTTAAAAAGCAGTGTGGTATGCAGCAAATAACACTAGACTTTAGGGAATTAAATGACACGAGGTCCTTCTCTGCCCCTTGGCAGAGAGATCTTTCGTAAGAGATTTAATTTATTAGACCCTGGTTTCCTAATCCATAACATAGAAAGATTGATGCACATCTTGTTTAATTCACAGCATTGCTCTGAGAATACAAATTGAGATATTTATAAAGAATCATACAATGCAACATATAGTTAAAATTTCACTTCCTTCACCTCCACTTCTGAGAGGACATAGTAGGTTGTGAGAGGCCAATGCTTCCACTGCAAAAGTAAAAAACAAAAGATAAATTTAAAAATAATATTTTCATAAAGATATTAGAGAGCTATGTAAAAAACAAAGAATAAATCAACTAAAATTCCAGGGAAGCAGAAATATTATGAGGAGGTCTGGTGATAGACAGCCATTCTTGACCCCTAAGCACATTTGTGATTCTAGGCTCAGACTGAGGATAGAGTATGGCCCAATCAGAGATCACTGTCATGGAAAAGAGAAACCAAAAAAGTACTTAGCAGATGCATAGTGCCAGAGGACAAATTGAAAATACACTGCTGTTTTACCTCCTGGGACTTTTGTTGAATTCTGGATATGCAGGAGGCTGTGAAGCTAAGCCCAAAGTCCCTGAAAGGGGGATGACATCTCCTGCGGTTTCAGAGTGTTTAGGAAACACACATGCCAGGGAAGAGCATGGCCTCAAGCACATGATTAGTCTCTCCTAACACTTTTGTCATTTCTTGAAGTTGCATGAGAAGGTGGCCTGAGACTTGGGCTGGGAACTTTCAAAGCATAGATCTAGATCTCTTGCAGTCTTTTAGGACTGAAAACAAGAATAACTGACAAACCGTCAGTCAAAATACCACAAGGGCCCCTTTCAAAGAAGAGGAGCAAGTAAGATGTAGGCTGAGTTTTAGTGACACTGCAACCCAGTCCCGACCAGCTCAATCTCTGCCTGAACCGAGGCGACAATCCCTTTGCTCTATATCTATCTGCCTGCATTTGGGCAGAAGATAAAGTCATCAGGAACTTCTGTAATTCTTTTAATTGCAATGTACGCATAAAATAAAAAATTACTAGGCATATGAGAGCCACGGAACTACGACTAATAATCAAGAAGAAAAAAATAAGACAATAGATGCAGCACCCAGAGATGATTTCAGTGTTGGAGTTGGCAAATACTTTTATAATAACTATAATAAATACAGTTTGTAGAAGTAGAGATGTATACAATAGAAATGCATGGATATACTCACCAAAAAACATGTACACTAATGTCTATAGCAGCACTATTTATAATCATTAACACTGGAAACTACCCAAGAAATAATAAAGTGGATAAATAAATTGTGATATAGTCACACAATAAAATGCATATAATAATGAAAATTAACAAAACTACTCGTAATAATATAGATGAATCTAATAAACATAACATCAAGTGAAAGAATCCAGACCTCAAAGAATACATTCTCTATGAATCAATTTACATAAGGTAAAAAGAAAAAGAAAAATTAATCTATAGTTTAAAAATAAGGGTAGTGGTTACTGTGGGAGTGGGGAGAAATGTCTGGAGAGAAATACAAGCAGAGCTTCTCAGACGGTGGTGATGTTGTGTTTCTAGATGTAGGGGCTAGATACTAAAGTGAAAATTGTGAAAATTCATCAAGCTGTATACATTTAGAATATGCACTTTTTTCTGTGTATGTCAGTAAAGAGTTTTTTAAAACTAAAAAATAAATAAATTTACCTTTTAAATTCCACAAAAATTTCCAAACTAACTGCAGCCATGAGCTGCATGACCATATTTCAGTCAGCAACAGATGGCATATACAATGGTGCTCCCATAAGATTATAATGGAATTAGAAAATTTCTATTGCCTAGTGATGTCATAGCACAATGCACCACTCAAGTGTTTGTGGTGATGCTGTAAACAAACCTAATGCACTGCCAGTCATATGAAGTCTAGCACACACAATTATGTACAATACCTAATACTTGATAATGATAACAAATGAGTATGTACCAGTATATCAGTAACTATGTGACTGGTTTATGAATTTACTATACTTTTTCTCATTATTTTAGAGTGTACTTCTACTCACAAAAAAGAAAGTAAGCTGTAAAACAGCCTCAGGCATGTCCTTCAGGAGGCCAGAAGAAGGCATTGTTATCACAGGAGATGACAGCTGTACGCAAGTTATTGCCCTTGAAGACCTCCCAGTGGGAAAAGATGTGGAGGTAGAAGACAGTGACCTTGTGTAGGCCTAGGCTAATGTATGTGTGTCTTAGTTTTTAACAAAAAAGTTTAAAAGGTAAAAAAACAGAAAAGAAAAATTTAAAACATAGACAAAAGCTTTAGAATAAGGATATAAAGAAGAAAAATATGTTTGTACAGCTGTACAATGTATTTGTATTTTAAGCTAAGTGTTATTATGAAAGTCAAAAAGTTTTTAAAAATTTAAAATTTATAAAATAAAAAAGTTACATTAAGCTAACTTTAACTTATTGAAGAAAGAAAACTTTTTTATAATTTAGTGTAGACTAAGTGTACAGTGTTTATAAAGTCTACAGTAGTGTAAAATAATGTCCTAGGCCTTCAAATTCACTCACCACTCACTCACTGACTTACCCACAGCAACCTCAAGTCCTACAAGCTCCATTCATGGCCCTATACAGGTGTATCATTTTCTACTTTTTGTGCCATATTTTTACTATACCTTGTCTATGTTTAGATACCAAATACTTACCACTATGTTACAGTTGCCTACAGTATTGAGTACAGTCACATGCTGTACACGTCTGTAGCCTAGGAGCAACAGGCTATACCATATAGGCTAGGTGTGTAGTAGGCTGTACCGTATAGGTTTGTGCAAGTGCACCCCATGATGTTCACACAGTGATAGAATTGCCTAACGACACATTTCTCAGACTGTCATTAATCGATGCATGACTGTATGGATAACTATGTGGACACAGCCTAATTATCCAGAGGATTTACTTACAACCTAAGTATTCTATGGAAAAAGTTCATTTGGAACAACTTTCCAAAGGCAACATCAGAGGTTTTAATCTCCCAAAGACAGCCATTTCTCCGAACCACAAAGTCCCTGCCTTCTTAGTTCTTCATTATTTGATAATGATCTCCCATAATTCTTCCTTTTCCAAAAATGTTTTCTTGTGCCAGGGCATTCTTTTTATGTGGTAAGACACTCCTTTAAAATTCTTAAAATTTTACAGGAAATCCCAGCCCATGGCCAAATTTGTTTTAGAATATCTAGAAGCTAAATGGCAACACAGAGATGAATTTTTCTCCAAAGCAGTTTAACTTCGTCATTTTGCCTGGCACCGTAATCCTCAACTAATAGCCTCTAACTGAAAATCATCCATTCGTAACATCATGAAAGGATTCTGCTACCCTGGTTGTAGCTGGCTTGATCTGGATCTGCAAGAACTTGTTGACACTGTCAGAAATGCCTCTTATCAGGGATAGCTAACTCTTTACAGGGTCAAAACTTACATTTATTCGCTTTTATGTAACAATATAGTTAAACTTGAAATGCTTGCATACTGTAGCAACTTAAAAAGATTGTTTATGTTTATAGACATATATATATTCTACTAAAAAGATACTCCAAAAACATATTAGAAATATTTCCATGTACTTGTTTTTCCAGAAAACACTTTATGCATTTCAGAAAGCTGCACTGTATCTTTAATTAAAAATATTAACAGACATGCTTCCGCAAAAACGGATACACAAAAATATTCTCAGACTTGATGTGTATATGAGCTATTTTTCATTACACAGCTCTAAAAGTCATATTTCTTAAATTGGTAAAATTTTAGGGTAAAACAAAGTGTAAGTACATGTAAGGGTAACTTATGCTGCGTCATGTATTGTAGAATCTGTATTCTATTAGCAGGGTCATTGCCAGGTTCCTTTATAATTAAAATTCTATTGGCCCATCTCTTTTTGTTCCAAAGCTGAGGAAGATAATTTACTAGGTCATAAATTTAAAGATCATCAGATCTAAGACTGTACAAATGAACAGAGACAGCCAGAAATTCCCTCAAAAGCAGCATTGCTATGATGAGACCAGAAGCATACCCGCAATAAAAAGTACAGGGAACATGTTACATATTTACTGTTTCATCATTAAGTAAAAATACCTTTTTTACATCCAAATTCAATTTTGTGCTCAAGTAGTTTAAAGAATGTCTCTGTGAATATGTAAACATAATTAACAAACACACAGTTGTCCATCATTGAGTAATCTGTGTTGCTTTTTATTTAATTACAAAAACGATAGCTTAGGAACTGAATGCCAAAATCATAGTTCTTCACTGTGTCTGCTACAGGGATAAATCTGTGACAAAACACATTGCTTAGTCTGTCTCCCATTAGCAGGCTTATTAGCAGATTTTACAAACAGCAGTTATAAGCTTGTTCACCAATTCCTTTTCTTCCTTCTGTATATAAAAGGATCATTTATCTGTGTCATCTACCTTAAAGTTTTCAAATGTCAAGCTTAAAAGTCAAGCCTCATTTGAAAGAAAAGACATACATAGTAAAATCTTTCCTTTCGTTTCAAAAGTTTAATTTTCCCTTGAGCCAGAACAAAATGCCTACGGACTGTACAGCAATCTTCAACACCTGACACTTCATAGAATTGGGGAAAATGCAAACTGCAAGGGTTAGGTAATTTGTTGAATGTTTGCAAGTTATCTTTGTAACATTAGAAAAACAACTTGGACAACCTTCTAGAAAATGTCCTTTGGAAACGAGTAGAAGCTTAAAAAAAATATTTTTGCTACCCAGCAAAGAAAACAATAGCTTGTCCCTAGTAAGTTGAGTTCCATATAAATCTCTCAGTTTCAATTAGTCACAACTGATCACAACTTAGAATGCACTTTCCTTGTATGTCCACTACTGAGCTTGCTCCTTTATAAATTTCAAAATACAATAAAAAGTCACCTTGATTTAGATTCTCCCTGATTTATCTGATGACAAAAATTAATCTTAGAAAATTTAAGACAAATTTTAGGTACACATTTTTTCAAATACGAAGCTGAAATAAATTATCTTTTCTTTTTGGAACTCATTCATTTGGGTTTATAAATTATATTTAATAATGTAGTATTTTAAAATCCTTAAGATTATGGGATCATCTTTGTAAGGAATAATTATTTTATTCAACTGAATAATCTGTGTTATAACAAAAGTTAATTGTAGACAAATGAAAGATAATTGAACATATTTACTTTTAAATTCAGACAATGGAACAATTTATGCAGCTTCCTTAAAGTGAGTTTCCAACTTTAAACGAATTATGAGTTTTTTGTTATTATTGTTGTTTGAAGCAACAGGAATACAAAGTTCATGTTTAATGTTACAGTTAATGATTGATTTCTAACTCTGACAAATAAAATCTTTTTTTCTTTCTCTCTCTTCTCTGGTTGTCTCTTCAACTTTGAAGTAGTTCCTTTATAAAAACCAAGTAAAAATTCACCAGGCCTCCTTCAAGTACTAAACCTCCTCTGGAAGAGATTTCTTTTGTTCTACATAGGACAATCCATTCTTATCCCTCATTAATTCTAATAAACTCAGACAGGTGGCTGGCCTTCTCAAAGGACTTGCTTTAAAAATGTAACAAAACCTATGTCTACACATATCAAATGAAATGGAGAATTAAGCCACCTTCTGTTGAAATTAATTAGTATGGGCTGCCAACCTTGATTATTTAGAGGAAAAAAAATATTTTCTCCAATATGCAATAAGATTTGGCTCGAATTATCCAGATCAGGGGTCAGGAAACTATGACTCACAGGCCATATCTGGCCAACTGTCTTTTTTTGTAAAGTTTTATGGGAACACAGCCATGTTCATTCATCTACATATTGTCTAAGGTTGCCTTCGTGATGCAATAGCACACTTGTGTAGCTGTGACAGAGACTAAAGTGCCTGCAAAGCCAAAATATTTGCTATCTGGACTTTTACAGAAAGTTGCCAGCTCCTGATCCAGACAAATATCTCAACTCTTCTCTTCATTTTTGCTTCCATAAAAGTAGCCAAAAACCTGGAAGAAACCACTGGACAGCTCAAGCTAACATGCTTCTGTTGAATTCCAATGAGTTTTTAATTTAAAGAAGACACATAGGAAAACCATTTCAGTCAGGACTTATCTTAATTGCACATACATATATCTACTTCACTCCAGTTTTGCTAGAGCCTCAAAGGGCACATGAAAATATTCTCCCTGAAAACTGCATCTTACTCAAAGGGATTCGTTGTTTTGGTATGTGTGGTTTTCTCTTTAATTGCTACAGGGATTTGAATTGCAGGTGAATCAAAATTTAAAATTCTGAGCGTTTTGCAAACTTGTCATTATGCATGCTATAGGCAAGTTAGTAGATTTAGTTATGCCAATGATTGCAAAAAGATACATTATTGCTGCATTATAATGCATAAACAGGTTTTATGTTCTTCTGCATAATATTAGAAACTCAAATTTATGGAGTCACAGAGCTGTTATTATCATCCAGTTTTTAAATAAGGTAGTGATTGGTGATTTATATCACACATAAAGAAGTTTCCTTGTCAAGGTACTTGCTGATGCATGGCATATTATTTGGATAAATGATACAAGCCCTTGATGGGGTCATTAGGAATTATTTGCATCCATGGTTTTTAAAAAAAGTGTTCTGTTGTTGTTGTTGTTAATCTCAGGTGACACCCATTCTTTCTCAACAAACTTGAGTTGTTCAGAATATCCATTTGAATACTTTTTACATGAAAACTTTTAAAATTATATAGTATGTATATGAAGATATAGGCATTGTACAGCAATAGCTGTTAACTTTATAACAAAACAACACACCAGAGGTTATAAGTTTTCTAATTAAAGGACACAACTTCACCTATAAAGAAGTCTTACCAAAAAAGAAATTGTCCCTGAATCTGATCTCATCCCCAGATCCAACTATCAATTTATAGGAAATGCAGACAGCAAAGGAGCATGTTAAATCACGCAATGGGGCTGCAACTCCTCAAATCCAGATTGGTGGAAACTTTATAGGATAATGACCCAGTTTCCTAACCAAATAAATTTCAAGGGTAAAAAAGTGAAGTAAGGTGGAACCTACAGATTAATAAAGAAAAATATATCAGGCAATTACAATATGTGTAGCTTATTTAGGTCTAGACTCAAACAGTTAAAAAATATATTCATCACATTTAAGAGACAATTAGAAATTTGAGCCTTGGCTAGATATATAATGAAAGGATTATTGTTCATTTTTAAGTGCTATAAAGGTATTGTTGCCATAAAGGTATTGCTGTGGTTATGTTGAAGTTTTTTTGTTTTTTTTAAAAGAACCTTCATCTTTAGAAACACGTGCTGAAATTTTGAGGATGAAATGATAATGATGTTTAGGATTTGCTTCAAAATAATAGAAAAATTTTAAAATTAAAATAAAAAATAATAAGGAAAGAAGTAAGGGAAGTGAATGAAGCAAGATCATCATGAGATAATACATGTTAATGCTGAATGATGGGCACATTAAAGTTTATTAAGCTGGGTGCACTTTTGTATACATTTAAAATTTCCATAATAAAAAGTTTTAAAAAATGAGGATACAATATAAAATAAGATGTCTCTCTATGAATTTCACTAAATAGAAGTAATAGCTATAAGTAATTTATTTAGACATAGAATTAATTCCGGTACTGGCTTAAAGAAAAAAATAATTCACTGTCTGGTTAGCAGTAATAAACAGATTTCTTTTTTAAAAAAACCTATGTGGTTTTGTTTAATAAAGTTTGAGAAGTGTAAGATTTGTGGTTGTGTGCTCATTTCCAGTATGACTTTGTAATTTGTCCTTAAAACTCAAAATCCTTCACACAACCCTACATAAATTTTATTCCAATGACACCAACCCTGGTCCCTGTGTGAGAGGTCGGGATTCCCGTGGGCTGAGCCGCGCACCTTCTTCCCCATTTCTTCCCCGGGAGGAGGAGGACATCGCTGCCGCGTAGGCGCGAACCACCCACAGAGAACGTTGACACAGCTCCACCCTCCACTGCCCACGCTCTCGCATTTTCTTAAAAACCTGCCTGACTCTTATCCCCACCCCTCTTTCAAACAGCCTGTTAAAACTCGCCTACTCTGCAGGCTCGCCCCGTCCCTCCCAATAAAGGTTACCGTGAGTGTCACTTTGTACAGTCACGGGGTGAGATAGATCTGTCATGTCCACACACACACACACAGCAGCAAAAGATGTTGACACTGGTAATCCGTGTGTGTCGGATACAGCCAACTAGACTAAAGAGGAAGATGCTTTAATTCCTTCAAAGAAAGGAGTTAAGCAACGGGAGGCCTTCCCAGCACGCTCGAAAACCTACTCAACGACGGCGTAGTCATCATGCCTTTCTTTTCCCTCTTGTGAGCGTAACTTCGGGACTTCTCTATTAATCCTCTTGGCCATAACTTTCATGGTTGATGATTTAAACGCTTTTCTAGAAAGAATCCATCCGAGTTAATATAAGTGCAAATCTACAGTCTACCGGGTCGGGGCGACCAGCAGCTGGTTGTCATCCGTTTCCCTCCATCACCTTTGGCACCATCGGGTCCCAGCGCTCATCAGCTCTCGCCTGGACTTCCTCAACGGCTGCCGAAGGAGGGCCTTCGCCTCTGGAGTCCCTCGCCCCGAGCCACCCTCCACTGCGCCACTGGGCGATGGGTACTCACCCTGTTTAAACCCTGTGCTTGGGCACTTTTTTATATGTTTGCTGGCCATTATTCTGTCTTCTTTGGAAAAGTTTTTGTTCATGTCCTTTGCCCATTTTTTAATAGGGTTGTTTGATTTTTTCTTGTTGATTTTCCTAAGATCTGTATAGATTCTGGTTATCAGCCCTTTATCAGAGGTGTAGCATGCAAATATTTTCTCCCATTCTGTAGTTGTCTGTTCACTCTAGTGATAGTTTCCTTGGCTGTGCAGAAGCTTTTCAATTTGATCAGGTCCCATGTATTTATTTTTGTTGCTGCTGTGATTGCTTTGGGGGTCTTCTTCATAAATTCTTTGCCTAGGCCAATGTCCATAAGAGTTTTTCCAACGTTTTCTTCGAGAATTCTTATGGTTTCATGTCTTAGGTTTAGATCTGTTATCCATTGTGAATTGATTTTTGTGAGAGGTGAGAGGTGTGGGTCCACTTTCAGTCTTCTACATATGGCCATCCAATTTTCCCAGCACCATTTGTTGAATAGGGATTCTTTTCCCCATTGTACGTTTTTCTGGAATTTGTCAAAGATCAGGTGACTGTATGAGGTTGGTTTTATATTTGGGTTCTCAGTCCTGTTCCATTGGTCTACGTGTCTGTTCTTGTGCCAATACCATGCAGTTTTGGTTACCATAGCCTTGTAGTATAGTTTGAAGTCTGGTAGACAGATGCCTCCCAATTTGTTCTTTTTGCTTAAGACTGCTTTGGCTAGACGGGGTCTTCTCTGGTTCCACACGAAGCGTAGAATTATTTTTTCTAGATCGGCAAAAAGATGCAAATCAAAACCACAATGAGATATCACTTAACTCCAGTGAGATTGGCTCATATCAAAAAATCCCCAAATAACAAATGTTGGTGGGGATGTGGACAGATAGGAACACTCATACACTGCTGGTGGGACTGCAAATTAGTACAACCTCTATGGAAAAGAATATGGAGATACCTCAAAGAATTAAAAGTAGAATTACCATTTGACCCAGCAATCCCACTACTGGGTATTTATCCAAAAGAAAAAAAGACATTTTATAATAAAGACATCTGCTCTCGAATGTTCATAGCAGCACAATTCACAATTGCAAAGTTGTGGAAACAACCCAGGTGCCCATCAATACACGAGTGGATCAATAAAATGTGGTATATGTATACCATGGAGTATTACTCAGCAATAAGGAACAACAGTGAATTAACACATCTGGTATTATCCTGGTCGGAGCTAGAACCCATTCTTCGAAGCAAAGTGTCACAGGATTGGAAAAACAAGCATCACTGGTACTCACCATCAAACTGGTACTAACTGATGAACACTTACATCACACAGGGCAATAACATTCATCAGGGGGCGGGCGGGCGGGAGGGGGGTGGAAGGGATGGGAAAAACTCTCACTGAATGGATGTGGGGAGCACAGTTTGGGAGACGACCACGATTGTGGCTCTGACACGGGCAGAACAGGGGCAATGTGTATGGCCAAAGTGTTGTACCCCCATGATATTCTGAAATTAAAAAAATAAATTAAAACAAAAAAAAAAAACCCTGTGCTTGGGCCCCCACCACTGACAGTTGTAGCTTCTCAGCCTCCGCCTCCCACCTACTGTCCTGGCCCTCCCGCTGCCTCCAGCCTCTCCTCCCCTCCCCTGCCCCCCACACACCACGCTGTTTCTCACCTCTCTGAAGGCCCAGCTCATTCTCTCTGCCTAGAATGCCCCCCTCCATGCACACACACATACACACACACTGGCTTGCATGCAAGTATACAGGGTCTACTTCACAAACACATGCTAATTCTTTAACACCTAGCTCAGAAATTACACCCTCTAGTCTAGGAAATCTTTACCATCATTCATATACCATCACATCCTATGCTGTTGATATATCACACTATATGGCAATTCCTTGGCTAAATGTCAGCCTGCTATTTTAGGAGCTCATTAATTCTAGCAACTGTATTTACCTTTCTTATCTCCAGCCCCTAGTCCAGTGTGTGGTACACAGTAAAACTTCAGCAAGTGTTTATTGAATGAATAAGTGAATAATTGAACATTGTAGTTTAGTAAATCCCTGGCTAATACCTTCTGTAATGGTTCAGTCAATTATTTATTAAATATTTATTTAGCATTCTATGTGAGACAATATATCAGGCACTGTTGCAGGATATAAAACTGAAAGAGGTTTGGCAAAGTACTTGCGCTCTGGGAATCAAGGTACCTCATATATGCACATCACTGTATTCAAATCACAAAGGACAAAACCCTATGGGTCCCATAAAAAATGTAAGCAAATTAAAGGAGAAATAGGGAAGATATCACAGAGGAGGTGTCAAACTTTTTAGCAAATTGGAAAGGACTTAACCCAACAAATTGTTCAAAAGCTGTTAAATGAGGTTCATATTTTCGAATTAACCTTTCATTACTTTTTACTACCCTTTTAACTGATGTTCAAATACATCTTTCTTATATCTGAGAAACATGAAGCTAAAGAAATACTAACGATACAGTGTTCAACTGCCTTGTTTTATAAAAAAGAAAAAGCAGAATTAGAAGATCTAATCTTATTTCTCTAATTCTATAACTCTTTCCACAATGATGTTCTGCTTCAGATTTTAAAAATTAATTCTATATATTGTTTTTTGATTTGTAGTAAGTAGCTCTAGACACTGACCCTAAAATGAGGATAGGAAAAATAAATGGAAAGACAAAATGTTGCCTGTACCTGGGACAACATAGTGTTATTATAAATTCACTTCAAAATTTGCTATTCTGTATTGTTATCTTTTAAATGCTATTTATAGATAAAAATTAAGAGGAATACCAAACTAATATTACTTAACTCTGACAATAAAACAATACTGTTTGAAGTATGGATAATACATAATGTTTTATTTGTTTCTCTATGGACTTTTAAGCATTTGGCAAATTACAGGTTCACATTGACAAAAAATAAGGTATGATTTTTATATAATACAACTCTGTATAGGGATTTGCATTGGTAAGTGAAAATGATATAAACAGAATTCATTCAATCATTCAAAGATATTATTACGCAGTGCCTTTCATGTATAAGGCACAGGAATATATACAAACAAAATAATCTTTTTATACTTTTGATACCTATGCGAGAATTGCGATTAGACAGCCACCTTCTGCCTGGTACAGTTAGGAGTTACATTTTACACTTGCAAATAACACTCCTTATTTAGACTTTATAAATTCACTCTGATTTGTTCATTCAAAAAGAATCCTCTTCCAAAACTAGCATTTAGCAAAACCATGCATTATACGTGTTTCATTGTATACTACTCTAAACAGATAGAAGGAGAAAAAATCTAACATCACCTTAATAGAACATCTGAGACTGAAAATCCCCACTTACCTTTCTGCAGATAGTTAGATTTCCCAAGTGATCTTCTTCTGATGAAACTGAAGAGAAAAATATATCCCCAACTCTTCCTAAACGACAACTAGAAACTAAACTTTGTGATGTAATCTTCCAACTCTATTTTACTCCTATTCAGATGATTATTTAAAAACTGGAAGGTATAGAAAACTTCTCTTAAGTTTATGGCTTGAGCCACATCCAGGCTCAAGCAACATCATTTGTAAATCATACCTGCAGATGAGGTAAGAACCACAACACAAGGCAAATCTGGCAGCCTCTTTCCTTGGAGTTTGACCTAAGTGGTGACTATCTTCAGGGTAAATGTGAAAGCATAAAGCATGATGTATTACCAGTGTAGCAAGGGTAAACGTTGGATAACAGATAACAGTCAAGCGGAAACTTGAGAGGTGGTGACTTAACGCCTATTGGATGTGAAAAGTCATCTATCATGTCCTTGAAAATATTTCTAGTCTCTGTTGCCAAGTGTGTTCTCTTTCAGGGAACTCCACACGTAAATATTACAATTCAGTTATAGGTTTTGTCTATATTATGGTTGCCAGACTTTGAATTTAATAAATCAAAAAAATTTCAAATATAAATTTGAGGATTAATGTAGAGTTGCCAACCTTTAAAGCTTTTGTCAGAACATTTTTGTTAAGAATATTTTTGAAAATAAAAAAGTCACTATAGCAATGATCATATTTCATAAAAAGAAAGAATGTTCTAACAACAAAATAGTGAAAGGGCATACTGTCAGAACAAAGAACAATGTTTCAAGTTTAAAAATATAACTTTATTTTAAATCCACTGTATTATCCTAACTTTTCTGACTTCAGGACAAACTGAAGTCCTCAACTCATTAAGTAATTAGGAAGTGCTGGAGGAAGGGAGGAAAGAGCAAACGGATTCAAGCAAAACTTAGTAGGGTATAAAATGGGCAAAGACTACCCTGATTTGGAGCAAACGTATTCCCTGGAATTAAGAGTTAGTTTCCTATTTACGCATCTCCTCACTGGGGCAAGGCTGATAGCTGCAGCAACCAACTCACTGGGCTCTAATGAGATCCTCACACTTAGCTAAAGTTGTAAAGGAACAGCAGAAATTCCTCAGCTTATTGTAGTGTTGATTCTGATGTGTTGTTCATTTTCCTGGCAAATAATAAAACAGGACCTAAGATATTTGGGGCTTATAATGCTGTAGCTTTCTTTAAAGGGCTCCTGAGAAAGACTTTTTAAATGGCTTTCCTAAGATATATTCAAGAAGAAAACTGCTAGCTCTATGTAATACTTGACTTCAGAGCGTCGGTAACCTTGTTCTCAGGCAAACCCAGCTCTGCCCAGTTGACATTCTTTCAGCACCTATGATGCCACATGGGCAGCAAGTGCCAGTGCTGGGCACCGTCAATACCAGGATGAGTACTGACCTGCCTGCAAGTGACTTAAAGCCAGGTGTGCACAGCGAAGTAAGAAAGGCTCAAAGGGATTTATTTAAAGCATGGTTATGACTATTCCTTAACAACACTGTGAAATAGTTCAGAAAAATATTTTTGAGATTTAACTCCAAAAACTACCTTAATGTTGGTCATTGCTGCAATGCCCCTAAACCACATTAGGTAATAATAGCAACAACAACAATTGTTACCCTGTATAGAAAACAACATGCCAAAATCAAAAAAAGAAAAAAAAAGTTGATGGTACAGCATGATTGAAACACATTTGGAATATATAGACAAGACTCCCCTTGCACTATGTTCTTCTAAATGTTGAAAGCTTCTCTCTTTCATGAGACCAGTAGTCAGCAATGTACAGGGTTAGGGGAGTAGTTGCTAGTATGATCTGTATGGAGCCTTTCCAGATATCAAAATGAGGGCAATGAACACACCTGAATGGCCTCAAATAATGCAGCCAATGTAACACTAAAAATGTGTAGGCCATAGATACCTAGTCATATATTGCCTCTGAAAGAGCAAATCTTATGCACTATTGTTAGTAAATTGTAGATGTATAATTCAGTAAATAATTCTTAAATTTTGGAGAACCACCATAGTATAAATGTTAAGTATGTGTTAGTAAGAGATCTTCCTTCACATCAAAGCACTTCAAAGTTAATGATAGTGGTTATTAAATTCCATATATAATGTGAATGTCTCGAGAACACTTTGGCAGAAATAGTACCATTTAACTTAGCACACTTTTTGTCCTTCATGCATCCTCTGTGAAGAAGTAAATCATTGTGCTGAAGAAAGAAGTATGTGATTTTAAATTAACAGATATAAGCTAAGCACTTCAGTCAGAAATGCCACCTTTGGAGTTATATCCTTTATAAATTGTTATTGGAAGTTCTGAAAAATCTATTTTAACCTTGTATAGGAACTCAAAGCAAAATAATCAGGAAGGGTGGAGAGATAGAAATAAGGCACCATAAGCCAAAGAATAGAAAAATGTGGACCATCAAGGGTAAAAACAATAAATCCTTAGCTACATTGGTCCAATTTCCATAATAATCAGCTTTTGATTTTTTATGCTCTATATGCTTTTCTACCATTATTAAAACAATAAATAACATCCGAGTAAAGAAGCAAAACCTGTGCCTTAAAAAATCCAACTTTATTACAAGGAAATAAAATCTTGTTGTTTTGGAAATCTGTGCAACTATTTGGCTCACATGAACATATAGTGCTTGGTGCCTAATGCTAGTGATTCACTTAATCTTCAAAGGAGAATTTAGTTGTTTTATAAGAGAAATTAACATCCCATTTGTCCTCCCTTACTTTTCAACAGACAGACGCACGTTGACGTCAAATCATTACACAGGAGATTGAATTCAGTCACGCAGACCTGGGCTCACATTTTTGAATCTCAGTTTCTTCACCCAAATAATTAGGACAATGCTCCTCACCTCAGGATTGATCTGAGGATCTAATGAAATAACGTATATGAATGCCTATAACATTCAGCATTCAAGAGGATTAGTAGTAGTAGTAACAAGAGTTTTAATATTAAAGTACATGAATCAGAACAAGGGAAAGTACCTGAATTAAATATTTCATGGCATTAGACATGATAATTTGATTCATCATTTTCACAAATAGTAGAGTGTTATCAATGGGATCAAATAGTCTGTGCAGAAAGACATCCTGCAACCTGTCCTCATTAGAGACATCCTTGCTAATAGGACAGGAATAATTGAAGTCTGTTGATTAAAGACTCTTCTCCTTCCAAGCATGATTGGCTGGCTCTGCCATTATTTGATTCTTTAGTTTTTATTTTTCTAGGCCAATGTTGCCCAAGCTGTCTTTTGATTGATATCCTTGCTACTCTTTCCTTAGATGTGTTAACACCCTCAGAGCAGTTATAGTCTCACAAGCCCAAAAGTCATTTTCCTTCCTCCCTGTGACGTGAAATGATCAATTAATGAATTAATCTTATAGTTTAACTTTTTAGAAAGAGGGAAACCTTTTTCTCTCCATTTCAATTTATGGGTTCAGGACACACTGTAACTGCATCAAACCAATCTAACTCAACTTTTATGTAATAAAGTTGTGAGTTGTTTTTCAGTTGCCATGGACTCCCAGATTGAAGGTCACATAAACTGAGCATGCCCAGATGAACCAAGCCTGCAACCACAGGTGGAACCTAAGTGCTTGGACCTAAGAAAGGGGACTGAATTAAGAAGTGGACACCGCATGGCAGGATCCAGGATCAAATCAGATTGAGCCCTGGCATCATCCCATTGCAAGATCCAATCAGATCACACCTTATTACCCTATGCTTAAAAAATCCTACCGGCCCCCAGCTCAAGGAGACAGATTTGAGTGTTTCCTCCTGTCTCTTTGCCAGTCAACTTGCAATAAAGCTTTTCTTTTCTGAAAGGCGGGCGTCATGGTATTGGCTTCTATATGCATCGGAC
Organism: Daubentonia madagascariensis; assembly: GCA_023783475.1. Taxonomy (NCBI): domain Eukaryota; kingdom Metazoa; phylum Chordata; class Mammalia; order Primates; family Daubentoniidae; genus Daubentonia; species Daubentonia madagascariensis. The sequence goes on from JAKFHU010000760.1 coordinate 2,770,063, forward strand.
AGCGAGCCCGTTGGTTGCTCAGTAACAATACTACCTTAAAATATGGCAGCTTGGCATTGGAGAAAACAGCCACCCTGTTTTCTCCCACCCTTCTGCCCTGGAGCAGGCCATAAAAGAATTATCTGACCTTCCTCTAAAGTAGGTCAAGAGACTCTCATGAGAGAGATACTCTCCCCATACCTGAAGGAAAAGAATGTCCCCATCTCTGAAGACAAAGGGACACAGAGAAGAATCCGGCCTAGGAAAAGTCCCCCCAGTTTACTACCATTAGATCCATACCCTTTGTCCAATCATACTTCTGCACGACGTCCACTGTTAATCAAAACTAAGAATAAAAACATACAAGTTTTCCTGTTCCTTTGGGCCTTCATTTCTGACATATTCTGTATCATGTAAAACTTATATTAAATTAATTTGTAGGTTTTTCTCCTGTTTATGTGTCTTTTTAAGAGGGCCTCAGCCATGGACCTAGTGATGGGTGAGAAAAGATACTACTTTTTCAACCCTAACAAGTTTGGAGGGATACCACGCTGAAATCCCCTGAAACTATCACACAAGAACATCTGAAAAACACAATCGTCTTTGCTTTTCACATATTGGTATTAGTGTATTATGAAGCCCAGTTTGAGAGCCAGTTTTGTTGAACCTGGGGTCAACATGTCTGGGCATGTCTGCAAGGCTGATCCGGTTATTCTCGTGGGGTTCTGTGTAATTGACAGATGGGAAGGCTCCTCAAAACATGGTCATCTTAAGAAAAGACAGTGTTAAATACATGCACTCAAGGGAAAAATAGTGGAATGGGTTGTAGAGGTGATTCTGAGCACAAGGTAGTTTCTGCCATTCACATGTTCTTCAATACAAGTCCGTGGGCCCATGCCTAAGTCCTAGAGAAAAGAGCTGCAGTGAAACAGTATGTAAAACCCAAAAGATCTGTTTATTACAATCCCATTAAGAATAAAAGCACTCCTAGACAGCACTACTGTAGCATTTCTGCAAGAGTGTAGCTCCAGTTAAGTGTCAGAATTGTGGGTGCCATAGACTGACAAAGAGAACTGGACCAAAAACTGCCGGGATGCCCAGGAGAGACCTGTTAGGCAGAGCCCACCAGGAAGTGCTCCTCAGGGAGTGCCACTCAGCAGAGCCCCCTTAGCAGAATTGATCAGAACAAAGAGAAAGAACCATCCAGGACAAAAAATTAAAACACCTCATGGAGTTTCCCCATAGAGCATCCCCCAAGGCAATCTAAAAGAATTTGAGCTGCTTAGGGTTTCCATAGAGCACGCTAGGGATCCAGGGAAACCCTGTTTTCACCCTGTTATAATAGCCTTGTTTTTACCTCCAGGGAGCTATTAAAGAGGTAAATATGAATTAAATTAGCATACTATTTCAGACAATCTTAGCAATTAGACTCAGCTTTTAAAAACTATTCCCTTATCCTTTATAATTAACCCTAGCTTGGACATAGAGAAGGAATCTTATTATGTTATGTCAGGGAAGAATATTTTATAGTCCAACCCCCCCCCCAAAAAAAAAAAAAAACCGGTTAAAGGATTAGAACACAGCTCTTCACTCTTTCAAACTACCATTTTTGTATACATTATTAAACCAGACAGTAGTTGTCAAGAACTTGGACATTGGAAATAAAATCCATGGGTTCAAATGCCAGCTGAAGACCTCATAGTTGTATTACCCTGAACAAATTCTTTAACTGTGTCTCACTGTCCTTATTTATAACATGAAGAGAATAGTTTTAACTACCTCATGATGATGTAGTGAGGATTAAAGGGTTAGCGTGTTTAAAGTACTTAGAACAACGCCAGGGCACCTACTTAAGCTTAGCTCAGTAAAAGTTAATAGCTTTTAAAGTGTAGCTAATAAATGAGTACACGTTCATTCCACAAGTATTTAGTGCACACATATGATGAACTGAAGATACGGTAGAGAACAAAACACACAAGATTACCTTCCTCAGGATCTTATATTCTAAATGTTCTCTAAATCATAATCCGTAGCTAAATACTCCATTGTACCATAATTAAATATTTCCATACAATCAGGTATTCAGGGTTCATAGTTTCCCACTGTTACAAATAGTATTACTAATGATCAAATTTTTTGCCCAGATTTTGAATTCTTTTTACAGTGGATATATAGAAGTTGAGTATTGGGTCATAAGTTTCCAATGCTATATTTTAAGGATGACTCACCTCAGTCTTCAAGACGATTAATTAACATCTATAAAATGCAAACATATGTAAATGTATCTCAAGATGTAATAAAATAAAGTTTGGTGAAAACATGGCTAATCCATTTTAGAAATTAGATAAAATGATGATTCCTACCACTCTGATTTTGACCATGGGGATAATAAATTTAGTCTTTGAAAAAGTATGAATAACCTAAGACCTAAGCTAAGATAATATAGTTTGGTTATATTGTACCCAAAGAATATTTTTGCACAGCAAAATCTTTTTTGGAGGGTGGATTTCACGTAGAAGTGATGAACTTGTGATTAGAGAAAATTTGAAAATGGTGAATTTCCACCATTCAGATATACTTAAAAGTTTCAAGAAATAATATGTTTCAAAGTGTGAATGGCCCATATTAACATAATTTTCAGTGTCCTACTCAACCACAGACAACTTAGGTTGTAAAATGCTACACATTCACAGGTCAGAAGAAAAGACAATGTCAAATCATGTGGAAATTGAATTGATTGGGCAATTATTTCCCGATTGGAGTAGGTTATTTTCTCATTTTCTTAAACTTTTAAAAGACAATTTTAACATACAGTTTTATTAAAAAGTATATCTATTTAGTATCAAATATGAAAAATATTCATTTTAAGACCTTAAGCCTTATCTAAAAGACTATGTCTGTTTGCAGCACTGAAATCTGAAGACATTGTCTGTTGTTCCACTTGCTATCCCTTATTTTTCTTTTTTTTCTTCCTGGTTTGCAAACTGATAATGGTATCCCTTATTTTTGAGCCCTATAGCACATCCAGTAGTTTTCTCTCCAGAAGAGCCTACATGTTTCCATTTGAGGAGAACAATGGGAACTGTAGAATCCCTGGTGTTTCCTTTGTCAAGAACTCAGAGCTAAATGTAAGACTTAGATATAACAAACAAGCTCTATACCAGATATACCTATTCCTCTATTTAACTAAATTTATTTCTCTTTTCTTTTTAACTGTCTAGCTTATTATGTATTTGAACATTCAAGGCAACATCAAATCCCTTTTGGAAGAAGTTGAGCTCGGAATTCATATGGAAATAGATTATATTGAAGCCAATTAACATTCTTCTCCCAAATCACACAGTCAGTGGCCAGTACTTCTCCAAGGCTCCCAGTCTCACCACAGCCCCTGGTTCAGCTAAACATGGCAGTAGAAAGGGCCTCAGTGTGCAAGTACATGGTAGAAAACCTTCGGGGAAGGAATCAATCTCTGTTTATGGGGATAAATGTGAGCTGCTTAACTTGAGTTCTAGAACTACTGTCAAAAAAACAGTTCATTCCTTAAACAAATAATTATTCCCCTGAACTAGTAATTTTAAAAGGAAAGTAATATCCAAGGTCAGTTAGGATGCGGGGAAACAGGAATTCCTATGTATTTCCGGTAAAATTGTCAATTACGACAACCTTTCCAAAGGCAGCACACTCTAGTGGTTAGCGACAAGGGTTTAGCATCAGAAAGGCCTAAGTCCCAGTTCTGGTGTTCTTACTTACTGGGTGTGTGGCCTTGGCCAATTTTTTAAGTCCTTTAAGCTTCGTTTTTTATCATCTTTAAAATGGGTATAATGATAACACTAAATTGGCAATCTTGTGAAGACTGAGATACAGAGCCTAGTACACTGTGAGCATCCATAAGTTTGATTTTATTGTGATTATGACTTTTAGTATTGTGATTTGCCAAAACAACCAAATGCTTTTAAACTAAACATTAGCTTCTGACCCATAAATCCCACTCTTAGGAATTCAGCCCTAGGAAATAATTAAGGACACCCACAATGATTTAACTGCCGGAACATTGCGGAATTCCAGAGTTGTAATTCTCAACATCAGCTGTGTGTGTTCAGTCCTGGAGCTGGAGCTAGAAGTGCAAAGTGACTCTGCAGTGACTCTTGGTCTCACCTGCTGTTCACTAGGCTCTCTCTGCTTCTAAGTGAAATGAAGAGTATAAATTAGTGATTATGAGAAGGTGATTCTTCTGATTATTTGACGACTTTTGATTACTATGCTGTCTGGAATAGTGGACTTAAAATTTAGGGGAAAAACATTTAAAAAATAATCTTCAATTTGAAAGTTTTATTGAAGCTTTAAGTTTGGGTTTTTTCCACTTCTCTAGTGAAGAAATGTTTTTAGTATAATTAATTAATAACAAGATTAGCTCTAGGGCAGTGTTTACTTGGTGTGATTCCCTAAACCGCCTGTATTAAAATCCACTGGTTTGTTTGTTAAACATGCAAATTCCTCTGTTCATCCTAGGCCTGCTAAGGCAGAATCGTGGACAGGGCTTGGAAATCCGTCCAGTTTGGGAGCGCCCAGAGGTTAAGTAGGCTGAAGTTTCAATTCCTCTCCCCAGTAGGTGAGGAGGTCCAGTCCTTTCAAGGAGAGCAGTCGCAGGTCTTCTCAAGGGCTTGAAAGGTTCAAGGTCGTGGCCAGTCATGGCATTTTTTGAAAAGAGAAACATAGAAATAAATGGCTTTTTAAATGAAAGTGGAAGAATACATTTTTTTATTGCACTTTTCTGGTTTGTGAGGACATATTAGATCATTTGAAATAATGTCATCCGTGCCTGCATCTGTTTCTGGACATGGATGTTTACGGGATCCTATCAGTGGGTTTTTTGTAAAAAGTTTCATCTATAAAGAACGTACAAATAAGCATTGCATTCTTTGGGGGGCATTTTCTTATAAACTCTTATATCCCTAACAAAAATATAACAGCTGTCCAGCATAGCTCTGGCAAAGGGTCTCGTTTTTCTCTCTCCACTCTCTTCACTGGGGTAAGACTTAAATTTATTGTCACAGATGAAAGTAATTGAAAGATTGGCTTTAAAAAGGCAAATATGGTCCACTCTATGGCAACCATTCCATGGAGCAGAGGAATCCCTTTTGCATTCTTTCTGCATTGCAAATTGTTTCTCAGTTAGGTTGTTTGAGATGACAATAAAGAATTCAGTAATTCACTTTCAACTTTTCACTATTTTTTCAAGAAGTTCAACTTCAAAAAAAAAATGAGAGCAGTATCTTAGTAACCCAGCTTCTATGATTATGGACCCATTAACAGGAGTTGAATCTTTGCTTTGGCATCTTCCATAGATAATGCCTTGGAAATCAGGTGTTTAAAGATGACAGTTCAAGGAAACTGCTGACAGAAGAAGAGAAGGAAGTAGCCATTACAGAGAATACGAAATTTCTTAATTGACCAAAGACCCATATATATGTGTGGATGCAATTCATATATGTTAGATATATGTGTGTATCTTTGTCTATACAGTAGGATATGCATACATAGTATACTATATAATTATTCTGCATATATATTAAAAGGTTTTACATTAATAAAAAAAAATTTACTTTAATCAGTTTTACTTTTTTTTCTATATTTTAATATCCAAAATCCAAGTCTAATATGTAGAATCTGAAACCATACCTTTTTGTTCATCTTGGTCACCTGGCACCAGCTAGCCCAAACCATCCCATCCCATTTCCCCAGTGACATATATTCACACACAAAGGGCCCTCATGTAAACAGGCAAAGTCTTCTGATGTAATTCTCAGCAATTGGAACTTCTTGTCTCCCCTATGAGCTGTCATATCCAGATCTTCCAGGGCTGAGATTCCCTGTGCTGTATAAAGGACCTTAAGGGTCTGCCAGTGCCTACCTCTGTCTCCCACAGTCCAGGCATCCTCGGAGCAGCAGGCCAGTCTCCTGAGAAACCCCGGCCAGGGGTCAAGGGAGTGGAGGGAGGAGAAGCGGCACCGAGGGAGAGTGTTCTCTGAGTGGTGCGAATGGACTCCTGAGGCAAAGAGGTGACAACCAGTGGAGGGAGGACGGGCAGAGCTGGAGTGGGGAAGCAAGGAGAGGGCAGTCCCAAGGGACGGCTGTAGAACATAGCCAAAGCCGGCCACATGTGGCCAGAGCCCTCAGCATTACGCCCCCACACCTGCGTCCAGAGATCCCCTTCTTTATGCAAGAGGGAGGCTGAGGAGGGACGGTTCGCATGTGTTCTTACCCAATCCCTTGAGCAGCCTTTGAAAGCTAAATTGTTTACAAAGACGCAATTGTCCCAATAACCTACAGTTTTCCTTTACAAACTTAAAATAAAATAAATTGTAGTGTTCAATTAGAAATTTAAGGGCTTTTTAAAACCTAGAAAATAACACTTTGGCATAAACACATTTCCTACAAAAAGTGAATAACTGTAATTAGAACCTGTCATTTTAATTGAGAGGAATTTCTGTAGCTAAACATAAAATAGGAGCAGAGATACCACAGGAGGTAAGGAACCAGAAAGGGCAAGCCAAAGGCATGTGACACACTTCATTTGACTGGTTCACAGTTTTACCGAGGGCCTGCCTGTCTCCTTGCTGATGGAGAGGGAAGATATGTAGATGCACTTTCGGTATTTAATATTCTGCATGGCTGGGAACAAAGCGTCTTGGCCTGAATTCTGCCCGACATTGCCTAGGCGTGGCAGATTCCTCTACCCTGCTAGGGTGGTACTGGCTGCTGCTTCATGAAATCTCCTGCAACAACTTTCACATTTCTTCACACAGAACGAGACACTATTACATTATTCATTTGGAAACTCTATCTCACATCTCTGTCCTCCCTTTGGAGCTGTCTTCTCAACTTATCTCTGTTCCTCCAGCCACCTACTTTAATATTTTCTCAGTTTGGAAAACAGGAGTTCTATCTTGGGCTTCTCACACTGCCCGCTCTCCCGAGACAATCCTATCCATTCGCATATCTTCCTTCATGATCTTTATGTCTGGAACTTCCTAACCTGAGTTTTCCTCTTGGAGCTCCCTTAAGTTCTCAACCCTAATATCCAACTGTGCACCTGACGACTTCCCTTGGATAGCCAGCAGGCCCCCCGCACACCAATGTCTCTGGTGAAACTCATCACCGTTCACCTCCCTCAGAGGCTGTGTTCCTCAGCTCAGCACATGGCAATACTCCTGTGACCCTGGGCCTCACCCTGGGCCTGTCACTTTCCCTCGCAGGAGTCTTCTTTCCCCTACACACACATCAAACCAATCACTTGATCTTGTCATTCTAAAGAATTCTAAAACCTTTCATCCCACTGCTTCAAGACTAGTCCAAGCTAACACCATCTCTTTCCCCTGTTGAAGCTCCTAACTGGTGTTTCTGTATTCCCTTCTGCCCTCATTACCCTCCATTGGAAAGATCCAGAATGTTCTTTCTAAAAATGCAAAACTCGTCAAGCCAATTCCCTGCTGTGGTGTGTCCACACTTGCCAGTTACTCATGGGTTCAAATATGAAAGTCTTGCTATTGCGTGAAAGAAAGGCTTTGTCCGGCTTTAACTGAAAGTCATTCTCCTCCACGCCAGCATCATTTCACTTCATTTTTCTTTATACTTTTTAAAGTACCAACCTCCAGCTCACCTCAGTGCTTGCTTTCATTCTAGATTGTTCTTTCCGCCTCAACTTGACTTCACTCCAACCCTTGCTTTGGCCTGGCCACTTTTTATTAGCATTAGTGATAATATTAAATATTAATTCTTAAGAAGTAAACAAGAAAACGAGAGCTATGGTTTGAATGTTCGTGTCCCCCTAAAATTCACAGGTTGGCACTTAATCCCCATGTAACAGTGTTAAGAGGTGGGGCCTCTAGGAGGTGATTAGGCCATGAGGGCCCCACCCTCAGGGGTGAGGTTCCTGCCTTATAAAAGAGCTGGAGGGAAAGAGCTAAGCCCTTTCTGCCCTTCCACCTCTCTCCATGGGAGGACACAGCAGCAAAAGGCCGTCTTGACAGCAGAGAGGTCGGCTCTCTTGAGACACTAAATGCTGACACCGTGGTCTTGTACTTCCCATTCTCCAGAACTTGAGAAAATAAATTTCTGTTGTTTATAAATTACCCAGTCTCAGGTGTTTTGTTAGAGCATCACAAGCAGACTAAGTAAACAGGAAAACAAATAATCCCATTAAAAAGTGAGCAAAAGACCCAAATAGACATTTCTCAAAAGAGCACATAAAAATGGGCAACAGGTATATGAAAAAATGCTCAACATCACTAATCATCAGGGAAATACAAATCAAAACCACAAGATATCACTTCACAGCTGTTGGAACTATTATAAAAAAAAAATGACAAGTGTTGGTGAGGGTACAAAAGAGAATCCTTATACAGTATTGGTAGGAATATAAATTAGTACAGCCGTTATGGAAAACAGTATGGAAGTTGCTCAAAAAGTTAAAAGTAGAGCTACCATATGACCCATCCATCCTACTTCTTGGGTGTATATTCAAAGGATATAAAGTCAGTAGGTTGAAGAGATAGCTGCACTCTCATGTTCATTGCAGGGTTTCTCCTAATAGCCAAGATACGAAATCAACCTAAGTGTCCAGCGGATGAATAGATTGTTTAAATGTGATAAAATTGGATACATAGAAACAGAGTAGAATGGTGGTTACCAAGGGCTGAGAAGGGGCAGAAATGGAAAAATGTAGGTCAAAGGGTACAAAGTTGCAGTTAAATAGGATGAATAAGCCTAGAGATCTAATGTACACCAGGAGAACTAGAGCCAATAACATTGTACTGTACACTGGAAATTTGCTGAGAGAGTAGATTTTAGATACTATTACCACACACAAAAAAGGAAAGGTAACTATGAGAGATGATGGATATGTTAATTTGCTTGAGTGTAGTGATCAAAACATCATGTTGTGTACCTTAAATATATACAATAAAAAAAAGAAAATGTGGTATATACACACAATGGAATACTATTCAGCTTTAACAACAAAAAAAGGAAACCCTGTCATTTGCAACAATATGGATGAGCCTGGAAGACATTATGTCAAGTGAAATAAGCCAGACACAAAAAGACAAATACCACATGATCTCACTTATATGTGGAATCCTAAAAAATTGAACTCATAAAAGCAGAGAATAGAATGGTGGTTCCCAGGGCCTGGGGGTTTGGGGGAGGCATGAGGGGGAAATGGGGAGATGTTGGTCAAAGAGTGCAAAGTTTCAGTTAGATAAGAGGAGATCTGCACAACACGGTGACTATAATTAATAATAATGTATTGTGTACTTGACAATTGCTAAGAGAGTAGATTTTAAATGTTCTCACCACAAAAAAAAAAGGTTAGTATGTGAGGGGATAGATATGTTAATTAGTGTCATTTAATTATATCACAGCATATGTGTATGTCAAAACATCCCATTGTGCACTGTAAATGTATACAATTTTTGTCACTTACGCCTTAACAGAGCTGGAGGAAAAAAGAAGGGTTTGCCTTCCCCAGCTTTCAGGCTACTTCGATTCCTGTGACAGACATGGCTAGCTTCCTACGCCAAATTCACTCTCCCCATCTTTCAAAGTAATAGAACCTAGGTTTTGTTTAGGGCAGCAACGTGCTCACCAGCGTAGGAGTGGTTATGTGACCCAGTTCTGAACAATGAGATTTCATTGGAAGTCTTCCAGTGTGGCTTACAAGACAAGATCTTCGAAAGGGGAAGACCCAGCTGGCATGTGACTTCAGTGTCTTCGCCTTGTGCACTTTGCTTCTTTGTCCTTCCCTCGCCCTCTGCTTGAACTCATGGGTGACGTCTGGGTATCAGGTAAAACAGAAGTCCTGGGGCCAGGAGGACACTCACATCATGACGGCAGAGCAGGAAGGTGAAAGGAACTTGGGTCTTTCCTGGTGTCTCTGGACTGTAACATACGAAGGTGAAAAAGCTCTTACTTTTTAAAGCGTACTGTCTCGTCCATCACGATATGCCTCATATGCTGCCAGACACAAAGTAGAAGCAAAAACTGCGGAATGAGGAAGGAAGGAATGATAGGAAAAGGGAGATGTGCAGGCTGCAGTAGCAGTGAGCACGAGCTTCCCCCAAGGTCAAGTTTCTTCATTCCCTCTAAAAGTTCAGTTTTAAACATAAGTATCAGGATACGAGTATCTAATATTCTGACATTGACCATTCATCTGATTTGAAAACCTAAAACCTTGGTTTAAAATGCAGATATTATATGGACAGAGAAACAAGTTGATTAATAATAATGCTCAAATTAGTTTATTGGGTAATCCATTTATAATTTGCTTACCAGTACCTTGAGGGAATAGGACAAGGACCCTAGACAAATGTTCACGGGGAAAAGGAAGCAAATTGGAGAGAATGGGAAGAGGATGGTCAAAATCCAGTCTGGAATATTATGAAGTGCTCCTGTGCTGGCCATAAACGGCAAGACTTTCTTAGTGCACACAGGACAGCTCTCCAAGGATATTTGGATGTAATTTTTGTTCTCCTTTACATTTGAGACGTTTGCAATACTGGCACAGCCACCTTTTACTAACTGAAATATAGCTTTATATAATAACTACATTAAGAACTGCTGTGGAACAGTGATTCAGAGTTGTGGCTGTCACATTGGTGGAAATGGAAATATTCTTTTTGTTGCAATTGGCAGCCTAAGATACCATTCACGGAAATAATGATGACTGCTTGCCATATAGCGGCTTTACGTACCACAGTAGTTAATGTGTATAAGAGTAAGTGTCTTCGCCAGCTCAGGCTACTAGAACAAAGTACCTTAGACTGGGTGGCTTATAAACAACAGAAATTTATTTCTCACAGTTCTGGAAGCTGGAAGCCAGAGATGAGTGTGCCAGCATGGTCAGCTTCTGGGGAAGGCCAGCCTCTTGGTTCATTGATGGCTGTCTCCTTGCTGTGTCCCCACAAGATGGAAAAATGGGCAAGAGAGCTGTCTAGTTTCTCCTTCATGAGGGCACTAATCCCACTCATGAGGGCTCTGCCCTCACGGCCTAATCACCTCCCAAAGGCCCCACCTCTTAATACCATGATAATGGGGGTTAGATTTCAACATATGAATTTATGGGAGACATAAATATTCAATCCATAACAGTAAGTATATGGAGGAAAGGTAAAAACAATGAAATGTATCTTCTGAGGGATGTTACTTAGCGTGTTACTTTAATTAAGAGAAGAAAAGACCAAAGTAATTATCACGAAGTTAATCCTTAGCTACTAAGAACTATTGAATTTCCTCTAAAACGTATGTCACTGAAAAATTAAGTAACTACAGACAGAATACAGAGAGAAAAGAAATAGAGTTTTCTAGGTCCATTTATGCTGTCAGCATTTTAAAAAATTAATACATATAAAAAGTAAAGAATATTTTGATCCAATTACTAAAAAGTACCAATATAGTGAAGAATAAGTCAGGAAGTTGACACTTTAAGTATTATCCATAAGCCAAAGTAAATAAAATGTAGCTTAATTGTGATTAAAATTTTTTAAGTACTTCTGTTTAGCTTTAATAAATTTTTTAAAAACTCTATATTCAGATAATTAAATTTAAAAGATATACTGTGTTTTATTTGCTCTTTTTAATGAAAGGAATTTCACTAATGCTCTTCATTTCCTGAATAGCTACAGCAGTTATCTTACCATGTTAAACACCATGGTCTGTGACTCAAAAAAGACATGTAGAAACATAAACCTCTCTTTAAAAATTGAAGTACTGTTAGTAAGAAAAGGGACAGGTTTAGACAAGACAAGCTAGGTATGGCATTTCTCTTCTTTCTGGAGGAAAATAAACAATTTGGATTGGTTGGCCAAGAGATTGAAAATGTATTGAAAGACAAATGGAAAGCCAAATTAAAATGCAATAAATATTTTTCCTTTGTATGGAAAGACAAACTTTATACCTCCCATTGGAAAAACTGCGGCTCAAAATCCAGCCCCAGCCAGCCACAGTAGGTGTCAAAGATTGCTAAGAAGCCAGCTCTCAGAAAACTCTTTTCTGTGCTTTGCCCCGAATATGCTTGAAGAGAGCGAAGAAAAAGCCCTGGGCCTGGCTAGCAGATGTGCAGCCACATCCTCATCACGAAAAATGCAAGAGAAGAAAGAGTCTTTCTAAAAGTTGTTTGCAAAATGATATTTCTATCTCACCAGCCTAAATATGCATAGTTTATATTGACTTCAAAGGGGGATCTCTACAGCTAAAGATAATACTGATTGATTGAGGCATTCGTGATTTGGCAATTGACAAATTGCCTTCATATGCACAGCAATGTCTGAGGTCCAGTGGAAGATTTATCTGGATAAGCACATCATTCTGAAAAGAGTAATTCAGGAAACCTCACAGCCTAAGAAATTCATTTATTTTTTAGCAGAAACCCCAATGAGAGACTGATGATGCATATATTTCAAGTTTCTAATTCTAGCAGGAGAGTACAGATCCTACTGTTGCTGCTCCGAGTCAGTCGCCTCAGGTAAGCACTGTGCACATATCCAGGCACTGGAGTGAGTGAAAAGGGTTTGCCAGATGGGAACATGCTGTTTTCTCTACTTCATCAAACTCTTCGCCCAGTCTGTACTTGGCAAAAGGAAAGGACCCAGGATCTCCACACTAAGCATAAACTTTTTCTGCAGCAAGCATGATACAGAAACTTAACAAAAAGATGGCAGGCAGCAGTCCTGGGTGGAAGGGTGGCTGAAACAGTCTCCACTTCCCTTCCTTTCATCATCTTCCCCAAGGAGAGCCACAAGCAATAAAAAGATTAGGTCATATGGTGTTAGACTGGGCATGAATCTTAAATAATAGTGCAAAGTACAACGGAACCATCAAAATTATTAGGTTCCTCTATGAGGCATTTCCTGGTTCCTTGAGCCACAGTTGGTCTTTCCCTGGTAATTACCACCTCAGGACTTTATATCTACTTTTATTGCAATACTTAATGAGTTGAAGTAAAATGATTTATTACCTGTCTGTTTATTCCCTCTCTTCCGGCCTGTTAAATTATGAGTCCTCCACTGCACGGCCAATGTCTTCCAGAGCATGTCTCTTCTCCCCTGCCCTCTCCCCCTTGTCCCCATACCTGCAAGTGCCTAGCACTTGTCTGGCACTTACTAGGCAGTAGGAAAACATTTATTTGTTGAACAAATAAATTAATGACTTGCAATATGAGCTGATACATTAAATAGAGAAAAGTTTCCAAATAGATCAGGAGTGACCCATCACATTTTTGTCCCCAAGCATTGTATGAACTTCAAAGTTAGAAAATAAAGGAACTTGTATTAAAAATATATGGAACATTTCAAGAGATGTATGTACATATGTGTGCATTTTCCTCCCAGTATAATATTATTTTGAGTCTAAATATGTCCATAGTATTCTTCTGAACAAAATGAAACTGTACATTTCTGTTTGTGATGTAATTTTTCCATTGAATATATGACCAGATCAATACACTGTAAAGGGTGTATCAAACGGGAGGCCCAAACCAAGAGCAAACATTGAACTTGACATCCAGGACACAGTGAGTACAGCCAGGGAGCAGGTACAAAAAACAAGCAAAAACACAACAAAAAGGAAGGTCTTCAAACAAGCCTTAAAAGGGAAAGAAGAAGGACACAGGGGTGGTTTAAGGGCAATTCGTGCTCTGCCAGGGAAGCGGGCACCTGAGTGGTTTGGTGTGTCATTCTCGTGGCACATGTGAGAATTACCCTCAGCATCGCTCAGAGAAACGGCTGCTCTTCACCTCCATTCGTCCCCAAATAGGGGAGATCCGCACAGCTAGGGACTTGGGCCCGAAGAAACATATTAGAAGGATGGTGTCGCTCAGAGAAGGCAGACTCTAACATCAGGGAAGGAGCCTGGGTTGGGGCCAGGAGGGTTGGAATGGGGCGACCTGCATCTGAAAAGGCAACCCCAAAAGTCCCTTTTAGGTGGATTTCAGAGTCTTGTGTTCACATTACTTCCTCCAACCTGCTTTCGTTTTAGTTTTAACAATGGTTACGTCAACATTTTACCTTAAAAATTTGTCACCAGGGGACCTCTTTTAGAACCACTGAGGAAGAGAAACAACCATCTCCCTGCTCCTCCCCAGCTGTTTTAGTGCTGAAGGATAAAGCAGAGAACAGCAGAGAATAATGAAGGGGCCTTACTGAGAGCAGCAATTCACAGGGGAGACTCCAAAAAACTCCAAGCCTGGTATTGAAAACCAGTGGGCAGCTGGCAGCATAGAAGTGGCCCTGCACATGGAACAACATCACTCAGGTCCAAGGAGCACATGGGGTTTATATATCCACAGTCCGGGGCAGGAGGGGATGGGGTAGGAGGGATGGAGAATCCTGCTTCCGTTGCCCTTTGAGAGACTTTAGTGTCAATCAATAGTCCTTCATTCTGGCCCGAGTTACAAGTGTTAAATACAGTTGATTTTGTTAGAAAAACAAAGTAGTCAAATAGAAATTTAAGTTTCTTGTAATAATATAAGCTCATTTGGGCAAAACTAACTTTTTTTTTCATTTGGGGAGATATGGATCTATAAATTATTTTGTTTGAAAAAACCTATTAGTAAAACAATTATAGATAAAGCACTCAGTCTTTGATAAGATGGTTCTGGCACTTAATTTTGAAGGCCCTCAGCAGAGATCAGAATGCCTTGTGTCTTCAAGTTTGTCTAACTCTTATTCATACCTAGAGACTGCTAATGACTGTATTTTTATATGTCAATTTGCCTCCTGCTGAAGATTGTCTTCTAATCCTCTTTTAAAATTCTCTTATTCTAATCAACCTCTAGAGGAATTAATTCTCTGAACAGAGGTGTTCTTGTTTTGATTTATACAAATCATTGTGCAATATCAATAAATGCTTGCCTGGCGATTTTGCTTGCACAAATTTCTCTGGAAATAATGAATATCATCCACCTAATGTTCCAAAGGAATTGATACGTTCTGGTGTGGCATTTCTACCTGCATTTAATCTTTCTTCTTTAAAGATGAGGAAAATCATTTCATTCTATGTATCAAATATTTTAGGTACTTTAATATTTGAGAGACAGCACACTTATCTCCCCTTCTTTTCCTTCTTTCTGCAGACTCACCTGCGTGGTCATTTTGAATATTAAGCAATATAAATAACATGAACCATCAAATTAAAAAATAAAGTTTCTTAACACTCTGCTTTATTACATTCAGGTGTTTAGTATTATGTAGGCAAACCATTTGAATATTTTACCTTAATTTTTGGTTATCATTTTAATTGTCTTTCTTGTTGTTGGTCAACAAATACTTATTGAACAAGCTCTATGCACAAGTTCCCTCTGGTAATCATTACAGTAGAGAAGAAAAAAATTTAATATATTATTCCTGCTTTTAAGAAGTTTAAAATATATTTAGGGAAAATATATTTGGGGTAATAATAAACAGTAATACTACATAATGTTTGTAAAGTATTTAGCAATTTACCAAACTCTATCACATACCTGATCTGATTCTTTGAGAAACCCTGAAATAGAATAGATATTACTATCCCCATTTTATAAGTGGGAAAATGAAGCCTCAGTACGTGGAATAACCTGTTCACCAAGTGGTAGAGCCGAGATTGGAGCCAGTGTTCGACTTCAAATATTTCGTTGTTTCTATTGCACCAAATAACATGAACTCAGAAAGCATTGAAGGGTGACATGACAGTGATTCAGACAATTTGCTGTAGTATTTAGACAGGGGTGACATTTCACCTGATGAAAGTGGTGGCATTACAGCTAAGCCCAAAGATGGAGAAGAATTCACCCAATAGAGAGAAGGACGATGACATTCCAGGAAATTGAATTGCATAAGGAAAGGCACATGGGGAGAAAGGACAGGACACACAGGGGGAAGATCAAGGGATCAAATCTGACTAGATTACAAATTACATCTTGTGCAAAATAGGGTTAGAAGGCTTTTTGAAATCAGAATGCAAAGGGCCTTAGAAATCTGGCAAAGATGTCTTCACTTTACTGATTTATTCAGTAAATCAACGGGGAGCTACTGGAGATTATTGTGCTGGGGAAATGATACGCTGAGACTTGTGCAATAGGACAGTTACTGTGCCGGGGGCATATGAATGGCATTGAAGGAAGAACGATGTGGAGATGAGACGGATATTGCAAAAGCCCAGGAAGAACAGGTGTGCAAACCTGCTTAAAGTGTTGGTGGGGGGAAGGTGGACACGGGATTGGATAGGAAAATTATTTCAAAAGTAGGAACAAAAAGACATAGCAAAAGTCAAATGTTGAGAAGGAAAATAGAGAGACTTTCTAAAAGTTATTCTAAAATTTCAAGCCCGAGTGTAAGGAAAATCATGTTACCATGAACAGAAATGTGGAAACTGGGAGTAAGAAGTCATTTGGGTGAGAGGAAGGTGATTTTGAGCTTGAGTTTCTGGTAAAGCATCCGTGTAAACATTTGAAGTAAATGCGTAATACATTGAGCTTCACCCCCATAAGAGAATGCACAGTCGTAGATAGAAGAGTCAAGGGAGAGAATGGAGAAAGGAAAGAAGTTAAAAGACAGAATTTTGGGATTACGTAAATTTGCTGAGCCAGCTTAATGAGATTAAGTGGAGAAATGGCCATTTCACTTAGAAGTGAAACAAGATAGAACAAAGAGATGACAGCCGTACAATTCTTCAAAAAGAATAACACTCACGAAGATATGATTGGATTCGTGGTTACCAAGTGAGGAAAGAAGTTTTTATACGAGGATGAGGTTGGCAAACAAATTGTATGAAACTGGAGCAGGAAGGGTTGGATATTCTTCCAAGGATCTGGAGGGAGAGAAGGTAGGATAGAGGAGGAGAAAGACAAGGAAAGGAAAAAGATAAGGCAGTAGCTTGACAGGGAGGTACAACTAAAGGAAAATGCTTTATAGTACATTATTTCAGGTCAAATAGAAAAAGACCAGGAAGAGAATATAATATCCAAGAGAGAGGAGAATAAAACCAAAGGAGCCAGTGGCTGCATGGTATAACATAAAGATCTTGCGTGAAAAGAATATAGAAAGAAAGGATATATTTAGAGAGAAATTTTGAGGTGGAGAGAATTTAAGGATGCGCATAAAGAATGGTCTCAGTGTTTATTCTTCTCCTTCCCAACACAGTCCCATGCTGAACAGAGTGTGGTAAGAGACCCAATTCTCTGGTAGATTTCACCTACTGCACAGAAGCAGAATTAGACGGATTAGGGGTCATAAAGTAGAGCTAAGGATTAGAAAGAATTAAGAACCCCTGTTTGATACAATGTAATTTCTTCAGCAATGCAGTAGCAAGCCACAGTGCAGTAAAGCACAAAAACGTTATTTCTCCCTCGACTGACAGTCTGAAGCGAGTGTTCTTTGTCAGAGGGCAGATCTACTCCACAAGGTGTTTCAGGAACCCAGGGTGACAACACCTTCTCCGTCTTTAACACATGGCTTTCAGGGTTGCTGTGGGCATCATCAGTTGTCCAGGGACAAAAATGTCTCTTAAGGAAATTAGGTGGAAATGAACACATCCTTCCACTCACATTTCTCTCTGCTTTTTTTTTTTAACATTGGTTGAAACAATTTTTTTTTCTAGTTGAAACTTATTTATTTAAAAAATAAATAAACATATAAAGAACGATGTCTGGGAACGTAAAGTGAGACTTTATCCAAAGTCATTTACAGAATGATGCAGACAGGAAGCTAGATCTCTTGATACCCAGTTCACTACAGGGCCTCTGGGGAACTTTATTCCATTTTTTTACTTGCTAGTTTTTGGATTATCTAAATCAATCAAGATTCTGGAAATTAGAAACATTAGTATAAAAACCTATATTATTCCCTACCCTAGTCAGATGAGATCTTATTACCTGTATTAAAATTTATTTGCTCTCAAATGTAAACATATAATAACTAAATAAACGAAAAAATGTTCAGTTACCTTGCACTCTGATTCATTGGTTAATCTATCTTTTTCTTTTTCAGAATATTATGGGGGTACAAATGTTTTGGCTACATGGATTGCTTTTTTCCTGCTTGAGTCAAAGTTGTAAGAATAGCCATCACCCAAATAGTGTGCATTGCAACCGTTAGGTGTGAATTTACCCATCCTCTCCTCCCCCCTCCCACCTGTATGATTTCCGTTGAGTTTTACGTTTCTTTGATGTGTCCCGTGGACACACTTCATTGCTAGAGGCTTGGATAATATAGTCCCTTCCTGGGCAGTTACATCCCAGCTAAGGTTCTACTTCTAAGGAAGAAGAGAACAGACACTGTCACACCTAATGGGTACAATGCACACTATCTGGGTGATGGACACACTTACAACTTTGACTCAAACGGTACCAAAGCAATTTATGTAACCAAAACATTTGTACCCCCATAATATTCTGAAATAAAAAAAGATATTAAATAAATAAATATTTTTTTAAAAAACCCAGACATTGGTGGCAAACAAAAAATCTTTGCCACAAGTATATCTAAAGAGAAACTCTGAATTGTGTCTTGTGCACTAGTACACAATCTTCTGTATTACATTACAGAAATGGCTTTGCTCTTGAGGAAATCTCTCCAAGTTGTAAAGAAATAAGCCTGGAGAAGAGAGTTAAATGACAAGTTTATTTCTTACTGGCTGAACTGTAGATAACATTCCCCCCTTTGGAAGGACAGATAAAAGCCCAATAGATTATGGATGCTTATTAATTATTTACATAAGTAACACTTACTATCCCTCGATTATGTGATCTGAATCTTCTCTGGGTGCAATTAATTAGAAATGAGATCAAAGCTACATACTCCTTTTGATGTCTTATTTATGTAACTTATTTCTGTCAAAAGAAAATAATCATAATGTCATGTGCCATGTGAATATATGCAAGTTCTGTCAAACATTGTTGTTTTGAATTTCTTAGCTTTTTCTCAGAAAGGATATGTCCTGTGATGTGACATCTTGTCTATTCTCACTGCATCCTTTTATATATACAGACTTGGTGGTCTCTCTAACTCTGTAAATCTTCTGGCTTATTTTTACTCTGTTGACGTAACTTTTCTGGGCTTCACATTGTTCACTTATTGCTCCTGGACCTTGAATCTTTTCTTAGGTGAATAGCACAATAAAGGAGATAATGGCACTATTTGCTAATGTGTTTAAATTGTAATTCTAATGATTATTACTTTTATCCACTGCCTATATCATGTCTTAGAATTTTGATAGGAATGAGGTTACACATTTAAAAAGCTATTTAGACATATTGGGTCTTTGAAAAACCAGTTATTTCTAATTTAAACAGTTACCAGTTAATAACCTACCAAATGTTCTGAAAATAACCAGTTGTATAATACGTTGTCAACAAAAATGTGCTCTTTTAGTACTTCTGCATAAAATTGGTTTTTGGTCTGGCCCTGCCAGAAGATAGTTATACCATTTGAGTCAGGTTTCTTAAACTTTCTGGTACATCCCCACTGGTCAAATAGTGTCTTCTCAACCTGCCTTGACAGGTGGTTAGAAATTTTAAAAATAAAAAATCAAAGTAAGTTAAAAGGCAAAACCATAGGCATCATTATTTTAATTCCTCAAAATGATTTCAATTTGCTGATAGATCCAAAGATTTGTGAGAATTAACAGACAAGTTAACAGTAGATTACACCAATAATACTGAAAAAAATCTCTTGTTATTTTAAGAATTAGGAAAATCATATTAAAGCCCTTTTTCCCCATCTAAGTCAGAGAAAAGAATATCTCAATATCAATAAGAAATAGGATTTAGTAGGGAAAAGAAATATTTTCCTAAAACTATCACTAATTCTATTTTTGGCCTTTTTTCATTAAAAATCATATGATATTTTTAAATCTTTATCAAATCAAAGAAAAATTAAGTTTGAAACGGGATCATGCACTTAGAAGAGAATCTAAGGATAACATTAATTAATTGTTAGGTTAGCAACAGGCTGGGTTGCTATAACAAAGAGACCCCACATGCAGTAGTGTAAATAAGATAGAAGTTTATTTCTCACATACAGAACAGTCCAGAGATAAGCAGTCAGTCCAGCCTGGCAGGACAGCTGAGCTCAGGAACTCATCCAGGGACTCATGGTTCTTCCATCTTACTGCTCAGCCATTTCTCAAACTTTTTGGTCTCAGAATTACGTTATACTTTTAAAAACTACTGAGGACTCCAAAGAGCTCTTGTTTGCATGTGTTATATCTATCGGGATTTATCATATTCAAAATGAAAACTGAGAAATGTTTAAAATATTTATTTAATTCATTTAAAATAACATTACATTAGTTTCCTATTTCTGCTGTGACAAATTACCATAAACTTAGGGGCTCAAAACAACACAACATTACTACAGTTCTGAAAGTCAGAAGTCTAAAATCAAGGTATTAGCTGGACTGTGTTCCTTCTGGAGGCTTCGGTGGAGAATCCTATTTCTTGCCTTTTTCAGCTGCCAGAAGCTGCCTGCATTGCTTGGATTATGACCTCTTCCTCAGTCTCCAGAGCACATCACTTAGTCTCCAGTGACTTCATTACTTCCCCTTTTTCTGCTTCTGATGCTCCTGTCTCCCTCTTGTGAGGATCCTGGTGATTACAAAGTACCCATGCACATAATCCAGAATATCTGCTCATCTCAAAATCCTGGGCTTAATCACATCTGCAAAGTCTCTTTTACCATATAAAGTAACATATGTATAAATTCCAGCCTTTAGGATGTGGACATTTTGGGGGGGCCATTAGTCAGCCTACCACAAACATTAAGAAAGCCATTAATGTTAACATGAATAAAAGAGACTTTTATGAAAGAAAAAAAAAACAGCCTAAGGTTTAGTGAGAAGGGTGATAGTGTTTTACATTCACAAATCTCTTCCATGACTATATTAATAAAAGACAGCTGGATTCTCATACCTGTTTCTGCATTCAATCTGTCCTGATGTGTTATTTTGGTTGAAGTACGTGAAGAATATTCATTTTCACACACTCACATATTTGTAAAAAGGAGGAGTAAAATTTATAAAAGACTTCTGAGATAATTGTGGATATGCTTATTTAATACTACACCAAAACGTAACAAGTGGTGGATTTTTAAAGGTTGGTTGGAATGTAAAATCTGAAACAATATCAATGAACTTTTCATATTCTGCCATAGGAAAATTCACTGGTCTATGTTGCAACTTGAATGTGTCTTTTCCACATGAATGACTTTGTAACATCCTATATGCATCATGTGGGAAAAAATGACTTACTAAATGGTGCACACTTTTGGATTTTAGAAAATTTATTATACAATGTTTAAAAAAAATTCATTAATATCAACACCAATCCCAGAAAGTCTTTAAATACAGTAGTGGGAAGCTATCAAACTCATAGTGGCAGATACAAGTTTTCCAATTCTAATTTCCTTTTTAGAGCTTGAATTTTATCTCTGGCAACAAGCACCATCAGTTGTTTTCCTTGAAGCAATAGGCTTGCTTAGTTCATGTCCAAGAAAATGTCCTTCAGGACCTTAAGTCTGAATTACCATGGTTTGTCTGTCACTTGTATTTTTCAAGTAAAATGGTGTTACATTTAAAAAAATAAATGAATGGTTTGGTTCTCAGCTCAAACAGTTGCACCCATGCTTCTACTTCAACACAATCATTATACTTCATGCATAAAACAAATGTTTTATGCATGTTTCTCATTTGTTTACACATACTATTAAAAGCTGTGTACTCAAGGTTCCAGATTTAATAATATTGATCATTTTTACAGCTTCATCAAGGATATTATTAGGTGCAACTGGCATTTTCCTTCTGTGAGTATGTGACAGTGAAGAATTCAAGGACCACTTGGTGCCGCCACCTTGACTCAAGGTGCCAGGCAATTTTATCCACCACTGCTTTGGCCCTATCAGCGCAAATGTCAACTCAGTGAAAATGGCAAATAACATCTTAGTATATTTCATCTGATTGAAATAATTTTGGCAAGTCAACCCACTAAAAGTGTCTCAGGGATCCCTAGGGATCTAGGGATGGCAAATTGAGAATTGCTGCCTTAGGGCATTATCTTTGCCTACCTCCTTGAATCAATGCCACATCCACGATGCAGCTTTCAAGAAGAAAGAGAGACCAGCTGGGCATGGGGGTACATGCCCACAGTCCTAGCCACTCTGGGGGCTGGGGCGGGAGGATCTGCTGAGCCCAGGAGTTCAAGGCTGCAGTGAGCTGTGATGACACCAATTTCTTTTTGGACAAGTGATAGAGCAGTTATGCCCACTTGCACTCACATCCCTGTAAATGGGAATGTAGTCACATGACCAACCCTAGCTGCTGGGGTGATGGGAAATGTGGCCTCCAGCTAAGCAGCCCCGTGTTTAGCTAAACTGGATTATTACTAAGATTAACAAAGGGGAGGACAAATTTTTAGGCAACAAGGAACTTTTCCCTACACTAATCCCTCAAATAGAGTCATTTAAGTTGCCATTTAACTAGCTTCTTACATATTTATTTTAGCATGTGTATATCTTTAAAAGGACCATAGGTTATTCATTTAATTCATTTTAGGAATTGAGTTCTGCTGACAAACATCCATTAAAATGGTGCAAATATGAGGTTGCAAGTAGCAACATTCACCAAGTCAGGGCGTCCTTGGGCTCCGAGCTCAGTGTGGCTCTGAGGTGGGGAAGGGAGAAGGGAAGCAGCAGGTCACAGTTTTCTGAGATGGAACCAAACCGAAATAAACATGTGGATAATTTTAAAGAAAAAATAAAATCTCAATATATTTCTGCTTTATCCTCTCCCCTCATTCAAGACAGGAGCCCTCACAGTAGTGGAAGGGCCTGGGCTGTCGCACAGGAGAATAGGCCGAGTTCTTTCCTCAGGTTCCTCATTTCTACATGGTAACAAATGAGACCTGCCTCATAGTAGTGTTCTGACAGACTGAGACAAACCGCGAGGTACTCTCACCACAGGCTGCTTAACAAAGACAAAAACCAGACTCATGCAAATCACTCGGCAAATAAGTGATTTTTCTGGTTAGGTACCAAAGCGAACTCCATTTAATTATCTCTGGTTTTCTAGTTCTGACATTACCATTTAATGATTAAAGTCAATGCACAATAGGAGTTAGCCTCCCAAATATCCCTAAGTCATTAGGTGAACAATTGGAGACTTTCCAAGGTCAAAATTTCCTGTACCACAGAGTCGATGACATCCCTGATTTCTCTGAACTCTGTGCTTTCATAGACATGTTTTAACAGCCTCTCCCCATCTAGGTGAATGGCTCGCTTTTAGATCATATCAGTTAACCCACCCAGAAATCTCTACCCAAGAATCAAGCAGTAGCCAGTTAAGAAAGAACCAGATAAGATGGGCTCCAGCCAAGAGCTACCTGACATAATCTGGTCTCTGAGAAGGTACAAGCTAGTGTTTCTTGGTCAGTGACTTACCAATCTCTGCTGCCAGAGAGGTGGCCTGGGACAGCCTTCCTTAACAGATCCTTATCAACTCCCCAGGCAGGCTCTCTGCCTTTTGTTCCTGTAAACAGAGGAAGCATCTACCACCTGTTCAATAATTGCCAAACACTGGGAACCTTGGGGACAAAGATAAATTTCTTCTCAATTGCATGGTTAGTCTTAGTCTCTGGATGGATCAATGAGAGACTGAACACTTTGATTATGTAAGAGAAATAGGGCTTTTAATGAACTTGGATGCAGGGAATTGAGGCCATTTACCTTTAGGTCTCAGCGGGCACGTGGAGCGTGTAGAGGAAGGCCTGTCCTCCCGCTGGTGCAGGGAGAATGCAGGGAAGGCATCCCCGAACCCCAGAGCCTCACAGCCGGCCTCAGTACACCCTAGCACATCAGAAGGAAGATGGAGCTCAGGAGACAGAGTGTTAACCAGATCATGATGCTGCAGAAAACAAGCATGGTTAGTCCAGTGCAGTCCTGACAGTCTTCGGGATGAATACACAGGCCACAGGACTATGTCAATCATATAGTGATTCATACTAATTGTTAGGAACAGGAAAAATTACTGCTTCTGTAATTTACATTTTTTAAAACATCGGCACCAGCTATATAAAAGCTCAAAATTCTTTTCTTTTTCTGAAAAAGAAAAGAACTTAAACTTACAAGACAGTAGAAAATGGCTGTCTCTCCTGACTTACATGTGATGAGATGGAATAGAACACTAACTACATACAGATGCCAACACTGGCAGCTCCTTTTTGGGGGCCCCCCTTCCTGGATGCCCTAGAGCCATCTGTCTGCATGATTGGAAGTTTGAGGCAGAGCTGTGGCCAGACCAGCCACACACATATTCAGGAAGTTTGCAGATGCAACTACTACTACCAGCCACTGCTAAGAACACCTCAGGAATCTACTTGTGCTGGCAGCTGCATACTCAGGATTGTTGAAGTAATAGGGCAACAACAGGACATTGAACACGACTTTGTCACTGAGCCTTTCCCTCCTTTCTTAAAAATGTTGAAGTATGCCAACAATAACCAAAGGATAGCTTATTATAGTCTAAGTCACTTTTGCAATAATATCTATTCATTATTCCATAATTCAGTAAATAAAAATAAATACATTATAAAAATCAACATTTATAAAAGCAGAAATGGGAAGTCAAAGCACATTAGAAAGTATGAATAATTTAGAAGTGGTTACTACTTCTTGTAATTTTCCACTAAGTTTTAAGGGAGGGTCATTTTTCATATTAATTACAGACCTCAGGATTGATTTCTCTTTTTCTAATATCATCCTTTCTCCTTCTACTTTATATGGAGAATACACCCAGCCTGTTTTAAAACACTGAAACAAAATGAAGGACCCTCCACCTCTGCCTGTTTGAATGTTTGAAATTTTCAAACTTTTTTTCTATTATTTGTCTTAAAAAGAACACTCACTCAAATAGTTAACTAAAGATGAGATTCAAAAACAATTCTGAACCTACTAGGCAAACATTGATTTATAGCAATTATCTGTGGGTTTTCCCCCCTAAACAGGAAATGGGAATCCTACAATTTCTTTCCATTCTCCTCACAGGTGTTCATTTCTCTGATTAGAGAACAGAATGTTTATATTGTTCAGCCCATTGCTGTGGAATTATTGGTACTCAGAAGCTTATTATTCACGACTCATGCAGAGAGAGTGGTGAAAGTATTTCATTTTTACCATACCTGAAATGGAAATCACAGTTTAAATGAAATTTTAATCATTTAAACTATGTGATTAAGTCAACATGTAATTATTTCACATTTCAAAACCTATTTCTTTTCTTTTGGAATATATTACAATCTGTAACTACCCTATGAAAATTTGTGCAGTAATTGAAACGACAGTCAAACATCTTGCTTCCTGTAAACAAGCCAGGAGTCAAGTGGCTCCAGACTCCTTAGAAGAGGCTCCACCGAGTTCAGGTCCGTCGACTTCTTCCTGCTACACCCGCACTTCGAACAGAGCAAGCACCCAGTTAATGCTGGCCATTACTATTATAGTAATTATTATTAAGATTAAAAAATACTAACAGTATCCCATTTCTCCAAGGCCCAAAGCTAGGAAGTTCACTAATCTCACAGTCAGAATCCAGGCTAACATGCCAGTGGGTGCTATCAGGATGAGCAGTTTGTACCATATTCCTATTCTTACTAAAGTAGACCCTGTTATATCTATAATAGAATGCCCTTAAACAGTGGTAATTTCAAATTCAAATTCACCTGCATGTAGAAGTCGCACCTTGGCAAATGTTCCAGATGTCAGTGAAAAATCAGAATAGGCAAATGTTAATAATTGACTATGATCTTTATTTAGGTTTTGTGCAACATTTGGAAGCCTTCTGTTTCATAGATATGCACAATGCCTGTCTCAAAGCGTTGCTCAATCCATATGCGATAAAACTTACATCCCTTTGCTTTCCATGGCCTAGAACGTATGATGACTACTTGTTTTACATTCTCTATGTGATGATAAAAATTACCCCAGGATAATATTTGTCTCCCAGGCAGAAACATCAAACATTTTTAATCTCTTTCTTTGACACACACCATATACCTCATGAATAATTAAGTAATGATTCACAATTGGCCAGTTTTTCTTCACTCTTTTTGACTTTGCAACTTCAAAGGACTTTTGGACAGGTGGAAGGTGAGGCTGGTGATAAAGATCAGCCAAAATTATCTTATCACTCTTTTGTTAAGGAGCAATTCATTCTTTAGCCATGATGACATAAAGCCAAGTCTTCAGCTTCAAAGCTTTAAAGTCTTTAACAAATCCTTGCTCACTTCAAACTATAATTCTGAATTCCACCTGTTCCTGCTCACTCATCTGAGTCAAAGTCCATGTGCAGTTACCTAAATCCATAGCCCTCACCAACCAAGGCTGAATTCTCCTCCTGAGCAATGTTCTGCTAGTGAAGACCAGATTGTCCAAGGTCAAAACACACAGTTTATTTAGCAGCAGTACAGTGTTCGAGCGCATAAGGAAATTGGGTCAGTTCAGTTTATGATAAAATCTGTAGTTCATGCTCTTTACCAACTATTTTGTTTAATGACTTGGGTTTCAATAGCAAAAAGCTAAGTGAAAACAATCATTAGAACAAGTCCTCAGCATATCAATTCACTCTTATTAAAAAAAACCCAAATGTTAAGTGGAGCACGGAATGGAATCCAATTACAGTGGATACTAAAACAAAGCCTACTTCAGAAATGTGTTGCACTCACTCATTTAATATTAATTATGACATATTTGACCTTCAATAGGTCACGCTCAGTATTTAATTATTTTGTGAGACATTTAGATCAGATTTTACTTCCCTTGTTTACTTACTTTAATCATTGTTCTTAATAAAAGAAGTATTCGGCTCCCACGAATGGGATTAAATTAACTCCCTCACAAATCCATGTTGGCCTCGGGCCCCCGGGTCACGCTTTGCTGGGGACCCTACAGGGATTGACGTTGGGACCCGGTTGCCATGGAACTGTTCCTGGACTCAGACAAAGGTACAATACATAAACTGGCATCTTCTTAGACAAGTTTACGGTTGGCACAGGCTTCTGTGCATATATCCCTTATGAGTAGACTATGAGCACCTTCCCTCTAGGGTTGTCATGCAGATTAAGTAAATTCATTCCTATAAAGTGCTTAGCACAATTCCTGGCACCTGGAAAGCCTTCAACACTGTTAGCTAGTATTCGGTTAATGTTGTTGTTGTTGCTATTGCCTCAACCCATGAAAGGACAATTCGGGAAGTGAATCTCTATACATCTTTGGCACCTGCTGACACTGAGGCCCTGCATGGTATGGGCACACCCAAGGGGAAAGCACTTAAATATGACACAATATTTGTACAGTCAGCTTCATGTAGAGATCTCAAAGGAAGCTTTTTCTTATAACACACGACATGCGATGAATATTATATATTGAATACACGAATAAAGGTAGCACCTATGGAGTGTCAAATTCAAAGCAAACTCTTTTCTGTTCAATTAAGAAAAAGTATTCCAGTGCTGGTGTTGTTTTAGTTCTGAATGAGTATGTGGCCAAAGCTGATAGAAAAAGTTGTAGAAAAGGAAAGATGGAGAGAAAGAAAACAGATGTAAATTTAGGGAAGAAGAAACTCACACAGTTTGCAGAGGTACCTTTTAGGATGTTGATAGAACTAGCCTGGGCATACCAATTCCAGCACTAGCCATCCTGCATTGCCAAGAAAATCAATTCTAAGTTCTAAATTCGATTCCACCGTTTTTTCAAAATAACTCAGTTCATCAAGTCATGTATTCCCGTGTTTACTAAATCTACGTTCATTCATTCAGTTAGTCGGGAGATTCTGTTTTTCAACCCCTCTTCCCCATCACCCAATACCAGATGCCTTTCCAGACCAGCTGACGAGTGCCTCACAGCCTGTCGCAGACGGGAGAGCCTGCCACTTTACAACAGAACCGCACGCATGATACTTGAGTGCCTCAGCACCCTTTTGATTTTAAACTTCAAATTAGGTTGTATATTGCTGAGTTCAGAGTGTTTTCAGGAAGCAACGTGTAATGGTGGAGAGCACAGGCACTCTGGGCCGAGGGGCAATGCAGTGGGGTCCTGTACCACAGACGGGTTAACAGGTGAATAAAATAATTAATCATAATAATGATAAAGGGTAGACGCCCAAAGACAAGTAAGTTTGTAGCCTTCAAAATTGTTCAAATATCAGACCTGGACAGAAGTGCCCTTTGAATAGGAATGAGAAGGTAGTTGAGGCATAAAACTAAGTGACCATTATTCTTTATAAGGCTGAAATTAGATTTTTATATAATACAGAAAGTTTTATTTCGTCGGCTATTCTCTAGGGACAAAATGGATGGGAGAGGCACCAGTTCCATGAATTCTCTGCAGAGAGAGTCGTGTCTTGGTAATCAGGCCCCAGGAGTTGACAGAAATGATGGATTCTGAGCCCCTTTCCTTAAACTGGGCCCCTGAGCCAAACCCACAGCCCCCCTCAGCAGGTGACTAACGAAAAGTGAGGAAGAGATTCTCCCTCTGCCCTAGTCAAGTATAAACCCAGGCTTGGAAAGGACAGGTACGGCTTGTTGCAGCTTGTTCGCATAGAATCAGTTAGTAAGAACAAAGGGTTTACCTAAATGTCTTTCTTTCCCCTTCACTGCACTAAATTCCTCATTAACTACAGCAAACCGCATTTAGCCACCCACAAATGCTGGAATCATTTGGTAGATAGTCCAGCACTAGTATGTACACAGTGAGGAGGTTCTTTTGTTAATACGTTTTAGAGTAAAGTCCCAATTAATATGAATGCAGTGTTCAGTTAATATTTTAGTATTAGTCCCCAAAATGTGTTTGGTTTCTAATATCTTTGGAAGTTCTTCATAGCTAGTTTTTTCCACTCCCATAAAAATTTAGTATCAGTGTACTGGGCAAGGAAATGTGTCCACATATAAATAAGTGAAAGTCAAACCATAGTTGTTCGTATGTCACTTCCTTGAAAAAAGAAGATAAACAATACACATCTAAAACACCCATACAGTGAAGAAGAGCATCCCCCAGACTACAGAATGAGAGATGAAGAAGAGCTGGAAAGTGAATGCCACCCTGGGTGAGTCCCACCAGAGGGATGTGGAGCAAGTGGCCTGGAGGAAGGGCCAAGGGCACTTCGGTTTATAGTGCAGGGCCTATAAACCACAGAGTGTACGTGGTTGCGGAACAAATTGTATCAGCTTCAGGAGCACATACCGGTTAAACTCAAATCTCTGAGCTCAACAAGATCTGTCAGGTGGCTATTATTTCTCCAGTTTTACGGATGAATGAACTGAAGCTCAGGAGAAGGTGGGATGGACCTAAAGTCATGTGGCTAGTCAGTCCTAAAAAGAGATTGGAACTTAGGCCTCACTGGCTGGAGCGTCTGCTCACTCCATCACACCAAGTTACTGGAGACTTGGAGACGTGGCTTCTCTGATGATTACATTCAGCTGACTTTTAGGTTGCAGATATTCCATTCATATATTTATCATCCCATATTTTATGATATTCATCAAGCTTAGTAAACTTGTGCATGGACTGGAGAGAAAGGTTTCTTTTAAAAGGTGGTGGTTGTAAATTTTAAAAATGTAGCGCTAATCTCATTGTTGTTTGTTAACTGACTATAAAATAGATCCTCTCCAACCTGCAAATTTGATACCATGTTCTAGAAACAATATGAAAATATGATAATAACTTTTTGGTTTTCCACACTGTTGTCTTTATTCCTATTCCTAAGTGTTCATCGCATCAGGTGAATGTCAGGATCATGACCACACGCCAACCACAGAAATGTCTTCTGTGACACATGAATTCAGTTAGTTGTGGCTTCTTAGCACTCTTCTCCCAGTGGCCCCAAGTGCAGAGCTGGGCTGGGCAGGAAGGGCACTGAAGGACCACTAGGTTCTTCAAATGAGGAAGCAGCAAGACTCTTTGCCATGCAATGAGCTTTCACAGTCTCAGAGACTGGATTCAAGAATTCAAACCTTAGCAATGCAGCCCCCCTTTTTTCAAAAAGAAAAAAACAGTTTTCCCGTCTGTTGGCCTCATGAGTAGGCAGCTGCACTAGGGCCCGAGTATCAACATTCTTAATGTCCGGGGCTTGTGAAATTTTGCTTTTGTGACAAGAAGTCTTCAGGGCCATAATTAACAGAGTTGGGAATTTCAACTCAAATATTATTATAACTTCTTTAAAACTATACCCATCTGCTAGCCTTATGTCCTCAATTGAGCTTGAGTCCTGAAGGCAGCACAGAAAAATTACAAAACCTAATTTTTATTTCCATAGGTTTTTTGGGGGAGGAGGGGTTGCCAGCAGGGTTAGTGAGGACGGAGGCGTAAGCATTGTCCATCATTTACAAAGGAAGTAAGAGGAACTGCTCAAATTGGATTTCTATGGGCTTTTTAAATTTTTACCAGTAGAAGTAGTTTTATAGGTTTGGAGAGTACTGGTTTAAGGTCACAGATTTAGCAAAGCTTCTGCTCTTTGTTGTCCACTTCTTCCCTTTCTCCCCCTCCACCCCATTCCAGCCTTCCCCAAAATTTGAAAAGCAACTTTATTTTCCTTACATAAGATGGTAATATGCATAAGCCTCACACAAATACTTCTTGTGGCCAAAGTGGGAGAAAGTTCCAATAAAATGTCAGAAGTATAGAAACTGGCCGTGTTTTATGGGTATCTTTCTAGTTTTGTTTTCTATGACTGCATGTGTATCTATTAATAATTTTTCCCCCAAATTGAGATCAACACCAGAAGCATTTATCGAGCACCTATGCCTGGGACTAAGGACGTAAGGGGACTAGGATGTGGTCTCTGCCCTCGTGACAAAACACGAAGGTTAAACAAACCATTTCAACCCAGGGTGACAATGCTCCCAGACAGAGGGCCCAGGGTACCATCCATGAATGCTCTCCTGGACCCAGGAGAAACAGGCAGGCAGGCTTCCTAGAAGAGGTGTCACCTGACCTGAGGATGAGGAGTTGGTTAGGTAACAAAGGATGAAGAGGGTATTCCAGGTCAAAGGAACAGGCTGATCACATGGTAA
Source organism: Daubentonia madagascariensis (assembly GCA_023783475.1). Lineage (NCBI taxonomy): Eukaryota > Metazoa > Chordata > Mammalia > Primates > Daubentoniidae > Daubentonia > Daubentonia madagascariensis. Next base: position 2,801,120 of record JAKFHU010000760.1, read on the forward strand.
CAGCCTATCAATAGCTGTTCAGAATTGCTCCAGCATGAAATGCCAATTTGGAGGCTTCAGGACTAAGAAAGAGCCCAGGTTATGGAGGGCCTAGGAAGGTGTGCAAAAGAGCTTAGATTTTATCCTTTAGAAAAGGGAATCATTTCGATATGACACTAAGTTGGCAGATGGTGCTGGGAGGAATGTGATGTTTGGATTTGAAATAGAAGACACCACCGTCTGGAAGACCATCAGGAGGCTAGAATTCGTCCAGTAGAGCAGAAAACCAAGAGGAGGGAGAGAAATCAAAACCATTTGGTGTTTAAGTTGACTGGGCATGGTGATTATTGCTTGCATTTAGGAGTTGCAGGAGAAAGAGTTATCTGGATTGCCACCAGGAATGAGGTGAAAATCATCTCATTCATTTAAACCAGCCAGGAAGCGGAGCTCGTCCTGTTGCAGGTAAGGCAGAAGCCGAGTTCAGTTTTCTGCACTTTGTATTTAAGGTATAATGTAATGTATACGTGGCCAGCAGAGACGCAGCTTAAGTTCAGACAGAGGCTGAGGGATAGAAATGCAAGTATAGAATTTACTGCATATGAGAGAAAACCATGACAGTGGATGAATCGCACTGAAGTGAGTGTACAAAGTGAGAATAGTTGCAAGAAATGAACTCCAACCTCCATGTTTCCGGGGGCCCCAAGGTGCCACACTTTGTGGTCAACAGGTTGAAGGGTCTCACTAAACACCTGTTTAGTCATAAATCGAGATGTACCTACACTCCCAAGTACAAGAGATAATTTATGAGTCAATCTTTTCTGAAAAGGTTATTCCCAGTGTGTTGACTGATTGGATGAATCATTCATTTATTCGACACATTTATTCAAGCCCTGTAAAGCCGGCAACAGTTCAAGACCCTGTGGGTGATGGTAGGAATGTAACCACTCTTAAAATATGAAATATTGTTCTACCATCACAGTGGTCCTCAACTAGGGTGATTTTGCTCTGCAGGAGATATTTGAAAATATCTGGAGATATTTTTTGTTGTCATTACTGAGGGGGAAATGACAATGGCACCTTGTGGGGAGAAGCAGAGACATTCCTAAACACCCTACATTAGGTCAGCACCCAACAACAAAGAGTTATCACTCCCCAAAATGTCAATAGTGCCAAAGTTGAGAAACCCTGGTATATAGTCAAGATTAGAGCCCATGGGGGCCTCCCCATCCCTCCTCAGCCTCCCCTCCCTCCATTCCCTTCCACCTGCTCAGTATCCAGCAACTAAAGTGTTAATGTCTGCCCAAAAGGGGCCTTCAGGACTTTGTTCAGCTTTATGGCCAGAGTATGTTCTGATTGGTTGGTGCCTGAGCCTTATCAGTTGTTAAATATTTGAAATATTTTATAAATATTTATAAAAAATAATCTCTCTCTTTAATGAGTTCACCTGAATCATCTCGATGACTCTGACTGAAATCACTTCCTTTAAGAAAGATAAAGCCTTGCTAAATAATATGTGTCACTAGAGAAATGAAGATCTGATACACTGAGCTCTTTGTGAGGATTTGGGAAAATATAAATAGTGGTACATGATAGTACAAGACAAAGATAATAACGTGATTATTGCTAACATAAAGGAAAATCTGGAAAAATTCCAGGAAGTTTAAAAGGCAATGACCTGGATTTAACTAGTTTATTCAAAAGCATATTAGGGTTTAAAGATTTAAATAATTCCCAAAAAGATATTTTTAATATAGCCGGCGATAATAATAATTAAAATTTTCTGAAACAGTTGTTGAATCAATAATTCTCCACCCTTAAACTTTTATATAAATTTTATCAAATGTGAGGTACTAATACTATTATATCTAGATAAACTGTACAACATTTTAAAACCTTTAACACAAATACTTTTAAAAATGAAATATCCCAAAGAAATGGCAAAGGAAATCTGTTTTGAATATGTTATTTCTTTCAGAACATCTTCACATATTGACATGGTTAGTTACTAAAGATAAATATAAAATACTAATCAGCCACCTACAGTGTTGCTTTCTGTTTGATGCTCCTGGGAATTAGACAACTGAATTATGCTTATTAAAATGCACTGTAAATTAGAAAAACAGTTTGGTAAAGGCTTATAATTTTCCTGGTCATGTAACTTGAAATAGAGTAGCATGCCTTTTAATTTAACAGCCCCCAAAGTCCTCCATTCCACCAGAGCATTCAGACCTAAATAGGCAGCATTAGTGTGAAAGAAGTTTTACCTAAAGGATATCTTTTTAGCTAATAATGTTGGTATTATAAGTATAAACTGCTTGAAAAACATGTAAGTGTGAGTTACTACCAAAGTATATTTTTATTTCTTTTGTTACTTGTAAAAGCAACCATTCTTTTTAGCAAAAAGACACTATCACAAAAAAAATTAGGTTTTGTCCATCTTACACATGAGATTTAAGTCAATGTTTTCATGAAAGTGTTTTTCAATAACTGACATAAAAATCAAATGAGAACATAATCAAAGTGCTTTAAAAGGTATAAAGTGAGAAACAAGTATCATTATTCTAATTATCACCAAGGAAATTGAATCTTAAGAAAACCCAGGGTCTGGTTGGGCACAAGAAAAGCCACAAAGAACCATGTATTTATTGCCCCTATAATAGTAACACGATTTATTGCCACCTGAAATCTTACCTGCTGAAATGGCCCTAAGCTTGTCTACTTTTTTTCTAAAGGAACATAATTTCATGTTACCTTTAATTCAATGTTTACTCGCTAAATACCTGTATTACATTTAAAGTTCTGTGTTATGCACCATATGTAGCTTGGCATTTTGAACGTTCTCATGGATGCCAAGATGTTGATTACAGGGTCAAAATGCATTGTGTGTGGTCCTAGCAGGGCTATGGCCTTGGAAATCAGGTAGGTAGCAGGCTCTGTCCCAGGGCACATAAATGGGAACGAACTCTAATGCCATCCAGGTAGTTCATGAACCACACTTAAGATTCACATTCATTTGGAACAAAAGGGTCCATAGTGAATGCTCACTAAATATTTGTTAGATGAATGAACTTGACCTTTTAAAATTTATAGATATTTCTTTTATTTTATAAGGCATCTCAGACTTAAGACATACTATTTATTCATTTAATTCCCTTGAAATTTTAGAAGACTGACATACACACATGCACATATGCATACACACACACAATCCAGTTGGAAAGAAAGCTATTAATATTGCTATTAATGTTTTGTAGAAATGCTCTTATATTTTACAAATAACTATATTGATATACAAAATTTTCACAACATTTAGACAAACCAAACTTTTCTAATGTTTCACAGTTTTAACAGACTTCAAAAATCCTTTGAGCCTCAACTGCTCACAAACACTACAGTATACATGAAAAGTCAATGTCTGGGTAGTTATATGGGAATGAAAATCGGGCCGCACCTAAAATTTCATTGTTCAACATCTATTGAGAATCTACTGCATCAGATCACTCATTCTCTCTAATTCTCAGTTTCTGCATCTGCCAAGTGTGAATAATAAAGTTACCTACATCATAAAGTTGTTTTTAGGAATAAATGAAAGTATATGTAAATGAGTGAGTACATTTTTATTCATAGACAAATAGAATATTAAAACTGGGAGGACCTCAGACGTCTATTCCTTCTTCTGTTTAGAAATGAGAAAATTAAGCCCCAGAGAGGGTAAGTTGAAGAAAGTCACACAGCTTGTCAGTGGGAGATCTAAAATCAAAACCTGGGTCTCAGGACATCCAGCTTGGGGCTATTTCCATAGCATCCTACCAGGGTACAAACTAAACTAACTTTGAAACATTAATAGTAAATTTTGTGTCATAAAACGACCCATAAAGTTCTACCCTCAAGCTAGCCACTCATCAAAAAATTTATCTTATTTTGGACTGTAATGCAAGCCCTCAACAGTGACTAATTTGATTTACTTTCTGGATTAGTTACTATAGATGCTTTTTAAAATGTTTTTCCACAGGCTTTCTCATGGAAACAGAGCTAAATATTAACACTCATTAATCTTTTTCTTAAATCTGAGGAGGAATTTTAATAGAACTGCAAGCTATAACATCAAGCAGGTTCTCCAGCATCCTGAATTCCCCCGCGCTGCCTGCCCGCGGTGGAGACTGCGAGCCCTTGAGAACATCCTGGGAGCCGGGGCGTCGACATTCTGAGGGCATGGGAGTGCGGGGCAGGGGGCGGTACCAGCTTCTCTATACTCACCTCTTCCTTCCACAGTCCTCTCTACCTAAACAATCCCCAAGCTGGCTGATTCATCAGAACCAACTGGGGAGCTTGTTTTGTTGGCTTAAAAAAGAACTTGTTCATGTATTTTAATTTTTTAACCTTTTATTATGGATATTTTCAAACGTACACAAAAGTAGAGAGAGTACAGTATAATGAATGCCATGTATCCTCACCCAACTTCAACAAACAAACGAGCAACATTTTGTCCATATTTTCTCGTTTATTCTTCCCCACTTATTGATCCTTTTCTGGATTTTAAAAAGCTAATCCTAGTCATCATATCATTTTGTCCATAAATTCTTCAGTATGTACATCTAACAGATAAAGACTCTAAAAAGACACATGATCACAATGTCATTATCACACTTGACAAAACCAGCAACAAATCCTTAATATCTAACACTCAATTTGTGCTTAATTTTCCCAAATTTTCTTTAAAATGTATTTTAAAATTGGTTTGTTTGAATCAAAATCCAAACAAGGTCCTAAAACTGTTCTCAGTTTACATTTTCTAAATCTCTTTAAATATTTATTTTCTCCCCTGAGTCCATGCCCATTTTCTCCTATGCTGTTTGTTGAAAAATGGGTTATTTTGTCTTTTAGGATTTTCCTTATTCTGGGTTTGGCAGATTGCATCCTCAGGGTATTAATTAATATGTTCCTCTATCCCTCATATTTCCTATAAACTGGTAGATCAAAATGCTTAATTAGATTCGGGTTCAAATTCAAGCTCTAATAATTTATATGAGGTACTCAGTATCTGGCTGTCTATTCTACTTGTAGTGACAAGATTTGTCAGTGGGCTCAGGTATTGTCAGACTGCTCCACCCCATATAGTTTTCTCCTTAACCTTTTCTCTAATGGTTTAAAGAGATTTTAAATATTGATGCCTAGATCCATTATTTTATTAAAGCTTGCAAAATGAACATCCTCCAATTCTATCAGGCCTTCTGCACTTAAAAGCTGGAATTCTACTAAAAGTAAAGAATTTTGCTCATCGACTATTTGGTTACCCTGAAGGAAAGTTAGTATAGAGAAGGCAAGAAAGATGCCTTTTCCCCCTTATAAAGTTTCATTTTCAATTAATTTTTTGGGATATCACTATTATCTCATGAATTTCTATTTTACATATTTGATATGTTGAAATCCACTGTACTCCTTCTCTTTGCTGCTAAAATTATGCCGGTTTTGGCCAACAGGAGTTCTCAAGTTGGCGCTTGTGTCCTTTTGACAAGACCTGAGTTTGGCAGCCTCGTTTCTTTTTGGCACAATAAGATGACCCAGAATTGTGTTATATATTGTCTGCACTGCAAACTTGGTGTACCAGACCCTGTCTATGTGCCTGGACTTGCTTGGCCATAGTTTTTTTGCTCAGTGCCATTGAAGACCCACCAAGAAGGCCAGCTGGCACCATCCACAGCCACAGGGAGGTTTGGTGATTAGATTTCATCACCCCTTCTTGGTGGAGGCCAAGCATCATAGCACACTCCTATTTGGCTGATCAGGCTTATGGTAGCAGCTGCTTCTAGTCCTCTAAGTCACTCCCAGCATGACCCACAGCACCTCATTTCATACCTCAGACTGCATGCCTCTGTCCTCCCCCCTGGAGTTTGTAGGGCATCACTAAAGCACACCTGCTCCCCTGGCTAGCCTCAAGGCTGCAGATAGGGTTGCCATCACTTGCACCTGCTCACCAGTTTGCCCGGCAGACCGTGGCTCTATTACTCAGGCTGCCTAAAGGGCCTCAGAAAGAGAACCAGGAAGTGAGGCAAACTTTGACCCATGACAGAATGGAGGAGGGAAGGAGTTGGCAAACTCTTTAACCTTTCTTTTTATTGACATTGTTGCAGGATGCAATGGTTCCATGTCACCTCTCAGATGATATCCCTGCTGACCAGGCAGCCAGCTATGTTTTCTAGAAGGATTACAGCTAGTTGGTGATGCACTCCTTTATATCCGCTTCCCCCTCCCTGCCTCTTTTCCCTTCTGTCCTCATTTTTGCTTCTCTGGGGTTGCAACACACACACACGCACACACACACATCTCAATAAGAAGTTAGTATATAACTTTTAATGATAAAATATAATACCATTTCAATAAATACACACAACACATTAATTGTCAGTTAAGAGCACACAGATATCTTTTTTAAAAACCTGTAAAAACATTATTACAAGAATTTCAGTTTGAAGGACATAAGCTGACAAAACAATGCTCTCCTAAGCTTTGCACTTTCACACCCTACACCTTGACTGGAAGAGTTATGGTGCACACTTTTGATAGAAGGCTTCCATACCAGGAACACAGACACTCTTGCCATAGCTACAAGGACATCTTCTATATACACCAACTCCTAAATAAAACTCAAAATCCAGGGCTCGGTAAGGTAACTCTATATTTGGGTTGCTCTTTTTTTTAACCGATTCACCTAAGTTTATAACACTTGCAGAAATCAATTTATAGATAATGTTCTTTTTTTTATACTTCTTGGTTTGCTTTGTTTTTAGCATCTGCTTATTGTTTCATGCAGTAGACAAAATGGACAACAGCTGGCAATGAGCGGCAACCAAGAAGAGGCTGGGGGTCGTGGCTCCTTGGAGCCAACAGTAACTGCAGGAAGCCTTTTTAAAAATAAAGACTTTCTGCTTCGTATTTGGGAAATTCAGATGAAGTAGGATCTGAGGTGGGCCTGGAAAATTGTACTTTGCAGAAGCTTTCCAGATTATTCTCATGTACTGTCAGGTTTTGGAAACAACACTTGATACCCTCGCCTTCTTCCTGAAGGGAAAGGAAGAAAGTGGACAAAGTTTTGAAAGAATCACACCTACCCCAGTTACTCTCTTTTCTTGACTCCACTTTGTATTGCTGAAGGGAAACTGGGCTTCATGCGTAAGATCTCAAAGTGTATCCAAGCGTTTTTACTGAAATTAAATCAAATCGAATTTTCCAACCAATTAAATGAATCAGCATTCAAGACCAAAGGAAATAACTGGCATTGCATGCTTATTGTCACTACACAACTTGATGTCTGTGTCTATGTTTGACATATAAGGCCAATCTACAAATATTTTTGAGTCCTTTATTTCCATTGTTTTGTTTTTTAATCTGTGAGACTCTCAAAATCCCAGCCTTACTCATCTGCCAGCACCTAAAACTGCTGCACTTAATGAGTTGTCAGTAAAACATTACTAAAGGAAGCTCTTTTCTTTAAAAGACATTTAACTGTGCTATGAATGACTCCAACGATACAGAAAAGTATAGAGAATAGTATACCCATGTATTCATCATCTAGCTTTGTCAGATCTTGACATATGTTCCTCATCTTTTTTAAGAAACAAAACTTTATAGAGACAGGAGCTTCTGTGTAATTCTACTTACATTTTAACAATTTCACTACATATGTATTCATAAGTAATACAGAATAGCATTTGGCATTTTCTAAAATAATAAAATATATAAGTTTTATTATCCTTATATAATATACTGTGCGTAACGTCCTACAATGAGCTTTTTTCCCCTCAACATTACTTTTAAGATAATTATATATTGATATATACGGCCTTTGTTCATTCAATTTAACTACTTTAATTTATTCCACTGTCTGATTTTTTCACAATGTATTTACTTATTCTTTTTAATGGACATTTAGGTCATTTCCAAATGTCACTATTTAAGCAGTGTTTCAGTGAACTGATATGCATTAGTCAGCTTTTGCTGGAGTAACAAACAACCCCAAAATCTCAGAGGCTTACAATGCAAAACATTTATTTTTCTCTCAATGGGACAGTGGTTTGGTGATAGCTCAACTCACAAACTGGGACATGAGAGAACAGAGAAAAAGAAGAGAAAAACAACATGGGATTTCTATACCTCTCTGAGCATTATACATTCCCGTTCCTGTTCTGCAAGCTGGACTAGAGCATTCTCCTGGAGCTCCCTCTGACCTTACTTCTAGGCTTGCCAGAGATAGTGGAGGGAAAGTAAAAAACATATAAACTTATCACCAGTTCAGTGTTACTTGAATTCTGGTCTCCTGTGATCTGCTGCTACTATTTACTTTTCAGAGCCCTCAAATTGCTGCCCCATGCACTCTATCTCGGCTTTATAGCTGCAGTTCGGTGAGACAGACACAGGGAGTGAACTTGCTCCATCTTACTTGGAACCAGAATCTCCTTCGTAAATTTTAAAAAGCTATCTTGTTGTTAATTGCATTGCATAGAGAAGACAGTTAACATTGTATTAATATTTTGATATTTTTTGAGGTTTGCTTTGTGGCCTAGTAAAGATCAATTATTGTGAATGTTTATATGTGCTTGAAAAAAATGCTTATTACTGTCTCTTCCTTGCATTTGCTTTTATAACAGCACCACATCTCCTTCCAGCAGTGTGCTAGAACCAGCAGCCATCACCTCATTAGAGCTGACGGTGCACAGCTCTTCCCAACTCGATGTCCAGCGACGTCACCTTGATGGTTTGAGATCAGCCGCGGTGGGGGGATCTCTCTCATTCCCTCGCCCCACCCCAGAGAGCTGGTTCTTAAGCATTTCCCAACATACCCTTCTACCTGCACAAAACTCCTCATCATCTTCTACCCCAATCAAGTCATAAAAATGTCCCTATAATTATATATTTAAAGTTTAAGACACTAGGCCTCGGTACGACTGGAATAGTGGTTTTCAAAGCCTCATCCCTAAATCAGCAGCGTCAGCATCACCTGGAAACTTGTTAGAAATGCACACTCTCAGGCTCCAACCCAGGCCTCCTAACTTGGAAATTCTGAGCGGGAAAGGGAGGGTGTCCGGCAACCTGTGTTGCAACAAGCCCTAGGTGGCTCCGATGCCTGATAAAGTCTAAAAACCACGAGCATAGAAGAAAAAAGGATTAACAGTAACAAATATCCTAAGATAAGTAAAGTGAGGACATATATGTGTTCTTTAATGTCCTGAAGGCAGGTAAATGAAATGATACTTATTAAACAATGGGATTCTTTTTATATGGCAAAGGGTTACATTTTAAAGTATTTGCAATTGTATAAACAATGAAACATGAAGAAACCAAGAGATACTACACTATTTATTGACATAGTTATAAATAATTCTGACTGATGTGATAGCTGAGTGTATTGCTGTTAATTTATAGGAAGATTCTACTTTGATTTATGTTTTTGTTTTATTACTACTGACCTTTGTGTGATCCCATTTTGTGAGAAAGTTCTTTGGATCAGAGTACTACAATATTGGTCTCTAAATGAACACTTCCACTGAGTTCATTTTCTGGCTAATTTGCATCCAAATGGCCCTATCTGAAACACTGATAACAGGGCTAAAGATAGTTTAAAGACCCAAATCTATGGAAGAAAGCTTATTAGAGTTCAGCTTGAAGAGTTGTATTATGCTAGATCAAACTTCCTACATAACAATTGTCTAATCTATGCCTTTTAAAGATATAAAACAGACTTTTAGGTTATTGCATAAATAAATATAACTTGAATACATTTTATAATAATTAATAGATAAATATATAAAGAATGGAGAAGGTTGAAATCTGTATTTGAGTACTTGCTATGTTTCAGACTTTACTAGGTGCTTACACACATTATTTCAATACCGATTAAATAAATGTTATTATGTACATTTTTAGGTAAGAAAAGTAAGGCTCAGAGCTGTTACATAACTTGTCCCAAGTTCTAAGTAGCAGCCTAACCTACGTCTATCTGACTGCAAAGCCCATGTTCTTGACACTATCATGTATATACTCCAGCAAAGCAACCTTTACATGAGGATCCTACAAATAATTATTGGGCCGATGCATTGAAAAGGGATTCTCAGAACATGGAAAGTGTAATATAAACCTAGCAAGTGGTAGTCAGGGCTGAGCCTAAAGTAAAGGTAACTGGCAGGTAATTTCATAAAATGCATAGAAACATTCACCATAGATTATTCAGGTTTTTTAAAGTAGGTATTTCAGATTAGCTTTCTACATTTGGCTATGTAATCTTGTCCAAAAATGAATCAGTGCAGCATGCCAAGGCAATGATCACATCGGTGCAGTTAGTTATGGAAATGCCGCTCAAAGAATACAGCAAGAGTTCCGGCCACTGTCCTGGATCCTCCGTCTGCCTTGCTCCTTCTCAAGAAGCGTCAGGATCAGAGTCACCGTGTCCTACGTCCACAGCCTCTGTGGGACGGCACATATAAATGTTATGTTAACACTACTGCTCTTGCTTCTTTTTGAAATGTTCTCATAGCTAGTTGTGAAAATGCTTAAGTTTTACAGAATAAAGGTTTAATATACAATGTGACACCAAATAGAGGGTGAGCAAATAGTGGAATTCAAAAACTAACTTTTCATCCATTTCAGAAGAACATTAAACTTAACAAGGAAAAAAGCCTAGTACATCCTAAAGATTTTCAGAAATGGGTTTTCTTGAACTGGCAGACTAAAGTCTACCAAAAAGTTATCCCTCTTAATACAAGCCCTTACTATATTTAAAACACATGCTAAAATAAGACCACTATTCAAAAATAACTATTCAACAGGAAATACCTGGACACAAAGGGAATCTAGAGCATTCCCACAGATAATCTTGTTCAAAATACATATCCACAGTCAAGAGGCATATTATATACATTTTTACTTAAATAGAATATCTAAGAATTTGAACATTTCTGGGAAAACGGATATCTTTTAAAAATATATACATAACCTTTATTTCAGTCTCTAAAATTTACAGCATTACCTCAACATTGCCTCTTCACAAGGAAAATAAATAGACAGGCATAAGTTCAAAAAAGGAAAAACTAAAAAATAAACAGAGGTAAACCAGTTATTTAGGCTTCTGTAGTCAAAGTACTCAATTCAGTTCCAGAACCTTTCATGTCACATCCAAGCAATATGACATCAGGGAGTCAGTGCCAAATGAAGCACATGTAAACGCCTCTTATGGCTATTTAATCGAAATGTGCTTTACCTCAGACAGTCATTAACAGACATGATTAAGGAGGCTTTCCAGAAAAAAATCAAGAAATGTTAAAAGTAAAGAAATAGTAACTTTTATTAAGCTAAAGATTGAGCAATGGGGGTTTGATGGGTTATCTGCACAGTGCTATGCCCGTGTCCTAGACATTAAGTCTGAACCCCAAGAAGGTCTTTATTCCCGGGAGCTGACCAGGTGGTGGTGGCAGCAATCTTAGAATATTACATGATAAATAATTTATGGGGTCCTGACAAAACTGTATTTTTTCATAGGATCATTTTTGGCCATTATCTGAGATGTATAGGATTTTAGGGAACTGTTGCTTAGAGCTCTTATAATATCTCCCAAACACGATGATGTCATCCACTTACTCTGTTGGTTTGTCACTTCTCTACAAAGCACGGAACGATAGTAGGGGTATCTGAGACCCCCCTGAAGCCTCCCCTCAAGTGGAAAATCCTATTGGAAGATAAAATGCACTCCCCTCCCCTTATTGTCACAGTTTTAGGTATTTGGTAATAATTAATCCACCAAATTAACACAGCGAACTCTTACCCCCTCGATAAGCTATCAAGTTCTTTTTTGAACTCAAGCTACTAGATCCTGGCCTACTTCTGCTCTGTTATTGCAATGGGAGTAATTGTCACATGCTGAAATAATTTTAGTTTGTTTTTCCCCCTCATTACCAAATTTGGGGAGGGTATGGGCTGTTGAATTAGATGGTGATCCCATTAACACACTGTCTTCAATGGGATCCCTCAGCTCATTAATCCCCAACAAAGTCATCTATTTAGGACATTGTTGAAACAGCTTTGAGTCACTTCACATGATATAATAGTATAATATAATGATACCCTGAGACTCACCCCATGTTGTTTATCTAGAGAAAATATTTTTCCCCCTAATCTTTAAGCTTCCCGCCTAACTTCTTCCATTTCTACAGTATGGGAGAATTCCATAATCACAGGTATCCAACTCAGTGCTGTTTCCTAGCATGACATCAGAAAATGGGACAAGAACTCAGAATTTGTGTTGTCTGTCTCTGTGCCATCACCTCACTCTCAACTTTGCACCTTGCAGTGAGGGCTGCTGAATAGAAGATACGAAGGGCAGTTACCTAACACTTTCACTGCCCTGCCTTCTGCCTTTCTGCACTCTGCTCTGTACTCAGGACATTGAGCTGTGTGGACCCCAGACGGGAGAGCTGTGGGGAGAGGCTAGTGAAGACAGGGACGGTATTTATTTTCCTGGTTTCTTCCTTGCGAAGTCACATTGGACTGGCTGTGTCCTTCAGTGGCACATCACTGCTTTCCCCAAGGTGGCACAATCTGACTTTTTCTTCCTTGGTTCTAGAAACCCCTCCCTTCTCTCCTCCCTTCAGTCTGTGTTAAACTTTCAGCTGCTATGAGCATCGAGGATGCTGCACTATCCCTTGGGATTTCCCCTACACTAATGGTTCTCACGCTTCAACATTTACCAGACCCACCCAGATAGCTTCTTAAAGCAGATTGCTGGCCCCCACCCCCAAAGTTGCAGGTTCGGTAGGTCTTGGGTGGGGCCTGAACATTTGCATTTCTGAGAAGTTCTCAGGTAAGGCTGATGATGCTAGTCTGAGGCCACATTTGTGAATTGCTACTCTATATAGACACCTTTATTTACAAGGAAAATAGGCAAATAGTGGATGGCAATAGCTGCCAAGAAACCACTCCCACAATTGCCAACAGCTGGTTTGACAGGGATAATTAATAGGTCTGCTTGTATCACTTAGGGTCCCAACTGGAAACAGATGGCATCCTTCAAATAGGATAATTCCCTACAGCCAATCAGTGAATGCGCAAACCTCTCTAGGCCCTGGAGTTTTGTAGTAAAGACTTAAGCACATAGGTAAGAAACTGAACTCTACCCACCTCCATGCACACTCACTGAAAACAGCTGATACAGCGCAGGCTACCAGGTTACATCCACCTGTGCACTAGTTTAAAGGTCCAAGTAGGTACCTAGCTGGACGCTCTACAACTTCTGGTTTTTTTTCCCTCCAAGAGCACCTGTTGGCCTTGCCCTCTCCATCACACTCATTCACCTTTACTCAAAGCATGACTCTCGTGATTTTAGGTATCTAGGAAAGCTTTTTGGCGATGGATCAGACTTTCATCTTAGCAGCCCCAATTGCTTCCCCTGATCTATAGCTCATTTCTCTACTACCCACTATAAGAGCTATCCTCACCTCAGAAGATGTGCAGAGCATCTTTCCATTTCTATATTTGAGGTTATATCCATTCCTTCAAACACTTGTCAAGAGAGTATTAAACTGATACACCAATAGCTTTCAGGTTACAGACGGTCTCCGTATGCCCTGCCCCCTTTTCCAGCATTCTGTTGTTTAGTTTTTGTTTTGTTTGGGTATTAAATATTTTTAATAGTAATAGATTTTAAAAGAACTTATATAAAATATTTTTAAGTTCAGCACAAAACAAATACAAGCAACTAGGAACCCATTCCTCATCTCGGGACTAGTCAAGCCCCTACTGCGCATATCTCCTCATCCCACCCATCGGCCTTCTCCTCCAGCAATCAGTATCCTTCTAGGAAGTGAATGTGCTATATCTTATGTATATTTCCTTAAGCAGAACACTGTTTAGCCTTGCTGGTTTTGAGCAAATTTTCTGCAATTTGTATTTCTCACCCCACATTATATTTCTAAGAATCATTCATATTGTTATATAACACATTCATTTTTCCAATTTCATGGTGTGAATATGGTATAAATTATTTATCCTCTTGTTGCTGGACACTTGCATGTTTTGCAGTTTTTTGTTATCATAAATAATGCTGTGATTAATTTTCTTATAGATAGTTCCTGGTGTACATATTTTAGAGTTCCTCTTTGTTGTACTAAACCTAGTAGTAGAATTCCTGGATTATAAAATATGTGCAGATTTATCTTTGTTGGGTAACATCAAGTTGTTTTCCAAAGTAGCTGTACCAATTTACAATCCCACCAGTATTTTATAAGAGTTCCTGTTGATCCACAGCCTCACCACCTCTGATATGATCAGAAATCTTGATTTCTTGCCAATGTGGTTTGCGCAAGAGGATATACTACATTGAGATTTTAACTTTCATCTCTCTAATAACTAATGAAATGAATTGTCTCTTTTTATACTCTGTTATTAGTTTCTTAGGGTTGCTGTAACAAATTACTATAAACTAGGTGGCTTAAAATAACAAAAATGTATTCTCTCACAGTTCTGCAGGCCAGAAGTCCAAAATCCAGGCTGTGCTCCCTCTGGAGGCTCTCAGGGAGACTCCTTCCTTGCATCTTCCAGCTTCTGGGGGCTCCAGGCATTCCTTGGCTTGTGGCTGCATACCTCAGTCTCTGCCTCTGCTTTCTGCTGGCCTTCTCCTACAAGAGTCTCTCCCCTGAATCTCTGTGATAAGGATACTTGTCATTGGATTTAATTAATCCAGGATGATCTCATTTCAAGATTCTTAATTTAGTTACATCTGCAAAGACCCTTTCTCCAAAAAATGGTTATTCATAGGTTCTGGGGATGAGGACATATACATATGTTGGGGGGGGCTATCATTTAACCCACTACATGTACAATCACCATTCATATTCCTTCTTCCTGAAAGATGGGTTCATGATTTTCTCCATTTTTAAATGGACTTTTTGCCTATTTTTCTAGTTAGTCTTTTTTCTTATTGATTTGTAAGACTTCTTTATATTAGAGATAGTCAATTTTTAATCAATTATACTTGTTACATGAATACTTTCCTCAGTCTGTGTATTTTTACTTTTTTAACGGTGTCTTTTGATAAACAGAGGTTCTTAATTTTTATGTAATTGAATTTGTCAATCTTTTATTTCATTTTTAGAACATTCTATGTTTTACATAGTAAATCCTTCCATAGTCTGAAATAAAATATTTTCTTATATTTTTTCTAAATCTCTCGACAATTGCCCTTATAGCTTTACATCTTGAATTTATCAAGAAAAATGTTTGTGTATAGTATGGAGTAAGGATGCAATTTTCCTTTTTTCCATGGATGGAGATAACTTGTTCCCCTTTATCCTGTGTTTATGGATGTCTGGCACAGCTGCAGTTATCTTGCAATAATGTGACTGCAAACTTGAGGATGAAAGGCATGATCTGACTTGCCAATGGGACTGATGTTAGGGATGAAGTTGACACTGAAGTGACAATTAGCTTCATTATAGAGCACAATTCAACATATATCATTTAGAAAGAGTAAGAAAACCCAGATCAACCTCGCTGCTTTACTAACAGCATGGAATATTAATACATAATACCCTACAAGCTCTAACATACAGTTTCATATACACTGAAGTCTATCTCTAATCCAGTTTAACTATAATCCCATGTAATTTAGCACAGTTGCATTTTAAATTGAATATTTACCAAGTGACATTATCGAGTAAAGTAGGGCCAAGAAGCCCTCAGGTTTTAACTCTTTCTCACCCACCAGGTGGATGAATCAGCAGTGCCCAGTGTGGTTAAGAAAACCATGGGCAGAGTTGGTTCATTGCACACCTCTTCAATTAATCATGCAAATTAGCCAGTTGTGTGAGACAGTCATTTCAATCTATAGTTTCATGTCTGATAAATTGCACATGTACTCACAAAAAGAAATCCATCTGAGGTCTCAGAAAACCCAGTCTTACAAAATGCACTGTTCTTTCTTAAACAAGGAAGGAAATAATTGTTTAACTTAACTCAATTCATCATTTCTGGACCTCATAAATAACACAAGACTTGCTTTAGAAAAGTCACAATTGGAGAAGAAACCATGCCCATGATTTTTATGTACTGTGTACTCTTTGAGCTGGTTTTGGGACAGTCATTTATTGATTCAGAAAGTCTCTAGACTTGCTCTTTCAAAAATGGTAGCCATTAGCCACATGTAACTATTTAAATTTAAATGACTTAAAATGAAATGAAATTTAAAATTTGGTTCCTCATATTGTACCACCACATGTTAGGTATTCAGTAGCACCGTACAGGGGAACGTAGATAGAACAGTTCCATCATCATATAATGCTCTTTTGGAAAGTGCAGTTCTACACATTTTCTTCCAGTTTATTTACAGGGTCTTACCATTCACTTGGTCCCTTATTTTTTGCCAAGTGTTTTCTCATCCTCACAATATTATTGGTAGAAAATCATTATTCAAAATTTCTTTATCAATTGCCAAGTCACAGATTCCCTCACAATGTAGCAACTTAAAACAATAAACATTTATTATCTCCCATAGTTCTGGGGTCAGGAGTCTGGGAGCAGCTTGGCTGGGCGATCTGGCTCAGGCCCCTCATTACGGTGTAGTCCAGATATCTGCTGGGGCTGCAGCCATCGAGGGCTTGGCTGGGGCTGGGCATCCACTTTCAATCTCACGCCTGTGGCTGTTTGAAGAAGGTTTAAGTTCCTGATCATGTGGGCTTCTGTTCCCCAGAGTGAACAATGAGAGAGAATAGCAAAGAGAAAGAGAGAAAAAGCTCAGTATCTTTTATAAGTGCTATGATTTGAATGTGTCCCCCGGAGTTCATGTGTTGCAAACACGATCCCCAGGGTGGCGGTGTTGGGAGATGTGGCCTAGTGAAGGGCGCTGGGGTCACGGGGACACTTCCCTCATGAATGGATTAATGCTATTATCTCAGGAGTAGGTTTCTTACAAAAGGACTAGTTCAGCCTCCTCTTTCCCTCTCTCTTGCCCTCTCACCTTCCACCACGGGATGAAAAAGAAGGGAAGGACCTTACCAGATGCCAGCCCCTCAATCTTGGACTTCCCAGCCTCCAAAACCATAAGCCAATAAATTTCTGTTTATTGTAAATTACCCAGTTTGTGGTATTCTGTTATAGCAGCACAAAATGGACTAAGACAACAACCTAATCTCAGAAATGGCCTCCATCCCTTCTGTATTATTCTATTAATATACAGACCCTGGTTGGTAAGACATGGGAGGAGACTATACCAAGGTGTGAGTATCAGGAGTTGGGATCACTGGGGCTCAGCTTAAAGTCTTAGCTAATCACATCGCCACTTAAGAGGGCAAGCATTGCCAAGCTCACACAGCCAGTGAATGTGGGTGGCAGAATTCTAACCTCAGTCCTCTGACTTTTAGCTTCTTTCTTCCACAGCCTTCACCCATCTAGAGACTACCCCAACTTCCTTGCACAATTTGACTTTCTAATAAACCAGTGACACAGGCTAATAATGTTTACCTGCAAATATTACAGTTAAGATTCAAAGGGTCTAAGAAGCTTGATTAATAACTAATGTTCCTCTCCTCTTCTTTGCTTTTTCAGGAAAAAAAAATAATTACAGGAGAGTAGAAAGAGGAGGAAGAGTCTGCTACCAACAAAGGTTTTCTCCTTGACCACACTGTAGTTGGGATCCTCTAAGCCCTCTAGGCCTTGACCTTGGTGTCTGTCCCTGTCGGACCTTCATATCACTTGTAGCAAAAATCCTGTCAAATTGATTTAGCTGGAATCCCCCACCCTTCATATCTGATCAAATTTCCACCATCTCCCAGGGAATATCTGATCACCCTGGCCTGCCTTCAGCAGAATCTTGTAGGTCAGTTTAGCCAGAACCCCTTTACCACTGATGTCTCATCTTAGTGTAAATAAATTCCTAATCTCTCCCCCCCAACCAGCTGAACAGACCCCCTCTTGGCCAAAGGGACCCCAGAGAAACCTTAAAAACTGAGTTCCTGGTCATGATGGGACAGGAGGTCAGATGAGACGTGCCAGATTATACCCCCTACTTTAGACACAACGACTCACCAGGATTAATGTTAAAATAGAGATCATAAGACTGACAGAATGGACTCTTTGTGGCAATAAGATACCAAATTGTAAACAGGACCTAAGGCCATGCTGGGCAAGGGTTAAGTCACGCACCCCTGTACTTAAAGAATAAACTCCATTCTGACTGCTGCAAAGTTTTCCTTTTTCTCTTGCAACTAAACAAGCCCTGGCCTTGAGATAAGCAATGTTGCAGCTCACCCACCATCAGACACTGACTAAAGGAGGCTCCTGTTCCACCAGCTATAACTACAGCTTTAACTGGGTAAAAGACTGATTTCAGTAACTCTCTACTGATAAGAAGCCCACCGACCATGGACTGGTTCTAGCTAGTTCACAGAGGATGTGCACTTGCATGCCTTTGTATCCTGAAAAGACCTTTTGATGTATAAGGCCTAACTGTAATACATTTCAATGTTAAGTCTCTACCCCAAGGTGAACATGGGAAGCATGTAACATGCATATTTGCTTATCGCTCATGTGCATGACCCTTTCATGAATATCTAGAGCTCCCCCTGTGCCCTGCTGAATATGTACACTTGGCAAACCCCTTCAGCATAAATTCCTGTCTTACCCCTCCCTCCCCCAAAGTGCCTGCTACTGGCTTCTGCCAGAGGCTCTGCTTCCCAGCCTGTCAGAATATCCACCTTGCAGGCTATAAACCTGTATAAAAAATAAAGCTCTCCTTTCCAAATTTATAAAATGTATGATTTTTAAGTTAACATTAGTAATTTTCCATTCACTGACCCCAACCTTGCTCCTTGGCTATAAATCCCTAGTTTTCCTTGTTGTATTTGGAGTTGAGTCCAATCTGTCTCCCCTACTGTAGAACCCCATTGCAGTGGTCCCTATAGATAGCTCCATAGTTCTGAATAAAGTGTGCCTTACCATATCAACAAGTGTTGAATAATTTTTTCTTTAACACCACTATAGAACAAATATCAAGTGGAGGGAAAAAAGACTTGTTCTTTGTCTTTCATACATCTACCCACACAGGAGAAGAGACTTTTTGAAAATTGTTCACAGAAAAGGCCAGGCTGGGGGCAGAGGCAGGCTATCTTCCCTCCTGAACACACTAAATAACGGAGCCCTTGAAGAGAATCTTATCCTTAACTACTGCATGTCTTAATTTCTTTTTAAATGATTCTACTTCAAATAAAGGGCAAAGTGTGGATAAAATGGACCATAGTGAAAATAAGCTGATTCACTTTTTGGCTTGGCATTTGATGTTGGCCATTGGAGGTACAAATAAATTCAAATTCCAAATGACATGGATTTGCTGTCAGTGGGTGTTTCCAGCTGACTAGTTTATCCTTTGGTAATTATTGGATATCCAGGTTTGGATAACATTTCCTGTAGATTGTAAGAAATTACTCCTGGGAGTTCCTTCAAAACAATATTGTAAAATATACTAGAAAAGTTTTGGATACTAAAGCCCTAGTTCTCAATATGACTGTATTTGGACAATGGGGTCTTTAAGGAGGTAATTAAGATTAAATGAGGCCATAAGGGTGGGGCCCTAATCCAACAGGACTGGTGTCCTTTCAAGAAGACGACACCAGAACTTGCTCTGCCTCTGCATGCACAGAGGAAAGGCCATGTGAGGATACCGAAAGAACGTGTCATCTACAAAACAGGAAAAGGGGCCACACCAGAAACAACACTGTTGGCACCTTGACATTGGAATTCTAGAAGTGTGAGGAAATAAATTTCTCTTGTTTTAGCCATCCAGTCTGTATTTTGTTATGGCAGCCCAAGCTGACCAATATTGTCACCATTAAGGGAAAGCTTCAAGAATCCTTCAATCTTATCATTAGAGTTGGTCCAAATTCCTATTGACCAGTGAATTGAAGAAGTACATCAATTTATTTTTTCTTTTAAATAATTCCTAGTACATTGTAGAAGGGATTACCTAGTTAACAGATGATGTCAGCTGCAAGTAATACAAATCCTGACACTACCCAGATTAAATACTGTAATGTGGAAACTTACGCTGTCCCATAAAACGAAGACTTAATTAGTGTGGATCCCCTTCAGGGAAGGTTGATTCCATGTCACCGAGGACCCTCACCTGCCTTCCTTGGTTTAGGCCTCATCCCTGGTAAGCAGGATAACCACTGCAGTCCTGGGTGCGGCATTCCTGACCTGACAATGTCCATAAAGACAGATGTCTCTTGTGGATCTTTCTTAGGAGGGAGAAAATTTTTTTCCAGAAGCCTCCAACAAACTTCCTCTAACATCTCATTGGCTACAATTGATCCACATGCCCATGACGAGGGGCATAGAACTACCACAATGGGTTTGGATAGATAACCTGCTAGAGAATGGATGTTGGGGAACTATCACAATACCTCCTTTCCCAAATGGGATCCTCTGAGTTTCTATAATAAGATTAGCTTTTGTGACCAAAAAATTCTACCAGGAAAAGAGATGGGATCTAATAGTATAAAAGTATAGACAGAGGGAATATTCCAAGGGTAAACTGCTTGTTGTCATAGGTAAAAACCTAAATGGAGAGAAAGGACAATTGGAAAGATAAAAAACATTAGTGGTTCCGGACTAGGAAAGGGGAAAGTGCAGTATAAATTGAAATGCTGATCATGAAATCCTGTGACATAGTCCTTATCAGAATTCATTGAGAATCATGGGTGTGTATTTTTCTGCTATTCAGCCAAAACAAGTTAAAAAACAAACAATGATTTTTGAATTGAAAAGGAATGTGTTTAAGAGTATACATATCTACCTAGGAAAATATGTAATACAAACAAATAATGGATGCATTGCAAATACATTGCTAAATACAATCAGTGACGTTCTTGCTCTGTGATTAAAGGCCCCACTTTTAAACATTATTTATCCAAATTCATAGTCACTAGAAAGGAGCATTTTCCTACAGCCATCATTTGATAGTTTTCTGCTCTCCTTCTTGGCCAATTCTTAAACCACAACATTGCTGACCTTTAATGTAAAACTGTCATGGTTCACACATGAGGTGCAGGCTATAAGGAGCTAGTGTACTATAGCAGACAAGAGTGTTGGCTTTGGAGACAGCCAGCCTTAGGTTTCAGTCCAAAAGGTGACCCAGTGTGAGTTATCTAATCTACCTTAAACCTCAGGTTCTCATCTGTAAAATGGGGGTAGGGTATTAATTAAAAATATTTTCTAGGATTTTGTATGAATTACATGAGAATGCACATAAAGAGGTTGAAACAGAGTCTAAGGCATTACTGGCAATAAATGAATGTTACTTATTACTATTGCTTCTACAAAGCTTCATAGCTGAGATGGGAGAGGCTGGGTGAGATACAGCAGGTAAATTTGAGAATAATTGTAGTGACAATTATCATCCTTTACTGGCATCTCTCATAACCAGTGAGGTAGATTTTTGTGTGTGTGTCCATTTTAGAGATTCACCTTTATAGAGGAAACTGAGACTCCCAAAATTCAGTAATAACCAAATAAATTTAGATTTTATGTGTCAGCTCTTTCTACTACAATACTTCTATTGAGAAAGTATTTTACCAGTCAGTTGCTGGATGA
Organism: Daubentonia madagascariensis; assembly: GCA_023783475.1. NCBI lineage: Eukaryota > Metazoa > Chordata > Mammalia > Primates > Daubentoniidae > Daubentonia > Daubentonia madagascariensis. The sequence continues at coordinate 2,822,723 of JAKFHU010000760.1, forward strand.
TTTGCTGCTTACTGTTCAAAAAGGTAGACTTGGAATCTTTCAATCACTGAGCTTGGAGAGCATCACAAGAATTATATTTATCTTGCAAGATCTGTTCCCAAACTACTTGGGGATGTTGATCTTATATTTGTAGGGATAGAAAGCCTACAACCACCCTATTCCACTATGTATTTATCTCTAAAATGAAGGTATACTTTGTACTTTTTTTTTTAATGGTTAGCCATCAATATAGGTGATTGATAATGCCTTCAAGTATTTTTCCAACTGACTGGTTACAGCGTCTGGAATTTCACCATTAGAATAAAATTTTATTGTTAAGGTATAGTATAGCTTTAAGAAAGCCCTTGTTATAAAGTACTGGGAAGGGAGGAGGAATATTAACATATTCATACCCATAGTTAAACACTACTGGTTCTTATCAGATTGACTAGTTGTCTGTTGTAATGGCCCCTTGGAGAATACAAACTGAGAAGAACAGTGCTTCAATGCAAAGGGTAAAATAATTTCAAACCATGGGAAGGTGCGCAGGACTGATACTTCCTGTTGAGAAAGAGAGAGAGAGAGATGCCAGAAGTCAGTCAAACCTATTTACAATTATTTAGTCCTAGGGCTATTCCTAAAAATGACTCGGAATTTTTTCTTGTTTTAAATTTATGATTTCCCCTAGTTTTAGTACACAGCAAAGATGGAAAACAACTAAAAGGCCACGTTAAGCCACGTTAATATTTCTTAATCACTAAACACACATAACTCATTAAGTTTTGAGTCCTCCATAATTTCACCTAGCATATTGTGGGTACTTGATAAATATTTGCTGAAAGAGTGAATCCTCCCATGATTCTGATTGTGGGTCGTCCCCCCCCACTTTAGAAGCAATAATATAAAAGGCATTGAAATTTTAATACTTGATGTAGTCATCCATGAAACAATAGCAAAGTTTTTAAAGGTTGGTAACAGCATTGTTCAACAGTACTCTGTCATGAAGAAAATGTTCTTTGGTCTGCTGTGACCAATAGAGTAGCCACGAGCCACATGTGGATATTGGATACTTGAAATGTAGCTAGTAAGACTAAGGAACTGAATTTTAATTTAATTTAGTTTAAATGAAAATAGCCACATGTGGCCAGTAGCTACCTATTACATTGGACAGTGCAGGTCTAGAGATTTTGCTAAAATTTTTCTGTCCCTCTCACTTTTAAAACTAGCCATTTTGACAAACATCATCAATTGTTATACATATGTTCTTTTTGTGTTTTTTCTTTCTAAAAATAGGAATAATTTGGTTTACCTATGACAACTCTAAAGACTAGTATGGCAAACCAAGTGACTTGTACAGCAGCCTCTCGGGTGAATTTATGTGTGTCATTTTTAGAGCTTGTAATATGTGGTTAATTTCTAATTTCTAGTTGAAATAGTGAGCAATGAGAAGTCTGCTGGGCCTGTCAAGCCAGTCTTCCTTTAGATTGCCTCCCCCTGCACAGGAATCTGGCACCTTCCCCTGCCACCTGGGTCTGCAGGGGCCTCTGAGATCCTGTCACACCCTCGACACCGCCTCCCATGTCCTAGCTTCCTAGAGCCCTCCCCTCCCTTTCAAATCAAAAGGTACCTAGAATCACTGGTGATCACCTGCTTTTCCCCTTCCTGATTTTATAGATAAGAAAATGGAGACACTGCAAAGAAGGCTGGGGGAGGGTAAGAGAATTAATATTGATAAGGTACATACTATGTGTTTGCTAGACATTTTATATGATGCCCAGTAAAAATGTGCTGCCTACATGAATAATTTTTTTTGAATGGATAAACCCATGGATACATTTTTACCACGTGAAGCAGATATTATTCCCATATCACAGCCGAGGACACTGAAATTTAGAGAAGTTATATAACTTCAAGGCTAAACACACATAACACTCCAATCACTTAATCTACTTAATCTTTTTCTCGCCTTACTGCTTAACTCCTTGCCGGGTTTCCTGTGTCCTCAGGGTTTTGCTCTTTGCCTTTCAAAAAGAACCACCAGCTAACCTGATTGATGGATTTACACCAACGGATGCAAATACGTTGACAGAACCTGCCCCCAACTCCCTTTTTCAGGGATCTTCGAATTTTAATGCCAATCTTCCGGGGACAGTCTCAACTCACAGAAATGGCTTCCTCGGAATTTCACGCTGTTCAGCAGATATTTTATTTTGGTATTTTAGAGGCATTAGAAAATATTCTACCGCAGATATTTTCCTGGAGTCTGGATGCTTACTTACATAAAGACGCCGCATTCAGTTATAAATTAGACTTCAACAGTGTTTTCGTGTATTTAAATGTGTATTAATACGAACAGTAAGCGACTGATTTATGTATTAGCCCCTACCTCAGTGGATGACTTGTAAGACGCGTGAGAAACTGGCTCCTCCCCCGTCGCTTCCCCACACCCCTCGGAACCTTATCTGCTTCAGAGTACGGACATAGGAGCTTTTGGAAAGGATTTGAAAATTAAAATATGGCTCTGTGATTTTCAACACAAAGACCACAAACAGCGCTAGAGCACAAGAAGTCCTTAAAATACATGACATCCAGAAGTTGGAGGGCTACAAAGTACAAGTCGTCCAGGCCAGTCTGCAGAGACTGTTCATGCTTTCGCCCAGCAAAAACCTGGCAGGCGACACGTCGCGACGAATTTCAGCTGCAGAAGAGGAAGAGCATCACCTGCAGTCCGAGGCGTGGGAAGCGCCGGCTGAGAGGGGTTCGTAAGCCTGAGAGGTGCGCGCGGCCGGGCTCCGGGCGGCTCAGGTGCTGAGTGCGAGGAACCCAGCGCTCGGGGAGCGGCAGGGCGGAGGGTGCAGAAGGGCAGACGTCTCGCCGTGGGGACGGCCGCGGCCGGAGCGACCGCTGCGGCACGGGAGCCCGCAGCAGCCTCCGCGCCCGCAGCCGCGACTGCCCGGGCGGCGGACCCAGCGGGAGAATCCCGTCTGCGCCTGGGACCCGGGGGCGAGGCGGGGCGCTGACGTCACCTCCCCTGCCCCCTCCTCCAAGAGGGAGGGAGTGGGGCAAAGAGGCAGCGATCCGCCGCAGCTACCCGCCGCAACTCAACTCGGCGGCTCGCTGCCTGGACATGTCCTGACAAACTTGGCTTCTCCGCGGCCCTCTCTCCAGCCCTAGCGCACTCTCTTTTCGCCTCCTTTTGGTGCTCAAGTTTCACCCTGGTCGGAAGCCTACGGAGATGCGGCCACCCGGGGCCGCACTGCACGGGCGGATCGCACTCCGGTGGGGGATATGCTGAAGATCCGAGGGAGGCAAAGTTGGGACTTCGGACACGGCTCTTAACAAATATCCAAACCGCGTGGGGATTACTGAGCTGCCGGGGACTTTCGAGCGGAGCACCGAGGACTCGGCTAGACTGGTGAGTTCTTTGTTTAGTGCGTGCCTTTTTGTATTTAAGTTTAAACGTAAATGAAATTACACGGGGCTGTTTGGCTCTAACCGAGTGCAGGAAAGCGTGTGCATCCTACAGGCTCTTCACTCAGGGAGCTGCACGCCCTTCCGGGTGTGCACAGCCCGGCAGTGAAAGATCTGTATGCGTAGCTTTTGGAATTCATAAAATACATACATAACACTGTTCAAAAGAACTTGAGAAGCGATGCCGTTTGTGCATTATTTCGAATGTAACTTATTATAGAAATGGTGCCCAGGGAGGGCGCATCGGGGAGCGCGAGATCTGCAGTGGCGCAGCGCCCTCTAGTCCGGGCGCCCGGCAAGGCGCGCTCCTCGCCCGGCTCAGCGCGGAGGCGAACTCGGACCTCCGGACGCTCTAGGGGCGCGGCGCGTGCTCAACCCAGCCTTCACTGCCCACCCACCCTGGCCCATTCTTCATACGACTTCCAAAAGTCAGATTGGGTGGACTGGATGTAGAGGCTGTGCTGGAGGGAAGCGTTTAGTTTGGGGAACCATCCCCCTTCTCCCTAATTCCAGGAGCCTCTGGGGAGAGGGTTGGGGAGGGTCGGTTAAAGGACAAATGTGGACCGTGAACCACATTCCTCTTTCATGTGAAAGTAAATCAGTGGTAGCCAAAAAGGTGTCCCCATTTCGTTCTGTTGGCGCTAAAGGATCAGTAAAATCGTGGCAGAGCCGAAGCCTGTAATCTCCATCTCTGGCTCTCGGAGGTTCCTGTGGCGACGAAGTGCAACTTCTTCCAGGCAATTAGGTTTCTCAGTGAGCCTGGAAAGTCGGGATTCCCACACGTTTTAGTCCCAGTGAGCATTATTATTTATTAATGAATGGTAACGTATCCAGAAATTCTTTTGTGCCACTTAAAAAATCCTGTGATTTTATGTTTCAGGAATGGTATGTTTACACTTTTTACTGTTCTTCCTTCCCCCTCTGAGCACTGCCCCCGCCCCCTCGCTGCCGGCTAACCGCTGGCATTCCGGAGTGGTTGTGTTTTGCTGAGAGAGTTCGGCAAGGGGCGCAAGCCGGTTGAGCTTGGAGATCAGGTCACCCACATTCAGGTGTTCCACGCATGAAATTGACCCGTAACTCCAGAAGCACTTTGCGCTATTATGGCCGTGGCCACTCAAGCCTTTCGATGAGATGTTTGTATTTGTTGGATGGGTGAATCTGTGTATTCTAAGTACTGAGCTACGAATCCGCACACTCATTCTGGAGGCATTATTTTTGCTTCTCAGCCATAACCTCTTAGACACCTTTATGTTTTCATTCACCTTCTTTAAGATGGGCCTCGCTGCTCCCCCTGAAGCTCTCTCCACCGGTCCCAGGGACATCGGATCTCTTTGTCCTCACAGTGTTAAAATGTTCGAGTCGCACAAACTTTCCGAGGTCATGTCCTCCTCCTGGAGGCTGCGTCCCGGCGCTGTGGGGCATTCCCGGCTTCGGTTGAGTCCCAGCCGCGCAGGGCCGGCGCCTGGAGCTCTGTGGCGCCCGGCATGGGCGCAGGGCTCCTGGCCACGCAGCCTGGGCGCCCTGGCGCGGGCGGGGAGTTCCCGGAGCCGGGCGTCCCCTTTTCCCTAGGGAATTGTAGTTGTTGGACTGGGTTCGCCGTCTCCGGGACCTTCGGGGCGGGCTTACCGGCGGGGAAAGCTGCCTTTTGTCCCGCAGTCCTGGGCGTCGGGGGTGTCCGCCGGGGGAGGCCGGCCTTGGGGCTCGCTCCCCGCGTGCGGGAGCTTTGGGGGTCTGGCCATCTCTGCACAAAGAGTTCGCGGTGGAAGCGTTTGCATTTTCCTGGGACTTCGTGCAGATTGAAGGAGGAAGTAGATTCCAATCTAGCTGCATTCCTTTTTTGAGACCTTTAGGACGATTTTTATCCCACCGAGCAATTGCAGACCCAGAACCGAGGCAGTCAAATGCAGATTTAGTAATTCCCTGAAGGTTCTGGAAAATCTAAAGGGATGCGTGGGAAGCTTTTTCATTAGGCCCTAGCTGACTTTTTTTTTTTTTTTTTTTTTTGAGCGAAGCTAACGTTTTCCCTTTCCTAGCGGGGAAGATTCCCTATTAATTCCTTGCACAAGCGTCTGTGTGCCGGCCATATCTAACCTCGGCATTAGAACAAGCCCCACACTGTTCCCCGGACCGTCGCAAGATCCCTCTGGACGCTTGCTCGGCTCCTCCCCGCACCGAGTTGGCTTCCGTGGGCACAGGGGCTCTTTCGGCCCGGGCCCGCGGGCGCAGGGTCCAGCCGCGGGGAAAGTCGCCCCGAGTTTCCGCGCCGCAGAAACGAGCGCCGGCGCCGGCGGGCGTGGCCGCGGGCGGAGGGATCTCCTCCTCGCGGGGAGCGTGAGGCACCCGTGCGGAGCGAGGCGGTCGGGGGACTGGGGGAGTTGGTGGTCGCGGCAGCGGGGGGCCGGGCGGCGGGCGCCGTGCGGACGTGCGGGCCCGGGGGGCCCCCGGCGCGGCCGGCCCCGGGTCAGGGGCGTGCTGAGTGACGGGGGGAGCGCCTCGAAGGCGCCGCCGTACTTCTGACCAACTTTGCTGTAAGTTAGCTGGGGCGAGAGGGAGAGCAGGCGAGAGGCCGAAGCCGTCCGTGCCCGCGGGCGCGCAACTTGCTGCCGCGGGAGTGCGCGCGCGGCGCGGTGGGTGCAGCCCCCGGCTGCCCCCGTGTGCCGAACGGCGGGAGGAAGCAAGAGCCGCGCTGGAAGGTGGGGGTGACTGGATTCTTCCCACTAGGGAGGTGCGGCCCTGGCCCCGCTTACGGGGCGGCGCCGGGGGGACGCGGAGGTGGGGAGGCGATGACCGGCCCTGGGGCCGCTGCCGGGCGCCAGGGTGCGCCGAGCTCGGAACTGCCCCGCGCGCCACTTTCTCCTCTCCCGGCGAACGCGGCCTGCCCGCGACTTCACTGAACCCGCTCCTGGGCGGGTTCTTCAGTGTATGCAATGCTAGTGCTCTGTGCGGGGGAGCTGCAGGAGAGCCGCGAGCCTAGAGCTGGGGTCTCTGAAGTGGAGTCGCAGAGTCCCCTGAGATGTTGTGTGCCCCGGGGGAGTGCTGCCCTGAGATTGAAGTGCGGCTGGCTGCGTGGAGATGGAGTGGGTGCGATTGATAACTTTCCCGGGCTGAGCCTTTGCAAAATGCGCGGTTTGTCGGTTGTCTTTGTCTTCTCTAGAAGAGAAACTTGGGTTTTTTTTTTTGTTTTTAAAGAGATTCTAGTTCTTCAGGGCTTTTTCTTACGCAGAGTGCTTTCTTGTAGGGAGCCAACTTTCTGTTGTCTGTGAGATTTTTTTGTTCCTACTGATGTGAATTGCAGGGCTTTGGAAACAAGGACGCAATTGTATGAATTAGGAAAGTAAACTCATAAATATTTTCTATGCAGTTTTTTTTTTTTTTTGCATGTGTCTGAACTATGCTTTCGTTAAGTGGCATTTGTTAAGGAATTCCCTGGTGCCTGGTAGAGGCGTTGTTTTTTTTTTTAAACTGGTTATTTACAGTAACTTAAAATCAGAAAAGATTTAAAATGACCTTCAGTTATTTATTTTTCAAAAGCAGATTCTTAATGCTTCATATTCAGAGATGGGTTTCATAGTTTAAGAAGATACCTGCGTGTGTTAAAACTATGTAATGGTGATATGTTCCACATTACTCTTAATGATTTTGGTTATGTTACCCAACACATCCAGTTGTTACCGGTACTCAGAAAAAGGTGTTTCTCCAGTTATATAGGTTAATCCTGACATTTGACTTTGTGTTTGTGTCTTAGAATGACAGCTTTGATTCTACAATTAGAATTATCTCTTTTCTTGTTATGTATTTAAGCTTTAAGATGTAAAAATACTTAAAACACTAATTTTTTTTAAAACAATTGATAGAAGTCTAAGTTATGCCAAACATGGCATTTAGCACACTCAATGTAAGGTTTGATTTGAATAAAGTTTGCATTTATATACCCATTTTTTGAAAAATGAACATCTTAAATGAGGCAAATTCTTTATCACTCTGAAAGGAAGTGAAGTTGTTAGAGGACTTCATGAAATCATTTTGGCCACCTGTATGTTCATTTGTATCTTTTAATTAGTCACTAGAAATATCCCTGTTGGGTTCTCATCATGTTAGCAGATCATTTAAGTCCATGTTATTGACAGAAAAATCTTTAAAAATTAGTTGCAGACTAATACATACTCTTATCATTCCGCTAATCCTCTGCCTCTAAGGTGTGTGTCTTTACACTTAGCTCTGGAGCCACCTATAGAGCAGTGATTTCTTTGAATGTTAGAAGTGGACAGCGTCTTGGCGATTATCTGTTTTAGCTCTCTACCACCACCTGTTTTCCACCCAAGTTTGGCTGATTTTATATAGAATCAATAAACTGAATCAAAGTAGACATTATTGTTGCATTAAATGCTGTCTTAGTGGCTTAATTGGTAGCCTGAAAGACCTGATTTAATAGCAGGGACCATAAGGCTAGATGTGCTGTTTAATCTTTATGAGTGGGAATTTGCAGTAGGTAAGTGTCCTTTTGACCAAATTATGCGGATGACAAAGCCTAAGTATATCCTTTGGCCTCGTATAATTGTTCAATTTGTGGGTGTTTATCCTTAAACACTGGAAAGGAGTTTTTGAAATGAGTGGTAATATGTCATTTGAGATCAGAAAGTTGTCATTTTCTTTTATATCTGAGAAGAAGTTTTTATTTCAAAAATATATTCAATCAGATGAGGAATTTGTATATTTTACATTTTAAAGTTTTTAAAATCATCTTTCTTTTCCTGCAAGTCCCAGATTTAAATACATTACTGGAATTCTTGCTTAATTCCAAGGGTTTGTTGTATATGTGGAGATAAGTCTATGAAGTAATTAAATGTCTTTTAAAAACTACTTGGGAAAATCAGTCGTTATTTAATCTTTATTCTCCGTAGAATATTAAAGCATAGAGCTTCATAATAATCTGCAATACAAGACACTGATCTTGCATCACCTATAGCTAATTTTGAACTGTTTTAAGGTGGATGATGACCTCTTTCTGGGCTGCTGGGAACTAGAGTCCTCTATAAGGCAGCTATTTGCAGTGTTGTTACGGGCCTTGAAGTTGTGCCTGTTTTTCTGTTAATTTGAGAAGGATGGATGTGTTATTTTCCTGTGTTTGTCCCTCCCTATCTCCCCTCCCCTACTTGCCTTCCATTCTTATTTTTAATTCTTCATCCATCTGTCCATTTAACAGTCCAGCAACTGTGGATCTCCTCTTTGCCAAACATTGGGCCAGACACAATATCTAGTGGTAACATCGTGTTTCCTGCCCTCAAGGAGCGTACAGTCCAGTGAGGGAGAAGGAACGATTACAGTGCAGTGTGATAAGAGATCCGTTAGGGTCAGGGTAGTCCATCATAGCACTTCAGTGAGCTGGAGGATCTGCGGTTGGTGGATTTAGGATAGGGTGAGTTCTGAGGAAAGACTGAATCAGGAGGGAATAATTCAAGGAGAGGAGATAAGATGTGCAAAGCAAAGTATAGAAACCATAGTGTGGCTTGAGTGTGGTGTGAAGAGTGGAGAGAGGAGAAACTGGAGACATAAGCATACTATGTTATCTTTAGGAAAGGGTTTGTCGATTTGTCATCCATGCTGTTTTTTTTTTCCTAGGCAGAACATAGACATTCATTCCATGACTATGACTTAAGTTGCCCTATAAACCAGGGGGGAGGATTTTTGTGGGGCCAGGGGTTAAGGATAGAGAAGGAGGAAATGTTGAAGAAAAAGGTAAAAATAAATGAGCTGTATGTGAGGAGTAGAGAGCAGGAAAAAATAAAATAGTAATGTTTGCATTGTCTTCCAGAAGGGAAGATGTGGACCCTGACCAGTAAGTGGTGTTATTGACTTAAGACAGCTTGGTTGCTGGACTTGTAAGCCTGTGGGCAGTATACCTTTTTGGTGTGAAATAGGAAGTAATATTGGGAAATTAGATTAGGGAGGGAGGTAGAGGTCAGATTATCAAAAGGTCTTTAATACATGGCTGAGAAGAATATCCATACTCAGCAGGCTAAGGGAAAATACTGAATACTTTCAAGCTAGGGAATAATATCACAAAGAAGTGTGAATAGGCTAAATAGAATGGGGTCCAGAAAGTAGGAGTACCAAAAGAGAATTGAAATACTATGCCTGATAATTGAAATACTAGTTCAAATACACATATGAACTAGGTGGTAGCAGAAATGGAAAGGGAACAATTTTGTGAAATTAAGAATAAAAATGTCAAGTAACTTTTTAGAAATGGAGATTTGGCAGGTAGGAATAAAAGATCATGGAAATCCTGAATTTAACAAAGAGAAATGGAGTCCAAAGGATTAAGCAGTTTCCTTGAATTCACACAGTTGATTAGTGACAAAGCTGGGGCTAGGTCCCAGATTTGATGATTCCCAGCCCCTTCCTTTTTGTTTCTTAGTTTGCAAACTTGGGTAATTTGGGAAGTGGTGAAATTTCACTGAAATTGGAAAATACACTGGAAGAGCTGTTATTTTGCAGTGGGGAATGGATGAAAAGTCTATTCAGTTGTCCCTCAGTATCCGGGGGGCTTGGTTCCAGGACTCCCCAGGATACCAAAGTCAAGGATGCTCAAGTCCCTCATATGAAATGGAGTAGTATTTGCACGTAACCTACACACATCTTCCCATATATTTTAAATCATCTCTGGATTACTTATAATACCTATTACAATGTAAATGATGTGTAGATAGTTGTTATACTGTATTTATTTTTTATTTTTTATTTTTTTTTAGTTGTTTTTTTTTAAGGCTAGAATTTGAGATTTGGCAGGAATCCTTCATGATGCAGAGTGGATGAGATCTTTAAGTAATAAATGCATGTGTAGAAAGAGTTGGAAGACAAGTTTGTAATGCCACACTTGAAGGTGGAAGAATCAGTGTGGAGTATAAAAGAGTATTCAAGGGAATCAGGAAAATGTCTTTTCATTCATTTTTTTGTGTATTGGATTGCCTCTGTTTTTAGGCAGTCTGTGACCATATAAAGGACACAAGGGTGTTGGGTAGGGGGGTGAGTAGTGTCAAATGCGACATTTAAGTCAAGGAGGGTGAGCACTGAGAAAAGGTCACTTGACTTGACATCAGCTTGTGATTCCAGAAGAAGCTGTTTGTGCTGCCGGAAGGAGCTGCAGGATCTGCGAGGAGCAGCGTTTAGAGCAGAAGGAGTTCTAAGGGAGTCAGGGTGGTGCTGAGAAAGTACTCTTTCTGAGTTTTTTGCCAGCATAAGAAAGAGAGTGTTAATTTGAAGGAAGCAAAGGTTTGAGTGAAGTTTGTTTTTAAGTAGGAAGGACCCTGTATGTGGAGACTCAGCAAAGGGGGTTGGTAGTAAAGAGGTGTTGAGGATGTTAGACTTGGAGGGAGAATTCGGGAGAGAAGAGTCATAGAAGGGGCAGAATTTTATGGCATCGGGAGTGTCTTTATTTGTAGCTAGGATGGGTGGCATCTCTTCTGAGGTGTGAGGAGAAGAGAGAACAGGTGAAGAGAATGTTTTAAGGAGAGGAGAGATGAGGGACATTCTCCCTGAGAACTTTGGTTTTCCTATATACATGGCACATTCACATTGCTGATCCATCCTTTGGTGAAGTGCCTGTGTATGTACCTAAATACACTGGGAACATAATTTGACTTATAATAAAACCTTACTAATTTGTGAGTGGAAGAATTGGCCAGTGTTAATTATTGACTACCATGCCAAAACACTACTTAAATTATTTCTGTGTGCAGAGAAAAATATATTAGGTGAGATGATTCTAAATCACAAGAGGTAAACAGTCTGTTTATTGAGCTTCTCTTTGGGCAAAGTTTGTTCTGGAATGTGGAGCTGGAGGAGAAAGTGGCTGGAGGGTAAGTAATATATAGTGGTCCTGTCTCTGTGAAGAGAAGGGAAAGAAGAAATAGCACAAGGATGCCTGGCCCAGCCCAAAATAGACGTGTGACCGTGTTTACCTGTCTTGTCTTTTAGGTCCCAACAGCACAGAACAAGGAGGAGCTGTCATCTCCCTAATGCCTACGGACATGTTTTATAGGTTCATGTAAATCAGTAGATTTTATATAGAGGCTATTTAAAAATTGGGACATCTGTTTAACTTTCTCAAGGGTAAGAACACTTTTAAGAATTTATTTTGGATTTATTAGGTCATGTCAGTGCTGAAGTTTTAAGTTCTGAAAAAGTCAGATTTGTACGTTCTGTGTCGCTGTCAGTAAAGACCATTCTCGGACTGAAATTGGAATCAATTGTTGATCATGTGAAGGCTATATTTAAATTAAGTCTTGCTAGAGTTGTCAGACTTAGAGCTGCTCTAATCAAAGCTAACAACATATATATGGGGTTACCAGAAGTAATTAAATGGTCTATACCAAGCCTTAAGGCTGCAGCTCAGTTTCTAGGCCTTATAACACCCCCACCATTTACACTGAAAATCATATTAAGATGGGTTAAAAAGAATTAGTGTCCACCCAGAAAACAAACAGGATCTACTCATTGGTTTTTCAGTGTAAGAATGAAAACTCTTAAAAGTACTGTCCATGGCTGTTGTAATTTACTGGAAAAATGGAGGGTTTTTTTTTTGTAAATTTCATCTGGAAGCTCTGAATTTTTTATAGCTTAGTGAAAACAGGCTTTCTTAGATACAGTAATTTTTTTTACTCCTATTTAATGATTTTAGAAATCATTAAACATTTAATATAAAACACTTTAAAAGCAGAAGTCATTGACACTTCATATTATCTTTTTTTGACAACTTCGTGACATTGCTTTGAAAATATCCTTGTAATTTAGAGATCTGTAAAAATACTTTAACAATGTGACACTAAACTGAACATTAAGCTCTAAATTTCAATAACAAGTTAAATTTTAGTGATGCTTTCATCACTGTTGATAGAAAATGAGTGTATGGGGGGAGAGCACAATAGAGAGGACATAAAGTTCTTAACTTTGATGATGTTGTATATTTTTATCAATGTGTGGAATGAAAAGTTTAATAATGTTTCCCTATTGTGGAGAGAGCTAGAATGATTTCTTGTGCATTTTAGAATTGTGACCTCTCAATAATAAATAATACAACCTTTAACAGAATTTATGCATTGGATAATGCTCTGTCCTACCTCATGTCCTGTCTCTGCAGTGTATGAAATACCTCTAAAATGTAAGCTTTGGATCTAAATGCTAGAATATCTGCAGTTATGTTCTCAGCACAAGAGAATGTGCACAGTAATTGATTGGAACATTTAACATGAAGGTCTTCCTAATGAAGAAATATGAGGATATTAATATCTGATTTTTACTAGAAAAATTATTTTTCTGCCAAATTTATGGATTTTCAGAAATCTGTGCTAAAGGTAGTTAAGCTTTGGACCCAGAGCTCGTTTCCCTAAAGACTGAACTAAGTAAACATTCTTTATTTTCACTTTGGAAAACACATTTTAGAAATCCTAAATTACTAGGAGTTCAAATAGTATGATCACCTTCTAAATATCAAAGTGTAGCCTTTGGTGAAGTTGGTCTTTGGAGTTTGATTTTCATAAGCGTGAAGTCTAGGTAATAATGTCCTTTTTAGATGAAATGGTGTCAGTACTTTTTCCCCCCTTCAGCCTTACTGGTTTGCATAGAATCATAGCCCTTGTTTTGATCAGGGCATTTTATAGTGAAACCTGAGTTCGTGGCTCTTGGTTATATTACTGTAGGGTTAACAATATCTCCCCAAAAGTGTATTTTTTTCCTGATCAAAAGAATTGCACTTAATAATTTTTTCTAATTACAGTGGCATTGTGTTAGTCGAGTTTGCAGAGTAGATTCAGGGTTGTAAAAGGTCTCAGTTATGATTGTGGTCCACAAAGTTTATTCCAGCTGTACTGTGCTGTGTGAGAACTCTGGTGGGTTGTGGAAGGTGATGGGGTGGTGGCAGGGCCTGTGGTCAGACTGAGTGGCTGGGAAGCTATGGGAAGAGGACAGCCATAGCAGTTTGACGTGTTGGCATTTTCCTTATGACCCTGAGGTTATGGAAGGGGGCAGGGCCTTTCAGCAGTGGTGGTGGGAGCAGCATGGTGCCAGCATTTATGGGTCATTTCCACTAATGTTTAGGCTTCAAATGCACAAAAGATTTATTTACTTACTGTTCCATATTGCACCACTGTTTCTTGGTTCCCTTACCTACCTCAGTGGCTACTCTCTCTTTGCCAGTTCCTCCTCCACTTGTGCGCTTCGAGTCTTGGGGAGCAACAGTGTTACTGGTTTTCTTTTCTTCTCTATGCTTGCTTCCTTGATGATCTCATTCAGTTTTGTGGTTTTTAATACCATCTTCCATATTCTGACAGCTCTCAAATTTATATCTCCAGGCTGGACCTCTCGCACATATCTGACCGCCCAATCAAAATCTTTCCTTGGGTAACCAATAGGCATTTGCAATTTATCTTGTAAAAACTGAACTCCTGATCTGATTCCCTAAAACCTATTCCTCCCTCAGTCACCACTGTCAGTCCCTGGCCACTTGTTCTCTTTGCTCAGCACACAGTCCCTGGAACCTTCTTCAGTACTGCTCTTTCTTTCCCTCCCCTCCTCCCCTCCAGGGCATCAGCAAATTCTGAAATATATCCAGAATTTGACTACTTCTCCCACCTCTACCATTTCCATTTTTAGGCCAAGCCACCATGCTCTCCTGTATTATTACAATAGCCTCTAACTGGTCAGGTCTCCCTCCAGCTTTTGTCCTTTCTCAACAGCAGATACCAGAGTGACCCTTTTTCACTGTAGGTTAGATCATGCCACTGCACAATCCTCCAGTGGCCTCTCATTGGTTTGTAGGAAACTCTAAAGTCCTAATATCAGCTTTTATTTATGAGTCCGTACTGATCTTTAAAAAAAATGATTGAATAAATATATAAATGGGGGAGAGTAGACAAATAAACATTATGGAAGAATTTAAATAATTTGGGGAGCATAACTCTCTACTCCTTAAGTATGGGCTGCACATAGTGACTTCCTTGCAAAGAGTACAGTGCAGAAAGGGTTGGTGGGACGGGGAAGAGAAGCAACATTGCTGTGGGGAGACCTGGCAGACCCTACCTCAATCGTGGGAACAAGGTCCAAAGCAACATCAAGAAGTCTTGTGTTGAAAATGACACTTCACCTCTGTGGTCTTCCTCCCTGAAACACAGCGCCAGCCTAATCCTGAGAAAAACGTCAAATTCAAATTGAGAAATATTTTGCCTGAAAAACATTCTACAAAATACCTGACTGGTACTCCTCAAAACTGTCAAGGTCATTAAAAACAAAGAAAATCTGAGAAACTTACCTTCTGGAGGAGCCTAAGGAGACATGACAACTAAATGAAATGTGTACCTTGGATGGGATCCTGGGATAGAAAAAGGATCTTAGGTGAAATCTAAGGGGATCTGAGTAAAGTATAAAGTTTAGTTAATAATGATGTATCAATATTGGTTCATTAGTTGTGACAAATATACTAATGTGAGATGTTAATAGTAGCGGAAACTGTCTTTGCAGCTTTTCTGTAAATCTAAAAGCATTCTAAAATTTTAAAAAATTATTTAGAAAAAACCAACTCCCTTCATAATGTGTTCTTTCTCTCCCACTGCACTCCAGCCACAGGGTCACTTTCTTGTTTCTCTGCTGGGGGTGACTTTGAGCGCTGGAGCACAGTTGGCGATGTCTCAAGGTGTTTTTAGTTGTGTAGTTGGAGGATGGGAATGCTGCAGGCTCTTGATGGGTGCAGACCAGGAATAATGCTGAACATCACACAGTGCCCAGAGGATGTGAGAGTTACCTGCCCAAATGTCAGTAGTGCTGAAGTGAGAAGCCCTGGCTCTTTTGAATTTAGGGTTCTCTCTTCTCCTTCAGGTTCCTGTCCACAGTCTCTCTTGTGCTTTTGTTTTTTCTCCTTAGCACCTAATCCTCAGCATCTGATATACTCTGCGTACTTGTCTGTCTGTCTCTCACCAGGAAACGTGTCCTCCATCAGGACTTGTCTATAATTTGGTTCACTTTGGAATCCCCAGCATCTAGAACTGCACCTGGTATATAGTAGGTGCTTATTAAATATTTGTTGAAAGGACTAAATAATGAAAGGGATGATCTATCTACCCCTTCTCTCCTTTTTAAAACAAACATAAATGGGATCAGCTGAATTTTTCCAGTTAATGTATCTGGACATGTTTATATATCTATATAGAGTGCTACATTATTCTTTTTAATGTCTGCATAATATTTTATATTTAGAATTAAGCAAAAATATTTTAAGTGCTTGCAATAGAATCCTGGTATAATACTTCATTGTAAAGTGGGTGATAATAATAATGTCTCCTAAGGCATAATGTATCTCCTAAAACAGAAGACAGTGCATGTTGAACATCATCTTTTTAATTGTTCAAAACATTTTCTTTATATGCTAATTTTATTTCTAGTTTATAAGTGCCTTGGGATTGAGACCTTTGTCTTTTATAGTCTTTAACTCCAGGCAAGGTGCTGATAGCATGTCCTCGGTACTTACTAGGTTGAATTGAGTTGAACTTTTCACTTGTTTTGATAAAATTACTAGATCATTTCATCCTATTCAAATTTCCCTGAGTATTAGAACTCTTGACCAAATTGAGATATTTAAAGAGATAGTTTTGGGAGAAAATTGTCTCCTTATTTTGGTTAAGTGATAATTGTTGTCCTAGAGGCCAAAAATCTGTGTAATTTCCTGACTTTGTCTGTGGAGTTGAAGGCATGATAGTTAAAGAACAAGTTAGGGTGCTGAACTTGAACGTGCTTCAGTGTCAATTAAGCTTCTAATTGGTTTAAACATATCAGGTGTTTTCTTTTTTCCCCCTAAGGAAATGACTGACAGGGCAAAGTTGGCAGTAGCTGAGTTAAGATACTGTAAATTGATGTTGCCATACTAATTTCAACTGGGCTGTCCAACCAGCCCTCCAGTCTGCTGTTCTCTCACCTCTGGTAGCATTCACATTTTGTGAATATTAATTTGAGAGTTACTTTGCAAGATTACAGTACTGTCCCTTACTGACAGTGCTGGGGGGTTTTTGAAGCTGCACTGATTTACAAGATGAATTTGTTGGCATAGGGGAACAATTGATCTGAAAATAACTGTTGGGCTGTTCTGACTAGACCTCAGTGGACTTTGCCCACATTCTTATTTGTGAAAGTACCCCTTTCTTCCTTTCTTTAATTTCCCTCTTTCCTTTGAGCTACCATCTGACTCTCCTGCAGGGTCTGACCCCTTGCTCCCTTGCTTTGACCCTATGTGTGTGTTAGCTTAGATGATTTAGCTTTTGTGTGTGTGTCTTGTCTTCTAATGGAGGGCCCCTGGGAAACAGGTTGTTCAGTACCCTGAAGATAACAGACACTCCTAACAACTGGTTGTTGACAGCAGTGGTGATAAAACATTGATGTAGTTGGTGAGATTTGCTTCACTGACTTAGGGAGTAAAAACTCTGTTTGACATCAAGCTGCTGAATTCTAGGGGTTTTTTTTTTTTTTGGTAAGCTGCCTTTTTTTATGTTAGTATTAAGTATCAAACTTATGATATAATTATTTTAATACTTTAAATAGTTGTATAGAGCTAAACGAGACAATAAGCCCTTACATTATGTAAGGAGTGAACTTATTCATTCTTATAAAGAGATAATGTAATTTCAGGCTGAATTTTGAAATGAGATAAACCATCATTATGGGAGGCCATATAAAACCCTGTTGGTTTTTTGTTTTCCTAAATTGGTTGTTAGAAGCTTTGTATGCTCACAATACTGTTGTAGCATTAAGGTTGCAAGTTTTAGATCATTTAATTCGTTGTATGTAAGTAAACATAAACAATATTCATTATCTACCTTTTTAACAATTGCTTGTATTTACTTTGAAGATTTAAGTATAAGAATACAATTTAGTTGTTACAGTTAGTAATCTTTCATTTGATGCTCATTATGATTTGGGTCATTCAAATATGAAAAAAAAATTTTGTTAAATTTAGTAATGCTAGGTGTTAGAAGAGTGTTGATACTTACATTGGAAATGAAATCATTGTGTTTATTCATATGCCATATAGATGGAAAATACTTTATTAAGATATAAGGGTTTAAAACAATTTATACTTTTTTGCTTGTTTTATTTTCCCAAAGTAATGTTTTTTATTTCTTCTGTTTCAGGTTCCTGAGAGTAAAGCAATGGGGAGCCATTTGGCCTTGCTTCTGCTTCTGCTCCTCCTCCTCCAACATTTTGGAGACTGTGATGGAAGCCAGAGACTTGAACAGACTCCTCTACAGTTTACACACTTGCAGTACGATGTCACCGTGCATGAAAACTCTGCAGCCAAAACTTACGTCGGGCATCCTGTAAAGATGGGTATCTACATCACCAATCCACTGTGGGAATTAAGGTACAAAATTGTCTCAGGAGACAATGAAAACCTGTTCAAAGCTGAAGAGTACATTCTTGGAGACTTTTGCTTTCTAAGAATAAGGACCAAAGGAGGAAATACAGCTATTCTTAATAGAGAAGTGAAAGACCATTACACATTGATAGTCAAAGCAGTTGAAAAAAATACTAATGCTGAAGCCCGAACAAAGGTCAGGGTGCAAGTGCTGGATACAAATGACTTGAGACCATTATTCTCACCCACCTCATACAGTGTTTCTTTACCTGAAAACACAGCCATAAGGACCAGTATCGCAAGAGTCAGTGCCACAGACGCGGACATAGGAACCAATGGAGAATTTTACTACAGTTTTAAAGACCGAACAGATATGTTTGCTATTCATCCAACCAGTGGTGTGGTAGTTTTAACTGGTAAACTTGATTACATAGAGACCAAGCTCTATGAGATGGAAATCCTTGCTGTGGACCGTGGAATGAAATTGTATGGTAGCAGTGGTATCAGCAGCATGGCCAAGCTAACAGTTCATGTAGAACAGGCCAATGAGTGTGCTCCTGTGATAACAGCAGTGACATTATCACCGTCAGAACTGGACAAGGACCCAACATATGCAATTGTGACAGTGGATGACTGTGATCAGGGTGCCAATGGGGAAATAGCTTCTTTAAGCATTGTGGCAGGTGACCTTCTTCAACAGTTTAGAACAGTGAGGTCCTTCCCAGGGAGTAAAGAATATAAAGTCAAAGCTATTGGTGGCATTGATTGGGACAGTCATCCTTTTGGCTACAATCTGACACTACAGGCTAAAGATAAAGGAACTCCTCCCCAGTTCTCTTCAGTAAAAGTAATTCATGTGACCTCTCCGCAATTCAAAGCTGGGCCAGTCAAATTTGAAAAGGATGTTTACAGAGCTGAAATAAGTGAATTTGCTCCTCCCAACACACCTGTGGTCATGGTAAAAGCCACTCCTAGTTATTCCCATTTGAAGTATGTTTTTAAAAGTACACCTGGAAAAGCTAAATTTAGTTTAAATTACAACACTGGTCTCATTTCCATTTTAGAACCAATTAAAAGACAGCAGGCATCCCATTTTGAACTTGAAGTGATGACCAGTGACAGAAAAGCCTCCACCAAGGTCTTGGTTAAAATCTTAGATGCAAATAGCAATCCTCCTGAATTTGCCCAGACAGCATACAAAGCCTCTTTTGATGAGAATGTGGCAGTTGGTACTACCGTCATGAGTGTGAGTGCTGTAGACCCTGATGAGGGTGAGGATGGGTATGTGACGTACAGTATCGCAAACTTAAATCACGTGCCATTTGTAATTGACCATTTCACTGGTGCTGTGAGTACTTCAGAAAACTTGGACTATGAATTGATGCCTCGGGTTTATACTCTAAGGATTCGAGCTTCAGACTGGGGTTTGCCGTACCGCCGGGAAGTTGAAGTCCTTGCTACAATTACTCTCAATAACTTGAATGACAACACACCCTTGTTTGAGAAGATAAATTGTGAAGGAACAATTCCCAGGGATCTAGGTGTGGGAGAGCAAATAACTACTGTTTCTGCTATTGATGCTGATGAACTTCAGTTGGTGCGATATCAGATTGAAGCTGGAAATGAACTAGATTTGTTTAGCTTAAACCCTAACTCTGGGGTGTTGTCATTAAAGCAATCACTAATGGATGGCTTAGGCTCAAAGGTGTCTTTTCACAGTCTGAGAATTACAGCTACAGATGGAGAAAATTTTGCCACACCGTTATATATCAACATAACTGTGGCTGCCAGTCGCAAGCTGGTAAACTTGCAGTGTGAGGAGACTGGTGTTGCCAAAATGCTGGCAGAGAAACTCCTGCAGGCAAATAAATTACACAGTCAGGGAGAAGTCGAGGATATTTTCTTTGATTCTCACTCTGTCAATGCTCATGCACCACAGTTTAGAAGTACTCTTCCAACTGGTATTGAGGTAAAGGAAAACCATCCTGTGGGTTCCAGTATAATTTTTATGAATGCTACTGACCTTGACACTGGCTTCAATGGAAAACTGGTCTATGCTATTTCTGGAGGAAATGAGGATAGTTGCTTCATTATTGACATGGAAACAGGAATGCTAAAAATTTTATCTCCACTTGACCGTGAGAAGACAGACAAATATACCCTGAATATTACTGTATATGACCTTGGAATACCCCAGAAGGCCACTTGGCAACTTCTAGATCTTGTGGTCCTGGATGCCAATGATAACCCACCTGAGTTTTTACAGGAGAGCTATTTTGTTGAGGTGAGTGAAGACAAGGAGATAAATAGTGAAATCATCCAGGTTGAAGCCACAGATAAAGATCTAGGGCCCAGTGGACATGTGACATACTCTCTCCTTACAGACACAGATAAGTTTTCAATGGACAGTGTGACTGGTGTTGTTAAAGTTATTCACCCTCTGGATCGGGAAGTGCAGCATGTGCACTACTTAAAGATTGAAGCTCGGGACCAAGCCAGAGAAGAGCCCCAGTTGTTTTCTACTGTGCTTTTGAAAGTATCACTAGAAGATGTTAATGACAACCCACCTAAGTTTATTCCACCTAATTACCGTGTGAAAGTTCGAGAGGATCTTCCAGAAGGAACCATAATCATGTGGTTAGAAGCTCATGATCCTGATTTAGGTCAGTCTAGTCAGGTGAGATACAGTCTTATGGACCATGGAGAAGGAAACTTTGATGTGGATAAGCTCAGTGGAGCAGTCAGAATTGTACAGCAGTTGGACTTTGAGAAGAAGCAAGTGTATAATCTCACCGTGAGGGCCAAAGACAAAGGGAAGCCAGTTTCTCTGTCTTCCACTTGCTATGTTGAAGTTGAGGTAATCGATGTGAATGAGAACTTACACTTACCAGTGTTTTCCAGCTTTGTGGAAAAGGGTGTAGTAAAAGAAGATGTCCCTCTTGGTTCGTCAGTCATGGCAGTGTCAGCTCATGATGAGGACATAGGAAGAGACGGGGAGATCCGATATTCCATTAGAGATGGTTCTGGTGTTGGTGTTTTCAAGATAGATGAAGAAACAGGTAAATATATTTTTATTACTCTTGTTTGATAGCTCCTTCCATTTTTTTCATGTCTGGCCTGTGACAGTCCCTTCACAGTCCCCAGTTGATCTTTATCAGGGCTCAGTATATGGAAGTGTGTATGTATACATGTGCATTTTTTTGTCGGGTTACTGTATGTAGACATGTTTATGTATAGTAAGCCATGAAAATGGAACCAAAGGAGCCTGAATGATTAAGTGGGCATAAAATAGGTAAAGGAACAGGGAAAAATTGAAATTGTTACCGATGGTACTATCTCTGAGTTTGTCCTCTGTATTATCTATCAGAGTCATCATTGTGGTTTTGTTCTAACTTTGAGAAGCCCGTCCAACATGTGTTTTCAAGCTAATATATTTGCAGACTCTGACTTAGAACTACCACCATTGCCATCTGACATGCCATTCAGAGGTTATTGCACACCTACAGAATTATGCAGTGCACACAGAACATCATGTGCTAACACTTCTATAATGTGATCTACTTTACTTAGTACCTTCTCTAGGTTTTGTTTGTGAGGCAGGTGTAGGACAGTGAAATGCTGAACTGAAAAGACCTTGTTTGGAATCCTGCCACCTTCATTTGTTAGTTTGTCATCTTGGACAAGGAAATTACTTCTTACAACTAACTTTTTTCATTTACAATATGGGGCATTCAAAATTACTGCAAGATTTATGTGAGGATAAAGTGAAAAAGCATGGGAAAGCTCCTAGCATGTGTTAAATTTATTAATATCTTTTGGAAATGGAGCAGTGCTTTGTTATGATATTCTTTCACCTAGAATAAGGTTCTAAAACCAGGACCTCCAGGACAGCCGATTCATGGTAGAGTGTGTATTGCTTTGCACTTGGCAAACACTTTACTCTCCCTGCACGGATACTGCAGTGAAATGTCAGTCTCCTTGATGGAGTATGAGCCTTCCAGGGCAGGCTCTTAGCTCATGCATTTTCTGTCTGCAACACATAGCAAAAAGTGTCTGGTATATAGAAGCTGTTCAATAAATGTTAAAAGAATAAATTACTAAATTAATGCATATTTTGGCTTTGAATGTCCTGCCCTCTGAGAATAATAGTGGAAATAGAAAGAAACTGGGTAATCACAGCACTAATCAGTGATAGATGGGGCTCAGTTTGTTTATTATTCTCATCGATGTTTACTTTCTAAATCTGAAAGGTACCTTTTCTTACTACATTAAAACTTCATGGTACAAACCCCTCCCCAAAATTCTTGAGTCAACACACCCACCGCAGTGCCTATGCCCACATTTAGTAGGTGAATAGCATGAGAAAAATACAACTGTTGCCTTAGAAATAAGTTATTTTGGAGGATGTAGTATTTTTATTGTGCCTTTATCAATTCAAGGGATTCTTTTTCTAATTGACTATATGGCACTAGCATGTGTTAGATATATTAAATCTACAGATTATATATCACTCATCTAAAATACCCGTAATTAGTTTAATTCAAAAGAAAATAGCATTGTCAACAGCATTTGATAACCATTCATATGAAGAGTAGAAAGTCTCTTTTTTTAATCATATTGTCCAATATAAATTAGGATTTTCAGGTACAGTGTCAACATAGAAAAATATGCAAAAGTTAACCAAAGCTGAAACTATGATGTGTTTTTGTAAAATTTTCTAAGAACAATCATTCCTGCTGTTTTTTTTCTTTTCCAGAAGTTTTCAAAAGTCTATAAAGAACTGTTAACAAGTTAAAATTGAGACAGAAAATAAAAACAAATCTTAATTTACATTCCCTTCATGACTTAAATTATACGAAGACTGCGTTTTGGGGTTTTTCTTTCAAGTGAAGAGTGTTTTTATTGTTGCTTTTTAAAGAATCATTTAGAAACTAGTATTTTTCACCTATAAATTTAAGGAATTGGGATATTTTTACTGCCAGGGAATAGAAAAGGAACCAACCAACCAAACAAGGTGGTGTCCTGAAATAGATGTATGGTAGTTTTCGGAGCTGAAGGGCAGTGCCAGATTTTTCCAATGGTAATTTAGTGGGAGGGTGAGGAGGTGTTGGGATTATGGGCAGTGGGGCTGGTGAGTGTATAAGAAACTTACACATTTGTGTAAATATTGAGATTTAAAGGTGAGAGAGAAGCTGGAGATCTCTAGGTCATTTATTCTGTGGTCCTTGCTTTCCAGAGGAAAATAAGTAGTATACAGTAGGTTTATGTTTATATGCTTATTGAAATTGAATAAAAGTGATATAATAATATTTACACATTGGATCTGGTATGTGTTACAAGATGTATTTTTGGCAGTAGAATTATCAGCCCAAGTTATTTTAGAGATTCCTGGCAGGACAGTGGTATCATAAAATTCCTTTAGGAAAAATCAGTGTGTTTTATACAGTAGAAATGCTAAAATTAGGTATGCTAATTATTCGTTTAGAGTTTGTCTACCTAATTTCTGGGGCGTGGTGGAAATGCGGAAAGAGGGCCCTCAGATAAAGAAAAGCTGGGCAGTTTGAGGACACCGGTGGGACCCCCAGTGCACCGGTGGGACCCCCAGGAGACAGCAGTGCAGCCCCGTGCGAGCTGCAGTTGGCCTGGCTCCGGGTAGGTCAGCACTTTGGGGAAGTTCACCCTCTGCTCACTGCCCGAGTCCACCAGCCCTTACTGTGTATAACAGCAATGCATTTAATATCAGGCTAATTGATATGGGCCTATGCAGGACTGTTTAGGCTCTGGAGACCAAGAACCTGTCTAGTTAACTGTTTGTTTCTTGCCTGTGACTTATCTTTAAACTACTATTCTTGATTGAGTAATGTAACCAAATTTTTGTGGTGTCTTACCTATTTCAACATAGTCCAGTATGTGTATAATTTATGTACTTTTCACAGAACAGAGAACATATCCAGCAATCTGAATTTAGTTCTGTTTTGTAAGATCCTTCCTTTTCTTCTCTTTAAATCTGCTTAAATTTGAAACATCTTCTGCAAAGTAGTTTTCTCTTTTTATTTTTTTAGAAATAGAAATTCTGTGGACTACCAAAAGTACGTCACCAAATATATAGTCCTGTAAGCTCTGTACTTTGTACATATTTTGCAAATGGCTTTGCAGAGTGAGGGTGTAATTGCAGTGTGGGGGCGGCAGTCATTGACTCATCTGCTAATCGCTTGCTGTATCATATGCTTTTCCTGGAGAAGCCTCTGGGGTATTAGTGAACTGCTCTGACAAATCCGTGCCCACGTGATTACTCTTCCATTTGAGATTTGCCAGGGTAGAGTGTTGCGTGAAAAATTATTTAGAAAGTCTATCTTGTTAGAGAGCCAGTCTCCAGAGCTCTAATTAAGATTCTCCCCCTTAAATTTCTCTCCTTAAGGTCTACAGTGAGGGTTATAAAGTAGATTTAGCAAAAATGTTTAGTAGAGTAAATACCTTTGAAGCATGATGTGTAGTTTTCACACGTAGGTTTTGGTTTGCCTGATATACTTTTCAGCATTCACCCCATTCTTACTTTAGCTGTGTTTTTGGTGGCCTTGTGATTTTTAACAACATATTCAGCAGAATAGAATCTTGAGCATCCCTTCTGTGGAGTTGTGGAATAAACTCAGTTTAGTGTTCTTGGGCTGTTGGGTACCCATCAAGTTAATTATTACTTGAGCACCAGTAAAATATTGCAGCTTTCTGTTAATTTTTAAGAGTAGCATAATGTCTAGAAAAATGCTTAGCCAAAAAAAAAAAAGATTTTTTTTGTTAATAGAAACTTGCATTGAGGCAGAGTTTTGTTGAGATCTGTTCCCCTTGATGTATGTATTGTAATGGGATGCCCTTAGGTACGTTTCATCTTCACTTTGGAGTAGTTGGGTTCAGTTTTTGCAACTAAGAGTGTTTCCCCCTTCTGATTCCACTTATTTGGGGAGACCATGTTTTCATTAGGATAAGAACAGATGTCTAAACTTATTAGTGCTATGTTACTCTTAGAATCCCAGTCTGGTTTCAAGATTGAAATTTACGTTTTGATGAAAAGAGTAGGAATGCGTTAATAAGGAAGTACAGTTACAAGAAGATAAGTCACCATTCATGAAATAAGGGAGGGAAAATGAGGACTGCATTTTTCTTAAAAGAAAATGGCCAATTTCTCCTTATGGGGAAGTGTTGGTGCACCATTCCGGTATCACCCACTCGGAGGCCGGCTCCTGCCTTCCCTAGTTGGGTGCACACCAGATGAGTGAGGCTGTACAGTGGAAACAGAAGGGAGTTCCCAGGCTAACCTTGCTGTTGGTCTCAGTGAGGGGAAAAATGTTTCTGGTGTTTCTGTCTGGTTTGGTGGAACTCTGAATATTTTAATTATTTTAGTTATTATTCATTCAAGTTTAAAAAATCTTTTCCTAACTTTAATTAAAATAGGATATTCTGAATACAACCCGGGACCTACATTTGCTCCTACAGCTTGTTCTGTCATGACAGGAAGTAGAATGTAGAGGGTACTGATGGGCCCAAGTATCCTGACTAAATAGCTTGTGAGGGTGTCTGAGAGCGAGGCAGCTGTTAGAGGTGTGGCCCATTGTGTGTGGTGGGACAGATCGTCTCTCCTGGAGCTGGTCTCGAATTCCTGGCTGCAGGAACTTAAGTAGATAGTGGTGGGAGGGCCCGGTAAGGAGTTAAGAAATTTGCTGCTGAAAGGGCTTTTGTGTTGCTTGCTCCTCCCTTAAGTGGCAGCTGCTGCTGTCCTCTTGGCTCTTTTTGTTCTCCTAGGAAAGTTTAAAAGAAAAGACACTTACTCCTAGCTACAGTGAGACTGAATGTGGCAGAAATGATGTTATGATAGTGTGCCGTTGCTGTGTATGAAAGTAAAATCCTGCTCTTTTGTGTGTGTGAGAGATTCTGAGTCAAGGCAGGGCGTGGTAATAATTTCTACTAGAAAAAGGATCCGTCTTTGAAGCAGGAGGATTTTAAGATGAAAATGGGATCCAGTTAGAAATCCAAGGGAAACTCCATTTTGTTTTTGAAAGAAAACAGAGGAACAGCTTTTCTTTAGTTGTTTGTATGGTGTTTAACCAGTTGGTGCTTTAAGTACTGATTGAATAAATCTTGTTGGAAAGGGGTTGGGGTATAAAACTCTGAACTGTGTGATTCGAGGTCATGTTATGTTGTGAAGCAGAACATGGTGACACTATAGTGCCCTTATATAATTCTAAATGATGTGCAAGTTCCAGGACCTGGAGGGTATGGGATAGAACAGCTTACCTAAAACATGCTGGCTTTGGGCCCCCTGCTTTCAGTGACAGTGATAGTAGTGGCAATGAGCATCAGTGTCATCAACCACAGACACTTACTGAGCATTATAGCCAGGGACTGTTCTGAGCATCCTGTATGTGTTAATTTATTTAATTTTCACAACTACCAAGTAGATACTGTTATCCCTGTGTTACAGATGAGGAAACATTTGCAGAGAGATTATGGGTACTAAGTGCAGAACTACATTTTATTACCCCCCACTCTTTTAAGAATAATCTAGAGAGAGGCTCTAAGGGAGCCAGTTTGAAAAATACTAGTTAAATGGGTTTCTGAGCCAGGCTGGGTTGGGCTGGATTGGAGACTTGAATCCTGGATTTGAGGCTTGGTCTTGAAAGAATCTTGAATCTAAGAACAAGATTCTTCCAACATTTTTTCTCAGTATGACATATTGCTGCTTAGCACATTTAGGAGAACAGGATTTTAGAATTACGTAGTGGTGGCATTAAATAATTTAAGATTATTCCAATGAAATGGTAGGTGAATAGAGGTGAGTATAGATAGCTTCACTGTCTGTCTAGTTGGACATTGAAGAGATGAACAAGTGTCTTATCTATGTTTGCAATTGTGAAAACATGATTCATCAATAAAAATGCTGCCTGTCTAAACTGTACAGGGTGTTAATTGCTCGGAGCCTTTTCTTGTGGAAACAATGTTTTAGATGGTTGTTAGGGTCCCAGCTAACCTTCCCAAGCAGTTTTAACCCCCAGGGTAGCTGGAGCTAACCTAATTTGTACTTCCCCTTTGAATTGAGTTACTTGGAGTCATTATTCTCTTGCATTGTGCTCTTTGATGCCTTGGCCTCAGCAGCTGTCCTCACCAGCCATCTGGTACGTGGTGGGAAAGCCCAAGTGAACTTATTCTCCATCTCTCTTGGCAGGGAACTGTTTTTATGTTCTGAAGATGTTTAAGGATTGGGTTTAATTTGATGAATGGCCTGTATGTATAGAGATTCAATATTCAATTATTTGGTCTTTTCTTTCCATATACCTACCTTGTATAATTATAGAAATTGAATAGATCGTAAAACTTTAGTCGTTTGTTCATGTTGGATTTTTTTCCTTAACTATTTAGTTCTTATTGTTTTGATCTTGTGGATTTTTTTAGTTCATAGGACTGGATTTGTCAAGTTTTTATTTATTTGTATTTTGTGTACTATGTAATTTTATAGTTACTTTATGACATTTATTTTTTAAAAAAACAAACCATGTTGGTTGTAAATGGTACATAAGACATAATGCCATGAAGCACAATCTTTCATGTTTTTGTTACTGGAAATAAATGGACTTGGTAAAATGATTATTCAAGGGCACATGCCTGTATTTGTTGAATTGGCAGATCTCCAGTTTAACAGCAGTGATAGGGAGTCTAGGAAACTACTCACGTATATACTTCAAGGGCCAGTCTTATTAATTAACTTGCTTTGCCAGTTAAACTATACTGTATCTCCTCTGAATATCTCAAATTGTATTGAACCTGTTTCGTTGCTAGGTCTCTAAGTGGCTGAGTGAACTAACCTGTTGAATGGGATTCTTTAGAATTATCTTATTTATTTTATGCTGGGTCTCCCCAGCATGAATAGTCTTTTTACTTTTAGACTAATTGATTTTTTTAAAATAAAAGTTACCCAGTTATTTCAATAGTTAAGACTTCTTGTGATCATTTAACCGTATTCTTATCACTGGCAAGCTTTTTCTTCTTAATTATCATCAGTATGTAATTACAGTTAATATTTATTGAGCACTTGCTGTGTATAAGCACAATTTGAAGCTTTTTAATTAAACAATCTCTTAGATCTTCACAGTAATTTATGTGTAAAATTAGATGGTATTATGCTCTGTTCATGTAGTTCATGTCTATATTAAATTATAAAAATATGACAAGTAATGGGATTATGATGCATACTAACCTGTACCATTGAATTTGAAATATTCTGTTACTGCCTTTAAAAAAATGAAGTAGTGCAGTAGAAATTGATGTGCTTTAAAGTATGATGCATTTGAGGGTATTCAGGAAATACAGAGATGATTCTTGAGCAGAGGTGTTCCATCTTTCACGGACTCCTCCTTAAAACTTTTCAGTGTCTCCCCATTCCACAGCGTCCAAGCTCTTTAGTAAAGCCTGCAGCGCCCTGACTGACCTGCCTTGATGTGCTCAAACCTGCATGTGCTCCCTCCTCTGCTCCCATGCACCCTTGCAGCCCTCCACCCTCTGTGCCACATTGTTTCCAGTCTCCCTGCCTTTGGGCACAGGTTGACCACCTGATCAGCTGTTACTACTTCTCATAACTCTGCTTAATAAAGCTTACTTGACAAGTCTTCTTCTTCACATGGAGCTAGTTCTTTCCTTTTATACACTTTTTAAAAAACATTCTTGCAAGTAGTGCTCTACTATAATCATTTATTTACTTGTCCTTTTCCTCTTGATTGTCAGCTCATTGTAGGTGAATTCTAAATCTGCTTTCGGACTCATGTAACAGGCACTCAATAGATTGAGTGTTAGGTTGGCCTAATAAGACATTGTTGCCTCTCCTGAGAAACCTCTCCTTAGAGCCTGTAGTTAGCCTCTGCTTCTCTTTGTTTCAGGAGTACTTTCTGTATGTTCTTCTGTTACATGTATGACTAGAGTACTATTTATCTGTCTTTCATATCTGTCTCTCTGAACTCAAGGACAGAGTCTGGCATTAATCATCTTTCTACCCTCCTCGAAGCG
This sequence comes from Daubentonia madagascariensis, assembly GCA_023783475.1. Taxonomy (NCBI): domain Eukaryota; kingdom Metazoa; phylum Chordata; class Mammalia; order Primates; family Daubentoniidae; genus Daubentonia; species Daubentonia madagascariensis. The sequence goes on from JAKFHU010000760.1 coordinate 2,851,614, forward strand.
CAGTGGCTGACGTAGCAGTAGGTAGAAAGGACAAATAGATTGTAACATATAATAACTGTAGTTATGAAGTTTGAGCAAAGCTTCTCTTCTACTACCCTGAACACCTATTTGTCAGCCCCTAAAACAGAGGTTCTTAATGTTTTTGGCATCACAGAAACTTTGAGAATCTTTTGAAGCTGTATATTCTCTCTTCAGGAATATAGTGAGTTGATATAATACCAGGGAGTTTACAACATGCTGAACCTGTATTTGTGGACTTCAGTGTCCTTGGATCCCTGGTTTTAAGTCCCTCTGTTCCAGCGGTTCCAGGGTTGACAATCCTCACAAGTTCTCATGAAGGAAGACCAGAGGGTAAGGATAATAGTGGTAATGACGATGACAATGATGACAATGATAATGACAAGCATTTGCATAATTATTTACAGCCTGCAAGTTTTTCTACATACATTATATGGCACTTAGTAGGTTTTCTGTTTTATAAATGAGCTAGATGAACCTTTACAAAAGACAAATCACTTTTCTATTTATACATGTGCCTCAAATGACTCAAAAGAAACTGTCATTCAAGGCTGTTTCCAAGTGAAATAATAACCTGCAGTTTTTAATGCACCTGTTTCATCAGATGCTCTGTTTTCCCATTGAAGTGTAGAAGACAAATAATTGTAATAAAACAGATATAATAAACAATACACAGCCATACACTGGGATTGGTTCCAGGACTGCCTGAGTTTAACCAAATCCATGCATACTCAAGTCCCATAGTCAGCCCAGTTCTGCAGAACCAGTGCAGAAGAAAAAAGTTGGCCCTCTGTATGCTCAGGTTTCGCGTCCCTCGAATACTATATTTTCTATCAGTGTTTGGTTGAAAAGCCATGTATAAGTGAACCTGTGGTGTTCAAGGGTCAACTGTATTCTTGTTTAAGTTAAGCGGCTCTCTAGGCCAGGACTTCGTCTTTAATTTGCCAATTTACCAATTTACCATAGATACCGTTTGTTGCTCCACTGCTGGTATTCCTTTAATGAAGTAAAGTAATTTGTCAGAAAACTTTTGGACTTCTAATAATAAAGTTAGCTTTCTTGACAGACTGAATTTTTACTTAAATGGACTTAAAAATCAAGGTATTTAGGATTTAATAAACTGTGTTGGGTTTGTGAATAGCCCCCTTATTCAGTACAGAAGAAAATGGTCTGAATAAGTTATGCTTATTTTTGAAGGTTATTGTTTATTATAAGAGGAGCATTAAACAATCTTACAGGAAAGATGAAATCAGTGTATGTGTGGAAAAAATATTCTGATTTGTGGTTTATAGGTGTTTATATTCATATTACTTCCAGGCAGTATGTTTTTTCACCTCTGCAGAAAAACAGCTCTATCATAAATTCTTAGTTAAAAGAGTCTCCAAAATCTGTTTGTGGTCCTGCTTTTAGCTCTCTATTAATTTCTTTACCTGCCTTTTTACTCTTAAAGCTGCCTGAGACCATGTTGTCCCAGACACTGAATCTCTCCTGTCGCAGAGCTTGGCACACAGTTGGCATTTAGTAAATACTTGCTCACTGAGGGTCATCTTTTGGTAAATCCAGTAAGTGTTTGTCACGTGTGATGTTCTTTTGATTCGTTGCCCAGCTGAAGGTGTTTACATATTTAAATGAAAAAAAGGTGAATTTGCAGTTTAAATATCAAGTTAGTTTGTTGGTTGGGACAACAGAATGGAAATCAGTTATTTTTAAAGGATCTAAAAAATTGTAAAAAGAAGTGATTTTTCTTAATAGTGTGATAACCTCATATAGAAAATGGAAACTGATTAGGAAAGCATGAACATGAATAGATGTCCATATTTGGTTTAATTAGCTGAATGTTGTTGGTTTCAGAAAGAAATCAAAATAAGCATCACATCTACAGAGTATAAAGTTTTATAATTTAAGGTCAATGATTTTCTAAATACGTGTTCTCCATATAGTATATATCAAGAATTATTTTAGCATATTTTAAAAATCTGCTTTTGTCGTTTGGCTTCCACCAGAATATAAGCTTTGTGAGGGCATAGACTTTGCTCTGTTCATCTCTGTATCACTTGCTTAGAACTGCACCTGGCCCATAGGCACCCAGCAAGCACTTGTTGAATGTGTAAAATTTGAAATTGAAATAGATTATTACAAAATATTAATGGGAAACACTTACCTAAATAACTATTGTTGAGAAAGACCTTTTAAATTTGTTCAATAGGTCTTTCTGTTCTTTTAACGTAGTTAAAGGTGCTCTTCCACTTAAAAGACCCCCTTTACCATACCCTCCAAAGTATTGAGAATTAGAACAGCAAAATAGTTTAGTAGCAATGCAGATCCCTTTTTGTTTGTTTTTTGCCTTATTTAGAAGCAACTTCATTTGTCAGATTGAGTACCAAAGCCTAGAATTAGGAATTCTAAATTCTGTGGCTTTCCAGGTAAGTATGCCTGAGTTAGGCGTTGTTTTCTTGGGCTATAGAATGGCAATATTGCCTATATCATCCTTCTGGATTGGAAAGTATTTCTTCTGTTTTAAGTATAAAAGATGAGTATCCATTTACATTTTACGTTATTCAGCAAGAACTTGAACTCTTAGAAGATGTTCAGATTAGTAGTATCTATTTTTATTTGCTAATATCATTATTGATGAATTTCTTAAAGCTTAAAGAAATGTTACTTCTAGAGATTCACAGACTTTTTGAAACTATCAGTTTTCTGGATTAAATTGAGCACACACATATATATCCGTTTAAAAAAGCTATTTGTTGTCTACTGTAAGTCTCTTGGTTATTTCTGTTGATAGATGCAATTTATTTATAAGCAAACCCCTTCTTTTAAAGCCTGGTTGAATAATGGAGGAAATTCAGTGACCAGACTATTTTAAGGAGAATAATATGTAGAAAAACTAAAGATATTTTCTTAATTTTAGTGACTACCTCTAAGTAAAACTTTTTTAAAACTCACATTTGCTCTCTGTCTGCTTTTCTTGCTACTTATAGACTGATACTAAACCTTGCATCCATGTAAATAGAAAATTAGTAGCTAGTTCAGTTAGCTTCATTATTCTAATTTAAAAGTAATTCCTTAGGATGATTAAAGGAAGGAAAGAAGACCTTTGTGGAAGTTTTCTCTATGTATTTGGGTGGAAATCATAGGAGAGGCAGATTTAGAGTTTGAGAGAGATGGGGCAGTAGGAGAGATGGGGAGATAATGGTTAGGTTAGACTAGAGAGATTAGAAACTCAAATGGAGTAAGTGTAGGCAGATCCAAGGCTGAATTGAAACATTTTATTATCTTTGGGCTAATATTAAGTATTGTGAAGGAAATTACAGAGAACTGTATAATTTAGGACTTTGTTGGGAAACAGACCATCCTAAAACTTAGTGGCTTGAACCAACCACTGTTTATTTAGGTCACAATTCCGTGGGTGGGCAATTTGGGCTGGACTCAGCTGGGTGTTGCCTTGGCTAGTTTCAGCTGGGCTGACTCATGTTCAATCAGTTGCTGTTGAGCTTGATGGCTCTGCTTCTGGGAGTTGGCCATGGGCAGGGATCACTAGGCCCCGTGTGTGCCATCGCCCAACAGCCTCTCCTGGACTTGTTCACATGGAGGTCTCAGGGTTCCGAGAGCACAAGGAAAGCAGCCAGGCCGCTTGTGGCCGAGGCTCAGAACTCACAGACTTATCACTTCTCCCACCTTCTGTTGGTCAGTAAGTTGATTCAACACCAGGTAGGAAAGTAGGGTTGATTCAACACCAGGTGGGAAAGTAGGCTCTACCTTTTGCTGAGAGGAGTTGCAAAGCATTGTGTTTATTTCTCAGTCTACCAGAGGCACTTTTACCTGATTTTTCCCTTTGAGGAAATTCCTTTTGGATGTTAAAAGGTGCATAAGAACTTAAAGGCTTTTGAAAATCATCTGTGAAAATATCTGTGGTGTCTTAAAATTTTTCTACCTTATATAGTCAGCTATACTTTAGATTTGAATACTATTAAAACATACAATAGCATTACAATACATCTTCAAATTATTTTTAATTACATTTCCATTTAAGCTAGAACCTAAGCAGAGATACCAGGGGCATGTATGAAGTCTAAAGATACCAAAACCACACTCTTCTGTTCCCTCCCTATTTCAGTTTCTATCACAAAGATTGCTGAAGTGTCTTACCGCCAAGGGAATTTGAGAGTCCCAATTATCGTACATCATTCTAAAGAGAAAGGAAGAGATACTGAGTGAAAGGCAGCAGGTTCTTCACAATAGGCTTTGGCCTGCAGATGTTGGTTTTGCTCCTTAGCACCACTTCTCTTCTAATTAATTTGTCACAAACTGTTTCATTTGTTTATTGCTGTCCCTCAGAGGATGGAAGACTTGGGGGAAATGGAATTGGAAGTACGTGTAAGATTTTGGGGACGTGAAAATAGAAACTGAAAATGGACAGAGAATACAGGAGTGTTGCTTTGGTATCTTTCGATTTCACGTGTACCTTTGACTGTCTGCTTAAGATTCAGCTTACATGGAAATGTATTAAAAATAACCTAAAGATGCACTTTAATGCCATTTAGTATTATGCTAAATTTAGCTTTTATTAGGTTTGTTATGGGGGCATGATGTGCAACAGATTAAATTGGAAAGTGCTCCCTGGTAAATTGAAATAGAAATTTTAGGATTTGAAACAGAAACTTGTAACAGTATTAACTCACTAAACATCCTGATGTTATTTCTGTCTGGAAATTCGGGGAGTGGATGTCTTTGAACACATTGACATATACATGGAAAAGGAAACTTGTGGCCATCTTTAACAGTTTTTTAGAGAAGTGAACATTAAACCCCAACTGCTATTCTTCCCCTCAAAGAGATTAGAAAAACAAGTAAAAATAATCATCATTAGAGGTAAAAAAATAAGTGGCCACAATAAAGCATAAATGTTTATTGTTTATTGCTTCGAGAAAAGTTCAGCAGTCATTAAATATCAACATGAATAGTCTTGTTTCTAACAAAAAGTTCTTTCATTAAATGAAATTGAACTTCTGTAACAAGCTTAGTTGACAAACTTCGTTAGAAACCTAATCTAGAGGTTTCTAAATTTGATATTTTCAAGAACAGTGGATCTTGAATATAGTTTATAGAAGATCATTTTATCTAAGAGAGTAATAGCCTTAAATTCTCTATTTGGCGTTAGAGACGATCCTGCATTACAGGCCCTTAATCAGGACAATCTGTATAAACTAAAATAAAACACAACAAAATAATTCATGTTCCAGAGTAGACCATAAAACCATTTATTAAAAATATGCCATTATTTAGCATTTTATTTAGATACAGGTGCTTATATGAAAGGGTAAACTGGTTTTTACAATTTATGTTAACCCAATTGTGTAAATTCTGCCAGTATTTCCCATTACTTGTTATTGTTCAAATCAAAGGAGTTAGTTTAACAGGGTAAGGCAGCACTGCTTAATAGTACTGTTCATATATGTAATTTTATTTATTATAGTAGTCACAATAAAAAAATTGAACAGATAAAATTAATTTTAATAATATATGTATTTAATCCAACATGTCAAAAATGTAATTTCAGCATGTGATAAGCATAAAAAAGTCTTAGAAAAGTATTTAAAAAGTATTAACATTTTTTTTCTCATATAAAGTCTTTTAATCAGTATGTATTTCACACAGCACATTTCAATTTGGACTAGCCCCATTTCAAATGCCCGTTAGCAGGTTTAGAGATTTGTGTAGGGTCCAGCTGTCTTAAAGATTATTTGCCAATTTAAATCTGGACAGTGGGGTTACTGGGCTTTCTTGTGTGAATGGCATACGCGAAATATTATATTTGACATATAGCAACTTTTCTGACCAAGTCATTCACTTCAGTTAGTTATAATCTTCTACAAAGAACCTGTGCTGGATTCTTTTGGGGTGGGTAGGGTGGGGAAGATGGTTTCTGATTGTTTTTACTTTCTCAACTGTCCTAAAATTACCAGCATTTAAAGAATAGTAAAATTGAGATAACTGCTTCATGTCTAACGAATATAATTTATCTCCATCGTCTCAAGTATTGTTCTTTTAAAAAGTTTCTTTTTAGAGAAATACAGCTATGAATTCGACCACACTCTTCTGTAATGCATTGCAGTAACTAATTTTTGGGGGTATTAATAGCTATTAGGGAAAATACAATTGACTAGTAACTGAGGAAGTGGCTACTGAAACCTGAAAAAAATAAAATGATGAAGAAAGCTACTTTTTCCCTTCATTTGTTTGGGTGACAGGAAAGAGTAGATATGAGCTGTTTTCTAATGGGGTGGTGACTCCAGTACTCTTTGCAAAGAAAGTCACATGGTACCTTAGTTTTCCTGTACTTCCTGTGGATATTAAGAGATAAGCACCAGCAAAGGAAGGCCCAGCCCCCCAGGTGAGGTGAGGTGAGGGGCCCTGGTCTAATCCTTTGTGACTGGCTGGCAACTCTTGTGGGAAGAAGAGGTAGAAGGAGGGCTAAGTAATTACCCATGTTGAGTGTAGTGAGCATTGTGTGGGTGCCACATAACCTGTTCTGATGGCATTTGGTGAGGACATTAAAAGCCCATTATGCTGGTGTTGCTGAAAATTTGTCAAAGAGGCTGGTGGCCTAGATCCTGGTGTGGCTTTTAAAATATTACAGTGAAGCAATTCTTGTGATGTTAAACTAGTGTCAAAGCTAGATGGAAACTCATTTTGCAATCATTTGACTTGGGCACTCTCTTGCTTTGTGTTAATGGATGTGTAAACACGACCTAGCAGTTTTTTTCAAAACAAAATTTTGTTTCCAATTCAAAATTGTCCAGTGATCGCTTTTGGAAAATTCTGAGTAAATCAGATCTCTTTTCTCAGGATAAACATCTATTATTGAAGTTGACCCATTTAGATTGCTTTTTGGGGCATATTTTGGATTGGTAGCATAATTCTGATTTGATTTGACCTGAAACGTATACTTCCTTTATGTGAAAGTATATGACATCTTAAAATAATACTTTACAGAGTAATTTTCCAAAAGATTTGTTTAGACTGGGTCCACCATTTCCAAGTGAACCAAAACCTTATTAATGACATAACAAGTTCCTGTGGGTTTCCAAAATTGTTAACATGTATAATTAATTCAAAACCCATATTTTTCACACTTCTCTTTGGAATTAAGGGGCATTAATGAAAAGTAGTTGCTGTCCTGTAAACTGGATCTTTGTGTTGTGATCTGTTTATTTTCAGAGTTAAAAAGATCATACTTTCAGGTTTATGGAATTTTCCATGTAAAATTTGGGGTGTGCACCCTGGGATGATTTTTTTCAGATATATTTATTTTTGTCCTGATACTTTTCATGTCATTGGGTTTAAATGAACACAGACTATTAAAACTTACTATTGCCACATTGTCATTGCTACCTTTGTGTCTCACAGATCTACCTGTTTCCATTTGGGCTTCAACAGTTTTCACATCAAAAGTTGTGAATGAAGCTTAAGTAAATATGTTTATTTTGAGCTGGCTGTTGGCCAGGAAATCTGCTATAGCAGCGGAAGGGTTTTTTTTTTTTTAAAAAAACTCCTGCTGGGTGAACCATCACTGTGACAGGTAAATAGAATTCCTCAATAAAGCTTGAACTCCCTCCCCCTTCATTTCTTCAGGACTGTTGAATGTAGGGATTGTCTTGCTTCGAACCCTATTGATTAGGTCACAGCCTGGTCTGCAGAAAACTGAGCTGCCCTGGGGCCATCTCACTGTAGGGGATTTGCTAAAGCCCGTGTGAAAGGACCACGTGGGGTCTCACAATTACCTTATGAACAGGAATCAGTTCAGGCAGCAGATCCATATTAAGGACCTATTAACTTCTACAGGATTCTCTTTGAGTTGAAAAGCACTTGGGAGCAAAGGAATAAGAAAAGGAAATTATTGCCAAAGCCACTGAAGGTGCATCTTGCCTTATCTCTGTGGGTGCATCTGTTGAGTTGCAAATTTATTTCCTGCTGGGGCATCTGCTTAGCTTTAGAAGTCTCCTTTAAGGTCATGAAAAGGGAGTTTGAAAATGATGACACAATTTTGGTTCTTTTCTTGAAGCTTTGACTCTCTGTAGCATTTGGGTAAAATTAGCTGAGAACTCCCCTTATTTAAAAAATGATCTTTGTTTTCCAATAAAAAAAAATGTAGTCATTGTAGAAGTCTAGGAAAATGTAGACTATTGTAAAGAAGACAGAAAAAACTTAAAATTCCACTGCGTATAGCACTGTTGAAATTTTTTCCTAATTTGTGTGTACACGGACAAACACACCTCTCCAGTGCTGGGTACTGGATTTGTATTATAAAAGGGTGAATATGTACTGCACATGTTGTTTTATTGACTGCCTTTTAACATATCCAGAGCTTTTTCTGATTTGTTAGTATAAAGAATGCGATTTTTGGTAATGTGCTATGGCATCATGGAGGAAAACTATAATATGAATGTCCCATATCTGAAATGCTTGGGAGAAGTGTTTCAAATTTCTTTGGATTTTGGAATATTTGCATTACAATGGTTGAGCATCCCAAATCTGGAAAGTTGAAATCCAAAATGCTCCAATGAGCATTTTCTTTGAGCATCATTTTGGTGCTCAAAAAGTTACAGATTTTGGAGGATTTCAGATTTTTGGATTGGGGATGTTCTACCTGTATGTATGATACTATCCAGTTTTTGAACATTTAGTTCCTTGTTTGTATCTCTGTTGCCCTAGCACAAATTCAGGAAGTGAAACTACTGGATCAAAGGGAATAAAAATTTGAAAAGCTTCATTTTTGACCGAAAATAAAAGTTCCATCAGCAGTTTGAGAGTGCTCATTTCTCCGCATTCTTGCTGCCACTGAGTATTTAGATTTAAAAACAAAAATCAAAATGGTACCAGTTTTGTAGGTGAAAAAAATTACATCAGGGAACTAACATAATTGAAACAGTGGTTATTAATTTTGTAGCTGTGTGTTTGAAAATTTTGGTTTTTGTAAACCAACTTTTTGGGATAGTATTCTCTGATAGAACTTACCTTTTTTTTTTTTTTTTTGGTCCCCAATGGCATTTTAAGGCTAATTTCTTTACATTATTTTTTTTTTAAGTGTCTTCTATGTGCCAGGTGAAGGTTCTTTGGGGGAGGGGAGAGCTATAAAATGGGGTTTTACTTTTCATTTCACTTCATTAGATACTGCTTACTTTATAAAATCATAGATTTAGCACGAATTTTTAGTTTTAGCTGCTATGAGGCTTTTCAAATAAAAAATGTAGTTTTGCTGTTAAAACCAAGAATATAAGTTCTCCCTTCCTAAGTAATCCTTGTAAATTAATTCACTGTCCTGTGTCCATAGTTAATATATACTCAACAGTATAATGTGTGAATCAAAACAAATATCTTCTCCATGGAATGATCTTGAGAAGAGGTTATCAAGGATCTGACATGCACAATAAGCAATTCCTTGGCAGCTGTTAACTCATTAGGAACTTGGGAAAGACTAAGAGGCAGATAAGACACAGGGCTCTATCCACAACATAATTGAGTAAAGAACAGTTTAAAAAAAAAAAGAACAAAGTGACAAAAAAGTTTTAAGTTGGTGACTTAGGCATTAGATTCAAGAATTAAATATTAAAATGAGATTTGTAATTGAGGCAGTGAGCTGCATTTCAGCAAATTAGGCCCAGATGTTGTGAGGTTACCTTATTGATTTAAATATGCTGAAGTGATTTCATTGAGCCCCTGGAAAAGAGAACATGCATTCAGAAATTAACAAATATTTTATTCTTTGTTAGCTTCATATTGCATACTTATTAATATATAATTCTGGTAACTCATAAAAACTGCATTTTAGAGTCTCATTTGCCAATAAACTGATAAAGGTGGAGGAAGTAGGCAGAAAAAAAAAAATCCCTACATGTTTTCTTCAGAATTTGTATGGAGAAGATTCACAGATAATTATAGTATGCAAACTTTCTGCCTTCCTGCACCATGGGGGACTCATTGTAAAGGCAGCAGTACTGAATGGATGCATCTTTAATCATCTGGAAGTAAGAAATCCATTATTTTTCTAAACCAGACAGTAGTTGTCTGTTTTAATGGAACAGTTGGTTGGTTACAGCTCTTCAAGGTTTTGTTTCCCAGTACTCACTGCCCATAGATATTTGAGTTCCAGCTTTAGGGATTGTCACAAGTGAGTCAGAGTCAAAGAATTCAGAGTAGGAATTTGAGGTTGATTAATTTATTTTGGTAGAGGGTTTAACTAAGGGAAGTAGATGCCCTTATAGCAGATTCCCACAACTTGAGTGCTTGGAGTTTGTTGGATGCTTAGAAACTGACTCTTATCTACAAATCCCTAGGCAAAACTTCGGTATGTTCTGGTGCAACCTACCAAATAGAACAGAGTTGAGGATCTGCCACAGTTCTCTTTTTAGTAGAAAAAACAATGCTTCTTACCTTAGTTGAAAGGAGTAAAACAGTCTTTTGCAGAAGTTAACAGGACATTTTTACTGTCTTTTACAGTAACCAAGTATATGTTGGCTTTAGAGAAATCAGAGTTACGTTTTAATTTAGAATACCATATATAGAAAGCATTATGCAGGTTGAAAATAACTACTGGTAAAATGCTTGGAAAAGTTAAAGGAACCTCAGAGACGTTCTGTGGAAAAGTTAACTGGGGTAAAAAATATTGCCTGCATAATCCTAACCTAAGGAGTAATCAAAAACATTAAAGCAATCCAGGCCCTATATGCTGGTTATAAAATCTGTGAATTGAAGAAAATCTTAAGATGTTTTATTTGAAGTGGGAATTTTTAGGCCTTCATATATTTTATGTTCTTACTAAAAAATAGGGGAATTTGGTTTATGTTGCTCTCACTATGGTGGTCATTTAATGTTCTCTGATTGCAGTTCCATGTACTATCAACTATTTGAAATTTTATTCATGGACACAGAAACGCTTCATTACAGCTTATTCATTCATGAGATTTAAGGCTTACTCTTCTTTCCCTATGAGGAGAGCTTCTTATGAATGCCTTTTGCCTTTCTGGAATGCTTTGTTTGATCCAAGTTTAATGCCCTTGGAGTGCCCTTCCTGTCAAGAAAGAAAGGTGAGGTGAATCAAAGTGATGCCAGATAAGACAGGAATGTGTGCTCCTTGGTTTTGGCTTTGAAACTGTGACTATATACTTTACCTTTCTTATCCAAGGGATTAGGGAGGGCACTGGTAGACTTTTTCCCTTTTAGAGACAGTGAAATGGGGCTTGCCTACTTAATTCCTGAATTTGTAACTTGATTTTGGACATAAAAGGAGTTACCAAAACGATAAGAGACTGACATTTCCAGTTAGTCAAAACTGAGAAGAGAATAGTAAATGAAAACCACACCTCCTTTGTTTAATACGTTACCCTATCCAGAGGTTACCCTTTTTGTTTAAATTTGTTAAATTTTTGTTTAATTTTGTTACTCTACTTAAATTATCTGTCTAAAAGTGTTTCACTGTGCTGCCATTAATACTGATGGGGTAAAGGGACATGGGTTTTTTTCCCATTACCCCCAAAGTTAATGATTAACATATGGTCATTCCCCTGTGAGAAGAATGTCGATGGCTTTGGAAACTACATGGTAATTATTTAAAGTTTTATAAAGAAGTTTGGTGGCTATTTCATTCTGCTGGAAATGAGCCACGTGTCAGTTACACTTTCTGTGCGTTGGAATGTTCAGGTGTGGAAGGCAGGCACATTCTTCCAGGGAGGAACACAGTTCACAGTAGCTAGTGTATGTTGTATGAGAGCCAACAGGAAATCTACAAAAGCACTTTCTCCCGCACAGCTACAGTCCCGGCCTTGCTAAACCATTCGTTTCAGAGTGGCAAGCACGGAAGCATGGCTGTATACTGTGCAGTGGAACCTCAATCTGGGATTGGATATAGTTACAATGGGAGGGGAGGTTCAGTCTAGATTACGCAGTTTTTTTTAAAAAAGGAGATAATGTGGTTGATTGTTAAATACACATAGTTCGTAATGACCTAATTGAGTGGGTAGGTAAGGCTCCTACATAATGAAGAATTTCTTACAGATTTCATACGTTCTTAAATACAGCAAACATGACAAATTCTAGCTTATTTTCTTAAGTAAGCATATGTTTATAGTTCTATCAAGTTAATTTGCTTATTCTGTTATTTGCATAACTGAATCATGTAATGCCTGTGTATTGGTTAGTGGAATTAATGAAGTAGCAATCTTACTGTGCTGTAACTATTGAAAACAACTGGAAAACTCAGTTTTATTAAATTTTATATACAATGTTTTATGATTTTAAAAAATTTCTGTTAAGATTTTGGGGAGTCACTGAGGGAGTTTAACCATTTTTAGATTTCTCAGAAGGATTACTGATCACCAAATTAATTAATAATCTGGATTAATAACTCCAGAGAGAGGAGAAAGAATGAACGAAGCTATAAATTCTGATGATCCTTGATAGATCCGTGACCACAGAGAGAAGAACCACTTTACTGGAGTAGCCTAGGACCCCAGGAGAATAGGGCGTGGGGAAATGAGAACGTGGGCAGGAGGGCGGCTCCTGCACCGGCTCAGGGGGGCTTCGTGTCAGCAGTTTCACGTCCTGCTGGAGGTCCCTGAAGGAGAAGCCTTGGGAGAATTTCAGAGGCCAGATTCAGAGGGTGAAAGAAGGCTTGGGTGAAGAGCTCAGTCATGCGTGCATTCATTTGGTAATTGATGTTTGTTGACCGCCTCCTGCATGCCAGAACCTGCTGTCAGTGCTGGGATTGCACAGCGTACAGGAAGACAGTGCTGTGGTCTTCAGACAGCTTCCCTTCTGGAGAGAGGAGACAGCTAATAAACAACCAGGAAGTAAGCACACACAGTTTCAGCTTGGAAGTGCTGTGAGAAAAAAATACAGGGCAATGTGTTAGTGGTTTTTTTTTTGGTAGGGTGTGCATGGCCTCCTTCAGATTGAGTGACTGGGAAGGATTTCTAAGGAAGAAATACAAGGGCTGTCCGGAAAGTATCCAGCCATGTAACCATTCTGGTTATATTAACAATGGCTGGATACTTTCCCGACAGCCCTCCTATGATCTGGCACTTGAATGACAAGAATGAAGAGCCAGCCATTAGAAGACAATTTTTGATCAGAGGGAATAGAAGCACGGAAATACAAACAAGCTTGTATGGCTGGAAGTGTGAGATGAGGCAGGTGAGGTAGGCAGGGGGCAGGTCATGTGGCTTGGGGTCTGCACACCCCGGCGGGGAGTGGGCCTGCCTCACTACAGGGGGCACTAGTGTCTTGCCTGTCCTCCCTGTTCTGTGGCAGGTGCTCCTTCCTTTTTTCTATCTCTGACTGTCCTGCTGTCTTGGAAGTTTCATTACTGATTTTTAGCCCAGTCCAAGATTTATGCCTGGCTCCTTGGGGCCTCTGCGATATCCGGTAATCGCTGATGACAAGGAGAAAAGGAGGAAAATGCTCCTCTAATCTACCTTACTGCTCCTTTGAGTTTTGTTGGTATGCCAAACCAATCTTCCTCTCTGGTAACAGACTTTCTTTTGGATATAAACCCTTGAAATAAGATTGCTATTTTAACTACTTTAAAAAAGTCATTAAAAGTCTTCATGCATACACTTCATAAAAAACCATGTTAGAAACATTTACACTTTGTAGCAATTCAGAAGGTAAGTTAATAATATTTTGTAAGAAATCTTAGGAGGTATCAAATTCATATTCCTGCATTTGGGTAGGAACCTAGCTTTTCACAGCCCTTGTAAGGTCCCTTTTCTCCTCCGTCTGATACTAATACTTGTGTACATTTGGTGACTAAGGATTAACTACTATATAGGTATAAAATTTATGCTTTAATTTTGTTTAGTAATCGTGGTATATTCTAGGAGTGACTTCTGTTGAACTTGCTTAGTTTTAACCTGTAAGTCTGTAACAGCTTCTGAAAATAAATATTTAAAAATGTAGTTGTGACTAAATTTGATGAAAATAAAATAGATAGTATTGGAGGTGAAGTTGAACTAATGGCCTTTCTTTGTCCCAGGATTTTCTAATTTGATTTTTCCTAGTTTCCATTATCATTTCATATTTGAAAGGAAACTTTATAATGTCTTATACAAATAGCTCTTTATTTGGGGTTGGAGGGAGAGTTTATGACAGACCTCAACTGCCACTTTAAGCAGTATTGGTGCATACTGTATACATTTAACATTTTTTATACTGTCAGTTGAAATAACTTATTTCCATATGTATTAAAAATGTTGCAGTAGTATTCTAAACTTTTACTCTTCATGTGTCTAAACACTTCACCTCAGAGTGCTACAGAGTGCTGGTCACTTGTCTTTATAAGGGAGAGTCACCTCGTATTTACTATAAGTGATCTAAGTTCTGTTTTAAACACTACTCTCCTAATAATGTGATTTCTGTTAGCCAGTTTTTTCTCTGGAATAAGAAGTTAGGGATTAAGATGTCATACGTCCTTAATAATCTTTCTAAATCTTGATTTTTGCTTTAGTTTCTCAAGCATCAAAATGAACTTAGTAGTAGTAATTACCTTTATTTTTATACCAATTGCTTAATCCTTATATCCCATATATTTCCTACTTTTATACATGAGGAAACTGAGGCATGGAGTGATAAATTTCCGAAGTCACACATTTATTAAAATGCAGAGTTGAGACTGTTAACAGGCGTGCTGTAAGAATGATTGATTATATTGCTGAAAGACCAGTACTTGGAAGTAACAGACTTGGAGAACAAAACGTACATTCTCTTAATTCTTTCCTTCTCCAATTCTGAAATAATTAAATGATACTCTCAGCAGTGATTGGGGTGTGAGTGAGTCAGGGTCACTGATATGGTAAGGTAGGGTCAGGAGTGCTTTTTAAGCTTTCTCAGGGTTTTGTTGGCAAATCATTAACCCTGAGATTATATCACTGACCCTTGCTTTTCCTGATATCACTCATTTCCCTCACAAATCGGAAACACCCTATCAGAGTCCTGCTGGAATTTGAGTTAATGCAGCACATATTTCTCTACTGGGGGCCACTCTCAAGTGGAGGTTGGGATTTCAGGAGACTTGGGTTCCAGTTGTAGCTTTGATTCAGACTAATAAGCCACTAACAAGTCATTCACCCTCTGGACCTTGGCTGCCACCTCTGTAAGATTAGAGGTTGTACTAGACGATTTTTACTGCTCTGTTTTAACACTTGTTTTTTTCTGTCTCTTTGGTTTGATCATTGAGAATAACTAAATGCCATGCTTTGGAACTTATGTTGGGTTTGGGACTCTATAAAGTAGTGTTTGTGTAGGGGGTCCACTGCCTACTTGTACCTTTGTAAAGGTATTTGGGAGTGTGGATCCAGTTATGTTTTCTTCCCTTCCGAGGGTGAGGGGAGTGGTGGATAAGGACAGAACATTATAGCGATGACGGAGCATGATCACCAACAGTTATAAATGTAAATTCAGTCATATTCAGATTTCATGGTTATGTTATTATGTGCTGTATTCTTTGGATTTGTTAGCTTTACCTTATTAGACAACATCAGCTCCACTAAAGATGTCTTAGACTTTGTCTCTCAATACTAGTTACCTCTTTGCATGTCTCTTTGGAACAGATTAGGTTAATCTGCTGAATTCTATTTCTTTTTTGAAGACACAGATATGCCAGCCTTATTTCAAAATAGGCTTGTAAAGTGAACATCTTTAAAGTTCCATCAATATTTGGTTAAATTAATTGAAACTAAATTTACAAACATGTTGATTTTTTTCCTCCTTTTCCAATTATGTACTGAGATCATGTGGGAAATATTTGTTTATTGTCTTCTATTAATGGGTCTAGTTAGCAGTAAGTGGGTTAGTTTCCTGGGTCTGTGAATTATGGTTGATTGAGAATTTACCAAACTATAAAGTGATCATTTAAATGACACCATTTTTTAAATTTTTGAGTTTCAGATTATAACAAAAAGCCTGTTACAACAAATCAACCAAAGTAGTAAAATAAGTGGAAAAAATATATGATTGCTTCACTACCTGTTTCATAACTGGTTGAGTGAAGAGAGGCAGGTCCATCCAGGAGTTTAAGTAATTTCTTAAAAATCATTTTTAAAAATTAACTTGATAACAAAACATGCATGCTCTTTCTTTTGAACCTATGTACCTGATATCCTGTCATGAGCTAGAAATATTTGAGCTTTGGCAAAACCAAGTGTTTTAAGGACCATGCTATTTTTTTTTACATTTTGAATTTATATTTAGTTTTTGAAAAAAGCAGCTAATTTTCTAAATAAAATGTGAGGTGCTTCCTGTGTATGAGTAGAAAAACACACTCTCTTTCTCTACTGTATTCTCACAACACACTTCGGACACCAGATGTGTGGGTGTTTTTTCCCCACACATCAAACAAGCAAGCGATTTTGCAGTGGATACCAGCTGGGTGTCCCACACTACCTACCTGGAGATCATGTCAGACCCCACAGGTTGAGGGCTTAGTCCCACAAGGCTGTCCCTCACTTCACATGCCAATCGCAAGCCCCAGGAGGTTCTACCTGTACTTCTGAGTTGGGGTTCCCAAGACCCCTAATTTGCTAAAGCAGTTCACAGAACTCAGGGAAACAATGTACTTATGTTTACTGGTTTATTATAAAGTATCCAAATGAACAACCAGATGAAGCAATACGTAGAGTGAAGTCTAGAAGGGTTCCGAGCACAGGAGCTCCCATCCAGTGGAGTTGGGGTGCACCAGCCTCCTGGCACACAGATGTGATCTTGTCCACCTTCCTGGAAGCCCCCCTCCCTCAGTCCTTTTGGGTTTTTATGGAGGCTTAATTACGTGGCATGGTTGATTAAGTCATTGGCTGTTGGTGATCGCTGGAACTTCAGCTTCTTTCCCTGGAGGGGGCTGTGAGTTCCAACTCTGATTCCCCTGGGAACCAGCACGCATCCTGTGATTATCTAGGAACTTTCCAAAAATCACCTCATTAACATAAGCCATGTGTAGTTTGAAAGGGACTTGTTAGATAGCAAGAGACTATCTTTCACCCTTATTGCTCTGGAACTGTTCTGGAGCTGCTGAAGGCACTGAGGACAAAAGGCTAAATATTTTAACAAAAGATACTCTTATTGCTCTAGTCACTTAAGAAATGACAGAAGTTATAGGAGCTGAGAGCCAGAACCACGGAGGAAAACCAAGAAAAAAAATACATATCATACCACACTTCCATTTTCTTGAATTGCCGTTTAGTTCACTATTAAGTAAGATATGATATGCTTTTAAGGTTTCACACTTCCAACTAATTATACCTGTAATCAAGGAGCTTTTGTTTTATTTATTTATATTTTTATCTTCTCTGTTACATATATTTCAGTAATTTCTCTGATACATACATTTCAGTAAGAATGTATTTTTGAATACGTTTCTTCTAGTGGTTAATTTGATTATCACTTTCCAAATGTCTGTAGCTACATGATATCCTGTATTTATTTTTGTATTCTGTATCTTCTGTTGTCACTTTATTTTATTAATGGTTAGAAGTATTAAGGAAGAAAATATGTCACTTTTTAATGAAATATTTATTATTACCTTGTTAAAGAACAGCTCTGTTAAAGAACAACTTCGGGCTGGGTGCGATGGCTAACACCTGTAGTCCCAGCACTTTGGGAGGCCCAGGTGGGATGAGCTCTTGAGGTCAGGAGTTTGAGACCAGCCTGGGCAACATAGTGAGACCCTGCTTCTACAAAAACAAAAAACAAAAAAAACCCTTTGCCCTCAGTAGAGGGAATTAAGAACAAGGATAATATAAGAACTACTGTAGTTATTCTGTATTTTTAATTTTTCCTAGTTTCCATTTTTTTTTTTTTTTTCTGAGACACGGTCTCACTCTGTTGCTCAGGCTGGAGTGTGGTGGCGCAGTCATAGTTCAGTGTAGTTCCTGGGCTCAAACTATCCTCTCAACTCAGCCTCCTGACCAGCTGGGACGACAGGCACACACCACCACGCCTGGTTAATTTTTGTATAGATGGAGTCTCGCTGCGTTGCCCAGGCTGTTCTCAAACTCCTGGCCTCACGAAATCCTCCCGCCTCAGCCTCCCAAAGTGCTAGGATTACAGGCATGAGCCACCCTGCCCAACTTTTTTTTTTTTTTTTTAATGTGGACACATGACAGTTATTCGAGACTCACGATCTATTCTTATATAGTCTCTTAATGTCTCAAGTGAGAGTTAGGTCTTCATAGTCTCTAAACTGATGAATCTTTCTCTACCAGTTTTAACTCTGTTTCGGAGTACTTCATGAGATTGGCTTCCTGTTTGCTTAAAATAATGCAAGTTAGGTAATTTATATGTATGCACCATAGTTTTACCACCAAGAAGTCTTGGTTGCCATTGTTTAGCTTGTGAGCGTATACTCAATATTCTAGGAGATTTGTTGAGTCTTGATTGTTTACCTCTAATTTTAGAAGCCTGATACAACAGGGGTGTGCCCTGTCTTTTGGGATTTCAAAAAAATATATAAAATTAGGAATCTTCAGTTATGCAAGTATGTCACACCTTTCTTCATTAAAAAAATCTGAATTTAGAAAGCAGGTAAATTGGAGGATTGTATGTATTTACAAATTGATGGTTTTCCTTAACAATGATTCTTAAGGTTTAAATAATCAAATCCTGCAAAACGTTTAGGTTATCATTTAGGGAAATTTGACTTAAAGTGTTTCTTAGCGTACAAAGGCATACTAGAAGTTTCTCCTAAGTTATCAGTGTCGGTTGCATGAATTCATAACTACGTTAGCTTGACCTAACTTAAGTTTCTGAGGTTTTACAGATACTGGGTTTGGCAGCAAATTGTGTATTAAAAGTAGCTGAATGTTGCCTATAAATAATTCTTCAGTTTGCAAAATAATTTGAACTTCTAAAATTTAAAAGCTACTTTGTGGTTGAAATAGAATTTAATGGGGAAACAAGTTTTTTTTCATTTGATCAAAAGTGGGGGGCCGAGTGAAAGAAAATGCCACGTGCAAGTGGATGGGAAGGGGAGTTTATACAGGTCCGTTACCACAGGCGCCAGCAAGTACCTGGGATTTTTATTTGCTGCAGTTGGCACTCAGTTCACTTTCCTTTTTGCATAATTGAATTACATGTGGTTCTTAGGTTTTATTTTAAGAAAAACAGTTGCAGTTTTCTGTATTTAGAATCTGTTTTAGAGGAGCCTAAACAAACCTTAGAAAAAGGAAAACTTGCTCTTCTACCAGCCTTGTGCATTCTAGGACTCTGGAGACAACTGTCTCTTTGGCAAGAGCTCTGTTTATGCAGTGACCAGCGTGGTACTTGACTGCGGCAGGAGGGCTCTCATTCCATTCCTTCTTTAGCAAGGGAGTGCTTTAAGGAGTTTGGCATGAGGCTTAGTCATTTCGACTGACATTTTCATCATTGAATAGTGCCTTGTCTTCATACTGGAACATACTTTGCAATATAAATGCCTTAGGCAGTTGTTATTCAGCTTATGAAAACCTGTAAGTCACTCTTAGCTTTTAAAGGCTGCTTTTACATTTCTGAAATTCCGTAAGTTCTGCTGATACACTTTAGATTAACCCTTTATATGTGTTGGTTTTAAAAAATGCTTTTATATGATGCATATATATTTTTTCTTCTAGAAAAATTAGAAAATATTAACACAAAGAGGAAAATAAAATTCACTAATCCCTATAACCCGCCATTTTTCATGTATATCCTCTTCTCCCTCTTTTTTCCCCCCTCACAAAATGGAATTGTCATTTATTTTTAAAAATCAGGTGATTACATGTTGCATCATAAAATTCAGGCAGGAACTCATAACCTAAAAAGGGATTTATTTGGCCCCATGTAAGAGATAATTATAAAATAAATGGAAAATAATTTTTAAAGTAACTAGTTGTTAAAATACTATGTTTTATTTCTCTACCTGCTGGTCCAGGGAATAAGTTACTCTTTTATTTAACTGTCTTTCCCATAAGACCCCATCTGACTCTTCATTTCTTTAGCACCTTGTACTTGGCACATGGTAGGAACTTGTTCTGTGTTTGTTGAATGAATTAAAGCAGTTGTAAATCAGTAATGCCAGGTTCCAGATTAATTTCTAACAAGATCCAGCGTACTACAAACAACATTAAAACCTTGTATATGAAGAGGATTTTATAGGGTACAGTTTTTAAAAATCTGTTATTTTAGTTTTGAGGACTAGATTAAAAAGTCACCAAGGTTTCTTTTCTAAAGAGGAAAACCTAATTCTTTAAAACATCAATTTTGATCTGCCACAAACTTTTATAACTGGTTGATGATTTAGAATTCTGGATCTACCACCTACCACTTGGTATTTCAAAGATAATAGCGATGACTGTTCACAACTCAATTATGATATTCTTACAGTGGTATTCGGTATTTTTAGGATAGTGCCTTGTACCTAGTGTGTTTCATTTAATATAAATTTAGCCTTTGCATTGTAACATATAAAGATGATACAAGTATAGTAACTTTCTGAATAAAGAACAATGTTGGATTCTTTTTTTACATTCTTTTTTCTTTTTTATCCTAAATGGACTTAGTCGTGTGGGATACTTGAACTTCGTACAGGGATCCGTTTGGCCTGCCTTGAGTTGAGTTTATAATTTATGTCATTCCTTTCACCACGGACAAGTGCTGGTAAACTTTGGTTGATGTGTTGATTTTTTTCCACTAACAGTGATGGATTTATGAAGATCACCTGCACACACAGGCTTACAGGGAAGGAAGTAGGACTTGAGAGTCTGACAGGGCTGTTGAATCACAGTTCTGCCACCCCAGAGGAATAGCACCTTGGTGGTTGTAAGTGTGGACTCTGGAACTAGTCAGCCGTGTTTGGGGTTCTGGCTTCTCTGCTGCTAAAATTGAGTAACTTAGAACACCTCACGTAACTTTTGAGGTTTACAACAAGTTATTAGATGTAAAGCACCAAGATGGCTAACTGATTAATTCATTGGTTAATTTATTACTGCTACGATGATGAGTAGATAACTTTATACCAGTGACTTTTTAGCCCTAAGCCTCTGCTTTTGAATATAGAAATGGGGAAAGACCAGATTGATTGTGAAGATTGAACAACGTGGCACATATAAAGCTTTTGCCAGGTGTGCATCCAGTACATATAGAAGGTGGGACAGGTAATCAACACTGAAATTTTATATCTTCTAAAATTTAAAACAAACTGCTAGAAATATTGCCATTGGTATGTAAAATATATTCTCTGTATTTTAATGCTTCCAAAGGCTGGCCGTCTTATGTGTGTAGTTTTATCCAATTAATAGATATCCAAATGATAACTTTTGATACCCAGAGATGATCCTCTTTAAAAAAAGAGCCTATCCATAAAAGCCTTCATTAACAATATTAATGATTTTGATGTGGAAATCAGAACTTGGAATCATTCCTCAACAAAGCGTGAAAACATGGTTTAGCAGAGCTTGCCCTGGGAATGACTCTTTTGCAAAGCTAATGAAATCCCTAGGCTTGAAACATGATGCTTAAAATCTGATTATGAACTTAATTAATAAAAGTTTTAGTAAGTTTGCAAGTCAGAACGCTTCCTCAGCTCATTTTAAAGTTATTGCAACAATTTTAATTTGAAAGAGTTGATAGATATGTATTTTAATTAAAATGATTTAGAAGGCAATCTAAATGAAAAAACATAGTGACAGTTACTACATAAAAAACTTTCCCTTTAATTGTTAACTTATGACCTAACTCTGGGCATTATAATTACAGAATTTTCTAGACCTAAAACTTTGTAAGTAGTTACATGTCTAAATACTTGTAAGTGTTAATTACTAAAACTGTAAGAGTGTTCGTTGTTATACATCTACTCAGATTAAATGAAACAGAAATACTTGGAAGTGAAAGTACATCTAAGATTTAGAGGGAAAAATTAAACAAGAAGATTCTAGTGGCAGAACTTTTAAAGAATTGCTGGTACTATTTGGTGTTTTATTGTGTGCATTTTAAATACAGATTTTAAATCCATTGTTATAGAAGTATACAGATTAAAAAATATTTTAGTTCACTGGATTGATTTTATTGTCCACTGATCAACTTGTTTATTCCAGACCTTTTTTCTCTACACCTATAATTGTGTGTTTGATTTTTTTCCCTAAACAGCACTAGACAAAACTGAGATCATATATTAGGTACTTTATGCAGATTTATATTTTTCACCCACTTTGTATATCACTGACATTCTTCTATATAATTAATACACACATCTTTTTTTTTTTAAAAGCTGTGTGTGTACCACCATATATTAAACCAGTCCCTGTTGTCTCCTGATAAAATGGAATGTGCTTGTTTAACCCAGATTCCCAAGTGCTGGGAAAACAGCAAAACCAATTTTTTCCATCTGGCCACTGCATTTTTGCATTCCATTCGAGTCAGAACTTCTGGTGAAATTTGCTGTCTGTGTTCAGTTGCCCCTTAAGCTTCCCTCCAATAAAGGACAGCCAGAGACTCCTGAACATTTAGCATGATTATCTGGAGCCAGACTTTTGGGATTGAATCCCAGATCCCCACCAATGAACTGTGTGACTTTGGACAAGTTGTTTACAATGTCTCAATTTCTTCATCTGTGAGATAGGGTATGATCATGTTACCAACGTCTTAGGGTTTCAGTAAGGAGTAAATGAGTTGATACATATTAGTAAGAAGTGATTAAAATGGTGTCTGGTATATCAACAGTGCTGTAGATGCAGATGCTGCTATCATACTGTCGTCATCATTATCAGTTCGCTGAGTTTGCTGTGTTTCCAGATTACAAATGGCTTCTCCCAAAATGACACTCATAGCAAGTCATTACTTTTGAAAGATTGGGTCATGGTAATCAGTAACCTTGGTTCCTTTAAGCTGGAATATCAATTATACCTGATTTACTCTATTTTTAGCTGTAAGAGGGCAGAGAGGTATCTGTGCAGTACACTACTAAGAAGTACTAAGAATACTAAGAAGTATTGTACACCTAGCAGTTTGCTTGGCTCATGAGGGATGCTGCTTATTTGACTTATTTTCTTTTACTTATTTTGACTTTTTTTTTTTTTTTGGAGAGACAATGTCTAGCTGAGTTACCCAGGCTGGCCTGGAACTCCTGGGCTCAAGAGATCCTCCTTAAGGATCCTTGAGTTCCTGAGTAGCTGGGATTATAGGCACATGACACTGTGCCCAGCTATTTTGACTTATTTTTTGTTATCAAAAGCGTGGAATATTTACCTCATTCGTGTGGTCTCAAGCAATTAAAATTTTAATTATTCATATACATATATACATGCATAAATAGAACAGTCTGTTTTTAAAAGTACTGGAACTTTTTCTTTTTCTGCAAAATAAACTATTAAACATTAGTCTTTACATTTTCCTTATGTTTTATGACTGCCAGCACCAGTGAAGTAAACAGTAATTTCTTGTTTACTTCAGGTGAATGTAAAGTGTAAAATTTTAATTTTAGTACTGAAAGCATTGTTTCTGTGTCATTCCCTGATAAAGTGGGCTGAGTGGCCACCTAGAATCTTAAATGCCTTCAGCTTAACAGACTTGTCCTTTTTCATTTCTTCCTCTGTTTTTTGGTCAACAGTAATAATACAACTTTGCCGACTGACGGCAGAAGCAAGAACATTAAATGTATGTTTACGTACACGCGCAATCTATTGTGCTAATGTTTGTAAAAGAATTCAAGGGTTTTGATTTATTAGATAATATTGCATGTGAAATTGGTGTAGTTTTTTTGAAAGAGGGGCTAAATTTCAGAAATTTTGCTTTTTATATTAAACTCATTTTACAACTTTTCTTTTGTACACTAGGCAAAACAAGTAATTTTCTCATAATTTACAGTACATTTAAAGTTAAAATGCAGACAGATACATAATTTTTGAATTACATTGTTATTTAAATCTTTAGTTTTAACATAAAAGGTTTCTTATATACACATTGGAATTTCTCAAGGTATCATCAGGATGTGGAAATGAACAACATAAATGAGATGAAAACAAGTAAGTTCCAAAAACGGATTTTTCTTACAGAAGGAAAGGAACATTGATCTATATATTATAAGCTCTGATAGCCAACCTTTTAAAAAAATTTAAGTAGATTTACAGAAAAATTGAGCAGAAAGCACAGAGTTCCCATAGAACTCCCTACGCCTACCCCACACACAGTTTCTCCTGTTATTGACATCTTACATTAGTATGGTACAGATGTTAACAATTAAAGAAACAATATTGATACTTTCTTATTAACTAATGTCCATAGTTTATTCAGATTT
Organism: Daubentonia madagascariensis; assembly: GCA_023783475.1. Classification (NCBI taxonomy): domain Eukaryota; kingdom Metazoa; phylum Chordata; class Mammalia; order Primates; family Daubentoniidae; genus Daubentonia; species Daubentonia madagascariensis. The sequence goes on from JAKFHU010000760.1 coordinate 2,875,927, forward strand.
TCTTAGTTCTTGCCTAATGTACCTTCTTTCGTCCAGGACACCTTGTTATTGCGTTTAGTCGTCCGGTCTCTTAGGCTCCTCAGGCTCCTCTTGGCTGAGACTGTTTCTCAGGCTTCCTTATTTTTAATATATATCCTTTTTTCAACAGCTGCTTAAGAAGCATCCACTATTTCCCTTGAACAAAACAGATCACAAATCTTCGCCCTTAACAAATTTGCATTCTAATAGGGAGCTTATAGTCTACTTTTAAGATTTAATTTTATGGAAGAATTAATGTCTTTTTAGCAGATTAATATTTAATAGGAAAATTCTGAGACTTCTGATTTTTCCATAATTAGAAGAAAATATTGAATAACCATTTATAGATTAATTGCAGAAAAACAGGTATCATGTCTGTAATGTGTGGATGATATCTCTGTTGTTTTTAAGTGAATATTGTTTTTATATTTGGGAAAACACTTACTTCCAAAAGAGTTATTCTGTTTATGATGAGGACATGGAATTGGAGAAAAGAGCAGTAAGTCTGTTGTTGCCTGTAAGGAAAATATCATCAAAAATTATATTTCACAGTTAAAATTTTTCTTGTGATTGACCAAAGCAGATTTCGTACAATTGCTGCCTTAAGCAATTGTATGAAAAGTTAAAAAAAAAAATGTATGTGGCATGGTATATCAGAATGGAGGGTAGGGTTTGCCAATTTATGTTACCAGGTTGTTGCTGATTACAAGTATTGAATTGGAGTAGCTGAAGAACCAGAAATAATAAGGTTTTGTTGAAAACTTTGGCATTAAGGCTTGATAGAGAGCCAAGACCTGTTAAACAAAGAAAATAGGAAAATTCCAGGAAGAAAGGTGTTCTGTGGCCATGGAAATTTGAATCAGTTAAATTATTTTTGGCAGACATGTTACCTATAACTTTATTTTTGCCTTGAAGATTACTGTGTTGAAATCATCTTGCTCCACCTGTGTCAGTGGAGGAGTGCTGGCCTTTCCTGTTTATTCAGGGATAATATTCATTAACAGCGACATAGCCATCAGCGGTGGGTGGTAGACTTAGTTATTCTAGTTATTCTTGGAAACCATTATTTACTTTTGAGCCATCTATTTGAGCAACCCCAAAACCTTTGAATAATCAGGCTATGGGAAGACAACATCAGTACCTGTTTAATTAAATATATGGACATTAATGAATCCGTCTATAAAGAAGTTTTGCTGTGAGCTACATTGTCAACTACATTGGTCAAGCTCCTTTAGAAATTTCCTGTTTTTTCCCCCTTCAGTCTAGTCCTTCCACTGTATGCATATTTAAAATCAGTTTCCATAGTGACATCTGGTGGTGGTTTTGAAATCCTGGAGACTATGTTTGGAATGATAAATATTTTTACTTAATAGCTCCAAATTTCCGGGTTCCTTCAAATTTTTCAGATTATTAACAACTCTTCCTGAAAATGTCTTCATTGTATTCTCAAGACTGGAAAGGTAGGCATTTATTGCTTCTGTAATGCTTCATTAAAGCAAAGGGGTGATTCCTAATAGCACTGCTGAGTGGTACATATAACAGGCTTCTCTAAACTTGCCTTCTCTGCTCAGAATATGCATCATAGCATCACACAGCAGCATCACTACTTGGTCTCACTGCTTGTGCGTTGTAGCCTCCTGACACGAAATGGGGGTGGTGTTTTCCTGTCATCCCTCTCACTGGCTTTGATGCTTGTGGAACCTGGGAAGGCCTGGGCTACCACCTCTCCTTCTCTGCAGCCTGGGCTCCCAAATCCGCTGGTTGCATCCTATTGCTGCCTTTTCAGAAACTGAAAGAGGAACTGGGAGGGAGGAGCAGAGCATGCATGCACACACACGCCCCCCCCCCCCCCAAAAGATGAGGTGTTGTTTTGAGTATATGTTAAAGAAAAATTTCCGTAAAAACCATAGTTTTTTCTGGTTTCTTATTTTTTCTCCAGGAAGAGTGAGTTTATAACCCACTTTGCAAAATGTAATTATTGAAAGTTGATTGGTAGACATTTCTGGATTAAGAGAAGTAAGAGTGAGGATAGAGTTTTGAGAAGGAACACAGTTGTTTGAGTCACATCCAGTGATGGCCAGGAGTTTTTAGTTTTATTTTTGGTTTTTTTTTTCCTCTGTTAAAGGTACTAATCAGAAGACTTCTTAATGGGAATTTGCAAATCTATTTCTCTTTATGGGATTAAGGTAACTGCTAAAGTTACGGAAATCAATCTGTGATCCGTAAATGCCAGTCGTGGCTTTAGGAAGGATTGGTAAAGGAAGGATGCTAAAGTGTAGAAATAACCACCATAGTGACTTAAAGAGTAAGCACTCCTTCTGGCCAGACTTCCAGGTAGCTGGTGTGTTGGTCACCTCAGAAGCCAGGACTCCTTTAAAGGACGGCTTCAGTCCTGATGACCCCTGGTTAAGGAGGTACCTCACTCTCGATGCTGAACTCTGCCTCTTTAGCTTCCTAAAGTTGGACCAATCATTTCAGCTTTCTTTAACAAGGGTGTAGCACTGGAGGATTTCCAAGGGTTCCCAGTCTAGTTCTTGATTCTGAGATGACTAGGGCTAGATCTGCTACTGGTCTTTCTTCCCAGATTATTGGGACACTAACCTAGCCTTTCCCAGACCTTCTTCCTGCCTTGGATTCAAGATGGGAAGCTTGAGGCTCTGACCTGTGATCTCAGGCTAGTGCCATATGCCTGCTTTAGAAGTTTCTGCCTGGGAGTCTTGAGGAGATATATCTTGCAACTGAGAAGACAACAAAATAACCCTGCATACTTATGGCTTCTTTCCACCCACTTTATGTGTGTATGATGGTTTTCTGCAGTTAATAGAATAGCGCTTAGGTACTATACCCCGAAACTCTGTGACCAAGCAGAGTCCTCAGATGCTCTCCTCTACTTCATTGTCCTTTAGGCATGAGGGGCACCCTTATTTCAACATTTGAAAACTCCTTGTAGCTGTTTGTTGTGGTAATAGCCTGGCTGTGCCCCCCCAACACCCTTGGTGCTGTGGAGTGTCTGATGGTGATGCAGTGGGTGATGGTGATGCAGCACAGCCTGCTGGGGAGACCCCGAGTTCTGGAGTCAGACAGTCCTATTCAGATCTCCACCCCACTACTTAACTCTTGACCGAGGCTATGTTTCTTAACCACTCTAAGGCTTAAGCAAGTTTCTTGATTTATCCAAGCTTTTCTTTTCCTCATGTCTAAAGCTGGGATGAAAGTCATACAACTTCTTTATTCTTTAAATGATTTAATGCATGTAAGTCATCTAGTGAAGTGATTGGCGTACAGTAAACACTTGTTAACGTTCTTATGATGAATGTGAGCATTTGGGTTAGAGGAGATTATTCAGTATGCCCTCCTTTCCCTTAAGCAGCTGAAATTCCCTTTATTTTATAGTTCTCTATACATTGTATTAAATAATTTTTTTTCTTTTACAAGGGTATAATAATTAAAATACCTCAAAACATAAATATCTTAGCAATCACTATATGGTATTATAAAAGTACATAATTTATGAGTTCATGAAATAGGAACGTTGGACATCTGACACATTAATATTTACTGTTTCAATTGTTAATTAATACAATCCTAATTTTCTCCCATATTTAAATAGAGCCACTTTATTTTCTCACTTTTCACTGTGGCTAATATCCAGAGCTTACCAAGATGCTGAAACCTCCCTCCTGACTGTGGCTAGGGGGCATGTAAAGGAGGGTGTGGTGCTGCCCTGGTACCCAGGAGACGGGGAGAGAGGGGCAGTGCCCAATAGAAGACGTCTCACAATTGTGTGCTGCGGTCTGGACACTTACAGACCAGACTAGAAATAGAACACAATGCAAACTAATAGCTGTTTTTATCTGTGATTGTAAACCTCATAATATATGTCTGTTTTATATTTCTTTTTCCCCTTTTACCTTGATACTAAAGAAGGCTATTGCGTGTGGATAAATGCTGACATGTAAAACAAATGGATGAAATATGGAGTTTGACTTGTCTTCTGAGTTATCACATTAAGTTTTGTGTACTCCATTTTTGTCATACTAATTATAGGATTGACAAGGAATTTTGCTGGCACTGAAGTCAGAGATTTATGGTGTCTAAATTCCAGCTCTGCCATTTACTATGACCCAGAGAAAGCTCCTGATCTCTCTAAATTTGAGTTTTTCATCAGTGAAATGGAGATGATAGCACCACAAATATAGGCAGGTTGGATATAAAGATTTATTGATAATGCATGTAAGACACTTAGCATAGTGCCTGGCATGTAGTAAGCATTGAGCAAATGGTTTTTAAATACCTATAAATCACATTTAGAGGTGCACATTTTTAAACAGTGGATAGCGGCATGAATTGTGTGAGGATTAGACCTCCAAAGAGGCGAGTAAAGGCACCATGTACCTGTTTTCTTGAAATTTTCTAATAACACTTCACCTGTCAAATGAATTTTATTGTATTTTGATGAAGTTTTGGAACACAGAGGAGTGTGCATACATTGGTTTATTAGTATGTAATCTTCCTAAAGAGGACAATCTGTTATCCCCTGACTTCCTTTGTACCAGTGGATGGGTGTGATGAATTAGAGAAACAGGGAAAAATTATTCTTCCAGACTGCAAGCAGATATAATTTTACCAGTTTAGCAAATGGATTGAATATGCATAGATTATGTTTGGGTCAGAGAAAAAGGGGAGTGTGTTTGACTTTATCTTCAGTTGTCTGCTGTATGGAGAGACCGTTAGCTTCTTTTTATTTAGTTCTGAGGCTTTGTTCCGTATTTCTAGAAGTTGTATTATAGATCCTTTTGGGGGGTTCAGTGAGAATTAATGATGCAATAGTAAATAATTATAATGTGTCTGAATGGCAATAAACATTCATTTTATGATAATTTATTTCATGTTTTGTTACTTGGTTATGTTTTTAACTTTTAAGTTATAAGCCTTTTTGGGAGTGTTAGATATGATTATCTTCCACTCAAAATAAATGAGTTTTCCTGATATTAACAACCTAAAATAAGCAAATAGTTAAATTTAAGTACTGATCAAAAATATGAAATACATATTTATTTCTGTCTGAGAAAAATAATTTCATATCTGAGTATAGATAAAATTGATACTTGTTATTTTTCTCATAGTATTTTGCATCGAATGGGAAACTTTAGTGGTTCTAGAGTTGTCCGAGTTCAGGAGTCCAACCTGGGCCATGGTTGGTGTTTAACGCTAAAAGTATCATTAGCTCAGAATGATCAGTCCATGACAAAAAAGACAATGGTGTATTTTGGGAGCCAAAGGGCAAGATTACACCGTGAATAAAAAGGTGGGATTTGCCGAAGAGAAATGGATATTTCCACTTTTACTCACAATCCCTGTCAGTCCTGGGATTAAGTATGGTTTTGCCTGGTTTCAGCGGCCAAAACGTTAGGTACTCTAACCCTCTTCTTGTAATCATATGACTTCATCTCTTGCCAGTTGACTTAGTAAGAAATGTGTCCTAGTTTGGGTCCCAACTGAAGACTTCCCTGTACCAGCTGCAGTTAGTATATTTTTTCATTTCATTCACTATTTAATAAATAATTATTGTGCTTTGTGTAAGGTGCTAGGGATACTGGCATTGAGAATGAAGTGACTTCTGCACTTTGGAGTTTATAGCATAATTGGAGAATTTATATTTTTATAGCACACTGGTTGTCTTCCTCTTTGTTTGAAGTGATTAAAAGAAATGGAAGAGAATTGAGCAGTCCATTCTTCTGGAGTTTGAAAGGCTAGGCTCTGTCTCCTCAGCTGCTGTGAGAAGGGGTGTGTGTACAGGCTAAGCCGTCTTGAGGAGTATTGCTCCGGCCTCTTTCCTTTGATGGTGGCAGTACTGGGTCACAGGAATGCAGTGAGGGGAGCAGGGACGCTAGACTTCAGGGACTCAGATCCGGGCTGTGGCTCTGGTGTTGTCCCTGGCTTCCTGATTAGCTGCTTAGAAAGTCAGCAAATCTCAACCAACCATAAATTTCACCTTTGGACAAATGAAGTATTGGACCATTAGATAATCTCGTAGTGCCCATCCCGCTGGCTTATTTTGAGACTTAAGTGAGAAAACATTTTTAAAGTGCTCCAAATAGTGCCTGACACCTAATTATAATAGTAACAAATACTTTTGTAGCCTGTATTATGTGCCAAGTGTTGTTCTAGTTATTATATATGTGTATTCGTTTAATCAACCTATGAAGAACAGTTATTACCTCCATTTTATGGGAGAGGAAACTGAGGCACAGAAAGGTTAGATAACTTGCTCAAGATCATGCAACTAGTAAATGATACATAAGCCCTCAATAAGTCAGAGTTATTATTAGGCTGACACTTTCTCAAAGTGGCAGTTTTTGCTGTTGTTGCTAACACCCTACTTGACGTTTTTTCTTCTTTTTTCTCTCTAGGTGTCATAGAGACTTCCGATCGACTGGACCGTGAGTCGACCTCCTGTTATTGGCTGACAGTCTACGCAACTGATCAGGGTGTTGTGCCCCTTTCGTCATTTATAGAGGTCTACATAGAGGTTGAGGATGTCAATGACAACGTGCCACAGACATCAGAGCCTGTTTATTATCCAGAAATAATGGAAAATTCTCCCAAAGATGTATCCGTGGTCCAAATTGAGGCATTTGATCCAGATTCTAGCTCTAATGACAAGCTGATGTACAAAATTACAAGTGGAAATCCGCAGGGATTCTTTTCAATACATCCTAAAACAGGTATGTGTTACTGCTATTATATGAAACGTCCATGCTGATACTTTCCTATATGGGAAAAATTAGGAATTAGCATTTATCTTTTGCATACTTCAGTTTTTGATAAATTATTGTCCTTTTGAGTTATTCAAAGCAAGCCTTTATTTTCAGATGAAAATTTAGTCCAAGTGTATGTTTTTCCTCTGAGTTTGCTTTTATAAATCTATTTTATGATTTTGCTCATTGGTAGAGGTTCGCTTCCAGGTTAAAAAGCAAATACTGTTATTTCAGTAATAGCTCCTAAATTAGTGATATATCTTAAACTTACAGCTTAAGATATAACTTAAACTTACTTAAATTCTACTGCTGTTAAGAATTTAAATTTTCTTAACTCAGCTTTTTGTAAAGAATATCAAAAGAGTTTATTTCACAATTCAGTAGTTTTTTAATGTTTTAAATTTTTCCCATAGAGCAGTGCTGTAATCTGCAGGTGGCAGGGAATGGGGACTAAACAGTTTTCACACTGGGACTGGTTACTTTCTTAAACTGATGCATCCATATTTTTCCTCCTAACTTTTTTGTCTTCTCAATGTCGTGACCCCCTGGCTTCCAAGAAGATAGTTCTGTGACCCCAAAATCATCTTCCAAAATCCTTATAAGCTTCTAATCTTCACTTTTTTACATTGGACACTGTATTATTTTTTTCTTAGTTCTTAGTTCTCTCATACTATTTCACCAAAAAATGTTCAGTGTAGCTATCATTTTGTTAGTGATAACTTAGCCCTCCTTTTTGCTATGAAAACTTCACATGTGGAGTATAGTACACTGTGATTTATTGATCAGAGTTAAAGTTTGAACCACCATCTGTCATTGAGAGGACAGTTTATTTGTAGGCAAATAAAACTACTTATCAAATAGATTGCTGGCCTTAAACAAAGATGATGTGCAGTTATTCAAACATTGTTGGTAGAATCTAATTAACAGAAAATTCTGAAGAGAGAGATATATTTAGTACTTTATATACCTTGATCATGTCTTGCTTATTATGTTTTTCCTTATTCTAGGGTAATTGGTCTGTTCAGTTATTGGGATATCTATTTGAGAAATAATATACAAAAACCAAAATTAAGGAAGCAGCCTCAGCTTCTTTGCCAGTCTTTGCTATCCCCTTTTTTGGTGTCATTCTTATTTCCTAATTTCTTTTATTGAATTTAAAAGGAAGCAACTCTTAAGGTGGAAAGAAGCTTGAGTTTAGTATCTGTGTAGCAAATGCTTATAGGAAAGATAGAGATCATGTATGTATGTAATATTTTGTTTCTTGGAAAGGATGTTAGAATGTTAGTTTTTAAACCTTTTGTCAGCATATTTCAACCTGACATTTATAAAAACTTTCATGATTGTTAAAAGTAAACATAAATTTAAGGTTTATTTTGAGTGTATTTGCATTTACTTTTCGCTTTGAGACAATTACTCTCTAGCCCTCTGGGCAAATTCTGATGTGTTCCTCTGATGGAGAAAGGAGGGGTGTTGGATTCTTAGAAAACTGGTAATTGATTATTAAGACTGAGCCTTAAAAACATTTATATAGGAGAGAAATTTATAGGAGCTGAGAGTTTTTTCTTTTGGACACCTTAGGAGTAGAGTGCAGGACCCTGGGCCCAAGAAAAGGAGCTGGAATTAAGACAAGAACCTGCAAAACTTGAAAAAGCTTCTGTAAATGATTAATGAAAGACTCGTTTTAGCAGTGTGGTTGTACATTATTTTTACTGCACAAGTGTTAACTAGGTTCACCTGTCTTTTTTGTGAAATTAAGTGAAAGAGAGCTAAGAACTAAGAGCTAAAAAATTATGGGGCATTATCAGATATAAAATAAGAAAGAAGTTTATAAGAATTTTGGAGGAGGATTTCAGAATCCACAAAGTATGCCTTTCTGGTGGTGGTCACAGATCTGGAGAGAGAGAGAGAAATCTAGAAGTAAAAGCTTTGAGGTGGTGTGAGTGTGAGGGGAAAAAAAAAAACCACTCAAAATAGTTTATCTCCTGTTCTCTTCCCAAACTACAAAAATCATCAACACAGATTTCTGTGACCAAATGTGGGGGGTTTTCCCCACACACCAAGCAGCGGACACCAGCCGGGTGTCCTCCAATTTAATTCAGTTCTGATGCTGTCTGCCTGGAGATAGCCTCAGATCCCACAGGCTGAGGCTCAGTCCCACAAGACTGCCCCCCTTCAGACACCAGGCACAAGTTTGGGCCTCCGGAACTTCTGACCGGCCCCAAGTTGGGTTTCCTATGACTCCCTCTTGTGGTCCGATTAATTTCTTCGAATAGCTCCCAGAACTCAGGGGAACACTTCAGTTTACTGATTTATTACAAAGGGTATTTTAGAGCATACAAAGAAACAGCTAGACGGAGAGGTATGTAGGATGAGGGTCCCTAGCACGGGAGCTTCTGTCTCTCAGGAGTTGAGGGGCACCACGTGGATGAGTTCTTACTCATCCTCCTGAAACCTCCCGGAAGCTTTCCATACCCCATCCTCTTGGGCCTTTTATGGAGACTTCATTGGCTAGTCATGATTGACAACCATGTAGAAATGTGATTGAACAAAAAGGGTTTGATCTAATGCTAGCAGAAATAGGGAAACCCAGCAAGGCCTGTCTGTTCAGATGCTTCTTGGCCTCTTGGTGCAGCATTTCTTCCTCCAGGGTGTGTGGCAGGACCCCTTCTGAAATGAGGGTCTTATGACCCACAATCAGATTAGAGTCCTGCCTCAGGCAGGTGAAAGGAGGGCAGCAGAAGGTCAGAGAGAGAGAGACAGGGAGAAATTCTGTTTCCTCTAAGGCCTGCTTCTGAGGCCTAAAGTGCTCCAACATTGTAACACAAGACTAACAAGGGTTACAGGAGGTATGAGCCAGGAACTGTGGTTGAAAACCTGTATGTATATATCATAATATCACAGGTGGTAATTCAAGAACGTAATATTGTTATGTATTGTATCTGTATTAATATTGTTGGATGCATTAGATTTAAAAAATGTTTTCGTTTTTCTTGTGTCTTCTGTCTTTTAGATTAGATTAAGGCCTCTGTGGAGATGGGGGGCAAACAATAAATGTCCTTTTGAATGTCTGAGCAAACAGTGTAGGTCTGGGCATAACATATATATGAGGAGAAGGAGGAGAAAGAAACTTTAAGAAAGTTACATAGATTGGAGTTGTGGCTCCCCTTGGGGCCTCTGAAGTGATGCCATCCGGGCTGTGGTCTGACAGCTCTTAGAAAAGATGTCAGCAGGGACTTCCACACTCTTCCTTGTCTCTAGCAACAATAAATCCCCTCCAGGAGCCCACAGCTAGCTCCCAGCCCTGGCTGGAGGGCACGTGCATCTGCTGGCAGGACAACAGGAGAAAATTCATTAGGGTGTCCAGAGAGGTTTTCTTTTTTGATGAGTCAGAGGCAGATAATAGTGGAGAATAACTGTAGTTAGTACACAGGAGTATTTGTTGTGAAGTATGTTATAAACTGAATGCTTGATAAAAAGTCTGATTATTCCGCAAATCACCTAAAGTCTCTAAAGATCAAGAAATAACCATATTTTAGCATGGGCATTATTAAAGAGTATGGTAAATGTAGCTTCACAAGATATGTTTCTAGATAATTCTATTCCCTCAACACAATAGAAAATTTGGGCGTGATCCTCAGAGTTCATAGTGTACATGCCTCATCTTCACAACTTTTAAAGCAGATTGGTGTTTAATAGGTAAGCCAGCATTATGGGGGATTTGATTGTGAAAGTGCCTGTGATTTACTGACCCATAACCACCTGGAGGCCCTAAATCATGTTACTTAATAATTAATGGCTGAGAGAGAAAATTACTGGGCTGGAAGTTAAGAGGTCTGAGCTGTAATGAGGCTTTACCTCTGGGATCTGGGGGAAAACTGGCTTCCACATCCTTACGTTTTGTGATTCATGATAAACCGTATTACACTTCTGTTAAGACTTGTGTATACAGAGTGCAGAGCCATCCAGAGTTATTTATGGGAAAGGTGCCACAGGCTCTTCCACTTGCAGGTCCTTCAGTTGCACTATTAAGTATATAAGACAATCAAGATTTTAGTAGATTAATAAATTTGTACATCTCCTTTGGATAAACAAATTTGACAGAATAAAGAGGGTCTACTTGCTTCTTAGTGGCAAAGATAAATTTGGGCCCCTGGTGATTATCATAAATGTCCAGCAGATTAGAGAAAACCTAAATTCATCATTCAAAGCATTTGTTTATGCATCAAGTACAGTCATGTGTCACTTAACAACAGGGATACATTCTGAGAAATGGGTCATTAGGTGATTTCATTGTTATGCAAACATCATAGGGTGTACTTAAACAAACTAGATGGTACAGCTAGGCTATATGGTACAGCCTATGGCTCCTAGGCTACAGACCTGTACAGCATGTGGCTGTACTGAATACTGTAGGTAGTTGTAACACAAGGGTAAGTATTTGTGTATCTAAACACATCTAAACATAGAAAAGGTAAAATAAAAATACAGTGCTATAATCTTATGGGGTCATAATTGTATATGAAGTCTTTGTCCGAAGTGTTCTTATGTGGCGCATGACTCTGTTTACTGAGCTTCTACGCTATATACAGCACCTTAAGAGAGGCTTTGAAATTTTGTAGTCTACAAAAGTGAAATAGCAAAGAGAAACAGGTGTGTACAACAGAGTGTGGCACAGGCTCTGATAAACGTGTCTGCAGAGAGTGGGAAACAGACTGTCATGGTGGGTATAATTAGGAAGAGGAGGCCCGTTGGGAAAGTTATTGGGCTGATTTTGAAGGTGGTAAAAATAGATTGATGGAGAGAAGGTAGGGGACACTGGTCATGTTGGGGTACAATTTGAAGAAGTGGTGAGAATTAGAGGCCGAGAGATAAATTAGGTGAGTGTACGGGAAATTGCAACACTATCAGGCATGTCTGTCCAGAAAACCTTGAACACCAGAATAAGTGTTAAAGATAATGTTTGTTGTTTTTATAAAAGACCTATTTTAGAGAGTCTACATATAATCCCTTGGAACATTTTGTATAAATTTAAATCAGATGACCTCATTAAAAGTCATCTCAGTACCTTTTTCTTCTTTCAAAGTATGATAAAATATTTTAGAAACCAAAACAAAAGTCCTTCCTAGGACTGAGTTCAGTGATCTTATGAACTTTGGGCTCTAAATGACAAGTTTGAATGAAATTTTTGGAATGTTTTTTGTCTTCCAGTCAAAGTTTTTGTGCTAATTATAGTGTCAGGAGCTGTCTTCTACATCTCAGACATTTATTATTTTATTGTTTATAAGTAGGATGGCAGTGGGTTTTCTTTTTTTAGGGTGTTACAAGCAAAGGATTGTATTCGTGTTCTTTCTCTTGATATGTATACTTTTGTTGACACTGTAAATTTTTATAAAATTTTGGGTTGGTTATGTCCAATATCACGGTAAATTTGCTTCTTTTAACATAAATTGTGCAGTTGCTCAAGGTGGGAGAGAGACAAGAGCATAGAATGTCAGATTGTTTGGAACCTCAAGGGCGCAGCGCAGGTCCGGCAAACCGAAGCGTCAACAGCTTTGTGGTATGTCAAGGCCAGAGAGGAAGGGGAGGCCTGAACAAAAGGGACTAGTGTGAGCTTCTCAAGTCTCTTTATCCGCAAGTAACCTCAGGGAGCTGGCACCACCCTTGCAAAGTGTCTTTGCAGTTACTAAGTTAATCAGTTTGAACTTTGAGGAATGGTATGCATCTTACCATTGGCAGATAATTTTGAAGTGTTACTTTTAGGCATGTGGGTGCTTTAGAAAGGACCACAGTCTTATTCTTTTATCCGTATGTTTGGTAGTTTCCAAGTTTTTGTTGCAAACCAAGTATTGCTTTTTATTTTTAAAAAGCTTGTTTGAGGCATAATTGACATATGACAATCGCACATATTGAAGACTACAATTTGTTAAGTTTTGGCATTTCTTATACACCTGAGAAACCATCACCACAATCAAGCAACGAACATCTCCATCATTCCCAAAAGTTTCCTCACGCTTCTTTGTATTCCCTGCCACCATCCCCATGCAACCACTGGTGTGCTTTCTGTCACTAAATATTTGTTTGCATTTCCTAGAATTTTATATTAATGTACTCATGGTATATACCCTTTTTTTCAGTAAGGCTTCTTAGACTTTTTCTGAAAAGACTTCTTATACTTAGCGTATTTATTTTGAGATTCATGCATGTTGTAGTGTATATCAGTACTACATTTCTTTTTATTGCTGTCTGTTGCTTGAATAGATACACTATAATTTCTTTATCCATTCACCTGTTGATGGACATTTGTATTGTTGCCACTTTTTGGCTATTTACAAGTAAAGCTTGTATAAACACTGAGTACAAGTCTTTATATGGACATATACTTCCATTTTTCTTGGATTTCACACGGGAGTAACTATCTAGAAACTGTCTCAAGGGAGTAAGCTGGGGCAGTCATAGGTCTCACCTTGTTTGTTTCTGTCTCTCAGGAATCATTATCTTTCTTTGCCTGATGTCTAGTGTCCTATAAACGGTTTCATTTATTTTGTCTTTAGTAGTTTTATGTTAGAGCATAAATCTGACCCCCTGACTAGAACTAGGTGGTCAACTGTTTTTTAATGAGAAAAAAAAAGCTTTTTCAATTTCAGAAGTGCCATAAATATGTATGTACTATAAAAACCTCATTTATTAAATAGTGAATCTTCTTAACCAAGGTTTTTGTGTTTTTAAGGAGTAAAAATTAAAATTCCAGATTTACTTTAAATAGAAACTTAGCAATATCCTGGGTATGTTTCTGGAGTTTGTAGAAATATGGATCAGCATACACTTCATATGTCTCCAAAATTGTGCCATTGTATTGTACCTAATGCCCTGAATGGCAGTGCTGTCAAGTTCTAGCTGGTCCTCCTTCGTCAAAATACCATTCATTGTCCACATACTTTGCTTACCAAGACTGGAAAGTAGATGTGTGTTTGTGATGTGTGCACACACAACACACCTCATAAATTAAGTTACTTGTTTTAAATAGGTAATGTAGTACAAAATTCAGAAGGTACAAGAAGATATTCAGTGAGATATTTATCCAGTTCTCCAGACACTCAGTGCCCTTCCTTAGTGCATTAATTGTGTTTTCTTATTTCCCATCTCTTGATGCTCTGGCTTAGGAGGCCTCACTGACTGGGGAGAGGCTGCCCCTCCCAGGTCTAGAGACAGCTGGTGACTCGCCCCAAAGTGTGCTTTTCATATGCAGACTAAGCACCCAGAGCCCATTCTTCAGACTACCTTCTTTATCACGCTAAGCAAGCTCTGTCCCTTTGCCCTGCTCAGGGCGAGGTACCTGACTACTAGGGACAGCTCCTGTGTCCCAGAGCCTCTCAGTCCAAAAGCTCTGTCCCAGGGCTTTGAAATTATTCAAACCAGCCCATCCTAAACCTGCTTACTCTGCCTTGCCTAGCCTTTTGGAAACCACAGTCAAGGCTCTTGCCCACACTTTCCGCTGTTCCTTCTGCTTCTGGAGCGACCCCTGGAGCTTCCCTGTGTGGCCCTGCACTGCCTTGTCAGTGTTTGGAAAAATCACTGTAGTATAGTTATTTTAATATTGTGAACTTGACACAATATTGTAGGAATATATGTGCATATACATGTACCTTTCATTGCCCATTTTACTAAGCCACCGATTTTACCTGTCTAATAAATGTGTTACTTTTTACCTCTTCTCACTCATTGATATACATGTTCCTCTTTGGGAGCCAAGTACGCGTTAGCCTTTTGTGGCTAAAGATGAATTCATCAGAAATGTATGGTAAAGCCATGTGTGGTGGCTCGAGCCTGTAAGTTCCAGCTTCTTGGGGAGGCTGAGGCAGGAGGATCACTTGAGCCCAGGAATTTGGGAGCAGCCTGGGCAACATATCGAGACCCTGTCTCAAAAAGAAATGTGTAGTAAGTAAAGGTAGGGCATCCTTTTTGAATATATGTGTACGTTTGTGTATGTGATTTCTGTGTGTCTACATGTGCATATTAAAAGGGTTTAGGCTCTTTGACAACTGCCCCATCTATTTCTGTCCACTTAAAATTTAAAATAGTTTAAAACTATTTTTAGGCTGTTTCAGCTTAATGTTTCTTAGCTTTTCATTTATCAATTTTGTAGGGTTAAAATTTCGCATATTTTGGAGGGTGATCCTCACTCTAAATCTCATCTCATTATTGGATGTGGAGCACCTTGCGCTGTTGGACTCTTGTAGGTCCTGCTGGTTCTTTCTCTGAGCAATTTCCATCCTCTATCTCAGGCCTGTTCCCTTTGAGAGTTGAGCTTGAGGGACAGCCAGAGAGAAACCAGCAAAGCCTAGTTTTCTTCCTTTTGCCATCTTTATGTCTCATTCTCTGATCCACCCTTCTGCCTTCTCTTGGCATCACTTTTGGGTAAGGCTGGAACAAAACTTCCATTAGAAGTCCAAGGGACATTGACGAGCGTATCTCACACATTTGCGTTGTACTCGGCGGTCAAGCCAGACAGATGTGCATTTCGTAATTGCCGCTTCTCTGTACACAGTGCCACTCTTCATTCTATGTGCCTTTGGGTTTGGGGTGTAAATGTGATTTTGGAGCCATTTTTTCTGTATCTTATCTGTTCTTTATATTGAGGAATTCCTGTAGTGTATAATAGTTGCTTTTCAGGCTAACCTTCTTTCTATGGTACTTTCAGACCAGAAAACATGACGCTTCTAAAAAACACAAGATGTTTAAACTTAGTTTTATTAACTGTGTACTGGAGGGGTCATTACACTTTTTGTATAAAGGGCCATAGTATTTTTGGCTTGTAGACCGTACAGTCTCTGTCACACTACTCAGCTCTGTCATTGTAGCACAAAAGCTGCCACAGACAATATGGAATGAATGAGGATGGATGTGTTCCAGTGAAACTTTATTTATGGACACTGAAATTTGTTTTTCATGTATCACAAAAGTTTTTTTCAGCCATTTAGAAATGTAAAAGCCATTCTTAGCTTGCAGGCCATATGAAAACAAGTTAGTTAAAGTTTCCTGATTCCTGATTTTTGATGGATTTACTAGTAGGACTAGTTAAACAATATTGATTTTTTTTTTTCCCCAGGGGTAGACTATTTGATGTTTCTGAGGTAAAAACTGAATTTTTTTTTCCTATTGCTCTAAACAAGAATGCTTAGAAAATATGATTTGTATTTTGCTTTTCTGGGTCATTAAAATTCTTATTTAAAGAATAGCGGTTAGACACCAGGCGCAGTGGCTCACACCTGTAATCCCAGCACTTTGGAAGGCCAAGGCTGGAGGACGGCTGGAGGCCAGGAATTCAGGATCAGCCCTGGGCAACATGGCGAGACCCCATCTCTACAGAAAAATTTTAAAATTAGCTGGATGTGGTAGCACATGCCAGTAGTCCCTGCTACTCAGGAGGCTAAGGCAGGAGGATCACTTGAGCCCAGGAGTTTGAGGCTGCAGTGAGCTGCGATGATGCCACTGTACTCCAGCCTGGGCAACAGGGTGAGACCCTGTCTCAAAAAAAAAAAAGCAGTTAGAATGTTACTTATCAAAGTTGAAATCTAAGATAAGATTTAGCAAGTTGATTATAAGATTTAGCAAGTTGATTAGTACACTGTTAGGTCTCTTCTACTTTGAGAAATAGCTTTCTCTCATTAGAAGATAAAATATTCCTAGATTCTGAGATTTTCATACCTTTTTGTGTTGGTGTGTCCTATTGAAAGTATTTCAGAGCTCCAAATTTCAGCTCACACAGTGGCTATACGTATACTTTTCAAATATTTACAATTTCCTCCATTTTTTAAATTCTCTTATTCTTTGTTGAGATGTTCATGCTCAAGTTACTAAGTTACAATTTTGTATGCTTTGTAGAAGTCAGTGTTATCCAGTGGCATGGTTTTTGTTCATTTGTTACATTGTAGGATAGTGTATTTAATACAGAATTATTTTATGTTCAGTATAAAAAATGTGATCTGTGATTGCAGACAAATTTGGTAGAGATATATAGTTTATGTGTAATAATCCCTAAAGCATGGTGAAGTCACAAGATGCTGTAATAGCTAGTAAGTATACTGGCTTCTCATCATGTAAAGTCCAGTATCACTTTACAACTATTTTTTCCTGAACCAAAGTAAATGGCATTTTATTGTGGCTGGAACGGAGACTGACAAAAGTATAATAGGAAATAGCTACAGCTGCAAACAACTTCCAAGGGTTTCCGGTAACGTTTGATAGCTGCAAAGGAAGGAAATGAAGGGCCGGTCAAGTCACAATGGCAGGAATTCATTTTTTTAAAAAAAGTTTACCTATCTGTAGTCTTGTTACCAAGGTATGCAAATATTTTAAGGTGGAATCTATAGCTTTTTCTTACCTGTTTCTAATGCTCATTTTTATTTTATAAAATAAGTATATTATCCCTAAAATCTGAAAGAAGTCATATTTTATTCAGTGCCTTTTCTGCACATGTTGATAATGACATACTTTTCCACCTAAAATTGATTACATTTGAATCCTTAGGATAGATTCTATCAAGTAGTATTTGGATTTTTTATATGTTGCTGAATATCATTTGCTAAAATTATATTTAAGATTTTGCATTGTAAGTGCCTAAGTGAGATTACTTTTTTTATGTCAACATGATGTTAACCTTACAAAATGGGTTGGGTACCTTCCCCCCTTCTTTCTGTCCTTGCTATATCTGACATTTACAGGAACGGTGAGGGCAGTTCCCCATAGACTGAGTTTTGCTGTTGAACTTACGTTGATCGTATGTTTTAATACCATCATTTTTCAACAAGAAACAGCTAGTAAGATAGAATTACAATCAGAAGAGAAGTCCAGAGATTTTAGGATACAAGTTGTTGTGCAGCCACTCCCTGTGTGACTTTAGTCATTTGATTAATTTTATTAGTGTTGTCTTTGGAACTCTGGAAGTTTGAACTAAATGAGTTCTGAGCTGCTTTCCAGCCTTGACAGCCTATGAATAGAATTAATTCCATTTTTGGCTCCAAGCCTAATCCTGCCGGCACCAGTATTACAGTGACAAACAATAGCTGCTCAGATGGCCACAGCTGCCAAAAGAGCTCTTACCAGGCCGCAGTTAAATGTGGTCTTAGAACACCACCTAAATAAATGCTACTCAGTGCTGCAGAGTGTCTCTGAGCTTGCAGTCTAAAGCTCCCAGGGGCTGGACGCTGAGTGATACCTGTAAGAAAAGTCAAACATTCACGCATGACCTATATGCAGTCTGTATTTTTAGATGGGAAAGGGCGGGAAGAGATGCCCTCCCTGCCAGTCTGCAAGTCAGCTCTGCCTTTCCAGCATTGGCTCTGGTCTTGCCTGTGTTTCCTTGGGATCCAGGCCTGCCTCAGGTCCTTGTGGGCCAAGGCTACCCCTTATTCACTTACTGTATCCATCACGGAACCAAGTGTGATACTGAAGGGGTGGCTGTGTGTAATACTTACTTTCCAGTTGACTGGTAAAAGATTTTTTAAATTAGCCACATGTCAATGATTTTCCCTTTCCCTTATTGGAAGAGGAGCCATAATAGTTTGAACAGATAAATGCTGCCCTTGGTTTGGTTTCTAACCCTCCCCTGTCTGCCTGTGATGCCCTCTGCCTACACACCACACAGCGCTCAGGACATCAGCTGTGAGCTCCTAAGGCGCAGTGAACAGCCTTGTCCATTTTCATTTTATCGAAGCTGGTTGGGTACAGATCTGTAAACCAGGATGTCCCACAGAAGAAGTGCTGAGACAGCAACAGTCGTACATTACCTGGAATTCTGCAGTTACTGTCTGCTGTTTCTTTACTTCATGGCGCTTTGTTTTACTTAAATGGTTCATTTTAAAAATTAATATAATTACTAATTGCATTGCCCTCATTATTCTCCACACATTTGTGTAGTCCCTGTAGTTCTTTGATAGCTTAACTAACTCAAAAAAGGCTCAGTAGTACACCATGGAAATTTAAAAAAAGTTATACAGGAGCCCAAGGCTTGAAACACATCTCCTATAAAGTTCTAAAACACTTTTATTTAAACCCTAACTTCTCATATCTTTAATGTTTATTTTATATAAGTTATGTTAATTTATCCTGGTGGTAGGCATTTTATTGTTTTTCTTATCTTCTGTATAAGAGGAGTGAGAGGTATGGCTAAAACAGAAAGGACAGTTTTGGCAGATGGAGGGTGGACATAGGTAAATGTTTTTGACTAAAGAGAATATTTTAGTGGTGGGGCATGGTGGCTCACACCTGTAATCCCAGCACTTCGGAAGGCTGAGGCGGGAGGATCGTTTGAGGCCAGGAGTTGGAGACCACCGTGGGCAACATAAAGAGACCTTGTCTCCAAAAAAATTTATTTTTAATTAGCTGGGCCGTGGCAGGCACCTGCAGTCCCGGCTGTTCTGGAGGCTGAGGGGAGACGATCACCTGAGCCCAGGAGTTGGAGGCTGCGGTAGTTATGATCATGCCACTGCACTCCAGCCTGGGTGACAGAGTGACACTTCATCTCTTTAAAAAACAAACAAACAAAAAGACCCCTGAAATGTATTCCCTCACAGTTCTGGATGCCAGAAGTCTGAAATCAAAGTGTCAGTAGGGCCATGCTCTCTCTGAAGTCTCTAGAAGGAGAAGCCTTCCTTGCTCCCTCAAGTCTCCAGGCATTTCTTGGCTTGTGACAGCACCACTCCAATCTCTGTCTTCACACGGCCTTCTTCCATATATGCCTGTGTCCCAGATCTCCCTCTGCCTTTCTCTGAAAAGGAGTCTTGCCGTTGAATTTAGGGCCCACTGTACATCCAGGATGATCTCATCTTGGAGGTTGGAGTTAAATCGAGGTCCTTAACTTACATCTTCAGAGATCTTTTTTGCAAATAAGGTCACATTCACAGGTTCCACATTTGACATATCTTTTGGGCAGGGGCTATCATTCAACCCACCACAATAGGTATTTCCAAAACCCACAGAATATATGCTGTTAAATGGAAATTTGTATAGCCATTTAGATTCTTATTTTCTTTTATGTTGGAAAGACTACATTTCATTTAACTTATGTTCTAACAGGATTTAAGGATTTGGTCAGTAGTTGCACGTATTTCAGGAAGATTCTGGGAGATGTTTTAGGCCTTGATAAGTAAGAATCATAAGGTAGGTTCTCCTGGCCACTTTGTTTAAGTATTTTCTGCAATGTTAATTATGGTTCTTATGTCCTGTGTATTTCTCATATATCCATAGTCCTGTTAGATTTCTCTGTATCTCAAATAATATTTTTTTAAAATAGATAATATACTTAGTCCCAGAATATGTCCAGTAGTGATTATTATAATGACTAAAAGCTATTAAGAGAGAGTGAATTTTTTTCAACTTCTGTAAGCACTTAAGACTGAGAAGGTTAGCATTGAATGGATCTCCAAATCACCTGGAAACCTTTATGAGCTTTTACAAGCTGGGTCCTAATGAATGGAGATTGTGATTTGGTGGCTCTGGCATGGGGTGGTACCTCATGACACTGGTGCACACCTGGTTGAAAAGGGCTGGTGCAATAGACTTCTGAAAACTTTTTTTTGGTAAGAGCTCAATACTGGTTTCCCTACTGCTAACTCTGACCTTCAGGAATTTATTCAACATTCCTAGACCTCATTTCCCCAGTTTTTAAAGTACAGGATTTGGGCTAGAGGATTGTAAAAGACCATCTGGCTTTAGCAAACTTTGTTTTTACAGTACCAGGGATATTTTAGCATGTATGATACATTTCATTAAAAATTTGTTTCAACTCAAAAACAGTAGAAAAAGTTGTTTAAGATGTGCCACTGTAATATTTCTAAGAAGTTTTAACTTTCTATATAAATGGCTGTATATTTCAGGCTTTAAAGAAATCATTTATTTCGGACTTTCCAGCCTAAGATTAGTTTTCAACCAATAACAGTATTTCTTTTTGCTCTGAGCCTTAAAATATTTTAATCTTTAAAAATTTCTTTATATACTTGTTAAAAATTAAAGATTACCACAATAAAGAAGTGTATAAAGTAAAAAGTGAACAGCCCTCTCCTTTTTCCCCTCTTCCTTAGCCACCTGTTCCATTTCCCAGGAGTAACCACAGGCAATATTTCAGGGTTTAACCTGTCAGAACTTCTGTGCACAAGAATGTGTATATGTGTTACATATGTACATACATATGTATGTCTCACACCAATGCCTTGCCTTACTGGTTTTTGTAGTACTCCTTGTCAAAAAATTGCTCGAGCAATGTAAGTTTTACAGTCTACTCAGTGGTGTATTACAAGTTTTTTATTATAATTGGCCTAATGTTGCTGATTCTTAATACTGTACTGAATGTCCTGAGAGCAGTCCCTGCCAAAGTCGGGAATGAAAGGTAGAAATCCAATTTCCACATCATGGTAGCAACAACTACTGAAGAAATTAGCCTGTCAACACTGAAGACCCCTAAAACTTCAACTGAACACTTCCTTTACCGCCAAATATGCCACAATTACAGCTCTTATGTTTAGCATAAAGTAGAATATATGAAAGTGTTTCTGAGAAATCAGTGGGGGAGAATGACTGAAAATAACATACCTAAAGTGCATGCCTATAGTCGAGGGTTCATCAAAATAGTGCTATGATTAATAAAACATTGTGAAGAAGTGATAGAGCTCTGAGGACTCCTACAAAAGGAGCTGAGCTTGGTGGAGAGAACATTCCAATCCTAGAGTAATGTGAGAAAGTCATATGTATTCACTGAATAATTTTGTTGTGTAATCATTATACATATTAAATATATGATTATGAATATACACTTATAGTTATTTATGTGAATTAAGAGCTTGGACTGTGGAATCAGACGGACTTGGGGTGGAGTCTCAGCTTTGCCATTTTCTGGCTTTGTGACTTCACCTCTGTAAGCCCCAGATATTTTTAAAATGAAGGTAGTGTATTAGTGTTTCCTTCATAGGGCTGCTGTGATTGTCCAGTGAGAGTGAAATATAAAATTTTTAGCCTAGAGCTGGGTCCTGGGAAGCACATAATTAGTGTTGGCTGAAACAGGCACTATGAGAGAATAGTTTAATACTCATCTCTACCTTTTAATAAGAGGGTTGTTTCCTTATATAAATTGTATGCCTTTGAGGACAAGAGCCTTGTCTTAGGCTTTTACATATGTGTCTCAGAGTAACGTATTTGGGGAAGACATTCTGAAAAGTAAGTTTAGTAACAGCGCAGACTGAACAAGTGGTGGATGCCTTTAAACTAGTAAACATGACATCATCATCATTGTTTATGAATATACATTTAGCTTGTTAATTTTTAGTGCTTAGCAAGAGATTATTAGAAGCAAAAAATATATAAATTAGTAGAATAATGATTCTTCAAAAGTCATGGTTAACAGAGAGACTTGATTTTTAGGTATTCAGATGAAGCCATAAACTAACAATGATGAACCAGGTTTCTCCATTGCCAGCTGAGCGCAGGGAGGTAGCGACTCATAATGGGGAGGGGAGGTAAGGAGGGGATGTAATCATTGCAAAGCAGTATCAGCACAATCAAAATCTTGGAACATTTTGCTTTTTTTTGCTATTTAGGATTAAGTCTATATAAATTTGGATTTTGGTAAATATACTTGCTATTGAATTATTGCTTCAAATTTTAACCACAGGAAAATATTTTGAATATTGTAGATGTTAAAGTTTTTAGTTTTGACATGTGTCATTTGATATTGGAGATGCTGTAAAGGAGCAGAGATGGTTAGTGACTGTTTAAATGTAAATTATTTAAATTAAATCAAAAATTCAGTTCTTCAGTGACATTAGCCACATCTTAAGTGCTTAGTGGTCGAATGTGGCTGAGGGGCTACCATATTGGACAGTGCAAATTATAGAACATTCAAGTCATCACAGAAGTTTCTGTTGGACAGTGCTTTTCTATAACATATATGGCTATAGTCCACACATTATTGTAAAGTAAGTAAAAGGGTGGAAAACTGAAGTAGTTGTAGGGAGTGGAGGAAAATGATCTGCGTAATGGCAAGTGTAGGTTAGGTGAGCAGACTTTATTTTTTTTCCTTTCCTTCTTTCCCCCTCTTCTACTTATTCTCAAGTAGAATACTTGGAAAACAATTCAAAGTAAATTTCCTTCCAAGCTTGGTGCACACATGGCTGCACACCTCTTCTCCTGTAGAGCCAGGGCCTCATCTTTTACAGTGTGGGTCTTAGATAACTCCTACTATGAATCTCAAGTACTGCTCTCTCACTGCAGTTGGACCTTAATCCTACTCAGAAATCCTATTTTTTTCCTTGTCAGCTTGGCCATCTATTTTTATACACAGTGCTGGTGTTCAAACTATTCTTTACAGAACCAAAGCCTTCAGTCCCCCCCGGCTTCTGTCACTTTTAATGCGGACTTTAGACTCTGATGGTCTGGATTTATTGAACTCCTCCTGCCTTTGGTATCTTGCTAAGTGACCTTGAGTAAGCAACTTAATCTCTCTGAGCCTGTAGAAGTGAAGGTATTACCACATATGTGGATATGGATTAAATGAGATAATATATTTAAAGCACAATACCTTGGCACTTAGTAAGCCCCATAACCATTAGAAAGGAGGTCATTTGATTTATTAAGTTTTGCTTTGTAGAACCCATGCCAAAATTTAGTGGCTTAAAACAAGTCATAATTTCGTTTAGGACTCTGCTGGGCAGTTCTGGTCTCATCCAGGCTTGGTTGCTGGCCAGTTAGTTGGCTGGCTTGGTGCTGGCTGGTCCTAGATGGCATCATGTGCATGTTGAGTGGTGGTTGTCTGCTGGAGCAGCAAGAATGACTAGACCACATGTGTCTCATCATCCAACCAAGTCCACACTATCTTGGAACATAGAGCCCTCAGCAAGATCCTTTGCTTTCCTCTCCGTTTTCTATAGGTACTCTACACTCTAGTCTGGTTTTTTCTGTTTCTTTTTTTTGTTTTGGGGTTTGTTTTTGTTTTTGTTTTTGTTTTTTGAGACAGAGCCTCACTCTGTCATCCCAGCTAGAGTGCAGTGGCATCATCATAGCTCACTGCAACCTCAAACTCCTGGTTTGAAGGGATCCTCCTGTCTCAGCTTCCCAAGTAGCTGAGACCACAGGTGCACGTCACCATGCCTGGCTAATTTTTCTATTTTTTGTAGAGATAGGGTCTCGCTCTTGTTCAGGCTGGTCTCAAATTCCTGACCTCAAGTGATCTTCCTGCCTCAGCATCCCAGAGTGCTAGGATTACAGGAGTGAGCCACGGCACCTGGCCCCTAGTCTGTCTTATTGTTTCTCAAATCTAGTCTTTGCCAACTTCCAACCTTCATCCTTGTTTCTTGAAAACAAGACCATATCTTGGTCGTCTCTACCTTCTGAGTGGACAGTACAAAATAGTTGAATGAATACATATATGGTTCCACTTACGTGGACTATCTTACATTATTGTCTTCACCTGCTAGTCCTTTAATGTTCACTTTTATGTGCTATATACTTTGTGAAGCCTCTTTTCTCTTGAATTTTGAGAAGTTTGGAGATAGTTTTTGATATTGATTTATAAGAAATGTCAAAGTAAAATTTTATATTGAAACATAGCTGATCTAACATTCTCTGTGTTCTAAATGAATTCTCTAAATGTCTAAATTGGCATTGAAAGGCTGAGTAGTTTTTTAATTATCAAATGTAGTAAAGTTTGGTTTCTTAGTTATACATACACTTACGGGGTAAATTTGGACCTGCTAATTGTTGAGAAGATACTGTATCTGCTATCTCAGCCCATCCATATTTAGTAGTATTGGTATATAGAATGCATTGTTTTTCTGAACCAAGGAAAGAAAAATTTCTGGTTTTTTGTCCTTTCATTTCTATATTTAATTCATCAGAACTTGCAGAAAAGGAAGATAAAATACAGAATTACAAAAGAAAGCAATTGCATATGCATTTTTCTGCTTTTGCCCACTCTTTAATTTCCTAACTTGCTTTTTTGGACCTATTCAATGAATAATGATTAATCATTGTGTGTGTGTGTTTTTTTTTTTTAACTTTATGAAAGTCACAGGTCAGAGTTGATGGAGAATTGAAATACTGTAATGCAGCAAATTATGCAGTTTGGTGTGATGAGGAGGGGGGGAAAAAAACCCCTCTCATTGAAACCTCAGGAGAACTAAATTCTCATCCTGGCTTTGTTAATGACTTACTCGTGACCTCAGAAAAATTTAACTTCACTCTGGCTCAGGCACCTGGGTTTGATAATATTAAAACTTTCTCTCTAGTTCTGAAATCCTGTACTGTTTCTATTAAGAGTATCATTCTGGAATTTAGCAGAAAATATAGCAGATGAGCAAAGATGTTTAAAATGAAAGAAATGGATATACTTTTTAGGACATTTAATACCTACAAGGTTAATAACATGTAGTGGTATATGGAGCAGGTATACTTTGGATTCATTTTTGAAGTCAGTGTGTGTCAAGTGGGCAAGAGGGGGGGAGGATTAGGAGGAATGAGGTGTTCAAAAGCACAGAGATGAGAATGAGCGTAAACAGAAAAAATTCTGTAGCTAGCTTGGCATAGCCAGGGCGTGGGATATTTGGATGGCATTCCCAGGAGTTTAGGCTTCCAGTGTATTTGATTGCTCTAAGGTAAGTTATGCCTCTAAAAGACACCCACAGATTTCCTAGTATTTTCCTGCTTCATTAGAAAATTTAGTTTTCTCCTCAGGGTTCATTTTGTATGAAAACTCCAGGAGAAGCGCTAATTTTACTCCTTTACCCCTTCTCTTAGAGGGGCTGCGCCCTCCACCCCCCAGCACCACCCCCATAGGACACACGTGCACAGCCTCTCTCTGTGATGCATTAGGGGAAAGGGCTGTGACCCTTGCTAGGATTACTTGTGGTAAGAGTGTCATGAATCTAGAAAGAAGGGATTTTTTTGGTCAGTCTGAGGTATTTTGTCTGTTGTCCACAAGAAAAGTAAACCAGATTTGCAGGTTTCTTACAGGACTGGGATTGGCCAATTGTATTTCGTGTCTAGATGAGAGCTGCTCAGTAGAACTTCCTGCTGTGATAATAATGTTCTACATCTGCCTTCTCCCATCCTCTAGTCACTAGCCCCTGGCAGCTGTTGAACACTTGAAATGTGGCGAGTGTGATTGAGAAATCAAATTTTAAATTTCACTAGTTTTAATTAATTTACATTTTATTGGCCTCAGAGGTTAGTGGCTACTGTATTTATTAGCTCAGGTCTAGGTCTTCATCTCTCGTGTTTACAGTCTCTGCTTAAATGCACTGTATTAACATGCTAAACGATCTCTTCATAAGCCTTTCCTAGTCTGCTTCCTCTCTCCCTGGCTCTCACTTTCTCTTCTCTCCCAGGATTCTCTGAAATATGTGGAGGAGACACTTGTTTAAAATTTTCTCCTTTGGCTTCTGGGACACGGGAGGCTCTCTTCCAGCTGGTTGCTTTCTAGGCTTAACATTAGCCCACTAATTCCTTGATTTTTTGGCAGGCCCACCTTTCTCGCTTCTGTGCTTCGTTATAGCCCACATCAGTCTGTCTGCCGGTGACTGCTTCCCTGCACTCCAGACATCTGTGCCCCTGAGTGTCTGCTGGATGCCACCAGCACCTAGACTGCCCACCACAGTGCCAGGCACATCTTGCCTATAAATACATGTTAGATGGTCCTCCGTTCGCTCATTTATAAACTGTAAATTTATATTATTTCCAGGTTTAAAGTAGTTTATGTATCTCTTATTCTAATACATATTTTTAATTCTGCTCTTTTATAGTTGAAATTCACATGTTCACACATTTGAGTGTTTTTTGAGGGTTACAGAGATGTACAGCTGCATAAGCAAGCTATACAATAAAGACAAAGTCTCTGTCCTCATGGGCTTTGCAATATAGGAGACTTAAATGAGTGACTGTAATACTGCTGGGTGATGTTATGATAGAGGAAATTTAGGGCTCAGAGAACCCAGCAGGAGGACCCGGACCAGCCCTGTCAGAGCAGGCCTTGGAAATGAGCTTAAACTCATTTCAGTTTAAACTGAGAGTTGAAGGAGTGGAGAGGAATAGGCTAGAATAGAAGAGAAAGGAGCACCGTGATTCCTTGCGTTTGAGTGGAATTCGTGTTCCTTCTGAGTTGTCAGAGGATTAACTTGAAGCAGATACAACGTGCAAATAATTTCAAATCTAGGAAGTCGAGATGGTCAGTTTACTTTTTGGCTCTATATTCGTAGTGTGGATGTGGGCACATCTTTTGTTAGCCTTCTGGTGTGCTGTAAGTAAATCGAAAAGTGGGGAGTTGAGTTTGCTAATGGATATTTGCACAGTGCTGTTGGCGAATGATTAAGTGCTGTGCAGAGAATATTTTGTTGTGAGTATGTCATGCTTTTGCTCCACGTGATGTTACCATTGATAGCCACTTTGTGATGGGCACTTCAGGACAATTAGGTGGAACTAATCAAGGTGATTTATTGTCATTCTTGAACTATTCAAAACCACAGTCAAGAGAGGGTGGTAAGTTTTTGATAGGAAGAAAGGGATTAATTTAAAAGGTTTTTGACTAATGAAAATAAAGCTCGTGACACATTTAAGCATCATTTTCACACCCTTAAGCATGTGAAGCATTTTCCTTGAGGCCCTTGTAATCTATTATATAAGTATGGCTTGGGAAAAATCCCAGTATCTAGTTATGATATAGTCTTTTGTTGTTCTTGTTAGAGAGAGAGCACTGCTTCATTGAATTGTAGGGAAGATCATGTTAATTTAGATTCTTAGTAACTATTTAAGAAAAAATAACCTTCAAATTAAATGAAAACACAAACCTCTCATTTACAACTTTAGAGAAACATTTTGAATAGCCTTTAAGTGGTAGTTCTGTGAAATTAGAGTTATAGGAGAAAAATTAATTGGAGTGATAAAGTCTGTTCTTAAATATGAATTATTTGAAGTCTTCCCTGTGGAAAGAAACACAGAACGCTGGGCAGGAGAAAGTTTAGCCCTAGTAGTTGTCTTGCCACACAGGCTCTACCTGATCTTCAGGTCTAATGTACAGATCACTCAACATGCACTTGTCCATCGTCAACACAGATTGAAGAGGATATTTTAGTGGTTAGGGGAATTTGTTTGTTTTAAAAGAATACATTTTATCAATTTTAATGGTTTTCTAGGTTCTAACATATGTTGACTGTTCAGCAGACAATTATTAAAATTAAAGTTCTAGAGTGAAGTTGAAACTTACAGATATTCTAGTTTGATAAGAAAATTAAAGACATAAAGAATATGGAATTTCTGAGAATCACTTATTTTCTTCTTTTATCAGAAACTAAATGAGCAATATTACCTGAAAAAAACCACATTAACTTTTTATAACAGTTTTTCATTTTTGAGGGTAGATGGTTCTAAGGTAATAAATTATAATGAACATTATGTTTTTCAATGGTCCTTTTTAACATAGTTATATAAGTTGTTTCTATAAATTCTCAGTTATCCTTGGAGCAGCTAAAGGAGATATGGACAAGATTGAAATCCTTATAACTTCATTTCACTTTTTAAAAATCTTTTTTGACAAAATGTATATTGAAACTACTAACAAATAGAAAATGTAACTGGTTTGAGTTTTTCCTCTTTCTTAATACTTGTTTATCCAATGTGTTTCAGAATCATTAAAGTGAAAAAGTACGTTGTTGTTTGTAGATAAAATAATCAATCATACCTAAAAATTAAATTTCTTTAGTAATCATTTTTTTTCTTGAGGAAAAAGCTTGCTCAGACTTTTACAAGAGTGTAGTTTTAATTATAATATTTTGTAAATTGACCTTATTTTTTGAGGATTAATGAACTGTTATCATTTAACAGGTCTCATCACAACGACATCAAGGAAACTAGACCGAGAACAGCAAGATGAACACATATTAGAAGTAAGCGTTTCTTTATTTTTAATTATTTAAAAAATATTTGTAATTATATGTTATCATGGGAAAGAACACTCTTATTCCCATTAACCAGTATTCATAGCTGTTAATATTTTGTTATATTATTTTTTGGTCATTAATAAAGTGGAAAATAAGAAAACTTTGTGAATATAGTTTGTGTTTCCCTTATCCCTGCCCCCCAGTCCTTTCCCACAATACGTGACCACTGTTGTGAGCTGTGTTCCAGTCTTTGTACTTTATACATGCACACGCAGGGAGCAAATGTAACTGTAAACCATGTCATTTGGATTTCATTTTCATATAGATAAGTGATATTTTTCTGTATACCTTCTATATCTCTCTTTTCCCTCAGTATTATGTTTTTGAGATATATTTACATTGGTATTTTTAGATCTAGCTCAACCTTTTTAACTAGAGTTAACTTTTTTCCAGATTCTTTCTTTTTCTTTCTTTCTTTTTTTTTTTTTTTGCTCTTACACAGTTGCATTATTTATGCATTTTAAATTTTGAATTATTTGAAGTTTGTGCTTTTTAAACATTTCTCAAGTAAAAGTAGATTGAAGTCTGGCATGTACTCTTCTATAATGTTCTCTTATAATGAGGCTTCTCATTCTCATGGTTAATTTAAGATGCCTTCTAATCCTTAAAAAAACCCACAGCTTCTTATCATTTATTGGTCACCCAGATAGTAAATATGTTGCCAGAAAAGGACTAGGAGTAATTTGGAGGAGGAGGGTAGAGTGTAATGTGGATGTCAAGTTGGGCGCCGTCGCCTGCAGCCCAGGGAGAGGCCGAGAGAAGAGGCAGCCTGTGAAGAGGGAGAAGGGAGCAGACGAACATTCCTCCATCACATGCTGAAAGCTAGTGTTGATTATTAGAGCCAGACCTGGAAAAGGCGGTTTGGTTTAATTGTGAGTTATCTGTGCTAGTCTTCCATTCTAACAGTATGGATAACTGAGAAAATTCTAAACTGTGATTTTTCTTAACTTTGTCAGTAAAATGTTTAGGTTTTACGGCCATGTTGTGTGTGCGTGTGCATGCATGTGTATGTGAGTGAGTTGTGAATGCCCTCTCTAGAAAAGGTGGTTTCACAGCCACAGTGCTTTCCCCATTTGTAATTTCTTCATATATTACATCTCGGTTTTTAGTACATAGGTTGTGTAGTTGCCTTGAATTCATTTTCTTTATGGTAGAGCAGAGTTTTGAATTTTCATTCAGTCACTACAGGGATCGACAGAGGGAGGATGTGGTTACTGAGGAAAACAAACAGATGGCAAAATATTGAGAGCAGCAGGTTACAAGCATCAGCATCTTTCTCTGGTCCCTGCTCATAATTGCAAGTTTCACATCAGTTGTGTACCTCACTCTGGAACCCTTTTTCCTCAATGTCAAAGTCTGGGCAGAAGCAGGTGTAAGATGTTTAGGGCTTTGAGATAACATTAAGACAGTGGTGGGAACGAGGCTTGGTAATAGCTTGTGTACGTTAGCTTTTACATTTTCAGCAGTGCTCGGTGGTGGCATGTTTGAGAGCTACTGCTGGCGTTGATCTGACTGTCTGAACGAGTCCATCAGTGTAAAAGATGCAACTGGGTACTGGTTGTTGAACCCAAAGTTACGAACAATTTGGTGATGAAAAAGCATAGTGCTTGGTTGTATTTCTCTTTCATTGTTCTTTTTCTCTAAAGGTCATATGAAAACTGATGAAAAAGAAATGTTTTGAGAGTTTAAAAGTAAAACAGTAATTTTTATTTTGTTACATTCTGAAAAGCTTAGAAAAGTAAATCATGTAAAGTAAACCTACTGCTTTATTTAAATACTCTTGACAAGTACCGTCAGGATGCATTCACGCTTTTATAAACAACAGGATTTACAACTGCCAAGCTTCAATCTACTTTAATGTTTTTAGTATTTTGGTAATTAATTCGGAAGGAGATGGGTGTGTGGGTGAGGGGAGAGTAAATGTTACTAAGGTCATTACTTTTAGTGTACACACTGATATAAACATGAACATTTGATTTAAAGACAAAATTGTCTCTTAGGCACGTAACAGTCATCAATGCCGTCCTTAAAAATCTGATCTTTATTCCTAAGCTGATTAAGTGGGTGGTTTACTTCAAATGGTAGTTACTTTACATTCCTTTTACCGAAAATCTTATTTAATAAGTTGGTCTTAAATTTAAATGTTTATGTCCATGCTTCCAAGCATTAAAAACTTCTGTATAAGAAAACAGCCAAACAAAATAAAATGTTAATAACTACTGTTAAAAGGTGTTACTCCTTACATATACTTTAAAATGACAATTTAGCATATTTTATTAATAACCTTACAAATGACAGTTTTTTAATGTGGCATATGGAAATTTTATTTTTAAGTATATAGAGTACATATTATTTTTAAGTGGACTCTTTAAATGTTTAAATTAGAATCTTCACCTATCTCTTCCACTGCCTAAAGAAGTGTTAAGTTTTTGGTAGCGTAACCTTTTGGTGATGTTCACTTTATAGTCACAGTAGTTTGGGAAGAGAGACCACGTAGTCAGGACAGAGTGAGTGAACAGTGTTTTTTTTCTCAGCCTCTCTGAGCCCCTCTCTGTAAAAATGGGGGCAGTCACCGTACTTCCTCTGTCGGAATGAGAGGCGGTGCCTGTTTACTGTAGAGGTTACACAAGCGCTGATTACCAGTAGGAAGAAGGTATTCACTTTTTATGTAGGATATCTTAAAAACATTTGTTGATCTGTTACCTTTAAAAAACAGGTTACTGTGACAGACAATGGTAGTCCCCCCAAATCAACCATTGCAAGAGTAATTGTGAAAATCCTTGATGAAAATGACAACAAACCTCAGTTCCTGCAAAAGTTCTACAAAATCAGACTCCCAGAGCGGGAAAAACCAGACCGAGAAAGAAACTCCAAACGAGAGCCTCTCTATCGTGTCATAGCTACAGACAAAGATGAAGGTCCCAATGCAGAAATCTCCTACAGCATCGAAGATGGGAATGAGCATGGCAAGTTTTTTATTGAACCAAAAACTGGAGTCGTTTCATCCAAAAAGTTTTCTGGAGCTGGAGAATATGATATTCTTTCAGTAAGTTAAGATCGTATCCTTTGAATTTCTTACATACTTTGACGATAAACCTAGTCTTCTATTTCTTCTCTTAAAACTTTATTCCTAAAGTAAATGGCTTCAGTGTTTGATAATGTTTGAGAAGTATGGGTTTGTTTTTCCTTTTCAGTTGTCACTCCATTTGCTTATTACTTATGTTGAGTACGGTCACTCTGACTTGCTGTTTGTATTCTCCACACGTATTTTGTAGATTAAAGCAGTTGATAATGGTCGCCCGCAAAAGTCGTCAACCACTAGACTCCATATTGAATGGATCTCCAAACCCAAACCATCCCTGGAGCCAATTTCATTTGAAGAATCATTTTTTACCTTTACTGTAATGGAGAGTGATCCAGTTGCGCACATGATTGGAGTGATATCTGTTGAGCCTCCTGGTACACCTCTTTGGTTTGACATCATTGGTAAGCATTCCTCCTAGTTTTCATTGTCCTTGCATATGTTACACTGAGGAGAACCTGCGTATGGTTGTCTGAGTTTTGTGCACATCTCGTGATTTAATATTGGAAGTAAGACCTAATAGGTGGAGAATTTGCTCTAAACCGTAATATTTTGATTGCAAAATTTTTCACAATGTGCAACGTATATTAAACTTGTTTAAAATAGGTGCTCTCTGTCCACCCAGTCGTTAATATAAAAGTAGTCTTTAAAAAGTGCATCAAGGGGTTATAGAAAAACTTAAATACTTTGGTCCAAAAGCACAGCTTCTTAATTTTAATTATTAATACATAACCTGTGGCACATTATTATTTTTAGTGAATATGATTGGAACATTTAAAGCAGCTGTGCCTATGTGATTGTCACATCAGTATTTTGTAGGGAATAAGCTTACAAATTTTGATTTGTATAACTTTAAAATTATAGTACCAGCTGGGGCTTTTTAGTTTTATTTATCTCATTTTCACAAGGAAGCAGGGTTCATTAGATTAATTCACCCTGTAATAATAAAATTTACATGCTTAATAAGCCATTTCTTCTCCTTTTCGGTCATCCAGTTTAGCTCAGATGTAGAATGTAATACCCTATTCAACATACTTAAAAAATTTACATTAAACTTTGGCATCTTAGATTTTTTTTCCATTCTATTTCCTTACAATATTTTAATTACAAAGATATTTAAGATCAAAAGTATGTGTGCGATTCATCTCTAGTTGGAACTTTATGTCCATTTTTCCTCTTCTGCCCCTTAGCCATGTGACACCCAAACATTCCTTCAGCAGGTTGAAGCTGACGGGACTCAGACTGTGGGGACCTGGGGTGCAAGCAGGACAGGCTTTGCCTCCTGGAACTTTCACAGTCAAAGGCGGGGCTGTTATCCCAGTTTGGGGTAGTATATGAAATTGCTGATATCATCAACACCTGTGAAACCATTTACAGTTTAGTTTTAAGGGAAGAAAAAAAGATTGTTTTCATAGTTGGCTGTAATCAAAATAGCTTGTTTGCTTCTGTTAACTTTTATCACATATCCAGATCAAGAGCCTGCTGTTGTGCAGTATCTGACTTGGCTATTTAATACTTGCTGTGTTTGGAGCTAGTTTGATTGATTGTTCTTATTCTGTGCTTGCTTTCCATGCTTGCTTGCTTCTTTTTGGCTGGCCAGGAGACACACTTGCTAGAGAAGTTTTTTCCATCTTTCAGATGACTTGTGACCTCAACTGTACAGCAGAAGGTATCTGCTGAGATCACATAATTTGCCTCAGATTATGAGATCTAAAATAAAAGCATTGATTTTTTTTTAAGAACTTTTTTATTTCCAGTGACTCTCTTTCATTGCTGTTTCTTTTCATAGTGTGCACGTGGTCACCCATTCCAATTGCAAACATGTTGACTTTTAATACATCCCTAGAGCCATAGTTTTAGCTTTGACTTAAGACTATGTGTGTGTGTGTGTGTGGTTTTGTATTTGGTTAGGTCTAGTAGAACTTCATCGTGACATTAAACCTGTATTTTCATTCCATTTCATTTCATTGATATAAGTATCTCAAGTTCAATGGATTTGCAAAGAGAGTTTTATCTAGAATATAATTGAAGAGGCACTTGGATATATTAGTAGGACAGAAAGTTTTGCTTCATTAAGCTTCATATTTGACAAGAATGGGAAAATAAATTCTTTTCAGATAGTGTATAGTAGCCAGGACTAATTGAAGTTAGCTATCACTTTTTTTTCAGAGTTAACATTTGTTTTTATTATATAGTTATTTTACTAGGGCAATAAGCTCAAAGTATCAAAAAAAATTTTTTTGAATACTTAAACTTTTAAATGGCCAATTATGTTTCATATTGCTACTGAGGTATAAATTGAAGAGATATTCAGATCCCCTGAAAAAGCAAATTGAAAGTAACTCATTTGGCAATACTTAGCAGTGTTTTTCTGTTTTCAGAGTTGCTTTCTTGCTTTCTCTCAGTTAGTTGCTTCCTTGACAATTAGAGGTTCAATTTTGCCTTATTAATAAGCATTGTCTTTCTAATTGGCTGCTCTTTTCTTGTCTTTCAAAATGCTTGCTTCTTGGAATCACTTTGATCAGTATATCAGAAAGTTTTTCCCACTACCATTAAGTACTACAAAGCCATAAAATAAATCACAGATTTTCATCCTGTGACCTGTTTTTACTGATTTTGTCCTAATTTAAACTAGGTGGCAACTATGACAGTCACTTTGATGTAGACAAGGGCACTGGAACCATCATCGTTGCCAAACCTCTTGATGCAGAACAAAAATCAAACTATAACCTCACAGTCGAGGCTACAGATGGAACCACTACTATCCTTACACAGGTAAGTGAATTACTAATGATATATTTACAAGAGGAAGATTAAGATAACATTCTGACTTAAGGGTCCATAGGCAATATGAGCAGTTGATTCTGCCCTATTGGGTTCTAAAACCAGAAGTTAGTACGTTGATACAGTTTACAACTATAAGTTATACCAAGGATTTTTTGTTTGTTTTTTTTATTTTTCTTTTTTTTGGGGGGAGGGATTTTGTTTTGTTTTGTTTTTTTGAGACAGGGTCTCATTTTGTTGCCTGGGCTAGAGTGCATCACAGCTCATTGCAGCCTAAAACTCCTGGGCTCAAGTGATCCTCCTACCTCAGCCTCCTGAGTAGCTGGGACTACTGGCGTGTGCCACCAGCTAATTTTTCTATTTTATGTGGAGACAGGGTCTCACTGTGTTGCCCAGGCTAGTCTTGAACTCCTGGCCTCAAGTGATCCTCCCACCTTGGCCTCCCAGAGTGCTTGGATTATAGGCATAAGCCACCACATCCAGCCCCAAGGATTTTTATTTAGGGAAAGAAAATTAATTATAAATCCAATTTAGGTTTTAAGCAGTGCTGAAAATGTTGAGAGATGACTTCAAAACCAAAAAAACCTGCATTTTCGTTTTGCCATCAAAATCTACTAATTTGATGCTAATTTTTGAACTATGTTAATGTAAAGTGCATCACCCTCGAGCATGAATTGTCTAAGTCATTTTCAATAAAGCTGGTTAAAGTGATTAATCTTTTAAATCACTTTTTTGCACTCCCCTGGCTACCTTAACTAGGACTGTGTAAAATAACTGATAAAATTGTTCGAATAATTCCTTTAACACTTTTGTTTGTTCCTATCTGATGATTGAGATGGCCAGATTACTGAGATTTCAAACTTAAATGTTAAAAAGGTATATATTAAATTTTTAATTTCTCTTCTTTTTAATAATTCTTTTTGGTTCTCAGTGTGGGCTGTTTGAGCTGTGCAAAAGGAACATTCCTGGATGAATGATCATCGTGAGGTTTCAGGAGGAGGCAGAGTCATTCATTCATTCATTTAACAGATATTTATTAAACATTTGTTATATGCCAGGTATTGTTTCGGAAGCTGAATAGTAGAAAACAAAACAGACAAAAATCCTACCCTCTTGGAGCTTACATTAGGATGATAGAAGTTAAAGGCTTGTGTATAACCTACTGTGTTCTAAAAGAAAAAGGAAGAAGTTAAATGTTAAGCATAAAATGCTTCCAAGTTCCAATTTTCTGGCTTTAGACTATACTATTTTAAATCTTAAATGAGACAGATCATCTGCTAAATCACTTAGTTGTGTTATAGGATGAAAATTATAGTCTGTGATGTCTTTTCAATTAATAAATGAGTAGATAATTTAAAGCCAGTTGTGAAAATAATTTATTCCTATCTCCAAATCCTTGTGATTTTTTGTGTATGTAAAATTGATATATGAACACTATTCTGTATGCTTTTGGGGTCATTTTGAGATTGTCATGTAAAAGTGCTAGTGTGGTATTAAAATTTCAATTTCGTCAGTAGCTGTTCTTGTTCTGGAGACAAGCAGAATCAATTGGTTTTTTCTCTAAGGATAAGCTCTTGAAGGTAAATTTTAGAGCATGAAAATGAGAATAAAAGCATCAAGAATTGTGATAAATCTGACAGGATAATTCTAAGAGAAGGATTTAAAGAGTATAACTGTAGTCCAGTTCATGCAATCAACTAACCAGAAATCCAGCAGAAGGAACTTAATAAGCAGTAGAAATGGCCCGGTGTGCCAAACAGTCTCATTGCTAAAGACGATACATCTACCTGAAGCATTTATTATTTATTACATCAATGAATAATTTGTATTGCACTTCTTTCCCAATAATTGTATTTTTAATTAGTACAGTTAAAAACTTAGTATGAAATATGATGTACATTGACTAAAATTCCTATAAAACTCAGGAAATATATTCTAGTTTTCTTTCTCAGTGGCACAGAATATCTTACGTTTCAATGCTTCATTTCTATGGAAGTTTTGAGTCATTTTCATAGGGTTTCAATAATCTAATGAGGTGCTGGCAGGGACATGTAGTCAGAATATGGGAGAATGGTTACAGAACCCGGGTTGACCTGTTAAGGTGTGGGACAAAGGGAGCAATCAGTAATTAGGTTTAGGTTTTCAGTCTGGGGCTGAGAACAGGGGCATAAGAATCTGGGGTGAGCGGAGCGGCAGATGCCACATGGAGAGCAACACAGAAATCAGAACTGGGTGGAAAAGACACTGGAACACAGCAGGGTAGATTTGGGTTTGTAGGTAAAACTTAAAAACCAACAGAGCAGGTTTTGTGCATCCAGGTCAGCAGCAGCAGATGCCAGATTTGAGGTTTGGGAGAGCATGGGGGGTGAAGCAGGGCGATCTCAGCAGAGCTGTTCAGTGGGAGGCTTGGCCCGTGACTGCTGCTGTCCTGCAGAAACAGCTCTTCTTGCTTTCCTTTCCTGCCGTGCTGTGCCTGCGATGCTGACTGGTATTGACGTGAGTCACTTTGCTTTATCTTGTATCTCCAGATAACTTAAGAAATCCAGTTACCATCTTTTTCTTTCTTTGAAACAGCTTGGCTTTCATGTTTTCTCTCACTTTCTCTCAACCATCATCATTCTACACTGGAACAGGCAACTTGGTTTGGAGCTCTGCTCCACCTCTTGCTCCTGTCTATAGGCAAATAGCTCTAACCCACTGTGCTTCTATTTTCTCATGTGGGAGATGGGGGTAGTGATGATCACCCTCACAGAGTCCTCGTAAGGGTTACATGAGATGACACCAGGGTGCTTGCCCTTCAAACTCTGAGAGCCCCACCCAGTAAGCACTCCGAAGGCGAGAGCTGTTGCACATCAACACTGGCTTGGGCTCTTGTCCCCCCGCCTGGCACTTGATTCACCTTCCTGTGGCCATTCTCTGTCCCTGCAGTTCATCTTGCAGGTGGATTTCCTCTGACCACAAGGGTCAGAAAGCACAGGATACATAGTTCTCCAGCCTCACTGGGAGTCCAGGTTCTGCACATGCCATCCCACGTTCTTCCTGCTGCTCACTGTACAGTCCCTTGGTCAGGTCCTTCTGTCCAGTTCAGTTGCACCTCTCACCTCACGTCTTCGAGAGTTTTTCCCCATATACATTCACATACCAACCAAACACCTACTCAAGCAAAGCATTACCTTCTTCTTAGGAGCTGTCTGAATGTCCCAGCCAATCTCTGGACTCTTAAAAGTGTACTTGATAATATATAAGACATAATTAGTCTTTGTATGTGCAAGGCATTGCCCAGTGAGACGGAAGGCGTCATGAGGGCAGGGACTGTTGAGCACTACTTTGCACCCTCAGAACTGTAGGCAAGTTCTGAGCATGTAAGTGCCCAGTATGTTTCAATTGAATTGCCTTATTAAAAATGAATGTTTTTACTTTCAGCTATTTCGACCTAATAAGAATTAATTCAGCTTGGAGCAGGATTAAACTTCTCTGCCTAACACCCAATACATGGGAAAAGTGATTTTTAAATTTATAGTGGAAATGAATATATGATGATTTAATTTATAGAAATTACCTTTATAGCCATCCCTTCTGGATCACCATTGACCTTTAAAAATAAGTGTGTTTACAAAGTTTTCACGTAAAACCATTTTTTGGTTTGGTGAATGCATTTAGTATTCATACAGAATTTAATGTTAAAGATCCATCATTGATGTTTTAGTCTTCTATGAGTACATCGGTAGGGTCTTCACAGAAAGGTCTCTATTGATACACCTGCACCAACCTGGTTAACAGCTTCACCTGTGCATTCCTGGGACTTTGGCAGCCTATGCCACTTGGACTAGCAGATCTCTTTCTTCCATCTGAGCTAACAAGGCTCAGCTTTCTTGTTCATAAACTCTATACCATCTGCTTTTTTTCCTCTAAAGTTTCTATTTTATGTTGACATATTTAAGAGAGTTTATCTTTTCAGTCTATTTAAATTGCTTTTAGGAAAGCCAGGCACAGTGGCTCACGCCTGTAATCCTAGCACTCGGGGAGGCTGAGATGGTAGGATCACTTGAGGTCAGGAGTTCAAGACAAGCCTGAGCAACATAGCAAGACCTTGTCTCTACAAAAAATAGAAAAATTAGCCGGGTGTGGTGGCATGCACCTATCATCCCAGCTACTTGGGAAGCTGAGGCAGGAGAATTGCTTGAGCCCAGGAGTTTGAGGTTGCAGTGAGCTATCATCATGCCACTACCCTCATGCCCAGGCAACAAAGTGAGACCCTATCTCAGAAAAAAAAAAAAAAAAAATTGCTTTTAGGGAATAAACATATTTACTACTTATGGTAGATTTTGAGATAATAATATAATGATTTTAAAACACATTTCCTGTTTTTCTTTTTATATGTTAAAAAACCTATGATTGGGGACTTGTAGTGTCAAAGATTAGAATGAGAAATTTAGATAGTCTAACCGTCAACCTCACTCACCTCAGTAGGTTGGTAGTTACAGAGTCCAATCTGATACAAGAAATTAGTCTTCTGTAAATCCTGATAAATTCTCTGTTGTCTTTACAGGAGTAATCTACAAACATCTCTCCTGTAGAGACATAAGAGAAATTAAGTCTACATTTCAGAAAAAACTTATGTGTGAAAGTGTTACACATACTTTGCCTACAAAGTTAGTTTCAAGAATTTAGAAAGGTCTTCATTATCTTACTCATATTTAGATAAGTAATGTATCAATGAGAAAGTTTAAGAAGTTTTTGATTCTAGATTTTTGTTGCTTTCATTTCTCATTAGTGTTTGATTTTGCTAAAATATTGTTTTTTATCAGTGTACATATGATTTTTTCCCGCTTTAAATATTAAAACATAATAATTAGGAATATGATTATGTGAGTCATTTTATCATTCATTACAGGTATTCATCAAGGTAATAGACACAAATGACCATCGTCCTCAGTTTGCTACATCAAAGTATGAAGTTGTTATTCCTGAAGATACAGTGCCAGAAACAGAAATTTTGCAAATCAGTGCTATGGATAAGGATGAAAAAAACAAACTAAGCTATACTCTGCTGAGTAGCATAGATCCGTTGAGCCTGAAGAAATTTCGCCTTGATCCTGCAACTGGCTCTCTCTGTACTTCTGAAAAACTAGATCATGAAGCCATTCACCAGCATGTTCTCACAGTCATGGTAGGGCATCCTGCTCGGTCTTCTGCCACCTTTGGGTCCTGAAAGGTTTTGTGTGTTTGAGAGTGATTTTTAGTCAATTATAAGGAAAACCCCAACAGGATTGATAATGTATTGATTCTTTTAGGTACGGGATCAAGATGTCCCTGTAAAACGCAACTTTGCAAGGATCATTGTCAATGTCAGCGACACAAATGACCATGCCCCGTGGTTCACCAGTTCCTCCTACGAGGGGCGGGTATACGAATCGGCAGCCATCGGCTCAGTGGTGTTGCAGGTTACAGCTCTGGACAAGGACAAAGGGGAAAATGCTGAAGTGCTCTACTCAATTGAATCAGGTACTCTTGGAGCACTCAGAGTTTTAACTTTGTACTTGCAAAAGTCTACTTCTTTTCCAAAATTAGTTCTGGGTGTTGAAGCATTTCTGTGTATCTCTGCAAAAATTGCTTAAATTTATCTCTAGCTACAATATTTTTACATGTTAGGAGAAAGAAGGGGATTTTTTTTTTTTTTGTCTTAAACTTTTAGCCCATCAGAGAGCAAAGGTAGAGTCCTAGCTAAGTTCGGGTAAAGTTCTTGGGGATTCGCAATATTAGCATAATTCAAGACTCTGAGAAGTCCTGTAGTAAAGAAAAATTTATTTGACCAATTCAGTAATTCCAAAATTATTGTAACCTCACCTTTTCCTCCATAATAGCAGTTAACTATGAAGTACACTTAGGCAGAGGCCTAGTAATTTCACATTTTACTTCTTTGTCAGAGTATTTTCTCCTGGGCAGAGCAGGAAATCCCATGATGGAGTGCTGACTCACGCAATTCCAATTGGCTCAAACCTCAGAAAGGGGGTGTCATGCCCCTCCTACCCTTTCCAGCTTTAGCCCTTTCTTTGCCACTTGCTTTTAACCAGGTGTGTTTCATTCATGGAATTGTGTAGTCGGAATACACCCCCAGAGTTGGGACTGGACTAGAGCAATGTTGACAAGGCCAGCGGTCTGCCAGAGCTGGGCGTGAAGGCACGGGCCAGGGGACCCACTGGAGCTGCAGGTCAGGACAGCTCTCCCAGGAACAATAGGGCAAGAAACCCAGAGTCTTGCTGGGGGTGGCAAGAAGGAGGGCCGCCAAAAAGCAGTCGTGGCAAAGTGAAATGCTTCTGTTCTCTGTTCTGTGCTGCCGTTCCTGCATTCATTTGTTCATTCCACTGGCAAGTGAAGCTCGTCTTATGTGCCTGGTGCCACATTGGGAGTACTTGTGCTTGATAGGTAGGGGGTTACAATTTGGTCCATATTATTTATATAATCAGAAATCACATTGCTTTGGGACTTTCCCTACTCATGCGAAATACTATAAATGAGTGATTAAATATTTAGAAGGCAGTTCATAGTTTTCCATTTTCCTCAGTGCCACTGTTAGTACAAGGAATATAGTCTATTTCTGTCTTCTTTGTAATGAGTTTAGAGAATTAAGATCTTCCATTTAACTTGACTTAATTTTTTTTAAGTCCATAGCTCTTATGTATTTAGAAATTGTCTCTTCTAGGAATTAGAATTTGTAGAGATACAGGTTAACTATAGATCATGTAATCAAAATCTGAGTAAATGGAGAGTAATTAGAAAAATACTTACCAATGTGTTTTAGGTAGTTAAACTATTTTTATTTCTTAACATACTTGAAATTTCATTTGTTTCCCTTAAAATAACCAAATTGAATTCATTACTCACAAATAAGATCTTACATACTGCCTGTGATTGCAATGTTAAAATGTATTGTTGTGTAGGTAGTGCCTTGAATAAAGATGAAGTTTTTTTCCACTGGTTCAGAAATTTAGCTGTTAAAAAAACAGTGCATTCCATTTGTGCATGCCTGAACACTTCAATAAAGTAATTTTGTCATAGACAAACTGATGGGGTTTATGTAGGAGAAAATGTTAAACTTTTCCCTTAGCTTTCACATAATTTTCAACAACTGGGTGGTTAAAATATGATTGTTGGTGTCTTAGTAAAAGCATGTGCATTCTTTGAATGCTTGTAGTGACTGATGGAATTAGTAATTTGGTATTCTAAGAATGGAACTCTACCCTCAAAGAATAGATAAGACCAATGGCCTGTTTCAATGTAGAATTAGAACTTTTTAGAAGATATTTTTATAGTTTTGGTGATATAAAAATTATGCTAAATTACTCTATAGGAAAGTACTACCATTAAAATGCAGTAGAATTTGTGTGTGTGTGTATCTGTTGGAATAGTATGAATTATAAAATGTTCATACTGCCTGTGATTTAACAGTTTATTCATAATCACCTGCTTATAATTTGTGTCAGATTACATTTAGTAAAGTTCAAAAGACTAGTTATAAATTCCGTCCGTAACACTGCATATTTAATTAGCAGTAATTTATTGAGCAAGAGATTTGGTCTGATTAGGAGTCTTTAGGGAAAAGGGAATTAATTAAAAGATATTTTCAGTAACAATTGAGTTATGCGCTAGAGACACGTCAGAACCATACTCTGAGCTGTATGATGTTTTCTTTTCTTTATGTCTTTTTTAAAAAGTAGATTATTGGAGCACTAAAACTTTTGTAATGCCTAGAAATAGAAGACAGTAAATACGCTTATTGATTAGAATTGGTTTTCTTTCCCAAACTTAGGTTAAATATAATTGCCTTGAAAGTTGATAGAGGTTGCCATCCTGTCAGCCAGTCAGCAGGTCCTTACTGACCATCCCCAGTGTGTCAACAGGGGAAGAAACAGACCCCCTGCACAGCTCTGTGTAATAGAGTGATAGCTTAAGAGCAAAAATTAGCTGTTTGTCTAGATATACAGAGAATAATTTAGAGTTGTTTAGAAGTCACTAATATTTCAGCTGAATGAATAAGCCCCCAACCTAATACAGACTTCTCCCACTGCCTTATTAATTCATTCACAAATACCATGTGTGTAAAACATTTCAGTGTTTGGTGAATGTACCTATTATTAGACCATGCAAAGGCACATTCATGCCACTGAGCAGCCCTTAGTGTTTCTCCAAATAAATATGATGTTGCTTTCCTGTCTGCAAATCTGATGATTTCTGCCTTAGTAATAAGGCAGAGAGATCCGTATATCAAATCACTAGCTGGGCTCCTGTTCAGCCTTCTTATTATCTGTGACAAGCTCAAAGCTGTCTTTATCAAAGTCAAGATACCCCAGATAATAAAGAATGTTTGTTAATTTCCCATGGCCGATAAAGAGGAAGACTGTAGTACATAGGATAAAGAAAACTCAGGGTGATGAGACGGAACAGCCATGCTGAATAGGGAGGTCACGGGAGGCCTCACAGGGGCGCTTGAATACAACCTGAGTGAGCGAATGAGTTGAAAAGCAGTGAGAATGGCTGGGGAAGGCTGTTCCACGAGAAGACACAGCAGACTCGAGCGCTCTGCGAGGAGTGTGCTCTCCTGGTTCGGGAGCCGAGGAGGTTGCCGGCACGGCTGGAGGGCAGGGAGCAAGTTGCGTGGAAAGCAGAGTGGTCAGCACAGCCAGCCTGAACACACTGCAGATAAAATCTCTTCATTCCTTCACTGAGGCCTTACATATTTGAAGCTTTACTGGCAAAATACTTCCTATACAAAATAAGAGAAATGCATGTAGAAGAATGAATATAAAATGTGGCAGGTCAGCTGCTTTGTACAGACACAGGAAAGTCTGAGGGGTGGAGATGGAGACAGGTACCTCAGTGTCCTGTGTCAGGCCAGGCAGTCTGTTGAGTTTTGGGAGGTAGGGGTGATGCACAGGTAGGATGAGCTCTGATGACCGCCTACGATGCCATGAGAGATAAATACAGGCAGGCGGGAAATCAGTGTCTGAGCAGCCTGGCAGAGGCAGCAGGACCCCATCGTGGGCCAGGGCTCAGCTGCGAGCTCCAGGCCTGAGGAGAGCCTGGGCCTCTGCCCTGTTGCAGACAAGGCGCTGCCTTGGGGCCTGGACTCAGAGCCAGGCAGACTTAATAAAAACCAGGCTGGGTCTGGCCTCCGAGAAAATGGTCATGGATTTTTGGAAAATGTATTAAAGGAAGGAAATGAGGACTGTAGAGGAAGTGTTTACTGTTAATGATGTGGAGGGAGAAGTACTTGGTTAATCCCCTGGTTTGCAGCTCACACTAAGTAGATGTGGTCTGTGAAAGACCATACTGATTGCAAAGCTAGGAAGAAGAATTTGAGAAGGCAGTTAAATGGCAAGTAAACTTTGTTTTGGGTAAATGTAATAGTTGATTTGGGGAAAATAAATTTCATGCTATGACGAGGATAATGAATTCTGGACACTTACTTATGAAACAGAAAAGAGGTGACAGTTTACAAACAAATCAA
Organism: Daubentonia madagascariensis; assembly: GCA_023783475.1. NCBI lineage: Eukaryota > Metazoa > Chordata > Mammalia > Primates > Daubentoniidae > Daubentonia > Daubentonia madagascariensis. The sequence continues at coordinate 2,920,054 of JAKFHU010000760.1, forward strand.
ACCCGAGGGCCCAAACACTGCCTTGGTCTATCCAAAAGGGCTGTAGAAAGCTGCTCTTTTCTTCAAAAAGATTTCAATCGATGGTACAAAACTATGGAATATTGTAGAGTTGCAGTTGCAACTAAATATATATACACAACATAGCCTGAAAAGGTCCAAAGAAAAGCAAGTAAAACAATCCTCGTAGAGCAGTCTCTCAGCTAGCACTATTGATGTTTTGGGCCAGAAAATTTTTTGTTGTAGGAGGCTGTCCCGTGCACTTGTAGGATACTAGGCAGCATCCCTGGTCTCTACCTACTAGATGCCAGTGGCACTCTGTCCCTTCAAGTTGTGACAATCAGAAATGTCTGCAGACGTTGCCAGATGTCTCCTTGGGAGCAAAATCACCCCTAGTTGAGAACCACTGACCTAGAAGATAAATTGACCTGAAAAAGATTAAGAAGGAATGTTGTTGAAATCTTCAAAGCCTGTAAAGTGGGATGAGTTACACAAACTTACTCATCAGTTTTCTGAGTATTTAAAATAAGGGGCAGCTCTTCTGAAGCTCGATGTAAGTTTTCTAACTGAATTGACATACTCCTTTATAATGAAGAGGAATCTTGAGAATTTGTGAGTTATAACTGCTGAAAGTACAAATGTGTTCCAGAAGGATTGTGAAGAGACCCTTGGAAAATTATTAACTGAACTGTTTTATGGAAGGATAACCATGTCCTTGCACAGTATATCCCTAGTTCAACCCAGAGAGGGGGTTTGGACTTTAGGTACAGGGTGGTATTTCTTCTGTTTCTTGCTTTTCATAATGTAGGAAGAAAATTCTGAAGAGTATACCTGGTTTTAGGTGGATAAAAATAAAACAAGTTGAATGTTTCATTCAAATGTTATCCCCTGAATTTCTGTTTAATTTCAGAATATAATTTTTCAAGATATCTGTATTTGTTTCTGTTTGTCCAACTATGATACTACTTCTATTGCTCCTTGTATTTTTCTCTAACATATTTTTTTCTCTCCTTCTAGGAAATACTGGAAATTCTTTTACAATCGATCCCATCTTGGGCTCTATAAAAACTGCCAAAGAATTAGATCGAAGTAACCAAGTGGAATATAATTTAATGGTAAAAGCTACAGATAAAGGCAATCCACCAATGAGTGAAATAACTTCTGTGCATATCTTTGTCACAGTTGCTGACAATGCCTCTCCTAAGTTTACGTCAAAAGAATATTCTGTTGAAATTAGTGAAACTGTCAGCATTGGGAGTTTTGTCGGAATGGTCACAGCCCATAGTCAATCATCAGTGGTATATGAAATAAAAGATGGAAATATAGGTGATGCTTTTGATATTAATCCACATTCTGGAAGTATCATCACTCAGAAAGCCTTGGATTTTGAAACTTTGCCCATTTATACGTTGATAATACAAGGAACTAACATGGCTGGTTTGTCCACTAATACAACTGTTCTAGTGCATCTACAGGATGAGAATGACAACTTGCCAATTTTTATGCAGGCAGAATATACAGGACTCATTAGTGAATCAGCTTCAATTAACAGTGTGGTCTTAACAGACAGGAACGTCCCTCTAGTGATTCGAGCAACTGATGCTGATAAAGAATCAAATGCTTTGCTTGTTTATCACATTGTTGAACCATCTGTACACAAATATTTTGCTATTGATTCTAGTACTGGTGCTATTCATACAGTCCTAAGTCTGGACTATGAAGAAACAAGTATTTTTCACTTTACTGTACAAGTGCATGACATGGGAACCCCACGTTTATTTGCTGAGTATGCAGCAAATGTGACTGTACATGTAATTGACATTAATGACTGCCCTCCCGTGTTCTCCCAGTCAGTATATGAGGCATCTCTTTTGTTGCCGTCATACAGAGGAGTAAAGGTCATCACAGTCAACGCGACAGATGCTGATTCAAGCATGTTCTCACAGTTAATGTACTCCATCACTGAAGGCAACATCGGGGAAAAGTTTTTTATGGACTACAAGACTGGTACTATAACTGTACAAAACACAACTCAGTTAAGAAGCCGCTATGAGTTAACCATTAGAGCTTCTGATGGCAGATTTGCCAGCTTTACCTCTGTGAAAATTAATGTGAAAGAAAGCAAAGAAAGTCAGCTAAAGTTTACCCAAGATTCCTACTCTGCAATAGTGAAAGAGAATTCCACTGAAGCCAAAACATTAGCTGTCATTACTGCTATTGGGAACCCAATCAATGAGCCTTTGTTTTATCATATCCTCAACCCAGATCGCAGATTTAAAATAAGCCGCACTTCAGGAGTGCTGTCGACTACTGGTATTCCATTTGATCGAGAACAGCAAGAGGTGTTTAACGTGGTTGTGGAAGTGACAGAAGAAAATAAGCCTTCAGCGGTAGCCCACGTTGTTGTGAAGGTTATCATAGAAGACCAAAATGATAATGCACCAGTGTTTGTCAACCTTCCCTACTATGCTGTTGTTAAAGTGGATACTGAGGTGGGCCATGTCATTCGCTATGTTACTGCTGTAGACAGAGATAGTGGCAGAAACGGGCAAGTGCATTACTACCTTAAGGAACATCATGAACACTTTCAAATTGGACCTTCGGGTGAAATTTCACTGAAAAAGCAATTTGAACTTGACACCTTAAATAAAGAATATCTCATTACAGTGGTTGCAAAAGATGGAGGAAGCCCAGCCTTTTCAGCTGAAGTTATTGTTCCAATCACTGTTATGAACAAAGCCATGCCTGTGTTTGAAAAACCTTTCTACAGTGCGGAGATTGTAGAGAACATCCAAATGCACAGCCCAGTTGTCCACGTACAAGCCAACAGCCCAGAAGGGTTGAAAGTGTTCTACAGCATCACAGATGGAGATCCTTTTAGCCAGTTTACTGTTAACTTCAATACTGGAGTTATAAATGTCGTAGCTCCTCTGGATTTTGAGTCCCACCCAGCGTACAAGCTGAGCATACGAGCAACTGACTCCTTGACTGGGGCTCATGCTGAAGTATTTGTGGATATTGTAGTGGAAGACATCAACGATAACCCTCCTGTGTTTGTCCAGCAGTCGTATGCAGCCACCCTGTCTGAGGCATCTGTAATTGGAGCATCTGTCATTCAAGTGAGAGCAACAGATTCTGATTCAGAACCAAATAGAGGGATTTCTTACCACATGTTTGGGAATCATAGCAAGAGTCATGATCATTTCCACATAGATAGCAGCACTGGTCTCATTTCACTAGTCAGAACCTTGGATTACGAACAGTTCCAGCAGCACAAGATTTTTGTAAGGGCTGTTGATGGTGGTATGCCCCCACTGAGCAGTGATGTGATTGTCACAGTGGATGTCACTGACCTCAATGATAATCCACCACTGTTTGACCAACAGATTTATGAAGCCAAAATCAGTGAGCATGCCACTCATGGGCATTTTGTGACCTGTGTGAAAGCGTATGATGCAGACAGTTCAGACATAGACAAGTTGGAATATTCCATTCTGTCTGGCAATGATCATAAAAATTTTGTCATTGATAGTGAAACGGGGATTATCACACTCTCAAACCTGCGCCGACACACTTTGAAGCCGTTTTACAGCCTTAACATTTCTGTTTCTGATGGAGTTTTTAGAAGTTCAGCTCAGGTTCATGTAACTGTAATTGGAGGCAATTTGCACAGTCCCGTTTTTCTTCAGAATGAATATGAAGTGGAACTAGCTGAAAACGCTCCCTTACATACCCTGGTGATTGAGGTTAAAGCAACCGATGGGGATTCTGGTATTTACGGTCAAATTTCTTACCATATTGTAAATGACTTTGCCAAAGACAGATTTTACACAAATGAGAGAGGACAGATATTTACTTTGGAAAAACTTGATCGGGAAACTCCAGCAGAAAAAGTAATCTCAGTTCGTTTAATGGCTAAAGATGCTGGAGGAAAAGTTGCTTTCTGCACCATTAATGTCATCCTCACAGATGACAATGATAATGCGCCACAGTTTCGAGCAACCAAATATGAAGTGAACATCGGTTCCAGTGCTGCCAAAGGGACATCAGTCATTAAGGTTCTTGCAAGTGATGCTGATGAGGGATCCAATGCCGATGTCACCTATGCCATTGAAGCAGACTCTGAAAGTGTTAAAGAGAATCTGGAAATTAACAAACTGTCTGGTGTAATTACTACAAAGGAAAGCCTAATTGGCTTAGAAAACGAGTACTTCACTTTCTTTGTTAGAGCTGTGGATAACGGGTCTCCACCAAAAGAATCTGTTGTTCCTGTCTATGTTAAAATTCTTCCACCAGAAATGCAGCTTCCAAAATTTTCAGAACCTTTTTATACCTATACAGTTTCAGAAGACATGACTATTGGAACAGAAATAGATGTCATCCGAGCAGAACATAGCAGGACTGTTCTTTACAGCCTAATCAAAGGGAATACTCCTGAAAGTAATAGGGATGAGGCCTTTGTGATTGACAGGCAGAGTGGGAGATTGAAACTGGAGAAGAGCCTTGACCATGAGACAACTAAGTGGTACCAGTTCTCCGTACTTGCCAGGTGCACTCACGATGACCACGAGATGGTGGCTTCTGTAGACGTTAGCATCCAAGTGAAAGATGCAAATGATAACAGTCCGGTCTTAGAATCTAGTCCATATGAGGCATTTATTGTTGAAAATATGCCAGGGGGAAGTAGAGTCATCCAGATCAGGGCATCTGATCTGGACTCGGGAACCAATGGCCAAGTGAAGTATAGCCTGGATCAGTCACAAAGTGTGGAAGTCATCGAGTCTTTTGCCATTAACGTGGAAACAGGCTGGATTACAACCCTAAAGGAACTTGACCATGAAAAGAGAGACAATTACCAGATTAAAGTGGTTGCGTCAGACCACGGAGAGAAGGTCCAACTCTCTTCCACAGCCATCGTGGACGTGACCGTCGCTGACGTCAACGACAGCCCGCCACGGTTCACAGCGGAGATCTACAAAGGGACCGTGAGTGAAGATGACCCCCCGGGAGGTGTAATTGCCATCTTAAGCACCACGGATGCTGATTCTGAAGAGATTAACAGACAGGTCACGTATTTCATAACAGGTAAAAATATTCAAACTAAATGGTTTAATTTAAAATCAAATTCTGTTAGAAGTATAAATTCTGAGATATACAGTTTATGAAAATTGGGAGTTAAAGGGATGATTTTAGTTAAGAATATCTAAAATAAGTAGAAATAACATCTGTTAAGCTACATTTCAAGTTTGTTGAAACTGGAGAAGTTTGTTACCGGAGCAAAGCTAATAGTTGTTTCATTAGGCTATTTTTTATTTTTGTGACTCATTCTGTGGAACTTTATACTCACTGTATAATAAATATATATTTTTCGTAATTAAAAAGAAATAACTATAGTGTCAATGTAGGTTAAATTATTATTTAGCAGTCTTTATATTTTATTTGGCTTAATGCTGTGTTTATACATTTTAATGCTGCTTTGGTTTGCTTTATAAGTAGGAAAGCTAATATATACCAAATTTAAATCATTTTTTAAATCCTTAGTTCTTCCAAACCATAACATCATATATCCTCTGTACAGTGTATATTTGCTGTTACTTATTTTTCTCCTTCTTTTAACAAATTTGGCTTTCATCTTCCTCCATTGATGTAATAGGAGGGGATACTTTGGGACAGTTTGCTGTTGAAAATATACAGAATGAGTGGAAGGTCTATGTGAAGAAACCTCTGGATAGGGAAAAAAAGGACAATTATCTTCTGACAATCACAGCGACTGATGGGACCTTCTCATCAAAAGCTATAGTTGAAGTGAAAGTTCTTGATGCAAATGATAACAGTCCAGTTTGTGAAAAGGTAGGCTACTCTTTCCTTAAATTTGTATATTATGAATTTAAATTTCTTTCTTAATCCTTTCAATAGGGCTATCGTTTGGTGTTATGGTGTAATTTAAGTGTTTTACATTATAATTGCTTCCTGATTGAGGAAAGGTGAATGTTAAATGGGGCAAGTCTTGGAAAATCTTCAGAACTATTTTGGGGAATGCTAAGTAGGTCAAAAACTTCATTCTAAAAACTGTAGGTTATAACAGGATCACAATTGTGTCCAGCTCTAAAAATGCTCTGTAAACTTTTCATGAAGGGATTCTCTTAATTTGGGGATACAGTTATTTTGGGGGAAACATCTGGCCAGCCGTTCTTTATACAAAGCTCTGATTTGCTTTAAGAGACCATTTTGGGGCACTTGCTCTTCTACATGCTAGAGAACTAAGGTGAGTGACAGGGTTTCCTGCTCCTGTGGAGCTTGACATTTAATGAGGGAGCAAATGTAGACCAGGAAAGAGCCAGTTCCCTCCAAGGTTAGGATGAGGGTAAGGGACTCAAGCAGGAGTGGTCCCTGGGGCTAGAGGATGAGGAGGGCTGCTCAGAGCCAGGGCTGGACCTTGGGAGGCCAGGACTAGATTATCGGGAGCAGATGGGGAGAGGCTGGTGGTGTGCAGAGGTAACACAGATGTAGGAGGAGTCACTTACTGTGCCAGAGTGGGGAATGTACATTTAGAGTCATGGAAAAGAAGTTTCGGGGGAGAAAGGGGTAAACTGGATTATGGAGAGCCGTGACGTTCATTCCAGGGGATTTGAACTCTATCCTAGAAAAGTATGGACTCTGACTCCTTCTGTATTTGGAAGGTAGAGATGGCATGAACCAAGCATTTTAAAGCAGTTTGGTGTGGAAGTATGTGTCCACTATTGAGATAAGCTGGAGTGAAAGCAAGGGATCACAGAATACATAGAGAGGCAGCAGAGCAGTAAGTGGAGCAAAGACACCACACAGAAAACCGTCTGGATGCAGCAGTGTGGCATGTGCGATGAGTCAGGACTCACTTTTATGGCAAAGGGGAGCCTGGAGTGGGAGCTGGTAGTAGAGGAAGCATGTTGAGTTCCTCTTCAGATCTGTTAAATTTAGAGTAATAGGACAGTTAGTTGAAGGTGTTTTTTGGGCATTTAGAGATGGTGAGATCAAAGATGGGTCTTAGGGAAGGATATGTAAACTTGGCAGTTCCTGTGGGTCGCTGATAACTGGATTCATTTGAGAGGATACTAACAAAAAGGGGAAAAAAGGAGAGAGGTACTTCCAAAGAGAGAAGGGAAAGGCAGCAGGGCTGGAAGGAAGAGAATGGCACCAGTGCGGTGCCACCAGGAGTGAGGGAAAGTAGAATCCTGAGGAGGCAGGGTGGTGGGCGAGGGGGAGGGGTGACACGGCTGAGAAAGGTGGCTGGGACGTGAAACAGACCGTTTGGACCCTGTGACGATGTGGAGGTGGCAGTCTCAGTAGCGTGATGTGGGTGGACGCCTGACTGCCGAACAGGGAGTGTGTATTGATGAAGAGAGAGATTTGGCCAGGGAAGAAGGTTGAGAGAGAAGGAAGAAGAGGGTGGTAGGTTAAGGGAAGGCTGTGGCGAGCAGCACGAGATTTTGGAGAGGGACAGAGGAGTTGGAGGGCGCTGCAGATTCACTGAGTACTCATACTGGGTATGGCTGTGGAAGGGAACAGCTGTTCCCAGGGAAATACTTAACATTAAGGATGTTTAAAATTCATTTGTGAGAGGAAGCAGAATGTCTGAGGGAGAAAGAGTTAATTCCAATCTTTATTTGTACTTTTTGGTTATTATATTTTGGGGGAGGAGTGTGTGTCTGTCTCTCTCTATAGAGAGAGAGAGAGAGAGAGACACACACACACACACACACACCCCTTATAGAAACTAAATGTTTGTATTTTGTTGTTTTTTTTAGTACTTCCATTTTATTTGTTTGTGATACCGTATCATCTTAAGGAGTAAAATTAGGACACTAGATCATTTGAATTCATCAGTATTGCAAAGTATCTTATTTCGTGAGTCAAAATATAGCAATATAGTTCACCTATAATTGAGTGCATATTAAAATAAATTTAATAAAATCTTAATCTGTCTCTCTTACGTTTTTATTTATGGCATGGATTTCTAAATAATTGGAAGTGGGAAACAGCTGATCATTTTGTTTGAGACTTAGCACAGCTTGAAGCGAGAGGGATCACAGTGGAGCAGAGTACCAGCAGGGCCTGAGCCTTCTGTCCCCTCTGCGGCCATCGGGAATCTTTGTTTCCTCCTATAACACTAAGATCACTTCTCTCCCAGCTGCAGTTATTTGGTTACAAATACTTTGCAAATGTTGGGAGCGCTTGCAGACTGAATTCCTGTACTTGGAAATAAGTAGGTATGATGCAGCAGGTATTTATTCTCTCCAGGTTTTAGGTAAATATAGATTGCTACTTAATTTTCTCATAAGAATTTAAACTAAATATGAAACTAACTCAACAGTATATAAAACTGTGTATTCTTTAGGTTAAATGTCAGGTCAGACTCTTTCAGGGATGTAGAATTGGTAACTGTTGCATGGCTCCTTGTTTCACATGTGTTTTATGAGAAAAAAAAAGTTTTTGGATTTTAACTTTGTTCATTTCCCATATTTTCTGTGGCCAAAGATAAATGATTTCTTTTCCGTTATTCCCATGGCAGTCATTCTGACTTTTAATGTTTTTTTGCTAACAATATTGTTTAAAATCTTTGTAGACATTATATTCAGACACCATTCCTGAAGACGCCCTTCCTGGGAAATTGATCATGCAGATCTCCGCTACAGATGCAGACATCCGTTCCAATGCTGAAATTACTTACACATTATTTGGTTCAGGTGCAGAAAAATTCAAACTAAATCCAGACACAGGTAATGATGGAGTTTGGGACAAAATTAATTATGTATTCCAACCAAATCATATATTTGGGTGATTTTAGATCACACACAAAATTTGAATTTACATTTTATCCTTTTCAAATTTATGCTGATACAATGAAGTTGACGTCATTTAGAAATCTAAACAGCAATTTAGTTGTAAAATTTGGGGTGATATAAAAAACTTAACAGCAAAAATATTACCTACTTGAACCAAAGATTTAAAATTTAAAAGCTGTTTAAACAGCTTGTTTTTTAAAAAAGACTCAGAAGTTAGAGTGTATCTCAAACTTTCTGCTTTATCCATTTTATTTATATAGCATGTTTTCTTAAATTTGTGACCATAAATTTGTAATTTAGCATTTTCATAGTTAAAATGTTTCATGGTATTTTATTGATTTTTAAGTAGAGTTGTTTTCTTCTTGTAATTTGTATTTTGTTAAAATTGGAATCAAGTAATGGTTTTCATTTAAGCTTTTTAAGTACTCCCCCAACTAATCATGAACATAGTAATCTAATTTTTAAGTCAATTTAGAAAAATGTTTTAATTTGTTAAATTAGGTAGCTGTTTTACTTTTGCAGTAGTATATATAATGTAAAAGGGTGTGATCTCTAACTTGAAGAGCTAGCACCTGGCAGGATTTGAAAACCTAGAACTCAGTGTGTTCATGCAGCTGTTGAATCTGTCATTGATAAAAATCATTCTCCAGAGGAAGGCTGTTACTCAGATTTTGTAATTGTAAGAGAAGAAAAGGTTCTACATTGGAGTTCACATTGTAAATTTCTAGTGAGTCCATTTTTGCTTGTTTTAGGTGAACTGAAAACATTAGCCCCCCTTGATCGTGAACAGCAAGCAGTGTACAATCTTCTAGTGAAGGCCACAGATGGAGGGGGGAGATTCTGTCAAGCCAGTGTTGTGCTCACATTAGAAGATGTGAATGATAATGCACCTGAATTCTCTGCTGACCCTTACACCATCACCGTGTTTGAGAACACAGAGCCGGGAACACTGCTGACACGAGTGCAGGCCACAGACGCTGATGCAGGTACCCTCCAGAAGATTCTTTTGCCTTCAAACTATTCACTGAGATCTTAGGAGCCTCCATTTTAAAACATATCCCAAATTCAGCGTATTTAACTCACCTTACCTCATGCATGTGGAATAGCCCATCTTTGTCGTGGAATGAAGTCTTTAGAATAATTAATTCTTCATTAATGAATATTTAAAGTCCCAAAATTGTGTCCAGTGAACCTACTGCTGTAAGTTATCTGGTGTCACTAAAATTCACTAAAATTCGGATTAATGACTATATCAACTGATCTTCAGATCCCATCGAATTAATTCGTGAAGTGTTATTTTGTGAATAAACCATTAGTGACATAGAGAGGTTTTGGCATCATTGGAACATAACAGAAGCAAATGTTATTTTGTTACAGTTTTACAAACCTCTCAAAATTTTTTATGGAGGAAATTCAATTATAGGATATATATTCATAGTATTTTGATAGCAGAGAATAACTTCTTCAGTCATATTGCAGTTGAGTATCCTTTATTCAAAATGCTTGGACTAGAAATGTTTTGGACTTTGGATTTTTTTCATATTTTGGAATATTTGCATTATACTTACCTGTTGAGCATTCCAAATCCAAAATCCAAAATGCTCCAACAGGCATTTCCTTTGAACATCATATTGGCACTCAAAAAGCTTTGGATTTTGGAGAATTTCAGATTTTGGATAATCAGATAAGGGATACTCAACCTGCAATACTGAAGAATTAGAAGAATAGCAAAAATGTTACTTTCCAAATAATTCTTTGTCACTGAAGCTAAATAAATAGATATAATTTTAAAAGGTCTGGATACTACAGCATAGGCTCCTATATAAAATAGTTTAAAAAGCCAGGTACCTATGAAATTATATATATATTTGTTTTAAATCAGTAAATTGTTAATCCAAAAAGTTTGCTTTTCATGATCATAGTCATAAGAATTTTTAAAGAACGTATGTTTCTTTTTTATTTTCTTTTTTTATACTTTTTTTTTTAAAAAGAATATGTTTAAATTTCTTGATATAAAGCCTTCTGATATATCTCTTCATATCTTGACAGGATTGAATCGAAAGATTTCCTACTTGCTGATGAACTCTGCTGATGGGCAATTCTCCATTAATGAATTATCTGGTATTATTCAATTAGAAAAGCCTTTAGATAGAGAACTCCAGGCAGTATATACCCTTACTTTGAAAGCTGTAGATCAAGGCCTGCCAAGGAGGTTGACAGCTACTGGCAGTGTTGTTGTATCAGTTTTGGATATAAATGACAACCCCCCCGTGTTTGAATACCGTGAATATGGTGCCACAGTATCTGAGGACATTCTTATTGGAACAGAAGTTCTTCAAGTATATGCAGCAAGTCGAGATATTGAAGCAAATGCAGAAATCACCTACTCAATAATAAGTGGAAATGAACATGGAAAATTCAGCATAGATTCTAAAACAGGTAACCTGCCGTATATGAGAGGAAGCTGTTTATTCCACCAGCAAAGCTAGATTTGCCTGTCACTTTACCTTATACTAAGTGACAGATCACGTATTGTCAGTAGGTGTTCTAAAAAGATAAACTTCAAGTTTCCTTCTAGTTGTTGTTTAAACTGGGATTGAAAGTGGTTCAGAAGACTTCAGACTATAGTTCTATTTAATAAAATACATTTCTGGCATATCTGTTACAAACTATGAGCAAATTAACTTAAAATAGAGAATTAAAACATCACATTCTAATAGTTTAGTCATGATGTAAGGGGTACCAATTAGTAAAAGATAAGAATGAATAATAGTAGAGGGCCTTGTGTAACTACTCCTTTTATTTCCCATATCAAACTCATCATGGGAAGTAACTTCTTAAGTAAGACAGTAGTTTCAACCTCTTTGATCTTAGTTTCTATTATAGTGGCCATCTGATAATTCATTAAATTGACTTCTTTATCATGCTAGTTATTGATAACAGTTGAAAGTACTTTGAGTCACACTTTCGGAAAGACTGCCAACAAGATCAAAAGTCATAGGAACTATTGACTCTTGCTGCATAAATACTTTTGTAGTCTTGCTAACCTGTGGTCTAAACTAGCTATAAGTCTTAGAACATTGTAAAAAGTTGCTCCATTCAAACTATGTTTAATTGTATGTGACTATTTTAGATAAAGAATAGGTGTGTGGTGATGCTATTTTAAAACATTTTTAATACATGTCATAAAATTATTTTTAGGGCTTTTTTATCCCATTCTCTTTTTAAATAGGATGGACCATAATGAAGTGAAAAGAAAAGATGTTAAAGGAATTATTAAATCAAAAGAGATTTTTTTAATACTAGGCTGTAAATAGAGGACTATTCTAGAGCTTAAATAAAACATATACATCTCTGTTTTTAAAAAGTATGAGAAAGAAAAGGAAACTCAAAGGCACAGAACAGAATTTTTGTGTTTTTATTTTATTTTGTTGTTTAAACTAGAGTGAAGTCTGTAGTGAATTGTGGTTTAGAAGAGCTGAGATATAGTAATCATTTTTATAACAGGAATATAAGTAGTGTTGTCTGGGAAAGCAATTGAAACATCATGAAGAATATCAGAAAACTAATTAGAAATAAGGATCAGGGGATGGGTAAATTCCCAATTTTTAATTATTGAATTAAGAAATTAGAAAACATACATAAATGATGAGTAAACTTTAGAAGTGAAAACTATATTTGTTGGAAAGTGTTATCTATTTCAGTCACTACTAGTAGGCAAAAGTGGCGGCATTATAAAGTACTGGAAATAATTTTGATTTTCTGTACAGGGGCCATATTTATCATTGAGAATCTGGATTATGAAAGCGCTCATGAATATTACCTGACTGTAGAAGCCACTGATGGAGGCACACCTTCACTGAGTGATGTCGCAACTGTGAACATTAATGTAACAGATATCAATGACAACACCCCAGTGTTCAGCCAAGACATCTACACAACAGTGATCAGTGAAGATGCTGTTCTTGAGCAATCTGTCATTACGGTGTGTATTTTCCCTTTAACGGTTTTCTTCTTCTGGATCTTTGTAAGAGTTTTTAGTAAAAATTGATCCAGTTTTTGCAGTGGCCTTATTTGAAAATATCTTGGAGATTTTAAAATGTCTTTTGCTAGGCCAGTTACTGATTTTATTATAAATAATTGCATAAAAATAGCTAGCTATTAATACCAGAAAATTTGTTTAATAGATGTATGCTCCTTACTTTGCTACCTCCTAAACAGGACTGTGATATTTTCTAGGTTATGGCTGATGATGCTGATGGACCTTCAAACAGCCACATCCACTATTCCATTATAGATGGCAATCAGGGAAGCCCATTTACAGTTGACCCTGTCAAGGGAGAAGTGAAAGTGACCAGACTGCTAGACCGGGAAACAGTAAGTGAAAAAGGTTTATTTAAATTGTTTATCAAATCGATAAATAGAAGTGCTTTGTGTTCATATCTTCTGGGCGTGATGCAAAGTATCAAAAGGGCAGAGCCAGCCTTCTTCTCAGGAACTGACAAGCAAGATGGCAATACTTGAAAAGCAATTACAGTGTGTGTGAAAATTTTAAGAATATAAGAAATACGTTCCATACTAATACGAAGTTTGGATAATAAAACTTTGTATTCAGGAAAAAATTACTATTGGCTCCAATGTCCTGAGATACTTGATGAAGCTAGAAGCTGGATTTTAAATAATAGCAAAGAACTGGAAATCCATAGAGATTGAGAGAAGGGAATTCCATTCCCTGTAAGAAATTACATGAACAAAGTCATGGAGATAGAAGCCAAGAGATATATTTAGGGGACTTTACCCAGTTGTACTGAAGTAACCATACAAAGCAGAGGGAGACAAAGAAGAAAGGTATTTTACAAACAGATTATGGACCACATAGAAAATCAGGGTCAGAGTTGTAGACTTGATGCTGCAGGCCGTAGGGTATTACTGAATATTTGTGAGCTGAGGAAGGCCAGCCGGCCCTCTGTGTCCTCAAATTCCATATCTGCAAATTCAACCAACTGTGGGTTGAAAATAGTCAAAAAGAAAAAAAAAAAGGAAAAACAATAAAAAGTGGTAATACAACAGTAAAAAATAATACAAATAAAAAATACAGTGTAACAGCCATTTACGTAGTATTTATATTGTATTACATATTATAAGTAATCTAGAGACCAATTTAAAGTATATGGGAGGATGTGCCTAGATTATATGCAAATATCATGACATTTTATATCAGGGACTTGAGCATCTGGATTTTGGTGGTGGTGGGCGGGGAGGGGCCCCTGGAACCAGTCCCCTGCAGATAGTGAAGGAAGACCGTCCCTTACAAGGAGACATTTTGGAAGGTTGGTACAACAGTAAGTCTAAGTATTCTTTACAATAGTGAGAGACCAGGGGAAGTAGGACACCGGTGACAGTTAATCAGTTGTGAAGCCGCAAGAGTATGACTTGGGAAAGCAGCAGTGAGAACTGACTGGAAAAACAAATGAGGACACTTGGCAAAGGAAAAATTAGAATCCAGAAAGCTTAGATGTGGCCCTGCATAGAAAGCAGTGTTGTCAGAGGTGACCTGATTGTCTTCAGTCTTGCTGTGACTGGGTAGTTCCATTAAAGAGACGTTGGAAGGTCATGAGGTATAAACTTGTAGGGGCTGGGCGGGGGAGCAGTTAATGAACATGGTTTTGAATGTGCTGGTTCTTAAAGAAAAATAGTATGTTCAGTAGAATTATTCAGCCAGTATTTGGAGATTTTAGTCAAATTTAGAGACTTGAAAGCTGGAGATGTAGATATGGTAAATACCCTTGGACATGATCATAGTCGTGACGTGATGGATTGAGGTGGGTGTGAACACATGAGTAGCAGCAAGCCAGGCTGAGCATCCGTCCGTCCATTACCCACCCCATCCATCTGTCGTCCGTCCATCCATCCATTCATCCCATCCACTCAGACTCACAGACAAGAAGGGAAGTAGAGCAGTAGCTGCCTCAGAGAGGCAGTAATGTGGGGAAGTGAAGAAAGCCTTCATCTTGGGAATTAGAAGGACATTGGTGATGATAATACAATTTCATTCGAGACAAGCCTGAGCAAGAGTGAGACCCTGTCTCTACTAAAAATAGAAAAATTAGCCGGGCATTCATGGCACACACCTGTAGTCCCAGCTACTAGGGAGGCTGAGGCAGGAGGATCGCTTGAGCCCAGGAATTTGAGGGTGCAGTGGGCTGTGATGACGCCACTGCACTCCAGACTGAGTGACAGAGCGAGACTCTGTCTCAAGGAAAAAAAAATGCCATTTCAGAAGAATAATGGGTATATCTAAGATTAGAGGAATTTGGGGAGATAGTGATGAGATATCTCATCAAAGTCCTAATTCTTTCATTTCTTTTCTGTCCTATTATTTTTGAGTAGGGACTTTCTAAGAGTTTAGGAAGCATGACTGTTATGCCTAGTATTGTACTGCTGGGCAGAATAAATTTAGTATTTTTGACTAAAGAACCTAGATCCTTTAGTATACTTCTGCCCATAGTGGGGTAGTAGAAGAGATAGCTTGTGGTGTTTCCCAAGCTAATTTGTCCTCAGAACCCTTTTTTGTTGGAGCATCTTGCAGGACTCCTGTTCTGCAGAACATACTCTGGATTTAGCCAGCTTTCTGACTTCCTACACCACTCATTCTAGAAGAGAGAGCTTTATAGGGAACTGCCCTGAGAAAGAATCTATCTCACTTGACTTAGTTTCTTTTGTAGGAGGTCACAAAGAGATAATCTTGAGGGATTTAGACAGCTAAGTACAATCCAAGTGTAAAATTGAGGGGGAGGGTGATCTGGACTGTCCTGAGGTGTTGGAAATGAGTCAGCACTAAAGTGTGATAACAGCTAACGTCTGTGTACTTCTGGCTGAGAGCAAGATTTGGGCCCTGGGGAAGGCTGTCTTCCATATTACTGAAGCAACAGCATTTGAGATATGGTAACATTTTTTTTCTAATCATTTGTTAGTACTTTTCTCTCTTAATTTCTTAATTAATAAGAACTGCACATTTTAAAAGATAAACACTTTAACAAAATGAGTACATTTTTGAGGGGCATCAGGGAATCTAATCATCATTAGTAACTTTCACTGTTGGGGAAATACATGTTATTTGCAGTGCACTCATTTGTACGTTAGAGAATTACCCACATGGAAGCCACAGCAAATGCTGACAGTTAATTGGGATCTGCCCTTCCAGATTGTCAGGAGGACACTTCTGATTGAAGCCCTGTTCTTTGGCCTTGTGAAAATGAACATGCATTTTCTCTGTCTTTTCCCTGAAAAGATTTCAGGTTACACACTCACAGTTCAAGCTTCTGATAATGGCAGTCCACCCAGAGTCAATACAACCACTGTGAACATTGATGTGTCTGATGTCAATGACAACGCACCAGCCTTCTCCCAGGGGAACTACAGTGTAATTATCCAGGTATGCCTGTAGTGCCCCAGGACTCACGGAATCCTTTTTAAATGAACTCTTTCTTTGGCCTCAGTTGTGGGTTTGAAATATCTTTCTTTTCCAAAGACTTCTTTTTAGAAAAATGGGAAAAGTAAAATTAGAAGGCATCTCTATCAGTATTAAAAGAAGAGCATTTTCAAGATGCAACCAAGCTTTTATCTCTATTTTTGAGATAGTCACAGTTCTGGGATTAGTGAGAGCTTGTTTCTCAATCACATCTGCTGCTGCTGTTGCTTTTCCTGCTTGCCGCTCCCCGCTCTTGAATTTCCTCTTCCCTCCCTCTCCCCCTCCACCCCCAGTCCTTCCTCCTCCTCCCCTCCACTCCTCTCGCTCCCTCTCCCCCTGCCAACCTGTCCACCTGTCTTCTCTCTCTTCCTTTTAGATAGAGCAGCAATAAGGCTTTGTTTTTTATATATTTTATATTATAGAAAACTCACATGTGTGTCTTACCATATCAATTTGGTTATGGTCAAAGGTTTTTGTTTTGTTTTTAATTTTGCGCAGGAAAATAAGCCGGTGGGTTTTAGTGTACTGCAGCTAGTAGTGACAGACAAGGATTCTTCTCACAATGGGCCACCCTTCTTCTTCACTATTGTGAGCGGGAATGATGACAAAGCATTTGAAGTTGACCAGCAAGGAGTTCTGCTGACTTCAGCTGCCATAAAGAGGAAAGTGAAAGATCACTACTTGCTGCATGTTAAGGTATTGAAGTCTTTCTTTATGATTTTATTGTGGATTCATAGAGAAGAGTTACCTGGTGTGGTTACCTCCATATTTGAGCAGCTTATATTTTAGAAAAAACACAAATTTATACAATTGTGGTCTTTGGTTTTTTCCATACCTCCCATTTTTATTCCATTGCTCTTTGAAGGGGCTCATTTATTCATTTGGTTACTTTATCAAAGACATTGATGGAGCTGAATTTCAGTATGAATTAGTTGAAGGGCTATAAAGAAGTTATTTGTCCTTTTCCTTGATATGCTTCTCATGTGGAGAAATAGATATCTAACAGTTGGTAATTTTTCTTAGAACTTAAATGATAAAAATATGTTTTTATTAAGAAGTTGTAAACAATGACATAGACAAAATGATTTTTTTTCTTGTAGGTGGCAGATAATGGAAAGCCTCAGTTGTCGTCTTTGACATACATTGACATTAGGGTTATTGAGGAAAGCATCTATCCTCCTGCAATTTTGCCCCTAGAGATTTTCATTACTGTTTTTGGAGAGGAATACTCAGGTGGTGTCATTGGGAAGATTCATGCAACTGACCAAGATGTGTATGACACTTTAACCTACAGTCTTGACCCCCAAATGGACAACCTATTCTCTGTTTCCAGCACAGGGGGTAAGCTGATAGCACACAAAAAGCTAGATGTAGGGCAGTACCTTCTCAATGTCAGCGTAACAGATGGGAAATTTACAACGGTGGCTGACATCACAGTGCATATCAGACAGATAACACAAGAGATGTTGAACCACACCATTGCTATCCGCTTTGCCAACCTCACTCCAGAAGAATTTGTTGGTGACTACTGGCGCAACTTCCAGCGAGCTTTAAGGAACATCTTGGGTGTGAGGAGGAACGACATACAGATTGTTAGTTTGCAGCCCTCTGAACCTCATCTACATCTGGATGTCTTACTTTTTGTAGAGAAATCAGGTAGTGCCCAGGTTTCAACAAAACAGCTTCTGCACAAGATTAATTCTTCTGTGGCTGATATTGAGGAAATCATTGGTGTTAGGATATTGGATGTATTCCGGAAACTCTGTGCAGGACTGGATTGCCCCTGGAAGTTCTGTGATGAAAAGGTGTCTGTGGATGAAAATGTAATGTCAACACATAGCACGGCCAGACTGAGTTTTGTGACTCCCCGCCACCATAGAACAGCCGTGTGTCTCTGCAAAGGTAATACACATAAGTATATGAAAATAGGTGTTACAGAGTATTTCACGTACAACCTTTGATGACTACACATGAAAGATGATTTTCTTGAAATTTCTATTCTCTCCCCCCCCCCCCCCCCACTTTTCCTTAAATAAAGACGGAAAATGCCCTCCTGTCCACCTTGGATGTGAAGACAATCCATGCCCTGAGGGATCCGAATGTATCACTGATCCCAGAGAGGAGAAATACACCTGTGTCTGTCCTGGAGGCAAGTTTGGTCAGTGTACAGGTGAGAGTTTGATGATTTTCTTTTATTACTTAAAATAATCACTGTCATTATTTCTTACAATTTTCATCTTTATTAGTCAAAAAATACTGCAAAGTATGTTTATTATACCAAATCAAAAGTAGATATGAATAATAACAATAGTAACTTTTCTTTCCTCTTTTATAACAGCACACCCCTTAGTTCATAGTTTGATATTCCTCCTTCTGTATCATAAATGATTATATAAATATAGCTAAATATGTAGCCTTGTGTGTAGAGGTTTATTTTTCCTTTTTCTCTCTCATCTGCTTCCTTTAAAAAAAAAAAAAAAAACCTTAAGACTATCATATCTCACACAGTTCTCTACTTTTTGCTTTTTTCCTTCACTTAGCAGTACATTAAGGACATCCTTCCAAGCCAATACATGTAACCCTAATTCTTAAAATAGCTGGACCATATTTTCTAGCATGGCTATACCATCATTTATTCACCATTTTCGTTATGTATAAAAATTGAAGTTCTTATGTTTCTTTCTGTTAAAAAAATCTTTATGCATGTATCTTTACATATTGGTGCTTTCATTTCTATATAATAGATTCTTTCTGAAACTAGGATTCGCTGTGTCAAAGATTAACTACATTTCAAATTTTTAAAGATATCGTTATGTTAGTTTCCCAAAAAGTTGTACCAATTCCTGTTTCTTCCAGTCATGTATGAAGGTTCATTCTCCCCATTCTGTTGGCATTATTAAAGATTTTCCATTAAAAAATGAATTCCCCCCTCCATCTAATGGGCATAAAATTAAACTATTAATTTGCATTTCTCTGGCTCCTTGTGAAAGTTGTATTTTCATTTGTTCATTGCCTATTAGCATTTACTCGTATGTGGCTTGCCTGTTTATACTGTTTGATTGATTGTCTGGGTTATTCGTCTGTGTCTTAGTATCAGTGTGTAGAGTTCTTTTTCTCCTGTCTGTGTATTATAGATCTTTTGATTTGTTAAATGTACCTTTTGTCATTTTGAAATTTAATTTCTATTTAGTCAGTTCTGCATAATTACATAACAATTTCTGTCTCTGGGGATTGACACCATTTTCATCTTTGGGGGATGGGGATTGTTTATATTTTGCTTGAGAAGTTTTCTCAAACCACCTTGAGGGCTATGTAACTATTTTCTGAAGTTGTCTTGTAATAATTTTATACTGAATATTTTTATATTTAGATCTTTCATTATTTTAGAGTTAATTTCCCTGTGATATCGTAGTCTAATTTATTCTTTTCCAAATGGAGAGCCAGTTATGCTGTGCTATTTATTAAGCAAATTGACATTTTTCCTTGGAATTGAATTTTATAATGTTATATTCTTAAATATAAACTTAGACTAGTCTCGAGGGGTGGGTAGAAATCATACTTCTAAAAATACACTTAAACTTGGTTCTTGATTTATTTTTCCCTCTTTGTGATTCACAGGGAGTTCATCCATAACATTTACTGGAAACAGCTTTGTGAAATATCGTCTAATGGAAAATGAAAACAAATTAGAGATGAAATTGACAATGAGGCTCAGAACCTATTCTGCTCACGCAGTTGTAATGTATGCTCGAGGAACTGACTATAGTATCTTGGAGGTATGTGTTTATATAGTTTTGTACCTCAAATTGTAGAAGACTTTGAAAATATAAATTCCATTTTATGTTCAGATTGTCCATTAAAAAAACAATAAAGTAGGTGAAATGGTTGAATTCCACATTTAAATAGTTCATTAATACCTATATAAGTTTTAGACTTTGTGAGATGAAGAGCTCTCTTTTTGTTCTGCAATGACATAGAGACTGACTGCTGTTTTCTACAAACGTTTTTTAGGTATATGTGACAGTTAACATTCAAACTGTAGATGATATTGTATCTTAATACTGTTATAGAGAGTTCATAGAGACATCCTACATATGCTTGAAGTGGTAATTATCTGGCCTGCTTTCTTTTTTTTTTTTTATAACATGATTCAGTTTTGACTTTTGATATTACCTGATGCTGTGTGTGGGGGGGGGGGTTTAGTTAATCATTAGTTACTTCCATGATGCTTTGTGGATGTGCCTTGGCACTTGAACTTGATGTACCTTTGTACAATGGACAAATGAGTACGTGCTCTGTAGTACTTAAATTCAAGACCTCATTCTTTCTACCTTTATGCTCCAAACCTACCTCTCCTATAGATTTTTAATAATTGAAGGTTCTGTAAGAGCAACGTGAACAGTAATTGTTTTTATCATAGATTCATAATGGACGACTGCAATACAAATTTGACTGTGGGAGTGGCCCTGGAATTGTCTCTGTTCAAAGCATTCAAGTCAACGATGGGCAGTGGCATGCAGTGTCTCTTGAAGTGAACGGAAACTATGCTAGATTGGTTCTAGACCAAGTTCACACTGCATCTGGCACAGCCCCAGGGACTCTGAAAACCCTGAACCTGGATAACCATGTGTTTTTTGGTGGCCATATCCGTCAGCAAGGAACAAGGCATGGAAGAAGCCCCCAAGTTGGTAATGGTTTCAGGGGTTGTATGGACTCCATTTACTTGAATGGGCAGGAGCTCCCTTTAAATAGCAAACCAAGAAGCTATGCACACATCGAAGAGTCAGTGGATGTGTCTCCTGGGTGCTTACTAATAGCTACGGAAGACTGCTCAAGTAACCCCTGCCAGAATGGAGGCATTTGCAACTCATCACCTACCGGAGGTAGGCTTCATAATGTTTTAATCTTTAAAATGTCATACTTGCATGCACTTAAGGGGAAGTTTTCCAAATATTTTTTTTTTCTTTTCATTCAAATAATATTGTCAGATATTGCAGTCAGTGTTGGAATCCCATAGTATATATTCTAAGAGAGCAGAGCAGGGCTTAGGATTCTTCCCAGCAGCTGGCTGAAGAAACTGTTTCTCTGACTGCTGAGTATCTACAGTCACATCTCAGGTGCTTGAGCAGGATGTATTTCCATAAACGTCTCATTCTGCACCGGTCTCTATAGGCAAACGACAGCTAACAATGAATTCTTCTTCCAACTCCTTAGTTGACACAGGGGAATTTAGAGTTAGTGCTGCTTAGTTCTTCTTGGTTCTTTGTACCACCTTTTATCCAATAGTTCAGCACAGAGGGCTTGCTAGAGTCTTGCTAGCAATCATAAATGGGAGTATGACTTTCCAGAAGGCCTTGAACCCCTCCTGAAGTGTTGCATATCTGTCTGTCCTGAAGCCCTGGTGCAGTGGGCTACCCTGTGGCTTCTGTATCCTAGACTCCTATTAGGCCACTTAACAGTAATAGCATACAGTTAGGAAAATGGCAGTCATGCCAAATATAGCTTACTATAATTAGTAGAGCAAAAATCAAAAATAATAGTTTAAGTGGGATTTCAAAAGGTTTGGTTTTCCACTGTTGTCTTTGGAAAGTGTATATGCATACTATGTGCGTAGAGTAGGCCACGTTACTTCTGCAATAACACTGAAAATCTCAGTGGCCTAACACAATAAAAGCTTATATTGTGCCTATATTAATTACATGTCCAAATCAGGTTAGTAAGGAGGTTGTCCTCATTGTGTCACTTAGGGATGAAGCTAAGAGAGGCATTTTTTTGAAATGTGCTGCCATGATCCCCAAAGCAGGAGGAAAGGAACGTGGCAGCCATGCACTGGCCCCTAAAGCCCCTAGCCTGGAGTGCCACATTTCTTTGGCCAAAGGAAAAGAACCATGGGAAGTACCCTGTGGCCGTATTTCCCAGAGGCAGATAGGCAGTTGGAATGGGCTTCCACTCTACCAGTAGGCCTTCACAAAACAGATTGACATGCAGACAAATGTGGTGATCTCCTTTCTTAAATGTACTAACTGATCTACTTGTTTAAATGAATGGTAATTTATAGTGTTCAAAGTGCTTTCCACATTCATTATTACCTCATTTAATCCTTGAATGCTTGTGAGCATTGAACTTGAGATGTTAAGTAGTGTTGTCTGTATACTTGGTCACTTAAACAGAGAACTGTTTTTTTCTTCTTTCTATGCTTGACCTGATGATCTTACATAAACTGTGATGAGCTAAAGCTAAGTGAGTTCTCTCTTCAGTTCTTGGTGCTTTGAGTATACCAGCAGTGCAAGGCTTATTGATACAGACAACTTTCTACCCAGAGAGAGTGGGAATTTCATTAGCTTTTACAGATCTTGGACAATTAAATCTTCATGTAAACATAAAGGTGAAAACCAGTATAATAATACTGGTTTTTGAGTTATGAATGATAGGACTTTTTTGTTCCTTTTTGCCCATTTAGGTTATTACTGCAAATGCAGTACCTCATACATAGGGACATACTGTGAGATGAGCGTCAATCCATGTTCCTCCAATCCATGCCTCTATGGTGGGACATGTGTTGTAGATAATGGAGACTTTGTTTGCCACTGTAGAGGATTATATACTGGTCAGAGGTATGTGTATTTTTATTAATTTTCATAATTAATTAGTGCATGGAATTATTTTTAAACATGTAATTGTACCTGTAAAAAGTCTCTACATTCTTTTGTTAATGTTTTCTGTTTTGCTATATTTAATTGCAACAGAATCATGAGGCTTATGCTTATTTTTTCTTATTCTTCAGGTGCCAGCTTAGTCCATACTGCAAAGATGAGCCCTGTAAAAATGGTGGAACATGTTTTGACAGTTTGGATGGTGCTGTTTGTCAGTGTGATTCAGGTTTTAGGGGAGAAAGGTAAGTGGTTTTTTCAAGATTTATATTTGTACCCTTCTGTAGTGTCATATTGATTATCAGATCCAACGAAACTTCATTAATTTGTACTACGTTGCTTCAAAATTTGATAATCCTCATATCGGCTCTTTATATAATTTATTTCTTCACTTTTTAAAATAAAACAAAACATCAAGCAGATGAATATAACCTATATATAATACTTGAAAAGTCTGCTTCTGTACTTTGGAGATATTATTTGTAATCAAAGAGTATATGGGTTCTTGAAGGCAGCAAATGTTTGTGCAGTGGATGGGATGATGATTTGTTTTTAAAGCAGACTCCTATGGGTCTGCACCCATTCACCTTTGAGGGTGAAGATAATGACTTTTTTCCGTGATATGCTGTGACTAACATTTATGTAGCATCTGGAAATCTTTTTCAGCTCTCTCATTATCTTTGGTAATCCTCACCATGATCCTAAGAGGTGCTTATTTTCCAGGTGAAGAAAATGAGGCATGGAGGAGCCTGTTGTATACCTTGAAAGGGGGGTGGATGAGAAATTTTAGTTCCAGATGCTGTTTTATCTTGGACTTTCACCAGTTCAGTTAAAAACTTTCCTCAGTGCATGTTATCTGGGCCTAGTGCATCACATTGAGAGAAACCTTCACCATCAGTCTTACTAGAAGGTCTGTGGGGACCTGCCTGCAGGTATCCCATGTAGTTTTGCTCTGGTAGTAGCTGTAATCCAGAATTTTATCATGAGTCATATTGCCTTAGTTCATAAGTTGACTTTCCTAATTCCAGTCAATGAATACTCTTAATATATTTGAGAAAAATGTATTGGTAACCTGGCAAGGGATAGTAAATAGATAAATTTTATTAAAGGATAAGGAGGAAGAGTTTGAGAAGTAGCAGGTAGATCTGCTACTTTACAGGTGGAAAATATGGCCCTGCTTGGAAAGGCAGAAGGGCCTTGCTTATGAACTATTCTGGAAAGGTGAGGAGCCCAGGAAGGTTTTCAACAGGAAATAACATTTTAAAATGGAAAACGTAGAGTTTTCTATCCTTCCATGTATGTTATGGAACTGTGACATTCCCAAACATGAACATTTTCTTAGATATTTCATCTAGGCTATTGGAAGAGTTTACAGTATACCGTCTTAGAAACAAACTGATGTTTAACCTGTGAGGTTGATTTAGTAGTCTGTTGAAATCTAGAAAAATGGTAATTAAATATTGGCTTGATATGTTTGTCTCCCAAATATACATTGAAAGCATATAATCAAATGATTACTCCACAGAAGATTTTCTGTCATTGTTATTTATTGTTAATATTATGTTTTCTAGTTTTATATTTGGTTTTGTTCTTGGCATATGTTGTCAAGGATGGATTAGTCTTTAGTCTCTAAGGATTATAGGCCTGGCATATTCTGATATATATTGCAAAGGTCTCTCCTCATTCTTGGCTTTCTTGGCAGGTGTCAGAGTGACGTTGATGAATGTGCTGGAAACCCCTGCCATAATGGGGCCCTTTGTGAGAATACACATGGCTCCTATCACTGCAACTGCAGCCACGAGTACAGAGGGAAACACTGTGAGGACACTGCTCCCAATGAATATGTGTCCACTCCATGGAATATTGGATTGGCAGAAGGAATAGGAATTATTGTTTTTATAGCAGGGATATTTTTACTGGTGATGGTGTTTGTCCTCTGCCGCAAGATGATTAGTCGAAAGAAGAAACACCAAGCTGAACCTGAAGACAAACACTTGGGACCAACCACAGCTTTCTTGCAAAGACCATATTTTGATTCAAAGTTAAATAAGAACATTTACTCTGACATACCCCCCCAGGTGCCAGTCCGTCCTATTTCCTACACTCCAAGCATTCCAAGTGACTCTAGAAACAATCTTGACCGAAATTCCTTTGAAGGATCTGCTATCCCAGAGCATCCCGAATTCAGTACTTTTAACCCTGAGTCTGTGCACGGACACCGAAAAGCAGTGGCTGTCTGCAGTGTGGCCCCAAACCTGCCTCCCCCACCTCCTTCTAACTCCCCTTCTGACAGCGACTCCATACAGAAGCCTAGCTGGGACTTCGACTATGATAGTAAGAGCAACTTTTTCATCTCACTAACATGTCACTGAGATAAACAGTGAGGTTACAAGTTCTGCCAGAGCTCCTGGGCTTCAAGTCAAAATGTGCAGTCTTTGTTAGAGATAAATATACTCAAAATATGAAATTCCTATTCTGATTTGAAACTTTTTTGGATGTCTTGAGAGTTGGCTGAGCATCATGTCTATATTTTTTAATTAAGGAATGGAATCTAGTCCCGTTGCAGTTAATATTCTGGAGAGGTCGTTTCATTTTGTAATTGATACAGCTTCTCAACTGTAATTTTTTTGGGCTTATGGTAAAAAAATAATTGGTGGGGGTGTGTTTTCATGCTAGGATTTTTTTTTAAATATGCCCAGAGAAAGTGAAGGTATTTCTGTCAGTGGCCTAACATATTTGATGCTTAAAAAGAAACAAAAAAAAGAAAGCTGTATGTGCCATTTTAAAACAAAATTTTAACACCCTTTATTGTCTAATGACAGACATAGGCACGTTTATGGGGAATTTCTGTTCTCTGAAACTCCAAGAATAATGCAGGGGTTTTGTTTGTTTTGGGTGGGTGTTTTTGCTTTTGTTTTTGTTTTTAGGACGTTTCCCTTTTTCTTTCGATCTCTGTTAAGTGTCAGGCTGTTGTGCAGTGATGCTTGCTGTGCACCAGCACACACACAAAGTGGGACAGTCTTGGCCCTCATGGAACTCAATGTTTGCCTGTCGTCTCTTCCTTTTAGCTAAAGTGGTGGATCTTGATCCCTGTCTTTCCAAGAAACCCCTAGAGGAAAAGCCCTCTCAGCCATACAGCGCCCGGGAAAGCCTGTCTGAAGTGCAGTCCCTTAGCTCCTTCCAGTCCGAATCGTGTGACGACAATGGTGAGTCGACAGGACGTTGAGATGCTGTGGTTTGCTTGCTCATTGTGCACAACGCTGCTCGCAGTGTTATATCATAATCCAGATGCACTAGGTCGGTCCCCTTATTAAGTCTCCAAGTATTTTCATATTTCACTTGGACCACTTTTAAGCGGTGCGTTGTACATACTTGCATGAACATCTCCTGGGGAAAATACTTAAAGTGTTCTTAATGAATAGGTGTTTTGAACTGTAGCAGCTTGTCAGTAATAGGGAAGAACATACAGTTATCTGATTGACTAATCTTGTATTGACTTTTTTACACCACAGTAAATGTTCTGGAACTTTTGTGGGATTTTCAAAAACCCTTGTTACGACTTCCTTGACCACACAATACACACACTCTCGCACATGCTCTAAGAAGAGATGCAATAGTCTGAAATGTTCGATCTCAGTAGCACGTCTGGTATTACAAGGTTTTATTTGTCTCTTCCCCCAACCCCACTGCGGCCCCAGCTCCCATTTGGATCAGAGCGTACTGACTGAGAGCAGTTTAAGAGATTGCTAGTAAGTTTGATTATATTTCTAATGAAGAAAGTTTGGCAGTGGGATCTTTGGCACCAGTTATGTTTGTCTGATTATGTAAGGTAAATTGCATGGATAACTAGCTTCACCATATTAACACAAACCAGTAGAGAAAATTGTCAATATTCAGTAACACAATACAGTAAATTTCTAGCAGAAATTTTTGAATCTCAGAATTAGTAAGTTTAATGGTAATTTTTTTTTGCATAAAAATGTAACATGTTTCCACATTTCAAATATTTTATTGATAGAAAGAAGTAACCCACTAATAATTATCTGGTCCAGAGTAATATGGTCCATAGTGCATTGCAGAGTCCTTTGCCAAACTAAAGATGCCACAAGTATGTCCCATTCCTTCCTGATTTCAAGCATATTTTACATGATACCGAGTATGCCTGTGCTCGTTAGTAATGGGGCACATGACTGTAGCTTTACTTGGTAAACCAGCATTTCATTAATTTTAATTCTAAGAAGTTCCTGTTGCCAGTTGATGTAATAATTTATATCTTGGCCCCTAAATGCTCTTCATAAATACATTTCAGAATTTTGTCAGTGTTTTTTTTCTTTTTCTAGTTCCTTTTTTTGAAATATCATTCTTTTTAATAATACTCCTAAGTGGTTGTAATAAGTTATAGTCAGATTAGTTATGAAAATTAATTGCCAGGTAACAGAGTGTGAGGAAAAAACATATATACAGGGTTTTTTATTTTAATCATTATCATAATTTAATCATTATCAGTCTTAAAATTTGTTGAGAGTCTGTACTTTCATTGTATTACTAGTTTGCTAAGGCTATTATAACAGATTACCACAAACTTCATGGCGTAAAACAACATAGATTTATCTTTTTATAGTTCTGTAGTTTAGGAGTCCAGCATGTGTGTTTCACTGGGCTAACATCAAACTGTCAGTAGGACTGCATTCTCTTCTGGAAGCTCAAGGGAAAAATCTGTTCCCCTTTCCCAGTTTTTAGAGGTAGCCCACATTCTTTGGCTCATGGCCTTCTACCTTGCAAAGACAGCAACGTTGCATTTCACTGACCATTCTTATGTCTCATTAGCTCCCTCCATAGCTGGGACACAGTCTCCCCCTTTAAGTCACCCCAATAATTTGGAAAAGTCCCTGTCTCAAGGTCCTTAACTTAATTACATCAGCAAACTCCCTTTTGCCATGTTTGGTGACATAGTCACAGGCTCCAAGGATTAGGACATGGACATCTTTGAGGGCTATCCTTCTGCCCACCACATGCATACGTACTTACCTTGGCATAGGTACTTTAAAACAATCTGATACACAGATGACAAAGTAATTTACACAGGAAACAGCCAGTATGTACTTCTCTGCTCACCAGCTGTTAGTCCATTTGCAAAAATACAAGAAATTTGCAGTGCGAGCAAATAGGACAGGGACAAAACCATTTTTGTATTTATATTGCTTATGTATCTCCTCAGATTTCTTTTTTTGGGGGACAATGTATGAGTTCATTAAATGGAGCCAGACGAGTGGCTTGCCAAGGATTTTACTCTTTGAAGTAGTCTTTTGCCTATGAGATGTTATAAAATAAGAATTGTTTTGACCTGACACGATCCAGAATTGTTATTGTGAAAAACTTCATAGCTAAAAATTTTTTCTGGAATTCCAATAAAGTATGGTTACTTTACTCCTTCAGTTAATAACAAATATATAGCTTGACTAGAAAAGTCTCTGAGACTTGTAACTAATAGTGCAGGAGTCATGCATAATGATATTATGTAGTTGTATTAAAGCCCTCACTTCACATTTCTAAGTTATGAGGTAGAAATTGTATAATATAAAGAAATTCTGTTTTATGCACTGTTTTCTAACTGAAGATTTTCCTAATTGACTCCTTTTGTACCTTTTTACAAGCTTCCATAGTGACTGTAATACACCTTGTCAACGCTGTAGTTGACACGGTGACTAAAAAAGGTATAGTCATAAATGTTTGTGCTTTGTTTTTGTGTTTTATAGTGACTATATCACTAGAGTACTGTGCTTATGTCTACTGTAATGTTATAAAAAGTAATTTGTGGTTTAGAGGGGGTTGAATACTTTTGTGCAGGTGTATATATTCATAATACCAGCGTACCTTGCAAAAATATTTCTTTATATGTATGTCTTTTTGTTACTTTTTCCCATTCATAGTGATTTACACAGACATCAGAAGTTACCCCTAGGATCTTAAGAACTTATGTGGAACAGTATAAAAAGTTAATTGTAACTATCTAAAGTTTTTTTTAATACAAGAAATCCTCTTCATATGAACAGGATTAAGACTGAATACCATAAAGCTTTTATAATTACCTATAACTGACTCTTTACTTTTGTTTTTCCCTGAGTATGATAAAGAAAATAGGGGAACATGGTAAAAATATATTTTCATGTTTGGTTTAGTGAAAATCATTTAATATGAGGCTTTATCTGTTTGAAATTTTAAGAAAGGACATTGACCATCTCCCTCAAATTATTTTAAATTAAATTAGCCCTTTATTAGTGCACTGAAATTGGGAGTAATCTCATGTTAAAGGCATAGGCTAGTAGTTTTCAAACTTTAATCTAAAACAGATCACCTGGAGAGCTTGTTAAAGCCTAATTGCTGGTTCCCAGTACCAGAGTTTCTGAACCAGTAGGTCTGGGTTGGGCCTTGAACGTTTGCATTTTTAACAAGTTCCCAGTTCTCATGTTCCTGGTGTAGGGAATCGCATTTCAAGAACTACTTGCATAGACCATCAAGAGTAGAGACGTTATCACCATAAGCTTCTGGGGATCCTTTTTGCTAGGACATATATGCTGTCAAGATTTAGGGAAGAGGAAGGTTTTGTGCAGATGTGATAGGCCGGGCACGGTGCCAGTGCTAATCGTTACAGTTACTGATGAGGCTTATGCTTATTTTCTTACAAAGGACCATGCTTTTACTTAGTAAATCAGAAAGTTATCTGTGTTTTGTCTAGTGAATTTTCGTTTTAACATGATGACCTTCCAACATTTTTGCTGGAGTTTAAAGAAGCAGAATTTAAACAGTTCCTCATTGCAGTCTCCTTCATTGAAAAATACTTTTTGGCATATCCAAGAAGTATAAATTGAATTTAAAGCTGAAAGCTAGCTTAAATATTAAGAATTATCAAGTGCCTATTTAATAACAAAAGTTGGTGATTTTTTGTTGAAGAAGAAGAAACTACTACATTTTTTGGTGGACTTTTTAAAAGTTCTATAGATATGTTACCTGCATACTGGTTTATTCATTTTTTTAGAACAACCACAGTCTATTCAGTTTTTTATTTAAATTTCTGGAAGGGAACTATCAATCAAATATTATTTGTTCCAATCTGGTTTATTACATGCATATTCAAGAACATTATAGAATGCATAGAAAGCATTGGCCTTATTTAGAAAATCACTGAAGTGACCATATTTCTACCATGATTTCCACTTTCACCATTATTAACAGTACCTAGCAGTTAGTGCTTACCTACAATATCTTGTTTAATCCTCATAACAATTCTAAGGGATTTTCACCCCCATTTCAGAGAGAGAACCTGAAGCTGAGCCCAGGTGGGCATCAGTGGCCCTGACTGCTAGTGGCTTCACATACGCTTCCTCCGACTCATGCAGGGTCTGTGTAGACGTGAGGGAGAGGCCCTGAAAAACAAGTGTAGATTCAGACTGGGAAGGAGAAAATGTGGCCAGTGCTCTCTTAGGAAAATGTTAACAGTGCAAATATAAAATCATATTCAAAATTGATAAGGTTTGGAGAGATTTTTCAGCTTTTAGTCTATCTTTAAGTATCTAAGTTTGTTCATGAATTTCTCTGAATTTAATGTACTTTTGAAGGTTGTAATGTTGTGTAAAGTCTGTGTACACTGTGTAGCTTTAGATGTATTTGGATTATCACCTCAGTAATCTGATTAATTTACATTTTATTAGCACCCGTAGGTTTTATTTTAATTATTCCTAATAAAATTCTGTTTTCAGCTTTAGATTGTCAGAAACAGCGAAAAGAAAGTAAAATAATATTTGAGTTTTCTGATGAAGTCCCTAGCTCATCACCCATCTTTTTGCTCCACAACCTTACCCTGTCCTACGTGTGCCATTCTCAGCCATTTGGAATTCTGCCAGATGATGGCTTGACAACATGGTGTGTGGCCGGCTGGGCCTTTATGAACAGTTTACGTTGTACTGTGTACTTGTCTTTATTGCCTTTCAGCCATCCATCTGTTTTAATTATGAATGTTTTCTTTTCTTTCTACTCTGCCACCAAAAGAATCTTTGGCTGCTCCTGACCTCAGCAAACCAAGAGGTGATTTATGCATGCCAGTTGTTCATTGATATTCACTAAAAAAAATTGGTAAAGATGTGACCCCGGTGCTGACTTGCTTCACTTGGTTGCTCAGTGTTTGCAGCAGTAACTAAGTACATGGTTGTGTTTGTGCACTGCATTCTAAACACGTATTGCCTAACCTTTTCCTAGCTGTCAAAGGATTTAAAAAATCCTAAGGAGAAAAAAAAACTGTTCCTAAATTGGAAGTTTTTTTTTTTAATAATGATGCTTTTGTATAATCTAAAATGATCCCTAGTCCTTTTAAAAGTAACAAAAGATTGTTGTAGTCTATCAAAAATTGTGTTGTATCTTGCAATGCTTGTTTGATTGTATTTTGCTTGATTTAGAGGCATGCTTTGATATGTACCTATATTAAGGTAATCTGTGGTCTGTCTTAGGGCTAATGAAATATAATAGTTTTTAATGTTAACCATATTACATTATTACAAAGGAAGTTTATTTTCTAAACTTCAGCATGCTAAAGGTTACTTTTATTATTTTAAAAATTTGCATTAATTAGGTTTTTTTTAATGACAAGTAGTGCAGACCAAGTTAACATTTGATATTTTACTCAGTAGAGACTCCTCCTTTCTGAAAGGACAAAACTTCTTTACCAGTGTCCTAAGACTGAACTAATACTTTTCTTCATGTAGAGCAATGGGTTCTAAATTACAGAAGAAAAGCCGAAAGGATGATTGGAATCATTTGTAGAAAGATGCATATAATATAGATGCTAGCATACTGCTTCTGTTAGAACTCTGTTTCCTTGAATGTTAGGTCTGTACATCAAACCCTAAGTCCACATTTCAGAAATAGAGCCTAGTTCATAGAGGTCTTTAAAACTGGGTGGGGTAGGGGGATGGCTTCAAAGCAAAGACAAAGTGATGGACTTTGAATGAAGGCATAAATGCATTTGCATCTTTGTGTCTTTGATGCACTGAGCTCTTTTTCCATGGCACAAAAGCTCAGGAGGAAACACATTGAAATCTCTTTTTTCTTTTCCATCAAGGATATCACTGGGATACATCAGACTGGATGCCAAGTGTTCCTCTGCCAGATATACAAGAGTTCCCCAATTATGAAGTTATTGATGAGCAGACACCCTTGTACTCAGCAGATCCAAATGCCATCGATACAGACTATTATCCTGGAGGTTATGACATTGAAAGTGATTTCCCGCCACCGCCAGAGGACTTTCCCACGCCTGATGAACTGCCACCATTGCCTCCAGAATTCAGCGATCAGTTTGAATCCATACACCCTCCTAGAGACATGCCTGCTGCAGGTAGTTTGAGTTCTTCATCAAGAAACCGACAGAGGTTCAACTTGAATCAGTATTTGCCCAATTTATACCCCATTGATATGTCTGAACCTCAAAAAAAAGGCACTGGTGAGAACAGTACTTGTAGAGAACCCTATGCTCCTTACCCTCCAGGGTATCAAAGAAACTTTGAAGCCCCCGCTGTAGAAAACATGCCCATGTCTGTGTACGCTTCCACAGCTTCCTGCTCCGATGTGTCAGCGTGCTGTGAAGTGGAGTCGGAGGTCATGATGAGTGACTATGAGAGTGGAGATGATGGCCACTTTGAGGAGGTGACAGTCCCTCCGCTGGACTCCCAGCAGCACACACAAGTCTGATGCTCAACTCCCCCCAAAGTGCCTGGACTTTAACAAACCTAGAGATTGTATGAATAATCTTCTGCATTGTTCTTTGCAGCAGTGCTTAAGCGCTTTTTTAGGTGAGCTGAAATGGGCATGGCTGCACTGGCTCCCACGCCTCCTGACACATTAGCCATTTCCCGTGTCCTAACCTACTGTAACTGGGTGAGGTTTTCATTGGCTGTGCCATTTCCGGACATCTTTTGGTATTTACATTTGTCTGTGTTAAAATAATGGAACGAAAATCAGTCGTACCGTCTTGTTAGCATGATTCATGTATTTATATAGATTTGATTATTTTAATTTTCCTGTCCTTTTTTTTTGTAAATTTTGTGTACAGATTTGATTTTTCATAGTTTTAACTAGATTTTCAAGATATTTTGTGCATTTGTTTTCAACTGAATTTTGGTGGTGTTAGTGCCATTACATAGCACCCTGATTTTTTAATAAAACCAGGGTTTCACTATATGTCTTCTTCCACAAAAGTATATTTCATTAATACATTTCAATATAGTCATACATTTCTAGCTGTACATAGGATGAGGGAAGATCTCATACATGGACATGTCTTACATGGGTTGCTGTATTTTAGAATTATAAACATTTTTCATTATTGGAAAGTGTAATGGGGACCTTCTGCATACCTGTTTAGTACCAAAACCACCATGACACGGTTTTTATAGTGTCTGTATATTTGTGATGCAATGGTCTTGTAAAGGTTTTTACTGAAAACTACCATTAGCCAGCCTTTCTTACTGACAATAAATTATTAATAAAATACTTTAGCTTTACTGCCTATTTTTACTCTGTATTTATATTCCTGTTGAGGATTCAGTTGCTGAATTGAGATAGAAGGATGGATGGATGAGTGAAAGGATGGATGTAGATGTATCCCTTTCAGTGGATAGTGGCTTAAAATGTGAAAATCCTCTTTCCAGATGTGAGTCAGGCTGTACGTGCAGATGTAGCCACTAGGTGGCAGTATATGGCTATGTGCTAGTGCTCAAAACTATAGATACCAAGGTAAATGTTGTAACTTTTTTATAATAAATATTTTCTAACTAAAACTTAAAGAAACCTTTCCTTTATACATTTTTAACTTATTAGTACATATTTATGGGCTGTAATTTAAATGTGTCTATGTTTTTCACCTTTATCAATGACATATCAAAAACAAAGTCTTATGAAGCATTTTATCTCAAGAACACATACTATATGATTATGTGAAATCCAGAAGGTATTTCCCATGTGTTTTTTTACAGTCAAAATTCATCCATACATCCATCATATTTATTGAGTACTTACTACATGCTAACCACTGTGATATAAATTACAATGAATCAAGCTTTTTGGAACTTTGGAAAGGCACTTTTTCCCTTTAAGTAAATGCTTTACTTTATCAAATAATATATATACGTAGTTTAATACATGTAACAAAACAGCAGTCCTATGCACACTACTATACCCACTTACAACCCTTTAAGCTGTTTTGCTCATTATTCCTTTCATATTTTCAAATGTATATGTTATTTTTCCTGAGTCACTGAAGTTAGAAATTGCCTATTGACTCCGTGTGATGTTGGAGGAAGACCATATAACCTAACAAACCTTCATCACTCTTGTTATCTTACATAGTTACAGTGTAATTTTCAGATTAGTCCATATTCAATGTTTCCAGTATTGTAATTATGTAAATATTCACTGCTGAGCTAAGTAGTATGTGACATTTATTTCTATTTACTTTGCAACTTTCTCTTCCTCTTAAACAATTGCCTTAATTTTTATTTTACTTAGCTATTTTTTAAAACTTGTGAATATTTCATTCCTTTATTCAAAAATAATTTTGGGTCACCTACTATGTATTATTTTACACTAACAGACAAAAAAATTCTTTGCCACCTTGCAGCTTACATTTGGGGGGTACAGGAGGAGATAATCAGGAAGTAAGATAACAGTAGTATATACAGTAATGAGTACTAAGGACAGAAGGTGTGATTTAGGAAGGAATGTGTGTGATGGGGAAGGCTGACAAGTCGACATTTGGGTCAAATCATAAAGTAAATGAGGGAGAACACCATGTGGTTGCCCACAGAATGTGTGTTCCAGGCAGAGAGAATGGCTAGTTTAGGACTGGAGGTTGGAGTGTGACTAGGAAGTCAAGAAAAAGAGAAGAGACAAGTGTGGCCTCTCATGTAAAATGCCTCTTAGTACATGTTCAAAACTACTGGAAAATCTGGCAGTTCCTTTTCTTCCCCTTGGCCACTCCCCTCAGGGAGCCCTTCTCCCTGGGGGCCCAGTCTGTGGTGTTGGTTCCCTTGAACGTCTGCACAGCTGTGTTCTGGGATCCCCTTTGTTTTCATCCTGAATGTTCCGCTTACTGTGGATCCGTCACTTTCTCTGGGCTTGACTCTCGTTTTGATGGAGCACATCCTCCTGTTCTTTTCTGAGAACGAGTGCATGGGAAATAATTTTTGTGACTTTGTGTTTCTGAAAATGTCTGTATTCTTCTTGTACTTGATTAATAGATTGGGTGTAGATTTCTGGTTTAGAGGTAAATTTCATTCATGATTTTGAAGCCATTGAGCCACTGTCTTCTAGCTTCCAGTGTTGCCACTGAAAAGTTCAATGTCGTTCCTGTTCTCAGGTGGGTTATTTGTGACCTAATGTCACTCTCAAAAAGCTTTCGTGATTTTCTTTTTGGGACATTCCTTTTGTCAACATTGCAAGGGTTCCGGCGATGTGTCTTGATGTGGGCCTTTGTATCGCCCCTTAGCCTTCGCTGTGGAAACCCACATTGTGGGGAATGTTCCTGTGCTATTTCTTTGATAATTTCCCCCCTCTGCCTTCTCGGTTCTCTCTCTCTGAGATGCCTAACTGTTGGCTATTTGGCTTGCTGGGTTGGCCCTCTCGTTTTTTGATTGAATTCCTGCTGTCCATCTTTGTCTTTCTGTTCCACTTGCTGGGACTCGCTCCACTTTCACCTTCTGTTCCTTCTGTTAACACTTGTTTCTGCTGTCCTTTTTAATAAGAGTTTGGTCTTGCTCCGTTCCTTTTATATGTCGACATTTGTTCTGTTACTTGGCTCGCTAGTATCTCATTTTTTCTAATGGTGGTTTTTTTCCCATTTTGCCTAGTTTTCCTCTCAGTTTCTTCTGTTAATGTTCCGTCCCGTAGGCCTTGCTCTCACTTTAGCTTTGAAAGTGTTCCTCTCGCCAGACTCCCGTCTGATGGGGCGCTCTGGCCGATGGAAGCCGCGGTGGCCTCCTGGGCCTGGTGCGACCGTCAGCCGGCTCTGTAGGTCTCTCCTTTGCAGAGTCTTTCTGTTTCCAGCCTGGGAAATCTTGTTGCTCTTATTTTAAAGCTGCCGGTTAAGGGGGCCAGAGTTCTGTCATTCATTTATTCCTCCAGCTCTGCAGTGGGGAACATTCCTGCTTCTTCCTCGCTGCCTGTTGTTGCTGAGTCTGCTCAGGATCGAGCTGAGAATGTGGGGTCTGACAGCGTGAATACAACTGAAACAAGGTCCCTACTGCAGTGTGGCAGATTGGCCTGTTCCTGTCGGCGCTGACTCTGATGTCCTTCTGGTTTATCGTTCTCCTCACCTGCCACAGTGTGGTTTGGAGTTAACAGTATCTCTTAATGGCATTGAAAGGAGAGATATTTTTTAACTTTTCCCCACTTTTCCTGTTTTGGATTCATTTTCTTTTTTTTAAAACATGTTTTTGGTTTTTTTTAAATTTTATTGTTGAATTGATTTTCAAGAGAAGAAAAGGGACAGGAATGTAACACTGCCATCTTAAACTGAAAGGCTGGAATATGCTCTTAACCATTGATTTCCGGTGTTTGGAAGAACATTGGGATATTAGTTTTCTGTTGCTCCATAGCAAATTACCGTGACTCCCATTTATTAGCTGTCATTCCGCAGATCAGAAGCCCAGGCAAGGCATGGCCACGTTCTCCACTCAGGCCGAGTCTCACAAGGCTGAAATCAAGTTACCAGCTAGGCTGTGTTTTCATCGGAGGCTCAGGGTCCTCTTCCAAGCACACATGGTTGTTGGCAGAATTCAGTTCCTTGTAGTTGTAGAACTGAGGTCTCCTCTTCTTGCTAACTGTAGGACTGAGCTTCTCTCTTTCTTGCTGGCCGTCCCCACTTTCTTGACAGCCTCTTGACGCAGGTCCTAGCCCCTTGGCCCGCTCACAACGTGGTAGCTTACGTCAAGAATTTCCCTCGAGCTTCCTATCTTTCTGACCTCAGGGAGGGCCCAGTCCCTTTGTAAGGGCGCACCTGATTAGGTCAGGTGACCCACCCAGATCAAAAAATCTCCTGTTTGATGAAAAGCTGATTAGTAACCTCCTCGAGGGAATTGCCATCATACTCACAGGTCATATGCACACTCAAGGGGGGATTATACCCTGGACCCCAATGTGAGGGAGGCCATGTCAGAATTTTACCTACCCAAATCGGCACTATTTGTTGTTTCTTGTTCTTTTTTTGTTTTGTTCTTTTAACGATACTTTGACCTTCTAAAATATTATACAGACAGCTTTTTAAACTGAAGACTTTGCATTTTACTTTACTTTTTATAATGGCATGATCTTTTGGGCTAGTTGGAAGTGACTAGGCCATTTACATGAGGTCTTATAACCACTACTTTGACTTAGGTTAATTAGCACTGAACACTTTTATTACAGAAGAATCCAACAACCACATAGAATTAGTGTCTGTCCATTTATTTTTTCCTGAAGGACTTTTATCTTCATATCCCTTGGCGGGCTAAGCAGGCAGGATCTGTCAGTGTCCCCCTGCCTAGATTTCATTTTTGCTTATTTACTTGATGCCCATTTAAAATTCCCTTAGAAAACTCAGGTGCCTTAGAAAATTGCAGGCTTCTTCGGGGTGTTTGGACACTGCTAAATGTCATTTTCACCTGGATTCTCTGAGATACAGATACACACACATACTGGATTTGAAGACCACTTGCTATTTGTCACAATCTTTATCTGCTACGCTTGGGGATTAGGGTTCAGTTTAAAACAAAAGATTTACAAAGTTATTAATAAATATCCATTAGAAAAAAATACTAGTAAACATTTGAACTTTTAAATGTTTACTTCTGACTTAAATTATTTTTCTTAAACTCTCTGCCTCTAAAATGCAGGCTTTCATTTCTTTGTCCGATGGAAAGAATAAATGCACCTTAGGCGATTGTGCTTGCCTCGCTCGATTTCATCCTGGAGTTTGGAGCCATCGCAGGAGCCTGCTGGAAAGTGTGAGAGAGGCTTTCCTGGTGCCCGGAGACAAGGAGTGTCTTCCCGGACAGTGTTAGCTTTTTTGGGTCACTTTGAATGCATGGAAGCAAGGACCCTGGGTGCCGCTTGAGCTCAATGTACTTTCCCAGAGAAACTAAGTACTCGCCTGGGAACTGGGTTAACTCTGAAACGGTGGGGATGGGAGAAGGCTGCACCCAGGGTGCTCATCGCTAACGTGGGTGATAGGAACTCAAAAGCTTTTCTTTACTCCTTTTAATGAAAATACTAGACTAAGCTACAGGAAATTGGTGCTTTGAACTGCCAGAATGAACTGGTACAGAATTTTGCCTACTTTACCACTGGTATTCGTTGGTAATTAAAACCCAAAATAGTAGCCCAGGGTATCGACGGGAATTAGGAGAAAGTTTGCCTATCTGAATTCTTTTCCTTGTGATATCTGAGAGTGTAGGAAAATGTGGCAAATAAAGCAAGCTATAAAATGCCACCTCACAGGGAACTCCTCTTCCTTAGCTTTAGGGTGCCCTGAGTGCAATGCCAAAATGCAACCTGAAGTCCTCAACTTCAAGATGGGGTGGGGGAAAATTAGTCTCCTGCTAAAAAGATAAGGAAGATGTTGTGGGAGCAGAAGGAGGAAGCAGCATCCGGGATGCACCAGCCTCGAGCTCCTGTTTCCAGGGCGTGTTCAAGAGTTGGATGTAAGTAGCTGGAAGACTATAATAACTTCATCACAGGAATGCATGGCTGCTCCTCAGAGTCAGTGGCAAATTAAGAAAAGAGTATGGGTGAAGGCAACCGCGTTCAGTGAGAGGACTGGTTGACGTGGTCATGCATGCATCACCGAGTACTCACTGAACTTTCTCTGGATGCCAAGCACTCCCTTCCCTGAGATCTCTCTTCTTGGTTTCTTCCAATAATCCTGGGATAACCTCTTATGAAGCAGAATAGTTTAAAAAAATTTTTATGGTTTTAAAACCTCTAAACATAAGTATTAACAAAAGATTTAAATCTAATCTCTTGGGGGAAATAAGATGTGGGTCAAAGGTCACAAACTTTCAGTTACAAGTATACAAATTCTGGACATCTCATGTACAGCATCCATAGTTAATAATAATGTATACTTGAAATTTGCTAAGAGCAGATCATAAGTGTTCTCACCACAAAAAAAAAAGATAACTGTGAGGGGATGGATATGTTAACTAGATTGATTGTGGTGATTATTTCATAATGTATATGGATACTAAGTCAAGTTGTACACCTTAAATATTAAATATATACAATTTTTATTTGTTAATCATACCTCAGTAAAACCGGGGGAGGTAAACTCCAAGACGGGGAAAACACCAGCTTCCATCCACTACTGCCTTTTAGCATTTCTGCTTCCGGGAGATAATACAGAACTCAAACAAACACTGGGCCATCCACAAAGACAGAGGGATTCAAGGCAGTGCCCTTTTATCTCTCATGGCGATTCCCGGTTGTACACGGTTTATTTCTGTTCAAATCATCACCAGACAACATTGGAATGGGAAGTTTCTTTCTTCTTCATTTTGTCATTCACCTGCACAAGAAGAAAGTATTTTGCAATGTTTTATATATTTTTTAAAAATAAAGGACATGCATACTGTATTCCCAAACATGTAATTTACAAGTGTATAAAGCAGAAACCAGATGATCACTTCAGACACATTTTCTTAAAGTTTCTAGAATACAATCAATCCAACACTTAAAAACTGCCATTCTGTAAATTGTCATATTTTTCTTTTTAATTTTTGGTTTAAAAAAGCAATCTATTTTGTAAAAGTACAGGATTATAATCCTATCATCCAGAAACAAATTCATTATCACTTTGTGTGCATAACCTGATTTTATTTTGAGTGTACCACCTAAATGTGGTTTGCAAAATTGGTATCTTGTATCCAACTTTGCACCCTGCTTTTCTCACCTTAAAGTATGTGAATCTTCCCAGAAAAGTTCCATTTTAAAGAGCTGCATAAATATTTCATATTATGGATTTATCATAACTTAATTATTTACCTATTTTACTACTTTTAAATAGTTTTCAATTTTCACAGCAATTCCAGCATTAACATCTTTGTGTATTCATTTTTGCTCCTCGTTAGGACAGATTTCTAGATATGTGGATTATTTGTTTTCAAGTATTGCCTATAACATAAAATTCTAGAACCACAATAATAAAGCTCTGATGGGCACTGTGCTAAGATTCCTTAACGTTGATGTAGTCCTCTGCTGTGATACTTCTGGTATAATTTTTTCCCCTGCCTTTTCTATGTCACGGCATATGTACAAAACAATAATGTTATGGCACCAGGGGTGGCATAAAAGGACTCAGCTGCTCTAAACCAGAGGTTCCACAGGTGTTGTGATGCTGTGGGCTCCTCCCAACACCCAAACCACCCCAACAACCCAGAGGGCTAGAGGATTGACTCTGCTCAAGGCAGCTCTGCTGTAGAGAATGGTGGAAAACCCTGCCCTCCTTACTCTGTCAATTTATTTCTGTGAAAACTAAAGTCTAGACAAGAACTGGATCATCTTTGTGAAATCAGCTTTAATTTTGATTCAATTTGCAGTGACTTGTGTAAATGTCAGCTTTAGATTTGTTATCCATCAGACCTCATGGAAAACTATGCCACCCCCTACCTGCCACCTCCAGCCTTTTTTTACATCACTGGGCTCCCCTGTAGCCGCAATCTCCATGCTGACTCAGTCTACCCCATCTGGGCAGTAGCTTTTTGAAGGTCAACGTGGGACGCCCTTTCTCTTTTGCAGACTGGCATTCTGTGTACTTTCTGATTGTCCTTCATCAAAGGCACTAGGTTCAATTTCAATTAGTGCCCCAGCTGAGAGAGAGAGAGTTGTTTGTCAGAATTTAATTTCCTCACTAGCAGGTCACTGCCTCTACTACAAACGGAATGAGCCACTTGAAAAGAATGGCAAGTATTTTTTTTTCCAAGAAAACCTCTGCCCATGCGTGAACACTCAGGTAATTAGCACACTTGTTACTGTGCTGTTACGAAGTGTGGATGTATAAAAGGCTACATTTTCAAATGGTGCCAGATGTCGAGAAGAAAGAGAATGTGTGACACATTTGAATGAAAATGTCATCAGACCAAATATATCTTGTAAATGCAGGTCTCTGTGGAAAAGATGATAAATATGAGCTCAGTTTCTCTAAGTCCCAGCCATTATCCATTATCTCAAGGGGTAAAATGAAATTCTCAAAATGTCTAATGACTCTCCCTTCAATTATTTCTAATGTTTATGGGCACTATCTAGCAGTTTTAGCATAAGGGGAGGGTATAGGAAAAGGAGCAAGTAATCCACCCAGAGGGTGTGTTGACCTCTCCTGCCTCTCAAAGACTTAGCACAGTTCCACATTTTTGTCCAATTTGAAACATCAGTCCACCTGCAAATTAGGATTACATTTTTAAATGATGCTCTTGTTTTGTGATTGATGTTTTTAAAATTTTTATCTTAAATGGGAATTTCTCTTCTTTCAAATGGAAGTAAACTTTTTCTGAATTGTATATATTTAAGGTATACATGATGTTTTGATATACACACAGTGAAATGATTACTACAGTCAAGTAAACTAACATATCCATCATCTCACGTAGGTACCTTTGTATGTGAGTGTGTGTGGTAAGAGCACCTAAAATCTACTCTTAGTAAATTCCCAGTATACAATACAATATTATTAACTAGAGCCCTAATGCTATACATTAGATTTCTAGGCATATTTATCTTGCATAACTGAAACTTTGTACCCTTTGACCTACATCTCCCCATTTCCTGCCACCCCCACCACCCCCTCCCCTGACCTGCTGCCCCTGGTAACTGCTGTCCTCTCCGTTTCTGTATATTCAGTGTTTTGTTTGTTTAGATTCCCCAAGATTCCCCATACAAGTGGGATCGTGCAGTATTTTGCTCTCTGTGTCTGGCTTGTATCACCTAACATAATGTCCTCCAGGTTCACCCACATTGTCACCAATGGCAGGATCTCCTTTTGTAAGGCTGAATTATACTCCTGCATACGTGTGTTTACACACACACGTACACACACACATGCATGAGTGCACCACACCGTTTGTTTGGATATTCATTTGTCGGCAGACATGTAGGTTGTTTCTGTGTCTTGGCTATCGTGAATACTGCTGTGCTGGACACAGGTGCAGGTGCGTTTAGGAGCTGGTGATTTCATTTCCTTTGGATATATACACAGAAGAGGGATTGCTGGGTCATACGGTAGTTCTATTTTTAATTTCTCTAGGAACCTATACTGTTTCCATAGTGGCTGCACCAACCTACATGCCCACCCGCCGCGTTCCAGGTTCCCTTTTCTCTGTACTCTTGCCCACACTTGTCTCTTGTCTTTTTGATAATAGGCGTTCTAACAGGTGGTATAGCTCATTGCGTTTGTAATTTGCATTTCCTGATGACTAGTGATGTCGAGCACCTTTTCATATACCTGTTGGCCATTTTTATTTCTTCTTTGGAGAAATCTCTATTTGGGTCCTTTGCCCATTTTTGGATTGGATTGTTTGGGTTTTTGGTATGGAATTGTGTGAGTTCCTTAAATATTTTGGATACTAATCTTTTATCTGATGTATGGTTCTCGAATATTTTCTCCCAATCCATTGGCTGCCTTGCATTTTGTTCATTGTTTCCTTTGCTGTGCAGAAGCTTTTTAGCTGATGTAGCTCCACTTATTTTCTCTCCTTTTTGTGCTTTCGGTGAAATATCCAAAAAATCCTTGCCGAGGTCAGTATCAAGGAGTTTTCCTCTTACGCTTTCTTCTAGGAGTTTTATGATTCAGGTCTTATCATGTTGAACTGATTTTTGTGTGTGGTGTGAGGTAAGGGCACAATTTCATTCTTGTGCATGTGGACGTCCAGTTTTCCCAGCACCGTTTATTGAAGAGACTGTCCTTTCCCCATTGTGTCTCCTTGGTGGCCTACGTGTAAGTCTACTTTAAAATAGATGTTTTAAATTAGGATGGACAAAATAAAATTTTATTCATAAACTTATTAAAAACAAATTTCTCTAATTAAATAAACTGGTCAAAATACAAAAAGCTTCTCCAACTAAAAGCTCTTATTGGATAGAAATTTTTTTAAATAATAATAAAGTCTCCAAAATGCTGAGTTTTAACTTCTATTGGGGAATTTCACAAAATTTTAAAATACACACAGGTCATTGAAAACTGACATTCCTACGTTTAATTTCTATGCCATAGTTTTGAATCATACCTTGCACCTGGCACTGTCACTCACACTGAATGACAAGGCTGGGTTTGTTCTTTACTAGAATATCAACAACAAACCTTGTTGAATCTGTGTACTGTGCTCATTGAGCTGTGAGCTGTTCTCGTTGAGAGCTTGTTATGTGCTAAGCATTCTACAATTTATGACTCTTCTAGTTCATTCAGCAACCCTCCTTGTTACTCCCAATTTCCAGATCACGAGGTCGAGGTGCAGGGAGGATAAGAATTTTCTGAAGGTCATATCTCGGGTCAGTGTTGAGGCTGAAATCGAAGCCCCAGCTCTGGCCTCAAAGTGTCTTCCCTCAGCCCTGCTTCCCGCACAGTCTCTCTGAAGTGAGTCAAGCAGCCAAATAGCACAGCCCCTCTCGCCAGCAGCTTTGGCACAAACTAGATGTTCGATAAATGATTGTTGTCGTTACTGTTTTCCCCCTCACCCCACCCTGTTCTTCAAATATGCATTTTAATAGTTTAATATTTTTTAAATGTATCCTAAGAATGTTAGTTTTCTAAGTGCCCTTACAGAATATGTTACAATTCAAGAGTTTCCTAAACCGATAGTTTAGACCATTTGACTCATTGTTCAGTAGTCCAGAAGATCCATGGCCATTTGAATCCTAATTGTTTTTTCTGCCCATTCAGTGCATTCAACACTGGAGACTATAATGTGGGGCGCAGTGAAGTCTCAGGGTGCTATTTTTGCTGTTCATTTATGGAAATATTACTTCTGAGTATCTACCATAGCTAAGGAATACCTTCTGTTTGCCATTAGGTGAATGAGGAACGAGATCATCCCTGCTCTCTCGGAGGACTAAGATGAGGGTGTACAGGGCCGAATGCACAGCTTCCCAGCCTGCGCCCTCCCGTTCTCTCACGCTGCTTCATTTAACAAGATAAAAATAATCTCTATTTCACCTCGCCTCAAAGTCCCGGTGCTCTGAGGCTCAGATACTTCCTCACTCTGTGCCTTGTCTCCATTCATATTCTTTTTTTTTTTTTTAATTTATTTTTTTAATTTCAGAATATCATGGGGGTACAACACTTTGACCATACACATTGCCCCTGTTCTGCCCGTGTCAGAGCCACAATCGTGGTCGTCTCCCAAACTGTGCTCCCCACATCCATTCAGTGAGAGTTTTTCCCATCCCTTCCACCCCCCTCCCGCCCGCCCGCCCTCAGATGAATGTTATTGCCCTGTGTGATGTAAGTGTTCATCAGTTAGTACCAGTTTGATGGTGAGTACCAGTGGTGCTTGTTTTTCCAATCCTGTGACACTTCGCTTCGAAGAATGGGTTCTAGCTCCGACCAGGATAATACCAGATGTGTTAATTCACTGTTGTTCCTTATTGCTGAGTAATACTCCATGGTATACATATACCACATTTTATTGATCCACTCGTGTATTGATGGGCACCTGGGTTGTTTCCACAACTTTGCGATTGTGAATTGTGCTGCTATGAACATTCGAGAGCAGATGTCTTTATTATAAAATGTCTTTTTTTCTTTTGGATAAATACCCAGTAGTGGGATTGCTGGGTCAAATGGTAATTCTACTTTTAATTCTTTGAGGTATCTCCATATTCTTTTCCATAGAGGTTGTACTAATTTGCAGTCCCA
Source organism: Daubentonia madagascariensis (assembly GCA_023783475.1). Taxonomy (NCBI): domain Eukaryota; kingdom Metazoa; phylum Chordata; class Mammalia; order Primates; family Daubentoniidae; genus Daubentonia; species Daubentonia madagascariensis. Next base: position 2,964,919 of record JAKFHU010000760.1, read on the forward strand.
CCAGCAGTGTATGAGTGTTCCTATCTGACCACATCCCCGCCACCATTTGTTATTTGGGGATTTTTTGATATGAGCCAATCTCACTGGAGTTAAGTGATATCTCATTGTGGTTTTGATTTGCATTTCCCTGATGATTAGAGAAGTTGAGCACTTTTTTATATGTTTGCTGGCCATCATTCTGTCTTCTTTGGAAAAGTTTCTGTTCATGTCCTTTGCCCATTTTTTAATAGGGTTGTTTGATTTTTTCTTGTTGATTTTCCTAAGTTCTGTATAGATTCTGGTTATCAGCCCTTTATCAGAGGTGTAGCATGCAAATATTTTCTCCCATTCTGTAGGTTGTCTGTTCACTCTAGTGACAATTTCCTTGGCTGTGCAGAAGCTTTTCAGTTTGATCAGGTCCCATGTATTTATTTTTGTTGCTGCTGTGATTGCTTTGGGGGTCTTTTTCATAAATTCTTTGCCTAGGCCAATGTCCATAAGAGTTTTTCCAACGTTTTCTTCGAGAATTCTTATGGTTTCATGTCTTAGGTTTAGATCTCTTATCCATTGTGAATTGATTTTTGTGAGAGGTGAGAGGTGTGGGTCCACTTTCAGTCTTCTACATATGGCCATCCAATTTTCCCAGCACCATTTGTTGAATAGGGATTCTTTTCCCCAGTGTACGTTTTTCTGGAATTTGTCAAAGATCAGGTGACTGTATGAGGTTGGTTTTATATTTGGGTTCTCAGTCCTGTTCCATTGGTCTACGTGTCTGTTCTTGTGCCAATACCATGCAGTTTTGGTTACTATAGCCTTGTAGTATAGTTTGAAGTCTGGTAGACAGATGCCTCCCAATTGTTCTTTTTGCTTAAGATTGCTTTGGCTAGACGGGGTCTTCTCTGGTTCCACACAAAGTGTAGAATTATTTTTCTAGATCGGCAAAAAATGATGTTGGTATTTTGATAGGGATTGCATTGATTCTGTAAATTAATTTAGGTAGCAAAGCCATTTTTACTATGTTGACTCTGCCTATCCAAGAGCATGGTAGGGCTTTCCATCTATTTACATCCTCTGCAATTTCCTTTCTCAGTGTTTCATAATTCTCTCTATATAGGTCTTTGACCTCCTTAGTTAGATATATTCCTAAATATTTAATTTTCTTTGTTGCTATTGTGAAAGGTATAGCATCTTTAATTTGTTTCTCGGCTTGATTGTTATTAGCATATATGAAGGCTATGGATTTGTGTGTATTAATTTTGTATCCTGAGACTTTGCTGAATTCATTTATCAATTCCAGTAATCTCTTGGTTGAATCTTTGGGGTTTTCTATGATAATATCATATCGTCTGCGAATAGTGAAAGTTTGACCTCTTCTGCCCCTATCTGGACGCCCCTGATTCCTCTGTCGTGTCTAATTGCTGTGGCCAGAACTTCCAGCACTATGTTGAAAAGAAGTGGAGATAGTGGACACCCTTGTCTGGTGCCAGTTTTAAGGGGGAATGCCTTCAATTTTTCCCCATTCAGTATGATATTGGCTGTGGGTTTATCGTATATGGCTTTGATAGTTTCTAGGAATGAGCCATCTATGCCTATATTGTTAAGAGTTCTTATCATAAAAGGGTGCTGGATTTTGTCAAAAGCCTTTTCTGCATCTATTGAAAGGATCATATAATCTTTGTTCTTGCTTTTATTTATATGGTGAATTACATTTATAGATTTGCATATGTTGAACCATCCCTGCATCTCGGGAATGAAGCCCACCTGATCATGATGGATTATTTTTTTGATGTACATTTGAATTCGGTTTGCAAGGATTTTATTGAGAATTTTTGCATCTATATTCATAAGGGATATTGGTCTGTAGTTTTCTTTTTTTGTTGTGTCCTTTCCTGGCTTTGGTATCAAGGTGATATTGGCTTCGTAGAATGAGTTTGGGAGGATTCCATCCTTCTGGATATTTTCAAATAATTTCTGCAGTATAGGCACCAGTTCTTCTTTGTAGGCTTGGTAGAATTCAGGTGTGAACCCATCTGGTCTGGGACTTTTTTTTGTGGGTAGATTTTTAATTACTGCTTCAATTTCAGTGCTTGATATTGGTCTGTTTAGAAATTCCGTTTCTTCCTGGTTGAGCCTAGGGAGGTAGTGTGTTTCTAAGAATTTGTCCATTTCCTCCACGTTTTCGTGTTTGTGGGCATAGAGATTTTTGTAGTATTCAAAGATGATGTTTTGTATTTCCATGGTATCAGTTGTGACTTCTCCTTTTTCATTTCTAATTGAGCTTATTAGAGTCCTTTCCTTTCTGCTTCTGGTCAACCTGGCAAGTGGCCTGTCTATTTTGTTTATCTTTTCAAAGAACCAGCTTTTCGTTTCATTGATCTTCTGTATTGTTCTTTTGTTCTCGATTTCATTTAATTCTGCTCTAATTGTGGTTATTTCTTTTCTTCTGCTGGTTTTAGGATTGCTTTGCTCTTCCTTTTCCATTTCCCTAAGATGATTCATTAGTTTACTGATTTGTGACTTTTCTGTCTTTTGGATGTGGGAATTTAGGGCGATAAGTTTTCCTCTCAGGACTGCTTTTGCTGTATCCCACAGATTTTGATAACTTGTGTCCCCATTATTGTTTAGTTCGAAGAATCTTTTGATTTCATTTTGAATCTCCTCTTTGACCCAATAATCATTCATCAATAGATTGTTTAGTTTCCATGTTTTTGGAGGAAGATGTGAGTTTCTGTTGGAATTGATTTCTAATTTTATTCCGCTGTGGTCTGAAAAGATACATGGTATGATTTCTATTTTTTTGAATTTGTTTAGATCTGTTTTGTGGCCTAGGATGTGGTCAATTTTAGAGAAAGTTCCATGGGCTGATGAGAAGAATGTATATTCAGTGTTACTTGGGTGGAGTGTTCTGTAGATATCTGTTAGGCCCAAATGTTCTATAGTCCTATTTAGGTCTTTTATTTCTCTATTTGCTTTTTGTTTGGAGGATCTGTCCAGTTCCGTCAGTGGGGTGTTGAAGTCCCCTGCTATTATGGCATTCCTGCTTATTATGTTGTCTAGATCTAGCAGCATTTGCTTTATGTACCTGGGTGCTCCTGTGTTGGGTGCATAAATGTTTAGGATTGTTAAATCCTCTTGTGAAATTTTTCCCTTCACCACTATATAGTGTCCATTTTTGTCCTTCTTTACTTTTATTGCTTTAAAGTTTATGTCATCTGAAATGAGGATGGCTACTCCGGATTTCTTTTGGTATCCATTAGCCTGAAAAATTGTATTCCATCCTTTCACCTTGAGTCTGAATGCGTCTTTGTGTGTAAGGTGTGTTTCCTGAATACAACAGATACTTGGTTTGTATTTTTTAATCCATTCAGCCAGCCTATGTCTCTTCAATGGGCAGTGCAAGCCATTTACATTTATTGAGAGAATTGATATTTGGGGTAAATTTCTGATTATTCTGTTGGGTGGTATCTTTTGTTTTACCTCTTGTGTCATTGTGGAATCTGGTTTCTGGGGTTTTAGCTTTTGTGTAGTTTTACATAGGTGGGTGTCTGTTGCTCTGGTTAGTGTATAATGCAGGTCTAAATACTTCTTGCAAGGCCGGTCTGGATTTCGCAAATTCTATCAGTGATTGCTTATCTGGAAAGGTCTTTATTTCTCCCTCATATAAGAAGCTTAGTTTGGCAGGATACAGAATTCTGGGTTGACCTTTGTTTTGTTTTAGGAGATTGATGATGTCTCCCCATTCCCTTCTGGTTTGTAAGGTTTCAGCTGAGAAATCTGCAGTTAATCGGATGGGTTTCCCTTTGTAGGTTACCTCATTTTTTCGTCTTACAGCTCTGAGGAGTGCCTCTTTTGTGTTTACTTTGGTCAGTCTAATAATTATGTGGCGTGGTGAATGCCTTTTCACGTTGACTCTCCCAGGAGTCCTGTGTGTTTCTTGTACTTGGATGTCGAGATTTCTGGCTAAGCCATGGAAATTTTCCTCTATTATTCCTTCAAATAAATTTTCCAGGCCATGCGAATTTTCTTCCTCTCCCTCAGGGATACCTATTATCCTTATGTTTGGCCTCTTTACATAATCCCACATTTCTTGTATGCTTTTTTCCTGCCTCTTGTTTTTGTGTTCTTTCTCTTCGGCTGATTTATTTAGCGCATAGGAGCTGTCTTCTAGCTCTGAAATTCTTTCCTCTGCATGGTCCAGCCTATTCTTAAGGCTTTCCACTGTGTTTTGTAGATCCTTGAATGCTTCTTTCATTTCTAGGATTTCTATTTGATTTTTCCGTAATATTTCTATTTCTTTGGAGAATTTTTCATTCATTTCTTGCATTTTTCTTGTGGTTTCTTTGTGCTGGGATTCAATTTTCTCTTGAATTTCATTGAGCTTTCTTATAATCCATAAACGAAATTCCTCTTCTGTCATTCTACCCATTTCATTTGGGTTGGTATCCATTGCTGAGGAACTGATAATTTCTTTTGGGGGTGACTTTTCACTCTGATTTTTCATGTTCCCTGAGTTCTTTCGCTGGTTTTTTCTCATCTGGCCTCTTGGACGAGAGTTGGGGGTGTTAGAGCTAGTTTATGGCCCTGTCACCAGGCCCACAATTATTGTTCCTTGGCAAAGCCAGGGAGAGAAGTAGTGGCCTGTATTGCCTTAGGTGTATTTTAGCAAGTTTGTTGGATCTTGAGTTAACTCTGACCTGTGGTCTTCTCCTCTTCCCAGTGGAGTGTGGTGAGAATGACCTCCCAGCTTGGGCTCTGAGCTAATGGACTGTACTTGAGGATATGAATCCTCCGCTCCCTATTAGCTAGGTATTCTGTTATGTCCGTGGCAGACTCTGATTCCCCAGTTGGGGTATGCGAAAGCCCCGTGCTTTGGGAGGGGCCTTGTAGCTCCTAGGGGTTACTTTGACCCTGCTCCTCCTGAGGTTCTGGTAGAAACACAATTTCCTTTGGCTGCAGTGTGAGAGCTGAGTTGGGAAAATTCTACACAGCTCAGAGGTTGCTCATCTAGCCACGTGTGTCTGCCCTTCTGATGTGTGTCTCCGCGTGATACTGGTTGATAGGGGGATCACCAATTGTGCACCCCTTTTCCACCACTAGACCTCAAGGCGAGGCGGGTGGCCGTCTCTATCCCCAGCAGTCTCCACCGGGGGGATGTTCCCACGGGGAGGGGGGAGTAGTGGCCGCTGGAAGCGCTCTTGGATGGCGCGAAATTCCCTATTGAAGTGGGCAGGATTATGGGGAGCTGCTCTGGTTCAGCCTGTGGCTCTTGAGGTATTTGGTTGTCATGGGAACCAGCAGTTATACCAAATGAGTCACTATAGCCAGCAACCTTCAAAATGAGCGATCTCTGGGGTACAGGAGGGCTGGGACCTGAGGGGCGGGCACTAGGACCGGCACGGAGCGGAGTTGTCGGAGGCCAGAGCCGGGGTAGCAGAACCAGATGGACGAGCTGCAAACTGTTTCCAATACTCAAAGGTCCTGCCGCTACTGTTCCGGGATCTCGTCCCACCTGGAACCCACGGATGCAGCTGTCCCTGGTCACCACAGGCAAAGCCTGTCTCTCCCCAGCAGAAGAGCCCCGGGACGGGGCGGGGCGGAGCTAGAGACGCGGCTCACAGCTCCGCGCGGGCGGCTTTAAAGATGGCGGCCGCCGCCAGCGTGGCGCACAACCGGGCTCCGATCGCGCCGGGAGCGCAATTTTTCTCCGCCGGTAGTTGTTAGCAACCTCTAAGGGCGTGTCCCGCTCTCCGATAAACTCCTGGGCCCAGTACCGCTGACTTCGAGTGGCGCAGTGCCGGCCTGCGTGTTCCCGCGCACTGTCCAGTGAAGCTGTATCTCGGTCCCCGCCCAGTTCCTCCCCAGCCCTCTGCAGTCTCTGTATATTGCAGCTGCGAGTTGTGTCTGGCTCCGGCTACTTCCTCCTCTCCACAGGGCTCGCCGGCCCGAGCAACCGCTCTGTCCCAACTCTGGGCTTGTCCCTGACTGCGTGTATGGGGAGGCGCGTAACCGCTTGGGGGGCAGGTCGCACCGCGCCGACCTGGCAAGTGCGTCCTTCCCGCGCTCTGGGCTCTATTGTGCTCCGTGCGCCCTCCGATCTTTGTGACAATTTTGTACCTGTTTTCTTGGGCTGGGCGTTCGGCGTTGTTTCTCTGTAATTCGCAATGCTGTTTTCGGAGTGAGCGGTCCGTGTTCGCAGGCAGCCGCTGGCGTTCTTCACCTCCTTTCCTGGGAGCGGTAGGGTGGGAGGACCCTATCACACCGCCATTTTTGTCCATTCATATTCTTATTCACTCAGTTCAGTTAAATTACGTGGTTGTAATAAATATCGGTTTTGTTACACCCTGCGTACATAAAAGTGAACAAAACTTGCTTATGAGCAGTCATGGCCTTTGACTAAGGAAAAAAAATGCTTAGTGTGGTCCAAGAGTCATGTGGTATGAAGCAAGACATCTAATAAAAACTGAACGGTGGTGTTCAGGGCTTTTTCTCCCAGCTCCTAAAAACCCCTCGTATACGTTCGTGCTGAAATATTATAGTAACAGTTACACGTCTGCAGTAACAGACAGTAAATCAAAACCAGAAAGTTTTCCTAATCCCAAGTTTTCTATCTGTCAGCTGGGAACTAGAGCAGCGTGCTTCTGACTGGTCCTGCGTTTCTGCAGAACCTCCCTGGTGCCAGTAGCAGGGAGGGGGAGCAAGTGGAAAATTTGCAAGAGATCTGCAGTTCGGGACTCCTGACACACAACCTCCACCCTCGGACAGCCGAGGCCCGCAGGCCTTCACGAAAAGGAACGCGAACACGGAGCCAAAGCGCTCACCCTTCAGTCAACGCGTGCAACAGACGCGGAGCTGATGGGACCGGAATGTTGATGCCCCTGGAAGGAAGAGACTGTGCGGGAACTCTGCCTGTGCCACCGCTCAGCCACGTGCAGCCTGTTCAGGCGTTTGCTGGAGGTGAGCTCCACAGAGTGTGCCGCCTTCCCCAGCACATGCACACACAATGCCACCTCAGTGATTTTTTTGTGGTCAAACCCCTTATTTACACAATCGCTCTTCCTCGGTTACCAACATTCTGACTTACTGAAATGTCTCCGAAGCCCTCAGTAAACACTTGGTATGAAATCATTGGTGGAAGGGAGGCCCCCCTGGGAAAACATGATTCCTATTTAGGTCAGATGGACTGAGGTCCCTCACTAGGGGTTTAAGACGTGGGCTGAGCCCTGCTGGAGAGGGACTCATGGCTCATATTCAAAGCTACGCTGAGGAAGAAACGCTGATCAAATCCTTGGCAAGTCTCTGTTGCTTTGGCATCAGGGAAATTCCCAATGACTGTCTGCTGTGGGGACCTTCGTTGGTTTGTTTGCAGGCCACTTTATCATCACGCAAGTACAACAGGCATGTTCAAATTGATGACTTCTTTGATTGTAACACCTTCTCCCTAGATTACAGAAAAAAAGAAAGGAAGGGTTCTTGATGTATTTAGCTCTTATGTTCAGTAAGGTTTTTGAGGAGCAGCGAGTACATTTATAAAGAAATTAATGAGACCATTTTGCACCTTTACCTGAAAAACAGATCCCTCTCTACCAGTGTACACTGACAGGAGAGTCTCCCGTACCGCAGTGGCCCCCTCGTCACCCTCCCTGTGCTGATGATGATGCCGTTCTTCTCTGTTTGAAGTAGCTCCACACCTGTCTTTTCTGCCTAGTCAAATCCCTATATAGTCTTACAACTTAGGGAAAACTTTCCTCACTTTTTTCAGGTTTATGCCCCTTTCCACTTTGAAACTTGGTCATAAATTCACTGCATTCTTTTCCTGTGTTCTCAACCTGCCTCCCAATGATCATCAAGAGACGTATTGACCCTGAGATATAGGCCCTGCGGCGCCTCAAACTGTGGCTAGTCTTAGCGGTCAGCAGGTGACACCTCTCTGGATCAGAAGGCAAATCCCAGGACTTCCTCACTAAACTGGCCTCTCACTTGCAAATTCTGATTCCAGGTGTTTTTTTTTTCTCATCTTTTTTTACAGAGAGGGTCTTGCTCTGTCACCCAAGCTGGATTGCAGTCATGGCATCAATCATAGGTCACGTCACTGTAACCTGAAACTCCTGGGCTCAAGCAATCCTCCCACCTCAGCCTCCCAAGTAGCTGGGACTACAGGTGTGCACCACCATGCCTGGCTAATTTTTTTATTTTTTATTTTTTGAAGAGATGGGGTCTTACTATGTTGCCCAAGCTGGTCTTAAACTCCTGGCCTCAAGTGATCCTCATGCCTCGGCCTCCCAAAATGCTGGGATTACAGGCATGAACCACCACATCTGGCCCAAGGTGGTCTGTCTTTATATGAGAATAATGGGCTACATTTACTTTATAAGCACCATCATATTGCACATAGTAGGCACATTATTAAACTGTGTTTGTCCTTTATTTTTATGTACATAAATAGGAAATCTTGAACTATTCCTAAGTCATTTTCTTCTGTAAGCAATGTTTTACTTGGGTTAGTATGAAATGAAACCTTATGAATAACATTAAGTAATATTAAAAAATTATTTCTTTTATGGTATGTTTAGCTCTAGAAATTAGGGTACATGTATATTTAGTGAAAATGTATATACTCTCAATAAAATTGAAATTCTTGAATTGGGTTGTTTTACATCTTCCATAGTACCTAATGTAGTGTTCTCTGTATAGTGGTCAAGCAAATAAAATCCATGTCAACTAAGCTCACAATGTAACATAAAAATTCTTTGAGAGAAAAATGTATTTTCTCCTTCCTGCTATTGACTGGATAAATATATACAGTGAAAATGTATCATGACTTGAAGGTGATGCATGCATTGAAAATCCATTAGCCTATCAAAGAGTATTTTTTTCTGACAAATTAGAAGTTTCCAAATATGATGAGAGACATAATTTCATGAAATTATATTATCTTAAAGTTACCAGACAATAATGGATTCATTTACTCTCATTTTATTCAATAAATAATTGTTGGTGTGTGCTGTATGCCTGCTACTGTGTTAAGCACGGGAGATGCAACCACTTATAAGCTACAACCCCTGCCCAATGGCTAGAGGGTTCCAACAAGAAAACAGAGAGGTACAGTATGGTACATGGTAAGTGCTAGGATAAAGGGCATACAGTGAACTGTAGGAGCACAAAGGAGGAAAACACAAGCAAGTCTTGGAAGATGACCTCACAGATCAGTTATTCCAGAGCAGGGGATGGGAAACAGTGTTTCCTGAAAAAGGAACATAGATGGGAAAACTGAGAGGAAGGAGGCAACATGATGTCTGGGGGTCTGGAGAAAGTTCTCAGGGTTGGAGGGTAGAGCAGGTGCCCTGGGAGAGAAGGGATGGGCAGAAGGAGCAGGCTGGGAAGGCCAAGTCAGGGGAGGCCTTGGAAAACTTGTGAAATTTGACTTGAATCCCAGGAGCAATGGGCATCTGTTGATTACATATATATGTATGTGTGCATGTATGTATTTGTTTACTTTTATATAAGGAGTATTGTAACTAGATTTATAATTTCAGAAAGATTCATGGTTTTTGAATGTATTGAAGGGGAGTAAGGTGGGAGCCGGAGGAATTGATTAGGAGGCTGGGATAGTAATTCCTGCAAAAGATGGTGGTGACCTCAACTTGGTGAGGAGCCAAAGGGATGGAGGTGAAGTAATGGATGTGAAGCTCTTTGAGAACTAGAATAAACAGGATTTGGTCTGTTTGGTACTAGAGGCAGAGAAGATTGCAAGACCAAACTTGCATACTTAGCATACATCTATACACACACAAACTCTGAGGGAGTTCCTTGTGTAATTCAGAAAATGTTGTCTAAACCTCTACTCACATCCCTTCCTATTTTCCAAATAAGTGCATACGTTAATTAGTATTCTACAGATCAAACAGTAGATAAGTACTTACTTAGAGTTAAAAAAAAAAGTGGCTGAAGACCTAAGTCACACTCTGAATTTTAGCAAGTACTGATTCATGTGATACTGTAACTGCAGAGCTAGGGTAGGAATGATGCTTGTGTCATTTCACATTGAAATTTCTACCCAAAATCATAAATAGGAAAATAATATTTTAAAGGAACACCAGCAAGGTAATTTAATAGCTTAATATATTTTTAAAATAAATTTTATTGTGTATATTTGAAGTATACAACATGATGTTATGAGATGTATATGGATAGTGAGATGGTTACTATAGTGAAGCAAATTATCGTATCCATCATCTCACACAGACACCCATTGTTTATGCATGGAAACAGCAGCTACAATCATTTAGCAAAATCCAAAATAAAATACATTATTATTAAATAGTCCTCATGTTGTGCATTAGATCTCTAGACTCATTCATCCTACATATCTGCTACTTTTTTTTGTTCATTCTACCTATTACCTGACGCTTTGATCTACACCTCCCATTTCCTGCTCCCACCCCATGCCTGGTAACCACTGTTTTATTCTTTATCTCTGTATATTTGACTTTTTTTTTTCACATTTCACATATGAGATCATGTAATATTTTTCTTTTTGTGTCTGACTTATTTCACTTAGCACAACGTCCTCCAGGTTCATCCATGTCTTGGCATATGGTAGACTTGCCTCCTTTTTTAAGGCTGAATAATATTCATATATATACATATGTGTATATATCCCAATATCTTCATCCATTCATCTGTCAATGGGCACTTAGGTTGTTTCCATGTCTTGGCTATTGTGAATAATGCTGTGATAAACATGAGTGAACAGAAATCTTTAGATGGTAGTTTCATTTCCTTTGGGTATACACCCAGAAGAGGGATTACTGAGTCATATAGTAGTTCTATTTTTAATTTATTTAGGAAACTCCACACTGTTTTCCACAATGGCTGCACCAATTCACATTCCATCAACAGTGTACAAGGGTTCCCTTTTCTCCACACCCTCGCCAACACTTTTTACCGCTTGTCTTTTTGATATAGTTATATCCTAACGTGTGCGAGGTGGTATGGAAAATTCAGTGGCTTAATATGTTATTAATTATATACTTTGGTGCACACACTCTCTACATGTACATCATTAATGTATTAATAAAATTAATAGATTTACTATCAAAATTTAGAGATATAGAAACTATATAACGATAGCAAAAGGATTTGAAAAAATAACATTGTATTATTGAATAAAAATTTGTATCTATTAAACCACTGTGCTTTAGACAGTATGATCTTCAAACTTTCAAAGTTTATATTTAAAAATAAATACTTAAACATTAGTGAGCTTTTCGTAAGTTAGGAATATTTATGATTATAGAGTTTTAGAATTGAAAGTTAGATTGTATTATCTTCCAAGAAATTATAAAAATAAACAAATTAAAAAATAATGTTAGTCTTGTTTCTAGCAAACCTTTGGATTATATGGACTGAAAATTCTCTCCCTAAGACAGAGTTAGAAATATGGGGTAGAATATAAGAAATGCACACCTGAGCACACAAGAAAGAAAGAAAATTTTTCAGAAGCCAGAAACAAAAAATAAATTGAAATCCATGTGCCAAGCCTGTGATAGGCCTGAAGAGCTTTGTCATTCAGAGGACGCAAGGGACTTGAGTTTTAATGCTCATGTGGGCTAGGAGATGAGGTGTCAGTCCCCAGTGAGGCAGATTGTTTGAACCAAGTCCTCTCCCCCTGCTGCATGTAATGCCAGCACCCTCAAATAGCCACACACATACCGAAAAAATGGACTTGGAAAAAAAAAAATCTGCCTAGGTATAGAGAGACCACAAGGAAACTTGTCTGTGTCTGTCTTGAACGGAAGTAAGTAAAAAACTCAGAAATGTCTTCTCTGAATTTCTGAGTGGTGTGAGTTTCACATTGCCCTTACTTTGCATGGTGGGGGACCTCCGACCCAAGAAATTTATATAAAAATTATCCCTGGTAGGTGATAGCATGGGGTATTCTGTAGAAACAACACACAAATAAAAGGCAAAATGTATATCTAGAGGCTTGTGAAACAATAGGACACTAAAGATTAAGAAAAAATCTTACAAAGTGACAAAAGAGAAAACCATATTACCTTTGAAGGCATGGCAATTAAACTGACAGTTGGGTTTCCATAAAGCAGTAGAGGCCAGAAAGCAGTAATTGAATAATATCTTTTAAATGCTGAGAAAATAGTAACTGTCAACTTAAAATTCTATACTCAGCTAAACTGTCATTCAGAAATGAGGATAAAATAAAAATACATTCATTCAAACAGAAACTTTTAAAAAAGAGTTTTACTACTAATAGAAGGTCTGCGATGGTGCTTTAGGTGGAAAGAAAAAGTGAAGTGTACAGAGAAACAGTGAATTAAGATACTGGTAGGCAAACACCAACAGTGTAAACCCCCAAAATGGTAATGACTAACTGAAGGAATGAGAATATTGCGAACAGTAATGACGGAGAAGATGAGATCTGGATCATAGTCAAAACATCCTAAAGTTCTTCTACAGTTTGGAAAGGGGAAGGGATGTTGATCATTTCAAGTATGCTTGTTACAAATTTGAAGAGTCAACTGTAAACAAATGGAAACAGCTGCTAAAACAGAGAAGGGAACAAAAGAAGTAAGAAAAACAGGAAGGGGGGAAGCACAGTAAAAGGATAAATAGAAAGCCCAAAATAAAATGCTATAAATAATTTATGTAGAAAACATAAATGTAAATGAACTAAATTCCCTAATCAAAAGATATTCAGATAAAATAGAAATAAAGAAGCATCATGCTATTTACATGAGGCTCACCTAAAACATATGAGACAGAACAGTTGAAAATAAAAATATGACAGGAGACGTACCACCCAAATTATAAAGCAAAAGGAAGGTTGATGCGGCCATGTTGATGTCTGACAAAACAGCATATAAGGCAAAAAGTCTTACCAGGAATAGAGAGAGATGCCACAAAATGACACAAGTTTAAAATCACCAGAAGACATAATCATTCTAAACTTATTTTTCACTCCATAATATTGTCTTATGTTATATAATATAAAACAAACACAAAATGAATTACAAGGAAATTAACAATTTGCAATCAAAATTGACATTTTTAACTCATTATTTTGGACATGTCAATTCCCAAATTCATTTATAAGTGTTATATAATTTCAGTGAAAACCCAAATGGGTTTCTATGAAACTTGACAGGCTGAATTAAAAAGAAAAGTATTTGGAAGTAATAAGGGCCAAAGATAGTAAAAACAAAAATTTCTGGATCAAAAAAGTAAGGAAACCAAACTTGTAGAACTATAGTAATTAAAGCAGGAACAGGAGTAGAAATAGACCAATGGAACAGAATAGAGAAGCAGACTAAGCAAATATGAAACCTTGACAGGGGGTATTATTTAACACAAATAATGCCAAGGGGATAGAAAACCAAGACTGAAGCATAAACTGAGTTCTTTCAGCTTAGCAAACCATTACTAACTCCCTGATAAGGAGAAAGTTTTGGTGAAATAATTATGTCATACTCTTATAGATTCCATACAATGATAAAAATGACCTATAATTAGTTACAGATAATAATGTGCTTCCTATATCAAGCTTTTGGGGGATGTTTGAGAATACTTAAAGACCAAGAAAGATATAATAGACTTTAAGTAGTCCTACTTCCTGAAGCAAATTACAAAGCCCACTTATGTATGACATTGACATTAAAATTTGTTCTGCTAGCATCAGCACAATAGCCCATCGCCCACACCTGGGTACAAAAGAGGGAGAGGAAGGGATCGAGGGAGGGAGGCCTCCCTGAGCCACTCTGTACCTGGACTTGGGCCTATTTATGAGATAATAAATGGATTTTAAGCCTCTAAATTAATTTAATTAAGATAATTTGTTATGACAATAATACTAACACACTTTCTGATGTGAAGTCAGCTGTTAGTTGGATTAATTGTTCACCAGTATGTAATATGTTGCTTTTCTCTTACTGATTTTTATCTGTGGATTTTAGCAGATTGACTATGATGTGCCTTAGTATGGTTGTTTATGTTTATTCTGCTTGGCATTCATTTAGCATCTCGTATGTGTAAATTATGTCTTTCCTAAAATTCGGGAAAATTTCAGTAGTGATTTCTTCCAATATTTTTTCTGCACCATTCTATCTCTACAACTAGTATTCCAATTATTATACTCTAACAGGTATTGGAAGCTTTGTTCATTTTTAAAAATATTTTTTCTCTGTGTTTTTCATGTTGAATAATTTCTATTGATTTATTTTTAAGTCTACCTACTCTGTCATATCCATTTGGCTATTAATTCCATCCAGTAAATATTTAATTTCAGAAATTCTATTTTTTTCAGTTCTAGAATTTCCACTTGGTTCTTTTTTACTGTTTTTATTTCTGTCCTGAGAGTTCCCATTTCTCTGCTGACATTGTTAGTCCCAACATCTGCTTCATTTAGGGATTTGATTGAATTTATTTTATTACATTTAAGAATGTGTAGATAGATAAGTAGATAGATAGATAGATAGACAGACAGAGTCTAGAGTGTCTTCATATGTTGACTTATTAATGTTTTGAACTGTACCATGTACACTATGAATGTTTAACTGTGGGTATTCTGGATTCTATTATTTTTCTCTATCAAGAATTATTTTCTTTGTTTCATTGGGTGGTGTTCTTAGCTAGGCTTGAACTGTAACTGTTTCTCGTGTGGCAGCTCCAGCTTCATTTCAGGTCTTTTGCCTTGACTACTTTGAGTCTATTCCTCATGCTCAGTGCAGGGTTCACCCACATCTCTGATATGGACAGTCAGAGTTTGGGGTTCCCCTCTCTGGCTTTTTCTTTTCTGGGATTTCCCCATTCTTTTCAGTGTTCATGGATTCCCACCTTCACTTTTTCTCATTTTCCACACAAGAAAGATTGTGATTTTTTTTTAATGTGTGTGTGTATGCCACCCCTTTTGAGGCAGAGTTAGCCATATGTGCCACTGTATTTCATCTCTTGATTTTACTGATTTGTTTATCAAAGCCCCAATTGTAGGAGCTTTAAAGTTTTCTGTGAGGAACAACAATGTGTCCTTACGTATTTAAACACTTGTTCAATTATTTTTTATTAGTAAAATTACTAAGCTAAAGGGTATGCACAGTTTTAAGACTTTTATATGTAATGCTTTTTCTCTACATTTTTTAAAACCACAATTGATACTACCATTTTTACTGTTTTCAAAAGTAATAGCTGGAATGGTAATTTACCGTTATTTTTTTCCCAAAAGAGAGGTTACATATAAACATTTAGTTTTTAATTGTCTAATTATGACTTTTAAATATATTGTTATTGTTTTATCCTTGTTTATTTGAAAGAGTTCTTTACATAACTGTCTTAGTCTGTTTTCTGTTGCTGTAAAAGAATACGTGAAACTGGGTAATATTTTTTATAACAACCCTCTCTGGTGGTAAGTAATCCAGTCCCAGGAGAGCAAGAACTCACTCCTACAAGAATTAACCCAGTCCCAGCAGAGCGAAATTAATCCTTCTTGATGATCTAACCACCAATTAAAGGCCCCACCTTCCACCAGGGACCAAATTTCCCACACATGAATTCTAGGGGACACACTCAAATCACAGCAATAATGAAGGTCACTAATGTTTTGTCTCTTAGATATGTCACAAATTATTTCCCCAGTTTATCTGGCTTTTGCTTGTTTATGCTATTTTTTGAATACAGGAGCTTTAACTTTTCTGTAGTCAAATCTATCACTACTGAGAAACACTATCACTTAATAATGAGGTTCGTTGTTTGGGAATCAGAGAAACCGAAGTTCAAATTCTCCACCCATTACTAACTTGGACTTTGGAGCCTTACTTAACCTGTCACTGGTGCAGGTTTCCCATCCATAAAACCGTCCTAGCAACGCCAAACCTTGTGGTATTGTTAATACATTGTGCAAGACAATGCGTGTAAAATACTTATCCCAGAGCTGAGAAGTAAGTATTCAGTCAAAGGTGGCGGCCACTGTTCTTTCTACGGTTATGATTATTTTCTCTCCTGTCTTCTTTTCCACTGTTAGAGAGTTCTCCACCTCAAGGTTATATAGATATTTACCTACATGGTCTTTAAATGCATCTTTTTTTCATAATGTATCCCTCCCTCCCTCTCTGATTTGAGGTGTTAGCTGTATCAAATCATTATATGTTCTTGAATTGTTTACGAACTTAACGCTGTTTTACTTATTGTAATTTTTACTGTACATTTTAATATTGGTAAGTCACACCTCTCTCCTATTCATTCAAATCCTTTTTCTTACACTTTCAAAGGAACTTTAGAGTCATTCGGTGTTTTTATCAGGCTGGCATAACGTATATGCGGAAAATGAAAATTTCAAGTTTTCAATCCAGGAACAGGTATGACTCTCCAGTTAAGCCATTTCCTAGCAATTTTACAGTGATTGCTGTCATGTGTCAGATCTTCAATCTAATTACGAATTCTATGTCATTTTTACTGGTATTTAAGAAAGCACATACACTCTTATCATTTCCAATATTGATTTTTACTATTTCTTTTAAAATCTCATTTCACTATCGGAGACATCTAGCGCCAAGTTCAATGATGCAACACACAACTGAGAAGAGCCCTTGGTTTTTTCACATCTTAATTACTGCGAGGTCAATGAGTTAGTATTTCGTTCCCATTTTGTAGGCAGAGAAACTGGGGCACACGGTGGCTAAGTAACTTGCCTCTTCCGAGTTCAGGCTTGAGCCCACGCAGTCTGGCCCTGCTGGGCGGAAAGCGCCATCCCCGAGACCACACGCAAAGAACCGACGCCCGATGTCCCCACGTTGAGAGCGAGGCCTCCCCGGGCTCCCGCACCGGGGCGCTGTTGGCACGTGCTGCGGGGTTCGGGCCGCGAGCCCGGGAGTCCAAGTTGCCTCGCGGCGGACACCAGGTGTCACCTGGCTGTGGCCGCCCAGCGCGGAGAGGGCGCCGGGCCGCGGGGAGGTGGCACAGCAGGCGGGACGGCTGCGACCGGGCGCGGGATGGGAGGAAGGCGCGGGGCGCGCCGCGGGGAGCCTTAAAGAGCAGGGGGCGGACTTTGCCGCGCGCGGGCAGAGGGGCGCGCGGGCGCGGGGCGCGGGCAGCGGGGTGCGGGGGCGCGGGGGCGCGGGCAGAGGGGCTCGGGGGCTCGGGGGCGCGGGCAGAGGGGCGCGGATCGCGGCGGCATGAAGGGCAACGGCAGCGCGCTGCTCAACGCCTCGCAGCCGGCGCCTGGCGGCGGGGACGGCGCGCGGCCGCGCCCCTCGTGGCTGGCGTCCACGCTCGCCTTCATCCTCATCTTCACCATTGTGGTGGACATCCTGGGCAACCTCCTGGTCATCCTGTCCGTGTATCGGAACAAGAAGCTCAGGAACGCAGGTAGGGGCTCCGGGCCGTCTGTCCCCTCTCCCGGCACCTTTTGGGACCAGCACCCTCCGCTCTCACGGGCCTTCCCTGAGCAAAGTTTCATTGTTTTTCTTAAAAACTGGGACTCGGAAGTCATTTTCCCTGTTAGAGGGCACTTTTCCTTTAGGCTGCCCATCTTATAATGTCTTTCATAGGACAGTGAGGAGTCTCGGTCCCCAAGAGGTGGAAGACTTTGCCAGAGTCAGTTCTCGTCACTGTCGCGCAACACCCCGCTGTCTGGTGTTCCGTGTCTGAGGGTTTTTAGATGGAGAAGCACAGGGCACAGGTTGCAGAAGGTTCCTCAAGAAGCCCTTTCCAATCAGACCAACGAATCTATCAATTGCTTGGTTTTACACGTGACTTAGTTTTCCCAACTTTGTTAAAATTGGAGAAAACATAAATGGGCAAAATGATAGAGCATCTTGTAAATGATGGTTAGATGTTTGGTTCTGTGCACATTCTACTTCTTTATTAGGAGGCAAACTTTTGGGAGAAGGGGTGGGGAAGGAACCATGCACTTAAATATTTGCCAAAATCAATATTTTTGTTCTAACCAGGTAGTTGATAAAAACTCTAATTTTGTTTAGCTCCTTTTGGGGAGAGCCCTCCCCTTTTGTGCTTTCTATGATGCTTGCACAGTGCACAGTTTAAGAATTAGTTAATAAGCACCTGATGATATGAATTGAATTTGAGTTAGCAAATTGAATAAGCTCACTTCATAAGTGATTGACTGGGACTAGAGGAATCCTGCCTTCAGGAAGAGGCTCATTCCCTCCTAGCTATAAAAGCAGCTTTCTATGGACCAAACACTGTTCTGAGCGCTGGGTTAACTGACAATGCCGGGGTCAGCCCTGTACTGGGGTGCCATTGTTACCCACTCTATAGAGGAGGAACCTACTTGGGTTGGTCGCATAGGCTGTAAGTGTGAGCATGTTTCATCCACAGAGCTTGGTTCTGGAGCTCCACCTGCTTCATTCATTGCCATCAACTGCAGCACTTAGGAAGTTTGAATCCTGCAGAACCTTTCATTTAAAAAGTGTTTCCGTGCCTGGAAAATTCTGCTTCTTGTGTTGGATGAAAAAGAGCTTATGCAAAATGCTCCTTACACATTGCTTTGTATTTTGTTTATTTGCTAAAGCAACTTTTTAAGAGGATGATCTATAAAATGCTACATTCATGTAGCTGACTGGGAGACCAGACCCTTAGTGATCTTTAATCTGCAAAGCTTTTGAATTTTCATGTTTTTATAATTGAGACTTTTTATTCAGATGTGCTGCTGTTGCAATTCAGACCATTTAAGGCTTTCTAGAATGGATGGTAATTTGAAACAGTGATAGTAATAGCCGGTTGAAATACGAGTTTGGGGATGCTTTTTATGAGTGTTGATGAGTGTTCAGTCCTTCCATTTCAGTTAAATTTATTTTGTTGGTTTTAAGGATGAAAAGGAAAGAAGAGAGTGGAAGAAATAAGGAATTAAGGCATCTAAGCTTTGAGCTAGTATTTTCTTTTGGAAATTTGTTATAATCGCAGTTATTTGTTCTCCCCTTCTCCTTTCAGTGGAATGTGTTGCGTTTGACTTCTCAGGGAAGAAATTGAAAGTGTTTAAGAACCTGCATGGCAGGGACACTGGCCAATCAGAGCAGACACAGACTCCAAACAACTGCTAGCATCTTAGGTGCCTGAAGAATGTTTGCTCTGCTCCTGTCCAAAACTTCATACTAGAATTGATGCTTCCATGTTATTTCTTCTGAGTAAATTTCATAGCATAATGGGATGATTCCTGCAGTGGAACAGTAGGATTCTATCCTTGCTATCCACCTTCTGATTTGGGAAATCAGTTAAGTCACCAAACCTAATTTTCTACATTTGTCAAATACAGATAGTACTTAATCTTTTAGCCTCACATGACTGTTGCAATAACCTAGTGAAATGATGCATATGAAAATATTTTGAAAAGGATAAAGCAAGTAATGTTATATCTTTGGTTTTTTCTGGGTACACCTATCAAGGGTGTGTTCAGTACGTTAAACATCATTGAGCTGTAGACTTAAGATTCACACACTTCTCCATATGTACATTTTACTTAAATAAAACTTACCAAAAGAAGTATGAAGCAAGAATACAATAATATTTTGCCTATTCAAAATTCAATTATCTGGCAATCTAACCTAGGTAGAATATAGCCAATAAATGGAAATTAGCAAAAGTGACAAGTTGTCCTAACTTAGAGTTCCACAAACTGTGATGCTAGTGTCTAGGTACCCGTAAATTATAAGCAGGAAATGAGGAGAAAGATCAACACATATAAAGAAATAGCACATAATAGCAAGTAGCATGGGTTGAAATAGAGTCATTAAGACCAGATCTGAAAAACAGAAAAGCGCAACCTTTTGTGGGCACGTTGTGAAGAAGCAAATAACCCTGCTACCATTAACTGCTCCTGACAGCAGCACAGTGTAGTAAGGTACTTACTAATTATGCCCTGCTTCATCAAGGAGAGGTCCAACCGTGGATAGTATGTTCTGCTTAAAAAGACAGGGAAATAATGCATTTGAGAAAGATACTTGTCTAAGTGGAAATGTTCGCCAAAAGATGACCAGCAGGTTTTGCACAATCAATTATGAACCAGAACAATAAGAAGGAAGGAATTATTATTATTGTTATTATTATTTTAATCTGGGTGTACAGTAGGGAAAACTGTCATTAATTGTAAAAAAAAAAAAACTGTTCCCCAGAACAGCTGTATGACCAGATGGCTGATACTGTGCTTGTACATACAGACTCTTTCAGGTCTATGTAGAATATTATCTATATCCATTCTGCATTAGCCCTCAGAGACTGCATAGAGTATGGAGAAGATGTGGACTCTGGGCCTTAGAGATCTGGATTCAAACCTTTGATGCACTAGGGATGTTTTAAGATGCCTGTAAGTCTAGACATGCCTAGTAAAAAAGTTTCTTTTTTCTTTTTTTAAATCAAATATAACTTAACACACAAAGTGACAAAACCTAAGTGTGCAGTGTAATGTGTTTTTACATATGTGTATACACACGTGACCATCACTTTTCAGAAAGGACTTGAAAAAAGGGTGCTGAGAGATGGCGGTACTGCTGTCCACAACTTGAACTAGAAGTTGTACCAAGCGTGGTACTGAAAACGAGCAGCCTGGGCTTTTCTTCTTTTACCGTCCGTGAGCAGGTCATCGCAGGCATAGCGCTTGACTATGCTGCTGCGTCCTCTGCCCGGGCAGTGAGGGCTGAGACCCACTGCCTCCCCGCCACCCCGGGCCCACACTCACCAGTTTCAGCTGTGCCCAGCCTGGGTCCTACTGAGGGTGTCACAGGTACCTTGACTGAGCCCTCGGCTGTCCTGTTCATCCCGCCCTGGCACCTCTTTTCTCTTTCCCTCCCTCCCTCCCCTTCCTGTTCCTTCTTCTTTTTCTTTTCTTCTCTCCCACTGTCTCTTTCTTACTCCTCGACCTCCAGTATTCTTAAATCACCATACGTGGCTTCTGTCTCCCTAGAAATCACACTTGTGTCTCTGCTTCCTAATTATGCACCAGTAACAAAGACAGTCCTGAACTTACAAGCATGTTTTATCCTAGAAGTTCATTTATGAATTTCTTAAAAGAATATTTTACATGATGGTTTGGCTCTTTTGCTAATCCATAAAATCATGCAAACCAACAATACGGCTGAAATAACACTCAGAGTCACTGGGTCCCCAGGGGCCCGAGAGTCCCTGGAAGCAGCCTGCTTGGCTCTGAGTTCTGAGTTTCGAGCCTCCTGGGATCCCGTGAGGATGGGACGGAGCGGTGTGGCAGGAACCCAGGGGAGGTTCGCTTACTGCCTTGGACATGCAGGAGGGGCTCGGGGAAAAGACCATGATGATGGGAGATGGGCTTTGTGTCAGAGACGGGGCAGAAACAAGCCTAAGCACGTATGACTGCTCATAAGTCCAGCGCTCCTGCGTTGGGGACAAGCACATCAGGTACTGCAGGGAAGTGTGGGAGGAGCTTGTGGAGAGCGTGGATCCAGCATCTGGGCTCCAGGTATCCTACTGAATGGGTTTGTGATTGTGGATAAGTCGTCATCTCTCCGGACTGTTTTTAACACCAGCAAAGGTATGGGGTTGGACAAGACCTGTGAGGTTCCTTCTGGTTCTAATGTCCGTTGATTTTTATAATTGTTGAACTCACTACAGAACTGGAAGTTACACTGCTATGAAATTGACCAGCGATGAGGAGGATTGTGGATGTAATGACATATGTATATAATGACGGGAACACAGATGTAGGAGAGTGTCCTCAGGACAGTGTGCCTTGCCTGTCCTAAACCATCCGGTCCACTTCTCACATTCTTCTCTCTCTTTTTCCTACTCGAAAGAGAATGAAGTGACCAACCACACAGACTAGTTCAACCTCCTTCGGTGGGAGTCTTTCTGACTGAGAAGCAGTGGCTTGGTGCTTGGGGACATATGTAAGTTCCCATGGGTTTGGTTGGGATGTGCCGGGAACCTTCATGCTGAGCGATGTATGTAAGTGAGAAATTGTCCTGCATGAGCTGCCTTGTGTGACACTGGTTGAGCCACGGTGAGAGACAACCTGTAGTGACCTGCACAAGATGTAACCACTCTGGTGGAGCGGCCTAAATAGGTGGCCAGCCTGGCCATTGAGTTTGCAAGAATACACCTCTAAACAACAGCGGGGTTCACAGTTCACACGAGTGAGCACCTCACCCTCACCTAAGTGTTCAAAGAAGGATGGAAGATGAGCACTTCACCGTGTTATAAGCATTTATAGAATAAAGAATCAGATAGTCTCTCCTGCAGCATAATTGAGGATGTCTGTATTGAGGTCATAAAAGTGGCTAGTCACATGGTTTACTGTGATCTGAAGACCAGCACTCTGTGGGATCCTTAAAAACAAAAACATAAAACAAAACAAAATATCCATACATTAACCAAATGCCCAATCCCAAAAGAAAAATAAAAACCATGCATTTTGGACAATACTTCTGAATCATTTTATCCTTTCAGAAACTTTTTTTTCCCATAAAGACTATTTTGCATCTTGTGTTCTCTTCTCACTGTAAATGATGCTTTCCTGTGATGTAATGAATATCCCTGGACATCATTGCTTTTTGGCCTTTTGGCTAAGATCAAGTGTAATATCCCTGAACATCAGATATAAGGCGTTAGGTCGGAGCCGAGAGGAAGACACTCAAGCCTGAGATACAGCAAAACGCCATTTATTTTGGGCACCTGGGCAAAAGGGCATCCACACCAAGGAGGGGAGAGTGGTGAGTTTTATAGAAGGTTTGAATGAAGTTTGGGGAGGGGGAGTTCTCTCTGGAACAGCCGCTTATCTTTACAACCTCTGGACTCTCCAGACCCCTGTGGCTATTGCTTCACCCTCCATGCCGTCCTTATCTGTGTTCTTTACCTACCCCATTCCTTTCCCTTCCATACGTTTTTCAAGTTCCCACCCTCAGCAAGCCCAGCATAAGGTAAATAGAATTGAATAAAAGTCTAACTTCTGGGATTGGGCGATTGCAACAGATACACAATATTCCTCAACAGTGTGATCTGGTGTCTTAATATATCGTAAATCTAAGCCTCTTGTGATAAAACATTAGCTTCCTTCTTATTGTTCTGGTTCATAATTGATTGTGCAAAACCTGCTGGTCATCTTTTGGCGAACATTTCCACTTAAAATACAAACAGTTTATGGCACCCATATCAAACCAATCCTAATTATTATATAAATTTAGTTTTTTGAGCCTGAAATTTTATGTTTTTAAATTTATTTATGAATTTGTGTTTGAAACATTTTTTAAGCTTGAGAAAATTAAAGTAGGAAACTAGTAGAATTGTACTTTGTGTTATACTTTCCACAGACAGCTTATTTGGTCTGATCTCTGTCTTTTATACAGTAGAAATATAACTTATTCTCTTGTTTAGAACATCTAGTGTGTTGAACTTATGTGCATAGAGCAACGTACAGTTTTCAAAGCATTTTCCCACATTTTGTTCTTTTTAAATTCATATAACAACCTCTTTAGGCAGATAAGAAAACTCAACCCAAAATTCACAGGTAAATGATCAATATTTCTTATTCCAGAGCACAACCCAGCGTGGTACAGTGGAAGGAACACAGGAATTCAAGTCAGAAGGTCCAGGTCGAGTCTTATATCTGCAATACCTTTATTTGTAGTATGTTTTGGGTACAGTTGCTCAACCCCTTTTAGCCTTAGTTTCTGTATCTGTCCAATGGGGTTACTGATTATCTCACAGGGATGCTGGGGGCAGATAAACATCAGTCTACCCACCTACTCATCCATCTACCCACCCACCCACCTATATTTTTGAGGTCAGAAAGTACTATACAAATAGTAGTAGTATTCTGTTACTACTATTATACATTCTATGCTGAGTTATTTTTACATTGTTTTTATTTTTTAAATGTTCACTTCTTTTTAAGTGTATTTTTAAAAACAAGTAGACAATGTGAACTGCTAAAAAGTGAAATCAGCCAGAAGTTGAAGGTTTAGCATCTAATTCTTGTTTGTGACATTATGCAGATTACACAAATTCCCTGATGTCTCCGTTTTCCCTTTTCTAATAACCGTTCTCTCTCCACAGCAAGCAGGCCTGACATTTAGAGACTGATTATTTTAATATTCAGGCTGTTCCCTAATTTTAAGTGAATCAACTCTAGAAGCCGTAATAACTTTCTTGGAAAGTGTGCTACCATTCAGAAAGTTATGACCTAACTTGTATTGAACAGACTTGGAAATTGATTTCGAGCTAACAAAGTCCATGCTTAATAAAATCTCCATTCTGATCGATTTCTTGTTAGCACTGTTGTTGTTTTCCTCCTGTAGTACTTCATGATATTTGAAATTATTGGTTCATGGCAGTTTTTTGCTTTTAGAGACATTTCATTGATTTTTTTCCCCTTGCATGCCTAGCTGTTATTTAAATTTTTATGACTTTTTTTCCTGGTTTGTGTAGCACATTGTTATGGAACCCTAAGTTTTTACAAATTTGCCAAAGTAATTCCCAGAATTCCCTGGAAACCTTATGACAGTGGTTTCAGACTATCAAATATATGATTGAATTTGGGTCTGATCTTGGGTTCCTCCAGCTATTCATCCGGAAGTATTCCTGGTAGCAATTCTCAGTATTAGATTAATCGTGGATAGCACAGAGCTTATTTTTGCTAGCTTTCAGAACCATTTTTCCTCTCGGCAATTTTGAAAGTTAACCAAGGATAAAATACTCCTAGATTAAACCTCCCGCTGTTAGATCTTACTACCATTTGATGGTTCTGTTTTTAAAATATCTGCATTGAGAAGGATCTGCCTTGGAAGTCATTTTAAATCTCCACAGACTCCCTGGAGCATATTCTGCTCATTGTTTACTAGCACCTTTAAAAAATAATAACTAGAATGTTTGAAGTGAATAGTAAGATCTTTACAAGGTGCCTTCAGTTTTCCCATTTTTCGTGAGTGTTTCTAGGTTGCCTCGCTGATAGGAACACCCTGTCTTCTAAAAAATAAACTCACATAGTCCTTTAGGGTTTTCTAGGCTATCAAAGAGGCCTAGATTGTTTTAAAAGAAGTGTTTGGGCATGCACAGAACTCTGCACGGTAGCATCAGTGTCCTTGACTCCTCTCCATAAAGATAGTTTCTTAATCAGCACCCGAATTTTCACCCCTCTGAAGTAGGTTAGCTAATCAAGTTACCTGAAACCCTCGGGCTCTGTGTGGTATCTCAGTAACTTTTAGTGAAATTTAATACGGCTGCAGATGAGAAATAAACTCTGGATTTTCTGGTCGAGGTGCTTGAAGACTTGTCTTTCCACAGAGCTGCACACTTTTGGCAATCACATTGAAGGAATTGGTCTCAGAAGAAGGGACGAGAAATATCTACTTGGTGTTGAATGTTATTCAGTTAATGGGGGTGAATTTGAGTTGTTGAGCTTCCGGTTTAAAAGCGTGCATACTTGCTTTGATATTGAACAGTTTTGGTGCTTACTGCATTGAATATCATTTGAATCAATACTTATCACGTTCTTACAGTGTAAGATAGACTACAAATGGTCAGTAAATTTTTGATGGTTTGTCAAAATGCAAGATGCTGTGCTAAGCTTGTGTAAAATATAGCTCCTACTTTAAAAGAGATTACTTTCTATGGAGGCACTTTACATTTTTTTGTTCTTTTTATTTTCAAATACAATTAAGACATGGAGTACAAAGCTATAAGAATAGGAAAGTGTTTATACGGCAGAAAAACTTTTCAAGAGAAATGTGAAAGTTGGTTGGTATTAATAGATGGTAGCGGGGACTTAAAGCAATTATGAGAATTTTTAAAAGCTGTTATTTAGGGTGAGGGAACAAGGTAGTAACTAGGGAAATGTGAAAACTAGTCCACACATGAAACAACATCAGATTGAGACAGAATTAATGCGAGAATTTCAAAGAAATTGGTCAATGATAGAAGCAAAGCATAGCTGTTTGAGAATAATACATTGGCTCCATCTCTTTTGAAGAAAGTAATGCATCCTGAATAAACACCCGTTGGAGAAGGACAGTTTGAGAACTAGCCAGCTAACTTAAGCTTTTGTTTTCTCACATAGCTATTAAGTGGTAGATGGTAAAAATTTATAATCAATAATTAATATTTCCTCTTCGATGATTTTCTTAACATGTTTAGGAATATAAAACTCTCTTGTGATCTTGAAAGGGATAATGTGCTTTCGTCCTTCATGTGTTCATTCCCTTTTTCTTTATTTAAATACCCGATGGATGGATCCTAGGTGCCAGATATAGGATAAGGAGTTTGGCACCCAGTTTTGTTTCAAGAGAAACACTATTCCAGTTCATTCATTTTTATTTTAAGATTTGGTTTAAATTTAATTTTTACTTTTAAGAGTTTTGTTTGCCAATTAGTTTTAATTTCATTTTTATCTTTTGTTCCTTACTTGACTTGTCTTTTTACCTTACCTTCAATTGTTCCCTCTTACTTGAGTTTGGGATACTTTTAGCTATTCTCATGTGTGTGTGTGTGTGTGTGGCCATAGTCTTTTACCAAATAAGTTTTTTAAAAAGATTGTTTTATATATATTGTTTTATAG
Organism: Daubentonia madagascariensis; assembly: GCA_023783475.1. Classification (NCBI taxonomy): domain Eukaryota; kingdom Metazoa; phylum Chordata; class Mammalia; order Primates; family Daubentoniidae; genus Daubentonia; species Daubentonia madagascariensis. The sequence goes on from JAKFHU010000760.1 coordinate 2,991,434, forward strand.
ATGAAGCATTCCTTATCTATGGAAAATTAGTCCATTAGAGACTCGTATTTTTTGTGATATGTTCCCTCTGAAGCACATGGCCTCTGGGACCAGGTGGCCTGGAGTAAAACCCTGACTCTGCCATCCAGTAGGTGTGACCTTGGGCAAGGTACTTACTTGTGTTAAGTACCCCAGGTCCTTTGAGCAGATGGCACAGCCAGGATTAGATTCCCGCTTTTGTTTGTAAATTTATGGTCCACACTACCTCTGATAATCTGAAAAGACAAGTTTTTAGACATCACTTTTGTGCTTTGATGTCCAAAAACAAAGCCTTCCCCTTTCCCTTGCACCGCCAGAGAACAGTCCTTAATCACCTCCAGTACCTCAGCTTTCCCTTGTCATACCATTGACACTTATGCACATCGAATTGCTTTTTATACAAACCAGGTTTATAAATAGATTCTTCATTAAACCAAACATCTTAGATCTGAGTCTTGGATTTGCTGTGTAAAACAGATAAAAAATGTTTCCAAGAGTATCTGTAGTACATTTTTTTTTCCTGTCTGAACTCATCTTTGCCACTTCAATGTTAAAGTTCAGGCATAGTTTTATTTAATCTCTATGAACAGTAATTCAGTGGGTCTCTAATCTTGCTTTCCACACAGTGAAAGTCCAGGCTGAAATGAAAGAAGGAAAGAATATTGAGAAAACCAATATCTTGGTAAACAGAGCACCAGAGCAACAGATTTCTGTTTTAGTATGGGTGTAGCTTAGAGGCTAAGGGTGCATTAATTCATCCAGCAAACCATTCTGAGCACCGGGTATGGACCAGGCTCTGTGCTCACAGTGAGAATTTAGAGATTATACCCACAAGTCTGAGCCTCAGTCTCTTAGAGGGAGACAGACTTACATGCAAATGTGTGTGGTTTCGTGTTGCCTTGGTATTGGAAGCACATCCTGGCATAGTGAGGAGGACAGGACGGGAGAGCCATGCCAGAAGCATTAGGAGTCTGGAACTTTTGCCCAGTAAGGCCTGTTTGTTTCTGTAAGACGGCATAGTAAACAGCTCCTCTTTTTCTGTCAGGAAGCCAGTGACCTCTTTAGAAAACCACCCAGCCTCATCACAGAGCTGAAGGTCTATCTCAGCTTGCCTGGAAACAGAAGCTGAGACAGAGACTCGGTCCTCGTGCTCTCAGAAGCAACTTGGACATGAGGAAAGCAGACTCGGCAGGGACAAGTCAGGCAAGGATGGGATCTCAGGTGGAGACGGGACTTAGCCTGATCTGGTTGGGGCGTGGTCACAAACCCAACAGAGTTGTCGTTGCTTGAGGCAAGGGGACTGGTCTTCTGTACTCTGGTGTCAGTGGGTCACTGGTCACTGGGGGCAGTCTCTGGAGAAGGAGGCAGCTGTGAGCCACACGGAAGCATCCAGCACTCACAGGAACTTTGGGGACAAGTGCACCAGCCTGGCAAAGGGGACCTGGGACAGGCATTAGCAGCATCTACTGCAATGCCTATGAAACAAAGAGGGTGCACAGGCAGCCTGGAGACCAGGCTTGCTGTAGTAATGGGCTCTGGTAACCAGCATTTTGAGGAAAGCACACAAGGAAATTAATTCTCCACAGGTTTCATCATTACACAGATTTGATTACTATCAAATTAGGGAAAAAAAGTCTAGAGCTGTTGAAACATTGTTGAAGAAAACCTTAGCTCAAGGCCCAAACTTTGCAAAACATCAGATAGGTTGACAGATTTCTCTATAATTCACGGAAAAAGCAAAGTGATGAGAAGCATTCATTCAAATGCAAGTGTGGGATTTCTGAACAGACAAAAGGTAAGGATCTGGCCAGGATAGGAAATTCTTATAGTCTCACCCAGTTAGGTAGGCAAGACTTTCACTCTTAATGCTGGAGCTGCCACAGTGCATTGGGCCCTGTTTGGACCTTCTGAGCATAAAAAGTACTGTCTGGGGGATGGGCACACTTGTAGCTCTGACTCGGGCAATATGTTAACCAAAGTGTTTGTACCCCCGTAATATTCTGAAATTAAAAAAAAAAAAAATTCTAAAAAAAAAAAAAAAAACAACGAAATAATACCATTAATGCAAAAAAAAAAATATGGCTGGGGCTTCATTTCCACCTTCCAAATCTTATACAGAATTCTTTTGTAGATCATGCTAACCCATGACACCGCAGGGAGGGGATTTCTGGGGAGTGTAGTTCCAGTTAGCTAAGCTGATACAATACAAATCCAAGACAGTCCACTCCTTGGCAACTTGGGATCTATCTATAGCTTTTAAAGCCATTTTTAACTTCTAAATAAAGAAAACATCCAAATTATGCTTCCATCTAACATAATACAGCTTTCCCTTGTAAAATTGAAAGTATAGTAACCCTCTTCCTAAAAGACAATACAATCTCTTCATCCAACTTTGTATGATTTTTATTATTCTACCTGAGTCACATTCCCCATTGATATCCTGTAACTTAAATACTGAGATACAGGGTTCATTACAAACATCTCATATTACATGGTAGGGGAATAGCAGAGGGAAGCAGACAAAAATTATTGATATATTCACAAATTACTCATGGTAAAGCAAGGAAGAAATACTCATAATTATTTTAGTCTTCATTTCCACAGTTGGCCTTGAGGTCATGATGGGTATTTATAACTGTGCTTGTCACTACCCACTCCCTCTGCTACTTCACCAGAGCTTCATTCCTAAAGCTCTGGGACACCAGCATTCCTGCCCGTTTTGGGTTATTTCAGTTTTCTATTGACTTCAATCACAGGGAAGGGAGTACTGAGACACTCTAGGATTCCTTGCATTGCAGACATACACTTTCTTCTCCTACTGTGTAATAACAACCCGGTTTTCCCTTGATAGCCACGACTAATCGACCCTGGTAAGCACAATAACCCCCTTCTTTGTCGATTCACTAGAATGAGGAGCCCCAAGCAGCCAGGTGGCAGTCCCAACTTCCAGTTTAATGAAACCATTGGTATGTCTCCTGGTAGAAACAATCCTCCACTGGGAACGCAGACCTTAGACCAACAGAACCTAAAGTTGCAGGTACGGAAAGCAAGCATTTTGCCAGGGTATCATCAGAGTAATTGCGAGAGGAAAAACTGCCAGTTCCACCGCTGATTTTCTGATCCATGAATCCTGGCTATGGGATGAACAATACACTCTGTTAATCACTGATTTAGAGCATGTACCTATCCTGGGGGTGTGTACCCTAAGCTCACCAGCTGGTGCTGAAGCTGAGCCTTTAAAAGCCATTCCCCCAATCTGTCGAGCCAGCTGTTTTAAGATGGGAAACATGGTAAGTCCAGTGAACTCCAAGAGCATGACCCCATTGTTATACTTTGTTTGCTGTGGGATGAATTCCTCAGTCAGAGGCAGTGTTGTGAGGAATACCATGGTGGTGGACAAGGCGTCCTGTAGGTCCATGGGTGTTAGGTTGGTGGAAGAATTAAGGGTATTCAAAGGTAGGAACGGCAAATCCATATCCAGAGTGTGTTTCTATTCCAGTCAGAACAAAGTCCTGCCCCTTTCAGTGGTGGAAATAGTCCCACGTAACCCGCCCACCTCCAGCATCTGGCTGATCTTCCTGGGGAACGGTGCATGTTGATGTTGATGTTGATCTCCACTCTTGGCAGTTGTGCGTTTAGCAGTGCTGCGGTGGCTGTAGCCAGATCAGTTTTCATGAGTAGTAATCGCTGTTGTCGAGCCCATGAAGGACTTCCATTGTTGCTGCTGTGACAACTTTGTGAGCCGATTGGTCAAGGACAGTGGTAGCTGAGGACAGATTAACTGCTGTCCACGGGTCACATCAGGACACAAATATCTTCACACTCAGTGCCCACTCTGAGAGGCCTGTGTGCCTGTGTCTTCTCCAGAGCCCGGGTCACCAGTTTTCTCATCGTGTTTCTTCCAAGTCCGTGGTTGTACCATTAGCCACTGCCACAGGTCAATGCAGATCTGTACCTGCGGCCACCTCTACCTCCAGGGAAAATGAACAACCAGTTTGAAGTTCCACTGGAGGCCCTGCTCAGCGTTCTGTTCACTGGGGGGGTTTTCCTTCACCCTGTCCTTCAGGGCCACTCTGGGGTGGGTCTGTCATGCTGCAACCCTCCAATTTCAGGTAGTGTTGGTAGATCATGAAGAGCCTTCCATAAACCAGGCAAGAAGTTGTTACTTCCTCATTCATCTGGTCAAAGGGAACTTGCCGTGAGGCCATAGGAGCGCACTGAGAGAATGCAGGCAGTGTGGCAGCATCGTGGGCCACCGGCCTCTGTGCCACCTTGCTCAAACATCTTTCTTGTGCCTTCAGGACCTGCTTGAACCTGGTCTTGTGTATACCACTTCTGTTTGATGCCATGCTTGCCAAACTTTATGACTGGGTGGGTCAGACACCACCAAGTCCAGGAGGGAGCTTTCAGATCACATGGTCATTTGGTGCTCCATGGTCAAGCGTTCAGACTCTACTAAGGCTGAGTAGCAAGTCAAAAACTGTTTCTTAGAAAGGGAGTACTTATCTTCAGGGGATGGCACAGATTTACGGCAAAGTCCTAAGGTCCTGCACTATGAGTCACCTGTGTATGCTGGCTAATGCTGCCTGACAGCCTCCTGATCTGCCACGGTTGGCCTTCCGCATCCACGGGTCCCACATTCACGGGTTCCACGTCCACAGGTTCCACATCCACGGATTCAACCAACCAGGTGGAAGATGTGATATTTGAGGGACGCGGAACCCGCAGACACAGAGGGCCCATTTTTCACATCCACGGGTTCTGCAGCCAACTGTTGCACTTGAGCATCTGTGGATTTTGGTATCCACAGGGGTCTTAGAACCAACCCTTACTGGAACCCAGGGATGACTATACAAAGAGTTCAACATTGGTGTCTTAGTCATTTCCTGCTGCTGTAACAAAATGCCTTAGGCTGGGTAATTATAAATAATAGAAATTTATTTCTCATAGTTCTGGAGACTGGGAAGCCCAAGCTTGAGGCTCTGGAAGATTTGGTGTCCGGCGAGGGCTGCTGTCTGCTTCCAGGATGGTGCCTTCTTGCTGCGTCCTGCAGAGGGGATGACTGCTGTATCCTCCTGTGGTGGAAGGGATGGGAAGCGTGAAGGGTGGACACTCTTTTATAAGGTCACAAATCCCATCCGTGAGGGCCCTGCCTTCAAGGCTGAATTACTTCCTAAAGGCCCTACCTCTTAGCGCTATCACCTTGGTGATTCAGTGTCAACATATGAATTTTGGAGGGACACATTTAGACCATAGCCATTGGATCAGATGGATCGAGTAGCTCAGCAGCCCTCAGAGCCTTTACTTGCTCTGGGCACCACTCAACATTGACAGCTTTCAGGCTACTCATTAAATGGGTGGGTGTAGCATGTCAAAATGAGGGGATTTTGTTTTTTTCTTAGTGGTAGGAGGGGCAATGCAGGAAGTTGTCTTCACCTTGGAAGGTGGGTACAGGTGATCATTTAAGTATCTCTTTTTTGCCACTGTGTGCCATGAACTCCCTCTGTCCCCTTTGCTACTGGAAATAACGGTTTTTAATGCATTAAATCTAGTCCTAGGACAGAACCAATTGCAGGTAACCAGGAACCAATACAGAGAAACCATCCTAAAGGTTTTTCTTGGTCCACTTCCAGTACCAAACTCTGTATCAGTCAGGGCTCAATCAACCCAAGAAGCAGAATCACTAGAGCCATTGTGGGAGCTGACGAAATAGTGTATTTGAGGCTGTTGCTTCTGTGTATGGTGCTAGAGCCTGAAGTCCACAGAGAAGGGAGTTGAGAAGGAAAGATGGATGTCAGGAGTGGGTGCAGGGAAAACTGGAACCTGGAGGAAGGACTGGAGTAGAGGATGATCTGAACTTGCCTCAGTGGCTTGGCCTCCCGATTCCTCCTAGCCAGGGACAGTTCAGCAGGAGGTAGAGAAGCTGTGGGCACACTGCCCACCCCCACTGTAGACCAGCAGATGAGACCCAACTCTCGCCCAAGGTTGCAGGGGTTGCCCTGCGCTCAGACCTTCTGAGCACAGAGAGGATGTGGCTGCTATTCCATCTCTGAAATCTCATGCTGGTTGTCTCTTGCGGGGAACACTAACCGGGAGCTGTGAAAGGAAATGTCTTTTCAGCTTACGAAGTTGACACAATATAAATCCACTATATATTTATTAATTCTCTGCCAAGTACTGATCAAGATGGTGGTGGGGTTGGGTAGGGGGAAGATGTCTAAGGCAGGCACTGCCCTCACTGAGTTAATGGCTTGGGCTGTGCAAGGTGGTAAGAAGTAGAGAAATAATTGCAATAAACAGAAAAGTGGTGTCGCCTTGCTGTGGCCCTTCCCAGATGGAGATCACAGGACTAGTTCTGAGGAAGGCACTTTAGAAAAGCCAGCTTTTTAGTTGTCTCTTAACTTATTTTATTCACATCTATGCCATATTTCACTTCCAATTTAAAGTTTTATTCATAGGAACAAATATTTACTCTGCATCTTTTAGTTGGTGTCTTTAGTCACTGTGAGTCTATTCGCTGTTTCTTCTTGTTGCTAGTAGAGTCGCCTCTAAGTGTTCTCCTTCCTCTGGTCTTCTCTTATAATTTCCTCATTCTAATAAACTTTGTAGAATTATGCCTGAGGAGGCTGTAAGCCAGAGGGCCCAATTTCTGATCCTCATATCTGTGTAGGAGCGCATGACCTTTCCTAGGGAAGTCACGCTGAGTGAAACTAACCAATCAGCCGTGTTACTGCAGTCTTGACTCTTTCACTAACCAGTTTTACGACTTCATCCAACTTAACTCCGTATTTCTGTTTTCCTCATCTCTAAAAAGTAGGAATTATCCAGGGGATCACTAACAAACCTCCCAATCTCCACGTTGTATGATTCTGTGATTCCTCCACAGTAAAGACTGGAACCAAATCCAGTAGAGGAGAGATTGTTAGCCATTAGCAGACATTATTTTAAATTTCCAAATGCATTATTATGCTGGTTGCGTAGTCTTGGGTATCTGTGAAAATGGATACATTGTTAATCTGTAGTTGCACAGAGCTGAGAATGGAATAGATGACCTTTAATATGTATAATTATGGATAAATTATTTAATTACTCCTATCTAGTGAAGTTCATAAAAGAAATTCCTTTTCCCCTCCTGCTTCCCACAGCACACACACTCCGCACACACAAGCACTTGTGATGTAGCTCCCAGTGCGCTACCTGATGGCCACGTCTGCACAGTCTGGGGCTTAACTTTTTTTCTTCAAACAATTGTAAAACAGGATTAATTCAAAGCAAATTAAACTAATGATTCAATTAATGTAATTACTTGGACAGTAATGAAACATAATTACTGTAAAATAAATGGAGCAGAGGATTAAAGCCATGGAAGCAACTTATGACATCATTTGTGATTTTATTTTTTAAGCTTTTTTGAAAATAAATCTATATTAGGACAGTTTGTCATCATAACAGTCTCGGTAAAAATGTACCGTTACAATGACAATTTGTAACTGAATTTAATACGCTATAATGTTTTTAAGATATTAAACATATTGAGTTAAAATTTTATTAAGATATGCCCACTTAGGAATATAAGTATTTCATTGGTAATTTAAAGTGTTCTGTGGGGAAAAATTAATTTGCCTTGTAACTTTAATTTGAACTAATAGAACCAATTTTTAAAGAATTTGCTTTTATGACAATTTATCTGAAATTCCTACCTCAATGGCACAAACTTTACCTTTATTTCATCCCCACTGCTATTTAATTATTTTTTTGTAATAATTTTCTTGGGGGAATAAAATTAATCAAATAGGAACTTCAAGGACAAAGGCTATTTATTTCAAATGTTGGGAGGTGACAACTAATTCATCAAGCATATACGCAAAAGTCACTGTCCTGGAAACCATTCAGGATACAGATATGAGGAAGACATACAGGGGCTATGGTCTGGAGGTGCAGGAAAGCCAAGTTTACAGGTAATACAGTAGAAGGTGGAACCTGCCCTCCCTCCGCCTGGCCGCTTCTCCCTCCCTGCCTAGCCCACTTTGTCCTCATTTCCTCTGCTGTTCATACTCTTGTGCTTCTTACTCTATTGTAATTTTTTTTGTTTTTCTGGGTTTTCCTATCTGTTAATTCCTATTTCCCCAGCACCTAATGTATGTATTTAATAAGTTTTTGTTGAATGGAATTTATTATAATTTAATTTAAATTAAAGGTGATGTCAATAAAGTGGTTTAGGAGCCTTCAAAGGAGGAAGTGCTTGCATCTGGTTGGGCAAATAAGCAAAGGCTTTGGGCATTTCTGTTTGAGATGGACTTGCAAAAATGGGTACCATTTTAAGAGTTGAAGTGAGGAGGCTTTGGAGGCTGAAGAAATAGTAAGACACAAAGGCAGAAGAGCTAAAAAGAAAAGAGTGTATTTGCGGAACATCTTATAAAATTTGACTAGGGATCTTTTTTCTATACTTTAAAAATGTGTTTAGTTATTGTATTAATTAATTTTATTTCATTTTATTCTTTATTACTTTTTTAAAAATAGAGACAGGGTCTCACTCTGTTGCCCTGGCTTGAGTGCAGTGGTGTGATCACAGCCTGGAACTCCTGGGCTCAAGCAATCCTCCTACCTCAGCCTCTCAAAGTGCTGGAATTACAAGAGTGAGCCACCATGCCCAGTCTATATTAATTTAGAAAATCATCATGTCCTCAGAACATTTAGAGTTTAATTTTTGTACCTTAAGTTCTTCATAAAATCTAAGAAAATTCTGCCTTTTCCTTTGGTTTGAGGTAAAGGAGTCACACAACACGAACATTTATACAACATCAGACACTGTGCAAAGTACTTGACATAAATTACCTCGTTTAATGCTCACCACAACCCTATGAGGAAGATTATCCCATCTTACAGGAGAGGAAACCGAAGCTTGGCAAGGGGAAGTAACTTGCCCCAGTCAGATAGCTAGTAAGGGTGAAGCCCGTGCTGTCATCCACACAGCTGATGGCACAGCCCTTTTCTTCTTAACTCCGATGCTGTGGACAAGGGTCTTCTGCTCTCCAAGAACAGAAGCTAGAGGCCTATTTGAAAACTGTTAAAGAACTAGAGTGGTGTGGAAGACCTGGAACTTAAGGAAACTGTGGCTGGCTTGAGAAATAATGTGATATGAGATTTCTCAGGTACTGTAGAAGGTTCCAGAACAAAAGACATAATACAAGTATTCTGAACTCATGAATTTTTCAAAGAAGAGGAACCAAATGGTTTGAAACACAAGTTTTGAACACAGAATGTGCCCTGTTCTGGGGATGTGGAAATTTGTGAACAATTCACTCAATTTGATGAGGGCAACAGTGGGTTCCTTCCTGGTGAATAAACGGCCCCCACTTCGTTTATAATGTGGCAGTAGCTGTGATGTCAGGTCATCGGAGCTGTAGAAACAGCTCTCTCTTTAATAACTGTGAAAGAAAACCAATACAATCCCTGCAGAACTGGCATTAACTTGTGCTTTATAAACCTTTCTCTTTTAGGAAACATCTTTGTGGTGAGCCTAGCAGTGGCGGACCTCGTGGTGGCCATTTATCCGTACCCATTGGTGCTCACGTCGATATTTAACAACGGGTGGAACCTGGGATATCTGCACTGCCAAATCAGCGGTTTTCTGATGGGCTTGAGCGTCATTGGCTCGATATTCAACATCACTGGCATCGCCATTAACCGCTACTGCTACATCTGCCACAGTCTCAAGTACGACAGGCTGTACAGCAACAAGAACTCCCTCTGCTACGTGTTCCTTATATGGGTGTTGACCTTCGTGGCCATCGTGCCCAACCTGCGCACCGGGACGCTGCAGTATGACCCGAGGATCTATTCCTGCACATTCGCGCAGTCTGTCAGCTCAGCGTACACAGTAGCAGTGGTGGTTTTCCACTTCATCCTCCCTATGATCATAGTCACCTTCTGTTACCTGAGAATATGGATCCTGGTTCTTCAGGTCAGACGGAGGGTGAAACCTGACAACAAACCCAAACTGAAATCACAGGACTTCAGGAATTTTGTCACCATGTTTGTGGTGTTCGTACTTTTTGCCATTTGCTGGGCTCCTCTAAACTTCATTGGTCTGGCCGTGGCCTCAGACCCAGCCGGCATGGTACCCAGGATCCCAGAGTGGCTGTTCGTGGCTAGTTACTACATGGCATATTTCAACAGCTGCCTCAATGCAATTATATACGGACTGCTGAACCAAAATTTCAGAAAGGAGTACAGGAGAATTATAGTCTCGCTGTGTACAGCCAGGATGTTCTTTGTGGATAGCTCTAATGACATCGCAGATGGGATTAAATGCAAACCGTCCCCATTAATGACCAACAATAATCTAATAAAGGTGGACTCCGTTTAAAAAAGCAAAGCATTCTTGGCAAGATACATACACCGCTCCTTGTCATGTTTGCCTTCCTGTTGACGGGTGTCTAGAAAAACAGAGTGGTTGAAGAAATGTCAGGCTCTTAAGTGGTTGCCTCTGCAGCATCTGAGCTTATGTGCTGTCAGCTTTGTGACAAGTCTCTAGTTCTACTTAAGAGAAGTACAGAACAGATAGAGAGTTGTATGTTCATTGAAGAACACGGTTCAGGGACAGGGGAGAGAGTAAAATGCCGAATGCATTCAAATGAAGAAAGAATGTGCAAACACTTCTTTTACTGTAAATGAGTGTCACTTCTTGAAGATTTCTAGTAGGAAAATGAATAGAGCATTTTACTTATAAATGAGTAAATGGAACAAAATTTATTTATAAATGAGTAAACAGAACAAAAAGGGAAAGTGGAATGAGTTACTCTCACTACAGAAGGAAAGACTGAAAATAAATCAGTGAGTGACTTGACAACCCCCACAACCACACAGACTGTCTGCTATCAGTGTCAGCACTGGGTGGCTGTAGTCATGATGGCAAATACTGGCCACTCTATATTACACATTCAACCAGATAAAGAGCTAATTGTATCACAGAGCGCATCTTCAGATGTCAATTACCATAGTATTTTGAAGCAGTAGCTATGTATACAATTTTATTAGACTTTATTGGACATTTTACTTATTATTATTTTGTGTCATTGACGAGCTGTTTTTAATTGATCTCTGTCAATTCATTAAATGGTCTAAATCAGTTCAGTATGAATGACAAAGGATCAAGTTGCCGTAGACTTTTAGACATGGTGCTGAGTGTGTTCTAGATTGATACTATAGTTGGGCAAGTAAAGAATCTAAACTAGATAGCTTTTCTTTTATAGATATCCCAAAACAATATTCTTCAATAATTCATTTCAGTATTTGATCACTCCAATAATACTGAAAGTCTAGGAGAAAAATATGCATAGCAAAACTACGGTTTCATAAACTTTGGCTATAGTGTACCCCAGATGGCTGTTTGGGACTACTGTGAGGTTTGTCACCTAGAGTGCTTTGCTGCAAATTATAGCCATGTTTTCTTGTATTGTAAAGGTCTGTAACAAAACTGTCACATGCTGGAATAAGTTGGTGATTTGCAACTGTATACATGAGACAAAAAGTTATCTCGATATATTTGCTAATATCTATGTATCTAGAGAATCAGAATGTCCTTGGGAAGTTCTGGGATTAATTATTTTAAAAGGCTCCTCTGATGATTCTGTTCATCAGGCATATTTGGGAAACACCAGATTGTGGTTGTCATTGTTGGGAGGGGTGTGTGTGTGTGAGTTATCTCCGAAACTTTACCTGAATCATTTGTGTGTAAAAGTTCTAACTCTCATCAAAATCAAATGTAAATGGTAGAAATAATTAAGCTAATGTTTCAAATTTCAGATAAGTGAACCTTAAAAAAATTAATCATGTTCAACTGAACACTTCTTTAAAATTTGTATCACACTCTTTTCTTGATGCTTGGGGTGAATTACTTTGCTAACTGTATATAGTATGATTCCTGTGCAATTTATAGAATTTTATTTCTTGATTTATATATTGTATTAGATTTGAATTGTACACCATCAAAAATACTGAATAGAAACTGTGCCCTTTATAAAATTGCCAAGTAAAGAGTATCTCTATAATCTTGAAATGATTTTCACCACTGTGAGAACACTAGCTAGTTAAAATATTGCCAATAAAACAGCTGCTCAAAAAGATCAAAGTGAAAGACCCAGGTTTCCTCTACTAGACTCCCAATGTAGAGGACTTGTAATCATTCAAGGTATTCTTTCTAGCTTCCTCACTGTGATAAGCAGGGAGTCATTAGTTCTGTGCGTTTTTTTTTCTCCTGAAATGCTCAGATATGTAATCACTTGTTCTTATATTGCCAATGTACAAATTACTTTGTAGACTTTTGGGAAGACTTTCAGGACCACTAGATTACTATTTATCAAATGACTGTTGCACAGTACAAATTGGTACCTGGGTATAATATCACTGGAGATGTGCTGTCTTATGCAAGGAAGCACACTTTTTCAAGAAATCTACAAACTTGTGTTCAGCTATAAACCTGTGTTAAGGTAAACCTCTTTAATCTGTCAGAATTACTTATTTACCAAAGAATTTTTGTCAGCCTTCCTCTGTCAGATGTGATGATGTGAGGGTTGACAATAAAAGAAATAACATTATTTTGCATGGCACATTGACAGATTTTATGAATATTTGTACCTGTCGATAGCTTGGATTTCACTGCCTAGGCTGGAGGCTTTGTGAGGCCCAAAACAGAACCTATGTTATAACAGAGGGAAAATACCATTTTCAAAAACACTCAGTGGGATCTGGGACTCTGGAGAGGCAGGGTCTATGCAAGGCCATTTGATGTGCAATAAGGATAAACATCTGTGTCTTTTCTAAAATCAATTGCTGGAATCATGTGCAATTGCTAGCATTCCATAATTTAAGCACCAACACTAATATCCAGTTGGAGTGTACAGACAGGAGAATTTGATCATTCTAATTTACATAGATCATTTGAACATTATCACTGGAGTGCTTGCTTCAGTTGGACTGTCTTATGGAAAATTTAGATCACATAGGATTATCCTTTTTGCCTCTAGCAAATGTAACTTTCAAAACATATCTTATTGTGTTTCTTATACCTGTTGGTACAGGTTAATTTGGGACATATTGCCTATACTATATTATGTAGACTTCATAGTCACATAAAATATGGTTATCTTTGTTTAAAACTAAAGAGTTAATAGATACTATAGATTGGGGGTAAGGAATAATTTCAGTTTGCTCTAATTATTAATATTTGTTTTATTGCCAAATATGTGTGTGTATGTGTAAATCATTTACATGCATAAACATGACATTTTTCTGACAAAGCAGCAGAGCTACTTGATTTTAAATATTCTGGGAGGAAATATGACAAGATAACCAATCTTAGATATTAAATCCATAATGCTTATTGATTAAACACATTTGATGCATCACCAGATTCTGCACTGTGAATAAGCAAACACCTTTGGAATATAATAGGTAGTTTTAAGTCAGTTTAAATGAGTAAATTATTATATTTGGAAATTACCTGATAGTAATCTTCTTTAAGCAGCTTTTTCTTTTTGAAAATAACCTTCAAAATGTCTTATTCCACCCTTCCTTTTACTTTTATCTACTTTTATGCTTGAAAATAAAGCATCTCCATTTAAAGAACGATTGTGTACTGTACAAAAAGTGCTCTCATCTCTGCAGCGGTCACTTTGCTATGGTGATTATAGGTTTTTGAAAATCTCCCGTGACTGTGTGTTGGTGAAAATTTAGAGAATAAAGGAAAGGGATTTTAGTTGTGTTCAATATTTATGTCGCTGATAAATGAACACTTATTTTGCCAAAGGTATTTTAGAAGACCAAAGATTGAATGTCAACTAAATTTGTAAAATATTTACAAAATATTTGGAAAAGGCCAAGAGGGAGTGATATTTAACAAAAATTTTAGTATACATACAATGTAACAATAACGAGGGAGGTGAAAATTTTATAACAAATTAAACCAGTACCGAGAGAATGCTCTGGTAATTGCAGTATTTCGAGGGTTGTGGTTGAAGCTGTTGTGCTATCAAGTTCCTGAATGTTGGGACATGCCCTGATTGGGTTCACCTCATCTTGTCTATCACGAGAAGAATAATGGAGTGAAGTGTGCAATCACCTTGGTTTAAAGTAGCAAAGGAAAATTGAAATTTGTGGAACAACAGTCCTAGAGAAATAGATAAGGTTAATGATTTTAGAATCATAAGCCCTAATCATATATTATTGTTTTTTCATCTCTGGAGCAGAAACATTTTAAGTTAATAGAAACAACTATTTAGGAATGTTTTTTTACTGTTGCAGAGTTTAACATGAGAGAAAGAGCTTGTGTATGGTTGTGCGTGTATGTAGGTGTGTGTGTGTCTTTTAGCCAGCTAGCTGCTTTTTGTTTCAATTTTAAGGTTGGTGATCTTAGGGAGTATGAACAGCTTCTACAGCTTTGAAGAGTAAAAAGATTATTTTGATGTTGTGCTGTGTTGTTGCTAATAGTGAAATAATTCTATGTTCCTAGGACACAGTACCTTTATTATGAGGACACATTTCTGTGTTCTGATTACAGGAGATCTATGATTAACATGCCCAGTTTAAAATCAATTGATTACCATTGCTTTTAGAAATTAGACACTGATTCTGTCTTTTCTTGTGGTAATCTGGTGCTCTAATTTTTGGCAGAACTGTTACACTGCAGTGTGTGATGCAAACATATCTAGTTTATTAACATGAAGTAGAGAAAATTGTTTTGTTTGTTTGGAAAAAAACTATGGTATCTTCTATTTCTGTGATGATGTTCAACAAACCTTTGAGTTTTGGTGCACAGAGGGACTAGTGATTATCCACCAAGTACCATCCGGATAAATACTGGATGAGACTTGATGCTTGTGATACAGGATTAAGAATCCATTCAATTATTTGGTTTGCATTGTAGGAAATAACTGATTGCTAGAATTTCTGCCTAGAAAACTATAATATAATCTTCATTAACTCTGTGACCATTGAGCTAGAGAATAAATGTTTGCTTAGACAATGTTAAATATAAGGTGTTAACTTGAGTTCTGACATTGTTTATACTTGTAACTATTTTCTTACAGTCTGGGTATAAATTTGAATAAAAGCCTAGGAAGTTTGTTTTTTTAAAAAAACAGTTTAATTTTATATTTTCAAAAATATAGCCTATCTATAATATATTTGCATGTTTTTACTTTTCACTCATGTCTGTACCTTGTTACTGCCAAGGATGAACTTCAGTGGGATCTTTGTGTATATATTTGTTTTAATAAAATTTAGAGATATATATGTACATATTGTGTATATATAAAGATGAAGATGACTTCTTGTCATTATTTTCAAGGTGTTCAGTTTGTCCTGTTATTTCTTGGGAGTTAAATAAAAGTTGTGCAGGGATGGAGAGTGGTTTGATAATTACTTAAGATATGCACCTATTTATGAACAAGAGGCCTGGTTTTTTTTTTTTTGTTTTGTTTTGTTTTTTCAGAGACCAAGTCTCACTCTGTCTCTCAGGCCAGAGTGCAGTGATGTGATCATAGCTCATTGTAACCTGGAACTCCTGGGCTCAAGTGATCCTCCTGTCTCAGCCTCCTGAGTAGCTGCGACTACAGATGAGCATGCACCCCCACACCCAGCTAATTTTTTTATTTTCTGTAGAGATGGGGTCTTGTTGTGTTGCCCAGGCTAGTCTTAAACTCCTGGCCTCATGCAGTCCTCCTGCCTTGGCCTCCCAAAGTTCTGGGATTACAGGCATGAGCCACTGCACCCAGCTTGCGACAGGCCTGCCTTTTGTTTTGGCATTTTTTCTCAGCAGAATTTAAATCACTCAGTTATTTATATGTGTTTATGTATCATGCATATATATTCACATATTCTTATCTATCATGGAAGGGAACTGAACTTAATTGAACATTGTTTGCTCCATCTTGATATATGTAACCAATAAGCTGTATTCTATTTCAAATACAGATTTGTTGCACTATTTAACAAATATGTTGCTGTAAAAAAAATGTTTTCCCAGAAAACATTATTTCTTGGTCAGTATACATGAATTTGATGGAATCCTCTATTTCTGGCAACCTCTGTGGGGAAAAGACAACCTATCTTCTTGACCTGTGCATGATCATGTCATGGAATCACTGAAGGGAACTTAGGGGCCATATTCAGGCCGGTCCCCATGGTTTTACAAACCATGAAAATGAGATTCATTAAACATTAAATATCTTTTCAGTGATCTACTAGAGTAAGTGGAAGACATGAGACTGAACCATGAACTCATGAATTCACTAAAAATTTAGGAAATATTGGACACCTTGATTTCCAGAAACTGTGCTAGGTAGTACAAATAAAGTGATGAATACAGCATTTGTTGTCCAAAGGGCTGACCATGTAGCAGGAAGGGTGTGCTAACATGTAATTAAAATGCAGTGCGGCTGCTAACATCAAAAGAGAAAATTAGATGAAAGTACACACCACCACTTATGAAGTAACCTTTTCCAAAACTCACACCTGAACCTCATTTAACTAGAAATTATCAGGGAATGCAGGGAGCAAGAAAACATATCAAACAACATCACAGGAGGCAGTCAGCAAAATCCAAACTCTACCAAAATCTATAGGACAAAAAACCACTTTCTCTAACAAATATTTAAAGGGGAAAAAAATACAGGGGGAACAAAGATTAACAGACTTAAGAGACATCAATCAGTTTGTAATGAATGGATTTGTTTGACACAAACTATATTTTTAAAAATTATATAATACAAAGGAAAAATGCAGGCACTGCCAAATATTGACAATATTAAGGTATTATTAGTTTTTTTAAGGGGGTGATAATGGTGTGTTTGGGTTCACTCAAAGCCAAAAAGTACTGTCTTTTAGAGGTACATCATGACGTATTTACACACAAAATGATAATGGTGTCTTGGATTTGCTTCAAAATAATTAGGGTGGTGAGGTGGGTGGGTTTATAGAGGATACAAAATTTACCTTGAGTTTATTTTGTAAAGGGGTAATGAGTACCTGGGAGTATATTATATCTATTCCTTATTTAATGACTCATAAATTGCTTCTGAAACCCTCATGCTACTTGAAAAGCTGTTAAATTTTTAGAAAGAGTATTTCCAGTAATTTTAATGGGAAAATGAATGCCTTCCATCCCAACCCAAGATACCAAGATTATTCAGGAATTCATGTTAATTAAGAGTATTAAGTGAACCTAGATCCGCATGTAGTTATCCAATTATTTATCAACCTTGGAAGTGTTTCGGGTTTATCAGTGTGTTATTTATTACTGTATTTTTGTGCATTTTATGGCTGTACTTCATTTTTCATCTCACAGTGGTGAAACCATCACAACTTGGTTGTCAGTTTCTGTGAGAAGGGTTTTTTCTTGAAGGACCAGAATAATTCAAAAGTAGAAGTTCAATTTTTTTTCAATTTGTAAGAGTTCTTTAGTTTCCTTGTTAGATTTATATGTATGCATATATATATGTTTATATTTATATTCATCAGTTCCCATAAGCCCATCTTAATAGGAACTCCCTTGTATTTATACTCTTGTTTACCCCTTCCAGAAGTAGGTGAAGACATACCAATCACTTTTATCAGAAAATACTTCATACTCACACTCACAAACTCATCTCGTTCAACTTATGGGCAATCTAGGGGACTTTGAGGTGCCTCTTCCCTGCAGGTCATAAGCTATCTCCCAGAGGCTGAGCACAGCATAGGGCTCTTAGCCTGAGTACAAAAACCACCCACAAATATAGAACTAGCAGCAACTTCAATCAGAGGTCAAAAATAAATACAGTTATACATGTGAATAAAACCCTTGCATGGAAAACCGAACTAAGATGAACCTCTGAGGATTGATACTTGCTCATTCTAAGCAATTCTTATAGGCCTTTTACTATTTTTCAGATGTAACTGTTGCTGTGTGCTGCAACTTTCTCTCCCACTTCTAGGCTTTTACACTTTCCAACCCAAGGAATGACTTAAACAAAGAATCTCCAGCACACACCTACAAGCCCATCACTCTGCTTCACCTTTTTGAACCATTCACAGACTTTCAGATACAAACAGTAGTGCTGCACTTGTGATTGCGTGGGTTTGCTCGGGCTGCTAGAACAAGTACACAGGTTGGGTGGCTTCCACAACAGAGATTTATTTTCTCACAGTTCTGGAGGCTGGAAGTCTGACATCAAGGTGTTGGCAGAGTTGATTTCTCCTCTCTCCTTGGCTTGTAGATGTTGTCCTCGTCAGTTTAACATCTATGTCTAAAGCTATTTTAATTTTTAAAAAGTTAACATTTCTTCAGAGAGTCAGATGACCTTTAGGCAGGCTTATTAGAAAATGTTCTAGCATGACATTTAAAGTCCCACAATTATATTTTTTCCCCACTTCCATGTTTTTGATAATTTTTCCTGGATAACTGGAGTTCCATTGCATGTAACAGACTGATTTGGAAAAAACTGTCATCTTTATGATATTAAGTCTTCTGATCTGTAATCATGGTATATACCCTTCCATTTGTTAAAGTCTTCTTTAATTTCTTCCTTCTTGAAAAATAGTTTCCTGTGTACAGGATTATAAAGTGACTTATATGTTTATTCTTAGATATTTGATGTTTGTGATACTATTATAATGTTCTTTTAAAATTGCATCTAATCATTTGTTTCTAGAATATAGAAATATAATTGTTTTTTATCATTCTTACATCTTGAAAATTATAAACTCATTTATCTTTAGATTCTTTTTTATTATATATGCAATTATATTTTCTTGACTAATAGTTTTTATTTTTTTGTTTTCAATCCTTATGGGGTTTTTGTGGGGTTCTTTTGGTCTCTTGTTTGTTTGTTTGTTTGCCTCACTACACTAGATTTTCCATTGCAGTGTTGACTACAGGGGCCAGAGGGGGCATCTTTGTCTCTTCCTCAGTCACAGAAAAACTGGTGTCAATATTTCACCAGTAAATGTAATGTCTGCTATAGATATTCTTTTGGATATTTTTATAAATATTCTATATCAGATTAAGGAAGATCCCAGTATTATTTAATTTGCTAAATTTCTTTCTCAATCACAGATAGGTTTTAAGGTGACTGTATAGATTTTCTCCTTTATTCTGCTCATATGATGAATCATCCCAGCTACTTTCAAATGTTTGGCTACCTTTGCTCTCCTGGAATAAACTCAACTTGGATTTATGGTATTATTGTCTTTTTATGTACCCCTGGATTTAGTTTGTTATTTTTAGGATAAGAGCATCTACGGTCTTGGGAAAGATTGTCTTGTTAATTTTCTTTTTTGTGATGATCTTCTTAGGTTTGGTATTAAGTTTACTCTGACCTCATAAAATAAGTTGGCTGTGTTTTCTTTTATTATCTGGAAGAGTTTGTGTAAGATTGATGTCATTTTTTCTTTAAATGTGTGGCAGAGAGAGGGGGGAAAAATGGTGGTCTGACAGAGTCCTCCCACAGCAGCGCTCCCAGGGAAGGGGGTGAAAAACGCCAGTGGCTACCTGTGAGCACGGACCGCTCACTCCAAAAACAGCATTGTGAATTACAGAGAAAAAACGCCAAACGCCCAGCCCAAGAAAACGGGTACAAAATTTTCACAAAGATCGGAGAGAGCACTGAGCGCAAGAGAGCCCAGAGTACAGGAAGGACGCGCTCACCAGGTCAGCACGGCGCGACCTGACCCCAAGCGGCGACGCACCTCCCCAAAGTTGCACCAGCCCATAGTTGGGGCAAAGCGGTTGTGCGAGGCAGCAGACCCTGTGGAAAGGAGGCAATTGCGAGAGCCAAACACAATTTGCAGCTGCAATATACAGAGAATGCTGAGGGCTGGGGAGGAACCAGGCAGGGACCAGGCGGAGATACAGCTTCCCGGGACAGTGCTCGGGAACCCGCAGGCCGGCACTGTGCCACTAGAGGTCAGTGGGACTGGGCCCAGGAGTTTAACGGAGAGCGGGACACGCCCTTAGAGGTTGCTGGCAACTGCCGCTGCGGCCGGCGGAGAAAAACTGCGCTCCCGGCGCGATCAGAGCCCGGCTGTGCGCCAGGCTGGCGGCGGCCGCCATCTTTACAGCTGCCCGCGCGCGGAGCTGTGAGCCGCGTCTCTAGCTCCGCCCCGGCCCGGCCCGGGGCTCTTCTGCTGGGGCGAGACAGGCTTTGCCCTTGGTGGCCAGGGACAGCTGCACCCGTGGGTTCCAGGTGGGACGAGATCCCGGAACTGTAGCGGCGGGACCTTTGTGTATTGGAAACAGGTTGCGGGTCGTCCATCTGGTCCTGCTACCCCGGCTCTGGCCTCTGACAAGTCCGCTCCATGCTGGTCCTAGTGCCCGCCCCTCAGGTCCCAGCCCTCCTGTACCCCAGAGATCAGTCATTTTGAAGGTTGCTGGCTATAGTGACTCATTTGGTATAACTGCTGGTTCTCATGACAACCAAATACCTCAAGAGCCGCAGGCTGAACCAGAGCAGCTCCCCATAACCCTGCCCACTGCATTAGGGATTTCGCGCCATCCAAGAGCGCTTGCGGTGGCCACTATTCCCCCCTCCCCGTGGGAACATCCCCCCGGTGGAGATTGCTGGGGATAGAGACGGCCACCTGCCTCGACTTGGGGTCTAGTGGTGGAAAAGGGGTGCACAATTGGAGATCCCCCTATCAGCCAGTATCATGCGGAGACGCACATCAGAAGGACAGACACACGCGGCTAGATGAGCAACCTCTAAGCTGTGTAGAATTTTCCCAATTCAGCTGTCACACTGCAGCCAAAAGAAAATGTGTTTCTACCTGCACCTCAGGAGAAGCAGGGTCAAAGTAACCCCTAGGAGCTGCAAGGCCCCTCCCAAAGCACGGGGCTTTCGCATACCCCTACTGGGGGATCAGAGTCTGCCACGGACATAACAGAATACCTAGCTAATAGGGAGCGGAGGACTCATATCCTCAAGTACAATTCATTAGCTGGGAGGTCATTCTCACCACACTCCACTGGGAAGAGGAGAAGACCACAGGTGAGAGTTAACTCAAGATCCACCAAACTTGCTAAAATACACCTAAGGCAATACAGGCCACTACTTCTCTCCCTGGCTTTGCCAAGGAACAAAAATTGTGGGCCTGGAGACAGGGCCATAAACTAGCTCTAACACCCCCAGCTCTCGACCAAGAGGCCAGATGAGAAAAAACCAGCGAAAGAACTCAGGGAACATGAAAAATCAGAGTGAAAAGTCACCCCCAAAAGAAGCCATCAGTTCCTCAGGAATGGATACCAACCCAAATGAAATGGGTAAAATGACGGAAGAGGAATTTTGTTTATGGATTATAAGAAAGCTCAATGAAATTCAAGAGAAAATTGAATCCCAGCACAAAGAAACCACAAGAAAAATGCAAGAAATGAATGAAAAATTCTCCAAAGAAATAGAAATATTAGGAAAAATCAAATAGAAATCCTAGAAATGAAAGAAGCATTCAAGGATCTACAAAACACAGTGGAAAGCCTTAAGAATAGGCTGGACCATGCAGAGGAAAGAATTTCAGAGCTAGAAGACAACTCCTATGCGCTAAATAAATCAGTCAAAGAGAAAGAACACAAAAACAAGAGGCATGAAAAAAGCATACAAGAAATGTGGGATTATGTAAAGAGGCCAAACATAAGGATCATAGGTATCCCTGAGGGAGAGGAGGAAAATTCGCATGGGCTGGGAAATCTATCTGAAGAAATAATAGAGAAAAATTTCCATGGCCTAGCCAGAAATCTCGATATCCAAGTACAAGAAGCACACGGGACTCCTGGGAGACTCAACGTGAAAAGGCATTCACCACACCACATAATTATTAGACTGACCAAAGTAAACACAAAAGAGGCACTCCTCAGAGCTGTAAGATGAAAAGAGCAGGTAACCTATAAAGGGAAACCGATCAGATTAACTGCAGATTTCTCAGCTGAAACCTTACAAGCCAGAAAGGAATGGGGAGCCATCATCAGTCTCCTAAAACAAAACAAAAGCCAACCCAGAATTCTGTATCCTACCAAACTAAGCTTCTTATATGAAGGAGAAATAAAGACCTTTCCAGATAAGCAATCACTGATAGAATTTGCGAAATCCAGACCGGCCTTGCAAGAAGTATTTAGACCTGCATTATACACTAACCAGAGCAACAGACACCCACCTATGTAAAACTACACAAAAGCTAAAACCCCAGAAACCAGATTCCACAATGATGCAAGAGGTAAAACAAAAGACACCACCCAATAGAATAATCAGAAATTTACCCCAAATATCAATTCTCTCAATAAATGTAAATGGCTTGAATTGCCCATTGAAGAGACATAGGCTGGCTGAATGGATTAAAAAATACAAGCCAAGTATCTGTTGTCTTCAGGAAACACACCTTACACACAAAGATGCATTCAGACTCAAGGTGAAAGGATGGAATACAATCTTCCAGGCTAATGGAAACCAAAAGAAATCCGGAGTAGCCATCCTTATTTCAGATAATATAAACTTTAAAGCAACAAAAGTAAAGAAGGACAAAAATAGAAACTATATAGTGGTGAAGGGAAAAATCTTACAAGAGGATTTAACAATCTTAAACATTTATGCACCCAACACAGGAGCGCCCAGGTACATAAAGCAAATACTGCTCGATCTAGACAACATAATAAACAGTAATGCCATAATAGCAGGGGACTTCAACACCCCACTGACGGAACTGGACAGATCCTCCAAACAAAAAATAAATAGAGAAAAAAAGACCTAAACAGGACTCTAGAACATTTGGGCCTAACAGATATCTACAGAGCACTCCACCCACATAGCACTGAATATACATTCTTCTCATCAGCTCATGGAACTTTCTCTAAAATTGACCACATCCTAGGCCACAAAACAGATCTAAACAAAGTCAAAAAAATAGAAATCATACCATGTATCTTTTCAGACCACAGCAGAATAAAATTAGAAATCAATTCCAACAGAAACTCACATCTTCCTCCAAAAACATGGAAACTAAACAATCTGTTGCTGAAGGACTATTGAGTCAAGGAGGAGATTCAAATGGAAATCAAAAGAGTCTTCAAACTAAATGATAATGGGGACACAAGTTATCAAAATCTGTGGGATACAGCAAAAGCTGTCCTGAGAGGAAAACTTATCGCCTTAAATGACCACATCCAAAAGACAGAAAGGTCACAAATCAGTAAACTAATGAATCATCTTAAGGAAATGGAAAAGGAAGAGCAAAGCAATCCTAAAGCCAGCAGAAGAAAAGCAATAACCAAGATCAGAGCAGAATTAAATGAAATCGAGAACAAAAGAACAACACAGAAGATTAATAAAACGAAAAGTTGGTTCTTTGAAAAGATAAACAAAATAGACAGGCCACTTGCCAGGTTGACCAGAAGCAGAAAGGAAAGGACTCTAATAAGCTCAATTAGAAATGAAAAAGGAGAAGTCACAACTGACACCATAGAAATACAAAACATCATCTTCGAATACTACAAAAATCTCTATGTCCACAAACACGAAAACGTGGAGGAAATAGACAAATTCTTAGAAACACACTACCTCCCTAGGCTCAACCAGGAAGAAGCAGAATTTCTAAACAGACCAATATCAAGCACCGAAATCGAAGCAGTAATAAAAAATCTTCCCACAAAAAAAAGTCCTGGACCAGATGGGTTCACACCTGAATTCTACCAAGCCTACAAAGAAGAACTGGTGCCTATACTGTAGAAATTATTTGAAAATATCCAGAAGGATGGAATCCTCCCAAACTCATTCTACGAAGCCAATATCACCTGATACCAAAGCCAGGAAAGGACACAACAAAAAAAGAAAACTATAGACCAATATCCCTTATGAATATAGATGCAAAAATTCTCAATAAAATCCTTGCAAACCGAATTCAAATGTACATCAAAAAAAAGATTCATCACGATCAGGTGGGCTTTATTCCCAAGATGCAGGGATGGTTCAACATATGCAAATCTATAAATGTAATTCACCATATAAATAAAAGCAAGAACAAAGATTATATGATCCTTTCAATAGATGCAGAAAAGGCTTTTGACAAAATCCAGCACCCTTTTATGATAAGAACTCTTAACAGTATAGGCATAGATGGCTCTTACCTCAAAAGTATTAAAGCCATATACGATAAACCCACAGCCAATATCATACTGAATGGGGAAAAATTGAAAGCATTCCCCCTTAAAACTGGCACCAGACAAGGGTGCCCACTATCTCCACTTCTTTTCAACATAGTGCTGGAAGTCCTGGCCACAGCAATTAGAAAAGACAGAGGAATCAGGGGCGTCCAGATGGGGGCAGAAGAGGTCAAACTTTCACTATTCACAGATGATATATTATACATAGAAAACCCCAAAGATTCAACCAAGAGATTACTGGAATTGATAAATGAATTCAGCAAAGTCTCAGGATACAAAATTAATACACACAAATCCATAGCCTTCATATATGCTAATAACAATCAAGCCAAGAAACAAATTAAAGATGCAATACCTTTCACAATAGCACCAAAGAAAATTAAATATTTAGGAACATACCTAACTAAGGAGGTCAAAGACCAGTATAGAGAGAATTACAAAACACTGAGAAAAGAAATTGCAGAGGATATAAATAGATGGAAACCCCTACCGTGCTCTTGGATAGGCAGAGTCAACATAGTAAAAATGGCTTTGCTACCTAAATTGATTTACAGAATCAATGCAGTCCCTATCAAAATACCAACATCATTTCTTGCCGATCTAGAAAAAATAATTCTACACTTCATGTGGAACCAGAGAAGACCCCATCTAGCCAAAGCAATCTTAAGCAAAAGGAACAAATTGGGAGGCATCTATCTACCAGACTTCAAACTATACTACAAGGCTATAGTAACCAAAACTGCGTGGTATTGGCACAGGAACAGAGACGTAGACCAATGGAACCAGGACTGAGAACCCAAATATAAAACCAACCTCTTACAATCACCTGATCTTTGACAAATTCCAGAAAAACGTACACTGGGGAAAAGATTCCCTATTCAACAAATGGTGCTGGGAAAACTGGATGGCCATATGTAGAAGACTGAAACTGGACCCATGCCTCTCACCTCTCACAAAAATCAACTCACAATGGATAACAGATCTAAACCTAAGACATGAAACCATAAGAATTCTCAAAGAAAATGTTGGAAAAACTCTTACGGACATTGGCCTAGGCAAAGAATTTATGAAGAAGACCCCCAAAGCAATCACAGCAGCAACAAAAATAAATACATGGGACCTGACCAAATTCAAAAGCTTCTGCACAGCCAAGGAAAGTATCACTAAAGTGAACAGACAACCTACAGAATGGGAGAAAATATTTGCATGCTACACCTCTGATAAAGGGCTGATAACCAGAATCTATACAGAACTTAGGAAAATCAACAAGAAAAAATCAAACAACCCTATTAAAAAATGGGCAAAGGACGTGAACAGAAACTTCTCAAAAGAAGACAGAATAATGGCCAGCAAACATATAAAAAAGTGCTCAACTTTTCTAATCATCAGGGAAATGCAAATCAAAACCACAATGAGATATCACTTAACTCCAGTGAGATTGGCTCATATCAAAAAATCCCCAAATAACAAATGTTGGCGGGGATGTGGACAGATAGGAACACTCATACACTGCTGGTGGGACTGCAAATTAGTACAACCTCTATGGAAAAGAATATGGAGATACCTCAAAGAATTAAAAGTAGAATTACCATTTGACCCAGCAATCCCACTACTGGGTATTTACCCAAAGGAAAAAAAGACATTTTATAATAAAGACATCTGCTCACGAATGTTCATAGCAGCACAATTCACAATTGCAAAGATGTGGAAACAACCCAGGTGCCCATCAATACACGAGTGGATCAATAAAATGTGGTATATGTATACCATGGAGTATTACTCAGCAAGAAAAAACAATAGTGAATTAACACATCTGGTATTATCCTGGTTGGAGCTAGAACCCATTCTTCGAAGCGAAGTGTCCCAGGAATGGAAAAACAAGCACCACTGGTACTCACCATCAAATTGGTACTAACTGATCAACACTTACATCACACATGGCAATAATATTCATCAGGGGGTGGGCAGGCGGGAGGGGGATGGAGGGGATGGGAAAACTCTCACTGAATGGATGTGGGGAGCACATTTTGGGGGATGACCACAATTGTAGCTCTGACACAGGCAGTGCATGGGCAATATATATAGCCAAAGTTTGTACCCCCATAATATTCTGAAATTAAAAAAAATGAATAAATGTGTGGCAGAATTTACCAGTGAAGCCCTCTGGGCCTGTAATTTTCTTTGTAGGAGGAATTTTAATGTGATTTAATTTTTTGTAGAAGATATGGAATTATTCAGATGTTTCTGTATCTTCTTGTGTCAGTTTTTGTAACTGTTTTTATTTGAATATATCTATTTCATATAAATTATCAAATTTATTAGCAAGATACTGTTCATATATCTTTTTATTATTGTTAAATGTCTGTAATATGTATGATAATCATTTTTCATTCATGATATTGTTAATCTGTGCCTTTTCCCTTTTGTTTCTTGATTATTCTTGTAGGGGTTTATCAAATTCAGTAGTTCTTCTTTTCCCTAGTAACCAACTTTTGCTTTTGTTTATTTCCTGTTGTGTGTTTGCTTTCTGTTTCATTCACTCCTGTTCGTCTTTACTATTTTCTTACATTTCAGGTGTGTGGTTGTTTTTTTCTAGCTTTTTGAGATGATGCTTAAATTAGTAATTTTTAAAGCCTTTTTTCTTTCCTAGTAATGCATTTAATTAATTTTAAAGTCATTAATGTTTCCCTCTAAGCATGGTTTTATCTGCATTCTACTAGTTTTGAGAGGTAGAATATTCATTATAGTTCAGTTAAAAGACTTTTCTGTTTACATAGTATTTTTCTTTGATCCATAGATTATTTAAGGGTATATTTATTAGTTTCTAAATATATAGGAAATTTCTATTATCTTTTTACGAGTAATTTCTATGCCAAATCATTGTGTTCAGGAATCTAATCTCTATTATATCACTCTTTTGAAATTTATTAAAACTTGCTATTCCATGGCCCAGAAAAAATTTTTGAAGAATTTACAAATCTTCATTTTGAAATGAAAATTATGTATTATGAAATTTAAATGAAGGCATAAAATTATATAAGAGAGACATTGAGAGGGAGAGAATGATCAAAGCCTGTAGAGAATGTGCCCTAGCAGATAGGAAGACATACTGCAAAGCCATAATAATTAAGTATATACCATTTTCACTAACATGAAAATAAGTCAATAAAGTGAAATTGAGAATTTAAAAGCAGAACATGTATAAGGAGGAACTTGGTATAGCTTATGGGTAGTACCTCATTATAGTGATGAAAAATGTGTTATCTGTTCATTTATATATTTTTGTGAATAATGTGGGGAAAACTCTATAAAAAACTAAGTTGGATTCCTTCTCCCCACCACAAACAAAATACAGATGGGGTAAGGACATAAATCTGAAAAAATATGATATGAACCACATTGATATAACAATCACCACATCTATTTAAAAAATGCATGGAACCCAACCACAGCAGAATACACATTTTTCTCAAGTCACATGGAACTTTCTCCAGGAGAGACCATATGTTAGGCCACAAACAAGTCTTAATAAATTTTCAAAGACTGAAATAATGCAGAGCATTCTTTCCAGCCACAATGGAATGAAACTAGAAATCAACAGCAGAAGGAAAACTGGAAAAGGCACATATGTGGAAATTAGCACACTCTTAAACAACAGGCCAAAGAAGAAATCTCAAGGGAAATTAGAAAATACCTGAGGCGAATGAAAATGGAAACACAACATACAAAACTCACAGGATGCAGCAAAAGCCGTGCTCAAGGGGCACTTCACACCTGTGCACACTTACAGGTAAAAAACAAAAAAAGAAAAGAAAAGAAAAAAAGATCTCAAATCAATAACCTAACTTCATACCTTGAGGAACTAGAATAAGAATAACAAACTAAACCCAAAGCTAGCAGAGGAAGGAAATGATAAATATTAGAGCAAAGATAAACTAAATAGAAATTCGAAAAACAACACAGAAAATCAATGAAACCAAGAGTTGATTCTTTAAAAAATCAGCAAAATCGAAAAGCCGTTAGCTAGAGTGACTAAGATAAAAAGAGAGAAGACTCAAATAACTAAAATCAAAAGTGAAAGAGAAAACATTACAACCAATTTTACAGAAATAAAAATGATTGTGAGAGCATACTATGAAAAATTATACGCCACCAAATTGAATAACATGGATGAAATGGACAAATTCCTAGAAACATACAACCTACCAAGACTAACTCATGAAGAAATAGAAAACCTGAAATAATACATGGAAAAGCTTCTTTTCAATTTGGTAGTTTTACCTCATTTCTTTTCATTTTTATTTATTTATTTTTTAATTTCAAAATATTATGGGGGTACAAACATTTAGGTTACATATATTGCCCCCACACTGCCCGAGTCAGAGCTACAAGCGTGCCCCTCGCCCACACAGTGCACACCACACCTGTTCTGTGTGAGTTTACCCATCCCCTCATCCCCCACCTGCCCGACACCTGATGAATGTTATTTCTATATGTGCACATAGGTATTAATCAATTAGTACCAATTTGATGGTGAGTGCATGTGGTGTTTCTTTTTCCATTCTCATGATACTTCACTTAGAAGAATGGGCTCCAGCTCTATCCGGGATAATACAAGAGGTGTTAGTTCGCCCTTGTTTTTTGTGGCTAAGTAGTACTCCAAGTGCCCATCAATACATAAGTGCATTTCTTTTCATTTTTAAATATATATTACAATTTTCTTTCCCCAAATAATTTTCTTAATGAAATACATTTTTTAATGCTGGAAAGTCTTTTTGTAAAATCAACTATCCTATTTGCCCATAAAAATATGGATATGAAACATAAAAAATATTTGATTGAGTCTGATTATAATTATCAATCATATACAATTAATCAAAACTGAGTAACTATATCAAAGATTGATAATCATTAAATAAAATATTTTTATTGAACATATACTTTTTAATGACATAAATGAGGCTTTTAAAAATTAGTGGATGTTCCTATTGCTAGAATTGGCAGGATTTGGCATTAATTTGATTCCTTTTTCTACTGTTATATATAAACTAAGAAGTCTTGTTCACATAGGTAAATTCATCAGGGGATGGAAGGAATTTTATTGTAGTACTGTCACTGAAGTTTTCAGTCTTCTTTTGAGTTACATGTCACTGTTACGGGTGGAGTTGTGTCTCCCCAGAATTCATATATTGAAGTTCTAACTCCCAGTGCCTCAGAATGGGACCTTGTTTGGAAATATGGCTGTTGCAGATATAACTAGTTAAGATGAAATCATCAGGGACATGCAAGAATTTGGAAATTTGACCACAAATAGATATTCCTGAAATATCATTTCAAAAAATCTTTTGTAGCAAATTAAAAGAACTAAATTTAAGGAAAAAGAAGGTAAGACATTTAAAAAGGGAGGGAGAGGTAAATTTTAAAAAATAAATGTAGAGTAGTTTTTAAATAATTGCTGATCCATAATTTTAAAATTAATAATCTGCATTGAAAATTCCACATGATTTTAATGTCAACATGTTAAAGTTTTCCTCGTGATATTTTTGGACACTAATTCTATGAACCAATAGAAAAATGATATAAAATGTATATTAGATAATATGAGGCCGGGCGTGGTAGCTCACGCCTGTAATCCCAGCACTTCGGGAGGCTGAGACTAGAGGATCACTTGAGGCCAGGAGTTAGAGGCTGCAGGGAGCTATGATAGTGCTCCAGTCCAGCCTGGGAGATAGAGGGAGACCCTGAAAAAAAAAGAAAAAGAAAGGAAGGAAGGAAGGAAGAAAGAGAAAAAATATAAAGGTAATTACTAAGCAAAAAACAAAAACTGCATGATAAAATGACGACAGCCAAAGAAACAAGGGAAATTCACTCAATCCCAATCAGTAGGAAAAGGGTGAGGGGAAATTAGCCACAGCTGCTAACAAGTCAGACATGAGGGGACTGAGCTCCCGAACTGGGTTTTGAGGCAGTTGTGCACGTAGGAAAGATAATTAGTCAGAAGGATGGATTTGTACATTACATAAGCACTCTTCAAAACTCACAGTGTTTGGAAGATGCCCTGGCAGTAAAATGGCCTGCCTGTTGCCTGCAAAATCTGTGTTTTATTATTGTTAATTGGGTTTTAAGGACAAAGGCCATCCCTGAAAACTGGAAAAAATACTTGGCTATGAGTTGATACACTTTTGAGAAACGTGTGCAGACCTCCCCCACCCAGTCTGCTTCCCAGTTGCAAGTGAGAGGGAAAAAATGGAGCAAGATAGATAATAATTTCAATGAAAGTATCACTCCTCTCACAGGTGAAAGTCTAAGAACTTAATACAGAAGTACCATAAAAGATTTACACAAAAATAGGTGCTCTTTAGAAGCTTTTGAAAGAAATGTCTTCTGTTAGAAAATTTTCTCCCAACACCTTAAATATATGCAAACTTTATTGTGATAACCGTATCAAAAGCGTCTGCCCTGCTCCAAAACTGCCGGTAGAAACTGCAAAGCCATTGAGGAATGTTGAGCAGATCAGTGGCTGCAAAGGTCACAAAGTAGGAAACCCTGAAGGGCTCTGGGGTCAGGAGAACTCTGTTTTATTAAGTCTCATTATTTCAGTCTCGCCTTGTCAAACGATAAAATAATTTAAAAACCATGTGTGCTCATATTGGTGGAATGAAAATAGACAAATAAGCTAATAAGAACTCAAGCCAAGAAAAATTTTCCTTTCTAAGAATTATTGATAATCAATGTGTTTAAAAGCATCTTCATTTTTAAGTAAAGAAATGCAAAAGTTTATGATGATCTAGAAAAAGAATTTTATCCTTTGAAAATGTCCTCATTTTTGCTACTCATTTAGAACAGCCTTTTGCATCTTTCCACAGATGGGTCTACTTCGACCTATTATATCATTTAATGTTTTTAAGCTGACTTAAAAAATAAACATAAGAACTTCATTGGATTATAAACTATTATACAAATTTAGCAAAATATTAAGAAATATGAATTACTTATAGGCAGGCTGAGCTCGATGCTAGAGACATAGAAGCAAAGAAGAAATTCTCTGAAGAAATGCTTCAGGATCTTGATTCTACTTGCTTAAAATTTCCAGCGAAAGCCCTGCTCTTGTCTGCAGCTGATCTGGGCACAACAGTTTCCGCACCCGTCAAGTGGAAAGTTTGCTCAACTTTAGTTTTTTAGTCAGAATTGTGTCAGCTGAACCAATTGAGATGTCTATGGTGTTGGCTATTGAGTCTGCTGTTATTCAGAAATTCGGTCCTCTTCAATTAGGGCACGAACAAGATTAATTTTTTTCCTCTCAAACTAATGTGGCTGGTCTGCCAGTACAGGCTTCATCTTCAGCATCATCTAGCCCCTTCTTAAAATGAATTAGCCATTTGCAAACTGATTTCTTTGGGGCATTGTCCCCCTAAACTTTTTATAAAACATCAACGATTTCACCATTTTTCCACCCAAGCTTCACCATAAGTTTGGTGTTTGTTCTTGCTTCAATTTTAGCAGAATTCATGTTGCTCTGATAGGGACTCTTTTCAAACTGATGTCTTATCTTTCTTAATGCCCCAGACTAGATCCTATTCAAAAAATGATATACTAATTTAGTATGAGTTTATTTTGGTGCAAAAAAAAATTCTGAAATCTATGCATAGTTTTTTCATAATACAGCATTTTCATGAACTTTTCTGAAGATCCATGTTATCAAATCATCCAGCATGCTTACCCCTTCTTGCTTATCTAGTCCAAGTAACATAATGCCATCAATATGCTTTTCAAATATTTATTGGCAATTAAGATTTCCTCATTTGTGAAATGCCTGTTGAAGGGTTTGCCCAATTTTTCTGATGGATCACCTGCTTTATCTTACTGATTTGTTGGAGTTGTTAACAGATGAGTCCTTTGCAGTTGTATTTGTTACAAGTATCTTCTCCATTTTGTGCCTTATCTTTATACTCTCTTTATATTGTGAACAGATGTTCTCAATTTAGTATGGTCAAATTTATTGATTTTTTTTTCCCTTATAGTTAATGACTTTGGTACCTTGTTAAAAAAAAGTTCCCTTACCATGAGGTTATACAGATAATCTTCTATATTATTTTTATGTAACAGCTTTATTATTTGCCTATTACATTTGGGTATATAATCCACCTGAGGTTGCTTTTTGTACAGAATATAAAGTAAGGGCCCAATTTCATTTTTTAATAGGATCCCTAATTGTCATAGCATCAATTATTCAAAAGACTGTCCTCTTTTTTCTAGTACCATCTTTATCACAAATCAAGTGTCCACATAATGTCAAGTGTGAGTCTGTGACTGGGATTTTAATTCTGTTCTTGTCTTATTATGTTAATTCCATGCTATCTTAATTACTGTAGTTAACACACCTTGACAGCTGGTAGAGATATTTTCTTTACCTTGTTCTTCTTCAAGATGTTTTGGTAATTTCTGGTTCTTTGTATGGAATAAACTTGTCAACTTGTCAAGTTTCCCCCTCCCCTATACCTCCCTAAAAAAACTGTTGCAATTTTAATTAAATTTTAATTGAATCTGTACACATTTACACCTTCACAGTATTGAGTCTTTAAGTCCATAAAGAAAGCATATCTCTTGATTTATTATCTTTTCTTTAATGTCACTGAACAAAGTATAATTTCCTCCTTAATATCATTTATTAGATTATTTCTAATTACTTGCTTTTGTTTTTGCTGCTATTGTGTTTGTGTCTTTTTAACATTTAATTTTCTTACTGTTGTGCCTCATCATCCTGAAATTAAAATTGATCTGGATATGTTAATGTTGTATCCCATAAGCTTACTGAACTCTGCTGTTAATTTTTGTTTGCTCAGTTTTGTAAAATTTGTTGAAGTTTAACAATCATATAGAAACACACACAAATCATAAGCATGGTGTTTGGTGACTTTCCCCGAGGGAACAACTCTGTGTAGATAACACTACTGACACCCAGAAGCCTTTGTTCTCCTCTGCAGTCATTGCCTAACATTTCCTACAAGTGTAACCAGTCCCCTTACTTCTATCAGCACAGATTGGTTTAACCTGTTATTGTGCTAGATTTAAGTGGAACCATACAGTGCACACTCTTTTGTGTGTTTCTTTTGTACATTTTGTGCTGATGAAGGGCCTGGCTCCTGGATGAGTCGGTGCAGGATGTTGGTAGAAGCAGATTGCACTGCATCTCGGCCCCACTCAGGGTGACTCTGAAAGGCAATGGGAGGAGAAATACCCCTGGCAAGCAAAATTTAAACAGTACACCTGATCATCACCTTCATGTAAAAGGAGAAAGGGTCTGAGACCAGGACAAGCACGGAATTAGAGGTGATTTCAAAGAGTTAAGCTGCTTGCTCAAGAGCCTGGAAGAATTAAGATGGGAAGAAAAGGCAAGGATGTCTAGGAAGGAGACATTGGATGGACCCATGAGAGTAGGAACAGAGTAGGCGGATTTTTGTTCCTCACATCAATGTTCCCAAGAAAGCAAAGGAAGCCCTGAACATCAGTGGATTGGGTGACTTGTCTGGAAGAGGTGTCCTGTCTTCCTCTAGACCACCCTAGGGATTGTACAGCAGGCATATGAATGGACATCTCCACTGGCAGGAATAGAGTCTCTGCATGGCCTAACAGCATGGGCCCCTCTCCCCAAGGCTGATCTAGCAACTGCCACCATGGAATGCTGTCTCATCAGTGGCAGAGGTGGATACTGAGCCCTCTCTGTGTACCAGAGACCAACCAACCATGTGGTGTCAAGATTACTTTGGACACTTGTCACTTGGAGGGGGTGGTAATGCATCCTTACTGGGATTGACAAATAGTCTAGACATGCCTTCCCGACTGTGGTGTTCTGGCCAGCACTACCCAGTTTTCAGAGAGTGCCAGATTTATCATCATGGGATACTGCATAAGACCTCTGCACCAAGGAATTCTCCTTATGGCAAAGGAGGTGTGACAGTAGGACTGTTATCATCACTGCACCCAGAAACTGCCGGCAAGACAGAATGTTTGAATGACCTCTGCCATGGGCTGAATTATGTCCTCCCAAGATTCACAGTTGAAGTCCTAACCCCCATTACCTCAGAATGTGACTACATTTGGGCACAGGGCCTTTGACGAGGTAATTAAGATCAAATGAGGTCATTTGAGCGGGTCCTAATCCACAATAATTGGACTCCTTATAAGGAGAGGCAATCGGGGTACAGACAAAACACAGACAGAGGATGACCATATGAGGACACAGTGAGAAGATGGCCATCTGCAAGCCAAGGAGAGAGGCCCTGGAAGAAACCAAACCTGCTGGCACGCTGATCTTGGACTTACAGCTTCCAGGATTGTGAGAAAGGTAATTTCTGTTGTTTAAACCACCCAATCTGTGGTATTTTGCTATGGCAGCCCTAGCAAACTGATACACTTAAAAGTGCTGCTGATGCAAAAGCTTGGAATGACATCCAGTAGAGTTGGGACTCTGATCCTCAAGGTGTGGAATATACTTGGAACCAGTAGTCATTATCTAGTGGTATATGCTCTGTAGGTAACACACATGGGCTTAGAAACCAGTGGTGGAAGCGGGGATGCTTCTTCTCATGATTAGTCCCAGAGACTCACTTGGGGAGTTGGTGCACCACATCTGAAACTTTAGGCTCCATTGGACTACATCCCAGGAGATAGACTTTTTTTTTCTCCCAGAAAGATGTAGAGGTTCCACCAAACTTAAAGCTATAGCTGCTCTCCTGTCATTTTGAGTTCCTTATACTAGTAGACCATTAGGCAATGGAACGAATTATTATACACGCAGGGTTTAATTGACTCTGATTATCATGAGGGAAAAAATTTGCTGTTACAAAATGGGGCAAGAAGGAGATATCTGGAAATTAGAATGTTCACCAGGGAACCTGTTCTCACGTGTCCATTAATTACCACAAATGCACAATTACAGCAACCTCAGTCTCACAGGGGCCTGGTAACCAGGGGTGAATGTTTGGACTTTTCTTCCATGTGTGCAACCTAAATCAGCACCAAGGCTGACCAAAAGTGAGGGGTGTTTAGGATGAGTGGTAGAGAAGGAAAATGATGAAATTAGTTTTGGCTTCAGGACCAATCGCTGCAGTGGGGATATAGCTTTTCCCACTAACCCTTCCTTCCTTCCTTCCTCTCTCCCTCCCTCCCTCCCTCCCTCCCTTCCTTCCTTCCTTCCTTCCCAGAAATTGTGACCAGTCCTGACTTTGAAGAAGAAATGACAGGGCAAAGTGAACTTACTGAGTGGGTGTGAATGGATTGAGTGACACCACCTCCACTTAATGAATAGTAAATATATATTCTCTTCCTTATGATTTCATTAATAGCATTTTCATTTCTCCAGCTTACTTTATTGTGAGAATACAGAATATAATACATGTAACATACAAAATATGTGTTAACTGACTGTTTATGTTATTGGTAGGGCTTCCAGTCAACAGTCGGCTATTAGTAGTTAAATTCTGGGGGAGTCAAAAGTTATATGCAGATTTTCAACTACACAAAGAGTTGGCTCCCCTAACTCCTGTGTTGTTAAAGGGTCAATTGTATATGACTCCATTTATGTGAAATGTCCAGAATAGGCAAATCCGTAGAGATGGGAAGTAGATTAGTGCTTGGCAGGGGCTGGGGGAGGAGAGAATGGGGAGTGACTGCTTAATGCTTCACTGTTTCTTCCTGGGGTGATGAAAATGTTCTGGAATTAGTGGTGATGGTTGCAGAACATTGTGAATACACTTTAACAGCACTGAGTTGTACAGTTTCAAATGGTTAACATGGTGAATTTTATGTTATGTGAATTTTGTTGTAACAAAGAAATGTATATCCCTGACGTTTTGACAGAATTTGCTCATCTCTTGCTGGAGGTTAATTTTTGACTTTCTTTTTAATTTTTTTCAAGGCCATTGATAATATTGAGGTTTTCTATACTTGAGCCAATTTTGGTAATCTGTCTACCTGGAAAATTTGTCCTTACACAATGCTTAGTTCCTTTGTCTTATGGGAAACATGAATCTGTTTGTGGTTTTCTATTCTTTTCCGTTGCCATCTTTGACTATTCACAAACCAGAGTCCACTGTTTAATATTATGAGTTTGTACTATATTAATATTTATTTGAGTATGACTTCCTGGTTTTTATAAATTTAATCTGTAGTTCTAGAGCCAAGTCATTATTATTATTATTATTATTATTATTATTTTAGAGACAGAGTCTCTCTCTGTCACCTGGGCTGGAGTGCAGTGGCACCATCATAGCTCACTGCCACCTTCAACTCCTGGGCTCAAGCAATTTTCCCACCTCAGCCTCCTGAGTAGCTGGGACCACAGACGCATACCATCACGCCCAGCTCCAAAATTATTATTATTTTTAAAATTTTGCACCTTCTTTAAAAAATTCACCTTTTATTTTATAACTAGTTACAATTATTTAAATTAATTTATATATTTTTCTAGGCTTAGTGCTCAGTGACTGTCCCTTTATACCGCAGCTTGCCATTCTTGTTTTCTGCTCTTAATTGTTGAATTTGTCTCCCAAGTCAATCTCAAGGGAGGGATAAATGCTTTATTTCTTAATTCTTATTTATCTTTGTTTCCAAACTTTACACATAAGACAGCTGTTTATGAAATCCTTGGGTTACCAATCTTTTCCTCTCTAAAAGTCTACAGAAAATATTCTTTTGTGCCTTGGCATTTATCGCTACAGCAAGAGGAGTTTGGAGCCAGTTTAGTTTATCCTTTAAAATATATATATATAAAATCTTTGCTTATTGCTCTTGTCCCATTTCTTCTTTGCTTTCTTTGGGAACACCAGTTTCTCCAAACACTGGCTCTGTTTTCTATACATCATCCACCATTTTCTCACTTGCCTTTATCTTTTTATTTATTTTATGTGCATTCTTAGAAAATGGTTTATTTTTCGCATCACTGATTTGATTTTTTTGCAGCATCAATACTTTTCTTTATTGCTTCTATTTTTGTGCTCAGGTTTGCTTGTGACTCTTTGTGTGTCTAATGTTGCCAAGTTTTCATTTGAGTCGCTCTCTCCTTACGATTCTTCTGCTCTTTGTTAATTGCATGGCGGGCTGCAGGCGGTGCCCGAGATCCCCGCCGTTTGGGATTCACATTCTTGTAAAATCCCCACTCCTGGAGTGGCAGGTAGGACTTATGTTTTGCTTATAACCAATAGAATATGGTGAAAGTGATGGGTGTTATTCCTTGATTATATTATCAAATACTTATTTCTGTTGTGTTTTTACACCTTGAAACAGATATCTGTTCTTTCTTTCATATGTGGTATGATTTATAATAGTATTTCTTTCCCCTCCCCCCAGTTTTATTGAGGTATAATTGACAAATAAAAATTGTATAAATTTACAGTGTACAACAGGCTGCTTTGATATACGTATACATTGTGAAATGATTACCATGGTCGAACTAGTTAACATATCCATCACCTCACATAGTTATTGGGTTTTTTTGGGGGGTGGGAACCATTTAGGGTCCATTACCTTAGCAATTTTCAAGTATACAATATGTCATTATCAACGATAGTTGCCACACTGTACATAGATATCCAGAACTTGGTCATCTTGTCTAAGTGAAACTATGTACCCTTTGACCATCATCCCCCATTCTCCACGCATCCAACCTTGGCAACCACCATTTTACTCTGTGCTTCAACCTCTTTGAAAAAAGCCATTCTTTTAAAGGACTCTTTCACTACTCAGTGTAGGAGAAAGCGTTGTTAGCTAACTAGCTGATGTGTAGCAGAACATCTTGCTTTATCTGTCTATTGGAAATATATGGGGATGTGGACAGGAGATAGAATACTTCTACTTCCTCAGGGCTGAAAGGTTCCTAGATATTTGCCTGGAATGTTATATATTAGTTTTGAGCATAGTTCAGGGACATGTGCCTGCAGATGTTGGAGACAGCAAATATGTGGCTGACACGGGAGAATGAGTACTCGTGGAAACAGATGAACAAAAGGGTGACCTTTGCCCTCTGTACTTACAGTGTAACAGCTGTTTTCTCTGCTAAATGCACTCTTTTCATTTCCTTGTTTTGATATTTATTTTTCTTTGTTTTTCCCCTTTTGATTAATTTTCAGAAAAACTACATTTCTAAAAATGTAAAATGAATAAATTGGTGTCCTATATTAGAGATAAAGTTATTTTTGGTCTTATAACTTGTATTATTTCTCCATTGCTATGTAACTAATCACTCCTCGATTTAATGGATTAAAACTGAAAACGTTGACTCGTGCACAGTTTCTGTGGGTCAGGAATCCAGGCAGCAGCCTCCCCAGGCCCCAGGGGCTCCTTGAGGCTGCAGTCAGGGCTCTGACCAGGGCTGGGCAAGACCTCAAAGCTCAACTCAGGGCGGGCAGGGGGATGCTCTTCCACACCCACTCGTGTGATGCTGACAGGCCTCAGGTCTTCTCTGTCTGGTCCAGTGACATCATTTCATTGTGGTTGGGTCTTTCTGTGAGGCTTGCACCCAGGATGGAAGCCACCTTCTTTTGTAATCTGATCTCAGAGGTGACCTGTTACTCTTGCCATATTCAGTTCATTAGAAAGGAATCACTGGGTCTAGCCCACACTCTAGAGGAGGAGATCACATAACAGTGTGACTCTGAGGAGAAAGAGATTACTAGGAGCCCTCTTAGAAGCTGCCGACCACATTTGTTATTTTCAAGGTCTAGTAAACCATCAATTCCTGTCCATTTTTCAGTTTCAAAGTCTTCCGTTAATCATCCCTTCCTTTCTGTTTCACTGCCAATGCCTTGATCTCTGT
Organism: Daubentonia madagascariensis; assembly: GCA_023783475.1. Taxonomy (NCBI): domain Eukaryota; kingdom Metazoa; phylum Chordata; class Mammalia; order Primates; family Daubentoniidae; genus Daubentonia; species Daubentonia madagascariensis. The sequence goes on from JAKFHU010000760.1 coordinate 3,030,442, forward strand.
CTTCATTACCACATAAGTAGACTATTAACAACTCTCTTAACTCTACATGAGCACCCACTTGTTAATATTCCAGAAGCACCCCGCTGTGTCTCCATGTTCTCATTCAGGAAGCTTCAGTGGGTCATCGTCGTCTGCTTTTGATTGTGTACCTTATTCCCTCCAAGTCGTACTATCCATTCTAGCCAGGCCAGAGCCTTCACTGTGTTCCCAGCATCGCGTGCTTCCTGCGTGCTGATGTGTCTCTGCCCTTTCCTCTCCAAAGTCTTCTCGTTGACGTGTTAGTAGAGCCCGCCCTGTTCATACTGCCCACACTGACTGTCTTGTTCTTACTTCCCTCAGTACAAGTGGTCTGGCCGCCCAGTGCAACATTTGCATATGTTCTGCCTGCTTTACTGACTCTGATTCCGCTGTTGATGCTCTTCTTCACCTAGGATGATCTCTGGGCAACTTGTTATATTTCTGTACAACCACAACACCTAAAAGTACTGAGTACATAATTCCTCAAATACTTGTGGCTTAAGGTAAAAAGTAGAGAGCTTCCTTTTCTAGATGCCTAAGCCTAAAAAAACAAAAAACAGAAAAGAATTTAGGAAAAAGGTAGGAATGAGAGACAAAGTAAAAGCCAAAGAAAGGACTATATCAAGATGTTTCCTAATAATTCTATCTCAAAAGGTAAAAAGACAGACATAGTAGGATTATTTTTAGCAGTCTCCTATTTTTCTATTATCATTTCCTTTTTCCAGTCACTGTATTTCAATAGAAATAGGGGGATGATTTCTCAACAAGAGATGATTTTGTCCCCCAAAGGACATTTGGCAATGTCTGAAGACATTTTTGGTTTTCACAGCTCGGGGAAGTGAGCCGTGCTCCAGGGACGGTGCGGATAGAGGCCAGGGAGACTACACTGTGCAGGACAGCTGCCTACAACACAGAGTTACCTGGCCCTAAATGTCAGTAATGCTGAGGCTGAGAAGCCCTGCTTTATTCTGACCGCAGGAACAGTGTAGCCAAGTCATTACGAACCTGGATTCTGAAGCCGCAGTGCTTGTGTTCAAACCCCAGCTCTGCCATTTACCAGCTGTGTGGCTTTGGACAGGTTACTTATCCTTATCCTCTCGGTTTCTTCATGTTTAAATGATCAGAATAACAGAACTCACCAATAAGTGTTACGGGGAGGATAAAATGTAGAGTACCTAAAACAGCGTCTGGAGCGTAAGATCCATAAGACGTGTTTGTGAAGGGAAGTCTTTTTCCAGGAGTTCTACAGAATAGATGTTGGAGAAATGATGTATTCAGATGGTCTCCGCCCGTCTCACTATGGGAGAGAAAATCTGAGCAAGATGTTGTGGACAGTTTAGCCCTAATTGGCTGTGTCAGTCCCTACAGGTGACCAATAGGTGAGGATTTCCAGGGCCAGTTCCCAGGCCCCTGAAGCAGACACCTTCACAAAATAGATTTTCCCAAGATCACAGATCAAGAAACCCCATCTTTCATCTAAAAACTACTTTTTCTGTTTTTTTTTCCTTTTAAACCCCTCCACCGCCCCAAAAAGGGTCCTTTTAAAACACTTTCCTCCTTTAAGCCTCTCTCCTTTGTGGATTACACATTGGAAGCTGATTGGAGATGGCCTCAGCCTATCCCATTTTTCCTGTCTTCCACTATGACTTTTCTTTCAACCGTGTCTCCATCTTACTAACCTTTTCTGTTTTTCCAGCAGGTCAGGCACAGACCCGGCATCCCTTTGTACCAGTCTTTCAAACCCTGGCCACATTAACTAACCAATCTAATTGCTGGTTATGCCAACATCTAGATCATGCAAAAGAACCTGAACTCATTTTTGTTTCTACCAATGTGAGTACTTGGTAGATCCAGTCCAGGAGATAAATGTATGACAAGATGTGACATCTACAACCAGAAAAACAATGTCATGATGCTACTATTGGTGAATCGACTGGACAAGGAAAATCCTCTACAGAGGATCAAGAACTGTCTCTTACTCAGGTAAAGTCGCTGGAAAGAAATTTTTTTCCCCCTGCATTGAAGACAGGGATGATGCTGGACCTTTTCTAGGTAACCAGGGCAATTTTGCAACCAGATCCTATGGTTTGATTCAATGGAGGGCATCCTTACTCCTCTTACAAAGATCACAGATGGTACTGACACTGACTCTTATGACACCAACACTTGTCAAATCACCAGATGTCATGGACAGCTCACAAGCCAGACCTATGCAACTTGGGGTAGCTCACCTGCTCCCCTCGTTAGGTTGCCAGGCACTAAAGAGAACATATGGATAGACCAAAAGTCTGGACTGACTTGATTAGGTGACAAAACTTAATGAGAACTAGAACCAGACTACAGGCCTTTTATATCAAATACTTTGCCACCTGTTCTGTTCCCACAGACTGACAGGAATGCGTGGTAGCTGGAGGTGGGGAAGTGCCAGTGGGGAAGAAAAAGCACAGCAAACTCCAGATGCAGGGAGGGGGAGTCGCAAATTCCACCCTCACCCCATCTGTAAATAACACTGGTCTTTTTATCTTGTGCAGTGATAAGGTATATAAGTGGTTCCCACCTAGATGGTCAGGACACTGTGGACTTGATTTATCTGACACCCTCTGTTACTAGGTACTCCACTTTAAATGCCAGCCAAATTATAAACTTGGACTCTTTCCTTCATAAAGTGGCACCACACAAATGTACTAGACATGACGTTATAGAAAACCTACTTGTATATCACAATTCTAAATTCTTCCCAATGCTCAGAACTTTTCACTTGGCATTTGGAACCTATGAGATTGAAAAGGCAGTAATCTCTCCATGGTAATAGAACAGGAGTTCAATATCACTGTGCAAGCATTGGGAGCACTCCAGTCAGAAGTCAACGGCCTAGCCTCGGTGTTTCAAAACTGCTGCACCCTAGATGCACTGACAGCCCAACAGGGCTTGTGTGATTATTGATGAGAAATGCTACTTCTAGGCAAACCACTCAGGGCAAGTAGAGACTGATCTGCAGCTTTTAAAAGACAAGATAAGTATTCTCCATCAGATTAATGAAGCAAAACCATTCTATTGGTCTGACCTATTCCCAGGAATGGAAGACTGGTTTAATGGGGTGTGGGGAAATGTGCTTAGATCTGTTCTTTTCTGCTTATTTATTCTCATTCTAACCTATGTTCTTGTCTCCCTTTTCAGATCTCTTGATACTTGACTACTAAACCAATTTCTCTGTCCACAACCACTGACTCAGCTTTTAATGTGTAGAACTTCTAGGGAAGTTCCAGACAGGCGGAATGAAGGAGGGCAGGGAACTTCGACCCAAAATATGGCTCCCTGGTATAATGAGTGTTTTGAATTAAAAACCCTTGGAGATCAGCAGGCTTTGGAAGATACTTTTCCCTTAGCTACATTAAGATAGGATGGACCCACCAGGGAGAATAGTTGTCCTTGTTTCCCTACCTGTTATCTTGTCACCCATTAGGAGACAGGACCAAGAATGCAACCACACCTGCGCAGACCCCTTTTACAAGACAAGGAGGGCAAGGGTCATTTAAATTCCGAGAAAACTATTTACAAGTTAAATTCTGTTCCCAGATCTAATCATTCTCACCGGTAATCATTTATTGCCCCTCAATAGAATTATTTACCCCCCCCCCGTTCCTTAACCTGTTTTACCAGGATCCAAGCCCCTGTTTTTTTTGTACCCTCAAGAGGGTATATAAGCTTCTGGCCCCTGTTGGGATATTGGGCAGTCACTTTGTGATTCTCCCCGAGTGCATGGTAATAAATGTGTAACCCTTTCTCTTACTAATCTGCCTTATTGTGAGCTGATTTTTCAGCAAAACTTCAGGGGGCCGATGGCCATGGTCTCTACATGTCTTTAGCTTTAGCATCAGGGTAATGCTGGCCTCAAAAATGACTTGGGAATTATTCCTTAACTTTTTTTTTCTGGAAAAACTTGTATAAAATTGGTATTATTTCTTCTTCAAGTGTCTGGAAGAATTTACCACTAAAACCATTTGGGGACTTGGGTTTTGTTACTGGGGAGTTTTTAAGTACAAAATCAATTTATTGAATTGATAGCAAGCTTTTCAGGTTGTTTCTTCCTAAAGACGCCTTACTGCGTACGCTTTCCAGTCATCTGTCAATTTCTCCTGAGTTACGAATGGAGTCGGTCCTGATGTTTCCTTGTTACTCTTCCCATGTGTGTAGGAGCCATGGAAATTGATATTGGTAATTTTTGTCCTTTTTTTTCCTGAGCAGGCTGGTTAGAGATTTATCAGTTTTATTAATTGTTTTTCAAAGAGCCAGCTTTCAATATCATTGATTTTTCTCTATTTTTCTGTTTCTATTTCATTGAATTTTCTTCTTGTCCTTACTTCCTTCCCTCTACTTTTTTTTCTCTCTTCTTTTGCTTCCTTTTTCTAATCTTAAAGGGGAAATTTAGGTTATTGTGATCTTTGTTCTTTTCTAATGTAGAATTAATAATAAATTTGTCTCAAATCATTGCTTTAGCTGCATTTCACACTTTTTAATAAAATGTGTTTTCCTTTTTATTGAGTTCAAAATATTTTCAAATTTGCCTTGTGATCTCTTTGAGCCATGGGTATTTAGAAGTGAGCTGTTTGGTTTTCTAACGTTGAGGGATTTCCTAGCATCTTTCTCTTATGGATTTCCGAGTTAACTCTGTCGTGCTTAGAGAGCATACTTGGTGTGACTTGAATCCTTTTAAATGCATTGAGACTTGTTTTATGGCCCAGAATATGGTCTGTCTTGGTGAATATTTCATTTACACTTAAAGTATGTGTGCTATGCTGTTGTTGGAGTGTTTTGTAAATGTCAGGTCAATTTGGCTGATAGTGTTGTTCAAATTTCCATATTCTTTGTGATTTTCTTCCTACTTAATCAGTTACTGAGAATAATTATTGTGGACTAGTCTGTTTTTCCTTTCAGTTCCATCAGTTTTGTTTTATGTATTTTGAAAATGTATACACATTTAAGATTATGTCTTTCTGATGAATTGATACTCATAATTTTGTAATGGTCCTCTTTTTATCTGCTGATATTCTTTGTTCTGCAGTCTAATTTGTCTGATTTCGGTTTTCTCTGGAGTTAGGTTTGCATGGTTCATCTTTTCCCCTCCTTTTACTTTTAGCCTGTGTCTTCATATTTTAAATGAGTTTCTTCTAGACAGCTTACAATTGAGTCTTATTTTCTTTATCTAGTCTTGCAACTTTTGCTTTTTATATTAAGATATTAGAACTTTTATTTTAATATGGTTGATATGGTCATATTTAACTCTACCAACTTGGTAGTTGTTTTCTATTTGTCCCATCTGTTTTCTGTTACTCTTTGCTTTCCCTGCCTTCTTTTGGATTAGTTGAATATTTTTCATGATTCCTTTATATCTCCACTTTGACTGTGTTATACCTGTGGATCTGTGATTTAGAATCACCTTTAACTTATCACGTTCTACCTGCAAATATTATACTCTTTCACGCATAATCAAGAGCCTTGCTGTGGTATATTTCAACTTTATCCCATTTTTTTGCTTTTGCTTTAAAATATTTTATTTCCACCTTTGTTATAAACTCCACAGTACCTTGGTCACATTTTTGCTTTCACAGTCAATTATGTTTTAAAGAGATTAAATATAAGAAAATTGACTTTTATATTTACCTTTTATTTTACCATTTTTGGTACTTTTTATTTCTTTGTGAAATCTCCATTTCCATCTGGTAGGACACTCTTTTTGCCTGAATAACTTCCTTTAGGGTTTAATATTTCTCATAGTTCAATGTGGGCATTTAAATATTTTAGCTTTTGTCTGAAAATCTTTTTTCATCCTTATTTTTAGAAGATCTTTTCACTGCATATAAAATTCATAGTTGACAGGATTTTTTCCCTCGGTACTCGTAGCTTTCATATTTTCTGATGAGAAGTCTTCTGTAATTTTATCTTTGTTTCTCTGTATATAATATTTCTTTTTTCTCTGGAACCTTTCAAGATTTGATTTTTATCCTTAATTTTGACCCTAATGTGTTCAATCTGTTTTTGTTTTTGGATATATAATCTGCTTGGGGTTCTCTAAACTAAACTTTCATTAGTTTTGGGAATTTATCAGCTATTATCTCAAAATAGTCTCTCTGTCTCTCTGTGTCTCTGTGCCTATCTCTCTGTCTCTTCCAGTTGCATGCATGTTAGCCAGTTTAATATTGTTCCACATTGTTGGGTGCTGTGTTTTGCTTTGTTACCTTATTTTTATCATCATGTCTCAAGTTGCATCATTCTATTGTCACGTATTCAAGCTCACTGACACTTTCCTCAGGCACATCCAGTCTGCAATTCTCTATCCCTGATATTATTTTCCCCTAGCATTTCTCTTTCAATCTTTATTATTTTTTCTGTTTTTCTGATAAAATTACTCAACTGTTCATAAATATTTTCCACTAGATATTTAAATGTTTTAATCATGGTTATTTTAAAATTCCTGTTTGATTGTTCCAGCATCTTATTCATCTCTGGGCCTTGTTCTGTTGACTGCTTTAGCCCTTGATGATGAGTTGGGTGTTTTCTTGCTTCTTATATCTCATAATATTTTTTTGGGCTGTCAGATATTGTGCATAAAAAACAATGGTAATGAAGGGAATTTTAAAATTTTTTATGTCCAGAGATAGGCACACCTCTTCTGTCAGACCACTTGTGTGGAAGTTTGGTTTGAGATGGATTTGGGTTTTGTTGTTGCTAAAATCACATTTAGTTCACTGTAAACTTTAAATTCTTCCACCATTGGGCTGCTGCTACCTTGTGCTTAGTGAGGGAGCTGGTGTGCTGGAAAGTTTTTCTCAATGTCCTTGTTCTACCTGTATCTTGTGGCAGACACTGAGTGCCTGTACCACAAAAGGTGTTTTTCTTTTCATTCTGTTCCTTCTCCTCAATAGTAGACTATTGTTGCTTATTTTCCTGCATCAAACTTGAGGTGTGACAAGGGATTTTTTATTCTCCTGGTTCAGCCTCAATCTTAGGCTAGCCCTGTTAGCCTGCATCTCAGGAGAGGGGTTTGTTCAGTATTTCTGCCTCTGTCCCATAGTCAAATTCTGCTTGTGTCTAGGGGGGGTTCTTTGGAGAAAGTTTCTTACTCCTTGCCCACTGGTAGCAAACGTCTCTGTTATATTGGTGCAGGATCCAGGGGCAGATGGCTTGTGCTTTTAACCACCCCTCCCCAAATAATCAATCAGAGCATCTTCTCATGAGCGTTGGGGGACAGGAGGATCCTGCCTGCCCCATCCACAGTGGCTTAATGCTTTAGTGTATATGAAAGAAAGACCCAGAAAGTAGGTGGGGATTTATGTCTGTGTACCACCACATGACACACTCTCTCTCTGGTTTTCTGTCTTGTACTCGGTCTTTTTCATGAGCACCCAGTGGAGGCCCATTGAGAAGGCCTTGTGAATATGGACTCCCCTTGCATATGGGCTATTATTGTAAACTGCTGTGCTAATCTGTGAGTCTCATACTAATGTGAGGTTTCTTTCTTTTTTTGTGAAGCAAGAGACAATACTCTCTCCAGGAAGGGAGGAGTTGCAGGCCTGGTGACAATGTAAAGATGGGGAATAGATATCAAGATGCAGGTAGGAAAGGAAGTGATGTGGTTCAGGACATGCTCCCCCAAAATATGACACCTTGGCCATGTGAGAAAACAGCAGAAGCAGGAAGTTCTCTTTGACCTTCTCCCACTGTTCTCCTCTTTTATGAAGTGCTAAGAGTTCATAAGAGAATTCTCTTACCTTCCTCTAAAGTAGGTCATGAGACCCTCATTCCAGGGGTCCTCCCTATACCCAGAGGAAAAGATTGAAGACATAGAGGCCAAGAAGAATCTGAACACATAGACCTTGCTAAGTTACCCCCAGTTTATTTCCATTAGCGCATAGTCCCTTTGTCCAATCATACTTCTATATGACTGTCCACTCCATCAAATTTAAGCATAAAAATGTACAGTTCTGCCTGTTTATTTGGGTCTTCATTTCCAAAGTTTCCCGTGTCAGGTAGAACTTTGGTTAAATAAGTTTGCCTGCTTTTGTGATAGAGGACTCAGGCATGAGTGTTGCGATGGGTGAGGACAAGATATTACTTTTTCTCCCCTATAGAAGCTGAGCTTGAACAGATAAAGGAGGAAGGGGAGATGGCCCACGCAGGAGTGAGCACCACAAATGTGAGGGCTTCGGGAGCCCAGCTGTGTGCTGCTCACCTGCTATGCGCAGCCCTGGGGGTGACTGTGGTCTGATCTCCACTGGGGTGTCCGAGAAGGGTGCCGTGTTGGGGGAGTCGGGGGCTGAATACAGTAGCGGAAAAGTGGCCCGAATGATGCGCTATGGGGTGGGCAAGGGGGTGTGGCCTGGGAAAAGCCAAAAAGTATTAGGGGAAAGTGGAGTGGATTGAAGCTTTTATGGAAGGAAGCAGAAGAGAAAATGAAGGCGTGAGAGAGCTGTGAGAAAGAAGAGTATTGCCATTTAAGATTTCACCAGTAGCATGACTTACGTGACGTAAAGGTCCATAGGTCCTCAGTGCCATCCATCTGGGAGCACTGAGTCTGGTACTCGCATTAAAGCTCTTAAGATTTAATGGAAATTCTGGAGACAGTAAGAGATCAGAAGGCGGTAAATGGGCATCCAATCTAATCCAACCAGTCACTGGCTGGTCCTGGAATGGTCCAAATGTGGGTGAGGGTGTTGTGTGTTGTCCCAAAGAACTACTATTTGGCCCGGCCTAGCCTTGTTAGTCTAGCTCTTTTAATCCTCAGACAGTGTACATATTACATTGAAATTCCTCCTTTCCTGGAGATTGTATCAATGCGTGATTAGCATTACTCGTCACTTGGAGTGATGACATACACAAAGGAGTGGAGGAAATAGTGCCACCCAGAGTTTACACGCTCCTGTAGAAAAACAGAGCAAAACCAAAACCCAAACACAACAAAAATCAAACACGAAAGGAAGCTTGCTTTAATCTTCACGGGAAACACAGTGGTTTAGTGCTAAGTCACAATCACCCATGGGCTAGCAAGACATAGCATTCAGTTTGGCCCTAGTTATAAGTGTTGAGTATTTTACACAATCCTTCTACGTCTTCCACATTATGACACATATAGGAGAGGGCAATATTTACATGGTGCACTGGGCTAAACGGGAAGGGCGTAGCTTGCAGCCAGACATATCCAGCCCGGTAGTTCCAGCAGGGCAGCAGGTGGAGGGCCTAACTCTGCACGTCGGTGACGGGCTGCAGAAGTCTGTGACATAAGTGTGTCATTCACTCATTCTTCACCTGTCACGAGCATGCACTACAATAGTTAACGGAACAGACCCTGTCCTTTTGGAACTAAATTGGGAAGATGGACCACTTACAATTAAAAGTAAGAGATACATAGGTAGCCAGACTCTTCAATGTCACGGTTCCCAAAGCATGGCTCCTGAGTCAGCAGCATATGCACCACTGATGCAAATATTAGAGAGGCTGGAGGTTGGGCCCAGCAACCTGCAGTTTAACAAGCTCTTCAAGTGATCTCGCCACACATGAAAGGTATGAGAAGCGCTGCCTTAGCAGAAGCACCCTCGATGACCTGAACACACCTGCAGACCAGGACACAGGCACCAGTGTAGCCTCAGGGCCCTGGGCCTGTGCAGGAGGACTCTGGCCTCTGTGGGATGCCTGGCCATTCCAGAAGGTAGATCTATGTGCCCAAAGTACTTGTGATTGTGGATCATGGCCACTGATAAAGAACAGAACTCTTATCTGAGGAATGCCGGTCCTTTTAAATTATCAGGCCCAGAGAGACATTAAAATGAGACAGCAATCACACCCTACTCCGCACTTTGAGCTGTGTACTCATCTCTTGAAACTGCTTGCTATTGCCACAAGTAGCTATAAATTAACCTAATAATGCTGCACTGGACACTATAACCCACACCCTAGGGCCTGACAATGTATAGCCAATCACTAATCAATGTTATTTCTATAACCCAATGAGAATTCCAGACAAACGACTTTGTATCAGCCCTCTCCCTGTGCCCCCGTTTTGCCTTTAAAAATCCACTTGTAACTGCTGCTGATCGGAGTGTATATTCAGGGCAACTTGAATCTCTGCTCCTAGGTTGCAGTCCTCAAGCTTGGCCCAAACAAACTCTCTACTTATATTAATTTTGCCACAGCTTCTTCCTTAAAAGATGGACACCATGAATAAGCTGGTCACTAACTTTAGGCAGATAGTGCTGGGTTTGCTGCTGCCTTTGCCATGGACCAGCTGTGTGTTGCTGTTGGTAAATCATCAAAGATTTCCACAGTGGGGGTGGGGAGAGGGACCCGCATGTACAGGATGGTCTGCAGGGTTCACAAGGTTTTCAGGAGGTTACCTGGATATCCAGATAATCCTTTTTCTTATAATGAGCAAATCTATAGTTTAAAAGTATCATTACTATTTGTGTAGTTATAATTTAGTTTATTGATGATAATCTTAATCAAAGACTATGTGATTAATTTATTAATTTAATTAAATGTGTTCATTCAGAACACAGCATGCAAATAGTCTCTTCCTCTAAAACAGATGAAGCCCTAAATTCCTTGTGAAGAAGTGGGTGTGGGTGGGAAAAAATTAATATACCACTATATTCTTTCCTTATTTTAGAGTTTAAGTTGTTAAAAAAATTCAAAGAACTCCTGATTTCTTCCTTTTACTTAAAAAGTGTGTGAGCCCCTGCTTTGCTCCCCTCCCTCGTCCCTATGGAGGGCTCTCCTGTCGCTACCACTTTACAGTTAGGTCCCAGGCTACCTCACGAGTGCTGTGCCCTTGCTACTTACTACCAGGTTGACAGAAACCCCAGCTCAGGGCAGGGGCTGGAGACCCTCTGCTCCTCGCAGGAAGGCAGGCATTGATCTGCAAGGCTGAAGGTTTCCACCACGCCTGTCTGTGCCCTGTAGAAAGCGGCTTCCTGGGGACATGTTCTCTGCGTGATGTTCCCTTCCAAGGAGCAGCAGTGAGACTGCAGAAGCCACGAGGAATAGCGCGGATCTGTTCTGAGCGGCATGGTTTCCTCCAGTGGAGCCCAGAGCAGCCGGCCTAGCCTCCTCCACAAACAGCGCGCTTTTCCTTTCCTCAAAACTTTCCGCTCCAGAAAGTTGCCACTGTTCTGCCTCCCCCTTTCCCAAGTCTCTCTGATGTTTTAACCCCAAATGTAAGACACCTCCTCAGGTGCTTTTTGGAGATTTGAGGTAGACTTTAAGCTGGGAGAGAAGCTGCGAAAACCCCTGTGGGAGGCGGAGGCAGGGCCGATGACGCGGGCTGGCGTGAGCCTCCCACCCGGGTGGGCTCAGCCTCCAGGAGCTGGGACAGGCACCTCTGCAGGAAGGAAAGGTTTTGAGAAAGCCCACCCCACCCGAGGTGCTCTCTCCCGTTGTGTGGCTCTGAGACGGAGCAGGGACCCCTCTTAGGGGCCTGCCAGGCCCCCGAGCATGGGAATAAAGGAAAAGCTTAAGTGCCTTCAGTGGAGGTGTTACCTCCCCAGCGGAGGGGCTTGTTTGCTTGGCGGGTATCAGGCCAATAGACACGGCTAAGCAGCTTATAGCAAAGCGTTTGTATCGCTTGGCACAAGTAAAGAGCACACTGGGGACAGTTCCCAAAGCAGTGTGTCCCTGAAGAGGGAGGCTGGGCTGGTTTTATGGTCAGAGGGTAACGAGGTGGGATCTGATAGGATCTTGCGATGGGCTGATGCCAGGAAGCTGCTCTGACTGGATCCTGCCACGGGGCGATGCCAAGCCTCGATCCATGGGATCCTGGATGCCGCCATAGGCGCCCCGTACGAAACTGTCCCGTTCCTTGGTCTGAGCACTCTGGTTCCGCCGACGGTTGCACGCCTGGTTCATCTGGGCATGCTCACGTGCCTTCGACCTGGGGGTCCACGGCAGCTGAAAAACAACTCACAACTGTCTTACGTGGAAGTTGAGCCAGATTGGTCTGGTGCGGTCACAGGAGTTCCGGCACCCGGCAAGCCTGCAAATGGGATGCGAATAACATAGTCCTCCAGCCAAGCCAGAGGCAAGAGGTGTTTTAGTTCCTTATGGAAACTTAACAAATGGTTTTGGGTTGTTTTCAGAAACACCCACCAGATGGGAAGTGTGGGTCGGGGGGAACTGAAGAATTGAACTCTGATTGCTAGTCTTTGTTGTAATTCCCGTGAGGGGCGTGTTTCCCCTAATCCAAGAGTCTCTGAATCCTCCCTTGCTCCCCCACGCCCCACTTCAGGACACCCTGCCTTTTGCGGCCAGGCCAATGTTTAACCTCCACGTGTTGATTTGCAATTCTCCCTGCCTGAAATGTACCCTGACTTTAAAAACCCTGCCTTGACGCCATCGGGCGTCTGGTGTTAGCGTTAGCTGCCTGTACACTTTGCTTGGCGCCCTGCAATAAAACCTGTCCCTGCCGCCGCAGCTCTCCCCATCTGCCCGCCGCTCTGCTGTGCTGAGCCGGCCACCCCAGGGGTTCAGTGACAGCTGTCCCACCCTGTGGCTCCCTTGTTGTTTCTTCGCTCTTCCCTTTTATTCTTTTCTGCTGTGCTACTTCTCGCACATCCACTTCCTCCCAGCTCTGCCCCCCCATCCTTTCCGCCAGCTGCTTAGTCAGTCAGCAACATGGTTATCGAATCCCTGCTGTGCTGAAGGCACTTTGGACAGACAGAAGGGTGATCATAAGAATAATTGCAACACCTCTTTACAGAGGGTGGCGCTTCACTCTCCATGAACTGCGGGAGAAACAAGTACACAAGGTGCGTTCTGATCTGGTCCTCAGAGCCCTCCGTGGCTCGGCGGAGTGTGCTGGCGCCACTCGCGCTGGGGAGGGAAGAGCTGCTCAGGGGCCTCTGGGCTCCTCTCTCCCCCAACCCCGCCTTTCCTTGACGTTCCCAGGGAAGGAACAGTGGTGCAAGGGGTTGGGGCCTGGCTGAGGAGGCAGCAGCTGGGACGAGCTTTACCTACTCATGAGCGCGACCACCATGGCTGTTCTTTAAAATCTCTAGTTTTGCTTTGAAAGTCTTTGAAAACTCCTAACACTGAGGATTTGCCTGGAGTGGTACTTTCCAAACCTCTCTGATCATGAAACTCACTTGGGGTGTTTGGTAGATCCCAAGACTCCAGCCTACATCCCAGACCTCCTGAGTCAGAATCTGGAGTACAGTCTTGTGAGAAGGGAATTTGGGGAAAGGCGGGCTAGTGGCTAAATAATGAATATAAAATCTGTGCTTTTCTAGACTGTCATAAAAGAAAATCTTAATTCTCATAGCTATTGTGCTAAGTACCCAGAGTAGAGAGCTGACTATAAAAACTTGGCCTATTCTATTAAGATTTTAATATGGAAAAAGTGCTAGCAGAAATATCCCTGCAAAAAGCCTTCTTCCCGAGTCATTAGCATCACTTCTCTGGATTCAATTCAGCAGAAAAGAAAACAACATTTCTTTCTAGTGTAACATCCACAATCCTGCGTGTCAGCTGCAAAATAGGTTTTTAGTGGGAGTACCTAGAGCTGTGTAGCTGACAGCCCACTTTCAACACTGTATTCGACTAATAGGGAAAGCAATAGTAAAAGCTTTTCTTGATGTGACTATTACAAGGTTTAAATTAAAGTTTGGCAAATAAAAGTAATTTGATATGACTATGTTTTCAGTGACCTACATTTTTGTCTTCTTGAACAAGTCATAAAGTGCTTGTTCAATTTTGTCTATATAGTTTCAGAGAAAAATTGAAATTGAGCTATATGACTCAAGTTGTTTTTTTTTTTTAATACTTATTTAAGCTTTGAGCCCCGTAGGGGAGAAAAAGTAATATCTTTTCCTCACCCAACAAGACTTATGGCTGACACCCCCATAACAAAAGGCAGATGAACAAGGGAAAAGCTTAACAAATTTTCTTAACCAAAGCTTTACATGACACAGGAGCCTTCAGTAATGTTTATTTCTGAAGGGAAGACTGTGTTACTTTTATGCTAAGTCTGATGAAAGAAGTAGACAATTGTAGAGAAACATGATTGGACAAAAAGGGAGTATAATCTAATGGTAAAAAACTGGGAGGACTCAGCAAGGCCTGTTTGTTCAGATTCTCTTCTGCATCTCTGCATGACATTCCTTCCCCTCTCCCACCCCAGGTGCAGGGCAGGACGCCTGTCCCACAAGCGTCTTCAGCGGAGTAGGGAGGAGCTCAACAGTGACCTTCCTAGGTCTTAAGGCTTGCTCCAGGGGAAGAGAATTCTAGTTTCTATGACCTGATTCAGGGGACAAAGAAGAGAAGGTCAAAGGCTCTTGTTTCTGTGACCCTCTCAGTCTCCTTCAGCTCAAAATACTGAGCGTGCCAGGGCACCACACTCGGGGTATTGTGTTCTGAGCTCCCACAGCCTAGAATTGTCTGATGTCAAAAGCAGCTAATTGCGCATATGATTCTGTCTCCTTGGGACTGCACATGGATTGCTTTAGAGTTATCTACAATTCCTGAGCTAGTGAAGGGTGTATACTCTAAACTCTGGGGCATGACAAAGATGCTTTTTGACCAAACTTTGGTTAGGCTCCCCTGAGCCGCCTTCTCCACCAGGCATCCACCTTGGGCTCCTGTGTTCCTCTTTGCTGAGTCCACTTTTGTCAAAAATCCTGCTACATCAGCCTAGAGGATGATGGGGTTCAGGACACACTACCCCAAAATATGGCACGTTGGCATATTGACTATTTTAAGCTGGAGGAATTTGTGAAACAGCAGGTACAAGAAGGATTTTCTGACCTTCCCCTGAAGCAGATTGTAAGACCCTCATATGAGAGGTGCCCTCCCCTATACCAGGCACCCCATATCAAGAGGAAAGGAACATCCTTATCACCAAAGACAGAGGGACGCTGAAGGGAATATGAATGAACAGGCCTCGCTAAGTTTCCCCCAGTTTACTATACTTAGCTCATACTCTTTGTCCTATCACATTTTTCCATGACTGTCCGCTCTTCACAAACCTAGCATGAAAACACTAAGGTTTAACCATTTCTTTGGACCCTCATTTCCTTACGAAGGTTCCCATGTTGTGTAAAACTTACATTAAATACATTTGTATGGTTTTCTCTTGTTCCTCTGTCTTTTGTCACAGAATCCCCAAGCAAGAGCTCCGAAGGGTAGAAGAAAAGATATTTTTCCTTCCCTGCAGAAGACTCCCCCACCCTTGCTGATCACCCTTTGGCAAGAACTCTCGTACCCTTGATGTTTTCTCTTAGTAATTTTCCATCTACCGACCTCCCCTCGTCCAGCTCTGGTTCTCTTTGGCAGGCAAGCATGGTGAATGTGTGTTACCTTGAGTGTCAAGCTCCCGTGTGTGTGGTGGCCGCCGGGAATGCTATGTTGCGATAGATTCTGAGGCTACATCCCAGCTCAGCGGGAAGGAGGGCGGGGCTGCATTGGTGATGTCTGCTGTGGGTGTGGGCGAGTGGGTGTGTTTGTAGCTTCTTCTCGGGTAGGAGTTTGGGGCTTGATTCACTCCGGTGTCGTTCTTAACAAGGATAATAGCTGGAAGACTGAGAAACCTGAAGAACGGAGTTGTTAGCTGGAGAAATGAAGAAATTAACAGAACTGGCCTAGTGTTTTTCTTTTCTCTTTATATCATGCAGCTGGTGTACTAAGGGATGCAGGAGGTAAAGCGTCTTTGGCCTTAAAAGGCAAAAGGAACCAAACTAGCACCCTGACAAAAAGGGCTCAGGCAAGCCTAGCTAGGTATGGCCTCAACTAAAAGGGCAAAAGTAACCTTGGAGTTTCCCAACTTGGTCCAACTCTTTGGTGCCATTGGGTGACATCGGGGCCCAGGAACTCAGAAGTGCTACAGACTTACTGTGCATCCTCCCCTTGCTTCCCATGGCCTTTCTAACCAGGAAAACCATGTCTATGTAAAAAAATAGTAGAATGAGAATTTAAGTGTAACTCATTCCTATTTGAGCCAGAGCCTGATAACTACCAATCTCTCTAATCAAAGTCTGGATTAGAATACCCAGCCCAGCCTAGAGGCTGAAGTAGCACCTCTTATTCCTGTGGTCACCAGAAAAAGAAGGAAGACAGAGTGGGAACAGGAATGAACACAAAACAGGTCTGTCCTCTCAGTTCAGGCCTAGAAGAGGTGGGACTTAAGATAGAGTAATAGACAGTCCTGCCCCAAGGAGCCTGAGTCAGCCCTGTCTCAGCTTAGTGTCCAGCAGGAAGTGGAGGGGACAGACAGCTATGAACAGAAAGAACAGAAAACGGGAAGCTGAGGCAGGAGGATGCTTGAGCCCAGGAATATGAGGCTGCAGTGAGCTATGGTGACACCACTGCACTCTACCTGGGCAACAGAGTGAGATCCTGTCTAAAAACAAAAACAAAAACAAAACAGAAAAGTTGGAATTTTTGTCTCTCAAACCTACTAGTCAGGAAACATTCAGAGTCAGGTTTTTTTGTTTTTTTTTTAACTGCAACCCTTCCTGTGGCCCAATTTTCTCAGGCAGATATCTCTGAATATGCCTTTCTCATCTCCAGTTGTGAATAGTCAATTAGTTCTCAACTCTCCTTCCCTCTCCCTACTTCATGCCTTGGGGGAACCACCAAATTTTAAATAGTACCCTAATGCTACAGATAGAATACATACCATTGCTTAATACCCTAGCCCATTTTTAGGCCTCAAACAAAATATCAGAATCCCATCAGCCAAAATAGAATTTTAATTCAATTAAAAAGATAGGAGCTCTGTCATTATCAAAGGACAGTCAGTTCTCTTTAGTTTTAAAGGTGTTCTTTGGGTTTGGCACTAATTACTGATAAATAATTATGTTAATTGTTCTTAAACTGAATAAAGTCAATTTTGCTTTTAATGGTATCTAAGTAGGACTGTGTTCATATTAACATTCAACCATCATTTGAAATTTTGAAAGTCATTTTTAAGAAAATTTATAAAATTTAAAATACATTTAAAAATGCATATCTTATATATAGTTCATATTCTACATGGAAATATGAATGTATTTAATTTGGTTTCTATTTAAAGTCCATTTTAATGTTTAATATAGTAAATTTTAATTCAAATTAAAAATATATAATAATTTAATTATTAGGTATTATTATTGTGTTTTTGAAAGACCCAAAGAGAAATTTTGTCTTCTTTTATCTCTCAATTTTGCTTTTGTTAACATTTATCCTTAGTTTGCACAGTATATTAATTTGCTAAATTAATGTTGGTTTTAGGGAATTAATTGTGTCATAAGTTATTTAATGATAGCCAGATAAAAATTTATTTTAAACTAGTATAACTTTACTTGTAAGAAACTGAGCTTGGCTTTCTGAAACATTGCACATGACCACCCCATGGGCTAGGAAGGAAACGTAATACTCTCCAAAAGGACCAGCCCATCCTGGAAGCCAGGAGGTTTGAATTGTTCATCCAGCCCCACGATTAGACAGTTATGTAACTGCATTAACTCACTTAACCTCTGTTGTCTTGGATTCTTAATTTATAAAAGTACAAGATTTAAACTCCTGTCTAATTCTATGGTTCTCTGAATTTCTTTTTGGGATTTGGACTCAGTCATAGGTGAATTTTTACTCCCTCTGCTGGTGGATGAGAGCAAAACAGTAATACATAAGAAAGTGCATTTATTCCATGATGCAAGTATTAATTCATAGAACTATGTGATTTTGGAACTCACTTTATAAAGTGAGCTCAACTAAGCCAAATTATTACCCACCATAAGGAAAGTCGTTAGAATGCTGATTAAAGCACAGGATGTGAAGTCAGAGGGCCTGAGCTGAAACCCCACAGTAGTGCTTGTGGGACCTGGTAAGTTCCTTGACCCCTCTCATCTTCAAGTTCCTCAACCAGAGAGGAAATAGAGAGACTGATAGTACTACTCCACTGATGTGATGTGCTCAGTACAGTGTCGAATATATGGAAAGTGTTCCATAATTGTTAGCCATTATTGCTGATATTTGGCTGGGGTGATATAATTTGAAGACTTTCTTTAGAACTCAGCATCTGTTTTCGTATCTAGAATATATTCCATTTCATAATAACTATAATGCTAAAATACTACATAAAAATGTACTCAGAAATGAAAGAAAATTCAAGAATTTCTTACACATTTCTGAGCAAGTCTCACAACTGAGATTGGAAAGCAGTCCTATAGATGCATTGTTTGTTTGAAGTGGCTTATGTAGACTTGTAGCATGTTTACACTGATACTATCTTTGATAGTCTCCTTAGAATATATAATTAAGATGAACTAAAATTTCTCAATGACTTTTCTTTCTGGTAATAATTGAAGTTTTAATAAGTAGCATCTTACATTAGAAAAGAATATAATTTAAATTTTAATTATATTCATTTTACATATCTTAAAAGATTCTTCAGATGCATAGATTCTAAAAACTGTTGCATTTTTACATAAAGAACTTCAATTATTTAATTCACTATAACTGTAAAACTTTTCAGTTTATTTTTTATTACAGCAGAGTTTTTAACTTTTTCATTATGGAATTTTATACACAGCAGAAGAGAAAATAATCTTGTGTACTCCCATATATCTGAAGGAAACCAGAATATTTCACCCCAAAATATGCCTCTTTGACGTAAATATTTTTGAGCTAGAGACAATTGGAAAGCCGCAGTTACAGAAAAGGGCTGTCTGAGCAGCCCTTTCTTACCTATGGCCATAAACATTCCAGTGAAACGATACAGGGGGCTTCTGCATCCCCTGCAGACAGAGATGTAAATTCTCACTTGCTTATCAGCTCAGGCCTGGCCCGGCAGGGCCAGAGGAATCAGGGAGCAGACTTGATTACCTTCCCATAGTGGGATCTTTCCTCAGTCACTTATTTTGGTTGTCACCACTCTTGTTTCTTGTTTTATCTATTTCTCTCCCCACTCCTTTTCCTACCTCCTAAATTATTTTAAAGCAAATTCCAGATATCATATCATTTCACCAGAAATACTCCAACATATATTCCTAAAGCATAAGTTCTTTTTTTAACACAATATTGTTAATATCTCTAAAATAAACAATAATGTTAATATAATCAAGTATCTGACCAATATGCAAATTTTCTCAAATCTCATACATGTTTGTTTTACATTTGGTCTATTTGCATCAAGGCCCAAACAAGAGCCACAGACGCATTTGCTGGGTAGGTATCAAGTTGCTTTAATCTATAAGTTCCCTCCTTCTTTTATCTTGCCATTTGTTGAATTAACCTAGTGATTTATTCTATAGAATTCCCTAATTGTAGATTTGGCTGATTATATCTCTATAGGGTCATTTTCCTTTATCACCTGTATTTTTTAAAACCCATTATGAGATCTAAGGCCTTGATCAGATTCAGGTTCAATTTTCTTTTTCTTTTTGGTACACATACTTCGTAGGTGGTGGTATCTCTCTCTGGGGTGTTACAATTGTCCAGGTTCTGTTTACTATCTACTTATATTAAGCATATGGTGAGTTGCTGTTCACTCTTAGCCTAACTTATAGCGTGCAGGAAATGAGTTCACTTCCAGTTCTCATAGTATTACATTTAAGGTAGAAAGACATGGTCATTCAAAAAGGTTCTCTAGAATTTTTTTCTTATTAATCTGAATTCTGTTTTTGTAAATTATGATTCAGTCAGTACAGACAAATATCATGTAACCTTTTTACCCCTACAGTTTGAAAAATCTCATTGTTTATTGATGTTTACTTTTGTCCGGAAAAATACCTATATATTCTCAAACATCCTGCCATTTTCTACATCAGGTCCTTATTTTTCCCTGCAAATCTTCACAATCTTATATTATTACCTTAGTTCATGGTACATATCAAAATTATTTATTTAACATATCTGTCTCTAGCCCTGCTGCCTTGTGAGGCCAATCATTGTTGCTGCTAAAGTTGGCTTTGAAAAGATAAAATGATAAGAACAGTAAATATTTCCATTACTCGATTTTATATTGATATGCTCTAAACATTTATTTATATAAGGCACCATATAAAAGGAAACTTGGACATACTTGGCCTGGAGGAAAAGAACACACACCAGAGCTAATTGCACATCTGGAAAAAATCAAGAGGAAGAAGAACAAGGAAGAAGAAGGTATCTCAGGCCATGGGAATAAGAGAACCTGGTGTTAGCTCGATGGTGTTTTTTAGTGTGTAATATCTTGATGAGAACCTTTTTCGTCATGATACATGTTTTACGTGGAAAAAAATTGCAAGGATATTCTGTATGTGTATGCTATAAGACAATTACAAAATCATTTTCAAGTTTATCACCTTTGTCTTATTTCTTTGAAAGACGTTTCAATGTAGTGATGCATTGCTATTCACGAATTTTTATATTTGCTAACTTACATGGACACAGGCACACAACGGTTTCCTTAGAAAGTAGTCTTGGAGACTGAGGTTTGGGTGCAAATTTACCGGGGAATGCTCTTGAGACCAACCACTTCGACGGCGTTCAGGACACACCATCCCAAAATATGGCACCTTGGCACATTGACCCTTCTAAGCTGAAAGAATTTGAGAAACGGCAGGAAGGACTCTTTGACCTGCACCCCCCCTTTCCCTCTGAAACAGGTAATAAGACCCTCGTGTGAGAGGTGCCTGCCCCACACCTGGAGGAGAATATTCTTATCTCCAAAGACAGAGGAACATTGAGGGAAATCTGAACACACAGGCTTAACTACTTCTTTGGGTTTTTATTTCTTTATGAAGCCTTCCATGTCATGTAAAACTCATATTAATTAAATTTCTATGCTTTTCGCTTATTAATCTGTCTTTTGTGACACAAACCCCAACTGAGAACTTAGAAGGATAGACAGAAAGATATTTTTCCTCTCCTACACCTTCAAGAGGCGGAAGGAAGCAGGGTGGGACCCATCAACCTGCGCAGCAGCTGTGGGAATGAGTCCTTGGGGTGAGGAGTGAATCTGGGACACCTTCTTCCACAGTTTTATTGTTACTTTTTAAAGGGAACAGCCTGAACTTCACTAGTTCTAGTCCTTTTATTTATATATTCATGACTAAAATTTCTTTAGAAAGCACACATGTCATGTTTAGGTTATGAACCTGAGATACAGCATACTCTTAATTTGGTAAGGAATAGTAAATTGTATTTACCATGTTGTACTTTGGCCAAAAATAAAACGTGTGGATATGTCTGAGAAAATTAATTTAAGAGTGAGAGTAGAAATCAAAATTGATTTCTGGTTATGTTTCAATTAACCAAAAACTACAGTGAATACATGTCCTCTAGGCCTAGTTTATGAACCAGAACCCCCTCTTTTCATGTGAACCAGAAGAAAAGAGAGACAGCAGAAAAAGAAGCAAGGTGTAATCTGGCCCCCAGGCGCTCTGCACACGGTTTTGGAGGGAGGAGTTTGCCAGAGATAGATTGAGTGACTTACAGACATGACCATCCAAATTCGTGGAGCCCAAGGTAGTAGCAATGCTCTCTTACCTTGTGGATGTGGTCCCCGATATCAACTGGCTGTTATCTCCAAACTTGATTTCTCCTAGTTTTTTTCTTTTTTTTCTTTAACAGAAGAGACCACTGTTCTTGTTTCTTATTCTTTTTTGTAGGAGGGGTGGTTGAACTCTGAACCTGTGTGAACTTTTCAAATATTTGTAAGATACACTGATAGTCACAATGTGAAGATGAATTACTTTTTAAAAAATCATCTTGTTTCACTTAAATTCTATTTTAATGATGACTTTTGTTTGTAGATCTCTAAAAATGCACTTAGACTCATCAACATGTCTATTTTGAGCATTATGTAAAGTCATTTGCCATTTTATCTCTCTTCATAGTTTTTGGTGAGCTCTTTAGACTTGAAATCGGGACATATAAAACACACAGAAATAGAAATAACTTGATTTTTATGTGTTATAATATATTTTCAACCTGTTAGGTAGACAGTGAGGGATCTCCAGCCCTCCTGGGGACAAAGGGAGTGCCCCGAGCAATTGCCACACCTGGGGGAAGAGGGAACACCCTACGAATCTGCCAGTCAGAATTTAGCAACACCAACTGCAAGAGAATGCAGAGGATTCCTTAGCTTGCAGGCCAAGCAGCACAGGCACAATAGGGTCTGGAAGGTGACCTAGAACAACATAAAGCTAATTATCATGTCATTAGCTTAAATTAACTTTGTGGTTCACCCTCCCCCATGGGCTTTCAGAGATGCTCATGGGAGATCTGCGTGCGCAGTAAGACTCAGGTCCTATAATTCCTGTCCATGAAAGTGATTCAATAGTGACATTTGAACCACAGGGAAGTCCCAGCCAAAGCAATATAAAACAGGAGCCCAGACTATAATCGGGGCCTTCCTGTTACCACAGGGCAGTCCGTTCGTTGTTTGTGGCAAACGTATTTTACTGTACTCAATAAATTTTACCTCGTGCTTGCCTTATTTTGGTGTCTCTGGTCATTCTTCGGCCAAGCACACAAAGAACAGACATCTATGACCCAACAAAGCTACGAATGCAAATGTAGAAAATTTGGCCCCTTGAATTTACTTGATGAAGACTTATTAAAGACTTCCTCTATAGATAGATCCTAATGAAAAAGAATCCCAAAGCATTGAAATGGAATTAGATTTTAAATGCTGTATGAATATGTTCCAATTTTGTTTTTTATCAGAACTGACTCTACCATTAAAGAATGTCCTCTGAACTAATTAACATGCTTCTATGGTTCATCTCTCAACAAAATAACTAACTTTTAACAGTTATTTTGGACCCTGAAGCCACACTTTCCCCCATTCTCCATGCATAAGAATCTTGGCATATTGAGAATCTGTAATAAATATTTTGGAAGGAATGACTTTCCAATGATGTTCTGCCAGACTTAATGTGGTAAAGAAAAAATTCTATCATGTATATGCTCTCTGATGTCTTGCTGAAAAACTGAAATTCTAGGACAGGTAGAGGTTAATTATTTCCACTCAAGCTTATAAATAGAAACTGAGTTAGAGTTATTAGTAACTGGCAATCATTAAGGAGTGTTAATTAAGGTGATTCATTTTTACCAAATGAATACATGTCCTTAACTGGGCATCAGTGAGCCCCATGGTTGACTGCATAGAATATCAGTGGTGCCAAGACAAGGCTACCCAATAACATTTGAAATTCCATAACCTGATTGTCTTTCATTCCATAATTAGAGAAAAGGTTTTGTAACAGAGTAGTCACCCCTCCTCCCATAGACATGGAAAGGTAATATTGACAGGGGGGAATATGTAACAGAAGAAATGGCTTGAAAAATGGAAAACTGTTTTATGTCCTTTAAAACATCATCCACTCCTTTTGGAGAACTAGGACCTGCATCCGGGCCTCAGGCCAGCGGTTGGGAGGGGCAGGGGAGTATCTTTTGTTCTTTGTGTCACAGGAGATGGCTCAAGGGAATTGTCTGAGTGGAGTTAACCAAATATGAGATTAATCCGGGGGCGGAGGTCACCAGATTGTTTTAGCCAAAGATGGGATTGGTCAGAACCTTTAAAAGCTCTGTACTTCTGCTCAGAAGCAGGACCTTGGTGCTTTGAGACAGGAGTCTGCCAACCTCCTCTCTGCCGGCAAATTAATAAACTCCTCTTTCCTTCTCCTCAAACCACTTGTCCTCGTTCTTCTGATGCAGCCTTCGGGGCAAGTGCCGAACTTTTGGTAACAGTTGGCCATGAGAAATCCCTGGAAGAGGACAGCACATAAATACAGACTCACAATAGGGAATGAATGACTGTTGTCAAATAAGGAACCCAGAGCAGATCCTGGTGGTCAAGAGAAGTCTCCCAAAGGGATGTGGGGTCCTGAAGGGAGGATGGAGAAGGTTTCCAGGGTATGCCACCCCAAAATAGCCTTCTTTGGCATATAGGTTATTTTGACCTAAAGGTAACTGAGAACCCTAGAGGCAGGCAGAGCTCTTTACCTTCCCCTAACTGTCTACAAAATAGAGTATAAACTTCTCCTCTTATAAAGGAAATTTACACTTACAAAGGTAGTTTCTATCTGTGAAGGTGACTCTGAGTCTGGAGGATAGCGACCCCTAGACACAACTCCTACCGCCTGAGAGGCTTATCTGCAGAAGACGACAGCCGACAGCCGTATTTCCCATGCCTTTGTCGCCCTCCCACCACTCCAAACCCCCCACCCAGAAGCCCAAACCCCTTTTCCTTTTGTGAGGGAAAAACAGAAATTCACTAAAAACCTTTTACCCTGAAATGGACAGGCTGTAACTCTATGAATGTTAATTGCTCATCTGCTTCTGTAAGACTGCTTGTCGCCACCCCCACAGGAATGTTTGTGAAACTGATGTTATAAAGAAAGAAATTGAAATTGACTAACGCCTGCAGCTCATGCTCCTGTAAACAGCTCCCCTTGCAGCAGCTACCTTGTAAGTTACAGTAACTTCCCTATGTGTGCACTTCCTGGTATAAGCCGCTCTGTACCACCTCCTTGCTCTTGAAGTATAAAAGACAAGTCCCCCTGACCCCGGGGTGCTCAGAATTTGGCAGAGGATCCACTCTGAGCCCGCCGGCGTTAATAAACCTGATCTCTCTGCATCCTCGTGTACCTCTCGGTGTTTCTTTTGGCAACTTGACTCCGGTTTTTGCCGTTACACTTTGTTTGGCCTAAAACAGAATATAAGCATCAGTCTTCTGGCCACCTCCTGGAGGGTCATTTGTTTGTGAAACTCCTGTGTTTGTATGTACATAATGAAAACTTTGTTTTTCTTTTGCTAATCTTTTATCAGTTGGGTTTTTGGGTCCAGCTAGCGAACCTAGGAGAGTAGAAGAAAAAAATTGTTTTCTCTCCTTCAGTGGAAATCTCCAAGACAAATTTTCCTTTATAATTTTAATTTCTCTAAATTTAGACCCAGGAATTATATAGATAACAGGCAAATATAACCAGCTGTTAACCACATAGAATTATTTTCAATGTCTATCTTGATGAGATTTGGCTTTTAGATAAGTACACCTTTTATTTAATGTCAGGGAGAATTTTATTCAAATATTAATTTGTCAGGGACACTCAGCTGAACATGGTGCCACACAGCAGTGCATCTGTGTTTGAATCATTAGAATCTCTTCTGACACCCTCACAGAAAAATGATGAGGCCAAACACTTGTCAGGAGAGAGATATCACTGCTTTCCTACTGCTTTTTGTAGCTCTAAGACTCCTTGAAACTTGTATTTTGCTTTGGGCAAAAGCCCAAATTCTAACCACCCCTTTGAACTATTTATTACCTCCCCGCATGCCCACATGTGTGTGCAATGCACTCATTAGTAAATTTCTGCTTGCTTTTCTTTTGTTAACGTATCTTTGTCAGTTTAATTTGCAGTCCCCAGCCAATGAAACTAAATGGGTAAGGGACAAAGAATGTTTTTCTCCCCTACAGCTTTATGTTGGCAGCATTGAGAACAGTGTGTAGCACACAACAGGTGCACAGTACATGCTTGCTGCCTGCATGGAGAATGTTTTCCAGAAGTACTGTACTCATTAGAACAAAGTTTTGATTAATTTTTATATCTAAGTCCATAATAAATATCCTTGTTTTGTTTTTTAGTTTCCAAGAAGTCCTTACATAATATAGTATTATATTAAGGACCATATATGAAAATGTACTCCACCAATTCCTTAATCTTTCTAAAGTTGATCACAACCAATTTCTCTTGAAAGAACTACTAGAACAATAAACACCAGATAAAGGCAAAGCTTTCTAGTAGTAGGGAAAAACACTTAGGAGAATAATTCCATGTGCTTTTACTTCCTGTTAATATCTTACTGGCAGCGTAGGGGAGGAAAGACACTTTTCCCCTCTACCCTCCTCTGGCTGGGGCCCTGGAAATTAAACTGACAAAAGATGTATTAACAAGACAAAAATGGTTTAATTACATACTTACACATGGGAATTTCACAAATAACATGAGACTCAGGAAAGTTGCCAGATGATTGAGGTTTACATTCCATTTTAGCCTTAACAAAGGAAGAAGGGTTTAGGGCTTCCTGGCAGGCAGGTGAGGCAAATTATGGGAAGGTGGGGAAGAAAATGCATAGTAAATAAGTGCTGTCTTGTTACAGACAAGGTGATATGAGTTGTCTCAGGTGATGAGAGCTGTGTCTAGGAATAGTTCTCTTTCAGGACAGAAACACCTTTAGAAATGGAAATTTTCTTTATAAATAGAAATTTCTTTTACAAAGGGAGAAATTTCTACTCTATTTTTGGGTAGTTAGGGCAAAGCAAAGAGCTTTTCCTGCCTCTGCTGGTTCTCAGTCAACTTTAGCTCAAAATAATCCATGTGCCAAAGAGGCAAATTTTGGGATGGCATATTCTGACACCCTTCAGCAGCAATGGGGTTAAGACTGTGGCTATTGTTGATAGCTATTTTATTTTTAAGACTATTTTGGGACAACTTTTAAAAAGGGGAGCTGAAAGCATGTTGATCTGTTAGGTAGCTAGTGAGGAACTCCAGCCTCCCGGGCACAAAAGGTGGGTGCCCCGGGCAACTGCTACATCTGGGGGAGGAGGGAACACCCTAGGAATCTTCCAGTCAGAATTTAGCATGCCAGAAGACAACCTAAGGCTGATTCTCATGTCATTCGCTTGAATCTACATTGCAGTTCATCCCCCAATGGGCTTTCAGAGAGGCTCACGGAAGATCCACATGCGCAGTAAGACTCAGGCCATATAACTCCCAGCTGTCCATCAAAGTGTTTCATGGAGACATCCGAACCATGGGGAAGGCCCAATCCAGACACTATAAAACAAGACCCAGACCATAACCAAAGCCTTTTTGGTATGACAAGGGGCCCGTTCATTGTTCTGTGGCGAATGTATCTTGCTCTTGTTTTATAATCCTGTCTTTCTCTCCTCAATAAACCTCATTTTGTGCTTACCTTGCTTTTGGTGCATCTGGTCATTCTTCGGCCAAGAGCACCCCAAGAACCGACATTTCAGACTGCTGACCCGAACAGATGAACAGATAGAGGATGAGTTATCTCAAGGATCTATTTAGGTTCCCTGATGTATTGTGGGACAGTAGAAAAGTGAAATGGGATAAGGGCCGTGCCACTAGGGCGGGCACCCAGGCCACGGACAGCGGCTGCTAATGAGATCAATCTCAGTTTCAGTGTTGCATTATTATATAGATCA
The DNA here is from genome assembly GCA_023783475.1 of Daubentonia madagascariensis. NCBI lineage: Eukaryota > Metazoa > Chordata > Mammalia > Primates > Daubentoniidae > Daubentonia > Daubentonia madagascariensis. Next base: position 3,057,638 of record JAKFHU010000760.1, read on the forward strand.
TTGATGTGTTCCACTTCTTGAAAAAGTACTCAGAGTAATAGCTAAGATATGAATGCTGTCCCCATGCCAATTACTGTGTTCCACAGCATCACATGACCAAAGTATGCACTGGCAGAATCTGGGATGTTAGTGTAACTGGGACCAGCTCAAACTGGGCCTGCTCTGTTGATAACAGAATGTCAAGTGACCCTGTAGGTGTAACAGAGCCCAAAACTGCAAGTCATGTAGCCTATGACTACAATAGGCTACATGTGCAATAGTAAAAGGCTTTGACCTCTAACAATACCCAGAACCAACAATTCCTCCCCTCAGAACCAAGAAGACCAGGACGTGACCAGAACCTGAAGGCCAGACTGTTTCAAAAGCGAGGGGCCCATTGGCCCGGAAGATTAGGGCTAAAATCCACCTCAACATACCTTACTGTAAATGGCCAAATTGGAAGCCCTCCAATCAGACCCTACGGAGCCAACATTCCCAAATGTTTTCCTTTGCCCATAAACTTGCCCCAGACCCCGAATCACGGAGGAAGATTTGAGCCTCCTCTCTCCTTGCTGGCTAGTCTTGCAATAAAGCATTTCTTTTCTCAAACGCTGGTGCCATGGTGTTGGCTTTTGTATGCACTGGGCAGTGAGCCCATTTGCTCGGTAATATTAGCAGGCAACCCTGTTAGCAAATACTTTGTTCTTCTTCACTGGCCCCTGAAGTCCACAGGAAGTGTTTCCCATCACAAGATTGACCTGCTGAATTGAGAATAAAAGCTAGCTTTCTTCTTTAGTAAAGAGTTAGATCTCCAGATCTTGTAGGTAGGGAAAGTGTTCATTCTTCTACTCACTGGTAGAACCTTTGGAAGAAAATGTCTTCTGAAATGGTTTTTATTTGATTCAGCAATTCTTTTTTGGTTTATTAAAATATTTTTATGAAAAATTTAAATCATACAGAGAAAAATATGAAGAACACCCACCCACCTAAGTCATATTATTTTCTGTACCTAAAAGCCATATTACTACCAAATGTTGCAATATAGCTATATTTTGCTTCAGATTCTAATAAATAAAATATTACAGATAAATATGTTGAGAAAAGAAAACTAACTCAGAGAAGTCTGAGCTGTGTGGGGTATGCAGGCCCAGAGAGACGTGAGTGGGCACCTCAGCCGGGCTCTCCCTGCCCAGCCTCCATCTCCCAAGGGCAGTTGTTCAAGGTCATTTTGTTCCCGACTGGCTGCCTCACCCACTTTCTTCATGTTCCTGGAATTTGTGATACAGAGAACAATGTATAGCCCATCAACAGCTTATGTTATTTTAATGTAAATTCTGGGTAAACAACTCAGAAACTGCCTCTTCTTTTCCTTTAAAAATCCACTTGGAAATGCTGCTAATCAGACTGTATATTCAGGACAACTTGAATCTATGCTTGCAGGTTGCAACCCTGTAGCTTGGCCCAAATAAATTCTCTACTTATGTAATTTTGCTTCAGTTTCTTTCTTTTAGGTCAACACAGTCAAGCTCCTTTTTTTAACCCATCCCCAAATCTATTACTTTCCCTTCCACAGGTAATGGTAATTACAGATTGGCAGGTATGCTTCCTATTGTTATTTTTTATCTTTACCATATTTGCATATATCCATAAATAGTATATTTAACATAATTTGGTAGAAACAAAATCATATATCTATCATCCTGTATCTATGTTTTCCTTGAATATTATATTTTTGAAGTAATTTATTTTGACACCTATTACTCTAATTTTACTTAATTGTTGCCTATTAGCCCATCAAAGAACCACTTTGATTGGACAGTTTGGGAGTTGCATGACCTGAGCCTCCCTATGCATGTGGATTCTAGGCCACTTTCTGGACTCTGTGGGACCTATGCGGCTTGACCTGTGGACTAGAGAGTCCTCTGCATTCTTTTGCAGCTGGTGCACTAAGTTATGATTGGCCAATTTGTAGGGCATTTCCTCCTCCCCCAGGTATGCCAGTCACTTAGGAGAGGATTAGGGTGGGGCAGGACCACGATGGGGGCCTGGGGCCCACCCTTGTCCTTCTTCCCAGGTGGGGCAATTGCACCAACGCAAGACACCCACTTTCATCCCTAGGAGACCCGGAATCCCTTGCTAAATATCTAACAGTCTCTCCCCTTATGTTGAATGGGGAGGATTAAGCCCATTATTTACAATTTTGTTTATCCTTACAATATCATTTAACATGTCTCATTGTGCATATGTATAAGATATTGATACAAAATATATGTAAGGACTGATATTGCTCTTTTGTAGAACTTGCACTTTTTTTGGGTTACTTTCATAGACATTGTAAAAATACTTTCCAGAGTAGTTTTCCCACAAGCAATGCTTGAGTATTTCTGCTTTTAAAATCTTCACAATACTTGGTAATATCAAACCTCCTAGTTTTTACAAAGTGGTGAGTGAAAATGTTGTGTCACCTTTCAGTTTAAATTTTTATTTCTCTGATTATTAGTGAAGTTGAGTAGCTCTTCATTGGCCATTTGTGTTTTATTTTCTGTGACTTGACTACTTGTTTTCTTTGAGAACTTTTCTGTTGGGTTGTCTTTTTAGTGAGTGCGTGTGTGTGTGTGTGTGTGTGTGTATTTTTTTAGGGCCAGGATCTTGCAGTTGCCCCGTGCAGTGGCATGATCATAGCTCACTGCAGCCTCCATCTCCTGGTCTCAGGCAATCCTCCCATGTCAGCCTCCCCAGTAGCTAGGTCTATAGTCTCATACCACCACACCCAGCTAATTTTTTTAAAAAGTTTTATGTAGAGACGGGATGTCACTATGTTGCCCAGCTGGTCTTGAATTCCTGGCCTCAAGTGATCCTCTCCCCTCAGCCTCCGAAAGCACTGGGATTACAGGTGTGAGGCACTGCGCCCAGCTATCTTTTTAGTTTATTTTAAAACACTTGCAAATCCCAAACATTATCCTTCTATTAGTTTTATGCTTTGCAAATGTTCTGCTGGTCTGTGGTTTTTCTTTTTAAGTAAAGCTTAAATAATTTTCAAGATAATTTTTATGCTTAATACAAATGTCATAAAAACTTGAGAAAAAGAAAATACATAATATTAAAAATAAATCATAGGCCTTCTCCAAGCTTACTCACGTGGTTGTTAGCAGGCACTGGCCCTCACCTCCAGAGGGCTGCCTCGTGACACGGCTGGTAACATCCCCCATGGCAAGCAAACCAAGAGAGGACGCAAGAGTGCCCGCAATGCAAGCCACGGTCTTCTCATAACGCGCGACTGGGTTGGTATCCTATGACTTCTCCCACACTCTGTCCGTTGGAAGAAGTCAGGGGGTCCAGCCCACCTCCACGGGAGGGGAGTCTACAAGGGCCCCGGCGCTCAAGGCCATCTCAGAAGCTGCTTAGCACGGTACGTTTCTGAGCATTTGCCTGTCTTCAAAGCGTTTTAATCCCTTTCTCACATTTGATTAACAGTTTGGTTGATTAAAAAATTCTAGGTTGCAAATAAATTTTCTTCTTAAATATAAGGGGTTTCTCCAATGTTGTTGAGAAGACAGCTGTGCCCCCAACTCATGGAGTGACTTGCTTTTGCTGTACGGAAGTTTTTAGCAACACCTCTTTACTCTTGCTGTTTTTACAATGATGCCCTTTGCTTTGGGGAAATTTTCTTGGAATTGTTCTTTGGTTATTTTCTTTCCTCCATTTTTTTATTGTCTTCTTTTCAAAATTCCCATTGAAAAGATGTGGGACCTCTTTTCTTTCCATATCATCTCAGTGTACCTTTTTGCTCTTTGTTTTGGTGTCTCTTTCATGCTGGAAGATTTTCCCACGTGCCTGGTGATCCTTGGCTGTCCATTCGTGGTGGAAAACAAGCCGCTGGAAGCTGATCGGATCCTCTGTAGGTGACAGCAGAACCTGAGGGCTTGAGGATTTCACTGGATGGCCACGGTGCAGTGAATTGGCAGCGCCAGAGTTCCAGAAAAACGTGATGCTCAAATTAGGACAATTTTGAGAAGACTGAGTGAAATGACAACTTACGATGATGCGGACGGAGTGTTGAAAACATGCAAGGAATTGGACAGTCCTCTGAGGTTATTACCACTCCGAGGCCCAAAGGCACGGTGGCAAGACATGGTTACCAGACCTTAGAACATGAGAGTCTTGTAAGGAAAACCAGGACCCCTGCTCAGTGGGCTCAGACAGCATAAAGTGATCCTACCTGCAGGGAACCAGGGAACAAATGCTCAAAACACATTCTCCTTCCACCCTTGCATCTACTGCTGGGCTCCCAATAAGAAGCCAGAGGGCAATGGAGCTCATTTCTGCAGTCCTCACAGCTAGGATTCCTGGCACAGAGAACAGGGTGCAGAAGAACAGAGAATGAATCTAGGGGAACATCAGAAATCTGCCAGGCTGACTTTTTCACTGGGGACATTTTAAATGTCATGACATGTATGTCTTTTCTCTTGAGCCTTTTGGTTTCCTAAAGGAGAACCTCCCAATTTCCTGTTGTGGTGGTGGACATGGACTGGGGCTTGGGGAGGGATGAAATGAGCCCAGTGACCTCTATTCTAAGAGCCGAGTCAGGGAAGTGGGCTGGGGGGGCAGTTCTCCCCTGTGCTTCTTATGCAAACTTTACATCTTCCTCGTGTCTCCAGCCCTGCTTCCAGGAATTCACCATGTCCCAATTGTTCGAGTCTTTGTAGGTCTGCCACATGTTGCCTTACTCCTTGTTCCCTCCTTCTTTCAAGCTTAGGTCTCTGCTTTCTTTGCTCTAATAAATCCATCTACTTTCCAGCTTCAAAAATGTTGTTAACGTCTGTCACTATGCCTTTTAAAAAATTATTTTTCCATCATTTTAGTGAGCAGAGAATACAAAGGAAGATATGTATTAAATTTACCTAATTTAACTAGAAGTACTAGTTTATTGAGTTTAAAAAAAAAAACCCATAAGCAATATTTTCATTTCCAAGAGTTCTAATTGAGTCTTTTTCTTATTCATAAATCATGCTTCTTGATTCATAATTTCTTGTTCTTTTAAAAAATAATTTACATGTTGAATATCCTCATGTACTTTTATTAAAGTGTTTTCCTTTTTGCTTTATTTCATTTAGTATGGGATGTGTTCTTTTTCCAATTGTGACAGTTTTTTCTGACATCATCATTGTTTGTTTTCCACATGTTTTGGAATTTTGGTTTGGAATTTGGTTTTGGAATTATCATTTTGAGCAGAATAATTCTCTTCCTCTTCTGTCTTCTGCTTGGAGTTTTCCTGTAACCCCTTGTGCTCCCCACGGCCCAACTCAAGAACCAGGCCATCCATCCCTGGTGGCCCAGGATGGCTGCCCCACTGCCAGGGGGAGATATTGCTGGTGAAGCTGTGTGTGAGTGCCCACTTCCTACCTGTGCAGCTTTATGCAAGTCCCTATGTGCTGAGGCAGCAGCTTTTATCAAGCTGTTGTGTGGAGCTGGGAGGCTTGCACGGGGCCAGGTGTTACCAAGCATTCAATGGGCTCTCTGCCCAATTTGCATAGAAGCCAATAGCATGGCACCACCTTTCGAGAAAAGAAAAGCTTTATTGCTTGTTGACCGGTGAGGAGACAAGAGAAAATGCTCTAATCTGCCCCTCTGAGCTGCGACTGCATTGGTTTTATAAGCGCAGAGTAACAAGGTGTGATATGATTGGGTCTTGCAACGCGGCAATGCTGAGAGGCATGATCTGGTTGGATGCCAGCACTGGACCCCGCCATTCGGGGGGCGATTCTTAATTCAGGCCCCACTCCTCAGTCTGAGCACTCCAGTTCCACCAGCGGGTGCACACTTGCTTCATCTGGGTGTGCTCAGGTGGTGTGACCTTTAACCTTGGGGTCCATGGCAACTGAAAAACAGCTCACAACTTAGTTACATGAAAGTGGAGCCAGATTTGGGTGGTGCGGTCATGCAGGTTTTCAGTAAGCCTGGCTCCTGGCTCCTCCACAAGAATAAAACTGTGTGTTTCTGTCTGTTTCTGGGCCCAGTAGCAGGCTTGCAACTGTTGTCCACTTACTGCTTTTTGTTTCTGTTTTCTCTCTCTTTTTTCAGAGACAAGGGGGCTAAAGGGATGAATTTACACATCTGTTCTTGATGAGAATTTCAGGACTAATTTTAATGGTGAACTACTTTAATGCATCGGTTATTCCACGTGTTTTGTAATAATCCCCCCACCAGTGGTGTGTAATGTGTGAGAGGCAGAATGAAGCCGAGGATGCAATGGCCAGGGACAGTGGTACAGACCACTGGGGGGCAGGAATCCTGAAAGTGATCACGGCAAGTCTCTTTTTGGAGGCGACTTTTAAATCAAGACTTGAAGAAAGAGAAGGAGCCTGCCATATGAAGATCGTACGGAACTGGGTTCCAGGTAGAGGGAAAAACATCCCAAGGGATGTCAGGAAAGTGAGTAAACCCAAGGACTGAGGGGAGCCGGAGCAGCCAGAATGTAGCAGGAGAGCAAAGTGCTACAAAGTGAGGCTGGGGGGGGCAGGACCCACGTCACCCAGGGTGTTGTCGCCCATGACAAGCCGCGGCTTCATTTTTAATCAATGTGCAGTGTGAAGACATTGAAGTGCTTTCTTTAGGCACAGAATGAGGCAAGGAGGGAGAAAGTTAGAAGGATGCTGTCACGCGTCAGGGAGAGGTGGTAGTGATTTGGCCGAGGGCAGTGTCTGTGAACATAGGGAAAGGCAGGCGTGTTAAAACTGCACATGTGAGTTAATCTGAAGGGTTAGTGAGGAATGTTGTGGTGGGGAGAAGGAGAAGCAGCGGTTGGCTAATCCACAGGTAGTTTATGCAACTGGGAGCTGGTGGTGAAAAGTACTGAGACTGGGAAGACTGGAGGAGGGGAGACAGGGGACAAAGAGGGGTCAGTGTTGGTTTTGGAAACATAAAGTCTAATTCTTTCATTGGGCATTCCGGACGTCTGTAGTCTGTTCCTTACTTTGCCTGCCACCCACATTTCGTTACTAAATTCCTAAATGTGTCATTCACAACAAACAAATTGTCCCTAAATATAGTATGCACTTTTTTTTCAGTTCAGTTTGGTCCTAGGTTTATTTGTTTCGTAAATGTTAATTTCTTTATTGAAAATATATACATACCAATGCTGAAAAATTTAAAGAGCACATAAAGGTTTATACCAAACAATTATACTTGGTCTGAGGTCCCATAATTGTTCCCACCATTGATAAACACTATTACTACTAATTCCTTATATGTCTTTCCAGAAATATTCTGTGTGTATAAAAATATACAAGAATAGAGAGAATGTTTCTTTAACTTTTTACAAATCACAAATAGGATAACATAATTCTGATACTATTCTATAGCTTTCTTCTATTTTTAAGCTTTTAAAACAGAAATATCCAACAATAGATGAATGGATCAAGAAAATGTGGTACATATACATGATGGAATACTATTCAGCCACAAAGAAGAATGAAATCCTGTCGTTTGTGGTAACATGATGGAACTGGAGGACTTTATGTTCAGTGAAATAAGAAAGACACAGAAAGTTGAGCACTGCATGTTCTCACTCATGGAGAAGCTAAAAAAAAGAGCTGATTTTGTAGAAGTAAAAAGTAGGACAGAGGATACTAGCGGCTGGCAGGTGTAGAGGGAAGAGGAGGATAAGCAGACATTTGTTAAGGGACACAAAATTACAGCTAGATAGGAAGAGTAAATCCTAGAATTTCATACCATTGTAGGATGACTATAGTTAACAACTATATATTATATAATTTCAAATAACTAGAAGGAGGATAGTAAATGTTCCCAACACAAAGAAATGATAAATGTTTGAGACGACGGATCAGCTAATTACCCTGATCTGATCACTGTACATTGTATGTATTGAAACATTACTATGCACCCCATGAATATGTACACTTATTATTTGTTAATTAAAAATTAAATAAATAAAACCTAGAAGTATATAAGACTGCCTATATTAAAGTAATGTAAAGCCATAAGGCAAGAACTATGGTAAAGGTCTGATTTCTACAGAAGTATAGACATAGCTAAAACTTAAGCAGCAATTGTTCCCTAGCTTGTGTTCCTATAATTGCTTACAGCTTAGGAGTCATGTATCCTTGACTGGCATAAGATATGTGACTTTCCCAATCCTTCTATAGATAACATCGCTGTTATAAGACCTAAGGCTGGTCTTTGAGATACTTTCCAGACTCTGCATTCGGGGAGACCAACTAACACCAACCAGACCAGTGGCCATGTATGGGAACTGACTCAATAGGTCTTGTGACCCTCTACCCAGGAACTGTCTCAGCACAAGAAGACAATTTCTGCTTCCCAACCCTATGAGTTTATCCCTAGACAATCAGCAGACCCAATTCCTTAGCCCTTTGTCCACCAAACTACCTTTAAAAACCTTAGTCCCCAAATTCTTGGGGAGATGGATTTGAGAAATTTCCTCCTGTCTCCTCACTTGGCATCTTGTGATAGCAAACGCTTTCTCTGCTGCAACCCTTGCTGTCTCAATGTATCAGCTTCCTCCTGGGCAGTGGTCAAAGAACCTGACTGGGCAGTAACATGTACAGATTATAAATGCACATTTCTGTGAGTTGTTACAATGTAAACACATCAGTGTAACTACCTCCTAGGCCAAGAAATAGAACAATTACAGCACCCTCATGTCTCTTCCAAATGTATTCCCTCCTTCCTGTACCAAAGCAACCACTCTGGTGAAGTGGTTCTAAAACCATATATTAGTTTGGGGGTTCACCACAAACAAGGAATCACGCCATGAAGGAAAGGAATAGCCACCTATAAAGGGTAACTTGAGCCTGCCTACTTGAGAGACCTTCTCAGTGCTGCTGGCCGGTGAGTTCTCCAGCTTACTCTGCTCCAGGGAGCAGGTTAGTGATGAATCAGGTGGTTACAGAGCCATCTCGTCACATCCATCTGTTTGCAACTTGAAAAGAAGCCCCAGAGATCAGGGACTCTGGCTCTCTGGCAGAAAGAGGCCGCACCCCTCGGTGCCTGGGGCAAATTGCAGAGCAGCTGGGTAGCTAGCTGTGGGGGGTGCCGCTCCTACTAGACCATAGCCCCTGAGGCCAGGCCTAGCTCGGGGGAGCAGGGACAGGGATGCAGCGCTAAATACTAAGAAATACTCTGGGAAAACAAACATTCATCTGGTTAGTGTGACTAATGTTGATGTAATTTATACTTTTCTGTAATAAATTTCTTTATCATCTTGTCCACTTACCATCTCTGCAAGGATAAGTTAAAAGCTCCTTTTCTGTTCCTTTTTTTATTTGTTTGTTTCTTACCATTAAAGACTTTCTAGAAGGAAGAGTGACGGGGATGGAGTCACAGAAAAGTGATAATGGAACTGTGTGAGTTGTTAATCATACAATTGAACAATCATATTGAATTATTAATCTTTATCTTTTCTGATTGGCTGAGAATTTCTTTTTCAATTTTGCTATTTTCCCCCTGGGCACATTGGCCTAGCTGAGACCAAAGAAGCTTTTAAAATCAAAGGTGGCAGTTTTTGTAAATGGTGAAACTACTGGGGATTAAATCCTTTGGGCTTCCAGGCCTCAAAGACTAAATTTATGAAACAAACACCAAGATTTTAACAAGGGTGAAAGCTAGATAATGCCTTTTGGCTTGGCCTAGAAGATTAAACCCAAGCTAAGTTTATTGGATATAACATTTTGGGGAAACATTTCTTCTAATCCTGTGCATTCTGATGTGTTGAGGGGAAGTAGCCCTTTGGAAATCCTGGCTGGAACTGCCATAATCTTGTGAAACAATCTGTGACACCAAAAACGAAAGGCCAATCTGAATATGTTTTCCCCCATTGACCTAACTGTGCCTGAGATGTTAAAGAAATGTAAAATCTTAATAATTTAAGACTATTTCCTGAAGGGCTAGGATATTAGCAGAAATGAGTTTTTATAGGATTAAACCCTATAATTAAAAGGATTTAACTGCTCCTTTTATACCTAAAAGTAGGCAGAGTCTTGAGAGAACAGGAGGGAGTAATCGCCTTTATAGAAGGCACAGATTTTAAAGCTGGCATGTCTGTAAGTAGTGAGATGGCAGAAGTTTTGTGGAAGAGTGATACAAAGGTGTCTGGAGTTTATGGGAAATTTAGCAAGTCTGATTTTAAATGGTGGGGTTTAGATATATAGTGTTATGCCAAAAGATTGGCTTTCAGGTCTAACCTTTCTTGGCCAACATGGGTATATCAAAAGAACAAATGTAACAGATTAATAAAATGAATTAGAAAAGAAGCACAAAAAAAAATAGAAAGAAATGTGCTGGCGAAGAGGGTTAAAAATATGTAATTGAAAATCCAACCTGGCTTCGAGCTTCCTCACAAAAAGCTAATCCTTCGTAATTCAGCAAATTGAAGAATGACTGAAGATACACACACTTTTAGCTATATACCAACTGTGCCTCCAAACCAAATTCTCCCAGAACAAGCAACTGCAACTGGAGTTACCTTCTGGAAGAATCTCTTTTGTTGCATAGTTAAGAATAGAATATTTAGAGTGCAATTTGTGTGTTCTTTGCTTTCATGCAGATGAATTCTTGGAATGTTTAAATATGCTTACAAACATTTGTCCCGCAAAGCAGCCATTCCTGGCTGTCCCATCAGTTTACTCAGCATTTCTTCATCAAAAGAATTCAAAGGAAATACCAGTTTTGTCTTGAACTTAAATAACCTTCAATCACAAAGTAAGAGTACTCAAAATTATTAAATTGTGAATGGCATTTAGTGGTTTGACTATGGCTCATACCTTGGGACCTATTTGGATTTATCTTTCTAAAATATGTTAATTTCCCCTGTGGTTTTTTCTGCAAATGTCAAGTGAGTTTATCCAATTTTATTTCTCACCAAGTTTACTTTTTTTTTCTGCTTAATGACCTAACTGTTTTAGTATTTCATAAGTGTCGTTGGATTAATTGCACTAGTCACGTGACTATGTGGACTATGAATTTAAGGAGTTCACGGCAGGACAGAGAAGCACGTGCTTTATTATAATGGCTTTAGATGTAACTAAATGTAATTGGAACTAGATAAACACATTAGAAAAAAATCAGAGAAAGCTATGTGGCAGTTATTCCACTAGACCCAAGGCATCTTTTCATCTTCAAAATTGCCTGGAATTAAAGCAAGGATTTTAATAGGTTGCCTGATTTATTAATTTATTAATTTATTTGGTCAAGCAGTAAAAAAGACCCAAGAAAAACATTTTCCTCTGAAATGGAGAAAAAGAGAGTAAAGGGGTATGGTACTTAAATTCTGGTACGTGCTTTTACCTTTTTCACAATAGTATGTAACCCAGCAGTTCTCAAACTTTAATGTGCATAGAAATCAACTAGGGAGCTTATGTGATGCAGACAACAGAGTCCTGTTTTCAAGAGTTTGATTCAGTAGGCACGGGCAGGATTCAGAAATTTGAATTTTTAAAAAGCACCGCAATTCTTTTTTTTCTTTTTTTTCAATGTTATCGGTTTATGTAACACCCCAATTCTTTATGCAAGCAGTCGTTGCACTGCACCTTGAGAAGCACTGACTATAATGCTAATCGCCTGTTATTACGCTTGCCTGTTGTTTCAGAGAATATTACTAAACAAGGCTGACTGTGGCTATATAAGAGATGACTGAGATACTGTTGTAAGAAAATGTTGAGAAAACTTTAGATTCTTACATACATGCTTTTACTTAATAACTCCACAAAATTATGAGGAAAGCATTCTTTCATTTATGTTCAACTACGAGGGTTCTGGGAATTTTTTTTGCCATTTTTATAATGGCATATTGGGTTTCTTTCTTTCTTTTTTTTAGTGACAGGGTCTCGCCCTGTTGCCCAGGCTGGAGTGCAGTGGTGCAATCATAGCTCACTGCAGCCTTGGACTCCTGGGCTCAAGCGATCTTCCTGCCTCAGTCGCCCAAGTAGCTGGGACTATAGGTGCGCATCACCAGGCCCAGCTAATTTTTCTACTTTTTGTAGAGATGGGGTCTCACTATGTTGCTCAGGCTGGTCTCAAACTTCTGGTCTGAAGTGATCCTCCTGCCTTGGCCTCCCCAAGAGCTGGGATTACAGGCATGAACCACCCTGCCTGGCTCCTATTGGGTTTCTTAACTAGACTTTACACACACACATGCACACACACGCACACACATACACATAAACATATAAATATAACATTAATTATTATTAACAATTATTTTTTTCTATTGTTTTCCAAGTGGGCCTTTCAGCAGTCAGGGAATGTTTCGTCAATATTCAACCATCAATACTGAAAAAGACAACCAGAAGACCACAGGGGAAATTAAATTTATTCAGAAAAAAGGTGACAAGCACACCAAAGAATTTTGTCATTGTGTACATGTGTGTGTAATTCTTTACACAGGCAAGAATCATACCCATCCTATATCTACACAGCACCTTAAGTACAGCAGTGACTACGTAGTCAACGTTGCTTGATACCAAAAGGTGCAAAACTGAGTTTGGATAGTAATATATTTATGTAGTATAATAGAGGAGTTAAAAAATGAAATTAGTTTTGATTGCATTTCCTCTTCAATTGGAATATTAGCCAAGTAAAGCTATATGAAAAAATTTGCTGTCAAATAGAAATTTCTAAAGAAAACAAGGACTCTGGCCAGAGTCATCACTCCCAATTTCTAATAAAATACCTATAAAACCCAGACCTATAAGAGAACATCTGCAGTGACAGAGAAAACTAATTAATACCAAAGGCAATCCAGTGAGACCAGATTCAGAGACCCAGTTACTGCCTTGCTCTGTTCACAGCTGCCAGGCAGGGACAAGAATGTCATACTCAGCCAAGTGGTTGTTCAGTGAAAGTCATTGTAGATCATCCATGTGATCTTTCTTAAGAAACTACACAAACACAAGGCTCTGATAAAAAGAATCAGAATTAAGGACTCAAGAATGAAACATTGCACAGGTAAGAAAAGGATTGGGTTAGGACTGAAAGTGGGTGAACCTATCAAAGCATCACCCCACCAAAACCCATCAAAAACAAACATGTTTCTAAAAATAATGAAAAGGACCAAAAATTGTAAGATAGAAATATGATTAAAAATAGTAAGTAGGTCTTTAACAGAATACTAAAATTAAAAATACACCATCATTCTGGGTTCAATTCCAGGGGTGAAAGTATGGTTTGCTGTTAGGAAATCTATTAATAAAATGTTTCACTTGACTAGGTAAGTTAAATAAAATCATGTGAATCTCTCAACCAATTATTAATATTATTTGATAGGATTTAAGATCATTCCTGATATAACTCTCTAAAAATTAGGAAATAAGTTTGTTTGGTTTCTCAACAACCATGTGGAAAACCAAGAAAATAATTAGAAATCTTATGGTTCTTGAAAACAAAATCTTTTTAGCTACCCTAAAATGTGGGTGCTGTGGGGGTAGGGACCTTGTCTATCTTATTCTTCACTTTATCCCTGACCCCTTCAAGGGGCCCAGTACAGAGGTAGGGTCCAATAAATATTAGGTGAATGAATTAGTGAACAAATGAAACTTAAGAGGCTGAGCTGGAAACTCTAAATTAGGAATATTTTTGAAGGTCTGCTAAGATAATTATTTACCTGACTTAAATAATCAGACATAAAGGGTTATGGATCTTCCTAAATAGTAAGAGGAATCCTGACCTGAATAACAGGCCATTTATTTTCTTAGCAACTACTATTGTAAACTGTTTTTACACAAATTTGGTTGTTCACAATTGCAGGATTCTTTTTGGTAAATATTTATCACTTCCTACATTTAAAGGTAGACAAGTATTTCTATTTTATAACCTTGCTACCATGTAATATGTTAGGATAAGAATAAATATTAGGAATTCTGCCATTCATATGAACATTTATTAACCAACAGACATGAAACAGTCCTACAATCTATGCTGTGTGCTTCCATACAGTCCCTCTTGCACGAAAAGATCACTTGAGGCAAATGTGACAACATTACAGAGGCTGTGTGTAAATTAAAACTAACTAGAACAAGCCTACGCATTACATTCTGAAGTATTTTAAAAATCATCATAGACTCTATAATACCTGGAAAATGCATTTAAATAATTTATTTGTAAATATGCTGAATGAGTATTTTAGTGCCTTTGCTCACACTGTCTTACTATTCTCCCCCCTTCTCTACCATCCTGCTCACCCTCAAGGTACAGTTTAAATTCATCTTCCTACCTGGAGTCTTCCTAGATCACCCTGGTTAGAACTCATTGCTCCTTCCTCATATTTGTATTTTTATTATTGCTTTATTTGAAATAGCATTATAGCAAATTACTTTCCTATCAGGTGAGTCAGGGAGTGTATTTTATTTTACTAAATCCAAAAACAATATCTCAATAACTGTTGTCGCAAAGGTAATTTTCGTGCATGGTGATAGAGAGGGAAGCATTTATACCTCAGTTGGGCTTTGAAGTACATGTTGGACTTTCTCAAGAAGTTGTTGATGAACTGCTATTACAAAGGGTCCTTATACTACAAAACAATTGAGGACCACACTACTCCAGAAAAGCAAATTCACCCCCACTGCTCATCTTGCCATGTCCTACAGTAAACTTCCACAGAGCGGAATGTCCCTCAAGAGCTTGTGAAACGAGAGAAACTGCAGTATCCTATGCTGTGTACCTCATCCCTTCTAGAAGGCTTAGTTCAAGTCTTGTCTTTGCCACTTTCTGACCAGTTTAGGTTTTTTCATTTATAAAATGAGAATCATACCACATATTCTTGTTATGAGGATTAAATCACATTATAAGTAAAAGTAAGTTTTAGACTGCAAAGCACTCCATAAACATAGTTAACTATCATAAAAGTCATGGGGATAATTCGATCTCTAACCCAAGAACTGGGGAGAAGACAGTGTCTGTTGACTATTTCCCTATCACTTTACTCATTAACTTCGACACTTTGGGGCAATGCTACCTATTGTATAAGTATTTCATTTTAATATTCCTGTCTACATTTCTAGAGTTCCATTTTGTTTTTATTTCACAAACTTTCTTACAACTTAAAAGTCTTTGCTGCTTTCTTAGCTTAGCCTTTTGTTCCTTTGGTACTTTTTTCCTTCCTATTGTTTAGAATAGCTGGCCTGAATTCAGTCTAAAAGATCTCCAGGAATAATGGCTGGGCAGATTGCTATGTACATACAGTTCATTAGGGTTTTTGTGTTTAATGTATTGGACCCAGCCAACTGTGTTAAGATTTCAGCTTTATTTCCCTGCTACAAAAGGGCACGATGTTGATATTTTTAAACTTTATTTTTATGACCAAGTCAAAGTAACGAAGGTTTACTGAACACTGAACACTGAACACTGAAACTAGGTACAAACACTAGAAAAGTTTCTTTTCAAAAAAAATGTGTCAAGTTTGTGTATGACATTAGGAGATACAACAACTATGGGTAGAGAGATTATCTGACTCATTAGTGTGACATATCAGTCTCCAGAAGTGGCCCAATGTTCTTTCCCTACTCTGTGTCATTCCACTTGCCCAGAGGGAGCTTCTGACATGTTCAGGGTGGTGGCTCACTGTCCTCAGGAAGATTGGTCCTCCCTTTGCTCTCTCAGAGACCACGCAATGTCCTATGTACACTCCTCCACTTGCTCAAGTCAGGTATATTCTCTAAGACCAGGTATCAACAATACTCTCCCTACAAAGATGTTATTAAATAAGCGAGTCTAGATGAACTCTCCTCTTTCCCTGAATTAACTGATTTATTTGCTATTAATTCAATACTGTATGATGATGTCTTAAATAGCTCCCTCTCCTAGACTTCAAATATTGGAGGACAGAGACCATTTGGCATCTAATAAATAATTGTTAAATAAATGAATGAGTTGTTGATCTATATGTTATTAATAGAAATTGATAACGTCTTTTACATCTGTTTACAGTTGACATATAGCAATAGGGGAGAGGTGTAAAAAAGCTAACTAGCAATCATTTCATTGGGATTTGAACAATTACATTAACACTAAAGACACAGTATAACTTTTCTAAGTGCAGCTTCTAAGTAGCTGGAGTTTCTACAGGACTCTGGAAATGATGCAAGGGGTGTCTTACTTCCCTCTGCTCTCAGCAGACCCGCCTTTTAGCCTTGACTGAAATATGCAGATTGGATTCTCTGCAGAAACTGACTCAGCACTCCAGGGAGGTAAGAACTCTCATAACTAATAAATGTTAAAATAAGAAGGGATTTTAGAGTTTCTTATTCTAACTTCCTCATTTTAAAATAAGAAAACAAGAGCCTAGGGAGGTGAAGCAATTTTTGTATGGCAACGCAGACGTAAAAGGTGAACATGGCTTTTTGATTCTGAATCCACTGCCTTTTTGTGGAATAGTTTCTGGACTAATTTGAGTAATTTATATACAGCCTATTCCAACTCCCTCTGGCCAGTGTGCACATTTGTTACAGATGACATTTTTTAAATAACAAGAAAAGAAAAAGACAATTGTTCCAAGTGTTGGCCTTTGGACAAAAGGGGGAGAAGACACTAACTGGACCAGTGCAGGAGGCTCTTCCTGTTCTCGAGCCTCCGTGCCACCCCTCCCAGGCACAGCCCGCAAAATCAACCTGCTTCTTACCAGCCCAGGCCATTTGGGATCCCGGGCTGGGACCTATATTTTCACTGGCTTGTTTTTTCCAAACTCTTAGTGTGAGCAGCAAAGGTCTTAAATATTGTTGGCTTAATTAATTTCAGACTTAGAGAAAAAATGTAATAATAATAGAAATAATGTCATTACCTAGGTCATGTTGACTAGTGCAAAGTTACCACTGACCAATCAAATATGCCAAATAAAAATTTACTGCCTATATCAACCCCACATATTTTTGGATTGAGATTTGTTTCTTTTTTCTTCTGGAAGGAAAAACACAAAAACTAAGTACAGGTAAGATCCCATAGAGAGGATGACACCTGCTTTTTCCACACAAAGGTTGCATCATTACAGTTATATAGCACTACACTGCTTCTTTAATAATGCTGAACTGTTTTTAGACATGAGCGACAGGGACAGCAGCTTTTCTGTAGGTTCAAGAACTGCAACACCCTCTACATTTCACGAGCTCCTTGGGGTCCAGAGGAAACCAGGCCGGGAGGAAGGGAGGGACATCAAGGACCGTGAAGTGACAGTTGGAAGCTGGTGAAGCACCTCTGTGGGGAGACCAAGAGAAATAGCCTGGGTTACCTTGGGAATCCTCCATTTGTGCTTTTTTTAATGCCTTGTTTTATCATCTTCAGGCTTAGGGAAAACTTGGTATTTTTTTTTGTAGTAAATTTGATATAAATTTTTTCATTTCTTCTTATGTTTGTTTATTTTTTAATTTTATTTCCCTAAAAAGACCCAAATAGTCATTAGTCTTCAAAAAAATATAGCTCACAGAATATAATAAAGATCAAGTCCTGTTTTGCCTTCCCTTTGATTCTGGTGCACAAGGCTGATGTGACTTTTGCTGGAGAGCTATTTAGCCTTGAGAAAGAGCAGGATTACTCTTAGTTATTTCAGCATCCCTGAGAGACAGAGTACACACTGTGGCAGGGCATGCAGGCCCCGCAGGCAGAGCAAGCACCAGAGAAGCTTGGCGGGGTCTCCAGGCTCCTGTTACGACATTTGTCTGCATGACCTTCCTCTCGAGTGATCCCTGACATTATGTCATTTGAGGGACTCATTTTCCCCACCAAATGCCTAAAGACTCATGTATTTGGATTATTTTCCATTCTTTTTCATGCCGTATGGTTGTGTGATTTAGATCTTGCAAATAAGGTGTCCTGGGTGTGCTACCACCTCACTAACCGAGCTTAGCTGAGATTCAGATTCTTCGTTTGTAAATTTAGGATATTGAAGTAGAAAACTTAACAGTTTCCTTCCAGCTCTGAAATTTGAAAATTTTATTTTTCTGAAAAAACATGTTCACTACACTAAAAGGTTTTTCTAGGGGAAATAATGCTTAACTGGCTCTCTGGATGGGTGGGACAAAGGGGAGGAAATAAAACCCCTTATTTGTAGTGTTTGCTGATTACTATGGTGTAAACACTCCCACCGTGGCTACTTTCAAGCTACCAATGTGAACTCACTGGATGAGAAATTGGGAAGAGATGTACACAATCCATTCTACAAAGCACAGCCAGTTCCAACACATCACTGGCTGTATCCCACCAATCATTTCAGTTTCTTTTGGTCCCACCATGTCTAAGTAATTTTAGGTGTTTTTAACTCTATGTGTGTTTTTTAGGAGTATGCTATTCAGATTCTTTCATTAGGCATGTGTTATTGATAACATTCGTCTCCTTAAAAGTTGAATCGAGTTTGTACATCCATCAACAAATATTTACTGAGCATCTAATATTACCAGGAAGTGCTCAAGGCAATGGGATTCAGCAGTGAACAACAGAGACAAAAGTCCCTCCTTCATGGAACTTGGAGTTTATCTCCAAATCATTCCAAGATTCTGTGGTGAAGCAGAATACCATTGCATAAGTTAGAAGTCTTTTAGTTGTAAAACATAACCCAAAATGAAACTCATCTTTGGAGTAGGGAACTTATTCATTCATAAAATTGCAAAGTCCAGATCTGTACGTGAGAGGCTCCATGCAGTGGCTCAGATTAGTCACCAAGGCCCAGCTGCATCTGTCTTACTAATATGCCTTTCCTGCTTTACCCAGCATCCCTTGCAGGCCCATGATGTCCCCACTCGGTAGCAAAATGGTATTAATAACTGTTGTTTCAGATCTCCAACTTCACACTCAGGAGAAGAAAGTGGATGCCTTTCAGGAGCTCCTGCAAGCCAGAAAATAAAGCTTTTATCTTTCCAGAAGTTGTAGAACATACCACCTTGTCTAGTATTAGGCTATTTGCCCATCTCTAAGCAAATCGTTCTGTGAGGGTGTTGAGATATGTTGATTGACTGGATCCCATGATGTCCATCCTTGGAATTGAAGGTAGGTCTTCTGTTCACCCAAATCACCTGGATGAAACAGGAGGCTGTTCTCCTAGAGGAAAAGCTATTTTGAGAAAAATAATAACCATATGCTAGACAGTAAGAACAGCAAGCATCAATTACTGGCACCTTCAGCACACCTGAATTGTAAATTATCATACTGCCAAAAATGAATAGAGTCTGTACCGTTTCTCTCTCCCTGGTCAATTACAAGAAAGACTCGGCCTCTGGGTTTACAAGGAACTTACACTCTAACAGGAGATCTTAGACCTCGTCCAAATAGTCCATAGGTACTTTAGAAAATACTAACTGAACGTTAGGAAATTTGGAATCCATATAATTAACACAGCTGTCCCAATTAGCCTGAGGGAAAAATGGAGAAAACATTGAACAAGGATCAAAGGTTCTCCTTTTCACATTTTGTTAATTTTAATAATTCACAGAAATTTCTCAGTGGCATCAAGATTTTTGCTGTCTATCAACAAGGTAAATTGAGAGTCAGCTGTTTTGAAGGCAAGTTAGAATAAACCTGACAATAAATAATACACTGATGCTTGGGGTGGTTTCTGGAGAAGTATGTAGATTGAAGGCTGAAACTTTGTAATTGTTGAGGGAAAATAGTTGTCTTTAAGTAACTGCCATGCATTATGAGAAATTTATCAGTTTTATCTCTTTTTAATCAATAATGACTATGTAATGTGTTTCCAAGTTTTAGAGGTTTTTTCCCTCCAAAATTATGTACACATAACTGATTTCACATACATATCTTTCACCTTCAAGTGAATATCTACAAAATACACTTAGGCTGAGGTTCAAAAACACTTGAGAGGCATCATTAAAATTTATTAATTTCTCTGCTTCAGATGATCATGCACATATGAGATTGACAAAGATAGTCCTTGGCTTTTAGATATAATTATCCTCAAGTCATCAAGTACAAATCTTGTTTGAATATGATTGTTTGCTTAATGTGATTAAGTTGCAATCTGGCTAGTGACGTCAGTAGTCTCACCTGGCATCTAGATATGCCTTTGTATTTTTAATCTAAATCCCACCAGAATCTAGCTGTAACTTAATCCTGTTCCTCCTATTATATCCTGAAGGGAAATTAAGGACAGCAATTAACCTGGGGATTTCAGTTGTGATTCTTGATGACACACAATCTTTTCTATAAGGAAACTTTCACCACTGTCCTTGGGGTAGACGTAGGTTTCTCTGCATCCCTTTGAGTCACAGCTGATTGGAACAGAGGTGTTTCAGTTACCTCTTGCTGCATAACAAATTACCCTAAAACTTAGTGACTTAAAACAATCATTTTATGCCATGTCATAATTCTGTGGGTCAGAGATTTGGGCAGTGCTCATGTGCTGGTTCTGTTGCATGTGTCGTTGACTAGGGACAGTTGTTGGTACTCAACGGATGGCTGTTTTGGTCTGGAGGGGCCAAGGTGGTTTTGCTCACGTGGCTGGCACCTTGGTGGCAGTACTGGCAGGCAAAACTCAGCCAGGTCCCTTCCCTTCCTATGTGGCCTAACAGCCTTTTCATGTGGTCTTCCTCGAAAAGTGGTTAACGGGGCAGCACATGGCTCCAAGAGAGACAGTTGTTCTACCAGAGACTCAGACAGATGCTGTAAGACTTCTTCTGACCTGACCTTGGAAATTCTTCCAAGTTACTTCTGCTATATTCTATGTATCAGTCAAATCACTAAGGCAAGACCAGTTTTAAGGGGAGGAAAATTAGACTTAATTTTTCGATGGGAGAAGAAAAGAATGTGCAACCATCTGAATTCTGCCATAGGCAGGAGATTCATAGGTTTGCCAGGGATTCAAAGCCATATTGAAAAGGTAACTCCTATTTGTCACTCAATAATCTGGAATTGAGAAAATGATAAAATGGGCCAGTTAGTTATGAAAATGTAGGGCACAGGTGGCTGTTTGAGGCCAATGCAAGCTGCTGTGGTGAAGAATCCAGTTGGGGGAGAAAGGAGAGAGTCGTCCCAAGTAGAGGA
The DNA here is from genome assembly GCA_023783475.1 of Daubentonia madagascariensis. Taxonomy (NCBI): domain Eukaryota; kingdom Metazoa; phylum Chordata; class Mammalia; order Primates; family Daubentoniidae; genus Daubentonia; species Daubentonia madagascariensis. The sequence continues at coordinate 3,078,629 of JAKFHU010000760.1, forward strand.
GCAGATATACCTTGGGAGGGATTACCCGGCTCCCAAGGGACAGGGAGACAGAGAGGGTAGCTGCCTAATTCCCGATGGCCTTTTGACTTCAATCTTTGTTTATTTTTATGATAAACCTCACTATCCTTGAGATTACTTGGTGAGCCAGTATGCCTCAAAACCAAAAATTTACTGAATCACCTATTCACCATCTGTATACCATGTATTTGCTGAATGTTTTGACTTTTAAAACAAAACCCTACATACACATTACTGAATCTTTTGCAATAACAAAATTTGCTTTTACCTCTCCAAGTATTTCTCAGATAGAATAATAGTTAATGAACTCTAAATTACCACCATAAACATGCTGAAAAATCACAGATTGAGTCTATCCTGTGCCAAAATATATGGGCAAAAGTTGAAAAACTCAGCTACTTTTTAAGAATTTTTCTTCCCCATGTCAAACTACCTAGCTATTTGAACACATATCATTGGCTGATTGTCTCCTGGCTTTATCTTCCCATCCTATGTGTTAAGCTGAGCCTAAGAGGGAGTGACAGGAGGACAAGGTGGGACAGCTGAAGCCTCCTTCACCACAATTGAGCCAGGCCAGTTGCACCATGTTTCAGTTGTGTGATGGTTAAAAAAAATGTTAGAGAAATTGATTCTTGAAGACATAAACTGTAAAACATTAGCACTCGTTGTACCTCATAATCAAAAGTTCCACTTTGCTTTCCTTAAAAGTATACTGCTGTTTAGATTTTTTAAGACACTAAAACTTTAGGAAATTATATTATGGATGGGAAAAATTCACATATTTTCTAAAAAGGCACCAGATCTATTTTTAAAAAAGATTTTAGTCTCAAGCTGAAAATTCATAGGCACATCAATATCAAATCATTCAAAAAAGAATTTACTTCCACAATACAAAATTCTATAGAATGATTCTGATTTTAAAGTCACCAGAGTAGTTAGACACTGAGTCTTTGAAATTGGATTTTTGTTCCTCATGAGAAGCACAGCAGTTTGTATCCCACTTATAGGCAAACTATTGACGAGGGAAAACGTTTATGGGTCTCGTTAAAGCTAAGCTAAACGTAAGTTGACAAATCCTGGCCAGACCCAAATTTGCATTAGGTAGTAGGAATAACATAACAAGGCCCAAATGTAACCTTTCTGTTCAGTGAGAAGAGGCAGTTTGTCTTTTGTTTTTAATTAAAGAAATTTATAAGAAGGCCAACCACCATTGTTGGAAATATGATGCTCCTTTTTTGGAGTTTAATGTAGGCACTGAACAAGCAGCTACCTCTGGAGATTTTAAAATAGTTCTTCAGAGAATTGCTTAAGCAAACTTTTTACACTGAAAAACCCCATTTTTGTTAAAAGGCGAAATGAAGAAGTAGACCTGTGTTTATACATTGTTGCTTCTTTTTTACATCAGAAAGAACCATTTATTTTTCTCCAACTAAACACTGGTATCCAATTTCAACCATTTAATATGCTTATAATTTTGAAAATTTACAATCAGAAAAGAAAGCATACAAAAAGTTAAGAAAAAAAAAAACTAACGGCAAAACTCCATGTTGTTCTGTCACCCATTTGCAGAGATTTTTACGGGATGAACAGAATGCAACCCACGGGAACGCCTGACTCACAGGCCAGAAGGCCAGAACAAACCACAGTGGCTGGGCTGTCCTCTTCTGCTTCACAGGACTGCATGTTCAGGTAAGTAACGATGTTCCCAGCATCCTTTCAGGAAGAGAAATCACTGCTTTTATGAAGCCTGACTTTTCTTTCTCCTTTATTAGATGCCATCCCAACTTAACATTGAAACAAAGGCTTTTTTCCTACACAAGAGCGAACTTGATGGTGAAATTAGATCATACATTTTCTCACTTGCCATGAGCTTACTGTCTCACTTTCTGGAGGTTTTCTGTGATGCATGTATGTAGGTGAAAGCGTGGCCCATGCAGAAGAATAGGGTATCTTTTTTTGCATTGGGAAGGTCCTTTTCTGTAAGTGTTAACATGTTTAAAGCAGAGGTTTGCAGACACAGTGGAGGCCTGGCCATCGGAGGATGCGGCCAGGCCCTGCAGCAGCAGCAAAGACTGGAGACATTTGTGGAGAGCCTGAAGCCCCAAAACATTATTAGTATATAATAGATTCTAGCCACTGGGTAGCAAATGAAATGGAAAATGTCTGTGGATTATGCTGTTTCTGCATCTGCTTTTTGGGCAAGGATACTGTCATTTTCCACTCCATGATTTGACATTTAATTAAACTGAATGTTACCCTACTATTTGCACCATACTAGGAATACCGCAATTAGTTCTGAGGATAAGATCTCAGAAATTGTCCTACAGCTATACAGACAGTCCCCAAGAGGGTGGACTCTATAGTGGACTTAGTTGTGAACTCTGTAGTGGGCTGAGTTGCCGGTGTTTTTTGGATGTTGTGTGTTTGCATCCCATCATGTCTGCAAATGCCCATCTGTGCCTCCTGCTTCTGATGAGAAGGTAATTATGCTTGAGAAGAAACTCAAGATAATTGCCCGGCACGGAGGCTGCAAGGCAGCACTGGCCAACGCAGGCGAGTTAGGACTTCGCATTTCATGATCTCGACCATCCTATGCCTTAAATGTATTTTCAATTCATGATATTCCCAACTTATGATGGGCTTGTTGGGAATGCAGCCCCATCCCAAGTCGAGGAGCATCTGTATATAGTATCGACCAAAAGCTGATTCCCACACAATACATTTCCAATAAATCAAATTAAAACATTTCTAAGTGGATTTCTGGTATGAGCATTGCTGCATAAATCATCATTTCTCCTCTTCTTTTCCTGGAAATCATAAAAGAAAAACTTCCATTCTGAGTAAAACTAGGAGATACATGTAATCCCTCTTGTACGAAATACCAAAACCAGCTGAGGTCTGGTAGAAGCCTGCGAGCAAAACTGAAGAGTAAAATCATGAATAGTGACAGGTGAGCTAAGTTGTAGCAGATCTCTGGAAATGTCAGGAAAGTACCCTTCCTGAAAATAATGGGCTCAACTGACACACACGGCCAGCGGCCTCGTTAGCGAGGCTGGAATGAGAAGCAGGGCTGCACGCAGAAGCCTCACTGAGCCAGGTTTGTTTCACGGAGGTGGAGGAGATGAGCTGCCAAAAATAAAAAACAAAAAGGAACAGAGAAATGCAATGAGTGGCCACACTTGCAGGAAGCTGCCTGTTTCTATGGCAGCAAAGGACAGAATCTTTTATGTTAAAAACCTAGAAAGTTCCCCTGACACCTCCCTTACTTTGGTCATTTCTACAGAATCTAACTCATTCAATGATGAGGTAAAAAGAAAACCACCACCACCGGGAACTGGGACCCCGTTGGTATAAGGTACTATACAAAGAAACTTGAAAGAAAGCAGCAAAACTGAACAAGAGAGAAATAACACCAGAAAAAAATGTTGTCACAGCACAGATTTAAAAAGTGACTGAATATTTCTCCGCGATTAAAAAAAACTTACTAAATAATAACTAACTTATATGCAGGAGGACCACAAATCAGAAATTTGAGAACTTAAGGAAATGACGATTAACAGTAGACAAAACATGAGCTTGCAGAACTCAGAATTATTATTTTAAAGAAAGGAAGAGCGTGAAGTTGAAAGGAGCCCGGGAAGAACAGGGACTGGAGGTAGCACACCAGCAGGGTGAGCTACAAAGAGGCGTTAAAGGGATCAGGGAGAAAAGGCAGATACAGAAACCAGACAAAAGAGTTCTGTTGCATAAAGAATGGAAATCCTAAAGAAAAAGCCAAAATAATGGGAGAAAATGATTATTTAAATTTTAACTCAAGATAGTGTTCCTGAAACTAAAAACAAACATACTGAGAGGCATACTGTGTGCTAGGGAAAATTGAACTAGAATAGTCAATACCAAAATGTATATTAGTAAAATTATTGTGCTTTGAAGATAAAGAAAGAATTTGGGGGTCAGCAAGCCCAAAAGAAAAAAAAGAAAAAGTTACTTGCAAGTCAGGTAAAAGATTAGTTTCTAATTTCCTCCTGGCAAAATTTAAGTAAAAGACATCCAAGCAACACCTGTAAGATACTGAAAAGAAGAAAGTTTCGGGCAAACTGTCTTTCAGCATAAAAGTGTTGGGAAAGCATCCTTAAACGTCCAGGAAGGCAGGAAATACCGTTCTCCTGGGCTCTTCCTTAGGAAACTATTGGAGAGTGAATTTCAGTCACCCAAGAGATGACAAAGGAAACTATGACAAAAGGATTTGTGATAATCATTAAATATATTTATTGGTAGAAATAAGACAAACAAATGTAGGTCGTAAAGCAAAATCCCATGCTCTGTAGAAGAGACACAGCTAAAATACAGTAATTCACAAACGTTGAAATGAAAGGCTGCCCAGGGGTGTGCAAGGCTGCGAAAAGAAAGCAGACAACACAATTTTAATGCCAGGCTGCATAGAATTTGTGCCAAAAGCCATTTTCATATTTTATTGAATCTAAAATGCCATTGATTTTATGATTTACTATTACTTTGTTTCATTAAAAAATTATATGTGGCCAATTGAATTGCGTTAGAGTGCTTTCTTATCACCCAAGATTTTTACTTTGTACTTATTGAAATAAATAGACTTATTAAGACAAAGATTTTTAAGAATCATATATCACCATTATACATTCATAAAGAGGAATATGTAGGTGAAACATTGGTTTATTACTTCTAGAAATTCTTGATGTTCAGAGACAGTTCATTGGATTCTATTGTCCACTCCGATTCCTTAATGCCCCTCTTTGTCTGCGTGTCAGCTTCTGCGCCACCAAGAGCGTTGGCGATGCAGCGTTTCCAACGGCTCTCCACTACTGATTCCAGTACAAGTCAGGAAACAGTTGGCACATGCAAATCGGGTAATTTTAGGAGAGTCTAACAAAGGAAGTATTTACATAGGTACATAGTTCAGTATCGCAGGTGGTGGGGAGCCCTGACTTCTCCTGTGCCTGACGGGGCCAGAAGGGAGCTAGAGCCTCCCACTGTTCTCTCAGGTGCTGCCACCTGTGACACAGCCAGCCCACCATGGAGTGAGACACACCTCTTCCCTGTCTCCTGCTGGGGGCCCTACTAGCTGAACGAAACTAAAAGCCAGAAAGTAAAGGAGCCCATTAATCCAGATAGTGGAAATACAGACCATTATCCTAAGTGAAGTATCTTAGGAATGGAAAACCAAACACCATATGTTCTCACTAATAAGTGGGAGCTAATAGATGGGTACACACGGGCACAAAGTGATATAAAGGACATAAGAAACCAAGAAGGGGGGAGGGTAAGAGGGTGGGTGTGGGATAAAAACTTACCTACTGGGTACAACAAACACTGTTCTGGTGATGGGCACACCATAGCCCTGACTTAAGCATTATAGAAGATATTCACACAAAAAAACCACTTGTACTCCCTTAATTAGTATTTTGAAATAAAAATAGATAAAAAATAAAACCTTTTTGGATAGAAAAAAAAATCAGGACTGTCCTTCCAGATCCCCCAGGTCTAAGATATCAATGTCCAAACAGAGTACCTAGTAAACTGGAGCTGTTTGCCCTCTCTGAGTGTTTTACAGCCTTCTCGTGTCACAGCAACCCACTGTGTTGTAATTTATTTGCCTCCTTGTGTGTTTCTTCCTTAAGACTGTGGGCAGGCACTCTTTCCAACTCAATTCTGCATCCCGAGGGCACAGTGATGGGTACACATCAAGCTTTGGGCATCATGGGTTGGCTTTCTACATGCCTGGGTTCCCTGCTAGCAGGTTTTGATTCAGTAAGTCTGGGTGAAACCCAAATACTTAGGTGCTGTTACAGTCACTTCACAGGTGATGCCAAGGTTCTGTAACATTTTGAGAACCACTGAAATAAATAAGGTATTTCTAGGTAAAGGGTGGCAGGATATCTACCTCAAAATATGCTACTTTGGTATAAGGATTATTTTGAGTTAAAGGCACTTGAAAAACAGCAGATGCGAGAAGGACATTCTATTCTTCCCTTTCTTCCTGAAAACAGGAGATAAAAACTCCCATATGAAAGATACCCCCTCCACACCCCGCCCTCCATCCCAGGAGAACAGAAACATTCTGTGATGGAAAGTCATAGGCAAGAGAATTCTGTGCAAACAGACCTTGTTCAAATAATTCTTATCTTCCCTTAGCCTGCCCACATAATTCGGGTTTTTTTCCACAATTTTCTCTCTTTGTTCAACCAGATGTTTTTATATTTAGGTTTTGCCACTTCTTTGGGTCTCCATTTGCTTATAAGGGCTCTAGTGTCATGCAAAACTTCTGTTCAATTTGTATGCTTTTCTCCTGTGAATCTGCCTATGTCAACTTAACTTTCAGGCCCAAGCAGAACCCTAAGAGGCTAGAATTAAAGTGTTGCCTCCTCTACAGAGGTGATTGTAATGTTATTATTATTTTATTTATTTATTTATTTTTGAGATGGAGTCTCACTCTGTCACCCAGTGCAGTGGCATCATCATAGTTCACTGCAACTTCAAACTCCTGGCCTCAAGCAATCCTCCCACCTCAGCCTCCCAGAGTGCTTGGATTACAGGCATGAGCCACCTCGCCTGGCCATAATATTATTTTTATTAGGCTACATGGGCTCTCAAAGCACTAAATATTAAATCAAGAACTATAATATTAATCCAAGGGATCTAACAGAACTACTGGGGAAAGGGAAAGGAGGTTCCTTTACTCCCAATCTTTTGGTTTACGCAAGGATTTCCCCTAAGGAATCCTGTTTTCTCAGTGGTGCCTGTCTTATTCTTCCCGGGTTAGGAGGAGTAACTTATCTGATGTGTGATTTGGGGAAATGTCAACAGAAAAACCAAATTCTGCCAAAATATTTAAAGAGGTTTATTCTGAGCCAATACAAGTGACCATGACCCGAGAAGCACCGTCTCAAGGGGTCCTGAGAAAGTGTGCCCAAGGCAGCCGGATTACAGTTTGATTTTATACATTTCATGGAGGCAGGAATTACAGATAAAATCATAAATCAACATATGGAAGGTACACATTGGTATGGACTAAAAAGGCAGGGCATTTCAAAGCAGGGGCTTACAAGTTACAGGTGGGTTTTAGGGATTCTTTAGTTGGCAATTAGTTGAAAGAGTTAAGCTTTGCCTAAAGACTTGGAATCAGTAGAAAGGAATGCTTGAGTTAAGACAAGGAGGTCTTCTGTCATGGGATGCTGTAGTGGAATCAGGTTGGAAAGTAAGCCACATCATGCCAGGTTAATAAAACCCTTTTAATGAGACTTTATGGTTTGTTATATGTGACTCACCAGGCCTCTTAGAAAGGAATTTGGGCAAGAGAAAAAAAAGGTCAGAGTTCAGTCCTCAAGAGAAACACCCTCCTTTTTCACAGAGAGCACCCTGTTTTCCTGCTCTGTCTGCTGGCTTGTCCCCCGAGGGTGGTGGGTCTGTGGTTGTCCAGCCTTGCCTGTGAATGGGTGGCAGCCTGCCTAGCCCTGGGCTTAAGGAGCAGGGAGTTACTGTGCTCTGGAACCAAGCCACAGTCTCGACAGCCCTCTCTGTGATCAAAGCTGACTTACCTCCACCTGCCTTTGTCAATCTCAGTTGGCTCCGAATGTAGCGTCAGCGCAGCGTGTCTTCCCCTCTCCTCCCCTCTCCTCTGTGTCCTCTCGTCTTTCCTCTCCTCAGGTCAGAGGGCTCCGTCAACTGCACTCCCGCGTCAGCGGCACACGGTCATCGGACCATGCGCCATACGAGGATCCACTCTAATTTTATTTCTTGTTCATTGACCTCTCAAATCCCAACCAAACTCTTATTAGTTCATACAAATCCAGAATGATCCGTACCTCTCCTTCTTCAAAGGAGGAATTTTAAGTTCACAGCACACTAGATTGTCCCTACTGCCTTTTACGAAGGCATGTACATATCTCCAGATAATTAACAGCTGCTGTGAGCCATAGCAAATAGCAGATTGACTTCAGGTCACTTTTTAAACATTTTAAATTAAATTACTTTTATTTTGGTTCATTCCTGACCACTGAGAAACATTCTATACACCTGCTATAAAGTGTATTTAAAAAAATACTTGTTCTTGTGGGTTTAGGACTAACCCTGGGTGCTGATATGATCACTTTAATTTTCTAATTAGAGCCAGGAGAAAGGGATCCTTGTTTCAAAGATGAAAGTTTTACCCAACCTTTGAGCAATGTGGGCTCCCTCAGACTCTTAGGAAGTCTTCTGCGTGCCTAGAAGATCAAGATCAAGATCTAGTTCTCACCACCCGACAAGTCATTGTCATTAATCATTAGCACTGGTCAGCCGTGCCCTGCCACGGTCACTTTTTTTTTTTTTTTTGAGACAAGGTCTCGCTCAGTCACTGCAGCTAGAGTGCAGTGGCATCAGTGGCGTCATGATAGCTCACTGCAACTCCAGCCCCTGGGCTCAATTGATCCTCCTGCCTCCCAATAGCTGGAACTACAGACGTGCGCTGATTTCTCACTATGTTGCCCAGGCTGGTCTCAAGTGATCCTCCCGCCTCAGCCCCCCAAAGCACTGGGATTATGGGCTTGAGCCACTGTGCCCGCTCACTCTCTACTGGTCAGGCTCAAGAGGTTGTGGCCTGTAATTCCTAATACGTCATAAAGCATGAAGTTGGACGTTGCTTACCAGGTTCGTAGAAAGACCATACTGAGTTTGTATTTACAACTGCTCGTTCATCCTCCCTCTCCACCCTCCCCATAGGAAGCAAACCAACATCCCGGCTCTGAAAGTCTCGCGTAGAAGAAAGCCACATCCATGTCTTCCCTCGCTCACATGTCTTCCAGGGTGGACGTGGGGTACCAACTTATTCCCAACCACAGCGTCCCTGTGCAGCCCTGGGTTGACCCTCATATTCTGAGCAGGAGGGACAGGGGGTTGGGAGGGCTAAAGCTGGACCCCCAGCCAGAAGTGTGTGCACGTGGTCTGTGGACCTCGAACTGCTGTGGCTCCAGAGAGCTGTGGGGGTCTCTGTTTTTACAGTCCTGTCCTTCCATATTTCTCTCCAGACTAGTCCACAGACCCCAAAGGTACTTTATTCAAAGTGTGCATAATTCTGAACTGGTTTGTTTACTTCCTAACTTTGTTCATTGGAAGTCTGGTTGATTCTGATTTAGTGTTCAAAAAAGCACTGAATCTGAAACTTTTTTTCCCAATTCACATCTCCTGAGAAAGATGTTTATCTCTAATACTAGCACACAATTTTTTTTTTCTTTCCTTTTGATCCCAAGGGGAGAAAATCATGACAGTATTCTTTAGAAAACTCCCCATTCACTCTCTTGGACAAATTATAGCATAATGTTTCACAAGAGAAATTGTGAAACTGATTTTTTGGCTGCTTCTTCCTAGCTTCTTGTAGAGTTTCTGTGCTGAGTTTACTTCCTGGGGAAGTTAGTTGGATGTGTGACTTCCAGTTGCCCACAGAGAGAGACATTCAGGGCACTCTCTTCTGCCTATTGTAGTGGAGCCATTTCTACTAGTTAAGAATTTTCTAGTGCATAGTCCCATTCAAAGAGAGGATAACACGCACAGGAGAAAAGAAAGGAAAGTGAGTGGCTCTTCTTAGCCCTTTAGCCTAACAGTTCCATCAAATGGAGAAACTTCTTAGAGACTCAGACAGCAGGTGCTTTAAAAGCTGAAGAGGCCCCAGTCCACAACCCTCAAGCACCTTTTATCAGGCCCTGGCCAAGCATGAAAATCATATTCCAGCTCTGCTAGATGTGTTAGATCTATTTTCAGAACTTCATGTTGCTCCAATCCAATGGCAATGCCACCTCAAAAGCAAAGCACCGCAAATTAAAGCAATAATAAGAAGAAACATATTTAAATACACTGATTAATATAAATGTGTTCACTGTAGTTTTCCAACTTTTACTTCACTTAAACATGCATGTTTTAAAGTGCTGGGGGATTATTATTGCTCAAATACCCTGGTGTGATTAAAATATTTCATGTCAGAAAAGATTAAATTACTGAAATTTCTATATTAAAATGATTATGTAAGTGTTTGAATAAACTTCTATTTCTATGTTTTCACAGTGTTTAATATTTTAAATAATGTTTGTAACGTTCACTTTATTTTCGGTCTCTCAGCTGGGTGACGACGCTGCTCTGTTGCTGATGCCCACTGGAGGAAGCAGAACGGAGGAGACCTAGATCGTATTAATAATAAACCTTTCTGTTTGGTTCTTTGTGGCTCAGCCACTTCCTCTTTCTGGGTTTCATTTTCTCGCATCCCTTTGACATTTGACAAAGGAAACATCTAATTGATTCAACCTCCTCAGACCAAAACCAAAACAAAACAAAAATTCAAACCTTTATAGTTCAGATCATATAGAAATCCTGAATTTCTCTCTAAAAATATAATCTTAGCTATAGTTCAGGAAAACAAAAAAGAGAAAACTAAATCTGTTTTCTGGGATATTTAACTAAATGACATGGACTAATAGATTTTGTGGAATAACTTCCCCGTTTAGAGGATACAGCTCTTTCTTCTCTTATGGTAGTCCATATTGTGAGTTTGAAAAAGTGTTTAATAATTTCTGGGAAATAATCTGAACTTTTACTCAAGTAAATGGCAATTCATCAAGACCTCCAGCCACCAATCCCAGAAGTCCTTTGTTGAAGTCAGGAAGAATAAGCTCCATCCCCAACACACCACCAATAACTCCCTTCCTTTAATAGTTTGCCAGACCCTCAGGGAAAACACAGACATGACAGGGATTCTCCACTCACACTTATAAAACATGACTAAGATGTCTTGGAAGGAATGGATGGAACCAGGGGTAGGGCATCTTTACAGATCAAATCTCCCTCCTACTCCCTCCTCCTCGCCCCATTCCACTTGTTACTCACCACCTTCTGGTCACGCAGGGCTCTCCGCTCTGTCCCCAACCCTCCGGATCCTTGCAGGAGGCCACAAGTTGCTTAGAATCCCCCCCACTCTGACTGTCCCTCACTGTTGACTGGCCTTGTTGACAGACTTCCTTTGAAACTACAAGACCCAGATCAAAATGTCATCTCTTTGGTGAAACTTTCTTGATTACCCGTTTAGAGCTAATTATTCCCTCTTTTGGCTTTCAAATGCAATTTTCTTTTTACGGATTCCCATAACAACACATGACATGTGCTGCTGTTTTCTACGTGTAGGTCTTCCCCACCGTGCTGTGACCCACTTAAGGTATTCACCCTTTTAACCTCAGGAACTAGCATACTTTCCGGGACAGAGCAGTCACCTAAATGAAGGGATAGACAGTTTTGCAATTTTATGCTGAAAAAGCATGAGTTATATTCAAGTTTGAGCTTTATTATTATTTCTTCATTCTTCCACTTTGTTGAGCTTTATCCAAAAAGAGATGCAATTCCTCTGCCCCGGAGAGATGCTCACAGCAGGCCCCATGAATTCTCTATTCTCATGCAATAGGCAAGCTCAGTTTAGTAACTTGAATGTCCAAAGGTTCTAGATCTTTTATGTGGGGTCAGGTCAAGTAAAAGAAAGTTACAAAATGTTCTCATTTTTTTTTAAAAAAATCACAAATTTACAGAATTATTGCAAGTACGATACAAACAAATTTTTTCCTGAACCACTTGGAGGCCAATTACTGACCCAATGCCCCATCAGCCCTCAATACTTCATTCTGAATTTCCTACAAGCAAGGATATTCTCCTGTGAAGCTACAATACCAATACCACCATCAAAATGAGGACATGAACACCGAAACATTACTTGTATTTAATTCTCAGGCCCCACTCAAGTTGCACTGATCGTTTCAATATATTTTTTAGTAAAATAATCCAGTTCAGAATCATACTTCATGTCTCTTTAGAGTCTTTAAGTTTGGAATAATTTCTCAGTCTTTTCTTGACTTTCATGACTTTAATGCTCTTGAAGATTACAGTTATTTTGTTGAGTCCCTCAATTTCAGCTTTCTAATTTTTCTTCATGATTAGGTTCTGGTAATGGTCTCTGCATGGATGCTGTGTCCCCATAGCGTCCTATCAAGTGGCAGATAACTAACAAGGGTCATTTGATCATTTGATTAACTACCTTTTGTAATTAATAAGTATTTTGTAGGGAAGTACTTTGAGACTGTATAAATGTCCCATTTCTTACCAAATTTTCAATGTACTGATTTATTTATTTGTATTTGTATTTGTATTTAAGTGTATTCACCTACACTTAGTGAATGGTTAAATCTGCCTCTCCCACGGATGCTTTTGAGGGTGTTTAGAAGTGTTGTCTCTAGTGGCAACTCTTGCGATGTTGGCTCCTTTCCTCCATCACTGCCAACACTCCCTGGCTCAGCTTCTCCAGCACCCCGTCCTTGACCAAACAGCAATGGTGTTGTCTTCTCACACTTGCGCAGGAATTCTCTAGGGGAAAATTCAGATTCAAAATCTCTCCAGCTTCTTGGTTTGGTTTTGCTTTGTCTTAGTTCATATTTTGTCCCCAGATGCATCCCTTGGATCAGTAAGTCCTGGGAGAGGAGAACATCCATATAACTGCATGCCGTGGGCATGTTTCTACCCTCTGTGTGCCCTGCATGGGAGTCAGACCCCAATCCTTTGTGCCTCCCAACTGCAGGGAGCACATTTCAAAGCTCTCTGGGTGTCCCCACGGAAGATTCTCTTCATTGGCCTTTAGATGAAGAAAGTAGCTCTCACCAAAGAAACATATTCCCAAATATTTCTGTTCTCTCTGTATCCTGATCGTTTTTATATCCTGAATCTGGCTAAGAGGACCAAGTGTTTCACAATTTCCTTTATGAATTTGGCACGTGGAGGTCTGCCTCAAACCCACTTTGGTATGTGAGATCTGTCATATGTTCAATTAAATTGAAACTGAGGCACAAATAGTCCCATTTTCACACAATGTTGAAAAAAATGAATAAATAGGCTGTTGAATACAGAAGCTAGAAAGGGAGAATAAGAGCAAACAGATTTCTGTCTCATGACTTACCAAAGAGACCTCCCCAACCTTACTCTCAAACCAGATGCTGCTCTGTCCCCCAAAGCCTGTTTCTGTGCCTTGTTTACTGTCCCTTCGTTTTAACTATTCATAGTTCTTACAACCTCACTCCCATGCTTGTTCACTGCCATGGTTATTTTCCAGCACGGATCTACTGGGCACCCACCGTGCCTGGTGTTTCTCTAGGTTCTGGACACACAGCAGTAGACAGAACAAAATCTTTGCCCTTGGAAAGCTTGCATTATAATCAGAGAGAAAGACCATAAAGGGTAAGTCAAAACATGTGTGTTATAATGTCACGTAGGGACAAGTGCTATGCGGAAAAATAAAACACCGTCCGCGGATGGGGATGGGCGAGTGCTGGCTTAATTAGAATAGCGGAGAAAGGCTTGTCTGAGGTGGTGACACTGGGCAGCCACCTGAGAGAAATGGGAGGGCCAGCTGTGAGCAGCTGAGGAAGAGAATTCCAGGCAGAGGTGAGAATGAGTGCAAAATAACTATGGCAGAACAAAGGTCGACACGACCCAGGAAAAGCTGGAGGCCCCTGTAGCTGAGCCAGAGCTAGCAGCGGGCTGAATGGTAGGTAATGGGCCAGAGCCCATAGGGCCACGGATTTCTATTTTATTCTGCGTGGGAAGGGAAGCCACTGGGTGCTGGCTTTGAGTGAAGAGTGGCTTGCTCTCCCTGCCATATTAATCCAGCTGAGCAAGGCTGTCCCAAGCCTGACACCACTTGCTTCTTGGTGGGCACCACCTTTTTCCTTCCCATTCCCACCGCAAACGTAGTAGTCGACACACAGACTCTCTGATACCCTAACTTATGTTACTTTTTCCATCTTTCCATTATCCAGTGTATTCCATCTACTACAGCAGATTTATTATCCTAAAAAGTAACAAGCCTTGCACAGATGCCCATCCTTTGGGGTATTTTTTTTCTTTAGCCTGGCTTTCAAGACATTCTGCTGAAAAGTTTCTGTCTTTTCCATGAACCCCATTCCTGTCTTCTTTGCACTCTGATTGAGGGCTACTCAGTGCTGCACGAACAATCCTTTAGCCCCACCGCCTTCACTTCTTCATTCCTGCAGTGATCACATACACACACACACGCACATACATGTGTGTGTATAAATGCTTAGCTTTCTTTAGATGTGTTTAAGACTTATTTTCACATCAGGACATTAGCACCTTTCGAGAAACAACCCTGTCTATATAAAGACCTAATTAGGAAAGAATAATAAGTAACAACTAAGCTTCAGGTGGAAATGACACTATTTTAAATTCCTTCATATTGCAAAAGTGGTCTAGTGTCAGTTTTCCTTTATATCCGACAGATGGTGAATTTAAGGTTCTATCTAACAGAATAATGAGAAGAGTAAAGCTTATGGGATTCTGACAAATTTAGGCTCTGTGTGTAGCTAAGAGAAATAATTCATATAAGCATGTTTCCAAATATGCATTTTTAGTTGCTGATTTATCTGATCTAACAGTAATAACCAATTTCAGTATTGACCATGTACATCCTTTTCTGTCTAAGTTACACTGACAACGAAAACAAAGATAAGACCTCCAGGAAAAGGTTACCCTTAAGGTAAGTCTAGAAGTATGAGTAGACTACCAATGGGGGCATGGGTGGTTTTGCGTGTGTGTGTGTGTGTGTGCATGTATGTGTAACACAGCAGGTAGAGAGAACAACATATGCAAAGGTAGAGAGACATGAAAAATGTGTGTCTCCTATGAAAACGTGTTGCAAAGTGCAAGCAGTTGGTCTGGGTGGTGCTAATAGCGTGTGTGTGCAAGGGTTGGGGAACAAACGTGTAGAAGTCAGCAGAGGCCTGGTTGGAAAGATACTGAGACCACGGTAAGGCGTTTGGATGTCATTCTTAGGGCACTCCAGGGAAGAATCTAAGCAGAGGAGTAACACAGTTAGATTTGAGTTTGAGAAATATAATATTGTGCTATGTAAATAGAAAAAAACGAAAGAAAAATGAGCTTATTAAATTGGAAATTTATTACTAAATATTCTAAAGCTATGTTTTCAAAAACAAGTATATAATGAAAACAGAACAGTTTTCTCCAAATGAGAACCATAAAATGTTTTCTTCCTTACCTTGAATCTCTTGGGCACGTAAAATGAGATAGTTGAACCATATGATTTTCCATCAGAGTTTTGAAAAATGGATAACAAAAAGATACAAGAGAAAATGCAATAAAAGGGCAAAAATTGTCTTTGCAATTAGATTTTGTTTATAATAACTTGGTTCCTGTTATTGGTGAAGGCAATCTCTCTGGGATAACCACTCAATTTAAGTAAGTGAAAGCACAGTATTGAGAGATATAGATCAAATCAGCTACAGAAAACAGCTCTTAAGGAGATTGTATTTCTTAGCAGTGTGAGCTGTTTATACACGTGCGGTGTTGGATCATTACATAATTGTCACAAGGACAAACTTTTCCTATAGATAATATCTTAGTAGGCTTGTGAGAAGTATGGCTTAGGGAAATAAAAACTGGAGAAAATAATACTAGAATAAAATGAAAGACACAAAACACCTGGGTGAGGAATGTTTGCATAAAAGAAACATATGTCATTCATTCAACTGTTTATTGATCATCCAATATATGCCAGGCATTTTCCTGTGTGCTGGGAGCACAAAGATGAATGTGATACTGCCTGGTCCTCAAGAAGTTCGGTGTGATGGGGAAATAAAAAGAAACAGGTGCAATGTACAACAGAGAGAATGCACAAAGGATGAAGATCTGCCTCTTCCTGGCATGGGAAAGGGCTTCATTGTGAAGGTGAACCGTGAAGGAGCCTTGAAGAACAAGTATCAGGATAATACAAGAGGTGTTAGTTCACCATTGTTTTTTGTGGTTGAGTAGTACTCCATCGTTTCTTTTAAATGAAGTGTCTCAAGAATGGAAAAACAAGCACCACATGTGCTCACTGATCAACACTCATTGATCAGTCATTGGTACTGATTGACCAGCACGTACGTGCACATATGCAAGTAGCAATCACTGGGTGTCGGGCAGGGGGGAGGGGGGAGAAAGGGAAAGTAAATTCGCACCTAATGGGCGCGGTACGCACTGGCAGGGGATGAGCACGTTTGTAGCTATGACTCGGTCGGCACACAGGCAATGTATGCAACCTCAGCGTTTGTACCCCATAATATTCTGGAATTAAAAAAAATAAACAAACAAACAAAAGAGAACAAGTATCAGGTTACAAATTAGATGAGAAAAGGAAGGACGGTCCAGTCGAGGGAGCAGTGTGTGCAGAGACACGGAGTGAGAGAACTTGGCATTCAGAAAGGATCAAAGTGCCCAGGCTGGAGCGCAGGGCACAGCAGAAGTTAGAACTGGTTGGGGATTGTAGACGTGTTTGTAAAGAGTCCTGTACACCACGCAAAGACATTTGGGCTTGGTCACTTAGGCCCGGGCCTTTCTAATTGGACCACGTCTTTCCCCATCCTTAGAATGGTAACAGAAACCACAGATAAACATGACACCTATTCCTGGAGCGTAATTTTACTTAACTGCTCAAACATTATTTAAAACAATGATTTTTTTCTTAGGAGCGAAAAGACGGAATAGATTGAAAGAGTCTCATAAATCTTTAAAGTAAAGCATGTCGCCTAAGACGGTTTATCTTTGTAGTGTTAGGCTGCCTTTGGCTATAACCCCAACCCTCTCAGAATTAGAGGAGTGCTTAGTCTCCTCTATTACTGGAAGATCTTTCAAAAAGATTGTGAAACAATGCTATGTTATGAGATTCAATTGACAAGTTTTCAAACAGAAAGCTCCTACAATCAGTTTGATAGCAAATGCTAAAATGGAAGTATAAATAAAGTGTGCAAAGAGGGTATGTCCAGGCTTGGATGATCAGGCCCATGTAAGCCCTGGTGTGATGCATGTTTACAATAATTTTGCACCCTGGTCACAAGCTCAGCAACCTACCCAGGTCGGGATTGCTCCAGGCAGCCGCGATCCCACCAACCTAGACCCCTGCCTACCATCACTCCCCAACCCCAAATCCAAAGAATCTGACAGTATCTCCTTTAGAGCCTTAAACACAGGCACTCTAAGTGTGTTCTCATACTTTTAATGTTAGTGTTTTCCACTTGGTAGAGCACCAAATTATGCCCTGTATTTAGTTTTGCACATATTGGGGGACAATTTCAGGCTCATCATTTTCAGTTGACCAAGCACTTGAATGAATTCCTGCTGCTACATAGCTTTGCTGAACACAGTGAAGACACCTAGAGATCTAATGCCCCTGGATGGTTCATGTCCCCATTTACCTTTCCTATTACTAGAAAGGTAACAGAGGTTCTTGTGACCATTAAGCCATGCCTAAAATCTAAATAAAATCCCAGAGAACAGAGGAAGACATGCCCCCACCACTGGAATTAGGGATTTGACAGTACCTACTGCCCAAATCCAACACCAAAGAAAGAAAACCTGGTTCCCTAGTAGATACTTCAAGGCACCCTGAACTTAAGCTCCAGGGACCTAGGCTGTTGTAAGGTGGCCGTTCAGAGGACAGTGGTCTGCATACATTTGTGTCTTGGACGATTTCTTACTCATTACCACGAGAGAGACACATGGGCAGCTTGGAACCCTGGGAGATTATCAGTGTCTCTGGATTTCAGATAGTGCAGTTTCCAGAATCTTTTCCTAAAGTATTGGAGGATTTACAGTGGTAGGACAAGAGGGAAGATGGCACTTGGCCAACTCAGAGCTTCCTTTACAAGTTCTTTTTCCAATCAGTGGATATTGAGAAACCATTGAATCTAATGTTCTCTGGATTTGTTCAAGGCTGGAGTGGGGGGTGAGGATCTCCAGATGAAACAATCCTGGGCAGGGAAACATGGAATAAGGCCATGTGTCCCCATTCTGCTTCTATTTTCCAGGATTTTCTGTAGGCAGAATACATTTAGAAAGAACATAGAGAGGTACTTTGTACCCGTATTTGACATGCAATGCAGGGTGGGCATTTTAAGTGCTGCTACTTTTTCTGGGTCAGGTTACAGTATGGAAGCAGTAACCACTGACCCTTTCCTCACTTTTACCCTTCAAGTTTAATAATCACGTAACAAAAGTAGGGGTGGACTTGTACACTTGAACTGTACACACCTTACCCATTCAATTCTCCTGATGGAAGATGGCTAAGATGTGTTACAGAAGGATGCTAAAATTTTGGCTACTTTGAACCCACTCTTTTTATATGGCCATTTCAAAACCACTGTGTCCTTATTGTCATCACCGTGGGTCACACTAGTACTGGCAAATGAGAAGTCGTGGAGCAGCTTGGGTTGAATCTATTCTGGCAAGGCCTGGGAATGTCCCATGTCCAGGACCCCTTTGAAGTTTCACACTTTCTCCCTGCTGCACTTTGAATTTTAAGGCACAAGAGGCAAGCTCTTTTTTGGATCACACTCCCTTTGAGCTACCACAGTGATAACATATTAAGGGGAATGTTGTTTGAATCAGGACAGCTGGACAATGCTTCAGTAATAATAATAATAAATCTCCAAATCATGATAGTTTAACAAAATAAACTCATAACATGGCCTACTTCAGGTTCTCCTTAGGTTCTCCTTGGCAACTCGAAAGTGGTGACTCCAGGTGGCTGCCATTTTCTGGTGCTGCTGTTTTAATCCCGTGGCCTTCCCTGCAACAGGGAAGAAAAACTGTGGGCAATGATGCAGGTGATTTCACGGGCAGGCTATGAAGTCATGGGCATCATTTCTGCCACTGTCTTCTTGGCCAGAATTCAGTCACATACAAGAGGGCTGGGACAGAGCAGTGTAACCCCAAACCCTATAAGAGAACAATAAAATGGGATTTGGTTAACTCACAGCATTGCCTCTACCACAGGGTTTCTGAATATCCTTATCTCAACAGGCTGCTCTCTGGAAGCCTGTGTAAACACATAGCTTGCACCCCCACATATGTAAAGCTGCAGTTAGGACTCACACCTATTGTATTTGTTCCTCATCTGCACCTGGCCCCAGAGCCCTGCGTCCTTGTTCACATTTCCTGTTCCTAGTTTCTCATTAGGAGGTAGAGGGTGGAGGTCAGTCCTTTCCAGGTCAGATATAGATATTATCTATGTCCTGTATTTCTACTCCTCACTATAACTACTGTAGCTACTGGCAATGCTTCTGCATAAGGTCATAAGGTTAAAATAAATATCTACACTCATTTTTACTAGTTTTCTGGAAGTATTAGAGTGCTGAAATGCTCCGTATCTAGTTCTTGACATGTTTGAGTATTTGTTTGACAACACACAAGTCACTAAATAATTGTTCTCATTGGGAACATGACCTCAGACACCAGCGCAGAAATGGCTCCTGTGCCCACCACTTCACAGAACTAGTCTGACAATCCCTCTCTGACCTGCTTCTTGGGAGAGGGAGGTGGTGTCTGGAAGCTCCTGCTTTAATTCTGAATACTTTAGAGAACAACAAGGCTACTCTAAGGACAGGGCCCCTCACAGCCTCAAGAGACTCCACTTGCAGTCTTCAGGAGAAAGGTATTTATTTTCTGTGCCTCAAAGTTGAGTTATCATCTTAAGTGAAACCAAGGCAACTTTTGGCATCTTAAGTACTAGAGCAGAAAAATAAACATGAACATACAAACACACATACACATACCCCATGTACATATCTTTTTGGTTGTACACCTTTATTGGCGAGAACTTTTGAGCCTGTACCTTTTGGTTTGGTTATTTTCTATGGATCTATGTTTGAGTTCTTTTTTTTTTTTTAAGAGACAAGTTGTCGCTCTGTCACCCAGGCTAGAGTGTGGGGGCATGATCATAGCTCACTGCAAGAACCCCTGGGCTTAAGCGATCCTACCCCCTCAGACTCCCCAGTAGCTGAGACTAAAAGCTTGCACCACTACACCCAGCTAATTTTTTACTTTTTGTAGAGACAGGGTCTCACTGTGTTGCTCAGGCTGGTCTTGAACTTCTGGGCTCAAGCAATGCTCCCACCTTGGTCTCCCAAACTGCAGGGATTATAGGTGTGAGCCACTGCACCCAGCCTGTACCTTTGATACATACATATTTATTTACTTATGAAGATTTTACAGTATTGCTCTACTAGTGCATTATTTATCATATTAAAAATTCAAAAATAAAAATTTGAAAAGTGTTAGATGAAGGTGAAATTATATTTTAAAAATATTTGTTTTTAAATGATAGCAAATACTTTTTGCTTTCACAAAAATGTTGTTAATAATTTAGCGAGTATGATATGGTAGAAAATGCCTTATTATTTTTTAAAATCTTTGCTAAACTTTTTGTACACAGAAATTCAAAGAATTAGACCTAAGTTCACTTTGTTTGATAAAACCATTACTAAGTTTTAATGGCTTTTGTAGCTGAGAAAGATCTTTTATAAAGGGCTTTAACAGAAAGAAATCAAAACCAGCTCCATTTATAATAAAAAATCCTGACATTCATTTTTCAGTTCCATCTGGTAATTAGGAAAAGATTTTTGTTGAAGTACTTCTAGAACCTTTCCATTTTGCCTGATGTTAATCAGTTGTCCTTGCAGACTGTTAGGAAGCTGATGCTTTTTCTGTGTTTTTGACAAAAGATTTCAAAATCCACTTAAGGTTTTTATTGGAAAGATTTTAAAACAAGTTTTTAAAACATAAATGTCAATTTATTAGGTTAGTATAATCTAAGAAAGCCTAAATAGTACACTATGCCTAATTGACAGTTGTTTTTTTTTGTAAT
Organism: Daubentonia madagascariensis; assembly: GCA_023783475.1. Lineage (NCBI taxonomy): Eukaryota > Metazoa > Chordata > Mammalia > Primates > Daubentoniidae > Daubentonia > Daubentonia madagascariensis. The sequence continues at coordinate 3,099,396 of JAKFHU010000760.1, forward strand.
TGACACATAATAATTGTACATATTCATGGGGTACATGATGTTTTGATACACATAATGTAGAGCTGGGGTCCCCAAGCTCTACCGGTACTGATCCGTGGCCTGTTAGGAACTGGGAGGCACAGCAGGAGGTGAGCGGTGGGCAAGCCAGCGTAGCTGCATCTGTATTTACAGCCGCTCCCCATCGCTCGCATCACCACGTAAGCTCCGCCTCCTGTCAGATCAACTGGGGCATTAGATTCCCACAGGAGCACGAACCCTACTGCAAACTGTGCATGTGAGGGATCTAGGTTGCACTCTCCTTATGAGAATCTAATGCCTGACTATCTGAGGTGGAGCTGAGGTGGTGATGCTAGTGCTGGGGAGTGGCTGCAAATACAGATCATCATTAGCGGAGAAGTTTGACTGCACAGAGACCATAATAAATCAACTACTTGAAAAGTTATATCAAAACTCTATCAGTGAGTGGCAAGTGACAGTGTAATAATAATAGAAATAAAGTGCACAATAAATGTAATGTGCTTGAATCATCCTGAAACCATCCCCCACTCCCACCCCCCCACCCCCGGCCACGCATGGAAAAATTGTCTCCCATGAAACTGATCCCTAGTGCCAAAAAGGTTGGGGACTGCCTTTTTGTAGAATGATCAGATCAGGGTAATTAGCATATCCATCTTCTCAAACAATCATCATTTCTTTGTGTTGGGAACATTCAATATCCTCCTTCTAGCTATTTGAAACTATATAATATATTACTGTTAACTATAGTCATCCTACAGGAGAAACTAGAGCTTACCATCCTATCTAGCTGTAATTTTGTATCCCTTAACAAATCGCTCCCTATCCCTCTCCTCCCCTACACCTCACAGCCTCTAGTGTGCTCTGCCTGTAAAGCATGTTTTCAGTTTGTAAGAGGGCAGATACAAGAGTGTCTACAGGTGACACACATTGTTTGCAACACTCAAATTACATCATAATAATACACTCACTTTCAAAAGACCCTCTATTTAGCATATGGTATAACAAAAAAGACTGATATGTAATTTAGCCATAAAATGGAGTGAAATTCTGATCCACGCTAGAACACGGATGAACCTGGACAACAATACGCTAAGTGAAATAAGCCATACAGAAGGACAAGTATTGTATCATTTTACTTATATGAGTAAAAGTAGAGTAGTCAGACTCGCAGAGACAGAAAGTAGAGTGGTGGTTGCCAGGGGCTGGGGGAGGGGAATGGGGACTAGTGTTTAATGGGGACAGAGCTTTAGTACGTGATAATGAAAAGACTGTGAGTGGGTGGTGGTTACATGACAATATGAATGTACTCCATAATCACTGAACTGTATCCTTAAAAATGGTTAAAATGGTAAATTTTGTGTGATAAATATTTTACTACAATAATAAAAGCAGTTACATTTTCATTCATTCTTAAATTGTCACATTTGTCTAAAAGGTGCAGATTAAACGTGAGTGTGTGTGTGTGTGCGTAAATATCTCTAAGTTAATAGCTCTCAAAGGATCCTTCTTGGATCAGCAGCGTCTACCTCACCTGGGAAATTGAAATAAATTCAAACCGTGGCCCCACACCACACCCACTAAATCAGAAACTGCAGGGGTGGGACCAGGCAATCTGTGTGTTGCAGGCTCTCCAGGTGATTCTGACGCACACCTGGAGTTTGAGAACTGCTGCTCTCGGCAGTAAACTACTGACTACTTGTCCTCATAAGAAGAGGCAGAAAATTTAGAACACTTGTCTTTCTATAAAAGAAAAGTGCTCTTTTCAATATACTTGCCTCAAGATTAGCAGTAAGCTTTTGTGTTTCAAAGTATTTCATGTTTGTAGTTGGTGATTATAATGTATTTTGAAGAGATTCATGTTTAATAAAGCTACCCACATTAATAATATCCTATATAAAGGATATAACACTTTAAACCCTTCTGGTTTCAGCCTATTTAATGCATTCATTGACCTTTGAATGAAGCAATCAATGGATTTCACATTTTCTCTGTCTGCTTCATTACCAGGAATCCTTATTTTATTTCAGTCAAAGCAGCTAAGACATCAGTGATTTATATTTTAACAATAATTAAAGAATATCCCTAAATAGGGATAGTCCATGCTCATGGACAGAAAGACTCAATATTCTTAGGATGTCAACTATTCCTAAGTCAATCTGTCATTAAATGAAAAACAAACATCTCACAAAAATTTTGTGAAAATTGACTACTTATTCTAAAATTTGCATGGAAATGCAAAGAATCTAGAATAGGGCAAGGTAACCTTGAAAAATAGGATCAAAGTTAATGGAATTACATTACCATATTTCAAGACTTATTATAAAGTTTCAGTAATTGAGATAATGTGGTATTGGTGCAAGAATAGACAAACAATTGGAATAGAGCAGAGGGTCCAGAAATACACCCCTCCATGAATAAAGTCACTTGGCTTATAACAAAGTTGCCAATTCAACTCAATAGAGGAAACGGTCTTTTCAATAAATAGCACAGAAGCAATTGGATATTTGTCAAGAAAAATATGAACCTTAATCTTTAATTCCCTACCTCTCACCATTCACAAAATGTAATTTAAGGTGGATTATAAAACTAAATAGGAAAAGCAAAATGATAAAACTTCTAGGAAAAATATACACAAGTTTTTTCATGACATAGTGTAGGTAAAGATTGCTTAAAATAGGACCAAAAATACATTAACCATAAAAGAAAAACGTGTGGTGTAAGCTGTAGCTTTCAATGCTGATGAGAGTGTAGACTGGTACGATGACCTTAAAAATGTTTGGCGATACCTGCTAAACAATTCTATTCTGCAGGTATATACTCAAGAGAAATGATAATATGTGTGCCAGAGCAAATGGTAGCATTATTTGTAATAGCCCCAAACTGGAAACAACCAAAATGCCCATCAAGAGAATGGATAAACTGTGACATATTCACACAATGGATATCACACAGCTGTGAAATAACAAGTGATTGCTACATACAGAAACATGTATGAATGCTATAGATAAATTGAGCAAAAGAAGCCAAAAGTAAAAGACACACGGTGTATGATTCCACAAAGTTAGAAAACAGGCAAATTTTAACCTGTGTGATAAAAGTCAGAGCATTGGCTACCTCTCAGGGAAGGGTGTGGTGTTTGCTGAGAAGCAGGAAGGAGCCATAGGAGGCATTGCAAGCATTTGTTATGGGTTGAATTGTGTTGTGGGTGAATTGATATGTTAAAGTCCTAACCCCAGTATCTCAGAATGGGACCTTATTTGGAAATAGCATCATTACAGAGCTAATCTAGTTAAAATGTTGTCATTAGGATGGGTCCTAATTCAGTATGACTGGTGTCTTGATAAAAATGAGAAATTTGGACACAGAGACAGATGTGCACAGAGAGAAGACTGTGAAGAGCCACAGGGAGGAGGCCACGTGGAGATGGAAGCTGAGATCTACAAGCCATGGAATGCCACAGATTGTCAACAGCCACCGGAAGCTGGAGAGAGCCATGGAACAGATCCTCCCTCACAGTCCTCAGAAGGAACCAACCCTGCCAACACCTTAATCCAGAACTTCTAGCCTTCAGAACTGTGAGACATAAATTTCCATTGCATAAGCCACCCAGTTTGTGGTGCTTTATGGTAGCCCTGGGGATCTTGTACAGTGTTCAATATTTTGATCTGTGTGATAGCGATAGGGAGGTATATATACGTATACTGGAAAAAGTCATGGACATACAATTGAAGTATGTGCACTTCTCTATATGCATGCTGTAATAGAATTTTAAAAATTAAGCTACATTAGGATGGCATTGAAATTATTTACACAAATCCATATCAGGTTGTGATCCTCAATTTTTTAAATTATCCCAGCATTTTCTCTTCAAATTCATGTTAGTAATACTCTCTGAATTTAAACCATCTGTACCTCGACTCTTATAACTGTAACTTATTACTCATAGTGGTCTTATTAAACATAACTAAAAAGAAGTTTGTTTTGGGCAATCAAGGAGTTGAAAACACATGAGAAGGCAAGAGAATCGATTTGGAGGAAGTGATAAATCTAAAGCAAGGAGATGTAATATTAACATTTCTGGAAAGGTCCTCATCACCCTGATTCTCTCCACAGTACTGAAGCAGAAAAGGCACTTTATCAACAGTATGATTTATAAAGTCAAGGTCTGATACTGTCTGATTTTTTTTTGTATTTAAAAACTTGCTGCCAGAAGCACACTATGCCAACAGGAATTAGATATTTTGGAAATATAGTCTCTTGCAATTGGCTTCCTCTCTTTTTGTAAGTCTTATCTGACCAGCAATATGATAGTGAAAAACTGCTGTCTACTTTAATTCATGTTTAAAGGAACTGATTATTTCCTTAAGATTACCAAATTCATTTAGAGTTATTGGATTTTGTTTTTCATTTACACAAATGAAATATTATCTTAAGCAGAAATAAGTACAATTGAAATTAACATAATCACAATAGTGTAATTTAAGAAAGAGGAAAAATCTTTCTATTCAGATTTGTTTTTCATAATTATCAGGCCATGTATAAGCATTTTTTCCACCAAAAAAAACCTCCTCACAGTTTATCCAAAAAGTTGAATTAGTGGCAGTAACTTTGAGGATTTGATTTTAAAATTAAATATGACAATTATAGTGGGAGAAGTTTCTGATGCTTTCTCTTGATTCTTTTAATGTATTAAATTTTTTACTACTTTATTATGATATCATACTTTGTATAATTATAATTTACTATTGTATTGTAATATTTTCAATCCACAAGTCTTTTTATTCCACTCAATTTTGAAATATATCATGTGCCTACAGCTCGGCCCTAGGGTTCTTCTTTCTCTAATGAGCCTAATGATCAACTCAAAGTTAGAAACTGTACATAATTTGCAGGTCTTTACATAGTCTATCATGGGGGCCAGGTGAAAAGGGACATGTATTCTAATTATCAGCTAAATAAGAATGTGACCATTTGGGGGCTGGGGGAGTTTTCTGTCTTAGATTAATACTTTAGTCATCCTTTATAGAAGTCCAGTTTCCTTGCCACCTCACTAGGATGGCACTTGTGGGGATGTAGATGTAAGGAAAGCTTCTATCCTTGGTTTAGGTAATGGTATAACTAGACTGTTTTTTTTTGTTTTTTGTTTTTTTTGCCTTGGCAAGGCTCTGAATTTCGGGATTATAAGCAAGATAGAGTTTAGAAGTTTCTGAGAAGGGGGAGCTCCCAGAAACCCCTTGGGATTTCTCCTCCAAATTTTCCTTTGGGATTCCAGTGATTAGATCATGGCTGATGGTTAGTGTGGCTGACTGAGCCTGGATCCCCTCCCAGCCCTGCTGTCCTGACTTCATGGGGCAAGTCCTGGGTAAAGAGCTGTATCATCCAACAACTTTAACAGGGACCACACAGGCCTGCTTTGATGTGGAGCATCCAAGGTGAGTCACATATTGGGGAAAGACACCTCCTTCCTCATGCATAAGGACTGTTTAAGGTTTGGGCTACCATCATCATTCGCTTCAACCACTGTGGTGCTTTCTTAGTGTGGAGGGTCTTGCAACAAGTCCTCATCTCAGAACGGCTTCACCGTTCTCTCTTCTGCACTCGGATTGAAACTCAGCCTGAGGGCCAGCCAGGTCTGGACAAATAGCCCGCATCACTAGCCTGCTTTAAGTACACGGGCCCTTCTGGAGCAAACCACAGCACCGTAGCACTGTTCTGACATTCCTCCTATTGCTCTGAAAGACGAGCACCTGCTCTGGTCCACTGGCTCTTGATGCCACACAGCTGGCAGCTGCAGTTGTGCTGCTGTGCGTCCCACCCATGCTGCTGCGCCCCCTTCCTTCTCCAGCATCTCTCCTGAGTCAGTGTCCCGTGCCCGGTGCTTTGATCCACCTCACAAAGACTGCAGCTCTGCTGGGCTAGTTTCTGAGCCCGCACATACTTCCAAGGCAGGGGTGGGGTTGAGTTCCACAGCAGCCATGACCACTACTGTCTGAAGTCTGGGGACTCCCACAAAGTCATTGTCACATTCATTTTTCCATTGGTTTAAAGACACTCCCAGAACTATATAGGGCTTCCTTATAATTTGCCTTTTGTTTGTCCTCTCCTAGCTGGGTGTGATCTCACATGACTGTAGTCCCAGATACTCGGGAAGGCATGGTGGGAGGATCATTTCAGCCCAGGAGTTTGAGGCCAGTCTGGGCAACATAGCAAGACCCCATCTCAACTAAAAGAAAAAGAAAAAGCCCTCCTTTATAAGACTTGCTTATGTATCTGAACCCCAATCGTGTACCTACCATAAATTCTTTTCCCAGAAGCCTTCTGAACCTTTATAAAAATAAATGGATTTAAGCACCAGGACAGGAATGATTAGGTAATTCTTGTAGGAAGACACATCTGAACCACAGCTCCTGCCCAGAAAAGACTCCTTTGCCCCAATAGTTTTGTTTCTGTTTTTTAATTAGAATAGACAACCACATAACTTTGGATCACAAGGCAAAGTGTACAGACTGCAGTGATAAGAATCACAAAGATAAAAATGTCATAACCAAGAATACATTAGATATTGATCTGTTTTAATGGAATCCTACCTTTTTAAAGTGACATTTTATTGATTTGTCTAATCAAATGTTGTTGTTTCCAAATAATGAGGACAACAGCAAGTGATGTCATACACTGTATTCATTCCTTCTCTATTAAATTATATTCTTTTATTCTCTGACGTGATAGAAAATAATAGGATAGATTAGTACATGTATTTGTTCCTGCCCTTAGGATAAAATTTAAATGTCTTTAGTGTAGCTTGTAAGGATCTAGTCTCAGCTCATCTCTCCAGCTTGATTTTTTCCCTTTTTCTCCTTGCTGTGTGTACTAAGGCCAGACTGGGCTTCCTTCAGCTCCTTAAGTACCCAGGATTTTGCTTAACTCCTAGCCTTTGTTTTATGTGCTTTCTTCTGCTCAGAATGTTCTCATCCTCCTCATCTTCACCTGGCAAATCTTAACTCTTCCAGTCTTAGCCGATGTGTTACATTATCAAAGGCCTCCCCTAGCCCCAAGCCAGCTGCTGCAACCAGGTTAAGCTCCCTGAAACACGCTTCTCAGACCAACATCTAACCTGATCACGGCCATGTGCCCAGCACTTAATGCAGTCTCTGGTACATGGCAGGTGCTCAGTAAATAACCATTTCATGTAATAAGCATTTCTGTAGCATAATAGCAATAGGGCTCCTTGGGCTAAAAAATGAAAAGCATATTTATTAGCCCATTTCAATTATATAACACAAATCATCTTTGACCTCAAATGTCTCCTTCAATCAAAAACCTTATGGTGTGAAAAATATGCCTGCAATGGTTAATTCTGTGTATCAACTTGGTGAGACTATGATGCCCAGTTGTTTGGTCAAACATCAGTCCAGATGTTGCCGTGAAGGTGTTTTGTGAATGGGACTGATCCTGGCAATGAGTTGGCTTTAAGTAAAAGAAATTACCCTCAGTAACGTGGGTGGGCCTCCTCTTATAAGCTGAAGACCTTAAGAGCAAAAACTGAAGTTTCTGGAGAAGGAATGCTACCTCAAGACTGTAACACGGAAATACTGCCTGAGTTTCCAGCACGCCCAGCCTGCCCTGCAGGTCTTAGACTAGAGACTGCAACATCGACTCTCACCTGTGTTCCTACCTTTCCAGCCCACCTATACACATCCACACATAAATAAGTGTTCAATCCAAGTGAAAAGTCACTCATAATTCCTTTTATTTTTATTATTTATTTATTTACTTATTTTATTGTTATTATTATTTTTTTTAGAGATGCAGTCTCACTATGTTGCTCAGGCTCAACTTCGACTCCTGGACTCAAGCGATCCTCCTGCCTCAGCCTCCTGGGTAGCTGCGACTACAGGGACTCACCACCATGCCCGGCTGATTTTTTAATTTTTTGTAGAGACAGGGTCTTGCTATGTTGCCCAGGCTGACCTTGAACTCTTGGCCTCAAGTGATCCTCCCACATTGGCCTCCCAATGTGCTGGGATTATAGGCATGAGCTGCTGCACCTGGCCCATAATTCTTTTGGTAATAGCATCAGCCTAATCATATATCAATGTTATATATTTTCCTCAAATCATAAAAAGTAAAAGTGAATATATATGCTTTACTCTTTTACTATCTATCTATATACATGTGTGTGTGTGTGTGTGTGTATGTATATATCTCCTTTCTATGATCTGTTAGGGTAACCTATAGCATTGGCCAAAGTAAAGTATATTAGTTAACTCAGTTATGAAAAACATATTTTGGAAATCTGGAAATGTATTTTGAATTATATCCCTTTGTACCCATTAAACAATAAATTTTAAAGTTTTTCTGCATTGTTTTACTATCTTTTTATTGCTATCTTTCTCCTTAATAAGGTGTTTGTGTGTACCTGGAAAAAATTATAGTTTTCTTTCATGTCAATAAATTTTGCCTGACACACTACCCTAGAAAACTCGTAAAAACTTTATTAGCATATGGTATATAGAATTTCTTAACACTGTCATTAATATTTTCTTTACCACTTTTAAAATTCAATGGTTCTAAGTATAATACCACTATATTTCAATCTTATTACCCACTTTTTTGGAGGTTATGAAAAGAATCTGACACCCACAAAATGACATCTGCTTTTGTCCAACCGTAGCACAGCAGGGGTAGGAAGAGTTCTACCCTGAGTCAATTATTCTGTGAGAAATAACACCTGAGATTTTCAAATGGTTGCTCTTATTGTGAACTTTTAAGCTTTTTGTCATGAAAAATAGTATTTTCAATATCCAATATTAAAATAATTATTTCAAACTTATATAAATTTGACTTAATGGTATGATGACACACAGGTTCCCACCACCCAACTTCTAAAACTATCAGCCAAAGACAATCTTGCTTTATCTACACCCCCACAAATTCCCTGCTCCCATGTTATTTTTAGGCAAGCCACAGATATATATAGTTTTATCCCAAAATCTTTTAGTATGTATCCCTAAAGAGAAGAAGTCTGGAAATAAAATAATCACCAGATGATTATTTCATACAAAAATTTAACAATTTCTTAACTCATCAAATATCTTGTCAATATTAAAATTTCCAGTTGTTTCATAAATGTCACTTAAAAGATAATTTGTTCAAATCAGAATCCGAATGTGGCTTCCTCGTGTGATTGGTTGGGACAGCTCCTAAATTCATTTTGATCTATAGGTTCCTCTTCTTCTTCTTTCCCTTACAATTTATTTCTTGAAGTAGATTCTCTTTCCTGTAGAACTTCCAATCATCTGGATTTTGCAGATTACACCCTAGTCTGCTCTTTAATGTTTCCTGTCTTCAATAGTTTTTAAATAAATTGGTAGTTTGATATAAAGGCTTGGTATGATTTGCTTGATTTATTTATTTGATTTATACGGACAAGGCTACTATCAAAATGGTGTTGCATTTTTTATCAAGAATCACATATTTCTGGGCTGACACTTCTTGTTGCACATGAGTAAACACATGAGTAGAGACTCAGCTGAAAAAATTAACAGCCTATGTGGTTAAAACAGGTAGTGCCCTCATCTGGCTCATTCTTTGATCTATGTGATTTTAATTGGTTTGGTTCATAAGGATCCCAGCTAAGGATCTCCAAACTCTTGGTATTATCCTCCTTTAGTCATAATAGTGGTCTCCCTGGAGTGCTAAATCCTCTCAAAAAGTCTTAAATGGAAAGACTTCACAAAGGGAGAAGAGAAGACAGACATCTGCAAACCTAGGAGAGAGGTTCAGAAGAAACCAACCCTGCTGACACCTTGATCTTGGACTTTACCTCCCAGAATTAGGAGCAGAACACAAAGGAGCAGGATATTGGCAGAAGTCAACCCCCAAGAGTCTTGGAGTCCAGTGAGAAGGGTAGGTGGAGCAGTTTATTTCTCCCTCCCCCACATCCCTGGCAGTAATAGGCTAGCTGAATGGATAAAAAAATACAAGCCAAGTATTCGCTGTCTCTAGGAAACACATCTAACCCACAAGGACTCATTCAGACTCAAGGTGAAGGGATGGAAAACAATATTCCATGCAAATGGAAATCAAAAGAAAGCTGGTGTAGCCATTCTCATATCAGATAACACAGACTTCAAATCAACAAAAGTAAAGAAAGACAAAGACAGTCATTATGTAATGGTGAAGGGAACAATTCAACAAGAAGACATAATAATCTTAAATATCTATGCACCAAACACAGGTGCATCCAGATTCATAAAGCAAATCCTACTTGATCTAAACAAAATGATAAACAGTAGCATTGTAATAGCTGGGGACTTCAACACCCCACTGACAGAATGGGAGAGATCCTCCATGCAGAAAATAAACAAAGAAACAGTGGACTTAAAAAGGACCCTAAAACAAATGGAGCTAAGAGACATTTACAGAACATTCTACCCCAAAACTATTGAATATACGTTCTCATCAGATCACGGAACATCTTCTAAGATTGATCACATCCTAGGCCACAAAACATGTCTCAAAAAATTTTTAAAAACAGAAATTATACCATGTATCATCTCAGACCACAGTGGAATAAAATTAGAAATCAATTCCAACAGAAACACTCAACTCTACACAAAGTCATGGAAATGACACAACCTACTGCTGAAGAATCACATAATTCTGGTTGTCTCTTTTTGTGATATTAACAGCCATTTTAAGTATCAGTGACATTTATTAATTCATGAGGAGTTGCTACGTCACTATATTCTAATTCTATTGTTCCTTTTCATTTACTAGCTCGGATATTTCTGTAATGAGTAACTTTTTTTCATTTAGTATTTGGTTACTCGTTGACATGGTCGATAAAGAAATGGCATAATAAATACTTGAATGTTTTCCTTTATTTACAAGTTTTTAAAATATTGAGTTTAACATCCTCCAATTGTGACCAATTAGAGAGAGAGAGAGAGAGAGAGAGTGTGTGTGTTGCAATCTGATGAAAGGTTGCTTGCAAGAAAGCTAAACATCACCTGGAAAAAGCTGATTGGCTTTACTTTGGCAAATCCAACATAGACCAGATGTGGACTTTTCAGAATGCAGGATCCAGAACCTGATCTGACAGCACAGAGATTAGAGCCGTCACTCAGTGTATCTACTCACTTGATATAAGGTGAGATATAAAAACCAGGAGGTTGGTTCATGCATTTCCAATGAGAAATTCAACCACCAAGCCAACAGGATACTTGTGATCACTGATCAATGTTTTCTCTCCCTGGAGAAAATTTACATGGGGATCTGAATTATTACATGAACTTTGCTTGGTGGTGCACAAGAGCTAGTGTGTTAGGTTTTTGGCTGGCATCATTGCACCATAACAGTTCAATGCAACTATTTCCACTCTGGAAATCCAGCTGCAAATGGACCTCTTGTTTTGGACCACAGCAGATGTTCTGGCTATTATTTGCAAATGTACTCCCTTAATTGACACATTTTTTTTCTTTCAACATACACTGAAGTTTGGCTGGAAAGATTAATTTTGTTTTTTAATTATGACTTTGTATATTTTTGCTGGAAGCTGGAAGGAAAGCAAAATATCTAACCCTGAGAGTGAAAGTTAGAAAAATATACATGAATCAGAGAGGCATTTACCAAGATTGGCTTGGAGAAAAGAACATGAGGTTCAGCAGAGGCAAAGGAGACGTACAGGGAGGGTGCTGGACTTAGCTCAGAGAGGCTAGGGTTCTGTGGGAGGCCTGCTTCTGGTATTGCCTGTTCTGGGAGGACACCCTCCTCAGCCCTATCATAAACACATGCTATGTGTGGGGAGCGAATGCTGAACGTGCAGCCCTAACTCTGAAGCCCAGCATGTGGCCTGACTGTGATGTTTATGGGGAGCCAAACCAGCCAAGACTCCAGGGAAATGGAGCTGTGTCCCTCTGGCCACAGGGCATTGCACTTGAACAATTGAAACAACCACAGTAACTGTGCAGCTGTGACCCTAGGCAAATCAGACTTCTCTGTCTTTCTCTCTGTCTGGCATTGAAACTCAGATCTGACCTTTTAGGCCTAAATAACCCCTTAGGGCTATTAAATAATTGGTGAGGTTAGGAGTAAGACCTCAGAGAAGAAGCAAATGTATGTTTTTATAACAGGCATTTGGGATCTGAAATCAGTAACTAGAAAAACTAAGAGTTTTCTCTGCATTTGTGCTATACAGCTGGCAATATGGGTTGCACTGGTTATAATCACCACACCCTTAACCTCATCAATAGTGATTTTTTAAGACTCCCTGAGTACATGGCACTACACTGAGAGTTAAGTACACAGAAGCTTATCACGCAGGTCTTGTGACCTTTTAGGACATGCTGATTTACTTGGAAGGGGAGGAAATATTAATAAAATATAAGAAATAGTACAATAAATCATGAGGAAAATGACAAACAAGAGGGTAAACAATGGCAACAAATACATATTTCACATGAAGACTGGAGGAAGTCCAAGTTACTGAAAGGCCAAGGCGGCCAGGGAAGGTCTATGGGACCAAGTCAGGCTGTGAAGAAAGTGTAAGGGCTGGTAGTTTGGGAACAAGGAGACAAAAATCTTCTTATGAAAAGGAAAATTGTTTAAAAAAACAGCACAATTTCCCTTTCTATCACTGGTAGACAGTGTCCCAGATTGCTTCATGTATGAGTTCTTATCAAATATTTAAGGAAGAAATAATGCAAGTCATAAAACCTTTTTAGAAAACCCTAAGACAGGCATCTGACAAGAAGAGAAAATACAGACCAATATCCCTCATTAATATAGATGCAAAAATCTGGAACAAAATTTTAGCAAACTAAATCTAACATTATATAAAAAAAGATAATACATCATAACAAAGTGAGGTTTGTCTTGGGACTATTATGCTATTTTAGAATTTGAAAGTAAGTCAGTATAATTCACCACACTAACAGATTGAAGAGGAAAACTCAGATGATCAGCTCAATACATGCAGAAAAAAAATTTAACAAAATCCAACACTCATTTATGATGACCAAGAAAAAAAAAAATTCACAGCACAGTGAAAATAAGAAAACTTCCACAATCTGATAAAGGGCATCTACAAAAATCCTATAATTAATATCACACTTAATGGTAAAATACTGAACTCATTCCCCCTAAAATGAGAGTCAAGGCAAATATGTCTACTCTCACCACTTGCATTAATTATTCTACTAAAGATCTAAACCAATGCAATAAGGAAAAAAAGAAAAGGATAAAAATAAAACATAAGGGGCATGGTGGTGGGTATATATAGTTCCAGCTACCCAGGAGGCTGGGAAGAACTTGAACCCAGGAGTTAGAGATCAGCCTGAGCAACATAGCAAGACCCCATCTCTAATAACAAAAACAAAAACAAAAAATATAAGAAGGAAGAAATAAAAGGTATAACAATTGGAAATGAAGTAACAGTGTCATTATTTGCACATAGTATGAATATATTTACAGAAAACTCATAGAGATCTAAGGAAAAACATCTACTACATCTATGCTAAATTGGATAATTTGAATTAGCATGACCTCAGGATGCTAGGTATATACAAAAAATTTCTGTATTTCCATATATAGATACATTTTTAGAGATCAATTCCAATTAGGATTAGTATCAAAAAGCATAAAACACCTAGGAATCAATTTTAAACATATAAAAATTCTACAGTTATAAACTATAAAATATTGTTGAGAGAAATGAAAAAGACCTAAGTACATGCACAGATTTATTATGTAATCCTCATAGGTGGAAAGTCATTAATGTTTCCCAATTGGTCTGTAAATACAATTCAGTTCAAATCAAAGTTGCAGCAGGATTGGGGTTTTTAGGAACTTATTGATAAGTTGAATCTAAAATATATATGAAATGTAAAGGACTTAGAATAGCCAAAACAATTTTGAAAAGAATAACAAAATTGGATGACATACTCCACCTGATTTTAAAATACATTATAGAGCTACAGTAATCAAGAGATGTGATACTGAGATGTGGATAGATAAATTAATCAATAGAACAGAACACAGATTTCAGACATAAATCCACCATACATGGTCAATTTTCAAAAAAATGCAACAAAATAATTCAATAAAGTAAGAAAAAACTTTCAGCCAAAACTGAATTGATTAAATATCTATATAAAAGTAACTGAAAAGTAATCCACGTATTCACAATATATAACAGTTAACTTGAAATGTGTATCACATTTTTAAATGGAAAAGTTAAAACTATTAAAAAGGTAGAATATCTTTGCAAGCTTTGGTTATGCAAAGATTTCCTAGACAGAACACAAAACAAATCACAAAAGAAAAAAAATGATAAACTGGATTTAGTCAAAATTAAACTGTCTTTTATAGCAGTGGTCTCCAACCTTTTTGGCACCAGGGACCCGTTTCATGGAAAGCAATTTTTCCATGGACTGGTGGGGGGGATGGTTTCAAGATGATTCAAGCGCATAACATTTAATGTTCAAACCTCTCTGCTAATGATAATCTATAACTGCAGCCACTCCCCAGCACTAAATCACTGCCTCAGCTCCACCTCAGATCATCAGGCATTAGATTCTCATAAGGAGCCCACAACCTAGATCCCTCGCGTGCACAGTTCACAGTAGGGCTCGCGCTCCTGTGAGAATCTCTTGCTGCCCATCTGAAAGGAGGTGGCGCTTATGTAATGGTGCGAGCCATGGGGAGCAGCTGTAAATACAGATGAAGCTTCGCTCTGTTGCCTGCAGCTCACCTCCTGCTGTGCCGCCTGGTTCCTAACAGGCCAGGGACTGCTACTGGTCTGTGGCCCAGGGGTTGGGGACGGCAGTTTTAAAGGACACAGTAAAATAAAAAGGCAAGCCACAGACTGAATATAATTATACCTTAATAATAACAACAACCAAAAAACCCTGTAGGGAGGGAGTCACAGTGAGATAGAGCAGAACACTGGTTAAAACCCCAGGACTAACAACAATCAATGTCGGGAAGAACGTAGAGTTAACTCCATGCTCAACCCCTGTTGGTTGGGTGTCCATTGGCACAACCATTCTGTAAAACGATGTGACATTGTCTACTAAAGCTGAATGAAATCTTTCTGTTAAGCTAGCGATTCCACTCCTAGCTACATACCCAACAGAAATGCACAAATATGTGCACCAGCATTATTCATTGTTGCCAAAATTGGAAATAACTAATATCCATTAACAGTAGAATAGCTCAATAAATGTTTGCATATTTATAAAATGAAATACCACACAGCTTGAAAATGAACAAAGCACTGCTATCCACAACAACACAGACTGAGGGGAAAGAATTTTGCGATAAGATTGGAAATGTAGTCAGATTGTTTGCAGGGACTTGTCAGTCACGGTAAGGTGACCGAGGTTTCTGATCTCTGTGATGACAAAAGCATGAAAGATTTTTAGGAGGGGTTGAGCTGACGTGACTGATATATTTTGCAAACGTTTACTCTGGCTGCTATATGGACAATGGGTTGGGTTGTGAGTCAAGAGAGGAAGCCGCTAGGATATTGCTGAAATGGTCCAAACAAGGCATAAGTGCCTTGAACTAGAAGGTAGTGAAGTCTCTTAAAGATTGTTGAAAATGAATACGAACAAACCATCTTCGTAAGCTAAAACAATTGCCATCATTTGCTTCTTGCGATATTAATTGAGATGGGTTACTGGTTTTAATGATGCAAGGCGCCTACCACGCATCATGTGTATCCAAAAGCAACCGCCAAGTCACTTCGTCTTCTACCCCAACTCCCAAAGGCGACGCTCTCTGAATAGCTGCGGAGCTTCCTCCACATTGCTTTTTTCCAAATTCACGAGTCACTTAACTTTTATCTATTAACCAAGAAAGTTCTGAAGATACCATATTTTGTTATTAGGTTACAGAAGCCTTCTATTTATCTTGGCACTTATTCTTTAACAGAAACAGTGGTAGTTGGCGCCATGCTGTTACGTTTCTGCTTATCTGAATGGTAATGTCAGTTATAAGCTTGTGTAGTTCAGTACAAAGCTCAGGTCATTTGATTGCTAATGGTTAATGAGAATAGACTTAATAAGAGTTCTATCTTTTTTTGCAACAAATAGATTATCTTTTTTTAAAAAAATACTTCTTCCCAGTTATTCTTAATGAAATCTAGTAATGTGGAATTACTATTCATGGACTCAGAATATAAATGAAAATATTATGCGAGCACATATGGACTGAATTTAGGATGCTTGTATTATTGGAGAATCCTCCAAGTGTTCATTAATTGGTGTTGAGGTTATTGCCAATGAATAAGGGTCCCGTGATTTTTGCTCTTATACCTCTGAATCAAATGAGATGCAGTGAGGTACAACTCCCACCTATATCTGTGGCACTTTGCAAGGAGAGACAGCTGTTGCTTTCCCAAAGAATTCAGATCAGGAGCCTACACAGAGTGACTGATTCTCTGGGTCATGCAGTGAATGTTGTCCTCTAAATAAAGGGAGAATATTTTGCCCTGTATATATCTTGTACATGAATTCTAAGTCCAATAAAAAAAGTGTTTAGGATTTTTGTCTCAATCAACTCTGCCACAAAGTTGGTCTATAAAATCAACACAAAATCTCATCCATGTTAGCTGTATTATTCAATTGTAGTGTATATTCTGGAGTGAGGAGTAAATCAATTCCTGCCACAAGGTGGATTTTGTCCAAGGAGACTTTCGTTAGAAGGCAACGTTCTAGGGTTACAACCCATTCTGAAACTTCAGGCCTTTATGGATTGGAATGACTATTTGTTGTCTCTCCCAGTGAGAATACAATCTTCATGAAGACAAATACATTGTCTATTATATTCACCCATATATTCTTAGCATATATAACAGTCTGGCACAAGGTTGGAGCTTAATAGATACTGTGGGGTATTAGTGCTGTCCACCAAGTATTTTCAGTTCTACTATCAAGCACGTGAAAAGACTACACTTCCATGCCACACTCTACTTGAATTGGGATCTAGTCATGTGATTTGCTCTATCAGCAAAAGTAATCTGTGTCACTTCTGAGTGGATGCTGTAAGAGCCATTGTGCTATTCATGGTCCTCTCTTTCCTTTTGACATAGTGACCAGCAGAATTCCAGGTAGCGGCTGCCCTTTCTATCTGATTGAGATGTCTATGGGGCAGAATTTTCAGCTGACTGAGGATGGAGATCTAAGGATCGTTTGTTGCTGAAACATAAACAATGCAATCCTGATTATATGCACACTGAAGAATCAATCAGTGAATGAATACCTATATTTTCCTGAGGGCCTTGAAACTTAAATCCGGCCTTGCTTGCAATGATGCTACACTTGGAAGAATAATGGTTAGGAAAGAATTAGCCCATATTCAACCACAAAATTAACAATAACTACTCTTTATTAATGACCTAGGACTT
Source organism: Daubentonia madagascariensis (assembly GCA_023783475.1). Classification (NCBI taxonomy): domain Eukaryota; kingdom Metazoa; phylum Chordata; class Mammalia; order Primates; family Daubentoniidae; genus Daubentonia; species Daubentonia madagascariensis. The sequence goes on from JAKFHU010000760.1 coordinate 3,116,824, forward strand.
TTAAATATAGTATTTATTAGTTCTAATATTTAATTTTGTAGATGACAAAATTTAGACTTAAGCAAATCCATAAACTTGCCCTAATAACACAGTTCTTAAGAGACAGAGGTGGGATTTTAAACCAGGGCTGACTATCTTTAAAATCTACGTCTCAGACAGAAATCTGAGTGTCAAGAATGTGAAGGTTGCTTAGAGAACCCATAAATTTAATTCATCATACTAACAGTTTAAAAGATACAAAAACTAATTTGATAAAGTTTATCACTCATTCATGTTGAAGACTCTTAGAAAATGTAAAATATAAGGGAACTTCTTTAATGTGCTAAAAATATAAAATCCCTGGAACAAGCATTATTAGAAATGAAGAAACATTGGAAGCATTATTCTTGAGACACGGATGCATATTATCACCACTTCCATTCAGCATTATATTACAGGTATAGCCAGTGCAAGAAGCAAAAAAATAAATCAGAGGTGTATGGATTAGTAAGGAAGAAGTAAATCTGTCATTCTTTGAAGGTAATGTGGTTGTTTAAATATAAAAAAACAAAGAAAATCCAAAGATAAATAAGTAGAAAAGGTGGAGTATTTAATAAGATGACTGAATATAAGAGAAATATATTATACAAAAGGCAGTGCCTTTCCATATATGAGTCACAATATTCACAAAAATTAGTTTACTTTTATACATTGGCAGCAAAAACCTGAAAGAGAAGGAAAAACACTATTTTAGTGGTATTAGACAAAATTAGTATCTAAAAATGTATAGCAATGGAGAAAAATTCTAAAACTGTATTAAGAGATATTAAAGACTAGTACCCTAATGGAGAGATATAACAAGTTCTTAGAATTCTTAATATCATAAAAATATCATAAAAATCTATAACTTTCCCCCAAAGTTATATATTTATCCAAACCAAATTTTTAAAGAAATTAGTAAGATTTTCCTAAAATTTATGTAGAAGAGTAGAAGGCACAAGAATAGCCAGGACACTTCTGAATAAGAAGTCCTTGAAGGGAGACTTTACTTACCATATAATAGACATTTTTAAGAGACTATATTAATTAAACAGTGCAGTATTGGTGTAGAGATAAAATTGATTAAAACAGTAGAATAGAGTCTCATGCATAAATGACACCTTGATATATTGCATGGGAGGCAGGTCAGCATAGTTGATAAATAAGGGACTTTTCAATAAATGTAGCTGGAAAAAATGGTTATTCATATAAAAAAAAAGAAGACTGAATCCTTCCACATAATACATGAAACTTACTTGAATTGGCTTATGGATTTAAATGTCAAAAACAAAACTTTAAAAGTCTAAGTAAGAAATACATATAACTGTTTTTTAAACATTGAGGTAGGGGAAGGTATATTAAGAAATAGAAAGTACTCACTATAAAAGAAAGATGGATAAATTTGACTATATGAAAATTAAAAACTTTTGTTGATCTAAAGATACCTTAAAGAAAAATGAAAATACCAGTTACAAACTTTAAAAAGCTATACAAAATATATACAAGTATATATTAGTACAAGAATATATAAAGAACTCCTAAAACCAGTAAGAAGAGTCAAATGAAAAATGGCAAGAGACATGCACTCACACAAAAGCAAATAAATATAAAATAAATATAGACAGTAAAACATAATAGAAAATACAGGTAATATCATCAGTGCTAAATCTGCCTCCTTACGTATTTTAAGTTTGGCTTAAAGTTTTCTACAAGCATAGTGCACTGAAGCGTGACTGAGGTGTCAACAGACTCTAACCTACTCTCACAAGCAGCCAAGTGTCCGCCAACCACAGCAGCAGAGTTTAGGCCAATCGCAGGTGACCAATTGTTCACACTGTGTTGCCCAAATAAGGCAACCACCGAGCTGTAACCAATCCAGCTGCTTCTGTAGCTCACCTCTGTTTTCTGTACATCACTTTCCTTTTTCTACCCACAAGTATTATCCAACCATGTAGCAGCCCCAGAGTAGATGTGAACCTAGTCTGGTTCTGGGGCTGCCAGATTTGTGAATTTTTCTTTGCTTAATTAAACTCTGTTAAACTGAATTTGTCTGAAGTTTTTCTTTTAACACCAGTGATCAAAAAAATGCAGATCAAGACCTCAAAGGGACACTATCTTACATTCATTTAATTGGCAAAAAGTAAAGGGTCTCATAACACCAAGTATTGCAGAGGATATGGATCTAACGGATCTCCTGTGCGTTGCTGGAGGATGTACAACTTTGTGCAGCCACTTTGGGAAACAGTTTCACACCTACCACTCTTGGCTATTTACATATTCAGTGATTCAGCAACTCTACTTCTGGGTGAGAAACTGTTCCACACATACAACAGGAGAACCATTCACAATAAGCAAATTCCTGTAAACAACCCATTGCCTATCAAAGGACAGAGGGTGAATAATCTGTGGTCTATTCACACCGTGAATATCATATCACTATCAAAACAGATGAACTACAAAAACAACAACAAGGATGAATTGTATCAATATTGTATTTAAAGAAAAAAGTGAAGTTTCAAAAGGCTGCATATGGCATTTTTATAAAATTTAAAAACAATTGAAATTTTAATTACTCATTTGTGAATACACATAAATAAAACTCTGTTGAAGAAAAAAGCAGGGGATGATGGATCTAGGATGAGGATGTTGGTTGCCTTGAGTGTGTTGCTGGGGAACCACACATTTAGGTGTGAGTAGTGTAAAGGTCCTACGTTTTGTTTTTGAGTAGTGGGTTCCTGACTGCTTATTTTATTTTAAAAGTGATCAATTAAATAATTAATAAATAAGCCAGGCCAATGATGAGAGTGTCATGAAACAAGAATTATGATTAATGCAATTCTGCGCATCTGGGGTCCAAAACAAAATGTAGATATTAGAGGAAATTATGTATATGCACCTAAATAAATAATAAATGCCCAAGCACTGTGATAAGTAATTTACTGTGTGACATTTACTGATTTTATCATGTAACTTTATTATTATCTAAGTGGTTTGAATTCACTGTTTACTCCCAAAGCCTCAGTACTTAGTCTGACCTTCTCCTTTCTGGCTAGATTAATAAAATCGTGACTCAAACAAGAGTTATTCTGCAAAAGCAGTAGAAATATCAGTTTTTCTCCGACAGATACATTACTTTTTTTAAATGTCATGTTAATCATCTTGGTTATCCAGATCTAATAGAATTACCATTTAAATAGAAGATGGTATATTTTAGTAGCTCTCTTGAACTACAACTGGAAAATGCTGTTCAAACCATCATTCAGAGTTCACTGTATTAAACTTTCCAGAGTTGTTGCCAATAGACTGCTCCTTTAAGGTAGCTGGCACTTACATGTTTTTGTCTTGTTTTGTTTTTTAAGAAAGTATTGAGTAGATAGATGTCTAGGTCCTGTCAGTAAAACATGCTATAGTGGTGTCATCCCCTGCCACATCCACCATCACCATCACCTCCACCAGGGGCTGGATGACTGAGAGTTCTTAAAATGAGTAAGTGTTTCCGTAGCCAAGGTCATCTGAAAAAGATGAAATAGTTAATTGAGTTTTGTGTTGATGATCATTGAACAATGGAAGGTTTTGCTTGTTTTTAAAATTTCACTTTGACAATTTTTCCTTAACTTTCCAAGTTTATGTAGCAGATGTCGGCAAGATATTGACACCAAAGAGAAGGGGCCAAGAAAATAGAAAGGTCAATGTGCGAGGAAATAACTTTAGTCATTAGTCTTCGTGTTGAAAAGTGATTTGCCGTGTACATCTACAATGACTTTAAAAGCACATATATTGACTGGGCGCGGTGGCTCACGTCTGTAGTTCTAGCGCTCTGGGAGGCCCGGGCGGAAGGATCGCTTGAGGCCAGGAGTTTCAGACCAGCCTGAGCAACAGCGAGACCCCCGTACCTACGAAAAATAGAAAAATTAGCCAGGCATGGTGGCGAGCACCAGCAGTCCCGGCTACTCAGGAGGCTGAGGCAGGAGGGTCACTTGAGCCCAGGAGTTTGAGGTTGAAGCGAGCTATGATGATGCCACTGCACTCTAGCCTGGGCAACAGAGTGCGACTCTGTCTCAAAAAAATAAAATAAAATAAATATATATATATAGTTAATTCAATATTTAATTTATCTGTAATATTATAATTAATAATAAAATCTGCTAACTATAGCGTTAACATAACCCTTTTCCTATGGAAGTATAAAGAGTTATAATAGTAGAACCAATTGTATTATAGAATAAAGGACATTTGTTAAATATCCTGAAACTCTCTTGATTTAAAATTTTAAATTCAAAAACTTTAACAATATTTTATTATGGGCAATAGAAAGTAGAGAATGGTATAATTAACATACATGTATGCATCATCCAGCTTCAGCAATGATCAATTTATGTCCAATCTTGTTTGATCTATCCCCACCTACTGGAATTTTTCCCATCTGAGAGATAACTCACTCTACTAATCTGAAAGGGAATCAGAGAGGGAAGACACCCCTCTTGCTATTTACTCAAATACACCCCTTAACCCTAGCTGATGGGCTACTCCTATGCTATGAAGGACTTAATATGAGTCCAAAGTGGTCCTGAGAACTGGGTTGGGTGGGCTGGGCCATAGTCATGTTCCTGCCTGTATTGGCAGGGAAACAGGAACAATTATGATAATTCTACCCATAGCAGTTTACAAAACCATATCGTGTGAACACAAACTGGTGGAGACATTGTGTCTACATAATACCAAGCAGCCAGACTGAATGATATTTTCTGTGGAAACTGATATTTTGGCTTAATTGACCAAAGAAACAAAATGCGTTTATATGTATGTATAGTCTAAGACACAGACCCACCAACAGGTACATGTCTGGTAACAGCAGCTGCAGATGCAATTAAAATGGAGTGTTCCTGCACACAGTATATAGAGGATAGGAAGGATAACTCGGAGCTGTTCTTTCTGTGCCCGTATAGGAACAGTAGGGCCACTTAACCAGTGTCAGCCTGTGTTCCAAAAGAAAGCAATTAAACATTTTAACATGGCCTGAAAGCCACTACTCCTTGATCCTTCAGTGAACACAGTAATCTTGTTAGGTTTTGGAGTCAGCTAGATTTAGGTTGATCCCTAGTTCTGCCACTTAGTAGCCGAATGCTCTTGAGCAAGTTCTCTAATTATCCTGTGCCTCAGTTTCCCCATGTGTAGAATGGGCAGAATAAGAGTACTCACCTCACAGAGTGGCTGTGGTGATTAAATATGTTGATACACATGAAGCTTTCAGCATGGTGCTTGGCCCACAGTCAGTCCTCAACTAATAGTATTCTCTCTCAGGTCTTATCGGTTACTATGCTTAGCCTTATAACTTACAGCCCAGCCAGGCCTTACAGAAGGGCTAGTCTTTCTTGTAGGAGATTTCCACACTCAGCGTAGACCCAGCTCCAAGAAGTTGCAACTTATTGGTGGCTCTGTAAACCTCAAAGTCAACTGAAACCACAGTTACCTTTATTTAAAAGACAACAGAACCTTATAGAATATTATTTACCCTACTGGCATGCCTACTGAATATTATGATTTCTTCTTTAGTAAATGTAACTGAATAGCTCCTAAAGGCAGGGGCTATAACTCATTCTTCATTTTTTAAGATCTTCTTTAGATTTTTAAAAAATGGTATCTCTATTCATAAAAGGTACTTAATAAAACTGGATAGGAAGTTAAAAAAAACTAGGAATGAATTTATTTATTTGCCACATCTAATATTTATCATTCCCGATCTTCATAAAATCTGAATATTACAAGAATCTTTCAGGGGATTAAATCCTGTTGGGAAAATAAGGTAATGTAAAGAATGTGTGAAAGTAATAAAAAATTTCAACCACAAGATTAAAATATTTGCTTCAATTGGAAGAAATAGATATGCTATTTTTCAGCACAAGTGATTACCAGTAAATGGAAATGTTTTCTATTTCTTCTTACTTCCACTGATTGGAGTATAATTCACACCAGACAGTCAACAGGGAAAACTTTACTCTCATAAAAAATGGAATAATCTGGGAGAATTCTTAAGCCAAAGAATGCTAAATAGATTGGAGACATTTTCACTAGCAAGGTTTGAACAAAGTATTTGAATGAACAGGTGCAGGCTCACCAGCTTGTAGGATATACTGTACGTTTTCTTCTATTCCTTAATCATCTCGACACAAGCAGCTGAAACATGAAAGATGCTCTCTCCTTTATAATTTAATTTTTAACGGGACTAGGGTCCACTGCTTGCTGGTACAATTTAAAATTTGAGAAAGACTGGTGAAGAAATGCCTTTGGCTTTAATTTAGAGAGCAGTGGTTCTCAAACTAGTGTACAATGAGAAGTGTCAAGGAAGCAGGAAAAATGCAAATTCTCAGGTCCCGTCCATGGTTTTGATCCCACAGGAATGGGACAGAAATCAGACCATTCTGAGATACCCTGATGTGAGCCTGCAGGGGAAGCCCTAAGAGAAGGCTGTGCCTTGTAATCTATGTCCTGTACGTCTGTGATTTGAACAGCCCGGACTCTGCAACATTACTGGCCACATCTCTTATTCTCTGGACCTGCTCAGGGCTTCTCTTCTTGCTTGAAAGTTATCTTAGCTCTTGTCAAATTGTGATAAACAAAATGGAACAGATACTTTCAGACTTATCTTACAGAGACAGGAGCTAATGAGCTAAGAAATTTCCAAGGGTAGTATAAAACCCAGAAGAATGGGAAAAACAAAATTTACTTCCCTTCCCCCAGGAGCTATTTAAATGGTTCAGAATACTTTTTTTTTGGTCCTAATTTTGACCTCAAGTTCTTTCAAATCTAACGACATGCACTCTCCTAATCAAATGGATTACTAAAAGGAGCTGCAAATGATGACAAATCGTTTTAATTTATAGACTACTTTTATGATACTTGTTAAACAAAATTATGGGAGGCCATTGCTTTGGACTGAGCCCCTGCCCCAGGCCCCAGCAGACCAGCCCAAACCAAAATAGAGGCACTGGTGCTAAATGCCACATACTCAAACTGAAGCTTTGAGGAAGAAGACAGATCCCAAAACAGACCGTAGGTTTTTCCTGAAAATAGGCGATTTCAATCTACCTGAGTCAGCATAATAAGGAAATCCCCTCTGCGTTAACCTTTGCGATAAAAGTAACCTGAAGTAACCCGATGTTAACTGATCAGTTTTTTTCTGTTATTCTATTTCCTGGTCCCCACCTTACAAACCCCACTGTTTTGCCATTGCCCAGAGGAATGAACTCATTCTATTTTGTAGAATGGAGGCTACACTGATTCATCAAGCATGAATAAAAGCCAATTAGATCTATAATTAAATTTGGAGTAAATTAGTCTTTTGACAAATTCATAAGAACTCAGAATTTTGTGAATATAGAATCTTCCCATTTTATAAGGCTGTTCAAGGATGAAACTGACAGTGACTTGGGGTTTGCTGACCCTGGGTGATGACTAACACAGTGCCCTTCACACAGCAGGGGAAACGTTGGCAGCAGGCAGTATTTATCGACGCTCGCTGCCCAAGACAACCTAAGCGACCTACCAACATCACCCTACGTGCCCTCGCAGGCTTGGGGGATGAAGGAGGGACAGCTGTCTCCAACTCGATGAAATCTAACTGCTAAAGTCCACATCATGTACTCACGAACATCACTTCAGCGCTGTTTCTCTCAATGAGTATAAAGTAACAAAAAAACAAGACAAGTAACACACTTTTAACATGCCTTAAAAGCATTTATTTCATCCTGACCTTAGTGTAAAAAGTCATGATTTCAGAGTAACCTCTAGCTTTTTAAAATTAGATTGTAAAAGCATATAATTTCTTTCTATTTTGATATGAACTACCTGTCCTACTGAGATCCATGAAGAAAGAACGTAGAGGCAAGAGCCTTGGGCCATTGGTGAGCCCAAGTTGTCACACACCTGGATGGTACAGACATTTCTCTCCTGGGCTCTGTGCCTGCCAGCAGCCCCAGCAATAATGTGCTAAAAAATTCTGTATCACGGTGATTCATATTGATGCATCTCTTTACATATTAATCTATGAATCACTTTTGTGGTGATTAAAAATGTTTTGGAAAGCTGTCAGGAGTTAAGAATGAGTTTGTTAGCACATCAATAGACTCATTAAGGTGGTTGGTAAAAATCATTGTGGTGATTAACTTCCTAGAAATTTGATTTTGATTTTTATTGTAATTCCTTTCTGCTGAGAAAAACAGTAGTTTCTTTACTCTTGTAACTGTTATTGTGCGAGTGACAGTAATCATTAATATTTAACCACGCCTGGCCCCCAGCAGAATCATGACTTAGACAAAGGTTGTTTTGATCCATTTACCACTTTGTGCTCAGAAATTATTTCATTAATTCATGCCCCAAATATCTCAATGTTAGGTTGTTGGTGATGATCTTGACAAGTGCAGTTTTGGAGAAGTAATAGAGGTGAAAGCCAGATTAAAGTGGATTTGAGGGACAATAGGATGAGAAGAATTGGGGATAATTTTGAGAAGTTCTGCTGGGAGTGGTGACAAGGAAATGGGGTGATAAATGTGGTGGAATTGAGGCCAGGGCGGGAGAGGTAACAGCACGTTTGCATGCTGATGGGATGACCCCGCGTGTTGGAGATGGTGGCAATTGCTGGGGGGCTGCCCTCCGTGGGGAGAGAAGACGGGCCACTGAACAAGTAGAGGCGTTGGCATGATTTACGACATCAGTAAAGGCAGGTTATTTGGATATTTGTGTCACCAGGTTAGCACCGCGGTAGTGCGTGAGTGAGCGTGTTGTCTTCCGATAGCTTTGTGATCTCATTGAAGTAAGAATCAGATGTGAGAATTGTGGGGGCATCTTGGGGATTCGAGGGAAACAGAGGCATAAAATAATTAGGGCAGTGGGAGAGTGAGTGGACCAGGGAGGTGCAGAAATGCCTCCTGGTGGTGCTAACGGCTCCTTGAGGGACAGGCCTTGAATTTACTGTGAGCCGATCACAGTCAGCTGCCCGGGTCCCGGGACAGAGTAGAGGGAGGATTGAATCTACCCGTGGACCAGTAAATCAAAGGGAAAGGAAGAAAAGGCAACGGTACTGAGCTGCCCAAGAGGGTGATTCTTACGAGGGCCACAGCATCAAATTCGCAGAAGGAGAGCCCAGCATTCATGAGGGCTGGAGGGGCAGGAAAGCGCTGAGTTCCCGCACAGCTGTCGTCGGCACTGAAGAGAACTCAGGGCAGGGTATTTGAGAGATCAAGCTGGGAACACGGGAGGCTGCATACTGACAGTCCTCCTTTCTCATCCATAGGAATTCTACCTCATAGGGTAGTTGAAGCACTTACCTGGGCAACGCACACAGCACTGGGCCCAGAGCAAGGCAGACAGCCAATGAGGCTGGTTTGCTCTCTTCCCTCGTTAGCACTCTCTGGGTACAGCCCTCGGCCAAAGGCCCTAGGAACTCAGATGCAAAAGGAAAATTGAGTGGCTCTTCTAAGCATCATTACTGATTAAACAACGTTGAGTACTGAAGTATACAGAGAGCAAGCTTCTCGGGAACGCTGCCTTACGCTTACGAGTCTTAGTGAATACCTAACCAGCTGCTCCCTTGGGTGAGGTCACACCAGAGTCAGGATAGGCCAATCCAGCTTCAGCATCGCAAGGAAAAGGAGGAAGCCCAGAAACTAAGAAGGGAAGTGGTTAAGAAGATGGTTCCATTATCTCTCTGCAAAACCTTAGTGGCTCAGAACAACACAGTTCTGAAGGCCAAAGTACAAAATAGGTCGGCAGGCCTTGTTCCTCGTGGAGGCTTCCCGGGAAGAGTCGGCCTTTCCAGCTTCTAGAGGCCACCCGCATCCCCTGTCCACGGCCCTGCATCACTCTGACCTCTGCTTCCATCTCTCTCTCATACGCCTGCCTCCCTCTGGTAAGCGCTGCTGTGAGAGTTTCCTGCTGTATAGCCATTTCTGGATCTTGGACCTGAACATTAAGATAAATGGGAAAATGTAAAGTTTCCTAAAATGTAAACTAATAGAAGAGCTATGCCATCTGCTATGGTTTGAATCATGTCCTCCCCTGAAAAAGGTATGTTGAAATCCTAAACCCCGGTGCCTCAGAATGTGCCCTTATTTAGAAATAGGGTCTTTGCAGATTTATCCAAGTTAATATCAGATCATTAGGGTAGGCTCTAATTCAAAAAGACTGGTGTCTTTATAAAAAGAGAAGATTAGGTGGCAGGGGTGACGTGCCAGGGGCTACCACTGCCACAACCACCAAAATATTAAGAGAAAAAAAAGACAGTAGGATGAACAATATTTGTTAGTTCAACAAAGTGACTATAGTCAACAACAAGTTAGGGTACACTTTAAAATAACTTAAAGAGTAGAATTGGAACGTTCCTAACACAAAGAAGTGAAAAATGCCTGAGGTGATGGACACCCCAGTCACCCTGATTGGATTAATTCACATTGTATGCCTGTATCAAAACATCACATGCACCTTATAAAGATATGCAACTATTATCCACCCATAATAATTAAAATAAAAATAAATAAATAAATAAATAAAAACAAATGGTGCTCCCTGGAGTTGTGCAACTTGGAGATCCTGATTAAAAAAGAAGAAGAGGAGATTAGGACACAAGCAAGCACAGAGGCAGAGGGGAAGACAAAAGTCAAAATCATGCTGCCACAACCTAAGGAACACCAAAGATTTTTGGCAAACCACTAGACCTGGAAGAGCAAGGGATGATCTTTCTCCTACAAGTTTCAGAGGGAGTGTGGCCCTGCTGACACCTTGATTTTGGATTTCTAGCTTCCAGAACTGTGAGACTATAAAGTTCTGTTGTTCTAAAGTGGCATCTGTCGGAAATTATTACACTATCTAACTTTTATCATGATCAGCATGCACAGCAAAATCTTGGAATGGTCATTGCACTGAGATACATACACACACACACACACACACACATATATATAGTTATATATATGTTTGCTGATATTTACCTGACATTCTTAAGCATATTCTAAATGTCTAACCTCACTAGCAGATGACTACACAGTGGGCAGCGCCGTCTGATGACCAGACTGAGAGCTAAGCAAGGGCAGGTGACGTGTGTGCCTGTGTCAAGTGCCACTGTGGCCTCTCTTGTTGTCTAGTGATGAATGACATGTGGCTCCTCCTCTCAGGGGCTTACGATCCAGTCGTAGATAAAAAATCAAAATGCACAAAATTATTAGAAAAGAATTTATGGAAGTATATAACTATAAATATAACACTAGTGTTTGGGAACCCTTTGATAAATTTTCTACATAATTAGTTTCTAGATATACTATTCCTGGGAATAGAACAAGCATAACTGCATTTATTTTCCTGCTTTTAACAATATTCATAATTTAGAATAATTGCATGACAGAAAGAAATCATCTACCAGAAAATTACACCTAGATGAACGTATCACACTTTACTCCTATAGAGTGCATGCTGCAGATAATTTTCCTTACGCCCCTTTGGTTTGTTAGTTATAAATTCCCTCTGGAAGACTAGGACCCACTAAAATGCTTGTACTTATTTTTGGAGAAAGGCAGGACACAACTCCCCAAACTGGACATGCTATTTTGCCATGAATTCAGATCTCCTAGTTCTTTGCTTCTCCAGATATTGCTTTAAAAAATGGAGGGAAAAGAAATTCCTGCTATTTACAGAAGTGTCAGTTCCTAAACCTGACTAGCGTTTCCCTCAGCGACACGTCTAAGGAATCCCACTCAATGCTCCCGGGTTATGCGCACAGAACTGGGTAGTGCAGACCATGTCAAGGGAGTCACAGGGAAAGGAACATCATGCAGTGTTGGCCCGACAGAAGGTGCCTCTGCCCAGGTTCTGTCTATCACAACGAGGGACCCAGTGAATTAGAAGTGACTAAGGTGCAAGACTGCTACCTGAAACTTAGTTTGACACCAGAGTTTTAAAACTGAAATGATCTTACATGGATATGATATACTTTGGATTAATCTGGGAAGTGATATAGGTCTTTAGCAAATTTTGGTTCTGAATGAGGAGGAAGAGGAGTTTTTAAGATTCAAAAGGTGGTGAATGGGGTCAGGCTTCTCTGGGAATTCAGGAAAGGGAATTAGTGAATTGGTATGAACTATAAACTCTATTTTTTCACAGAAATTCCTAAAAATTAAGTTTCAGTTACTTCTGTTTAGCTCAGGTGCACTTAACTTTAAAGCATTGACCGTATAATGCTGGCACCTTGCAACAGGGTTTAGGTGAGGCTAGAATACATATTATTATTGTAGTTAAAAAACTATAATAATAATATTGTAATAATTTTTCCTCCACTCAGGAAAGCATGTTGGGTCATGAATGAGCAATCCCTTTGAACCTGCTTTCATTTACATATGTCAGGACTTATTCTAGTGCTCTGTAGCTCACGTCAGGACAGTTATGACTAAGGTGACCACACGTTCCAGTTGGCCCATAGCAGTTCATGTGTTATGTGACTTGTCCCAGTGGAATTATTAATAGAACCCCCTTTCATTCTCAAAATATCTCAGTTTTTATTAAAATTATATTGTTGTGCTATGACCCACCCCCCAGCGTTTCATGGTAACCCCTATGAGAAGCATTGAGTTGGATAGTCTACACGTTAATAGTAATCTTACAACCATTTGAACAGTATTAAGTTGAAATGTGTTTTATACTCTTGTATTTATGGTGCTCTGTAGGAGACATATGTGTATAATATTGGCAAATTTATGCTGCTTAGTGAATACTTGTTGGTATAAATGAATCCACCATTAAGAAAGAAATTTTTTTGCAAAGGGAACTGAGTGTTAGAACTGGGTGTTTAAGTAGGAACTGAAGGAAGCTAGAAATATTTCACCTTAAAATATGACATTTTGACATACTGAACTGACTGAAGAAGGCTCAAGGTCTCTTTGAGCACCCCATCCCCAGATCCAGACCCACCTAGGAGGACAATTGCCCCCCCCCCCCAGCCCACGGGCCTAGGGGTGTGACTACACCTGAACAGACCCTCTGTTCAGACCTCCCTGCTGGCTCTCTCAGACTCATTTAAATTCCAAAGGGAACTATTTACCAGTTAATCTTCATTCCCTAATAATTCTGCCTCCCTAGTAATCCTTTATTGCCCCAACAGAATTCCTGTTTTCCCTTCTCCTGCAACCTATTTTACCAAAAAGGCATAGAAGCTTCTGAACCTCTTTGTAGAGTTGAATCTTCATTTTCTGAGGGGTCCCATGTATACATATTAAAATAAATTTGTATAGTTTTTTTCTTATTCTGCTTTATTGTGAGTTGATTTTTAGCAAACATTCGGAGGGTGAATGGGAAGAATTTCCTATGCCCCAACAAACCATAAGAAAAAAAAAAGATTGTAACCATAGATTATATACCACAGATGTGTCCATACTGTCCCCTCTGACATCTGAGGACACCTCTCAGGGCAACTCGAGTCAAGTGTCCTAGGACCAAGGTTGTCAAGAATACAGCCTGAAACAGGTAAAGATTTAGGGGACAAATTAAAGACATGTATGGATGAAAGTATTAATTAGTAAACAAAAAACTAAAATTAGATAGGAAACTAAATGCTAGACCACATGGAATGTCAGAAAAAAGGAAAGTGTCAAATAAGAGGAAAGTCAGAGGAGAATCAACAAAGGCTTTTGGGGTTCAGCTCTTGATTGGAATAAATCTCAAAAAACAGTGATCCCTTTCCTCAGACTTCTCCTTATGTAGTGTGTAAAGACAGCAATCTGACCAGTTTGTTGATTTTGCTGTTAGCAAATCTAGTAACAGTTGAGTGGTTTAGAAATGCCCGTTCTTCTAACTCCCAAAGGCAGTGGGTTGTTAGGCAGAAGAGTTCAGAGCTAATTTAGAATTCAGGTCAAGTTCAGGAAATACTTGAGTCAGGACTATCTCTACTAATACATTTCTATAAATGGGTAGTTTGGGGCCTCACTCAGGGCCTATGGTACCCACACGAGTAAAAAAGGCAGTTACTAGCCTAAAGTGAAATGGTGTACTCTTGACCTTCCCAAAGAATCTGTCTATATGTAGAAACTAACATGTTTTTGTCTGTCAGAGCTTTAAGGAAGCGATCTCGGTCTCTGAGCATTTTTATGGATTTTTTCAACCTATCTCTCTGAGGTTTAAGGATTTGTTTTTTCTTGATAAACATGAGTCTTTTTTTATTATCATTAATGCAGCCCTGAAAAGAAACAGGGACAGAATAGTCAGTAGAAGGGCAATGCTCTGAAAGCAATGAATCTTCGTCTGGGGCAAAAATCCTGAAAGGAAAAAGTGCCCTGTGGTGAGAATAGGATGTGGAAAGCTTTTATGGCAAGAACCACGTGCCCCCTGCTATCACCTGGGTTTGTGAATGGCTTCACCGGCGCTTCCTGGCAACAGCATTGAATGCGAAGTGTGCTTGGTGCATACAGAAGGTGACCTGGACCAGAGCCAGCCCCTGCTGGGCCTGTGATGAGCATGCAGGTGCTGGTTGAATGAGGGATCAATGACTTGCAAGTGTCCAGGCAGAATGATGAATAGAAGTAGGACGATCACAGGCAAAGATCAGCTGGAGCAATGAGGGTGCTCAGAGCCCGCAGCCAGCTGTGGGAAAGGGGGGAGGAGAGCAACAGGCCCTGACCAGGGAGGCGCTGACCGGGAATGGCCTGGCTCCTTGAGAAAGTGAAGATGCATGAACTTCTAATCCTTCCCTGCCTGTAGTGAAGTGTGCCATTGTGGACTTGCAGTGTCCCAAGAGCCATGCTTGCCTTGGAGATTCTATGAAGACATAGTCTCTGGGTGAAGCTTAGCATTTGTGACATTGCAGACACATGTGGAATTGTGGCAAGTGGCACAGAGAAGTGGCACATGACACAAGAAAGCATCTCAATAAACAGTAGGGACTGAAAGGGCAGAGGAGGTTTCCTGAGGAAGTGACTGCTGGGCTCCACCCAGAAGGAAGAACAGGCTCCTGGGAGAGATGGTACAGTTCCTGCGGACAAAGGGGCCCAGGGAACTGAGGAGTGTGATGGAGCTGGGGACGCACAGCGAGGGGCAGCAGCGTGTGCAAGGAGGGGGCTGCGGAGGGAGTGAGGGCCAGGTCACGTCAGGCTGCGGGGTCCCTGGGAAGGACCAAGTCTCTGTCCTAACCCTTGCACCGAGAAGCAAGTGTTTAAGGTGTTTTAAAGAACGTCATTGCCCATTCAGGTTTTCTTTACGAAAAGACCATTCTGGAGTGAACTAAAGACTTCACCCACACAAACATGCAGTAGGCAAAGCGTGGCAGTCTCAGGAGAACCGCGCTCCTAGGACTGTGCGCAGCTTGAGGAACCATATGCGTCAGCTTTAGCAGTACAGTGGAAACACAGGGGAATATTTAAGGCCAGAAAAAGACTTTTTAATAATGGTTTATTTTCACCCATCCGATAGGGATTACCACTTGGCAGGCGTCCTGCACCATCCCTGGCCTGTTTGCTGAGACAGAAGCTGAGCTGAACCCCCAACTGAGTGCAATACCCATATTGTGTAAAGAAGCTCATTACAAAAAGCAAAACGTGCCGATAGCAGACAGAGCATGTGCTCAATGTGCTTGCAACCGGGAAGTCATTGCATCTTAAATTGCTTAGATTTTTTCCTTCTTTGTTGCCTATGCATAAGGCCTTAATGTTTACCTCCATGTCAAGAATTGCTTCAGGAAGTTCCTTAATCTGCAGCCAAATTATGCCTGCTCAGCTGGGGGAAATTACATTTTTCATTGAGATCTTTTTCAAGTGTTAATGGTTTTATGCAGGACATTTGGGAAGCATAAGGCACGAGATCATACGCTGGTAGAATTTATACAAAGTGTCACCTACTTCACTTCTGTGCCGTGTGTACCTCTGGGGTTCTCCAATTTATAACTGATGACGGCTGTGACAGTGGACAAGTTTTCTCTCTCCCCCCACCCCCTACGATCATCTATATTTAGTGAATATACACCTAAATGTACCATTATTTTCATTCTGAACATCAATATGAGGAGTGTACTTTCAACTGCCTTTCCATCTCTGTACTAGGGCACCAGGCACTGAGAGTGATACAGACCTTGGTTCTACCCTTTATGATCTAAAACAGCTACAGATATTGACATATGGATACTGAAAACTAAATAGATATGATTTATTGACATTAGAGATATAATTTAACTTTAACTATTAAGCATATGGCAAGGACAATGCTATGTTTTCCAAATCCATTTCATTTCCCTCCTGGGTACCCTGAAAGGTTGTTTCCTAGTCTTCCCTGAAGTTATGTGGGGGTTGTATACCCAGTTTGTAGTCAATAGAATGAGGATAGAAACCATGTATGATAATTCCAGACCTGGCCACGCAAGCCTTGATGCTCCCCTTTGTCCTTCAGACAGTGAGCCTGGAGGCCATTCACAGAGAGGAAGGCATCAAAACGGGCCTGGATTACTGAGTCACCACTCGGAAGACAGGTGCATGCGCCGGGAATATCCACATCACGTTCCGTATGAATGAGAGATAAGCCTTTGTTGTGCTGAGATTTAGGGGTTTTCAGATAGGATAGTTTATCCTGACTAATATAAGATACTGACAGTATTAGATTAGATCTAAGCCTCAATAAAAGGAAAACTAATTGTGAAAGTGCAAGATGATAGAATGCCTTACACTGTGACAATGGAATATCATTTGTGCATTGCTAAATACCCATTATATAAAGTTTTATAAGAAGAGCAAAACACCAAGAAGTTTGTACGGACAATCATGTTTAGCTAGTTTCAGTACAATGCTATGTAAAAGATACTGCGGGTTGTGTATTTGTATCTTCTGCTAAAATGGTATCTGGATGACTCAGAGGCTGTATATCTGGATAACTAGGACCATAATGGAACATACCGAGAGATCTGAAGGGCAAGTTGGTCAAGGAAAAAAGACCATGATTTCTACTTTGAAGCCCTTTTATCTCAGATAAATATCTAGAACTTCCTTTTTAAAAATAATGTTTAATGGTATTAATGTTATTTAATATTATAGTAATATTAAAATATATTAATAGTTGCTGCATTTTCTTTGTAGACTGCATGAAAATGGATAAGGATTTTGAGACACATCTATTTCCCATTTAATCGCACTTCTTGCATTCACACCAGCAAGCCAACATAAAATAGGATAAAATACAGGTTTGTATCAATGAATTGGCTGCTACACTGGTATTTATTAGTAGATTTTTACCGAAAAATAAATAAGTGGTAAAATAATAAGTTTTATGTTAATTACTCAAGTATTTTAGTAGTAGATGGTAAGATTAAAAAGTAAATTGTAACCTCCTTTGATAAGGTTGCTGTGAGTTTTTATTTCTTTGCATAGCCCAACATATAAAATTCTCCTGTTTGAGGTGTGCCGGGACCCAGGTCAACAGGAAGGAGGCAGAGCTGGGAAGGAGCCAGCGAACACAGCCTAGTACAATGGTCGCCCACCCCCCCACCGTGGCAGCCGAGTGATTCACTGCACAAAAGGCAAGTCTGGCCCCTGTAGAGGCTATTTCTGAGATCTGAGGGTATCCAGCTGTTAAGTGGGGCAGGGACACAGAAGAAAGGTATTGTCAGCTGATACTCAAAAGCAAGTGGGCGTCAGCATCATTTTGATGATTTAATCCGTGGCACAGGCACAGCCAGAGGACTGGGGGCTGGGGAGGAGGAGGCGGGCAACGGTATTGTGAGAAGGAAGTCGAGAAGCAGGCTCCAGCCTCTGGGAGGGAAGAGCAGCAAAGCTTAAGACACATAACACAGAAGTGTGGGCAGCGTTGAAGTCCAGGTGGGCAGGAGGGGTACTAAACTCGTAGGCAGAGGAAACTGAGGCATAATGTCACTGAGACAAACTGGCCTGAGTGGTACTCCCATTGTTAATAATAAACATAAATAGTAACAGCTACTGTCTATTGGATACCTATTGTGTATCAATGCATTATATATATATATCACCTCATTTGAATTCAGTCTTTACAACAGTCCAATGAGGTGGTTACTAGTGTCTCCATTTTCAGAGATGAGGAAAGTAAAATGTTGAAAGATTTAATAACTTGAGCAAAGTCACACAGTTAGTAACAAGCAGAGATGGGGTTTTAGTGCAGGCTCTCTGACTTCCCATGTCCATACTCTCTTGGCTACGACCCGAAGCTGTTAGGGCTGAATTCTTTGACATACTGTCCTGGTTAGGATTTGGTGAGGAGTTAGAAGTCCTGAATCAACTGCTGGAAGGCATCAGAGACCTCAATTTATAGGACTGTGAAACATTGTCTCTTTCTTCCATACCACCCAACACTATGATTTATATTCACTGTTTATTTTTTGATTGACTTTTAAACACAAAACCCTTTTCCCTATTACCTCAGGATGGAAATTTATGCTGCCTGTGAAAAATGAATTCTCTCCCCACAGAGGCAAGGTGTGATGTGTGTCCTCCCGTAAATCATGAACTTTGGGACTCACTGGCACTCTCCATCTGTACAATTTTTAACAGTTGGCTAATCACGTCCACTGACCCAATGCAATAGATTTATGTGTAACTTGGGTTAGCTACCCATTAGCTAGCCAAATGAATTAATTCAGTTTGTCTTTTCAGGTATTCTCTGTTCCCGTGTGTGCCTGGCACACAGTAAGCGCGCGATAGAAGTTGGCTGCTATTACTTGTGGTGTTATTACCATATACAAAGTAATCAGTGTTACAGCTGCAAAGCTTTTAGATTGAGAATCCTCCATTAAAATACTTTTGTATTTCTAGCGGCCATTAACCAGAACATCATTAAAGACTGTGAAAAGATTAGCTAATGAGCACGCAATGCATTAATAAGACAACTCAGCTGTGATTTTCCTTCCCCTAACGGTAGATCTTCTTACTCTCTAAGGCACTATTTAAACTATTAAAGTAACTAATGAGATCATTACCATTGTCTGATAAGTCCCAGCCTGAGCAGATATCTCTACTAGTAAATGTAAAGTATTTGTTCCAGTTGAGCTTCTTACATGCTTAGTAACATCAAAAGACAGATTACAGCAAAACAGACCCAGCTCCTGGACGCTGGCTGCAAACAGCAGTAAGAGCATAACCCCCCATTATAACCCTTCAGTCAGATGTGCAATCAGAGTCATCCCTTTGTCTGAAGACAGTTTAAGGTTGGATGTTTCTGTGACTTTTAAATCATATGAACACAACAGCCTTAATTGTCAGACTTGCACGAAATACATTTCACATCCGGCACAGACCACAGACTGTTATTGATGATTAGTAAAATACATATGGTAAAGTAATATGCGGCGTCGATACCTAAGAGTTCCCAAACCTAGCGCTTCCCAGGTCCCCTTTTCCACCAGGATGAGTTTCGGTTTCAGTGAGAGAACAGTGTGGGGATAGGTTAGCCCAGAGCTGCCAGTGAATTTGGGGTTCTCTCAGCTTATCTTCCACATCATGTTAACTCTTTTTGGTTATATTTCAAACATTCATTCTTCAACACAGCAGCAGCCCACAAATTGCAGGTTTGTTGGCAATAAACTATTCTAGACAGACCAGGAATATCTTGATTGCCAAAAGCATTTCTAGATGAGTAATTGGTACATGGCAACCCCTGAAAGACTCCCATTGAACAGCTGATGTTTGCAAGGAGTTCAGCTTAGGGTCAAGCTTGCTTCAGGTGTTCCCAAGGAGGGAGAAATGGGTTACGGATGACCCTTTCCTTCCTAGGAACAAAGAGCAGTTAGCTGGAATGTAAAATTCATTTAGAATACAAAGCATCCAGCTGTTATTATCAGAACAACAAATGCCATCATGAGTCAACCATGTAAGTTCCAGCCTGTTTTGACCTGAATGTAGCAATGTATTAAAACCATCAGTGCTCAATATCAGGATGAATAAAAATAATGTCAATTTGAGTAAATCTTCATGATAGTTACTTCAGAGGAAAAAAGTCATATTTCTTATGTAATCATCTTTTAATTCCACCTAATTCCCTCAGAGAAAAACATTTTATATAAAATACAACCAATTGCAAATGATTTTGTAATATTGGAATGCCCTCAGAGAGTATACTCCAGACATGAATATCAGAAAGGACAGTGTGATTAGGCAAAGTTCTCTTGTAATATACTCATTCTATAGTACATTTCTCTTATTTTACCTATTTTTGGGTGAAATGCAATATTATTAAATACTGCTGCAATATTAAAAGTGACATAAACTTGTAAGAAATTGGTTAAAATGTATGAAAATCTCTATAACCAAAACAGTATTTCATTTTATAGTAATGATAATTAAATATTGGGGATAGGAAGAAATGGATATGACTTTTCACTTTTGTTATTTCACTTAGTCTTTATTGTGGGCATAGGTCCAAGGTGTCTTTAAGTGTGAGAGACAGGATGAGCATTAGAT
This sequence comes from Daubentonia madagascariensis, assembly GCA_023783475.1. NCBI lineage: Eukaryota > Metazoa > Chordata > Mammalia > Primates > Daubentoniidae > Daubentonia > Daubentonia madagascariensis. The sequence goes on from JAKFHU010000760.1 coordinate 3,137,280, forward strand.
CTTCCGACTTTTCCAGTTTTCTTTCTCCAGTTTCCAGGAAAAAAACAACAACAACAACTTGACCACCAGGCCAGTGCTGTGGATATATGATGTATTGCAAATATTGGCTTGTTTTCAGCCAAATCCTTACAACAGACACCTTCCTAAATTGACAGTACCCTGAACATACTTTCTTTTGGTGAATTAGGGGAATCTGTGACTCTTATCCACTTTGTACTTTGAACCTGTTTTTTGGATGGGATGCTGGGGAAATGTGAAGAACCAACATTATGTTCCATGTTTACTCATTTGATATTTCAAAGGGCCTTTTTATGTTTGATGCGGGGCATCCAAGGATGACCAAAGACCCTTCCTTATGAGAGCTCCCAGTCTAGTAGGGAAGTTTAATATCTAAAAAGGTAAGTATAAGCCAATAGAATAAATCCTACACTGTAGAATGAGTAAATGCTGTGGGAACACAGAGAAGTGAGTGCATAATTGTGCCCAGAGGAAATTGTAATTGAAGTAGTAAGATTTGTGCTGGGTCTAGGAGTTTCCCAAACAAATGAAAAGGTAGGGAATAGCATTCATTATATGTAGAAGAAAGACAATAAATATATACCATTTTTATTTATCAATCAAAAAATAAATTAAATAATTAATTTTTAAAAAGAGCAGTGCAATGACACAAATGTATGGGGTGTCACGTGGCCTCTCTCCCTTGGGCCTTCTCTGGAAAGAATTTTGGGAGTTTCCCATCCTTGTGTGCTGCTAGCTTCCTTGTTTAAGTCTTCCTCACTGATCAGGAGGAGACGATATGACGGGGAGGCAAAAAAATTTTCATAAGACACTGGTTGATGGAGAAAATGTCTCTTTCTCACAGTTTAGTGATGTTAAAATCAGGGAAGTATAATGAGATATTAACTAGGCAATACCTGAAGATTAATTTTTAAGGAGAAACAAATTCAAATGGCTGAATTCCTGTATATATGAGTCACATAATCAGATTGTTTTTATGTGTGTCTGTGATTTGAGCTGCTTCTTTTTATACCTTATAAGAATAACAGATAACCTGGTCTGAAAGTTGTAGCTCTAAAGAACTGAAAGTGGGCAGCTCCTTACTGGGATGATGAGCTGTCAGACTTGGTGAGACCCGTCTGTTCATGCTGGGTGCCAGGAAGTGCTTCTGAGCTGGGTTTAGAACCTTGGGAATTCCTCTGCATGTACTGCTTTAGGTTGATCCATGTGCCATCAGTAATATCTATGCATTTTGTTGCAATAAAAGTGAGCTTTTGGTGAACTTTGTAACCTCATTGTTTTTGAATCTGCCAAACTAATCCAGTACAGGGTTAAGAGCTTAAATAAAAGCTGAGGTTTGTGAGTTTGCTGTGTTCAAATGGCTCTCCAGAATTGAAAGGAGTAAAAGGCCAGAAGCACAGAGCAGGCACGGGGGTTGAGAGACACACAGGGAGAGAGCCGGGGTGGGTGGCAGGGCCGCTGCTGCGGCTCTCAACTGACTTTCCAGTGCTCACCTTCACGGGAAGCCTGCAGCTATGGACCAAATGCTATGTCCTCCAAACTTCATATGCGGAAACCTAATCCCAACGTGATGGTATTTGGAGGTGGGGCCTTTGGGAAGTAATTGGGTCATGAGGGTGGACCCCTAACGAATGGCATTAGTGCCCTTATAAGAAGAAGCCAGAGAGCTCTCTCGCTCTTTCTGCCATGTGAGGATACAACAAGAAGTCAGCAGTTTGCAACCTGGAAGAGGGTCCTAACCAGAAATCAACCACGCTGGCACCCTGATCTCAGACTTGTAGCCTCCAGAACTGTGAGAAGTAAATGCCTGTTGTTTAAGCCACCCAGCCCATGGTATTTTTGTTATAGCAGCCCAAGCTGACTAAGACAGTTGCCTTCATTTAAAGGTCTAGCAACAGATCTGGCCCTATCTAAAGTCTATCTAAAGTCTCTCTACCTTCATGGGACTTTATACCCTTGTCTAGAGAGGGATCAAAGACCCAAAATTTTGATTCTAATAAGAAAATGCAAACTCCTAAGCAATGTTCACAGAACTTTGCACCCTAGCTTTCTCCATATATCTCACATAGCTTAGCATTTTCCCTCAATCTCTAGTCACCCTCTTTCAAAGATTCCCAAATCCCAAAACTCAGTCTGCACGGCCTCTTCTCTCTTGCTCACCTGCCACCTTCCTGCATCTTGTGCTGTGTAAATGGTATCGATGTTCTCTTGGGGGATGGTACCTTACCCAAGTAGTCTTGTCACTGGCTTGCTAATGTCTCAGAAAGGACTTGCAGGATGCAAACAAAACCAAGCAATAATGGCAAGTTTATTGAGTGAAAGTGGCCAGCCTTAGGAAAGGCAAAGTTACACTCCCAGGAAAGAGAGGGGGCAGGTTTGAAAAACACGACTGTACCAACCCCTGAGTGGTCACTGTTTTTATTTGTTGAAGTCAAAGAAGGCTGGGCAGTCAGTGTTCATTCTGCTCTTACTCATAGTCCCCCTGTTTTTCACACAACAGGTGCAATGCTGGGAAGTTAATGGCTCTTTTCTGCTCAGGTCTGCTCCTTCTAGGGCTTTGGAGCCAGTTGACTAACTCTCCCCTTCCCTCCTCCTTTGCCGGTACTGACTGACTACTCTAACAGTCTGTTTATGTTAACCTAGCCCTGGCTGCCTTCTCCTATTCTCATGGAAGTTTTGATGTGCAGTGTATGGTTTAGCTAACATATTTAATAAAATACATGACCTTCTATTCTCTTAATATTAAATCGTAGGCATCCATGTGGGTGTGTTCAGTGGTATTGTGGCTTTTATTGAATAGCTTAAGCTATTGTATATTGCCTAAACTCATTATTTTATCAAGCACATATATTCTCCTTTTTAAATCTGTTCTTATTTCAAGGGAAATTTTGTTCATATGTTCCTAATTAATTTGCATGTAACTTGCCAAGTGTTGACATGAATAGGATTTTCAATACAGGTGATTGGAAATTAACTTGCTTTCAAATTATGTAAATGAAATCCTACCCTTCTCCAAACAAATGCGGAAGGAGAGAAGGTAGTCAGGCTATTGGGGCAGTATTTTTTCAAAGGGAAGAACGAACAGGAATGAAGGTCCCGGACATTGTTAGGATAAATGACCAGGAGAGGTGAGAGGAAGAGAGAGGAAGAGGATCAGAAGTCGGCTCAGTGACAAGGACAGGCTTTATTGAGGGTAAAGCCTGAGAAGGGCATTCGCCGCAGGTGACCGAAAGCGCAGCTTCTCCTACAGGCTGGGGGTTCTAAGGGTTTAGGTCGGGACTCCAAAGGGGGCGGGGCTGAATTTTCGGGGGCTGCTTTCATGGGCTTTTGAGAGGGGCCATCTCTGAGGGTTGGCGACAACATGGCAGTCTCCTGCTCAAGGTGGCCGCGGCCTGGCTCCATCAGGTGGGCGCCTGCGGATGGAAAGGGGGAGGGGGGCCGGTGGCCCACAGCATGGGGAGGTGGTTCGTCAGCCTGGTCAGAGGTCAGGGCGGAAGGGGGATTTTCGTTAGGGAGGAGGGCTTGATGGGGGTTACATTCTTGACAAAGGGAGGGGGAGTTCTTTCTGGAACAGCCGCCAGTTTTGCTCCATCCCGGCCTTTGTAATTCAGAATTGTCTTTACAACCTCCAGAGCCTCTGGAGCCTGCGGGGGCTCTAATCTGACTGCTTCATCTACCCCATTCCTTGACATACATTTTTCGAGTTCCCACGCTGAGCAAGCCCAACAAAGGTAAAAGAGGGAGTCTCTACATTGAAGCACTAAAGGCTCAGTGGAGGCCTAAGCATACTGAGTCAAAATCTGAAGGGTTAAGTGAGGGTATCTGTGCACACTGAATACTAATACCCACTCCAGCTTCTGTTCACCACTCAGCTTCCACATTTACTTCCAGGCAGAAGATGGGAGGAGTCTGTTCCATGGAATGTGACTACCACAAAAGGAAAAACACATTCTGATTATTTCTAACACCAGAATTTCCCCCTAACATGTTACCAACCTAGTCACCATACTGAAACCACCCTTTACCAATCACTAAAGGGGGGCAAGGTGAGAACTGTGGTAAAGGCCTAAAACTGTGCACAGGCATAGCTAAAAATAATGGTAATAATCAGCCACTGTCCCCTTGCTAGTGTCTCTATAATTGCTACTCTGGAGTTATATAGCTGGTGGTCATAAAGACTCTTAACTTTCTCTGTGGATCACATCACCTTTTCCAAACCTAGAGGTAGTTTCTGTGGTATCTTTCATGTCCCACATTCTGGTGGAATGGCTGACCCACCCAGACCAGCGGCTCATACCAAGAAACTGGCTCAACTGGTATTTCAACCCTCACCCAAGAACCGACTCAGCAAAGAAGACAATTTTTACACTTCTGTGGTTCCACCCTGGACCCAGCCAATTAGCAGACCTAATTGCTTAGCCTTTTGCCTGCCAAACTGTCTTTAAAAACCCTTTCTCCCAAATTTTTGGAGAGATGGATTTGAAAAATTCTTCCCATCTCCTTGCATGGTGCCTGCAATATTAAAATCTTCCTCTGCTGTAACCCCTGCTGTCTCAGGGTATTGGCTTCCTCTTGAGCAGCGGGCAATGACCCTGGTTGGGCAGTAACAATACAACCTCACCAATAGATTAAGAACTTCCAATTATATTTTTGGTTTCTAACTCATATATGATCAGACAACCCAGGATCATTGACATCTGAAGAAGGTCTCTAATAGGAAAGATAAAGACCAAACAAAGCAAATTGACAGATAAAAAGCAACTTGGGGATAATAGAAATTATGCAAATGAAAAATCTAAAAAATAAACTACTATTTACATATTCAAAGTGATTTAAGAGAAGATGTTGCATTTATGAAGTAAGGACAGAATGTGACCAAAAGGAGGAAATTTGGAAAATAAAAAAGAGCTCTTAGAACTTAAAAAAGGTTATGGCATAAATGAAAACACAACAGGTTTGAGAAGAGAAATTGATAAAATGTCCCATAAAATAGAGTAATAAATGGGAAGTAGAAGTGATATGAAAATTAAAGGTTCAGTTCAGAAGATTTATCATCTAACAGGAATTCCAGAAAGGGAACAGAGAAACCAAAGGAGGACAAATCATGAATGCAATAATAGTTTTAAAATTTCAAAGCTAAATAAAATGAGTTTCCAGATTCAAAGGGCCCAGTAAGTGCTCTTGTCAATGGACAAAACAGACGTACGCCAAGGCATGTCTCTAAGAACTGTTAAGACACCAAAGACAAAGAGAGTATCTGACAAACTTCCAGAGAGAAAAAGATAGGTCATATCACAATCAGAACGGCTTCTGGTATTTCCCCCGCAGCACTGCAAGCTAGAATACGATGAAACAATATCTTGAAAATTCTGAAGAAAATTATTGAAAATGTAAAATTTTACACTCAGTCAAATATCAATCAAATGTGTCAAGAATGAATGGAGGAGAAAAAACATTTTCAGACACGCAAGGTATGACTAAAAGTATTTCAAGGAGATTAAAAAACACTGGTGGAAGGTTTGGGATTTCATCAAGACAAGTAAACAGAAAAATAAGTAAGGAAAAAACACAAAAATTAATTCCATCAGAACTAACAAAAAACTATACAGAAAAGGAAGAGTTTTATTATAATTTACTCTGTAACTCATCTGTAAATACCAGTTACATACTTGTAATTAAGTAAATGCTGAATATTGATCTACAAATTTTAATATAAATAACTAAATAATTCCAAGGGGAAAATACATTTAGATAAGAGGAGTGTAGAAAATGCTGAGTTCTCATTTTCTATAATAGACAATTAACATATAACTTCTACAACTGAAAAAATTTTACATTAACAAGTCAAGTCATTTACTTGGACATATGAATGTGAGTTGAAAGCTATAATTCCGGGAAAGGAGAAATGACAATTGCTGGTAGGGAAACATGGGGAAAACAGGAAATAGATTCTTCTTCTTTTTTCTTTTTTGAGTTTTATTTTATTTTTAAATGAAACATAATACTTGCACATACTTATGGGGTACAGTTTGATGTTTTGATACATGTATACAATGTGTAATGATCAAATTAGGTTATTTAGCATATCCATCACCTCACGTATTTAGCAAATGATACAATTTTTGGAATGCTCAATGAGCATTGGCCATCGGTCAGCAGCTACGTTAGCCCCTAATAGGAGAGTCAGCCCGTCCTTTGAAGCGTTGGAACCAAGCAATGACTTCTCTCTAGCTATGAAAGTCCTAGAAGGCATCTTTTTCCAAAAGAAGGCTGTTTTGTCTACATTGAAAATCTGTTATTTAGTGTCACCACCTTCATCAAGTCTTTTAACTAGATCTTCTGGATAACTTACTACAGCTTCTACATCAGCACTTGCTGCTTCATCTTGCAGCTTTTATGTTATGGAGATGTCTTCTTTCCTTAACACATTAACTGCCGTGAGAGTTGTAATTAACTCACTCTAGCTTTGACCCCGGGTCCTCTTAAAGCATATATAAAATCTTATTTGTTGATATTCTTATTGTTACAATTAATATTGACAATTTAATTCTAAAAATGTGAATTAAATGAATAGAAGTTAATAAATGTTGTTTTTCTATTTATGTTTACCTTTAAATTACACTGAAAGTTTTTATTCTATTTTTGCAATAAGACACGGTGGCCCTAAGGAAAAGTTTCTCATTTTTTTGTGTGGCAGTCAATGTGTTAAACCTCATGAGCCAACCTCTGCTGGCTTCCAACTTTTCTTCTGGACTTCCTCACTCTTTCAGACTTCACAGACTTGAAGAGAGTTAGGGCCCACTCTGGATTAGGCTTTGGCTTAAGAGAATGTTGTGGCTGGTTTGATCTTCTACCCAGACTGTTTTCTTTCTTATCATTCATGTGTTCACTGGAGTAGCACTTTTAATTTCCTTCAAGAATTTTCCATTTACATTCACAACTTGGCTAACTGGTGTGAGAGGCATAGCTTTCAGCCCATCTTGGCTTTTGACATGCTTTTCTCACTAAGCTTAATCATTTCTAGCTTTTGATTTAAAGTGAGAGATGTGTGACTCTTCCTTTTGCTTGAACACTTAGAGGCATTAGAGGGTTATTAATTGGCCTAATTTTAATATTGTCAAATCTCAGAGAATAGGGAGGCCTGATGTGACAGAGAGAGATGGGGGAACAGCTGGTCAGGGGAACAGTCAGAACAGGCACAACATTTATCGATTAATTTTGCTATCTTATATGAGTGTGGTTGTGGTGCCTCAAAACAATTATAATGGTTACATCAAAGATCACTGATACTAATCACAGATCCCCATAACAGATATAATAATAATGAAAAAGTTCGAAATATTATGAGAATTACCAAAAGGTAACACAGAGACATGAGGTGAACACATGCTGTTGGAAAAATGGTGCTGATAGATGTGTTTGATCCAGAGTTGCCACAAGCCTTCAAGTTTTAAAAAATACAATATCTGTGAAGTGCAATAAAGAGAAGCCCACTAATAAAATGAAGTATGCCTGTAAATACTTTACTGAAGGCAAACATAACAGAAAAATACTTTGGCCCTATCACTACCCATGCCAGCAAGTGCTGAGTGGGGGCATCTAGACTTCTACCTTTGTGAAGCTATAATGAGGTGCTCCATCATGCCAGGGTGGTATCAGAAAAGACCAAGTAGGGAGCTGGGACTTTCATGACAACTGGCCGGTAACAAGAGTGTTACCCCATTCTGCCCTTCCTCCCAGTGTCAATGGAGACCAAACAAGGAAACCGACTTCCACCCAGACTCAATAGTCATGAGATGTTTCACTCACCCCACACTCCCCTCACTGAGTTGGTATCAGAGGAGGCTTAGTGGAGAATCAGCACTTTCACCACCATTAAGGGACAAAAGGAGATTTGACTTGGCTGGGGCATAAGGTGCAAGTGAGTGAGTGAGTGAGCGTTGCACTTGCATTCTAGAGACATCCCACAGCCCACCTAGATGCCCCTGGAACCCCAGGCAACCTTTTGGGGAACAGAGCTGGGAACAATGAGACTCTGCCCTGTATTATAATTATTTGTGGGTTTCTTTTTATTCTCGTGCCCACTTTCTCACTAGATGATAATATCCATCAGGAACAAGAGTTGGTTTTTCCTCCTTGTTTTCCCTTCAGAATTTAGCTCAGTATCCTGTATAAAATAGGTATCAAATATGTGTAAAAGTAAATAGACAATGAAAGGGCAGGCTAACAAATAGGGTAATTTAATAAATCTTGGAACACTTTGTTTTTCCTTCTGCAGTTGAAGAGTTATTGGGAAAAGGCTGTGGCTGAAACCTGCAAGGACTTCACACCACCTGGAGAGAGACCCACGTGACTGCACACCTGGCCGGGACCACCGGCACCCCGAAGGGCTACGGCACTGCACACGGCTGGGCAGGGGTGGGGATAGGAAGGCCAAATGGGAGAGCCTGGAGAAAACTCTATGAAGAAAAACAAATGGAAACATATTACCCATGCAAAAAAAAAAAAAAAAAAAAATTCCTCTTATGCATCTCTGACAAATCTCAAGTGAGTTGCATGACAATTTTTTTTAAGAGAAAAGAAGCTAGCTTTATTTTATCATAACTTTAACTTCTCTAAAGTTCTGTTGATGATGGACCAAAAGTGAGACACCAGGGAGAGGACCTTTGCCTCCCCAAGCCAGCTCTGCCTGAGCTCTGGGTGAGACCCGGAGGTGCGGGCAGTTCCTAGGGCTGCCCAGCCGGAGGCTGGAGGCAAGACGGATATGGGGCAGCCGAGGTCATGTTGCTGGGCTCTTGCCAGTGGAAAGTGAATATCCTACTCACTCTCTATGTTCTGAATAAGAGTTTGAATTATTTAGCTCAATATCATCTTCTATTTTGCAGCAAAATCTAGTCATAGGTCATTTTAAATTGGATTTTTCTCTCCTTTGTTGGGATGAAGATTCATGGTGTCACGTCCTTCTGGTCAGGTCACTGGCTCTGCCAAAAACCAGAGTCTTGTTCTCTGGAAACCAGCTTCTCCTTTCTTCTCCTTACAATGTGGATCATCACGTTATCCTTTGCAGCCAAAGAAATACAGACCCTTTTCCAGGATAAGTGGCCACTGCTTCTGCAGAGTCTGTTAGTGATGGAAAAGAGCTGAATAGTGCCCAAACGAGGCCCGAAATGAGAAAGGGTGTGACCTAATCCCCAAGAACAAAATAAAGAAGTAATTTGGGATGCAATTAATTATGATAGGAAGTCTGCTAAGAAAGGAATTTATTTTTTGTTTACAATGTAACCCTGAAAGCAACAATAATTGCAACAACATATTGAGTGTCTATGTATGTGCTGGACACTCTTCTATGTACTTATTTGTTCCCACGGTAGCCATGAGGTAAGTAGTATTATAATGAGAGTCACTATAGCATAGTGCTGGGATCAGTGCACTTTTCTGGGAAGGCACCAGATAGTAAATATTTCAGGCTTTGTGAGCCATAGGGTCTCTGTTTCAACGACTCAACTCTGTCATTACAGCGTAAAAGCAGCCATAGATAGTGTGCCAATGAATGGTTATGGCTGTGTTCCAATAAAACTTTATTTGCAAAAACAGACAGCAAGCCATATTTGGTTCAGACGCCAAGGTTGGATGACCCCTTGTGCAGTGGGGAAAAACAGATTCGGGAGCTGATGCTATGGGTTTGATTTTCTAGTCTACCTCTTTCTCGCTTCCTTTAATTCTTTACTTCTATTTGCCCCTGTCTTCTCATTTGTAAAATAAGAGTAAGAATAGTACCTCCTATAAAGTACGTGCTTAGTACACTGTTAACACCATGTAAGTACTTCATATTCTATTTCCATTAGAAACGGGCATACTGAGATTCAGAGATGCTACAACAAATCTAGTGAAATCTCTTATATTTTGGCTCCAGAATCCTGCCATAAAGATACTCAAATGCATTGAGAGGAAAAACAACAAACCACTTTTAAATCCCCGGACAATACTATGGTAGGAGTCCTGCTGTCACGTGCCATTGGAGCTGGTAGTTGGGTGGTAAAAAAGTCCAATAAAAGGGAAACCAGAAAAATATTATATATACACCGTCAACAGTTTAGAGACCAAACTAAACCAAAGAAAGCAGAAGGAGGAAAGTGGAATAAAGATTAGAGTGGAAATAAGTGAAAGAGAGAAGAGTTTAAAAAAAGGAAAATCAATAAAAACATGTCTTTTTTTAAAAAAAAGATTAATAAAATCAATAAACCTTTAGTGAGACTCAGCAGGAAAAAGAGGCAGAAGGACTCAAATTACTAAACTCCAGATGGAAGAGGGGATACTACCGTCAAACGTACAGAAGTACAAAAGATTATAACAGAATAGTACCAACAATTGTGTGCCACAAATTAAATAACTCAGATGAAATGGAAAAAGTCCTAGAAAACCACAAATTACTGAAACTGAAGAAGAAATGGATGACCTGAATAGAGCTGTAAGTTAGAGGGTGAATTGGTAATTTAGAAGCTTTGGCAAAGAAAATCCTAGGCCCAGTGGCCTTCACTGGTGAATTCTACAAAACATTCAAAAAATTAATACCAATTCTTCGCAAACTCTTCCAAACATAGAATAAGAGAGAACACTTCCCAACTCATTCTATAAAGCCAGTATCATCCCAACAATAAAACTAAAGAGACCACAAGAAACACACACACACCCCTCCCTCACACACAGATATCCCTTGTAGATTAAAAAATTCTCAACAAAATATTAGCAAGCTTAATCCAGCAACATATAAAAAATTATATACCATGGCCAAGTAGAATTTATTACGGTAATGTAGGACCAGCTTAATATCCCAAAATCAATCAGTGTAATATATCATATTAACAGAATAAAGGACAGATCATAGTAATCATCTCAATAGCTGCAGAAAAAACAGTTGACAAAATCCCAAACCTTTTCATGATAAAAATGCTTAACAAACTACACATAGGAGGAAACTTCTTCAATCAGATAAAAATCTTAACAAATTAGACATAGGAGGAAACTTCCACAACTTGATAAGAAGCAACTATGAAAAACTCACAGCTAGACCATATTTAATGGAACAAGAATAAATGTTTCCTCCCTAAGATAAAGAACAAGAAAAAAATGCCTGCTGTAGCCACTTCTGTTCAACATTGTACTAGATGTTATAGCCAGGCAATTATAAAAGAAAAAAAAAGGCATCTAGTTTGGAAAGGAAGAATTAAAACTATCTCCATTCACAGATGACATGGTCATATATATAAAAAATCCTAAGGAATCCATAAAAAACCTACTACAGCCAATAAACTTGTTCAGCATCAGACGGATACAAGATCAATATACAAAAATCAATTCTGTTTCTACACACTAGCAATGAATAATCCAAAAATAAAATTAAGAAAACAATTCCATTTATAACAGCATTAAAAAAGAATAAAATATCTAGGCATACATTTAACAAAATAAGTATAAGATTTATGTACTAAAAACATAAAATCAATTAAAAAGTCAAATAAATCCACATTCATGGATCAGAAAACTTGATATTGTTAAGATGGCAACACTCCACAAATTGATCTACAGATTCAACTCACTATCAAAATTTCAGCTGTCTTTCATTGCAAAAATATACTAGCTGATATAAAAATTCATATAAAAATGCAAGGGACTCCAAATAGCCAAAATAATCTTAAAAAAAAAAAGAATTAAATTTGAAGACTCACATTTCTCAATTTCAAAATTTACTACAAAGCTATGGTAATCAACATTGTGTGAAAGTGGCATAAAGACATACATGCAATGGAATAGTACTGAGTCCAGAAATAAACCTCACATTTATGGTCAATTAAGTTTTGACAAGAGTCCCAGTGCTGGAACAACTAGAATTCATGTGGAAAAGATGGATTTGGACTGCTGTATATTATATTATACACAAAAATTAATTAAAAATGGATCATATATCTAAATGTAACTGCTAAATCTATAAAACTCCAAGATGAAATCAGAGGGATAAATCTTTGTACCCATGGATTAGGCAATGGTTTCTTAGATACAACACCAAAATTATAATCAACAGCACCAACAAAATAAGTATATTGGACTTTATCAAAAATAAAAATGTTTCTGCTTCACAGGACACCATCAAGAAAGTGAAAAGAATACCCACAATATGACATAAAATATTTGCAAATCATGTATCTGACAAGGGACTAGTATAGAGGATACATAAAGAACTCTTACAACTTCATAATAAAAAGCAAATAACCCAATTAGAAATAGATAGAGGATTTGAATAGATAGTTCTCCAAAGAAGATATACAAATGACCAATGAGCACATGAAGAGATTCCCAACATTATTAGTCATTGGAAAAATGCAAATCAAAACCACCATGAGCAACCACTTCCCACCCACTAGGATGGCTATAGAATCATAAACACAGGAAACAACAAGTGTTAGCAAAGATGTGGAGAAGTTGGAACCCTCAAACATTGCTGGTGGGAAACTAAAATGGTGCAGCTGGTTTCAAAAACAGTTTGACAGTTCTTCAAAATGTTATTAACACTATTTTCTATATGACCCAGAAATTCTACTCCTAGGTATATACTCAAGAGAAAGATAAACATATGTCCACACAAAAACCTATACATGAATATTTATAGCAGCATTATTCATGATAGCCAAAAAGTGGGAAAACCCAAATTTTCATCAAATGAATGGATAAATAAAATAACCATACAATGAAATGTTATTTACCAATAAAAAGGAATGAAGTACCGATACATGTCACAATATGGTTGATCCTTGGAAAAAAAGTGAAAGTGAAAAAAACCAGTCAGAAAGTACTATACATTTTATGACTCCATTTATATAAAATGTGCAGAATAGGCAAATCTATAGGGACCAAAAGTAGAACAGTAATTGCCAGGGTCTGGGATAGGTGGGTGAAAGACTGCCAATGGGTATGAGGTTTCCTTTAGGGAGTGATGCAGATGTTCTAAAATTAGACTGATGGTCACACTACTCTGTGAATATACTAAAAATCACTGAATTGTAAACTTTAAATGGGTGAATTTTGGGATATGTGAATTATATATCAATAAATCTTTTTTGTTTTTGTAAAGAAAGTGCATGCTATCAACCCTTCTCACTAATGATGTTAACCTTGATCACTTGGCCTGTTTCTCCTCTGTAAATTACCTTCTCACCCCTATCCAAACTCTCCTCTTTGGAAGCAAGTCACTAAGCAAGGGGTAGAGAGTTAAGATCCACTTCCTTGAAAGGAGGAGTAATCTCTGTAAATTATTTGGAATTCTTCTCTATGGAAGATTTCTCTCTTCTCTCTCATTTTTTAATTTATTCAATAATTTTTTTCTCAATATGGACTCATGGATATTTATTTTTTACTTTAGGCTATAATCCAATACTACATTTTTTATTTTGTTGCTCAAGTTATTCCAGCTTGGGCCATTGGGAATTCTTCCAGGTTGGGGCTTATGTAATTATAAGTAAGTTACTTCTTTACAATAACAAGTAAAACTGACCAGAACAGATTCCAAATCAAATACAGCCAGTTACAAAAGTTTCAATTCAGCTGAAGAGAACAGAACCTCACGTGTGCACTAGAAAGTAGCCTTTTAACTTTTTGTGGGTGGTGAAAACAGTCGGGGTGTTTTGCAGTGGGTGTGGGGAGCTCTAGCAGTGAACCGGAAAGTCACGGAAGAGCCTCAGCTCAATTTTGTTACTCATAAGACCAAGTCTATCCTGATGGTTTCAGTGCCCCTTAATGCAATTGTCTGATTTTTCCAGAGTCGTTTTGTTAATGCCCAGGCAGAGAATCTTATGCTTTCAGGCACCACACCCTCCCCACTCTAAGAGATGATGCAGTACTAAGATGCAGAAAATCTAATGGGACTTCCAGAGGTATTCAAACCTCTTTCTAGAGCTACAGAGATTGTCTTGGGTGTTGAGTACAGGTTATGCTGCAGAGATAACACTGTTGCATCCTACTTTGTTTCAAAGCATTTCAAAGCAAGCTTTAAACAGCATCGTCTTAAAGGATGAACTAAATCTCAACATTTGGTTGACCTTTAATAGAGTCCCTTAGAGGCTAGAAGAATCTATTCAGCTGTTTGTTTGCCATATTAGCAGTAATGCTTTCATTTATGACAGATATCTGTTCCTGGGGACAGATCTTTCAGGGTAATTATTTTCTATTGGGAAAAATTACCCAGAAAGCTGAAGTTCCAGTAACAATCTTGGGAAAACAGAAAAACATTGTGAATTAAAATGTCATGTTGCTCTGGTTTTATAAATACATGTTTATGATAAGCAGCAAGAAGCAATGGGCTCTCTGCTCATTCATTTACTCATTCGTGTACTCATTCATTCAATAAATAGTTATTGAAAACCGACTATGTTTTACTAACAAAAGCTAGAACTTTTAGTCAGATGGGATGATGGAAAATAGACAAAAAGCAAATAAGATATTTTTTAATTGTGATAAGGACATAAAAAGGGTATTTTTGTTAGTGATGGCTGAGGGCAGCATCTAATTTAATTAGTGTGGATGAGAAAGACTTCTCTATGGATGTAGTATTTAAGCTAAGACCTAAAAAAATAAGAAAGACAGCAAATGAAGAGCTGAGGATAGCACCTTCCGGACAGAGAAAAAAGTAAGGGCCTCCTAAGAAAATGTATTGGTAGATGTCTTAGTCCATTTGGGCTGCAATGAGAAAGTACCATGAACTGGATGGCTTATAAACAACACACAGTCTGGAGGCTGGGAAGTCCAAGGTCAAGGCACAGTAGATTCAGTGTCTAGTGAGGGCCACTTCCCCAAGGACAGGGCCGTCTCACTGTGTCCTTGCTTGGTGGAAGAGACTATCTAGCTCCCTGGGTTCTCTTTTAGAAGGGCACTGATCCCATTGGGACTTAACCACCTCCAAAAGGCCCCATCTCCTGATAACACTACATTGGGGGTTAGGATTTCAACATATGAATTTGGGGGGAATATGCATTCAGTCCATTGCAGTGGAGAATGGTGGATGGGGGAGACAGAGAGAGAGAGGTTAGAGGAGCCAGGTAACATAGAACCTCAAGAGTCCTAGGGGAAGGAATCTGAATTTAGATGAAAATCAAAGACCAATAAGAATTTAGGTAGGGAGTCCATAGTCTGCTCTCTATCTTGGGAAGTTTGGCTTCCTTGTGGAGAATGAATTGTAAGAAAGCAAAAAGGGATGGCAAGGATGCCTGCTGGGAGACTCTCCTGTTACTTCAGCAGGACAGAGGTTATGGGGGCTTAGCTCTGGTCGTAGCCGCGAAGGTGTAAAGAAGTGGACATATGTGGGGTATTGAGGTTGGGAGCAAAGGCTTTGCTTATCCAGTAGATGTAAAAACTATGTTGGAGCTCCTGCATGGAGTGAACTGACACACACCGTGTAAGATGACAATGTATTGAACCAGGAGTACAGAAATATCAGCAGGGGAGCGGCCACAGAGGCTTATAGGCAATGTAGTATAGCTCAGCCCAGATCTCCTAGCTCCCTAGGAGGCACATCTGCAGTTAAGTTTTGTTTTATTAAACATCCACCATATTTTTCTTATAGGGAGTGAAGATGTTTCATTTGAAGGCAATTGATTTTCTACAGAAGCTATACATTTATGAATATGGTAAATTGGGAGAGATAAAAGCCAAATGTGCCTGGCCCAGCGTCGTATTCTTAGTCCTTTGTTTTTCACAAACAAAATCGGCTCTGCACTCATCTGTGTTCATTAACAATGCTCATAAGTTTTTGTGTGGTAAAAGTGATGGGTTGAAGACATAGGTAACCTTCACTCTGGCGTTTGACAACAGGACTGTTCTGAGTGGAGGCAGCTTCCCCAGATGCTTATCCTGCACAGATGTGGATCTTCAAACAATTGTGACAAATCATCAGCCTTAGGACACTTAAGGGAAAACTAACTAACACAGATGGTCACCAGAATAATGAGTTTGCATTTGGATAGACTCTTAGCAGTAACAGATCTTTTCTCTGTCTCCAGGAAACAAACTTTTAGTATATCCCTTTGCACTTTTAATCATCTTATGTAATAAAGCAGTGATCTCCATTGAAAGGGAAGGTTTTTTATGTTTTATTTTATTTTTAATTGACAAATAATTATATATATTTAGAGAGTACAATGTGATGTTTTGATACATGTATTCATTGTGGAATGATCAAATCAGGCTAATTAGCATATCCATCACCCCAAATGTTTATAATTTCTTTGTGTTGAGAACATTTAAAATCTTCTATTTTAGCTAATTTGAAATATACAATATTTTATTATTAACGACAGTCACCTTGTTGTGAAATAGAACACCAGAACTTCTTCAAGAGGGAAGTTCTTAAAGCTATTTTAATTCTTTTCTTATTGCTGCTGTAACAAACCACCACAACTTTAGTGGCTGAAAACAACAAAAATTTATTATCTTACGGTTCTGGAGGCCAGAAGTCTAAATTCAGTCTCCCTAGGCTAAAGTCAAGGTGTTGGCAGGGCCACGGTCCTTCTGGAGGCTCTGAGGGTAAAGTTATTTCCTTGCCCTTTACAGCTTCCCGAGGCTGCCTGCATTCCTTGGCCCATGGCTCCTTCCTGTGTCACTCCAACCTCTTGCTTCTGTGGTCACATCTGCCACTGACTCTGCCCCTCCTGCCCTCTCTTAAAAGGGCCCAAATGACCACATTGTGCCCTCTTGGGTAATGCACGATAGTCTCCCAACGCAGGATCCTTAACTTCGTCACATCAGCCCAGTTCCTTTTTCTATGTAGGGTCACATATTCAACAGGTTCTGGGGAGCAGGATGTGGGCATCTTGGGCAGGGGAGGGCATCAGTCATCCCCAGCCCCTCTCTACCATTCTCTATGTGCTCTGCAACGTGCCTGAGCTCCCGGAGAGCAGCAGAGTACAACCGGCAGCTTCAGACTTGAAAAATAACTTCTCAATAGAAGTATAAAAATAAGTAAAAAGTTTACAAAGATTCTATCAAATTAGTAAAACATCATTTATGGCATCAGTTAAATTTTGGCAGCCTTCAGTACTATAAAATCTAGTGTGGTTTTTCACTTCTGAAAAAATATTTATGCCTTTTTTGGCCCCTTCCTTTTGCTTTCCCTTTGCCGCGACGATGGGCCCGGTCGTCAGCTGTGGTATACTTCAGTTTCACTTGAAAATCTTAGAACATTACATTTTCCGATGGAGACAGTCCAGAAGTGGAGATTAGGACACAGACAACACACAAATTGACAGACGACCATGTGAAGACAAAGCGAGAAGATGACCATCTAAAAGCTTCACAATGAAACCAGCCTGTGGACACTTCTATCTTGGACTTCTAACCCCCAGATCTGTGAGAAAATAAACTTCTGTCGTTTAAGCCACCAAATTTATAGGGCAGTGTTACTTTCAAACTCTGAAAAAAGATGCCGTGGCCAAGCATGGTGGCTCACGCCTGTAATCCTAGCACTCGGGGAGGCCGAGGCATTCAAGACTGGCCTGAGGGACAGCGAGACCCCAAAATCAGCCGGGCGTGGTGGCACATGCCTGTCATCCCAGCTACTTGGGAGGCTGAGGCAGGAGGATCACTTGAGCCCAGGAGTGTGAGGTTGCAGTGAGCTGTGATTGCACCACTGCACTCTACCCGGGGTGAGAGAGCGAGACTCTGTCTCAAAAAAAAAAACAGAAACAAAAACAAAAACTCTGAAAAAAGAAAGGCAGGGTGAATGAAAGGCGGCAGATACTGATTATCTGTGATGACCTCACAAACGCGGTGTTAGATGTGAACGCTAATGAAAAATAAACATCTGACTCTGACGCGTGATGCTTTGAAGTTTCGCTGTAGGGTACAGTGGTATTAAAAATTAAAGAATAAACAAGCTTCGTCCTGTATTTAAATTGTCTTTAAATTTAGGAACTCCTTTTAGGGCAGAAGAACACCTTTTCATTCTGCTAGTGTACAATAGCTGGAGAATTAAGAATATTAAAGTGAGGGTGTTTTAAAAACTCATTTGAAATACAACAATAAACTATTGTGTCGCCTATATAGTAATTTATTTAAAAATATTTCAGTATTCATTGTTTCTTTTATTCATTTATTTGTGCAAAAATACTATGAGTCTCCAGTCTGTGTATGCGAGGAGTGTATTTTGCAGGGCCTCACAGTCATTAAAAGGATATCGGCTTTTGCTAAGTGATGGAGACACTGGAGGCTTTCGAGAGAAAGGGTGGCATGATCAGATTTCTGTTTTAGAAGGGCCACTTTGGCTCCTGGGTTGAAACTAGAAGGAAGGAAGGAAGCCTGAAAGTGAGGAGACAGGTGTAAACATCGTGTGTGTGTGTGTGTGTGTATGTGTGTGTGTGAGACAGGGAACTCTAAACAGTAATCAAAGAGTGGTTGGATAGCACTCGGTGTACCCTAACCAACAATCAGGAGGTGGTTACTTAGTATTTCAAACGATGATGTCAGAATCTACGCCAGAGTACTTAGCAACATTAACAAAGCAGCCGAATTGTGCCGTTTGAGATGGGTGGGGGCTAGTTACAAAGGTTTGCACAGACCCCTGCCCTCATGTGAGTAGCGAGTAAGAGCCTGCCACTCCCACAGTTGTGCCTCCAGGGCTGAGTTAAGGGCCACGGCCAGAGCCCCACCGGCCCAGATTTAGTCCACTGAACCCTGCCTCAAGGCTGACTTGTCCTTCTATAAGAATACCGTGTCCCTATCTCAGTAAAATGTTCACACCAGGTGAAGGCAGGATGCCTGAGGACAGAGGACAGGTTGCTCAGAGCTACAAGATTAGGTTTTATGAGTGTTTTTCTACATGCAGGTTAATAAATATTTGTATGTTCGGCAGAAACTAGTCTAAGACTTGCTTTCCCTGTTACAAACTGTCTTAAATAGAGGGTGTTAGGGGGATGGGGAGGTATAGCTGCCACCTTCCTTGAACCATGAGAGACAATTTACCAAAGAACCTGACACTCACTGAGAGGTCAAACCAGCTTCCCATTCACATATAATAAGATTTATCTCATTTTTAATCCAAATCTGGATTCTGTGTGTTTGCATTCTATGTTAGATTTTTCTATCTGTGTCAAATAGGACATTGCCCTGAAGTTTCCCTTTTGAACTATCTTCACTCAGTTCTGTAGTACACAGCCAGTAGGAAAACCTTTATGGAGGAACTTGACCCACGGAGTTTTGAAGATATTGGGTCCATATCCACTTCCAAATGTGTGTGGGGGGGGACGGGTGGGTGTATTTCTTCTTTCTTTCTTTATTTTATCATCAAGGCTTTGTGATTCAAAGGTTTATGTTTGTTTTAAAAAATACAATGTGATCTTAATAACACTTAATAATACAGAAATGACCAGAAAGAATTAAGTCAGACTATGAGCAACACATTGGGATCATGAGTGATTTTTATTCATATTTCTATATTTTGCTGTTTAAAAAAATTTTCCTCAAGAAACACATCTTGTATTTATATTCATAAAATACCATTAAAAATTCCTAAACATTTAAAGACCGTTAAATGATTATTTTTGGTAAGTTAAACATGAACCTAGGCCCAAAGCTTCTGTTAGTTAGGAAGAGAAAGATTTTCAGTAGCTGTGCACATAATAAAATATTTAACAGAAATTTTATATGACTTCAACCATTGACAGCAAGACAGCTAATTTTGAGATGTACAACACTGACATAAGATCTTTAAGGAATTTTTTATGGCATTTATTGAATATTTATGACTTAGTTATGATTCATAAATGGACCCATAGTTCTTTTAAAAAATAAAATCATCTAAAATATAATTTTTTAAAATGTCAGTAAGTTCTCCTAGTGAAACATCATCTAATATTTCTCCTTTAAATAATTACAATTGGGTTTTAAAAGTTTCTTTCCTATCTCCTGCGCTCAGTAATAAAAAATGACAGTTACAGCCTCAAAATGAATTTGTAACGATTATTCTTAGATGAATTGGATAACGGGTAAGATGGTTAATTTCACCAGTTTGTCTCTGAGAGTTTTAAATATTTTTGATATTCGCATCTTTGAGTCCTGTACCTTGTAGCAATCATTACTTAGGGTAAATTTTAAAAACAGCTCTTGAACTGAAATTCATTCTGAAATAACACTTTTGTGTAAAAGTTTGCTCTGTGTTTTCTAATAGAGACTACACCCTCTATTTTTGGGTAAATAGTTTAATGGCTTACGTGTGAATAAAACATGACTTTCTAAGGCCTGATTTCCCCCCCAAAGTATGTGGCACTCAAATAAGTATCAGCCCAACAGGCACCTCTTCGGGGCTCACTTTCTGAAGGGGCCCGACTTTCTCTTTATTCCATTGGGGGAGATTTTAGTTTGATGGTGGGATGGCCAAGCCCATTCCCGCAAAGCCCAGGCGGGGCCGGGCGCGGGCCTCCACATGGGCTCCGCGGGAGCGGGACACACGGGTCCTCTGCAACTGTTCGCGCTGTGCACGACGTGACCTCCCGCATTACCTGAGCATCTCCGGTTAGTAGGGTTGAAGTATAATTTTGTCATGGGGCGGAGATTGGACTCCAGTATCTTCTGGAAACTTGAGGGCCTGCAGGTGAAGATAGGGTAAGTGGGGCTGAGAGGGAACAACGTTTTAGAGTCCCCGGCAGTTTCTGGACTTCTCTGGAGTTGGAGTCTGGCGCAGGAGGTTCCGTCCGCAGAGTCGCCGCGCCCTCTGGCGGGCGCAGGCGGAAGCGATGACCACTTTGCAGGCTGCCGTGCGGGAGCCGCTCCGCCCCTCCCCAGAGTTGCCAGCCACCAATTTCCCAATTTGGTTTTTTTTCAAGTCCCTAACCAGCTGACCAACTTAGGCGACACCGTCCACCAGTCAGGGCCCGTTCGTACCTCGGGCTTGCACATGAGGTGGACGAGCGAATACTGGCGGAAGTTCTGCACCTAGGAGGCTGGCGGCGTGGTGGTCTCCGCATGGCCCAAGTCAGCCCCGCCGGACCTGGCTTTGCCCCGTGGGCCGTGGGTTTGGACCTGACGAGCAGCGCCCACGGAAGCACACCGCCAGGGAGCAGGGAAGCCCTGTGGCGAGCTTGACCCCTGGAGTCTTGGAGTGACCGTGTCCGTATCCGCTTCTGAATGTGTGTGTGTGTTAGGTGTGTGTGCATGCGTGTGTTTGTATGTGGGGGTGTGTGGCTTTTTTTTCTTTTTTTGTTATCACCAAGCTTTCAATATTCAAAGGGTCATGTTTGTTTGTACAAACGTGTACAAACATTGTACGGATGCAATGTAATCATAATAATACTTTGGGTAATCAAGGGAGCGAGTTCTGTTCTCCTGTGGCTGGGGTGAGTGAACACGGATGCAAAGGCCCGGAGTGGCGGGGTGGCGGGGAGCGCTGGAGCATCTGGTTTAAAGGAGGAACTGTCATCTAGGGACTACATATTTATGACAATTATATTTGAAAAGACAAGAATATTTGAATTGAAGCGGTTGATTTGATTTAATGTTCCCAGATAGTATATATACATAGGATTTGTTTAAACATATAAATTGTGTGTTCTGCCCATCTGCTGTGATTTTAAAAATGGAACAAAGAGAGGTATAAAAGTGCCCTCTAGTGGGAAAATGGAGAAGTGGTTGAAAATATTTACAAGCTGATTTGTCTTTTCTTTCTTTCTGTTCCCTCTTTGTAAAAAACAATAGCATTATTTTTTTTTGGATGTACATTTGAATTCGGTTTGCAAGGATTTTATTGAGAATTTTCGCATCTATATTCATAAGTGATATTGGTCTGTAATTTTCTTTTCTTCTTATGTCCTTTCTTGGCTTTGGTATCAAGGTGATATTGGCTTCATAGAATGAGTTTGGGAGGATTCCATCCTTCTGGATGTTTTCAAATAATTTCTGCAGTATAGGCACCAGTTCTTCTTTGTAGGCTTGGTAGAATTCAGGTGTGAACCCATCTGGTCCAGGACTTTTTTTGGTTGGAAGATTTTTTATTATTGCTTCAATTTTGGTGCTTGATATTGGTCTGTTTAGAAATTCTGTTTCTTCCTGGTTGAGCCTAGGGAGGTAGTATGTTTCTAAGAATTTGTCCATTTCCTCCACGTTTTCGTGTTTGTGGGCATAGAGATTTTTGTAGTATTCAAAGATGATGTTTTGTATTTCCATGGTATCAGTTGTGACTTCTTTTTCATTTCTAATTGAGCTTATTAGAGTCCTTTCCTTTCTGCTTCTGGTCAACCTGGCAAGTGGCCTATTTTGTTTATCTTTTCAAAGAACCAACTTTTCATTTTATTAATCTTCTGTATTGTTCTTTTCTTCTCAATTTCATTTAATTCTGCTCTGATCTTGGTTATTTCTTTTCTTCTGCTGGCTTTAGGATTGCTTTGCTCTTCCTTTTCCATTTCCTTAAGATGATTCATTAGTTTACTGATTTGTGACCTTTCTGTCTTTTGGATGTGGTCATTTAAGGCGATAAGTTTTCCTCTCAGGACAGCTTTTGCTGTATCCCACAGATTTTGATAACTTGTGTCCCCATTATCGTTTAATTTGAAGAATCTTTTGATTTCCATTTGAATCTCCTCCTTCACCCAATAGTCATTCAGCAACAGATTGTTTAATTTCCATGTTTTTGGATGAAGATGTGAGTTTCTGTTGGAATTGATTTCTAATTTTATTCCACTGTGGTCTGCAAAGATACATGGTATGATTTCTATTTTTTTGAATTTGTTTAGATCTGTTTTGTGGCTTAGGATGTGGTCAATTTTAGAGAAAGTTTCATGAGCTGATGAGAAGAATGTATATTCAGTGTTATTTGGGTGTAGTGTTCTGTAGATATCTGTTAGGCCCAAATGTTCCAGAGTCCTGTTTAGGTCCTTTGTTTCTTTGTTTATTTTTTGTTTGAAGGATCTGTCCAGTTCCGTCAGTGGGGTGTTGAAGTCCCCTGCTATTATGGCATTGCTGTTTATTATGTTGTCTAGATCACAATCTGGTGGGCTTCATTCCCGAGATGCAAGGATGGTTCAACATATGCAAATCTATAAATGTAATTCACTATATAAATAAAAGCAAGAACAAAGATTATATGATCCTTTCAATAGGTGCAGAAAAGGCTTTTGACAAAATCCAGCATCATTTTATGATAAGAACTCTTAACAATATAGGCATAGATGGCTCATACCTCAAAACTATTAAAGCCATATAAGATAAACCCACAGACAATATCGTACTGAATGGGGAGAAATTGAAAGTATTCCCCATTAAAACTGGAACCAGACAAGGTTGCCCACTATCTCCACTTCTATTCAACATAGTGCTGGAAGTCCTGGCCAGAGCAATCAGACAAGACAGAGGAATCACGGGCATCCAAATGGGGGCAGAAGAGGTCAAACTTTCACTATTCGCAGACGATATGATATTATACATAGAAAACCACAAAGATTCAACCAAGAGATTACTGGAATTGATAAAGGAATTCAGCAAAGTCTCAGGATACAAAATTAATACACACAAATCTATAGCCTTCATATATGCTAATAACAATCAAGCCAAGAAACAAATTAAAGATGCAATACCTTTCACAATAGCACCAAAGAAAATTAAATATTTAGGAACATATCTAACTAAGGAGGTCAAAGACCTATATAAGACAATTACAAAACACTGAGAAAAGAAATTGCAGAGGATTTAAACAGATGGAAAACCTTACCATGCTCTTGGATAGGCAGAATCAACATTGTAAAAATGGTTTTGCTACCTAAAGTGATTTACAGAATCAATGCAGTCCCTATCAAAATACCAACATCTTTTTTTGCCGATCTAGAAAAAATAATTCTATGCTTCATGTGGAACCAGAGAAGACCCCATCTAGCCAAAGCAATCTTAAGGAAAAAGAACAGATTGGGAGGCATCTATCTACCAGACTTCAAACTATACTACAAGGCTATAGTAACCAAAACTGCATGGTATTGGCACAAGAACAGAGACGTAGACCAATGGAACAGGACTGAGAACCCAAATATAAAACCAACCTCATACAGTCACCTGATCTTTGACAAATTCCAGAAAAACGTACACTGGGGAAAAGATTCCCTATTCAACAAATGGTGCTGGGAAAACTGGATGGCCATATGTAGAAGACTGAAACTGGACCCACGCCTCTCACATCTCACAAAAATCAACTCACAATGGATAACAGATTTAAACCTAAGACATGAAACCATAAGAATTCTTGAAGAAAACATTGGAAAAACTCATATGGACATTGGCCTAGGCAAAGAATTTATGAAGAAGACCCCCAAAGCAATCACAGCAGCAACAAAAATAAATACATGGGACCTGATCAAATTGAAAAGCTTCTGCACAGCCAAGGAAGCTATCACTAGAATGAACAGACAACCTACAGAATGGGAGAAAATATTTGCATGCTACACATCTGATAAAGGGCTGATAGCCAGAATCTATACAGAACTTAGGAAACCCAACAAGGAAAAATCAAACAACCCTATTAAAAAATGGGCAAAGGACATGAACAGAAACTTTTCAAAAGAAGACAGAATAATGGCCAGCAAACATATAAAAAAGTGCTCAACTTCTCTAATCATCAGGGAAATGCAAATCAAAACCACAATGAGATATCACTTAACTCCAGTGAGATTGGCTCCTATCAAAAAATCGCCAAACAACAAATGTTGGCAGGGATGCGGACAAATAGGAACACTCATACACTGCTGGTGGGACTGCAAATTAGTACAACCTCTGTGGAAAGTAATATGGAGATACCTCAAAGAATTAAAAGTAGAATTACCATTTGACCCAGCAATCCCACTACTGGGTATTTACCCAATGGAAAAAAAGACATTCTATAACAAAGAAATCTGTTCGCGAATGTTTATAGCAGCACAATTCACAATTGCAAAGATGTGGAAACAACCCAGGTGCCCATCAATACATGCATGGATTAATAAAATGTGGTACATGTATACCATGGAGTATTACTCAGCAATAAAAAACAATAGTGAATTAACATATCTGGTATTATCCTGGTTGGAGCTAGAGCCCATTCTTCGAAGCGAAGTGTCACAGGAATGGAAAAACAAGCACCACTGGTACTCACCATCAAGTTGGTACTAACTGATCAACACTTACATCACACAGGGCAATAATATTCATCAGCGGGCGGGCAGGTGGGAGGTGGGTGGAGGGGATGGGAAAACTCTCACTGAATGGATGCGGGAGCACATTTTGGGGGATGTCCACGATTGTAGCTCTGACACGGGCAGTGCATGGGCAATATATATAGCCAAAGTGTTGTACCTCCATAATATTCTGAAATTAAAAAAAAAAAGGATAATTATCCCATGAAATGGGTGAATCATTTAAAAAAAACCAATAGCATTAGATCATGTTATAATGGGACTAATAATGCCTTCTCTTACATGGCTGGTGAGGAAAAAAGTACATAGTGTAGTGCGTGGCACATAGCAAGATTCCGTAAGATGTGGACATGGTAATATTCTTACTTTAATTATTTTTCTTATTCTTATTAATCAAAATATTATTATTAACAATATTAATCACTGATAGTTGGATTCACTGAATTTTATTTCTATGATATCCATTTAACAAGCTGTTCACTTAACTCTGGAATCCATTGTAACTCACTTTGGGTAGAATTAAATGACAAGAATGTCAGTAATATTCTTATGATCACACTCTCCATGGGCTGTTTAGGCTGCTTGAGAAGCTCCTAATTGATTTCAACAATAACTTTCAAGTTTGAAAAACAGGTCTATCTTGATTTTTCTCTCCATATTACAAAGACAATGAAATATATATGATGCAGAAAAATCATTTTTAAACACCTCTATTAATCTTTCTTTTACTTAAGTGAAGTAATGACTTGGGAATACATTCAGATTCACCCAAACCAAAGATCAATTTGCTCAGTTATATGGATATTTCTGAGGAAGTCACTTTTTGTCTTGATTTCTCTTTACTGCTTTCACATTCTTATAATGGGGATAATTATTTCAAATGGTGGCAGCAGAGACTTACCAAAAGCAAAAAACAGAAAAAAACTCAAAACCCCACACTTGGTGTTTGATGCTGGTTTCCATGTAATGACAAAGGTTTTCCGTTCTGCATACTTTGTTAAGGTGCCTTCCCCACCAGACCCATGGATGCCACCCTGACTGCTCTCTTGGCTGTGTCTGAGCATTAATAGTATCCACATAATCATCACAGGATACATAAATTTCTGCCTACACACAGCACAGTGTCCTTTGAAAGTTTCCTGTAGTTACAAAGCATGCACCCATTCCCTGGGGAGCACCGGGTGCAGTGGAAAAGCTGCATCAGTGGATAAAAGATAAATTTTGACACCTCTCTAGTAGAGCAGGTAAAACAAACACATACATGAACAATTTTCTCTGTCTGAGAGTCCCACCATACACTATTACATTTGTAATAAAATTGCTAGATACCCAAGGGCAAAAGCAAAGGAACTAATTTATTGAATACTGTTTTATGCCAGTTACTGTAGGAGACATTTTGAATATAGTGTCTTCTCCGACAGTTGGAATGGAATGGAAAATGACAGTAAGCTGTATACCATATCCCATTTATAGTATGTACTGTGTACAGATGCTTGGGTTCTTAACCAATATGACTGGTTTCCTTATAAGAAGAGGGGAAGAGACACAGGGGAGAAGGCCAAATGAAGACAGAGGCAGAGATTGGAGTGATGCGGCCACAGCCAAGGGGCAGGTGGAAGAGGCCAGGAGGGTCCCCCCCAGTGCCTTCAGAGGGAGTGTGGCCCCGCGAACACCTCGATCTCAGAATTCCAGCCTCTGGAACTGTCAGATAATACATTTCCATTGTTTTAAACCATCCTGTTGTGGTAATTTGTTACAGAAGCTGTAGGAAACTAATATAGCATTTGAAGATGAAGAAACACAGAGACCCAGAGAGGCAATGAAGTTGAAGTGAGTGTTAAGTGTCACAGTTATCAGAAATATTCCTTTTCATTTTCATTTTCTCTCTCTCTCTCTCTCTCACACACACACACACGTACATTCCTAATTGAAGAATTGCTCTGAAGAGTTATTTTTAGCTCGTGGAATGGCTTTGGAAAAGAAAGGAATGTTCTCCCAAAAAAGGAAAGCAAGAAGCCTGCCCTGCTCTGACTGAGGAATGTGCACACGTGCAAATGAGGGAGAGGGTCCAAGGGCTGGGCTAGGGCTCCCAGACTGTCTGGGAAGGGGTGACCATGTGGCCACCGTCTCTGCCTCTACCAAAAACAGCCCTGCTCGGGTAATAGGTGACCTCACAGACATCCTGTGGCAAGGCCCATTCGAAGAGCAAATTACCCTGACCACCCTGGACCAGCATTAACTGCCATGGGGCATCTGTGCAGTCAGGAAATTCTCTAAACGTGAGCTTTGCGACACTGCCAACCAGTGTATTGAAAATTCTCTCACCTGAGGAAAGGGAAAGACCCAATCTGCCCCAGACTGGTGAAGGATGTGGGAAATCACATAACAAGCCATATCTGGAGAACCCAGAGGATGAAGGGAGAGGTAGCTCTGAGCAGGTCCAGATGGGGACATGCCCTTCACAAAAGGGATCAAAGTTTCTCTGACACTTTGATGCCGCAGGACAAGAGCTAATAATGCCATAAGTGCATCATATATAATGTAAAGTTTCTGAAGCCTTTCTTAAGTGAACTTTTTAGTCTTATTTTTGATCCTCATTCCAAAGTTTGGGTTCCCTCCTTAGAGCCCAGGATAATGGCAGCCTGTGGTGCCACATGCCACGTGCAGAGCCGCAGTGCTCATGAGGAGCTCCCAGCAGAAAGGGAGGCAGCTCTGGAATGAGTCACAGACAACCTTTCTCTGAATGTTTAGAATCAAAGTTATTCAAGAAAATATCATTTTTTAAACTGGAGAAAATAACTTGTAGAATAGTACAGTCATAAGTGCCTAATATTAATAAATGTAGGTTACATTTAATTGAATCAGGGTAATAATCAATAACACTTAGGGTGACCAAGTCCTGGTACATGGGATGTTCCACTGCAAGTAACAGGAAACCCAATGCAAACTGGTTAAACATGCAAGGGGATTTAATGCTCTGACAGAGGAAAGCCCAGAGTAGGTTCAGACCTCAGGCTCCTGGGGCTGGCTTCTCAAGCTTGGCACCGCCACACCCAAAGCCAGTGCTTCTTCATCCACTGGAAGGGAAGGAGAAAGCACTTCACTCCATGATGCATCTGAAGTATTAAACTTTGCTCAGACTGACGATGGGGTGAAGGCACGTACCGCTGCCTCCGCCTGCCCTCGGTGAACTGACTCCCAGGGCAGGGAAGATGGGGTTCCATCAGAGGACGTGCACAAGTCAGGATCCACCCCTGGAACGGGAGGCTGGCCACTTCCACCCCAAATGTATGGCCATAACATTCAGGGAGAAGGGCGGCCAACCAGTATGACCATCACACTGAGCCACTACCAGGGTCGAACAATCTAAGCTCTGGAACTTTTGTTTTGTTCTTTTGGCAAGAATTCTTACCACATTTATATGACTGCAAGGAGTATACTCTGTTTTTTTCTACATGATAACTACCAAATTAATATTTGAGTAAAAATAAAGCAGTGAATAATTTGGTGATCTTGTATACTAAATTAATATAATGTCATGTATAGTAAGAAAATTGCAAAATAAAATTACATTTTCCACCTGTCAGGTGGTCAAAATTCCTATTTGGTGTTATAATGTTAGTCAGAGTGTGGCCCTCTCTTACATTGCTAATGGGAAAGAAAACTGCTACAAATCTTTGAAGGGAAATTTGTCAATATTGATCAAAATTACAAATGCATTTACCTTTTTGTTTTGTTTTGTTTTCAGCAATTCTACTTCTGGAATATATTCTACAAAAGTACCTACATATGTATGAAAGAAGGAAATACTGAAAACAGCCCAGGTGTTCTTTGACAGAGGACTGATTACATAAAGTGTGGAATCCCTCCTGTGGACACCAGGCTTCTGTAACAGACAGAGGACCCCCTCTCCTTACCAATCAGAAATGCCCCCCAAGTAGAGGAAGCCCTCTCTGTACCAATCAGAAATGCCCCCCAAGTAGAGGAAGCCCTCTCAGTGCCAATCAGAAATGCCCCAAGTAGAGAAGCTCTCTGTGCCAATCGAAGCCCAAGTAGAGGACCTCTCTGCATCAATGCCCCCCAGTGAGAGCCCTGTCACAGAAAGCCCAGTGGAAGCCTCTGTGCCACGAATGCCCCAATAAGAGCTTGGCATCAATGCCCGAGTAGAGGAAGCCTCTCTGTGCATAATCCCCAGTAGAGCCTCTCTGTGCATCGAATTCCTAGCAAATTAGTGATGTAAGCAGGTGTAGAATTTCATTGCATGGGTATGGATCTTCTCTGAATTATGTTCATGTTTTCATTGGAACACGGCATATACTAGCTGTTCAAAAATTAAGATATTATCCAAAGTTAAATATTAGGAAGCTAAAGTATGTGTTTTTCTCAAATACTGTACTTCCTAGAAAAGACTTTACAAAAAGATCTCTTCTTATCAGAAATTACATCCTAACCTTTCTTTTTAATGTGAAGTGTTGCCTGCAGATTATTGAGATAATAAACAGATAATAAGATAATAATATTGTTTGGTAATCTTGAAGGCACTCTAATTTTCAATTCCACTTCTGTTTGAATCTGTTGGTATTTTGGATCTTGCCTCATTATGCCACAACAGTCACCTGGATCTTTGGGGGACTTTTTTTTTAAATTTCAGAATATTACAGGTGTACAAATGTTTTGGTTACATAAATTGCTTTTGTACGATTTGAGTCGAAGTTATAAGTGTGGGGGACTTTTTTTGTTTGTTTGTTTGTTGTCCTTTTTGTTTTGTCTTCCTCAGGGCAGCCTCCTTTTTACCCCAATGTTGGAGCCTGCCCCAAATGTCCTTCTGCCTTTCTCGTCTCATGAAACCCTGTGCGTCCCACTTATTCAAATGAAATATTTTGTGTAATTATTTTATTTTGTTGTTCATGCTAACTAGACTGTAAGCTTCATGAAGCTAGGGATGTATCTGTCCCCAAAGCTCAGTGTGACACGGTCACATCATTGTGTTCAATAAATATTTTTTGTATTGGCTGAATTGTATAGTTACTGACACAGGTTGAAAACCATATGAAGATGGTTCAAATTCTAGGCTATTGCATCATATCAGAACAATAACTGGGAAAATATTTGCACTAAAGAAAAAAATTCCATTACTTAGAATACAGGGAGCTGCTTGACGATGCTAAAGGCTTTACTATAACCATCCATTTGTTCCCAAATTATTTTTTTCTCTGCAGTGTATATGCAATTTACACTGATTTTTGTCAAATACATTTATTATCTGGCTCTTTGTAAATCCACGCTCACAGCAGCAGCTTGTCCCAGGGATGTTTGAGTTTGCTTCCTATCTCCGTCAGCCTCCCCCTTCCAAACCACTGCAAATAAATACACAGTCTATGCATCAACAGTTTTCTAGGCAAATGCACCTTTAAGATTGGGCCCCCTAAGGTGCCACTTCCAGGTAAATTGCTGCTCATGATCTGCTCCCCTATAGAAACTCTGGCGTCTTCATTCTCATCACTCCAAGCTTGTGTCTGTCCAAAGTGGTTTGAAAAAATATATATTAAAACTCAAAATGATAAGAATTCCTGACTATTCTGAAAACCTGCCATTGAATTCAGTCAAAATCTTCTTTTACAGAAGAAATGTGTTCACACAGGCAGAGTGTAGATTCTTGCAAATTGATGATGACTGTCCTTGTTCCTATGTCTTCCAGTTTCCATTTTTCCTTGAGCAAATCTTTTCATAGTGGTTCCTTTTAGCAGTTCTCCTGGATCCTTTGGTGCCACTATTTGAATCTTTTCTGGTATATCTGCCTGTATACTAATCTTCAAAACTATCACCTTATAGTGTTTCTTGGGCTCAGGAAAAGTGTGATCAAAAAAGCAAGAGACTAGATGCTGAACACAAACTGTGATTATCATAGAATGGGAGTTTTGAAAATGACAGTTTGTTTTCTCTTGGTATTTTCTTACAAATACCAAGCCTCTTCAGTTTGTCACTGAGGAGGAAGCATGATGGCACAGTGTCTTCCTCGGTAAGCTCAAAACCCTCTTCTAGGGAATAATCTGGTTCACCCCTCCGGGAGTCAGATGGCCCCTGGGAATACATTCACGTTGCTTGAGTTTTCTCCAAAATCCAGTCCACATACTCCACCACGTTGGTGTAAACACCTGGCCGCTCCCTTTGAGCACAGCCTTCGCCCCAGCTGGTGATGCCCACCAAGTGCCAGACCTCGTCGTGCTTGCAGGACAGAGGGCCCCCCGAATCTCCCTAGGGTGAGGAGAGAAAAGGCAAGGCACACAGATCAGTCCAGACGCTCCCCAGCTTAAATACATGTTGCTCAGAGTGATTTCCCCTACAATGTTGTCCTGGCCCTTTGATGCACTTTAAAGAATCTGATTGCTTTTTCTCATTTAGTCAGTCTATCCATTTTAGATTTCAGAAGAAGTAAAACAATACTCTGTGTTCTCTGCTGGTCCACAGAAGACTGCTTTTTAAAATGCATTAAACATTCCAATTTGAATATATTCAGTTGGTTGAGAACATTGTTACCTTACAAGCATCCTTCCCTCCTTCCTTGTAACCCGCACAGATCATCTTATTGGTTATTTTGTGCCCTCTGTAACGCATCTGGCATTCTTCATTTGTCACTAAGGGTATCTTGGCTTTCTGGAGAGTGTTTTGTATTTTACCTAAAAAAATTTTGGTTTTGGTTAGTGGATTAACTATATGTTGTATATGTAAATGTATATGTATATACATATACTTAAAATCAAAATCATACTTATATAAAAATATGGAAAGTAAAAATATTAGATTTACCTCTCAGACCTTTTATAATTACAAGTGTAAAGATGACGTTATTCCCACCAATGCATGTATCATTTTGTTAATGTTAATTAAGTTCAAAAATTAATTATGACTCTAACTGTAATTACTTCTCAGAGAAAGTAGTTGGATAACAGGCTAGAACATTTACTGAAAAGTTCTAAGTTTCACATTAAACTTTATTAAGCAAAATTAGTCTTTAAAGAGATTTAGTCATATTTAAAATTTCCAATCATACAGAGGTGGTATCATCCTCACTTGAGTGATTTTTGTCTTTCCATCTTCATTAAAACACTTCCTGCAGTTGAGTAGTGTGGTTTTACTCGCACTTTAGCTATACGACTTGATAGAGCAGAGAAGGTTATGTTCTTTATTTTTAGGATGGAGCATATATAAAAACATCATTTTTTACCTCTTAATTTTCTGTACCCCCATCCAGTCACCCAGCAGTCAGTGTATATTACATGTCTATCCCCTTTTGAAGGTAAGCATATGGGTCGCTGAGAATCTAAATTTTAAAAATCATAGTTTAGTTATCAGAAACAAAATATGTCTTCTTTTCCAGAAGATATTCTCTTCCTTCACTTTCCACTCTTTGTATTTTTAAAATTTATTATATTCATTTTTTGTTTTATTGTCATCACCCATGCTCAGCATCACATGTCACACAGCCCAAGATGAGGGGCCAGAGAGACCAGCCCCACACTCCCCACTGGCTCCTCCGCGCTCACTAGGCCTGGCACCCTGTGCAGGTGGCTCCACCAACCCGACCTTCTGTCCTTTTATCCCTAAAAGGGAGATATTAGACTAAATTATCTTTAACATTCCAATGGACTATAAAATTACGTCATTCATATGCACCTGAAGAAGCCTCTTCACCCACCTTCCAAAAATAAGTTCCAATAACCAGGAAAGAGCATCAGTCTTAACAGACTGCAAGACCCACTTGCCAGACCCTCTCCCTCTTGCAGCAACCATGGAGGCTGGCAGGTCAGGCCATGAATCTGGTCGGGGTAAACATTTTTCTCTGGGTCACCGTTGTGGGTAACTTTCCAATTAAAATTCTACATACCTGTGTAATTCATTGTTGTTTCCAGTTTCAACAAGGCAATATCATACCCACTTTCTGCCATTTCATACTGATCATGAATTATTATTTCTTGAACCCCAAAGAAAGGTGTATCCTCTTTTATTTCAGATTGATTTAAAATGCCACTATACACACGCAAAATTTTAGGTGACTCTAGCCTAAGGAACAAACAGTAGAGGGAAGGAAATTTCCTTTACTAAGCAATTCCCAAACATTTTGAGCTGTGTGGCTATTTAACTGGCTGTTGCTAATATTTTCTGTCAATGGGGGGCTTTTAGATGGAAAAAAGTGATTTCATCCTAAGACTTTTTCAGTCACACACTTGCCCTATAAAGAAGATCCTGAGCTAGTGTTTACCTCACATTAAACACAAAAAACGAATGAATGCTCTTTCCACTTTCCCACACATGCACACGCACATGCACACACACGTGCACACGAGCACACATGCACACATACGCACGCACACCCTCATGAAGAGTACTGGGTTGAATCTCAACCCTGCCATTGACTAGCTGTGACCCTGAGAAATTCACTTGGACTTTCAGGTTCCATTTTCCCACATGTGAAAGGTAAAGGGAACTATTGATCTCAAATGTAGTCTCCAGTTATAATATGAGTGTGCTGCACATTGACAAAAAATACAAACTAAAGCAAACACACAAAACTGTGTCTGGAAACAACTCAGAGGATGTAAAATGGCAAAGAGGAAGTTTGGGCAACGAAAATCCCTGGGATACGTATAGTCCCCTGCTGGAGCCTTTATGTTTGACCAGTATTGAAAGTGATCTAAGTGGGAAATTCAATTTGAGGATGCATAAGGAACCCTTTCTGTATTTAAACACACACACACACACACACACACATACACACAGAGTCAGAGAGAGACTGAGAGAGAGAAAGAAGACCTGGGATACTGGACTCAGGGAATGGGAAATTCTCTGTGAGTTTAGCTCTGGGCCCGGTGCGCAGAACAATGCACAGAAGGTGGTCTGCTTTAACACGAAATAACAAGAAAGCCCCAGCGGACGCATATGATACTTAAACGGAAAAGTGGAACAGTATGCACTCACACAGCCACGCTCCTGTACCTACTCTGATGCTGATAGACCATGAGTGGCTCTTCCTTTTTTTGCTTTTTTCCTCCCACTAAAGCAGTAAGTGATTTAACAGGAAGTTAATTTAGCAAATAGGATAATTTAAATTTTAAAAGTATTTATTTACTAACATGCTAGTAACAGATTGCATATATGTGTGAGGATGATGAACTAATAAAAACAGCAGTGGTACTGACCCATAGAAACAGTGAGCAGCTGTTAATATCCACTGGTTCCCAATGATGGAGCCCCCACACAGGTGTCTCTGGGTGGGCGACACGACATGCAGAGTTATCTGCCACGGCCACTCACCGTGAACAGATGCAGTTCCCCCAACGATCCTGGGCTTGATCTTGGTTGTACACTCTACAACAGAAAGATTGCAGTGAGTGGCTTCCTACGCCTTCCTTTGTCATCAGTAAGCATGCTCCTCAGGGAGCAAAAGGAAGAAAACCTTCCTTCAGTTCAATACTTTACCATGACCTTGAGGTGCAGAGACTTTATAGTCAAGTTGGCAAAGCAAAACATGCATGTAAAATGGAAGTGACTAAGTCACTTTATAATTACACATCCCAAAGAGTGCTGCCCTCCTCATCTGGTACTGCGAGGCCTCTGATCCTCCTTCAGAGGATAATATTGATGGTTCTTTTAAGGCAGTGGTTGTCAAGTATAGTCCCCAATGGCATCACCTGGAAACTCATTAGAAATGCAAATTCTTGAGCCCCACCTAAGATCCAGGGAATGGGAAAGTCTAGCGGTGAGGTGGGCTCAGCCATCTGTGTTGTAACCAGCCCTGCTGGAGTTTAGTGTGCGGACTGCTGTTATAAAGACAAGGGGAGCTCCTTCCGCTCAGTTTGCTGCTTTTGTCTAATTTTTCCCCCATGCCTCCAACTCAGGCCAACCTTGGCTCCCAGTCACTCCTGTCCTATCCACGTCTGAACCAGGACAGACCTTCTGCTTGTGAACTTCTTCTGCCCTTTGGCCTTGTTGACGGTTTGAGATTTTCTGGGGCCAACCTTGGTGATTTCCAAGGACTTTGACTCAGACTAATCCCTCTGTTTCTTTCTCCTCTTGGCTGCCCTGGACAGGACAACAGTCCCCTCTCTTTCTACGTCCTGGGATATCGAACCTGAGAACCCACCCCCTGGTTGGAGCCTGGCCCATTCTGCCAGGGAACCCAGACCATGTGGGAGAGAGGGGTTCACAGACAGTAGTGCAGTTCAAGCCTTAATGCACACATGGGTCACCTGGGTAGCTTTTAAAATGCAGATTCTGACGCAGTGTGTCTGTGGGGTGCTGAAATTCTTTCCAACAAGCTCCCAGGTGATGCCAGTGTACCCAGATCACACCTGCAACAGCCAGGTGCAGAGAATCAGAGAAGCTTCGTGTCCCTAGCAAAGGGAGGAGCGTAAAGTTGGCACAAGAGTCACTAGGAAAAAGTCAAGTCCTAGAGGCCCATTCACTGGTTGTGTAGGTGTGAAACAGCCTCTCTAGGCTTTTCTTTCCCTCAGTAGGAAAATGAGTGTATAATTCTGGGGCATGT
The DNA here is from genome assembly GCA_023783475.1 of Daubentonia madagascariensis. Lineage (NCBI taxonomy): Eukaryota > Metazoa > Chordata > Mammalia > Primates > Daubentoniidae > Daubentonia > Daubentonia madagascariensis. The sequence continues at coordinate 3,173,025 of JAKFHU010000760.1, forward strand.
TTCAAACAGAAGGAGAGGACAGGAAAGGAGTTTTGAAGGAAACAACAGCTAACAGCAACTGAGCTAAGAAAGAGCTCAAGGTGTTTATGGACGCCTAAGCACAGTGTTCTCATTCAGGAGTGGGTAGGGTGGGCATTGGTTTTGGAAGGCCCTTTTGAAGATTTTAACTACGTTCTAGAATTTCTGGGAAGCTCTTATGGTTTGCCAGCTGGGAAGTCGGCATAAAGGTAAAGTTTAGGAAAATTAATAGGTAAGCAGTAACTAAGGTATGTTATAAATAACTCAATAAAGACCTTGTTTAGGTACAGGTCACAGGTCTTGATGTTCATTCTTTTTTGTTTCTCAGTTTAAACAAAATGCTGAAGTTATCTGTGTTTAGCATCACATTTTGTGTTAAGAAATGTTTCTTTTAATGGCATTGCTATCTGTCTTCAGAAAGTTAAACTATATTGTAAACCCATGACAGTACAGGATACAAAAAATATCTCAGTTAGATGTTCCCTTTCATATTAGAGTGTTATTTCATCTAATATGGTACAGTAAAACCTAGTTATCTAATTCACTTATTTCAGAAGGTATACTGAAAAGACATAAGATTTTATTTTCCTTTATCCTACATTTTCTCCTGCAGCTATCAATCTATACCTGACATATTCTGTAACCTCTACAGGCCAGAGGCTATAAATTCAACAGAGATGAACATTCATGAAGAAGGAAGGGTGGCAAATGGAGTCTGCGATTTATCAAGGTGTAAGTGCTAATGTTGTTATGTCAACATCACTTATCAGCAAAATGTGCTTAGTGTCTCTTCTAATGCTTGGAAGTAGAACTAAGACCACAGAATTATTCTGAATGCTCCTTCTTGTCTTAGGTAAATTTATTGTGAGCAAAACAGAGAATTATGAGATACAACTTAATTGACTGGCTTTTTAATGAGGTTTGAGCCATCCAAAGAGTCTCATGAGAGCCCCTCTAAACTCTAGGAAGGCATAATTTGTTACTTAGAATATTAGTATCGGATGCAATAAAACATCTGTATGTTCCACAAAACAAGTTCTCAGAAGTTAAGGATTGATTCACCTTCTCAGTGCAGTGGATAATCTGACACAAATGATTTTTACACTTCTAAAACTGGGACAAAGCACGATTAGCGTTTCCATTTGATTCATTCAATCTGAGTTGAATCCTAACTTATCGTGCATTATGCTACCGGACATTCAACAATAAACAGTCTAAGAACATGTAGCTTTGTGAAAATCAATAAATAGTAAAGCTACAGTGGGTTATTATGGTACTTTAGGGAGGAGTATTCATGGTATGTTCTTTCCTATTGGGGGTTCTGTCCCTTAGAACAATTGTATTTGCCTACAAACCATTTTTTGCTACCATGCTCAGAAACTGGCCACTGGGATGGAAATATTGCTGATCTGACTTTTATTGTAATTTTTATGCTATTATAGGTCTTTTATAATCTAGATAATCTTTTTATTTCCACCCTACCACACTCATTGTTATGAATTAGTAAAGTTTTACTTTAACTTTTGCCAATGTTCATAAGTCTACAAACTCTTGCAGGGAATCTAGAACAATGAAGGCCCCTGAAAAGGAGGTACTCAAGTATTTCCTGAATAGATACATAATTTTTCAAACATATATTCATATTTATGTTTTACTTAAAAATCAAGTAGCAGTCAATGGGCAGAAAATGAGTAATTTGATTAACCAAGGTGCTGCTTCATATTTTCATTATAAAGGACAATAAGAAAGGCCCTTGGCCTTGGTAATAAGAAACAGATACAAGAGTGTTGGCTCAGTCTGGGTCTCACCATGAAATGCGAGTTGTAAAAATGTGTCAAATTAAAACACATATTCAATTCATAGTAGGCAATGGAAAGTTTAGTCAAGACCCAATATTTACCTTTAAAACATGATCAGCTTGGGTGATAGGAGCAAAAATAATAGAAAATTGCTAAATTTGTTATTTTACTGATTTTCTCCCCTCTGTGGCTATTATTGGCTCTTTTAGTTACAACATATTTAGTATAGAATAACTCCTTCAGATGTATTTTTTTCAAGTGACATTATACTCACCATTATCCATTTTACACAACCTTAGTGTATATCCGGAGATGCCTCCTCTCCCGTGAAGTATTTTAGTTGGAGAGCCATTTGAAGAAAGTTTTAAGTAACATTTGCCCCTACAGTTGGAAACAAAATGGTATAAACACAATGCACCTCACAAATAGATGAGACAGAGGCATCTACGTAACCCTTACTATGCCTTACTTCCCTTCGTTGCAAGATCCTTGGGGTGACGAATAGGTAAAAAATTGGCAGCGGATGGTGTTGGTGCACATTTTCTGGCAGGCCTCGTGACCTTTCACATCGACAATGTCCAGTTCTTCTCCCAAGAAATCAGTGTCATGGTAAAATGAAGCGTGGCAGAACACTAGACAGCAAATCACATGTCAGACATGAGACTCAAGCTCAGCATTCATCAGCCTCCTCAGGATTTGCTGATCTCATTCAGAACAAAGTGCTTTCACTGTTCACCTGGGATGCTGTGCCTGCAGTTTTGTAGACCGAAACCAGAAAGAGCTTTGCTCTTTTTCATGCGTGTACTTGGTAATCCACTCTCAGATGTTTTAAGGAGACAAAGATTTCTAACAAAAAAAGGGGAAATATAAATATATCATATCAAACATATCAAAGAAAAAAATAGTTTTTACAGCACATGGAGAAGGTAAAGTCAGCTCATGTTAGCACTTAACAGAGAAGATTTTCCTATTTTGAGAGGTGCTCTTCATGAATCACTGAGCCACACGCTATGATTTGTGGGTTGCAGACAAATTTTCAAAAGTAAACCACGTGGTTCTGTGAAAATTTTCTGAGTTTGCTCTATTGCCAACGTTCCTAGTACCTTCCTTTTAACACTCCCAGCCCATCTATCTCAAAGATTCAAGTATTTTCATGCTGCCTAGAAGTCTCCTATGCAGGGTGCCCCAGGCTTATAGGGGATAAGTGAGATCCACCGCGGACTCCACACCCTGCCAGCACCTTCCTGCAAGGGAGTAAATTTTCCCAAGTAGCACAAAATCACAGCCTGAAGCAAAGCTGCCCGAGACAACTTTCTACAATGATGGAAATATTCTGCATCTGCGCCATCCAATACAGTAGCCACATGTGGCTTTTGGGGGTTTGAAATGTGGCTAATACAGCTGATTAGCTTTATTTAATTTTAATTAATTTAAATTTAACTAACCAAGTCTTGGCTTGTAGCAGCCATGTTTCTATCACACTCTGTATTAAAGGTCATGTGTATTACTCCTCTTATAGGTATTGACTGGTACTTTTATAAAAAGGAATAAGACAAAGAAAAAGAAGAGCAGTGATTAACCCAAAATTACAAATTACAAATTACAAATAAAGGCATCTTTCTAATTCCTGAATTTCTTAAGGCCTCAGGGCTTAATCTTTGGACCTACTTTCTTCTCTGTCTACATTTAATCCTTCAATCCTCTGATAATCTCGATAATCGCACGGCTTTAGTTACCAGCTATGTGCTGGTGACACTCGAACACAGATTTAACGCATAAACTTCTCTTCTGAACTCGACTTCTATTTCCAGTTGCTACTTCAGCACTGTCCGCTGGACGTCTAACGGGCTTCTCTTCCCGCTGGACACTGCTGCTCATGAGATGTTCCACACCCCAGTCACTGGCGTTTCATCCTTCCGATTCCCTGGGCCAAAGTCTTGGAGATCTCACTCACTCTTTCTTTCCTTCACAGGCCACATCCAATCCCTCAGCAACTCTCACTGGCTCTACGTTGACAATGTAGCTCAGGCTGATCGCTTTGCTCTCGCCTCCTCTCTGGTCCGAGCAGGCAAGGTTTTCATCTATTTAGTTCACTAATGCTATCCCCAGCATTTAAAACATCGCCTAATATATAGTGGGCAGCAGACACAGTCTATTAAATTTGTTTAGTGAGTGAAAGTAACAGATATATTTTTGTGCCACAGACCTGGGGCTTCTGAAATTACAGCCGCACTCAATGGAAACCAAGGCTGGCCTGATGGGCAAGGCACCAAGGGCTCACCTGGGCTGGACTGCCCTGGGGACACTCCCGTTAGTGATGGGCAGTCAAGCCACACAAACACCAAGGGCTCTGAGAATTCTGATTCAGGTGATAAATGGAATCTAGGTTTTGAAGCTGACTTAATCTTATGACTTTTGTTTTTTAGTGAATCTTGTTAATGAGAGACAGCAGCCTTAGCAAGTGTCCCTTTGATGATCAAAGAAATTTCCTGTGCTTTTTACTGCATCCCATGTTAACTTGCTTTGGTAGGGAAATAGGACCTCAGTTCTCAAGTCCCCGACCACCACCACCCAACCTGCTTGGTGGAGGCTTCGTTTCCACCCCCTCTCTCTCCACGCTGAACTTGACATCTCACATTTCCGGCTCTTTCTGCTCCGGGTTCAATGACCTTAAACAGGGCACTGGACTGAGTTGCCTCTTAACGGCCATTCTTAGTCTCTTCATTCCATTTGCAACTGGACAACTTTCCCTCCCGAAGGCAGAGACCTCCCTAAGCTGAGGAAGAACAGGAGTCCTTGGTAACGCTGGATCTGTGGTCTGTGCAGGGGACTGCTGGAGGGAATAGGTAGAGAAAGGAGCTAGGAATTCTTCTTTGAAACTATTATCTTACACAGACATTTAAATTTTTAGTTACTCAGAATTGTTAACGATGGATTTTGATCATCTGTTTTTAAAAGACAACAATTACCCTTGATCATAGCTTCTCACCTTTGAGATTCCTTGGGCCATTCTTGGGAAAAGAAGGTAAAAAACAAGCAATTGGGATGATGAGTACAAATGCGGCGACAGACAAAAGCGTCTGGAGCCACCACACTGTCAACGTTGCTGTCTGCAAACACCGTATTAGGGAAAATGTCCCTAATACAAGCTGCAAGACAGAAGAAACGATGTCAGGAGGTCAGTTCACCAGCGGAATCACGAACATTCCAGTCACAGTAGTCGTAAAGTCCATGTTAAATTTAAGCTTATCCAAAAGTCTTTAAAATTTTTTTTAATTTAGAAAAAAATGAAGAGATTATTTTAAGCTCGAAACTTAGATATAAGTTCTAACTATGTAGGACATAATGAAATCTATCCCACGAAGCAGGGGAAAGATCACTGGGTACATTTCATCGTGAACGTAAGTCGGTATCCGAAGTCAGATCTACTGTGCCTGTCACTGGCATCGTACGTATTGAGCGGTTAAACTACCACATTAAGAAAACGATAGTTACCCAGATTAGAAAGTGCACAGGACTTCAGTGAAAACCCAGACACCACTTTACTGAGCTTTGTTATCCTGGTTGGTGTCCCTGTTTGGGTGTGCTTCAATAGGCAAATGTTACTGCATAAAAAGAAAAAGGGGAAAAAAAGTCTTATTCTTCCAACTGCAAGGGGGGAAAAACATGAGATGATAAGAAATTCCCATTTGGAGCGATAACCTGGGCGTTACCGTGAAGGACCACCCCTGAGAAGCGTCCGTCTGACAGGCCGAGTGGCTGAGCCGGAGTCCCGGCCCCGCCGCTGGGCGCCTGGTGGTCCTGTGAACTTTGTTAACTTTATTTCTTCATCAGTAAAATGACAGTGTGAGGCAGGTACGACAGGAAGGGTAGGAGTGTCTGAATGGATGGCTTCTCAAGCCTCTTTTACTTTTAACACTTTAACTTTTTCATAATGCCGAGCAACCCCCACTTTCTTGGCCTGTGGTTCATATCGTGTTAAGTCTTAGGCATAAAAGATGTCGTCTGAGCTGAGCTAAAGCCACGCCATGGAAGACTATGGCTTGGGGAGGTTGTGCTTTTTTTTTTTTAATCATTGTTGTTTTTGAAATAAATCTTTAATACTTTGTTTGCTTTCTACTTACCTCCTTTTTGTGAATGTGGAGAGCAGAATGTTAAAGTCCAATGTTAAAACCCAAATATTAGTAATTTGAACTGTTTTCACTTGTTTCATTGGATTCCAGATAGATATAGTTTACTATGCAAATCTAGATGATCTCAAGTATTCCTAAATATACAAATTAATAATATATTTCCCTTACAAATTTTTAAAGACATAGTCATTAGAGAAGAGATCATTTTTTATATCCTTTCACAACAGATTTATCCCTGAAATATTTCAAAACCCAGTATCGAACAGGATAAAACTTTTCACATGAGCTTCAATTATTTTGCCATAGATAAGGAACTGTTATTTGGAGACAGAGGAGTAGGTGTTCTTTTTTGTTTCATTAGGGTTAGGCTATAACACCACTTAGGCTAGGAAGGACTCTGTCAATCAGACCAATTGTAGCTGTTTCAAAATTACAACTTAATTTGTAATTAATTTATAGAGCTTTTGTAATTATCGAGGACATAGGTTAAGGGTGTGTATTTTTTCTAACAGTGTCACTAAAAGACAGTCTCCTTTCCATAAATGAAATCCACCCAAATTGGGCTTGAAATGTACTTTTCATGCAGAAAACTGTAAGTTTTATTATAGGAATGTCTTTTAGCAGTTAAAAAAATTGGGGGCATCAAGTTGATGAAAAAAATTTCACCGAGTCACCACTTTCCTTTTCGTTGGCTATTCTAACATCCTCGGGCTCCACTCAACTTGTAGCTCACTCACCGATGCTCCACGCTGGGAAACCACCTTGTTGCATATGTAAAAAAGTGACAGTGGAGGTCATTTGTGCACCTCTCTTGGCAGTCCTGAGCATTCTTGGCAACAGAGCTGTTGTAGTTCATACCCTTCATGTCTAGGTCCACATAAATGTCTTTGCTGCAAGCTGTGAATAAAAGCAGAAATCATGGGCTCCCTCCAGGTTCCGGGGGGCGACGGCCGTATTTCTACCTCAGCCACTGTCCGTCCTCCTTGCTCACTCTTTTTTACCCACTTTTCCTTTGTTTTTATTTTAATCTGTGAATTCCTATTCTCACGTGGGAGCAGTAAAAGAATGCCAATGTCCTTCTACTGCAACAGATTCAGACTTGTATGTTGGCATTTTGATTTTCTGACCTAGCCTCTCCTTTCCTAACGTCACTGATTGATTCATCAATTAACCAATTCAAGTGTCTATTTTACGATTAAGACAAGTGTCGCCTCAACCTTTATATTTGCTCCCTTTGATTTGAATTGATATGTTTAATACAGACTTTCATGTAAAATTTTAGGCTGGGAAAGAGAAAGAAAATATAAAAATGCTGAGAACTGAGGTAGTAAGACACGTCCTTCCATGAGGTAAAGAAACTTTAATGATATAGCATGGGCGTGGGCAGGCATGCATATGCTAGTTTTTATTCTACATTAAAAGAACTTTGTTAGGGGAGTTTATTTCCACGTAGCAGTGCTTTGTTTTACAGCCATAAAACTATATTTGATGCAATTCTATGTATGTATCACAATAACTAGTATTTCTTAATTCTAACAAGACATCTTACCACTGATTTGGTGTGAGCATTGCTTGAAAGAATACCCAGAAACTGCTCCTGTCCTGTTCACCCTTGGCAGTGTTTCTGTAACACTGTCTTTCAGGACACAAGTAAACCTGTTTTTAAAAAAATAACATTACTGGGTGGAAAATTTAGGTTTTAAAATAATGAGTCTTAAAAGTCAGCACAGAAAGTGTAAAAGAAGGAAAAGAAACTATCTCATGCCACAAAAAATATTTTCTTAGCAAGATTGTGAGTTTGTTTTTCCTTCCAACATCCCTACACTTAGGAGACCACATGTACTCCTTCCTAACAGGAAACAAACACAAGTGGGTAAACTATGACCTGTTGGTAAAATACTGCCAAAAACCTGCCTGTTTTTGTATAGCCCATGAGCTAAGAATGATGTTTTTATTTTCAAATGGTTACATTTTAAATGATGATGTAAGTACTTATATAATATCCTTCATTTTGCCTTGGGACAAATGAAACTATTTAATATATAAAGGAATTCTTGTTAAATTTCTTATATCTTTTGTGAAGGATAAAGCATGTCAAAGTGTTCAGGGGTGAAGTGTCATAATGTTTTAAAATTACTTCAAATGGCTAAACACATATACATATATAGGTAGGAAAAGCAAAAATCACAGAGTCTTGGTGGCAGCAGGAGATCATTGTACTGGACTATTTTTTCAAATTATCTTTATAAATGTTTAATTTTTTCTAATAAAATAGTTGAGGGAAGTTCCAGTTTAAATCATATCAAATATCAATAACCAATAGAAAAGTAAAGAACAAAATGATTAAGAAGCATAAAAGTAGAGAGAAAGAGAGAAAATGTACCATTAATATTGAGACCACAAGAAAGGCTGGAAAGTCTGCACTGAGAGTCATATTTATTCCCCCCTATTCTGCCTAAGCACTATTTTTTTCTGTAATATTTAACATTTCAATTGAAGGACAATTTATTTTCCAATTGTTAACATTAAATTTTATAAAATGGTAGATGGAAATGTATTAACAGTAATCCTCCGGTAAAATCTATTTCCTCTATGTAGACATGTGAACATTTACCATTCAGTAGGATCTTCAGATGGTGATTCAGCCATAAAAGTGAAGAGCAAACATCTTGGGTGATAGGTGCAGACTACTTGGCAGTACTTGGCACTTGGTGTAAAAACAGTAGTGATGTCTCCTCCTTCAAAGTAGGTATCTTTCAAAAGCTTGGTCACGCATTCTGTAACGCAATACATGGCACGGGTTATGTTGGACTTTAGTGGGCACATATCTAATTAGCTAATAATCTCACAAAGGCAAAGCAAGTAGGTCTACTCAGCAGGAAATATGCCTGAATTTGGAAATCAAGGCAAGCTACACTTTTATGTTAGTTTATTGGATGAACTATGGTCTCGAATGGAAAAGAAAATCACAAAATGGTATATTGGCTTCAGTGGAATTGTGCTTATGAGTGATTTTCTTGGATACAAGGAATGTTTTGTGGGTAATTGAATCATTTCTCAGCTCTTTATTGGCAAAAGCTGCTCGTTAGGACCCCATCCAGGTCCAGAATGGGCTTCTGCTTCTCCATTTCCTAACTGTTTCCCTCTGTCCAAACTCTGTGCTTATATGAAACGAAGGCTCCAGAGTGATCATTTTCTGTAGCATCTGATGGCCCTGGTGTGATAACAAACATCCCCACCCCACCTTTCTGTTGTTTCCAATGATCTGTAGGGCCACCTCCCACTCATGGAGAGTCTATTCTCACTTCAAATATTCCCATTGGCCATGGAAACCCCACCTTTGGGGCAAAGCAATTGTGCTACATTAAAATATTACTTTTAAGAATAATATCATTTGGTAAATCAAATAGATTTTCTATATTAAATACATGTGCTAATTTTCTTAGAATACATCTCTACTAACTGGATCGTTTAATTTTACAAGGCACACTGGTTTTCAAAATGCAAATATGGCTTCTAGTGCCAGTAAAAACTGGTTAATCTGCTTGTTTTTGTGAACTAGCAAGTGCTTGTTTTTGTATATTGACATTGTATCCAGATTTCTTACTAATTTAATTTATTGGCTCAAGTAACTTATGTGGTGGTTATTTTGAATTGTTCTAGGTACACAATCATATCACCTGTGAACAATGAGAGTTTATTTCCTTCTGGTCTTTTACCTTTTATTTCTTTTTCTTTCCTTGCTGCGCTGACTAGGACCTACAGTACAATATTTAATGGAAATAATGGTGGGTATTCTTGTCTTAATCTCAACCCCTTAGGAAAGCATTCAACATTTCACTATTATGTATTCTGTTTTTTAAAGAATTTTGGATTGGATTTTTTGTTTGTTTAAAATAACCTTTAATGGCTGAGGAAAATTCCCTTCTATTTCCAGTTTACTAAGAGTTTGCATTATTAATAGAATTTTATAACATATATTTCTGTGTATATTGATTTTTTTAAATTATTTTTGCTTTTTACGTGGATGCCCTTCTCGGCCTCCACCCACCTGCAACCAGGTGCTAAAAAAAAAAGAAAAAAAAAGAAAAAAAAAAAGAAAAGAAAAAATTATTTTTGCTTTTTATTGTGGTAATATATAACATAACATGCATCATCTCAACCATTTTTATTTACATTGCTGTGCCACCATCAACACCATTCATCTCCAGAAATTTTCAACTTCCCCAACTGAAGCTCTGCGGCCATTAAACACCGATTCTCCCTTGTCCCACCCCTCAGCCCCTGGTAACCTCTATTCTAATTTCTGTCCCCATGAAATTTGCTGCTCCAGGTACTTTATATAAGTGGAATCATACAGTATTTGTTCTTATGTGACTGGCTTATTTCCTTTCACATAATGTCTTCAAGGTTCATCCACATTGTAGCATGTGTCAGAATTTCCTTCCTTTTCAAGGCTGAATAATATTCCACTGTATGTATGTGCCACATTTTGTTTATCCATTCATCTGTCGATAAACACATGGTCTGCTTCCACCTTTTGCTGTTGTGAGTAATGCTGCTATGAGCAGAGGTGTACAGATATATCTGTTTGAGTTCCTGCTTTTACTTCTTTTGGGTATAACCAAAAGTAATGCATCTATTGTTTGAATGTTAAACCAACTTTTCATTCCTGGAATAAACCCAAGTTTGTCAAATATCATAATGTAATCATCCTTTAATTTTTTTTTTTAACATACTGCTGGATTAAGTTCGGTAATATTTTGTTTAGGATATTTGCATATATGTTCATGAGAAAAAAGACCAGTGAGTTTTTTCTTTCTCAGAATGTCCCTGACAGGTTTTGGTATCAAGATTATACTGACCTTATAAAATGGGTTGGAGAGTGTGACTATGTTGACCTTTTCTAATATATGTTTGTTTTCCATTTAATTGATTTCTGGTATTTATTTTTTTCTATCTTTTAGTTTCTTTGCACTTAATTTGTCCTTCTCTTTCTACCTTCTTGATCTGTGTTCTTATATTATTTATTTTTACCATTTCTCTAGTCTAATGTATAATATAAATCTATATTTGATCTCAACACTGATTCAGCTACATCCCAAAGTTTAGGTTATTAAGTATGAAATGTCCAATTTCCTTAAGTACTGTTTGACAGTTGATATCTCTGACTTCTCACTTTTACACTTCTTGTTTTATTTTTGTTGTGAAGGTACATCCTCACTTAAGAAGGAATCCTTTTTCAAATGGCACAAATTTTTTGGTTTGTGGAACTGTGCAACAGTCTGAAATATCAACAATGTGTTTGGAAGATTGGTAATGAACACAATGGTCATCGATGGTTTGAATCTTTCGTTGGAACCAATGAGGCCACGTGAGCACCTGAATCAGTGATAATGTGAGTGAAAGCTGTAGATGAACATCGATACTCACAGTTTGAAAGTTCAAGTTTTGTGATTTAATCTACAAATGGACCATTGACAACTGGAAGAGCTGAATAGATGGGTTCTGCATGAATTAAATGAGCATCAGAAGAGAAAGCATCTCAAAGCTTGCCTTTCTTTGCTGTCACAACATAAAGGCGAACCATTTCTACACCGTATTGTCACATGTGATGAGAAATGGATTGTTTTTGACAATTGCAAGCATTTGGCACAATGGTTGGATAAAGATGAAGTGCCAAAACACAGTCCAAAACTAAATATTAACCACAAAAAGCTAATGGTGTCTGTTTGGTGGTCCAGCACTGGTATTATCCACTACAGCTTTATGAAACCTGGTCAATCGATTACAGTGGATGTCTACTGCAACCAATTGGAGGAAATGATGAGGATGCTTGTGATTAAGCAGCAGAGATTGCTCAATAGAGACAGGCCAATCCTCTTGCAAGACAATGCTCAACCACCTGTTGAAACTGTCTGTCATCCACCATATTCACTATACCTTGCTCCAACTGACTACCACTTCTTCCAAGCTTTGGACCACTTCTTGCAGTGAATTGCAAAAATATTCAATTCTCTGAGCTGTGGAAAACACCTTTCTTGATTTCATCACCACTTGCTCTCTAGGCTTCTTAGCTGTTGGCATAATCAAGCTACCATTAAGATGGCAACATTGTGTTGATAGTTTAGGTGCATACTTTGATTAATTGTACTGCTTCTTGTTTGAGATATAATAAACTACACTTTTGATTAGAAATCCAACATTTCATATTTAATGACCTAATATATTTTCATTATCATTCAATTCATTTCCTAATTTCCATTGTGATCTCTTCTTTGGCCTATATTTATTTTAAAAGGTATACTTAATTTTTAAGCATTCCGGTATTTTCCAGTTGCCTTGTTATTATTGTTTAGCCCACATCCACGGTGATTGGGTAACACATTCTGTATAATTCTAGTTCTTTAAAATTTGTTAAGACTTGTTTTAGGGTTTTGCATGTGGTCAATTTTTATAAGTGTTTCATATGCATGTATAAAGGACATAAATATGTATATAGCCATCCCGCAGTATTCATGGGCAATTGGTTCCAGGACCTCACGAGGAAACCAAAACCCAGGGATGCTCACGTCTCATAAAATGGCATAGTATTTGCATATAACCTATGCAATCCTTCCTATACTTGAAATCATCTCCAGATTACTTATAATACCTAATACAATGTAAATTCTAGGTAAATAGTTGTTACGCTGTATTGTATAGGGAATAATGACAAAAAAAATCTGTATATGTTCAGTATAGATGCAATTTTTTTCCAAATATTTTCAATCTGAGTTTGGTTGAATCATGGGTGTGGAGTCCACGGACACAGAGGACCACTGTAAGTGCAGTTGCTGGGTCTAGTGTTCAAAATGTGTCCGCTGAGTTAGCACTGACATGTTTATCAATGAAACAATACAATTTCAAAATAATGACAATGAAGGAAAATAGTAACTAAACAATAATCTTGTCACAAAGAAAAATAAGATTATGAACTGTACAATTTAATATATTGTGGAATTTATTTTATTTTAAATCTCTACTGAGATTTACCATTTTTCACATATGCCAGAAAAAAGAGTTTACTGTGCTTAAAATGCTGGCAATAGTAGCAGAAATTAAATGTAATATATACATAAAGTTTTTTTAAAAAAATGCTTAAGTTTTCATTTTAAATAAAGAATGAACATAGGGGCTAAGTAATACTTGTACTGTATTATTGTACAATATTCATACTGAATATTGGTTAAGTAATTTATAAATAAATTTAGTGGACATGATATAGGTGGAGAATTAACAACAGTGGTTAAACTATTGGATTGCATAAACTATTATGAATATTTACATAACAGTTTTTGGTCCAAAATTGCTATTTTGTGTGCGTGTTGCATTGAATTGACTGCTTTATGGAAAACTAACTAATTGATGAGGTAAATAAAGATATCTGCTTTTTAATATTACTCCTACATATCATTTAAATGAGTTATATAGATAGAAGATCCAGATATAGAAATGATATAGATATAAACATAGATTCCTACTATTATGAGCAATTCCTTCACCTCAATTTCCTTCCCTGCTTTGAAAACCACTGGCGCGTTAAGCAGAAAATAAATAAAACCATTTTATTTCCTTCCCGGGAGTAGATGGTGTGATTCTCCCAGATGTGTGGGGGCCACAGTGTGGTTTCCTGTCTGGGCCTATGCCCCCTGATTTTCCAATCTACAGATCAGAAATCAAGCTCTTTCCAGTCCATACTTAAGATGAAGCTCTACTTACCACCAGAAACTGAAGCAAATAAAATGAAATGTACTATTTGATATAATAAAATCATCCTGCAAAGAGAAAAATGTGCATGCTTTTAGAACATAAAATGTAAATTTATAATTAGTTTACTTACATCAAGATTTGCAAGAAGTAGGAAGGAAGAGAGTAGTTAATTCAATAATGTTCACAGGATTCTTATAATAATGTCGAATTTTATCTTTCTCAAATCCTAGAGCATTCCTCAGCGCAGTTGTGCATACAGTGCTCAACACTTTGATGGTTCTGCGGAAGCTGGAACCGGCAGGGAAAAGAGCTCTCTCCCTTCGCTCCCTCCTTCCCCTGCCACCTCCAGCTCATGATTAATCGGATCCTTCTCATCCCCACCATCTGACCACTCTCCCCACCCCAATTTTCCACCTTTGTTTCCTTTTCCAATTTATCTCCGTTCTTTCTATTTTTGGGGTCTCTTTCTATATATCTATATCTATCAAAGAGCTCCAAATGATTTTCTGCTTATGAGATTTTCTATTTTAAAAAATCTACTGCAAATCTATTAATAGATTGTCTTGATCACCTGTAAAAGCACTTATCCCCCCTTGAACAGACTGCTCCATGAAACACTAACTCATCAGCAAGACAGGTCAAGACCTCTGATTTTTCAATATTTTTCTAGAACATCTTTTTAGTTTGAAAATACTTGTTATTGGGTAAAAACTATTACTCTTCTTTCATTCTGCATCTCCTCTCAAACCGGTTATGGACGTTAACTAAACACCTCTAAGCTATTAAATCAGACCATTTAAAAATCAATCATTCTCTATTGTAAATTTTTTTTTAACTTACCATGGTAGAAAAAGACATTTCAAGACATATTTGCTTCAGAGAAATGTTAAATATTAATATTTTTGGAAACCATACCTGAAAATACCTTGTTTGCTTATTTGCTGCAATTCTTAATAAGGATGTTTTTCATCTTCCAAATGGTCTTCATCTTCCTGTAAATGAGCTTGTGTAGGTAATGTTCACTTAACTTTAATATTTACTTTTACTGGTTTCCAATGTTGTGTAACATTGTCTCTTTGTACAACATATCTGTGAAAGTCCTTAAAATCTCTGCATATCAGAAATGTATCCTGAAAGTTGCTTGATTTTTCAATACATTGAATTTATTATTTTTTTCTTTTATTGCATATTCAAACAAGTGATGTACACGGAGGCAGCTGGAGAACTTGAATTTGCCTGTGTGCCTTAGCAGTCAGGCAATGTGCCTGCTAGCCAAGGCTGCACTTCATCACACTCTCAAACACCAACTGTTAACCATTAATTCTCACCTAACTCAAATCCCAGAGTCTAAAAGGAAAATGCAGAAGGTCAGATGGACTCACTGAGCTGCAGTGCAGTGGAGGGAGGAGACTTCAGTTCTGGGGGCTGAGGGATGTGTAGGAAGCAAAGTGCAGACTGACTACAAGGGCCCTGCCCTTGTGGAGTCAGTTTCTCTTTATATAATGTTACCTCCTCAGAGGACTACGCAGACGTGATTGGTTATAAGGAACCAAGCTGTTTTTATTCTACTTGTGAACACTGAAAGTCTAAATACTTTTTTTGAAACAGAAAAATATTTTTAATTTAATTTAATTTAGAACTTGGGACACTAAGACAAAAATGGAGACCTATAAAGTGACATGTCTAGCTGTCACATAACAAGCAATAAAAGAAAATGTTGATTTCCAGAAGGATAATTATCCTTGTCTTGGAGAGAGACTTCTGGTGGTAGAACCTGTTGTAGCTTATAGAGAAGAAACATTGTGAAATTTTTTTGGGGGGTTTCACATAATTATATTTCTGTTAAGAACCTTCCCATTGACCTTGAAGCAGGTCTGAAAGCACTATGGAGGGCATGATGATCCAGGCCCTCTCTTACCCAGACCTATTAATTAGTTTACTAGTCTTGTAATGTGAGAAGAAACTGGTTTGTGCCCTGTGAGCACAAACAGATCCTTGGCCAAGTTGCTTTATCTCTCTAGGCTTCAGGTTCCTCATTTATATTAATAACATTAGGCACTAATTAGCCTAATGATTTATGGGCAGTCCTCTGAAAACCTAAAAACAAGAACAAAAAGGTTTTGAATATGTCTGGTTTAAATACATTTTAGAGAAAGATAATTTTATGGTTCAGAGAAGGCTCCTAATTTTCCATAGAAAAGCAAAATCAGAACTTGTGTTTATAAATGGAATCACAATTTTAAAAAATATTCTGAAGATCAGGGGAGAAATAAAATGCCAAGTTTGTCCCTGTTAGAGATATGTGTACCGAAGGAAACTTTGTACTTTGTTCAGGGACATGTGCTCCTGTGAATGTGATCTTTGCAACCTAGAAATTGTTACCATTTTACTTTGAGCATTTCCATATTTGAGGACATGAAAGAAAATTTCATTTCCTGTCTCTCACAATAATGTTGCCATGGACTTTATCTAAATAGTTTCTGAAGCTGTAGGATATCTAGTTCCAGTTCCTGGTGGCCAAATGCGTAAGTGGAAAGACGACCCAAGATGAGGAGCACTGGACAACCCTTTCAAAAACTCCTACCGAAAGGGAAATATGGGGGCCAAAGAGAGAACTTACTGAAGATGAGAATGAGGGACTCGTTAGCAAAGTCAAGGTAAATCTGAAATTTAGCCCCGTGTAAACTGATTGGAGAATTTTTGAGAAGAAATAAGTCAGCATTTTGTTCTTTCGGGCAGAGCATTAAGGGGATTTGCACTGAGAAGAGGTCTTTATGTAAAGTGCTGAGGAACTATTGTGATAGTCTATCTGGAAGGCAGTCACTCACGTATTTTTATTTGATCTGTTGTCAGTGCACTGTGATCTATCTTGATGTGAAGAGTCCTTAGTGCTTTCTCAAGTTTCCCATTTAAATAAGTACATTCCAGTTACACAAAAAGCATATATTTACAGTGCATTGCCTTTCATGAGGCTCAAACATAGAAGGGCAAATTCATGCCAAGAAAGGTTTTCATAGAGAATGGATATGTGGGATGACGTGAGGTCCTTACTCTCCTGTATTGTTTACTCCATGAAACCTCATCTCTGTCCTTAAGCCCCAATGAAAAGAAGACAATGATAACTCTCCAGGCCCACTGAGAGAGACACAAAGACTCTAAATGAGAAAAATGCTTGGGTGGGAAGCCAAATAATATTTTCCGAAATTTCATTTAGCTGGTTAGTGAAATCTTTTAAGCCTTGGAAATAGTATCAGGATTCCAAAATATTTTTGTCTATTTAAATAAAAGTAGAATAAGAGCCTTAACTACATAGTAACTCTTCTTTGAGATTAAACAGATTATTTCTTTCAAACTGACCAAAGGTATTCTGAAAATTCTTTTCAACTAATGCATTGCAGCTTAAAATGCTGATGTTGACTACTTTTATCTTAAAGTTGTTTTTTTTCCAGTGAAATGAAATGTTTTTGAACATTTGAAGCCTGATGGACATCAGGAATCACTGGACAAAATCTCAGGAAGAATCTGGAAGTCAGTCTGCAGAGACCCAAGTGCAAGTCGGAAGTTAGGATCATAGGTGGGAGATGTACTGGGCATATTGTGACCTCAAACTGTCAGTTTGGGACAGGGAAGACCACAGAGGCATCTCTGGCTGAGACCCCTCTCAGCCGCGGCCATAAGCGGCTCTCTCTTGGAGCTCCTTCTCCCTCCCATCAAAACCCCCTTAGAAAAAGGACATGACAAAAAAAGAATGAAATCCTGTCATTTGCAGCAACACGAGTGGAACTGGAGGCCATTACCTTATCACACGCTTTCAGTCACATGTGGGAGCAAGAAACGTGGATTTCGTGGAGGCAGAGAGTAAAATGGTGGTTACCAGGGAGGAGGAGGAAGACAGGCTGGTTGGTGGGTACACACGCACAGTTAGAGAGAAGGAATACGCTCCAATGTTTGACAGAAGAGTAGGGAGGCCATAGTTAACAACAATGTATTGTATTTTTCAAGATAGCTAGAAGAGAGGATTTGAAATGTACCCAACACATAGAAAGGATAAGTACTCGGGTGATGGATACTCCAAATACCGTGACTTGATCATTACACATTCTATGCATGTAACAAAATTTCACATGTACCCCATAAGTATGTACACACATAATGTATCAAAAAATTTAAAAATAAAGAAAAAGGGCACAGCTTGCCATGTCCTACAACCCCTTCCTCACTGTCCCTGAAATGTTGTCTTTTCATTTCAAGGTTTAAAAGTTGACCTTCGATCACAGTCTCCCAACCCTGGCATTGTGGATATGGGGGCAGAATGAGCCTTTGCGGTGAGGAGCTGTCTTGTGAGTTGTAGGATGTTTAGCAGCATCCCTGGGCTCCACCCACTCCAGCCAGCAGCACGCCCTCCCCCAGCTGTGACCACCAAAAATGTCTCTAGACATAGCCAAATGTCCCCTGGGTGGGGGGAGGGAAGGGCAAAATCACTCCTAATGGAGAATCATGGTGTTGGATGCTGATGAAAATAACAAATGACGGTTACAAATGCTCCTGTCCTCTTCGATCCTTCTCAGAGTGGGAGACAACAGGTTATGGCTGGGAGGATGTCATCTGGGATAGGAATGCCAGGCTTAGCTCTGCCCTTGCCAGTGACCTTGAGCTAATCTTTTAACCTCTTCAAGCCTCCATTGCTTTATCTTTGTAATAAAGATGTACCCATTTATTAGACACTTACCAAATGCCCGTTTATATGCATTATGAATGAGAGACAGCCTAATATGAAGTTGCTCACAGTTTAGAAGCAGATAGACATGAACAATAATTTCTCAAAGTATATTTAAGCTTCTCTTTTCTTTCAATATGTAAAGAATAATTGACAGAAAAAATTTGAAGTTTACATTAAAGGCTTCCCTCACCTTGGTGAGGAATAGGACGGATGTTGGAGCCTCAGATGCAGATGGTGTGTGCGTGCGCATCCCACGTGAGTGCAGTTGTCACAGGGCAGAAGCAGTGCTAGCTTCTGGGGGTGGCACTGCCACCAGCCTGTCTGGGAAGGAACTGCCAAAGACGCTGTCTCCTCCCTTCCCTCTCCCCCGAGGGTGAAGTCATCCTAACTTCTCACTTTCATAGTCTGTTACGCACGTCTCAGTCCCGCGAGGGTCTGTTTGGGGGGCTCCTAGTTCACCCCTGTTCATGAGCACAGAGTGGGTAACCACGAGACCACGCCAGTCCTGTTGCTCTCTGATTGGCAACTTTAAAATGATAATTGGTGCCTCGGGAAAGTTCCACATTTCAAAACTCTGCTCTCTATTTTGCGCAAACTAGGTTATTCCCTGACCAACAGAGGCCAAAGGTTTACCCAGCAAGCATTCCAAAGTCCTGCTCGAACACCCTTTAGAATGATCAATACCAAAAACCTAAGATAAAGGATTTTCATTGCAATCCATTATTTTCCCTTTTAAACATAAAACAACATCCACACAGGGCAAAGACCAATATCTTTATTTCATGCAAAAATAAAAGCTGAAACTGTGTATCTTTAAAATCATTTCATAGAATCTAACCAGAATTACAAAAGCCATTTAGTTCTGAAGTAAATTCTTAACACCTCAGTTTCCTACTGTCTGGTTCGTATGTAACCCAGACTTCATGGTCTTCCTGCAGGCCCCTCCAGCTTTAAGCCCTTCCTACCACATGGCATGTTTTTGAGTATGGAAGGAGAAATTCAATCTCTTTTAGAAAACTTCACTTTTCTATTTTGGAGTCAATAATGCTATTTTCTATTTTTCTATGTAACTTGCACAATATTGTGTAAATGGATAATTCTGTGTAAATGTTAGTGAAACTGAGGTGAATCAAGTGACCTGGTTTCCAGTGTGGTAATCACTGGCAAGTTGGGAAGTTGCATTGCAAAAGGGTTTCTATCATCCATTCCAAGGCTACTTACTACTGCCATGAATTTACAAGCATGAATTTTCAAATACTTTACACCTAACAATGCTTCTTGAATTACTATTACAGCAACCTCTACCCACTGAGCCCCCAGGGTCAGTGCCCTTTGCAGAGCAGATTCCTTGCCCACCCTGAAGGCTGTGCAGTGAAGCTGCCGCAGGAGCCGCAGGCTGCCTCCGCACACCCAGCCTGGGACCTTGTGGCCTGGGACCGGGTAGCAAAAGTAGGTGGCTGAAAGAAAAGGCCCAGGTTCAGATAACCTATCTCTTTCTTGCAATAGTGAGCGTTACACAGGTGTCCTTACTTCCTCTTGGCAGAACAAAACCCAAGCTCACTAGCTTTTCACCCCAAGGGAAGCAGGTGGTAGTAGGTTTTAGTGACCAAGCAGGTGAGACCTGGGGAAGAAATGACATATCTGAGATATGCTCAGTTCCAGAGGAAGCAGGAAGAGTAGAATGACCCCAGGCACTGCGTGAGAATCTGCAGTCATTTACTTTCAGTTCTGTTTCACAGCCTGAAGAAAACACTTGCTAATCACATTCTTTTGCCATTTTATTTCACAAAAATCTTGGAGATCTTCGGATGGGATCTCCCATTCTTAATCCCCAGTTACTGGATGCAGAAAGCATGCCTGAGCAAGACATGTCCTCAGCAGCCTTGTATGCACTGTCTTTTTTATACTTATGACAGCATGCAAGGTAGACACCACTCTCCACGTGTGGCAGATGAGCACTCCAAGGCTCAGTATCTGACTTGAACCTAGGTTGTACAAAATAGTGCCACAAACTGGACTCCTCCTCGCAGAAGAGCCTCTTCATGCCAGTGACTTCATCAAAGTGTCTCCATCACCGCCCTGTATTTTCTCTAAAATCCAGTCCACGTACTCAGCGACTTTGGTGTAGACACCAGGTTGTTCCTTGCGAGCACAGCCTTCTCCCCAGCTGGTAATGCCCACCAAATGCCATATTCCACTGTGTTTACAAACCAAGGGACCGCCTGAATCTCCCTGTGTCACCGTGGAAAAATGAAATGATAGGAAGTTATGACAGCTGTCATTCAAATTAGAGACGACCTTTAAAATTCTGTAGTCACACTGCACACCACACCCCCCCACACACACTTTCTTAAAGTTATTAAGATATCTCGTGTGCCTTATTACCTGTTGGATGTGGTGAAAATCATTTAATTCAGTTGCATTTTCTGTTTATTCCCCCTTCTATTCTGAGGTAAATCCAATGAAGAAATTTTGATATCATCATCCCAATGCCAAAGAAATCTAATGTTCTTATATTTTAGGACAATTATTGTATGTACACTTGTCTCCCTTAAATATACACACGTATAGATTGTGATATATATGTCATAAATAATATAAATATGATATATGTTATATATATTCAGTTTGTTAAAGGTTACTTATAAAATTATCAGATGATTTGTCTCTGAATTTTTTAAATACTATAATAAAATATGCTATTGGAAAATATATTTTGAAAGCAGCCCATTGTGTTTTGCATAGTCGAATGCATTACCTTACAAGCATCTTTTCCCCCTTCTCTGTAGCCGGCACAGACCATCTGTTTGGTTATTTGATAATCTCTATATCTCTTCTGGCATTCTACATTTGTTACCAAAGGAATATTTGCCTTTTGTAGAGTATCTTGGATTTCACCTATGAGGTAACCAATATATAACTTCAGCGGGAAGACATACAAAAATATGTGGTGACAAGACTTAAGTTTTAAAGTGAATCAGAATGGCAAACTTTTCATAAGAGTCGTATCTGTACATAAAATTAGACAGCGAAGATTCCGGAGGTAGAGTTACAGAGAGAGAGAAAGAGAGCACATAAGAGCGCCCCGCATTGTTCTCTTATCTCTTACATAGTGTCAGGACAGCCCCAGCACCCTGGGCTGACCAGAGACTTTGCTTTCATATTTTCTGCCACCCTTTCATCTCAGTAGAAGTCCCTCAGAAATCTCTTTTTACATTTATCACCTACAGTCCAAAAGCCTGGAAGTTCTTATCTTTCATTTTTTTTGTTTTATATATTCAAAATAATAATTTATAAATATATCATTTCTAAAAAAAATCTCAAACTCTGGTAACAGAAGACTATTTAGTTCTTGGAGTAAATGCAAGTGAGCATTTTCCATGAAGAACAATTTATTTACATATCATTTAAATCCCATCCATGTCTAGGTTCCCCTTGGATATATGTTGGGAGCTTTCTTTGCTTAGTTAAGGTTACTTTTAATTTCTTCCTGTCTCAAGTTACTAGTAAAAAATTTACAAATTTGAATTAGCTGAATAAAGGACTGAATCAGGAAAGAGGGAAAGAGCGTGGCAAACTATCTCCTTTTGTAAAGCATGACACACACAATATTCTCTGTAGTGTGTATCAGGGACATAATTTTGTAAAGGAAGAGTAATTTGTTTCCTGAAAAGTTCAAGGGCAACTGAAACACTTTCTTAAGTATCCAATAAGCAGGGATTGTAAACATGAGGTCCATAGAAAGAATTCACATGGCCCATAAACTTAGATAGGAAAAAAAATTTTATTTTCAATAACCTCCACATGAAGCCTATCATGCTGTTCAGTTATGAATGTGGCAGCACAGCAGTATTAGTATTATCTCTATGGCTGTGCCATCAATAGAGACCACAGGTGTTTTCATACCACATTATAGTTATAGCAGACAACTGAAAATATCATTTATGCTTACCACTATTCAAAATTATGGCAGGTATTAGAACAAACTACTAGGTAGCAGGTTAACAAAGAAGCATATACATTACTATACCCCTTTTTAAAAAGTATTTTGATAACTGTATTGCAATTTAATTGGTTTCCTTTGTAATCCTGTGTATTTTGCTTAAGCATTTAAAAGCATTATTAGAGAAGTGGTTCATGGAGTTCATCAGATTGCAGGAAGGGTGCATGGAAAAAAAAAATTAAGAACTGGCCATAAAGAGAGATGGCATGCCTGCCTCTGCTCCCGGCTGTCAGCGTCAGGGACAACACGGCATTGGAAAAGGGAACTCTGTTAATACTGAGGACCGGGTGGGCTTGAGTGGGCTTGTTGGCCCTATATGTGTCCAATCCCTATGGGAAGCCAAGCAAATGATCTTTATAATGAAGTAAGATGCTTAAAAGATTCCTTTATAAATTTTTTCAGGCCCAAGCAAAAATACACTTTCTCAAGAACCACTGAATAAATATTTGGGAACAAATAGGAAAGATCGTGAGTTTGGATGTAATTTTAGACAGAAGCTGACTAAACTGATCCACTCCATGTATCTTAACATGTAAGACTTTCTCTAGGAACAACATTTACAATGTCATGCTGTACCTTTTTCCTTTGAGAAGCCCCAGCCAGTCACCCAGCAGTTGGTATAAATTGTATTTATATCACCTTTGGAAGGTAGGCATATCGGTTTTTGGAATTCTGAAAGGTAATTTTTAAATTAGAATTTGATTAAATAAAGCTATGGATATTGTCTTTAAAAATACATTCTTTTCTTTTTCTGTATTCTCTTTCTACAGAGTAGCACCAAGAATAAACCTTTTGCTTTCTGCTCAACTTCTAAGCTCAATGATTTGAGAACATTTTTCACCATCAGAGTCACTTTCACATGACATTTTTGATGTTAGAATTTTCTGCATTAAATGAAAAAATGTCAGAACCCAAATCTACTCTCAAAAACATTTAGAAGTTCTTGTGTCTCATTCAGCTTATGCTATCCGCAATAGTCATAGCAGAGTGTCTATACTTATTTTAAGCGCTCTAATGTATTAACTTAATTATTATAACAAACCTAGGAGGAAATTACCATCCTCATTCTTACAGATGAGAAAATTAGAGGTGCAAAGAAGTAAAGTAACTTGCCTGAGGTCACATAATCGTCAGTGGACACAGATTAGTTCCTCCAGGGCACTGTACCTCCAAAGTCAACACCTCCAACCACGATGCTCCCATTGTCCCAGAGCTTTTTTCTGTGTCAGTCTCTTTTCTACCCAAATTACACCTGAAAATTACTATCTGGTCCCGTTTGCCCTTACATATCCCTAATATTCCTAAGCCCAAAGCAATGATAATTCTGCAGTTCTGTCAAAGGAAGTCCAATGCCTCCCCAATGGCAGAGACATTTCCTATGCCTATCATTTCAGTAATGCACACGCAGTTGTATTCCTCCATGAAATAACTAATTCAAATTTCTTGCCCCTTAAGTGGAAGAGATTTTATGCCAAGTTACGTGGTCTTCACTTCCTTGCAGCCTCACTTTTCCCTTCAGTCCACTAACCAGAAAGTAAAGACGTTGTCTCCAGATCTGCAGTCTCATTCAGACTCGTGTGAGAATTCAAACCAATGCAACTCGCGGTACAGCATCTCCTTCAATATGCTACATACCCGTGTAATTCAAAGGAGCATGAAGTTTTATTAAGGCAATATCGTGACCACCTTCTGAGATTTTGTAGTTTTGGTGAATAATAATTTCTTTTATCAGTGAGAAGGGTGTTTCTTCTGTAATGTCTGACAGATTTAAAATGCCACTATAAATGCGCCAAACATCCGGTAAGTGAAGCCTAAGAGAGAAAAAGAAACACCTGTTTAAGACTGGAAAGGCTGCCCTTCGATATTTTGGCTTTTTCCTTTCCCTTTCCTTTTCAAGGAGAACTGGGAAGGAAATTGGATATATAACATATTTTCCCTACTTTATTCCTCTTCCTGGCAATTTGTCATCACCAACAGCAGCAGTACTGAATCTTTGAACATTTAGTTTACAACATCGGAAAAGGCACATCTGTGTAATTAGATCATGTTTACTGCAAGTAAAAATACAAGAATGTGGCTGTCCATTCTGAGAGACACTGCAGTGGGGAGAGATGCTAGCAGTTTACCACGGGAAAATCGAGCTCGGGTCCCCAAACCCGAACACAATTGCCTCCAATTCAGAGCCATCAAGGTGAGACTGATCTTACCTAAGCCCCTCTAATAGAGCAAATGAGGGGGACTTCAGTGTGGTTTAAAATATATCTGTCTATATTTTGGACAGTAAGAAAATTTACATTAACTCTTGAAAAGACGAATAGATACAAAGTAAATCCAAAATGATGATCTAAAGCAAAGTCTTATTTTTCTTTAGAAATAAAATGATAAAAAATTTTTAGGAAATTTTTATCATTAAGTGAGTCGTGCAAGACATGCTCACACAAAATTCTGAGGGAATAACGGAGATAATCGGTGTAAAGGGGCTTTCTTTCAACTAAATCTCAGGGTTTTTATGCCAATTATCTCTTAGAAACTCACAACACTGAGCCTTGAAGAAGGAAAATTCTTGATCTCAAATGGGGGTGCATTTAGTAAAAAGGGAACCTGCTATTTTCCATCTTGATGACTTTTCTTCCAGCTCAACAGCCACCCCTTGGCAAGGCCACGTGCAGGAGGGCCCCTGTGCCAAATGACATCGTGGAGGAGACGTGCTCCATCCAGCCGTTGGCAGTATGCTCAGTCCTGGTGGACAACAACTAGACATGAATTTCACTATAACAAAAATACTTTGTGTTTATTTTTGAGAGAGATCAAGTGCTTTTGGTATCTCTTTTGCTTATTCATAGGTATTTTCCAACTTTATATTTCTTATTGTAGTAATCATAGCTTATATTTTTGAGTAATTTTTATGTTCCAGGTATAGTGCTAAACATTTTAAATGTGTCACTTAATCCTTCCAATAACCTTATGAATTAGGTACTATTATTATTCATGTTTTAGATAAAATAAAGCCCAGAGAGATTTACAAATTGCCCACACCTTTAATAGGTGGCAGAGCTGTCACTCAGGCCCTGGTCTGACTGCGAAGCCTAAAAGTCTTAAGACTTAAACCTACCATATGTCCTATTTGCCCAAATAGAAACATTATATCAGATTATATACATTGAAATATGTAGAGTAATAAACTATCACATTTTCGTTTTATTATTATTACTTAGCACATTTGTAAATCAAAGAGCAAAAAGTACAATTTCCATGGACCTGAAAAATAAGTCTTTGAAGAATGCATTAGGGATTGGTGGGTAGAGGGGCAGAGGTGGGACATTGTTTTAGATTCTCTTCTGGCAGGAAGGATATCACCCAGGGGCACTGATGGATCAAATTGGTCAGCATTCAGACCCTACTAGTTGTTAAATATTTTGAATACCATCACTGCCTTAAAATACCTTTTATTAAAAGAGAATGACTCACTGTTCATAAAGTCACATGATGATGGTGAAACTGATTATAAATTCTTCAAAATGAAAAATCAAAATAAGACTCTGGATAAGATGCATCCAACACTTACCCATCGAAGCAATGGGCAGCAGTCAGGACCCACTGGTGTCCAATGAGGGACCCTCCACACAGATGTTTCGGGGCTCCCAGCTGCACTTGCAGGCTCACCTGCCAGGGCCACTCTCCCCAGGAAGAGTTTGTTCCTCCAACAATGCGTGTGTTTGTTTTTGTTGTGCAGACTAAAGAGAGAGTGTTGAAGCAAATAGTTGGAATTAGAAGTGAATCAGAGTCCCCTTCAGCCAAGGAAAACAAGACACATGATCCCATTATATAAGACCAAGCAAGCTATCAAAACGACACAGATATCCCTTTACAGTTCCGTGAAAATGTGAGATTTACTCACCAGAGCTGTCCCCAGCTTTACACAATCTCAAAGAATAACCAGATCTCCCTTGTGTCTCATATGTAATGCTAGTTGGAGAACCATCCAAAGATAATCTTAAGGAACACTTACACCTAGATAAAATGAACAGGATAAAGAGTAAACCTTTACAGAGGGTGAAAGTATATGAAATGATCTTGTTGACTCTTCAAAAAATAAAATTTCCCTTACTTTTCTCCCCTACAGTCTTGTGGGAGTAAAGAATAAGTAAAAAACTGACAGCGAATCATTTTTGTACAAGTCTCTTGGCAAACATTCACTCCATTCACGAAGGTCACATTCACGTCTTCCCCTCCAAAGTCAACTCCAGAGTAGATTTTGGAATGGCAGGGTTCTGTGCCAATTACAAACATAAAGACATACAATGGGAAAAGCAATAAACCACATTTACACAAGTTTTTGACATCTTGGGGGTTGTTTCATCACTATTACTTGTTAGAAAATCATAAACTTTGACACGTTTTATGTAATATTATTATTAAATCACATTACCAGGTAAAGTTCTTTTGCAGCTTAAAAGGCTATATCCAGATATGGTGTTTTCTTGAGTAGTAGGGGAACTTGGTGTCCCACTTTGAGAAGTCTTAAGGAAACAAACGTTTCTATTTTTTTAAAAAGTCAGAGAGAGAAAAAAAAAACTGCATTAAAGGCATTAGGCAAATACAAAAGCAGCTCACACCCAAAAAG
The DNA here is from genome assembly GCA_023783475.1 of Daubentonia madagascariensis. NCBI lineage: Eukaryota > Metazoa > Chordata > Mammalia > Primates > Daubentoniidae > Daubentonia > Daubentonia madagascariensis. The sequence continues at coordinate 3,200,074 of JAKFHU010000760.1, forward strand.
CAGCTCTGCAAATTTTATTCTTCTGAGAAACTCTCTTTAAAGTCAGTCAGACTATAGGACTCTGATAAATTGCAGAGATTAAATGTAAATCAAGCCATATCTCCCTTTGGAGAAAACTAATAGGCATAAAGACAACCCGAAGAGAGAACAATGGTAAAGTTCCACCTTTCAACTGGGAAAACAAAAGACATCAAAGAATAAATTCTGGGGATTTATGCTGCTGATCCTATTATATACCTACATCTCCTTCTCTTAGCTCCATGCTGTATGTACAGAAAAGGGTAGGCTATCTAAAGTGAAGCTGTCAGACCAGAACCTTAATCAGGATAAACAGGGCTCTAGTTTCTGAAATAGAGAAATTACAGCCAATAAGCTTAAAGATACACTGCCAGTGAGTAGTTTTACTTCAGGCTAATACAAAACATTAAGATCAGTAAGAAAAGCATCAGATCCTTTTTTTTCCCCCCATGGCTATTGATTGCTTCATTGATTCAATGGTATGTTTGTTTTAAGTAAGAGAAGTAAGAAAAGTCTGCTAAACTCTTAACTAATCTGCACCTGGCAAAAAAGTATCTATTTAAACTGCCAGTTCCAGTGTTTGGAAGGAAATGAACAAAACTTTTTAAAAACTCAAACTATAAAATAAAAGTGATGAAAGAACAGTAGCAAACGCTACACATTCATACGTGCCTTTGTGACTCTATGTTCCATGCATTTGTATAGAAGGTAAAGAAGAGGCAGGTGGGATGAAAGGTGCAAATGGTTCGACATACAAAAGCATCTGGAGTGAGAACTCGAGCAACATCAATATCCGAAAATGCAAGATGCTGGAAAATGTCCATGTGGCAACCTGTGAACTCACAGAGGGAAGAGGATCCTCAGTAAATGACATGATGCTAAGTTTGCTTGTACTTTGTCATAATAACTAAGGAAATTGTGACTATTTATTATTCATGGCACTGAATATCCTAAGTAAGAAAATACCTGTTGAAATATCTTCAAACTTGTTGGTTGTCACTTGGAGGAAGGCAAAATTGGTGTAACTCCAATAAGGGACACATTTTCTATGTCAGAAAAATAAAATAACTCAACCTATGCTTCTAGCTCCATTCACCACCAATGCAAAATGTTTAAGTTCATAAGCATGTGTTCATGCTTCCTTTATATTACCTTGACCCTGAATTCTAAGCCTTAGGAACATGAGATTTTATGTTATATTTCCTGAATATTATGAAAGTATTTTAATAAAAAGAGATTAACAAAAATACCAGACAACTAACAAAAATGTCATGTGACCATTAAAATTAGAACAGGAGAAGATCCACTTTTATTATTGTCATATAATCTTATTTCTTAATTCTGTTTTTGTTTGTGTTCATATTGTTTACTCACTTTACTCAATTTAATAACATAAATTCTATTAAAATTATGTATAAAGAATAATGCTAGGAATTATGGGAAAAACAAAAACAAACACAATTTAAATGAACATAGTTGGACTGAGAAAGAGCAGCTCTCATAATCTCTTCATACGGGCAGTCTAGGAAATTAGACCTCAAATAATTAAATTTTTAAAAAAACAAAAAGATAGACTGTTGATGCTGGAAGAGAATTTATGGGTCATCTATGCCAACCTACGACTGCATTCTCACAAGGACATCCTGGCAGGTTGTTTCATGACTTTTACTCAGACATATATAGTGACAAGGAGCTCACTGCCTCATGACAAGGCCCACTTCTTTTCTGGACCATCCCAGATGTTAGAAATTCTTTCCTAATTTTCTTCACAGTAGTATCTACATAGATCTACCCTATGGAACCACACAAATTGGTCTAATTCCTTTTCCAATGACAGCCCTTCAAAAAACAAAAAATAAAAAAATTAAGACAGTCACCCCAACTCTTTTTCAAGTCAAATATTTTTAACTTCTTCTTCTAATCATTTTTTATTTTCCATTACTTCTAGATATTTTGCCATCCAGATGCCTCTTTTGAAGTGCCACAGTTTTCCACTGACCCACACCAAATGTGCAATATAGAAATGAACATAATGCTTCAGTCACAGTCTGACCTGTGCAGGTGACAAAAGGGCAGATGCCTTCTTGTTTCAAAGACCATTTTCTTTTTTAAAGTTAGTTTGTTTTTTGTTTTGTTTTTCAAAAGCGATATAGGATGTTAGAGGGAATGGCAGAGTAAAGACCTCCAAACATCCTCTCTTCCATAAAGGGAATCACAGCATTGGTAAAATTGTCAAAACTAACATGCTCAGAACTCTGGAAATTAACCAAAGGCTTATTATCTCTTGTTATTCAAGAAAAAAGGCTGAGTATCAGTAAGAACAGTGAGCTGTGTAGGGTTTTAACTTGCCCTATGCACATCCCCTTCTTTACAGCCCCACAATCATTGTGAAAACCAGCAGCCCAGTAGACACTGGGAGCATCAGTGGGGCTGGAGCTACCCCAAAGGCTCATTCCCAGATAATTGTCTGGAAGTTCCCTGGAAAATCCCACTGACAAGTCTTGAATTTATTTGGCCTGACTCAGAGCTTGCCCAGTGTTACCAGCCTTTTCCTTGCAAGTATCTGTCAAAAAAAAAAAAATTCATGGTAGTTATATAACATTGCAGCTGCCTAAGGCAACAATAGCAGCTGGGGAAAACAACATGCCAGTGAACAATCTTAAAAGGAAAACTTGTGGAAAGAGATGTCCATAGGGAGGTTTGAAAATCTCTGACATATTCTTGGGAATTTAGAAGGCCACATGCATGTATAGAGTTGTGTATGTGCCCAGGGCTGTGCACAAACCCATGAAAAACCAGATAAAACCCTAAGCTCCTGCCTGTCCTTGAGTTCTCTGAGCTCTGTGAGCTTAGTGCCAGCAGAAAGTAACGGCTAAGGCGAAGTTGTAAAATGCCTGCCTGAGCACTGAAGGCATGCCTCAACACTCACACAGAACCCCTTGTCAGGAAACTTGGAAAGGCTGGGAAACTTATTGGTCTAGGCAGTTAAGAACATCTCAGTCCAGTCACTACCTATTAAGAAAATCAAGCAGAGACATCAGTGGCCATAAACAACAAGGAATATATACTTTATAGAATTAGTTCAAGACAGTCACCAAACAAACAGAAACAACAATAAAAAACAGTAACAAAAACAAATTCTGGAGAAGAAGGGAATTTGACATCCAGAAGTTGCCACATGTTTTATTTAAAAGCTCTAATTATTGATAAAAAGTTACAAGACATGCAAAGAAACAAGAAAATCTGGTCCATATGCAGACAAAAAAAAGCAGTCAATAAAAACTATTGCTTAGGAAGTCAAAATATTGGATATATTATACAAAGACTTTAAGCAAGTTATTTTAAATATATTCAAAGAACTACAAAAACATTTCTGAAGAATGAAAGAAAAGTATGAGAACAATGTCTCACCAAATAGAGAATATCAATAAAAAGGTAGGAATTAAAAAAAAAATAGAAATTCTGGAGTTGAAAAATATAATAACTGATAAAAACACACTAAAGGGACTAAACAGAAGATGTGTGCTGGCAGGAAAAAAAAGATCAAACTTGAAGACAGATCAATTGAGATTATCCAGTCTGAGGAACAGAAAGAAAAAAAAATGAAGAAAACTGAACAGAGCCTCAGAGACCTATGGGATGCCACCACATTTACCTACACAAACATAATGGAAGTTGCAGAAGGGGAAAGGAGAGAGAAAGAAGCAGAAAATATATTTGAAGAAGTAATGCCTGAAAGCTCCCTAAATTCAGTGAAAACATTGATCAACCCATCCAAGAAGCTCAACAAACTCCAGTAGAAAAACTCAAAGCAATTCACAGTAGGACATATCATAAACAGGCTGTCAAAAGCAAAACACAAAGAATCTTGAAAACAGCAAGAAAGAAATGACTGTCACACACAGTATTCACAGTAAGAATAATAGCTAATTTCTCATCAGAAACCATGAAGGCCCAAAGGCAATGGGATGATATATTCAAAGTACCAAAAGAAAAGTGTCAGCCAAGAATTCTTTATCCAGCAAAATTCTTTAAAAATAAAGGGGAAATTAAGACATTTCCAGATTAACAAAAACTGGGATAATTCATCAATAGCAGACCTGCTCTACAGGGCATGCTAAAGAGAGTCCTTCAGGCTGAAATGGAACATACCTAGACAATATCTAAATCCACATGAAGGACTCCAGTGCATCACTAATGATAACTACATAGGTAAATATAAGACAGTAAAAACATATTTTGGTTTGTAAGCCTTATCCTATCAGACTTAAAAGACAAATATGTAAAACAATAACTGTGTTGTCAGGCTTATAATGTATAAAGATGTAATTTGTATGATAATAATAGTATAAAGGGTTGGGGGAGAATGGAAGTATGTAGGAGAAAAATATTTGTATACTATTAAAATTAAGTTGGTATTAATCCAAACTATATTGTTATAATTAATAAGTTATTTATAATCTTCAGGGAAACTACTAGAAAAATGACTAAAAATATGTTAAAAGAAACAACAATAGAAAATAACTATTGAACACAAAAGAATACAGTAATTAAATAGAGGGAAAAAAGGACACAAGACATGGGAAACAAACAGAAAAATGACAGACACGAATTCTACTTTATCAGTAGTTACAATAAATTTAAATGGATTAAACACCCCTATCAAAAGGCAGAGATTGGCAGGATAAATTAAAAAACATAATCCAACTATATTTTAATACTAGCTACAAGATACACATGAGATGCAAAGACATAAATAGGTTGAAAGTAAAAGGAAAGACAAGATATTGCATACAAACAATAATCAAAATAGAGGTGGAACAGCAATATAAATATCAGAAAAGATAGTTTTTTGAAACAAAAATTATTCCTAGAGACAAAGAATGATATTTTATAATGTCAAAGAGTCAATCCATCAAGAAGGTATAATAAATATAAGCATGTTGACCCACAATAGGATCCTAAAACACACTGAAGGGAGACTAGACAGTTCAAAAATAATAGTTGCAGACTTCAATACTCTAATTTCAATAACAGATAGGAAAGTTAGGCAGAAAATCAAAAAGGAAATAGAAGACTTGAACAACACATTAAACAAACCAGACCTAATAGGCATCGATACAATACCCAACAAGAGCAGACTACACATGCTTTTCAAGTACACATGAAATATTTTGTAGAATAGACTACATGTTAGGTCATGAAATAAATCTCAATAAATGTTAAAGGATCAAAATTACACAAAGTGTGTTTTCCTGCCACAATGGAATGAAACAAAAAACCAAAGGAAATTTGGGAAATCAAAAATACATAGAAATTTAACAACACACTCCTAAAAAATTGTGTTAAGGAAGAAATCACACAGGAAATTAGAAAATACTTGAGATCAATGAAAATAAAAATACAGTATACTGAAATTTATAGGTTGCAGCTAAAGCAGTGCATAGAGGGCAATTAATAGCTCTTCACAATTATATTGAAAAAAGAAGACAGATTTCAAATGAATAACCTGACACTCCATCTCAAGAAATATAAAGTGAAAAGCAAACCAAGAGTAAGCAGAAGGGAGAAAATACTAAAGATCAGACTGAAAAGAAATAAAATAGAGAATAGAGAAAAGGTGAAAAACCAAAAGTTGGTTGTTTGAAAAGATCAACAATATTAACAAACTTTTAGTTAGACTAACCAAGAGAAAAAGAGAGAAGAAACAAATTACTAAAATAAGTAATGAAAGAGAGAACATTACTGCAAATCTTACAGAAATAAAAGGGACTTTAAGGGAATACTATGAACAACTATATGCCAACAAATTAGATAACCTAGATGAAATGGACAAATTCACAGAAACACAAACTAATGAAACTGACAGAAGAAATAGAAACTCTGAAGAGACCTATAAGAAGTAAAGAGATTGAGTTAGTAATTAAAAAATCTCCCACAAAGAAAAGCCTAGGTTGATGTGGCTTTACTACTGAATTCTACCAAACATTTAAAAAATGAATACCAGCTATTCACAAACTCTTTCAAGAAACAGAAGCGAAAAGAACACTTTCCAACTCATTCTATGAAGCCTGTATTACCTTGATACAAATTTAGAAAAAGACACTACAAAAAAGACCTACAAATAATGTTTCTTATGAATATTGACCCCAAATCCTCAAAAAATGCTAGCAAAACTAATCCAGCAATATGAAGACCAAATTGGATATCCCACGAATGCAAGGGGGATATTCATATTACATGAAAATCAATGTAATATTAGCAAAATTTCATTCAGTAAAGGGGAAAAACACATGATCATCTCAATAGATGCAGAAAAAGAGCACTAGGCAAAATCCAACACCTTTTCATTATAAAAACACTCAACAAATTAAGAATTGAAGGGATTATCCTCAACATGATAATAGTAATGTACGAAAAACCCACAGCTGTCATCATACTTAATGGTGCAGCACTGGGTGCTTTTCCCCTAAAATCAGGAATAAGACAAGGATGTCCATTCTCAACAATTCTATTCAAAATTGTGCTGGGGGTTCTAGCCAGGGCAATTACAAAAGAAAAAGAAATAAAAGACATCCATATTGAAAAGGAAGAAGTTAAATGATCTCTATTTACAGATGACATGATCTTGAATATAGAAAATCCTAAGGAAACCACAAAAAATCTAATAGAGCTAATGAACAAGTTCAGCAAGGTTGCAGAATACAAGATCAATATACAAAAATTAATTTTATTTCTATACACACACAATGCAGAATCCTAAAATACAATTTTAAAAAATAAATTTACAATAGCAGTGAAAAGTATAAAATGCTTAGGAGTCTATTTAATAACAACAAAAGAATACAAAACTCTTACACTAAAAACTACAAAGCATCACTGAAAGAAACTAAAGACTTAAATGCATGGAAAGACATCTTGTTTTCATGGACTGGAAGACTTAATATTGTTAAGATGGCAAAACTCCCCAAGTTGATCTACAAATTCAGTGTACTCCCTGTCAAAATCCCAGCTGCCTTTTCTTTTTTTTTGGCAGAAATTGATAAACATCCTAAAATTCATATGGAAATGCAAAAGATCCAGAACAGCCAAATTAATCTTGAAAAAGAACAAAACTGAAGGACTCAGACTGTCTGATTTCAAAATTTACCACAAAAGTACAGTAATCAAGACTGTGTGTAACTGGCATACAGATAGACATATAGACCAATGGAATAGAATTGATGGTCCAGAAATAAACTCTCACATTTATGAACAATTGATTTCAAAAAGGGTTTCAAGACAATTCATTGGGAGAAAAAATAGTGTTTTCAACAAATGGTGGTGAAACAATTGGATACGCACATGCAAACGAGTTAAGTTGGATCTCTACCTATACCAAACACAAAAGTCAACTCAAAATAAATCAAATGCCTAAATGTAAGAGTAAAACTATAAAACTCTGAGAATAAAAGATAAGCATAAATCTTCATAACCATGGATTAGGTAATGGCTTTTCAGATATTACAGAAAAAGCACAAGAAAGAATAGAAACAGTAGACAGGACTTCATCAAATTTAAAAACTTTTGTGCTTCAAAAGACACTACTGATAAAGTAAAAAGACAACTTGGGGACTCACAGAAAATGTTTGCAAACAATATATCTGATAAGAATGTATGTAGTATTCAGAATATATAAAGAACTCATACAATTCAACAATAAAAATACAAATAACCCAATTATTTTTAATGGGCAAAGGATTTGAACAGACATGTCCCCAAATAATTTATTCAAATTGCTAATAAGCACATGAAAAGATACTCAACATCATTAGTCACTAGGGAAATGTGTATCAAAACCACAGTCAGATACCACTTTGCACTCACTAGAAGAGTGATAATTAAAAAGGCAATAACAAGTGTTGTTAAGGTTGCAGAGAAGCTGAAATCCTCAGGTATTGCTGATAGGAATGCAATATCGTGCAGCTGTTCTTAAAAACAGTTTGGCAATTCCTCAAAAAGGTAAACACAGATTTACCATATGACCCAGCAACTCCTGTCCTAGGTATATACACAAGAGAATTGCAAACACATGTCCACACAAAAACTGTTGCCCCAGCAGCATTAATCACAAGAACCAAGAAATGGAAACAACTCAAATGTTCATCAAACTGATAAGTATATAAACAAAATGTGGTTTATACATACAATAGAATGTTATTTAGTCATAAAAAGGAAGGAAGTACTGATACATGCTACAGCAGGCATGAACCTTGAAAGCATTATGCTAAGTGAAAAAAGCTAGACACAAAACGTCTCATATTGCATGACCGCAGTTATATGAAAGGTCCAGAATAGTCACATCCATAGAGACAGAAAGCAGACCAGTGGCTGTCAGGGCTGGGGAGAAGGGAAAGGAGAATGACTGCTATTGGATACAGCTTTTCTTTCGGGGTGATGAAAATGTTCTGGAACTAGATAGTGGTGATTATTGTACAATTTTGTGACTATACTAAAACCCACTGAATTGTACACTTTAAAAGGTTTAATTTTCATGTTATCTAAATTATATATCAAAATTTTAAACCTACTGTGAAAAACAATACATGCTGTATCAAAATACCAAACTTGATAGGAGGGACTCACATACAATGGACACACTATTCATATAGATAAAAATTTAAGTTTTCATTAGATTTTCTGCAGTTTTACTGAGGATTCTCAACCGTATCCTTCAAATCTTCTCATAAACTACTAATAAGTGCCATCTTTTCCAATGTGTATATATTATCCTAAGAGCTTTACATTTACCCACATTAAATAAATGCAGTACTTTAAACCCAATCTCCTAACCCTGCGATCCCCAACCCCCGGACCGCGGCCCGGTACTGGTCCATGGCCTGTTAGGAAATGGGCCGTCCATCACTGCCTGAGCTCCGCACCTCCACCCCACCACCACGCCACCCCCAACTCCCACCCCTGGTCTGTGGAAAAATTGTCTTCCTTGAAACTGGTCCCTGGTGCCAAAAAGGTCAGGGACTGATTAAAATTGTTCTTATTTTGCTTTTCTAATCTAGTATGTTGGGCAACCCTCCTATTAGGCTCATCTATTTTTAGATATTTTGGTCATGTAACCAACTGATTTATAGGACAGTCTTAATTTCAAATAAGCCATCTGGTTATCTGCAGAAACCATGATGTTGCTCCCTGTAATTGCAATGTTACCAGACCATCTTTCTCACCCAGAGGTAATAAAAATAAAATCTTTTTTCCCAGTTTATGTACTTTTATTTTTAGTTTGGAAAATATGTTCAGAACCTCAATTGAGAAATTAATAAGTAATAGGGTAAGAGTTTTCCCTATCAGAATTGCAAATACTTTTGTCCAATTAACTGGGGAAATGTGATTATCTTGAAACCTTTCAAAATCTATGCAGAAAGATGAACAAAAAGAGAAGGAAGTCTATAAACGTAATGAGTTTATGTGTGAGTTGAGAGAGAGGAGGCTTTACATTTAAAAAAAGGGAGGCGGCTGGAAGCAGTGGCTCACGCCTGTAATCCCAGCACTTTGGGAAGCCAAGGCAGGAGGATCGCTTGAGCCCAGGAGTTTGAGACCAGCCTGAGCAACACAGCGAGACCCTATCTCTACAAAAAACAAAAAAATAAGCCAGGCATAGTGGTGCGTACCTGTAGTCCCAGCTACCCCTAGAGGCTGAGGCAGGAATATTGCTTGAGCCCAGGGGTCTGAAGTGATGGTGAGCTATGATTGTACCAGCACTCTAGCCTGAGTGAGAAAGTGAGACCCTGTCTCTAAAAATAAATAAATAATTAATTAATTTTAAAAATAGAGCAAACACTTAAAAAACAGGGTTGGGGAATGTGGGGAGGAATGTGAAATTTGTTTGACCCACATTCAAGTTCAGGCTACACGACCCTGAGCACATCACTTCTAGGCACCTTGGGTTTTTTGTTTGTGAGATTAGGAAAAACCTTGGTAAAACTAAGGACAAACATGTGGTAATAACGACAAATCACCTCTAACTTATGAATTTCATTCAGGCAGTTAGGCCAGGAGACAGACTTACTATAGGTTTAGGAGGTGTCTGGCTACTAGATGTTCCCTGAGGAATGTGGGAAAATGTACCCAGTGAAAAGCCATGCCTTTAGCCAGCAGTCCCCAACCTTTTTGGCACCAGCATTTTATGGAAGACAATTTTTCCACGGACCGGGGTGGGGGTAGGGGTGTGAGGTGGGGGCGATGGTTTCGGGATGATTCAAACACATTATATTTATTGTGCACTTTATTTCTATTATTATTACATTGTAATATATAATGAGTTGTATAATATACATAATTATACAACTCACCATAATGCAGAATCAGTGGGAGCCCTGAGCTTGTTTTCCTGCAACTAACGCCACCGCTGATCTGACAGGAGGAGGAGCTCAGTGATGCGAGTGATGGGGAGGGGCTGTAAATACAGAAGAAGCTTCGCTTTTGCAGGCCTGCAGCTCACCTCCTGCTGTGTGGCCCAGGACCTAACATGTATCCGTCCGTGCCAGGGGGTTGGAAACCGTGGCGTTTGGCAGCTCAAAACAATGCCTGAAACATCCAGGATTTTTATCATTCTATAGAGGTCATTCAATCAGATCAAAGTAATATGTGAACTCGTTGCAGTTTACCAAGGCAGCAAGCACAGAGATTAGACATCTGGAGCGCTCTTTCAGGCGCGGGGCCGTGGCATGAGCTTGCCGGTTCCCTGGGAAAGCGCAACACACATTTTGAGCAACAGTGCTGTGTACAGAATGGAACACATTTGAATAGAGTCCTACCTCCTGAAGTCCATACCTTCAGAAACTCTCCCAGGAAAAAAATATGAAGAGCAAAATTAAATAATCAGTACATTTGAACAAATCAATCTGGCACTCACCACGGAGGAGTGTGCTGGGGCAAAGAGGAGACAAGCAGGAGAAGAGAAGCATTGCCCACCTCCCAATCTTTCACAGGGACGTCCTAGCCAGCACCCGGTACAGGGATTGGCACAGAGCCAGCACTCAATACTGCATAGAATTGGCTGTACGTAATTTAGTTTCAATACCATCTCGTCATTAACCTCTTGATATGCTAACTAGGGTGGAATTTCATGGCAATTTTCTGGATACTTCAATGGAAATTACCTCTATGTCTGAAATGACAGCGTTTTCTTGGTTCATCACGGTGGAGTCATTTCACTAGACATGGACACCACCAAGAGATGACCTTACAGTTTTCCCTATGATATCACTGTACTAGTTTCCTATTACTGCTGTTATAGGAGTATTATCACAAACTTGTGGCTTAAAACAACACGAATTTATTATCTTACAATACTAGCGATCAGGAGTCTGAAATGGGTCTTCCTGGGCTAAAATCAGGATGTCGGCAGGGCTTTGTTCCTTCAGGAAGCTCTATAGGAGAACCTATTTCTTGCCTTTTTCAGCTTCTAGAGGCCACCTGAATTTCTTGGCTTGTGGATCCCTCACCCTCAAAGCCAGCAGTGTAATACCTTCAAATCTCTCTCTGACACTGACCCTTCTGCCTCTCTCTGCCTATTAGGACACCATGAGTACATCAGGCCCACCCAGATAGTCCAGAATCATCTTCCCATTCAAAGTTCTTAATCACATCTACAAAGATCCTTTTGCAGAGTAAGGTAACACATCCACAGGTTTCAGGCATTAGCACATGGACATCTTTGGGGTGCTCTCATTCTGCCTAAAGCAATCACATAGTGAAATAGTAGTAATACAATTACCAATTTCTGAGAGCCCACAGGGCTTCAGTGAGAATCCAGACACCACATTATCCACCACCTTTATACTGGTTGGCGTTCCACTTGGACTTTGCTTTAATAGGCAGTTGTTCCTGAATGTGAAGAAAAGAGGTCACTTTGCTTGCTAAATTTTGAGGAGCATGCAGCAGTCCAGGTAATATTTGGCATTAAAATAGACCCATAGGCAGTGGAAAATAAACAAGCAAGTAGAACAAGGACCCTGATAATGACTAAGTTAGGGAATTGCATTATTAACCAAATGAACATCCTTCTCCTCTGCAGAGAGAAAACTAGAGTAAGAATGGGGTGGGAAACATTATTCTGCAACACACTAAACCCTCATCTGACAAACACAAATGGAACTTATTCTCTTCCTGAAAAATGACACTAAAATTGAGTAAGTAAGTAAGGAAAGTGGTTAGGTCTAAAAGCCCTGTTTGGTTTTCAGTTGGAAAAAAAGAGGTTACGAAGAATACAATTAAATCCTAGAAGCACCATCATAAAGAACAAACACTAGGAATTTTACTCACCGGTACTCTGCATTGTAAAACGTTTGCGTGGCATATGTGAAAAATTGGCAGTGAATGTTATTGGTGCACCATTTTTGGCATTCTTCAACACTGTCAACCTTGGACACATTCACGTTGGATCCTCTCATATCGATTCCGTTATAAACGTCTCGGTGGCAAGCTGTGCAAGTACAACACGCGGAGCAAATTCTGTCAATTTCCTTTCCAGAAGTAAGATCCTCAACTACCATTTGGGCAGGGTAGTTTTGAAGGAAAATATCTAATTGTTGGCAACTGCTCTATTAATTAGAGGCTTAACAATTTGTATGTCCCTAAATTATCAAACTCTGCTTGAAATAAACACAATCTGATATTTTTCTCCCCTAAAGCACTAGCATTGAAAAAGGGTTACTTTGCTCCGAAACAACAAGGCGCATGCAGCAATGTAGGTAAATTTCACGCCAAAATTATCAATGGACAGTGGAAAATCAACAGGGCACCCATTTCCATTCTTGCTTTAAAATTTTGTTAAATTCTATTTAAGTGCCTTTTTAATTATAATTTATCTTACATGCAAAAATGTAGATAATTCTTTTAACAAACAGTGAACCAAATTAAACTCCTTTTTTTAGACTCAAATTTGCTAGACTCTTGGTTAAGGAAGCAGTATAATCAGCAGTGTAAACCATAATCTATTATATATAAATTTTCCACTCCTAAGTATGGTTGAAATCATAAAACTGAATTTAAGAGTGGGGAGGACATAAAATATACAAACTAGCGGAGAACAATATATTGAGGCAGGCAAGGGGGTGGCTTATTCACAGTGGTTCATAAACACAGGAATTTGCAGGTTATAGAAATGAAATCTCTTTCTAATTTTGTTGCACATGGGAAAAGAAACAGGCTGAGTTGGCATGGGATATTTAACAAACAAAAACTTTTCCGTATGGTTCTGAAAGTTACAAACCTACTTCTACATGTTTTTTACTGAGTTTAGAGACTTTATGTACCTAGGAGCAATTTTTCACTTTAATTTAAGATGTTTGGGGGCAGTTAAAAAGGAATATTAAAATGAAGCTCAGTGGGTAAGACTAATTTTTTGTTTGCTTGTTTGTTTTAAGACTAAGTTTTGGAGTAAATTAACAATAACTAAGGAGTATTGAGAAAGGCACAATATTACTTTTTCTTTAAATTTTGCTATAAGGTAAAATAATTGGAAATAGCACTTAATTTACTAATTTATACCAAATTGTATTAATATATCAATTTGATCTTATAAAAAAGGAAATGTAGTCCACCTCAGGTAAACCACACCTGTTATACTGGCCAAGTCAGGCACCCATATTTATAACTAAGGCACTGCCACCCTTTGATCACTGGTTAAAATGCAAATAACAGGCTCAGTGTGTGTGTGTATTGAAGGGGTGGTGTTAATGGGGGAGGGAAGGATGAAATATTTTAAAACATCTGAAATTTGAACCTACAAAATTGAGAAATTGTGCATTGTAAAGATAAAGTATTAATAGTAATGATGTACAGTCACAGCACGGTTATTTTAGGATTCAGTGCATGAGTTGAGAGCATCTTTTTGGCACTTTTCACTTTCTGATTAGTCCCAGTCACGTTACAGAAATAGTTCATTTGTCTTCAATTTATTAGCATAGTGTTGGAAACTGCTTCCCAACACAGCAGCAACAGGTGTCAGAATTAAAGTTCTCCAGCATCCTAGTCCTCACATTTGTTTTAAGAAGTATTATTCTTAGCAAGATTTACAGAACCCAGTTCTTCAATTTGGGCTTAATGGTATACAACAGGGTTCCTTGACCTCAGCATCACTGACATTTTGGGCCAGAAAATTCTTTGTTGTGGGGGACTGTCCTGTGCCTTGAGGAATGTTCAATATTATAGCATCTCTGGCCTCTACTCACTGAATGCTGGTAGCATTCTGCCTAGATGTGACAAGCTAAGAATGTCTCCAGACATTGCCAAGTGTCCCTAGGGGAAAGGACAAAATCACTCCTGGTAGAAAGTGATTTTAAGAACCACTGAGAACGACTGTGCACAAATTACCCTCAAGTGAACCTGGGAGAGAGATGTTCCCTGTATTTTCTTTAAGATTCTTATCTGCAATCAAGGAAAGACTGTTGTTGGGATGCGTGTACTCACTTTCTGCAAATCTTACACTTTAGTGCTAACCTCATAAATAATAGAGTCTCGTTAAGTACGTGTTGACTGATAAAGATGAGGATTGTTGAAATATTTGAATATGGTTCCCTCTTTTATGTCCAGAATACTGCCCTATCTGTTATCTTTCTGAGTGTTCCCTTCCAAAAGTCCATAGCGATACAGACATTGAGCAAAATCTGCTCTAAGGCAGACCCATTATTAACTCAAATTTAGTTAAGAAATTCACATCTTACCACTTATTTGATGACCGCATTGCTTTAAGGAATGTCCAGAAATTGCACTTGCCCGATGCATTCTTGGCAGGGTTCCTGTAACACTATCTTTCAAGAAGCAACCAAACCTGTTTTTAAAAGTAGCTTCACTTAGGAAGTAGAATAATAAACATACATTGATGAAATGTCTAGCATTTTCTATACACTAATAAATAAAGCCCAGACTGAGGAAAATAATACAGCTTCTCTGATACTTGCTGAAAAGAACATTCTTAGAGGTAATTTAACAATATCTAAAGTCTCTGTGATACCTAACATCGGCATTGTTTATCTTTACATTCACAATTTTTTTAAGTATAGAAAGACAACCATATTAAAGAGTTAATTATTTTTCTTGTGTTTCTAAACTTTCAGGCAGCTATGTCCCCAACTGATGATTGTTTTTGTAAATACTTTCATTTACTTAAAAAATTAAATCAGTCATAAAAGTTGGATCTGTATATGGTGTTCATCTTGCTTACTAACTCCTTGTAGTCTGCACTTAATGGAAGACTTCTTTCTGTCTCAAATGTCAACCTTAATGTTAATATCATTATTTACAAGAATTCTAGAACCTAACTCAACTTTTAATATGACGACTCTCACATACAGTCTGGGTTTTCTGTGAAAGTTTAATATGTAGGATCCAAAAACGAATATCCAATTCCTGGTTCTTAAGCTCAAATAAAATGAAGATAAGAGAATAGAATTATAGGTATTGAAATGGGAAAAACAAAGTAAAGTTCATTCTGGATAGTGATCAAAATGAAAGAAAATTAAGATGAAACTTTGGTTGTGCACAATACGTATCTTCTTGACCTAATAAGATTTTTAATTACCAACAATTTTTCCAGTACTCTTACTTTTACAGACTACCAGTTAATAATACATATGCACAAGTGCAGGAGCATGCACACACATGTGTGCACACACTCACACCCCATATATACCATCATCCCATAGGTGCCCAAATGGACTCACTATAGGCACCATTCAGAACCACCCTCTCCCAGGATCACAAATTCTGGATCTTACTCAATTATGTTCTCAAAAAATGCTTGTCTTTAGCCATATTTTCTTAGTACTATGCTATCCATAAATGTGACTATGGGTCAGATAGTTATTTCCTTATTCAGATGAAATGTTCGCCTGTTGTTAGACCCTGTCTTGAAATAATCTCTTAACCCAATGATTTTCAAGTATTTTTCTTGAGGCTTTGAATAGAAAAAAACTGGCTTCTACTGCTTTAAAGGAATGCAGTTATTGTTCAATTGCACATTTCCAGGCCCAAGAGACTTTGGTTCAGTAGGTTTGGGCTGTGGCCTAAGCGTCTGCATTGGTAAGAACCACTTCAGGTGATTCTGATGAAGCTGGTCCTTGAACCCCATTAGAGAAACAACCCTGAATATGCTATACCTTTTTGCACACAACTGATACCACCTTGGAAAATCACTGACTTCTCCAATAATGAATATCAACTTTTACCTTTTCCCTGCTTCATTAGTTGAACTTGCTGGAAGAAAACTGAATAGCAAACACTTAGGGTGGAATGTGCACATCATCTGACAGTGTTTGGCATCTGGGGTGTACATGGCAGTTAAATCCCCACCTCTGAAGAAGGTGTTTTTATATAGTTGAATCAGACATCCTGTGACATAATCATAAAAAATTAATTTAGAATAAATTCAAATAATAATTTTAATAGAAATATATCTGTGTTCTTAACCTTCTTATCTCTTCCATTGAGTACCTAAAGATCTTTATAACATGACTTTAATTATAGAGGTAGAATGAAATGTATTGAGACTACTATTTGAACAATGTATAATGTTATTTAAAGTCATCTTCTGGGTCCTTCTGCATAAAAAATTTGATTGTTTTTTATTAATTCATACTATAATTTGCACATAAATTATCCACAATAAAGTACAATTATAGCTTAGTTTCTCCCTGTTGCCTAACATGCTATGAAAATTTCATTCCTTAAAAATAACAAAATTTGATCTATTTTCAAAACGCTTTCATAACAAACATTTCTACTAGTTCTTACAACTCTCTAAGGGAAGCTAGAGGCAGGCTTTATTATCTGCCTCTGACTTTTTTTGTTTTAAGGAAGAATTCTCAGGGCACACAGACTTTCCCTAAATCCACACAGCTAATTAATGTCCTGGGACATAAATCCAGCCCTTCTGACTCCCAATCTTGTCTCCTTTTCTAGCATGCAGAGTTAAATGTCAGTCCTCATCTCAGTTTAATTCAAGCAAACTGACAGTTATTAAGTGTTTGTTTTTTACATGCTCATTTTTTCGATAGTTTAAGCAAATGCATGCATATGCTAAATTGAAAATAAATTTTGAACTATTTGCTGTTTGGAATTAATCACAGCTCTGAAGTACCCTGCACCCCACATATTATTAGAGAATTAAATGTCTTTACTGACTTTAAAATATGAATTTGGATTTACCTTGAAAGACCCACTTCAAAGTGTACTTACTAAGCTTTCCTACTCAGGTAGCACATTCATTTTAGTCCGTTAACTGTCCATTAACCATGCCATATTCCAATGACAACCTTGTCTATTCCCTAGGGCAGTAGTCTCTCTTCAATTTAAATAGTGTCTGTTTTTGCATTACCTTTCAGGGAATGGGCGGCTTAGACAACATACATTTCATTAAGCACTGAAGATTGATATTTCTCTGCACTATCCTGCCCCTCTGGGATATCCTCTGGGGATACTGGCTCTGGGCTCCATTGTGATGATGCAACCCAGCAAGCGTGCTTCTCTGCCTCTCATGGGTGTGGCTAAGGTGACTCCCTCTCAGGTAAGGTTTATATTTGGAAAAACCACAAATCTCTTCAGGTGGAAGCTTCTGGGAATACAAGTGTATTGCCTAGATTTCATATACACACAAAACACTGAGTAGTTGGTCCAGTGACAATGCTAGCTAAAAAAAGGTCTGTTTTCTAGACAGTTAGTATTTTTGGCTGATTCACTATTACGAAGCTGTCACCCCTCCCGCCATCCCAATGCACGCGCAAAGGTACAAACAATGGCTGGTGCTAGCCTGGGAGTTCTCGTTCTGCAATTGAGCATTTGTGAACTGCCTCATGACTCAGCTGATGGAAGAGGGTGACTAGGAATATACCAACTTCAGAGCTGAATGGAAAGAAACTTCTAGTAGTTGTTCTTGTTTATTCTTACAAGTTGGCAATGATGGTGATAGTGAGGATGATAATGAGCCTTGTTTATATGTAAAGTATAGGTAAAGCACTGTTACATGAGTTATCTAGTGACACTTCACAGCTCTCACATGGGCCCCCATGTCCATGGACAGTGGGTAGGTTATTCAGTCTTGTTAGAAAATTATATAATCAATAAGAAGAAAAGCATTTTAATTTTTCAAAAATTAGACGACAGACATGAAAAGATAATTTGGAAAATAAACACAAGTGACTAGTTAAGTATATGAAAAATGGTAAGAATCACAAATACAGCCAAGTTACAACAGCTAGATGCCATTTTAACCATGGGATTAGCAAAACTTAAAAATTACACAACCAGTGTCATGTACTAATTTTGGTTGCAAGTGATAGAAAACCTAGTTCAAAATGGCTTGAGTGCAAATGAAATTTACTGGTTCAGAAACCAAAAAGTCCAGGTGAATCTGGCTTCAGGAATAACTGGGCCTTATGTTCAACTGATGGCATCAGTAGACAGTTTGTCTCCATCCATTTGCTCTGGTCCATGGTATTGCCATTGGTCTCAAGCTCCACATGGTAACAAGATAGTACCAGCAGCTGCTCAGGCCTCTACATTCACTTTCAAGTCAAATTGGAAAAAGGAAAATGTCCTATTTCTAGAAGTTTAAGCAAAAGCCTTGTGGTGAGACTTTGGCTCTGACTGGGTCACTGTGGCCAGCAGGGTGTATGCACTTCCTGGGTCAGGCCTGGCCGGGCCATAAGCCCCAGCCCTGGTGTCCGCAGCAGGAGCAGGGGGACCAGAACCACATGGACCAAAACCGGGAGGCAGCAGTTCCCCAGAAATAAAGTAGGATACTGTTTCCAGAAAGGTAAATATATGCCAGGCCATGAAACAACAGATGCCTCTTAGAGTTGGCCTAAGTGGGGTAAATGAACACCCTCATAAGCTGGTGGGAAAGTCAACTAGGGAATAAGCTTTCTGAAAGATAATTTCATGATGCATGTCATCGAACCTTCAAAAATTTTCACACCTTTGTATCTAATATTTTTATTTCTAAAAATTTATTCTACAGAAATAATTGAATATGTGTGTAAGACTATGCATAAAAAATATTTGAAGATGGAAGAATCCCAAGCTCCAAAAAACATGATATATATATTTTTGCATTAAAAGATAGATATAAATGGGAAACACGAGTTAAAGAGTATCTGTAATTAATAACATCGTTGTAAATGTGTAAATGGTATATGTAGAAAAATATCTGAAAGAGTGAACAAAAGATTTTTAACAATGGCTATTTCTACATTTGGATACTACAAGCAATATGTAGTTTCTAATTTTCTGCTTATTTATACCTCTAATTTTTCTAGCATAATCATGATTTATTTATTTATTGCCACAGGAAAAAATGCTGGTCCACAGCATTTCTGGCATTCAGTGGATTTGTACACGCTAATGATTACGGTTCTGAAGAGCAGTTAGGGTTGAGGGGACAGATAGAGGGGAGTTGTGATTTAGGGAAACAAAAGCTTTTTCCTGAAAAAAATTATATCTCTTTACAGAATAAACCTTATCCATAGGTGTTTATCTTTGCCATACATCTGAGAGGTAAGTAAACAGTCATTGTGGTGTGGCCATCTTAAGTCAGCATGAAGTCAGAATTGTGACACCAAGAAAAACCCACTCTACAGTGATTAATGAAAAACAATGTCCAGAATCATTCTTATTCTCTAAAAATTAATGGAATGGATAGAGAAAGAAACAAGATCAAAACCTGGTGTTGAAAACTATTCACTTAGAACTGTTCAAGTGGATGGTTTACTAAGTGAAATTTAAACCAGGTACTTTCATCTCTGACATGGTTCCCTAGTGGCCTAGAGTAAAAGTATGTATCATGTACCTGTCCAATATTTGGATTGGACCCAGGCACTATAAAATGTCTAGCATTCTTTTGAATTTTCAGGTAAAGTTTATTTTTTTAATGTTGATAATAAAAATTGAAGGCTAATTTTTTTGTTCAGAGATCTGCTTTGCAGAAAATCATCTCCAAATAGAAGTTTTTGTTAACACAAGCCCTAAGACATTCTCACTTCTAAGCTCCTCCCCCCTTGGTCTGCAAGGGCAATACATCTGGAGAGTGGTACTTGCCTCCGAAAATTAAAAGGATATGTGTGCTCAATTATCAGGGGCTGTCTCCTTCCCTAAAGCTGTACGTTCAATAGCTTTCTCCAGGGTGGTTTGTCTTGCTTACCTACTTCTCTCTCACACATCCTTAATTTTATGTTTTGTAGATAAGTTACTTACCACAGGAAACTGTAGCAAAGAAGGAAATGAAATAAGCTGTTTGCCTAAATGAAATCATCCTAAAAAAGAAAACAACACATCCATAACTCTGCTGGTTTTAGACCAATTTAACACATATTTAACATGAACCTTAATTTAAGGTGATATATATTTTCTTGTAAATGTCTGAATTGCAAATCAAAGCACACAGTTACAAGTATAGAGACAAGGGTTTCTGTACATTTTACATCTAGGGACTTGGAAAATTTATAATGCTTCCCAAGATACAAATTGAGACCTCTATACTACTGTTGTGTTTATTGCTGATTTTCCATCTCTGTTGCTCGTCATTTTGGAAAAGGAATTGGTAGAGAGAAATTAAAGAGTTACACAACCTCTTGATTTGAGCAAAAAGAAAATTATTGTAAACAATGGCAATAATACTAGTCAAAAATTCCTAAGTAAAAAAACTTTGAAAATACCACAGTCCATTTTAAAATTTTAAAACAGTCAATTATTAACTTTGATTTTAAAATATCTTACATTTAAACATTTCCACATATAATAACAGTTCCTTCTAAGAAACTAGAATATAAACTAAGAGTTTCTTCATAAGTAAAAATCATAGTTAAAAAGCCCCGCTTTATTTGGAAGCAATAAAAATAGAAATTTGCTACCTGAAAGCACAATTCAGGTTCTGGAGATGAGGAAGTCTCTCGTCACTTAAAAATGAACGGTCTTCAAGCTGTTCTAATGTGGCACTGCAGGCAATATTTGCTTGGTTCTAATATTGACCTTGGGCTTCTGCCAACAGTTTCAACTTTTTGTCCTGTCAACATATTCCATAAACACCCTATTCCTGTGTTCAGCTATTGAACATATTAACTATTTCAGGGAGTGATGTCAGCAAGATGGCAGAATAGGAGTTTCCAGCATTTATCCCCTTGTAGAAACATCAATTTGAGCAACTATCCATGCACAAAAATAACTTCACAAGAGCTAAAGAATCCAAGTGAGAGGTTACAACACCTGGTTCCAGTACAGAAATAAAAGACTCATTGAAGAGTATAGAAAGGACAGTTTCACATTACCAATGTCACCCATCCCCAAGCCTGGGCGGTACAGCATGGAGAGAGACACCCTCTGCACAGGGGGAAGAGAGTGAAGTGAGCACCCAACTTTGCCACAAATCTCAAGCACTTAGCCCATCCCACTAAATCCCAGCACCAGCCCAGCACCTGCAGCCCCATGTATCATGCTGGCACCCAGAGACCTAGTCTCCAAGCCCACCACAGTGCCAGACCAGCCTCTGTGTCCCCAGGCCCAGGCTTGCCCCAGACTAGGCAAGCCCCTGGGGCTCCAGGCCCCAAGGTGGTCCCCAAAGACCTAGACTTAAGGCCTTCCCCAGCTCCAGCCTGGCCCCCATGACTCCAGTCTCCAGGCCAGGCCTAGCATCCCTAGGCTTTAGGTTGGTACCCGTGGGCCCAGACTCCAGGTCAGGCCCTGCAGACCCAGGCTCCAAGCTTTCCCCAGCACCAGGTTGGCCCCCATGGACTCAAGCTCCAGGCTGGCCTTTGTGGACTCAGGTGCTGGGGCAGCCTCCACGCATTCAGGAACAGGCCTAGCCCCATGGACTCAGGTGCCAGGTGACCCCTGCACCAAGCTGGCCCCTACAGACTCAGGCTCAAGGCCCATCCCAGCACCAGGTCAACCTCCAAGGAACCAGGCTTTAAGCCAGTTCTCACACGTAGGATCCAGGCACCCCCACTGAACCCAGCTACCAACCTGCCTGCTTGAGAACTCCAGCAACAAGCCTGCCTTGGGACCCCACCAGACAGCTTACCCAGAATCTCTGGATAGACTGACTGGTGAATGGCTTTCACTGATGAAGTAGACTGTACAGACTGAAATAGGTGCCTATTTCTTCAAATGTGTAGACACCAGCACAAGGCTACATGGATCACAAATACTCAGGGAAACATGACATCACCAAAGGAAAAAACAGAGCACCAGTAGCTGACCCTAAAGAAATGTAAATCTACAAACTGTCTGACAAAGAATTCAAAATAATTGTCTTAAGGAAACTCAATGAGCTACAAGAGAATACAGATAGACAATTAAACAAAATCAGGAAACCGATACACAAACAAAATTAGAAATTCAATAAAGAGATAGAAAGTATAAAAAAGAACCAAACAGAAATTCTGGAGTTGAAGAACACAGTGACTGAATTGAAAAACTTTATAAAGAGCTTCAACAGTAGACTCAATCAAGCAGAAGAATCAGCAAGCTCAGAGACAGGTCATTTAAAATTACCTAGTCAGAAGGACAAAAAGAAAAAAGTGAATAAATCCTACAGGACTTATAGGACACCATCAAGAAAACCAGTGTATATTCTGGAGTCCCAAAAGAAGTGGAGAAAGAGAAAGTAGTAGAAAGCTTATCTTAAAAAAAATAAGGACAGAAAACTCCCCAAATCTGAAGAGAGAGAAATGAAGCCCAAAAGAACCCCAAATGGATTAAATATAAACAGATCCTCACCAAGACAGATTAAAATAAAATTCTCAAAAGTGAAAGACAAAGAGAAAACTTTAAAAATGGCTACAGAAAAGCAATTCCTCACATACAAGGGAAGCCTCATAATATTCTCAGCAGATCTCTCAGAAGAAGTCTTGCAGGCCCAGAGAGAGTGGGATGATATACTCAAAGTATTGAAAGAAAAAAACCTGCCAACCAAGAACACCATACCTGGCAAGGTTGTCCTTCAGAAAGGAAGGAGAGAGAAAGAATTTTCCTGATAAATAAAAGCTGTGAGGTTTCATCACCACTAGACTTGCCTTGCAAAATATACTAAAGGGAATTCACAAGTTGAAACAAAAGGCTGCTAATGAACAACATGAAAACATATGAAAGAATAAAACTTACTGTAAAGGTAAGAATATAGTCAAATTCAGAACACTCTAATACTATAATTGTGCAAAAGTCACTTTTAATTCTGGTATAAAAGTCAAAGACAAAAGTATTAAAAATAACTATAGTGACAACAATTTGCTAATGGATACACAACAAATAAAAGATGTAAATTATGATACAAATAACATAATATGTTATTAGGCAGAGTTAAAATGTTGAGTTGTTGTATGCAAAGTTAAGTTGTTATCAGCTTAAAATAGATGATTATAAATATAAAATAATTTTGTAAGCCTTATGATAGCCACAAAGAAGAAACATGTAGTAGATACACAAGCATAAAGAGAAAGGAGTCAAAGTATATCACTACAAAGGAAGACAGCAAGAGAGAAAGAAGAAACAAAGGAACTACAAAATAGGCAGAAAACAACTAACGAAATGACAGTGTTCAGTTCTTACCTATCAACAATTACTTTAAATGTAGATGGATTAAATGCTTCAAAAGACAGAGTAGCTGAATGAATAAAAATATAATATCCAACTATATGCTGCCTATAAGAGACTAACTTTAGTTTTAAGAACACACAAAAACTGAGTGAAGGAATGGAAAAAGTTATTCCACTAAAATGAAAACCAAAAGAGAGAGAGTAGCTGTCATTATACCAGACAAAATGGTGTGTAAGTCAAAAACTATGACAAGAGACCAAGAAAGTCATTATACAATGATAAAAGGGTCAATTCATCAATAGGATATGACAGGTGTAAATACATATGCACCCAATGTCAGAGCACCTAAATATAAAAAGCAAATATTAACAGAACTGAAGGAGAAGGAGACAGCAATACACTTGCAACAACATGTAGATCACCCAGACAGAAAATTAATAAGGAAACCGTGGACTCGAACAACACTATAGACCAACGGACCTAATAGACGTATACAGAACATTCCTTCCAACAGCAGCAGAATACACATTCTTTTAAAGTGCACACAGCACATTCTCCAGGATAGATCATATATTAGACCACAAGTTTTAACAAATTCAAGATGATTGAAATCATAGTAAGTATATTTTCCAACGACAATAGGATAAAACTAGAAATCAATAACAGGAGGGAAACTAGGACATTCACAAATACATGATAATTAACGCATTCTTGAATAGCCAATGAGTCACAGAAGAAATTAAAAGGAAAATCAAAAAATTTCCTGAGATGAAATGGAAACACAACATATCAAAATTTATGGGATGCAGCAAAAGCAGTTCTAAGAAGAAAGTTTATAGCAATAAACACCTACATTAAGAAAACAAAAAAATTCAAAATAACCTAACTTTAGACCTGAAGGACTGAGAAAGAGAACAAACTAAGCCCAAAGTCAGCAGAAGGAAAGGAAATGATAAAGATCAGAGCGGAAATAAATAAAATAGAAACTAGAAAAACAATAGAAAAAAATCAATGACACTAAGTTGTTTTTTTAAGATAAACAAAAGTATGAATGCTAGACTGATTATATAAAAAAGAGAGAAGACCCAAATAAAATTATAAATGAAGGAGGAAACATTATGACTGATACCACAGAAATACAGAGGATCATAACAGACTATGAAAAACTATGCCTCAACAAATCAGATAACCTAGAAGAAACAGATAAATTCCTAGAAACATACAACTTACCAAGGGTGAATCAGGAAGAAATAGAAAATCTAAACAGGCCAATAATTAGTAAGGAGATTGAATCAGTAATCAAAAAAATTCTAACAAAGAAAAGCTCAGGACCTGATGTGTTCACTGAAGAAGTCTACCAAACATTTAAAGATTTAACACCAATTCTTCTCAAACTCTTCCAAAAAATTGAAGAAGAGGGAGCACTTTCAAACTCATTTTATAAGGCCAGCATTACTTCGATACCAAATCCAAACAAGGGCACTGTAAGAGATAAAATTACAAGTCAACCTCCCTGATGAACATAGACGCAAAAATCCTGAACAAAATACTAGCAAACTAACTTCAACAGTATAATAAAAGGATTGTGACCAAGTGGGATTTATCCCTGGGATTTAAGGATAGTTCAACATATGCAAATCAATAATAAATGTAATACACCACATTAACAAGCTGAAGGATAAAAATTATACAATCGTTGGAATAGGTGCACTTACATGTGGAATCAAAAAAAGTTGAAGTCATGGAGGCAGAGGGTAGAATGGTGGTTGCCAGCATCTGGGGTGTGGGTAGAAATGGGATGATGTTGGTCAAAGGGTACAAAGTTTCAGTTATGTGGGATGAATAAATTGGAGGATCATAGATACAACATAGCGACTATAGTTAATAATACTATATTGTATACATGAAATTTGCCGGAGAGCAGATCTTGTATGTTCTCACCACCCACACAAAAAAAGATACTATATAAGATGATGACTATGTTAATTAGAGTGATTGTGGTAATCATTTCACTATGTATATCAAAACATCATATTGTATGTGATAAATATATACAATTTTTATTTGTAAATGATACATCAAAAAAGATAGAAACATGCATTAAAATGCTTAGCTCAGGAAAAAAAACCCTATTTCATGTAGGGCCACACAGTTTATGCACAGGTTTCCATTCTTTAAAATGTTCATAACATTCTTAGTTATTTTGGGGCATGCAGCTTAAATCTCATATAACTGGATTGTACCATTAGAGTTGCATGGAAGCACAACTGAATAAAGAGTGGGTATGGATATCTCCTCCTAGAGGAATATTTTAGCAAATGATGTCTATGCCTTCCTCTAGTCTACCTAAGGAATAATATAATTAAATTTTAGATTTGGAAGGGACTGGATTGATGTTTAGGTCCTCTTCCCACTCAATGCAGGAAATGCAATATGTCAGGGTTGACAAACCACAGTTCACAGGCCAAATCTGGCCTAACACCTGTTTTTGTAAATAAAGATTTATCAAAACAAAGCCATGCCCATTCATGCATGTACTGTCTATGGCTGTAGGGTGAACCTACAACTACAGAGTTAAGGAGTTGTGACAGAGAAAATACAGCCTACAAAGCCAAAGAGATTTACTGTCTGGCCCTTTATAGACAAAGCTGTCTTAAACATGCGGTATAGCACTTCTGGCACAGAGTTTAGATTTTCCTGTCAAGACACCTTGACTGGGTTGAAACTTTTCTAGGCAGCCTGCTCCTGCTCAGGAAGCTCTCTTTTACTTTTATTTTTAGGAAAAAGTTTCCCTGCGTACTGAAATACATCTCCTTGCAACTTCTAACCTTCAGTCCTAGATTTATTTACTAGATCCACACAAAATAATTGATTCTCCTTTTTGTGCTTTTTAAATATTTAAAGACAATAATCACTTGCTCACTAAATCTCCTCTTTTCTAAACTGCAGTACATCATTTTAACTAGTAAATTAGATTTTTGGGGAGTTATTTCTTCCATAAATATTTTATGTATATTACTGGAATGCAGAACTGTATTTATTAGAAATGTAGGATAATGTTGCCAATAAAATATTTTCTGGCTATAATGAAGTAGCATATTTTAAATATGCATGCTGTGCTGCCTTTTAGATTCAGGATAGTGACTGGTGCGCCAGCAATCAACAGAAGGGAATTCTCCACTCTGTGCTGTAGGAAAGAATTTAAATGTTAGATCTCATCTGCTACCAGGCTCAAAAGAAAAAAAGATGGCTGGGACAAGTGCCTGCCTTCAAATCACAGCAGAAACTCTCAAAGGTTGTTTCCCTAAAAGGTGAGATTACATATTTTAAACTATTTAAATATACTTCGATGTTTAACTTGAATTTTTCTTACAGTGAAACATATGTTATGTTCTAGTAATACAATAAAACTAAAAATTTCTTTGTAGATTCAGGAGAACCAAAAAAGAGGCAGTGGTAGGCAGAATTCTAAAATGTTCTCCCAAATTTCTCCCTCTAATCCGGGGGACTGTGAATACAATGAGGTATCACATCTATCTGTGATTATGTTACATGACAAAAGCAATTTTGCAGATGTAATTAAGATTACTAAACAGTTGACTTTGAGGTAGTCAAAATGGAGATGGTTTGGATGAACCTGATCTCATCACATCAGCTCTTTAAATGCAGAGTTTTCTTCTGCTGTTAGTACACGGGGGAGTCAGAGAGAGTCCAGGCATGAGACGGATGTGACAGCAAGGAAGCTGTCCTTGTGCTGGCTTTGAGATGGAGGGGGCCTCTAGGCAAGGATCTGAAAGTGATTGCTGGCTAAGAGCTGAAAAGAAAATGGGGACTTCAGTCCTACAACTGCAAAGAACTGAATATTCCAGCAAACTGCATGAGCTTAGAAGAGGATCCTTCTGCAGAACCTTCCCTCAGACACTCTCCAGCTTCAAGGCCTCCTCACTTCCCCTCTTCCTGGAATGCTCTTGTCCCAGAGCCCAACAGCTCCCCTCAGTCAGACCGCTGCTCAAATGTCATCTGCTCGCGGAAGCCGTACTTATGCATCCGGTACCTTCCATCACTCCTCTTTACCATGCTTTTATTAGTAGCACTTGTCACCACCTGCCATTATGTTATCTATTTGTTCATTTCTCTGTTGTTTGGATGCCCACCATCTGTGACGCCTTGCTGGCAGAACTGGGACTTCAGTCTGTTTGCTCTCTTTCCCCAGAGCCCTGAATGTCTCTAGTACTTGGCAGACATGTATTTAATGAAAGAGTAAAATGATGAATAAATAAGTAAGTGAATAAGGAATTAAATGTTCTTTGAAAAGAAAAACAACAGACTGAGGACAGGAATGTCCTTGTATCCCAGTTGTGGACCATCTCGTTCACACAGGAACGTCACAATCCCACTTCTAAGCAGTTAGCTGCTGGTCTCAGATGACACTGAAAATGATTGTTGGACTAATCCTGATTGGTCCCAGTTCTGCTGAATGTTTTTTGATGGGAGCAGATGTCCTCTTGAGGGTCTATCCAATTGCATCAATATGAGATGCTGCAGTCCTTGGCTTTCAAAAACGACATTGCTTTTGGTAGTGGCAAACCAACATTGCTTGCAACACCAAGCATTATTGATGGTAATCACAATTAATTAAGGCACAGAAATCTTAAAAGACTGGAGCACAATCCCACTCCTAGGAAGATGTGGCCATATGAAAACCTTGATCATGCCTGAGTGATTTAAATGTCTTAATTTACTGTATTTTCTTAAGCATAAAACTTAAAACTGAGATCGACCTGAGCCAGAAAGGAGGCAAAGCCCGTAAGTAGTTAAAAAAAAAAAAGTTAACCTCTTTCCCAGGAGTGCCCACTAGACACTCCTGTGCCTAGATATTCTTTACCATGCAGCTAAAACATGTATTTCAAAACTATATATGGAATTTGAAAGTGTTTACCTAAAACATTCTATAAATAAGACAATCATGTCTGAAGATTGTGATAATTTTTCTTCCTGATAAGATCTGTACTATCTGTCCCTTATTGAAGAAAAGAAGTTATCACAACATTTTTACATAGGAATCTCAGTTTTATTTCAGTTTAGCCTTTATTTCTATGAAACGTAAGTTAGCTAATACCAGGAAAGACAGGGATCAATAAATGCAAACCCCAGCAAAAAGGAAGTGGTGGGTAAAGAGGAGAGACAATGATGGGAAGGAGAAATAAAGTGCCAAAACGCCTCTCCTAGGATCAAAGGAACAGGATAAACAGCTGAAGCCTGGAATTAATGAAGAAATTGACTTTGGCCCAAAGAAGTAACCATTTTGGTGAATTTCTGGACAAGAAACTGAGGAGAGAATGCAACCAGTCCATGGTTAGTAGTTACAGACGGGAGATTTGTCCCTAAAATTTGGAAACAGAAAGCCAGAAGGAAAACCAGAATGCATCTGGTTTAATCAGAGAAGGAGAAAAATGACTAATGATTGTGGGGAGTCATCAAGGTGGGGACAAGAAACTAGATTGATGTGTTAGGCCAAATCTAGCTGTATTCTAAAATGAAGCCCTGTAACTTTAATTTTCCTACTATCTAGAAAAGAAAGTAGCATTTTCTCACTGCTATAGCATTTCAATGGCTAGTAGACATATGTGCTGATAATCCAGTCTAGGGGAGAGTTATCGATCAGCACAAAGAAAATAGGTCATGTCCAAAGCATGAGGGCTCTTTCTTCATCCTGAGGTTGACCTGAGAGACACCAGGTCGCTTTCGGTTATAACCGAAAGACAATCAACTCAAGCAAAACGGCTACATACTGGTTCTTGGGTTCCAAAGTAGGGTGGCCAACTGAACAGTGGGCAGGGCAGACGTGTGGCTGAGCCTCGGCCTCATGTGGAACAGGGGCTCAGATGCCGCCAGGATTCTGTTTCTTCTCTACTCATCCCCTTCATTTCATCTCCTAGCAGCTGCTCCAGGGGTTCACCTGCTGATTGATCTGGAGCCTCACAGACTGAAGTTTCCACCAAAGGAGATTAACCGTGTCTCTTCTTCACTGCCAGCTGGGAAAACCCGAGGGGAGAACGCTGATTTGACCCCCCTTGTGTCAGGCAGCTAAGGTTGATAAAGTGAGATGGCCTAAGAACAAGGCAGCTCCAGTTAGAACCACATATTTACAGTGTGTACATGATGGGGAAGCAAAAGAAAGAAAAGAACAGAAGAAAATGGCGGAATTTATTGTAGGATAATTACAAAAATAAAAAGCGTGCTGTTCCTAGTAAGAGGGGGTTTCTAGGCAGACTAAAAAATTTTCAATGTTTCTATCAGGCATCTCGTTAGATGCTAGAAAGAAAGACATTTTGATATTCCCTATACATACCAGGATAAAAATTGATCTTTTTGTGACTAGCACAAAGAGAAGACCTGTCTCTCTTAATTGTGAGAGAGGTCAGTTGGTCCAGAAATTGACATTCTTTAGTTGTCGGTGACAATAAATAGAGCACCAACTCAACAGTCCCTCACCTGGAGAGGTCTCTAGACTCTAAATCTGTGGGACCCAGTGATGCTTGTGGGTTTTGCTTGGGTAGCCCTAAGAGATTTCACTTTCTGCTATCAGCTGAGTAAAATGCTCTGGTGATTCTACTTCTCCTCAGTTTATTCTTCAGAGTCAGGGAAATTCACAATCAGTCTATGTCAATGGCAAAGAACACTTTTGTTAAAAAACCTGAGTGTCACTGATGACATCAACTCAAAAGTGCTATTTCTTGTATTGCCCATTATGAATCAGCCACCCACTGATGTATTTTTTAAAGTTGTCCATGTTTCAAACTGACATAAATTCTTAGAATAAAATGAGCACCCACATCTAAAGTATAATTTGTTTTTCTTGAGATACCTCTTTCCAGCAGGAGCAAGACAGGCAATAGGGACACAAACAGATCTTTGATCATTCTCTTATTTATAAAAATCAGCATTTGCATTTCAGTACTGCAGAGCATGACATAATTTCTCAATTCCTACTCTGACACAGTTTAAATGAATTACCAATTATAATATGAGTGACAAATTATTCTGGGAACAAATGAAGATCTTAGGCCAAAAGGTAACATTAAGCAATGTTTTACTTTAAATTTAATATCATGTCTCATATAGGGTCACTAAAAATGAAAAAGTCAAGTGTTAAATGTAAGTGCAAAAAATTGAGAGAGAATACCAATTTCCATTAATGCAACTTCAATTATCTAAAATCATCTGGGAAAGAGATCTACATATATTTATTTTCTAGATAACGAGATGAACCATTTGAGGGAAACTTTTCCAAATGTATAACCCTCTTCCTTGACTTTTTCTTATCAGCTTAGGGACTGGGTTGTATGCACTGGGGCTCTTTGGGATGGTTACATAGGTACAATTGCTGATGCCACGCTAAATAGCCCAGGCTGTAGTGTTTGCTAAATGGCTCTTCCTTTGATATCCATTGAAGAATACACTTTCTACTGTCTTGATTTGTTGCTTCTATCTGCTATTGCCTTGGGAAAATTGAAAAAAAATCTTGTTTAAATTATTAAAAGAAGTTTTTAAAAATCACTGAGGGAGGAGAGGTATTGTCTATTGAATTAAAATGCAGGGAATGTGTGTCGGTTATCAGCTTGATAGGTAAGTTCTGGAGGATCGAATTAACTAAAGGTCTCACCCTAAAGTAAGTGAGATGTCACTGGGTCACTGAATATAGATGAATGGCTTCTTTTTTCCTTCAAAGATGGAAGCATTCTCGAAGAAATATGCCTAAATGGGAGGCAGAAGACCTGTGTTTAATGACACACCTAGTCATACACCTGAGTTCCACAAAGCAACAGCATATTGTAGTAGAAGGTGTATCAGAATGAGAGTGGACAGATTTAGCGCAGAGACATCTATCTATTTTCAGCCCTGTCACCAACTAGTAACATGACTTTGGGCAGAAACTTACCTTCTTGTTGGTTCCCTTACTCCTAATATAAGGGAGCATAGCCAGGAAGTTCGAAGGTCTTTCTAGCCCCTAAAGCCAATGATTGAACCCTGTGAGGTACTTGAGACTAGGGGAATCTCTTCCAATAATATGTGACATATAGAGATAACTGTGATTCTATAAGAATGAAATGAAGGCTATAAGGAAACAGTCAAGAGGGAAACTATAACAGAACCTATGAGTCAACTCGTGAATAATCTGCTCCAGGGGACAAAATCTGAAAAGTACTATAATATTCTTCCCATAACTGATGCCACTGATGTAATCTAAAAAACTTAACACCCTTAAGTCAAAGTATTTAATTACTCACTCTTTTCAAATTATATGAAATTATATACATATATATATATATATTCCTGAGTTAACAAGAATGCCTTTAAAAAATTATGAAACTTCAATTAGATTATATCCTTTGGGTCTATAAATTGAAGTTGAATTGGCCTGTAGCTCCCTCTGTTGAGAAGCTTGTCATATGTTTATTTGGGTACTAACTCAGTTAACTCTATCTACTTTTGGGACCAAGACCAGACATCTATGATGGTGATGAAAATAGAAAAACTCTCTCTTTGGTAGACTGGACCCCAAGATCAGTGGAGACAAGAACAAATTAGGCCCAGGGATTTAAGAATATTGAAATCATGATCTATAAATTGTAAATGCCAAGTAGCTGTCAAGGAAGGATCTTTTTCATGAGAAAGGCACAATCTAATATCATAGTTAGGATCCATCTGCATTTCTCTTCCTCAGCTTGACCCAGATGCCATTAGATGGACGAAGAATCAACTGTCCTGCCAGACCAAGTTCTTCTCTTTTCTGGTTGGATTCTACCCAAAAGTGCCGCAGGATGCAGGAAAGAACGGTCTTTTCTTCCATTATGGCAAACTTCTGACCTTCAAATTAAAGTAAATACCATCACTTTAATTATGCATTTACCGCAAATGTGAGAAATAAGAGACCTTATTATAGGAAGTAAGCACTTTTATATGTTCACGGTAGGCTATAAGAGAATCAGAATCACTGGGACGCTTGTTAAAAATGAAGATTCTTGCATCCCCTCCCGGGTCCCACCCAGTGTATTGGAACAGCTGGGTGGGCCAGGGAATCTGTATTTTAGCCATATCCCAGATGAATCCTGGGCTCATTCAAGCTTGTGAGTCATTACTGTAGATTGCTTCTTATTGGGTCTTCAATTTAATTTACTATAAAGTCACCAAATAAGCTTCAGATTCAGCTATTTAAATCTGGCCTCATTTTACCAATGTCTGCATTTACGTAGTTGATAAAATGCTAGAGATACTAAAGCCAAAATTCTTTACAATGCATGGTGATGTGCATTCACTTTCCTTAAGTACTTCTGGCCATATGTGTTTTGTTTGTAAAAAATGCAATTCTTAAAAGCAACAAGCACAAAAATTAGGTTAAACGTAACTAATCATATAAATATGTTTTCTACCATAATAAATTATATTCTACTTTAGTCCAAAATCTACAACATTTTAAAACTCTACCATGAAATTGATGATGCTTTATGTTATGGGCTGAATTGTGTCTCCCCACCCTCCACTGCCAAATTCCTATGTTGAAGTGCTGACCCTCAGTCCCTCAGAATGTGACTGTATTTGGAGATAGGGCCTTTAAAGAGGTCATTAAGTCATTAGGGTGGGCCCTAATACAATCCAACTGGACAGAAGATTAGAACAGAAACATACAGAGAAAAGACTAAATGAAGATACAGGGAGGTGTCTATCTACAAGCCAGGAGAGAGGCCCCAGGAGAAATCAACTCTGCTGACACCTTGATCTTGGACTTCCAGCCAACAGAAAATAAACTTCTGTTGTTTAGGCTCCTCAGTCGGTGGTACTTTGTCATGGTAGCCCTGGCAAACTAATACACTTTCTGACAGTAATATTTTAAAACTAGAATGCACAGTAAAGTGGAGGGAAAAGGAAACCCTTTTTTTTTAAGGCTGCTGCATATGGTCAATATCACACCACATCTCAAAGAAATTATGGTGAGAAACCCACTATCATGTGGGCCTGAATGGTCAAACCAATTTGGATGGATACAAACCTATACAGTTCCTGGGCCCCGCAGAGAAGGGCACATAGGAGTATGGATGGCGTCCTTGCACATTCTCAGGAAAGAAGCGTTCTGGCTGGAATTCTTCAGGATTGGGGAAATATTTTGGATCTCTATGCAATGCATAGGGAATGATGACAGCTTCAGTGCCTTTTAGAACTCTGTAACCCGCTGTCAAGAAGTAGTCAATATGTCATGAGACTGGAACAAGACAGACATTAAAAAAATTCGTTCTCCCTACTATTTTAATTATAGAGTATTTACCCACTACACAATCTTCATTAAGAGTCCGGGCAAATAAAGGAACAGAAGGAAAAAGGCGAAGGGTCTCCTTAATAACACATTCCAGATATTTCAGTTTCTTCAGGTCTTCTATGGTAGCGGGACGATCAGATTTCCCTGATTAAAGTAAGAATACAGGATGGCGATGAACGAACTATCCGGGCCTTGGAGACATCAAGGAAGAAAACATGAATCAAAGCACTGAAGCTAAATACCCACAGCTAAAGTAGAAAATCTAATGCTACGATAATCAAAATAAAATGAGAATATGCTAAGTAAAAGAAACCAAACACAAAAGGTCATATATGGTATGATTCCATTTATAGTAAGTACATGGAACAGGCAAATCCACAGACACAAGAAGTAAATTAGGGCTGCCAGGGCTAGGGGAAGGAGGAAGGAAGAGTGTCTGCTTAATGGCCCGGGGTTTCCTTTCGGGGTGCTGAAAATGTTTTGGAATTGGGTAGAGGTGGTAGTTGCATCACACTGTGAATGTACTAAATGTCACTGAATTGTACGCCTGAAAGTGGTTAATTTTATGTATGTGAC
Source organism: Daubentonia madagascariensis (assembly GCA_023783475.1). Classification (NCBI taxonomy): domain Eukaryota; kingdom Metazoa; phylum Chordata; class Mammalia; order Primates; family Daubentoniidae; genus Daubentonia; species Daubentonia madagascariensis. Next base: position 3,234,566 of record JAKFHU010000760.1, read on the forward strand.
ATTTAACTCAACTTAAAAAAATAACGAAAGGGATTGATACGTGCAACCCAGCACTCAAAAATTAATTGCTCAAAAAGTTTAGAACGAATATTGCGAGTGGAAAAGTGAGGCACAATGAGCAGAAGCCATGAGAAGCCTCAGAACAAAGGTTCTAGCAATAATGATTGCGTCACTAATTACGTGGGATCAAAAAGCATTTGTGAAACCAGAAATGAACTAGAAATGGTGGAGGATACAAAAAATGTGAACCTACTCCAAAAGAACTTGTGAGCTTTTAGAAGATTGAATTTATCCACCTGAGGCAATCTGAGAGAAATTAAAATCGATAAGGAAAAAATAAAATGACTACAGAAACAAAGCCTAAAAGTTGAAATGGTCTCCATTCTACAAAATAAACTCTTACCTCTTGATGTGAAATTCCAGTCCTCGAACAATCCGAACTCAAAGCTGCTTTTCCAACCTCACCTCTCCGCGAATGAGAGATGATCCCTGCTGTCCCTCCCTGCCCACTGTTACCCTCCAGACCAGGGACCTTCCACTTCAGTGCCCTTGTCCATCGGTTCCTCTCTGTCTAGAATGGCTTCTCTCTCCAGCTTCTTGCCTTTATTTTTCCTTCCCCACTATTTTTCTCTATAAAACTGCATCAGATACCACATCATTGCTTGGCTAACCCAACTTCCTTCCTTTTCACCTTCCAGCGACAGGGCGCCACGTGACATGCAATTTAAAAAAGGATAATATTGATGATAGCCCCTTTGTGGTACGCTGATAGTGGTTCCCCAAAATATCAGGTCCCAATCCCTGGAACCTGTAAATGTGACTTATTTGGAAAAAAAGGGGTCTTTGCAGATTTTATTAAATTAAGGATCTTAAAGTAGGGAGATCATCCAGATGGGCCCTGAATGCCATCACAAGTGTCCTTGTAAGAGAAAGGCAGACACGTACGCAAACAGAATGCACTCAAACACAAGAGATTTCAGGGATGCGCCTACAAGCCAAGGAATGCTGGCAGCCACCAGAAGCTTATGAGGCAAGGAATGGATTTTTCCAGAAGGAGTGCAGCTCTGCCAACATGTTGATTTAGGCTCAGTGATACTGATTGTGGACTTCTGGTGTCCAGAACTGTGAGAGAATAAGTTTCTGTTGTTTTAAACCTCCCAATTTGTGGAATTTGTTGCAGCAGCTGCAGGAAACTAATATATCCTTCATTCCCTGCCCCGCCCACCCCCGACCCCCACCGCCCTGCTTCCTGCTTGCTTTGAAGATGAACATGCTGCTTGGAACAACCATCAAGAAAACAAAAGCAAAGATAGTAGAGATGATAGAAAAAAACAGCAAGACTGGGACCCTGAGACATCCCTACTGACTTCAGCCTAGGACTCTTTACCTCCGGGTTGCTTGTGCTACAATGGAAATTTATCTTCTACCATTATAACCCATCTTTTCCCTCCTTTGTGGTCAGAGGCAGTCCTATATGAAACAGCTTTCCTTCACCCCTCTAAACAGCTTCACCTACTCCTCCGTGATCCCAAATAGCATCTTCTTCACATCACTCAAGTGCACAGCCTATGACTCAACATTTTACGTGTATGTGTCTGCTCTGCTTATGAAGCAGGTAGATCCTTGCAGACGGTAACATCGTTCTGTGCATCCCCAGCATCTGGCCAAGTACAGGCCCATGCCAGGCGGTTGGCAAATGCCTGTAAGTGAATGGATGAGGCTTACAAAGGGGATGAGCACTGGAAAGGACCATATGGGAGCAAAGGATCCTACACAGGAGCCTTCCTGCTCATTACACTGTCTTTAGGACAGGTCCCACTGCACAGCCTTCCTGAGCAAGAATGACACTTGCTTCGGTGGACTTAGCACCCACAATATAACTAGAGAAGGGGCCAAACATACCAAACACTTCATCCAACTCATTGTCCACTTTTTTCTGGACTTCTGGATTAGAACCCAATAGGTATAAGGACCAGTTTATTGCAGCTGCAGTTGTATCATGGCCCTAGGAATGGAAAAAAAATGATAGCTTAAAAATCAGAGTTATATTGAGAAGATTAGGAATGACTATAATAACTCTACTTTAAACTGTCAGTTCAATGAGATTTGACAGCTGCAATGAGACTGCAGAACATAACAAATTAATTTTCTACAGCATCTTACTTCTGTGAGAAACCAGCAAAACAATCCCTGAAAAGCAGAAGTTCGTGCTTGAAGATGACGTATCAACGCCGCACAGTGTGGCGCACTTTGCAGGAAGTGGCTGGGCAGTGTTAATAAAGGGGAATTCCAAGGGAACTAGATGAGCTAGACCTTTTTGAAGGGGAAAAAGTCTGACTTTCAGGACCCAACCTACCAGATGTGTACTTCTCTGCCCGCCCCCATTTGTAAGGTGGGCTTTCCCTGTTGAAGGTGGACACCAGGGGGTTTGTGTGTGGTTCTGAGTAATATCCTCTGCATCAAGAAGTTGATAAATAGCCTCGTTTAATACTTGCTGAGTTTTAGGCAAAATACCAAGTGCTTTGCAGAAACCGACTCAATTAATCTTCACAAAAATTCATTACTGTTATTTATATTTTAGAGATTAAAAACAGGCCATACAGAAGTTAAATAACTTCCCCTGCACCAGACAGCTTAGTCGGAGGCAGAGGCAGGAACTGAACCCCCAGAGTGTCTGATAACAAAGATGACAAAGCAGAGCCCACGCTGTTTCCCTCTGCCATTTCCCTCCACATCCGTGAGTGGCCTGTGGTAGGGAGGCTCCACCCCTAATACCAGTGTTAACACCCTGGCCAGCCTCCTTCTCCACCCATGCAGGGTTTCAGGCATTAGCCTCTTATCGCCTATCCTCGTATCTCACCAGCACACCTCTGTGTGCAAAAACAGTGGGTTATTCAGGACAAAAGTATATCTAGAAAATCAATAATAATATAATCCCTCTTTGAGAAAGACTTTTAGGACAAAAAGAGAGAAGATAAACTATCTCCTCTATAGAAGATCTGACTTTTCCATTTTCCCCACATGGCACAAGTGTTCATTGTAATTTTGCATTCTCTGGGCAGAAATCTCTGAAGTACTTGTTTTATAAAACAGCTCCTGAATTGAATTGCTTGAGGCTTATTCTGAAATTTAAAAATATATATAGTCTATAAATCTCTGATATTGGTACCTCATTGCATTTTTTCACACTTGCAGTTACAAAAGCTACTCAAAACTCCTGATGGGTTCTGGCCCGTTTTGCTCGGTTGTCTACTGGGTCATATAAGGATGTACTCTTGCTAAGTAGTTTTAATAGCTTCTCTTGAATTTATGAGTGGAAGCCTGATCCAAATGTGTAAGAGAAGAAGTCTGCTGAACTTCCTGTTTCATTGTGTCTGCTATTAGCAGATGGCAGGACAAAGCAAATATAAACCACAGAGTTTATGGACACACACTGGGGTGAGAACCTTAATAGCTAATGGCTGGACCCCAGGGCTTGAAAGGTGTTAGTTAATAGTCTGCATCCACCTTATGGAGGAGGTTGCAACATTACAGTCATACATGGCATGCCTCCCATTCAATGCAAAGAGGAAAAGAATTAGAATTTCAAAGAATGTTAGAGCTAGAATGAAGAGATCATGAGTCTGATTGTTTTCCTGAGAGTAAGAAGTTACTGGTGGGAGAAGGATGTGTGTGTGTGCATGCATGTGCATGTGTGTACACATGTGTATAAGTGTGTGTATATGTCCATGTGTGCATGTGGGTGTGTGCCTGTGCATATGTGCATGTGTGTGTGTGTGTGTGTGTGTGTACATGGGCAGGGTGGTGATGTGATATCCACTTCAACATCAAATAATAATAACCAACATCTGCTGCATGCTTCTTATGTGACAGGCATGATTCTTGGTGCACTTTAAAAAAAACTAATCATAACTATTCCATGAGGCCTTTGCTATTAAAATAAGAATACTGAGGCCCAGAAAGGCTAGGTGAGGTGCCTGAGGTCACACTGCTAACACACGTTAGAGCTGGGATTCAGTCCCAGAGCCCACACTTAACACCTCTCAACTTTTCAGCTAATTTAGGGGTCTGGTTTTTTTGCTTAAGATTTTTTTTCAGTCACGTGCTCTGCTTAAAAAATGCACTTTAAAACCACTAATCCAGAAAACCATTGATCCAACCCATCTCTCTCTTTCACACAGAGGGAAACTGTGTCAGATCTGGACAGATCTGGAATGACCGGAACCATCTCACATGGCTGATCAGCATGGAGCCAGAGCTAGAACTCACGTCTACAGACCCTCCTCCGCATGGCTTTCTTCTGCAGTGCCTGGGAGCCTTCCTCTGCAAGCGAGAATGCAGGAGCACAGCTGACACAGTGTTTAGCATGCACTGGAAACTCAGATGCCTTTTTTGCTTCACTTGGAGGAGCTTACCACCTGGGGCTTTTAAAAGTCATTCTTTACCTTTATTTTGCAATTCATATACAGAGAGATTTCACTCTTCATAACATTTTGTATAATATTTAGGTTATCTTTTAAAAATTACTTCATATATATATTTTTTTAAATTTAAACACCAGAAATCCCTTTAGAACCATGAACTGGTTAAATTCTGTCTTGGAGGGCTCTTACTATCCTCTTTAGCTGGAGCAGCTCATAGCAGTGGTTAAGTGCTCATTTGCTAGAACTTCAAAAAGGAGGTGACAAGGAAATGGACTTGTAGGTGTGGGAGGTCAAAAGGAAGCATGAAGCAATACAGAGAACTCACAGCAATTTCTGGCTGCTCTTCTGCTTGGGAAAAGTCTGACAAATCTTAGGTTTTCTTGAGAAAAAAATGTGTCCACTGCTGTATCCACCACTAGTCAAAATCATCTTCTGAAGAAGGAACTGGTACTTAGTTAATCAGTTTCTTAAATTTTATGATTTCTAATTAAAGTACAATGAATCTTCCTTAGTGATATTAAACTACTTTAAAATTTGATTAAATTTTTAAAAATAAGGCTAAAGACCCTAAAAATCACTAGACTTTGTTTAATGCTATCTGAAAGCAACATAATACAGAATACCTCAAACATGAAGGTGTCAACTTCTTCCCGAATAGCTTCATGACTTAGCTTGTTTCCTTCCTCATTGGTCACACTTAAGAGCAAGTCAAGAAAAGCCCTGCGTTTATTTTTGGAGGGGGCAGAGCCCTTGTCATCACCTTTACCTTCTTCATCTGTCTTTATTTCATTGGCCCGTTCAGCAATGACCTGTATGATTTAAATGATAGTCACGTGCTTTGGTTTGGATTTTGATACAGACTAACACCATACTTTCCTAAGAAAATATGCTACTTCTTCAACGTATGTTTTCTAAACCTTTCCATTTCAACAACTTAGGCTCTTGTGAAAGTACAGGAAAGCCTCCTGTTAAAATTTAGGGTATTATTTGGTGAAACTTTTAAAAACAAATTTAATGTCAGACAAATTTATAATTTTTAAGTGCTACTTTTGCAGCCTTTCCAACATGGGAATAGAATCATAGTCTCCCAAATAGTACTTAGAGATTTGAATGAGCTAATGAGAAAAAGTTTAAATAATAGAGAGAATGCAGTCATCACAGAACAGACTAATTATAGATCACTCTTAATTACATATTGTACTGGAGAGAAGAAACAGCAAGCTGGTTAGTCCATTCACCCTGTATGGTTGCGAAATCCTTCTGCCTACAGCGCTCTTTCCTCAGATGCCTGCATGGCCGGGTCCCTCCCTCCTTTCAGATCTCTGCCCATTGTCACACTATGAGGGAGAGACCTTCCCTCAACACTGCTACCCTCGTCCCTAGCACTTGCTAGCTTCCTAGCCCACTTTATTTTTCTCCATTCACTACCACCTGACATTATATTATACTTATTATTATTTTATATGATACTCATTATTATTCTATTCTATTCTAATTATTGTTCAGTATCTTTCTCCTCCAACTCAAATGCTGCCATCCATGTGGTGGCAAATTTGTTTTTGTTCATTGATATCTTTCCAACCTCTAGAGCACTGCTTGGTATTTTAAGAATGCCCATTAGATATTTCTTGAGTAAATAAAAGAATTAAAGACCACAAACTTAATTTGGTTATACTTTCAATTTTCTTTTCCTATCAGGCAATTGATCAAACCTGCTACTAAGAGGCTTGGATGAATAGATTCTAAGCTCTTTGAGGGCAAAACACCATGTCTCTTCTTTTATTCTTGGTGGAACTCCTACTGCCTTGGCCTTAGTATGCAATTTTCAATATTTATTAAATGAATCATATTTTCCATCCAATCTGGAATTCACTAATTATGGGTATTGATATTAAGGCATAAAATTTAAGGAAAATGTAATTATAAAATATAACCGGCTTGCTATTCTCCTACAACCAGGGGATTACTCAATCTTCCACCATGGACAGCTCAAGCAAACATATGATTCATCTAACATCTACTGACTAAATAATCATTTGATCTGTTGGTGGTAGGGTGTACCTCCCCATAAGGAATTTATTCCAAAATTTACAGCAAAGAAAGACTATATTTAAATTGGCACTTTTAAAAGTACATTTAAATTATAATTTGATGTATATTTCAATTAAATCTTGCTTTCTCATAAACACATATTTAACACAAAGATTGACATCCTACATTCAAAACCTCACTATCTCCTGGTTATTTCTGAAATGGATATAAGACAGTAATATCTAGTTAATTTTAATCTTTTCTAAGTTAATATACTGCCATAAATGCCCTTTGCTTTTGAAAACTACTGCCTAATGCAAACATTTTCCAGAAGACTCTTATACAAAGATCCTTTGTCTTTATTCTTTTAACACAGCACCCTATTTGCCAATAACTGTTCATAGCTCACATCACATTTTGTAATTATTTGTTTACAGATAACCTCCCCTACTAGAATAACCTCCTTTCAGGTAGGGAACACACATACATGTCTTATTATATTCCCAACGTTTGGTACAGTGTTTGGCACTTAGCAAGTGCTTAATTCATGTTTATTAAATGCATAATTTAAATATAATCATGCTGACCACTTTCTCTCCAGTATTATTCCATTCAACTTTCATTTGCTGAGACCTAGGCTCCATGGCCCTATATTGGGTATGGACTTACCAAAAGTTCTGGAAATGACCAGTGGTGATAGTTGCACAACATTGCGAATGTACTTACTGCCACCAAACTGTATACTTAGAATGGTTATGATGGAAAATATTATGTTATGTATATGTTACCACAATAAAAAAAATCAAAGACTTACATTGTTGGTAAAAGTATGTAGGATCTTAAGGCCCTTTTTGTGTTCCCTTCCTTCCTTAAACATAAGGTAACAAGACTCAAGCCAAAGCCAGGGCATCTTCATTCTTCGGAATATCAAATCACTCATCCTGTAAATAGGATAAAAATACATCAACTGTTAAATCAGAAATGTGTATTATTTCTTGAGCACCTATTTGGTACCCGGCCTTGATGAAGGTAATTGTGGAAATGATGATGATTAAGAAGCTACAAAGAGCTCCATGCTTTATGCTCAACAATGCAGGCACAGGCTCTTACACAATCAGGGAAGCTTAAAAAAATAATGGGTTCTTTAGAGGAATGAAGAATTCATTATAAAACATCCTTACTAGCCATCTGGTCTCTGCCTCTGTCTCTCTGGGAGAGATTCCAACTCCCTAAGCCTGCCTGGGGCTTTTGTACCAAAGATTGATATGAAATCTGTCTCTTTTTAAGGTCCACCCATTTGTTTGATCACTGCTCTGGAGTGACAGAAAACAACTGGCTGTCTTCTTCTACAAGAAAGCGCTCACTAAATACCATCCGTCACGTGGCTGTCCTGAGCACTTCCCTCTCATTCCCAGCGGCAGAGCAGAAAGACCTGGACAGGATCTCCTCCTTCAAGACCAGTTCAGGTGCCAGTACTTCAGAAAGGCCTTTCCTGGCCGCTCATTCTGTAAAACATATCTGCTTTCCTCTCTAATATCAACTTGATCTTTCCTTTCTAAGCAATTGTTATGATTCATAACTTTATGCTTCTTTGTCCAATGCCTGTCTCCCATGCTATTCTGTTCTGTGTACTACTATAAAACAGTCAGTACCTTGTGCAATGATTGGAAGATTATAGATGCTCAATAAATATTAGTTAAAATGAAGTGAACTGAGCAGCAGACTTAAAGATGGGATACATTAGATCAAATCCCGGCTCTGCCTCTTACTGACTGAATAACTGCAAGCAATTTTAAAGTAAATTGATTCAGTTACAAAAACAATGCCTACTCAGTGCAGAAAATATGGAAAAGGAGAATAAATAACAACAGAAACAAAACACAACAAGAAAGAGAAGCACATACACAAAATGATAACCACTGCTAACATTTTGGTATAGTAGCTTCTAGGTTTTTTCCCTATGAATAATTTTTTAATACTGTAATGGTTATCATACTACAAAAAATGTATATCTTTTATGTGTATAAGCATCACTTAGCATCACAATGTACATCATAATGTAGTATCAACATATTAGAAAATAACCATTTAAATTACCGCATAATCTGGATGTGCTGTAATTTACATAACCATTCCTCTGTCGCTTAAATACACAAACCATGAGGTTAGCTTTTAGCAAAACATTTCATTTTGAAACAATAAAAAAGATACAATAGACAGAAATTATTAGCAATGATTTTTAAAGCCCAAATCAACAATAATTTTAAAAATAATCGAAAGGACTCCATTTACCTACAAACTGCACGGACATACTCGGAATCATCATTACTTTGAGCACCAATGTTCTTTCCCATAGCTGTTTCTATAAAATACGGTGAGAAGCAACCATTCAATTCATGCACATAGCTTGTGTTTATTTTGAGGTGGCAGACACTAAAGATGTAAATCCTGTTCTGTTCTTATATATTTTAGAATAGTTCTTTCTCCCTTACTCTCTTCTCTTGTCTCTTCTGCTTCTCCGACCCCCTGTTCCTGCTCTTCCTTCCTCGTGCCCTTCCTGGGAAGTTGGCTCTGTAACCGCTCTGCTCAGACCCCTGGGAGCGGCCACGGCTTCTCAGGAGGCTAATGTAGCCGTAGAACCACCTGCGAGAATCCACTGTCCTTTCTCATACCCTCGCCTGTCTTCCTAACGGAATGTGATTTTCCATTTGGGCCATTTTATCTTCATACCATAAATTTAGAAACAAATCAATGAGACTTACCACAGATTATATCTAAGGCACAAAAAGTGATGTAAAAAAAGCAGTTAAATGCTTCTTGGTTAACGTGTTTTTCAAGCTTATTAACCAATATATTTGCTTGTTCATTCATGATATCTAAGAAATCTTCCAGAATAGTAAAATGGAAAGTGGGTGTTAACATTTTTCTTCTGGAGCGCCATTTGTTTCCAGTACTAGAAATACAATACATGGTTACAGAAAAAAAAAAAAGACAAGTAACACCCAAAACAAATAAAGCATACATCTAGCCAAGTCAACAAAATTCTCTTGAAACAGCTTAACAGCTTAATCTACGGATTTTCAAATGCTTTGGACAGAATTACAAAGAGAGAGAGAGATATATATTCATATATATAAAAATTCATGTATAGTTACAAAATACAAATATTTTGGGCATTATTCTGTAATACTAATATTTAATATTTAAAATAGCATTCATAAAATTGAAAATTTAAGAATTTTTCTCAATTTTTAAATTCTGCATCTGTAAAAATAAGAATTTTTTTCTCTTCCTTATCGACACCTTACTCCACATGACCCACACACTCTATGATTCCACCTTGCCCTCCACTGTGCCTGATTTCTCCAAAGTCCCTACAAGGCTCCTGCCTTCCTCTTGCTGGGTCCTCTCTCAGGGGATGGAGTCCTATTTCCAGATGCCAGCTCAAGGACTGAGGTCACTGTGCTTTTTGATTAGATTTTCAAGATTTTCTTACTCCACACATTCCTTTGCTTCATCCCTCTTACATCAGGGCCTCCTGATTATTCTTGGGACACTGGACATAGTCACTATCGAATAGCATGGTTGGAGACTATCACACACCTGGACTCTTGTCTGACAAAGGCCCACGGTTAGCTGGACCTGCTTCTCCAGCCTTTGTCCTCCTTCCTGAGACCTCAGTCTCGCTACATAAAAAAGAAAAACTACCTTGTGTCAATTCTTGAAATAACAAGAAATAGGAGGAACTGTTTATATAATACGGCTTTACAAATTTACACAGACATACCTTGTAAGAAGTCCTAGGCCAAGCCATGGTTCTAGGAACTTGTACACAGAGGATTTGTCAATTTGCTTTGAACTAGTTAAAATTACCTTAGGAAGAGGAAAAAAAAATATTTGAGAGATATATAGACATCAAAACGACTTCAGTTACAGGAACTCCTGGCTAGAACACAACTGCCTTTTCAGGCAACATTTCATAACCTTTATTTTCTCTGTGGTTCGTTTTCATTCCTGTGCCTCCAAGAAATTCACTTAGAGTTTTGAACGTAAAACTGTCATTCAGCTTTGGGGACTAAATAGAGTTGAGGGAAAGAAAAATGTCCAAGATGATTCTCTGGTTCCCGCCATGAACTAGGAACCAGGTGGAATCATTCAACGAGGGTCGGGGGAGGCAAGGAGGGGGCAAGTGAACCCGGAGGATGAACACATCTGGGAAGGCAGGAATCATGAGTGCATTTTCAGGTATGTTGGCTTTGAAGTATTCAAGTTGCTGTGGTCTGAAACAGGTGCGAAGCCCAGGATAAGGCTTCAGCTAGAGAGATACCTATGTGAGTGTCCCCAGCATACAGGTGACATTGGATGCCGTGCGTGTGATGGGATCACCCAGCATTAGAGTGAAGTAGGAGAGGATGAGTGTCCAGGATTGAGCACAGAGTCTCACCAAGCTTCTTGCTCGAGTCCTCTGCTCTGGACAGATCTCTACCTGCATACACCAAACCCACTTGTACTAGGTGAGCTGTGGCTGAAATCCTATGTGTGGTCCCTCACTGTCTTCCCTGAACCAGAATTCTGGAGGGTGGTACAAGAGAAACTCCAACATTTTTGCCACAACCACAAGAAAGACATGTCCCAGCATTCCCACCTAGGAAATTCTGTTTTTAATTTTGTTTCATGAAGAGGAGCTCTATTTATCCCATTTTTACCTTCTGACCCAAATCCTTTGCTCATCATACCACAAGATAATTTCCCCATTGTCACAGCTATACATAAAAGATCTACAAATTTTTTGAGGACTAATTTCAACAGCATGGATTAACAATGTCTACCCTATAAATATCAGATTAGCATTCTCTTTTAAATTTGGAATAATAAATTTATCATCAATATGAGACCCTGAGAACCTTGAAGGAAACATCCATTTTATTAGTTATGTATTTCTAGAGTCTTGAAACAATGTCTGGTGGATAACAAGTGCTCACCTCGTGAAATAATCTATTTATGGTTATAAAAAACTATATATCCTTGTGTAGACTTTCCAAAAAAAGGAGAACAAATATATTGGGACCTGAAAGCAAATCTGCACTTATATCTGGAGGGTGTTAGGCTCCCTGGATTCAGACTACATCTGGAAAGCATTACATGGCATCTATATAGCCTAAAGTATTTAATGGAGTGCTGTTTGCACTGAATTAAGTGAAATACAAGGACACATTTATTATATTTATTCTGAGGAGGTTCTCACACTATCAAATATTACTCATATTTACACATACACACCTCCACATTTTCTGCATTATAAAGGGCCACCATCGGCACCGGACCAACCCAGAGCTTCAGCAGCGGCACGTGGCGGAATTCTTCTGTGTACTGAATTAGCTGCTGAAAAAATGCTGGGAGAAAAATATTAAAATTCGATCAAAACAAGAATTTTGTGGACGTATTGTACAGATGTTCATTTCCTCATTTTGATAAAGATACTAATTATGTAATGTGCTACCATTACAGGAAGCTGGGTAGAGGGCATACATAGTATGGAACTCTCCATACTATTACTGCAACTTTTCTGTAGGTCTAAAATTATTTCAAAATAGCATTTGCCACAGCAAATAGATATAACATAACGAATGTCAGCTATAATAGAATAATTATGATTAGGTTTTGATGTACCAAAATGTGCACTCTTTTTCTAATCATTTCCCGATATCGCAGAGCTAGTAAGTGTCATCTTAACCATCACACCATCCTGCTTCAGAATGTCTCTCAGATAAAATAGCTGTCAAAATTGCTGTGAAAAGGGCTGGGTCAAATCACCAGTATTAAAAAATCCTGCTTCATACTAATACTATATATTGCCTGCCTTGGTGTGGTCTGACAGAGAGGACAGGGAGGTCTGAATCTGTGGTGTGAAGGTATCAGGTCCAAGAGCTGGGAGCAGCTGGGGAAGGCACTGTTGTGTGTCTCAGGAAAACACGAGATTGGGGTTTAGAGGCCAATTGGAAGCCAACTGCAATACTAAGGCAAGATCACTGAGGCTAGAATTTGGACATTAGCTGCAGAATGTAAAGCACAGTCCTTCGTATAAAAGAAAAGATTATTGAGGATAGGGACATATAGTATTCTGGTATCTTCAACTTTGCTGAGCTCACTGCTAAGCACAAAGCAGGGCCTCAATAAATGCCTGATTGACAATTAAAGAACTTATTCTAAACAAGTGATGTAGACACTTTGCATGCATTAAATTTAATCCTTTAAATGACTGTGTAATATAGTTACTTTTACAAGGAAAGGGGGGGAAAACCTCTAGTTTAGAGAGTTTTAAACAACTTGTCAAACAACTTGGTTACAAAGCTGGAAATTGAGCAACGGTTTTCCTGATGCCAAAATCCAGTACTTGTTGATGGAATAAAAAGTCCCTTTGTAAAAGACAAAATATTGTCATTCTCTTCACTCAGAAAGTAACTCCAAGGAGAATTACTTTAAAAAGTCCAATCAGCTCATAGTTTGTTTTGAAACAGGTCTTATTCACCAGAGATTTTAATTCTTGGAATCCCCAAAAGAATATGATGAGACTTCTTAAGTATATCACATTCCAAGGGTAAGGGGGAGTGAAATCTACATTTCTACACAATTATTTTTAATACCATAAAGCTTTAGATTAGAAGAGGTGGCTAGCTCTGCTTTTAGTATTAACCAATATGATTTTTACCAATGTGGTTTTCGTATCTAACTGTTGGATTACTTGTAACATCAGTCATGTAGATATTTAGTTGGTAAAAAGTTTACTTGGATTTTTTTTTTTTGCCAGATTAGTTTCAATATTTTTGTAAACACTCCCCATGAGGCTGCATCTTATTCCTGTGAAGTTGAAGTGACCGTGCTATTTTTATTTGGGGAAACAGAGATAAAAATGAAACAATCCTTCAAGCTTTGGAGTTAGTGCTCAGCCTGTAAAACGATTATTAACAATCTCAGGAGGAACCGGGTTCTGGTCTGGACTTTTTTTTTTTTTTTTTTTTCTGAGACAGAGTCTCCCTCTGTTGTCCGGGTAGATTGTACAGGGGTCATCATGGCTCACTGCGACCTCAGACTCCTAGGCTCAAGTGATGCTCCTGCCTCAGCCTCCCAAATAGCTGGGGACTACAGACACACACCAGTGTGCCGGGCTAATTTTTCTATTTTTAGTAGAGACGGGGTCTCACTCTTGCTCAGGCTGGTCTCAAAGTCCTGGGCTCAAGCGATCCTCCCGCCTCGGCCTCCCAAAGGGCTGGGATTACAGGCGTGAGCCACCGCGCCCTCGGCCAGGGCCCATTTTAAAATACGTCATATTGGGCAAATTTTTGCAGTTCTGGATATCTCAACTTATTTCACACCCATGAAAATAAAGTGCTAAGATCTAATTTGCCCTCCCTGAGCATTGCAAACACCAGGTACTTTTGAGAGCTTTCAAATGTAAAGTGATTTATTTTTCTCATCAACAAAATATAAGTCTATCTCTTTTTAAAAGATTATTTCAATTAAAAAATGCACTCTTTAATAAATAAGGCTTTGGAAACTTGCCATATAAGTTTACCTGAAGGCCTTGCCGTCATAACTGATTGACGGTTATGCAACCCCCTTAAAAAGGTTAAATATGAAGGTCAAGAAGGAACGACAGTGGTGGTCCATTCTTGTGATGTTGGGGCCGGGAGCTGCAGCTGACTCTCTAATCTCTTATTTTCCAGAGCGAGAGAGAGAGGAGGGCAGCACTAAGTTTTAAAGATATTTGCCAGTTTTCAAGTAATTGCTGTGTTCCAAGGGAGTTTATGTTCTTCAGGCTTCACAAGCCAAGCCAGGAGAAAAGACAGACGGGGTTTGGAGAGCTGAGCAGCTAAGAGGTGGGAAAAGAAGAGACAAAGCAGAGGGCAGGAGTTTGGAAATACCGCATCTGTGCCATACACAAAGAAAATGTCCATTATGGGATGGGGGCTGCTAGTAATATTAGCAGGTGTCAAAGGGGAAAAGTGGGTACAACTGGGAATCCATTCTCTAGCGGGTGACAGATTCTTCTCTCCCCTAGCAGCCAGCGCCTAGGGGTAGGGGGGTTCCAGACAAATGCGCGGGGTTCGGACCACGGGTGCGGCCCCAGGAGGGGCGCCTGCGAGGGGGCACAGTCCCTACCTTCCCCGTCCTGCTTCATCATCAGCGCGTGTCCCACCAAGGGGTAGGCGCGGGAGACCGTGGGGATGGGCCTCATCTGCTGCCATTTCCGCGCGTAGCTCGCCACCATCTGCAGGAGGCTCAGGACGAGGGTGGCGCAGGCCAGGGAGACGGCGCTCGCCGCGGCCCAGAGCAGCAGCTTCTGCTCGACGAGCCCCAGCCAGAGCCCCACCATGTCCGCGGCGGCCCGCTGCGCTCGGGGCCGGCGGGGTGCGGGCCGGCTTTAGCGCGCGCGCCCGTGGCGGGCGTGGGGAGAGGCGGCGCCGGCCGCGCCCTGCTTCCTCCGCCCGCGCCCTCGTGTCCCGCAGCTGGGGAGGCCGGGCGGGGCGCGCCTCCGCCGCCCGCAAACCGAAAGCGAAACCCCGAAGAGGGCGCCTGGGCCCTGTAGGGGTTCTGAGTGCGCTGAGGGCGCCCAGGGTGGGATGGGGAGAAGGGACGTTACATTTCGGGCACCTTCGGGATGGAGAGGACATGGGAGCTGGTCACTTCGGCATCCTCGGGTGCCCTGGGACCACCCATGTTTGGGCGGGAGCAGGAATCGGCCAGCACGCGCAGTCTGGCTCCGGCGTCAGGGTCATTCAGAGCAGCTAGCGACTTTGATCTAGGGTGGCCTCAGAGACGCAACCTTTAGGGGAACCACCTGTCCGTTTGTGCCAGCTGACCGAGACACTGAAGAGCTAAGTGAGGTTGTTATGATCCAGATATTTTTCCAAAATATCTTCCAGACCAAGGAAAGCCAGAGACTCAGAGAACAAGAAGGGGCGGGTAGGAGAGGACAGGGGAGGCTTTCGGGAAGGACGGGGCTGGGGGCTGCTGGAGAGGAGGGTTTGCTGAGCAGGCTGCAGTTACGGAGCCTGCGGGAGGAAAGGGCAGGACGATGAGTGAGAAGTGCGCCCGAGTTCTTCCAGGGCGGTGCTCCCTGACGACCAGTTTCTCCTCCCCAGGCAGAGGTGCCCCAATCCTGCCTCTGATTCCTTTTTCTACACTTGATACTTCCTACAAAGGCTAGGAGGGTTCCTCTCCTAACCACTAAGTGCCAAGGAAGATGAAATACTAAGAATGCCCTGGATCCCTATTTAGCTTAATTAGATTAGTTGCCCGCAGCCACTACAGGGAAAAACACGCCTGAGGCTTTTATCCAGTTGAATTTTTTTTAAGTCATGTATGCGTGCTGACATGGAAAGAGGCTTCTGAAATATTAAGTGGGGGAAAAAAAGTTGCAGAATAGAGCATATAATGTGATGCCATCTTTGGGAGAAAAGGTTTCTTCCTCTACAGCTGCACTAATGTCTGGAAAGAAAAATACTGATCAACTCTATGGAGTGGCAATGGGGAAGGGGAACTTACACTTTATTTTACTCTCTTCCATATTGTTTAATCACTTTAAAACTATTTTTTAAATAAATATATTTATTTAATATTTCTAAGTATGTCTCATGGGCTTTTTAGTTTCCTCCTCTCTAAAAGGTTGAGGCTGAACTATGAGGTCAATTACAGCTATAAAAGATTTGTCTCTATCAGACTCTGCTAATCTCTGTGGACAAAACAAGGACTACAACCTATAACCTCTCCCCTCAAGAACTGAAGGAGGAGGAGGGCTGTAGGCAGCAGCAAGTAGCAGCTGGGGCAAAGAAATAGTCCAGAGAAGGGAAGGGTACAATAAAATAAAATCCTCGTCCCTTTTACACGACTAAAAGATTAGTCATCTTTTGCCCTCCTTGTTACTAGATAGAACCCTTCTCAAACTGCCTTGGCATATGGAAATTTCAGACTAAACCAGTCAGACGCCTGGGAGTACAAGAAATGCATGACAATACCCTTCTCACAGGATAGCTTCAGGACAACAAAGTACACAGTGTTGCACCTTAGAATGTTCTCGGTGAAAGGTAATGGTGCTCTTTGTAGCAAATGACTGCGTTGCCAAGGCGATGGGATTCTACCCACAACATTTGTAACCCCTGCAGATTTTCAGTTGCGTGGAGCTATTCTCACTGAGCAGGGAGGCATCTCCTTTCCCTCCCCAAGACGCCTTCTATATTAAAGGATACCCTTCCCACTTGGAAGATCTTTCTTTGGTCAAGATCGTTGTTTGATACTGTCCCACACTTGAAATCAGTGCTTTTGAAAGTTAAATTCATAGGCAAGAATATGTTATAACACTTTTATTTCCTAAATTTTCTGTCATTTGAAATGATTCCCAACATAAAAAAGATATTTAATTTAGATTATAAAAATAAATTCCTGGCTGGGTATAGAACTACATTATCTGCATACACATCAAATCATAAAGGGTAGCAGGAATCTTTGTCATCGAGTTTTGCATCACAGATACCAACATTAATGAAGTGCACAGTTAAATGTGCAGTTTTATGGACAAACATCATCACTTCCATGTAACCACCACCCAGATTATACAATAGAACATGGAATCATATAGTATATGCTCTCTTCTATCTGGCGTCTTAAACTCAACATAATATCAGTGAGATGAATCTATATTGCTGGGTGTAGTATTTTCCCTTATTTTTCACAGCTATATATTACTTTATTGTTTGAACATATCAACATTTATTATTCACTTTACTGCCAATGGATGTTTCCGTTGCTTCCATTTTTCTCACGTTATGAATAATTTTGTATGATCACTCTTACAGATTTCTTTTAATACACATATGTACATATTTCCACTGAATATATGCCTAGGAGTGGAACTGCTAGGTCATATGGTATACATATGTTTAGCCTTAGTAATTACTGCCAGCTTTCCAAAGTTGTACCAATTTACATACTCATCAGCAATCTGTGATGGTTCCAATTGTTCCAGATACTTGCCAACTTTTGGTATTGTCTTTTTTTTTTTTTTGTAAAGCCATTCAGTTAGGTTTTGTAGTAGTATCACATTGAGACTTTAAAATGCATTTTCCTAATGATTTATGATGCTAAATATCTTTTCATAAGCTTACTGGCAATTTTGAAAAGTGTCTATTAAATCATTTTCCCAGGTTTAGCATTGGAATTGTGTGGTTTTTTTAGTGATTTTTAGGACTTCTATATATATGTATGTAATTAATAACAATTATTATATAGTAAATTATATATAGAATATGTGTCCTTTGCCAGATGTATAATATGAATTTCTTCTTCTTTGTGGCTTGCCTTATCACTCTCTTAATGTTGTCATAATCCATTCTGCTGTAACAGAATACCACAGACTGAGTAATTTATAAACAATAGAAGTTTATTTGGCTTACAGTCCTAGAGGCTGGGAAGTCCAAAATTGAGGGGCTGCATCTGGTGAGGGCCTTCAGCTGCATCATCCCATGGTGGAAGGTGGAAGGTGGAAGGTGGAAGGGCACAAGAGCAAGCGTGAGAGAGCAAGAGGAAGGGGCCGGATTCGTCCTTTGACCAGGAACCCACACCCATGATAATGACATTAATGCATTTCTGAGGGCAGAGAAATTATGACTTAATCACCTCTTCAGGGTCCCAACTGGACACTGTTTCATTGGCGATTAAGTTTCCAACACATGAACTTTGGGAGACATATTCAAACCATAGAAGATATCTTTGAATAAATAAAATGCTTTTAAATGAAGTCAAATTTATTGATCCTTGTTGTTACAGTTGATGTTTGCTCTGTCTTGTTCAGAAAATCTTTGCCTACCACAAGGTAAAAAAGATAATCTCTTATGTTAATTTCTAGGAGTTTTATAGTTTTACCTTTCATATTTAGATCCAAGAATCATCTGTAATGTATTTGTGTGTGTGTGGTAGTGAGGCAGAGTTCAATGTCCATTTTTATAAAAATATGAATATCCAATTGATTCAATAGTTATTTAATGAAAAGACCATCCTTTAATCAATGCATTGCAATGCCACCTTGTCACAAATCAGGTGACTGGGCACACACATACGGTCTATTCTGTTCTATTGCTCTGTTTGTCCTTCCTTGTGCCAATAGCAGACTATTTTAATTAATGTAATTGTGTAAGTCTTGATATTTCTTGGTGTAAGTTATCTAACTTGTTTTTCAAATTTGTCAAAACTATGTTGCTAATTTGGGCCTTTTGTATTTCCACATAAATTTTAGGATAAAACTAATACACATACACAAACACATACACACAAAGTCCCTGATGGGATTTTGATTATGATTGAATTAAATATAAAAATCATTACACATTGTATGCTTGTATCAAAATATCACATGTATCCCATAAATATGTACAACTATTATGTATCCATAAAAACTAAAAATTAAAAAAAATTTGGAGAGCACTGACATCTTTATAATACCTGTACTAAGTCTTTCGATCCATGAACATCACACAACGTATCACTTCATTTATTTGGATCTTCTTTAATTTCTCCAAGAAATGTTTAGTAGCTTTCTTTGAGGAGGTCTTGCCCATTGTAATGGCTAATTTTATATGTCAACTTGGTTATGGGGCCCAGTTGTTTGGTCAAATATCAGTCTAGATGCTGTTGTCAAGGTATTTTTTAGATGCAATTAACATTTAAATCCGTAGACTTAGAGTAAAGTGGATTGCCCTCCATAATGTGGGTGGGCTTTGTCCAACCAGTTGAAGGCCTCAAGAATAAAGCCTGAGGTTTCCTGAGGAAGAAATCACTTGGCTTCAAGACTGTAACACAGAAACCCTACCAGAGTTTCCAGCCTATCTGTCCTGTCTTGTGGATTTCAGACGCAATGCTGTAACATCAATTCTTACCTGAATTTCCAGCTTGCTCTACAGATTTCAGACTTGCTAGCCCCTTTCTCCTTAAAAGAAATCTCTTTTTCTATTTACCCCTCCTTTTCCATATGTGTGTGTGTGTGTGTGTGTGTGTCCTATTAATTCTGTTTCTCTGGAGAACTCTCATATAACCATTTTATTAAATTTATTCCTAGGTATTTGATTTTTTGAGGTTATTATAAATTGTATTTTTATAATATTTTATTATCTAATTGTTAGTATACAGAGATGCAATTGACTTTTTATATTGACCTTGTTTTCAATGATGTTGCTAAAATCACATATTAATTTTCAAGTGTATTTGTAGATTATTTTGGAATTTCTATATACACCATCATGTTTTCTGTGAAAAATGAAATTTTTTCTTTTTCTCAATTCTTAAGACCCTGTAATAATTTAATCTTGTCCTGTTGGGCTGGCAAGGATATCCTGTACAATGATGAATAGCACTGGTGGTAGCTGACACTTTTTGTATTGTTGCTGATCTTAGGAGGTACAATTCAAATTAAAATTTGAACCAGAATCAAAATAAAATAACCATTAAGTGTGAAGTTTGCTATAGGTTTTTCCCCCTAATTACTCATTATCAGATGACAGTTGTTCTCTTATCTTCCCAGTTTACTAGGAATTTTTATTATGAATGGATATTTTTTCAAAGATTTTTTTCTCCATCTACTGAGAAAATCATAAGGTCATTTCCTTTACATCATTTGTTGCACTGGTTAATTTCCACGTGGTAGACCAAACTTGCATTTCTGAAATAAATGTAATTTGGAAGGTATGTGTTATCCATTTCATACATTACTGATTCAATTTGCTACTGTCTTGCTTGAAAGTTTATGGTCTATGTTCAGGGATGACATCAATCCGTAATTTACTTTTTTTTTCTTGATTCCTAGTTACTTTATTGTAATTCCCCCCTCCTTCTTTTTGGTAATGTCTTTATTAGGTTTTGTATCAAGGTTATGGTAGCCTTACAAAATGACTATTATCTTGAAGAACTCTTTTACATTACTGTTATTGGTATGATTTTTTCCTTAAATACTGGGAAGTATTAACCAATGAAGTCATCAGGACTTGGAGTTCTCTTTGTGGGAATGCTTTTAATAATAGATTTAAGTCTTATAATAGACATAACCCTTTCCAATTTTTCTATTTCTTCTTTGGTAATAAGTGATATTTTTCAAAAAGTTTTAACATTTCATCTAAATTATCAAATCAGGTAATTCATAGTATACTGATTATCCTTTTCAATGTCTGGAGAGTCACCAGTGATGTGCCCATTTTCGTTCCTGATACTGTTATTTTGGGCCATCTCTCCTTTCTTCTCGATCTTTTTTCTTGCTGTCAACTCTATAAATCTTTTCAAAAAAGCAACTTTTGGCTTTGTTGACTTTTTTCCCTCTGGTGTGCACTGATTTTCAATTTTACTGATTTTTGTTCTTATCTTAATAATTTCAGCTCTTCTGCTTCTTTGAGTCTTGTAATTCTTCTTTTCCCCATTCTCCCTTCCCCTTGGTTACCTGTATCCTACTTTTTTTCTCCTTGAATTTGCCTATTCTAGCTACCTCATGTAAATGGAATCATAGAGATTTGTCCTTTTGGGTCTGGCTTACTTTACTTTGCATAATGTTTTCAAGGTTCATCTCTGTTGTAGCATGTGTCAGAATTTCATTTCTTTTTAAGGCTGAATAATATTCCATTGTATTTATATATCACATGTGTTTATCAGTTCATCTGTTGGTGGACTTTTGAGTTGTTTCCACCTTTGGCTATTGTCAGTAATGTTGCTATGAACGTTGGTGTACAGTCCCACAAGTTTTCATGTGCTGTATTTTCATCACAATCATACTTAAAATATTTTATAACTTCTATTGTGATTTTTTCTTTAGCTTATAGATCGCTTAGAACTGTATTGCTTAGTTTTCATACATTTGTGGATTTTCTGTTTATCTTTCTGTTGCTTATTTCTAGTTTAATTCCACCTGGTCAGAGAACATACTGAGTGGTTTCAGCCCTTGGAAATGTGGTAAGACTTGGTTCATGGTTCAACGTATGGTCTATTTTTATAAATATTCCACATGCACTTGAAAAGATTATGTTTGTTGCAGTTTTTAGATGCAGCATTTTACATGTGTCAGTTATGTCTAGTGTGATATTTGTATTGTTTATAGTGTGTCTGCTTGTTCTATCATTAACTATGAAAAATCTATTAAAATCTTCCTTTATGATTGTGGATTTCTATATTTCTACTTTACTTGTCAGTTTTACTTTATATATTTGAGTCTATGCTATTGGGTACATATAAATTTAACATTGTCGTATATTTAGGTATTAATTAGCATTTTAGTTATTATGAAATATGCTGCTTTATCTCTGGATATACTTCCACTCATAAGCCTCCATTGTCCGCAATTAGTAAAACCACACCAATTTTCTTTTATTTAGGATTTGAATGGATACCTTTTTTCCTATCCTTTTTTATTCAACCTTTCTCTGTACTTATATTAAAGAGTGTCTCTTGTATCAGCCATAGTTTTATTGAGTTTCTTTAAAAAAATTTAGCCTGATTATCTTAGTTCTTCAGTCAGATTATTTGCTCCATTTTTATTTAAAATATTTTGTCCTTTATTCTGTTTATTCCATCTATCTTTGTACCTTTTTTTCTAATTCTTGCTTTCTTTTAGATCAAATACATTATTTTACTGTTTCATTTGTGCCATCTATTACTTATTAACTAAACATCTTTATTATTCTTCTAATGATTAACCTGGGGATTATATCACACACTCTTCTTTATAAAACTCTGCCTTAAAATAGCACTTCTGGATAATGCAATGAATTTAGAACACTTTAACAACAATTAAGCCCTTCCTGACTTTATGCTATGATCATGACATTTTAATCCAAAATATATGTTAAACTCCAAAATACACTATCTCATTTTATACAGTAAGTATTATTTTCTATTTTCCCACATATTTATCCATTCTGATGTTTATTATTTCTCCTTGCATCATTGTGCATCCTTCTGGGATAGTTTTCCTCCTCTGTGAAAAACTCTCTTTAGTATTTCCTTTAGTGCAGATTTTCTGATGATTAAGTTCTCAATTTTGGTTTATCTGAGAACATTGCTATTTTGCTTTCATTTTTGAAGTATATATTCACTATGTATAAAATTCTGGGTTTTCAGTTATTTTCTTTCAACATTTTAAAGACGGTTTTTCTACTGTCTTCCAGCTTCCATCACTTCTGTTGAAAAGTTAAATGTTAGTCTTAGCATTGCTCCTTTGAAGGTAATGAGTCTTTTCTTCTTCTCTGACTGCTGTTTTGATGTTTTGGTTTTTGTTTCATTTTGTTTTGTTTTTGATTTTGGGTTTTTAGCAGTTTGTGATGTACCTGAGTATGTTTTTCCTCGTATTTATCTTATTTTGTTTCTTACAGCTTCTTGAATTAGTGGATTGATATCTTCTATCCATTTTGGAAAATTCTTCAATAGTATCTGTTCAAATACTGCATTTGCTCCATTCTCTTTCCCCTCTCTTTACATGACTATACATGTATATTATATTATATTTTTCTATATGGTCTCACAGTATTTTCTGTAACATCCATATTTTTTCTCTATGCTTCAAACTGAATATTGTCTACTGAACCTGCCTTCTAGTTTACTAATTCTCTTGTCTGCTATGTCTGATATGTTGTTCAACATAGCTATTGAATTCTTAATTTCAGTCATTGTATTATTCAGTTCTAAGATTTCAGTTTGATTATTTTTCAGATTCTAGTTCTCTGCTGAAATTGTTTTTTTTACATATTTTTTTGAACATGCTAATCAAATTGTTTCATAGTTGGTACCTGATAATGCTAATATTTTAATCACCTGTGGGTCCATCATAATTTTGTTTTCTCTTTTGGCTTATAATCATCTGGCCTCATTTCCTGGGATGTCTGTTAATTTTAGTTGGAATGCTGTACATTGGATATAAAAAATTATAGAAACTCTAGTTGATGTTATATTTCTTCAAAGAGGATTAATTTTTTTCTGACAGTCATATATAAAATACAGGCATATAACCTTGATCTAAACTGAGGTTGCACTGATGCTAGGTTCTGCTTCAAGTGTTTGAGGAGCTGTCTATTTGGAGTTTGCCCTCACTCCTAGAGTGCAATCCTTCAGGTGTCAATTCAAAGTCTGAGGCATTTCCCGAGGTCCTTCCTTCTGGCAGCCTGGTGAGCTTGCCACAACTTGAGGATGCCACATTTTTCCTGGCCTCTATGTCTCATGCTATTAATCTGAAATACCTTGATACGGGGGGAGAAACAGGGGAGAAACCTCAAATATGAGGTTCACTTCAGTATATTTTTCCTGTCTCCCAGTTTGCTTCCTCAAATTGTGGCTGCCTCTGTGTGTGTGTGTGTGTGTGTACACCTCCAAATAGCTGTTTCTTGTCCATTTACAGCTTCTATAGTTGTTCTCAGTGGAAGGGTCAGTTTGATATGAACTATTCTTTCATAGAGGGTAGTGGATTGCCTCCAAGTTTATTTTTAAAAAGCCATTTTGATTGTGTATGTTTTTGAAATCTTTTGTCTACTGAGCTTAAATTTTCACCCCCAAACACTCTATCACATCCCCCAAGTGCACTTTTTGTGAACTCTGAGGGCCTCCTTTAGAAAGTTTAGCCTTCTCTGAGTGCTGCTTCTGAATTCTAACTTACTATTCCCTCAGCTCTGTCAACCTTTCCTTAGATTTTCCAGCGGGGATACACTCCGCATGTCCTCCAGAGAGCACTATAACTATCTTTCTGTTTGGTTTAACATTCTTAAACCAAAAAATGAAGACATTTGTTAAGATGAACCCTACTAGGACACACACACATACACGCACACACACAATGAAACCAGTGAAAGGACAGAGGTATCCATGGAAATAGTGTTTTCAGACCCCAGATTACTTTGTTTACAGTGACTAAAACCTAGTCAGAAGTTGTCCTAAATAGAAGACGGTGTGTCTTAGCAGGTACCCATTCCTAGTCCATTCTTTCACCTTATTTTCATTTGTCCCTCCTCTTTGTGAGCATGTGCTGTCATGGAGCCAGTGTATTTGTACACACAGAGCCTCTCTGCCTGCAGCTGCTTTCACCATGTTCCTCCCACAAGGGGCTCTACAAAAACTTGAAGTTTCTACATAGGAACTTCAGAGGAGAGTCTACTGAAAAGACATATGAAGGAGGGGTAAAAACCTTTGTTTTCAATTTATTAGAACAAGTAATTAACACATTTTTAGGTAGAAGGACTTGTAAATTATCCAAGATTGTTGAAATTTGAACTGAACATGCTCCCATTTCAAATTATCCCATCCACTTGGGCCCTCCACAGGACACTGCTCTAGCAACTTTTCCTGTCTTTCCTACATCACCAGTTTCCCTCTCTACATTCTCAACAGTGTATAACATGCAATTTTTCCCACCTGAAATCCACCCTCGAGTCCACTTCTCCCTCTAGATCTCTCCTCCCCTCTATAGAAAAATTCCCGAAAACACTTGCCCGTGACTACTGTCTTCAACAGCTCTCTCCCCATCCCCGCCTGACCCCACTGCAAGCAGGCCTTTGCCTTGCCATTCCACTAACTGATCTTGTCAAGGTCACCAATAATCTCCACATGGCAAAACCATCAGGTCAATTCTCAGACGTTATCTAAATGGACTTATCTACAGCACTCAACTTATTTGAGTCCCTATCACTTCTATGAAACACTTTTCTCCCACTCGACTCTCCGGGTTCCATGTTCTCTTGGTTTTTACTCTCCTTCACCAGCCATTCTCTCCTGGTCTGCTTAGCTGGTTTCTCTTCATCTTTGACCTTTGGATGTTAGAACGCCCCAGGCTCAGAACTCCTGTTTCCTCCACTTCCCTGCGCTCACTCTCTTGGGACCCTTCATTGCAGTTCTTCAGTATCATCTATATGCTCACAGTTCCCAGATTTATACCTTCAGTCTACAGCTCCTCTCCAAAGCCCAAGTACCCAAACACCTCAGCATCTCCACTCAGGCATCCACTGGCACCTCACCCACAACGTGTCCCAGCATGCTCCCAAACTTGTCTCTCTTGCAGTCTTTTCAATTTCAGTAAATGTCAATGCCATCCTTCCAAGTCTTAAGCCAAAAGCCTTGTAGTTATTCTTCATTTTTTTCTAAAGCCACACTCCACATCTAATCCAACAGCAAATCCCACCAGCTCACACTCCAAAATGGATCCAAAGTCCTGTGATTCTCATCGGTAACTATTATTTATCTGAAACATGATCATCTCTTGCCAGAGTATATCACTCTATCCTTAAAACTCCAGTAGCTTCTTATTTCAGACTTACGATTTCCCTCAGTGCCAAAGAGAAAGATGTCAATCTCCCAACTCCTATTACCTCACCGATCTCATCTCCTATAATTCACCCTTTGCTAATTCCATCCCACGAGCTGGCCTCTCTGTGGTTCTTCAAGCATTCCAGGTATGCTCTTGTTTTAGGCCTGTGTGCTTTTCCCTCTATCCAGAATTCTTCCCCCCTAGATGTCTACATGGCATCTTTTCTTATCTTCTTTGGGTCTTTGCTCAAATATCACTTCTGCAAGGCAGCCTTCCCCAACTGCTCAATCTAAAGTTGCAGCTCTTTCCACTTTGTCACCTTGCCTTGTTTTGTTTCTTTACAGCATTTATTGCTAACTGACCTTACATTATGTTTACATTTGTTTATGTTCTGTCTCCTCTATTATAGTCTAAGTTCATTTAGGGCAAAGACTTTGTCTTGTTCAGTCCAATGCTTACAACAAAATCTGACACAAAGAAAGTATTTGATAAATACTTGATGAAATCATAAATCCCTGATGATTACCATGTAGGAGAATCATCTTCTGAAGGAAAGATTACACTGGAGTATTCATAAATGAGGTTAAAACCTTCACAACTACATATGGATATGTATTTTGAATCCACTGGGAAAAGTTTGCTATGTAGTCAGAAATAAATAAATGAATACTTGTGTATTAAGAACCACAAAGTAGAAAGATATTTGTACAAATTATATAAAAATTAGGAATCTAAAAATGCTTTCACAAATGTAACAGATTTTTGAAAACTCTTTCTACATTTTTATATTTTATTAAAAATTAAAGAATTAAAAATCCTGAACAATGATCTGTAGTTATAAAAAAACAATGACAGTAAAAAATATAATACCCACATGATTTATGATATTAAAATGTACCTCTCAGTTGGTATAGAAATTCTAGTTAGGAATAACATCAATATGGATACTTGCTTTTATATTAAATTTACAAAATCTAGCAGTTTTCTAAGGTATTTTACATTTTCTTAGATTATTTTTAAATTTCTTCATTTCTTCTTTGGTTTAACAGGCATTTTAATGAATGCAGTCACTAACCTGAATTTAAAAATTGATCTCAGAAGTAATTCAGTTTGCCATTTTCAATTTTTAGCAAAGAAATTCAATAAGACTCATTTACCAAAGTAGATTATTGTGAAAACACTGCCCTAATTTTTACCTAATTAGTTTAAAAAGCACCATCCTTGACATAAGCATTATTTAATCTTATTTGCCAAGTCCTTATATAATCTCTAAAATGATGCTTTACCTTCCAATCAAAATTTGTAGAAGATTCAAGATCACTGTAACAGGCTGTATTTTAAGTATTTTTTACCAATGTATATAAATAATAGATTCTTATATGCAAACCTCTGAAGCTAAGCAAGGTAAGGCTACCATAAAATATATTCAGTGGTTCTCTAAAAAATTATAATTTATCTTCGATACCCTACCTTAATGTTAATTTAGGCTGCATATCATTACTTTCCCTTCTAAGAATTCTGGGCTGAATAGGGAAGAAATTAAATGGTTCCTGGGAATTGATATGAAATAGCCTGAATTGTTCTAAAAGAAGGGGTGGATAGCCCTTTGAGCAGAACTTATGCACCAGACAGCACCTAACCAGTGACCCTATGAACAAGGGCTCCAGATTACTCACATGTCTAAAAATCCCTCAAGTTTGAAACCTGCTGAATTAAGACTGATATTTTCTCTTGAAACCTTCCATAGCTAATGTTTGAGAATAATTTAGAAAATTCTTGGCCAGGTGAGGTGGCTCACACCTGTAATCCTAGCACTCTGGGAGGCCGAGGTGAGAGGATCACTTGAGGACAGGAGTCCCAGATCAGCCTGAGCAAGAGCTAATAGAAAACTTAGCAGGGCCTGGTGGTGCACACCTGTAGTCCCGGCTACTCGGGTGACTGAGGTAGGAGGACCGCTTGAGCCCAGGAGTTGGAGGTTGCAGTGAGCTATGATGTCACTGCACTCTAGCCTGGGCAACAGAGAGAAACTGTCTAAAAAAAAAATTGTCAAAATGCTTTGGTCTGCTTTGTGTGGGAAATTAAGCATGAGGAATATTCCCTAGTATCACGGAGCTGTGGCCATTCAAAAGCGGTATGGATATGGTGATCATTCCTGTTTCCACTCTCTAACATGTTCCACTGTATAGAAAATGAAATCAAAAAAAGAGGAATTATCAAATGGGAGCCAGGATCTAGCATCACATTTGTTTTGTCACTCTGTGATAAAGGAAAACACTAATTCTAGTCTCAACACACAGACATCTATAAGTAGTCCATGACCCCCTCTCTTGACAACCAGGAACATGTCTGAAAATAACTTATTATTATCCATTTTTTTATATAGATGTATGTGTGTATACGTATATAACATTTATATAGCTAAGTTTATATACATAAAGCTTCATTTTGGATTAATACAAATTAGACTGATCAAACCTAATTATCTCATAGAAAAGAAGAGATTATGTTGATTTGAGATCTGAGAACATCGAAATGAGTCTAAGGACTTAAATCACTACAAAGGAAAACAGTGGAGGGAGGGATGAAGGAAAAATAAACCTACAGCCTTGCTCTGGTTGATGATTTTCTACAGTAACATCAGATGGGATATATGCTCTGAACAAAAACAAAGCAGGGCAGGTGGTCAGAGCGTGACGAGACGGAGGACCCGGGAAAGCTTTGTTGCAGAGGTGACATCTGAGCACAGGCCGAAGTCTTTCCTGCTGCAAAGCCCCCCCTCCAACAGAGGAAAACTTCAATGTCAATAAGAAAGATGACATCACATGCAATAGATTTTAATTATGTTTATATTCACCTCTAAAAATCAATAAATGTGGAGTACTTTTACATGGGCTGCCTGAATGTGAATATGAAAACTATAATAGTAAAAGAAAACTGGCATGGGAGAACTCGCCACTGACATTTCTCAAAGAGGTTCATGACGAAAGTACTTTTTAAAAAAGGCATGAGAAAGTCAGCATCATGACTAGACAATCCGGACCTTACTCAGTCGGACACAGCCTCAAATACAGCTTTACTATTTTTAAAGCACAGAGTAGTATCTCTTAGTGACTAGGATTCTGATGGAATTACTAACAGAATGAGACTAAAAAATAAGTCAAGGTACAAAGGTACAAATGGCATATTCATAGACAATATGGTCTTATATGTTAATTAGTATGTGAACACAGGCACACACTAATTATGTTTGTGTATAACTGATAAAATGATGAGTTATAAATACATGTTAGGGTCTTCTGAGCGAAGCGCTAACATTCTTTAAAACCTCGGGAATGCTTCCAATACCTAAGTGCAGTGAGTTTTCACTTCATTCTCTTTACCAAGCAAAGTGTTCAAAATTAAGTAATTTATTTGTTTGTATTTCTCTCAGTCTAACATCTCCAACTATCAGACAAACAGATAAATAGAATAATACTTGCTCATCTGTTTTTCAAGTGATAAATGGTGTTCCAAGGCTTTAAATGCTCCAATAAGTGCTATAGTTCTGGTGAAGTAATTTCAAGATGCCACTTGGAATCTCTTCCTGGAAGTCAAAGCTGTCCTCTGAAAAGATTTAGGCATATATTGTGAACCTGAAACACCAACCAAAAAGTAATCCTTAGTACAACCTTAAAAATTCAACCCCTCAAAAGGATTGTTTTGTACCTTCCATGCAGATATTATTAATAAAAAAAATTTTATTTTAATGTCACTTTTGCATGAGCCAGGAAATAGTTATATGTAAAAACTGTTATTTGGGGTCCTGAGCAAAAGGAAGGGTGCCCTGCAAACCAAGCATAGGTGCTGGCCATGAGTTCTCCCAGAGCTGGTGGGTTTGCAAGAACCTTCTACGCAGAGGTCAGTCCTTAAGGCCCAGGGCATTGAGTGGGGAGCTCCAGCAGCTCTACTACTTCCTGGAGGCAGAAGCAATTCCAGTGCTTTAAGAGATCCTTCCCACCCATGGCGTACACTCTCAGTTTCTTCATTATTTTATTTTCCACCACAGAACAAATGAAAAGTTGATAAGTTAATAGCTTCTGGTGCTTTTTGACCTGGAAGCAAAGGTGGCAGGGTGGCCACATACCTGCTTCTCAGAGAAGAAGAAAATAAATCCTCAGAAATACAGGAATATCTCCCTTATAGACCCTCGGTTACGTCTACAGAAATAAAAAAGGCCTCTGACTATTAGTAACAATAGCTGTCTCAAAGTTACTTATAAGAGAATATGCTGACCTAGAATTTGGGGAAAGATTGCATGCAGACTTCAAACAAATTCAGAACCTGGTTCTCTGTCCCAACCTCTGCCTCTCCAAATTACTGATTAGACATCTCCATCTGGCCTGCTGCAGTCAATATCTGCAAAACTGAGCTCATCAAAATTCCTCAAGTTTCCTCTTTCAGCATCACCCACTGGCCACCCACAGAGTGGCATCTGTCAGCCTGCACTCCCCTCTCACTCACGGCATGAGAGTCACCTCCTTCAGGTCTCTGACCTCTTTACCCACCCGAATGGTGAGCTAGGTTGTCCTTGAAGCACACATCAAAACCTAACATTTGCACACACAAAAACACACACACACAAAAAAAAAACCCATTGGTTTTGAATCCCAGCCTTTAGCATTGATCTTGGCCCAGGGTGAGCTCTTGATACATCATTATTCATTAATAACAAGCTTGGCTGCCTACTTTCCCATGACCATCTACAACTATGTTAAAAGCAATACCTGATATTATAGCATGACTACCTTTTAGAGAAAGAACAGTTGTCATGAGAATGACAGCTAAATCTGTGTTATGCAACACTTAAATTCTACTAAACCTATTTTTTGAATTGTAATATATTAAAAATTTCCCTTAAAACAATAAACTATCCTTGACATTTCAGATTATCTATAATAAAAATGGTTTGTAATTTCTGAGCAACATATACCTGGCATCTAGCTAGGTCCTTTTCATAGATTTCCAGTATTTATTTTACCTACCCTGCCTGTTATAAAAGAAAAACCTGAGGCCCAGAGAGGTTGGGACATTCCTAAGGTTGCACAGCTAGCAGGTAGCAGAGCTGTGATAAAAACCTGATGTCAGATTCCACAGCAGTACCCCTCATGATCATGCTGTGCTGCCTCCTTGAAAAAAAAAAAATTGGTAACAATTTTGAAAATTAAAATGTCACTGGCCTGGGTTCAAACTAGAACTTTATTCTTCAAATAGCATACTAGGCTGAGAACATGTATTCATCTGTAAAACTCTATGTTATAAAATAATTAGCAAATTTGTATTAACTTTCTCAAGCATTTTTATTATTAGATCTTCAAAGAAAATCTAAGATTAGGGTTTCATTTAGAAGAAAAGCATGAAAACTCTGCAACAGAGAGAGAGAGTGACTTCTCCTAAGACTGCATTTTCCTGTTTTTACTTTATTTTTTTTTAAGAGTGAGGGCCCCAGTTAATTAAGAGCATTTGGACATTTTCCCCTTCATGATCTAACAGCAGGAGAGTGCTTGTCTGTGCAGGTTTGCTCTTTGGTAGAAGTTTCTGAGGTCAGGCCATAGACCAACAAACAGTTGCTATTTCCTCCTACGTGGTCAAAATAGGCTTATCAAGGTAGATAATCTTCAATTTCACTTTTTGAAACTTGAAATCTCATAAGTTACATCATATTATTTATATGTGAAAAAAGCTGACCTGTCAAAATACTTTGACCTGTCCATGTGTGACCAGCAAATTCCATTGGCATCAACGAACCTTTTCGAGGTGTATCTGACTGTTGCAAGGAAAACAAAATGAGGAATGAGTTTTATTTTTTAGAATATTTTTAAACATCAAAGTTATGGTTAACAGAGAACCTACCCGGAATGTATGGGTTGTGCTGGGCCTTGAAAGCTGTTCCAGGGTTACAGTTCTTTCTCGAAGAGGTGATAGTTCCATACTGTTAGGCATTGCACTTAACACACGGTTTTGTGGATGCCTTCCTCTGTACTAAATGAAGGATAATAGTTCTTGTTTAAAATAAATGCAGTCCTTAAAAAGACAAAAGAAGATCTCCATCTGCTTCAATCATTCACTTATTCATTCACTCACTTATTTGAAAAATTTTATTTAGATATTGCTAAGTATCAGGTCTACTAAGGAAAAATATCCATTGAGCTACATTTTAATTATGTAACAGCACTGTTAAACCTGAAAAATGGTAGTGTCATAATAGGTAAATATGGATCAAAAATCCATAACCACACATAATTATTAATATTAAATTGTAATAGAAAGATAATTCTGCATTTGTGAAGCATCATATTTTTTAATGTGATGTTTGCTTTCTTTTATTATTTCATTCTAAGGTTAAACACTAAGCTCTGCAACTCTTGCCTTCTAGGGATGGGTTCCACTGCTGTGTTCACGGTGGCACAAGGAATGAAAGAGAAAACCTTGCTTCGGTTGGTTTTTCTCCCTCTACACCTTTATGTTCCTACAACTGGGACCCTTCTGTGTTTTATAAAATGGAGACAAGTTACCTGTATCAGGGTGAAGTGAGGGGTCACTGTAAATCTGGGGGAACCTGGTTATACACACCACTAGCAGCATACCTTCCCCAAATCTTTTGCAATTGCAGGCTGAGTTGAGCACAGAAGTTATTGCCTCTACGCTGCAATCAACATGGCAAAGGTTAGCTGTAAAAATGAGGCCTGATAAAAATGACTAGGGTAATAATTTACTAAGCTCTTAGTTTCATGCCAGGCATTGCTTAACATACATAAATTAATTTAATCCTTATAAAAATTTTTTGGGGGTAAGAATAGTTATTCTCCTTTTATAGGGGAGCCTCCCTAAGGCTCAGGGAGATTACAGGGACTTGTACCAAACCATACAGAGAGTTTGAGTGGCAGGACCCAAACACGGACATGCCCGTCTCCCGACCTGACCTGACCTCATGTTGTTTTCTTCGGGACACCATCCTGACCATCAGATATTTCTTTGATACCTGGACTTTCTAACTTAGTTTATGCCCGGTTTTCATTTCACAAAATAGTGAAGTAACCCTTTCACCCTCTATAAATTCTCACAAGCCATTTATGTTCTAGAAGCAGATTATGGAGACATTTTGAAGATAGCTAATCAGATCATTCTCTTATGTAACTGATCTCACTTGGAAGTGCCAAGATTATTTTTGCTTGTTTGTTTTCCAACAAACTATCTAAATGGCGCAGGTAAGTATAATGAAATCTGTCTTACAGAAACAGGGCGGGATCCAGGAACCGCTGTGTTCTGCTCCCCGGTGTCTGAGCCTATCGGGGGTAACCTGCTGCGTGAGGTCTGAGCTGGCTGGGAAGACATGTGTTCTGCACCAGTTTGCCTGTGAACACAACAGCATGTAGCTGAACACCCAGTAGCAGGGAGAGGGGGACAGACCCTATCAAGAAGCTCCCAGTCTGAGCTATTCCTCATAATCCGCCTTCCAAAAAGAATACTCAAGTAGAACAAGCTGAGTTTCCGTAAGACAAACGAGAAGTGGGGACTAGAGCTCCAGCCACACTCTCCTTGCCTGGCAGTGACTGTCAGTCTGGCTGACTGAGTGCTCAGCTCTGCCAGGAACTGTGCAGAGCTCAGAAAGAATCGAAGTTCTAGCTCCTCCCCTTCGGGAGCTAACAAGTTATTGAAAACAAGATGAAAACAAGCAGTAATTAGGGGACAAGGCAATACAGCATATAATAAAGGGCTTTGGCATATGATTCTGAATATAAGTACTGTAAAAATTTAGCGAATAAAGCAATTAATGAAGGATACAGTTAATTACAAATGTACAAGTCCTAGATCAGGAAAACTACAAAAGGCCATAAAAAGGAGATATGAAAATAGAGGCAAAAAATGTTCTTTGATGGGAAAACTAAATATTGGGAAGTTCTCAGTTTTTCCTACATTTTTAATAGATTGAATGCTATGAAGTCCAATGTGATACTTTTTTTTTGTTGAATTTGACAAATTGGTTGTGAAGGTGACGTGTCAGGAAGGGTGAGTACATTTTAGTAAGTAAGGAAGAATGATAGGAGACCAGCCCTACCGGAGATTAATCTTCACAAATTACATTGGTTCTAGCACAAGAATAGAGAGACTCAGACTCTAATTCATTTATTCATTACTAATGAAGTTATGAAAGACACAATACGATAATTTTTGACCTATAAAACTGTCAAACTTTAAAATATACACAGCACCCAAAGTTTAGAGGCTGCAGGAAAAGAGACAGTCTCATGTATCGCCATTGGGGCTCCAAACTGCTACAACTATTCTGGGAAGCACTTGGCAAAATATTTCAAGAACCTTAAGAATATCTGTAACCTTTGACCTGGTAAGTTTACTTCTAGGACTGCACCACTAGGAAACAATTTAAAGAGGTCCTTATTAAGATTTAAATAAAATGATGTTCACTGCACATTACAATAATGAAAATACAGAAAAAAACTGAAAAGTTTCAGTAATAGGGAAAAACTTAATAAATTGTCATACACCCACATTTTTTTTAAATTTTTTTTTTTTTTTGAGACAGTGTCTCACACTGTCACCTGGGCTAGAGTGCAGTGGCATCATCGTAGCTCACTGCAACCTCGAACTCCTGGGCTCAAGGGATCCTCCTGCCTCAACCTCCTGAGTAGCTGGGACTATAGGCGCACAACCACCACGCCTGGCTAATTTTTTCTATTTTTGGTAAAGACAGTCTTGCTCTTGCTCTGGCTGGGCTCAAACTCCCAAACTCAAGCGATGCTCCCACCTCAGCCTCCCAGAGTGCTGGGATTACAGGCGGGAGCCACCGTGCCCGGCCTCACATGATTATTTTGTAGTCATTAAAAGTATGCTTTCAAAAATATTTGATAACATGAAAAATAGGAATGCTGTAGTGTTAAGTGAGAAAAGCATATGAAAGAGCGCTGTATGATACGATAGTAAGATAAAGCTAGTGTCAGAGAAAAGACAATGGGAAGAAAAGAAAAAATATAATCCTGAATACAATCAACAGGAAATTTACCAACCGCTGTCACTGCTTCCTTTCTAAGTGATGGGCACACAGGAAATCTTTGATTTCTACTCCTATTTGTGGTACTGTCCTGATGTTCCATGGTAAACTTACAGCATTTTGATAACTAGGGGAAAAATGTCTCAATAGAAGTGAAGATGGAGCATGAACAAAACCATGGAGGTAAGGAGACACACCGCTGCTGTGTTTGTGGGCCAGAGGGAAGACGAGGCGTCCAGAATGAAAGCGGGTGCAGAGAAATAGCTGTGCACGATCAAACAGGGTGGCAGCTCCCTCAACGGGGCAAACATTGGTCCTTCAGGGGCAGAAAACCTCACTCTTCTGTATAAAGCACTGCTATACATACAGATAAACAGTCTCTCTGTGGAATTAAAATTCCATGGGTGGGGAGCAATTAGGAAAAATAGTCTAAAAGGGCTCTTTAGCATGGCAATAATGAAAAAAAAAGCTGAAAAACACTGGTCTACAGAGAGAGGGCGCCAGAACATGGACGGAACGTACAATCGGAGACATCTGAATTTATTTCAATTAGGAAACAGAAACGGTTTTTGATGAAAGTCCAACAGTGGAGCCCAGGTAGGCTACGAGGAAGAGGAGAGAGCTGGTGACCTGGCCATGGGGCCAAGAAGGTGTGCAAGGCCTTCTTGCACTTAAGAGAGAGGGATCCCAAAGAATGAACAAAAGAGACCCAAATACAGCTGAAAATACCAGTCCCAAATTGTGAAAGAAACAGTGACCTATCAAAAAGCTGAAAGTGGTGCTAGAATGCATCTTGAAAAAGTTCTGTTACCGGGTAAGTGTTGGCAGCCGTTTACTCCTCCAAATCCTGCAGGGGGACCTGAGTTTAGGAGCAGGGCCCTCCAATAACCCCACCCTTGCTGCAGAAAGTCTGTGGCACGGTGGCCCAGGGGAGGACTCCAAAGCCAGACAGCACTGTATGTATGCCCAGGCCCTGCCACTCCCTGGGGGGATGAGCTTTGGCGAGTTATTCACCTTCTTTAGCCTGTTTTCTCATCTTAGATTTGGAATAATGTGAGTACCGACTCAAAAGGTTTGTGGTGGGGAATAAATAAGATAGTAAATGTAATTCATTTACCTGGTGCTAGTAAGAGAGAAAGCAATCAATAAACACTAGCTATTATTATTAACATAAGTATTGCCTGACACTTGAGACACTTGAGTAAGTTAGCCGGAAAGCTCTTTTGGAATCCTAAGATCAAGGAAGAGACAAAAGTATCTTTCTAATCAGGCAATGATTCGATGTGACTGCCTAAGATCAAAAGCTTTTCTGAAACTCCTACATAGAGTGAAACACATCGTTAAAGATAAGTAAAAACTGTAAGTATATATCCTTGTTATTTTTATATAATTTTATATAATTATTTTATTTAAAACTCCCCACAAAAAAGTATTAATTACGTAATTTAAAAGCATTAAGTAATTATTAGTTTTACAGATGAGGCCACTGAAACCCACCAGGATCACCTCACCATCAGTTTCATTTCGCCTAGCTGCCTGTGCTACATTACACTGACTGACTTTATATTCTAGTACACAACTAAGTATACCACCAGAACAAAATTAATCTTAAATACTCAAATTAATGAACTCATTAGAAAAGTGTCTACATAAGATTTGACAGAGGTTTGCATTGTCTGGAATAACTGATATACCCAATTTGACAAGTGTCTCTGTCCTATGTGACTTTTAGTTCACCACGAGAGAAATAAGACTTACAGTTTTGTTCCCCTAAGAACTTCAACACTATACACATTGGGGGTTTTTATTCTCTGTGAATCTGAAGCAAGAGAAGGCAGCCTCCTGTGCACTGGAGTTTTCTTTGCAGAAGTCTGTAATCCCCGCGTGTCTGAGGTCCGTCCCAGCTGGTGCCTGGTAGAGGAAAGAGCACCGGCCCCTCTGCCCAGTGATTTATCCTCCTGCTCGTTCCTGGGGGAGGGAATCCAGTGAGTTACTCAGATGTATATGCCATGAGAACAGGGAACGCATCCTCTGTGTGTGCTTTGCTGGGTACTGTCTAGAACAGTGCGGGCACACAACGTACTCCTAAGTATGTTGCATGAGTGCACAGACTACCGTTTCCATTTCTTTTCAATGAAGAATCATCCACATGGGAAAAAAGATCTAAGTTCTCCATTGTTAGTAATCAAACAGTAAAGCCCACAAGATTAAGAATTTCATGGCTACATTCCCCTTTCCTCACCCCGCCCAACCTAACATAGAATAGTAATTGTTTTATGTTCGATATTAGAAGACTCTGTTCTTGTTCTTGCACACTGGCTGTATTCTCCCCTGTGGTGTGCTCAGGGACCCTGGAGTTTGGGATTAAATGGGGTCTTCATTAGCTCATGTCCCCTGGAGTCTTCAGTGCTTGACCGTTCCAGCCCGGGGAAGAAGCTGGGTAATTATCTGTTGTACGTACTGTGTTCTATCTGCAAAATAGGCAGGTCTCTGCTGAAGTGGTTTTGCTTGAATTGTCATCACACCATTCAAATCACTATAAAAATTGTTAGAGAAGCGATGAATCTGAGAAAAGCCAAAAAAATAAATTAGAAAATATCCAGTGCCATTCCAATTACTGATGCTTGGCAGGAATCAGCAGGAGACAAATGGCACACTCCAACTGGCTAATACGAGGAAAAGTTAATAAAGGGACTGTATTTTATAAAGATGTGGGAGGAGACATTAACAAGGAGTTTCTTAATTCCCCAAGGCTTGTAACTGTGGGGACATTTAGCACACGAGCCCTGACGCAGCAAGCAGTGTGGGAGGGGCTCCTGGCCCCTGGAGAGGACAGATGCACAGAGAGGCATGCCACCAGCTCAGCGTGGCCCGATAGGGCAGCCAGAGGTCAGCAGGGCCAGGCCTCATCCTCCACCGCGCTCTGAGTTCCCAGGAGCTGACCCGCTCTGCGTTGAATCAGCCTCTGGCCCTCCAGGGTGCAGAAGGTAGAGAGGATGAGGAGAAAAGGCAAGGCCTCAGGGCGCCTCGTTCCCTTCCCAGAGCCAGAGAGACAGG
The DNA here is from genome assembly GCA_023783475.1 of Daubentonia madagascariensis. Taxonomy (NCBI): domain Eukaryota; kingdom Metazoa; phylum Chordata; class Mammalia; order Primates; family Daubentoniidae; genus Daubentonia; species Daubentonia madagascariensis. Next base: position 3,272,436 of record JAKFHU010000760.1, read on the forward strand.
CTGGGGGAAACCCGAGCCTGACACCCCAAAGGCTTCCCCCTGAACCCCAGTTCTAATCGCTTCCTGGCTGGTGATCCTGGACAGATTACTCTGCTCTTGAAGCTTTAATTTCCTCATCTTTAAGTTGGGGCATAATGATACCTACTTCATAGAGCTATTATGAGAATTAGATGACATTTGTGAAAGCATGAAGTGAGGGCTAAATAACTGTTAATTCCCTCTTCAGTTCCACAATATGACCAACTAGGACTTAAAATAATATTTAGATTCAGGTGAACAGGATTTCTGAGACCAGAATTCTATTCTAGTTTGAGAACAGATGTAGCAACCACAATCACATTTTCCCTATATTGAATATATGCAAATAGAAATTTTAGAGGCATAAATTAAGACCAATTATAATTACCACTACAACACTTTGATGATTTCAAAATATGCTCTATTTTTATTTCATTTTTTTCTTTTAACTTTTCTGTCCATTCATTTGCTTTTAACATTTATCCAAATAAAGAAGTTACAAGGACAACAAAATAGCTATTTAAAAAAGCTCCTTGGCTTTTAAAATTTCTATATTTTTCAGGTCTATTTATTTTGCCTGATATTTAAAGGTTCTTTTCTATATTGTCATCAACTATTCATTTTATGAGATTTATAACTGCCTATTAAACAACATGGGAAATATTGTACTGAGCTTGTCAGAGCAGTTTAAAGAGACTAAATAATACAATAAACAGATAGCAATTCCAAAAGTTTCTTTTGAATAAAGAAAGCAGAGATGACTTTTTGTAAAGCCCTTACTCTAGAGAGTAAAACAAGCCTATTAGATACTCTGTTTCACCTACTGCTCCCTGAACCACAAACCCTATTCACGCCTCTGTCCTTTGGGTGTTACAAAGATACTCTGTTTAGTTGCTCCTGTTTTAGGTGCATATTTTTGCCTCTGCCTTGAATATCCTTCCTTTTCTTTTCCAGCTTAACAAATCATACCTATCATTTAGGGCTTAATTAATGTTTTACCCTACTTTGTGAGATGTGTGATATTTTTCCTCCAAACCCCACAGCATTTAATCTAAAGCACATCTAATGACAAAATATTATCTGAAATATAATATATAATTAGCATCTGATTATAATAAAAGGTAAACACCTACTGAGTGGTTATTCTATGCCACACACGGTACTAAATGTTTTATTTCCTTTAATTCTCACAGCTTCTACCTCACAAAGCCATAAATCAGGAAATCAAGGTTTGAAGAAAAAGGGACTGATTTGAGAACACGGAGTTAATAAATGGTGACATCAGGCTCAAAACATACGGTCCATATACAAAGCTCAAACTCTCATTCACTCTACTATAGACTGTATTGCTTCTCTTGTGCACGTGTGTGTGCGCACATGCACGTGTGTAGTTTTGTTTGTCATGGCTTGACTCCCTCCACCTAAATTGTAAACAGTATGTAGCTCAAGCCCAGGAATCCTGCCTTATCCTTTTTCTCTGTTCCCCGACACCAGATGGGCTGCGGAAAACAAGCTCTCTAGCACCACTGAAGACCTCCCATGAACAAGTCCATCCTTTCCAGCCTCACCTGCTACTAGATCTTGGAATAAGGAGATGTGATTCAAGAAAAATTTATTGACCACTTGGCATATGCCAGATTCTGTGTTAGGAGCTCTCACATATTTCTATGATTTTATCCTTCCAACAGTTCCTTAGACAACATAGTATTATCTTCGTTATACATGAGGAAACTAAAGTCTAGAAAAGTTAAACAACGTGTCTGAAATAACACTTCTCATAGGCCTCTTGAGTCCAAGTCCTCTGTCCTTGCCACCACACCCTGCTGTTCTAGTCTCCTGCCCCAAACACGCCCCGTCTTTCATCATCTACACCTTGGCCTGGCCTGAGTTCTCACCCCAAAAGCCCTGCTCATTTCTTCATGTTTCTGCTCAAATTTCACCTCTGATGTAAAAGACCAACCCTCATCCTCTAATCAGGACGAATCACTCTCTCTTCGATTCTCCTACATCACTATTTTTGCACGTCCCTCACACAACGTATTGCATTTGACCTTGTGTTATAGTTTTTGTCTCACTAGGTCAGCAACTATGTTTTATTCACCCACTATCTCCTCAAAACACCTTAATTACAAACTCAATAAATGTTGAATGAACCTAATATAAACTCATTGATTCTCTTATCACTTTGGCAGAAGGAGAGGAAACCATTTGTAACTTTCAAATTGGCTAGAGTCGTTAGGGGAAAGCGTTTATTTCTCTCCCAAAATATAGAAAACAGTTCCACATTTCAACGCAGTGTCTGCATGTCCCTGCTCCATTAAAGAAGGTGGTGATTCTATTAAACTTCGTGAAATAATCATATTGCATTTTAGTCTTATTGACAAATTATCCAAATATCCTGACACTAGAATTTAATAGAATGGCACTCTTGCCACACTGAAGTGAGAGATGTAAAGGCTGAAGATGAGAGAGAGATGAGTTTAAAAGCTCCTACCTGGGGCGGATTCAGATGGGAAGCCAGAGATACGCTGCGGGTTTCAGAACTTCTGGATGGGGGAACACTTGGTGTATCAGTGGGGAAACGGGAAATGAGTACATGTGGAGATTTGTTTTCAGCTACTTTCGATTTTTCTTCCTGTTTTTTTCCTTCTGTGTCAACAGAGGAATCATAAGAAGAATCGTAAGAATTATAAGAAATGTCAGATTATCTAACACAAATACTTAAAATTAACTCTTCAAAGAGACTTGAGTTACCATGAGTCCATGCTATGGCCACTGTAAAAGAACATTACTATAGAAAGCAGAGACCCCCACGGAGCAACTGGCCGATGAGACTATCATTTCAGTGGTATATAGGAAAACAGAGATTTTACAAAGGGTCAATAAAGATTCTCAGTATTTTATAAAAGCCCAACTAATCCCTTTGACTAGAAAAAGAATTTGAATAAACATCATTATTGCCTTATTGTACAAATTGATTACTTAAAACTAGGCCTTAATGTCCATGGCTGGCATTTCTTTGATTTGTTTCTGCTCAATTTTAAGTAGTTTAGAGAACATCTTTAAGTTGAAAAAAAGATAAATAAAGTGATTATTCAATTGGCTATGCTTACATTTTAATTTACAAATAATGTCATGACCAATTAAAAACAAGTATCCCATTATTAGAGATTAGTTAGGTGAGTTTTTTTTTAACCACAATAGAAAAAATAACTTCTGGCTTCTTTCTTATTTCTATGTTTTTTCAGGGTGCATACGCATTACTTTCATACCTCAAAAACAATAATGTTGTTTTTGAAGTGATTAAAAGTCCCTTGTGAGTAAAGACAGAAAGGCCACTTTTTCCTCTCACCCTCGTCATGTCCTAGGTTCGGCCAAGCCAGGGTGGGAGGGCACAGAGCTGAGGAAGAGGGGTCTTGTTTTTCTTCTTATCAGGCCAAATTCTACAGATAAGTACCTGTTAGTGTAGTTTCCCAGTTTTTTCTAATCAGTTCTTCCAAAATTTCTACCACATTTGTCCAGACATGATCAAACACTTCTGCTGCCACCGTGTCTTTGATGCAGTCATGAGGGGAAACAGGAGGAAGCCCATGCTTCTGCGACTCCCTGCCACGGGGAGCCGGCTTTCCTTCAACACAGTCAGCATCCCTAAGCATAAAAGCCCATCCTAATTACTAAAAGAATCATGGTTAGAGTTAAAATAATTCTATCTATCTATCATGCATGAGTATACGTATGTCCATGTATACATATATTGATAACATTCATTCTTTTTTAAGCAGCACACTGGTTTTGGAGGGAGTTTTTTCTTTTATGAGATAGGGTCTCACTCTGTGGCCCGTGCAGTGGCGTCATCATAGCTCACTGCAACCTCAAACTCCTGGGCTCACGCGATCCTCCCGCCTCAGCCTCCCAAGTAGCTGGGACTACAGACATGCCCCACCATGCCCAGCTAATTTTTCTATTTTTTTGTAGAGAAGGGGACTCACTGCCTCAAACGATCCGCCTGCCTCAGCTGGAGCCACCACGCCTGGCTGGGTTTTTTTAATATATACAATTTTTGCTTGTCAATTATACCTTAATAAAACTGGGGGAAAAAACAAAACAAAAAAAACCCCAACTCTTAGTTTCATTGATCTGTCCTATTGTTTGTTTCTAGTCTCTATTTCATTTATTTCTGCTCCGATCTTTGTTATTTCCTTTCTTCTACTAACTTTGGGCTTGGTTTGTTCTTTTTCTTGGTTGTTTATTTGAGATCTTTCTGTATCCTTAATGTAGGCATTTAATGCTACGAACTTCCCTCTTAGAACTGCTTCTCTGTGTCTCATAAATTTTGGTTTCGGATTATTGTGTTTCCATTTTTATCTGTTTCAAGATTTTTTTTATTTCCTTTTTGATTTCTTCTTTGACCTTTTGGTTGTTCAGTATGTTGTTTAGTTTATACATATTTGCTAGTTTTCCAGTTTTCTTTCTGTTATTGACTTCTAGTTTCATACCATTGTGGTCAGAAAAGATGCTTGGTATGATTTCAATCTTCTTAAATTTGTTAAGACTGGTTTCAACACAGCGTTATTTTTTAATGTAACAATTTTTGATCACGAGGCACATTTTTATCATACAATATTTGTAGCCTTTCTTAAAATCAAAATATGTATTTAGTGCAGAGACTAGAACTTCCCCTTTACCCTTTCAGGCAGCTACATATAGGATACCTGGAGCCCCTGAACATGAGGGCCACTAGCAGCCTTGTCTACTCTAGCAAGTAGCTGAACATAATTCTTATTTTCTGTCTGTGCCATTTTGTCAAAAAGATGACTGCTCTTGTATATACACTCCCTGCCAGGAATCTAAAAACTCTGGGAAGTGTATTAATCTCAAAAGAATAGAAATCTTTCAGATAAGGAAAAAATATATAAAATACTAAATGAGCATATATTAAAAATAAATGTCAAATAAATTGACATTATACTATGGAGTCAATGTCAAATAAAATTCTATTTACTCCTCTTTTCTGTCAAAAGCAAAATACTCTTCAATCTTTCCATCCACATCATAAACCTCTTCTTCCAGTGACGGACATGCCATTAGGTCAGCGACCCCTGTGCCATCAAGGCCTGGCAGGGCAGAGGCTGCGAATGCTGCCGGGACTATTTGAGAGCCAGAGATGCACAACCTATGGGGAAAAAAAAACCAGATTCCACATGGGAGTTTGTAGAACATCAAAAATGCAATGCTTGCATAATCATGGTGCATCTTTAAATTACCCATAAAGTACAGAATCCCAAATAAAAAAATCATTAACTATTACATTTGACAAAACTCATATCCTTTAACACATTTTAACACAGGCATCATTAAAAATTTTAAGGTCTTCTTAAAAGCCTAAATTATTCTATGACTTTGTATCCTCTTTGACTGTAATGAAAGGATGTCCGTGTGAATGGCATAAAGAGATTTATCAAAATCTGTGAGTGAGCAAAAGAAAACAAGATAGAGTTTTATTTCCTCTGTTGTGACTGCCTCGACGCTTAGGATCCATCACAGTGAGGCAGTTTTTCATCTGGCCTCCACCTTTGTCAGTGCCCTTGGAATGACCATTGAAGTTAACTACCTCGTATATGGGCATATGTGCATCCCATATATACTTTACATACTTACGTACATATACACACATACACACATAAATACATGTATATACACGTATCATCAATTTGGAATCAGAAGCATCTTGCGAAAAAAATTCTCTGTATTTGCCCTTCATTGAAATCTAAACCTACAAATTTGGCGGAGCCAAGGCTAATAGATGAGATGAACACTACAACTAAAATACAGTTAAAAATACCTTCTGAGAGTAACTCATGCGAACATACCCCCTGACACTGCTGATGCGTTCACAGGCACCAAGTAAGGGTTTGTAGACGGCGGGACTGGACGCGTTGCCCTGGAAGTGCCGGAACCCTTCCTCGGTCGGCGGGAGCAGCTGCCTTCCTAGAACTCTGTGAGGTTAAAAAAAATAAATAAATAAGAAATACTAACATTTCTGATTAGACAAGGGAAAAATGTTCTGTGATTTTAAAGGTAGGACACAATAACAACTTTGAAGGCGCCTGTATGCCGTGATAAGGTAAGTACAGGTACATGGGGAGCATCCTGGTGCCACCAAGAAAGTGTGGCTCTGAGACAGCTTGGGAGAGAGCCAGGTTGTTCCCACCGCCCAGTGGCTCTTGAGGCAAAGTCCTCAGGCTCTCTAAGCCACTGGTTTCTTTGTTTGTCTTTCATATGCAAAATAAAATAATAAGGGTTGCCTTGCAGGGCTGCTGAGTGGCTTAGAAATAGTATGTATGTCAGGCTCAGGTGCCTCAGGCAACCGGGGCACACAGAGCTCTCTATAAATGTGAACAAGTACCTACACAATATGATAAATATGTACGCTTGGCTTACGTACCTTACGATCTTTTTCCACCTTCCCTCCTTCATTCTTATCTTAACTATGTAAGCTAACGGTGACAGGAATAAGTCGGAGCTCCTGAGTTTGGTAAGTGCATTGTCCCTAGCAAAGCAGGCAGTCACGAGTGACATTTAGTGGACACAGCATACTCTTTAAGGCAGGGGGCTTATGAAGGATGAAAAACCCATTCCAGGTTTCTAAGAAACCTGCTTAGTCAAGATTTTTTAAAAAGTTATCTAGTCGAAGTAACCAGAAAATCCACCCACATTTACATGAGTGTTCTAATTTTTTGCCCCCAAATATAATTTAGAGGAACTTCCAAATAACTCATAAACCTCCTAAGTAGACTGGCTGAGTGACTGAAGGGAGAAGAGCCTCCCTTCAAACCCAATCTGAGGTCTCCATCTTTGATATAAAATATAATAAATGATCCCCCCCACACAAGAAATGGGGCGAGAGGGAAAGATTCATCCATCCAGTCATTCAGCAAACACTCCCTGCCCACCTGAGTCCCTCACGCTGTTCTCGTGATGAGGGCAGATGCACATTGCTCACATCCCAGTGAATGTGAAGGCAAAGAATGACTTCCATAGTCCCTGCGTTTGGTATGTATGCGGTGCCTTTCTGAGGACGAGCTGCATTTACTCCTCACAAATTAAAAGGCACTTGAGTATTGGAATGTCTCAATAGTTCCTCAGACACCAAAACAAAGGGTGCGATTTCTCAGTGCAGGACTGTGTTCTGCATACATACTTCGACTGGATAAGGGCTTCCAGTCAAATGTACGGATTGCATTGAACGGAGTCAGGAGTGGGTAGTTCAAAAACACATTCCAGAGTATTCTATGAACAAGATCCCTACCTCAGATGGAGAGACCTTCTTGTCCACTCACTGCATTCGACCACTAGGTTCTGGGTCTGGGGGCTTACTTTCCCTTCAAACAACATTTCCTCGACCTCCCAGAATAACTGCTGTACCTTCTGTGCATTGGCTTTGTCAAATTCCTGAAACAGAAATACACACTGAGTTGTAACACTGAAAGTGACAGAAACATGGGCTTCACAATCAATGATATTTATAAATTTAAAGTAACCCACTATAAAGAACAGAGTGCAACATGGTAAAAAGAATATGGGCTTTGCAGTCACACAGATCAGTGCTCTAGGTTTTACTTTCCTGATAAAGTATAATATATCTCATCCTGAGCCTCTGACTCATTAACTGTCCAATACAGTTAATTCCTACCACATGAGTTGTAAGATTTTACATAGATATAGATATAGGTGTAGGTATTCATATAGATGCAGACATCAATACAGATTCACAGACATACACACACCTATATATCTATGTATGCACACATGCACAAATGTCACACATATCGTTGTGTCTGACATACCTAAGCATACCTGTAAAATACAAGCTATTTTTTTTCTGATGATGATACCACAGAAAAGGAAATTACTTTTGTAGAAAGGGCCATTAACCTTCTTTTAATCAATGAAGAAGAAAAAATTTTTAAAAATCCTTAGTTATCTTAAGAAGTGTAGTTTTTAGGGGAGGCCAGAATATTAATTTTTCCTCTGGCCTTGAGAGATTCTTGCACTGTGGCTAAAGTGAACTGTAGATGAGAAAACCTTTCAGCCTTCCAAGCTGGTCTTGGTTGGGAGGTAACACTCCTAGAGCTCTCACAGCCAATGAGAATGGAAACACTACTGTAACTGAAAGCACCAACACTGCCCAGGCTGGCTCCAGGACAAGAGCCCCAGCCACGTGTTCTAGGAGCATGTGAATCTGAGATCTAATTCGCAACTCACAGCAACAAAGTACATATTCAGTCTGACACGCTTGACCCAAAATGGTCGATCCAGGTTGATTTTCACGGAATGCTATTCACTATTTTCTGTTAGTTCTTCTCTCAAATTAATAATAAACTCGATCCCCAGATTACAGGGGAGATGAATTATTTCTTTTAAAATGTGAATAAGAAGAAAACTAATAAAAATAATTGTTTCTCAGGACCAGACTAGGAGGCTGGGGCATGCGAGAAGGCTCACTTTCATTTATTGATCTTTTGCATTTTGTTGCTTTTGCAAATATTTCCCATCAAAAAGTAAACAAATTTTAAAAAATTAAAATGAAAAGCAATTATAAGGTCTGGAGTATTTTAAATTCTATAAATGGAAGTCAAAGATTCTCCCAGGTAATTCCATGAAATTCTGTACTAAAGGATTCCTAGAATTTGGACGGTCCGAAGCAACGGCTCTCAGCCTTCTCCCCATGGGCACAGCCATGAGGACAGAGGCTGCGAGAGGGGTGGGCGGGAGGGTGGGGAGGCGGCAGCTGATCCTAAGTGGAAGAGTCTCATGTTTGCAAAGTCCTCTGAGCTGTTCTAAGCTGACTCCCTCCCAGAATCTCCCCCCGCACGCTCCTTTGAAGATCACTGCTGTACAGCTGTGCAGGGAAGGAGATTCAGGTGTGCTGGGGGGAGTGCAGAACTGCTTTTACGGAAAGCAAAGAAAACTAAAAAAGCATACCCAAGGAGGTAAAACAGAACACTCAAAGCGCTGTAGCCAGGTGGGCTTCGCACAAGGCTGTGTCCCAGGACTCTCAGACACGTGCGGGGACAAACAGGCAAGAGACTGCAGAGTCAGCAGTGCCTAGCGAAGCCGGAGCTGTAGAGTACAAGCTCACCCAGCTGAGAAGCCCACTTCACAAAGAACAAAAGTAGAGTCGAAGTTAATAGCTTCTGCCAGGGTTAGAAGGTAAGGGTGAAATATCTGACTTAGAATATTGGGGGAAGATGCTCTAATCATGGTGATGTTTCACAGTTTTATTCAAGTTCTTCATTGTCCATCAGGGTTTGTCCTGAATTTCCAGCCATAGACACCATACAAGAAATCATGTAGAACATGTTACTGGGGAAGGGTTGGAGGGTGGAAAAAACAAAACTATCTACAGCTGAGACTGCACTATGAGATTATGACAGATTTTTATTTTTCTCTATATTTTGCTATTTTAATATTTTTACGTGTAACATGATTTTATATGTCTGTATATGTTGCTATGTAATAGGTAATGTTTTTTATAATTGGTAAAAAGACTTTTTGAACATAAGGAAGCAATTCTTCACTATAAATTGTAATTACAGGATATCCAAAATATTCTGAGACATACATCATCTCTCCAAGAATAAACTGAGCTCCTCTCCGTAGACAAGCCCGGGGTAGAGCTCTGTGTAGCAGACCCAGACCAGGAGTTGGGGGCTTCGGTGGGCGTGTGGCTTCCACTGGATGAAAATGATGACAGGGACTCACTGCAGGGACGAACATAAGCAACAGAAATAACACTTACTGTAACGAGGTTATACTGGTAAGTGGCTTCACTTCTCTGACCCCACTTCCTGTTTCTTTTGTTAAACACATTTGTTAATTTCACAGTACACAAATTTTAAAATATTTTTGCAATGTAACATTTTCACTAGGTTAAGAATAAAACTGCATTTTACTTTTAGAAATTCACAGCCAATCACTGATTTTGTTTCCCACATTTGTTATGGGCATTTTGTGATTTTGAAATTAGAAGCAATAAGGTTAGTTCTTACCAGGTGTATTTATTAATGGCTTTCTGCACATTTCTTGTAAAATATGTAGGTAAAGGATCTTTGTTTTTCACAGCAAAACTGTGCTTTCTATATCCTTCTGACAGTCCTCTTCTGAAAAGTAAAATAAAACATGAAAAGTCTCCCTAACATAATAATATAGTTTTATTCATCAAGACTTTTAAAAATGTCCTGTTTGTATAAAGTTGCTCCTTTTCTCCTGCCATATCCCCTAAATATGCACACACGCATACACACGCCACATCCTCAAGAAACTGAGGCCCAGAACCTTGCCATTTTTATTTTTCTTAGAATCAAGGTTGCTATCAACCTACTTGCACCTTTATGTAAACAGAAACAACAATTTTTTGTAACAGCCAGAGAAGTAAAAGTTGCCCCAAACAGTTGCCAGTATTTTAGATACAGCCATACTCCAAGGCCTAAGGCTTGGCAAGTGAGACACGGGATGGATTTTAGGTCCCTGTTGTCCCTTGACCAAGCCTTTTCATACATGCAAAATGCAACGAGCCCTCCAGTAAAAAAAATCATCAATCCTATATTAATTCTGAAACATACAAAATTCTTTTGAGTCACTAAAAACCACATAAACATCTAACTCATTTTACTTTAGCACATACTCAGAAGTGTATCCTGAGTTTGACAGAGTTAGGAAATATTAAAATTTAATGGAGAAATAAAACAGAAGAAATATCTAGATTTTAAATAAGCTATTAAACCTACCTGTTGTAGCACCATTCATGTTAATCATTCATTGACCCTCTTAAAACATTTACTTCCCTCTGGTCAAAATATCTTCCTAATGTTTAACAGTCAACAGCTTCTGTTCTTTGAATATAATCTTATTTTCTGATACAAATAAAACATATATTAACTTAAGATATGATAACGAATTAGAAAAAAATCCTTCAACTTTCAATATTTCTAGTAAGGACACCACTATAGCATTCATTAAGAAAATCGTTTGCTTTTGCTTTCAATTAAAATGATACCTAATTTTCAACACTTGTATTTTTTAATGTAAATGGAATAAATTTTGCTTTTAATTATGTACTATAGTACTCTACAACAAAGGGAATTTTAAAAACAAATTAATTACTATAAACAGAGATTAGGAAGAAAACTCTGCCTTCCATAGATATGTCTTGTACAAGAGACAATGATAGAACTATATGATTTTTTCCTCTCCTTTTTGTTTGTATGTCTTAAGTACAACCAAGTAATTCTAAGGATAAAGATGTTAAAGAAAGGGTACCAGAGAGAAGAACACAGGACAAGCTTTTATGCTAACAGACTGCTTTACCTTCAACCTTCTTCCATTGTTTATAAACCACTAATTATTTATCATTTACATGTGACTCAACAACTTTCTAGGTAAATATAAAAATACTTAATGACATAAGATAGCAATCAACTAAAATTACATCAAATAGATCTGTTTTGAACATTAAGAAATGCACACTGGTATATGAGTTAATATGTTATTGAGAAAAATTTTTAAACTCAGCGTGAATTACCTAAAACATTGTTCTTTTATGACACATATATATAATAATAAAAGTCAATTAGAATTTGCTCTGTAACTGATGCTTTGAGCAAGTTACTTTTTCTCTCCTGGACTCAGTATTATCCACATCTGTAAAATAATAACAATACTGTCAACTTTTTTAATATCATTATGAGACTTAAAATGGATAGTATACGAAGTGTCTATACAATCAGTGCTACATAAATCCAGTTTACCTGCTCACTGCTATTATCATATGCTACTCTATGATAAAGTGCTGTCTCTTATTTCTTTGTACCTCCCATAGCATTTTGCATTATACAGAGCTCTTCACGTTTTAACTTTGCATTGTGATCTTGACACCTTATTCATTTTTTAATCTGTAGCACCTAAAATAATCCTTGTCACACAAGAGATACTCGCTATGTTTGTTGAAAGAATCAATAGGTGGAGATTAAATTAGTAACTCAGAACATGTTTTTGCTCTGTACTCCAAATGTTTATGCTTAAAACAAATGATTAAATTGTGACCAGACATTAAAATATTCTCCAAATCCAAGACATTTTGGGGAGAAGTTTTTACTCTTTATAAAGAAAGAAAAGTCACAGCTGGTCTTTGAGTAGCTGATATCCCAAATATGACTTTTAGCCCTGAATGGAGCCTCTGTTCCTACCGCGACTACTTTTCTTGCTTCTAGCTCCTCCGCTGCCTTTTGGGCAACCTGAGAGCTAATTCACTAATGGGATGTTTGCCAGTTTGTTTGTTTGATTTTCAACAAACAATAATTTCTTCCTCCAGTAAATGCACTCCTTTTTGGGGGGTGAGGAGGAGGACATCTTTTGAAACTAAGTAGAAACTTCTTTACAAAATAGGAGGAACTAATTTCTCTCCTTGCATTACACCATATCCTTCCCAAGATCAGCAACCCTACTCGCTTGGAAGCGGAGCTGAGGACAGGAGGTCTTAAATGGGAAGCCTGGCAATGATCACAGAAACTCCAGTTACATGGATGCCTTAAAGCACCGCCCACTTCCACACCTTTTCTTCATCTTTTTTCCCCTCTGCTCTTCCCCTCCTGGTCTCTGCCTGTGGACCTTCTTGAACTTCAGAGTTCAGTGTAGTAACATATAAATTTGACCACACATTTCAGAAGAAACTGGGTGAAAAGGAATTTGAGCCCATAATTAATTCAATGAGTGCTCAAGGTCACCAAGACTATAGGGATGGACTTTGTCCCAGGAGCCAGGCCACTGACTTGCATGTACTCCAGGCACCACAAGTTACTAACATTGCAAATGAAGAACAGAGCCTAAAAAATATGCCTTTTTTTTTTTAACATCTTGTTTGCGTCTTTTGGTTTCTCTGTCCTCTAACCAAGCATTGCATTGTTATTCCATGCATGATGTTGAACATCTTTAATCCTTTGTAAACTATCAACTCCTATATACTCTACACAGTCTAAGGAAGTGTACACAACTTACAGGATCCATCCTGTATTTTAAAACTTGAATGCAGTGGAATGACTATTAAGCTTGTATTACCCAATACATAGATATATAACAATTTTACACTAGTTCCGTCTATACTGCTTAAGTTTTAGAGATGATAAAATATTGATTGTACATTCAAAACTGTTCATTTGGGGACAGGACCTAGGTTCCCTTAGGGTGCACTGAAGTGCAATCACTAAACTATATTGTACTAATGTGTTGGTGCATCAAAGTTAAGGCGAAGACCCGGTCTCCTAGACTCACTCCATTCCAGTTATCAGGAAATAATTTAATCATCTATTTTTACTTTTTCTAAGTTGCTTCTTGATAGCCCACAAAGGTCTGCCACATTGCCCTGCAGAAATTCAAAGGTTAAGGTTGCTTTCAAAATTTGTATTTGTATTTGAAAGGATGGCCTGAAATGAGCGCTGTATTCTGAATGGGTTAAAATGCTGGATGGCTTTCTGCGCTGTGTGGCATACGCAGGCGAGGCCATCCAAGGGTGGCCATCACGAGGCTGCTCCTCCAACAGAAAACACTCACGCCTCTCTGACTTGAGACAAACAAGTCCTAAAAGCCACCGCCGCTCTCGGGGCCAATGGAGAAGTCATCTCCACCAGGACCAGAGCTTCTCAGAGCCAGCCAGTCCCCGCGTTCAGGAAGGCCAATGATGTCAGCACGCAGGATTTCATGAGTGGATGCGGGCGGACACAGGCAGATGGATTCCGGCTTTGCAGGCAGGAAACAATCGGGCACGTCGCACACAAACGGGACACGACAGAGAATTCATCCCATGTCCCTTCCCAGAGGAGGACTTACCCAATCACAATCAGCCCCAGGCCTGGGCTGGCGTCCCCCTGGCCGGGCACCGCGCCAGTAGGCTCGCGCACTGCCGGGCGGTGGCTACCCGCGCGGGCCCCACGCAGGCCGCGGGCGGCCACGCGCCCCCGCGCCCCGGCTCCGCGGCTGCCCAGCCCTGCACCCGCGCCCCGCTAGCCCCGCGCGGGCGGCTGGCTCGCTCCCCACCGGCCGTGCGCGGCCCGTGGGCGCGGCTGCTCGCGGGGCGCCCGCACGCCTCCCTCTCCCGCGCCCTGGGCTGCCCGTCCCTCCTTCCCCGTGGCCGCCGCGCCCCTCCTGCTAATCCCGCCGCTCCCCGCCCCACCCCCGGGTCCCTGCCCCAAACCTCCGGAAAAGCACCCGCCGCTCCCCGCCCCACCCCCGGGTCCCTGCCCCAGACCTCCGGAAAAGCACGCGACCCCCCTCCTCCTTGCCAGGGGCCGGATTTCACAGCCCAGCGGCCAGAGCTCGGCCACCGGCCAGCCGGCCTCCCACCACCCTCCGGCCTCCCGCGCACCCGCGCGCGGCCTGCCTACGCTTCCCGGGGGCTCCGTCCAGACAGGTGTTTGCTGCCCTTAGTGCTTCGAAATCGAATTTTAATTCACAGGGGGAAGGCAGAGAACTGCAGGGAGATTTCATCTATTCCGCCCACCCCCATCACAGGATGCCTAGATTGGGCGTGGGGGGTGGGCAAGTGAGGTTAAAAGGAGATGAAGCCCCACATCTGCTAAATGCAAGATCCCTTACTCGGTGCACAGGAACTCCAGGGCTGCTCATGCACACCAGAGATTTATATCCTCCCAGGTCGTGTCTCTCCATCTGCAAATAGATGCTTTATGTCACACAGCCCCATACATTTTCTACAAACCGGAGAGCACACTTGCTGTTTCGTTTATTAATATGTGCTTGTTTCAATTTTGGAGTCACCCAATTATACCAGGACCAGAGACCTTGGAGTCCATTGTGTGAGATAGTGAAACTACCGAGCCATCCTTTTTGTAAGCTTAAAAAAGATAGGAGTGGGGTCCCTGAGATAAAATACATTTTCAAAGCAAAGTATCAAAGGGTGGGCGCTACACAAGGAATGCATTTCCGCCCTAAAGGGTTTTTAGTAATTACAATTACCCCAAGGGATGCTGGTACATTTCCCAGCCCTGCCCGCCATATCCATTCTCCTTTGAGAGCTGAGGCCAGGTACAAACTGTTCCTCCTGCTCAGTACCCTGTTCTATCCCATTCAGTAGGGGAAGAGTCTGGTTTACGATGAATGGACAACCCTAACATGATAGTAAGAAACCTCTACCAACAACGAAAACAGTACTCCATTTCTTGAACTAAGGATACAAGTATCCTCACCACTTTCACAAATAATCAGTTTTAAAGTGGTAAGTGGTTATAAATTCTAAAATTAACGAGATTTAAAATCCTTGATACCTATATATGTACACATGTGGGATGTGTATGTGTATCCATGTCTGTCTAGCTATGTATCAGGAAAACTGAAGGTATATGAAATCAACACAGACCTGAGAGGTGGGGGTGGGGTGGACATGACAGAGAAACAAAAGAAAGTTAAAAATAAACATCAAGATCCAGACATGTTGGTTGCTTTACATATATTATTTTTATATATATTATTTTACATGTATTATTTAAGACCCATGGTAGGTAGATACTATTATCTCAATTTTGTTGATGAAAATACTGCTGGCGGAGACCTCAAGTAACATGTTCAAGGCCACACAGCTAGGATGTAGTGTGTGTGTGTTTCTCAGATATGTATTACTGTATAACAAACCACCACAAAGTTAGCAGATTAAAACAACAGGGCTTTCATTATGCTCACAGTCCACAGGATTCAGGAACTCCAGCAAGACTTGGTTGAGTGTGTCTTCTGCTCTGTGTCTTCTGCTCCGTGTCAGGTCACTCAGTGGGATTCAGTTTGTGGCTCCAGGAAGGCTTCAGTCATGTGTCTACACCCGGGGAGGAGTGGATGCTGCAAGGCTGGGCTCGGCTGGGCCCCTCTCTCCTGTGGCCTCAAGACTTCTAGGCGTCCGTCCACCAGAGCAGGCAGTTTCTACATGGAGGTTTAGTGCTCCAAGACAGCAAGACAGAACCTGTCAGCTCTATTCAAGGCTGGCCTAGGACTGGCATAGCATCACTTCCACCGTACTCCATCTTCAAAGCAGTCATAGAACAGGAGGGTTGGAAAATAACCCTGCCTCTCAATGGGAAGAGTGTCAGAGAATCTGCAGCCATCTTTAATCCCCAGAATCTTCCTCTGGCCACAGACCATTTGCACTCCGCGCAGGCATAATACACTCAGCCCTCTCAAGACTCTCAGACGTTTTATCATCTAAATCACATCCAAGTGCAGGTGAGGCTCCTCCCTGGGCACATTTCTTTTATATCTGAAGACCCGAGAACTAAAGAGACAAGTCAGCAGCCTTCCACACACCCACCAACAGTGCTGAGACGGAGACAGGGTAAGGCGATCCACACGCTTGTCCAACCAGAGGGGCGCTGGGAGGCCCCAGCAGTCACCGTGGATCCCAGCAGGTGTGTGCCGCCAGCACGTTGATGGGGGCCCACTTCTGCTCACTGCCTTCTCCCAGTCCCCGGCTCTGTCCTCAGGCTCTGGCTTCCACCCTGGGAGACATGCTCCGGGCTAAGAAACCACCCGGGTTTGCAGTTGATTAACTTCTCAGCCTGTGTCCTTCCACAGAAGGCTGGGGAAGGTAGTCCATAAGTCTGTGCCCCTTTTAGTCCACACCAGTGTTGCCTATACCACTCCACCAACATAATTCTCTTATAAACTTTGTGTTTTCTTTAAATTTTATCAGAGTTCACTCCATTAGTCATAAACCACACCGACCTTTCTGAGGTGGGCCCTTAGTCCACCTTTGAGACTGCTGTGGGACAATTCTCTCAAGACTTTTAAAAGCCCCATTATTTAGCCTAGAGGGTCTGTCAGATGTCCCTAAATCTTTCTGAGATCTTAATAAGTCAAACCTTTGATTTTACCTTTACCACTGCCTAGGATTTGATCCTTGCACAGAGGCCATTTCGTAGTTTTGCCAGAGAGATTATGATGGTGAAACAGTTTTATTTTCAAACCTTGCAAATCCTGACACTTTTATATATTTCATATGAATTCTACTCAAAACCTGAATAGTTCCTTCTTTCATTCAGGTTGTAGTTTGGATGTTTGTCCCCCAAATGTCATATTGAAATTTGATCCCAATGTTGGAGGTGTTTGGGTCATGGGGGCAGATCCCTCATGCATGGCTTGGTGCCGTCCTCATGGTAATGAGTGAATTCTGGCTCTATTTGTTCCCTCAAGAGCTGGTTGTTCAAGAGTCTGGCACCTCCATGCTCCCTTTCCTGCTTCCTCTCTTGCCGTGTGATCTCTGCATATGCCAGCTCCTCTTCTGCCATGAGTGGACGCAGCCTGAGGCCCTCACCAGATGCAGACACCAGCACCACGCTTCTTGTACAACCTGCAGAATGATGAGCTACGTAAACCTCTTCTCTTTGTAAATTACCCACTCTCAGGTATTCCTTTATAGCAACACAACAGACTAAGGCAGTTTATATCTATGTTGTCTCATATTTCAAAACCTAAAGCTATATTGCTTGCTTAAAGGTTAAAATGATTAAGTCTTCATATTGGATTGGTTTAGAACACCACTGGCCAGGAGATATACAATGATAACACACATAATTTTAAATTTTCTAGTGTCCACATTAATTAAGTTCAAACAGGTAAAATTAATTTAATAGTATATTTTATGTAATCCATCTAAAATATCTTTTTAACATATAATCAATATAAAAATTATTGAGATATCTAAAGTCTTTATTTTTGTACTAAGTCTTTGAAATCCACTGTGTATTTTACACTTACAACATATCTCAATTTGGACTAACCACATTTCAAGTGCTCAATTGCCACATATGGTTGGTTACTATACTGGACAGTAGCTTTAGTATCTCTTGACTTTTATTTTTAAGAACTCAAACATTTTAAGACCCTATCATTCTTAGCCAAGCCTGAAACTGTGAGGCATTGATGTATGCAAGATATATATTTCTTTTCTAAATACACACTTACTCTTATTAGTGGTCATAAACACCATCAATACACAGTAAAATGCTTAACTGATTATCAGAACCAAACTACTGTTCCTGCGAGCTTATTCTTGAGTTTCTTTATTTAGGCAAGGAAAAATTCATTTTTCAAAATAAAATGAATTACTAAGTGTTCAACATTTGAATATGATTTATAAAAAGAATTTTCTCAGTGTTTGTAACTGTTAATTTTATGAGTCAATTTGACTGTGTCATGGGGTGCCCAGATATTTGGTCAAACATTATCCTGGTGTTTCTGTGAGGATGTGTTTGGATGAGATTAGCATTTGAGTCAGCGAAATGAGTAAAGCAGATGACCCCCCATAATGTGGGTGGGCCTCATCCAATCAGTTGAAGGCCTGAATAGAACAAAAAGGCAGAGTAAATGAGAATTCCTCCTGCCTGGCTGTCTCTGGACTGGGATATCAGTTTTTTCCTGCCTTCAGACTCAAACTGAAACATCAGCTGTTCCTGGAACTCAAGCCTTTTGGCCTTTAAGCTGCTCTCCTGGGTCCCTAGCCTGCCAATTCGTCCTGCAGCTCTTGAGACTTGTCAGACTCCATAATCACATAATCTGAGTCCTTATAACAAATGTCTTTATACAGATATATATAGAGAGACACATATACAGACAGATATAGATGAGGTCTATCCAGGAAGTATCCAGCCATGTAATGTGAAAAATAGAGACACTTATTGAAGATAAAAGAAACATTGTACATAGAACAGTGTCACCTCAGTCCCCTTCAAAGTAGGCACCTTGGGACCTCACACAGTTCTCCCAACGCCTCTTAACCTAACCCGTACATGTTCAACATTCTGCTTGTTGCAGGCCTTGCAGAAAGTGGATCACTTTCAACAGATTCTCAACTGTCTTTGAAGCGTTTGTGCCACGCTTTTATTTGCACTGCACTCATTGCATCGTCCCCGAAAGCCTTCTGAATCATCCGAATAGTCTCTGCGGAGGATTGTTCAAGCTTAACACAAAATTTGATGCTGTTTTGTTTCTCTACTCCTCAGTCATGTTGAATGCAATGGCCACACTGCACGCATGCTCACTCAACAGCGTCTAGCGCCCCACTGACTGGCACAGTGACATCATCCTTGTTCACGCATGCACATCCCAGTCCACTCTTCTTGGCTGCCAGGTTCCATTGATGTCGCACAAATGGTTCTCGTTATATTAACAATGGCTGGAAACTTTCTGGACAGACCTCATATATCTCCTATTGGTTCTGTTTCTCTGGAGAACCCTAATACAATGTTATTTGTACTTAGTGCATCTAATTTTCCATCATTCATTGATTATTTAAACCTTAATTGAGAATTGAAAAATATGTAACCATTTCCATATTATTGTTTGAGTGTTTTACATTCTAATAGGAAGAGCCCTGGGATCAGTAATTACAGTAATTAAATGGGAGACCTCAATTCCTGAAATAAGGATGATAGGATCAGGATTTGCCTACTTTGGAGAATTCATTAGGATAAAATGAAATGGTATATGTGATCACCCTATGAAAATATATTAGTTATATAAAAATATTCCAAAAGTTGTAAGCAACATTTAATGTCTCTAAAAATTGACCTGATTTCAAATTCTAGCTCTGTCTTTCCCTAGCCATGCAATCCTGAGCCAGTAACTTAATTCTCTGAGCATAAGACGTCTAAAACAAGGCTAATATTATGTCTTCTTTGTGGAGTTGTGTCAATTAGAGAAGATTTTTGGAAAGTACATGAAGATACATAATAAATTGTAAACTACTGCCCTTTTCAGCTTTTAAAACATCGAGTTACTTAAAGTGAATGTTTAAAAGAAAATTGGAGTGGAATGTTCATAGCTCATTTTATTACTAGGCTCTATACTATATAAAGGTTACAAACAATCTTTTATATTTATTCAGTACAGGCAGTGCTGACTTTGCATGGATGCCCTGTAAACTGAAACTTGTGCACATCAGAACTGTGTTTGCTTTGCAAACACATACATATTTTCACAAGGATATTATCAATATACTTGAGCTGTCCTCAGCAGCAATGAGCAGGTCCAGTGCCTAGATCTTGGTTTCTAACACTGTCTTAGTCTGTTTGGGCTGCTATACCAAAACACCTTAGACTGGGTAATCTATAATCAACAAAAATTTATTTCACACAGTGCTGGAGGCCGGGAAATCCAAGATCAAGGTGCCAGCTGATTCAGTGTCTGATGAGGTTTCTCTGCTTCATAGATGGTGCCTTCTAGCTGTGTCCTCACATGGCAGAAAGGGTGAACAAGCCCCCTCAGGCCTCTTGTATAAGGACGCTAATCCCATTCATGGGGACTCTGCCCTCATAACCTAATCACCACCCAAAGGGCCCACCTTTAATACTGTTTCACTGGAGACAGATTTCAACATAGGAATTTGGGGTGTAGGGAGGGACAAAAAATTCAGACCATACCAAGTACCGTTCTCCAATAAAAGGAATGAGGCTTCCTTGGGAGAAATGACTGATTCTAAGGCTGGTGCAGGGAAAATGAAAAATGTACCTGAAGCATCTTGTAGTGCCAGATTGTAAGGAAGTGCTCAAAAAACAAAAACAACAGCAACAAAAGAATGGGAGTATGTCAAAGTGATACAGGAGCCAAAATGAGAGAGCCCTGAATGGCCAAAGCTGGAACAATTTGAGTAACAAAATAAATAAGGTATTGTATTATAACCTAAAGTACAAAATAAATATCTGAGTCCATGCTGATATAAATAAATAAATAAGTAAATAAATAAATAAACAAACGGAGAAGAAACAAATATAGAAGAATTGCACATGAATTATGTATATACTCCCCCTTCTAAATGTGGGCCTGATTCCAAAGAGTGCAGGATGGAAAGGTGGGGGGATTTGCAGGGGAGAAGCACTACCTGAGCCAGGTGATCTAGGTTAGCATCCTCAGTGATGAGTCACGTTAACAGCATGTGCACTTGAGATGAGGTGATGAGAGTGGCACTTCATCTTTTTAGCTTTCCTCCCCCAAACCTGTAAGCCCAGTCCCATCATGACAAAATCATAGGACATTCTTTAGTAGTTGGATGGGAGATCACCTGGGAATACCTGGTACTACAGGCTTAAAACAAAAAAAAAAAAAAGACAAACCCCAATGGAGAGACATTCTACAAAATATGTGACCAGTACTCAAAATTGTCATGGTCATCAAAACAAGAGAAGTCAGAGAAACTGTCTGAGGACACTAAGGAGCAATGACAGCTAAATGTAATGTAGTGTCCTGGATGGGCCCGGAAGACAGGAAGGACACTGGGAAAACTGGATGTGATGGTTGACTTTAGTTCAGTGGGCTTTTAGTAAAGCAGATGGTCCATCATCGTGTGCATTGACCTTGTCCAAGCAGTTGAAAGCTTTAAGAGAACAAAGGCAACCTCCCCTTGGCCAGAAGGAATTCCGCCAGCAGATGGCCGTTGGACGGGAACTGCAAGTCTTCCCAGGGTCTCCAGCCTGCTGGCTTACTCTGTGGATTTGGGACTTACCAAGCCTCCACAATCACACGAGCCAATTCCTTAAAATAAATCTCTCTCTCTTTCTCTCTGCCCCCTCTGTCTCTGCACACGCACACACACACATGCATCCTGTTGGTTCTGCTTCTCTGGAAAACCCCAACTAATATATTCTCCAGTGAAATCAGAATGAACTGTGGAGTTTAGTTAACAGTAATGTATCAATGTTAGTTCATTCGTTGTGACAAATGTACTACAATAATATAAGATGTTAATAATAGGGAGAAACTTTTCTGTAAATCTAAAACTGTCCTACAATAAAAAGCCTATTTAAAAAGTGCTTGCACTAACCTCCTCTACACATGTAAATATATTTTACAAAGTTAGTAACTACTTTCAGAGAAGACTAATAAGACAATATCATGTTGTATTATTTTAATTTGAAGAGTATAAAAATCTTAGAAAGTGCTGGGTCAACTATAAAGTCCACAGCTTACATAAAATCATGGAAAAATATAAAACTAATATACTGTGTAACAAAAAACTGAAAAAAATTTCCTAAGAACATTATTTTTAAATGATTCCAGAAAACTGCAATAAGTTATATCTGATATTAAACAATAACAGATATTTTCTTTTTACAAAAATTTTCTAGGAATAGCCTATGTAAAGCAAGATGCAACTACACACTAGATTCACCTTGGGATTAAAATATTTGCATGCAATATTGCCAGAAAGCCGCTAGATGTCATCATTTCCCTCTTTTATCACTTTATAAACCTTGCCCGAAGATGGTAATACCACATACCTATTTTGCAAGATTTAGGATTCACTGAATTTTCATTACACTATGGACGGAGAATCCTGTTTAGATCAGAAGTCTCTATTGCGATGAACAGTATCTGGTACACACAGCCAGCAGAAAGCGTCATGGTATTAGCATCCCCCACAGACAGGGTGCTTTCACTTTGGGAGGCACAGAGGTCCACAGACCTACATACCTTACTTCTAAACCTCACAACAACCCCCAAAAGTGGCTACTCTTTTGTACAGAAAAGAAAACCAAGGGTCATCATGATTAATGAAATTACCAAGGGTAAACAGTTTTATCTAGATGGGTCCAGTCTGACTCGGAAGTTTACCTTTTAATGATTCATCTCAAAGCCAGTTTGCCGATTTCTGTTAAAGTTCCTTTCACTATAAGTCTATTTTAAATATATCAAATATGTTCTACCACAGTGTTCACTAACATTTCTTGGATATGTACCACATGCCAAATCCTGTTTTAAGAACTTGATACAAATTAGTGTGTTTAAGCTTCACAATCAGTCTTCGAAGGGGGCACTACTGTTAATTCCATTCTGCCAATTAGAAAATAATTGTAGGCCAATACCCCCCAAAACCCTCTACAAATGATAAGTCTCACTATATTTAGCGAAGAGTATGAAGGAGTTTATAAATTGATAAATGTTGTATCTGAAAAGAGATAGCAGATGAAAAATTACTAGACTTTTAGTATGAAAAGTATACAAACCTTAGAAAGTTCTAAGTTTTATATCAATCTGAGGCCCACATGCTTATATAAAATTATAGAAAAATATAGAATTAGTATATTATTCAAAATAAAACAACTTATTTCTGAAACTCAAATTTTTAAATAAGTGTTGAAATCTATCAAGGACAATAATTATTATAGATTTCATATGGTAGGACCATATAAACTGTCACTATTATACCATTTTGAACCAGAGAAACAGAAATTTCAACCTAATGCATTGAACAAATGGGTTCATCAACAGTCTTTAATATCCAACATTTTTCTTACTTTTATGCATTTCTTTTACTATACTTTTATCTATAGACAGTGAAAAAAAGAAAAATCCAAATTTGTTTAATAATTGTTTCGATAAAGAATTAATCAGTCTTTCAAAATGAAAATAACTACTCAAATATATTCTATGAAGAGTCCAATTGCCCAAATTACAACATTAGCATGGTCAAATTTTCCTAAAATGTGTTTTTCAATGTTTGATTTGACTTATTCTTTTTAAATGGTATAGCAGAAAACAAAGACTTTGTAGTCATTGCTAGACCACTATTGTAAATTACTGTTTCATTTTATGTAATTGAAATATTAAAATACAGTTGATCCTCATTATTCTCCGGTTTAATATTTCCCAATCCATCTATTTGCTAAAATTCACTTGTAACCCCCAGGTCCATACTTGTGGTACCTTCAGCTCATCCATGGACATGTGTAGAATGATGAAAAATTGGAGTCACCTGAGGCGCATGCTCATAGCTGACGTCAGGTAAGGCCAGCCTGCCTTCTTGTTTCAGCTCTCATACCATAAACAAATGGGTTCTTTTAGGGGTCTATTCAGTGACGTGTTTTTCGTATCTTTGTGCTTTTTCTTGGTAATTTTGCTCTTTAAAACGGCCCCCACGTATTGTGCTGAAGTGCTGTCTAGGGTTCCTAAAGTGCACGAATGCTGTGATGTGCGTTAGGAAGGAAATACACGTGTCAGATAAGCTTCTTTTAGGTGCAAGTTGTAGTCCTGTTTGTTGTTAGTGCAATGCTCATGAGTCAACAAACTGTAGTAAATAAGGTGTCTTTGAGCAGAAACACACATTAGACAAGATTATGTATTGATCAGTTGATGAAACTGTTGAGCCTAGAGGCTTCCAGGAACCTAACCCTGCATTGCCCAGGAGCAGCGGCTCCGTGTTCATGGCGACTTTACGGAGCATAACTACTGGGAATAATGCGAATCGACTATATTACCTCTACCATTGTTCAAATTTATACAACATCACTTATACTATGTCTTCATAAATCTATTATTTAACTTTAAAACACACAAACAGAATTTCAGAGTACTAGAATCGGGAGATCAAAAACTTAAAGTAAAAAATCTGAACACAGAAGGCAAAAGGGCAGTGCCCACCATCTTCTGTTCACACTGCACTTTGCTGTCAGATCATAGTTGAATTTAGTGGTTCCCACATTACATTAATAACATGCACCAGAATCCCCCGAGTGCTTGTCAAAACACAAGTTGCTGGGCTGCGCCCAGAGTTCCCGATGCAGCAAGTCTGCGGTGAGGATTTGGATTTCAGGATGGCACTTTGAGAACCACGGCTCTAATTTGTCGGTTTTGCAGTTCTATTCTTCTATCCCATGCCCATCCACACCCTGCCCCCCAAACTGCTTGAGCCCAGGAATCATGTCACACTCTGCTTGTACCCCAGCCTCAGCACATAATAGATCTTTAATTACTGTTTGAAGGAGAAGAAGAGCTAATCAAAGCCTTCACTTTACAGACAAGGAAAGTCAGGCCTCCCAAGGGCAGACCCTCGCTGCTTGGTGAAGACAAGGGACCAGACCCCAGATTCCTCCAAACCTCCCGCATAGGAAGCTGTTAGCCAGGCTTTCTTTTGCAGTGTCTAATTGTCCTTGTAAGTGAAGTCCATTCTGTCTCTGGGTGGTGACACTAGCAGAAGAATACCCTTTCCAAATGCAAAACAACAAGAAGACAGATTCTGGGGCAATGCAGGATACCAGGGAAACCTAAGTCTGAGTAAAGGAGACACTTGGAAGAACACAAAAGAAGCTTCCCTTTTCTTTGTGCTGCAGGCCTCTAAGCTGACCAAAGCTGAAAGGAGAACTTGGACCACCAGACACTCTCAGGATGACTGTGTCCTTGCAGTTTTTCTCCTGCACCCAGAAAAGCAAGAGCCTCTTCTTCCTCTCCTCACCGCAGCACTTAGCAGAGTCATGAGAGAAAATGCTTCACACGAAACTTAATTCCTGCTTTAGATCCAGGAAGATGCCGGCCTAAAAAATTGCAAAAGAAGAAAATAAAGACCATAATTTCTCCAGTTTTAATCTCTGAGTTTGGGAAGTGTCTATCATCAATGGCATCTCGCAAGAGAGACCAGAGCGCATCGGTCATGAAGTACTTGTCACAAAACAGAGAAGGATCAACCCTCCACTTCAAACTCGTTAGAGTGGCTATTATTTAAAAAAAAAAAAAAAAGGAAAACAACAAGCGTTGGTGAGGATGTAGAGGAAGGGGAACCCTCGGGCATTGCTGGTGGAAATACAAAATGGTGCAGCTACTATGGAAAAACCGTTTGGTAGCTCCTCAAAAGGCTAAACACAGAATTACCATGTGATCCAGCAATCCCACTCCTGGGTATATACCCAAAAGGACTGAAAGTAGGTATTCAAAGAGATACTCGTGCACCAACGCTCATGCAGAATCATTCACAAGAGCCAAAAGCTGGAAACCACCCAGATGTCCTCGACAGATGAATGGAGAAACAAAATGTGGTACATACACACACAAAGGAGTGAAAATCTGATTCATGCTACAACATGGATTAACCTTAAAAACTTTATCCTGAGTGAAATAAACCAGACACAAGAGGACAAATATATCATTCCACTTGTATGAGGTACCTAGAGTAGTCAAATTCACAGAGGCAGAAAGCAGAAAGGTGGTTTCAGGGAGTGGGGAGATGAAGGAAGGGAAGTTACTACCAGTAATAGGTGGAGAGTTTCTGTTTGGGATGATGAAAATATTCTGCAGATGGATGGTACACTTAAAAATGGTTAAAATGGTAAATTCTGTGTTATGCATATTTATCACAGTTTTTAAAACCACTCAGCTTGCAGAGTAAATGTCTACGACTGGGAAAGAAGTCTTGAGGCAACACGTGGGTGCTTATCTAACCTTTACCCATCAATGAATGCTCTAGGGAGGGCTGGGGAGGTGTTGAATCAGACATCTTTATTCACATTCCCTAAGAAGCAAAGCTAGTCCAGGATCCTGGCACCAATATGTCTTTGTTCCTTAATGGATTCTTATTAAAATGCTTTAACAGCACAGAAAATATTGTATGGAAAAACAAAGGCCTCAACAATGCTGACGAATTCTTGAGTCAGTCTTTGAATGTTAACAACTTTTAGGAATTTATTCAGCCTGGATTTTCCTTTTTATATGGGCACAAGAGTTATTTATGATTTTTAAAAGTCTCATTAAATCTTAAAAATCTATTCCAATAAGAATAAAATTAAAATTCTAAATGATGATAAAGCATTGTATAATAGTTTAATTGGCAACATTTTTCTTTGTAGTGGAATGTAAAATAATAGTGTCCCTTATGATCAATAGCATCTTACATTCAATGAAATTCAGTATTTCCCGATTTGGAAAAAGTTTTTTTCAACACAGTTGGATGAAAATTATAGGAGGCCATTGTTTTGGTCTAAGCTCCTGTATGAGGCTCCAACAGATCAGACTAAAAATCAAAATGCAGTCACTCATGCTAAAGTTCCACGTCACTAAACTAAAACTGAGCTGTTACCCAGCCTTTGCAGAAATAGAGAGAGAGAGAGAGACACTTAACAGGCCAGTTTCCATGGGCATGATAGTGTAGTTCTCTCTGTATTAATCCTTAACCTGAAATAACCAGAGGTTAACCAACCAGTTAGTTTTCTACTGTTCTGTCTCCCTGTCCCTGCCCTACAAGGAAAGTGACTTTGAAATGACCAATCTACTTTTTTGCTCTTTGTTTCTGCTTTCTTCAGCCCTTTTTCTTCTATAAAGCCATCTTCCTCTGTTGGACTCATTGGAACACTCATTCTACTTTATGGAATGAAGTGTGACCTGATTCTAGAAACGCAGTTAAAACCAATTGAGACCTTTAACCTAATGTTGTTGTAAACTTGTCTTTTGACAATACTGAAGGCTTAATTTTTAGAATAGATAGTAAGTCTTTAAAAATTTGCCCTTTATTAGAAAAGTGTCATAACTGGAAAATAATATTGGTTTTTTGTCAAGTGATTAATATTACCAGGTCTCTGCTGTGGAAATGATGCATTTATCCGTGTTTCTAAACCTTAATCTGGGACTATTTAGGTTTTTGTCTTCCAACCTTTACTGGAGATAACAGATAAAGCCAGAACACAAACTAAATCTAACTCAAAAAGAAATTCTAAAGGATTTCTTTTCCAACAATTAATTACAATTACAGGGCCAGCTGGCCTTACAAAGCCTGCTTGGGGTAATTAAAAACCTTCCAGTAAATGGTCTATTTTGATTAACCGAAGTTCTTAATTTTAATATAGTGTAATTTATAAATCATTTATGTTCTAATTACCAATTTTTTTTCCTGTTAGCAAAGAGATCTTTACCTATCTCAAGGCTGAAGATAGTCCCCTATGTGTTCTCCGTGAAGCTTCATTGCTTTACCTTTCATATTTATATCTATAATCCACTTGAAATTGATTTTTTCTTGCAAATAAAAAAATTTTTTTGGTGACATAAGGAATCAACTTTCTTTTTTTTCCTTAAGGATATACAATTGATTCTGCACCATTTATAGAAAAGACCATTGTCTTAGTCAGCTCAGGCTGCTGTAACAAGACACGACAGACTTAAACAACAGACATTTATTTCTCACAGTTCTGGAGGCTGGAAAGTCCAAAATGAAGGTGCTGGCTGATTTGGTCCTCAGTGAGGGCCCTCATCCTGGCCTGCAGGAGGTCGCCAGCTCCCTGTGTACTCATGAGCCCTCTTCTTTGTGTGCATCTGGACAGGGGGAGCTCTCCTGTCTTCCTCTTCGTACAAGGGCACTAATCCGACCATGAGCTCCCACCTTCGTGGCCTCATTCTAAACCTAACTACTTCCTAAAGGTCCCACCTCCAAACACCAACACATTGGGGGTTAGTGGTCTAACTTATAAATTTGAGGAAAGATACAGACATTCAGGCCATAACAGCCATCTTTTCACCAATATCTACAACACCAACTTTGCAACACCCAAATATCTGTCGACCCAAATAAGTAATTGAGGCAAAACTCTCAATCAATGGAGGCTTGTTAAGCCAAAGTTGAGAACGTGCCCAGGAAAAACATGAACCGCAGACAAAGCTGTGGCTGTTTTTCTGAAGGGGAAGTTAGAACCTCCAGCATTTTAAAGGCAATGAGGAGGGGGAGGGTGGAACCCATTGATGAGGCAAAGTTACATTCTTGTGAGGCCCAGGAAATCTACATTTTACATTAAATAAGGGGAATGTTAGGAGGGAAAAGGGGAGTGAAGGAAGCATCAATTATGTAGATGTTCCTGAGTAGGTGGAAGAATTTCTGATTCTGTGTATCTTTACAGGTTTTGTTACCTGTAAAGATAAACTTGTAAATCATTAATAGTGTGGAATAGAACAGATGACTTGGCTTTAGGCCTACTGGACCATGGTAAGATTATGGGGGAGTCCTGCTTACGGAGGTTCCTAGAATTCTGTTATGAAGTACTGTGGGGCCTTGTCTGTGCCTTGCTCCCTTCCTCTTTGTGGCTTTGGATGGCAAGCCACATCTTTTGATTTCTTTTTGTAACACGGTAACGCCAAAAAGTCGATAATGTTTCTGTCTCTTTGACTCCCTCCCTCTTGTCCTTTTGCAAGCAAAACCACCACCATCTTTTTACGTGGCGTTTTGTAACACAGGGACGGCCTAAGAAAAGGCGAAAGTTTTCGTGGTTGTAACTCCCAGTCACGATTTGGAGAAGCAAACCGCATCCGATGCGCGCAGTAGTTCCAGGGCAGGGATGCCTTTGTTCCTGCCTACAGAGAGCTCACGGCTATGTCCAGGTGGAGTCCTGGGCAGCGTCACGGATCTTTCAGTGGAGACGGGACATCAAATTATCAACCTAGTTGAACCACAATAGCCTAGAACTAAAAACCCTCACATTAAAAGCTCTGGTATTACTGCTTATGATTAGTGTAAATGGCACTATTAGATGGGAGTCTCCAACTCTCTTCATGGCATGGATAATAATTTTCTGCTACTTCTCCTCAAACCACTTATCTCCTTCTAGGATGTGTCTCTGGTGGAAAGTGCTGAGCTTTTGGTAACATTTTTAATCAACTTTATATCCATTAGAGTAATTATTGTGTTATTCAAATTTTTCTAAGGTAATTGGTGGTATTTTTTCTGGAACTAACTGACTCTAAAGAGTTACATGCAATTAATGTGAAAGAGATGTCAAAATCTTCCACTACGATTTTGGATTTCTTTCTTTTTTTTTAGTTCTGTCAATTGTTGATATATATATTTTGTAAATTCCAATTTTAGATTCCTTTTTTGGAGTAAAACGTGTTTTGTACCATATACAAGTTTATTTGAGTTGTAAAAATCAACTCCCTCCCTGTATTTTATAATTTCAATATTCTTCCATTCAATCCTGTCTGCCACAGTCAGACAGACAGAAGGGGTGAGAATACTTTTTTCTTGAATCTGTAGAGGAAACCTTAGCAGCAGACATTAGTTGCTACAAGTTTGTCAAGTAAGTGTACCTTTCTGTATTTTTGAAACTATGTTATTGGTGCCTATAAATTAAGAATTTTTACATCTTCTCACAGATTGGCTCTTTTATCTATATGAAATAGCTTTTGTACTTCTACAATGCTTCTTGTTTTGAAGTCTACTTGATCTGATATTATAAAAGGGACACCAGCTTTCTTTTATTTAGACTATTTACATGTACAAACACTTGATCTATATATTTATTTTTAACATTTCTATCTTCCTATATTTAAATGGTGTCTTTGGTAAACAATATATAGTTGTTGCTTGCAGCTTAAATTCAGAGAGGATTACATTTGCTTCTTACAGCAGCTGTGCTGGGTGCTCTGCAATCCCAGGTCACCTTAATCCAATCAGGAATTGAGAAGATTGAAAACAGGGCTCCGGTTGCTGTGGCTGGTCTACCAGCCTGTCACCCTGACTGCTGGGCAGTTTTTTTTACCTTCTGTTCAGCTTTTCAAGTTGCTCTCAGTTGGTGGTTGGTCTGAAACAATCTAGTCCACTCTTGCTGGAAGTAGAACTAAGGGAATTTTAGTAGTAAAATATTGTACAGTGTGTGATATAAATCACCTTCCATCTTCCAAGGGAATCTTTAGTAAAATATAGTTTTTTCTAGTGATTTAATGTAATAATAATTCACTAATTCTTCAGAGGGTAAGTAAGGCTGCATTCTGCTTCATGGTCAGTGTGAGGCAAAAACAGAGGCTTCTGACCAGGGCAGCAAGTGTAGGGATAAGTGTATTTGGAGTGCACACACACACCCACATATAGACACACAGAGAGACACACACACAGACATACACAGACACATACGCACATACATATACACACAGACATACATAGACACACGCACACCTACATACACACAAATCCTAATCCTAAACAAACTGAATTTAATATTGACCTTGAATTCATGAAAATCATGAGCTCTGGAACATAATAGACATACTTCAATTAAGCACAGCTAAGCCCCCAGCCATAATAAAGACAAAAATACAAGTTCCTCATTATAGGGAGGAGAAAAAGTATTGTGTGCTAAGATGTTCTGTTGCTTTTTAAAAAAAATTTTTTTTTTTAGTAACATTGAGTTGAGTGGCTCTTAAAGACAGAAAATTGCAATACGAGTCCTGGAGAGCACAATTTCTTGTCACCCATGTATTATGTAAAATCAAGGTCCTTAACTTCAATACCAGTTGTGAGGTATGACCTCAAAAATGTAGGAATAATTTTATCAATGATTTGCGTTAAAAAATAGAGTATTTCAGACTATCCCCTTCACATACATTCCCTTATTCTTGCTAAGGGGTATAACTGAAGTGATTACATAGACAATTGTTCAAGAAACTGTGTCTTACATGTAAACATCATCTTCTGATGGGTGTTATAGGATAAAAGCAAACAAATGTTGAAAGGCGCTAGGCAGAGACCTGGTACCCAGACTCCAGCTGTGTGACTTCTGAGAGGCCAACCTCTCAACATCTCTTTTGAGTGTTCATAGACAGAACCGTTTTAGGTAATACCAGAAGCTTTTGTCAAAAACATCTCCTTGTTTTAATCTGCCTGTCATATCCAAGATGGCTCCGGAAGTAAACTTACTTCTTATACTTATTAGCAACAAAAGCCCTGACTTGAGGCATTTGCAGACTTGCAGGGTGAAAATACTCCCTCGTTGGCCGATTTCAAACTCCCAACGTGATGCCAGTAAGGGCGGAGTTGGACAGAGATGTGCATAACTGGCCCCCTTCAGCCAGTGCAGTCAGCTCAAGCACACTCCTGCCTCGTGGGAAGAGGGGACTCTCAGAGAATCACACAGACGACATGTCTGCCTCTGAAATAACTGTCCTAACCACAGCATTTGTAATTGGCATATGTGACAACTTTACCATTACAAAATTCCATTCTAGTCTTCAATAAGCCTCTTCAATGGTTCTGAAGCAGAAAATTAGCTCAAAATCACCACAGAATTGTAATACATTGTCCATTTGTAAAGAGCAAGCATCTGTCAATTAGTCAGGGTTCTCCAGAGAAACCAAACCAACATGATATATGGAGATATATATAAGAAGAGATTTATTATGGGGATCAGCTCATGCAGTTATGGAAGCTGAGAAGTCCAACAACATGCCATCTGCAAGCTGGAGACCCAGGAAAGCCGATGGTTTCCTGTAATTCAGTGTAATTCAGTCCGAGTTTGGAGAACTGGAGGAGTCGATGGTGTAACAATGGTGATGGTGTCATGACAGTGTAACTCCCAGTCCAAGGTCACAGACCTGAGAATTCGGGCTTGGGGACAGGGGGTTCTGCTGGTTTAAGTCCTAGAGTTCAAAAGCCCAAGAACCAGGAGCTCCAATGTTTGAGGGCAGGAAAGATGGATGTCCCAGCCCAAGAAGAGAGAGAATTTGCCCTTCCTCTGCCTTTTTGTTCCATTCAGCCCTGAATGGATTGGACAGTGCCCACCCACACTGGTGAAGTGGATCTTAGTCTAACTCAAATGCTAACCTTTTCTGGAAGGCCCCTCACAGACACTCTCAGAGATAATGTTTTACCAACTATCCAGGCATCCCTTAGCCCAGCCAGGTTGCCACATTAACACCAACCATCACACCCCTATGGGGTACAGTGGCGGAGAATGGACACATTCTATTCACCCAGCAAGGAAAGCGGAACTTGTTAGGGAGGGCGAGTAAATCGATGTATCCTTTTTGGTTAGAAGGAGTGGGGTTTCCTCAACTTACCCTGGTAACGAGTAGTATGAACTCAGAATGGGAAGCGATGATAACGAAAAGATTTCATTTTGTGAAAATTATTAAAATAGGAATACTAAAAACAAGAGTCCAGATCCCACAGAAGTCCGGGCAGTGCCACCCAAGCAGGAACATAAGGGAGGAAAGGAATGGCTGGCCCTTGAGGAGTGGACTCTACGCAGAGAGAAGGCTGTTCAGCCTCCCGGCAGCGGGAGGACAGACCACGGCCCGCCCTCCGGGCAGTGGGCCCATGGGACAGCCACGGTGCCAAGACTGGTCACGTGAGCTCCTCTACGCTGCTGCTGCCGCATCCCATTCCCGAACCAATATTTCTTTATGGCCTCTGCCTCCGAGCTTCTGGTTATTCATGGCCCCAGGTATCTCACGACCTCTGTTCTTTGCCTTTTCTCAGAGCATCCTTCGGCTTCAGCTATTAACAATCATATTAATATTAATTACTTAACATTTATTAAGCTCCTGTATTTCCACCAAGCAGTCTGCTAAGTGCCGTGTGTGAATGATCTCACTTGAACCTAAGAACCACCCTAGGAGACGGACGCCCGCTGACTCTCCCTCTCCCTTCCATGCACCTGCTCGTGAGAAACACATTTCACTGCATTTGCATCCCTCCTCGGGCAGAGCTCCCTGCAGACCACTTCTCTGATCGCTGGCCAGCTGAGAGGTTTCCAAGCCTGCTCTGATCAGCTACAGAAAGGCAGCATCATTGCCGTATGCTGGAGGAACTGCCTCGCACTGCCTCCCTCAGCAAGGGTTACGGTCAAGAGAAGGGCACGCAGGTGTGGCAGGCGTCCCGGCTCTGTGCTCGTTCGGTGAGTAAGACCTGGTTCAGGAAGGCGGGATGGCTGGCACCTGTCACAGAACAGCAAGTCGAGGGCCTGAACTGCCATTTATTATTTAGAGAAAAAAGGACTGAGAGAAAATAAAAGGTTTGTGAGACGCCACCATCAAAGATTCACACAGTCCAGTCATTGAACAATAGATATGACTGAACACTATGCTGTGTTCTGTGGAAATGGTAAAACCCTGAAAGCCAACCCACCCTCTGCCTCCACTCGGAGGAATACAGTGGAGTAGAATTTCCTACTCACAAAATCATTCTTTAGATGTATCTTGAGATCTAATCATAATTCTATGCTCTTCTGACCAAGAATATACCTCGCTGGGGAATGGATGACCCAAATGACGGAGTGACCACCCACCTACCAAGTTTCTCCTGGTTTGTGTTAGTATGTACCCCTCTCCTACACTCCATAAAAGGTTAGCAATCCAGTTCAGATGGCACACTTTAAGAATATATTTTTTGTTTAGCAATTTCAGCCATTGTCACTTTGCATAAAAATGTTTTCTTTTTAAAAAGAAAGAAAGTGATTCTCACTTAAATATTTTCTATCACATAATTCTGTGGAACCATAATGCTGGCTGTTAAGGATTGTGAAAGATCTGGGATTTCATTTTACTCTGTTATAAACTAGCACATTAGTTTATCACAGTTTTGTGGATATTTACAAAAGACATGAGGATCCTGGATTAGAGATTCAAGACCTTATTACCTGCAGCAAAAGCAGCAGCCAGAGTATTAGAATTCGTGTTTGTTCCCTGAACCTCACTTCCCACTCGGGTGAGCGTTTGGTCCTGGGTAGATACCTGCACAGGCGATGGATTATATCACAAGAAAGGCTGAGCGTGGGGAACAAGCCATTCTATAGCAGCCAGTAGCTAGCTTGCTATTTCTCTCTCATCAATTAAGGTTGCTCACTGCAAATGCAACTCTGAGAAATGGCCCCAGTAAAGAGTGATCAAGGGCCTTGCATTTTTGGCACATCCAGCAAGAACGTGCAAGAATGCAAATGGCCCATGGAGAACTATCCCCCCAACATTAACCCTCTTCACTAACCCATCCCATGAAGGTGCAGATGAGAAAATTCACAATTGCTAGAGTAATCTTTTCAACTATATAAACTAATAACCACATTTACTAGCCAAGTAGCCTTTGAAAAATCAGGTAATAGCAATATTTACACTTCAAGCACCTATCCTGGCTACTTATATTAACACTAGACTCTGTATCAGAATGACCCGACTTTGAATTCAGAGGCATGGCCTATGAACACAAGTGTCTCTTCTGTCTTTTCTCTCCCCCACCATTTCTTATCCCCTTCTAACAAAATTAAATACATCAATTTCTTTTCCTCTAGGCACCATCATAATTTCCATTTTTCCTTTTTCAGAACTTTAGATTT
The DNA here is from genome assembly GCA_023783475.1 of Daubentonia madagascariensis. NCBI lineage: Eukaryota > Metazoa > Chordata > Mammalia > Primates > Daubentoniidae > Daubentonia > Daubentonia madagascariensis. The sequence goes on from JAKFHU010000760.1 coordinate 3,307,346, forward strand.
TTCTCTTAAGACTTCAATTTCTACAAAAGAAAGCTGCCGATACCAGATTCTTTCAAGAAAGATGGAAGCATGCTATTTAGAACATTATGGTTCACAAATTTTAGGAAACAAGCTAATACTCTACCAAAAAAGGCAATATTTTTTAAAATGACCTTTTGGTTCATCATTTAAATGTTTATCATCTAAAAATTTAGATTATTCCTGAAAAATTCCTATGAAAAACAAACATTTAACATTTCTGTTAAGATCAAAATAATAATGATTCTTATGTACAATAATTTTTCCGTGTTTTTACTGGAATGTTTTTTAAACATAGAGAAGAATTGAAAGATTTGTACCAAAAAAAAATAAACCTACCACCTAGATTCAACCATGGTTAACATTTTGCCATATTTTTTTTATCTGCATACATATTTTATTCTGAATCATTTGAAAGGAAGTTGCAAATATCATGACACTCTACACAAACACTTCATGCATTTTCTAAAAGGACATTCTCCTACATAACCCTAATACTGTTATCATATCTAAGGAAATCTATGATAATTTCCTAAAATTAATACTCCAATATTCTCTTTAATATTCAAATTTTCCAATTGTCCCCAATGCTTTTTATAGTCATATTTTAAAACTATAATCCAATCAAGGTTTCACATTTTAAATTGTTCTTACATCTCTCTAGTCTATTTTAATCTAGAAAGAAAATGGTTCTTCCACCCTTCCCCCAGACCCCCAATAACACTGGCAGTTTAAAAAAGCAGGCCAAGCTGGGTACAATGGCTCACTCCTGTAATTCTAGCACTTTGGGAGGCCAGGGTGGGAGGATTGCTTGAGATCAGGAGTTTGAAACCAACCTGGATAACACAGCAAGACCCTGTCTCTACAAAAAATAGGAAAATTAGCCAGGCGTGGTGGCACCACCTGTAGTCCCAGCTACTCAGGAGGCTGAGGCAGGAGGATCACTTGAGCCCAGGAGTTTCGGGTTGCCATGAGCTATGATGACACCACTGCACTCTAGCCCAGGTGACAGAGCAAGACCCTGTCTCAAAAAAAACAAAAACAACAACAACAACAAAAAGAAAGCAGGCCAGTTATCTCATAGAACATCCTATGCTCTGGATTCATCTTCTAGTTTCTTTACCAAAAGTTTTGTTTGGACTCCTTCATAACATCTTTTTTTATCTATAGATATTTTAACAGAAATGTTCTCACTTCAAACAAATACATAATTGGGATGAATGAGCAATTAATGAAAGGAAAAGGGAAAACAAGTATTGGCTATTCAGTTCTCTCTGGCAGGCAGGGCAGGCCTGGGTATGGTGCCGGCCACCAGCTCGGTGTCTTGGTGAGGTCATGGGCTGCATACAGGCTGGCCAGCACAGCCAACAGAGAACTCAGGAGGCAAAATCACAGGGGTGCTTGGTCAGGTTCTCAGGAGCTTTGAGGATTGTATCAAGAGACAAATGTACTCATCAAGTCCAAGGTTCAACTCCACCACAAGGTCAAGACAGACTAAAAGATCAGAAGCAGAACTCCAGTGGAGTCCAAAGAGAGAACAGGACAGAAAGACAACTGCCAGACAGAGGACGGCAACACCACACTCATTTGTTAGCCCCAAACTGGGTGGTATGTGTGCACAGCAGCCCTCAGGGTAGTCACAATGTGTGCTTGTATACAGCAGAATTCAGGAATTGCCATCAATATTTTTTTTTACATCTTCAATAGGGTCCCATGATTTTTTCAATGTAATTTTGATGTGCTCTACTAAAAAACCTTCATTGTAAGGAATTGAAGTTAATGATTAATTTAGAAATTATCACTTTAATAAATCTTTAAAATAAGAAGAAATCTCATTATATTTTTAGATCCTCAAAATAACATCATTTATGTTAGAAATCAACAGTCAAAAAAGATGCAAAATGCTAAATGATATGTGAAAGAAATATACTCATTTGATAACAATATTAGTGCCTGGCAAGGATTACAGTTGTCAATATTTAATTATAAGGCTTCTTCTAAACTCTTAAGTGAAACCTCTAATTAAGAAAATGCTAATGTGCAGGAATAGCCTTTCCCCTGGCAAGTGCCATATCTAATTGCTTCTCCATTTTTTTCTGGAAAGACAATGCTTGCTCATTACTTGCCTTACGAGTATGAATAAAATATTTAATTTGGTATTAAATATACACAAAATAATTTATAAGAAACACAATTATATAATAAACTGGGAGAGAGTTGACAAAATGAATGCTTTATTTTTAAAAAGTCATGACTTTATGACAAAAGGCATTTGTTATCTGTACTTCAAAATGGACTAAGCTTTAAATATGATCTCCTTATCAGTACTAATAGGAATATTATTTTGAGAAAGATACTTTTAGATTACTTGCTGACATAATTTTTTATTCTTCAAATTCCTTAGAGTCAGTCGGCTCCAACAAAAATATCACAAATTACTTCTAATAGAAGATATGTGGTAAGGCATTTTTAATGTCAGTTAACTGATATTTTTTCCCTAGTATTTTCATTTTCCTTTGTCCCTTCCCACACTGAGTAATCAAAAGTTTTTTTACTTATTGCTTCACAAAACAGAGAAGCCAATAGATTCCAATCCTGGTTTTTATGTTAAAAAACAAAACAAAACAAAACCCTAAACTTACAAGACTGGTATGGATTTTTAGCATAGACCAAAGATTTAGGAGGAAACAGCTATATCAGGGAGGTTTTTCTCAACCCTGAGAAGAGAAATGAATTCCCTGGGATGGGGAGATTCTGCAGGCTCAGACTTTTTTCTGTGTCTCTGAGAAAGGGAATCTCCGGGAGGTCAGGAATGAGGGTGTGGGACTACGATGGGAGTCACCACTGCAAAGCAAATTAGTCCAACAGGGCCACTGTATCCCACAGAAGGTACCGGGCCAAGAAGTCAACTGGGGCTGAAATCCAGCCAGTCTTCCATTGGCTATGCACCATGGCGCAGTCCCGGGCCTCCTGGAGGGAGGGGCATCTTTTCCAATTCCGGTGAGCTGGTGAGGCCCTGAATCAGGCATTCAGAGCCAGGAAGTTCCTAGAGGATGTCTTTCAGGAAACCATGGCTCAGAGGCACAAACTTCAGACCTCAGGGGAGCTGGGGTACTAGGTATACAGATTTGTAGGGTTAAGGATCAGAGGAACTTGTGCCCTGATCCTTCCATAGAGCTTGGGTAAGGTGATAGGATCCCCGAGCAAAGAAAGACTGTGGGGTAGGTACGGGCAGAGAGGGACTTGGGCATCCTCCTGGAAGTTCTGTGACCCAGAATGTTGGCACCTGACTCCAGGGCCTCCCATGAGGACCACAGACGCAAGGGAGAGAGACTTCTAACATGAAGGGCCTTCCTGGATATGTGCCTGAGACCTGGGTTATAAACAGGAAGGACAAGAAGAGATTATGGATGTTTCAGTGGATCCAGCAAAGACAGAGGCTACCAGAGAACAAATGGGTTTCTTTCCTACCACTGAATGTCCTGGTCCCATGTATACCCACCACAATGAGGCACAGTCTAGGATGAAGATGGGAGAAATCCCAGATAACTGAGTTTTAGTTTCTACCACTTTGGCAGAAAGTGACTTTCAAATGGAAAGTAAATTTAAAATATGGGAAAATCCCCTCATGGGGCAGGAGACCACTAACTTCATTGTGACATGATTGCTTCCTGTGGGATTCAGGGGGATTAATACATTACAATCATCTATTAGTTTTAAGGAAATGACTCTTCCCAAAGATATAGATTGGCAGCCACAGAAGAGAGCATGCCATGTTTGTAAATTTCCTGCAAAAAGTCCCTCTTTGCTTTTATGCTTGTTTTTATTAATAACTTATGCTTTATGAGAGAAACTGCCATTGAGGGTTGTGAATAAATTATGAGAATTGTGATGGGACACAGCCACTGACTTACAATGTCAGCTCTGATAAAAGCAGTAATAAGTTTCAGAAATTCCGTCCTCTGGAACAGTGGATCCTTGGCCATGGGCTGCATCCCTATGGCCATAGCTCTCAAAGACATTGTGAACTGAGCACATCCTCAACTCTAGATCATTTGAACAATTCAAAGAATATCATCTTTAATCAGAGGGTCTTATTTGAATATTGCTTAGCCCTGAGTTTTAAGGACAAAAAAGATGATATAATCATTTGGCTTTTTTTTTCTTGGTGTCCTGAAATTTCTCACTCAGTGTAGTCAAAAGGTATCTTAGTAAAGTCTGCCTCGATGTTTCTCAAACTATCTGCAGTATCGACTATTTTTAAAATTTTTCCAGTGCATTGTAGATACATACTTTAAAATATAATAAAAATAAATTAATAGGAAAATAAAATGGTAAAAAAGATACACAATATATGAATCAAAATGTTTCATTATTAGAGTCAATAGACATAAGGTTCCTCTGTCAATTGCTATAGAAGTTTCTAAATGCTTATTCACACTTTCTGTACTTAATCTCTTCATGGACAGGTAACAGGTAACTAACTGGTCATTGCTAAGAGGTAACTACTGGAACACTGAGAAGCACTTGTCCAGCAAAAGAGAGGAGACCCTTCTCATGTTAGAAGATCTTAAAGCACCCAATAACAAAAGTAAAGAACACTATGTGTCTTGCATAGTATATAATGTCATTTGTTACACAGTTTGTCATTGCTGTGCATGTTCACCATCAGCTGTGTGTGGAAAGCTGCCTATTTGTACTTCCAGTCCTTGTCTATCTCCCAAGTGCCACTTATGAATGTCCAGCCCCACGCCTGACCCCTTCTCTACATGTTTTCCTAAGACTTCAACTCAAAGTGTAGACCAAAGCAAATCCCTCATCCACTCGGCAAACCCCCTTCTTCTGTGCTCTCCACTTCAGGAACGGCATTCCCCTCCCAGCCACATAAAATCACCTCCAGCTCTTCTCTAGCTTCCTTCAACCTCGCCCACGTGTTGCCAACTCATGTGGTATTTGTGATATTTCTTTTTATTATCTTCATTCCCAGGCCCCTGGGCTCTCACGTGGCTTACTGCTAGAGCTGCCCTGCTTTCTCCCTGTGCATCAGCTTAATCCTTCCAGAGCCCAGCCTGCTCAGGCCTCTCCTCTGCCTGAAGACAAGCGCGGTTTTTCCAGGGTTTACTAAACAGAGCCTGGTGGCCACGGCCCTCCCTAGTTTTCTCTTAACCCTTTTCACAAGATCTATGCTCCTCACAAATTGAACTCCTCATACGCCACGTAGTTTTGTGCTTCCATGCTTGTGCTCACACGGTTTAGTCTCCTTCGTGTCCTCTCAAACCCCAAGTCTCCATGTGCCCCAGTTTTACCAAGGCTTAGAACTCAAATCCCGGACAGCTCCCCCGCCCTGGAGCACCATCTAGGCGCACCTTCCTCTCTCTCCGCCACATGCTCACGGCACGTTGTCTGAAAGCTCTCCAGGACCATTCATCTCATTTTTCCTACTTTTTGATGATAACATCCATTTCCAGTTCCTGTTCTGGTTACTCAAAAAGTCTAGCTCCATGGGGATCTTACATGGAATTGATATTTGTTAAATAAAGGGTGATAATTAATGTTTGGAAAATAATATATTAACCTTCACTGCAGAGTATCACAATGAACTTTGTACAAAAGATGCTGACTGTGAATGACAAAAAAAAATACATTTAGAATAATGAACATTCTAAAATAATGGTAATCACCAGTCACTGTGTGTTTATGTACCAGCTACCACAGAGACAAGCTTGTACATACAACCTCTATTAATCCTTACACAGTCTTTGAAGAGGCATTATTATTAATTCCCATTTTATGGATGAGGAGGTGAGGCATAAAGAGATTAAGGAAGGCACCCAATGGGAACACTTAATTAATATTCTTAGTATTCTAAGAAAAAATGTAAAGAGGGATTTGTATCAAATTCAATCTGACTTCAACCTATGCTCTAAAAACTATACTAATTTAAATTAGCTATTGTGATTACGCAACTCTACAAGAGTCAAATCACATAACATGGATTGTTGTTTTGTACTTGGCATATACCAAGGGCTACACATGTTAGCTATTATATCAGAAAACATTAAAAATGTGTTCTTTAAACATACAAAAGAACATATAACTACTAAATTACATACAATTTCCAAGATTTTAAATATAACAAAGCAAAAAGGATAATTTAAAGCTAAAAAAAACTACTGCATAAGACAGTAGGAACAGAATTGTTTTCTTGGATTTAAGCAAATATAGACATGGAAAACCACAGAGAGTCTAATACTATTTTTAATGAAAGTTATGGTCATGTGACTAACAGAAAGTAATAGTCATATGACAATTGGGTACTGATCACACCATTCATCCCCATGGAAACACAAAGTCCCAGCAGAAAGCATTACTAACTTTGGGAAAACTCCAAGACAATGAAACGAAAAGGCCCAAGACAGCAATTATTCTTAAAGAAGGACATTTAAATTCCCTTCGGATTTTTATATGATTAGGAACCCATGAAAGTGCATTAGGTGAGGAAGAAAATATTTTTATTCATTCCTTCAATAAATATTTATTAAATGTCTTTTGTGGGCGTATGTTGCCTTAAGTGTCAGAGGACAAAGAGTTTGTAGTCTAATAATGGATCTAAGATGTGAATATGAGTCACGGGATTTCAGAGTAAGAATGGACAAGAGCCCTACAAAGGGTTGGCCACATACAGTTTGTGATGTTACTGATTATTCTGCATCATCTCCAAAAATTAAACGTTTGATCCCAGAGTTATAATTTCCTTCTAGGTGTTATACAGCACTCGGTGGTAATGCTAATTAAACTAACTTTTATCTTCTGTAAGTAGTGCAGGTAAAATAATGATGAAAGATTTTCTTGTACTATTAATTTGTTCTCTAAAATAACAGAACTAAAAGATACTATTTATTACAGTCACATTATAAATAAAAATAAGTCATTTTTATCTCTCCCTCATTTCTTCACCTGGAATGTTTCTGTTAATGAAACATGTTCTCAATTTTCATTCTGTGCCAAGAAGTAGGTAGTCATCATAGGTAATATTTTTCTTAGCTTTTTCCCTGTGTTAGGCACTTAATATATTATTTCAATTAATTTTTGGAGCATCCCTATATGGAGGGTATTATTATCATCTCCATTTTATCAAGGAGGAAAAACTACAGCTTGGGAAGAATGAATAACTTGCTCAAATTACTCAGCTGGCAAATGACTCGACATTGGAATCCACCTCATTTCCAGGTCAATAGGCTTCACCCCAACTCTAGGCTGCCTCAGGGACAGATGAACTGAGATGCAGGTCCCTCCAATAATTTTATTGCCAGCCAAGCTGACAAGCCCTTCAGGCAGCTACTCCAATATTTCCACACTAACCTGACTTTAACAATGGAGTTCAATCACTCAAAAAAGAATTAGGATATGCTAATGGTTATGACATACAAAAGATGTAAATACTTCCTGACCACATGAAGTTTACAATGTACCAACATTCATATACAGCAATTATCTATATCCACCTGCCCACATACCTACCTACTGCTAGGAATTCTTCTATTTGCAAAACAAATAGAGCATAAGACCTTTTTACAAGGTGATAATTGTGTGGTTCAAACCAGAAGTACAAAAAGAAGTAGTGAAGAGGGATGAAGCTGGAAAACAATGTGAACGAGGTAAAACGTATAAATGAAACGCTGGGGAAATGAAGGTGAAGATCAAGGTGCTGGATCACATATCTGGGGGCGCAAGATAGTGAGGTGAGGAAGAGAAGTCAATATCCTTTGCCTCTGGCTCAGATGCAGCAGCAGGATGTCCTGTAGAATGAAAAGGGCAAGTCTCTGTTCCATGGGCTGTTGTTCATTTATCGAATTCATGGGTCAGAGATCAAACCTCTGCTGCTATTCACCATCTTAGTGGGGATAACAAAGCCTCTGAATTATAAGAGAGTCTGCATATTTTCCCACTCGAGTTAATTTCACTATTTTTAGTTTTAACAAAGGCCAAGTACAGAATCAGGCAAATGTAAAATGCATGGGTTAACTTCAAAAAAATATAAACTGTTATTTATGATTTTCCTTTATAACTGAGTAATATAATCTTAAAATTTGATCTGTGTTTCTTGAGGATACGTTACATTTGTTTTACATGTATTCACAATCTCTCTCTCTAGTCACTATCTTTTTTTTTTTCTCCTACTCCTATTTTAACTATCTCTCCCTCTCCATGGCCCCAGGCTTTTGAAAATTAAATACACGATTTTAATATTAACTGAGCAGGCTAACAGCAGTAGCTATCTGCTAACTGACAGATGAGATGGTAGGGGGATCATTTAAATTTGTTGTCTTATGATGTTTGTTTATTCAGTGTTATAAATAGCCACCGCAGAAATATAGGAGGAAAAAAAATCCTCCAAGGTGCAAAAGATCTGTAGTATTGAAGGAAAAGTCACCTTAATGCTTTCTTCCTTCCCCTTTGTCCCTTTCTACTTTTTGGTGATTGAAAAGGAAATGGGGTATGATGACAGGAAGGGAGTATGAGTAGTTGGGTACTTAAAAAGAAAAATGCTATGCTCAGAGGGCTTGTGTGCAGTCCTGCCTCTGCACTGCCTTTACCAACTGCTACACACAGGAGGAACACACAAACTCAGGAAGACTCTGGAAAACACATATCTGCACATACTATTTCTCATGGCAATTATCTAAAATTCAATTTCTTCACCTTCGGTAAAATTGGATGCATTTGCTAATACTGAATAGTCTCTTCGATAGCTACTGCAAATTTTTGGACAATATAAACATGGGCTAAAATGTTCAAGAATTGAAACTATTATATTATATATTATATTATAAACTATTATATTGTAATAACACCAGTTCTTTCACTGGCCATGCTGCATATTTCAGTGCCTATTTGTCAAAAGCACTAAGGCTAGAGTTTAAGGTCAGTGTGTAGATCTCTTCGCTTATAAAACATTAAATGCATAAATGGTAAGGACCAGTTGCCAATAACAAAGGTCTAATTCCTTACGAATATGTATTCTAGCCAGTTAAACACAATTAATTTCCCTCAGGGAAAAATATCAGTTTCTAAACATATTTCATAATGCAATATTTTAAATGAATGGGAACAACTTATTGCTTAACTGTTTGTTTTACCATTGATATGAATGTCATGCAGTTTTGTGAAATTGTAATTATTTAATTTGTGAATGAGTTAGAATCAGTCTTAATGCAAAAATCAGTCAGGATTTTTTTGGCGGAGTAGGGTAGGGAAGGGCCTCACTAGATTATAATGCAGAAACCTGAGTCTGTGAATGGGCTCTTCCGGTCTGCCTTTGACCATTTCACTATTCTTTTGCAGCATTCAGAAGAATCAAAATGTATCCACTTAAGAATAGCTAGCGATATGCTTGTTCTGCATGTTAAAAATTAAAATTAATCTTAGTTCTAAAATACACATTTTATAAAAGTAATGTTTTCATCATTGCTCAGGGTAGCAAAAAGGGGGTGTGTGTGTGCGCGTGTGTGTCTGTTGAGGGAAGTGGCCTCCGATTCCCAGCGAAATTGTCCCCATGAAGTCACTCGGTTTCTGTGGAAACTCGGGCCCTGTGACATGCACTGGAGAACTCCAGGGTGTATAATCAGATGTGTCCTGAGGATCACAAGTTCCACTTGTGTTAGATGACGTTATGCATATGTAAATTAACCGTATGTCGCACAAAGGGAACCCACCTCACTTGGGACAAGACTTGGGCTGATCCCTAGACAGCAGGAAAGCACAATGTTTCACCATTTCTTAAAATCAAATTGCTGCTGCCAACAAGTGTATTCGGTTATCCTGCGCACCTGCTGTATTCTGCGGCAAAGAAGGGGACTTAAGGCTCCTTTCAAAATCCTTAAGAAAACCAGACTACCCAGCGCCCTAAATACCAACGCTCTGGTAGAAGAGAAACAGAATTCTGTCCTTTCCTTCGAGCCCCTTCCTCTCCTCTCTGGTAAACAGCAGAGGATTCACTCTGAGAAAGTTCAGCAAAAGCACGTCACAGCTTATGTTTGAAAAGACGAGAAAGCCAAGGAATAAAGGCCCAAGAAAAGCGCAAGGGGCGGGGGGGCTGGTCAGTGCAGGTTACTGCAAAGAGCGCGTTTTCTAACGTGCGCCGGGGAAGGCGGGTGTGGCAGGTGGAGGGGTGGGGGTCCAACAAAAGACGGACGCGCCGGGACCTTGCGGCTACTCACGCGGCCCCGCCGTCCTCCGAGTCGCTGTCCGAGGCCCGCTCCTCGCCGATGCCCGGCAGGGTGAAGAACAGGATTTTGGGGCCGGGCCCGGGGGGCATCCAAGCTCCGGGCTCCCGCTCTCCGGGGCCAGGCTGGCCTGGGGTCCGTGGACTCGCGGTGCCCGCGACGGACGGCAGCGCGGGGGCCCCCGGCTGTGCGGCAGAGCCCGCGGGGGCGCCGCTGGAGGCTGGTCGGGACAGGGGCGCGGGCAGGGGCCGGGGCGGGACTTTGGCCGCTCTCGGGCTGCTGGGCAACGAAAGGGGAGTCCCCGCCGCTTCCGCCGCGCGGCTCGCGGCCGAGACCCTGCGGTAGGAGGCGGTGAGCAGAGGGTGCAGCGGGGCGGGCGCGGCGCGCGGGCCCGGCGGGGAGTCCGGAGCCAGGGCGGGGAAGAGGGTCGGGGTCGGGGCGCTGCTAAGCGGGGTGCCTGCGGCCGCAGGTCCTCCGGAGTGGCTGGACGAGGCGGCAGCCGAGGGGACAGCCGGGGACGCCGTCGAGGTCTTGAAGATTTTGGCAAAGAGAGACCCAAGGTCCAGCACTGCAACCTTCATGCCTTGACCTTGGAAATGCCGTCCTCGCTGCGGCCCGAATCTCCACACCACGGGGAGCCGGGCTGCCGGGCTCCATCCACCGCCGCCCGTGGGGATCTGGACGAGGCGGCCCCGGACAGGGGCGAGGATCCTGGGGTCCCCGCACGCCGCGGAGCCCCGGAGGCCTGTGGTTCCCCCTCCACCCAGAGGGACCTCTCCGGGCGCTCAGCTCCGCACGGCTGCGGACGGACCTTCCCCGACGGCCTGGTGCGCCCACGGGGTGCTGGGGCTGCGGGCGGCGGCGGGGGCGCCGGCCAGCCCCGGCGGGGAGCAGTCCCCTCCCTGCCCCGTGTCGCGAGACCCCGAGGGCCGAGGGGCCGGGAGCCCTGGGAGGCGGCGTGCCGAGCTGCCGGGGCCGCCGCAGGCGAGCATGGAGATTGCGACCTCAGCCCGCCGCAGGTGGAGGTACCGCACCGGCCCCCCGGGACCGTGCGGGCGGTTGCTAAGCTAAACAAAAAGCCTGCTTAGCTCCGGCTAATTGGGCCCCAGACTGCAGCTCCGGCTGTGTCTACGGTCGATAACACCAGCTCCCCTCCTGGACTCAGGCCTTAAAGGAAGCGTCTCCAATTTCTCCGTCATTCTTAGAGCTTGGCCACGTTCGCCAAGCTCGGGGCTGAGGGCGAGGAAGTTGAACACAGCACTGGGAAAGAGAATACTGTTTCCAAGAGGTTCTGGAGCTTACCTAGTGTGACAAGGCCATACGTGCTAGGGTCAGGCCACCTCTCATGTGAGGGAATGTGGGTAAAAAGGTGTATTCAGGCTTGAGTGAGCTTGAAACTGCAGTGCCCACTCTCCCCACCCCTGGGCCATGTGCAAAACGTCACTAAGGGTGACATTTGGGAAAAACAGCGAGGAGCTTCACCAAAGGACTTAGAAATAAGATTGGGCTCTGAGAGCCAAACTAGTAAAATACACATACAATGTATGTGCTTAAAAACCTGTTGGAGTGAACCAAGAGATTGTGTAACTGAAATCTTTGAGAACTCAAAACTCTAATCAGAATGACTGGATACAAACTACAAACTCAAAGGTAGATATGAAAGGTAGAGTTTTTATTAAGTGGAATAAATTGCATTAGATTAATCTGAAGAAATATGTGTGAAAGGCAAAGGGTAAGAGTGTGAATATCTGCAGGAGTGTGGGGTCAGTTTTGAGCAAGGTTATAAAACAAGATATTGACAGAGTTTTTCTATTAATATTCGGGGGGGGTCTGGTTTGAGCTCAGGAGATATATTTTCTGATTTGGGTCAGGGAAAGGAGAAGAATTAAGCCTGGTAGTGAATAAATAAGCCAACAATCATGATTATATACTTTCATCTTTTATAAGTTATCAAACTGGATTCTGAGCCATGGTAAATCTCCATGGTAATGCCAAGTTTTGTGCTTTGTGTAGCCAGCTAACCAGTCTTCTGCTTACTATATCCACATCCTGTCATAATCCCTTTTCTGCATCGAGCTACCACCAACAAACATGTACTGGGCACTTTTCTGCTTCAAGATTGTGTTAAGTACTGAGATGCAAAAAAGGAGATGTTCTCCTCCCAGGGCACAGAATAATCAGCTTCATATCATATGCTAAGTGTCAGGTGGGTGCCCCCCAAAACAAGTAAAATTGGTGGCAGCCATTGCAGTCAGCATTCCCTTGAAGATAGCAGAACATTTGTGTGTATAAAAGAAGTAAGAGACGTGGCCCATTAGGGTCAGATTTTAAAGGGCCTCCAGTATCAGGAGAGGCAAGAGCATGTTGTGGTCAGCACGTAACCAGCACCAGCACACAGTGAGGAATCAAACTGAGGGAAAGAGGGAATTAGGAACAAACACATCCAAGAACAGTACTGGTAACTAGAGGTAGAGGTCTCAAGGACAAATCAGGGAAACGGTGCCAATTCGGTCACAATACAGGGACACCAGGAACAGGCTGGTGTGGAACCAACAACATTTCTCATGTTCTCGTTGTTCCTCTTTTGCAGCAGCTTATCAGGTAGCCTCAGAAGTGTGGAAGGGCCATCAGAATATTAGGCTATTTTCACACAGTACTTACTCAGGATTGCAAAGCAGTTCCCTACAGATTTTTTGTTTGTTTAGCTCATAAGGCTCTTGATTCTGATTCATGGAACAATTAAATCCTTAATGTATTAGATCACTCCGAATGCAAGCAGAGATCATTTCTAGAGTATGTGCTTTCAGTGTTTAAGCTGCTAATCACGTGATTGATTCTGAACATATGTAATGTAACTTAATGGGACAAGCAGTAAAGAAGGGGGGCCATTGCTGAGTGATGCCTGATTCAACTCATCTAGTTGCTAGAGGGCAGCACTTGTTTGCTGCCCTGTCTCAGGATTCCCGACTTTTGGGGCTCGGATATCTGATTGGCCCAGCACCTTCACAGCTGACCAGCCCCTTAGTGTAGAGCTCCACCACCCCACTCACAAAACACTGATGCACAGTGTTGCAACCTTTGCTCTTTTCCGTATGAGAGGAATTCCTGTTAAGACCAAATGAATTTGAATGATTGTTACGTGAGCGTGGAATCAAAACAAGTGAGTCAAAAGGTTCACATAGAGGGGACATTAACCATAAGAGCCAATCATCCTCCTTTTGCAGGCACAACCCTACTTGAACAGTGGTGCATTCACCCAGCTGTCTTCGGCTCTCTGAGTTTAGATATTTCTATGCTTGCTTTACTAACCACTTCCCTCCTGGGGACATGATTTTCTTTAAGTACATGGATGCAGTTACATATACATATACTGTATCCAAAGCTACAGAAAACCTGCGTACTCTCCCAGATCCTAGCTTTGAAAGCATTCTGTCTCTAAGGTATATTTGCATGTATCTGTTATGGGTTGAATTATGTCTCCCTAAAAGACATGTTGAACTTCTAACCCCAGTTCATGTGAATGTGACTTTATTTTGCATCTTTACAGATGTAATCAAGTTAAAGTGAGGTCATTGGGATGGGTCCTAATCCAATATGACTGGTGTACTCCTAAGAAGAGGAAAATTTGAACACAGACACACAGGAGGGATGCCATGTAATGACAGAGGCAGAGATTGGAGTGATGCAGCTGTAAGCCAAGGAGCACCATGGGTTAATGACCACTATGGGATGCTAGGAAGAGGCAGGAAGAACCCTCCTCCCCTACAGGTTTCAGAGGGAACATGGCCCTACAGACACCTAATTTAGAACTTTTAGTTTCCAGAACTGTAAGAAAATAATTTCTGTTGTTTTAAGCCACCCAGTTTATGGCATTTTGTTATGGCAGTCCTAGGAAACTAATCATAATTAGGGCATTAATTAATTTGGGGGAGTACTTCATGATCATAGTATCTTGCATCTCTATGAAAGTCTTCAATGGGTGTATTCACTCTGAAAAGCTGGCTACAGATTAAAATGGTACTCATAATTGTTTCATATCTATGGGGAGAATGATAGAAATCATAAAAAGGAGGTGGGGGAGCGGAGAAGTATCATGTCGCTTAAGGTGGTGGGTGTAGCCGTCTGACCAGCCAGCCTAAGAAAGAACGGAAGAGACAAATGAATGATTGATCCTTTTGTTTGAAGGTCCTTCCTTTGAAAATGGTCTATAATTGCAAACATGATAAACAATTATTAGCAAGCTGCTAGGTCTTTTGTACCCATTGTTCACCTGTCAACAGTCTTTCAGACAGAGGGTAGATGCTAGCAGGCCTCTCCATTCATTGCCAGCAGCACGCCATTCTTATAGCATGAGCCTCAGGGGATGGACCTCAACATCTGGCTGAAGGAGGCTCATGAAATGAAAGTAAATACACTAAATTATTGTTTGTAACTGGGACAGAGTTTATTTTAGATAGACTATTTAGACATGTCAAAACGGTGCTTTATGAGATAAAATTCTTCTGCTTATATTGATTACTTAACAATTTGATGAATTGTTTTTATGATGTGTATAATAACGCTCAGCTACATCACTGGCAAAGTATCAGGAAGTGATGACCATGTTGCTATGAAGAAATGTTATGTTTTGGAAACCTGAAAGTTAAAACAAATAACCTGAGTAATTGATCTGTTTAAGTAGTTAAATTGCTGCACTTAGCATGGCACCAGGGCCAGAAACTACAAGGAAAAATGTTATGAAATTTGATTACAAAAATTTAAAACTTCTGACCAATGACAGACATTTGTTGATCCAACAAATATTTACTAAGCACCACCGAGAGGAGTGTAGTCTGGTAGATGCTGGAGCTAGACTGTGTAGGTTCATGTATTGTCTCTGCCACTTGCCAACACTGAGGCTTCTTTCTGTCTTTTAGTTTCCACAGCGGTAATTCAGGGGTAATAATAGTACCTATCTCAATGGTACCTTGTAAGAGTTACATTAATTAATATATGTGAGGTGAGTGGAACTGCACTTGCCTCATGGCAAGTTCTCAGTAGATGTTAATTTTTATGACTCCAGTTTACATTGAATAACAAGAGAAAACGATCTAGAAGGAAATTATAGTTACATTTAATTCCAAGTTTATTTGTTTTTGTACAATATGAATGTTTTCAATAAGTGTGTATTATTTGTTTTCAATAATAAACACAATAAAAGAAAACAAAACAAATGAAAACCTCTATAGAGTCTTGGGCAAATTTTCTTGATGTTTGATTAAGGGCTCTGGATTCTACAGAGAAAAAATATTAAAATAACAACAAGAAGAGCAATTTTAAACTGATCAAAAAGCAGTGTTAGGGCTGTGCACGGTGGCTCACACCTATAACCCTACCACTCTGGGAGGCCGAAGTGGGCAGATCACTTGAAGCCAGGAGTTCCAGACCAGCCTGGGCAATAGTGAGACCCCATCTCTACAAAAAATAAAAAATTAGCTGGCTGTGGTGGTGCGCTCCTGTAGTCCCAGCTACTTGGGAGGCTGAGGCAGGAGGATCGCTTGAGCCCAGGAGTTGGAGGTTGCAGTGAGCTATGATGACGCCACCGCACTCTAGCCTGGGTGAGAGAGCAAGACCCTGTCTCAAAAAAAAAAAAGCAGTGTTATTTAGATCACAGAGATTCTTAATAGACCATGACTGTATCTACTCGGTGTCATAGCATCTATAGCGAGCGGAAAGGGCAGGGGACCAGACCAATGAGGCAGCTAAGGCACATTCACCTGCAAGTAACAGTGAAACCCCTCACTCACGCTAGCTTGACCACTCAAGATGTTTCAGTAACTCACAGAGTAGAAAGCTCACAGTTTGCTGGTTCTGGGAATGATGCAGTGAATTATCAGTGTCATCAAAAACAAAGGTTTCAAGATCTTTTTCTCTTTTTTGTTCACGCATTGTCAGGGTGTTATGGTTTGTTTCCTGGTAATCCTGGGATGTCACCCTCAACAGCAACCATTTTTCCCTAAATAACTACATTCAAGGCAAGGAGAGGGCCCAGTTCACTCTCTCTCTCTTTCTCCTTCTCATTAAGGAACAAAATACTTTGCAGAAGCTGCTCAAGCTGACTTCCAATTGAGTCTTATTGGCCAGAACTAGGTCCGCAGTCCATCCCTAAACCAATCAATCATCAGCAAGAGAAATAGCTAAGTCATTCATCATAAGCATGGTGCATCCTGAGGGCTAGAGAGGGGCTCCACTTCACCACCTGAGCAAAATCAGGTAGGAGTAAACCAAGAAAGAGAGAACAGTGGGGATGTCTGTGGGGTAGGTAACTAGCAGTGTCTCCTATAGCAGAGAACTACAAGGAATAGTTTGACTATCCATTTTTATCAAATTAAAGGACAGCTACCAAATTACAGCTCCCATTATGCTCTGTGAGTATAACTCATCCATTGAGCATTTCTTCACCATTACAAATGCAAAGAGGTAGAGATTGATCTCAAACTCAACTTTTGCATTTCTGGATGACACTGTCAGTGTAATCAAATAGCATTTTTGTAAGAGACTCATAAAACGAAAGAATAACAGCTATATACATACTCATCATACATATCTATTCCCCCAGTGTTTGGGTTTTTCTGCTGAGCATGCCTCCAGCCTGGGGCATAATTCAGGGAGAACAGAAGAGCAAAGAAAGGAGATTGAAGGTAGATAAAAAGAGAAACAAGAGGAACGGAAGGAGGATGGAGGATGTAGCATGGAACTGGTTACTCGGTCCTTAAAGTGTGGAATGTGCTTTATGGCACCTCCTAGAATTTACTCAAAGGTGCAATGCTCAAAACCCACTGTGCCAAGATTAGTGGGAAGTTCAGTTTCTAACCACAGTCCTGGAGCAAACTTTAAATACCTTTTCCCCCTTTATACACACTGCTATTATATTCAGAAATCACTAGGGGCTCCCCAAGGAGTGAGGGGTGGAGAGGGGTAGTCCTCCTCGCTCCAGTTCCTCCTGAGCTAGGATCGGATCATGGGAGCACACACTGCAAGGCCAGATCACACCATGTGAGCCACCAGAGACAGATGACATCAGAGGAGGCTGCCAGGCCGGGAGGTTGAACTGTTATCAGGGAAGTCTAGAGGGACCCTCTGTTTCTTACCACTGCTTAGGTTTCTCTGAGGAAGGATGACCTCACTTGACCCAGTGTTTATTCCAGTCAAGATTGTTTTACACCAACACAACCTGAGCAGAAGGACAGCTCTTTAAACCCCCTTGTGCTGAAGAAAGGTTATCTTCAGCAAAGCAGTAGACTAATGAGGAGGCTACGACCTAAGAGCCCTCTCCAAAGTCACACAGCCCAGGAAAAGCCCCTTTTCCTACCCAAGCTTTGTGCAGATTCTTGAACTGGCACCAGTGGATCTTAAGGTCACACCTCTTTAGACAGGCACTCACACTGTTTATGGGATTACGCCCTTCCTATCCAAGGGTACTTGGCACAGGGTAAAGGCCTAACTGACCCACTACCCTAAGGAGGAAGAGTATTTAGGGAGGCTCATAGGAGAAATGGATACCTGATATGACCCTGAAACTGAAAAATGTAGCCAAGAGAAGAAGATAGCAAAGCAGTGAAAACAGAACCACAGGTGGATGGAAATTTGAAAGGGCAAGGCATGTCTGGGGAACTGCAAGTAGTTCTGGATGGCTGTCATTCAGGATGTATTCATTCACCTAATCCTTTAATCATCAGATCCCCAAATATCTTGTGAATGCTTACTCTCTGCCAGGCACTGTGTAAGCATGAGGGAATGGTTGGGCATGAAGCAAGAAAAAAAGGAGAATAAGATCACAAAAATCTTAGAATATAAACTAAGGTTTTGAGTGAGGACCTGGAGCTCTGTGCACCATTGCTGCATGGAGTGCTGGTAGGTTTTGGAGTAGATGTTGCAGAGTTGGACGAGGCTGGAGGAAATTCTGGAGCATCCTGATTCTCTTCTGTTAATTTTCTCTCCCAGAAACAGAAACTACTGAATATGAACTTTCCTGATGGCAAAAATGTATTTCCACACAATCTAATGTGCTTAATTCCTTTCTATGTCTCCTGCCACTATTTCAATCAAACTTCTTGTTTGAAAAATGCCTGTGTTTTATATTTGGGTTCTCAGTCCTGTTCCATTGGTCTACATGTCTGTTCTTGTGCCAATACCATGCAGTTTTGGTTACTATAGCCTTGTAGTATAGTTTGAAGTCTGGTAGACAGATGCCTCCCAATTTGTTCTTTTTGCTTAAGATTGCTTTGGCTAGACGGGGTCTTCTCTGGTTCCACACGAAGCGTAGAATTATTTTTTCTAGATCGGCAAAAAATGATGTTGGTATTTTGATAGGGATTGCATTGATTCTGTAAATTAATTTAGGTAGCAAAGCCATTTTTACTATGTTGACTCTGCCTATCCAAGAGCATGGTAAGGTTTTCCATCTATTTACATCCTCTGCAATTTCCTTTCTCAGTGTTTCATAATTCTCTCTATATAGGTCTTTGATCTCCTTAGTTAGATATATTCCTAAATATTTAATTTTCTTTGTTGCTATTGCAAAAGGTATAGCATCTTTAATTTGTTTCTCGGCTTGATTGTTATTAGCATATATGAAGGCTATGGATTTGTGTGTATTAATTTTGTATCCTGAGACTTTGCTGAATTCATTTATCAATTCCAGTAATCTCTTGGTTGAATCTTTGGGGTTTTCTCTGTATAATATCATATCGTCTGCAAATAGTGAAAGTTTGACCTCTTCTGCCCCTATCTGGACGCCCCTGATTCCTCTGTCTTGTCTAATTGCTGTGGCCAGGACTTCCAGCACTATGTTGAAAAGAAGTGGAGATAGTGGACACCCTTGTCTGGTGCCAGTTTTAAGGGGGAATGCCTTCAATTTTTCCCCATTCAGTATGATATTGGCTGTGGGTTTATCGTATATGGCTTTAATAGTTTCTAGGAATGAGCCATCTATGCCTATATTGTTAAGAGTTCTTATCATAAAAGGGTGTTGGATTTTGTCAAAAGCCTTTTCTGCATCTATTGAAAGGATCATATAATCTTTGTTCTTGCTTTTATTTATATGGTGAATTACATTTATAGATTTGCGTACGTTGAACCATCCCTGCATCTCGGGAATAAAGCCCACCTGATCATGATGGATTATTTTTTTGATGTACTTTTGAATTCGGTTTGCAAGGATTTTATTGAGAATTTTTGCATCTATATTCATAAGGGATATTGGTCTGTAGTTTTCTTTTCAACCTCATACAGTCACTTGATCTTTGACAAATTCCAGAAAAACGTACACTGGGGAAAAGATTCCCTATTCAACAAATGGTGCTGGGAAAATTGGATGGCCATATGTAGAAGACTGAAAGTGGACCCACACCTCTCACCTCTCACAAAAATCAATTCACAATGGATAACAGATCTAAACCTAAGACATGAAACCATAAGAATTCTCAAAGAAAATGTTGGAAAAACTCTTATGGACATTGGCCTAGGCAAAGAATTTATGAAGAAGACCCCCAAAGCAATCACAGCAGCAACAAAAATAAATACATGGGACCTGATCAAATTGAAAAGCTTCTGCGCAGCCAAGGAAACTATCACTAGAGTGAACAGACAACCTACAGAATGGGAGAAAATATTTGCATGCTACACCTCTGATAAAGGGCTTATAACCAGAATCTATACAGAACTTAGGAAAATCAACAAGAAAAAATCAAACAACCCTATTAAAAATGGGCAAAGGACATGAACAAAAACTTTTCCAAGAAGACAGAATGATGGCCAGCAAACATAAAAAAGTGCTCAACTTCTCTAATCATCAGGGAAATGCAAATCAAAACCAAATGAGATATCACTTAACTCCAGTGAGATTGGCTCATATCAAAAAATCCCCAAATAACAAATGTTGGCGGGGATGTGGACAGGTAGGAACACTCATACACTGCTGGTGGGACTGCAAATTAGTACAACCTCTATGGAAAAGAATATGGAGATATCTCAAAGAATTAAAAGTAGAATTACCATTTGACCCAGCAATCCCACTACTGGGTATTTATCCAAAAGAAAAAAAGACATTTTATAATAAAGACATCTGCTCTCGAATGTTCATAGCAGCACAATTCACAATTGCAAAGTTGTGGAAACAACCCAGGTGCCCATCAATACACGAGTGGATCAATAAAATGTGGTATATGTATACCATGGAGTATTACTCAGCAATAAGGAACAATAGTGAATTAACACATCTGGTATTATCCTGGTCGGAGCTAGAACCCATTCTTCGAAGCGAAGTGTCACAGGATTGGAAAAACAAGCACCACTGGTACTCACCATCAAACTGGTACTAACTGATGAACACTTACATCACCCAGGGCAATAACATTCATCTGAGGGCGGGCGGGCGGGAGGGGGGTGGAAGGGATGGGAAAAACTCTCACTGAATGGATGTGGGGAGCACAGTTTGGGAGACGACCACAATTGTGGCTCTGACACGGGCAGAACAGGGGCAATGTGTATGGCCAAAATGTTGTACCCCCATGATATTCTGAAATTAAAAATATAAATAAAAAATAAAAAATAAAAAAAAAAAAAGAAAAATGCCTGTGTTCCCGTAGTACTTCCAGAGACGGAGGATGCCAAGATGAGTATGACAGGACTCCCTGTGGTCGAGGTGTTCATATCCCTAGGGTTCAGGACAGAGTCAGATATCAGCAGCATCTAAAACACGGTGTGCCCTTAGACTAAGGGTATGCAGAAAGTTCTGTGGATACCTATTGTAATGTCTGTTTTTGCCAACTGAAACCCATAAAGTCACAACTTTAAAATACCTAATTCACTAAATCTAAATGCTTCTGCCCTGCTCTCTGCAACATGGTTCTGTCCTGTTCAGCACCCCACTGTCTGGCAACACCAAGTTCACGTCTCCCTCCCTCCTGTTCCTCTAACTATTAATTCTGCCATCTTCGCCCCCACTCACCAAAATCCCACCCACCTTTGAAGGGTCTGACTCTCTTCTCCTGCGCCTTCCCTGTCCAGGCTCATCTTTGATAATCCTTCCCCAGCCAAGCTCCTCTTGCCCCCTTTCTGGACTCTCTCACATCCTACTGTACACCATGGTATTTAGCACAGGGCTAAATACCTTCCTGAAAAACAGGAAGGTGGAGTGAACATTTTACAGGATGGCACCCTGAGAGTATTCAAACAAGGCAAGTCACTTGTGAAAATTAAATAGGAGGTCAGACAAACATCCTTTTCTGCAATCCTTTTGTCTTGAACCTCAGGGACAAGGACTCCTCCTGAGAACAATTATAAAGGACAGCCTGCAGAGGTTTAGGATGTTACTCCCCTCCCCATGTAGGTCAGATACAAATCAGGGTTAACACCCTTTATTAGTTTTATTTGTATTCATTTAAACAGGCCATTCCCTGTGCATATTAACCTCTCAAATGTTAAGCAACTTTTTAAAAATTACATTTGAACTCACTTTAAATTGTGCCCACTTGGTCAACTATTTCACAAGCAAATAAACAAAGGAATAAAAGCAAAATATTTCCTGCCTTGCTTTTTACAAATTGATGATACATTGATTAATTCACAATAACAATTTATTGAAAAATATTTTAATGAAGAGTGTAGAATATTGACAGATAACATACAAACTGTATCAAGAAAAGAAGTCATTGTGATTATTTTATGATGCCAAAATAAAACAGGATTGTTGCACAGTTAAAAAATAAATCTTAACTAAAACAGTGACTCAGATGTCTGAGTCAGAGACACTAAACAGTCAGAGACACTAAAACAGTGTCTCAGGTGTTAGGGTGGCAAATGATGTGAATGTGAAAATTAGTACTCCATACATTCACATTGTTAGCAGACTATAAACTCTTTCAGAACCAGCAGTACAGTGTATATTACTTATTCCAGGATTATGTGAATTTAGCCCTGAGAATATTGAACTATTTAAATCAACATTTCAAATGCATCTCAAATGCTCCCTTAATTCATCAGACACATGAGAATTTCAAGTACAAAAGCTAACTCAGCCTTATAATCTCATCTTTCTCTTATATATAAATACCAGAACTACAAATATTTCAAAAAGCTATTCATATCTATTCCAATGATTAGACTCTTTTTATTGTAAAACAAAAATAAAACTTTTTTATTTTATGGTAAAACAAAAATAAAACAATAGTCTTTCTAGATAAGGGCTAACTTACACATAGCATATTATTTTATGGTAAAATAATACATTCCATGTGAATATACTATACAATATCATCACCACTAATTATATAGGAATATTTAAAATTTTATTTTTTATCCTAATTTTCAAGATCAGGAGTCAAAGTGTTTTGGCCAACATGATCTCCTGAGTCTGTGACCAGGGGAGGGAAACTCTTTGTTTCCACCAAGCCAATCTACTCATGATGCTTCAGAAAGCAGCCTGCCTACAACACTTTTAAGTAAAGATAATTGTTTCTACCCTCCTGTAGCAGAAACTCTAACAGGAAAATACAAGTATTCATTAAAATATTTCTTTCATTAAGTAATCAAAATGAATTGCAAATGTTTTCTACCCTTGGGTATGGATATTGAAAAGGTATTTAACATTTAACAAAATCAGCACTGGAGCAGGCACTACTAAAATACAACATTTTGCAATTGAAAAAATATTGTAATTAAACTTTTAAAAATGTGGGTATATATTTTACTCTTTTACAATTAAAATAGCATGATAACCACTAAAACAATTATCTTTCATTCTGAGTGTATCTAAAAAAATGACTACCCAAACCTCCACATAACTCTAACTTTTCTTAAATGAAAAATATTTTAAAACCCCTTTAAGTTGTCAGAGGCATCAATGATCAATTGTGTATTCATTAATAGAGGATGTTCTTATGTGTTTATATGTTTATTTGGGGTCAAATTAAGTCAATTGTCAATAAGAGGCCTGAAATAGGGAGATACATTTCCATAGAAGAAATGTAATTGTGATCTAATATCATTACCAGTAAATATGAATAAACAGATTACATTACTTTCGAGCAAAACTTAAATTTACCATGGAACTTTTTAAATTTAGAAAGTTTCTCCTTTGCTAATGTAATCTTTAAATAAATTTAATGTACTGAATTTCTGGATCCAAGTGCTACTTGCAATTTATGATGAAAGGCATTTATCCGTTCCTTCTGAACCGGCCAATTCAAGATGCAGTGAGATTTAAACATTCCTCTTCGCAGACAGAGTGCATGGTTCAGTTTATAATCTGGAATGTCCTCAAGAAAGATCAGTATAATGGAATCCAGATTTTGTTCAATAGCTTGCTGAACTGCATGGTGTACCTTGAATCTGAGTTTAAAAAATATCGAATTAAGTTATATAATCAAAACAGTTTTTAGCACCCAAAAACTCTACAATCTAAAATTCTCTGTGGAATTTACTTTAATCTATCCCTCAAAATCAGGGTTTTTTTCTTAATTTTATTTTAAAATCTGAGTTATGAGCAATAATGTTAGTAATATTTAAAAGTTCAATTGAAAAACAAGTATGCATTTAAAATTTCACAATGTTCACCTACCTTTTGCATAATGGATCTTTTAATAAATGATGTGTTATAACAAAAATAATTTTTCTGCTTCTTTTTATGCTATTAACAATTGCTTCCAGTTCAAGGACACCTGCCTCAAAGTCCCTTTCTTCCAGACAAAATTTGAGAGATTGGTCTTTCTCTTCCACTGGGGACAAGTGTTCCCAGACCCAATCCCTGTCTTTGTGGGCGTGAATTATGTATGCTGCATATTCAAACTGCTCTGGCTGGCTGTCTATTTCTTTAAAACCAAGAACTCGATGCACTGAAACATTCCAATAAAAAGATATCCTCCAGCCCTCAAAATGGATGAGCAGTACAATAGAGATAAAAATCAACAGGATACTGGTATTGATCATGAAAAGGACTTCAAAAGGGGCACTGTCTTTGCAGGGTGATATATCAAAAAGCATCACTGGGAACCCATGATATTGAGGTGGAGTGTTGCAGAGGTAATGATTTGACAGTTCAGAGATGTGGGTATGGGTTGCATTAATCCAATTAACAAACCAGGCAATACTTTCACACGTGCAATCGAAAGGATTAAAGCTCATATCTAAATTACTCAGATTCTTGAAAGCTGGCCCAAAAACATTCTTCTCAACCGATGTTATGAGATTCTTCTGAAGGCTCAATGACTTTAGAGACACCTGACTATCAAAGACAGATGGTGGAAGAATGTTTAAATTATTCAATCCCAAATCGATGCTCTTTAGTTCAGTTAAGTCCTTGAAGACCTCAGCTGGGATCTCGTCAAAGCCATTGGACTCTAAGTTAAGGATGTGGAGGTGAGAAAGACCCTTCAGGAAATAAACAGGACCGCCAGGGTTTGCGTGTTTCCAGAGCCGTGCTAAGTTGTTATGCTGCAAATCCAGAATTTCTAGTTTCCCAAGACCCTCCAACATTTCTTCATTTATGTTGGCTATGTTGTTGTTGCTTAGATCCAGAATGGTCAAGTTATGGAGAGGGTGGAAAGGTGAGGGAGAGCTATCCACGTTCTTAAGGGCCACCCTTCTAAGCATCAGTCGTTGAAGGCTTGGAACCGAAGCAAAGGAGTTGCTAGTCAGTTGTAGGTATTTGTTGTAAGAAAGGTAGATTTCAAAAATATTTTCTAGACCTCTCCATTCCTGGCCTGTGAGTTCTTGCCCGATTTCATTAAGACCAAGGTCAAGTACTTTCAGGTGACCCAACCAGGAGAACGCACCACTCTCTATTTTTGAGATTTTATTTTTGGTTAGGTTGAGTATGAGCAAGGGGGAATGAGCAAGTGACAAAAATGTTTCATTTGTTAAAGTTCGCAAACTTGTGAAGGAATTGGATAAACTTAAGTATTGCAGATTTATCAATCCCGTGAACATATTGCTTTTTATGCCTGGAATGTCATTATCTTCCATGTTAAGGTACTCTAAGCATTTTAGCCACTGAAAAGAAAAGTCATCAATCTTGGGGAGCGAAGCAAGGGAAATAATTTGTCTAGTAAAAAATTGTTTCAAATTCAGGTATCTTACATTGATAAGCCCGTGGAAGGAGTAAGATGACAGATGCTGTATATTGTTGTACTCCAGGAAGAA
The DNA here is from genome assembly GCA_023783475.1 of Daubentonia madagascariensis. Taxonomy (NCBI): domain Eukaryota; kingdom Metazoa; phylum Chordata; class Mammalia; order Primates; family Daubentoniidae; genus Daubentonia; species Daubentonia madagascariensis. The sequence continues at coordinate 3,332,770 of JAKFHU010000760.1, forward strand.
ATATTCCAGGTGCGGGAGCGCAGCAAAGGAATCATTGCCAATCACATTTAAGTTGTTATGGGAGAGATCGAGCGTGGTGAGATTCGTCTGCTTTAGTCCAGCGAAAGTCATGTTGCTGGTTGTGTACAGCTGGGTGTTACTGAGAGAGAGATTCCGAATGCTTGTGCTTGATAGCTCCAAACAAAGCTTCTCTGTGAGACCGGGGCCCAATGGGGCATTGTTCAGAAAGAGGCCAAATAATTTTCCAATTGCATGAAAACACCCTGGAGAAAACTAAAGGTGGGGTGGGGGGAGAAGTTAATAATGCATATGTTATAGACTCTGTAAGACCGTTGAAAAGCTCGATTAACACAACTCTTTACTCAGTTTCCACTCAACCGCTCACCATGTTCCTTGGACAGGCGTTCCTCTGTGAGGGAAAAATAGAAATTCGCTAAAACCCTTTTACCCCGAAACGGACGAGCTATAGCCCGATGTATGTTAATTGCTTAATCTGCTTCTGTGAGACTGCTTGTCGCCTTGTGAAACTGACTAACGCCTGCAGCTCATGCTCCGGTAAACAGCTCCCCTTGCAGCAGCTACCTTGTAAGTTACAGTAACTTCCCTATGTGTGCACTTCCTGGGATAAGCCGCTCTGTACCTCCCCTTGCTCTTGAAGTATAAAAGACAAGTCCCCCTGACCGGGGGTCTGAGCCCGCCCGTGTTAATAAACCTGATCTCTCTGCATCCGGCGCTGCAAGGCCTGCCTGGCCGCTGGGTAACTACCGCTTAGCATTCGCGGTCCCAGCTCAGATGCCGCCTCTCCAGGGGCCTTCCCTGACCTCCCAGTCTAGGTTAAGTCCCTTGGTACTTTTACTTGTGCACGCTAAGGACAATTATAATGAAAACACTACTTGTGAAGTCACCACTGAGGCAGATCCTGGTTCTGTTTTGGTGGCCGCTTGTTCTCAGTGAACATCGTGGAAGGAAGGAACGGATGGTTTTTATTACGAAACGGTGACACACACTTTCCCTTCTGGAACTCTGAGCTCCACCTATCCCTTTTGTCTTTCCACCCAAATTTTCTCCTAACTTAATTTTGCTATAGTGTTTCCAACCCCCTTCCACTCTGTTCCACTCCCGTACCAGAGCCTTGGCTATGTTGGGACTCAGAGCTGAGAACAGCAGAGAGAGAAAAATCCAGAGAGGACAGTGGCCGGGCCTGGCAGTTAAACCCACCAAGGAGCAAAGGGCCGTGATTTCTAAAGTGTCGCTTGGGAGATGTTAGGGCTGACAGGAAAAAAAGAGACAAGTGTGGAAGAAAGGGTGTTTTATTGTAAGTAAAATCAGTTAAAATGCGAAGCAGGGAATTATGAAATTAATTTTGATAAATCTACATGGTAGCATTATTTTGCAGCCACTAAAATAAGTTTTTGAATGATTCTTAGTTACATGGGAGATGTTCATGATATGATATTAATTTTAAGAAGCAGGAGACACCATTATCCTCAAGGGGCAATACCGCACGGCTGTTAGGAGCAGGGGCTCTGGTCTAACTTCCCCAGAAACCCAGCTCTGTCTCCGGTGGCCCCTGTGGGGCCTGAAATATGGCACTTAACACTTCTTCATCTCAATTCACTCTTGTGTGTAATGACAATAAGTTGATTAAAAAGATTATGTACATAAAATATAAAAAAAAGAACTTGTCACAGTGCTTGGCACATAGTTAAGTACTATAAGAATTTAAAGAACAGTAATAATTTAAGTACAGTAAGAATTTCAGCTGTTGTTATTTTTGCTTATAATTATTCAGAGAAAAGCTGGAGATAAATATACCCAAATGCTAACAGTGGTTATTTCTGATTATGAACTTTTGAGTGATTTTTTATTATCTCTTATTTTTACTGTCCCTCATTATTCATGTATTTTATAAGATTATTATAGTAAATGTTTTAATCAGAAAAAAATGCTGTTTAAAAAATAAAATGAGTAGCTTGCACAAAATATTTTAATATCTCAGGATAATTTTGTATGCAGTCTATTTTTATGTCTGAAAATAATACAGACTTCTAAAAAGTTGCTTTAGTTAAGGATTTTCAATAGTCCTATAGCCTGCAAAGGAATAAAATGTCTGTAAAATACAAAGAAACCTGTACATAAAAATAGTTACATTGAAGATTATGGATCCAAGAAGATCTGGTTAATTAGGTTACTTGATTATAGGAAGGTTTATAGAATAACACAGTGCTACTTATCATTTATTGAGCACTTACTATTGTCAGACCCTACTAAATTCTTCACCACACAGTCCTATGAAGTAGTAGTAGTATTATGCAAATTTGAAAACGGAGACTGGATCAGAGAGAACTTGAATAACTTAAGCCCATGGTGATGGACAGCAGAGTCCTGCCTCCTGACGTCTCTGGACAGCTGCCCAAACTCTCCTGTGAGGATGGCACCAATGCCCCTGAGCAGTAGATGTGAAGAATTTCGGGAAGATGTGGCAGAGGGTATGGATCCTTTCTCTACGCATCTTTAAATTCCTGTCCTTGTGACAGTTAGGGGATTACCAACACTTAAAGGTAGAACACAAAATGATTTTACCTTACTTCTTACCTCTTTAATTTGATTTGATGACAACTCTAATTTTTTTAAAGATGAATTGGCAAGGAAATCAAGTTCTTCACTTCTTAGTTCATGAATTTTATTATTTGATAATACAAGCTCTTGGAGATTTTCCAGTTGGACCTGGGTTCCTAATTTTGTAGATGATAAACCATTATGAGACAGATCTAATTTGATTAAATTCTGAGAGGAAAAAAATAATATGTGTATGTTAGACTCTTTCTGTCAAAAACAGTTCCTTTAAATGTAAGTGAATTTTAGAAATATCTCAACAGCAAAATGTCACCTCTTTATTATTCTCTAGAAAACTAACAGTAGGAGTAAAAAATAATCTTTGTTGTGATTAAAAACATCATTGTTGCAAGGATTTAGTTTCTTACTTCAAGAATCACTTTATTTCTCTTACCAAAATAAAAAAGATTTAAGCTTATTTATTTATGATATAAGGAGCATTCATAATTTATTTGCTTATTTATAATAAGCATTTACTTATGATGCAAGGAATAGTCATGTTGCTTATCAAACATATAGTGTCATGCTTGAAAATAAATAGGATAAAAAAGAAGAAAAAAATGTTTCCTTAAAAATCATGAGTAGAACTTTGCCGTCTATGAAATCCTAAATAGATTTTTATATTGGGAAAGATTCATAGTTATGTAAATTTTGGATCATGACTAGAACAGAATATTAATTTTTGTTTGTTTTGTCAGTACTGTGGGATGTTTTATCACCTTATGTTACTTTTGAACACAGAAACTTCAAACTCCTGTAAGGAAAAGCTGATATCTATTAGGGCAAAATCTAATGTAATCTCTATTAAAGAGAACCAGACTTTTATTTATGTTTTAAATAAACATAAATAAATAACATTTTGCCAATGACTTTTAACCAGATTTTAAGATCTCTGTATCCAAAGACATTTCATCCACATCAGAATCCAAGAAAACACAAGAAAAGATTTAAAATAACTACTTAGCAAATCACTTTATGTTTCACAGTGTATTTAAATTTGAACATTATTCTTGGCATCTGAGGAAGAGCAATGCTCAAATTTTTATAAGGCCACAAAATGAAGGCAACAAAGAGACTTGAAAATCACTTTGGTTTAAGAAAAGCACTCAATAATTGCCTCAGATTTAGAGACAGTAACATGCATTTTTTTCCTGGTGTTCTGCAGCACTGTAGGGTGAATATGGTTAGCTATAATGTATTGTATATTCTCAAAACGCTAGAAGAGAGGATTTTGAATATCCACAACACAAAGAAATGACAAATGTTTGAGGTGATGGATGTGCTAATTACACTGATTTGATCACTACACATTGTATACATGTATGGAAATATCACTCTGTGTCCCATAAATATGTAACAATTATTACATGTCCATTAAAAATAAAAGGAAAAAATAAAAAATAAAATAATAAAATTCAAGCAAAGTGCTGAAAAGAAAAAGGTGGTAGTCATTGGAAAAATGATACTTTGAGGAGATTTCTTAAATCAAGAGTAGGTAATATTTGGTTGAACAATTATGGTATCAATTTGTTAACTTTAAGTCAGAATTTGGACTCAACTCTTTTTTTCATTACTTCACATACTAAATCAGCTGCATTGAAAGTTTATTTTCTGTGTTCTTATGGGATATTCTGATTCTTCTCTGATCATGACTTACACCTCTTATGTCTAAGTTCTATTTCTAATGGGAGAAAGTAAGACAGGCAGACTTCTTTAAAATTAAGGTTGAAACTGTTTTAAGACTATATTTTCTCTTTGGAAAACATTTTCAACCCTAATGGCAATATTTGTGTGTGGGTCCCCACATCCTCAACTGGGGTAGATTGTATTTCTTCCTCTTAACTTGAATAAGTGACTTGAAAACTTAACATTAGATAACAATGAACATTTTCATCTTACCTTCTGGTTTCTAAAGGGATTATTTTGAATTTTCTGAATTGAGTTGGACATTAGATGGAGTTCAGTCAAATTCATGCAGAACATAAAGGTTTTATCAGAAAGCTGAGATAGCTCATTGTGCTGGAGGTTCAAAACTTTCAGCAAGGGGAGTTTTTGGCATAATTCTGGCTCCAGTTTTGAGATGGAGTTAAATCCTCCATCCAAAATAGTAAGTTGGCTGTATCTTGTAAAATTGGCAGATGGTAATCTTCTGAGTTGATTATGGGTAAGATTCAGCACTGTTATGTTTGTGGGGAGGTCATCAGGTACTTGAGTCAACTTCAGGTGACTGCAGTCAGCTACTTCATGTCTAACAGTGCATTTGTTAGTAGAGGATGAACACAGAATCCAAAAGGGCAGAAGTCCCCAAAAGGAGTAGATATGATAGGGCAAAGCCTTTCTCATGATTCTGCTGTCTAAAGCAAATATAAAAAGTATGGACAACATTAATAACATTAATAACACATGCTTTCATAGGGGTATGAGTTGGTATATTCCTGGTAAAATATATAACCAAAATGAGACTATGTATGCTCTTTTTACTCATATTTTTATGCTATACAAGTATCTATTATACAAGTAACACATCAAATGAAAAAATAAACAGCATAGAAAGGTGAAAAATGAAATTTATAAACTCCCTCCCCATCCTTCACCTCCATCCCAGTTACAATGTTCCAAGGTAACCTCTCCTGATAGTTTCTATTTTTAATTCTCATTGTCACCTCCAAAACTTAAATAATATGCTTGCTTTTCTATTTCTTCATTTACTGATTTTAAGCATTTTCTTCTCACTAGAAAGATAAGGAACTTAATTATACTATTCCCTCATTCTCTTCTCAACTTTCCTTCAGTTATTTTTTATTTTATTTAACTTATTGCTACATGTATAATTTTAACAACTATACCAAAAACTCTATTTCTTGATCAATGAACTTTAGACAAAATCTCTGATGCCTCACCTGTGATACACAAAATGCATGCCTCTGTGTTTTTCCCACATTTCTTTCATCCTTATATTTCCTAAAACTGTCAGCTATAACATTGCTTGGCATCATCAAAATATGAAATGCTAGCATTTATCCTGAAAATACAATTAAGTATGAGGTTCTTGATCTAGGCTAAATTGGAATGTCTAAAGTCAATAAATATCATTTATAATTTTATGATTGTATAAATAAATATTCATTGCAGAATCAGTAAGACTTAGAGAAACACAGTGGTTGAGAGGAGACCCTGGAATTATACTGCCTGCCTTCTGATCCTGGTGCCTCTGCTTCGTAGTCTTTGTCAAGTTAATTGATTTCTCAGGCCTTAGTTTCCTCATCTTTAAAATAAAATATATATGTTATTAGTGTATAATAATATATAATTATCATATATTTTATTAATATATAATATTAATAAATTAATCTATTTTATTAATATATAATTATCTTTTATATGGTGTACAATAATATTGCTTATGAAACATGGCATAAACTACTCCGATTTTTGTGAGTGATTCTTATAAATTAAACATAATTATATTTGATTTTTTAAATGGGTGCTTCGAAGAGTCTAAAGTAACAATCACAGCTTTGCATGTTGAAATGAAAGGAAATAAGATTTTAATTTATGGAATCTTTGCATTAGGTAGAGTTTTTAAGGAATCAATATTGCCCACAAATAAAACATTGTGCTATTTATCATTTATTGAGCACTTACTATATGCCAGGCACTGTGCTAAATCCTTTACCACACAGTCCTAGGAAGTAATATTATTATTATGCAAATTTGAAAACTGGGGGACTGGAGCTGAGAGACCTTGAATAACTTGCCTGATTGTAAGGTTGTAAGCTTCTGAGTTGATTATGGGTAAGATTCAGCACTGTTATGTTTGAGTGCAATGACTTGAATGCAGATGATACAACTCTGTGCTTCTTGGTAGGTGACTCTTAAATAATCAAGGTAGCATGAATTCGTCTCCCTTAAAACTACAGATGCTCCTGGACTTACAGTGGAGTTATGTTCCCATAAACCCATCCTAAGTTGAAAATATCCCAAGCCAAAAATACGTTTTCAACTTTTGATATTTTCAACTTAGGATGGGTTTATTTGGATGTAACCTCATCTTAGATCGAGGAGCATATTGAATGAGTATCACTTTCACATCATTGTAAACTCAAAAAATTGCAAGTCAAATCATCATAAGTGGGGACCATCTAATCGATTTTTCAGATTTATGCCTTATTTAGTTTGTTGTCTATTTCGACCATGGCTATTCAATTCTTTTTGAAAGAAGAATTATACAAAGCTTCATTTTCATAACACCAAGATCATCCAGCTTCTTAATCCTACTCTTTGTTGGATGGCCAGTTTGGGTGGATACTTCCAAAACCTGCTGTTTGGCCACCATCATGGAATCCACTTCATTGCACTCCTGACTTAATGCCACTGTTGTATGGATTTCAGTATTTCTTTTTTCTTGAAATATTTTTATTTAGACTAGAATATCTCATTGAGTAATTATCCCACTACCACCCCCAAATGTACATAAGAGGTTATCTTTCTAAGTTCTTGTATTTCTGCTTTTTGTTCTGTTTGTCTTTTTATGATTTTAATGTGTAGGCTATTTAAAGTTCAAAATAGTTTTATGCAAAATCATAAAGGCATTCTTTAATTGTGTTCTAAGATCCATTGTTGTTAAAAAGAAGTCTGATGCCCATTCGACTTTGTTTCCTTTATAAAAAGGATTTATTTTCCTTCCCTTTTTCTCTTTGGAAATTTTTAGTGTCTTTTCTTTATCCTTGGAAATGTAAAATTTCACAAGGATATTTCAAGCTATGTCTTTCCTTTAAAATGTAGCTATGTGCTATATGGTACTTTCAATCTGAAGATTCATGTTTTCCTTAAATTTTCATAATTACTTTTTCTATTATTACTTAGATCATTTCCTTTCCTACTTTTCCTGTATTATCTCACCATTTTTAGGTAGACATTGGTCTCCTGTCTGATCCTTTCCACATTAAAAGTTTCCTTTTATATTTTCTACCTTTTTATCTTTTTATTCTATGTTCATAGTTTTAATCTTAGCTTTTTGTACACCAGGGTTTATATTGATTTTTTTTAATTTTAGCAATTACATTTGAAATGCATACAGAATAGGACACAAGTCATGAATGTACAGTCTGTTGAATTTTCCCAAAAAGAGCATGATAGGGTAGTCACTACTAAGATCAAGCACTATGAGCACTACAGAAACCTTCACCCCCCCTCCTCCCATCATCATCTCTTCCTTCCCAAACACAAGCACTTCATGCTTTCCTACAGGAAAGTTTACCAGTTTTTGTTATATATTAATGGAATCATGCACTATGTATCATTTTGTACCTATTTTTTTTTGTTCCACATTAGGTTTATAAGATTCACCACCCCCCCACATTGTCATGTAGCAGCATTTGTTCATGTTTATTGTTGCAGAATAGTCCACAGTACGGATATACCACAGTTAATTTTTCCCAACATTTTTTAATGAAAACAATCTTAAATATACAGCACAACTCAAAGAATTTTACTGTGAACATGACTGTGTTATCATATATCTACCCATCTATTCATCCTCTATCCATCATCAGTTTACAAGGCATACTTCAAACATCAGCACGCTTCTCTCTAAACAGAGTGTACATTGCTACCTACAGTTCAATATTTGTGTTTAAGGTTTTCTTTTGGTGTAAAATTTGCACACAACGAAATGCACAAATCTTAAATGTACCTTCCCTGAGTTTTGACAAATGCATACATCTGTGTAACCCAAAACCTAAAGAGTTCCTCCATTCCTTTCACAGTAAATTCCCATGACCGCTGCCTAGAGGCAACCACTCCTCTTACTTTTTTCCCACTGTAGATGAGTTTTGTGTTCCTCACAACTTATATAAATGGGATCATATTCACTCTCTTATATAAGCCTCCTTCCACGCAGCATATTATTTTTGAAATTTACCCATGGTGCATTTTTCAGTAGTTTCTTCTTTTCTTGTCATGAACGTTCTTGTACACATTTTTACAGACATATATATAGTCAGGCACTGTACAAAAAATGTTTCCGTCAACAACGAACCGCATATTCAATGGTGGTCCCATAAGACTATAATGAAGCTGAAAAATTCCTATAGTGCAATGCATTGCTCGTGTTTGTGATGACGCTGCTGTAAAAAAACCCTACAGTGTTGCCAATCATATAAAAGTATAACATTTACAATTATGTATAGTAGATAATACTTGATAATAAACAACTATGTTACCAGTTTATGTGTTTACTTTACTATACTTTCTGTCATTATTTTAGAGTGTTCTCCTTCTACTCAAAAAAAAGTTAACTGTAAAACAGCCCGAGGCAGGTCCTTCAGGAGGGATTCCAGAAGAAGGCATTGTTGTCATAGGAGATGATGGCTCCATGCGTGTTATTGTCCCACCTTCCAGTGGGACAAGATGTGAAGGTGGAAGACAGTGGTATTGATGATCCTGACCCTGTGTAGGCCTAGGCCAATGTGTGTGTTTGTGTCTTAGTTCTTAACAAAAAAGTTTAAAAATTAAAAAATAAAAATATAAAATTTTAAAGGTAGAAAAAGGCTTACAGAATAAGGATATATAGAAAGAAAATATTTTTGTACAGTTATACAGTGTGTTTGTGTTTTAAGCTAAGTGTTATTACAAGAGTCAAAAAGTTAAAAAAATTAAAAGTTTAATAAGTAAAACAGTTACAGCAAGCTAAAGTCAATTTATTATTGAAGAAAGAAAAATATTTTGTTATAAATTCAGTGTAGCCTAAGTGTCCAGTGTTTATAAAGTCTACAGTAGTGTACAGTAATGTCCTAGGTCTTCACATTCACTCAACACTCACTCACTGACTCACCCAGAGCTTCCTTCCAGTCCTGCAAGCTCCATTCAGGGTAAGTGTCCTATAGAGGTGTATCATTCTTTATCTTTCATACCGTATTTTTACTGTACTTTTTTATGTTTAGATATGTTTAGATATACAAATCCTTATTGTGTTACAACTGCTTACAGTGTTGAGTACAGTAACACACTGTACAGCTTTTTAGCCTAGGAGCAATAGACTACACCATATAGCCTATGTGTAGGCTGTACCATCTGGGTTGGTATATGTACACTCTGTGATGTTCACACAACAACAGAATCACCTAACAACACGTTTCTCAGAATGTATCCCCGTTGTTAAGTGACACATGATTGTGCTCTATTTCTTTTGGGTAAATACCTAGGACTGGACCGGCTGGGCCATTTGATAAGTATATAGTTGGTTTTATGAGAAACTGCCAGATCTTTTGGCAAAGTATTATATCACTTTACACTACCACCCACTTCCTTACCAACATTTGTATTAATACTATTAGCCCTTTTATTTTTAATCATACTGGTAAATGTGTAGTGATAGCTAATTATAGTTTTAATTTGCTTTCCCTACTGACTGATATTTAACAATTTTTCATGTGCTTATTGTCCATTTATATATCTTCCCTTATATGTTCAAATATTTTTCTGATTTACTGATTAGATTGTTTCTTCTTTATTACTGTGTTATAGTAATTTTTTTATATATCTGGGTGTCAGTCCTTCATCAAATTCATATTTTGTGAATATTTTCTCCCAGTTTGTGGCTACTTATTCATTTTCTTAATGATGTCTTCTTAATTATGATGAAGTCTAATTTATCATTTTTTCTCTAATTATTATTGCTTTCTGTGTCTTGTCTAAGAAACTTTGCCTACTCCCAAGTAACTTAAATACTCTTCTCTAAAAAGATTTATGGGTTTATCTTTTATGTTAAGGTCTAGGATCTCTCTTCGATTAATTTTTGTGTATGGTGAGAAGTAGAAGTCAAGGTTCATTTTTTCCACGTGTATATCCAGTTAGAACATTAAAAAAAAAAAAGACTTTCCTTCCCCCCTCTCCCCCAGATTGCTTCTGTGCCTTTCTTAGGAACCAAATGGAAGTTTAAGTGTGGGTGTATTTCTGGGCTCTCTGACTGAATTATCTGTCAGTTCTGCCAATACCACACTGCTTTGATTACTCTAACTTTATAGCAAGTCTTAAAGTTCAAAGGGTAACCCTCCCATTTGGCTCTTCTTTTACTAGATTGCTTTTTCCATGCTATGGTTGATGGAAATTATCTAGTATTATTTATTTACTTATTAATTATTCCTCCTCACTAGAATGTAAAGCTATGATAGTAGAGGCCGTGGTAGTTTTTATCCCATACAGTTGCCTGTGCCTAGACCAATGCCTGGAACATAGTTGGTTCTGAATAAATAAATACATGTTGATTAAATAGCTTTCCATGGACATTTAATCAGCTCAAGAAAACCACTCTTATCTCCATGTATACTCCTACTTTATTTTAGTGGAATGTGTACCCAATGTGGTACTCTCTGGTATGATCAACAACCTAGTTTCACTTTCAGATATTTTAAAAAATCAAATACATCCTCAAAATATGGAGATGAATCAATTACACTGATATTTAAGTAGATTTCCCAGAAGATTTAAAGTCATGACACAAAAATAATTCCAGGTGTTTTAGAGAATAAAATTATCTTAGGTGATTAATTCTAGAAAAACAGAACTAATCTGAGTATTTAGAATTGTTCTAATATGCTTTAAAAATAGTGGTTTTACTAATATTCTAATCTAGTTCTCAGAAACAGAAAAATAAAACCAGCTTCCATAAACTAATATTCCCATCTTATGGCCGTTATAATACTGGCACTAAATATATTTAAAGCTGCATACAATTTTTATAGCCATAGGCTGTAAGGAACATTGCAGCTCAGGGCAGCAAGGATGCACGTTGTCAACTTGCTCACGTGCCCAAGGAATGTGGGGATGGAAGTGACACATTCTGCAAGCAGGGACCAGCTTTCTACCCATACCTCTCTGAAGTTCTCCCAAACCTCTCCTCCCAGTACCGTAAGGGCTTCCAACCTCAATGTACCAACTCACAGGTAGTCCCTACAATATACTCACCTTCTTGTTTAGGTGTCATTTACCTCTCTGGTAGGGCTGTAGATAGAGATCAGAATTACTGAGGACTAACTAATTACAAAGTGTATCCCTGAAGGACTGAAAGACATTCCCAGATCTGAAGACAAACTTCATCAATGCACAAGACCGACCAAGTGCTAGGCAGGATGAGCAAAAAAGGAACATGCATAGAGAGAATCTTATGAAATTTCAGAATCGTGACCATTCACAAAAAAATCCTAAAACCTTCTAAGGAGAGCATATAATCAATTACTTCCAAAGGAAAGAGATCCTCAGTGATACAAACTTTTCATCAGTAACATGAATCACTAGAAAATAATAGAGATAAGCTTTCAAAACATTTAGAGGAAATTATTTTGAACCTAAAATTTCATATCCAGCTGAACAATTAAAGAAAAGGGAAAAGGTATTTGAGGTATACAAAGATTCAGTATGTTTATAACCACGTAATCCATATGAAAAGGTATCCTAGGATGTTCTTCAGTAAAACAAACAAAAATACAGTTAAAGGGATGAGACAAGAGTGAAGAAAAAATTGCTGTTGAATCTGACCTAACAGAAACAAAGAAAATGAAAAACAAATAAAAAACAGACTCACTGGACTTTGCAATTTTGAAAAGACTTTTTGCAGGTGCATAGAATTACATTTCTTTACCCGACTGGGAGGCAGGATTGCATTATGGTTAAGACACAGAGCGTGGAGCCAGACTACCTGGAGTGAAGCACTATTCACGGTTCGGTTTGTACCGTCTGGTTTGTAAACTTTGTCATGTTTTTACTGAGTTAATACACAGGCACCTGTATGCAACACATAATCATATTGCAAAGATGAGAATCAACTTGCTGAAACTTTGCTACTACTGCAGGCTGACTGTTTTCACCCAAGCACCCCACCATTGCTGATGCTGATCTCTGATTCTCCTGTACATCTGAACACCTTCCCGCTTCTCAACTTCCTCCCTGTTCCTTCATCAGGTGAAAGGAAGCCACTTACTTACTGCCAGGAACACCCAACGCATTCTCTCCTTTTCAAGACGTTGGCATGAAGTGCCGGCTTCTCTTTCCCCTGCAGCCAACAAAAGCAAGGAAAGGAGATAAGTCCTTTTAAGGTCTTGGGTTTTGTTTCTTTAAGGCAATGATGTGATTTTTTTTTTTAAATGGCTGTTGCAAAATGATTTCCATAGCTTCCCTAACGTGTTTTTCCAGGTACAGAACTCTACAGAGAAAATTTTTTTTAATTACTGCATAAAATATATTGATTAGCTATCGTTGCTCTTACTGGTATTCTGAGTTATGATACCTTTCTCCTCATACCCACAGCATCTCCCTTTTTTTCCATTTTCCTTGTTGAATGATTCTGACTAGATTTCAAGCACCAGATCAAAGACAGACCAAAGAATGCTAAAACCAAAGTGCATTCTAACTTTATGTGGCAAGAGAGATCCTGCTCCGGTAAGAATTTAAAATATATACCTTCACTTATTCTGACGACTGCTGGCCATTCCTTTTTCCATTAGTCCAAATCCAGACATTTCCGTCGGGGAAGCGTGTGGCAATTTACTGCACTCTCGAAAGTGAAAGTAAAGCTTACAAAAAAAAAAAAAAAAAAAAGAGGCTTTTTTATTTGGAGCATTCTAAGAAGGGCAAAGGGAGAAAACAGAAAAGGATAATCTCAGTGAGGTGTTTTAAATTGCTTCTTAAAAATGTCTTGGGTTTTTGCTGTTGTTGTTTTGTTTGTTTTAGATACAGTCCCTGGGTTTCATTGAAAGGATCACAGATTTAGCCACAGAGAAGGTTGAAAGGGCGGGACCTCCCCATTTGGTGGTGGGGGGTGGGGGCTGGAACTCTACAGTTAATGAACAACGGAGAGTGAATCCCTGTAGTAGAGCAATTCCCAGATTAATGTAAAAGCTGTCAGAATTGAGTAGCGTGTGGTCAGAGGGACAGAAAAAAACTCAAACTAATCAAAGCTAAAGTACTTTCACATCCCTTATCCCACCTCATCTCTTTGCAACGCTGTAAGCCAAGCAAAGCAGAAATTAACCTCTTGATCCAAGAAGATGGCAAGTTTCACAGCAGGGAAAGAGCTGGCAGCGGCAAGGTCAAGAGCCATTTCCACTCATACTGTTGTACTTTTCCACAGCCAGTGCACGCTAGGAAACAAGCAGGTGTGCCCAGAGAAAGTTCAGATTAACTATTTCATTCTCAATTAGCTTCGACGACTCCAACTAGTTAAAGGAATGTGTTTGTCAAGAAATGAACTCACATTTTCTTCATTACTGATGTACCATGATATAATACTGTAACGATATTGTTTTATAGTAAAATATAACAATTGGAAGGAATTGTAGAGAACACCTAATCCAACTTCCTTGTTAGAGAAACGAGGAAAACGAAACCTAGCAATGTGAGTTACTTGCCTCAGGACATACCACAAGTTACCATACGTTTCTTTACACCAACAAGTGAAAAAACAGCCTGGGACAGTTGAAACATGTCATTAGCTTGAATTGATTGCAGAAGTGACAGCAAGAAATAAGTTTGTATCATGGTGCAAAGTGCCCTCTCCTGGGCTCCAGCCTTAGCTAGACCACCCTGTTGTTACTGGGCTCAAGGTTATACTTTTCTGATTTTCAGTTGTGAAATCTGTAATACAATACCATAAGCAAACAGTTGTCCTGAGTAAATGACTGTCCCCCACATCTACTCATTGGGATGTGCAGTAAAGCATTATTAGTACTCAAAAGGTTGTTCTTCTGAGCGCCTTGAAGGCAGGTCAAAGTATATTCTTTATGTTATAACTCTCCAGCTACCCTTTTGCAGTAGACTGTCCCTCTGGCTTTCAATGAAACAGTCTCCTCTTCAGAATTCAAACCGCTGCATGGTCGTCTCCCACGTTGACTCTGGGCTCGGCCATTTGACTAGCTGCAGCTAATGGCACATTAGTAAGCATGAAGCAAGGCTTGGTTATCAAGCATGATTAACAAAACTTGACAAGCACTTGCACACTGGAACTCACCCTCTAGGAACACTGGTTCCTGGGATGCTCCTTATTGGAACCCAGTGGCTGTGTGAGGGGAAGCCCAACCTAGCCTGTGCAAAGGCTACGTGGAAGAGAACTGAGGCTCTGGCTAACAGTTCCAAATGAGCACCCGGGAGACAGCCAGCATCACCTTGCTAGCCACATGAGCAAGCCATATTGGGAGTTGATCTTCCAATCCCAGGTGAGTCACCCCAGCTGATGTCACATGGAGCAGAGATGAGCTGTCCTTAAAAAGCTCTACCAAAATTCTAGGAGAGTAAGTAAATAAATGATTGTTGTTGTTTCGAATCAAAGAAATTTGGAGTGGTGTCTTACACATCATTAGCTAAATGAAACTCATTTTCTCCACAATCCTTCATACCTCTCTCTTATGCCTTATGACTTCTTACATATTTTAGGTTTTCCATAATGTTGGTTGACTAACGAATGGCTTTCAATAAATAATCTTCATTAATGGTTTCATAATGCAATACTCACTTTGGGCTTAATACCAGTTCACATCAGATATTATTAGTCCTCAATATTATTCCCAGCAGAGCTGAGAGCTACAGAATTCTAGAAGCCAAAGTCCTGTAAATTTATTAAATCTCTAAAAACTCTAATAAGTTTCCTCCTTCAACCTGAGGGGGCATTTTTATGAGAATTTAATATGATAATGTATACAAAGCGTCTGAAAGAATGACTTAAGGAAACACAGCACAGTACAGAGACTAGAAGTGATAAGCAGATAATAATTAGTAATTTACCCCCACATAGTTATTAAACTACAGACCCATTGTTCTTCTCTGCCTGCTCCTCATAATAATTCTTAATAAACTAGTCATTGCTTTTAAAGGATAATTACAACCATTTTAATTGTAGACAAAGATAGTGTATTACCCTCAGGAAGTCTAGTCACTTCATTATAAGATTTGTAAGGGAAGGCTTAATTATCATGTTCCTTACTGTCATTATCAACACCTATAACACCAGACTACTGCAGCTTTATGGGACAGTCTTTACAATGTCCCAAATAAATTAATTTAATTAATTCATTGTGCCAGCAATGAATACCCAATTGTTGGTGAGCTGTCAGGTATTTAAAAGAGTTGATATCATTCACAGGTTTAATTTAAAATGGCCCTTAAAGAATCTCAGAAGTTAACCTTTATTAATGGTGTTAAAGTAAACTAATATGGAGACCAGGCCTGAAGAATCCTCCAGCAGACAAAACCAGTGAGGCCTCATAAGTGACCTAAACCTTGCTTGATTTGCAAACATAAGCATCATATGCAAACGTATTTGAGCTATATCTTATAAATGTCTATGCTAAAGAAAATTTAACTTAAGCTCGACCAATCAGAAGCAGCCAACAAACTGATATAACTAAAGACTTTCCAATGGGACAGAACAAATAAGGCAACTCTATAACTGCAACCAATCAAATATTGTCTTTGCTTTACTTCTGCGTTAGTCCTCCGGCTTGCATTCCTTTGACAGAGCTCCTCAACCACTTCTGGTTCAACAGTGGTTGCTTGTTCAAATAAACTTGAGTTGTTTGCTCAAATAAACTCTTTAAAATTTTATTGTGCCTCAGTTTACTTTTTAACAATGGAAGCAAGGAGATTGGACCAACCAATCTTCTCACTGTTGGCGGGAAGCCAAAGTGAGGCTATGCCTTTTCATCATTAAAACTTCCTACAGGTATCTAATGTGATGAATACATTTATGAACCTAAATAAATAGCTAAATTTGCCTCTCAGAGCATTAGATAAAACAGTCATTGTGAACTATGCTCACTGGTCTCCCTTCACAATCACCTTTCAGAAAGGACATGGTCCTGACCTGAATCGTCTGAAATTGTAAAAGGCATTTCTTTTCTTTTTGAACACTTTCGCTAAAGTAAAGGTACAGTTCCTCTCACCAGTATCACTTCCATTTCTGCTCACTGAGCTTCAAAGCTACTTTAAACTAAGCTTGGCAGGCAAAGAACACAGCAATAACTTTAAAAAGACAGGAAATAACACCATGCCCCTGTCCCTACTCTCATTCATTTCTACTGAGCAGGGTTGAACTTGAACTTCCCCTCTGAAAAGGGAAACGATATTTGCTACACAGAAATTCTGGTTTAATCTGCATTTTTATTTATTTTTTATTTTATTTTTTGTAATTTTACAAGGTAGTTGAAAAGTGGTGATATCTTTTTTTTGCTTTCATGGAATATGCATAGCTTCATTTGTCTTTCTCCTTTTTAAACCACTTTATTGAGGTATAATTAATATACAAAAAGCTGTATATATTTAATGTATATAAGGTAATGAGTTTGGAGACAAGTATATACCTGTGAAAACATCACCCCAATCTATACCATAAACCCATTCATCACCTCTAAACATTTCCTCCTACCCTATTTATTTATTGTTTTTTTCTTTGTGATAAGAACATTTAACATAAAATTTACCCTCTTAACAAAATTTTAAATATACAATACAGTATTGTTAACTATAGACACTACACCATATGGTAGATCTCTAGGACTTACTTATCTTGTATAATCTGGACTTTGCATCCCTCCTTCCAGCCCCTGGCAACCACTACTCCACTCTCTGCTTCTATGGGTTTGACTACTCTTGATTCACCATATAAATGATACCATATAGTGTCTGTCCTTCTGTAACTGGCTTATTTCACTCAGCATCATGTCCTCTAAGTTCATCCGCGTTGCCACAAATGGCAGAATTTCCTTTTATAAGGCTGAATAATATTCCATTGTATGCACACACCATATTTTCTTTATCCATTCATCCATTAATGGGCATTGAGGTTGCTCCCACGTCTTAGCTATGTGAAGACAATAGCGTCAAAAAGAATAAAATACTTAGGAATACACTTAGTCAAAGAAGTGAAAGACTTAAATACTGCAAACATAAAACACTGATGAAAGAAATTAAAACAGACACAAATTAATGGAAAGACATTCTGTGTTCACGGATTGAAAGAATTAATATTAAAATGTCCATACTATCCAAAATGATCTATAGATTCAATGCAATGCTTATCAAAATCCCAATGATTTTTTTTACAGAAATAGGAAAAAAATCCTAAAATTTATACAAAACCAAAAAAGACCCCAAATAGTCAAAGCAATCTTGAGCAAGAAGAGCAGGCTGAGGCTATAACATTTTCTGATTTCAAACTATATTACTAAGCTATAGTAGTCAAGACAGTATGGTACTGGCATAAAAACAGACTAATGAAACAGAATAGAGAGCCCAGAAAGAAACCCATTTGTATATGGTCAACTGTTCTTTGACAAGGGTGCCAAGAACACACAATGGGGGACAGGAGAGTCTCTTCAATAAATGAAGTTTGGAAAACTGGATATCCATATGCAAAAGAATGAAACTGGACCCTTGTCTTACACCATACATTAAAATCTACTCCAAATCATTTAAATACTTAAATATAAGACCTGAAACCATAAAAGTATTACAAGAAAACAGAGCAAAAGCTTCTTGACATTGGCCTTGGCTGATGGTTTCTTGGATATGGTGCCAAAAACCCAGGGAACACAAGCAAAAATAGAAAATTGGTGATATCTGGCTGTCTCTCATAAATCTGTGAAGTGGGTTAGCATGAAGGGGTCTCACTCTCCTTTATTGACTGTGTCACGACATGCCTAAAGGCTCTTCAAACGCTATGCCCTGAATTTGATATTCATTTATTAAAATCAAACATCAAATTCTAGACACAACTTTACTATCATCTTCCAATCAAAACATCCTAATTAAATTCACTAGGCATCTAATGAATGGAACCATATGTCTGACAAAACCATGAAGTAATTACCTTCCTTGACAGAAGGAAGTTTAAAGTACAAAATGCAAGTAATAACTTACCACAATCAGATTGAACTGGTCATTGGTGAGAGTTAATGATCATGCAAGTTCATCTCCATTTCATGATGCAGATTTTAAATCAACAGGGAAAATTGAAAGAAAGCCTGGAGTTGGAAGGGATACACAGTTGTTTTTGAACATGCCTGTTCACCTAAGAGGAACCTTTATCTGTATCATGGGATGATCTTATCAAAAGAATATGAGAACTAGTCCTTAAAAAGTGAGAAGTGAAAGTGGAAAGAAGTGGGGAGAGGGAAGGCTTACTGTCATAAACATTTAGAGATGAAGTATGTAAACTTAACAAAATTCGTAAAACTCTAAGACAGATATTACAGAATGTAGAAAATGCTAGTCTTATTCTTAATTTAGAAGTAGACCCACATAGAAATTTAGTGCACACTTTAACATCATCAAAAGAAATGGTAACATTTCTTTTTCTTTATATTTCCTATTTATGTCACTTGTCCAAATTTCTATTTGGTTTTCATATTTTTGTTATGGATTTGTAAGAGCTTTTCGGAATAGTATGAAAATTTGCTTTCCCATAAGTATGTTACAAATTTTGCCTGATAGATTGTTGCTTTTTTTTTTTTTTTTAAGTGATTGCCTTAACTATACAAAAGTTCCTCAAGGGATCGACATCAGCAAAACAACAGACTAGGAAGCTTCAGTTACTTGTCCCCACGGAACCATTAAAAACAACCAGAATCTGTCTGAATTAACCTTAGAGTAGCTCTGGAAAACAGCCAAAGGTCTATAGCAACCAAGTGAATGCCTAATCAACAATAATTCACCTCACGAATGATAGGAAATTTCACAACATTTTCGTTCACCCTTGTCCCACTGCCTCCTTGGCTCAGTGTGGTCTTGGTCTGCAGGAAGCAGCAGCCCAGTTTCTGGCAATCTCCTTCGCAGTAGAGGTTGCACCGCAGACATTATTTTCAGTGTCCTATCCTTTCTGGAGGCTGCCTAAGGGACTAGTCTCTATCTCACCTAACTTGGATCTCAGGTTTGGAAAAAAGCAGCAGCCACTGGTTGTAAAAGCTTCAGGGAGAACACAGACCCATAGACACTTGGGGCAAAGGATTATGGGTGGGGACACACAGTAGACCATCAAGGCATGGAAGAGAATCCTTGGGAAATTAAGACATTCAAAAGCAGCCATGTATATGAGGGAATTGATAAAGCCACACATAGAGCCAGTCAAGAGGCATTCTCAGAAAAGACCTGTGAGGATCTTATGCTTTCACTTCAGGCTGACCCCTAAGTTCAGACACACCCAGCCATTTAGCAAAGGACTGCCCCGCCAAAGAGCCTAGCTGCAAAAACTGGTAGAGGTAGCCGTTTTTTCAAATGCCCAAATTTCAACAACAACAACAAAAAATTATAAGACATATAAAGAAGCAGTAAAACACAATAGATTCAAAGGAATAATATAAATCTCCAGATAATGTCCCTAGGAAGCACATATATTGGACTTATTAGACAAAAACTTTAAGACAGGTGTTCTTGAATATGCTCAAAGATCTAATGGAAAACACAAAGAACTACAGAAAATTAGAACAGCAATAAATGAACAAAATAAAAATATCAGCAGAGACATAGAAATTACAAAAAATAACCAAATAGAAATTATGAAGCTGAAAAATACAACTGAATTAGACAATTCACTAGAGGGATTTCAACAGTAAATTTGAGGATGCAGAAGAAATAAGCAGTGAATTTAAAGACAAGACAATTGAAATTATAGAGTCTGAGGGAAAAAAAGAAAAAAAGAATGAAGAAAAGTGAACACAGCCTAAGGACCTGATGGAACACCATCAAGCGGACCACTATACGCATTATGGGAGTTTCAGAAAAGGAAGAGAAAGAGAAGGGGCAAAGAGCTTTTGTGAAGAAATAATGGTCCCAAACTGCAAGTTTTGTGAAATTCCAATAGCTCAATGAGCTTCAGATAAGATTAACCTAAAGAGACCAACACTGAAACATATTATAATCACAATGAAAGTCAAAGACAAAGAGAATCTTGAAAGCACCAAGAAAGAAGTTACTCATTATATACAAGGGATGTTTTATTGATTTTCATTCATTATGTACAATGAAATTATTAGAAGATTCATCAGCAAAAAACTTGCAGGCCAGAATGCAGTGGGAAGATATATTTAAAATGCTGAAAGAAAAATCTGTCAACTGAGAATTCTATATCTGGCAAAACTGTGTTTCAAAAATAGAGGAGAAATTAAGACATTTCCAGACAAACAAAAGCTGAAAAATTCATTATCACCAGACCTGCCCTACAAGAAATGTAAAAGGGAGTCCTTCAGGTTGAAATAAAAGGATTCTAGACAGTTACTCAAAGCCATATAAATATATAAAGATCTTTAGTAAAATTAGATGCATGGTGAAATATAAAAACCAGTTTTCTTGTAATTTTGGTTTGTATCATCACTTTTTATTTTCCATGAGATTTAAAAGACAATTGCATAAAAATAATTATAAATCTACGTTAGTGAGTACACAAATGTATGAACATGTAATTTGTTACATCAATAACATAAAGTGGTAGGGGGTGGAGCTGTTTAAAAGTACAGTTTTTGTGGGCAATTGAAGTTAAATTGGTATCAATTCAAATTATACTTTCAAAGTGTTTTATGTAATCCCCATGGTAACCACAAAGAAATTGCCTATAATATATACAAAATAAAATGAGAAGGGAATCAAAATGTATCACAACTAAACACAAAAGAATGCAGTAATAGAGGGATAAGAAATGAAATATTTATAAGACATTCAGAAAGCAAATAAAAAGTGGCAAAAGTGAGGCCTTTTCAGTAACTACTTTAAATATAAATGCATTAAGATTCCTTAATCAAAAGATGTAGATTGGCAGAATGCATAAAAAACATGACCCAACTTTACACTGTCCAAAAAAGAGACACTTCAGATCTCAAGGCAGAAATAGTTTGAAGAAATAGTTTGAATAATGAAAAGATGGACAAAGATATTTTATTCAAATAGTAACAAAGAGATAGCTATACTAATATTAAACAAAATTGACTTTAAGTCAAAAACTATTAAAAGAGACACAGAAGGATATTATATATTGATAAAAGCATTATACCAAGAATATATAACAATTATAAACATATGCACACCAAACATTAGAGCTCCAAAGTACATGAAACAAACATTGACAGAATTGAAGGAAGAAGTGGACAGTTACACAACAATAGTTGGAGACTTAAATATCCACTTTCAATAATGGATAGAACAACCAGACAGAATATCAATAAGGAAATACTGGACTTGAACCATACTATAAATCAATTGGACCTAACAGGTACATATGGAGAAATCTACCTAACAAAAGAGAATACATTTTCCCCAAGTGCATATGGAATATTTTCCAGTATAGATGATATGTCAGGCCACAAAACAAGTCTTAATAAACTCATAAAGATTTAAAATCATATAAATTATCTTTTCCAATCACAATGGAATAAAACTGAAAATCAATAACAGAAGAAAAACTGGAAATACACAAATATGTGGAAATGAAACAACACATTCTTAGACAATAAATGTATCAGAGAAGAAATCACAAGGGAAACTAGAAAATCCCTTGAGAAAAATGAAAATTAAAACACAGCATACCAAAACTTATGGGATGTAGCAAAAGCAGCACTACAAGGCAAATCTATAGCTGAAAATGCTTAAATTAAAAAAGAAAAAAATCTCAAGTCAACAATTTAGCTTTACATCTTAAGAAATTCGAAAAAGAAGATAAAACTAAATCCAAGGCTAGCAGAAGGAAGGAAATAATAAAGATTAATGTGGAGATAAATGAAATAGAGAATAAGAAAACAATAGAGAAAATCAATAAAACAAAAATTTGTTCTCTGGAAAGATCAAGAAAATTGAAAAATCTTTAGCCAGATTGACTAGGAAAAAAAGACAACTCTAACAATTACAATCAGAAATAAAAGAATGCATTTCAATTGATTTTACAGAAATAAAAAAGATTATAATATAAGAGAGTATTGTGAAAAATTGTACACCAACAAATCAAATAACACAGAAGAAATGGCCAAATCCCCAGAAATGCACAACCTATCAAGACTGAATCACGAAGCCATAGGAAATCAGAATAGCCTTATAACCCCTACGGAAATTGAATCAGTAAACAACTCCAAACAACAACAACAGAAATCTCTGGACGAGATGGCTTCACTGATTAATTCTACCAAACATTTAAAGAATTTACACCAAGCTTTCCCAAACTTTTCCAAAAGATTGAAGAGAAGGGAACATTTCTAACTCATTTAGTGAGGCCAGCATCACTCTAATATCAAAGCCAGACAAAGTCACTATAGGAAAATTGCAGACCAATATCCTTTATGAATATCGATGCAAAAATCAACAAAACACTAGCAGACTGGATCTGACAGCTTAGTAAAAAGATTATACATCATGACCAAGTGGAATTTATTCCTGGAATGCAATGATGGTTCAACATACAAAAATCAATCAGTGTAATACACCACATTAACAGAATGAAGGAGAAAACCACATGATCATCTCAATTGATGCAGAAAAAGCATTTGACATAATTAAACACCCTTTCATGATTAAAAATACTCAACTCTTTTGTGAGATTTAAAGATTCTTTTGATGACAGGGCATAATGCAATGACTCCCAGAGAGATGAAAGGCAGGACCATTTGTTACTTACAGCTTCAAATGAGAGAGGGCGGTCAGGCAGGACCACACATGGCATTGAGCCTAGGAACAGGGTAACAGCAAGCTGGAGCTGTATGTATGGCTAGCTTTCTGGATTTCTGGATCCCGTGGTTTGGCTAATTTGAATAATTTCAGAGGGCTCTGGGGCATAGGTGCTGTCCCTAGTGGTCCGGTACCTGGTTCTTAGATGATCAGAATGGGTATACAGTGGCCTGGAATGCAAGAGCCCTATAAGGGAAGTGGCTGAGTTGTGGACTTAATCATCCCCAATAAGGGGGGTTAACCAGCCTCTAACCAGCTTCTCAAAACTGGGTCAGGATAGCATTAAAAAAAAAAAATTACAATTGACTCCTAGATGTCTTGATATCAGTTTTGAGCTCAGCTTTTTTTTTGGGGGGGGGGTGGAGGGGGTGGCCCAAATAGTAGAGGAGATTTTCGGACAATAGGGTATAAGTTGTCCTAAATAGCATAGAGAACAATTTATTATGAGAATAAAAAAGAGGAAAAGAAGTAAAAGTATAAGGAGTCTTTGTAGGCCAGGTCATAACCAAGTTCCCTATTTATATGGCATTAGTTGAGAAAATAGATCTGAAATTTCCACGGTCTCTAACAGTATCTTGGTGGAGTTGTAAAGTGTGGTCAAAGTATGAGTTATATTTTTTATGACAATAGTACCTTGGTATATTTCTTGGGTCAAGAGGGCAAGTCTAGCAGGTTTGAATTAATAGCTTAGTAAGATATAGGTAAAGGTTAATGGTATTTGTTTGTAACCAAAGGAAACTAGTGGTGGTGGTCGTGGCAGAAGATGCAGGGCGGGGGTTTGTGACGGATAGCTGGGGGTGGGAAGAAGAAGGTGCTGGGGAAGGGGAGGGTCCCTCCTCCGTGGGTCCAGGGGTGCACTGATATGAGGTGGGTGCCTCCTGGGGAAAGCAATAATTTTCATTAATATTTAGAATGGCACAGACAGTAGTAGCCTTTATAAGATTTGCCTTTAGGCATGGGAGTGTGGGGGTGTATGTTTTAGGAGAGGGCCAGGTGTATACCAGGATCAAGGGCTAGGCAAACAGAAAGCTCAGGAAGTGTAATAGAATCTTGAATATCAAAGGGAGAAAAGCAATAAGTATCCCGTGTCCAATTTGTCAGTGCCTTCGGAGAGGCAGCCCGTGGATATCACTGAGGCAGTGGTTTCAGTGTCTGGGTTGAACTTGTCTTCAATGTAGGGAGCTATATCATCTTTAGTGGCACACCTCCGGGCTAGGGTGATGTCCACATAGTGGGACTAGGGTGTTCTTCCCAAGTGGAAACCCACCTGGGTTAATGTGGGTCATGCTTTTGTGACTGTGGTATTATAACAAGACTGAGCTGCTCGTAGATTTTGAAGGCACCTTTGGGTCTAGGAGCTTGATATATACATATATATAAAGCCCAAACCGAAACAACAGTAATAATAACAAGAACAAAACAGAAGATAAGTGTTGGTGAGGATGTGGAAATATTGGAACCCTTGTGCATTGCTGACAGGAATGTGAAATGGTGCAGCCACTGTGAAAGATAGAATGTTGGGTCCTCAAAAAAATTAAACATAGAATTACTATAAGATCCTATTAGTATACTTCCACTTATGGGAGCATACCTAAAAGAATCAAAAGCAGAGACTTGAACAGATACTTGTACACCAATGTTCACAGCAGCATTATTGACAATAGATGAAAGGTGGAAACGTGTCCGTTGAGGGATGAGTGCATGCACAAAATGTGGCATATGTACACAATGGAATATTATTCAGCCTTAGAAGGAAATGAAATTCTGATATTTCATTCACTACAACACAGATGAAACTTGAAAACATTATGCTAACTGAAATAAGCCAGACTCAAAATGATAGATAGCGTGTGATTCCATTTGTTGACTAGAATAGTCAAATTCATAGAGACCAAAAGTAGCATAGTGGTTATCAGGGCTAGGAGGCAAAGGGTAATAGGAGTTATTGCTTACTGGGTACAGAGTTTCAGTTTAGGATAAGAAAACAGTTTTGGAGGTAGAGAGTGGTGATGGTTGCACAACAATATGAGTGCACTTAACGCCACTGAATTGTAACTTTGAAAATGGTTAAAATGATACGTTTTGTTATGTATGTTTATTACGGTAAAAAGAAGTTTGTGAAATAATGGTGCTTCAATCTTGGAGTGGTAACTGTACATTGCTAATCACTTATCTGTGCTACAGAATTGAGACCACATTGTCAAAAGTTTTAGGGCATGGCCTCAAAATATTCTTATTACTTAGAAATTCATTTACCCACCCTGGAACTCATGTTGTAAGAATATCATGTTCTGCTTTCTTCAATAACATTTACTGCAATAAAATCGCAATGTCTCAATGATAAAAGTAGATATCTTTCTGTAAGTTCTAAAATATGATTTCTAACTATTGAGAAGGAAGATGTAGTAATAGAAATAGTGTGAACTGTGGAAATAAACACACCTAAATTCAAATCATGACACAGCCACTTGCTAGTTTTAAGACCTTTGGCAAATTATTTAATCTCTCTGAGCATTAATTTCCTCCTCTGTCAATTGGAGACAATGTACCCAATTTGCAGAATTTCTGTGAGGATTAAGTACAGTTAAACTAAATATTTGGTAGAATTTACTCAATAAAATATAGCTATTGTTATTATTATTAAGATAAATCAAATAATTCTTGCCAGAAAACCAGACAGGCAGTACCTCTGAGTTTTGAACACTCCAAACAAACAAGGCAGTTGTGTATAACAGGTTGTTAGCATGTAAAAGGAATTGCATCAGATTAACAATATAGTGTCTCTCAAGGAGTAACCATAGATATAGTCTAGGAAAATAATACTTGATTTTATCTGTAAAATCACCATCTGGTGGCACTCAGATACTTATAGCCAGGTGCCTTTAAGTCCCAGCCCATACAAGCAGCACATTAAAAGGAGAGATTGGTTAAAGTGGTATCATTGACACTGACATCATTTGAATATTTTAAGAGACTTAAAAATGTATGTTTTAAAAATAAGTGTATGGTTTTAATGTTGTGAAACTTATTGTTAGATTTTTGTATAAGATGCTATACAGATTACCAAATTATGTTTTCATTAAATGTTATTCCACCAAATAATTCTTGAGAGTGCCTGCTTTTTTGTATATTCTCAAGGATACTTAAACTTTGACAATTTGATAAATGGAAAATAATATCTTGCTGTTTGATTGTTTATTTTAAATGATTACAGTTGAGAATTTTTAAATATTATTTTTGTTCATTCGTATTTTCTTTTCACTAAAGTGCTTGCTTATGCCATTTGTCCAGTTTTTCTACTGTTTTTATATTTTTATTATTATTTGTAAGTTTTTGATAAGAGAATTAGCCTTTTGTCATATAGACCACTGTTTTTGTCTGGTTTGATGTATTTTGACTTTTTTGTGTTGAATCAGAACATATACAATATTTATTGTTTAAGTTTTCCATTTCATAGGGGTGTGGTTTGTGGTACCCCAAAACAATTACAATAGTAACATCAAAGATCACTAATTACAGATCATCATAACAGATATAATAATAATTTTAAAAATAAAAAATATAACATATATATAACAGATATAATACAAAATAAATAATCATATATAAAATAATACATAATAAAATAATGAAAAGTTTGAAATATTGAGAGAACTGCCGAAATGTGGCACAGAGACATGAAGGGAATATATGCTCCTGGAAAACTAGTGTCAGCAGACTTGCTCAATGCAGAATTGCCAAAAACCTTCAATTTGTAAAAAGTTCAATATCTGTGAAGTACAATGAAACAGCAATAAAACAAGATATTCCTGTATTAGATTAGCTGTTATTTTAAGACTGTGTGTACTGTACAGAATGTGGGATAAAGCATATAAGAAATTATTGGATGTTCCAATTCTATCATTCCCTGTTTCCTTGTAAACTAGCATCTGGTTATGGAAGAAAGAAGATATAGATTTAATATGAAAGTGTTAAGTAAAAAGAAGTAGTACTGAATTTGGATCAGGAATACTAATATAAATTCTGTCTAGTGATAGAAGCAGTGATCATTATTAGTACCAGATTGCTGTTTTGATATACTCTTTCCCACTAAAAGAAACCAGGCTTCTAGGAGACATGGATGATTCCAGACCCGGGGCAATAAGTGTGCAAAATGAGCCTGAGACATCTTACTTTTCTGATCGCTCATAGCAAGGAAGACATCAAAGGTTACTGGGATCGTGACCTTTATACGGAAACTCCTTTCCTTCGTCATATTTTAGCCACTAATTTTTAAAAACTGCTTTATTTGTAGTAAAATATAGCTAAATGAATAAATTCTGAAAAACTTTATCTATTTCTAACACATATAAAAAAGTTGTTAGATACTCACATGCTCACCCATATGTCCTGTGTCTACAATTCTCCTTACTCTACTTCATCTAGTTCAGATCAATTAGCAGTTATTGAGTTGAAATGGACTCTTTTCCCCAAATCCTTATTCTCTCTCAAGATACAGATGACAGGTTCTCCCCACACTTTGTACAGTACTGGAAAACAACACTCTAAAGTGAAGTTTGTGTTCTCAGAATGATTCTCAAGAGCTCATTAGAAAGCTATATATTTGCATTACTAGTTATGAGCCAAATTGTTCATTCCACACGTATTTTTAATATAATTACTGCTTCAGCATAGTTTGGTTGGAAATATTAATATATATTCTGAACCTCAAGTAACTGATCTATAACTTAACTTTGGTAATACAATGCACTTGCCCAATTTTGGGAACATTAGTTGTTTCAAATTTCACTACAAGATGTACACTTAGAATACTTTACAAGTGACAAATAAGTTCTGATGATAATTATGATCTATTTTCAAAATGAAATTTTCAGGTAGAAAGACAAAAATGAGTGTAATCATTGTGTGTGCAAATGTATTTGAGTAGACTGCTTGAATATTGCTCAGTTGCTGTGAATAGCTATTTCCAGTCACACCTTGTCATCTTTTTCCTTGCTGAGAAGGTGGTCTGCAGGGAAGAGTCTGAGAAGACAGAACAAGCAAGTAGGACTTTTCTGATAGTGCATTTTTACCTCCACCTCCAACTTCCTGTGTCCAGTTTCCCCAGAATCTCCAGGTTAACAGTCAGGACTGATACTTCCTGAGACACCAGCTTATAATAGAGAAGACTCCTGCCTTGTCAGTATCATTTTTTGGTTGCAAAAAGCAAGGGATATTTTTGCATTGATAATAAGTTATTACTGTACCATACTTTTAGCCATACAAACCTTGGTCTTTGTAAGTGGGTGTTTATATTGCTGTATCTCTGCTTTTTTTGAAAAACCTTAGGCCAACAAGGTCAAGACAGGATGGTAGCAGCAGTACAGAAGACAGATGGCATATAGTCCTTCTTTATTTCCATGAGACAAAATCTAAGAGTGATAGGGCAACAGGAAAGAGACTGTCCTTAGCCTCTGTCTCTTAAAAGAAGAGTGGACTTTTCACTGCTTTTGCTGTCTTTCACATACATTTACCAAATGTAAAAGTGGTAAAGTCATGTCTACCTCTAAAATTATATGTGGTAGACATTCACATACACCCAAATACTCACATTCAGAATGCTGTGTATACTATGTGTATAATAAGGGATAAAGAAAATAAATAATTATTGGATATTCCAATTCTATCATCTTCTGTATTCTTAAAAATTAGCATCTTGGTGTGGAAGAAATAAAGTACAGATGTATATGGAAGAGTTAAGTGAAAATATGTAGTTCTGAACTTTGGGAATATTAGTATGAATTCTGTATGCAAATGTATGTTCATATATGTATATTTCACATATGGCAAGTGCTATCATAGATCTGTAGAAGTGTTGATGGCTTTCAATGGAAATGTTAAAAAATAAACTGCTCCCCAGAATAAATTTAACAATCAACTTCAAGAGATTCTTTTTTGTAAAATGTCACCTCTCATTTAGCTTTAAATTTAGTCCTTGAGATGCTATTTATGACTTTCTAAGCTACATATCCGATTACAAACAAGTTGACTTTCTTTCAGAAGATTCATGGAGATTCTTTACATTGACCATTTTCCAACATTTCCAACATACAGAAAAGTTGAGAAATTGTGCAGTAAAAACCCATATACCTGCTACTTAACTTCTACAATCAACATTTTACTGTATTTGCTTTATCATATAATTATACATCTATCCATCCCTCTGTTAATCTATCCTAATTTTTGATGCATTTCAAAGTAAGTTTCAAGCATCAATATACTTCACTCAAGTCCTCAAAAGGCACATCATTAACTAGAGTTCAGTATTTGTTTACAGTGTTTTTAAAATAATATTTATATACAATAAAATGCACAAATCTTGTTTATCATTCAATGTGGGTAAATGCAAACCCCTATCAAGATGTAAAACATTATTACTTTGGCCCCCAAAAGTTCCCTCTTGCTCGTTTTCTGCCAGTGTCTGCCCTATACCCCCTCCCAGAAACAACTACTCTTCTGATTTCTTTTCACCATAGATAAGTTTTTTCCTGTTTCTAGAATTTCCAATAGATGGACTCATACATTATGTGGTTTTTTCGCTCAGCGTAATGTTTTTGAGACTCATTCATGTCATTGCATGTATCAAAAGTTTGTTTCTTTTCACGGTGGAGTGGTATTCTTTTGTATAATTCTATAGTTTATCCATTCTCCTGTCAACGGTCACCTGTTTTATTTCTAGGTTTTGCCTATTATGAATAAAGCTGTTGTGAACATTCTTGGGTGAGTCTTTTGTGCCAGTTTTTGTTGTTGTTAAGTAAACACCTGGGATTGGAATTGCTGGTAGCTACATCTTTAGTTTTATAAGGAAATGCCAGGCCTTTTGCTAAAGTAATCATACCATTTTATACTCCTACAACAATGCAAGAGCTCCCGTTGCTCTCTATCTTTGCCCATATTTGCTATTAACAGTCCTTATAATTTGAGCCATTCTGGTTGATTGTGCAGTGGTTTTAATTTGCATTTCCCTAATGACTAATGTTGTTGGGCACTTTCGCATGTCACCATTAGTGTGTCTTTCTTTGTGAAATGTCTGTTCAAATATCTTCCCATTTTAAAAAATGGGTTACTTCTCTTTTTTCTCTCTAGCTGGCTTATGTGGTGTCTGTAGCTGACCTTCTTGCGAGGGACCCAGTGTCTCTGCACTCCTGCACAGCCATCCCGTGGGGGGCATTTCAAGAAGGCACCTTGACTTCAGTTGACCCAGTGTTTGCCCCACAAAATACCATGCTGCCAATGAGAACCTTCCTGGAAAGGTGACCAGTGTACTATATATGTTATTGCACTTTTGGCTTTTGGGTGTGAAAATTAATATCCAGCTACATCTCTAAAATTCTCCACCATAGAAACTCTGGAGTATTAAAGAAATAAACTTTTCTTTGGTTTTGTGCTGACTTGAATACACTAATGACTTTGTCATTAAACTATGAGAAAAATCAGTTATGAAGTTCTAGAGGAAGTAGATGAGAGCTATTAGCATTTCCCTACACGTAAGAGTTCTGGTATCAAGCTTAACTACTTTGGCAAAAAAACACACATTAGCCCTAAATCAAACTATTTTAAGAGGCTTTGGAGACCTGAAAAATGCCACTTTGGCCCAACACCCCTTTATGCCCATTCATTATTTTAAAATGTTTGTTTCTTTGTTTTTGTCCCAAGCTTGAAGAGTATGATGACCCAGAACATCATGGAATGTTTTGGTGCTTGTGTAGAGCAGAATTCTTCACGGCAGGAGCATAATCAAACAAGTTTAGGACAGTTTAAAGAGTGCTTGTGGAAAAATTAATTGCAACTTAAGAGAACATTACTCCCCAAGTTTTGGTTTATGTTTTGGAAAGCTCCCGACATGGAATCACAAGATCCTTAGGAATTGGCTTATTAGCTAAGGAATGAGAGGGCTTGACAATCCTCCCTTTTGTGTTGAGGCTGCAAATCTGCTGTTGCTTAATTAACTCATTGAGCCAAGCTTTCTGCAGAAAAGACTGTCATTTGTAGGTACCTGCTTCGCCCATGATCAATGTGTTGGTAATGTTTGGTCCTGGTACAATGAGGTGCTCAGATGGAGATATCTGCATGTTGGCATTTGGAAATGCTATATGAGGTTAAATTTCTCTTCCTTTGCTTCATGATTTGGGTATGTTCCAAGTTGTAAATGATCATGTCAGTCGTATTATACTTTTGCAACATTAAATGGTTACTCCTGGATATAATACATGTCAATGAAAATAATAGGAAACAGATTAAGGGTCACAAACAAAAGAGGATTCGGCTTTTGGATTTATGGCTGGTCATGAATCTTAAGCATTTCTGGCAGAAAGAGACAGCATAGCACACAGCAGTGAAAAGCAGAGTTTTGTAATCAGAGAGATTGTGGTTCACATCTTAGTTCTGCCGAGTAAGGACTGTGTGTGACCCGGGGCCAGGGCACTAAACTCGGTAAAGCCAAGTTTTCCTATCTGAATAATGGCCATAGTGGTACCTGCCTTAGGGGACTCTTGTGAGGATTAAATGAAACAATGTACATACACTCCTGGCACGTAGTCAATACTGTACTTAGTGGACACTATTATTAGTAACTTTCAGTGACAATTTTACTTTTCTATTTAATACTTTTTATCAACATGCTTTTTGTAATTATATAGCCCCATGATGGTGTATTTTACTTAATGTATTCATTTATTTTCACCAGATATGGTTATATGGACATGATATCTTTCCATCCCTCTTTCCTTCTCTCCTTCCTTCCTTCCTCTGAGAATTGCACATAAACTTCTATAGTCCATGATGTAATTGTCAAATAATCTGATGTTGCTGTTAAAGTTAACGTGTAGAAAGTTACATTGTTGGCTATGGTTATTCTCATTGTACTGAGAGCTAGAGTTCTGTCCTACACCTGAGCTTCCAGTACAGTAACTGGATCATAATTGCTGCCTTGCCCTAGATTTAGAGATTTTCTTGCCAACCGTGGAGAAGATTCATTTGGTGCTAGGAATGCATAATCTTCTGCTTTGGAGCACTTCTCATGCTTATGTAACAGGGGAGGCTAATTTTACCATGTTCCTCACTCAGTTTCTGGTTATGTAACACTGCATCTCCTCTGCGTTGTGAGAAATGTCAAGCAGCATGTCATTTCAAGATACAACAGTAGATGGAGCAAAGAGATCAACTTTTTCATTTACGCTCTGAACTTCTAAATACTAGCAAAGTAAAATTTGTTTATAATTAGGTGATTACATAAGCTAATCAGAGATGAGAATAATTAGACAGTTGGGATTTCTCTTTGTTTCCCCTTCCTCCTCTCTGTCCGCTTATTTTCCTAGTTCGGTCCTGCAGCATGCTTTCAGATTTGGGCTCTCGTGCAGGGGTAGAAAATGTGGAGGGTTTTCCTGCTGGTGGAGCAGGTATAGGTAAATCCACAGAGCCGATTTTCCCTGCCTATGGAAGGACACGCAGGGGAATGGCGCCAGCATCTGCATTCCGCCCCTGTGTTGGGCTGCTCGTCTTCTAGGTTCTGGAAGGCTGGTGTGTTGGGCTGTGGCCTGCCCCTGCCCTCAGAGCTCCTCCCCATCCCCTCGCTGGGTCACGCTCAATAGTGTGCCCATAGGTCTGGATCACAGGCCTTAGTAGATAAAATCTATCATTTCTCAGCCTTCCCGGTAATATCTAGTATCATGTCCCTTTCAACAACTCTGTCTCTATCTACATCCTACCTAGAACAGCACACTTTGAACCAACTCCCTTGTGTGTGCAATAAACAAATCGAATCAGATCATCTCTAGAGTCACTTTCCTAATCTAAGGAGTTTATAATTCTTGGTTAGAACCAGTTTATCCCTTTGTTCCCCTTCTGTTCCCTGTATTTCATGTCCCATGCAACCTTCCACAAGGTTGTTCTTTTTTTTTTTGAGACAGAGTCCTCGCTCTGTCACCCTGGGTAGAGTGCAGTGGCGTCATCATAGCTCGCAGCAACCTCAAACTCCTGGGCTCAAGCGGTCCTCCCCCCTCAGCCTCTGGAGTAGCGAGTAGCTGGGACTGCAGGAGTGCACCACCACGCCCTTCCAATTCCTCCCTTACAAGCTCATTCATTCATGCAAACTTTTCTGTTGCTCTCCACTTGCTTCTCTGCTGTGTCCTCTTAATGGCTAGTGTTTTGTATTTTGTTCTCCACATTTATCTCTGGCTTATATGTGTTCTATTTCTGCTCACTAAAATAGATTGACTGAGATATTTGTTGAAGTGGCAGATTGGATTCAGCTCAGCTTGCAAATGAAATTTGAATCTGAGTAGTAAGGTTATGAAAATAAAACTGAATTGGTAACATGAATAGTTAGAGAGTATTAGGCAAACATAAGAAACAAATTAGCTTTAATTCCTTGGAGGATGGTCCATGAGTCAAGGACAATGCATATAAACTATACTTACAGCGCTGAGACCACACTGTTCAACTCCACGCAGTTAATTCCCAGTCTTTACTAGTTGATAATGATTATCTGCAAAGCAGAGGACACGCCTCTCTACCTGTTTCCCATTCTTTATATTAAATGTCAGTAGCAAATTTCTCCTATTGTGTGCCAGACCCATTAAAATAGCTATTGAATATGTACAAAAGCATATGTACTCTTTACATCTGAGAACAAGAACAGCTGAGGTTGTTGTAGAAGCCCCAGTTCGTGCTTCTGATGTTTGGCTAAAGTCAGACATTGTGACACCATGCTTGGAGATAGAAAAAGGTTTATTCGATTTGGCCAGAGCAAGAAGATGGGAGAGCAAATCTCTCAGATCTGTCTTCCCGAAGAGATGAAGCGGGGAGGTTGTATGCAGCTAGCAGGTAGGGGAGGGAGTTCCGGGGGGCTGAGGGTGAAGTTTGTGTTCTTCAGTCTCAGATAACATCTTGAGCAACCAGACTTTTGCGGGTCAGCAGCCCAACTTCCTCAAAGGCATTCATTCCTTCTGCAAAATAAACTCAGGAATTTTTCTCATGACCCTGGAGTTCTCTCCTACCGTTTGACAAAAAAAACAGTGCACCAGCACTTAATGATTACTGTGAGGACAAGAGGTGTGGGGCAGGGAGCCAGCAGTTACCAGGTGTGCACAGATAAGGGCCTAAGCAGAACTTACATTACGTCAGTCACTAAAAATGCTGGGGTACCCAAATCTCAAGGGGCCCAGCTATAAGATCTTGATAGGTAATTTTATCCTTACTTATGAGTTATTTATCAAAAAGTGGCTAAAAGTAAAAAAACCCGGATTTTTAACCCCATTAATTGTTTCATAACGATCTAATTTTAATTGTAATAACACAGGTAGTTGTTTAGGTGCTAATTAGGAAAAATAGCTAGAAATATTTTTTTCCACAATATCATCATATATCTTTAGAAGTATTTCTCTATCTGGGGATGGGCAGGGAGGGGAGATGTGCCACAAAGTTATAGCAAGGGGATTGGGAATTCATATGTGCACCAAGGATTATATATACACTGAATAAATAATAACTCTTGTATGTATGTAGCAATCTTTATGTATCTTTATGTAATCTTTATGCTATTTTAACAAATGAAATAAAATTTCTTTAAAAGGAACAGGTGTCTTTATTTTCTTTGCCTGTTCAAGTAAAAACAATTTCCTCTGCTTTCTTTGCCTCTTGTTTATGTTCTTCAGAGAGTGTAAGAGCTTTTGTTTTAGATATAATAGTTGGCTCAATTTCCCTTATAGTGTGTTAATTACCTTTTTGAATTTCCTGTTCTTGTTTCTTTATGTACCTTCTAGTCTTTAGAGCAGTCTGCAAGTCACAGCAAAGAAGTCAGTTATGAATTAAATTTGATCCTTCTACTGGTTAATAGATGCCTGGGGGCTCTTAAGAGAGAAATTGGAAGTTGATTACTGCTTTTCCAAGGCAAAGACATTTCAGATCATAGCTGAAAGTAAGTCAAGATGCTGCACTGACCTGGGCTTGAGTGCAGTCAAGGTTGATAAAAAGCTTTGCCTCTCTGCAAAGGATTGTAGGTCAGGGAGACACTGATGTGCCCAATATTCTTTTTCTTTTTTACCTTTACTGCCTCAGTGCCTTGTAGCAATGGCAAGAATAACAAACAAAAAGTTCCTTTTGAGAAAGGACTTGGTTATCGATATGATTTCAGGTGTCATTTCATGATCTCCTGTAGCAAAATCACATCACAGATGCGTAAAAAAAAATGTAGCTTCACAATTTCTCTATAACTGATCACATCTCACTTTTGAGTATCAACCTGCCAGCGTTAGAGGTGGGGCAGGACTGTGATTCAAAGTTTAGTTCAACCTGATGTACTAATTTAAAATCCCAGCTGGGCGCGGTGGCTCATGCCTATAATCCTAGCACTCAGGGAGGCCAAGGCGGGAGAATTGCTTGAGGCAGGAGTTGGAGACCATCCTGGGCAATAGTGAGACCCCTTCTCTATAAAAAATAGAAAAATTACCCCAGGGTGTGTCTTGTGCCTGTAGTCCCAGCTACTCAGGAGGCTGAGACAGGAGAATTGCTTGAGCCCAAGAGTTTGAGGTTGCAGTGAGCCATGATGACGCCACTGTACTCTACCCGGGGAACAGAGTGAGACTCTGTCTCAAAAAAAAAAAAAATTAAAATGCTCCCTTCAGTGAATACTCCGTTTCCCCGGGGCTTGGCTTCCCAGACTGCCTCTCTCTCCTTCCCACAGTCTCCAGCACAGGGGGACAGAATGGTAGTTTGCTCCCCTTGCATCCATTCTGTCCTCCTCCCCTCCTGCTGGCGCTACAGCAGCAGGGGTCTCCTGACCCGGCACAGGGTACTTCTCCACCTGTGATTGAACTTCCAAGCTGGGTTTTTTATATGCTTAGGAGATTCATGAAATTCACTTTCTCTCTCTTCTTCTATCTTTCTTTCTCACCCCTTCAATTTTTCTCACTCTCAGTTTGCAAATAAATTGGTCCTGCTATGATTTATCTTTGGTAGATACAGGAAACTTTAGAAAGAAAAATTACATTTCTGGAAAAAACTATAGTACACCCATTATTAGATTCTAGCCTTCTTCATTATTTTTGAGTTTTTCTTAGTCACCTACAATTTGAATTCTTTACTGAATTTGAAGTCACTGAATCTTGAATTCTTTACTGGCCACAAGTCTCCAAACTAACTTTTCCAAATTTTTCTTTCATTTTTCTGACTTGGACTCAATGAAGTTGCTGCTACCTTTTTGCCGAGGCCCTGAAAGTTGAAGCTCATACCTAGTGACATACAAACTACAGGTGAGAAAAATCTGTCAGGTTGCCACTGCCTACTTCCACCTTAACTGAAGATGCTTTGAGTCTAACGTCTAGACACCTAAATTGACTCTGCCCGCTAGACTCTAAGGAAACTGGTTTACAGATTGTTCCAAGCATTAACCCTTGTTTTTCTTCTGTATGGAAGCCTGTCTGCAAGCCATCTCCTGAAACGACACATCTGTTTAATGGGATTCGCCTATTCCCAGGAATGGGAGCCTGGTTTACTGGGATCCTTTGCCACTCTGCTATTAACTCCATTTTTCTCTTGAGACACAGCCACTAACTCAGCTTTTAGTGTGTGAAACTTCTAGGGAAGTTTCAGACAGGGGAATGTTGGGGCTCAGAGGCTGATACCCCAAAATATGGCACATTGAGAAGCTAAACTGAAGAAGCCTCAAGGCCTCTCTGACCTCCCCCCCAACCATCTCTCCCATAGCACAGGATGAAGTTGAAGTTCCTTTGTCTGCCTAAGATCCAGACACACCAGAGAATAACTGTTTTTTTTCCTTCTTCCTGTAAGAGCAAGAATGTAACCACATCTGAACAGACCCTTTCACTGTCAAAGAGAACTATTTACAAGTTCATCTCTGTTCCTAGATCCATTCCTTCTTCCTAGTGATTTTTTATTGCCCCTCAACAGAATTCCTCTTCCCCCTCCATCCCATAATATGTTTTGCCAGGAAGGTATACAAGCTTCTGAACCCTGGTTGGGGGTGGGTAATCACTCTGTGATTCTCCCTGTGTATTCACATTAAATAAATTTGTATGCCTTTTCTCTTATTAATCTGCTTTATGGCAGTGATTTTGCAGTGAACCTTCAGAGGGCAAAGGTGGAAGTCTCCCTTGGCTCCCCTGTAATTGTCAAAGCATGTAGCTATAAGCAGGAAGCCACTTTTCCCTTCCAGGGGAGGGAAGACTTTCCTTCTACCCTCTGAGGGTTCAATAACTGAGTCTATGAAATAAACTGACAGCAGGCAGATTAGCAGGAGAAAAGACATACGAGTTTATTACATGCACGGGGCATCACAGGAAAGAAAACTGAGTACCCCAAAACTCAGTGAGATCTAGAAGCTTATATACCCTCTTCATATGGGAGGGGGGTGTAGGCAAATTAAGGGAGAGTAAATGATTTGGGGGAGGTAAAGAGGTGACAGTCTGTGACAAATCTGTCTGGGCGTGGTGTGGATCCCCAGTCTCTTCTGTGATCTGGTTAATCTTCCCTGGTTGTTGAGATTTCCTGGCAGGAGACTCATGACAATTGAGTTCCTTTCGGGGGATTGGTCTTTGGGCAGATAAGGAAAGTTCACAGAAAGCCCCTCCCTGCATTTGCTGTTCCCCAAATGTCCTCAGTTTGAAGTCATGAGCACATTTAGGGGTGGCATTTCCTAAACTCCTTCATCCACAAAGCACTGAAGCCCACCTCTTCGATGGCTGAGATGCCCAGAGCATTGATTTACAGAAATTGGAAATACGTCTTAAAATACATTTCAAAAAACGTGCCCCTTATGAACCATCCTCAATGTAACATCCCTTCCTTTGTGAACAGCCTAATATTTCATATGGGAAAAAAAAAAGAGTCTAAGGGGTGTTGGCCTGGCCAAATCACACAGCTGTAGGAGGGAAGGTCACAAGGAAGACTTCCCATTGAAAAAATGAAAACGAAAGCTGATAGTTACCAAGAAATTTAGAACTGTATTAATTTGCTGTCCATTTGTTTACTTGTTCACTGCTTCCTTTGAAGCAGGGAGAGCTGACAAATTAATTACTTGGAAGGAGCGCGTCTCCATGCCAAGTCCAGGTCTCTCCGAGGCCCCAGGAGATTTACTGTTCTCCCCGGGCAGCCAGAGGAGCGCAGAGCAGGCCTCTGCTGTCCACACGCGGTCTGAGGTGCGCCTGGCCCAGAGCCTCCTGCCATGACCCCTGGAGAGGCATTGCGGCTGACCCCTGTCAATCTCTTCATGCTGAAGAAAGAGGGAAGGCACACGGGGCCCCTGAGCCCAGTAGTGGGGACACCAACAAAACTGGCCAGTTGAATGCACAGACAAAGCACTAAATTCTCCTCATGCCAAAACCAAGAAATAGCTCCCAGCTCCTGGAATATTTCTTGCTAATCTCCCTTTCTGGCCATTATTCAGCCACTGCAAATCCCTTCTAAAGTTTCTAGCCTCCCTTTAGCTGTAGAAACAGAATGAAAAAAATGCACCCTAAGACCTTGGATTTTTTTTTTCCCTTCCTTTTCTGTTGTCAGTGAATCCATTTGAGAAGTGGGCTGGCACAGGCCCCAGGAATGTGTGTCAACGCCTAATGGAGACAAGCGGAGCAGTGGCTGCAGGCGTGCAGGCGCTTCCAAACATGGTCCTCACAGTGGGCTTGCACTTTCAGGGAGGTGACCTGCCGGTGACACATTTCAGACCTGCAGAGAGTGTTTGCAACATTGTAAATATTTCTTTTCTTCTTTATTTTTTTTTGGGGGGGTCACATACATTTTAATAGTTCCAAGATCAAAATTGCTCCTTTTTAAGCAAGTTAACTAGAGAACACATCGCCTCAGTCACCTTCCTGACCTTACCTTTTAGGAATCTCAGAAAGTTGAACAGAAACGTGCCTATACATCTGAGTATTTTTCCAAGGAAAGGGCAATCATTTCTGTTTTTTTTCTTATCCAATTCTCAAAGGGCCGTCTCATGTAGTTGACAATATTTACTGAATGCTAACTATCTACCAGACATTGTGGTTTGTATCTAGTGAGGACACCCCAAAGAACAAGTGGACAAAGAATAAAATACCAGGCACGAGTGGAACTTATAAATGAATGGAGCAGAGGGAGACATTAAACAAGTAAAAATAAACAACTGTCATGTGTTTTTTGTTTTGTTATAAGTGCTCTGGCACTACAAAGGGAAAAAACAGGGTTCTGATGTAGCAGTATCTAGTTGGATGGTAGGTGCAGTAGATACTACAGGGGCAAAGGGAAAGCTTCCCCTATGCCCTCAGAAGATTTGCTGAAAAATCGTCTCACAAAAAAGGCAGATTAATGAGAGAAAGGGCATACAAATTTATACTACTGTGTGCACAGGAAGAATAGCAGAGTGATTGCCCAATATCCCAAAGGGATATGGATGCTTATATACCCAACTTTTTAGGGGAAAGGCAGATGGGGAAATGTGCATGATTTGGGGGGATACTAAATAATTTTTAGGGAAATTCAATGGGCTTGAAGAATAAATATACAATGGTCTGGGGCAAAGTCTGTTGGGATGTGGAGCAGACAAAAGTCCGTCCAGGTGTGTTGACAGACTTTAGTCTCCCTCCCTGTGATAGGGTTTCAGTTAATGAAAATTCAGGGACGGGACTGGAGGTCGTTGTTTTCTTCTTTGGTAGGTACGAACCTTAGGTAAATAAAGAACTTCAGAGAACAACTTCATCCTGTGCTTTGAGAGAGACAGAGGACTGAGAGACAGGAGGAGGGGACCGTGATGCTTCTGCTGCAGTTCAGCACGTCAAAGTGCCATACTTTGGGGTATCGGTTTCTAAGCCCCAACAATATTATGGACTGGCTCTTCCACTCCTATTCCAACCACTATGAAGTGCCATAATGTCTGCACAACTATAGAAGCAGAAAAGCAAAAAAAGTAAGAAATGAAAACGAAAACCGTACTTCCCAGACTCCCTTGCAGCCCGGTTGGTCCATCTGTGGCCTCCTCTGTGAGTCTTGGGTGGAGACAATGAACAACACGAGGCAGTGGGCTCATGCGAGGAGTGGAGACGCTTTAGCAAGCCCGGTGGCAGGGGCACCGGATTCCTCCAGGCAGCTCAGCTGGAAGCTCTTCGCTGTCCTCCAGGGTTGCAGGTGCTGAGCAAGGTGGTGGTAAGCAAGGCTTTCACAAAGACAACCTACGGTGTGTGTCCTTCCTCCCAGCAGCTGTTCTTCCCGACTGCTAAGCTTCCCAGAGAGAATTTCCTGCCACCTTCCCTGTGGTAACAGCCCTTTGTTGCATGCAGCTGGGGGTCTGGCACCTGGGTATTTTCCAGCTCCTGCCCCGAGAGCAAACAGATTTTGCCTCTCCTTCTTCCCCAAAAGCCATGCACTTGTGTCAGAGACAGGTGGTCGGAGGGTTTCCTGCCCTGCCCCAGATTTTTCTCATGAGTACACAGTGGAAAACCATGGAAACAAATAGGTGAGTACAAATTCTCCTTGTGTCTGAGGCTCCCACAGACTTCTCAACTATCTAGTACGCTAGCTCTCATTTGGTTTTTCAGAATTTGTTGAAACTCTGGCTGTTTTCTTCCAACCTGGTTTTAGGGCAGCCTCATCCCCCTCCCACAATCTGCCAAGGGTGAAACCCGTCTGTGTCGCTCAGTTCCCCTCAAAGGACCCATCACTCTTCAGAATTGAATTCTCTTGATTGCCTTGTAACCTCAGCTTTCCGATATGCTCAAGAAAAGTTATAATTAGAGTTTTGTAGATCACCAGGCTTTTTCTCCTTGCCAAGGTGGGAGTGACATCTCTTGAAGCTATTATGTACATACTAAGTGAAAGCAGAATTCGCTGTTTCTGTTTAGAGATCCACATCGGTTACCTGGAGTTTGGTTCTCTCCCTGGCAAGGGATCAAAGCATCCATGCTGCTACAAGCTTCAGAAATGAAATATTTGTCAATGCACCAAGCACTGATTAAGCATCTACTGTTTGCACATCACTACATAAAGAGCTGAGGATACACAGACGAATGAGGCACAGTCTACACCAGCTCACAGTCTAGAGGGAGTGAACACACGGGAACCAACGCCATGAGGTAGTGTGGTGAATGCCGTAGCGGGAGTAGGAAAACCACTATGGGAACGAGGGTCTGAATAAGACAGGACATAAGGCACCGAGGAGGCAGAATTGTCTGAGTTATTTCTGGAATTTGAGTAAGAGTTGTCCAGACTGAAAAGGCAAGCAGGCAGCCACAGGGAAGTGTTCCTTCAATGCCTCAGTCACTAATGACAGTTCTATTTCTGGGCAGGTTTGCTCGGATCAGAGCTCTGTCTCTCTATGTCCAGCACGCCAGCTGGTCTTAGCCACCGCCCCTCCGTGCCTGTGTCCTCCAGGTGAACTCAGCGTGTCTGCAAGGCCAGCAGGCTCCAGGTTGACAGTGTCTATGACAAGGACTCTACTGTATTGTATTTGACTAAAACCAAACAAAAACTAAAAAAAAAGTTTGCTACCAATATCTCAGATGTGACCTTTCCCAATTGCCCTCTGTATATTTATATTAACCTCTGGATGTGTTGTACCCCTAGGTGGGGACACCTGGATAGTAGTTTATTTATTTGAACCACTGGGAGTAAATGTCAGCATCAGTCTGAAAAGAAATGGTGACTCTGTGCAGTTGCCAAAGCTCTCCCACTGTGGTCTCGTCAGGACAGCACTGCATGTCAGTGCCAGGACAGGAATAGTGCACCCCAAACGGGGACTTGCTAGAGCGGGATGCCCAAAGTAGCAGGGGTCCTAGGCTGGAATCTAGTTCTGGATGTGAAAGTTGAATCTGCAGCAGGCTGAGTTTAGGCAGAGTATTAGCAGAAGGTGTCAACTCCCAGGCATGCAAGCACAGAGATCAGTCTGTGAACAAATCCAAGCTCAGCAGCTGGTGAGACAGACAGAACAGGAACAGGGACCAGGGCAGGAGGCTGGATTGCCCAGGTGATTCAAGATGGGGCAGAGTCTATGTGCACTGTTCCATCTTCACTGGCCATTGTAACAACCTTTCAGAAATACATGCACATTATACACATGAAGACACACAGACCACAACTTTAAAAGCAAACAATATTAAACAAGAAGAGTACAGCCAATGTGCACCTGAGTCCACACACATGATGCTGTAAGATTTACTTTAAGATATGAAATGCACATATAAAGCATTTATATTAAAGGCACAAACCTTATTATTTTAAGAAATAGAGAAAGATATTTCAGCAATTGAAAATTTTCCCCTTTTTTGAGCTACTGACTAATGAAACAGGTTGACAGAGAGTATCAGGCTATAGCAAAGGAGGAAAAATTGGTATTGTAGAAAATTGCACAGTTTGGC
Organism: Daubentonia madagascariensis; assembly: GCA_023783475.1. Lineage (NCBI taxonomy): Eukaryota > Metazoa > Chordata > Mammalia > Primates > Daubentoniidae > Daubentonia > Daubentonia madagascariensis. The sequence continues at coordinate 3,375,456 of JAKFHU010000760.1, forward strand.
ACTGCACAGGTGGGCACATCAATGTCTTCTTGCCTTGGTATTTAAGGGTTCACCAGGGCAGGGGTGGGTGTGGGAGCCCTGTCCTGTATAAGTTAATTCACATGCAAATTAAATAACTGGCCCATTCTTGGTGGCCTTGACATCCCTGCTATCTCTTTGGCTGTTATTTTAAACTTTTGAATAAGTAGGAAGGTAAAATGGTTGTCGATATTTGCCAGACATGTTCTTAAATATCTTGAAGGTCATTATAAAAGAAGCAAAAAAAATTGCTTTAGGTAAATATTTTCCTTATTCAAAATATTTCTTCACATCCCATTTTCCTAGCACAGTATATGGAAAAAAAATCACCACCATGTTATATAATTGAATCCAAGTATCACCATCCAATTTTTACCCTAACATGGTGAAAACTTCAGCAATCTAAGTAGTTATTTATGATCATCCCCTTCCTAGTGTTTTAATGACTTCAAAGTGATTTAAAGCAAATTGGTGGTGGTATCGGGTAGGAAACTTTACCTTCACTGACGTAAGGCCAATACTCTGTATTATCCTTTTCTGTCTACACCAAACACATACATGCTTTTATTAATAACAGTGGTCGCACAGAGGCATTAGACAGAAATGGACATTCTGTGTGGGTGCTCTGGAAATGTAGGTTATACCACCCTTGAAGAGAATCCCTGTGCATGAATCATAAGAAGGTAAGGTCATATATTGCCCAAAGTTTAGATTTACCAATAAAGCATTTTCTTCATGATGAGACTTTTATCAGTAAGGCTAGAAAGGAAGTACTTACATAGAATATAAATTATTTTTCATTATATATACATATAAAATTATGATTTTGCATGTTCAGGTAAAAATCTAAAACACAGAATTGAATTAAAGAAGTGTTTTAAATGATAACAGAGAAACGTGTATTTTCCTCAATAATGACACATTTGTTCAGAGTTTTATAGTTTTAAGCTGTTTTTATATATTTTTACTTGATCCTTATCATAAGTCTATAAGGAGGACAAAGAGATATTGTGTGCTCGTTCAACTGATGAAAAATTACATACATATTTAATAGAGACAGGAACATCTTGAAGTTGCTCTTAGTGAAGCTGAACTATGAACAGATTAAGTACATGATTCACTGCCCTGAAGGCTGGATCACACCACGCAGCTGTCACTATCTAGACAAGTGAGACAAAACTAGGGTTGTTTTGGCCTGGATTTTGTCCAGTAAGTTGACTCAGTTGTTCCCCTCGCTTTGGTACAGTAGATTGTTCTGGGATCACTGACAGGAAGTACCAGGAGGAAAATGGACGAGCTTCTTGACTTCCAGTTCTGACCTCTGACCACTAGAGCACAGTATTGTTCTCTGCACAGCTTGCCGAGTACCTGTTCCAAGAGAAAAGATGGGACCCTGCAACCTATATATCCCACACCTTCCCAGCACGGACCTAGTTGTAAATATCAGAAATGTGGCTTTGCATCTCCAGCTCTAGATGGTGTCTCGTTTGCAGCCCTACACACTAACAGAATGTTGGGCTTTGTGCTGGTTAGTGTGGGATCATATGGAGGCAAAGAGACAGCCTCTCTTTTCACTAACACTGTCTGTGTTGGGGTTCCAGCAAGTCTTTTAAACCTTAAAGCCTCTTCCTAAGTGTTAAGCTATCAATGAGTAATTGTTATCCTTAGATTTATTATCATTTAGATTTTGTTATCGTAGATTTTGAGCCTGATTTATTAAATCTCTGGAGAAAGGAAAATAGTAGATGGATTGCTTTGACGTGATATTAGCTATTTTTAAAATTGTAAAGAGGAGGCCGGGTGCAGTGGCTCACACCTCTAATCCTAGCACTTTGGGAGGCCCAGGTGGGAGGATTGGTTCAGGTCAGGAGTTTGAAACCAACCTGAGCAAGAACGAGACCCTGTCTCTACTAAAAGTAGAAAAAATTAGCTGGGTGTGGTGGCACATACCTGTAGTCCCAGCTACTCGGGAGGCTGAGGCAGGAGGATCGCTTGAGCCCAGGAGTTTGCGGTTGCAGTGAGCTATGATGACGCCACTGCACTCTAGCCTGGGTGACAGAGGGAGACCTTTTCTAAAAAATAAATAAATAAATAAATAATAAAAAATTAAAAAATATATATATACATATATAACCAGGAGGGAAGAGGGACAGAAAAAAAACTCTGCTTCTGTGATAAACTACTACATAAAAGACACAATGTATTTTCACAGTGTTCACCATGCTTCCCCAGGTGTGTGGAGGTGGAAAGATGTTTCTGGTGACTGCACGACAATCCAGTGTTTCTAGGAAGATATAAAAATGGCTTGTAAAAGTTTTTACTGTGGAAAATAACAGGTTTCATGGCCTATATGATTTGTGCCCTTTACAACCTTGATAAACATAATAAGTACAAATCTATGAAACTTCCACAACAGGATGGAACCACACGTGGCCACACACCCGACCTCGCAGGTGAAGGCTCTGCTCTTACTCTGGGTTTCAGTGTTTCTCTCTCCTTTGAACCGAATATCTGTATCTCTCTGACACTTACCTTCTGCCACCTTGTGTTTCAAATCATTTTCCAGGGAGAGACTAGATAGATAATTCATTTCAATTCCGTAAAGATTTCTACAAATTACACAGTGCTGGGCTATGTCCTAACACGTGCTTACATGTGACTCTGGTTTCTACAGAGCTGACCAGTCTGCGAGTTCCTCCAAATTCCCGGTCTCAACAGCAACCTGTCCGGTTGGTGCTCGCCTCTGCCTGCGGACACGTGCCCTCCAAACAGCCCCTCCTTGCCACGCCCTGTGCTCGGCTCAGCTGCTGCCGGGAAGCTTTGCGATGTCCCGACGCCCTCTGCTCTCTGCCCTGCACACCCACCCTTCCCTAGACCTCTTCTCCTCAAAGCCCCACGTGGCTCCTTATGTGGCTGCTGTCCGTATTACAGCATGACAGAAGAGGACAATGCCAAGGGAGCTGCATAAGACCCCAAGGGAAGACCCCTTGCTGGAGGTCTTCAATACCCCAGGGGTGCCCCGTCCCACAACCTCCCTTTGCATGCACCTCCATAGATCCAGTGTAAGGGACCAACACATCAAGGCCAAACTCTCATCTCTTTCTAGCCACATATCCTTGAAAAAGCCTCGCTCATTCCCCGTGGCCACAAACTTGTGTAGATCAGCTCTGGTCAGGCTGCTCCCTAGCAGCTACCTCAGGCACCCTAAATTCCAGCGTGGCCTTGTGCCCTGCCTCCCCTGAAAGTGACAGATAGCACAGGATATGCCAGCTCAGGAAGTCACATTCACGGCGTTGCCTCTTCCTGTACTTGGCAGAGTGGATCGTACACAGTGAATGCTGAGGAAATGTTTGGTGAGAGTGGTGATGTTCAGTGCGGAAATCTGCCTTAACTGCACGAGCTACCGACCTGTTGTCTGATTAATGTTTATCTGGCAAGAGCTAAGAGAGATGTCATTCAGTATTTTAACACAATGCACTTGCTTAGGTGAACCATATGACAGAATCCATCTTTAATGACCTGTTTCCAGTGATTTCATGTTAAGAAACCTTCTCTCTCTAATGAAACCGTGAAGTTCTCAAGGTCAGCGTACTGACCTTGTATATCTCTTCTTTTTCTCATGTCACTGTTGTAGACTCTCTCCATAATCTCCATCTTGAGCACCCCACGTTCCCACTGCCGCCTCTGTGTACAGCTCCCTCCCGCATGCCTCCCAGCTCCCCTCCTTCCTCAGACACACCCTTCAAGTCTTTGCTAAAATGTCACACAGATCTTTCCTTACTGTCCTATTTGAAATCGCAAGCCCCCTCTCCTTTCCTGATGTCACTTCCCTTCCTGCTGTTATCACCATCGGACATGCTGACATGCGGGTGTTTTCACCTTGTTTATTGCCAGCCCCCCCTCTAGGAAATTAGCACCATAAAGGAGCTTTTGTCTATTTTGTTCACTGCTGTATCCTCAATGCCTACAAAAGTGTCTGGCACGTAATCAACACTTAATAAACATGTGTTGAATAAATCAATCAATCAAGCAAGCATTTCACACAGCATTTTCCCCGGAGTGGGCAGTTAAAAAATATTTATTTGAGCTAACACAGCTATGTTTTTGCCAGTTCAGGAGAATGGAAGGTCAAAGGTCAGTAACAGAGAGTGCCACCAGAGCCTAAGGTGGCTCACCAGCTGCTGAAACCTCTGGAGATTGTCTAAATGCCATGCTCTTGGGTAGCAAAATAGGCAAAGAATGCTTTGATCTGAGTCCTTGGGATTCGGAATCATGGAAGTCCCTGGAACTAGTTAAGCTTCTGGGTTGATCAGTGAGGATTTGAAAACCATTTGTACCGCAGTTCTCTTCAGTCATGTCAGGCATCTGAACTGAAGATGCTTTTACAAATGTAGAAGTGCATACTAAGAGGATAACATGTGATGGTCAGATTAGCAAAGTTCAGTGTTAAAAAGTATGGAGGGTGTTTAGTGAGATGATACTTTGCAATGTTAACTGTTCCTAATATTTTCCTATTTTTCCCTAACTAGGAGACTAGTGTTATTTGACACAGCAGAATGTATGTATGTTAGTCATGTCTTTTATATTCTGAATGTTTATGGTTTGACCTCTGGAGCTTGGCTGACCCTGGAGGGACGGCCCCTCCCAGGGTTAGCCAGTTTTTAGGGATAGTGAAGGACTCACTCTCCATGACAGCCTTTCGAGCAGACGAGCTAACCCAAAGCCAATACCCCAACCACCTCCTCTGCTGGGGCTTTCAAACTGAGGGTCACTATTCCCCCACCCTATCACCCTAGAACCAAGTACTAGAGGCTAGGGACAGCCCCTAAGCACCACAGCCAGGGTGAAGGCTCCTGCCTGACCTCCTCCTCACCCCCTCTGCCTCCTGCCTGTCCATGCGACTCCCCGGTGTGGCTGCCGTGGCGTGGCGTGCTCCTTCCTCTTGGGATCTGTAAGGACCGAATGATCTCTTCAATGGCAGTCATCTCCTGATCTGCTATCTTGCCATGACTAAATCATCATAAAACCTATGCTTCAGAATAGCAGGGAGCAAAAGAAGTGAATTCTTGGCTTTTAAGGGCTTCTATAGCTGTGGTCCCGGCATATAAACAAACAACTACATTAGCAAGAAAACAGATTTGCAACAAAGGATATTCTGTCATTTGGAGGGTGGAAAACAGGAGAGCAATAGATGGTCACAAAGACGTGGAACTCTCAAGGAGTGTCCCACACTCTCCCTTTCCGCTTCCCAGGCTCAGCCTGAGTGCGGTGTTTAACAGGGCTGAACAATAGATGGAGGGACTAAAATGACAAACTTTCACCCTTCTTCCTCTCTGGAGTTCTAGTACTTGGTGATCTTTGGACATCTTCCTAATACACACAAAAATTCTTTGAATTAGGAGTATAATTAATTTACAGATGTAACAGAGTAGTCACCCCTCCTCCCATAGATATGGAAGCGCAATTTTGACAGGGGGGAATCTATAACGGAAGAAATGGCTTGAAAAAATGGCAAAAATGTTTTCTGTCTCTCTAAAACATCCCCACTCCTTTTGGAGAACTAGGACTTGCATCCCTGCCTCAGGCCAGCGGTTGGCAGGGGCAAGGGAATGTCCTTTGTTCTCTGTGCTGCAGAAGATGGGATTAATCCAGGCAGAGGTCACAAGATCTCTTTAGTCGAAGATGACTATGGAATTGATCAGAACCTTTAAAAGCCCTGAACTTCTGCTCAGAAGGAGGACGCTGGTACTTTGAGACGGGAGTCTGCCAGCCTTTTCATTTGCCAGCAAATTAATAAACTCCTCCTTCCTGCTCCTCAAACCACTTGTCCTTGTTCTTCTGATATGGCCTCAAAGACAAGTGCCGAACTTTCGGTAAAATTCTCTCCAAATAGAAAGTAATATGTTTATGGTGTTATTTTTGATTCATCAGTTTTAAGTAATATCAGCCACTTCACTGCTATGGAACATGAGGATTTACCTACTAGATATGGATTTAATCTAATGCCCTTCAATACACAGCCCTTCAAATCCCTGCCTCCACCATCACAATAGAGACCTACTACTTATTAATTTTATAAACACTTTGTATTATCATGACTCTAACTTTGGCTTAGTGAAGAAATAAGTCATTTACTGGGATTACATTTCTTTTCCCACAAAGCACCTCTTCTTCCAGGGGTTACCAATTGCCTTATTTTTGACATACATAGTTTTCTGTAAGTCTTTCCTTAACATTTTCAACCTACTCTATACCATCTGTAGTATGCCAAAAGATAGAAAATTGCTAGCCTTACACCAAAATCTCTCCTGAATATTGAACTCAATCTCCAAGTCCAAACGCTATGATCTATTTTACCTCTCTTTCCTCTTCTTGCTAAAAATGAAGAAGGTGGTGCTGGCACTTTACAGAGAGACTAAATATTGGGATACTTGGAAGAAAAGGGTAGATTTAAAGAGTGAACTATGAATAAAATGAGATCATTTTACCCCCAAGAGCTAGGAAAGATTTGTAAAGGAGGGCGGGGACAGAGGAAAGAAATGACAAAACTTTGTGTTCCCAGCAAGACCTGTCCTGGCCAATCTGTTACACCTGCAAACACTCACCCCACGTTCCCACAGTCATTCTACGTTTTATTTACCTGCATGTTATTAATCACTTTCCAACATGTGGGGTATCATCTTTTCTAGTCTTAGTTATATATTTTCCTGCCTCCTCTCCTTGGAATGCAGTGCGTGGGGCAGGGATTCCTGTCTACTTGATTCACTGCCGCAACACTGGAGTGGGGAAGAGCCCCTCACGCAGTCGGTGCTCCGTGAACACTGTTGAATGAGTGAGTGAGTATGAGCAAGAGGAATTCCGGTGTGGAGCTGACAGAGCTGTTACCACTTAATGATTGAGAAGAACAGAAATCTGTGTGATCTTCCGAGAGGACAGAGAGGGGGATGCAGAGATGACAGTGAGTCCCACAGTTCCCCGCACAGACTGTAGTGCGGCTCCATCAGCCTCAGGGAACCAGGGTGAATCTAAAGAGGAGGTGACAGTGCATGCAGAGATAGAGAAGAAAACACAAACACAAAAGAACAACCAGCTCCCAAACATTTGTTTTTCTGACACTTCCGTGAATTAATACCTGTTGTCTCTCCTGTGATGAAATAAACGTCAAATAATAGGAGATACATGCTGATCAGATTATACATCTGGGAAATAGTAGGTTTAAAATATTTAAAAAGAAATCACTTATCATTTGACTATCATGATATTTCTTTATTAATAATTGAAGAGCAAAAATTCCAAGTTAAATAGTGTGTTCTCAATTAAATTAAGTTTTCTTGATTTTTGAGTGCTCTATTCTATATCTTCGATTAGGGTAGAATTGTTCATCTAATTATGTTCAGTGATCAATGGTGCATCTCATAAAATCATAGACTTTCAGTGTTAGGAGGAATTGTAGGTATCATTTGGTCGATTCCTTTATCTTTAGGTACAATGAAAAAGGGAGTTGAAGGGGTGTTTGTGGGTATGTGTGTGTATGTGAGTATGTATGTACAAGAAAGAAGAACATAAAAGGTTTGGGTTTTTTGTTTCCTGTTTTAAATCTTCACATTAACCCAAAGCCATTCAAACTAGTGCATTCTATGCCCCTAGCTTCTCACAAAAATTAATCTGTGGAAAACAAAACAAAAGTTAAAGAACACCAAGTTCTTGCATTTTACCAGTTGGTTGGAGTCACATGGGATATTCACATGTGACCTTGGAAAGGAATAGTGAGGAGGTTTTGGTTAATCTGTGTGGAATCCATATAAACTTTGTGGATGGTGAAAATATTAGTGGACCTTAAGACTTGAACAGCTAGTGAGTCATTTTCATGAACTCATTAAAAAAACCCCTCTCTTCTAGCAAGGCAAGCAATTTCAGGAAATGGGGAGTTGTCTGTTAATAGGGAAACTCAAGGTAAATCACTTTTCTTTGTTGTTCAAAATTATTTTCTGAAAGTGCTTAAGTTGCTTTCCTTTAATAAAGAAAATCTCATGATGAGAAATGTGCATGTGCGGCACGCCCTTCCCAGAGGGCTTGGAAACAAGCTCCACACCACATCCGTATATCTGGAGTGTTTAATCCCAAATGTGTTAATTTATAGACTTGATGTTTTAAGTTACAGAATTTCAAAGCTTCTTACAAAATTTAATTATTTTTAAAATGTCCCAAAGGAGGTTCTCATTTAACTCTGAATCCCTTCTCTGCATATATAACCCTGGAGAGTTAAATAGAAACACCTGGATGGGAAGACCAGGGTTTCTGACGGAAATTGAAGAAGTAACGTATCAACACCTTCTGCAAAGTGGGAGAGAAATGTTCAGAAAGTATTTAATATGTAACAGTGAAGTGTCCTTCTCCTCCCCACAACTTAGGGCCACACAAACAATCACGCCTGGCCCACCACAGTTCACATGGAGAAAAGACATTCCTGCGTCGGTACACAGGCAATATATGTGTCCTCAACGTTTGTACCACCATAATATTTTGGAATAAAAAATTAAAAATTAAAAAAAAAAACACTTCTGGCTAATCAGCAACTGTGGGAGGCTTTTATTTTGTAGAATGTTCTGGAAGGTGGTAGATCTTCTTTAGTTTCAGCATCACACAAAACTGGGTAGAGGCGAATTTGTAAGGAGGCATTCAGCGCTTGAGGTGTGACTTACTATCTGTAGACAGAGATAACAGATTTTTCTATAGCTTTTAAGTGCCCTTTATCAAGGAAGTAGCAAGTTCATTATAGACTCATTAGAAGAGACAAAGAATTTAAAAAAAGAAAAACAAGAAGAGAAAATACATTCTCTTTCTTTCTCTCTCTCTCTCTCTCTCTCTCTCTCTCTCTCTCTCGCCCCCTCTCTCTCTTTCTCTCTCTATATATGGATCAGTTTAGAAATATAGTCCTGGATTCAGTTTTCACCAGTTCCCAGAGAGGAGGGACTTTGGTCAATACCAGAAACAAACTCATACAGCTGTAGTTTGTGTGTGTATTTACACATGATGCAAGACATGACTCTGGTGTTGGTGTTGTGGGCTTGGTCCATTTTATTTTCACATTGTAAGATGGATCGTGGCTGCAGAAGGGGCAGGTGGACTGGGTTTCGAGGGTACCCATCATCTGCTTGGGAGGCAGTTTTCATTTTGACTTTCTGCCTCCCATGTCCCCAGGAGAGTGAACCTGCACTCACTTTCCCATGCAAAAATGGCCCTGTTTGTGTATGTGTGTGTGTGTGTTCCTCCTGGTTGTCATACTAGCCTGGGAAACAGACAGGGTCACAGTAACAGTGATAACAGAAGCATCACCAGTCCTTACTCCTCCCTGATCACTCAGGCAGGAGCATTCTGCCAAATTCTTCAGGAGACTTTTGAAAGTCACAGGTATGTGTGTGAGGGGGCAGGGGATGTTGGGGGAGCTGTGGGTTTCATTGTCCAGTCAGATACCTGGAGACCTCCACCAGGCACATTTTGCTAATTCTACCACTTGCCAGGAGCTGTGGCCGTTTCCTCCCACCCAAGACACGCTGCAACACACTGATGGCTCATCGTGCAAAAGTCAATTAGAAGGTCATCTGTGGAAAAGTGGGGAGAAGGTTTATGGCTCTGTGTTTCTTTCTGTTGGTTAGTGCAACCCGAAAGAGCTGTTTTTTTTCTTTTTTATTTTTTCTTTAAAGCTCTCCCTTTTGCAGGACCAAGTCTGTGGAACCCAGGCAGGAACAGAGCAGAAAGGCAGACACCTTGGTGCTCTTAGGCAGACGCCTCCCACCCCCGTGACTAAGCCTTTGTCCACAGCTGGCTTAACTTACTGGGGTCCTTCTTCCCTTACAATGGGCCACCTTAAATAAACAGATCTCTGGTGGTCTCAGCAGTAAGCCAGTCATACACATCCATATTTAGCTCTCAGCTGTGGCTCCAGTAGAACCTATGTTAAAATATGTATTTATACTATATATGCATGTGTATGCACAGAAATACACACCAGAGTTACTTAATGGTGGCTGGTCATTGGAAGCACCTACCCAGTTTTCAAGATATACCATACTTGGACCCCACCCATGACCACTTGAAACAGAATTGCCAAGGTGTGGACCCCACACACCTGTCACTTTTAAGCTATTCCCAGACCATCCAGATGCACAGCAAAGACCAAGAGCCGTGGGTATGTGTGTATGGCCTGGGGTAGGGCCATGCCCAGAGCTTTCTGAAAGCACTCAGGTAATTCATTGTGTGACCAACGTTGGAACCACAGCTCTGGGCTGCTATTGAATCAGGGTATCCAATGCCAGCCCCAGTCAGTTCTGGGGCCCATCTTGAAGCTATCCTGTATTGTACTTTTTGCAGCATTACTGCTTAACAAAATTCATTTTGATGATTCTCATCTCTGGCTATGTCAAAATCATTTGTAGAGCTGGCCCTCAAACCCAGAGTTTCTGATTGCAAAAGCATGGAGCAAAGTCTGGATAGCTAGTAATTTTTTCTAGTTGTATTGCCTTAATTCTATGTATGTGTCACGTGTTACACTTTCCAAATTAATGCATTAAGTTAATTATAATTGGTTAGATGATTAGGGAGAAGTTCTTCCAAGATTGTGGGTGTAAACATTATCTTCCACATACAGTGGAGAATATTTTTAAACCTAGTCTGTAGTAGGGAAAAATGGTACAGAAAAAAATAAAGCACAGAGTGTTCTTATTAGAAGACAGAACAATAACATAAGTAAAGCACAGATGGAAAGCTTGTGATATATGTTCCCAATGAATCAAAATTATTGGAGGGGTATTTAATATTAAGCAAGTGCAAAAAGAAAAAAAGGGTAGAATGTTGAGGACAGAGGACGAGTTGCGAGTCTCTGAAAACACAGGAAAATATCATTCCCTGGCAGGTTGGTACTTAAAGTAGGTTTAAGGCATTGCTAGGGTAGAGAATGAGAATCTTCTGTAAATGACATCAATAAAGATACATTCTGCTGCACACTGATGTGGGACTAAACCTGGAGTGTGGACTAGATGATAACTGGAAAACAAGGGGGAATCCTGACCAAACCAAAATGGAAGATTAAACCTCTTAATCAGACTGGATGAAAGATTATTCCTTAATATGGAGAAATTGAAAATTTAAATAAAAACTTCACAGTATTAGCCTTGGTTGCTGTTTATGACTTATATTGAAGTAAACTGTGTAACAACTTGAAGATAGCTCTTATTCCAAAGTGTGACTTTGGTCATTCTCACAGATATTTCTATTGGCTTCCTAAGGCAGTGAGTGAAGGACCCTCCCGAGAGCCGTGAGTGTGATACACCAGGACTGGGCAGACGCCCCAGGACCATGGTACAGTTCTAGCAGGTGCAATACTCCACGAAATCTCTTCTCTTCCAGAACTTTCCTTGGTCAGGTTTATTTCACTCTGATTATACTCCCATTATATTTTTTCAAAAATGACAATCTACCTAACTTATTCACTTTATTCATATTTTTAAAAAAGTGATTAAAAACATACATAGATGAATGTTACAGATCATACCACTAACACCCAAGATAAATTATCTTAGCCTCTGATGATTTCCATATTCACAAATGTCAAAATCCTTGTAGTGACATGTCAACTGTCATTCTTGGTCACTTGCACAAACCCAGATGTTGTGCTAGAAGCACAGAAGTGTCTAATACAAAGATGAGATTGTGTCTTTTAAAATTGCTCTTACAAAAAGGAGAAAATTCCAAAAGCCATCTAGACATTTTTTTATTCTTAAATATAGATGCTTCAAAATTATTAGAAGAAACTCTTTTCGGAGTATTTTGAGACGAATTAAATGGAAATATCATCACCCAAATGGCTGCCATTTACATGAGGAGTCTGCAAGAGATGTTCTGAAAGAGGTTCTTACTTCATTGGTATCTTACAAGTGACAGAACTACATTGTACTGGAAGTGGAGAAGGGAGGTGGTGGCAGATTAAAGAAAATATATAGATAAGTATTGCAGTGATTTAGACATAAAATAAATTGTCAGGATAGTTTGTGTACTCAGCTATGGAGGAGATGCAAAAACCACGATTTATCTTTATTATTTAGTGTAGACACTTAAGCTTGTTATTAGTTATCACGTATAAAAGCTCAATGTGACATCCCACCTTTAATAGATTGGGAAATTGAAGAGACAGCAGCTCGTATATGTTATAGTGTTAAAATGAGACTACAATCTGGATGTTTCAAACTTTTCTAACTTTTATACTTTATTTATCATGGCATCATTTTAGCGTTTCAAAAATAAATGGATAGGCTGGGCATGGTGGCTCACGCCTGTAATCCTGGTACTCTGGGAGGCTGAGAAGGGAGCATCGCTTGAGCTCAGGAGTTCAAGACCAGCCTGAGCAAGAACGAGGCCTTGTCTCTACAAAAAGAAAAATTAGCCAGGTGTGGTGGTGCGCACCTGTAGTCCCAGCTATAGGGAAGCTGAGGCAGGATGATCACTTGACCCTGGGAGTTGAGGTTGCAGTGAACTGTGATCACACCACTGCACTCCAGCCTGGGCAATGGGGTGAGACCCTGTCCCCACCAATAAATAAATAAATAAAACACACACACACACACACACACACACACACACACAAACAAAGGATAATTTTAGGGGGAGAGTCAGGAGACATTTTGTCTTACTCACAGACTGTAGTGTGCATATTATATATACTTATTACATATTACATTTATTTGAAGTTGAAAAAGCAATGGAGATGCCATTTTCAGGTTTATGATGGAGGTTGCGGTGAAGAACCCCCTGCTGACCTGCTATGGAACCGATGGATGGATCAGACCACACTCCACCCTGGATCCTGTGAGCAGCTGGTGTAGTCCTCTGGGGACCAGACTGTATTCTAGCCCATCTCACCCTTGATGTCATGACTGTACTGCCCTTGGGAGCAAGGAAATGCTGTCCCTAGGTCAGGTAACACCACAATCTCTTAAAGTATTCAGGGGTACACCTAAATATCACTTGCTGTCTCCAAATTAAGATTCTAATAGAGATCATCTTTATGCATAAGAAAACATGGAGTTCATGAAAAAAATTACTGTATCTACTCAGTAACTTGTCATAAAGGCATACTCCTCAAAATACAGCTAGCATTTACAGTGCATTAAATGAGCAGTGAATGTCTTGGGGAAAGAGATTTTGCAGAGAACCTAGAAGAGAGCAAAGATCAGTTAGAAAGAAGTGAAAAGGTGTCAACTCCCTGCTCAATATACGTATTAGAGCAATAGGCAGGGCTAAGTGAGGGCTGCAGAGAAGAACAAGTCTTTGTGATAAAGATGGTGACCCTAGGCAAACCAGGCTGTGTATGCTACAAGGAAATTATTATTGAGAATTTTTTTGTTTGTACCAGGAATCAGACTGGTGTTGGAAGGCAGTGGTAAGCAAACCAGAATTCCCTGATCTCATGGAGTATATAGTCTGGCAGAGATGACAAATGTTAAATGAATAATTACAAATAAACCACGAATAGGCAAAGTACTAAGAGGGAGACACATTAGGTATGTGATGGCTAACAGAGAACCTAATCAAATCCAGGGGCCAGGGATGTTTCTTAGAACTGAAATGCAAGGAATAAATACTAATTTATTAGGTACAAAGAGGAGCAAAGAGCATTCTAAGTGGAAGGAACTGTGTGTAAATGTCAGTAAGTAGGAAGAGGACACCATGTGCAAGGGAGGGGTGAGCCCCGTGTGGCTGGAGGAGGGCGCTCACATCTGTCAGACTCCGTACCTTGGGATGCAGTCACTTGAGTTATAGCAACTTAAATTTGGTTCCCAATTTGAACTTCCTTAAAGTTTGTTAGCTTGCTTCTTGGCCATGGTTAGGTTCTAAAGAAAAGCATTGTATTAGTACCTTTTTATTTCATTGAAGATGAATGTTAGGATAATAAACAACATTATCATGGTAGGTAGGGTCAAGGACATTTCAGGTTGACGAAAGCACAAAGTGGCAATTAAATTACTACAATTTTCTTTATATTATTATTTGATTTATGCTTAAGAACCCTGAGGAATGCAGCTTCCTTAAGATCTCTTAAAAGACTGTGATGTTGATCAGGATTATTCTGGTTGCAAGTGACAGAAATCCAATTAAAAATTGCTACAACAAACTGGCCAAATAAAAAAAGGAGTATGTTGTCTCACATTATTTCTGAAGTCCAGTGGGAGATATTACTTCAGACAAACCTAGATAGAACACTCTTGTAAGGAATCTATCTTTATGTCTCAGCTCTGGTTTTCAAGATGTGAGCTTCATTCTAGGGCAGGTTTCCTATGTGGTGGCAAGATGTCCCTCACTTTCCCAGGCTTACTTTTTACCAGCTCAGCAGCCTGTAGGAAAGAAAGCTCCTTTTCTCTCAATAGTTCAACAAAAGTCCTGTGGTTAACTCTCCTTTGAACACCTTGGGTCATGTAACTATACTTAAACCAATCACTGCAGCCAGAGCTCTGGGATATGCCAATGGTCCAGACCAGCATTACCTGGAGCCTGGAGAAGGCATCGGCAGCCCCCAAACCACCTGGTCTGAGAGTAAAGAGAGATGTCATGGCTTGCCAAAAGAAACTCAGGATGCTGTTCTTAAAGGAAAGTGATAGAACAGGGGCAATGAAAACAACAAATCTTAACCCAACTTGAATCTTTTTTTAAATCATTGAGAAGTCAGTCTTTTTGGGGTGATTTGATTTAGTCTCACTTCACCCAAAATTAATCATACTAATTTGTTATTGTGAACTTAATGAAAAATCCCAAATGTCTCATAAATAATTTTACATGATTTTGTCTTATACAGAGTTGTGCATAAGGCAGGCTTTATAGGCCAAAGCCAGTATTATAATACTATAATAAAGCCTAAAAAGTTAATACATTTGATTGAATATATGAATGCATTAATGGACTTAAAAATAAAGGAAAAATATTTAGGATTTTTATGGGTATGAAGAAAAGTGGTTGAGAAATGGCTTGTATAGTTTCACACATCAGTAGAAAGAAAACAATTTTGTAAATTTTAAACACAAGCCATCACAAGGAACCTTAGATATTAAAACATGCAGTCAGACCTTGATTGTGTTGGTGAAATTATTCTCAATGTAATTCAGTCCTAAAGTTTTTGTGGAGTTTGTTTATTCTGATAAGATGGAATGTGGGTGACCAAGATTCTGAAATCTGGAAACTCCTCCAATATTACTATAACTGAGAAAAATTCAGAGCATGAAATCTTGTGTTCATGAATGATCAGCTTTTCTGAATCCCTATTTTTCAGATTCTGAATAATTATGCTGTTATCTCAGAGAATGTGGCTCCTAAAATCCTAAAGTCAGAAATAGTCATGGTCCCATTCTTATCAAATAAGAGTGTGTTTTGATACATCACATCAACAGAGTGAAGGACAAAAACCATATGATGACCTCAACAGACACAGAAAAACTATTTGATAAAATTCAACATCCCTTCATGATGAAAAATTTTCAATAAGTTAGGTATAGAAGAAACATACCTCAAAACAATAAAGACAATATATGACAAACCCACAGCTAACATTACACTGAATGGGGAAAAGCTGAAAGCCTTTCCTATAAGAACTGGAAAAAGACAAAGATGTCCACTTTCACTACTCCTATTCATCATACTACTGGAAGTCTTAGCCAGAGCAATCAGGCAAAGAGGAAGACAAATTGAACCTCTTTGCAAATGGCATGATCTTATATTTAGAAAAGCCTAAGGACTCCACCAAAAAACTCTTAGAATTCATAAACAAATTCAGTAAAGTTGCAGAATACAAAATCAACATACAAAAATCAGTAGCATTTTTGTACAACAACAATGATGTAGCTGAAAAGGAAATCAAGAAAGCAATCCCATTTACAAGAGCTACAAAAAAATACTTAAGAATAAATCTAACTGAAGAGGTGAAAAATCTCTACAAGAAAAACTATAAAACACTGATGAAATAAATTGAAGAGAACACACAAAAAATGAGACATCCCATATTCATGAACTGGAAGAATTAATATTGTTAAAATGACCGTACTACCCAAAGCAATCTACAGATTCAATGCAATCTCTATCAAACTATCAATGACATTCATCACAGAAATAGAAAAAACAGTCCTATAATTCATATGGAACCACAAAAGATTCCCAATAGCCAAAGCCATCTTGAGCAGAAAGAGCAAAGCTAGTGGCATCACACTACCAGATTTCAAAATACACTACAAAGCTGTAGTAACCAAAGCAGCATGGTGGTGGCATAGAAACAGACACATAGACCAATGGAACAGAGAGAACCCAGAAATTAATCCATGTATTTACAGCCCACTGATTTTTGATGAAGGTGCCAAGAACACTTGTTGGAGAAAGAACTGTCTATTCAATAAATGGTGCTGGGAAAATTGGATATCCATATGCAGAAGAATGAAACTAGACCCCCACACCTCTCCCTCTATACAAAAATCAACACAAAATGGGTCAAAGACCTAAATGTAAGATCAAACACTATAAAACTACTAGGATGAAAACATAGAAGAAATGCTCCAAGACATTGGTCTAGGCAAAGATTTTATTAATAAGACCTCAAAATCACAGGCAACAAAAGCAAAAATAAACAACTGAGATTATATCAAACTACAAAGCTTCTGTACAGCAAAGGAAACAATCAACAGAATGAAAAGACAACCTACAGAACGGAAGAAAATATTTGCAAACTACTCATCCAGTGGGATATTAATATCCAGAATATGCACAGAACTCAAAAATCTCAACAGAAATAAACAAACAATCCAATTAAAAATGGGCAAATAATCTGAACAGACATTTCTCAAAGGAAGACATACAAATGGCCAATAAATATATGAAAAATGTTCACCCTCACTAATCATTGAAGAAGTGTGAATCAAAACCACCATGAGGTATCCTCTCACAACATTTACTATGGCTGTTATCAAAAAGACAAAAAATAACAAATGTTGGCAAGGATGAAGAGAAAGGGAACTCTTATACACTGGTTGGTGGGAATGTAAACTAGTACAGCCACTGTGGAGAACAGTATGGAGTTTCCTCAAAAAGCTACAAATAGAACTATCATATTATCCAGCAATCCCAGTACTGGACATTTATCCAGATGAAATTAAACCATCCTGTTGAAGACATATCTGCATCCCCATGTTTATTGCAGCACTATTCACAATAGCCAAGACAAGGACTTGAAGTGGGTGTCCAGCAGCAGATGACTGGATAAAGAAAACGTGGTATATGATACTTATGACGGGACACTATTCAGCCATAAAAAGGAATGAAATCCTGTCATCTGCCACAACATGGATGGAACTGGAGGACATTATGTTAAGTGAAATACGCTGGAATCAGAAAGATAAACACTGCATGTTCTCACTCATGCAGAAGCTAAAAAAAGTTGATCTCATAGAAGCAGAGTAGAATAGTGGTTACTAGAGGCTGGGGAGGGTAGAGGGAAGGAGGGACAGGGAGAGATTGGTTAAAGGATACACAATTAGGTAGATAGGAAGAATAAGTTCTAGTTTCTGCAGCACTGTTGGCTGACTATTGCTAACAATGACACATAGTTTCAAATAGGTAGAAGGAGGATATTGAATGTTCCCAACACAAAGAAATGATCATGGCTGTGCTAATTACTCTGAGTTGACCACTATACATATGTACTGAAACATCACTGTGTATCCCATAAATATGTATAATTATTATGTGTCAATTAATAAAATTAAAAATTATTTTAAAGGGAGTGTGTAACTCTACTTGGTTATAATACGGCACTCACTCATCTTACCTATCCCTCTTTGCCAAATGACAAAGAAGTTTATGACTTGAACACAGAACAGAGCCAATTGAAAGTATTGAAAATTTAGTGGACAAGCGAAAATATTTGTAAATAGTATTTTTTTCTAAATTTTTTACAAAGGTATGGAAAATTTCTGGCATGCAAGAATTCAGTATTTTTAAATGAGTCAGTCTGTGAACATATAGTAGAAAGTGACAAAATTAAAATGTAAATTTTTATTCCATAAAATTTCAAATTGCAAAAAATATGGTTGTTAAAAATATTACAGGACACTAATTAATGGCATTCAACTTAGAAAGTTCTACCCTGCTAGCAAACCAGGCATTAGATTCCAAAACTTACACCACCACATGGAACAATCATATCAAGGGTAGGAAAGGGAACATACCATTAATGAACACCTACTGAATGTCAAATACTTCTCATCTCATTTTATTACCAACCCCATTACACAGATGAGCAAACTGAGACTCAGAAAGATGAAGAAATTTGCCTAAAGTCATATAGATATTTACAGGCCCAAGACACGAACCCAGGTCCAGTTGGATTGTTAGCCTCCTTTTTGCTATACCATGTCACACCAGAGAGCATTAAGCACCAGTTTTGCTTTTTTTTTTTACAATAAGGAAACTCAGTTCCTGTATGCTGATATAACGTTACTATATAAATTTACCACAGACATGATGTTACTTTTCCCATAGATCTAGACATGCTTTAGACTCATGTGTTATCTTTTTGTATGAGTGGGGGTGTATGTGTGTGTGTGTCTTTAACAGCAGTGAAATATTTAAATACATTTACACATTACATTTGACAATTCTGATCTAATTCTATAGGAGATAATACATGGTAAATCCTATTACAACTGAGACACTATTATTCTAGTATGTTTCAGGATTATAATTTATTCTCACCTTTTAATTAAACCAATATATTGGTGAGGGTTTTGAGGTTTATTTTGCCTTCAGGTATTATGGAAAATCTGATGCAAATATATTCAAGTAGAATATGATTCAAGTCTTACGTAGTTTGTATGGTTTTGTGCCACATTTAAATGACCACTTTATAGGAAATTTAATTTTTTATAAAAGTTAAGTTGATTTACAGCCCACCAAATCTAATGCTTCTATATGCGATAAATTCTAAGCTGTTCACCCGAAACTCAATCACCTGTTAATTGTTCTTCAAAAGGGAAGCCCAATTCAATCCCGAGACAATCGTGTTTCATCTGTTCACTCTAACAGCCTCTCTGACCAGCGCAGTCTCCACACTTTCCTCTCCCCTGAAGCCATTTCCATTTTGCAGAATTCAGTCTCTGGCTTACGCCTGTGTTTTAGAAGAATGAGGTCACCCCAATATCATTTGCCAGATCTCTCCAGCAAAGGACAATAACCAAGGACCCAGTGGAAAATCTCGCACAAAGCCAGGTTAGAATTTGCGCTAATGAGACGGCAGTGCTGGTTACCATGATGCTATCTCTCCAAGGCAGCATGGTTACTGTGAATGCCCCAGTCACTTCAAGCTCTCCTGGGCAGACCCAGAGACTCCAAGCGTAGAGTTGACCTTGTTTCCAAGAGCTTTGTTTTCTCTACCAGGTAAATGGCCAGTGCAAGTTCTGAAAATTAAGGCATAACATTAGAAAAAAGTGTAGTCTCTAGCTATAATTATGTGAAATGCAACCCACTGTTTCATATTATTCAATTTTATTATAATTGTGGTATGTCGTAGAGGTATTTTAGTAGACAGAAAATAATTTGGACTTGGAGACCTGAATTTTAGTTCACATTTACTTGCTATATGGTTTTGGTTAAGTCATTTAAGTTCTCTGAACTTCACTTTCTTCCTTGTTAAAAACTGGAAAAGAAATAATAATATCTACCAAACTTACCTCAGACATGTGGAAGTACCACATAAGTGTATAAAGGATAAAGACTTATAAGTGCACAGTATTGTTATCTTTGATGTTAAACTGGAAAATACAAAACTCCAACCTTTTAACATGGACAAACACTGCGTTAACACCAACAATGGTAGTATGAATAGTATGATATGATCAACCAAATTCATCTTCCTATGGTGTGTTTATCAGAAAGGAGTACTGAGTAGGTATTTTTTGTACACATCTGAACAAACATAACTCCCGTGAAATTATGCTTTTCATGGAAACATTGACCACATTAATCTTGGCAGGGTCTGGGTAATATTTTTGGAACTCTGAAAGGACTCTTTCATTTTAATTCCCATGAAAGGCTTTATTTTTATATACTGTATTAGGAAAACATAAAATTAAAAACAAAAGGCACCATCATACTTCTGATAGTATTTCATGGAAATAAAACAGAAGAGTAATTAGTGTATGATCAGATGTCACCTTGAGTATAACTACAACCTCTATATAAAAAGGAACCTTTCAATCTTCGTTCATTAATTGCTCATTTCACACTTAGTAATTTCATAAATTCATGTTTGCACAATAAGTTAATAAATTGACATTTATGCCTTTAAGCAGATTTTATGCAAAGAGATTGGTCTCACTCAGCAATTCGTCCCACAGTGAGTCAGATTCCCCCAGCTGTCTTCTACTTCTGAAACTGCTAACTTTCGTAAACTACGATTACTCTTTTAGGCACCTGCAGTGGAGACCTAGCCTGAAGCGACACCAGCTTTCTGGAAGAGTTAATCAACTTCAAGGCTAGATAATGTGCCCAGAGAAGGTAAATGAATGGGAAAAAAACATCTTGAAGCACATGGTCGCGTCACACTTTACCAGGCTACTGGTGCCAAGATTTCAGGAGCCAGTGGGGCTTCTATTTTAAATAATAGAATTGAAATTTGAAATGTTGAAGGATTAAGAAATACTAAGAACCGAGCCTTGGCATCCTTCACCTATGGGGAGGACGTAAGTCATCCTTCTGTGAAAACTACCCTAAGTGCTTTTGCCAAACCAAGTCTCTCGAACAGTAGGAGATTGTCAAGACTCCAATTAGTAAATCCCTAAGCACCAAACTTAATTATGTGAGTATCGAAGAGTGGCGGGAAAACTCATTCCCAAAAAAGGGAAGCGTCAGATCAGCCACTAGCCCCACTGGGTTCAGAGAGGGGTTGGAGCCCACCACTATTAGAAATGTTTGTACTCCCTCCAAAAGGGGATAAAAATCATTAAATGATTATTATTGTAGATAAATCTCAGTAATTTTTTTAAAGCAATAGAAGACTACAAAGGACATTTGAATGCTTATTCCTTTTAATGTGGTACCTCAACTCTTATGCACTATAACGAAAATGTGAAAATATATTTAAAGTATTAAGAAAAAAACGATAAAGAAAAAATGATTTTCCTTTGGCAGACAAAGTCAGGAATCTCTGACTTGTGTAATAATAAGGATTGTGTCATTTATAATTGAGAGTAATGTCAGCACCCACAAGCAAGGGGAGGTCAATTCATATCAAAATAGATGGTATGCTGTGGAAATATTACAAAACTAGGCATGAGTATGAAAAATAATGGTGAAAGACTACATATGTCAAAAGTTTCGTTAAAGCTTCAAGACCCGAGAGAATCCAAACCAGGAAGTTTAATGTATGAACAGCAATAAAACATGTAGTTACCATCTTAAAGAACTTGTGAAGCCTAGGAACACTGGGGTATTTTACCCTTAAATTGCAGATGAGGATATAATTCCTTATAAAGAAGGTTGCTTTTTTTAATGAAGGCTTGTGCATATCCAGCCAAATGTCTCTTGTTTTATTCCGTAGCACTACAGTCATTGCTGGGCCCATAGCTGCCCAATCAGATACCACATTTGCAAGTCTCCCCTGCAGAATAAGTGTGACAGCTCTCATCAGTGAAACGACAGGGAAGTGATGTCTGCCACTCCTGGTATTGGCCTTCAGTTATTGGGAGAACATGCTTCCGTACCTCTTCTCTCTCTCTCAGACACTGAGGCACTATGGAACCACTAGGAAACACCTGAGGGAGCGGACGGAAGGGACTGGTGCCTGGAAGCCCTGCATGGAGAGTAGCCCCACCACCAGCTCAGACCACTCACTCAGTACTGGTACACCAGAGTGGAATAAATTTCAGGGTTTTTAAATAAGCATGAACATGGTCCCAATTTGCCTAGGTCCTATCCTACGCCCGTAGTCTTGGCATAATTATAAATGGCATTCCATTTCACTGTCAAAATAAATTACATGGACATTTTAAATCAACGTATCATGGTACCTCTTTGTGTCAACAGGTTAGTGTCTCTATAACCAATCTGGAAACTGGTGCCTGGAACTTGGATGCTAACATAAGAGGACCTAAAATCTGTATGATTGGCCTGGCAGTTGCGCGGTGGCAGATGAGGGTACATATTAATATACATCAGGGTAGAGAATTAGTGAGCCTTGTTATGCTCTGGTGAAGTATTTTGTACAGTTGTCACTGGTGATAACTTGAGAGGCAGACCACGTGTACCTACCAAACCCAGAGCCATAGTGGCAGCATGTTGATTTTGATTTGTGCTGGCCAGTCCTTGTTGCATTTAGCAGGGTATTACAAGAAAGAAGGAAACACAGGCAAGAATCAGCTAGTTTAAAAGCAGAGATGAAATAAAGCAGATGGGGTTGGAGACACCTCCTGCTTCTGTACTCCAAATGGCAGTGGATACATAACAGCTGTTTTCGGAGCCTTCCTTAAAGACCCACCATTAAGCCAAAGGAAAAAAAAGAGCAGATTAAGAGTGTTACTTTTACACATAAACTCACTGTTTCAGATGTCTTCAAAATTAGTGCCTTTAAAATAAAGAGGCAAGGGATGGATCCCGGAAGCCAGGGGATCAGGCAGCCCTAAGAACCCTGTGTGGGAGAGGGCTCTGGGTGTGGCTACTGGAATCTGGGACTAACTAGAAGAAAATAAACCTACTAAGAAACCTACTAAATTTTTGAAATCACAAACCTGGCTTACAAATGCCTGTGACTATTTGAACCCCAAGCAAGCATATATCCCCTGCCCACTTCGAATATTGGCATGGAAACAATAACTAAAGATCCTCCCTCAAAGCAAAGCCAGGGGTCAAGGGAAATGCTGACCAAGAGAGTTACTCGGGGAGCAGAACCAGCTGTGGTAGGTGAGCTAACCAAGACGCACCCAATTGCTGGGGTGGAGAATCTGCGCCAATCCTGCCTGGCTGAGGACCGTCAATGGCTTTGCTCTTGAATCCTCACTTTTCCCAGTTGAGTCTTTAGTGCAGATACACTGTTGCTGGCCCACCGCTGCGGGTGTACGAGGGTGGAGCGACACAGATCCCTGGCTAGCTGATAGGTCATTGGACAGTGAACAGCTACCTCTGGGCCAGATCAGAAAGACCCTCCAATTCTCAGGGCACCTAGACCTTGAGCTGGGTGCGAGGCAGCTGGGACTCCGGGGGCTCCCCTTGGAGAGCAGGTGGATGTGTCCTTTGTGGGAAAGGGCATGCGCACAAATATCTGGGTGACAGTTGCAGGAACCTGAGGTGGACACAGCAAGTTATGCACCAAATTTGTTCCACATTTTTCCTGAAACATTGTCCTGTATCTTGACCTGTGGCTGGCCTTCCAGGGACAGCATCTCTGAACCTTCCTCACAGAGCGATGGCCTTGTGAATAAGTTCCACCCACTGAAATTTGAAGTGATATTTGCCCCTTTGGAAGAGAATCTTAAAACATGCAGCATGCGCTCCTAGACCCTCTTCCTTCACCCAAGCTGGTACCCACAGGTGCCTCTGGCCCAGTTCCCGCCGTGCACAAGAGGATGCCCTAACAAGATGCAAGGAACCTTGTTCTTTGCCAGCCTTCACTGCCCAACACCTAAGGATGGTTATATGGCAGAGAAATAAGCCTAATTATTTTTACGTCACTGTTGTGGAAGATTTCATTATTACAATACTAAGACTTGACTCTAACCAATTATAGCTATTTGTAAAATTCAGTCCATCTCTCTGTCAGGTAAAGCAATGTGCAGTGAGTGCCTCTAGGGTGTCAAACACTATGCTGGATTCCTAGGCCCACGTGCCTGGGCCACCAGCCAGTCGATGATGCACTATTGCTCAGGAATGGCACTAGATCCATGGCTCCCGGGCAGGCTTGCCGTCTTTTGGCCACACCACTGCCTGCAGAATTACACAAATGTACGTGGTGGAGCTGGAAATGGAACCCAGGACTGTCTGACTCTAGAACTGTTTATCTTTCCATTTATAGATGCTTAATTTTGTAACAGATTTGCAAACATAACTAAAATCTCTCAGGAATGTAAGTTCGGGTGTTTTGTTTTTTTTAAACATATCAGACATGTTTATGTTGCCTTTCCTATTAGGTATTAAAATTATTAGGCAATATTTTGATAACTTGATTTTTAAAATATAAATAAAAGCATAATATGCCCAATGGCAATTTAACTTTGTATGCTTAGGTTCTGGGAATTTTCCATATACGTCAAGTTACAATTGGATTTTTAGGAAAGCAACATTTTAGAACTCTAAGATTCCATGACTGCAAAGAATATTGGGTAGAATATATCTTTTCATGTCTGGGTATATATTAAACTTTGCAAAGAATTGGGATCAAAATTTTTAAAGAAAAATATACTTTGGAAGGAATGTTCTTTGGTTCATCTTGGTAAATTCCCCCTGGTTATTTAAAATCTTATTATGGAATGTTTATTTCTTTACAGAGGCAGTTTTCTATCAGGTAGAAGAAATTTTACTTTACAATTAATGATATCCAGATGGTTTCTATCTTCATTAACATCAAACAGGAAAAACCCAAGAAAAGAATAATTTGCTAATTTTAAGGTATGAAAATATGTTCTAGAGACATTCACTCACTAATTTCTTTAATGATATTTACTGAACACCTAGTATGCACCAGGCTCTCTGATAGACCCTAGAGTCAGCAGCAACAGCCCAGGAGCTTGGCTGTGTGTTGCTCCTAGCCCAGTGTAGAAGAGCATGCCCCACGTGAGCAGACAGTGTGCTGTGCACGGAAAAACAATGGCAAATAACATAGGAAGATCTTTCCCTCATGGAGCTGACAGTCCAGCGCAATCTCCTTTAAAGAAGTGACTTTTTAGGACAAATAGTTTTCTCTCTCTCATCGTGAATATTCTGCTACTAGAAAGCAATCAGCATGCTGTTCTCTGTTTGGGGACCTTCTTTTTAGTACCCTCTACTTCCAATTTCATGCAGCTAACTTCCACTTATTTGTAGTTCACTCTTGCTTATTTTTCAGATCTTAGCTTAAGTGTCCCTTCCTTAGGTAACCCTGCCCTGAAGCCCTAGTCTCATTAACGTTTCTTTTCTATAATCTCATAAAACCGAATGTATTTTCTTCCAGGCATTTGTCTCACATGGTAATTATACCTTCAACCGTGTAGTTATTTGACTGTTTGCCACCCCCCCACCCTCCAGACTAGAAGTTCTCAGAGGTCAAGGACGAGTCATGTTAATTCATCAGTTTATCTCCTAGCACCTAGCACAGTTATGGATTAAAAACAAAGCATCCCCACAAACTTGTAAATATTAATTATTATTTTATTATTTATTTACTATTAATTAGAAAGAAGTACAGTAAGAAATATTCTTTTATTTGTGGTTCCAGTTGAAAATAATACATATGAAAGATAACTAATATTGCATAATAAAGATATAGAGGAAATCACTTCCACACTAAATTTTTCAAAATATTCACTGCTCCCAGAAATTGCAGACAGATGTCTTTAGCCTTTTTTGAAGGACAGGTTTTAAGGACTCTTTCAGAAAAAAGCACTGGAGTTTAAAAATCAACAGTATGGGCCAAGTGTGGTGGCCCACGCCTGTAATCCCAGCACTCTTGGAGGCCGAGGAGGGAGAATCACTTGAGGCCAGGAGTTCGAGGCTGCAATATGCAGTGAGCTGTGAGGATGCCCCTGCATTCCAGCCTGGGCTTCAGAGCGAGACCTAAAACTGATTCATTTAGATTGAATTTAAATCAATTTAGGTCAATTCAACTCAATAACTCAATTAAACTTAGCAAGCCCTCTTTGAGTATTGTATGAGTATGGAAAGAAACAGTTCTTTCTGTTGGTGCCCTAAACACTCCCTCCCTCCCCAAGGCCCTAATAAGCTGAAACCTGACTTCATTCTGCACTAATGAGAGCTTAGAGAACGACATACGTGCACTGCCTTCGTGCACCAGCAGGAATGAATTGTGAAGTTTTGTGGTGTTTTTTTAAAAATGAATCAAGGGAGTGATTAACCTGTCCAGTTGAAAGCAATTAATGAAGAATTACGTTCTGTATTTTCTAGAATAGATGGTGACAATTGTGCTATCTCCATGCAGATTCTTCCTCTTTAAATCTGAGTTTCTCACAGTGATTTGAATTTTGTGTTTTTCTCATTTTTAGAAGATTTCTATGGTTCCTTTCATTTACTCTCAGCCCAGCTTCACCTCAAAAGTTATTTTGGGGCCCAAATGACTTGTTCACAGTTTGCCTATTAATAGTGCCAGAAATGCTTTAGACAATTAGATGTGGATTTTCAAAGAACATAAGACTAAAATGAGTCAGTGCTAATTGAAAGTTCCATCCAGAAGGAAATATTTTCTGCTTGTAAAACTCTGTTGAGAATGAAGCAAAAGAAATTCCATCACTGAGGAGTCCGATCACTTTAACAAGAAAGGTCCCCACGGCCTAGCGGGACCTGGTAAATGGCAAGTGTGGGTTTTGTTCGCTGCCATTCAAACCAACCTGCAAAACATGTTTGTTCTCACTTTCTGCAGGATTGAAAATCAGATTGCTTACGTAACATGTTTTTAAGTAAAACTTAATGATGATTTGGTTGCTAATTCTTTAGTTCTGGTTTTGATCATCTTCTGAGTAGGGTAAGATTTCGACTGATATGGACTGAAGCTGCTTATTTTGTTTGAAATTACCTGAATAAATCTTTTTTCATATTTCCATCACATTAATTTCAATGTATGAAACACCAACATAGTTTGCAAATTATAGGAGAACAAGAAATAGCTAGAAAATTCACTCAGTGTTTTCCAGTGACTTGACATTGCCATGATAATAGCTTTCAAAAACTTTAGATTTGTGGCACAAGCCATATCAGACAGACAGAAAGCCCTAGTTGGAAGTGATCTTAAAAATATTTCAGCCCAACAACTTCATTTTACAGGTCAGGAATCTCCAAAAAGCTCTGACAGGAAGAGTACCATTTCCAACGTACTCGAGTGACCTTAAATCTAGTAAACCCTCCAGGAAGCCTAGTTGAGGGACCGTTATTCCAGACAGTACTGGCTTTTAACATGTATCCAGGGGTATCATCAATCCTGGGCCATTATGTTAACTCTCTGGGATCTCATGGATCGTGGGGGAAACACAAACTCTTACGAGGGCGTGCTTAGAATTACATTAGTATTTTTTTTCCCACTCAGATCTGATGCTGAGAAAGAAAAGTGTCCTTCCTTTTGACAACAAATGGATTTTTTTCTAGCCCGTTCTTTGATCAAGATTGCAGCATTTTAAGGACCGTAGATTTATGAAGAAGTCTTAGTCCAACTCCCTACCACATGTTGACCTAAAGCCTTGCCTCTTATTGCTCACACATCAGAAACCCAAACACAAAGTTTCTGGTGCTGGCTGGCAGCTCTGGGGCTCCCCTGTGCTAATCCTTGCTTCATCTCCTAGAATGAGGCCCTTCAGTTAACGTTCAACTAAGCTTTGAAATGTTTATTGTATTTTTTCTGGTATTTTAAAGTTACTTTTTAAAGGTATTTTCCAGAATACCTAATCCATAATATCTGTGGAGTATAATTTCAATATGTTTTAATTGTATTTATCATAGGTCACAGTACTCTCTGTTGTCCTACATCCATTATCTGTCTAGCCCTTTAAGGAACTTGACTTTGGGACCTCTGCTTTCATTGGCAGGACGAGTAATACATTTATATCTTATTTAAATGTATCCTGGGGTTCTTAATTCTGATTCAAGAGTTTTTTTTACATTCTTACCCTTCTTTCCAGAGAGAAATATTTTATTTTTCTACTCTTTCAAGAATAAACAATTTCATATCACCTGCAAAAGAGCATAAGATCAAGAATTGGAGACTATTTTTTTCTAAACTTCAAATAGAATATTGATGGGAAACAGGGAAAGTTGCAGAGGTCAAGACTTAGAGATTCAGTTAATTAAGGTATTTATCCCATAACTATTTACTGAGTTCTGACAAGGTGACAAGTAATGTATTAGTGACTGGGAATAAAATGATGACTAAGACAGCTCTGGTCTCTTCTCTTTCCTTATAGGGCTTTACAATAAAAGTTTTTTTAGAGTAATGAATAGCTGGTATAAGCAAAAATGATAGTATATTACATTTTTCAAAGGCTATTTCATAGTTAACACTGTGGCCATGAGTTTTTGACCTCAGAGTGTCTTTTGGTGCTCATGTATTTTAATTAATATTATTATTAATATTTTAGCTGTATTTATAATTTTAAGTTGACAGGGTTTTTTTGTTGCTAAAGAAAAATATGCTGTTCACCCAAAAGTTTTCCCTCCATAGGTAAACTGTCTTTTCTCCCTATTTAACTTTAAGATTTTATTTTTTACTTTTATTTTCTGTAGTTTCAAAATGAATTAAGTATAGACATATTCATTCTGCCCAGAACTCAGTGTGCTTCTTCAATATAAATAATCACGTCTTTCTCAATTTCTTAAAAATCCTCACCTATTCAGAACTTCTCATATTTTATTCAGCATAGGCATCCATATCAGCCCAATTCATCTTTTGCTAGAATAAAAAAATTTCCTTACATTTTGTTAACCCCCATTCTCACCAATCTAATTTTTCTGGAAGCCCCTTTAGATATATATTAGACAGTGTCCTTTATCCACCTTGGGTTTTAACTTCTCTTCCATACACTTCCATCACTTTGTCCCCCAGGTTCCATTCTGCAGGCCTCCATCACCCCTGGAGGGATGCCCTTGGTGGCCCTCCCCTCACCAGGCAGCACATCTGTCCTCTAGCTGCTGTGGGCATTGGCTCTGCAGGGCACCGGCTGCACCCTTCCCTGGAGCATTGCTGTTTGATGACAGGAGATGGCTCACTGGCAATGCCCAGCAGTTTATACCTCCCATCTTAAAGGTGACCCACAACCCAAAATAACAGGCTGATGTGGGAATAAACCTCAGCTCCTTTGCCTCAGGGTGGAACATCTCTGCAATGCCATTCAGGATGTGAAAGTCCCTGTAGGATGGGGCTGAGGCTTTCCTCATCTAAACCCACACCTTTGCCTGGCTCTTCTTCCCGGCCTCTCCTATGTCCTGCTCCTTCCCAGAAGCGTCTTCCTACAGAACTCCCTGTCTCGGGCTCCGCTGCTGGGGGAACACCCCTGCCCAAGGCATCTTCCTCCTTTTTCCTTAACCTCTCTTCGGCTGTGTCTAAGCAGTGGCTTAACCTGACTTTGTTTTTTTAATTCAATGACCATATTTGTTTTGTTCTAAAATTTCTATTGGTTCTTTCTCAAAGCTCTGTGTGTGTGCTTCATAGTTGTGTGCTTTTAATATAATTTCAAATTTTTCTTTTATGCCTTTAATAATTTAAAACATATTTATTTTATTGTTCCTTTCAGATAAGAGTCTAAATATTCTCCGTTCTTGGTGTTAATGATACTTCTTGTTGTAACATCTGGCTCCTCCTGATAAATTTCTCCCTTCGTGTGGTCTGTAACTTTTTAGAGTGGACTCACTTTTGCTGGTGTTCATTTTTCTCTGGAAGCAGAATGTGTCCTGCATTGTATTTTCTTGCAGAGTGGTATCCAGTTTACTTTTGCTGAGAACCTAGGACTTCCACGGTCTTAGTCCAGATTTATATGTTCATTTCTGAGCTTATGTTTCCCCAACCACAAAAGTGATATAAATGGGCACAACATACCTGTTCCTCACCTGGTTTCTCATATGTGACTTTTATGTCAACCGAGATTCTGGTGAGATGGTAAGCTTCCCTGGTGTGGTGGGTAAACATGGTCTAGTCTCCTTTTCAAGGGGAAGACAGTTCTCCATGGGACTTACACAGAGAAATTTACTTTTTGCTCCTTTACCCTATATGTTCCCTAGGGCATATGACTTCTTCCTGTGGGCATTAAAATCTGCTTTGTTCTCCCTGCATCTACTCCTGCTGAGCACTGAGGCTTTGATTTCTTTTTGTTCTGGGGCCTTCTCTAACTTTTTTCTCTCCTCAGTCATGTCTTTAAAAAGTTATTTTGTTGTGTTTTATCCAGCATAGTTATCCCCATTAGCCCAATTCATCCTTTGCTAGAATAACGACATATCCTACAGCATCTCTAGAGATAAGCCATGCTTCTAAAGCAAATCTCTGGGGTGGGGGGCGGGTGGAGAGAGAAAGAGAGAGAACTCTATTGTTTTGTAGTGGAGGTAAAAAGGAATATACATGGAAAAATCATGTCAAACCATTCTTTGACAGCTTATTATCTATACTGGTGACCTTTAGAATTCTGAATTGGTGGTCTCACACATCCTCATGCCAAGCTCTTCACTCCCTTGATATTACTTCAAAGTAGGTCTTTGGTTTTCAAAAGCACCTGCAAAAGTCAAGGATTGAGAATTCTGGTTACAAATATTTTATATTTATAGGCTAGGTGTGTTAGGAAGAGGAATTGAAGAGAGGGGCTTCTCAGGAAGCTCATTAATAGACTCTTCTACTCAGTACGTCTTCCTCATCCTCCCTTCCACCCATTAATTTCATTGTAGTGCTGCAGGGGAGTACTCCTGGACATAGAAGACCCAACGACATGCATACTGAAGTTTAAAAATGATGCTACAAGTGGTGTAAACTGTAATCTTAATAAACACACACACAGAGAAAGAAAGTATATCTAAATATTAATAATGGCTGTTTCTGAATGGTGGCATTATAAATGTTTTTTTACTGTATTTATCTTTCCATTTTGTATTTTCTTAAGTTTCCACCATGCACATTTTTTTTCACAATAGCCTCTTGCCTGGCATCCCTGTTTCTATTCTTTCCCTGGAAGCCAACGTGATCTCTTTAAAATGGAATTCAGATCATATCATTCCTCTGCTTAAAAGCTCTCTAACCCTTTCATTTCACCCCGAATGAACACCATCTCCTTCTCAGGCTGTGGCGGGTTGTACATTTGTATACATCATTATTTCCACCTCTAAGCATGAGCACCACCTGTAGACTTGTTAGGGATGCACATTCCAAGGGCTTTTCCAAGGTGTACGGAATCCTACAGTCAGCATTTTGACAAGCCTTCCTTATGACCATAGACGATAGAGTTTGAGAACCTCTAATCTGTGCTCTTGCTTTGTATCTCAGGGACAGGAACCTGGGAACTATGTTTCCCAGAACTCCGGTCAGCAAGGTTCTGGTTCTGATTTGAAAGGCAGAGGGGGGCAGAAGGCATTCGTTTTCCCTGGCTGCTGAGAAGAACTGAGGTTTTGTTGTAGCCTCAGGGCATTCCCTTGTGAAGGCAGCTTTGAATATTGGGGGTGGGTTCCTGCAGTTCCTGGCAAGGAAGACAGGAGCAACTTCATAAATCTCTAAATAACAGTAAACCTTCTAGGGTTACAGCACTTAAAATGGTTTTGAACATGCCTAACTCACAGTATTAAGTCATTTCCCATTTTAAATAGTTTCTGTGTTCTTTCACAAATACTGACCCATGTCTTATTGGTATTCTTTGTTTGCACATTCTGTGCATTGCATCATATTTACTGTAACTGGACACCTGTTAATGTGTTCAGTCAATATCAGTAGAAACTCCCAGTCATTTTGACAAACAAAGGAAACCCCCATACATTTTTAGACACCTCCTCGGGTTGCAGGACTGTTTCCAAATTTCCGCTTTGCATGGGCCTATAATAGTCTCAGTGCCTAAAATAGTGACTGGTCCTTAGTAAATACTTAATTAATATATATTGAGTGAAAGAATAAATAACAATACAATAAAAGTCATTTTTGGAAAACATATCAAGGGTTGAAGCTTGTCTAAGTCACATCTCACATTGGGAAAACCCAGCACGGTTGTCTATGCTTTACTTGGTCCTAGAGGACAATCTCCTCACTTCTAGCCTTCTATAAATTCATCAGGCAGTTATAATTTTCTGAGTCACAGGGGAAACTTATGAATTCTCTGTTCTACGGCAGATAACCTGGAAACTATCTGGAATGATCACATGGCCCAAGGATACAGAGCTCACTTTTCCCTGTATCTCTTTCCTAGGACTCAGTAATTAACAGGGTCCATTGATATCAGCGGGGGGCAGGGTCCCCTAATCTGATAAGTACTGACCCATCGATAAGACACGGTTTTGCAAAAGTGTGCTGTGGTACACTATGATTGGTGCCTTGTGAAATGTGTCTATAACATGTCTCACCCTATCTACTATAGGATAGCAAGAGCATAATCCTCAGGTCAAAAACTCAGCTGCATGAAAAATATTTTTCTATATCTCTTATAGGAACTATATCCTGGATCTCAGCCCCCATTCCACTGTGTTGGTGAGGAATAATATTTCCAATTCTATGGGGGATCCTTTTCAAGATTGCTCCAAAATCTGGTAAGTTTTCATGATCCTTGGAAAATGGGGATTGATGTTACTATGGTCACTATGGGCCTTTCTTAAACTCCCTTAGAACTCTGTTTCCAAATCTCCAATAAGGCAGGCAATCTTTGCTGAAGCTGGGAATCTCAAAACTTAGAGTTTTGCCTCTCACAGCATCTGCTTAGAAGTCTCATCTCCACCTTCCCTCCACAGAGTGTTCTCACTCAGTAGTGTTCTCCCACTCTTATGGGCTATGCCGTTTTCCACACCCTTTTAAATCCAAGGAAATAGTCCCTTCCCAAAGTAGGTGTTTTTTTTTCCTGATTAAAAATAGCTCATGTTCATTACAAAATATGTTTTGTCAACAAATACAGACCTTTATAAATTTTAAATAGGGGCTATGGAGTCAAATGCTTTTTGGGGCTACACAGGCCAAATGTTAGGCAAATAGTGGAATTAAACACTAACAGGAGTAAACATGAACATGAACAAATACTCATGGTGATAACAATTATAAATTCTGGACAAAATATGAATACAATGCAACTCAAAGCAGGCAGAAACTGTCTAAGAGAAGATCCTTCAAAGAAGCAAAGGACACTAAGTGACCTCCATATTTATCTGACTTCTCCCGTAAAGGAGCTTTGTAGTTCACATTATGCATGAGGAAATCAAGCTCAAACTGCGTGGGGAAGTCTTACACTCAGGAGATAGAAACTGGAGTTCAGGGATGCCAGAGTAGCCGAAAATCAATGGCACAAAATCTCAGAAGGGAGGTATAAAGTGAGAGCTCCAAAATCAGCATACAAATAAACTTCAAGTCCTTGGCTAATTCCTAAACTGCACATAGACAGGGTAAGCCCTCACGGAACCCTACAGAAATCAGCAAATGGGAAACTAAAAAGATAAACAAAGATTTCAGTAGCTGCCTAGTTCTGGGAAGATAGAATTTAGAGTTCAAATCTAGACAAGAAGGAGGAGATTGGTAAGCATTTTGGGCTTTCCACTGAAACCCTAAGAGTCGTGCTGGCAGTGTCAAGATCATGTCCCAAGACTACAAGCCATGCCCCAAATCTAAGGGTAAACCTGAAATAGACCTAAATCCTAAAATCAAGCCTAAAATCAAGCCTCAACAGGATCAAGAATATCCACCAAGCTGAATACTCTTTATGGGAAGATAATAGAATCCAGATTCTCTACAATATATTCCACATAATGTTCAGAATTCAATAAAAACTTCCTAGATATACAAAGGTGTAAAAAAATGTGACCTGTAACCAAAAGAAAAAACAGGCAATAGAAATAGAGTCACAATTACCTGGATATTGGAAACAGCAAACAAGAACAAGCTTTTAAAAAGTTATTATAATTGTGTTAAAAGATTTTCAGGGAAAGATGGATGGAATGTGTGAACAGATGAGTAATTTCAGTAGAAGATTAAAATTACAAAAAATAATGGAGATCTATTGTACAGCATGGTGACCATAGTTAATGATAATGTATTTTATATTTAAAAATTGCTCAGAGAATAGATTGTATATGTTTTCACCCCCCCCACACACACACAAATTAGCTATGTGAAGTGAGGGATTTGTCAGTTAGGTTGACTGTGGTAATCATGTCACAATGGGTATGGATATCAAAACATCACACTGTACACCCTGAATATATAGAATTTTTTCACTTGTCAATTATACCTCAACAAAGCTTAAAAAAAGAACTAAATAAAAATTCTAGAATTAAAAACAGAATCTCTGAAATAAAAAATTTATTAAAGGGCTTAAGAGCAAAATGGACACAGATATGAAAGGATCAACGAAGTTGAAGATAGTTCAATAGAATTTGTTCAAACTGAAGTTAAAAAAGAGAGAGATAGAGAGAGAGAGAAGAGAATGCCTAAGAACTGTTGACGAAAACAAGTAGTCTAACACAGGGGTCAAATTTTTCAAAGACATACACCCATAAATAAAAAAACCCAGCAAATCCCAAACATGAAAACAATAGACTTCACCAGGGCATATCATAGTCATATAGCTAAAATTAAAAGATAAACAGAAAAATCTTAATAGTAGCCAGAGAAGAAAAGACATAGTGTATTCAGAGAAACAGGAATTGTGGCTGACTTCTCATTAATAAAGAGATAGACATCAGAAAACAATTAAATGACATCTTGGAAGTATTAAAAGAAAATGTGTCAATCTAGAATTCTATGTCCTATGAAATTTCCTTCAAAAATGAATATAAAAAAGAGCCATTTTCAGAAAAAAACAAAAGTGGGGAGAACTTGCTAGCAGCAGATTTGCACCACAAAAAATAGTAAAGGAGGTACTCTAGGCTGAGGGAGATGGTCCTAGATGAAAATCTGCAAAAAAAAAAAAAAAAAAAAGAAGAATCCTAGAAATGGTAAATATAAAATAATTTTTCTTAATTTCTTTAAAAGTCAAGTGATTGTTTGAAGCAAAACAATAAAAATATACTGCAGAGTTTATAAGACAGAGTAAAGTATATGACAACAACAGTACAAAGGGTTGGAGATAAAAAATGGAATTATACTGTTGTAAGGTTCCTGTACTGCACATGAAATAATATAACATTAAGGAAAGATGGAACAAAAGAGACAAAGGAGGTATTGAATGAGCAGAAAACAAATCTTAATGAAATCCAGCTATATCAACAATTACAGTAAATGGAAACGTACTAAATACTCTTAATTAAATGTTAGAAATTGTCAGATAAAAAAGTAAGACCAATTCAATAGGACAATACTTTAACTATAAAGACACAGGGCAAAAGTAAAAGAATGAAAAGAACACACCATGCAGATGCTAATCACATGTAGCGCAGTCTGCTTATGTCATCAGACAGAGTGGACCTATGACAAGAGATATTGAAAAAGATAAAAAGAGACATTTATAATTACACAAGGGTCAATCCATCATATAAAAATTCCAGATTTATTTGCAATAAAGAGTAGAAGTTCAAAATATAGTAACAAAGTTTGGCAGAGCTAAATGGAAAAATAGAAAAATTTGCAATCCTAGTGAGAAATTTTAATAGCCATCTCTTTGAAATTGATAGAAGTATAAAAAAAGCTAGCAGTATATAGAGGAATTGAACAACTCTATTAACCACTTGACCTAATTGATATTTATAGACTGTTACATCAAATTACTGCAGAATATATATTATTTTTAAATGTACAAGAAACATTTACCAAGATTGAACATACACTAGGTTATAAAATAAGTTTCAATACATTTTGAGACTAAAATTATATTGGATATGTTTTTAAACCGCAGGAGAATGAAATTGAAATCAATAGTAAAATTATAACTAAAAAAATCCTTAAATACTTGAAAACTAAACTACATGCTTCTATATAACCCATGGATCAAAGGGAAAAAATCCCATGGGAAACTGGAAAAAATTTGAACTAAATTATAATTAAAACAAAGCATATCAAAATTTGTGAGATGCAGCAAAAGTGGTGCAAAGGGGGAGAACTTTAAAGTATACGTTAGAGGAAAAAAATCAATGAGCCAAGCCATCAAGATAAAACAAACTAGACAAGGAAAAAATTAAACTCAATGACAGTAAAGGGAAGGAAATAATAATATGAAATCAGAAGCCAATAGTATAAAACAGATAAACAAAAGAGAAAATCAACAATGTCAACATTTGTTATTTGAATAGATTAATAAAAGTAATATACTTCTAGCAAGACTTACTGAGATACAAATTACCAGTATGAGG
Source organism: Daubentonia madagascariensis (assembly GCA_023783475.1). Taxonomy (NCBI): domain Eukaryota; kingdom Metazoa; phylum Chordata; class Mammalia; order Primates; family Daubentoniidae; genus Daubentonia; species Daubentonia madagascariensis. Next base: position 3,411,687 of record JAKFHU010000760.1, read on the forward strand.
AATGAAAATCATGACAGATTCTTCAGACATTAAATAATAATACAGGATATTAGAACAACTTTATATCAATAAATTCAATAAGTTAGATGAAATAGACAATTTTCTTTAAGACACATTTTCTGAAATTGATACAAGAAAATATGGAAATAGTGAACAGCCCTATATTTGTGAAAGAAATCAAAATATACCCAAAAGAAATTTTAAGCCCAAATGGCTTCACTAGTAAATTCTATGAAACATTTAAGGAAGAAAAATATCAAAATTCAATAAATTCATAACTAGAAGAAGAGAAAACACAGACTAGCTTTACGAGATCAACATAATCCTGAGACCACAACTTCAAGGACATTGCAAGAAAAAATAATTACAGACCAATTCCTCATGGATATAGATATAAAAATCCTCAATATAATGTTAGCAAATAAAATCCAGTAATGTATAAAAATGATAATATATTATGGCCAAGTAGGGTTCTTCCTAGGATTTAATATTTCAAAATCAATTAATATAATTTATCACACTAATAGAATAAAGAAAGGAATTATATGATCATCTCAATATATGCAGAAAAAGCATTCGACAAAATTCAACACCTAATCAGGATTAAAACAACGACAAGCAAATGTCACAGCAAGCTAGAAATAGAAGAGAACTTCTTAAATTTGGAAAAGGCACCTATGAAAAGCTTCATTAAGTTTATCATACTGAATAAAATATTGAATACCCCATCTTTGCCACCCCTCAAAATCAGAAACAAGGCAAGGATGCTTTATTTAACAACTTCTATTCTGCTTGTTCTAGAAGCTTTAAACAATGTAACAAGGGAAAAAGAAAGGAAATAGAAAAATAAAAGAAGGAAATAAAGAAAGAAAAGGCATAAAGATTAAAAAACAAGAAAGGAGTAAAATTGTCTATTTAAAGACTCTCCATGATTGGTTATATAGAAAGTCCAATGGGTTCTACAAACTACTAGAAGTAATAAGTGAATTTATTAAGGCCATAGTTGTATATAAGAGCCAATCTGTATGTTAGCAATAAACAACTAGAAAATAAAATAATACCATTTACAATAACATCTTAAGACATCTACTATGTAAGAATAAATTTAATGAAAGATGTGTATAATGGCCAGCAAACATATAAAAAATTGCTCAACTTCTCTAATCATCAGGGAAATGCAAATCAAAACCACAGTGAGATATCACTTAACTCCAGTGAGATTGGCTCATATCAAAAAATCCCCAAACAACAAATGTTGGTGGGGTTGCGGACAGATAGGAACACTCGTACACTGCTGGTGGGACTGCAAATTAGTACAACCTCTGCGGAAAGTAATATGGAGATACCTGAAAGAACTAAAAGTAGAATTACCATTTGATCCAGCAATCCCACTACTGGGTATTTACCCAAAGGAAAAAAAGACATTCTATAATAAAGACATCTGCACGCGAATGTTTATAGCAGCACAATTCACAATTGCAAAGATGTGGAAACAACCCAGGTGCCCATCAATACACGAGTGGATTAATAAAATGTGGTATATGTATACCATGGAGTATTACTCAGCAATAAAAAACAATGGTGAATTAACACATCTAGTATTATCCTGGTTGAAGCTAGAGCCCATTCTTCGAAGCGAAGTGTCACAAGAATGGAAAAACAAGCACCACTGGTACTCACCATCCAATTGGTACTAAATGATCAACACTTACATCACACATGGCAATAATATTCATCAGGGTGTGGGCAGGCGGGAGGGGGGTGGAGGGGATGGGAAAACTCTCACTGAATGGAGCGGGGAGCACAGTTTGGGGGACGTCCACGATTGTAGCTCTGACATGGGCAGTGCATGGGCAACATATATAGCTAAAGTGTTGTACCCCAATAATATTCTGAAATTAAAAAAAAAAAAGAAAGATATGCAAGACCTCTACACTAAAAACTACAAAATATTGCAGAGAGAAATTAGAGGTCAAAATAAACGGAGAAAAGTACCATGTTTACGGGTTGGAGGACTAAATATTGTTAAAATGTGCATTATTCCCCATCTAATCTACAGATTTGGAGTAATCACAATAAAAAAACCTGCAGATTTTTGTAAAGATTTGTCAAACTGATTCTATAATTTATGTGGAAATTTGAAGGACTTGGTATGGCCAACACAATTTTTAAAAAGAAGAAAAAAATAGAGAAAAATAATACTATTTGATTTCAACACTTACTATAATGCTACAAGTAATGTGCTAAATGACAATGCTAAGATAATGTGGTGTTTCCATAAAGATAAGCAAACCTTTCAATTGACAAGAATGAAGGATCCAGAATAAACACATACATGTGCAGTCAGTTCCACACCAGCTCCAGTGTAATTCAGTGGGGAAATGAAAATCTTTTGAATAAGTATTGCTGAAACAACTGGAAAAATGGGGGAAAACATTAACCACTACATCACAGTATTTACAAAAAATCATCAGTTGAAAGTGATTATATTTCTAATTATAGAAACTAAAACTATAAATCTTCTAGAAGAAAATTTCATGACTTGGTATAGGTAGAGAAATAAAGTCACTAATTATGAAAGAAAAAATTGATACATTGAATTTAATTAAAATGTAAAACTTCTGATAATCAAAATACACTCAAAATGTGAAAATCTGAGCTACAGATTCAGAAGAAAAAATTTTTCAATATATACGTCAGACAGAGGATTCATATCCAAAGAATACTTATAAATCAACAGTAGAAAACAATTTTAAAAAACTGGTGAAAAGACTTGAGCAAATTCTTCACAAGATAAGATATATGGATGGTCGCTACATGGATGGTACTAACAAAATTAGTCACCAGGAAATTTAAAATCAAAACTGTAAGATATTAACATATACCCTGACTAAATGGCTGAAAGTAAATTAAATAGACTGACAATTCCAAATTTAGGTAGAGTATGAAACAACTAAAGGACTCATATGTTGCCAATGGGCGATAAAATAGTACAATCAATTTTAAAACCTTTTAAAAATTGGTATCTTCTAATAAATTTAAATCTACACTTATCCTATGATCTAACAATTCCACTTGTATATATTTACTCAAGAAAAATGAAAATGTATGTCATAAAAAGACATTCAAGAATGATCTTATCAGCTTTATAATACCTCAAAACTGGAATTACCCTGAATTTACATCAACAGGAAAATAGATAATCAGTTTGTAGTGTCTCCTGTGATGGAGTATCACTCAGCAATAATAAAAGGTATGAATTACTGATACCAACAACATGGATGAACTTCCAAATTATTCTGCTGAGTAAAAGAAACCATACACAAGAGTGCATGCTATATGGTTCTATTTATATGAAGTTTAAGAAATGATAAAACCAATTCTTAGCAATATAAATCAGAAAAATGATTGCCATGCGGTAAGAAGAATTTACTAGAAAGAGGCATGAAACTACTTTCATGGGTGATGGAAATGTTTAACATCTTCATTTTGGTGATTGGTTACACAGGTATATATATTTGTCTAAACTCATCAGACTGTACACTTGATTTTGGAACATTTTATTGTGTATAAAATATAACTCAAAAAGTGCTTAAAAATTAAAAATAAGGAATATATTAGAAAATGCAAAGGAACAAGGAGGAAAAAAAGGCTTCTTAAAGCAGAAAATTTTCACCGTTCACTGTTCACTGGGGAACTGAGAAGTGAATATCCACCTAATGCCATTCAAATTCTTGAAATTTAAAAAAATAATATACTCAGATTCCTACAGTGACACACCACTGGTAATAAAGCAAAATCTCCCTAATCCCATCCTCAAGATATAACCAATGTTAATAGTTTGTTTTTTATTTCTGGTATTTCCTATTTATGTATTAACATATTATTTTTAATAAAAAATGAGGTTATACTATCACAATGCATATAGTGACCTAAAATCTAAGCTTCCAAGTCTAAAATCTGAATTTATGAATCTGAAATTATTCACTGGATATCCAGAGGTTTCATTCCACTGTCTTATTTGGCATGGAAGGTATTTATCATTAATGTGTTTTTAACTTAGTAGGGAAGATTAATTCAGATCAACTGAAACCACAAAGTAGAAATAAATGAGCCACCTCAAAATATTTTTGGAATACAAAAGCATATCAATGAATTGATGTTTATAGATAAACATAATAATTACAAGAGTACATTTAAAGGATGAAAAGATGTTTGGTGTCACAGTGATACTTTTGGAGAATAGGTATTTTCCACTCAGATTCCAATGTTACTCCTCCTTTAGAGTTGTGGTTTGCAAGCCTCTTCTTAATAATAGAGTCCTTTCTTCAAGTGAACTCTTATCAGGAAACCTGGTTTATAAAACAGACATGACCACAGCTATTCTAGCTGAATAGGTTTGAAAAAAAGCTCAGGTTTGTCAAAGCTCATATCCGTCACCTCCATCTTCCCAGGTGCCTCCAACCTGTCCAGGTGCCCAGATTCCTCAAAACTTGTAAAGCGCCAATGAGCAGTTTGAAAACCAGCAATTTAAAGGATAACAGTTTTCTCTATTTTATTATTCATCCTCTCCCTTCCCTAATATTATTCATGTCTCTCTTCTTTTCCCAAAACTTGATAAGTAATAAATAAATAGTTTTATATTTTACTGTTTTTAGTCATACAATAAGAGGATGGTTCAGAAATTAAGATGAGTTTACAACCAAGAAGTTCTCACTGAATTAAATAAATGTATTGCTTTTGATAATTTCAGAACCAGTATGTTATGAGGGGGAGGAATCACCCTTTTCTACCCCTACAGTTCTGGTGACCCAAATGGGGTGGCTGAGACACCCGACTCACCCTGGAGCCTGCAGATGAGGTCCTGGGACAACTGACAAAAGGTGTCGAAGAAAGGTAAGAATTTTAGCAAGGTCAGTTCTCCCAGACCTCTACCTGTAGTGCTGGGGTGGGAACAGAAGGTAAAAATTTCTCTTTATCTCGTCCTTTCCAAATTCAGGTTGGCAGGAGAAAATAATTTGTCTGGATTGTGAAAATTTGGTTTTAGAATACCCATTTGTTATTGATTCTTTCCCTTCTATGGACAGCTATTGTTTTCGTCTTTGTCTTGTTTTGTGTCCTGAGAAGTGGGCCTGGCGTGCCACCCAGACCTTGTGAGAGCTACTTCTCCTCACCTCTTTGGAGACGCTTTGTGCATCCTTGGTTAAGTCATAAAAGGCTTATTGGTTTGGATGCTAAGTAACTTAGTATATGTCTTTGGTTTAAAAGAAAGAAAAGAAAAAAAAAAGAGTTCAAAACCCAGGAACATTGGCTGTTTGTCCTGGCTGAAATCTGACAAGAGATTTGAAAAGATTTTTTTTAAAGAGCTCTATGGTCAAAAATTGTCTAAGTTAAAAAGCTGATATTCAGGCTATAATTTTTTTTAAAGCTTTTTTTCCCCCCCCTTTGAATCCTGTTTTTCTCATGGGAAATTTTCAGTCAGTTGAAGCCCCTTTTTTTCCTCAAACTCCTGCTAACTATATGCACTTCTTTGGAAAACTTAAAATCTCCCCAAATTGGCTCCTCCAGGAGCCACTCTTTCCATTTGCTTCTGCTTCTCCTACCTCCCTCTGCCACTTCCCATCTTCTGTCTAGTTCCCTTTAATCCTCCATTTGATGGTCGATGGATACAAAATTATGAAGGGAAACAAGAGTTCTGACTACCACACAAAGGGGTCTAAAGGAGGCTTCCAACCACCTCCTTGAACCCTTCCCTGAACCCCTTTTTGGGGGTCCCCTGTCTTTCTCATGGAGCCCCAAGAGTCGTGGAGGGGTCCTCTCAGGCCTGAAGCAGTGTTCTCTTCGTCATTCAGCCCCCTGCTCGCTCTGGCTTTCAGGGGTACCAAGGGTTACTTTGTGCTGTGAGAAGACACTTGACCTTGGGTGTATGGTGACAGATTACTGGCAAGAGCTGAAATTTTGAAGGTAATTGCAGCAGTTGCAGTAAATGGTTATTACCACAGTGGGCAAACTCTGACTTTTTATCTTCCTTTCTTTGTGTGCTTAGGTAGGGGAAGCCTCAAGTGCCTGACTGGGTCAGACAGAAACTGACAGTAAATGGCAATTTACTACAGAAAAAAAGAAAAAATCATTGGCTAAATTGGTCAAGGGAATCTCAGCGCCAAAGCCACAACTTGGCAATGGGTATGGTTCAAGCCCTTAGAAGCTGCTGAAGCGCTTTCCACCAAAACGTAGAACTCCGTGGTGGAGTCAGCTGGTTGTGGAGGGGCTGGTTGGAGTTGGGTCACCACCAGCCCCGGGGGCATAGCCTTGCCCTGGTGCACTGTGGAAGCCTTGCACAGCCAAGACTCGTGGTGTTTCCCTCTTGGGTTTTTGTCTTGGTTCTGGGAGACCCAAGATTCAATGTAAAAATGGGATCTTTAATTTCTAAAGATCTGAGTACTCTGCCTTCTGGCTACACCTGCCTTTTACATGCTTAAGTGTTAAGTCCTGGAAGCTGTAAACTTCTGTTGGCCCTGTTCCTTAATCAATCTCAGCTCAGTAATCTAGTTAAAAAACAGAAGCTAAATTGAAAAGCCACCTATCTAACTAGATCTTCAAAATATGACTTTCTGGCATTCAGCTAATTATTTTAAACAGGTTTCCCTTAGGCTCATCTGGGTATTTCCTTGTAAAATCCTATCGTGAATTTCTATAATTTCATGTTGTCTGGACATCTATTTTTGAATTCTTCTCTGGCTCATCTAACTGATACACCTGAACTAATTCTCCCCCATCACAGCTCTCCTAGAGAGAGACCACCTAAATAAGCCTGTCAGTTTAGGCCCACGGTTTATAGCCACTTTCCAGAGAGAAACCTTAAGACCAAAGCAGAGAAAAATGCAACAAATCCAGTTTTAGCAAAAATGGATATGTTATCTACCCAGAGAGCTTTGAAGACATTCAGATCTAAAAAAATCTAGAGATCTGAAAAGGGATAAAGCAATCACAGGGGGAAACAAATTATAGTGTTACAAATCCACTTGATATGGAAAGTACTGCTGTGTAAAGAAGTAACACAGATAAGAAGAAACAAGATTAAGAATGCAGAAGAAAATGGAAAACAGGAAAATTCTTTAAAAGGGAAATCAAGAAAAAACTATCTATATGATGGAGAGGAGGGAAACAAATCCCTTTTCTTCTTCATTATATTTATTTAAAATTAAATAAATTCCTTTTAAAATCCCCCCAAAAAATAATAAAATAAAATAAAATAAAATCTAGTTAACAGCCTCTGTAAAATTGATCTCTGATAATAGGAAATATGCCCTAAGCTCTTTTTTTAGATAAAATAAAAACTAACTCAAGTGCCTTATAGTTCATGTGATTTGAGATCATCTTGGGTAAATAAAGTTAGTTTTAAAATTGTTGGTAAAATAAAAACAAAAATATTTTCAGAATTGTCAGCATTGATTATAGTGCAAACATACTTTTTTTTTTTTTAACTTAAACCTACTGGTCAAACAAGCTTGTTTTCTGCTAGATGTTTAAAGGAAAGGGAAAAACGATGTTTAATTTTAACTTTTTAGTCTCTGATTCTATAATATATTTCATATTTGCTTGATTTATCTGTGGGCTGAAGCTGTGAGGGATGGCTGCTGGGACCCCCTGAAACTTTGCATACATGTTGCTGTGGGCTTCTGTCTTTGGTTTTGAGCCTCTGGATTCTGGGATCTGCACAGATGGCTATGGTAAAGCCTGGGGATGTATGTATATCCAAAGCACCTGGGCCACAGGTGGAGGGTAGGGCCAAGCCAAGTATGACCCCATCCTGTGTCCAGCGTCTCAGAGGCTTTGTTTAGAACAAGGCTGGCTGATGCAGGGTTAGCTTGGTCTTGCTTTTGCAAAAATAACATATATAGCTTGCTTTGTTTTCTATAAACAATTCAAATATAATTGTTAAGAGTCAGTAAATTATATTAATGTGAATGGAATAAACATTTAAAAATGAACTTGTCATCGTTTCAAAAATCTTTTTTCAGTAATTTAAAATCTTAAGTGATGTTATGTTAAATTAAGTAATAGATAATCATGAAATGTCTGAGTCATTTCTAACTAAGTTAAGATACTGAAAGATTAATTATTAGGTATAAGTTTAAATTTATATACCATGGCATCTTGTTTTTATAGGGTACAAAAAAGTAAAATATATCTGGATCTGTTAATAAATATAAAAAATTCTAAAAAATCATATGTTTCTAAAAATTGTAAAATACGTATCTTAAATTATTGATGCATAACAGTTAAAATTGCTTACTTCCTAGGTTTTCACTAATAAGGCTACTAAGAGTTAAAAATATTATTAACATGTGTAATTAAAACTACTGAAAATAAGGGGAGCAATTCTATATGCAAAATATACAAGGAAAGCAAGATACGTTTTTGGTGAGTTTCCCCACTCAGTCTGTTACTATTAGAGCATACCCTGTTCATTCAATCACATTTTAACACGCTGTCCCTGCTTCGTCAAACCTAAGCATCAAATCAGATAGCCTGCCCTATATCCTTGGGTCTTCATTCAAAGTCTTCTGTGTCATGTAGAACTATGATCAAACCAGTTTGTTAAGTTTTTCTCCTGTTAACCTGTCTTTTGTTATAGGGTGTCATCCCCTTTCCTTCCCTCAGAAACCCTTATGCCGAAATATGGCACTTTGACATGCTTGACTAGAGAAGCAGCCTCAAGGTCTCTCTGGCCTCCTTCCCACCCTATCCCACCCTTTCCTCTGTCTCCCCCAAAGCACAAGACAAAGCTGTTATCTGAAGTTCTCTTAGCTACCTAGAAGCCAGACCTGCCACAGAAGAACATTAATTGCCTTCCCTGAGTTTTCATTGACTTAACTCATAACCTAGGAAGAAAGTCTGAATCAGTCAGCACACCTGAACAGACTTGTCATGGACAATTGTCTGCTCTGCAGGCCCAACAGACTTTGTCCCAGGCCACTCATTGTACGTTCTCTGAGTTCATTCATTGCCCCCTAAAAATCACTTACTATTCCTCAAATTGCCACATATTGCCCTGCTCTCCCCCGCATGAAGCAGGGTATATAAACATCCATGTAGCCCATTGGGTTATTGGGTAATCATTCTCTTGCGATTCCCCTGTGCTATGCATGTTGAAATGAAAATTTGCATGCCTTTTCTTCTATTAATCTTACTTTTGTCAGTTGATTTTCAGTGAATCTTCAGAGGGCAAGGCAGGAGTTTTCCCTTGGTTCCTATAGCTTTGGCACTCTGAGCAAAATACCAAAACTGCTCTCCTCTTCTGGAGGCTACAGTCAAGGGAGCCCAGAGCCTGACTAGCTAGCAGCAGGGTAAGCATTTCTTTCTAGCTGGGCTCCCCGTCTCTGTCTGTGTAATCTGGTTGAGTGGACAGCAAAAATCTCTACTTGTCGGTTTTTTCTCTCCAAACATTTGATTAATGGGAAAAAAACATTTGTATGACTAGTCTTAGGTGTAGCAACTCTGATGTATTTTTAGTAGAAATATTCATATTTTAGGATCTTTTTTCTCCCAGAAATAGCCTTTGGTTTTCCTTTGTTTTTGTCTTTCTGTGTTGTTCTGTAATAAAGAGGGGTATTACAGAGTAGAACATGAGCCTACGTTCCCTATAAGCCCATCGTTCAAGGCAGCCCTGCAGACTGGTGAGTTTTGTGGGTCTCACCAGACTGGAGTCTATTTAGACAAACTTTGCTATAGGTCCCCAAAATAAAAATCAGATGAGGTTCCCTCTCATCTTGTTTTATGTCCTTGAGAGCTCAACTTGTGACCAAGTGGGAGCACTTCCTCTTATTTTCTGCCATCCTGGGGGGAATGATTTTCAGGTCTTGCCTTGTGTCCAGTCTGAAAAGATTGGAAACTCCAAGGCACATAAGATACTAAGCAGCACACTCTTTGTTCAGAACGTGCCAAGCCCACAGCGGGATTTGTCTTAATGAGAAGTCCCATCCATGAGGGGTGTTGTTTGTCATCTCAACACCTGTTGCCTGGGTAGTCCTGGGAAAGTCCAATCCCAGGAGGGCCCATCCAGTGTCACAGATTAACAGGTCTTTGACTGGTGCCTCCCACAAATTTGTGGGATACTGGAGGCACTGTATGCAAAAACGCCATCTTTAACCATCTGTGGCAATGCGTCTTTGCTATCTTAGCCTAGTCCTGGCAGTGAATTGATGGGAACCGTGGAGACTGCCTCCTCTGCACTCTCTCTGGGAACACCTCTTGCTTATATAGTAAAAACTTATTCTAAATCTGAAAAATTACCTCCTGGGTTTCCACAAAGAGGCTTATTGAATTGAGTCACTATTGGAATAAGTACACCATTGGAAATTCTAATTGTCAGTGGTTAGAAGATGGATCCTTAGAATTAGAAAGACTCCTAAATTTAAAAGAGGTTTTATAGATCTCACATTCTAAGCAATTGCCTTAATGGGAGTATCAAATTGAAAGAAAGACAAATATTAGTGTCATGGCTAGCCTTAGAAATTCTCTTGACAAAATTAAAGTGCAAAAATCTGACTTAAATCAAAGTTAAAATCCTTTGTACATTCAAACTGTCTGCTTTGGATCCCTTGTGGAATTTGCAAAAAAGATACTTCAGCCCCATAGTCTAGTGGTTAGGATTCTACACTTTGACTACCATGGACTGGGTTTAACTTCCCAGTCAGAGAACCAGTCCCTTGGAGATGTACATGCTTTAACTCAGGGAGAAAAAAAGAACATTTATGAAAATTAGTTTGATATGTGTGTGACTCTTGACTTTTTGGGTACAAAAGTTTTTATTTGTTTTTATTTTTAAATTTTTAAAAATTTGTATATAATAGATGTACATATTTTGGGGGTACATGTGCTAATTTAATACATCCATATAATTTGTAAGGATCAAATCAGTATAATTGGTATATCCATCATTTTAAATACTTGTCTTCCCTTTATGCTAGAAACATTTAAACTATTCTCCTCTCATTATTTTGGAATATAAAATAGATTATTATAAGTTATCATCACCTTACTGATCTACCAAACAATAGGTCTTATATCTTCTATCAGATTGTGTACGTGTACCCATTAGTCAACCTCTCTTCACCCCTCTGGCCCCTACCTTTCCAGCCTCCAGTCACCAGCCACCCACTCTCTGTCTTAGTGAGATCCGTTTTTTATCTCCCACCTATGAGTGAGAATGTGCCATGTTTTTCTTTCCATTCTTGGTTTATTTCATGTAACATGATGACCTCCTCTTCCATCCATGTTGCTGCAAATGACAGGATTTTATCTTTCTATAGCTGAATAACGTCCCATCACCACATTTTCTTTGTTCATTCATTTGTTGGTGGGCACGTAAGTTGAATCCGTATTTTGGCAATTGTGAATAGTACTGCAATAAACATGAGAGTGCTTAATTCTTAGATGTGGTCTTTTGAGTTATTTTTCTATATCTCATAAGCAATTTTTATTCTTTTCCATTCTTTTTTTTTCATTTTTCTCCTTTGTGTACTTTAAACTAGTCTGTCTTTGTGCTCACTGATTCTTTTCTCTGCTTGATCCATTCTACTGTTGAGAGCCTCTAATGAATTTTTCAGTTCAGCAAGTATATTTCTCAGTTCCAAGATTTCTGATTTTTTTCTTATTATTTTGATCTCTTTGTTAAATTTCTCTAATACATTTCCAAATTGCTTTTATGTGTTATTTTGGAGATCACTGAGTTACTTAAAACTGCTATTCTGAGTTCTTGGTCAGACAGTTCACATATCTCAGTCTCATTAGGGTCCGTCACTGGTTACGTACTTTGCATGTTTGGGGAGGTCATGGTTCCCCATTTGCTTTTGTTTCTTGTGGATGTACATCTATGTCTTTGCATTGAAGGATTAGTTATTTATACCAGTCTTGTCTGTCTGGCTTGTTTGGTTTCTATTGGATATGTTTGCTTGGAGATTCTTTGTAATTGTTGATTTTTTCTTCTTCTCCTTCTCTTTCTGCTTCTCCTTCTTCTTCTTCGTCTTCTTTTTTCTACATCACTGCATCACTTGCAGCACTGGATGACACCTTAATCCCAGTTTTGCCTTGGTTCTAGTAAACAATCAGAAAGCCACCCGTCCCAAATGGGGGAGGGTCCAGAGGGGACATTCCTGTAGTGTGGGAAGGTTGGGTGGGGTCTGTGTCTAGAGGGCCTGTGGAATGAACTTTGTACAGCGTGGTGCCGCCCAGTAACCACTCTCATTTGGTGTCTCCTTTGGTCGAGTTACAGAGCAGAGTTTCCAGGGATGGAGATGATAGTTCCACATCCTCCCTTAGTCTCTGGCTATCCTCAGGGATGTTCTCCCATCAACAGTTCTGCCAGGAAACCCCAGATGGTGGGGGAGCCTGTTGTAAACCTTGACATTAACATTTACAATGTAGAAACCATGAATAGAGTGGAAATTTTCCATGTGCTTGGTGCCAGGCAGATTTGAGGGGAGGGGCATCATGTATGTCTAATTCTCTTACCATCTTCTCAAATTTTTTTTCACTTCCCCATGGCCCCAGAAACTGTCTCCTCCTCATATTTGAGTTCTGGGATATTGTTGGTGATAATCTTGGTGCTGTATATTTGTTTTTGTTTTTCTGTTGGGGGAAGTGAAGCCAGATTTCTTCTGTGCCACCATTTTGGAACCAGAAATCTAATATCCATTTGCTATTGATCCTTTTCCCTTCCATGGACAGCTATTGCTTCCCTGTCATCTCATTTTGTATCCTGAGAACTTTGCTTGGTTTGTGGGAGATATGCAGATTATAGGGTCTGCATGTGCAGGCAGCCAACCAAAAGGTTGGGACCCCCATAAAAATATGGCTGGACAGAAATATGGGTTGGATCCCATTTTTGGCTAGTGTATCAACTATTGCCAGTTCTCAGTTTTTTAAATTTATTTTTTCTTTTAGCTGTCTTTGGGGCTGGCTCTGGATCTTAGTGAGGGCTGATTCTTTGCATCTATTTGGAGACATCTCTTGTGTCCTTGGTTAAGTTATAAAAAGCTTATTAATTTTGGTTGAGACATTTGGAAGTTACTTTTGTTTAAAAAAAAAAGTTAAGCCAGGAATATTGGCTGTTTGTCCCAGCTGATATCTGATAGTAAGAGATTTAAAAAGATTCTATTAAGAGCTCTATGGTCACAAGTCAGCTTAATTAAAAGCTAATATTCAAGCTGTAATTATTATTATTATTTTTTTAAAAAAAAGCTTTCTTTGCTTTTTCTCTTTTGGCACGTATTTCTGGGAATTTTTTTTCACTTGACTGATAATCTTTATAAAAAACATTTGTTTGTTCCCTCTGTTTGCTTCCTTTCTTGTTGGCATGATTTTTGCTAGAAAAAATGTAAAATTTCATTGGCCTTTTTGGGAAGCATAAGTTCTCTCCAAACTTGCTCCTCTAGAACCAACAATTCCATTTACTTCTGCTCCTCCTTTTGCCACCTTTGACCTTGCATCCAGTTCCTAGTTCCTCCATTTGGTGGTCAATTGATAAAAAAATTACTGGGAGAAAACATCAGAATTCTGGTTATTACAGAAAGTCATCTAAAAGTGACTTCCAGTGACTCTGAGACCTCTTGAAGAACACAGCCAAGGCACCGCTGACCCATTTTTAAGTACCCTGTCTTCCTCATGGAGCCCCAAGAGTAGTGAGTGTGTTTTGCCCTATTCAGCCCTATTTATTATTAATGGGTAATTTCCACCCTAAAATCAGTAATCCAGTGAATTTTTTCCTATGCTCATCTGTATAATCCTGTAGTAAATTTCTATGATTTCTTTTACCTTATTATTTATCTTTAATCTTCTTCTGTGTCTCCTCTAACTAACACACCCAAACTCCTTCTTGAAAAAGCTTGCATTGTTTCTCTGTGCTTTGAGATGTAAATTTGCCACCTTGTTTTCTCTAAAATGCAGTATGGGCTTTGGCCATGTGGGATGGATAAACTTTAATTTGTCCCATGTACAGAGGTTCAGACTAGTGAGTTTTACCTGTCTCATGGCTAAAATTTTAAAATCAAAGCTACATGCTTTATTTAGGTTTGTATTTTTATGTTTGCATGTATATATGTCTATGTTTGTATATTGTCTACATGGTACCAAATTGACTTATAAATACATATTAATAAGTGCTTATAAATTAAGTAGATACTCTTAAATTCATGTGACTTTAGTAATCTTTGGTAAATAAAGCAGTTTTAAAATTTTGGTAAAACAAAATTTAAGTCCTTTCAGAATTTTAGACATTTTTGCCTAGTTCTACTGGTCAAATAAATTTATACCATCACTGTTAGGTGTTTTTAAGATCACAAAACTGTTGTTTCTGTGATATTTTTGGTACTTGCTTGACTTGTCTGTGAGCTTATGTCTTTGGGTTTTTAGCCTTTGGATTCTGGGGTATAAGTGACAGATACACCATTGTAAGGCCTCAGGATATATATGTGTTCACAGTGCCTGGGCCACCAGCTGCATGGCAGAGCCAAGCCCAACATGGCCCTATCCTTCTTGGCCCAGCTCTACCTCCTGGCCAGGCTGGGAGAAGTTGGGTCCCCCAGAGGTCATTTTCACAGCTCTCTCTTCTGTCCTGGACTTTGCACCTGGTACGTAACAATTCAAATTGTTACCCCCTAGGTTTTTCACCAGAAATTAGGGTTGCAAAGAGTTAACATTGTAATTACTGTGTATAATTAAAACTACTAGATATAAGAGAAGCAATTCTGTATACAGACTATATAAAGAAAGTAGGGTGTATTTTTGGTGAGAAAGTTTATAAAGACATAAAGATGTGGTTGTTGTTAAAGAAAAACTAATTTTGTCTAGTTTCGAGGTTATTTAAAGGTTGTTTCAAATTAAAGGAATAAAAAATGATATAGATAAAACTAAATGAATATAAAAAGTTGGGAAAGTAAAGAAAATAGGAAAAAAACTTACAAGAGGTTGTTAAAAGTTTATAGAAATCTAATCTTGTGTGGTCAAAGTTGATTGAGATTGAATGGGTTTGTTTATAAATCCATTTGAATCTGGTTGCCTGTGCTGCCTTTGTTAAGTCTTTTGATTATTTAGAAAACTGAGTCTACTTTCTATTAAAGAGTAAAGGCTATTTGCTTTTCAAATCTTTTAATTACCACTTTGGCTAAATGAAGGATTATTATTTTACAGTGACCTGTGGTCCTATTTTGATCAAGTGTTTTAAACCTTTGACATATTTGACAGGCTTCCCTTTCAAAACTCTAAATTAAGTTTTTTTGACCTCAAACTAACTTTTGGACATTCCAAAAGTGCCCCTTGAAGTTTAAGAGAAATATATTAGGCTTATTTGTTAGGTTAAATTATACAGGAAATTTTGTCAAATAAGAAATGATGTTTATCCATTCCTTTTAGTCATGTTTATATAAATGTGTTATTAATATATGTTTAAAAGTTGTACGAGATTCCTAAAAATCTGATATGTCTTGGTATGTGTTATCAGTTATAGTTATGATTATTATGTTAAATTGCTGTAGGCCGCAGAAAATAACCAAATTTCTTTGTCAATTCCATCTTTAACCATGGCCATTTTAAGTCTAGTTGTCCACAGTTAATTGCTTTATTCCAATGCTTCTTCTACAATATCTTTGCAAGTAACTATTACCCTAAAGTTTTGTGTCTTCAAGAAAGTTCATGAAAAATATAAAAAGACTGACAGGTACCCTGAAACACAGGCTTCTATTGAAGACTTTGAGATCATACAATTGGGCTGGGCAAGAATTTCAAAAGCTCCAAATAAATAAATAAATAAATAAATAAAATTGCTAACCTAACATCAAGCAGAACAAGAATTAATTACATGAGACTGAAATGATGAAGGACTAAAACAATTTTTTAATTTTTTTTTGTTTGGAATATTCTTGGTTCTTTTTGTTTTCCAGAGTCAAAAAAACTTTTTTTCTTTCAGGCTATTATATTTATTCTTTACAGCAATTGGGTAAACTATAGTTTTGTAAGCAAAATTTAAACATTTATCTTTCTGTCTACCTGATCCTTCCAGAATTCAGAAACTATTTCTAAGTATTCTTATTTTATGGAAGTATCATTATTGCATAAGTTCAATAAGAATCTATTTTCTTTTGTAATGGACACAACTGGAAACAGTGGTGATTTTATCAAGGCTTTGACTGAAATGTTGTGTTTTCATATATGATCAGACTGCTTTGAGGGATTGAGGTTGATTTTAAAGCCAGTAAACTTAGAAAATGATTGGCCTTGTACCTTGTCTACATAATTCTCTTACAAGATCCCTAACCTTGCAGTAAGTAAAGAATGTCACTTTCTGACAGGCTCAGGGACCTCAAAATATTTTGAGAACCTTGAGAAGAGAGGAATTCACCCAATTCTTTTAGGTATAACAAACAGTCTTTGGCTTGATTCCTAAGCCTCACGGTTTTAAAAAGTCTAATCTAAAATTCCTTATTAAAAAGTTCCAGCAAAGACAACTTAAAAACCTACTTAGCCAATCACATTTCTTGGTGCAGTTTATGCAAATAATCAGGCCAAGTATAATAAGACTAAAACATATTTGCAAATAAATTGGTCTTAGTATAATTTATTCTTGGTATAAACGGTGGAATGAAAAGAGAAAAATTGTGTTTCAGAAGACAACTGTAGTACACCTGCCCATTGTTTTTGAGTTTTAATCATTTACCTACAGTTTGGAATGAATCTTGAATTCTTTCCTGGCTACAAGTCTCCAAACATTTCGGATTTTTTCTTCCATTTTTCTGACTTGGATCCACTGGAATTAAAACTGCCTTTTTTCCTAAGGCTTTACAAGCTGTAGCTAGTCAACTTAACTTTGAAAAAAAAAATCACTGCTATAGCTTATATTTAGACAAACTTTACACACAAACCAGAATCTAGAAAAATCTGTCAGACTGTCACTGATCTTCTCAGCTGACCGCCTCCTAAACTCTAGAAGGACTAGATTGTAGACTACTCCAGACATTGACCTTTGTTTTTCTTATTTCCACAGAAATACCTATTATTAAAGATCTGTTTGCCTGCATCATATATACAGGCTTAGCTTTGAGATCCCATCTGCAATGCCATCTTTTAAAATTAGACACAACTATTTAATTGGACTGGCCTATTTCTAGAAGTGGGAGACTGGTTTGATGGAATTCTTTGCGGTTCAGTTACTAACTCAGAAACTGATATCTCAGAATGTGGTGCTTTGACATGCTGGACTAAAGAAGCCGCCTCGAGGTATCTCTGACCTTCCCCCCTCCTGACTCTCAATCTGTCTTTCCAAAACACAGGAGAAAGCTGTTCTCTGAGGTTCCCTTATCTATCTAGAAAGTAGACCTACCAAAAAAGAACACAATTGCCTTCCCTGAGTTTTCATTAATTTAATTCATATCACAGGAAGGAAGACTGAAGTCTATTAACACACCTGAACAGACTTTTGTCACAAATCATCATATGTTCTTCAAGTCTATTCATTTCCCCCTAAAAATCATTTACCATCCCTCAAATTGCCACATACTCCACATCTTCCCTCCCCTATCAAGAAGTTTATGCAAGCATCTGAACCCCATTGGGTTATTGGGTCATAACTATTCTGCAATTTCTCTGTGCTGTGCATGTTAAAATAAAATTTTGTATGCGTTTTCTCCTATTAATCTGGCTTTTGTCGGTTGATTTTCAGTGAACCTTCAGAGGGCAAAGAGGAAGTTTTCCCTTGTCCCATACAGCGTTTTAGTTGAGGGATGATTTATTTCTATCAGGGATTAAACTAACACTTTAAAACATGTTTTAAAGTAGAAATGTCTGTGCTCGCCTAGAATCCTTATAGAGATATAAGTATTTTATTTCCTCTGCCTATTGCCCAGAAGAGCTAATGTGAATAAAGCAATTTATCAGGAAAGTAATTACTTTTATCTGAACTCTGGTTTAGTGGATGCTTTCACATAAATCAGCATCAGAAGTCTCCATTTTCATGAAAATAAATGAATGAAGTAGGTCAAGGTGGTAAATCTAGACCAATAAGTTCAGCTGTTAAGGTAATTCTGAAACAAAACATTTAGCTCTAGTAAGCAGACACCAGCCCACTGTATTGTGTTTGAGATCAGCAGTTGAATATG
This sequence comes from Daubentonia madagascariensis, assembly GCA_023783475.1. NCBI lineage: Eukaryota > Metazoa > Chordata > Mammalia > Primates > Daubentoniidae > Daubentonia > Daubentonia madagascariensis. The sequence goes on from JAKFHU010000760.1 coordinate 3,429,839, forward strand.
GCTTTGAAGTGAACAGACAAAAGCAGTAACAGACTCAAAAGAATGGAACTACAATAAACAGGGAGAATGTGTGCTAAGAAAGGGGCTGCCTTTTTGTGCCATTGGTTAATTCTCAAAAGTGTATTTTGTATCCCTGCTTTTGGAACTGGAACTGGTAGTCAATGTTAATATTTCAAAACTTTAGAGATTTCCTTACTCTAAATCTTTAAGGTCAAGATTCTGTTAGAGATGTACAAATTTAATTACATAGGCATTCTCCCATTTTGTTACCTATTTCATTCCCATAGAGCATAAGAAGTTATTCCATCTGTAATCACTCCTGAAAAACCCACATTAAAGTGAGTTATATTTTCAAAAAGTTTCTGCTTATATGTGTTATATAGACAAGGTAGAGGTAACTTTAAAGAGACAGCTCTCCAGTATCTCTGGCTGTGTCCCATAAAGTGAAGGGTATAGGATGGACAGAATGGACTATACTATATGATGGATCAATATCTTCTTCCTAATACTTATTCCTTCTAGTTTCCCTTTGTATACCTCCAAAATCCACCATCCCACACAAATTCGGGTGCCAACATGAAGTATTCAATGTTTTGAATAATGAACAGATAAATGACTGAATAGAAACATCAGCTGTGAAAAACTATTTTTAATAGTAGTCTCTCCAAGAAGGAAAAGGTGTCTCAACTGAAATAAAGAAATAAATAAATCTTGATTATATTCTGAAGTTAAAGGTATTATACATGCTAAAGGAATGCCTATTTCCTAAATAAAATGTTAGATTTACAGGTATTTTCTCTGGCTGCCAAATTTTTGTAGATCCCCACAAGTGGATCAACTATCGTTTATCTCAAAATTCCTCAACAAGCATCAAATGAGTGTTTTAAAATTTTTTATTAACTTTGCCTTCATTTGTTTTAAAATCACTAAGGCCAGCGTGGTCGTTCATGCTTGTAATCCTAGCACTTTGGGAGGCCAAGGTGGGAGGATCTTTTAAGACCAGGAGCTCAAGACCAGCCTGAGCAACATAGACTCTGTCTCTACAACAAAAAAAATACAAAGATTAGCCAGGCATGGTAGCGCACATATGTAGACCCATCTACCTGGGAGGCTGAAGCAGGAGAGTGGCTTGAGCCCAGGAGTCTGAGGTTGCAGTGAACTATGATGATGCTACTGCACTCCAGCCAGGGCAACAGAGCAACAGAGCAAGACCCTATTTCCAAAAAAGAAAAAAAAAGTTAGTGTGTGGTGGGCACTCCCGTAATCCCGGCACTTTGGGAGGCCGAGGTTGGAGGATCCCTTGAGGGCAAGAGTTGGAGAGCAGCCTGGGCAACAGACATAGTGAGAACCTGTCTCCAAAACAACCATAACAACAACAACAACAACAACAACAAAAACCAACTTTTTCATCAGGCAACAGTTGCTGAGAAAGATAAAAATAAAATTTATAATTCCACAAAATGCTTTTGGTGCTAAAGCAGGAAAGATATTTTATTTTATAGGCTCTTTTATATTTGTAAATGAGTTTTAATTTATTTAAAAATAATTACAATGTTTTGGAGAAAAATATGCTAAACATATTTGTATATTCCTCTTAAATATAATTCTATTTTATTTTATTTCTTTTTTTTGTTACTTCAGAGTTTCAAACAATGCTTGAATGTTCTAGCATGGATTTTAAGATCTGTTATTTTCTCTGAAGTGTCTCTAACAAGAAAGTGACTGAAATTGATGAGTCTGCAAGAGAATGCCAATGAACCTATTGTGTTCAGGGAGGATTCCAGGAAGAATTCAAGTGTTTTTTACCATTGAAGATGACTTGGGGAGTTAAGCTGCAACTGAGTAATAAAATGCTCAGATACTAGGGACTTTTATTGCCTTCTATAATTTGCAATATTGAGTTAAGTATCCTGCAAAAAAAAAGTCACAGAATAAACTATTACTCTTAAACAAGATATAAAAAAGAAATACAAGAGACAACTAAAGTTTGAGAAATGAGGGATTATGTAGCATTGATGAGCTCTGCTACATCATCATAAAACTTTCCTTAGATTTGCTTAGCACTAAAAATTTTTAAGGGTTTACAAACACTTGATTATCATAGTGTTGGTAGTGTGGTAGGTGAGTTGAGAAAGTTGAAATTCTAAATGTTTATAGGACTTACCCAAGGGTTACTCATTTAGTAAATGGTGGAGCAAGGATTAGAATTAAAGTTTCAGGATGCCTAAATTATACCACGTCCATGACTTCTGTGCACAATCCAGAAATAAACTGGGATGCCCTTGGTCATAACTACAATTCCACCTGTGACCACCAAAAAAGCATTCCAAGTGATTTTTCTAAGTTCCTGTAGCTTCTTTTCTCAGCCTCCAAGATTCTATTCCAATATGACCTTCTTCTGTTCTTCCCATAATAGTCACAATAAGAAGCCTAACCTCTTCACCTCTTTGTAAAAATTCTGTTCCTAGTAAGTATTCCATAAATTTAGTAACTTTATTGGTGATTTGGTGAGAGGCTGTTTACCATCTCACTACCCTGTGTCTCTGAATTCCTTACCTCTTCTTCCATCTGCACAGACTAACAGTCAAATTACACGTCCTTCCCCAACAAGTTCTGCCCATAGTAGGTGCTAAGAAGGCTCTTCAAGGAATTTCTTACAAAGGCAGTACTCAGCCATGGCCACACAAGGAATTCTGATGGACAATTCATATGTGTTATTGAAATATAATTTGTTTGTGACGTTATACATGTAACATTATATATGCTTATTTAGACTGGCATAGTACTCTAATTTTCATTGCTTTCCAAGTCTTAACTTTTTTAAACTAGAAAATAAATTCAATGTGAAGACCAAATTAGTAAGATTATTATAGAAGTACAAGCACTTAAATGACAAAAGTGTATTTTTTTCTCTTGGATTAGAAATTTTATTACTTAAAAATTAGTTAATTTTATTAAAAACTTTTATGATCAAAATTTTTAACAGTATAGAAAGCAATATAAGAAAAAAATGTTTCACCTCCTCATCATAAACCCTCCAATTTTGCCCCCCAGAGGCAATCATCATCAGTGAATTATTTTCTTAGACATCTTTCTAAAAGGTATAAAAATTTCTTCTTTTTTTTTTTAACACAAATAGGCCCCTTCTTTTCACATTGGTATACATCTTGTATTTTTTCCACTTACCATCAGTACATAAATACTTACAAATCTACCTCAAGTTTTAAAATTCTGCTATAATTTTTATTTTCATTAAAGTTATGTGTGCACATATAAAGTCAAATTCAGCAATTAAAAAAAACAGCAATCCCTGCCATTTCCTGCTCACCAGAAGTAATCACATGAAAATTTTAAAGTTAGTTCTTCTAGTATTTATTTCCTTATCTCCAAATAACATGTTTATATTCCTACTTCTTGATGTTTCAGTTTTAGGCATTATGTACTGACTTCTCCCTTTGGAAAATGAGGATTTATTTCTCTTTTGTCCTAAGAGCCTGTACCCACCACACCCCCACACTTGCAGTCAGCCAGTCTTCAAATTATCAAACTTTTGCTGGTATCAATATTCAGTGTTTTTATGACTATGGCTATGTAAAAACGACTCAACTCTGAATCATGAAGTGTACTATGATTACTTTTCTTTTCCTAGTCAATAAAAGTCTTTTTTATTACTTAGTTGTTTACATACTTACAATTAATTACAGCCTAGAGCACTCCTCCAATTGTATAGATATTTTCTCAAAATATCAAATATATTATATATTCTATCAATTTTATTTTCCTGAAACTGTCTTTCCTGGAACTTTCTGGCCTGCTCCAGTCTGGGCTGACAGCTCCCCAGGTGAGCTACGTAGTCTTTATTTTGAAATCTCACTCTAATGCCCTTCTGTGGGGTGGATGAACCCGTGACCTTTTTTTTTTTCCCCTAGATCTCGGTTTTCTGGATTCTATTCCTTGTATTTTTTGTTTTATTCTCTTGTTTTGGTGGGGCACATCCTTCAACAGACTCCTGAAAAAAGGTTCTCAAGATGGAAATTTTAAAGAACTTTTCTATTCCTCCCCCCCAAAAATATCTTATTCCATCTGAACTCAGAGAGATAATTTGGCTGGGTATGGAATTCTAAGTTGGAAATCATTTTCCCTCAGAATTTTTAAGACATTTTTCCATTGTCATCCAGTTTCTAGCATTGCTCTTGAGAAGAATTCCATCCTAATTCTCGATCTTTTATATGAAATTCATGATTTTTTTTCTAAAAGTTTTACAGAAACTTCTTTGTCCCCAATTTTCAGAAATTCCACAATCATGGACCAATCGTGTGCCTTAATGTCATACTTCCATTCTGGGAACCCATGAGAATTTTTTAAAAATTATTTTTTGATGGTTTTCTTCCTGTTGTTTTCTTTATTCTCTCTTGCTAGAAATCCTGCTATCAAGACATTGGATTCCTAGACTATATCTCTAATTTTCTTATAATATTCTTTTTTTTTTCTCTTTTACTCAACTTTCAAGGAACTTTGTCTTCCAATCCTTCTATTGAGTTTTCCAAGATCCTTTTATGTTCCATGTATTTCTTTTTTATAGCTGCTTGCTCTTATTTCATAGATGCAATATAGTCCGTCTGCACTTTGTGTGGTGGTCCGGGATTGTAAAACTGACCATGCTGAAACCATGCAAAACAAACTTAATAACCAATGGGGAAAGTGGTGATTGTTTTATGAGCTTTAATACTTTCCTTATAACATTAAAAACTCTCATACTGTCAGTTACAAATGTATAGGGGAATAAAAATAACAACTAATATTTACCTAGTACACTGTAATTTAAACCATTTAAAACATTGAAAATTAAAGTGATTTCTTTCTTGGAACAGAACTTGCTACCTTCTCATGGTAAAACTTACAATACTAAAGGAGCATCTTTTTTATGTCTTGGTGAATTATCATACTCCTTTCTAAGTTTGGATGAACTTCCAACCATTTATCCTTTGTGCTTTTAAGGTCATGAAATGTCTCCAAGAGTTCTTTAATGTTAATTACTTCATCAATATCTCTTCCTCTGAGACATCTTCATCTTTTTCATCATAAACACATTTATCCACATAAAATATTTGACAATTATCCACTTGCCTCAACCAAGCCTTGGAATCCAGGTGCAAATTTTATAATAGTATCCTTTTTTGCTCTAATAACTTCATAAGATAGCTTAATCAATTTGTGCCAACTTTTGAAACCAGACATTTCTGGCATTAAAAAGTATCTTCTTCCATTCTATTATAATTACCATCTTCTTTTCATGTGGGAACTAACATCAACACTTTGACTGGAACAGTAGCCAGACTGATTTTTGTATTACAGTCTTCAATCCAGCCATATGTGCTTGCTGTTCCCAGTGCGATTTAAACTGAATGATGTTGAAGCAACTTTACCTTTTTAAAAATATATTCGTTAGATTTTGCAATGTGGTTCATGCAAACTCAGGCCCCTTTAAATCTTTACTTTGCTATTACCATTTGCAAATCTTCTAATCATATCTAATTTCACTTCCTGTGAAATTTTTTATTTCTTTGCTGTACTTTCACTTTTGTTGGCCAATTCCATCTTTTTGTTATCCACTGCTGTAAAATGTTCCATGGGTTTATTACTGGGAGACAAGGAGGCAACTCAACAACACAGTTTGTGCAACAACTCAACAACACTGTACATGAGCTGACTAATAGATATGCAGCAACCAAACATGGACAGACTTTGAAAGAAGTGATGTGACTGGTCTTTGATCATGACGTACACCTGTTATTAACTGGTGACTGTGGGCAGAAGAGCTAACAGAAAAGTTTGTACACTATGTAATTACTCACAGTTAATATGCCATGGTAACTGAAATTTGAACTGTATTACTGGAGGAGTGCTGCTATAAACTAAACTGTGTAGCTGATATTATGAATATTGGAACCACGCAACGTGAGAACTGCCTGTATGTCCTTAATTTTGACAAGGACAATAATGGTAGTGTTTAAACTCTTCTCCCTGCACACCTGTTGTTTCCTCCAAATTACTTTTTTCCATATTTGCTTGTCTGTCTGCTAATTACATGTTTCTTTTTTGTTTGTTCTGATCTCTGCTTCGATGTTAGATATTTGTCTGTCTGCCTTATGTAAGAGTAGGGCACTAAAAATTCCTATGTAGAGCTTATTAATGAGGCATGAACCGCTGGGGGATCTAGCTGGGCCACTTCTTAGAGAATATTGCCTTTAATTCTTATCTTTTGGGATAGTCAGATTCCCTGGAAAGCACTCTTCAAACCTCCTTGCTAGAGAGTTCGTCCCTTGCTACCTGTCTCCTTGGAGCTGAGTGGGGAAAGAAGGTCCAAGATTTGCATATCCATGTCCTATTTGCTCCCATATTTTCAGGTTGGTCCCTTTTTTCTCAGCCATGCCAGTCCAGAGACCTCTGTTCTAGCCTCTCCAGAGAATAAACCTTCAGTGTTCTGCTAGGGTGAAGGATGGACAGTCAGACCACCTGCTGCTTTTAGCCCCACCTTCATGTCCACTTCCCTAGACCTCTATTATGCCACCAACTCCAGAGCTTACTGGGGCCAGTGAGTTGTAAATGTTGCTGTGTCTTGACTTTCCCCATTGCTAGTTTAAGATTCAGCTGTCTCTGCTCAATTGCCACTTACCCATCTGCTTTCTAGTTTTCTAAATTTGGTTGTTATTTTCTCCTATTTCTTTGTTTTTGTGGATTTATGGTTTTTAAAATAAAAACTTTATTGTCATTTTAGTGGGCTTTTGTGAGGGAGAAAAGGTTAAATGTATGTGGTCAATTCACCATCTTTAATTTGAACTGTCTCGTTTTGAAAAAAAAAAAAAAAAATATATATATATATATACACACACACACACACCCCCCAATGAGTATTTTTCAATACCCTGTTCTAAATCCTTGACAAAATTGAATCCAATGCATGGCTAGGAGATGATAAAGGTGTACTTTTTTGTTCTTTTCTCATTTTGACTACTTTCATAGAGTAAAAGATTAGATTTTTCTTTGTTACTTTTCTGCTGGAGATATTAATAAAGGCTTTCCCTTTTGTTTCTCATTCATGTTTATGCTTTTGTCATCAGAGCTATCTAAAATCAACCATAAATATTGCAAGAATATTTTGTGTAAGTGATTTATAAGACTTTCTCGAGATGGCTTCAGTAGTCTTATTCAACTGCATCTCCTGGCATTTTTAATAAGCTTCCTAATGTATTCTGTCATCCCCATCTGTTTTGATTTAAGGTTGATTATACAGACATGTCGCACTGCAAAGAGCCACCTGATCACTTCAGTAGTGTGTTATGCGTGCATTAAACTCAAGGTATTTTCAGAGAGGAACCATAAAGCTGCTACTGTTAAATTATATCCATCTTATTAGGTCTCTCCTGGGTAGATTACCTAGAACTTTGGAAAATTAAACATTAGACATGTTCATGGAAAATCATGTCACTGATTTTTAAAACCAGCTCAATTTAACGTGCCACTGGCTCCCTAGCCAGCAATTCTCTCACTATATCCCTAGGGAAAATACACTGAACACTGTGGAAGGTTAAGGCAGAGCAGCACAGCGCGACTAGGAAGCAGCCAATCAGATGGGGAGGGTCTGAAGATCCGATGCCTCCGGGCGAGCAGCGCCAAGCCGAGCTGGTTAGTCTCCTTTTATTGCGGATGAACACCACATACATGTCATAAATGCTCCCCAGGCTGGCTACAGCTACCAAGCACACCCTGTAGCTAAGAAGAGAGGAATACATGCCCAAGCAACTCATTCTGCACAGCCACCGACACGACAACCGTATTCCTGTGCTGGAATGTTCTCAGTCAAAGGTATATCAGTTCTTTTTCATTGAGTTCCTATGTTTCTTAAGAATTACGGAAAGCAGAGATGCTGATGCTAGAGGAAGATCTCCCTGCTTTCTAATAATGCTTTGTTCCTGTTCTCAGTCCAAATGCCAGCTTTAAAAGGGTTAACCTCTGGGGCAGAAGGTGCTAAGCCGAATAAAGGAACAATTTACATTGCTTAAGCTGACTGTGCACAGACCTTTTATTGGGACAGACTCTTTGTTAATGTTGCTATTGTTATGAACATAAGCTGGTTACAAATGCAGCTTTAAGCCGTCACATTCTGCTACATTTATAACTAAGGAGACGCTGGGGAAGCACTGGGGGGTGGGGAGAGGTGTTACATATCTTAAAGGTTGCTGCAATTTATCTAGCTATATGGAAGCCTCAGAGAGAAAAAGGGCAAAATTGCTGATCAAACGTAGAGAAAGAGCATTTGGTCAGTATAAGGAGTCCTCAGTTCATAAGACACAAGTTTTATAAAAAAAGAACACTTTGCCTATTTTCATTGTGCTTAATAATTAAGATGCCTTAACTATCATTTATAACTGACAGCTGGTGTAATCGTCCAAAATTCATTAGCATATTAGGAGCTCTTGTTTCAGTTGCCAAGGTAATTGGAAGGATAATTTAATATGTTACAGAGTAACAAAAGACCCATGAGAAGCATATTGCATTAGGTGAGGCATGAGATTGCTTTGTGGAGCATTTATGTTTGAGGGTGAGCCCCTTCTTTTGTCTCTCAGCCCCATCAATTATCTGTTAGAAGGAATGGATAAAACAGGGGCTTCCATTGTGTACCATACAGTTAAACTAACACAGTTATTTATTCTATACAGTAAGCAAGGTTAATTTCCGTCTGAGACATTAGTCAGATGGAAAGGTTTCACTGGGAAGTTGTTCATTATCCTCTGTGGGACATGTGAAATTACACATCAGAAAGTATTTTCTCAGGGAGCAGAAACAAATGCAAGGATTTCTCTGCTTCCTTTTCTAGTTATCTCTACAAAGCACGGCCCATAGAAAATTTAAACTTCATAGCAAATTATCAGGGCTAATATTTTTATAGTACATCTCTGAAAGCTCTCATAAGTAATACAGATTCTTTGTGTAGTTATTTTTTTTTAAAGAGGGGACATATTAAGGCATTGATTATAGTTTCTAAATTGCCAGGGCAGCAGTATTTTTTATTCTTTTTATTATACATTTATTAATTTTGATCTGTGGAGCTAAATCCACTTGGTAACATCATCAATTATGCTATTATAATACACTTGGTGATTTTCGGTTTCACTAAATATTTATAATGTATATGATTTTATTTCTAAAATATCATAAGCGAGTAAAACTAATATGTATAGCTAATATTTAAAAATCAGTTTAGTTATATGTGATATAATATAATTCGTTATAAAAATATAAAAATTAAAATTATAACTTCTAAGATTTAAAATTCAACTATAAAATAAAAATAAGGAAATTTTTGTGTATGTGAAATTATTGCCTGCCTCATTTCTATGTTAAAAGACATTGCTTTTGAGAAGGTAAATAAACCAATGAATTGGGTGGTCCTAGGGAGTCCACCAGCAACTTCTGTGAACGGGCATGGGAACGTGGGAGCTGCAATTACTGTGCAAAGGAGCGTGCAGAAGGGTGGTATCTAACTGTAAGATGTGTTCTTATAGCTGAGATCACGTAAAGTCTATTTCTTTATAAAGAATAAACAGAACAGGCAGAATGTAATCTTAGTAAATAAGCCTAACATCAATAAAGCATTTCAGGGCAGCTAGAGATAGGTGTACTTAGGGAATGGATCAAAGAAAAAGAAGAAGCATTTCCCTCAGGGGTGCACAGGGATAAAATAAAGGGCCCAGACTGGCCTTTGACACCACACAGGCCTGGCTGAAAGCCCAGAGCTGCCACCTACGTCCTGCGTGCACTGGGCGGGTTGGCCCTGCCTGGCTGGCTTATGAGTTGTAAGAAGTCTACATAATTATAAGTAGTTCACGTAAATATAAGAAGGGTGTAATTATAGAGATATGATATCAAAATAGATTCTCACCTCACTGGGGCTGATTGGGTGACGCGATTACTCGTTAGGAGAAGGAACTGGCCACAGCGGAAGCAGCGAAAGGTCCTTATCAGCGTCTTAGTCTCTGTCCCGGCCTCTCCATTCCGTTTCATCTCTCAAATAATATCTGCACTTCTACCTGTTGAGAGCACTACCTTCAGTTCCTTCAATTTAATGCTTTGAATCCTAGTCAAATGCAGACAGCCTTGGGAAGAATACTTGAAAGTGTTATTCCACCTCAGTGGTCTGCGGGCCTGAGAGCAGATGCTGATGGGGGAGTGCTGGGTAGAAGAAAGATTTTTTCAAAAAGAAGGACAGGAATTCTGGGCCAGAAGGATGCCCCAGAGAGAGGAAAAGCTAATTGGAGAGCTTAGAGTCTGGGAAACACAGTCTGTAATACCAAGATGACTTAATAAATGCTTGCAGAGAGACCAGGTTAACAAGGAACCTACAATTAGGCTCTGGGTCCAAAATAAAGTTGAAAGCCTAGGTAGGCAGGAACCTTGGTGGGAAATACAGCACATACAAGTTTTATTTTTCTTGGTCACCTATGAGAATGTTTGCTGTAAGCAGTGACTTTCATGCTGTTTGTAGGAAGAACTTATTTACTAGCTTGAAGGGAAATAAGCAAGAGGAAAAGGAAATGAAATCTAAGGGACAGAGCAGAAGTTTTACTTTTGTGGCATAGTAACTTTTGCCAGGGTGCATGTGGGAGGTAATGTGAACAATGGCTTCTTTGGAAACTAACTCCGGCTGTGTGCGTGTGGACTTCCATCTCAACAGAGGACAGGAGTGCAGCCCCTGAGCAAGAGTGAGCTTCACAGTTACGCAGCCCTCCAAACTCTCTCTATTCAAGGCACCTCCCTGATTTTCTCAAACTTGAAATGATTCCCATTTGCACTCCCCTTTAGGGTTTAGGGGTGATTAAATATAGAGAAACTTGCCTGCTACTTGAGGACCAGACACTTAGGGCACGGTCCAGGCAGTGTGGTTAGTGGCTGGATCCTGATGCTCCCAAGATCACCCCTACCCACGGGCCTGAGCCTCGGTAGTACCTTCCATCCCACTGAAATGCAAACATGTTTGGATGAAGAATCACTATAAAAAGCTATTTTAACTTTCTCTCTTCTACCACTTTTGATATTCTGACTTCTTTTTATAATTTTGGGGATGTTTGTTTCCTTCACCAGATTGGAGTGCTTCCAGGAGAAGGATAGAGTTTGACTTCTAATTTGCCATTGCCTAGCAAAAGGCCTGTCACATAGAAAATATTACATAAGTATTTGTTCAACTTATTAACACAATTCATTTCCCAAGAAGCTCATCACTGCATGCACATCAAACTACCAAGTTACCTCAGTTACATGGAGGTTACAGTGGCCAAATTAATAGCCTCAATTTGACATCACAATAAAATCTGGGAATTAGGAAAAATTTACCTTTGCTCAACATCTCTCAGCAACCTTAGTCAGTGTATCCTGGCACCCTCATGGTACTGCTGATACCAGGGAATTGTGTGCATGCTCAAGCAAGTTGGAAAAATCCACACTGATAAAATAATAGGTCTCATTTTTTAGTGTAGGAGCCAAACCCAGAATGTGCAATGTCAGGGAGGGCTGGTGAGAACAGGTGCAAAGGGATACCAGAAGTATCTGCCACCTATTGGGAGATGGAGGTTGGCTTATAAGGGGGATGAACATAGGGCGGCTGCACCAGCTGGGCAGTGAGCTGGGCTTCTGGAGTCAGAGGAAGGACTCTGGGATGAGGCTGTGGGACCAACCCCACTCCAATCATCAGAGAACACATACAGCCATGTTTCAGGCATTGTGGGAGTGGTCCTGTTTTACTAGCCACAAGTTTTTAAACTCTTCGTGTCTTTTCAAAATCCTTGTATGGATTGAGAAAGGAAGCCAAGTGTATGTTTTCCTTGACATGCTTGGAGTGGTGATATGCTGGTACATACCTGTTAACAACCAGGACTGTGTGATTCTAAAATCTCTTTAAGGTGGGTAGTGGAAAATAATGCAGCTATTCCACTGGAAGGCTCTCAGAAACGTTAGCCTTGTTTTGTTTAGTATGATGTCACTGAGGGATCATTTGAAGGTAGCATCTGGGTTTATGACCTGTGAGTTCATCAGTCTAAGATTCCGTCCTTTCCACTCTGCTTTAAACTCTGTCACTGGTAATTTTCCTACCAGCAGACACAAGGGAAACTTTCATATGGGTTCATTTGGTGGACATTCAGCTTCCTCTGGAACCATCTTAGAACTCTATTCCATTCATGTTCTGTTCACAGGGTCCTTCAAACCCACTCCCCTCAGTGACATGAAAGCAGATATCCAGGTTGTTGTGCAATGTCTGCGGTGTCTCTCTTAAGCACTCTCAGCCTGTTCTTGGAGGAAAAAGAGGAAACACTAATAAAAAAAGAGATTCTCAACAAGTCAAAATGTGTGTTAAAAATTTAAAATATTGTTCCTAGCCTGGTCTTATATTTCTTAAGGTTCCAAATATGCATATTAAAAAATCATTGCTGGAGTCCTGGAAGGGACATTTATCACTCTTGGGCCACACTATTGGGCACTTGTGAGCACTAGGTAAATGTTTGAATTGAATAAAGAATCTCTGTGAGGTAACTTATAAAAATTACCTCCAAACCTTCAGCCTGTGCAGAAATATAGGGCTGCTATAAGCCAGCCTAGTCTCCCCTTCTCCTAACTGTGGCAAAGCCATAACCTTCTTCCTTGGCTATAGCCTCTCCAAGAATTTATACTTTACCTGCCTCTAATTTCATTTTATCCATCAGGTCTAGGATTGCTTCCTAATTCACTATCAAAAATTGATGGAGTTTTGAGCTGTAGCTTGGTGTTACTTTAAATACCTCATTCTCAAAATATTCTTGATAGGGCCAGTTGCCAGTGGTAGCAAAAGCCCTTTGTTCTTCCCTTCCCCTTTTCTGCTTGTCCTCTAGTCGTTATGAGATGGTGGACCTTTGATAACTTGAGTTTCATGTGATGAGATGGCTGTGATCATTTTGAGAATGCTGATGTTGTCAGTTATATTTCCCCAATAGGTCTCAGATCCGGCATTTTCTTCGAATTTCACATTGTCTTTGTTTAGACTCTTACATCTGTCACCAGGTGACTGCTTTAGGTTTTAATGGGCTTTTCTGCTTCTAGGCTCTTCGTTCTTCAATCTGTTCTCCACACTGCTGCCCAGTTATGATTTTAAAACTCCGATGTTTTTACATTATTCCTTTGTTTAAAATGTATCAGAGTACCACTCCCCACCCTTTGCTGCCTCAGTCCAACCCCTCCCAAAGTGTGGTATAATAGAATAGAAATGCTGCAATCACGTGGGCTTGAGTTCCAGTCCTGACTGCACCCTTTTAGTAGTTGGCACTTTGATTTCCACGTTAATAAAATGGGACTGATATTTATCAATGTTGCATTTCATTTGAAGTTTAAATAGGATAATGAATGTCAAGTACCTACGATGCCATCTGTTGCAGAGTAGACATTGAATGATTTGGAAACAATTCTTTCTGCTCCAGAGTCACGGGCGTAACATAAAAGAGATTTTCGCTATCTGACATCTGCCTACCTAGCAGCCTTCCCTCCTGCCCCTGCCAACCCACTGCTGCCTCCTCCAATCTTCTCTAGTGGCACTTGGCGTTCTCCAACACCGTGTGCTGTTTTAGGCTGCATTCCTCCCTGCTCACCATTATGCATGTTGCTTCCTTGACATGGAACACAGCACTTCTCCCCAAGCCCTCCCCTGCTTCCTGGAAATCTCCTGTTCAATGTAGATTGGGAATCCTGTGCATCTTCTCAGTGATATTCTTTATACCCTGTAGGAACATATCAAACATCTGATGATCCTTACTGCATGCCAGGTGCTCTTTTACATGTTATCTAATTTAATATGGAAATTCACTATTCTACTCACCATTATGTATTGTCTGTCTTCCCTACCACATTCCTGAACTACTGGAGTGTAGAAAAAAGTGATTACTATAGCTTGAATGAATGGATGAATGGGCAGAATGGATGGATAGAAGATGGGGAGGGCTAATGCATATTAGGGCACGGGAGACTGTTCCCTGAGATGGCCAATATTTTAGACAGAGAAGTATAACGAAGACCAGGAATTTTAGGAAAGATGTTATGTAAACAAACAAACAAAAACAATGCCAAACAAGCTTAAACCAGGATGGTCTGATGGAGATTGGAGAGCTTCAGGTAAATGTAGAGGCTCTGATCAGAAACATTAAAAATAAGAACAGAGGAGCAGCCCAATCAGGAATTCCTGAAGGAATGGTCTAGCAGTGCGTTCAGAATAGGTCTCAGTTCCCAAAGAAACTAGCTAGAGTAGCCTAGATAGGAAAAAAAGAAGACGAAGAAAAGCCTAGATATAAAGAAGAATCACTCTCTTCAGGAATTAATAATAATGTAGTTGATTAACCCTTCCTTAGGGGTCGGTCATTTGCTAAGTACATTACATGAATTGAGTCATTTAAACTTACTTTTAAAACACGCAAGAGAAAAAGGATTTTGTAAACCCCATTATGTAGCTGAGACAAGAGAAGTGCAGCCAGACTTGTCTAAGACTACAGACCTAGAAATTGGAAAGCTTGGGTTTGAACCAAGGTTTTCCTAACTCTAGTGCTTATGCCCTTTATGACTCTGCTATTCTGCCCCTCAAAATATACTGTGGGAGATGGCTTGGGCTAGAAAAAAGGTGAATTAGGAAAAAAAGACCTGTCACCATCCCCAAAGTTTTAAACTAGAGAAAAATGAATAAATTAAAAGCAAAGGAAATTAAAATATGAGAAGAAACAGTCTTCCCTTCCATGCCGAACTAACTGGGGATTGTGAGATTTCCCTATCTATAGCGTGTGTCCCCTAAGTCCCCTCTGTGGTAGGGAATCACGGTGGACGCTGAAGACTAGCCACACGCGTGGGTTGCGTTCTTCTACATGAGGAGGTAGGCAGAGGATGGAAAGGAATTCAAGAAAACTGAAGGGGAAAAGCTGTAGGTGCCAGGGCTGTGAAGTTTGGAGGCACCGGGTAGAAATTGGGGGGTGACAGGGCCAAGTTATGGGCCAGGGACCCATGCATTGGGTTACTGCCCAGGGAGAGGTGTCTGGTGGTACTTCCCAGTACAAGTAGTCATTGATGAAAGATGACTTCTGGAGCCAGGGAGCAATGCAACATGCCATAATTTTGCATTTTGTGTAATTGAATTAAACATGTCTTGTCTGTTTGATAAAAAACTAACTGAAGGTTTTATTATCTTATTTGGCACTTTACATTTGAGTAATGTGTGTGTAAAATATGTCCTGTTTACAAAATTAGGTTCAGATGTACATTGTGTTGAATTTATTCCACTGATATATGTTTAAAAGAATGAATTCATTATTAGGGGGAAAATAAGGTGGATGAGGAGATGGAAGTTTGTTTTGTGTCTGGTTGGGTTTGTCTTCCCTTTGCTGACATTTCCATTAGAGCACAACCCACCAAGTGAAAATATTTGGAAATAGAGCTGCTCAGGAAATGCCATGGGTTGATTTTTCTGGAATTCATATCTGTATCTAACTCTAAGGTCTTTCAGGTAGCTGAACTCGCAAAGGCAGATTGTGGATTTACCGATATTCCCAATCCGTCTCTCTTTCCCCCAGTCTCGCCACTGCCTTCATTCATGCTCACATTTTTTGGTTCCGATGATGGCAACGACCCTGTGACAGATCTCCAGGCCTGCCTCCTCCGACTTGCGCATAAATGCCAGCGTTCGCTTTCTAAAACACGCTTTCACTTGTGTTCTGTTCTTTCTTTTTCTTTTTCACTTCAGATGGGTAGCAAGGTTTGAGGGAGGCACATCCCACACATGAGCGTGAAAACCCAATCATCACGCTTAGAACCGCGAAAGGATCATTTACTCAGTTAATAAGTTGCTTAAACTTTTTTGAGATTGCTCTTTGTTCTCAGGATGAAGTCTGGCTTCCCTCATGGATGACAAAGTCCTTCTGGATCACCTCTCCATAGACAGGAGAGCTCCCTAATTGCCTCTGCCCCTTACTCAATGTTCTAGACGTGCTGAACTCCTTGTAGTTGCCAAATATAGCTTGCTTTTTCCCCACTCCACGCCCTTCTGCCTGCTGCTGCTTCTCCCTGCAGCATTGCCCGCTACCCCTCCATCCGGGCACTTTCTTACTCCTGCCCCAACTCCCCATTTCTGGGAACACGTCACATCAGGCAGCCGGCCTCTGCCCTTCTTCCCGCTGCCCGCGCTTCCCCAGCACAGCTCAGAGGTCCTTCCTCTAAGCTCGTTTAGCACTTTATTCGTACTTCTAACATACTGACAGTGTCTTGTTTATTATGTTCACCCAATTCTCAGGAAATGTGTGTTGGATGAGTGAATGAGTGATGACAAAAGCAAGAATTTTTATAATGAAAGTGACAAAGAAAAATATATTTCCTGTAAATGTATAATCAGTGGAACACCAGAAGAGGATCTGTAGATGAAACCAACTGTGCTTTCTAAAGATTTACAAAAATTTATGCAACCATCAGGAATAACTTGGGATTTGAATCATTACCATTTTTTGTTCTTGCTGGAAAGTGTTGCCCATTAAATGTGCTTCCCTTTGACCTAACTTCAGTTAAAAATCGGAAGACATGGCTTAAAATGTTCTTAAGTAATATGGTGTACGTTTTGTGTGTTGGTAATCCTGTCCAAGTATTTGCCTTGGTTTCCCCATTTATTTGACATTATTCTGTGAGTAGAGAGCTGGTGGGGTTCATAAACTTCTCAAAATGGTCAACCTCTCTTTGCAATAGTCACTGTATTAACAAGTTGACAGCGTCCAATATGTGGATTAAGCCTCTGTGCTATCACAATGCTGTTGTAGCAGTTATTTTGATAATTGATGATGGTTCATATTTGATGCAGTGTTGAGGGTACCTCTCCTTTTGAGTAAAATGTGGAGAGCCTCGGCACACATGACTGCTTTGTTTAATGTGATTCGGAAGCTCCAAAGGTCCCCAGAACACTCATGATTTTATGTTTGGAGTACCCTTGAAAGCCTCAAAATTCGTTTTCTTTCTCCCATTAATTGTTGGCTGCTGTATTTGAGGAATTCAGTAAGAAGGTGGTGTGTAACAGATGTTTGACACCAAATATTTCAGCTGTTGATGGTGATACTAATCCTGCATTTACCTGTGCCATGGGATTAAAGGGAAAACCCATTGTTTCACAATTGAGGGACACACCATACTATTTAGTG
The DNA here is from genome assembly GCA_023783475.1 of Daubentonia madagascariensis. Classification (NCBI taxonomy): domain Eukaryota; kingdom Metazoa; phylum Chordata; class Mammalia; order Primates; family Daubentoniidae; genus Daubentonia; species Daubentonia madagascariensis. The sequence continues at coordinate 3,447,073 of JAKFHU010000760.1, forward strand.
GCCTACCAATGACTTTCGTGAGATTCACAGAATCATACTCCTTTATGCTTGTTTTCATTTTCGAGGATGTAAAGTCACTTGATCTGCCTGTCTCAATGAAACTTCGCAAACGTTATGTTGTTGAACTCTTTTTGTTATGCCAGCATTTTCCTGTTAAATATTTATAATGACTTGGTGCCATATTTCAAGTTCTTTATAGTATGAAAAGTGTCAATGCATCAAAAGGGCTGTGTGGTTTCTGTACTCTGCATTTCAGATCCAAATTTTAGATATGCTAGGTCTTTATAGCATCTAGTTTTACTGTATTATACAAATTCATAGCCTGGACTCATTTGTTAGAGCTGGAATATCATGCAATCCAGATTTCTGGAAATGAAATGAAACTGAGAACCACTCTATAGAGGTGTTTAAGTGACTTGGCCAGCATTGTGCCATTGCCTACAGAAGTGTAAGTTTGAAATCAGGGTCCAAGCCCATGTTCACACAGTGGCTTTTAATTTAGTACCTATCATGTCCATTTGGGACCCCCAAATATGTTTCTTACCATTCACTTATCTAGAATTTGTAGGAGATTTGAAGAAAGAAAGTAGATGACTAGGTAAGTGTTTAGCTGTCCATGCGAGGGCCTCCCTATGTGGATCATGTACAATAAAGTAATATTACAGGGTAGGGAGGGGGTTTTCATCAAATGGTTCCTAATAAGGAGTGCAGAATGACAAATGTAAGTGGGACGTAACTTTGGTGAGTAATTTTCTAAAGCACTACCATCAGCTTGATTTTGATATTTTTATATTCAATAGTCAAACAAATATTCCACCTTTTAAACAAACAGAAAAATTGAAAGAATGGTACATAAAATACCTACTAGCTTGATTTAATTATTAACATTTTGCCAGATTGCTATATCCTCATATGTGTGTGTCTTGAAGAAGCATTTGAAAATAAGTTTCAGAAATCATGGCACACTTCATGCCTAGATATTAAGTGCCCTAAGAATAAGGACATTATTCTACATAGCCTCAATTCCTTGACAGAACTAAGACAATCGATAATTTCCTAATATCCTCTAGTGATCATTTCATTTTCCATCTTTTTCAATTGTTCCTTTTTAATTTTTTTATTCTTGTGTTTTTCAACCAGGTTATACTTGAGGCTCATGCATTTAGTCTCTATTAACCTGGTATATCCCCCTACTATTCTTTCCCAGGATATTGACTTTCTGAAGAGAGCAGACCAGTTGTCTTGTAAAATGTCTCACAGTCAGGATGTGTGTGATTGTTTCATTGCAATGATGTTTATCTTGTTTCTCAGTCCCTTTGTTTCCTGTTAACTGGAAATTACTTCTTACAGGTTGAGTAGATACTATTTATGTGTTTTTGGTAAGAATATGTCCTGGGTGATGTTTATATGGCATCGTATCTGGAGGCACACCATTTCATGATGTCGAACTTCGATGATGCTGCATTCGATTTTTCGGTTAAGGTGGTGACTGCCAGATCTTTCCATTATAAAGAAAGGTTTTCACCCTTGCAATCATTATATAATCTGAGGGGAAGCAATTTGTTACTATGTGGAATATTCTGTTCATCAAATAACTATTAGGTTTGTAATTTGAAATGACCTTAAACAGCCTGAAGAGCTTTCCTGGATATATCTTTTTTGATTGTGTTCAAATGATGATCTATGAAGGAATTATTTTCACAGGAAACACCATTAATCATCAGGAGAGATATCAAAAGCCCTCTAAAAATTATTGTTGAATTAAACCATCTACATTATATAAGATATAGATGATGTCATGCAGATTGACTGGAGAATTTCCTTTCTCTTGTACTAATTATTAAGCATACAACTGTCTCTTCACCATCTGGGTGTAAACCATGTTTTTTTCTGTTGCACTCCCAGAAACAATTAGAACAATTTGGACAGCTGTGACCTGTTGTTCTTCCAGTAATTCTCAGAATATGAACTGGTTTGCAATATAACGGAAGACCTAATATGAAGATATACATTATCTCTCTCCTTATCTACATTATAAACCCCCTAAGGGCAAGAACCATAATTCTGATTATTTTTTGAATACGATAAGAGGCAAAGTGGAAATTTTGCTAGATAAGAACATGGGGACACATTGTACTGGGGGTTAGGAGTAAGGAAACTACGAAACTAGGGAAATGTAGTTACCTAAATGAAGGTACTATTCAATTTGGGGAAGAGAAAAAGTGCTTTGCCAGTAAGCTATAGGAATCTGTTGCCCTAGGAGTTTCTAGAAATTTTCTCCTCCCATCAGCATTTCAGAGTTATGTGAAAATTCCAAAGAGAAGAAAGAGAAAATTGGAATTTTTGTCCATATCTTGCTTAGTTTCTCTGAGTCTTATTTTTCTTATATATGAAATAAATCATTTGAAAATTATGATTGCTAAAGTTCTTTCTGCCACAAATGGCTTTGTGGCTGTATGGACCTGAAATGCGTTATGTAAGGCTGGAAGTGTGGCTGTGGAAGTGATACAGTCGCAAGAGCATTGAGGGAAGGGGTAAGGAGGACAAGCCAGACCTGTGAGAGAGTGTGGGCTAAATCAGAGAGAAAGAAAGGAAGGGAGCGGAATGTTTCGAGGATGGGAAGCATGTCGTTCCTTGGGAAGTAGGCTCCGTCTGAGAAAATCGTGAGAAGCAATTCTGGAAAGGTATATAGAACTCATCTTTCATTCCCGGTTTTGAATGCCTTCTGTATGTCTGGACAAAGAGGATCCAGAGATAAACAAGACCGACAAAGCCGCTGTCCCCATGGAGATAATATTCCAGTGAGAGAAGACAGACAATAAAATAAAGTCAAAAAATGTATTAATAATATCATGGCCATCTAATGTAATGGTAAAAGGCATAGGCTTTAGAGCCAGACTGTCTGGGTTCAAATCCCAGCTTCTCAACTTGACCTGGAGCAAGATATTCCATGTTTTCACGCCTCAGTGTTGCATCTGTATGATGGAGATGACACAGGACCTCCCTCATATGGTTGGTGTACGAAGATTCATGAGAGAAATAAATGTGAACACTTTAGAACAGTGTGTGGCACATAGTAGGTCTGGATTACATGCTTGCTCTTATTATTATGTGGCCAGTGCTGTCATAATGGCTTTTCCACCTCAGCCCCGCTGACATTGGTGGGGGCCAGAAAATTCTCTGTTTGGGATGTCCCATGCAGTGTAGGATGATTAGCAGCATCCCCAGCCTCCACCACTAGATGCCAGTGGCACCTCCCAGTAGTGACAACCAGTGATGTTTCTACACACTGTTAAATGCCCCTTGGGAGGTAAAACCTCCCCTGATTGAGAACCACTGGGTAGAGAATAAACAGGTGCAGCATGTTTAGATAGGGCGATATGGAAGAACTCTTTGAACAGAAACAGGAACAGAACCCTAATGATGAAAACGAAGCAGCCATGCAAAAACCTTCGGGGAGCATGTTCTAGGAGAGGTGACAGCAAGGATGAAGGCCCTGAGGCTGGAACAAGTTGCCGTGGGCTGGTGTGGCTGGAGCAGAGTGAAGACAATGTCAGAGAAGGGGGCTAGGTCAGACTATGAAGGTCAGAAAAGACCGTGCAAATAAATTTGGATTTTATTCCTTCTGTGCTAAGAAGCTATTAGAGAGCTTTAAGCAGGAGAATGATACGGCAAGGAGGCCAGTGAGGAAGTGAATGTCCACGCCAATGAGAAGCAAGGGTCATAGACAGGAGTAGTTTGAGGTCATCGTTCTGGGTGTGGGAAGATGTAATAAGATTCCAATGTATTCTAGCGGAAGAACCTAGAGAATGGGTTGGATGTGTGGGGAATAAAGGTAGATGGGGGAGGAGCAAGTTTATGAAGAAGGAGTTTAATAAACCCATAATTCCGTCTTGGCTGTGGGAAGTCTGCGCTCCTGCTAGTTGCCCAAGTGGTCACTGGGCTGCTGACAATAGGAGTCCAGAGATCAGGTGGGAGGTTGGGGCCAGAGATGCATGACTGGGGGTCATCAGCATTGAGATGGCGTTTGCACCACAGGACCATCTGAGATCACCAAAGGAGAGAGCAGGGCGGAAGGCCAAGGAGCAATTCTGAGGCATTCCTATGTTCCCTCTAGGGCTAGAGGATAGGCAATGGCCAGTAGCAGAGGAAGCAAACCCAGCGAGCATGTGGTGTCTTAGAAAGAAAGAAAAGAAATGTCTCCAGGGAGAGAATGTGGGCCATCGGGGTCAGATGCTGCCAAGAGGCCAAGTAAGCAAAGGGCTTCGAACCTACACCCGGATTTCACAAGGGGAGAGAGTTGGTGACTGTGAGGGGGGAGGAAAAGCTCATTTGAGTTTATTGTTGTGGGGAGAATGGGAGGGAAGGAAGTTGAGACAGAAAGTACAGACACTTCTTTTGAGAAATTTTCCTGGGAAGGAGAGTGAAGAAATGGAGCAGCAGCCAGAGAGGGATGTGGGCCAAGGAAGACGCTGTATTTTTGTTGAGATGGAAGTGTTACGGCACATTCGAGTGCTGATAGAACTACTCCAGTAAAGAGAGAGAAATCGATGGTGCAGGGAGGTGTCAGGAACAATTGCCTGGGAGAATGTGCTGAGCAGTGGCAGAGGTAAAGTGTGCTGTAGACCATGGGTCAGTCTGTCTCATGCAGACAGAAGGAGGGACTGTTCAATAACATGGGAGAAAAGAGAAATTTAGGTAAAGTGGTGTATTTGGGGTAGAAAATGAAGGAATTTGTGTCAGAATACTTCTATTTTAACAAAGTACAAAGCAAGATCATCAGGGGACAATGTATGGCCGGAGAGCAGGGCTTTAAGAGTTGAAAAAAATATATATAAAAAGGCATCAAGCAGTCCTTCAGGAGAGTGAACAAGAATGTTCATTGGAAAATCTGTTAGAATTGCCAGGCAATATTAAATATCTATTTGAGATGTATAGTACTCCATTTAGGCAAGTTTGCATGTTTTTCTTAGTCACATTCATGCTTTGAAGCGGATATAAAGTAGTTAGAGAGTTGGGGGTAACCAGACAACTGTCAGAGGGGAAGTGAGGGGCGCAGGGGTTCTGGAGGAACAGAGGGATGGTCTCGCTGCCGGGGTCTGGGACCCGCGCTGCTGGGGATGGGCTGGGGGGCGGTGAGCACTCAGTAGTGTCAGTGCCCCGGGATTGTCAGGGGTGTGAAAGGTAACTGGAGTGCAGGAGGTGCTAGAATAAGATGCCTGGAATGATAAGAGAGAATTATCAGAGTGGACGCTTGCAGCTGACATTTCAGAGACAGTCAAGACATTGGTGACGAAAGGTAAGCTTATAAAGAGCTTTGACTTTCAGGACAAGAAGTTTGGGTTCTGATCTTGAGCAAACTGTTTAACCTGCAGTTCATGGACCAGCTTTAGAGCACAGAGCTGGAATAAAGGGTGTGTGTGTGTGTGTCTACATTTTTTGGGGTGAGAGGATTCTAGGTTCCTTCACATTATCAAAAGAATATCTGAACTACAAAATGTCAAGAACTACTCCTCTGAAATCTAGGAAGTGGGCAGCCATTGACGGTACCTGAACAGGACTAGTGGAGTGCGCACGCTGTTTAGAAAGATGAAACAGAGTATGAAGGGCAGAGAGAAGAGAAGGTGTTTTACGTAAGAAGGGAGATAATTCTCCACGTACATTGCACAGAAGGGTAGGTGCTGCAGCTGACTGTACAGAGCGGCACCCCGGGGACCACGTCCCGGTGCCGGCTGGGGCAGCACCCCTCTTCCACACCACACTGCGTTCACTGTCTCCTCTTTCCCCGTTTCCCCGTTTCCTCCACTTGCTGCTAAAGCAAAGTGGTGGTTCGTGTTTCATGGTTTTGATGAGGCATCACTTGATGGGCTCTGGAGTCAGAAGCCTGTAGGAGGACTGAACCAAAGAGATAGAGTCTTGCTAAGTGCATCTCTTAGCACTTTGGAGTGGAAGGACAGACCTAGCTGTGCTTTCGGACAGAGCATTTTTTGTGTTTGTTCCAGTGTTCAGGAGGTATGGGGTTCCCCGCTTCTGAAGTTAATCACTAAGGGCCCATCAACCTTGAGATTTGGGCGTTATGGTGTCCATGAAGAGCAAAAGGGTTGGATTCAGGCACATAGTTTAGCAGCGATTTCATTTAATCCTTACAATTCTCTGTTAAGAAGTACTGTCAACCTCACCGTATAAGTGAGCAAACAGAAGTTTGGAGAAGCTACCTCACCCATGGTGAAACTGTTAGTAAATTGCAGAGCTTGATAGACTTTTCAAAAAAGCACTTTGATCCAATTCTCTTAATGTACTCACTCTCCCACTAGTACAAGGCTAGTGAATTTTCCTTAAAATTGGATTAAAGTACCAGGCTGACAGTAAACTGTGCATAATTGAAATCAATCAACTGTCATGTCAGGATAGAACGACTTGTCATTCAAGAAGACAATTCTGAGTGGAATTTCAATTAAATTTAGAATTGAAATGATTGTGCTTTGCAAGCTTTTAAAATGTAGTCCTCTTACTCTTTAAGAAGTTGAATTTATTTTTTAAAACATTCTAATCAGGCACTCTGGAGGAAATTCCACCTTTAGTGAAATTGATAACTAGTACTGTGCCATGCTATGAGCAGTGAGAGCAGAAGGTGGGGGCAGGAGGGGAGAGGGAGGCTCTGGCACATTCCAGGACCCAGAGAGAAAGAGAAATCTGCTGCCAATTGCATTTCTATTAACCGTGATGACCATATTTTCTGGCCCCCAAATTGGGACGTGTAACCTGACAAAGAGGCAGAATATTCAATATAGGCACTATCACAGGTATACAGGATTTATGGTTATCATACTATTTATTATCAGTGGCAGCAGGGCTCGGCTTGGAGAACTCGGGCTTAAAATTTAGGTCAGATTTGAGGAAATTTACTTAAAAAACTAATTTCTGAATGTGCCATACTTGTGAACATTTAATTCTCTGTCTTAAACAGAGAATTTTACCTCCCTCTTCTAACGTCCCCTTTCTGAGCTCCCATACCTGCTTTATAAAATTGTATAATTGCTGGTCTGAATGCCCATTGCCTGTGTGGAACTACACCAAGCCTTTGTAATTAGAGTACCTGGTAGGTGCCTACTCACAGTTGGCCCCCAATATGTGTTTGTTGAAGACATGGAGGGCGGGTGAACTTGGAGCCAACCAGAGCCAGAATAAACTACATGCCTTTGGTGCTTTTCTTGTGAAGGCTTCATGTTTACTTCTTTGGTGCAGCTAAGTCCAGGACTAAGTTTGAATAGCAGATGTCTCTTTATTGAAAACTTACCTGTGCACTATCCTCCCACTTAATTTTCAAAGATAGCCTATGTCTCTTTCCATGTTCTCCCATAATGCCTTCTATTAATTACCAATTATATCTCCATTTAATTGGTGGTGTTTCTGTAAAACATGTTTTCCACTTGTACACATATCTCAAAAACAGTCCACATCTCTAGTGTTTAACTGGACAGTTTCAAATTGGTGATAATTAACCCTATCAATACCCTAGTTAAAGTTGATATATCTAAAGAACTAATTCTTGGATACTGACAATGGCTACTCAGTGACAAAATGCTGTGTTTTTTTGGTGGGGTTTGTTCTGATGACCTAATGTCTTAATATTATAGCATATGAAAGCAGAGGACGCTAATGCAAAAGTCAAAGAATCTCGTAAACACATAATCTCCCATGGCTTACATTAATATTTGAGTTTCCCATTACAGACAAGTGGTCTTTAAACACTAAATAATAAATTGAAAATTTTGTATTGACAGCAGAGACTCAGACCCTTTATGGTGGGACAGAAGGACATGGAAATAGTAGATACTTTGGATTAAACCCCTTGTGCCTTTAAGACCAGAAAAGTTTCTGAATTATGAAATTTGCCTTGGGTTTTAGTCTGTCACCCATTGGGCAGCTGATACATTGCCTATTGGTTTGTGAGTATGAACGGTGTTTCTTTAGATTTTTCTAAAGTTTCAGACAAAGAACTACCTTAGCCTTGGTTGGTGGTTTATTTTGATATCTTTAATAATTTGACTTGAGATTGAAAGACAGGTAGAACATATTATATACACAGAAGGCACTACCAAAAACATCTAAAATGCAAATAATGCAAAAGCTGGTAGATTCAAGAACAAACTATCTGGAAGAGTCATCATCAAGTCCCTTGTACTTGAGGAATCTAGAAATGCATGTGGGGACCATAAAACAATTTTCAGGAAAAGGGACCTGGTGTTGAGTATCTGATCAGAGTCGAATGTTAACAACTGCCTTGATTTCTGTCTCAAAATTTTTTTCTTTGCTATATAAAATCTCATATTGCTTTGCAGAAGGGTGATAGCTCTCTAATTAAAAGTAAATTGGATGCCTTTCTTCTAGAAGAATATCCTTGTTTGGCTTTACCAGTAAAGTACAAGCCCATGGATAGCTTTATGCCCATGGACAGTGCTTTATTCATGTTTTTATCCTTAAGGGTTTACAGAAACCATACCATGTAGAGTGGTACTCAAAACCGTTTACGGAATGAACAAATGAATGAAAGTAGGAAAGACTCTCATCTTCTAGATTCTTATTCAAACAGTTTTTTAATTGCTGTATTATCCAACAAGGGCATGAGGGGTAACCAGGAGGGTTAAAAGAGAAACCAGTCAGCAAAATTGTCGACCAAAGAGGGGGCCTTAAATGAAACCTGCTGGGAAAAGTTGGTGCATGTGTCTTACCTAAAGATTTTATTTTTTCCTAAAGGGGGAAAATGCTTTAAAGAAAAGACTTTTGATTGAGAACAAAACTAGAATCTCTGGAAAGTGTGCAGCATAGCAGGCCAGCTACAGAGAGGGTTTAAAGCCAGTTGGAGGTCGCCTTGTGTACCTACGCTTTACAGTCTTTTCAAGAAGGATCAGAATTTCAGGTGGCCTACTTTCACTGTAATACCACTGGTATTGGTTAAACTCTATCCCCCCTCAAATTCGTATTTTGAAGTCTTAACCTCCAGTAAATCAGAATGTGATCTTTTAGAGAAATAGGTCGTTGTTAATTAATTAGTTAAGATGTGGTCATACTCAAGTAGGGTGGGTACCTAATCCAATATGAGTGGTGTCCTTATAAAAAGGGGAAATTTGGACACAGATATAAGCACCAGGAGAATACCATGTGAAGATGAAGACAGAGGTCCAGGCAATGCATCTGCAATCCCAAGAATGCCAAAGATTACCAGTACATTACTAGAAACCAGGGGAGAGGCACGGAAGAGATTCTCTCTCACAGCTCTCAGAGGGAACCCACCCTCCCGTAACCTTCATCTCAGATTTCCAGCTGCACAACCATGAGATGATGAATTTCTGTTGTTTAAGTCATCCAGTCTGTGGTGCTTTGTTATGGCAGCTCTAGCAAACAACAGACCCACGGAGATTGTTCAAACACTGCTAAATACCACAGTTCGTGATAATTCTGCAATAACACTGTAGACATAAGATCATTGGGTGGATGGTGTCTTTACCAAAGCATGAAAATATAATTACCCATGAGCACTGTGCTGCCTTTGAAGACCTGTTGGTGCTAGTGATTCAGACTTTCCTTGAGGAAACTGGTCATTAGTAGTCACAATGATGTTGAATCAACTTTGTCTTTCTGAAAAGCTGAACATATTCATCATAGTGTTGACTGCCTAGGATCTAAATGTTTTCCCCATGTTGTAATGATACAAAACACTGTTAGCAGAGGAAAACATTTTTAGGAGAAGCATTTTGAGCCATAAGGCTTAAGAATTTTGCTTTTCCCATGTGTCAAGTAGTTGATTATTGAGAATTGAAAACATCAGAGAAGGATAATTGTCCAAGTGATCCTTAAATATCTGCATGTATAATGGATGATAAAAGTCTGGAGAAACTTTTTATTAGCTGCTAGAAAAAATTTTGTTCCTTTCAGAGGGTACATGATTACAGAATGATCATGGCTGGGGCAAGAGGTTTGAGTGTCAGGGTGGCCCCGTTCACTGTGGGCCAGGCCTTGGCTGCAGCAGTTTGCAGGGCTGCTGTCAGATGCTGGCTGATGAACGCAGCCCTGCAATGCAGTGACATGACATTCAGGTGACTGTCTGTCCTGTGTACATTTTCTAATAAAAATTTGGCTCTAGATACAGAGGCCAAGCCATGCAGTTAGCTTAGATCCTTAATGGGGAGGTGTTGGTTTGGTATAGGTCTATTTTCAGCCAACCTAGTATTTAATGTGTGGGGACTTTTTCTTTTTTTAATGGCAATGGTAGTTACTGGCCAAAGTACATGTCATCATCCTTGCCTTCCAGAAGTAGGAAGATCACAGAATCACAGCCATTCCTACCTGCAGGTGAGTGCAGTTACCATGGCTGACTTAGCAGCCTACTCTCTACCCTCTGATGTGCTCTGCAGCCTCTCTCCAGAGCCTCAGGGGACCTCTTCTTCTCCCATGTCCACTGCCGCCTTCTTTGTTGTCCCTCAGACAAATTCCTCTTCATCCCTCAAGCACAGTTGCTTAGCTACTTCCAGGTAATCTCCTTTCCTCATGATCTTGGGGCCCCATATTCCCATTGATTTACCAAGGTGTTTCTTTGTTTTTTAATATATAGAGGAAGTTTCTTCCCTGAGATGCACTCTGGGGCAAGCGCATTTAAGAATTTTCTCTCACCCGCTTTTCCTTATTTTCTCTTAACTCCTGTATACTCAGAGGCAAGACCATTTAGTTACACGTCCTTGTTATTTTTCCTCTCTCTCTCTCTCTCTGTGTCTGTCTCTATCTTTCTCTCTCTCTGCCTCTTGCTCCCTCTCTTTCTTTCTTCCTTCATTTTCTGTATTGACAAAGACCCTGTCCTTGACCTCTAAACCGTCAAGGCCCCAATCTTGGGCCCTGACCTTGGCCCATTTAGTCTTGTTTTAGCAGGAATCCTGCTGAGGCCTTGTGGTGAAAGTCCTGCACCTTTGGTCTCCCATCACCCTTGATATCGGATCAAATTCCTCACCCTCCACCCTCCACGTCTTATCACCCTGGCTTGCCTTCAGCAAGAATCTTTTTGAGTTGGTCTAGCAAGAACCTCTCAACCTTGAGTTTTCCTCTCAGTAATTTTTCATCATTCAGCCCCACCCTGCTCCTTGGCTATAAATCTCCACTTGTCCTTGTACTGGAGTTGAGCCCAGTCTCCCTCCCTGCCACGAGCTGCAGCAGTCCCACCGAATAAAGCCTGCCTTCCTGTCTTTAACATGTGTCCTGAATAATTGTTTTCTTTCACAGTAAAAGTGTTCTTACTGTAACTAGACTACAAGCTTTTCCAAGACAAAGCTTTTCTGCTTGGCTCCTGAAACAGTGCTGGGCATATAGTAGTTGGTCAACAAACGTTCGTTAGCAGATTGACAGTCTTTGCCTCTCCCCCATCCCCCACTCCCTCCTGTTCTCCTTTCTCCCTTCCCTTGAATATTCTGAATGCCAATGAAAGTCATAATTATACATTCTTTAATGTGATCATACTTTATGTACTTTTATAAAACTATGTGTGGTTGTTAAAAGCTGCCTTAACACTCTACTCTATACCCTCAAATCTATGTAGAATGATTCACATAATTAAATCATAAAAAGTGAAAATATCTTTATCAATTTGAGTACATTTATGTTATTCTCCGTTTAATCAGTTATGTCTCTAACTTTGCTATTAATGAAATTATTTATTTCAACAGGGTAGACATGTTAATGCATTGAGTTTTTAGGGGGACATAGATTTCACAAACACTTGGGATTTTATAAAAATATATTACATTTTAATGCATAATTAAGGGAGAGGTAGAAATTCACAGAATTCTTATATATGTCATTGCAACTTTTTTCATCACAGAATTCTGCCTCTTTTTGTTTTATAGGAAGAATATAGAAACTATGATTTTTCATTATTTGGAAACAAATGGGTAGCATTTCAGGGAATGTATTGTATTTTATGAGTTTTACCCTCAGAATAACATGAAATAATAATAAGGAGAAATATTTTATCAAAACAGAAATCTCAAGGGATTTGAAATCTCCTGATTTAAAACTATATCTTAGTTTTATAGTAGAGATACCATTTTTTTTCCACTCACATGAAAAAGTAAGAACTGCGCGCATGTTTTTTGTTATGTTTGGGGAACAGGGAGGTGGATATTTAAAACACCCCTGAAAACAAGTGCAGAATTATCTGTTTCCTAAGTTCTCAGCGTAAGGGGTTGATCTTCATAGAAAAATAATGACAATAAGAGCAACAGCATTTGCCGTGCTGTGCAGTGTGCCAGGTGCGGTGGCAAGCGCTTTACCAACATTAAGTTACTGACTCCTCATAGTCACGCCGTGTGGTTGGTTCTTTTACTGTCTTCACTTTGTGGATGGCTAAGACCAAGCTGGAGAGGTGGAGAAGCCTGTGCAAGTTCATCCTCCCTTCAGTGGCCCTACATAGGATTCAAATCCTAGCGCTGTAACGCCCAAAGTCAGGCTTTTAAAAATCTCTTTGCTGTCTTCAAGTTGACCTTTGATAGATCATAAAGATGAGATATTTACTTGCTTCAATCTCAGTTATACAAGACTTTAGGAGCAGGAGGTGGCCATGATTTAGAGGTTGAATCTTTCTGTACCATGTGAGATTGAGTCCTGGCAGTCCCTCAGAACTGGGCTAACACCCACTGAGTGTTAACTGGTTGGAATGAGTCCACAGTCATCCCTGGAGCTCTCTCAGAAGCCTGGACCATGGATCTGCAGTCAGAAATCTCGTGAGGTGGTGCCCAGGAACCCACACTGGTAACAAGCTCGTCATAGGATTCTTAATGTAAACGAAAGTTTTAAAACCACTGTTATAAGCATGATTTCTTTCTTTTTATAGACAGGAAAAGATCTCATTCAAATGTTTAAGTTTAAAAGAAAATCACTATAATTACGATAAACAGGGATTTGCAAACCATGAATGGCAGCAGGTTTTCCTTCCACTGGCACTGTTTGTTATTGTTTTTTTCTTAAAGAGAGTTTGAATGCCTTTATGGAGAGAGTTGAATGCTATTTCACTAAGCTGCCCATGACTTCCTAGCATATACTCTTAAGATACCTGCCTGATCCCTGAAGAAAGTTGGAAAGAACATTCTTGTAAACAGTCCACAAGAGACTGGGATAAGCAATGTCCCTTCTGAAGCAACCTGGGCCCAACTCTCCCACAGGACTCGTGACTGTCTGCAAAGTAGATTTCCTCTTTGTTCAGTTGTTAGACGAGGAAGGAATTTTTTTTTCTACACTTCTTCTTACCCCTTGTAAGTGACTCAAAGAATATTCTTATGTGTCATTTGAGAGCTCAACTCTTCTTGATAAAGTTGAAGGGAAAAAATGGATAGGAAGTCTTTAGTGAAAATAAATTAGAAATACGAACATTTTTCAGAAATTAAGGAAAGAGAAACCAAATTTGTATTAAACCAAGAAGATAGCATATCAAGTAAAATGAGTAGTGTTATTTGGTGATAAAAACTGATAAGAATTATGTATCCCTTACGAAGTGACAAGAGTTCCTATAATGGCTTTGGAAAGAAGAGCAATGTCAAAATAATCAAGATACTTTTGGGGAAAAGATTACTTATTTGATGAATTAAAACCATCTAAGAAAAAAATAATATAAATGGCACATAACCTTAACTTTATTCAATCAATATAGGTGATTAGAAGTGATTAGGCTTTTATTTTCTATTAAATATATATCATTTTCACATTAAGATCTAATGGAATTTTGACTAATATTTTACATACTTAATTAGGAGCCTTCAAGTTAAGAACTGAATCCTTAAAAATGTTTTTTAAGTAAGTTAATAAAATCAAACAGAAATTATATATATGTATATATAATCATCTTTAATCCTCACAACCTCATTGAGAATTAGACACTATAATTGCCATTTTACAGAGGAGAAAACTGAAGCTCAGAGAGATTAAATAGTTTTCTCAAAGTTTCTTAGTTAGAAAGTTTCAGCCAAGGTTTGTTTCTAACTTCAAAGTCCTGACTCCTTGAGTTAGGAGTCAAATGATGTGAATTTTAAGTTTCAGTCCCCTCAGCTTACTAGCATGAAACCTCACGTGGGTTACTGTACTTCCTAGGTCTTCCTTTCCTCACATATGAATGAGAATAATAATATCTATGTCATACAAGGATGTCAATTTTTAAAGGAATATCTGTATGAAATCATTTTGTAGTCCATAAAGTACTCTGGGAACCATAGCAATCACTAGCTACTAAGAAATACAGAAAGTATCCAGAAGATTGTCTAAGAAAATGACTATCAACTACATTTTATGGAGGAGAGAGAGGGTCAATCGCTGCCATTAATAACAAATGATAAAACAAGAAGGAAAGCAGCGGAAATGTCGCATCACTCACAGTAAAAAACATCGCTTATGCAAACCTGATGGGTTCCAGAAGAAATGAGAAAAATGTCTGAAATACGATTCATTTCTGAGACACAATCCCATGATTTGGTTCTACAAATTTCTAGGTGTAAGAGCCAGAAGGAACCTTCTGCGAAGGAACTGGGACTTGGAGAGTTCCGGGGCTCGCTGGGAGCCGGAGCCAAGACCCCTGGCGCGCGCCCGGGGGGTCTGGGGCGCCGTCCTCAGGGCACCAGAGACCGTTCCCAGGGATGCGCTCTGACGGGTGCGGGGGCGCAGAGAGGAATTGGAGAAGTCCGTCATTGTCAACAGCCTGCCAGAAGGTAATTAAATTGATGTCCTAGAAATTGTTTTTTTACAGTAAAGAGCAAGCACCCAGGAGCGCTAACTGTGAGCATCGCGGCTGAGCGCATTGTCCTCCCCGGAGCCCGCGCTGCAGTAAACCCCGCCGGTGCCGCTGCCCCCTCGGGCCGCGGGAACTGGTACTGAATCAGGGCTTAGTAACTAAAGGGCTGTGTTGGTACTAAAGCTGTTCATAAGATGAAGAATGCTTTTCATGAAATAAACAACTCCTATTTTCCCAATGCTAACTAGTGTTTTGAACAATCGTGTGGCTTAACCCAATTGGTGATGCTTCCGTAACGGGTCGATCCAGTAATGGGGCAGTCTGAATAAACTAATCTCTGGGCGTGAAGGCTCTGGGGAGTGTTGATACTTGATGTGTTGAGGAATGCAGGACCGCTCCTTTTCAAGAAGACCAGAAGCATCCTTTTGAAATCCCTGAAGGCTTGCAAACACCCGGCATAAAAGGACTGACTACAAACAGCAACCAGCTTGGTGGTTGGCTGGCAGGGCTGTATGGCAGAAAATCAGTGTCCATCAATTTGTGGTAGCCTGGGAGCTTGGGACTCTATGACCCTGTACCTTTCCATGGCCATACACTCTACGCCATACTCTGCCAATTAAATATATCCAATTTCCTGGGGTTTTTTTCCTTCCTGTCTCTCCAAACTTTGTTGTGAGAGATAGTCTTCCAGGGTACTTGGGAGCCATTTAATAAAATATTTTTCTAAAGCCACCATCACAATGCATTTGAGTTGCTTCTCTTCAATTCCATAAACAACTTACTATCAGGAGATAGTTACTTGAGCACTTCTGTAACAGATTCTGTTTTGAAGCAACATTATAAAAAACAACCTGCCATGATTAATAAGAACTTACGCATCTTCTTACCTAATTCTCTTGGTTTTGGTGTTATCCCCACTTTAGAAATGGCTGAGTGAGGAGAGATTAAAGCCACCAAGGGAAAGATTAAAGGGTAGCTGTCTAAGTCTAGGAGAGTGAGAAGCACGGAAAATTGAAACCTACACGTAATGCAAAAATACTGCTTCAGCCAAGAGCTGTCTGATTTGCCTCTTTTCCCCTCTTTGGTCTTCTGCGCCCTGGGTGAAGAGGAAGTCAGGCTGGTAATTGCCAAGGAAGGTGTGGGCATTCTCCACCAAGCCCTCTGCCTCTCATGAGCTGAGGGGCTTCCATCAAAGGGGAAGACCACAACTTTCTTCATATCTAATATTCAAACCGTCATGACAGGAAGTTTCACGGAACGCGTCACTGAAAAACATTTTGACCACCCAGCTTTATGACTACCATGTTCTGTGAATTTGTGCAGGTAGCTTCTATCATTTCCTTATCCGTAAAAGAGAGAATCGTACCATTTTCTCTAGTTTGTTTTCTCACTTTTCCTTTGCATCAGCAAGATTAGTTTTGTTAAATTTCAAGACTTAATGTATTGAGTCTATGAAACAGCCTAGCTTCTTGAGGAACTCTAGTGAAAATTCACAAATACACTATTTTTTTAATAAACTTATTTCGAGTTGCCAAGTTTTTAAAAAAGAAAAACACTCAAGACTTAAATTGAATCACATTTGGACTGTTGAGCAGCCAGACGATCTCAGACATACACACTCCATTCTGCTCTACTTTTTCCACCTTCAATCACTCAAGCACTTTGAGGAAGGATGGAATGGAGGTACTTTGTATGGCCATGCTGGATGAAGCAGGATCTGTTACAAGTTCCCTGGCTGAAAGATTACACTTCTTTCAGCACTATTGTACATCAGCTGTCTCCAGTTACAGCCAAAGTAGGTGTGTAATATATGACTGGACTTGCTACAAATGCAGGTACACAAATCCTGAGACAGAGACACCTTGTGCTACAGTAAATTGATCTGCCCCTGGCTTCCATTAAGTCATCCGGCACACAAAATGGGAGCTCACATCAGAGATGGTGGGAATTGGTTTGAGTTCTGATTTTTATCTGGCCATTCAAGATCTGTAAAAAGAGTGAATTTTAAAGTTCTCTTTTGCAGAAACTATGAAGACCATTTAAATATCCTGAATTTAGTTATGACTCCAAGATCATGCTACTTTCATATTTAGAACAGCTTGACATAGAATCAAATTTGTGTGCCACTATTTTTAACTGATTTTCTAAGTTCTCCTTAGAATTATATTTTGTCTGATGTAAATGTCCTACAGTTTGCATTTTTCTTAAATGAAAATATGAAGATTATTAGTATTATTGAGGAAGGTTAATGAAAAAGATGGCATATTGAAATTAATTCATTTCTTTGTATGACAGTTCAAAATAGCAGTAGATTTTTTTTCCTTTGCACTGTAATATAATATGAACTATGTGTTCATACCATCAAGAATCATTTATCTTATTTTCCAAGTTAACATAAAGCTGATTGGGAAACTATTATGTAAAGGATATTTGAAGTGCTCCTAGAAACGTTGTGATGTAAGTAGTAGCTGTCACTGTGACCACGTAAGAAAGGGAAGACACGGGAAAAGCAAAGCGCAGGTGTCACTTACATCATCCACCATACATAATTGTGCATCAGATATGTGTCAGCCTGGGCTGGGTTTCCCAGAGATGCATGGCATGGAAAGATGGCAGTGAGGGACTAAGACACCCCTGAAGTAAGAAGGAAAGGGAAGATAAGGAGATTACCAGTAAACAGTGGTGCAAGCCCATTGTTTCAGCTATTTCTAGTTATCTCAATTTAGTGACATGTCTCAGTGAAGTGGTTTAATAGCATATGTGGGTCAAATCACTTCTTTTGTGATGTGGGCTTTACTTTTCTCATTTTGACTGCTTTTCCAGAGGAGAAATTAGAGTAGATGTAAAAAAGGAAGGAAAAAAGGAAAGCCTCTACAGGCAAGCACTGGTCTGTGCACTTTATGTTATTGCATTTAATTATTATCAAATACTTGGGAAGAGATAACACTAATCTCATTACACAGATCATGAAACTAAGGCTCAGAAAAGTTAAGGAGTTTAGTCATAATAGCAGACCTAGCAAGTGGCTGAGACGGAGTTTGAGCTTACGTTCATCCTGGCGAAGGGCCTGTGTTCATCTCATGGCACAGAGCTGCCCTCAACCGCAAACACCATGTGTGTTCGGCAGTGCCTCCCATGACAGGGGAAAGAGTAAGACTTAAGACAGATTTCTAGGCAGAACACTTACATAATAAAATATCCCGGAGATATTTTTCAATCTCTAAGTAAGCTGGGGATTGACTACTTGCTTTAGGAGATGGGCTAACTATGCTGGTTCATAAGAGAAGGGACTTGGCTGCACTAAAGAAGTTCATGAACAAATTCTGATTCTTCATAACTCCCTGGTGTCTCTTGTTCTAAGCAAGCTATGCAAATATTGTACTGACATCTGGAATCATCTATTATGTAAGGAGTTACAAAGTTTTTCTTCTGCCCCATGCTTTGATTTGATGAAGATTTTTGTGTATCAAATACTGCATCTGTGGATTCATTCTAATTTACATGGATATATTATACCTATCACAGTGTATCAATTGTAAAGTACTTTGTGATCACGTATAGAGTCTTCATAAATCTTCAAGAACATTTACATCATAATAATATAAGTTGTATTAATTAGGCTTTCAGCACAAAACAGTACAATTAAATTAGGATACTTTAAGGAGAGTTTAATAATGAGACTATTATCAATGGCATGACCATGATGTAAGGAAAATACAAGAGCTACTGTAATATGTAGGGGCTCTGTTCCCACTCCTAGGCTGGAAGGGGTGAGTGGAGACTAAGAGAGCCATGCAAAGGGCTAAGGTGAGCTGTGGGGACCACTGTCAGGCTGTGGTGACCTCTCAGGGAAGGGCTGGGGGAACAAAGACCCCCACTTTACTTTCCTCTCTCACTCTCATTGGCAAACCCGGCTTGAAGCTAGAAGGTAGGAGCATCTGTTGACACAGTCTGTAAAGATCAGTCACCTGGGCACAGGTAGAGAAGGTGGAGAGTGGTCTGGAGGTATAAACAGAGGCTATCCACCCTGTAAGTATAAAAGAAATTACTTAAGAACAATTTAAACCAAAATGATTAAATGTTGAGACCATAAAACTCACTTCATCATACATAATATGCTTTTTTATCCAGCTCTGTAACCATGAAAATGTATGAACAAGAAAATTAATTGCATTATCTGTTAACAGAATCAAGTAACATAAAGTTGGGAAATTGCGTATTTAATTTCTGCAAAAATGCCTTGTAAAATTTTTACATTCAAAGAAATGCTGGAGATTAATAAGTCTGTGAAACATTTTAGGGATTGTCTTTTCTAACAAGTACATTATTTGATGCTGAGTAAATACCCAAGATATTGCAAATAAGCTATACTGTTAGAACAGGTTTCAGCCGCTTTCCTTGAACATCACATTTCTCATGTAGCTTCCATTATTAAGCTAAGACTTGTCTTTTGTCTGCCATATGATACATGGAGGTCTGGATCAATTCTATTCTTGAAAGCCAGGGTTTCTTAATCTGAGTGGAAAAAATACAAACTGTTCTTCCTGTGCTCTCACACCACAACTATCAACACAGAAGACTTCTGTGACCAAATGTTGTGTGGGGTTTCCCTACACATCAAGCAAGCAATCTATTCTGCAGCAGACACCAGCTGGGTGTCTTCTAATTCAGTTCAATTCTGATGCTGTCTGCAGGTTGAGGGCTCAGTCCAACCAGACTACACCCGACAGCCCCCCTGCCCCACTTCTGATGTCAGTTGGAAGCCCCAGCTTGTCCCACCTGTGCTTTTGACTGACTGGCTATAAATCAGAGTTCCCATGACCCCCTCATTAGGTTCGATTAATTTGCTAGAGCAGCTCACAGAACTCAAGGAAACTTACTTATGTTTACCAGTTTATTATAACAGGTATTACAGAGGATACAGGTGAAGAGATGCATAGGGTGAGGTGTGGGAAGCTTCCATGCCCTCCCAGGCCTGCCACCCTCCAGGAACCTCCTGTGCTCAGCTATCCAGAAGGTCTCTGAACCTTATCCTTTTGGGTTTTTATGGAGGCTTCAATATGTAGACATGATTAATTAAAACATTGGTCATTGGTGATTGGCTTAACCTTCAGTCCCACCCCCCCCAGAGGTTGGGGGCTGGGGCTGGAAGTCCCACCCTCTAATCCTGCCTTGGTCTTTCTGGTGACCAACCCCATCCTGAAGCTACCTAGGGGCTGCCAGCCACCATTCAACTCATTAGCATACAAAAAAGACATCACTTTGGAGAGTCTAATTATTTTAGGAGTTGACCCCCAGGAAATGGGGTCAAAGACCAAATATATTTAATATATTTCACAATGTCACACCCAACCTCTGCACTATTACTAACCTGATCGATTCTGTGATAATCATTACTAATGAATTGCCTCACCATGCTTCCCCAAGCAGATGACTGGGTGGCTTTAAATCAAAAGGAACATTGGGCATGACAGGCACTGAGACTGACATATTCAGAATAACTCTGCAAGCCCCTCCCCCCGCTATAACTTTTGGTCACTGCCTGGAGGGAAAGCCGTTTCTATACAAACACTTTTTAGATGGAAATAGACCAAAGAACATCTTGATGCCCCTATTTTTCTGACTTTGTTTCAATGATTTTGCATAAAAGTCCACCATCTTCTGCCTGGACTCTGAAATTCCTTCTAATTGAGTCTTCCCGCATCCATTCTTGTTTCCTACCAGTCCATTATTTACACCACAGCCCTAGTGGCCCTTTGAAAATGAAATTAGGGCCTTGTCACTCTGTAGTTGGAAACCTTTCAGTAGTTTCCTGACCAACTATACCCTTTGTGACCTGGCCTCTCCTTATCCAACCTCATTTTAAACCACCTGCCTGCTTTCTTGTTACACAAGTTCATATAGACCTTTGACCAACCACAGGGCCTTTGCATATGCTACACCTGCCTCCAATCTCGTTTCATCTAGTTAACTCTGCATTCTTCAGATTGCAGCTTAAATGCTAGTTCACATACAATCCTTCACGACTGTAAGGTGCCAAACCCTCAAAATTAGCAGAGTTAGGTTTTTTGTGTTGTTTAACCTTCCTATAGAGCTACGTTCTTTTCACTCAGAGTGGTTATCTTGCTTTGCAATCATACGTCCACCGCAGTGATTATCAGATTAATGTCTCTCCTCCATCAGACCTAAAGCTCTGTGGGGGCAGGACCTGTTGATTTTTCCTCACCAGTGCAAGCCTAGCACACAAGAAATTCTCAATAAAATATTTCTAGAATAAAGGAAAAAAGGACAAAAAAGGTGGAGGGAGGAAGGGAAATGGGAGAAATGTGAAAAGCAACTCAAAAAAATAGATGTTGAATGTCGGTGTGTGACTGCAGTCACACCCACCTGTCCCCACTTTCCCGGTCCCGCACGATCCAGCCTCGCAGTTGGTGCACAATGACTTTTCCATGCTATCAGAATGATCTTTTGAGTTGATTGTCATTTAGACTTCATGCCAACAGGGAAAATGTTCCCAAGACTTACATTTTAAGAAAATGCTTTTTAAGGTGTTAGATAAAACAGGCACGAGTCCACGGTGATGCCATCAGAGGGGGGTCCATGTGAGACAGGACCGAGAACAGGAAAAGTGGCTTCAGCAACGAATGCTACATTCAGATCCGTTCAGATCTCTCTATAAAGTCGTTGTCCACTCGTTACATACAAACGTTGTTGAAAGTGGTGTAAAGGCCAGACATTTTTAAAACACTATGAGAAAATGAAAAGTGGTATCCCTGACCTTGGTCCACAGAACGTCTTTTCAGATGAAAGCCGTTTGTTTTCCCTCATGGACACTCACGTCAGTCTTTAGTGCTCTAACTCATTACACGGTCTGGCTTCACTTACGGTCCCTGTGCCGCCCATCGCCACTGGAGGAGGTGGAAACCATCCCTCAGACCTGACCCAGGCTTTCTCCCCGCAGCAGGGATCAAACGGCCCCGTAAAGTCAGTTCCTATTCATTACAAATTGATTGTGTATGAACATTTCAATACTATTTTTGAAGTGATACAGAGGTGAGATAAAGATGGTGAGACAGGAAGAGGGTAAGGGAGGTGCAAGGAATAAAAACAAAGCTGCCTGATAGTCGGGCTTCGTGGTGATCATAAACGTCAATCGGTAGTGATTGATGGGTGCCGTTCAGAAACCTCAAAACCCCAAGAATGCATAATGTTAACTTCATAGATTCTTTCAGGCCTGGGTTACCACATCATTTACAGTGACCGTGCATTCATCCATTCACGTAATAACATAATAGTACCTTTCACCCCTAAATCTCAGATATTTGCACATTTATAGACTATCGGCTTCTAAGCCAGCTGGTGAATGACATTCCAGTATGTGCCCTTATAACCTGATATAAAGCAAGGGATTGAGTGACTTCTCTAAGGTAACCCAGTAGAGTAGCTACTCTGTAGATAAGATTATAAAAGTATATTTTAAGAGAGGGTGAAATAATGAAAACATTCTGTGTATACATATTACACTGGAATGAGGAAATGATACTGTAACAAATTCTCTTAACCAAGATTTAGTGAAGCAACAATCAGTGCAATTATACAAGAGTGTTGGTTTTTTCCAGAACTTGAAAGGAGATAAAATACACTTCTTCCTAACTTGCCTAAAGAAAAATGGACACTTTAGTGTTGTTTTTTGTCTTTCTGGGGTTTTTTGTTTGTTTATACCTGGATGTTGCAACTTTGGCAAAGCTAGATTAAGCTAGTTACTGTCCATGGTAAAAATAACCCAGTTATAGAATCATGGAATTTCAGACTGGAGAGGGAGTACTTTAAAACATACTTATTTTGATATTCCAAAATTTCTTTTTTTTAACCTTTGTATGTACATATTTGAGGTTTGTGTGCTGAAACCTTAAGGAAGGTGTATGGTTTTACAAGAAGCTGTTGCAATTAAATTTAGTGTGCTTTAGAGTTCACCATTTCCCACTTGGGAATATTATAAAGATTAAATTATGTTTTCTACATAAATATTTTTTAAAATTTGATCTTCAAAGCTCAAAAAGCTTGTTTTTCTGGGAATGCATTCAAAGTAAACCATTGCAATGAATGAGTCTTTGAAAAGTCATTCATACATCCTAAAATCCAGAATGATGAGAATCTATCCTAGTTTTACAATCTTGAAGAAAGACTTTTTTTTGCTGTTAAGGAATTATTTCCTCTAACTGCTGCCTTGCTGAAAATGACCATCCTCTTCAGAATCAGATTTAATTAAATCTTCAAGAAGAAGTGAAATGAAAAAATTATTAGGGGTAGATGACTTCTTAAGTCTTACCTTTTAATACAATCATTGAGATTGGAGAAAACCATAGTACAAATTACAAGTTTAAACTGAATTCTATCTTAATTGTATTGGTTTTGACTTGCCTTAAAAGAATCACTTGGTAAATCCTTTGGTAAAGCTTTAGCATGTACTTCTTAAAAAATCCAGATGGTGGTCTATTAGGTCAACCTAAATAAAGGTATGCAAACACTGTTTGAAGTTTTGGACAGAATGAGCCTCAGTTGTAATACTTTGTTGGATGCCATCTTGTAAAAATTGGCTTTATTTGGTTTATGTTTATTTGTTCCATAAAAAGATCTGATAATCATGACTGTTTTAGATAATGCTTGTTTATGTAACAGGATATAACTGTGCAGTGGGTCCCAGGAACATTATTGCATTTGTTTGCTTCTGTTTTTCCAAATAGATGAAAGAAGAAAAACATCCTTGTACATTTTTAAAGTTTATTGTAGCTTTTAGATTGCCAGTCAAATTGAATCAATTTCAGCACAGCAAGACATTTTTAAATTCAGTCCTACAGCACTTTAGCAAATGAAAACTATATTTTTCATGAGTCATTCTTTGAATTACAAAATGTTCATCATCCAGGAGGGTTTATTGTACCCATAAAAGTAAGGCAGTACAATAATAGGTGTTAATGTCAGCAGTATCCGGCTGTTTATTAGGTAAAATTCAATACTGAAAGGTTAGTGCTTAATGCTTTCATTTGTTGTCTAACATTTCAAATTGTTCATACTATCAAGTGCTTAGACAGTAGATGAAATGTTTTTATTGATATTCTCCAGAGCAAAATATGTAAGTTCATATTTCTTTATACTCATCGTGGTGAAATGGAGGACTTAAGAAAGAAGCTGCCCGGATCTCAAAGAATTCATGTTTTTTCCATCTAGGGACAGCTTGTTTTGGGCACCCCTTTCCCTTTTCTCCTACTATGATCAAGTAGAAACTCCTAAGAGATAGAAAGCACCCATCTGTCAGTACCCTTTGAGTGTATCAACTAAACTGCATCGTAGAACACTTACATTCTGTAACAGTACTCTCCTTTCTGAATATTGAAACGTATGGATGGAAATTATATTTTCACATTCTATTTTAGCATAACCTAGAAGTTTTGTCCTACTGAAATCAATGTCTTCTTTACCCCCAGTTGAGAAAAGCGAAAGTATACAAAATCATTTTGTATCCATGTTACTGACTCCCAGTTCTCCTAAATTGATACACTTAATCTCTAAGTAAAACCAAAATTAGTTCTTTATAAAAACGACAAAGATATTTTTCGAGAATTAAGAAGATAGCTGTGTATCATTAATAATGTCAGATTTTATTTCCTTATTAATTTGTCTCACCAAGAAATTAAATGAGTAGGACTAGGAATCAAGACATAAGATTCTATACTCACTTTTATTACAGTTTTATTGTTTGATCAAAACCAAAGCACTTAATTTTCCTCATTTGTTTATTCAGGTTAAAGTATGTTCTGAGTAGATATGTTGTGAGAGTGGAAATATGAACTTAGGTGGAAGGCTTTTAAGAATAAAAGTATTACACTAAATCAGCTTCATCCTAAAGTAATAAGGGGCACACCAACTATTTGCCACAGGGAGCAATCCTTTGATCTAGAATTGAAAGTTAGAAATCCAGGCTCTTTCTTCTCAATGTATCCTCACAATATGGTTCACAAAACTACATAGCTTGCTATAGACTTAGCATTGTGCAGG
The DNA here is from genome assembly GCA_023783475.1 of Daubentonia madagascariensis. NCBI lineage: Eukaryota > Metazoa > Chordata > Mammalia > Primates > Daubentoniidae > Daubentonia > Daubentonia madagascariensis. The sequence goes on from JAKFHU010000760.1 coordinate 3,471,890, forward strand.
ATACTGAGTTCTGGATAAAATTTGAAAGTTAAATTTTGGTGAAACAAGATGGAAACAATCCCTCAAAAAATAAAATAAGACTCATTAAATGATTGAAAACAATATACCAAGTATATTGGTATATATAATATCCAGACCAATTAAGCCCAAAATCTTAACAGAGATTTTTCTTGAAGGTTGAAAAAATAATATAAAACTGTTTTGGAGAAAATGTGTGAGAGTTTATTAGTTTATTCAGTATACATGTTTTAAAGTATTAAAGGCAGGAAAGAGGCATCCATTTGGGCTGTAAGGTGGTAAGAGTGGGTCGGCACTAAGCCAGAATGGAAGCAGGAGGAGCCTGGAAGGTGCAGGGCTGGGGCTGGATCACCAGCTTGGAGGGATGCGGGTTCAGACTATGGCGATGGCTGTGGGAATGAATAAATGGACAGAATATATAAGTAGGGTGACCACATAATAGATCATCCGAATCTGGTCACTATTGAGAATGAAACAATATGCTAGGACAATAGCATAAACTGGACTGCCCTGAGTAGAGCAGGATATAACAGCACCCTACCTAGAGATACCACAATTGACCCTTTTAATGAGTTGAAGTTAAAAGTGTGAGATAAAATAATAGGAAGAAACAAAATGAAAGAGGTTTAGCCTAATCAGATTAAAAGATATGTATTATAGAGTAACAAGAAATTAAACAATGTGGTATAGTACATGTTAGTCACCCCAACTTCCACTAAGGGCTTCTAAACCTAGCCCCATATCAATAAAATGTGGAGGCATATGGGACAACATCACACCTGCTGTATTGTACAGGCACATTGTGAACATTTCATAGCAAGTAAAATCTTATGGGTGGTGCCACTCAATATTTTACTCTTCCATTCTTTCAGTAATTTTTTATTCAGCATCTAACATGTGCCAAGATTGGGCGAGGCAATGAGGATGCCAACAGTGAACAAGGTAATAAGATTGCCTGAAAGAATTACCATAAATTTATTCTTTGTTTTGTTATGGAGCCACTCAGTAATGTATATGGGAGCCTCATGGAATCGTTACACGAATTTTAAGGGTACTGTCCAGTACCTTATCCATTGTATGCTAGAATGGTGTTATTATGGGGAGCCCGGTGAGAAATCCCCCTTGAACACAGCACGTAGGCTATCTGCATGTACTCTGAATGTTGTTCTTTTTCCCTCCCAAGGACACTAGGAACTGTGTAACTGAAACCACCCCTTTTCTTCACTGGCCACTAGAAAGCTGAGCTGAGTTTTCAGCCTGCCCATGGCACCCGTGAGGGCATTACGATATGTATGTCCAGCTTTATTTTATTCCCACCTCTGGTTTATCTTTTAGTTTGTTATATTTTCCCTTTCCCTAAACTCATTTCAATTTAATGCCACTGGGTCATATTTTTAACTTGTGAAATCTTCTATCAAAAAAAAGCGGAGCCTATTTTATAACAAAAAAGATCAACAGAATGGAAAATACAATAAGAAATAATTTATATTGCATATAAGAAAATATATGGTCATGGTAGGATCTCAAAACAATTATGGAGAGAACTTAATAAAATGACTATTTAATAATAGGATAACAAATTAGCTGTTAAAACCAGATAATTTAAATTCATATTTCATACTACATACCAAAATAAGGTTCAAATGGATAAATTAAAATCAAAACTTAATGGTTATCAATTTTTGCAAAGTAGAAGAAATCACAAAGATAATTTAATTATTTAAAATTTTATAACTTCTATACCATTGGAGTTTAAACAAAATAGAAAATATTTATAGAAATATGATAGATATAAGGTTTCTATCAATAACATATACAGAAACATACAAATTACCAATATAATTCTTCATATCTAATGTAGATAAATAAATAAGGTGAAGAAAAAAGACTTTTAACAGGAGAAAGTGTGATTGGTAAATATGTGTGTGGGGAAATATAAAACTTTGCTCATTGTCTTAGTCAGCTCAGGCAGCTGTAACAGATTATTATGTACTGGTTGGCTTAGACAAAAAACATCTATTTCTCTGTTCTGGAGTCTGGGAGGTCCAAGACTAAGGTGCCAACCCGTTTGGTTCCTGTTGAGGGCCCTCTTTCTGGTTTGCAGATGATCATCTTCCCCTTGTATCCTCCCATGGTAGAGAGAGAAAGGAAGCAGCTCTCTCTCTTCTTATAAAGGCACTAATCCCATCACAGGGCCCCACCCTTATGACCTAATCACTTCCCAAAGGCCCTATCTCCAAAAGCCATCATGCTGGGAATTAGAGTTTCAAAGTATGAATTTTGGTGGAACTCAAATATTCGGCCCATAGCACTTACCACCATCAGAGTAATGCTAATTTAAATAATAATATATTCTAATCTTTTAAATTAAGAAATATTTTAAAATGTTGATAACATCTTAATTCAGTCATAAAACTAGAATGCTGTGGTGATAGCAGTCAAATTTGATTTCATTAACAAACACTATAAAAATATTCATTTCTTCTGATCCTATATCCATCTATGTATTTCTTTGCACTATAGTACAAAAGAAAGAAGCTACAAATATGTGATGTTTATTAAAGCATTATCTATCTTCAATAGCAAAATTGGGGAATAACAAGAATGCTAAACAATAAGAGACATTTAAAATAAATTACTTGTATTTTGTCACCTTTAAGATGCCATCTATATACCACAGAGAAAATAAGGAAGTATTAATTAAAAATAACACTTACTAAAATAATTTTTCAGGGTTACTTAAACATAAATTTTATCTTACAGCGTTTTGTGCATGCATGAAAAAGAAAAATAAGTGAAATGATCGGTTAAATTATTCCTAAAACTTCTCTCATACAAAGTCCAGCTCTTCTGAGTCACTTTTCAACTGTGAGTCATCAAAGGCCATGTTCTTCCATAAATATTTCTCAGTGCCATCGAGAGCACTGGTGATGTGGCATTCCTTATTTGTACTCTGCAGTTGTCTCTGGGATTTTCTTGCAAGATGCTCATACTTATTCTGTAAGTTTTAATGCTAATTGCTTCTTGATCTTGCAAAAAGGTGTTAATAAAAGGTTTTTAGGATCCAGCCAGGACCCCTGTTCTTTCTGCAAGTGGTCCTTGGTATTTGTGGACCTGGCATCGGTGAAGTACAGTTGCCCAGGTTTGTCACTAAGACTGTAACCATGTTTATACCTGTGCAGGCAGTGATCACTTTGTTGCTGCTGGTGCCTGGCTGATGTGACAGCAAACGTCAGTTGTCCTTGATTATGAGATGCATTCTCTTTTAAGAGATGTTAAAATGTTTTTTAAATGTGCATCTTAGAACCATTAAAATACTGTTAAGTATATCCACCAAGAGGAAAATGTGAACACTTAAAAAGAAAATTGCCACCACAGTGCAGTATCCTGGACAAGTTTTATCAGAGATAGGAGATAAGCTTATGTTATGAGGCATAAGAAAGGAAATGTAGCTCAGTAGAAAGGTTGTAAACTTGAGTTTGAATTCTTTATCTGCTACTTAGTGCTTGTAAACTTGGACAAACTACTTATCTAATCTCTCTGGAGTCTTTATTTTCTAATAGGTATAATGAAAGGTATTAATACCTGCTTTGTGGGGTTATTTTGAGTACTAAATGATTTAATGTATAATAATTTTAGTATTTTCCACCAGAAATTTTTTTTGAAAGTCAACTTCTACATTGTATATAAGAAATGGGTCTTCCTAAGTGAAAGCGTGCTTCTGAAAAAGACTGGAAGGGAATTTGGATGATGTTAAATTTTGATTTACTGAAGTAGAGGAATTGTTAACATTTTATTTTTCATGAATGCTATAATATTGTCTGTGATACCTATCTATATCTGTATCTTTATATATAAATATACACACAGGATTTAGGTTATAGAATAAGTGTCATACCAGAAGCTGTGATCTTTAAGCTCTGCCTGTGTTCTAGAATATCAGGGGCAAGAGAGAAGGAGGAACAAGGTGGAGGGATGGTAAAGGAATAGGCAGTGAGACAGACTCCAGAGTTTGGAGTAACGATGGAGGTGGAGAGTAAAATCAAGTCAGAAATTTTGTACAGGAATTTTCGAAGGATTGGCAAGGTTTCTTTATTACATAATCAGCATTTCTTTTCAGTAAGAGATAGAAAACACAGGAAACACATAGAACAAGGTGTAGGGTGTGGCCAGGCTGTATGGTCAGTTAATACCATAGCACTTAATCAATACATCAGACCGGGAACCAGTCATACTCTTCTGCTGTTACTTGTAGTGTCCTTCCTACTGCGGGAAACAGGGTCTTTCATGGTGAAGAGCACAGCTCTAGAGCCAGATTGGTCTGGCTGGAGTTTGGGCTGAATCATATAGTAGGTGTGTCTTAAAATTCCCTTCCACTATATCTTGAACAGTGTTAGACACACAGCCAGGCATGGTGTCGAAGCAGTGAATGTTGTTGACTAATAGAAACAGAATTGCTGAAGACAAATCAACTATGTAAAATATTGTTGAGAGTTAACATTTCTTTGCATGTTTCCCTAGCTTGGAGTTCTTGATTAAAGTTTTCACAAGTTATATTGAACCAAGTGGCAGGGAAATAGCCTCGCAACATAAGCTCTCATAATCCTTCAAAATCTTTGGCTATAGTTATGAGATGACGCATTGCTTAAAAGATTTTTAGTGCAACAAACTTAAATTTATTTAAATGTATAAGTAATATATAATATATATTAGTTATGTAAGGATTATATTTTAGAGCCTTATGGTTCTGTATTTCATTGCCCAACCTATCTAGTTTGTATCTTGATAGAATGGAGTTTCTGTTATTGTGCCCCAAGCGGGGGAGTCTCCTGCATTTTACTCTCCTGGGCTCAACTCACTTTTACTAAAAGATTTCACTAGTTTTTAGGAATATTTACCAAAATTCATTTGGTTAAAGACTCATACATTTCAAAGATCTGAAAAATTGTCTCCAGAGAGAGACAGTACAGCTTGAGAAGAATTGGCACATCATCCCTTTGAGAGCTTCTCCGGGTTTACTCGGCAGACAGACTCATTTTCCAACAAATCCTTTCTGAGGTTTACAGTTTAGCAAGTCCTACTTGTCAAAGTCAGAGGGAACATGGTGCTTTATTTTCCATTAAGAATAGGCCTGTTTCAAATATATTTCAAATATGCCAATAGTTTTTGATGTTTATGTGTGACCTTTGGTGTTTGTGAGTAGCCATTTACAAACATGATTTTCTTTATATATAGCCTGAGCATAGGTTCACTTGTAGTTCATTTAGAATCATAGTATATCCATAGATAAAATTAAAAATAGGCTATCTTTTTATCAAGTTAGATGAAAGCTGTTTTGTTTTGGGAAGTTGGCCCTTGGGAGCAGAATGTGTTTAAAGCTGCTGCTAAGAAGAGAAAAGCAAAAAGCGGCACCCTGAAAACATGTTGTTTCAGGAGGGTGGGCCTGGGATGGGCGAAGAGCTGAGAGTTTCTCTGCCTGGTGACCTCTTGAGGAAGATTTTCCACAGTCGCAAAATGTTTAACTGTACTGTACTGTTAGCTGTGTTGAGAACACAGTTCAATCCCCTTAAAGCCAAACAATTGTATATATGGTTATGTTTACCAAGAGAAAGCAGAGGTCCAATGAATCTTTGAAAACTAAAGGCACCTCTGTGTAAGGAAATCTGAAATGAGTTAAATTGAATTGTGCGATTTAAATGCACACTTGGGGGAGGGGAGAGAGAGAGAACACTTAGCTAGAGATCTGTATCTAAATCTATATTTATATCTATGTCTCCTTCTATATCCCTGTGTTTTTTTTCACTAAAGAACTGAGGTGGCTTACCAAACCAACAAAACCCCCCAAAATTAAAATCATATAATATGAAAAGATAATATATGATTTTAAATATAATATCAACCATCAAGAAACAAAATAAGAATAGGCAAAAACCAAAAATCTCCAGAAAAACAACTAAACATAAACATGCAGGCCACAAATTTCTTTCTTCATGGCCAAAGTTAAAATGAAAACATGGCAATTATGTTATAAAGACTATAAATAACAACTCCTCAGGAGAACAAAACTTTTTCTACCTCATAGCTCTAAAATGAGTTTTGTACAGGGAATTTTATATTAAAGTGCTCTAAATGAGATAGTGGGTGTATATATTGGTATTAGTATACATTGGTGGAGATATATGATATTTAATGTATGTATGAAATATATCCAAATATATATATTGGATTTTTAGATGGCTGCTTCTTATAGTTTCTTACCATAAAAGCTAATATTATAACACCAAAAGGCAACTAAGGGAAAACGTTTCATGGTCTGGCTTCAGTCAACAGTGACAACTGAAGATCAGAAAGAATTGATGGACAACAGATCTTCCCAATAGTTCCCTCATAAATATCACTTTTCTCAAGTGGAGGCTTGGGATTTAATGAGCAAAAATCACTTATTAGAAGAAAGATCTTTGTCTTTTCATGTAGATATAGATATATTCTGTAATAATAGTCATGTATATTAGAGTCGTCCATATAGTCCAACATAAGTATAGAACCATACAAAAGATGGGCAAATTTCATTCATTTATTCATTGATGGTTATTTCCTTATAGAGTGCTACAGTAGGTATTTTCTTAAGCCATGCTTTATGAATAATAAATTTATAGATAATTTCAATATATATTCATTTCATACCAAATAATATTCCTGCTAAAAATGATTTAAAATTTTTTTGATTTGGACCCAAATATCTTAAATATCTTTAACTTCCCAATGTCTGTAGAGGGTTTATTCAAATAAACTTTGATAAATAAACAAAATTGTTAAATCCAGTTTTGGAGACAGTGGAGATGTGTAAAGCAAATCATTACTTATAAAAACAAACAGCAATAATTTCTCACATCTATATAGGGGATATAGATGATACATTCTGCATGTGAACACTCAGCATCAACCAAGCTGAAGTTTTCATATCTACCCCGCAGCATGTGCTTGAAGATCGTGCCCGTAGTCTCCAACACAGCTGTCACCAGTGCAGAGAACGGGGCTCACTTCCGTTTCCTCGTACCTTCCTGACTTTGAGATGTTTGAGCATTTTTAATCATTTTTCCCAGTTTTCTTCTGGAATGACTTTGATATTTACTTTGCTCTGTTTTTATCTGAGTGAAAGTGGGAGAGGAGAGCACAGTGTGACTTGTCCCAAATTAACACTGCCCTGAACTACTTTACACTGCCACGTACTACTTTACACTGCCACTGTGGGCCCAGACAGAATGTGGGAAAGGACAGAGGGTCCTGCTCTCTTTGCTGGGCCCAGAAGAGGTTGTGCCGATTCTTCTGACAGCAGAGAACAGTCATTTTTGTTTGAAAAGCCTTGGCTATCCTACTTGTCTTACAGCTGTGCTGTTTGGCTTGAAAATGCATATAGGGTCACACTTAGTACATAAAGATACATAAAAAAAGACAGAAAACAACTAAAACCTAATTCAAGCTCAAATGTTAACCATTTTAATAGGTACATCATTATGCTTCAGAAATGGCATGCTGTTATGTTTTAGGAATGGAATACTGTTTTGCTCTGAATTTCAGCCTTTGCACATGAATATCATTTTTCAGAGCCAAAACATTTTGCAGACCTCTGTATGAAAAGAATACAACTTTTAGTACCTCTTGTTTGAGAAGATAAAACACTGCTATAAGGTAAACAGTATATTTAAGTAGCTTCTACACACATTTAAAAGATTGTTACATACACACAAATATGTATATTTACATGCACTGCCTAGGTTTTTTTGTATATAGTATATATATGTGTATATATAGTACATATATATAATATGTGTGTATATATAGTATATCATCTAAAAACTTATTTTAGGCATTATTTTTTGGACTCCTTGACATTATCCTTTGGTTCCCCAGGGGTTTGAAGCCCGCAGGTTGGGGACAACTGCCTCTCTGGAGTCAGAGTCTACTTTAGACCATCTGGGCTGGCACTGTCTTTGCCCCTTGGAGGTGGCTGCTCTTCTCCTTTGGTTGAGTCTCGTTTGAAGTCCTGAGCTCTGTCCTAACCCCTGAGAAACTGCTTATTTTTGTCCTTTCTGTTCCTCTTGGCCCCATGAACCACCAAGCCCACTCCACAATACCAAAATCAGATTCGAGGTCACCTAACATAACACTTGATGTTTATAAGTTGCTTCTGTCTTTGTGCTGCATGTAATGTTATTTATTTAATCAGCAAGTTCAAGGACATACCAAGTCAGAGGAACGTTCTTCTTTATTCCTAACTGCCTTTGAGTTGTTCCGTACAGGCAGAGCGTCACACGAGGGGCAGCTTTTCCCTGTTCTTACAGAGAGACACATGTCTCTCCACAGGCATGAGTCTGAAGAGGCCCTTGTCACCAAAGAAGATGATTCCTTTGTCCAGCTCTCAAGTGCATCCAGGACCACTGGAATGAGGTGGGACTCCTCGGTGAACTTGGTTCCTCTGTGCCTCTGTCCCCGTCTCTAAAGCACAGAGATGGAGGCGCCCAGTCCGCAGTGTTCCTTCTTACACATAGACTGAGGTCCTGCTTCACTTAAGTTGTAAGGGTGGTAGACATTTAGGCAGGTCTTTTTCTCTCGAAAATCATGTTAATAGTTAATTAATAAGGTTATATGTTCATAAATTAAATTTAGAAAATTGAAGTCACAATCAGAGACCACAGTTTTCAGGTAAATAAAATTCCAATCTCAGAGCAGTTTTAAATGAATGTATGGTGGTTTCTAAATTTTTCAAAAAATAATATCATGTGATTGCCAAGGGATTAAATTTCCAGAAGAATGGGTGTTTTTTCTGTGTAACTACTTGGATGGCAAATGAGACAAAATCTATGGGCCAGTAGTTTTCTAAATTAAGCATGATCTTGACAAGACGCCATTGTAATTGTCCTGTAGTTGTTGGCATGCTCTATTGATTTTAATACTTTTAGTACCTTCCATTGAGTAGTTCCCTTGAACATGATTCCTTTACAAGCAAAGCCAGCTTTTAAGTTTCAGGGTTATAGTGCAATTGGAGAGGTTCTGAGAAAGATCATTATAGGTCCTTACTGCTACTCGCACAGGCTATTCCATCCTTATCTTGGTTTAATGAATTATCAGTCAAAATGTAAAAACTTAACTTGGAAAGATTATATATAACTCAATTATTTGAGTTATTTAACTAATGCTTTTCCAAAAACATATTTGATGGAGGAGGAGGGAGGAGGTTTAGATCAGCAGGTATCAAAGCGGTCCTTCTTTTTGAGGAAAAAGAGGATTTTGAAGGGTATGTACCGACCACAAGCTTGGTGTTCCCCACAATGTTGTCCCAGATAGCCATGGGTGACTTCTTCCTTATTGGCTCTAGCCGTCCATGTGTCAAGCCAAAGTGGACAGGAAATAAATTTATAAAATCATGATAATAATGGGAATAATAGCACCTCCTGCCACTTATTGAGTATCTGTCAGGCACTACATTACATGCTTTGCATTTATTATCTCTGAACTTCACAGTAATCTTAAAGAGCCCAAATCTTTCTCTAACTGTTAAGGACTTTGAAATGAAGACCCGTAGACACCAAATCATTTCCTGTGGCATACCCCCAAAAACATCACTATAAAAAATAAAGCTATGTAAATTCCTTTTAGTTCTTTTAGTTACATTTCTTTTAGCTCTTTAGGAGCAATAATGATGGCTATTTGTTACATGCACATTATGCTCCGGGCAGTCACCCTCTGAGAACCATCCATGTGGATTTCAGACTGGCAGCTCCCCTGGCATCAGTGCTTTGTTATTCTGACTTCACAGATGAGGAACCCCGGACTTGGAGAGTTACGTAACTTCTGCAAAGGCATTAAACTAGCCGGTGGCCAAACCAGATTTCATCTGAGCAATTAGGACTTCAGAACAGGAGCTTTTAATTACTTTGCCGTAGAATTAACATCACAGTTGGGAATATTGCCTAAATCCCACAGCAGCTAAACCATTTGCTCTCAACAGAGGTGAAATGAAATAATATACAAAGTCAGTAACATAAGAGATACTATAGCAGCTTTAGCAAGATGCAGAAAGCAATCAGGACTGGACATACATGATGCTATTTTTTCTTTTTTAATTTTAGTAAAAACATGGTTTTTATCTCTAACCTTCCTCACACACGAGGCCTTAGAATTCTCTGTGCAAGTTTTTCCCCATCCTCTCTCCAGACTAGCCATTGAAGTTAGTCTTCCCCAAAAGATAACCAATCAAAAGAGTCGTGTAATAAAACTATCATCTTATTTCATCACAAGGATCTTCTAAGATTTGAAAATGCCCTCACGTTAAAATGCTGAATAACTTGGTCCTCTTATTTCACAGGCCACTTACTTTGGAACTGCAATGTTGGAATTTCTTCCTTTTTAATCACAGCCATCCCAAAGATGGTCTTTTTATATTATCTTTGATAACTAGGTTAGATCTTATATTATAGCCTCTAATATTATAATTAACTGTTGTTCATCCTAATACACTAGAAAATATGTAAATAAAGAATTTTAAAATTATTTGTTTTGTTTTCAGGCAGCCAAAGTAGGACTCAGAAATTGAACTTTGAAAAAGTAATAATATTTAATACAAGAAACATTTTTAATTCAGATTTTGAAGATAGAAGTATACTAATATGCTTTAAAAATGCTATTTTCTTATATAATTTACAAAGAGGAGATTAAAATACTCATATAATAATTCTGATTTATCGACAGTCTACACAATATCCTTTTTTACAATAGATCTTTCATATGATGTCTATACTTCTCCTAAGGGGCTACTATTTCACATTTTGTAAAACCGAGGATTTAAAAGTTAAAATGAAAAGAAAGCATACAGTAAAACTGCCTTTAACCACAAAACTCAGGCTTCGAATGATTTGGTTGCATGAAATTTTCTGATCAACTAAACTTTAATCTTAATATCTTGTTAGTTTCAGGGCTTGCCTTTGTAAGAACTGCCCAGTAAATACATATGTATCTTTCTATGCTAAGGAGCTTGTAATTCATTGTTTGAAAGCCTAATAACTATTTCAACATTTGCCTGAATGAAAGTAATTTAGCAAATGTAATTTATCTGTATATGCTAGTCAAAGATATTTTAATCCATTGGCAGAAACTCTAATTGTTAAAAGCTCAATAGACATGAGTAGTATGAATATGTAATAACCCCCAAACAGCCCCTGATATTTTAAAGGTATTTCTTCTTATTTTATTACAAATTTTTCTTTTCAACATTTTGGGTAAGGCAAGGAGAAAATCTAATTTTGGAAACATAGTTTACACAGTATATGTACTCTGAAAAGAAAGATATAAATTGAATTTTATAAATGGCATCATAATTTAAGACTAAGGAAATCCTAGGGCTAATTCTTTAGGAAAATAATAAATGCAACCTAATTTATCTGTCTTGTTTCATGTAGTTGAGATTACAATTACAAGTGTGGCAAAATGAGGTCAGACTTTACCCAGAAAAGACAGACATCAATAAAAGTGTCTTAGACAATTTGGTAATTGCATTGCTTTTTGGACTATCCTTGGGCTTTGGGTTAAATGTAATCCTTGCTTTTAGTGACTACATCAGATCCTTGGTCTGAAATGGAACTTTATTCTCTCTCTCTCTCCCTGTGTCTCTCTGTCTCTCTCTCTCTCATAAACACATATACACACACTCACTCATACATGCACACAGAGTATTGCAGCAAGTTGCAGGCAGTTTCTGTCTTCCAACTTATCTCACCACACATTTTGCAAACAAAAAACTACTGGGCGTGTGATTCACATTTATTCAGATATCACTGCCTTTATTGTATTTTATGATTATTCTTTTACCATTATCTCTACATATGGCCTGTCTTCATCTGCTCCTGGTTTTGTCCTAAATTATTTCAAAATTATTGAGAAATGAAATTTCTATCACTTTGCAGATAATCATCTCTATAGACTAGTAGTCTTAATCATTTTATGCCTGGGATAGTTTTCAGGTGAAATTTACAGAGTTGGCTCCTTTGACCTTCATATAAATCCAAGTTGAGTTCTCTTTAATAAGAGAACTGGGACATGTACTTGGCTGAAGAAATTCCCATAGTTGACCTAGAGGCTGTGTGGTTAACCACTGGTGTCTCAGTACATAATGAGTAGGTCTATTATTTTTCATAAATTAAGGTCTATCCAATTTAATCTTTTATTTTCAAGTATAGTAATTTATTTGACCTATGTATAAAACTATACTGCTTTTTAACTTATGAACTATTGTCTGCCTCTAAATTTTTCTTAATGCTGTCTTCTCCCTTCTTTTTTCTTTTTCTTTTTTTAAAAATTTTTAGAAGGCTGTGTCTTGCTGTGTTGCCCAGGCTGGAGTGCAGTGGCTATTCACAGCCTTGAACTCCTTGGCTCAAGTGATCCTCCTGCCTCAGCTTCCTGAGTAGCAGGGACTACCGGCACTCATCACTGCGCCGGTTGCCTTTTCCCTTCTAATGCCATTGCCATTGCCTCTGCATTAGATCCACCCTTATCTATATTCTTCTAGATTATGGCAGCAGCCCAACTATTTGCCGTATTTCCAACTTTACCCTTTTCTAATAAGTCTCCCATAGTGTCCAGGATGGTAACCATTTGTTGAATGCTTATGGAATGAATGAGTAAATTCCTAAGGTGGTAACGACTGTGTTAAACCTTCCAGGTGTAGTACTTGTCGGGCTCTACTATAACAGTTAGCTCACCCAAGCACAAATCTACTTATTCAGACAAAATTTGTCAAAAGGGCTTTTCACCTTATTTTTGCAACTTTGAATATCAAATCCTTGATTCAACTAGACTATATTGACTCTGGGAATTCCTAGGGGTGTTGCTTGGTGGTTGTTAGGTGGATTTTAAACTTGATACTTCAGAAAATGAAAAAGGATTTTCAAGAATGACTGAATCTACACACTAAAATGAAAAATATGTCCTAATCACTGTGCACACTTAAATACAGTGAATGGCAAAGAAGATAGAATGGGTCCTGAAAGCAACCACCAATTCTTTTTTTTAACCAGAGAACTTTCAGTAACCCTTAACTATGGAATAGTTTCTGCCTGGGCCAGCCTGGCTTATCTTTGGTGTGTCCCAAATGATCTTATCTGGACTGGATGGACTGCTCCTTACTTCTGGCCATTGCTGTGAGCCTGGGGATTGGCTGTGCGCTGCTGCACCATCTCTTCCTAATGTGAGCACGCTGCGTCAGAGACCGATGTCATTCCTGTCTCCTTTGTTCCAGAGAAGGCTGCTCTGGGAACCAGCATCGTCACTGTGCACTGTGATGGTGGAAGGGATTTTAGGCTCCTGTTAGCTGTAAGATCACCTTCCTACTTGAAATGTGAGCTAAAAAGAATTCCTCATTGAATCAAAGCATGATACTTTTTGTGCAGCTCCATTAAACATCCCCTAGGCAAGAGTGGCTCAGAATACTGCCATTAAACACATCGTGCACAGCGTTGTGTGGATTATAGTAGCATAATCATTTCCTAGATTTATGCTCCATGCACCTTTATTGAATCTCACAACACCTTGGCCTCCACAGCGAAGCTTACAGCATCCAGGTAACATTTTCTGCTTTACCTGAAGATCTGGGTATTACCCCATGCTAAACTGACACCCTCTCCACATTGCTCCCCATTTTATTCCTATTGCATCTTTGATTTTTTTCCCAGAGATAAAGACAAAGCCATGGGGCTAATGTGCAGATCGATGTAGTCACAAGTTTGTTTAATTTTTGTTTCGTAGGCACTGTTTTTTTCTTAATTTGCCCATTGTTACTGACTAACTCCAAGCAGCTATACTGTTTCTGAAACACTCAGGAATTTATTCTTGATGTTTTTATTTTTCTCACTCAGTCTCCCATCATCCAATGAATCATGGAGTGTGACTGATTTAACTGCTAAATGTATGTTTTTTTAAATTTTCCCTTTCATTCTTCCTTACAGACATGGTGCTAGTTTGGGTCTTTCTTAACTTTGATATTGACTATTGAAATGTTTTCCTTTCTAGTTTCCATTCTGATACCACCCCTGGTTCATTTACCCTCTGTTTAGTTGCCAGAATGATACATTTAGAATACAAATAAATCTTAATGGCTTAAGATGTGGATGAATTTCTTTAGCTACCACAAAAGTAGAAGTGTTATCAGAATCTTGCCCTTTCGGCTTTGCTTTGTCTTCATGGAGGAATGGGCTGTTAATCAGCAGACAGATAGGAACATTCACACACTGTTGGCGGGACTGCAAACTAGTACAACCTCTACGGAAAGGAGTATGGAGATACCGCAAAGAACTAAAAGCAGAACTACCATTTGACCCAGCAATCCCACCACTGGGTATTCACCCCAAGGGAAAAAAACATTGTGTGAAAAAGACATCTGCACTTGAATGTTTACAGCAGCACAATTCACAACTGCAAAGGTGTGGAAACAACCCAAGCACCCATCAACACATGAGTGGATTAATAAAATGTGGCATATGTATACCATGGAGTATTACTCAGCCATAAAAAACAATGGTGAACTAATACCTCTTATATTAACCTGGATGGAACTGGAAACCATTCTTCTGAGTGAAGTATCACAAGAATGGAAAAACAAACACCACATGCACTCACCATTAAATTGGAACTAACCAATCAACACGTATGTGCACATACGGAAATAACATTCATCAGAAATCAAGTGGGGTGGGGGAAGGAGGGGATGGGTATATTCACACCTAATGGGTACAATGCACACTATCCGGGGGATGGGCACACTTTGACTCAAACGGTACAAAAAAAGCAATTTGTATAACCAAAATATTTGTACCCCCATAATATTCTGAAATTAAAAAAAAAGAAAAGAAAAAGACCAATAGGTTGTATGCTTAATAAATGCATTTTATATTGTTACCTAAATAAATAAATAAAATAAAATAATTTTTAAAAAGAAAATATCCATTAAAGACACAAACATTATTTATATGTCAAAAAGTCATAGTAGTATAGTCACCTTGCTAAGATAGAATATTAACCCCTGCTATGGAATTGTCGAACTCTTTGGTGTTTTGAATTCTTTCACATCTTGGCTCAAACCACAGCCATCTCTGTTCCATGGCTTTATTTACTCATTGCTACATGGAGTAAGTTGTGGATTATATATTTTTCAAACTTCAATATTTATGGTTGCTACAGATGACACAGCTTTTCCAGTGGTTCAGTGACACATACGAATCACTGACATGTAGCAAATTGTTTCACCGTGTGTAAGCAGTACTTATAATGGAGGACAGGTATCAGTGGCATTGCTGGGAAGTGTTGAGTGCAATGCATCAACACAGTGATATACTTCCCAGTGAAGTCATCCTTCAAATAAGAACCCTCTGACTACAGCATTTGCAGAAAGTATGGCTCTTTATTACTGGGCACATCCTGCAGAGGTCACAGAACACCACTTATCAATCATTTTGTCACACCACACGGTAGTTCTGTGTTTAGAAAAAGAGCAGTGAATTGCAACAAGAAGTAAGGAATGTCTGCATGTCAAAAATCAGTTATTAGCTGTTTAAAGAAAATTATAATATAATCTATAGCCTTGGTACACCTAGCATAAAATATTGTCTTCCAAGTTGAATTTTACTTACATTTCCAAAAGAAGCAAGCTCAGGACTGTCTGAATTTTTGCCTTATCAACATACTAATTTTCTAGTTAAGCTCAGTATAATCTCTCAAATATGTCTGTTTCTCTGGTATTCTTCCCTTTTCAGAGTTCTCCTCGTCCTTCTCATGATTGTTTGAGACAGTATAAAGCCCTGCTCTTCTGTCATTGCTAGAACATTTTCTTTGCTCTCAAAGTTAACCTTTGATGCTGGTGTCCATGATTACACGTAACGTAACACCACTGGCATTTCCTTTTCTCTGATCCGAGCTTCCGGCCCACGGAGGTCAGCACCCACGGCAGCCTGCTCCTTCTGGGAAGGCCACTTCAATCCTTGCTCTGTGGGCGGGTTTTAACACAATTGCACTAACCACTATCATTCTCTTTAAACCAATAGCCTATTTATTTTTGACAGCTGCTGAATACACTAATGTCAGGAAATGTGTCTAAATCTTTTGAGATTTTGTAGCTAATTCAGAACCCATCAATACATAAATGTATTGTCTTTAAGTGCATTTCCTTATACGTGAATCCATTGGAATCTATCTTTTCCACCTGTTTCCCATAACAAACTCCAAAATAAAATTGCTGTGGAATCTGTTGGAGTATTCATTTTATCCAAGTTCACGAAATGAGATCATTTTGCCTAATTCAGAGCTTTCTTTTGGCTGATGGTCATTTGATCCTTCTTTGGAGATGAATAATTGTGGCCGTATCTACTCATTGGGATTTCAAACACCATCACCCTGATATATTCCCTTTCATTGGTCCTTACTGACTGTTCTCTCTAGCTAATTTTAACCTGAATGAAGCTTTGTGCTGTGAATTTGAGATCAAACTTTTTCAATAATAGTATTTTTGAAAGAAAACAATGAGGGGATTGGCCAGAATTATGTGAAAATTAGATTCTTTTAGAAAAACTATAATTTGCCTACATTTTACTTGTCTGAAAAAAAGAATTGTTAATGTTGATGTTACAGTGTGCCAAAGTCACTATTATTCAAGTTTCTTTTCTCTTTTGAGACAAGGTCTTGCTCTGTTGCGCAGGCTGGAATGCAGTGGTGCCATCAGAGCTCACTACAGTCTCAACTCCTGGGCTCAATCGGTTTCTTATTGTTAAGGCACTGTTCTCAGAGAAGAACCCTAGCTCTTCATTCTCAGCTGCCTTGTCTGGGCCAATCACACTCCAAGTACTGTCTAGGACCCTGAACACTGGGACCTGGATGCTGAGCGAGACAGCAGCCAGGTACCGGGACCAGCTTACCAGAGTTCCTGGCTGGCACATTGCCATTACCTCAAAGCACCAGCTGCCACTCTGGAGTCATGGCCATGCAGCTGGAGCACAGATGCTCATGCCACTGCCACTCTTTCCTCCACAGACCTCAGCTCTTTGGGTTATCTGAAAATCTAAGACTGAAACCGAGGCAGAGCCTAGGTTATGGGGCCAAGGGAAGAATACACCTGGCATTCTTAGATTCCATGTTGGAGAGGTTCAACAGAGTAGGGGTTCATACAGTGGGGGATGGCTCGCACATGGGCAATGAGTTCAGAAGATGCAGTGCTGCCAAAACAATGTCCACTGTACCTTGACCTTGATAGAGTTGGCTGTCATTGCTTCCGTGAGATCATGGCTTGCCTTGTCACTCGTAAGCGCTTGGTTTAGGATAAGAATTCTGGCCCCCAGTGAGCCTATTGCCTTAATTCATTCTTCTTTTCTCTGTCATGGATTCTTGGAAGCACACTAGTAAAATACATGTTTTCCGATCTAAAATTAAGATAAATGTGCAAAGCAATGTGATCAGATAAAGGGATAGTTTAGACACTGATGCTATGGCAGTGCATGGCAGTGTGGAAATAGAGCTGGCCTGGGAGCCGGAAGGCATGAGTGGGTCCTGGCTCGCTTGGTCCCTGGCTCACTGTGTGATCACGCCGCACTGTCTCTTCTTTAAGAAAGTGCTGGGATGAGATGGTCTCCAGGCCTCCCTCATTCACTGACAGTCTGTGATTTTCAAGTCATAGTGATGTTTGCAGTGGCAGTGGGGTGCCATGTCTGGGATGACTGTGTTTTTTGTTCCCTTGACGGGGACTGAGGAGCTAGTTCTATTTGGCATGAGCTGAGCTGTGTCGGCACAAAGGAGCTGATGGGCTGGGCCTCAAAGCAGACCCCGGAGAGATATTGATTCTGACAGGGAAACAATTAGAGGGGGAAATTGGTGCATTGTGAGGTAAGACATCTGTGAGCTTGTGCTGCCCTTGGTCAAGTCTTCAGTGTAACATGTGGCTTAATTGATATGGACAGAAATGCTCTAGGTTCAGGCCATTCTTAAAAGGAGCAGGAACTTGTGTCTGTGGAACTGAAAATATATATGTATAGACACACACACACAGAAATTTCCAAATCTATTTTTATTTTTAATAATTTCCAATAGCAAAAATGACCATCTCTTTTTATCTCTTACTTCTCTTTTAATATGTCCCCATGCTGTTTTTACTCTTTAAAAATGTGCATATTTCTATGCTTCTATTGGAGGAAACCAGAATATTTTATCCCAAAATATACTTCTCTGGCATATTTCGAGATGGCTATTCAAAGGGGCTGCAGACCACAGGAATAGCTCTGAAAAGCTGTCCTTTACTGGGGAGACTTGTACCTGTAGAGAAAATCTCTATTAGTGAGGGAAACGGAGGACACAGACAGGCTCTGACGCCCCCTGACTGGTCTGGATGTTTGGCCCCTCCAGATCTCATGTTGAAATTTGACCCCCAGTGTTGGAGGTGGGGCCTGGTGGAGGTGTTTGGGTCATGGGGGCGGATCCTTTGTGAATGCCTTGGCATCCTCCCCTGACAATGAGTGAGTTCTCCCTCTGTAAGTTCCCCCCAGAGGCAGTTGTTTAAAAGAGCCCAGACCCCTCCTCTCTCTTGCTGCCTCTGTCCAGAAGCAGATGCTGGCACCACACTTCTTGTACAGCCTGCAGAACCATGGGCCACATAAACCTCTGTTCTTTATGAATTACCCAGCCTCTATAACAATGCAAAATGGACGAAGACACCCCCCTTATTGGCCTCCTCCAGATGTAGGAAAGGTTAACTCACAGGAAAAAGAGACTAAAATCTGGCAGTCTTCAATGTCTGCCAGGGAAAGTTTTACCACTGCTCCCACGTGTTCTTTCCGGGGCAGCTGGAGGGTACCTGAGCGATTTCCGTCTGCTTGATGAGACGGCCTTTGTTTGCCATGCCTTCCTCCCCTCATCCCCCATAACCTGTGTCACCACCTCCCCCAGAACCCTAAGCCCCTATTCCTTCTGTAGTCTCGGGATGGTGTAAAAACTTCAGTCATCCGGCTCTTCTTTGAGTTTCACATTTGCACGTTAATAAGTTCAGATGCCTTTTTTCTTGTTAATCTCCCCATTGTCAGTTTGTTTTATACTCAAATTATCAAACCTTCCAAAGGAAGAGGGAAGAAAATTCCCTTTGCCCCTTCACTATCTATTCCAGACTTTCATAATATCCATGAATGAGGTGCTGAGGGTCCCAGATCTTTCAGGATCATAGAGAATAATGAAGTTTGACAAAGTACAGCCCTTACAGTGGGTGTGTTTCAGCACCAGCAAGCAGCCCCCAGCACCTCACCCCTGACGTGGCAGTGGGTGCTGTCTCTGGTGTATTTCGGCCTGTCCTTTCTGCTTCCACCAGGATCATGTTTGCAGATGTCAGGACCCACCTCAAGCCCTCTAACCACACTTACCTCTTGAGTAGGGGGCAGCACAAGACAGTCCATTTCCTAAGTATGACAGGGCCTCTCTCTTCATCCTTCCTTCTCACGACACCGTGCCTTCCCCTGCTATTGAACGATTACCTCTTTATTCCTGCTCCTCTGCATCTGGCATCCTTAGCAAATTGAAGACCAGTCACTTCATTAGCTTTCAATAGTAATTAAAGTATTTGGGCCAGAGAAGAATGTATTATGTATCTTCCTTATTCTTGTTCTTTTGATGCTACAGTTTTCCTTTTACCTATTCAAGGTCTCTCTTCTTTTTTTTTTTAATTGTGGTAAAATATAAATAACATAAAATTTACCATCATAACCATTTTTAAGTGTACAGCTTTGTGGCATTAAGTGCATTCTCGTTCTTAACTAGAAGATAGTACCATCTATCTTTAGAACCATTTCATCTTCCCAAACTGAAACTGTGTACCCGTTAAACAATAACTCCCCTCTTCCCCCTCCCTCAGCCCCTGGTAACCACCATTCTATTGTCCGTCTCAATAAATTTGACTACTCCAGGTACCTAGTATGATTGGAATCATACACTATTTGTCCTTCTATATCTGTCTTATTTCACCTAGCACAATGTCCTCAAATTTCGTCCACATGTCAGAATTTCCTTCCTTTATGAGGCTGAATAATATTCCATTGAATGTATGTATCATGTTTTGTTTTCCCATCCATTTGTCAAGGGACAATTGGGTTGCTTCCATCTTTTGGCTATTGTGAACAATGCTGCTATGAACATGGGTGTATAATCAAAGTCCTTATTAATAAAAACAAATTCCTTGGAATGTTGTCACTGCTCTGAGGAATAACTAACATTGATTGTTTGATGTTTGCAAAAAAAAAATGTATATCCCTCTGAGTGGATATTTAAATTATGTCTAACCTTTGCTCCTTAAGGATACATGACACAATTCTAAAACATTAACAACTACTAAGTTCATTTGTAGCTGGATGTTTTCTTTAAAATCTTTTTTCTTCTGTATACTCAGGTTAGTTTCTTAAAGCAATTGAGACATTCTAGTTTACATTGATGCTTAAGGATTTCTAGTATAAACAAGAGTGAAGAAATTAACTTGGCACCCAATCTAACATAAAATAAAATATAAAAATAGTATGATGGTTTCTCAAATTTAATTTAAGCAAATACAAAAGTTCACTTTTTTTTGTTTACTGATACAAAAGAAGGAAATACTATAATATGCAGAATGTTAAACTCCTAGCATTTTAGATGTAGAAAGTATCTCACAGATAGTCTGTCTTAACCCTTTTATTTGACAGTTGAAGAAACCCACACAATTTAGGGAATTTACTTCTTTCACTCTATTCCTTTGTTCATTCAATATTTATTGAGTATCAGCTATGTGGAATGCACTGTGTTCAATATTATAAAACATACAAAAATTTCTTACAGTTTTGTCCCTGCCTTTAACAAACCTATTTTCTAGCAAGGCAGAAAACCTAGGCATTGAAATTCACCACATAGGGAGTCACCCCTATGTTCAGGCCCGTGCCAAATGCTGGAGAGGATATGAAAATGCAAAGGAAAGCATAGCCACACTCACTGAGCACACAGCCAGGGATGGGGCAAGACGACACACATGGTGCTGTTAGAAAGGGCCCAAGCATGGCACTGCGATGCATATGACCTCCATGGGCAGAGATGAGGTAGCCCAGGGGAACGTGGTCCAGATGTGACAGCAGGAAAGCATGGGGCTCGTGTGGGGACTCAGTAAGGCAAGCGTGTGTGCAGGAGGCCTTAGGGACATTCTCTCTTGTGGGCTTTCTCATTAGGCTGTAGAGAGAGAGGAACCCAGTTCTAATCCCGACTAAACCTCCGCGTCCTCATCTGTAACACCCAAGCAATATCGAACCCTGCCACACAGGGTCACTGTGAGGATCAGAGGGGATCACATCTGTGAAGTGCTTCATAGAGCCTGGAACATAGTAAAGCTCTGTAAATGTTAGCCATGGTGCCTTGCGTATTTTAAAGAGCTTTTCAATCTCAGTTGAAGTAAATTGAATATATTCAATTCAGTAGAAAATGGATAGTCATTAGAGGATTCTGTACAAAGGAGTGATTAATAAATACATTTTTAAAAATTAATCTGGCAGAATTGTGTGGGAACGGGTGGAATGAAGAAAAGCAGGAGGTAGAATTTGTGTTAGGAGGTAACTGTAACAGCTTAGGTGGCAAGTGAGTGGTGATGGCCTCGTTATGTGTGATGGAGTGGTAGTAATAATCAATAAATTATATAGATGTTAAGGAAGTAAAGTTGTCAGGGGGAGAGGAGGATCGAGCAACCAGCTGGGTATGGTGGAAGGAAGGGAAAAAAATCAGAGATGAACATTTAACACTCGAGTGAGAGACTGAGAGAGGGACACGGAAAGATCAGCTGGGGGTCACGGTGACGACACTGGTTTTAAACATTTTGAATCTAAGAGACTGGGAGAGACATCCAGTGAGCAGACCACAGTGGAGCTATGTGCTACAGGCGGGTTCAACAAGATGCTGTCCCAGAAGTAGTAACTGGACTTTATAACTATGAATCACGAGTGGATTTGAAAGACTAGCAGATGGTGAACATGGACAGCAGATTAGAAATGGTTTAGAATGCGTGAAGAGGGGAGGCATTGGAAGCAGTCTTTAAAAAAATGAGGGGAAAAAATTAAGTAGGGTGGTAGATAACAGGGAACAGTTGCATTTTTTTTCTTTATTTTAACATTGATGGACTTTATTATGTTTTTTGGTTTAGAAGAAGGTGCAACAGAGAGGAATAAATTGAAAATGTTTTCTAGAAGGAGAAAATGGCTAGAGGTCCCAGAGGAGGTGGAAGTGATTAAGATTAAAGCCTAGTTGAAGAGTTTAACCTTGAAATGAAGGAAACACTTCTTCCTCTAATATAAAAGTAAAACAGAAAAAGGAAGATAGAAAACAAAGGCATTAGGTGGAGAAGAGGGAAGTTGGAGCAGCTCGCTCAGCCTCGGCCCCCCGTAAGGCATAACAACACTGGTGCCTACTGGACTATGTGTGCACAAGAAGCACAGAAGGGGGACGGGTCTATTGAGCACTGCCTCTGACCTTTGTACTACGCTAAATATTTCTAATTTATTTCATGCAACCTGCAAACAACCATGAGAGGGTTTTCAGATGAGACATTTAAGACTCAGAGGTTAGGGTCTTTCCCTGTGTTGAGTGTTGAGGGGTGGAGCTGAGTGACTCCCCCGTTACGCTGCTTGGGGTGGAGACGGGAGGCTGCTCAGGCCACACTGTGTGAAGCTAAGCCTCGAAGCATCGACAGGATTTCAGTACACAGAGATGGAGAAGGAAATTCTAGAACATTGAGTGGGCAATTTTTAGGAGTCAAGAAAAGGCGGGAAAACATATTCTGGAAGTAAAGAACACTGTATTTGTTTCATGTGGATGCTGTAACAAATTACCATAAACTGGGTGACTTAAAATAACAGAAATTTATTCTCCCACAATTTTGGAGTCTAGAAGTCCAAAATCAATGTGTTGGCAGGGCCACACTCCCTCTGGAGGCTCTAGGGGAGAATCTGCTCCTTGTCTCTTTCAAGTTCTGGTGGCTGCCAGCATTGCTTGGCTTGTGGCCACATCACTTCAGTCTCTGCCTCCACCTCCATGTTGTTTTCTCCTCTGTGTGTCTCACATCTCCCTCTGCCTCTCTCTTATAGGGATACCTGTAATTGCATTTAAAGCCCACCCAAATAATCCAGGATAATCATATTTTACAAAGACCCTTTTTCCAAATAAGGTACCATTGACAGATTCTGGGGATTGGTATACGGATGCATTCTGGGGAGCCATTTCCAAACAAACACTTTGTTGTTTTCCAAACAAACACTGTACAGAGTATGATAAATGCAGTGAGAACCCAGAATTAATAAATTAGAACATACAATATATTGGATGCTGGGGGAGGGGGAAACCCCCTAGAATGTCAGGTTTCATACAGTGTATGCTTGTAAGAATTATAATGAAAGTGTATAACAATTCAATGTGTATATATATATATATTGTGTGATGATTAAGTCACGATAATTTAGTAAAAAACAAATGAGAAAAGCAACTATCCAACACCAACTTAAGGATGAAAGTTTTGAGGAACAAAATTACAGATATATCATATATATAATTGGATAATTTGTTATTAAGAAGGCCAGCAACCATATCTTCTTAATAACCCTCCAGAAGATAAGAAATGATGCTAATAACAATAACCACAAGTAATGGAAGAATAGTTTCCTGTAGTAGAAGGGTGGCATCACCCTTCAAGCTTTCCAAAAATCTTACTAGGTTATGGTTTGCTGTGTGAGAATACTGAGTAACTTGTTTAACTTCGGTGACAGTAGCTCATTCAGCTGAAATATCAAAAATGGCACATTTCAAATCACTTGCAAAGAAAGATATTTTCAGCATACCACAAAAATCTCTAGTGCACAAATCTGCATGCTGCATGGTATGAATTTACAGTGTCAAACTATTAAATAATAAAGACCATGGTCTGGCATAGCCCATAAGTTGTGATTTCCCTTTC
Source organism: Daubentonia madagascariensis (assembly GCA_023783475.1). Lineage (NCBI taxonomy): Eukaryota > Metazoa > Chordata > Mammalia > Primates > Daubentoniidae > Daubentonia > Daubentonia madagascariensis. The sequence continues at coordinate 3,495,930 of JAKFHU010000760.1, forward strand.
CTGAAGCCACATTATGGTTCTTAATTAAGCAGTAGTTTTTCAACCGTTTAAACAAGCAAATCTTTATAACAGTTTCAGAACTGTATGAAAGAGGGAAGTATGTTTCTTCAAACACTGTGATTTTGCTTGCTTTAAGACTTGCTCCATACACAGAGCACCTGTTCTTCTACCCAGCCCATGCAGGATTCTACTAACAGAAGGAAATGTGATATTTTTCTCCTTCGTCTCCTAAACTGTGAGTGCGTATGTAGGTGGGGACATCTGATGCTCACTCAACAGGCAAGTTTTGTTGTATGGGCTCATAGACCTTCTTTGACTTCCATCCACTTGATCCTTGGACGTTTTTTGCTGCTTCCCACCGGATGGCTGTCCAGGCTTTGCTTGTGCAACTCATGCGTGCTGCAGGGCCAGCCCTCACCACTCGAGGCAGCCTGTTCTGGAAGGTTCTTCCTCGTCAGACCATTCTCTGTCTGCCAGCTGGAAGAGTCTTCCTCTTACAGAGTTGAAATCTGTTTCTCTGTAGTTTCTGACCATTTGGTCTAAGTTACACCTTTGGGGCAAACCAAACAATATGCAACTATCTTCAAAGTGAGCTCGGGAAACATTGGATGAGAATGATAATGTCCACTCTGCCCACACTGAGTTTCCTCTGGTCTAAGTGACCCAGATCTCTTCAGTCATCCTTTACATCTCATCCCACTGTTTTCCTTTTCCTGTTACAGATGTTCTAATTCCCTTTTAGTGGGTGCTTCCCTACCCTGGATCCATGTTCCAGGTTTGGCGTGAGCAGCAGATCTCAGAGCAGAACCAGACCAGGCCACGTTAATTGTGTGCGTCTCCTCATGCAGCCTAAAATACCCCCGGCTTTCTGACGCCCACCCCACATTTCCTTCCAAAGCAGTTCCAGCAAGAAATTTAAAACTCTCTGGACACAGTCAGGGTACAAGTCACTGATCCTAAAACCTTTCTTATTCAGTCCGTGGTTTTCCACCTTTGCCCATGGACTTGCCTTGTTTACTTGTAACTCATTGTATTTGCCTGTAAATACTTGTATTTATCAATTGTCATGTGGTTTGTTAAGGAGCACAGTAACTTACAAGAGAAGAAATGTTTAATGCCATGGGTTTTCTTAGAACTTTTAAATTGAAATGACAAGTTAAGAAAGTTGCCTGTTGGTACTTATATGTCAAAACATAAAGTTTTAAAGTCATGCATTATTTACTTTATGATAGTTTATATGAATAAGACCAAACTCTTTTTTTCTAAAAAGGTATCCCCAAAGAGCGTCATGGGAAACGGAGTGGGCGTGTGTGAGGCACGATTTGGCATTCATCATGGTACCTTTTGTTCTCTGCAGAGATGCCAAAGATATTCTAGAGGAATCCAAAACAGAAAGCCAAGTGTTCAAGTTCATTTATACGTTCTTATATGTGTTATTCTTTCCCCAAAATTTTGAAAAGCGTGATGAGAGGTTATAAAAAGAGCTGGTTAGCTCTTTTTTGTTTGAGTTATATATATGACGGTGTAAACGATAGCCTAAAGAGATCTTGAAAACGAAGCTGCGAGACGCCAACCTTTTGAACTGCCATCAGTGACGGAGGTAACCTCACAAGGAGAATGGGGTCTCCGTGTATGGAAGCGGTCTTGGTTAAGATTTGCCTCCTGAACTGCAGTGGGTGGCTCTAGACACTTCTGCACTCCAAGCTAGTCCTTCATTATGGTTTTGGGACTTGGGCCCCCTAAAATGCTTGTTTACTCAGCAGAGTGGGAGAAGACAGCAGACACCCAGGGGTGCTATGTTTTATTTCAAAGGCAGGAATGTGAAAGCGTCGAGTGGACTTTTCCTCACCCTCTGACTCTGCAGTTCACATAACAGGTTTTGTTAACTTACCCGTCCCCAATGTGCCATCAGAAGCCTACAAATAAAAACTACTTACTTCTATCTTATACCTTAGCAGGTTTAAAGAAGCAGCCTGTGAACTAGCTGTGAATATCTGTAAGTTCAGCTTTACTAATAGCACCTTTTCTAGCAACAATTCTTGAACATTTTGATTTTTTTCCTTCCTATTGCTCTTGTTCCCAAGATAAGTTCAGGGCAGGTGTGGAAGAGCTGATGCACACATTGAGAACAGACGGTAGACGTGATATATCAATTTATTCAGTGCTACCACTTTAGTTGCCTTTTTCTATAGGGAAAACAACAGTATGACTATAACTTGATTACTCAAACAATTGTATAAAATATGTAGTAATTTCTCCCAAAGACTGAGAAGGGATTATGCCGATAAAGTAAGAGAACTATTTAAAGAAATTCTCTACTCTATGGGCATTCCAGGAATACACTGATTTCATAAAAGACTATAGGTTATGAGTCAAGAACTCAAGAACCTCTTATGAGTCAAGAACTGAAGGAAGTTGAGAGATCATATAGCGAGTGAGTCCCCTTCTGAGGAAACCATAGTCTCGATGGTGGCTCACCCCTCAAATGTCTGTTCAGATACAGTCCTGAAAGTGGATTGGATCTCCCAGAGAAATCTGATTTCACCTCCACTGGGCCTTCATTGTTATTTGGGTTCCTTCTGTTCAGATCTTATTGATCCTTTTTTCTTTTGAGCCTTTATTTTGAGCTTTTAACAAAAACTAAAGCTTTATTGTTTTTATTAGAAACAATAGCACACACTCATTTTAAAAATCAAGCAATACCGAAATGTACAAAGAATGCAAAATGTGATCCCAAGTCCCAGTCACCCTGATATAACCATCATTAATGTTAACTGATAAATATTAATATGTGTATTAATAGAGATTATAAAGATTAACATTTATTTTTATAGAAACATCCAGATAGAAAAGAGAAATGGGAACAATTTCTATATATAGGATCTATAAAGATGCCCATTTAGCTTTTAAAGTTAGGTTTATTGAGATATAATTTATATGCAATAAAATTCACCCTTTTTAGATATATAGTTCTATAAGTTTTGACAAATACAGTCATGGAAGCTTCACTACAATCAAGATACAGAATATTACCCCCAACCCAAGGAAGTTCCCTTGTGCGCCTTTGGAGTCAGTTAACTTCTTCCTCCCCCAGCTCCTGGCAAACGCTGATCTGACTTCTGTCTCTGTAGTTTTGTTTTTTCCAGGAAGTCTTATAAATAGCATCATACAATATGTAGTATTATGTGACTGATTTCTTTCACTTAGCATAATGCTTTTGAGATTCCTCCATGATATTGTGTGTAACAATAGTTTGTTCATTTTTTTATATTGCTGCAAAGTATTTCATTGTACAAATGTACCACATTTTGTTTATGTATTCACCAGTCGAAGGACATTTGAGTTGTTTCAAGTTTTGGCTATTATAAATAAAGCTGCTGTGAACATTTGTACCAAAGACTTTGTGTGGATATAGGTTTTCATTTCTCTTGGGTAAAAACCTAGCAGTAGGATTACTATGGTAAATATATGTTTAATACCTGTGGTCCCCAACTCCCGGGCCATGGACCGAACCAGTACTGGTTGGTGGCCTGTTAGGAACTGGACCATACAGCAGGAGGTGAGCAGCAGGCAAGCCAGCAAAGCTTCATTTGTATTTACAGCTGCTCCCCATCGCTTGCATCACCACCTGAGCTCCACCTCCTGTCAGATCAGCCAGGGCATTAGAGTTTCATAGGAGCGAGAACCCTACTGTAAACTGCACATTCAAGGGATCTAGCTTGTGGGCTCCTTATGAGAATCTAATGCCTGATGATCTGAGGTGCAGCTGAGGCGGTGATGCTAGCCCTGGGGAGCAGCTGCAAATACAGATTATCATTAGCAGAGAGGTTTGACTACACAATAAATGTAATGTACTTGAATCATCCCTAAACCATCTCCACCCCCTGGTCTGTGGAACAGTTTTCTTCCATGGAACAAGTTCCTGGTGCTGAGAAGGTTGGGGACTGCAGTTTAACACCATACGGGACTGACAAATTGTTTCCCAAAGTGTCTGTACCATTGTGCATTCCCACCAGCAATGCATGAGAATTTTAATTCCTGCTTATCCTGACCAGCACTGATACTATCATGTTTTAAAATAATTCTAGCCCTCTGATAGGTGTGTAGTGGTATCTCATTGTGGTTTTAATTCTTATTTTCCTAATGGCATGTTAAACATCTTTTCCTGTGCTTTATTTATTGATAATATATCTTCTTTGGTAAAGTATCTGTTCAAATCTCTTGCCTGTTCTTTAAATTGAGTTGTTTGGTTTTTATTAGTGAATTTTTATAGTGGGGATATAAGTTCTTTTCCAATAAGTGCTTTGCAAATACTTTTTCCCTGTTTGTTGCTTGTCTTTACATTCTCTTAGCAGTGTCTTCCACAGTAGAGAAGTTTGATTTTAGGGAAGTTTAGTTCATCAATTTTTTCTTTTACGGATTGTGCTTTTGGTACTGTTTCTACAAAATCTTTGTCTAATCCAATGTCACAAAGATTTTTTTCTGTATTTTTTTCTATAAGTTTTATATTTTTAACATTTATATGTATGTATTCTATGCTCCACTTGAGTCTATGTGTATAAGGTGAGAGGTATGGGTCAAGGTTCATGTTCTGGTTTGTGGATAACCACAAGCTCCAGGCTCATTTGTTGAAAAGACTATCCTTTCTCCATTGAATTGCCTTTATATCATTATCAAAATCAATTGGCATACGTGTGTGGGGCTATTTTGAACTCTCTATTCTGTTCTCTATTGGCCTATGTTTATATCCTTTCAGGAATACCCTGCTATTTTGATTACTGCAGTCTTATGGTAGGTCGTGAAATTGTACAGTGTGGGTCCTCCGTATTGTCATTCTTTTAAAAATTTGTTTGGACTATTCTAGCCCTCTACTTTTCCATGTAAATTTTAGATTGAGCTTGTTGATATCTATAAAAGGTCCTGCTGGGATTTTCATGGGATTGCATTGAGTCTATAGATCAGTTTGGTAAGAACTGATATCTTAACAATATTGAGTCTTCTGATCTATGAACATAGTACATATTTCTACTTACATAGATCTTATTCAATTTCTCTTATCAGTGTTTTGTAGTTTTCAACATAAAAATCTTCATATATTTTAGATTTATTCCTAAATATTTTATGGTTTTTTGTGCTATTTTATATGATACCTTTTACTTTAAAATTTCTATTATTCATTGCTAATATGTAGAAATACAATTGATTTTTGTATACTGACCTTGTATGTTGCAACCTTCCTCTATCCAGTCGTTGGATCTTCCTAGTTCCAGTGGTTTTTGGTAAATTCTTTGGGTTTTTCTATGCAAACAATCATATTGTCTATGAATAAAGACAGGTTTTTTTCTTTTTTCTCAATCAGTATGACTTTTGTTTCTTTTATCAATTCAACTTTCAAAGGGTACCAAATATAATTTTGCATTAATGGAAGAAAAAAATCATATGAAAGAAACTAAATGGATAATTACCCTGATGTGATTACTATCATTGTATGTATCAAAACATCACTATGTGTCCCATAAGTATGTACAATTATGTGTCAATTAAAAAAATAAAATTTTAGTGAAAACAATATCAATAATAAAATTAGTAATTAACATTCATTAAATGTTTCTTATATGCAAAATAGTTCTGATTTTTTACCACCTGGTTTCCCAAAGTAGCACACCATCGCTTCCACCATGGTCTATTGTTAAAAGCCATCACATCCTCCCAGATTCAAGGGGAGGGGACATCGACTCTCACCTCCTGATGGCAGGAGGGTTAAAGAATACGTGGCTGCCTTTAATCTGTCCACATTACCTTCCAATGTACATAACAGCTGTTAGAATTTTGATAATTCTAAATTCAAGAATTTGGTATACATAATCAATTATCAGAAAATAATCTCTCCTCTCATATATTAATAGAAATGTCCAACATTTATCCATGACCACTCAAAAACATTAGGACCGTTAGCTTTCATTTTGTATTGCCTTATAAATATCCTATTTGTTTGATTTTGAAACTAATGTAGGGAAGGGAACAACAACCAAAAACAACTATGTAACTGAAATTTATATTTTTCCTTTCTTTTCAGTTTCTAAAACATAACATAACATGTCTTCAATTGGTGGTTAAAATTTTTCACGATTTAACTTGGAACTATAAAATCTAAGGATTTATAAAAAAATAAAATAAAATACAATTTAATAAAAAAAGAAAAAATAAATTATAGAAAAAATGCCTAAATAAAGAAAAGCAGATAAATATTTCTTTATCACATGAAATATTAGTGTCTAAAACATCATATTAAGATAATGAAAAAAGATTTTGAAAATAAATAAGCAATTGGACTCATTCATTAGGTTTTTTGTACCTCTATTTCAACTTTAGATAGACTCAATCATGTGAAAGATAAGGAAATTAACAATGTTTTACATCCTTTCCTCCTGATCTTTTGGTTATAGTGTTATACTTATTTTGCCAAGATTATAATACCTTGAATTCTGTAACCAAAATTCCCATAATAATTTAGCTTTAGTGTTATATTTTTTAAAAAATCAATCCTCACACCCATTTGCTCACCTCTGCTTCTCCATTCCTGGCATTTTTGCCTGGGTGATTAACATACTTTACCTGATCTACAGTCAGAAGTTGTTTGGTTTTTCTTTTTTTTTTTCCCAAAACTAATTAATTAGTGCATGAATTCTGTAGAGATCCGTGGTTAGCCTAAATTTTTCACCATTTGTAGATGGCTTCCTTTCTTCCTGTCTGGATGTCTGAAAATTCTTCCTTCATGCTCGATGTTAAGTAATTTTAAAGAAATGTATTTTGGTATCAATTATTCTATGTCCATTTTTCCTGGAACACAGTTTCTGTTCCTCATTTCAGAGAATTTTTCTTGGTACTAAATTCTTACACAAAGAAGGTTGGATGCTATGATAGTTTTTGTTTGAGAAATATTATTTATCTGGATCGTTGTTGTCTAATCTCCAGACCTACTATCTTCATCTCTTTTCCTAGCTTTCCCTGTCATCTGTTCACTGCCGTCAATAATGTATTGTTCTGTAAAGGGCTATTATTTCCTTTCTCAATTTCCTTAACCCTACAATCTCCCTTTCAATATCATAGTCTTATTATTTGACTGTATTTGACCTTGTTTTAACGAAGTTATGTTATTAGTCCTTCTTGCTATTTTTTACATCCAAGCTTTTGCTTACTATTTCCCTTCCCTTCCTTTCCCTTCCCTTGTCATCACCCTTCCTTCCTGTCTTTCTTTTTTTGTCTTTTTCCCCACATTTTTCTCTTCATCCTCTCTTCTCCTCTTCCTTGTCCCCTTCCTCCGCCTCCTCCGTCTCAGTGCCGTGTTTGCACAGCCACCATGCCAGTTTCGTCTTGCTTACGCTTGCCACAGACAGTGCCTCCCAGGTCTTTTATATGCTGTCACAGAAGGAGAGAAATTACCCTGAACCTATTACCCCTTATCTGACAACAGTCTATTTGCCTCCAGCCAGTCAGCTGAAAACTGGGTATTCTGCTCTATTTTCTTTTCTGTAGTTTGAAAGCCTGGCAGGAAAGTAAAGAGCCACAGGTCCAAGCATGATGTTTGTTGATGGAAAAGGGTTAGAAAATATCAACGAGAAACTTGAGTTTATTCTCATTGTGTACAAATACTATATTGCTATTTTTATAGAAGATTTAGTAATTTTCAGTGTTTAGCATTTCTTTGTTTAAAAATATGCTTTCAAGACATTCTTTGTCTTTCAATATAACTGCCACAATGAAACAGTGTTCTATTTTCTAAGACATCATGCATTACTTTATTTCTATTACAATGTGATTGATTAGTTTCAACAGGGCATAATATTCTTTGTTTTGCTTTAATAAAATTGCTTTTCTCAAAAAAATCAATGCAGTTATATAACAATTCAAATGTGTTCACAAACCATATCACCCCTAACATGTTCCCCAACTATGCAGAGTAAACCAGGAGGCAGCATAACTCACAACTATCTATCCTAATGTCATTAGGTGGGACTGATTCCCTAAAAAACAGCCTAGAGAGTTCTACTTTTCCTGTCCTAATTGGATAGGCTCTGAAAAATCCAGACATAGGTGGCAGTCTGGTAGAGTGGGTGGCAGATGCACAGGGGAAACTGCATAAAAATCAGCCTTAGACAGAAATGATCTGGAGTCTGAACTTAGCCAAACCTTAGCTATTTAATCATGGGCAATTTACATATCTCACCAAGCCTTAAGGCTCCAAACTGTAAAATGGGAAAGTTTACACTTTCCTTTTGTTCGTTTTCAGTCATTCATCCTTTTATCCTCACAAGTAACATGTGTTGAAAGTCGTCTACGTATGCCATAGCAGCTCACAGAGCACAAGACAGACACATGGATACCCTGTGCTCACGGTGCTGACGTTCTAGCACACATGATAGGTATTTTACCTGTGGACAGGTATCATTTCAGAGAGCTGTACATCCTCATGAAGAAAACAAAACAGAGTAACAGGTGGAAAGCAACCAGAAAGTTGGAGCTAAATTAGCTGCTACAGTTATGGAAAGCCCTGACGCAGAGGTGAGCTTGGCCTGACCAAGGGGCAGAAAGATGCACCGCTGCAACATGTGGAAGGAGGGGAGAGTGGTAGGAGACAATGCCCAGGAGGGAGGCAGAGGCCAGATGGTGTAGGCTAAGTGGAGATGCTGGAATTCTATGGTAACTGCAGTGAGAAGCAATTGGGGTCTCCATCAGGGAGGGACAGAATCAGATTTGAAGTGGGGATTACCCTGGCTGCCAGCACCCTGCAGAAGGGCAAGGGTGTCAGCGGGACGCCAGTCAGGAAGGGGTGCCGCGGATCCAGGGCAGAGACCACATCGGCTTAAGCTGAGGTTTTGGGGTTGGAGGGGACAGCAGGTAGTGCTGTTCAGCAGATGCTTAGAGGCAAAGTCAACAGGACATGCTGAGGACTTGGATGTGGGGATTGGGAAAGGTGGGGACCAGGTTTTTGGCCAAAGAAATTAGGTAGATGGGGGTATCCTTACCAAGATAGGGAAGAAGGAAGAAGGGACGGGGTGAGGTGGGAGAGGGTGAATTTGAATCAAATGCTTTGTTTGCTTTTAGGTCTTTTAATAAGATTTTATAGTGATCTTCATGTATGGATTTTCTAAAAAACTTATAGTTTTTGAAAACATGTTAATTATTTTTTTTCACATTCCCATTCTTGCTTAATTGCTAAAATAGAGAAAACTTATTTTTTTAAAAAAAATTGATCTGATATATATGCAAATTCTTGTGTTAATTCTTATAGTTTCTTTTTAGCTAGAATTACTTGGTTTTGCTGGGTATAAAATAATATCACCAGCAACAGGAGACAGTTTGTTGTTTTCTTTTTCAATATTTATGCAATTATATTATACCTTAATCATACCTAGTAAAATCTTCAAGGCTCGTAACAGTAGTGGGATGTGTTCCTGTCTAGTTCCTGATTTTAATTGAAAATATTTTAATGTCATGCCTTTTAGGATAATGTTTATTTTTGTTTTGTGGTAAAGAGTTGCTATATTTGGTTGTCTCCATTTATTTTTATTTTTAATGAGCAATGACTGCTGAATTTTGTCTTTTCAAAATATAATTATCTTTTTTGGCTATTTTATGATTTCAGAATAGATAGCTGTATTTTCAATAATCAAATCAAATATATGTGATGCTGATTTTTGGTTTACTCTGAATAAGTAGAGAGCATTAAAGTTTGATATGGTTTGTAAATGTATGTGAATTGTTATACAATTGCATTAATTTCTTGAGAAAAGCAATCTTATTAAACAAATTTTTTCTGCTTACCTTGGCTCTTTTAAAAAAATTAACCTTTAAGGTTTTTTTTAAAAAAATCAGCCTTTAATTTTGTAGCTAACGTGTTTAAAAGATTGAAAATTGTAATAGCAGGTTTTATCTTTCTGGCTCTCTTATGGATGGTTATAAATATGACATTATTATGGCTGCTGTTATTTGTGCCCCCAGGAAGCCATTTTTAAAGGAAATGTAATTACGTTTCTATCCTTCATGATCCAGAGGTTATTACAGATAATTTTATGTTTTTATTGAAGCAGATCTCTGACTTATGACCTCATCATCCAAGGAAAAATTACATTTCAAAATTGGAAAAAAGCTTAAGCTACAACCATGGCTAAGAACAATTAACCAGCTAAAAAGATACTGTGTTATTTTAACCTCAGCAGCACATGTTCTCATTCTTAAATTTTGGTTTTGTGGGGCCACAGACAGTTTGATCATACACTCCAAAATAGTGCTAATGTCTACCTACTGTTCCAGCATCCTATCTGGTTCAGCATTTGTCTTGGAATTTTTATTTTAACTAAATTATTATTATTACTAACATGTATATTTAAATAAGCCAATAGTAGCTAGACAGACCTCTACTTTGTACTTCTAAGTTCTGCCATGGTTTAGTTTGTGGTTTGATTTATTGGTATAAGAGACACATGAGCAGAGGAAGAGGTCTTCAGACATGGGGGTGAATCTGAAATCTGACTATTGATAAATTTTCTCTTTTTTAGGAACACTTTCTGGACATCTTAAAAGCAATCCTTTCCTTACAAGTATAAGACGAAGGGTACTTAGTGATAAAACAAAAAATACCAGGAACATAATCAGCTAGGGACAGATAATTTCATCCAGTCTTGTGGAAGTATAAATGAGCAAGCCCCCTTTTGAGGCTGAGGGCATTTTATCAGTTAAGATGAAAGTTTAAAAGGTTTAAATCTTAGAGCTTGCAATCCTTCTAGGATTCTGTTCTACATAAGTACCTTATACTCCTGCCAAAAGTTGTTTGGAGAAGGGTACAGAGAAATGTTTGTCATAGACAAAACCTGAAAACAATACAAATAACCACCAGTTGGGGATGAGGCAATTAATTAAAATACAACAATTCCATATTATGCAACTTCTTAAAATAACGAGATAGATTTGTGTAAAAAAAAAAGTCCTAGAAGTCATATTATTACATGGAAAAAAAAAAGTCTAAAAACAACACAGACTCTAGTATGCTGTTTGTGATAAGCCAAGAAACAGCTGTATACGTGTCATGTGTAGCTACACATGTGTGTAAGCATGGACCTGATCAAGTCCTGGAAAGACACCAACACAACTGTTGATAGCATGTACCTCTGAACGGAGACGGAGGTGGAGGGAGCGGCCGTAGGGCGACTTTCACGTTCATTCTCTCCACAGCTGCATCGCTGGACACTTTAACAGAGAAAATATAGTCCTATGTTATGTGTATATTTTTAAAAAAACTAAACAAAAAAGAAATAAAGAAAGAAAGAAAAGAAAAGCCACTCTCCATTAACTGTGTGCTTCAACAAATATACTTAATGTGCAGATTCACTCGGTTACAGAGTGATGTCAGTTGGCCACAAGAGGAATTAAATGCCTGCCCCCAGGAGAGGTTTTTGTTTTGTTGTTGTTTTTAATTAATTTTTTTAAATTGGCAAATGAAAATTGTTTATATTTATGGTGTCCATCACGATGTTTTGAAATGTATATGCACTGTGGAATGTCTTAATCCAGCTAATTAGCATAGGCATTGCCTCACATACTTCTTTTTTTGTGGTGAAAAATCTACTCCATTAGCAATTTTCGAATATGCAATACATTGTTATAACCACATTCATCTCTTCAACTTATTCCTTGTTGTTGTTTTTGTCTGTTCTGTTTTATTTTTAACTAGGACAGTTTTAACCTCAGAGTTGAGTACATCATAAAACAAGTAGTTCAGCACATACTTGCTGGTATTAGAACTTTCAGGGAATTTCCAAATGACTGGCTCACATTTTCTCTGTATCACCCCTACACTTTCATGATGAAACCTGATTCCATTCAGCCAGGTATTCAGTAATAAAGAGTCAGGATTTTTAAAATATAAATATTCACACATGTGAAGCACTGTGCTAAACATAACATTCAATAGCATGAAAAAAAGAAAAAACAAGGTAGGGTAAAATGTGTTAATAGCTCTTTCACTTTGGAATCAAATAAATGGCCTTGTCCCTATGTTAGGAGCAAGGTCATTCACACAATTATAGCCAAGGGCAATTGATGCAAGGTTAATGTCAATAAATAAGTGAAAACAATTGTTGAAATATGTGAAGATATAGCAGAATTTATTTATAATTAGCTTCTCTATGAAAACTACCTAAAAATACAGACAGAGAGTGGAATGTGTGTGGGAGAAGGTATTAGAAAATGCCTGGCCCTAAAGCTGCTTAGCTTGATCAGCTCCTTACGAATGGATTTTTAAATTACAAGAAGTAATAGCAATATAGAAATCACAAATATGTAAAATAAGAAAATGAAGCGATTCAACATGTATCTTTGGGGCCCTTACACCAGGCCTGCTCCAAGTGCTGAGCAAAACTGACCCAAATCCCTACCCTCAGGAAGCTCACCTTCTAATGAACAGATTTGCTGTAATCAACCACCTACATAACACTAAAGTTTGTAGTTCAGGTAAATCAGAATTGTAATGTGAATGTTTTATACCTGAAATAATGTAGCCATATTTTCCACATTACTAAATATTTTTCAACAGCATTATTTTGAGTCAATATTGTGTTCCAGTGTATAAGGGAATTGTAGTTCATCCAATTAATATCTTATTTTTTGGATAATTTTATTTTTTTCATCTTTTTGAGTAGCAATTCAATGGGCCTCCTTGTAGATAAAGCTTTACACAAGTCCAAGACTAGTTCTGTAGGGTAAAATATAAGTGCAATTGCAGTATAAAGGATTACAGGGTGCTCTTCAATTACTGATGAAAGTTAACATACTATTTTAATATTAAAATTAATGTTTGATATAAGCCAGCAAAGCATTTTTGAAAAGCTAGGAATTTCTATATATTTTATTTAATTAAAATAAGGGGAAAACCATATTATTTAACTTATTAATATATTAGCCTAATGTTTTAGAATAAATGTCCAGGTTATATTTTTATACCTGCATATTAATAGTTCTCTTTAAGAGAATAGTTAACATAATTTGGTTTTAAAAGTTTATTTTTTATACCTATTTTAGGAAATAAATGATTTTAAAATCATAATTTAGAACAGTATACAGGATAAAATTTTGAGCATAGAAATACATCAAATCTCAGTTCTCAAAAGTACTTATTTTTTATACAAAAGCAGAGATTATGATCACTGCTAAGTGATTGATCCACTCTCGTGACCAGTGCTTAGCAGCAGAAAAAAATAGATGTTCGTTTCTCTAGATTTTGAGTTAGGATCTCAAACTCTTTTTCCCAAGTCAAGCTTTTCTATTTCCAACATTTAGTTGGAAACATACTAAAACTGTCAAAAATATAGGTAGTTTGCACTACAATATTAAGAAATTTCTTGTCCTGCTGGATTTATACTGGAATCAATTGGAAATTCAAGTGGCAAGGCAGGATTTATTGACAGGGGAAGGAAAAATAGAGGAAGTATCACTAAGAACATGTTCTTCTAACTCCTACTCCATAAGTCCACATAAGGTGAAATACCTAGCTACACTTTCAGAATTCACTCTATCAGAGGAGATTAAGAACAGTTTTAAAATAAAGTCATTGCAGCATCCTAAATGATGGATTTTATAACGGGGAAAGAGTAGCTATAAGTCTTTCTCCAGGTGAATTTTTTGGGAAAACACCTTTTTGTATAACATTCATTTTGTGATAACAGTTATCTATTTCTTCTTTTAACCAATATTTATTAAGTGTCCTCTCTGCACCAGGCATTGTGCCAAGCACTGGCCATACCCTGGCGGATAAAGCAGATGTGTCACACTTACCTGCCATCAATGCCCCACCCAGTTTACCACTAACTCTAAACACAGTGACTCCCACCTCTAGGGATAGCCAGCGAATGGGAAGGTGTGATGTGTCAGGGCAGTCCCTGTCCTGGCAAGAAGCAGATGTGGGGGGTAGAGAGGTCCCCTGTCCCCAGCCCTGCACAGCACGGTAGAGGCCTGAGGTACCCACTTCTGTGGGGCGAGATGGAAGCTCGAGGGAAAGGAAGAAAAGTTCCTCCCTCCCTCCCTCCCCCTACCATCTTCTTCTCTTTGTCTCTTCCTGAAACTAATCCATATATAATCTTGATTTCAGGCTCTGCTGGCATAGACAAACTTAAGTAAAGATGAGCTATTTCTTGTGGCATTTTTCTGATATGGACAGTCTAAATAATTTAAAACACAATGAAAATATTTTCCTTGAAAGTTAGTGGATTTTTTAAAATTGATAACCATCATCATTCTTCATTGTCATCATTCATTGGTCATTTATGGATATTTAGTGCATTGCAAGCACACAGATGTTCGCATGCACATCTTGTAAAATTCTCACAACTCTATAGAGGAGGTGTTATTACCCTCCTCGTACAGACGAAGGAAAGGCTGAGGGTGTGTTTGTGATGTGCCCAGGGTCACACCTCTAACAGGCAGAGCCCGGATTAGATCCCCAACGCTATAAATCATGCACCGGATGCCCAAATTAACTGCGTTTACTGTACCTTACGCTTTTCTGATAAGAGTTGCCTAGAGGAGGATTCATTGGATTTCTTTTCTTTGCCCTGTATTTATCTCCAAATATAAATAAAATCAGAGGTCCTATGAAAGAGTGCCTTCAAAATATGAAAATGAAACTCAATCAAGATACCAACTTGACATATTTTAAAAATCTATCATATTTTTGAGATAAAAGTTTTAGAAGTAAGCCTATGCTAATTTCAGTGTTTTCAAAGGAAAATCTATGCGGCTTGCTTTTATGATCGGTATGACATTACAGATTAATGACAACCCTAGGAGAGGGAGGTCACATCTACCAACAAACCAGGTACTGACATCAGTCATAGAAAGTTGGCATTTGGTGAGGTATTCTGCACAAGGAAATGTAAAATCAGATCTAGAAGGCTGGCACAGCACTGGGGGGGCTATGCATCAGAGGACAGGCTTATTTCCAAGCAAGAGTGGCTCAGGTGAGACGATTGCCACTGTCCCCAGAATGCTGACTGCAGCCACACCGTTCTTCAGTAGTAAAGGCAACGAGAAAAAGAAGATTCAGAACCTCTTTCAGTAGGAAACCACTGCCTGCAGGTCTTAAGAATTTTAACGTTTCAAGTGTTCACAGTTATCTTGTATTTTTCTTCTGAGTGTTGGTTTTAGTCTCCACTAATTCTAGCACTACCAGGGTTTGATTTCTTTGCTAGGCATTATAAATAAGTAAAGGGGAAGCTGTGTTGGGCTTTCTGTGGGACCCAGACATTCCTCATAGCACTTAAATAGGTACTTAAGCTCTTTTATTGTTTCCATTTGTAAAATCTGTTATTCTGATTTGTATCTTAGCCCTAAGGATTGTTTCATGGGATCAGTGCTCTTGTGAGCTACAGGTGCTCAGTATTCGCAGACGCATATGAATATTTTGAAACAAATTGTTAAGAATGAAAAAGAGTTTCACATGGCTCACTTTTTGTTAAGGTATAATAAAACAAAATTCACTTTTTAAATATGATTATGTTTGTCAAGTGTCTGACACTGTACTCCATTTAAAGACTATACAGAAACATTGGTTTGGTTACAGGGGAATATGCTCTGTGTGGTTGTATTGAGTCAAAGGCATATAATAATTGCTTTTTGATAGTTGCATTAACTTTCTATTTGGGAAATTATTTCCTTCACCTCCTTAAAACGCACCCAAGGGTGTAGTAGTCACCATTGTGCATATGGGAAGAAGCTAAAGAGAGAATGGCCAATGTCACTTAACTTTATTTCCTCAAATCCTCACACAGTGATGAGGACAGGACAGGTGCGCAAAAAGTTTAAATGAATGAATGTGGCTTCTTTTTTTAATGTTCATGGAATTGTTTAGGAAAAAAAATCCTTGATTAACATTCTTCTGTAAAAAGAACAACAGCATATTCCTTCCCAACCAATAGCATCACCTTACTGAAGTAGATTCTGAAAACCTTCCCAGAAGGCCTGGTCCCAGGACTCACCTGGTGAATCTCACGCTCCAAAAACCATTTGAAAGGTGGTGGTAATTCACCACAGAAGGCACCTGAGAAAGCAAAGCAGGAGCTTGTCCGGCTCCTCCGAGGTATGAGGGCACCTGTCCAACTACGCTAACCTCAGAACTCGCTGGGCAGGGTTTTCTGTTGCTGCCAGCAGTGTGGTCTCATTAGAGACACAGTTATTGTGATCAAAGTTCAAATGGGCTTGGGGACGAACAGTCTGAAACATAATACTAAGAGAGTGATTGTGGCTTCCAAATGTTTCAAACGAGCCTACCTTGTTTGGATAAAGAGTTAGGAAGACCATACTGGGCTCTGAACAGAAGAGATGAAGGATCCAGAGAGCACAGGGCTTTCTGTGGGATCCCTGGGGTAGGCAGTGTCATCTCAGACTGTGGGAGTCTTTCATCTCGTGAAGATTTCACATATATTGCAATTCCCCTATGCAGGGAACCCAACTTGTCATTGATGTTCATTTGCAGATCTCAAACTATGGGCGCTATATAAAGACAATTATATTTTCCTCCCTTAAAAGGCAGGTAAGGGCAGAAGCTTGGAGCATACAATGGCCCAACAAGTTTGAAAATGCAGTGTTTTCTTAACTGTAAATTATTGTAGTGGCTAGTTGTTAGAATTATTTCATATCTAAATCACAATACAATTGATTAAAAGTGTTATTCCCTCAGTAAACAATTCAGAAAGATTTTTCAACTTTTTATTCCCTAGGGACTTATAAATATAAAGGGATTGATGTGTTTTATGGTTATCTTTTATTTGAAGAAAATGTTAATAAATTAACTGACATTTAGATTCCTCAAAGAAATCCATTCTGCCAGAACTAGAAAAAAAATCTTCCTTTTGCAGTTGGGGAATTTGCTAAATCTGCAGAGTCTAAAGCAAAAATGAGGCTCAGTGATTTCCAACTTCGTGGATTTGTCCATGAGACTTTACTCCCTGCCTGGTGACAAGGGTGGACACTCCAAGTTGTCACCAATATCAAGTCTCCTTTCTTGCTAGGGGAACCCCAATTACATTGGAAGTGACAACATGCTCAAGTAAAAACTGTATTTCCCAGCACCTATTGCAGCCAGTTTGGGTCCATGAAATGTTAGCAGCAGTCACTGCATGGGACTCCAAGAAACATTGGCGTGTGCCTCATCACCTGTCCTGTTTTCTCTTTCTTCTTGCTGCAATGTGGGTGTGACAGCCGAGGGTGCAGCAGCCACTCAGCATGAGCCAGATATGCGGGCATGTCCTGAGGACTGAAAGCATAAAGATAGAAGGAGCCTGGGATGGGATAAAACCCTTCAGATAAGTCTTCATCTGCCTACCTGCTATTTTTTATAGAAAAAAATTAAGCCTTCAATTTGGTTAAGCTGCTGTTATTCAGATTCATTCTACCAACTGAATGAATTTCCTACCTGAAAGAGTGTCCCAGTGCAGTTCTTCACTAAGTCAGAAAGATTAGGAAAACAATATTTCCTATCATTTATTTATATCATCTCTATTCTTAGAGTTTGCTGTTTGGAATAGAGAACTGCCTGCCTATCACGGTCCCTGGCTTTTCGATGTGGTACCCATCCTCTTCCGGTGTGCTCGTCCCCACTGGGCAGAGTTCTGTTTAGTTTTCATTTGTTCTCCACCAAAGGCAAACTCTTTGCCAACAGCTCGAGCACTCAGAACTTTGCTGTGGTTGTGTCTTTCTCTTATGCTCCATAAAGTCAGCATTATTTCACCTCTAGATTTAACCCCAGAGGATTTTGTTTGTCCTTGTACTTAAAGCAGAACATTCTGGGCAAACTTAAAGGAACATCAGATTTATATCTGACAAATTGTCCAACCACTGCCTAAGACAAGGGATTTTTCTGTGCTGATTCAGAAACAATACTCTTTGGTAGAGTTATCTGACACAGTGTGACATGTTCCTGGTGATGGAGACAATTTCCCCGCCTCTGAATTTTGCCAAACACCTTTAGCTTTTCTCTATTCCACCAAACAGGCTTTATAGAGAGGGCTCAACATATAAAAAACAACAATAAGCGATGGTTCTAAAAGATGGCACTTAGCCAACAATCAAGATGTCAAACAGTGGTGAGGTTATTCACTGAAATTGTAATTTGTCTGTGTTGTTTCTGTTTTTTTCCCTCCATGCCCCCCAACCTAACATCAATCCCTCTTTCTTAAAATTGCAGGTGGCAGTGGGTGCCCTTTAGAAAATAGATGCTTTCAGTTTCTATTCTGTTACTCTAATCTTCTAACTTCCTGTTAGAAGTTAGAGGCACTTCCTGTCTATTTTAGGGGCTTAAATGAATTGAGATTAGGCAGTGTCTGAAGGAAGGGAAGAAAGGACTTGGCCTTTGAAAGCCTCAAGAGGGAGAAATTTCCTAACAGACGAGATAGAGGTGGGGTGGTATTTGTCCTGTGAGTAGTCTGCGGAGTTGCTGGGACCTCAGAGAGGTGGCTGTGGGGTGCACCTGGAGAGGGCACCCCTCAAGGCACAGATGCCCTGGCCTCACTGGGGACTTCCAGAGCCAAGTGTGGCAACCAGCAGCAGAGTCCCCAGACCAAACGTGACACAGAGGGTAGATAATGAATGGCATTTGTCCTCACGACTGGGGCCGTCCCTCAAGACTGGGGCTAGACAGATACTAGTACCTTTGCATGACGGGAATGGGCTCAAGGAAGAAACAGACAATAATGACCAAGGTTTCATTTCTTGCCAGTGCAAAGGTTGAAATCAAATTTAAGTTGATTTAAACAAAAGGGAAATGTGATCATTCCTCCCCACCCCTGACTTCTTAGACTGAGAATTTCACCTACTATACTGTGTATGGATGAAATGAAAGACGTGCACACACAGATGTTACAGCCAAGATATACAGTCCCCTCCGACCCTGGGACATTTCTAGCTCTACCTATGCTTGTGTTTCTTATCAGGTGAATAGGAATCATCTTGACATAATTCAGAGTCTAGATTAGTTAAAAATTATTTAACTCTTTGCTGAGAGGAAGTTTTACTTTTATCTTTAAAATAAACCTTCAATATTTTAGTACACATTGTGTTACACTTGAGCAAGATCTCTCCTCATTAGAGCACTGTAGGTATTATTTTCTTAGAACTTGGCGTCCTGCCTTTATTACCTTGTTCCACAAAACCAGTTCTTGGGGCAGAACACTAATTGAAACAAACAATTCAGATTAAGAAGTGTACTTTCACTGAAGCTGGCAATTCAGGATATAGTAGCAAGAGTGATAAAATAAATTTTGAGGTGACAGTAACCTGTGTCTTTCACTGCGGTTTCTAGCCAGTTGTCAAGATGGGAAACAAATACATTTGTATTTGTTTCCATATCCAAACCTCAGACCTAAAATTAGCAGATTAACTATTTCTGGTCTCCCTTGAGATCCAGTTAAAAAACAAACAAACAAAAACAAAACAAAAACATATGGATATGGAAGAAAAATGATGCTCTTGAATGGGACTCATTGTCCTTATAAAAGTGAATGTTCGTTAAGTGCAATAATGTGTATGAGTATATAATTGTTTTTCACTCAAGAAGGGAAGTTCTATTTAAGTAAAACTCAATTCTAAATCAAGGTATTTTATTTTAATTAAATCTTGGTACTAACAATTATATTAATTGAATTAAAAATGAAATTAAGTCTGATTTGGGACAAGCATTCCTTTCTAGCTTCCTGGTAAACATTGTACTCGGTTTGTTTGCTGTAAGGCTGGGAACATTGGCTCATTTAGTTGATGTCAAGGCCGGTACTCACTGAACACCCACTTCCCCCAGCTGCTTCTTGATCGTGGTTACCAGTATCTTACAATGCCAACCGGTTGGTGACAGGGATCTTTTATAATAACTACAGAAACCAGTGCAGGGATTAGAAAACATTAAAAACAAAAACAAAAAAAACCTCTCAAATATGACTACATTTTTGAGGTTTTCTGGGCCTTCTGGAATTTCCCTTGGCAATCTGTACAAATCATGACCTGCATTTCCTGGGTGAGAGTTCAGGGATACACATGGCAAAAAGCCTAGTTAAATCATGTCATTTGAAACTAGTTTGTGGATAGTTTGTACTTCAGAGCCAAACCTGTTTCATCTAAAATGAAAATCCCAGCACTGTGTGTGAGAGAAATTAAAAGTTGTGTTTATCAAGAAACAGGTAGAACTTTTGCATTACAGTATTTGATAAAAAATTGGGGGCAGAATTTAAAACCTCGTGGTTCCCAGGTAACTCATGTGAGTTGTCAAATGGGAAACAAAAAAGAAAAAATAAATAAATAAACAGAACCTGGTGGTGCCACAGCTTGACTAGGGTTCTTTGAGATGAGAACCATGGGTCACATTAGCAAGGACTAGAGAAAAATATGAAGGGCTTAAAATGGACGGAAACTCCTAGCAGTTAGGTTAAGAGTGCATTGAAAATGTCCTGAGTGGGTGAACTAATTCCTTTACAAAAGATGCTCTTGAAATGGTGTTATGCAAATTTCAGTGTTCCAATTTTAGAACCTAATACCCCTCAAAGCATATACACATACATATATATGTACATATCTATACATATACATGCATAGATATAGATATCCTAATCCCTCAGAGTTTTGTTTTTGTTTGTTTGTTTTTTAACTGGATCTCAAGGGAGACCAGAAATAGTTAATCTACTAATTTTAGGTCTGAGGTTTGGATATGGCACTTCAACGAAGAGGATTATTTCCAACATAGTTAACTAGTGGGTTCTGGTGAGGCGAGGGTGCAGGGCAGGGGTGGAGGGATGAAGGCAGAAGCAGCAGAAGCCATGGAATCACACAGATTGTTGCCCTTTGTTGTTCCCGTTCAGGGCAGCGGCGCTTTGCTGTTGCTGCTGCATCTCTCATGTTTCAGTCACTTGAGTTGGAGGTTGATAATTAAACTTATGTGAATTATTCTCCTTGAGTAATAAAGGGAACTCTAAATTATTCCATCTTGGCAGCCACATCAAAGAAAGGAAAATATAGAACAGAAAGATGCTTAAGGTAGCGTTGAGACTAAGCTTTCCCTTGGGGACATAGGAAGGTCACAAGAGCATGGACTCCGCAGGGAAGGGGAAGACTGATCCTAAAGCCACCTCATTCTTGTCTCCTGTTGTGTCCTATTCACGTTAATCTTCACCTCCCATGTTCATTATATACAGCCCACCTTCTGTGGGGCATTTTATTCGCTCCTACCAAGTTACTTTCTTTTAGTAAGTTGTTAAATAATTCCTTTCCTGCCTCCTGCTTCCCCGATCCTTAGAACTTAATCTGATATAAGCAAAACTAGTTGTAGTTAGGGGTGATGATTTCAAATCTTCAAATGTGGTAATAATCCATGTTTCAACTGGATATTTCTATCCTAATTTTTCTGCTTTGTGGAAGAGTTCACAAATCAACTTGTAAAAGTCTTACAGTACAAGTAATAAACAGAGCATCATGAAATAAAGTTAACATAAAACCATCCTTTAATTTCTGGGAGACTACTTCCATTTGGGGCTTTTAATCTCTTTCTTTGAATCTGTTGCTTAATTGTGGGGAACTAAGGACAATGTGGGGAAAAGTCAATGTGATATTCTTTGCCTCAAAAGGTAGTTTGTTGGTTGCATGAAATGTTTTTCCTGAAGTATGTTTTCACTCTTCCGTTAAACTCTGGCTTTTTATAGTATTGTAAGAACAATGACTTCATTCCCTCCAGTTGATAATAATAATGGCACCCTTTTTATAACTTGAAAAGGCATCTGCGTATTGATATGGGAGTTAAAATTAACTATAACACAAGAGTTAGCCATTGCATACCTCACCTTATCTTGTGGAGCAAAATAAATAGGATGGAAAATACATGTGGTTAAGTCTGTAAATGATAACCTCTGTTTCTGTAGAGACCTTTATCTTCTTTTTACGCTTTATTTCACAGCTAAAAAGTTAGACAAACAAGCCAGTACTGTTGTTGTCCTTTCTGAACAGTACATCTAACACACAAATGGGGAAAAAATAAAAGTCCTATAATGCAGAGGTCACCCTTAAATCCCAATCATAACACTTGATAGGTTAATAAAAATGTGAAAATTGACAAGCTGGTCTTTCTCTTTGGAGGTGACACATATCTTCCACCTAGATCCACACTCCAGTTGCATTTTCTGTGGAATCTTATTCTGCTTAAGAAATCATGAAAATATCATTAGAACTGAATGGGGGTCCAATTCCAAGCAAGAAGGATGATAAATGAATTTAAAGACTCTGACAAGATAGGAAACCTGAAAATTGAATAATTATAGTAATATTATTGTTATGCAATATCACTAATATTTCTAGACTAATCTATGAAATAATTCCAAATGGATAGGAAGGCAGTATATTTAACATGTGGTCTTTTTGTTTATGAATTAAAGCTGCTAGTGTGTTAGATTGCAGATACTGATACATTTCACAATGAAATGAGGGAAGGACTTTGTGCAGCATTGCAACTGTCTCTCCAACTGAGTTGAAATATTTTTATAGGACTGCATACTATTTTTATCTCTTTTTTTCAACCTCAGCACCCTTCATATTGCCTGGCACCTATTGGCACTCTATAAAGGTTGATCGTTATTCATATTATACACGTTGTTGAAAGAAGGCAGATCTCATAATTCCTAATCTAGGTCCCCTGCTCTTTAAAAATTTTTAATATCATGCTGCTTCTAATGTAAACATGCAGATACCATGTGGAGGGATTGCGCATTTAGACTGATCGGCATGGAACACAGTAAGAGCTTTTCACGACTCTCTGCCTCTCCCCACTCACCCCTGGTCTGGTGCGCAGGGCCCTGCACTGGCAGGGAGGAGGGGTGTGTAGAGGAGGGCACTGGACCCACGAGCAGGGTGGGCTGCAGGAGTCCCAGCAGTCTTGAAAAGAAGGGTAGATGGGTACGAAAGATAAATTTCACCAGCTGCTCAGTATTATGTCCAGGCTTACTCACCTGTTCAGAAGTGGTCAGGTATACGTGAGAAGGAAAGACACTCCCTTGCCATCCTCAGTGTAGGGGAAATAAAGGGGGACCTGAGGTCGAGAAGGAACAAGGGCAGAGTCCCCAAACTCACCCTAGAGCAAAAATGATCCTATAAGAACCTTGCTCATGCCACCGACATGTCGTCTGTCATCCAGACTACTGCCCTGCTCCAAGTTGCACCCCTAGTGTCAAGTGTCTACACAGCAGGCAAAGTGTTCTCTATAAAATATAAGTCAGATCTGTTTTCACTCCTTTAATTTAAAGGCTTTGAGAATAAAATCCAAATTCCTCTCCACGGCCTCTAAGGCACTCCACGGCTGTCCTCTCTCTGCCTGCAGCCTCAGCATTGGAGCCCCTCTTTCCCTCCCATGCTTGCTGTGCCCTCACCAGCCTCCGTTCAGTTTCTCAAGCACTCTGAACTCCCCCTGCTCGCACAGATCACACACATCCTGTGTGCCCAGAACATTCTTCCCCCAGATGTTCTCATGACTCTTCTATTCAGTGAGATCTCAGCATAAATGTGAACTCCTTATAAGGCCTTTTCTAACCAGCATGCTAAAGTAGTCCCTCAGGCAGTCTTCCATCAAATGCACTCTCTCCGGTCTGCATGACATGCCTCATTGTCCCAAATTATCAACCATTAATTTGTTTGTTCATTTGCCATCTTCCTCTGCACTGGAATGCAAGCTGCTTTAGAGGAAAAACCGTATCAATCTTATCCATCCAGTGCCTGGCACAGGGTTTGGGACTTCTAGGGATTCAGCAACTGCTTCCTGAATTTATGAGTCAGTCTTCTTTGTCCTGCTCTTCTCAGTCTTCAGTTGCTCATTATATTTCTGTGCGATGCTATTTCATATCCAGTGGAAAGTTTCCCAGAACCTGCAGCTGCTTATACAGTTACCAGCGACCTTTTATTTATGGACCACCTTCAAGCAACCTCCAAAGTTAAAAAGAAAAAAAAATGTTCATAATAAATTATGCAAGAATCTTTAGCATATGGATAAAATTTTAAAGACTCGGCGTCATTTTTTCCTACAATTCATTTCTCTGTGTGACTCACAGTATTTGTTTCTTCGCCTGTTCATTATCTCTAAGCACCTGTTTTTGGAAATAATAACCACCAGCGCCTTAGGTTTTTGTAGATTATCCACACTCCCTCTTGCTTAAGTCCTTACCCCCTCAGCCATATGCTTCTGTTTATGCACCATCTTTTATAGGTCTCCCTTTGTGTCCCAGGCACTGAGAATACAAAGGTGACTTAAAAACAGTCTCTGACCTCAGGGAGCTTGCAGTCTACTAGAGCAGGTGGGTATGTGAACCAGCAAAAGTAAACTGTGTCGTAGGGCCTAGAATACAAGTATCTGTGGCGAACAGGGGCCCAAACAAGAGGGAGTGGTCAATTTTCCATGAGGAGGAGGGGGTCAGGAATGCTGTAGGGGGAGGCGACCTTGCAGAGGAGGAACAGGCATTCGAGCAAGGAAGCGAGATCAGCAGAGGCAGCAGTGGTAAACAGCTCAGGGCTTTGAGGAACTGCGTGGCATGTGGACGTGCAGGGTGTGAGGGAAGTGGATTGGGAGACGAGAGGGGCAGGCAGGGAGCATGGGGAGGAGCTGCAGGGAGGATGAAGTGGGCTCTGCTGAGACCTTTGAGTTTTGTCTCATGGGAAAAATGGTCACTGAAGGCATTTACTTTCCACCCTAGGGAATCCCAAGAAAGCCATGGTCCATTTGCAGAATGAATTCTATTTCTTCAGTCTTAAGTCCTATGAAGGCCAATACTGTATGTTTTTAGAGACTGAGGAGAAACCTCCTTAAAGACAATAGAATAAACCAAGTTGGTGGTGGTGGCTGTTTTATTGGCAATTTCCTGCAACATTTTCCTCATGCCTGTTTTCCACTAGCCTTTTGGATCCACCAAAACCCAGGATGCATTTGTTGTAATGTGTAAGTGGACTACAGTCCCAGTAATGAGAAAACCTCAAAGGTTTTACAGGAACTGATAAATAACCAGTACTTTCAAGGCATTATAGGAGACGGCTGTAAATCTCTAGACTCCTCTTGATGTTTTTAGCCTCATTTTGCTTTCATTGTAAGAAATAGATAAAGTTGCCACAAGGAAAGAAAATGAAAAAGTTGTTGCATTTTTTACAGTACCTTTTGGATCTTCTCCAATTATTTCGTAGAGCACATTCATGAAGCCAATTCATTCTTTAGTTAAAAACAAGTTTTCTGTTTCAGTTTTCTGTTTAAAAGTAGATTTTAATCTTACTCATCATAGTGGGTGATGTGGGTTCTTTTTTAAGTTTTTCTGTGTCTCCCCCTTAATGGCCCACCATGAACAGGTTCGCCTGAGAGAAACCAGTGCTCACGGCAACCTCAGCCAAAAGGCCATTTATGGACCTGGTGGAAAAGAGGCATGTCAAGTGGCAATTTGTGACACCCAAGAAATGCTAAGCATCTTATTTTACCACAGCATTTTTATTTCTGCTGTATAAGGGAGAAAGGGGAGAAAAAGTGAGAATAAAAAATAAAGTAGTTGCTTTAGTTCATTTTCTATTGCTTTAACTGAATACTACCGATTGGGTAATTTATAAAGAATTGAGGTTTATTTAGCTTATGGTTTGGTGGGCTGGTGAGTCCAAGGTCGGGGGGCCACATCTGGTGAGGGCCTTCTCGCAGCATCAGAACATGGTGAGGGGCATCACATGGCAAGAAGGCAAGAGTGCACCAGTTCAGGTCTCTCTTCCTCTTCTTATAAAGCCACTAGTCCCATCAGGGCAGCTCCACCCTGATGACCTTATCTAATCCTAATTACCTCCCAGAGGCCCCACCTCCAAATACCATCAGTGTATGAATTTTGGGATTAAGTTTCCAGCACATGAAAGTTGGGGGACACAGTCAAACCATAGCAGTAGTAAAGAAAAACAGAGTATTTTAACCTGTGATACAAAAAAAAAAGTGACTAGAGGGGCCTTGATGCTAATGAAAATCTGGAGATTTACAAAACTCATGAAGGTTTTAGCTACAGATAAGACAGTGGAGTGATAACTATAGGGGTGGGAGGAAGGAAAAAGTGACTTCTATTGTGTGTCTTCTACATGCCAGGCAATGACCTAAGGCATATTACTTCATAATCTTATCTATGATTTGCCACAATTCTGGATGGTAGTCAGATGGTATTCTTGGGATTTTACCTGTAAGGAAGCTAACACTCAGTGGATTAAGTAACTTGCCCTGGTCACAGAGCTGTGTGGGAGGACACGGAATTAGAACCTGACCTGATCACGAAGCCCATGATCGGCATGACACTGCTGCTCACTCTACACTAGGAACATCCTAGTTAAAATGCGTGGTTTAAATTGGACATTGGACTAAATGAGTAACAGAAAGGAATGTGAGACTTGCACTATTTGTACCCTAGTGCTTATTTGTTTGAATTTTATACTATTTAAAAAACATCTAACTTTGAGTGGAAAATACAGTGTTGTAATCTAAAATGTAGGTTTATATTTGACTTACATTTGTTGAGTGCTACATGCTGAGAATCACAAAGGCATCTTTTATTTCATTAAAAATGTTGTGATTCATTCCACAAACACAACAACCAAGGTAGTGCCTGGTCATCTGCTGACAGTCTACCATGGTTTACTCCAAATGCTAAAGGAACATGGCATCTTGATGCCAGCTAGGATGCCAGATATAAATCACAGTAGCAAACCTCTTACTAGAACGTGTAGTGGTGAAGGCAGACTTTGATGAGAAGTAGGATCTGTGAAGGATTTGGTGGGCGTCCCAACATCTCATCAGAGTACAGAAGCTGGGTTTTTATTCTGCTTTAATTCCTGGTAATTCTTCAATGTTTGTATTTACCAAGGAAAAACAGACCTCTCTGAGTGTGCTTTTAGAAAATGCTTTCCCAAATGGTTTGTTTTTCAGAGAAGGAAATTTGTTACCAGATCGATGTGCTTAAGGAGATTAAAAGCCCTTGATTAGCAGCCAGGAAATCTCCTAATGAAATGACATTTCCCTCCAGAGACTTCAAGTGGTTCATAAAATCTAGTGCTCTCTGTGTAATGTGCTTGTGTTGTTTGTGTTGTTGAGGTGCACTTCATAAACACTGATACCACATAGAAGTTGGGCCCCCAAAATAGATAAATTTGCGTGTCCACATATGTATTTGAGCAAAAGCTTTATTTAAGACCCACACCTGAATTGCATAGCTGAAGGTATGTTTACCCTGTGCTCATCTCCAAGGAGACCCTTCATAAGCCCTAGGCCTTCAGAGAGGGAAGGCCACGATTATTAACCTGGAAACAGCAACAGCTCCTAAGGCCCTGGGGAGAAGGTAAGAGTGTATTGCAAGGAAAAACAATTCCCCAGATCAAACAAAGCAATTAATTCTTAGAGAAACTAATAATCTCTGATGATTATTGCAGAGGCAAATAAACCATTAGACTGTGGTCTTTATTATGTCATCATTTAAATGTGTGTATAAAAATATAATGAGATTATTGTCTTTATGATGTCTTCATATAAATGTTTGTATATAAAATGCTTTAATTTTAAGTCTTGGAAACCCACTAATTCTAGTGGAAAACATTTTAATGTTATGGGAGGGTCTCATGACACTCAAGCAAATTCTCTCTCAGTGAAGTCCCTCTCTCTCTCTCTCTCCCCTTCTTTCTCTCTCTCTCTCTCTCTCTCTCATATCTCTGCTTCTCTTCGGGAAGTTTCTTCATTCCTCTTTCTTGTTGTGAGGGATTTCTCTAGCCTCCACAAGAACCTCTAGTTGAACATCTTTCCCGTCAAGAGAATCACTTTGAAAATAGAATCACCATGCTTTACCCCAAGCGCCTAAAAGAAAAACGGTATCTGAATGCTAAAAGTATCCCAGATGTAAATTACAGCAGCAAATGTGTTCCTTGCCTGGCTTCAGGCAGCTGCTGTTCCCTGAGACAGTGAGCTGTGGCCGGGGCCCAGCTCGCAATGACAGGAACGAGCTACTTGGCCATCCTAGTGCTGCACCATTAGAGGAGGACAAGCTCACCTTTCCTCAAAAAAAAGATGAGGTGAAGAAAATTCAATCTGTTTACCTCAATGGCCTTATATAGTTAGATTTCAATTCAAATGGGGCCATTGTGTTTTGTAGCTAAGCTTAAGAATGAAAAATTATTACCCCTAATTTTTTTCCATATTCTCTGCCTAGAATGCCCTTCACCTCCAAAACTCAGCCCAGTTTCTGCTTTGTCTGGGTTGGCTCCTCAAACACCCCCTCTCTAATTGGTCATACTTTAAAGAAATATTTGTCACACTCTTTAGCATAATAACCTGTTTAGAGAGTATAATGGATGAATCAAGCTTTGAGTATTTCATTTCAGAGACTATTCCTAAACTATTATGTAGCCAGATGGTTGAATCCTAAAGGTAACCTAAGAGTAACATCTGCATAACGTATCTATATTTCCCTTTTTATCTACTTGGTGCTTACTGAAGGGCTTGCCAAAAGTTCTAGACACAAACCAAAAAAGATTCCATAGTTTTGTCTTCATCTTAAAAAATACAAAAATGATTTTCCCTCCATTTCTGCCTCAGACCTTGCTCAGAATTCCTAGATGCCAGCTCTATCAAAAAGAAATTTTCTGGAACATTCTCCATGTTTCTACTCCTAGTCTGAGGCATGATGTTTGATTTTTTTCTTATATTATACCATATGCATATATTTAGGGGAGTGTTTGAGAACTTTTACAAATACAGTATAGAGAAGGAAGTCCTGACACTGAAATCTCACATTAAAAAATCTGTGTAAATATTTGTCCCTAAAAGTGGACAGGAGATATACCTCATTAATATATCTTTCTTATGTTCTCCTTTTTTATACCTACAAGAAAGAAAGAATTATCCAGCTGCCTTAATTGGTCACCGTTTGAATGGCTATCCCAAGCATACCCCATTGCATGCATTTGGGGTTTGGTAGGAATTCTATATGTGAACTAAAAGAAACCAAGATCATGCCTCGAAGAATACAAACATACTTTCTAGTTTTATATTCTGTATTTGGAAAGGAATATGTTCTTTGTCTTATAAAACTTCAGAGAAGTGATTTTCTTTCTTTTGGCTTTGATTTCTTCATCCCTAAAATTAGCCTTATAATAACTGACTCCCTGGATGGTTGTGGTGGTTGATTATTATTTACCTGAAACTCCAAGCGTGTGTTAAGTATCATTTCCCTCCCCTTGTTCTTCAAGTTGAGGATAGTACTTAGAAGCCAGGCTCAGGGCTACCACATAGACACTTGCAGGGAGGAGACATTTTGAGTAATGTATGTACACACCACTCATCAGTGTGCATATTTGGGAGTTTATTTCCACCAACCTACTCCCATCCCTTCTATTTAAAGTGTGGTGACCCTCGCGATGCCCTGAGGACCCATGCAGTGTGACAGGTGCAAGAGGAGGGAGGGCACCAGAACTAAGAGCTCGAACAGGACGCAGCTTCCTAAAGTGGTGATTTGCTTGGTGGTAAATAATTTGAAGCATTGTTTATATATGAATGCAAGTAAACAAAAAGAGAAACCACAAAAACATTGTGTGCTAATGAGAGGCTGGTTCCACCCCTGTCCAGACACCCGGGGTTTGAGTCCACCTGCCTCTGCTCTTAGGGTCTTGGGTGCACTTGAGATGCACACTCCATGGAATATCAGAAAGAGCCATAAGCAGAATGACGTACCACAGAGGTTAGACTCTGACAGCCCACAGGTTCAATCTGAAACGCAACTCAAATGCGTAAATCCATTTTTCTTTCTTAAGATTAATCCTACCATTCAAGGAAATCTTTAGAAAACTACAACCATATCAAAACCATGCAACATAACACTACAAAAACAACCAAATGACCTGAGTTTTCTAGAATAGACCCAAATTAAAATGTCCACGCCTATTTTTCCCATAAATATGGTTGTACTTGTTAGATCATGCACTCCATTTTTTGGTTGGTTGTTTCAGATTTGGTAACTAAGATCACCTTAGCTATACCTGTGGAAAGTGCATATAATTCTCAATTAGGGAGAGAATAGTATCTAACTCTGCAGATACCAGCTAGAACCAAAGGTGACAATGAGATTGATGAACCTATGGCAATGGGCCAAAAGCACTTGCTTTAACTTATTTTCTGCTCCAACCTGCCTGAGTGATAGGACACAGTGATTAGTAACTCAGAGGCCTTAAAAGGGGGTGTAGCAGAACGTAAGGCATGAGAGCAGAATTTATAGTCTTAAAAAGTGTCCTGGGAATGTTTATAGGGATCTGCTGCCCATAGCAGCATTGGCTATATGGATTTTTGCTACCACACTGAATCTACTAAAAGCTTTGAATTGTAGTACACTAAAAGGATTTGTACATTCATCAAGCAATTAACTCCCAATATGAGCCCGGCTCTATGTCGTGTGAGGGTCCCTGTTATACACATGAAGTTTCTCTCTAGTCTTCCACAGGATGTCATTTAAAAATAGGAAATAAAAGGGAGAATGACCATAAAGATCCCACAGGGACAACTTGTAACTAGTCATACATTTGTAACCCCTTGCTTATTTCCATCTCATAGAAATGACCACACATAAATCCACCTGTCTCCTTTATAACCATGTTATTATGTTTCCTGAAAGGAATGTAAAAGAGAAAACATTTTTTAAAACATCTGTTTGTAAATAAAATTGTAAATACCAAGTCATGATCTTAGTGGTAGTTTAAGGTGTATTTCTTCACTTCTGAGAGAATATGGGCACATTAGAGGCAAAACATTAAAAGATAAGATGTTCATCTTCTTAACTCTGAACAGCTTTTAACAAGGTCTCTGTATTAGTCAAGGTTCTCCAGAGAATATATATATATGATATATATTTATATATATATATGGTATATATAGACATTGCTTCACTCGATTATGGAGGGCAAGAAGACCCATGACTTGCTGTCTACAACTGGAGGCCGAGGAAAGCCAGCGGTGTAAGTCCAGGTCTGAGTCTGAAGGCCTGCAAACCAGGAGCACCAATGTCCGAGGGCAAAAGATAAATGTCCCAACTCAGAGAGTGAATACATCCTTCCTTTGCCTTTTTGTTCTACTCAGGCCCTCAACTGAAGGGACGATGTCCATTCAAACTGGTGGGAGTGCATCTTCTTTACTTAGTCCACCTATTCAAATGCTAATCTCTTCTGGAAACACCCTCACAGACACAGCCAGAAATAATGTTTTACCAGCTAAGTGGGATGCCTAAGGGATGGGCATTCCTTAGCCCAGTGAATTGACACATAAAATTAACTATCACCTGCTCTAAGTATATCCTGACCCCACTTGATAAAACTAGTGTCTTGTAAAACATACAATATGCCAAGCTCAGTGGTTTTCAGTGCAGGTAGTTGGCCAGGGTTACTACTGTTGCTCAAAGGAAAGAAGACAGGCTTTTAATATCACTCATGAATCAAGTCACAAAGTCCTTTTTTTCAATGTACAAGAACAGATCTGTCATTTGGAGTAAAAGTTTTCTAAGACCAATGACACCAGGATATCAAGAAGCTACACACTGTCATTTGCTTAAGTTTCTCTGACAACTCTGAAGAAACTGTCTTCTTTCCCTTTAACAACTTTTCTGTAAAGTTGTTAGACTTTCAACATATGGGATACGCCAGCAGAATCTTAGACTTCCTGTCACATCTCAGCATCTCTCAAGATTGCCTTGAGAACCCATGGCATGTGGATGATTCAGGGAGTTGTGTGTTTTTACCCATTGTACAGCCCACATGAAAGCCACTATAGCCTTTCTCCGTATTTTAGTAGGAAGTGGTGACTCATGCCTAAGAGGCAGGATGAGAAGGAAGGTCTCATAGGCATCTTCAATCAGGTTCACCTCTGCTCCGCATTTATGCCACGGAAGAACTCCATTTTGTAACAAACCAGAGACTAAGTCTAAATTAGTATCTGCACAATCTTGAAGAATTGAAGGCTTATGCAATTGCAGTAGTTGCCAGGGTGGGTGTGGATCGAAAGCAATGCAGAAACCCTTATGCCGTTTCAAGCAGATTGTCTTCTCTACCAGTTGTTCTTGTCATTTTAACAACCATATGCTTGTCTTCTGTTTGCTGGCAGCCTGGATTTGTTCTTTACTTCTTTTTTAGTCTCAATAGAAATTAAGTGGTTCGGCCATCAACATTCTTGCCTGTCGTCTTTTAGTCTCCTGTGAAGAGGACCAGATGGAATAAGGCCTTTGATACTTACACATTCATCGGAATTGAAATAATGGGCTGCTAATTTCTCATTTTATAGACAAAGCTCCAGGCCTGCCCCAGGAGAGTGTGGCACACTGGGCGACTGTCTTATTCCACAACGAGGGGTGAAGCATCAAAGATTGCATCTAAAAAGTTATCACAGAGATAGAGAGGTCAAGTCAGAAGCAAGAATTTCAGAACATATGAATAAAGAGTTATCCTAACACCAGAGTGACTTTTTTTATGGAGGAAATAATATCAGAATCTCAAAAAAATTTTTTTAAAAAAGGCAAGGAGAGGAAGAATGGCAAGTGACAATCTAACCCAACCGGTCTGAGCAGTCGATTCAGAATGTCACTTTGAATTCATGAATTCTTTATTTGTCAATCAAACAGAAATAATAAAGAAAGATTTTTTCAATAAGGAAAATCCTACTTCAAAATACAATGGGCTGAGTCTTTCAAAATCTCAAGCCAGGATTCACAGTGAGCTTGGTGAAGCTCCAGTGGCTCCATTGCCCAGTGTCCGTTCTCTGGAATGGCACCAGAACCAGCAAGAATGTGCCACGATGTGAGGACCTTTACTGGACCCTCAGAAGGAAAGAGCTGCTCTGTCAATCTGATGGAGTTCTACTCGGACACAATCCCAGAACAGCAGAACTTGTTTTACTAAGGGCCAGCTATACAAGAGGCTGTAATGATCACTGTCATGATTGAAGGGCATTGTCCAAAACAAACAAACCAACCAACCTTTTCCAGACTGGCCAGCAGTGGTCAAGTCCCTAAGACACGGACGTGTCATTATTGTGTGCTGCTTTGATATAAATAAGCCACAGTGGTGAAAGGGCCACAGAAGATATCTTACTCTGGTTCATCTGGGGGCATCCAACAATCTCAAGCAACTTAAAGATGTTTAGGATATATTATCTATAGGAATAAAGCTTAGCACTGCACCCAGCAGACTTAATAGTCAGATGAAAGACTCAAACTCTTGGTCAGAAAATGTCCTTATATAAACGACAGTTAAAACTTAGGTTTAATTCTGACCCACAAGAATCTTTATCTATGTGACAATTTTTCTAATATATTTTTAAAGTTTACTTTTCATAAATTGGTGTCCATTTGAATTTCCCTTTGTGTTCAAGTTGATTTCCTGGTTTCAAAATCACAGAGTCACAGCAGTTATGGACTGAAAAAAATTTGCCAAAACAGAATTTGAGACTGTATGTCCAATGGGATGTCATAGTCAAAACCACCATTCCTTGTTCAATCACTCCTATTTCTATTTTTATTTCATGATATTAGGGGTTCTGTGGTTAAAAACATTCAGGAATTCTCACAGTCTGACTGTCACTCCATGCTACAGGACTGTCCCTAGAATGCCCTGGAAGACCTGAATCACCGCAGGGACCACTACACACTTCACCTGGATCCTAGAACCTTTATGAAAAAATTGTGTAGCTACATCCCTTCTCTGCCTCCATTCCATTGTACCCATATAATTTGGGGTATCTGAGTCTGGATCGTAAAGCATAGTTCTCAGGGGGTCTCTGAAGTTGATAAAATTCTCTCACTGCCCCAATCCCAAGCCATGACTTGGGGACAAATTTGGGGG
This sequence comes from Daubentonia madagascariensis, assembly GCA_023783475.1. NCBI lineage: Eukaryota > Metazoa > Chordata > Mammalia > Primates > Daubentoniidae > Daubentonia > Daubentonia madagascariensis. The sequence continues at coordinate 3,529,854 of JAKFHU010000760.1, forward strand.
TTCTTAAATTTCTGCAGAGCTCAGATCTCAACCAGGGTGCAGGCCAGACCAGCCCTGCATCTCAGCATGAATGTAAGAAACTTGTGGCATGCCAAAGAGCCAGTTAGCTCTGACCTGAAAGAAAGGCCATTTGTTCTTTGGTGAGAACAGCCATCAAAAATGATAGTAGAAAAATCTTAGTCATTGTCTATGAAGCCAGTTTCTGCCTGATGAACAGAACTTCTTAGATGTGAGCTCAATGCTTCCGGTTTAGTCATCATTCCAGGGCCGTAGGGTACAGCTTAGTGCTCCGAATAACTTGTTGCTAAGTAGTCTGTGGGGTTTAAATTGTCACATTCCTTATGAAGTCAAGGTTACTATATTTGTCGCTGCCATCTACGGCAGCTTTGGGAAGGGCAGCGGGGTGGAGGGGAATTTCACACATGCCATATGTCACTTACTCATCCTGTGAGATCTGGCTTTTGGGCTTGCTGCAGTCAGGAGGAGGAGGAGAGATGTGTCTGGATGATACAGTCACAGGGACCCAGATCCTGCGAGGATAGATTCTGAGCTATAATTGTTCACCATGACGCATGTGTTCAGCTTGATTTTCTGGTCCCAGCATTTTGGCACTCAGCAGTCACCTCAGTGCTGGGCAGAGTGAGAGTTTGGCAAATCAATCCAAAAGATACTGAAGGTGTTTGCAAAAGGAAACCAATTCAAATCATTTTTTCCAACTCTAAAGCAAGCATCTTACCTCACCATTCACTCACTAGGTAGAAATAACAAAATGAGACTTTTATTTCTTATCTTAGAACAAGTTGTTTTCTGTTCATTAAGGCTCAAACACAAAGTGGTAAAAAGAATTAAAATAATAGCAATATTGGATCTATTATTATATTAAACACAAGATAAATGTAAGTTCATGGAACAGAATCTCTCTAGTCGCATTATCCCATGCCGCTTTATTACCAAAAAGCCTCGTCTCCGTTGCTCCTCCTGCCGTACCAAAGAACTCAGAGGGAGCACGGTTCCACAATGAGTCACTTTTTTATCCTGGGTATCTTCAGCAAACAAAAAGGTTTTTTCAGTCTTTACTTTCCCTAGTTTTTGTTTAACAAATAGGACTTTTTCTACAAATTAAATATCAAAGATTATAATTTTCAAACACAAATGTCCTTGGAGATTCTGAATCATGACCCCACATCCTGTCCTCATCCGCAAACTTTCCTGGGCTTAAATTACAAGGCTAGAGGGAAAGAAACAGCAGTTAGCTTGATTAATGGAGCACCCATTCTCTGCCTTGCTTTCTACCTCGTTGGATAAATGCCCGCTTTTATCTCAATAGTGCTGCGGGCTTTGCCAGTGAAATGGCTCTCAACAGGATCGCCGCTGCCCTTCTCATTTGCCTTAACCAGCTCATATTCTCAGGCAGTTTTTTAAGTCAGATTTACACATGTATGATTTATAGATAGTAACATTTATCCTTTTTAGGTGTACAGTTATATGAATTTTGGAAAATGCCTGGAATCATGGAACTTCCACCACATCAAGATGTAGAAAATATCCATCACTCCAGAAAGGGTCCTTGTGCCCATGTCGTCAATCTTCTTCCCTACGCCAGCCCCTGTATAGCCCTGATCTGCTTAATGTCCTGTTAATGGAAAGGTGCAATGCACAGCCTTTTGTATCTGACTTCTTTCCCTAGCATAATGTATTTGAGATTCGTCCATGTTACTACATGTATCAGTAGATTTTTTCCTTTTTATTGCTGAGTAGCATTCTAATGTATGGATGCACAGTTGTTTATTTCTCCATTCTCTAGCTGATGGACATTTGTGTTGTTTCCGGGTTTTAGTGATCATGAATACAGCCTCTATAAACATTCACTCACAGGTTTTTGTATGGAAATAGGTTTTCATTTCTCTTGGATAAGTATCAAGGAGCGGGACTGTCAGGTTGCATGAAGTTTATGTTCAACTGTGTCAGAAACAGCCTTCCAAAGTGCCTGTACCGTTTTGCATTCTCACTAGCAATGAATGAGAGCTCCTGTTGCTCCACATCCTCGCCAGCATTTGATATTGTCAGGTTGAGTTTTTTTATATTTTAGCCATTTTAATAGGTCTGTAGTGATGTCTCACTATGGTTTTCATTTGCATTTCCCTAGTGGCTAATGATACTGAGCATTTTATCATGCCCTTATGTGCATCTGCATCTCTTCTTTGGTAAAGTGTCTGGTCAAAGCTTTTGCCTATTTTCTTTAAATTGGGTTGTTTGTCTTATGTATTCAGTTGTGGAAGTTCTTTATATATTCTGAATAGTCTATCATCAGATATGTATATTGCAAATATTTTCTCCCAGCGTGTGAAGAAATCACAGAAGATCTTAGTTTTGATTAAGTCCAGTCTGTTAATTTTTCCTTTTATGGCCTGTGCAATTTGCGTGCTATATAAAACTTTTTTTCTAACCCAAGATTACAAAGATTTTCTCCTTTGTTTTCTTTTGTAAATTGTATAGTTTTTTATTGTGGTAAAATACACATAATATAAAAATTACCATTTTAACCATTTTAAAGTATATAATTCAGTGATATTTAGTACATTCACAATATTGTACAACAATCACCACCACCTGGTTCAATAACATTTTCATCATCCCAATAGGAAACCCCACAGCCACTAAGCAGTAACTCCTCATTCCTCCCTTTTCCCAGCCCCTGGCATACACTAATCTCTGCCTGTGTGGATTTGTCTATTCTGGGTACTTCATATAAATAGAATCATAAAATACATGGCCTTTTGTGTCTCACTTCTTTCACTTAGCATAAAGTTTTTAAGGTTCATCCATGTTGCAGCATGTATCAGTCCTACATTCCCTTTTGTGGCTTAATAATATTGTAATGTACGGTTGTACTGTATTTTGTTTGTTTATTCATTAATTGATGAGTGTCTGTGTTGTTTCTACCCTTTGGCTACTATGAATAATGCTGTTATGAACATTTGTGTATAAGCTTTGTTTGAACACCTGTTTTCACTTCTTTTTTGTATATACACAGGAGTAGAATTGCTGGGTCTTATGGTAATTCTATGTGTAATTTATTGAGGAATCACCAAAATGTTTTCCACAGCAGCTGCACCGTTTTACATCCCACCAGCAATATTGGAGTGTTCAAGTTTCTTCACATCGTATCAACACTTGCTATTTTCTATTATTTTTTATTATGGCCATCTTAATGGGTGTGAAGTGGTATCTCACTGTGGTTTCATTTTGTATTTGCCTAATGACTAATGATGCTGAGCACATTTTCTTATGCTTCTTGATCATTTGCACAACTGAGAATGATTATATGCTTGCTGATCTTTCTCTTCTTTCTTCAAGTCCTTTGCCCATTTTTGAATTGGGTTGTTTGTCTTTTTGTTGTTAACTTTATACTTTTAAGTTTTACATTTAGCTCTATGATCCATTTTGGGCTAATCTTTTTGTATATGGCCCAATGTTTTTATCAATGTCTATTTTTACACATATGGTTCCAGAATCATTTGTTTAAAAAGACTGTCCTTTCTCCATTGAATTGCCTTGGCACTTTCGTTGAAGAGTGGGATATTTCTGGACTCTGTTCTCTTCCACTGATGTATGTGTCTTTCCTTTCTCCAAGAAAGGAATGTGTTATCTCAGACACTCTTGGAGCGCCCAGTCTTCAACACTGTGGCTTTACAGTAAGTCATGAAATCAGGTAGTGTGATTCTTCCAACTTTGTTCTTCTTTTTCAAAATTGCTTAGGCTATTCTACTTCCCTTGATTTTTCACATAAATTTAGAATAAGCTTGTCAATTTCTAAAAAATAGCTTGCTGGGATTTTGATTGAAATGAAATTTTAATTGGGATTTATTACATTGAGTCTAAAGATCTATTTGGGGAGAAGTGACATCTTAATACAACTGAGTTTTCTCATCCACGAACATGATATATATCTCTGTTAGTTTAGGTCTTCTTTAGTTTCATTAATAATTTATAGTTATAACGAATAATTTATAGTTTTCAGCATACAAATCTTGCATGTATCTTGTTAGATTTATTCCTAAGTATTTTTAGTGCTATTGTTTATTAATTTCAGTTTTCAATTGTTTATTGCTAGTATATAGAATTATGATTGATTTTTGTGTATTTACTTTATGTTCTATAATCTTGTTAAGCTCATTTATTAATTCTAGTAACTTTTTGGCAGATTCTTTGAGATTTTCTACGTAAGCAATCTTGTCATCTGTCAGTAAAGACAGTTTTATCTCTTCTTTTCCCACCTATGTGCCTATTATTTCTTTCTCTTGCCTTATCCCTCTGGCTGGAACCTCCCATACAGTAATGAGCAGGAGTGGTAAAAGCGACTATCTTTTCCTTTTTCCCAATGTCAGTCCTGTTTTAACTACTGCTTTACTTTCCCTTATCGAAGCTCTCTTGACTTTTGCGGCCCTACACTTTCTAGATTCCCCTTGAATCATTCTCCTTTTGTAGGGCCTTTTCCTCCAGCTACCCTTTTTGGCGTTCCACAAAGTCTGCCTAAGCAGGTGCTCTGTCCCTGTGTTCCCTCGTCTCCCCTCCCGGTTGGCACCGTCGCCTATGCGCAGACTCCTGACTCCATATTAGATCCCAGAGCTTTTCCAGCTGGCTCATTTCCCCTGTTGCACACCAACCGCCTGTCCTGGAGGCTCGGCAAAGTTAATATTTTTAATATTTGCCCCATCACTCCCACCGTTTCTTCTTCTCTCCACAAGCTGGTTTCTCTAGTGATTATTTTAAAACACAAATATGATTGTGTTGCCTCTTAAACCTTTATAATGGCTTATGCCAAACTCTTCACAGTGGCTGAGAAGGTGCTACATGATCTGACGCTTGCCTGACTCTCAGGTCTTGCCTTCTAATACTTTCTTGCTTGTCCACTATGCTCCAGCCACGTGGACCTCCAATCTCTTCTTGGAGCCAAACAAGCTTGTTCTCGCTGTATACCAAAAATAGATCTTTACGTGACCACCACTTTTTGGACATTTAGGTCATTCAGGCTCAAAAGTGACCTTCTTAATAAGGCTTTTCTCTTTTTAGTCTAAGTTAGCCACTCTACTGCCTACACATTGTCTTTTGTATGGTCCTCTCTTGTTGTATTCTTAACATTATCATCAGACATTACATTGCTTAAATATTGGTTTCTTGTACTCTTTTATTTCTCCCTCTAGAAGGTAAGCTCCTTGAGGGCAGGGGCATTGATCATTTTGATAGTAGTAACTGTATCTCTGGTATCTCTGTATCTACCAATGTCTGAGCATATAATAGATATTCAATAAATAATGACTACGGAATGAATGAATTTTCTAATCCACCATCCACCTGATCACCTAAGCCAGAAACCTGGGTATCATTTGATTCCAACAGTGTTTTGTCAGCGAAACAGAAACCACTCCAGATATTTTAAGCAGGAAAGGATTTAGTACAGAGAGTTGGGAAATTACAGAGTCAGTTAGAAACACTAAAGAAGCAAAAGTCCAGAAGCCACTCCTAATCTTTAGGGAAACAAACTGCAGGAATTCCGAGGGACTGCCACCAAAGATCTCAGCTGTCGATAGCACCTCAGATTCTCAGGAGATTGCACAGAAGCTCTTGGCAGAACCTCATTCTGCCATCTGCCAAAACGCATGTGCCTACTCACTATTGCTGGAATAATCATGGGTTTTCCTTTTCTTCTGTTTTCCAAATCTTTCATGAGTACCTCTCATGGGCGGAACCCAACATGAAACCCTGCTGGCTAGCAAGGGAGGAAAATTAGGTCTGGGGCTCTGGCTCCTTCAATACAGGAGAGTATAGAAGAAAAGAAGGTATTGAAGCACTAGCAATCCGGCCCATGAACTCACTCGCCTCTAATACATGAGCCAGTGCAATAGATTTTATGCCACATTTCCCTCCAGCATCCCAAATGTGTCACCTCCACCAGTGCCTCGCACCTTTGCCTCCATTGAGGCCCTCATTATCTCTGACAACAACCTAACTGGTGTGTTCCTTTACTCAGCCTTATTTTCTTAAAATAATCTCCCTAAAATATAACTCTGACTGTGCTATTCTCCAGCTTAGAGTCTTCAGTGCTTTTCATCATCATCACAAGGCGAGTTCAAGTTCACAGCTGGGGAAGAAAGGCCTGGCCTTTTGACACCCTTTGCTCTTCTGCAGCACTGTGCATGCCACACGTGTGCTCACCTCCCTGCCTGCCTTCATCTCGCTCACTTCTCCCCCTGATGCCTGCTCATCCTTTAAAATGCGGCTCAGGTGTCACCTGCCACAGGGAGCCTTGCCTCGCCCTCCCTCCCCTCCCTCTTGGCTTTCTGCTGACACCCACGCCCAAGCTGAGTTAGGGGCATCTCCTTGGTACTTCTCTTCTTATGATAAGAGACAGTCTATGATCTGTCCTCCCGCCAAGAGAACGGATTCTGTTACCCTCATCTTGACAATGTAGTGCACTCAGCAAACGTTTGACAAATAGTTGAATAAATGAATAAATACGTGCACACAAAAGTACTACGTGCATTTGATCCCTCTAATGATTTTTTAAAAACTGGGTGTGTGCAAAAGAGGAATTTCTAGAAAAACAGAGTTGTATGTCAAGTGGGGCTAGTACTTCACATGTCTCAGACGCCATCTCTGAGATTTTTTTTCAAAGAGTCACACATTTCCTTTTCCTCCTGCCTAGTTGGATTTGATAGAAAAAGAAGATTGGAATGGAACTAAAAGGGTTTGTACCACTCAGCTGTCTTACAGGCACGCTCAGAGGAAATCAATAGCAGGGGCCCCGGATCAGCCGTGCGAGAAAGCAGCGCTGGCATTTTTTGAATACGAGCGCTTGGCCACACAAGAGCGATGCTTATGAGAGAACCACACCCGACTCCAGCCAGGTTCTATCTAGCATGAATGAGAGATATTTTTGGTCTGCAAATAAGTAGGTGTTTAATACTTTGGTATTCACTTCGACCCATTCTGGTGAGGTTGCCCTTTCGTCTCAAATCATTTCTCTAGTACAGGAAGATTTGGCCTTTATTTGCTCACCTAAACAATATGCTTAAAATGAACAGGCCCTATCCATCCATGAAATGCCCTGCCTCTGCCGATAAGCTAAACAGCGTGGAGCCTCCCTATCGCTCTTAGCTGCTGGTGACCTATACCTGTGCCCCCGGAGATGCGAGGAGTTGTGTTCACGCCTCGCAGACAGGCACTGGACTGAAACTGTGCGGAGCTGTGCTGCTCAGAGCTGTTCTTCTCCCCTCTTTGCATTTCCTCCATAGGCGGGACTCCCACAGAGCAGCAGACGATAGCCTACCCAACAAACACACTGCATGGTGCTTCATTTCCCCACTCTGCTCACAGATGCCCTCTTGATTCTCTTCTGGTGCAGGTGCCCCCGTGTTTTTAGGGCACTTTATGACTGTCCCTCCGAGGGCCCTTCTTGGATCAGGCCAAATAGCTAATGCTGCTAGGCAATAACTTAAGATTTCTTGTTCTACCTCACTCAGACCTAAAGCACACAACACTTCAATTTGTTCAAACTGCCCTTATTTTATGATGGTGTGGCTTCTAATTTACATTTTAGAGTTTTATACGCGTGCCCTTTATTGAACAAGACTTGGAAGACAATCCCATCAAAAAGCAACTCCTTACAGCACTATAAACAAATTACAAGCACACAAAGCACTGAAGTACAGCCCCTCTTCAGCTCTCCCTACACCTATTCCCTCGGGAGCATTCGGTGCTCTATAGCTTTTTCTTAGGAATGGTGACTGCAGAATACATGGATGTTGTAAATGCCGCAAAAAAGGTCCCTTGCAGCCCTCCCACTGGCCCGACCCCGGGGCCACAGTCCTCGTCTTCAGAACTGCGTTAAGGGCCTGAGTGTTGGGTAAGACAGCCTGGGCAATCAGAGCACGATTTCCCCAGATCTGTTTCAGTCCTGGCCAAATGACTCATGTGGAAATTCTTAGAATCTTACTCATCTTCTATATGCCCTCTTTCTCTGCTTCTAACCAGTGGCCGAGATTAAATCAAAGGGTTGTACCTGAGTTATCCTGGGTGTTTGCCGTTTGAATTTGTCTTCTGACTTGGTTCCTTTCTGAGGGCTTTAAAATTATTTTTTCCACAACAGAGCATGAGTCCCATTGTTAGTGGGTCTCTCTAAAGACAGACTGCGTGATATGAGAAAGAAGAAAGTTCACTCCTTCTTTGCAGAATAACATCATGCAGCATTGGGACCTTGAAGATTCAGTGCCTCAAAGGCAGGGTGAGAAAATGATGCCCAGTCAATGCCCCGTGGAAGACAGTGGCACCTGCTAGCAGGACAAATAAGCATTATATAATCACAGTCAGATACCATGTGGTGGCTGAGCAGACATGTTTGTGAACAGACAGGAGATACCTCTTGTCATTCTGACCCTCTTAGCCAGAGGGTCAGAGATAGGAGGTTGGCTGTCGGGGAGAGGACAGTGAAATTTGCATTGTCACTATTACTAAGGCTTGACCGGTTTCCCTAGAGCAGAGAGCTCATTTGCTAATACTTTGTAGGAGAGTGTAGGCTGTGTGCAATCCCGGGATGCAAGACTGAAAGAAAACTGAAGGTGAGGCAGGAAAAGAGGAAAAACAAATACAAGGTGACACATCACTGAGCTGGCCACAATTTGTCAAGAAGGTATGGGTGCTGCTAGGTCACATGGGAATGAAGCCATATGGAACTACTCCATCTCCAGTCTGCTGGCTCCTCTGTCTCTCCTCTCTGCTGGTCAGTGCTGAGCCCCCCAGACAGCCTTTGGGGAAACCAAAGCATCAATGAATTGACTTGCTCCAGACCTGTGTGGTGAATTGCCATGGCTCCAACCCCACTGGCATGATAGTGGCCTTGCCTACGCCCCAAGGGGAGGTGGAGGCAGCTCAGCGGGGAGGAGATGAGATGGCAGCAATGAGACTGACAACCATAGGGATGGAGCCAGTTACAGCCGGGACGGGACGTCTCCAGCTGGGAAGCTGGGCGAGCCTCTGAGGCCCGTGGGTGGGTGGTGCCGGCCAGACCCAGGTGCACACGCTCGGGTGTGCCGCAGACTGGGAAGATGTGAGCAACTGCTGGTTACACCCAGGTTTTCTAAATTATAAGTGACATAAACCTTAGGAAATCATCTGTTCTCAGAGTCCCCAACCTTTTTGGCACCAGGGACAAGTTTCATGGGAGACAATTTTTCCACGGCCGGGGGTGGGAGGGAGATGGCGAGCGATGGGGAGCAGCTGTAAATACAGACGAGGCTTCCCTCACCTGCCCGCCGCTCACCTCCTGCTGTGCGGCCCGGTTCCTAACAGGCCACGGACCAGACGGGTACCAGTCAGTGGCCCAGGGGTTGGGGACTGCAGATCTATTGGAATTAGTGTCAAATGGGAAACACTCTAAAGGAAGTTGTAGAATTTCTGTAGGAATACAGATTCCTAGACTTGAATAAATGGAAGACTGTTACAGACTATCTCCAAATTAAACAAAAACAAAGCAAAACAAAACTCCAAGTAGAAGAGGCAGGTGACTTGCCCAAGCAGCACCACAAAAGAATCCAGAATCTTTTTTTTTTCCTCAGAGCAATTTGTTTTATTAAGGAAGCTATCCCTTTTGGGGATCGTCTGTGTAGTTTTAGTGAGTAATTTAAATCATTTTGTCTTCAGATACTGTCCATATTTATGACTTTAAGACTTTTATGCTAATTAACTACGTAGAGATTTATAGGCTTTTCAAAAGAAATATCTCAACATGTCTCAAAGAGTTGTATTTGTATGGAATGATCTGACTGCAGGAATGTTAATAATTATATTGGGGTTATGTTCATAAGTCTAAATCAGAATAATCTACTCAACGTATTCAATTAGAATGAAAGCCACTTCAGCAAAGTAATAAGTATCTATCTTCTTCCGACCTAGTTGCCTTTGATTAAGGATTGTATAAGAACTTTTCTCGAACTTAGGTTTTCATCTGAGATTTTTGAAATGTTTGAGAAAAAAAGTGATAAAATAAAAGGCTTTTGAAGACAATAGTTTCCATGTTCCTAAAATGTGAAAAACACTAGAGCCTAAAAATCACCATTTGAGAAACATGTTTCGGGTTCAGATCCTGCGGCGCGGCTGCGATGCTTGCCCAGTAGTAAGTGGCGTTGCAGCTTCTAGGCTGTGCTTTGCCCCTCCATCTGTGTTTGTACCTGCACTTCTCTAGGAACCAATAGTTGGCAGAATTTATTTTGTGTAAAATTCACAAATCCACATAAATTTGACAATTTTCTGGAGCGCATTTGGCATGGGCAAGCTTACGTAAGATTTATGTAATTTTGTTTCTTGTGTATGGAAAGATTAGAACTCCTCACCAGTTCGATATTGATTGGCTACCATGAGTCAATGTGAAGCCCCATGCAAAGGCAAGCGGTATAATGTGAATAATATGACATCTCTTTTTGAAAACCTTATGCATAAGATAGGCTCATAACCAAATATTCATTAGTAAAAGGTGATAAGTAGATGTTATACTAAGAGTTGCGTGAGCATAGATGCTGCACAACTTCAGAATCAGAGGACCTTGGCCATCTTTGTGAACTGAGGACACTGGGATCAAGAGATCCTGAGTGACCGTCCTTAGATCACAGAGCCAGTTTTTAGCAAAAAATGTACCTTTTGTTAAACTCCAACAACACATATAATTTCTTCATATCCGTACTTTTAGGTATTAAAATTCAAAATAACAATTTTTCTATAAATAATGTGGATAAGAGGTACTTGATTCTCGGGTGTCACTGACATTATAGTCGCACAGTGTCGGGCCCTGGAGCCACATGACCTGGGTTTAAATTGAGGCTCTGCCACTTACTAGTTTTGTGACCTTGGCAAGTTGTAGAACTCTCTGAGGCGAGTGTGAAATGGGGATAAATTTCATGCCCAACTCATAGGTTCACTGTAAAAAGCAAATGAGTGATTTCTATAAAGCACTTAGTGGTGGGAACATAATAAGCACTTAATATTGATTGCTTATTATTATTTAAATTGCTTTTAATAAACTATTATGAAACAGTTTTATATTCTTTTCACCCTCCCAATCACTAATTTTTTTTCTCTGTGTACCACCTGACCTCTCCTATAAACTGATCTTTTATCTACTCTCATCAGGACCCGGAATGGAGTTCCACAACTTGGAGGGATGTGTGGGGACTGTGCAGTGGGGAGATGTACAGGGCCTCATCTTTCAGTTACTTTCATCAGGTCAGCAAGGATTTTGACACATTAACTTTCCAACTACTTTAGTAAAATGCTCCATGATGCTGCTTTTTTAAACAAATGAGATATTGATTCTTGATCTGAGTTCCAGGTAGACAATTGTAGCTCTTCACCTGAATCTTTTCATCAGCATCACACTGGAGCACTGGGTCGTTGTTTATTATATTCTTGTTTAGCTTCCCCAGAAATGAACTTGATTATCATAATAAGAGACCTCGGTTATGGACATGTCAGAAGTCTCGATGGTTTCCTTTAAGTCTATAATGGACGGTTTATGGAACTCTTTTGGGGCAATAGGCCAGGCTGAGTCTCCTTAGAAACTCCTCATCTTGTCATAGTAAGTCTCCCACCTCCAAGGGAGGTTTTCAAAAAAGTGAATGTTGGCCCCAGTGCCATTGTGTTGGTTGCTAAGAAGACAAGAAGTGGCTGAAGCGTTTTCCTAGGACTCAGTGCCCGTTAGCTGAATGCTGCAAAAAAAAAAAATTGTTTCAAAACTGGCAAAAACACAAACAACAAAATTTAAAATCTTTCCGCTTTTTTCTGGCGGTGCCCACATGAATTGTCATTGCAATTTTTACTTACGTAAACACGTTCTAATGTTCTGTTGACAAATTATTTTTCTACTGCAGTCTAGATTCCTCAGGGGAAAAATGTCATAAGTCCATCTGAACGTAAGATGATATGGTTTCATTCTTTTTTCTATCGGACAGTAAAATTTTGGACACCATTAGAATTGAAACGTTCTTTTATTTTCCTATGATTAAGTAATATTTTTTCATATTCAATTGTATGCTTTATTTCATTCCATACTTTTCATAAAATGATTGAAAATTATTTTTGGAGATACTTTTTGAGTACTTTATAACTTTGCATGTTAGATATATTTTATGACTTATAAACATCTTTACTTTGGGACTATGCTTTGAAAAACAATAGTGTAGGTGCTAGCAAAAAATGATTATTTTTATTGTGTACAAATCAAATAAAATGTATACCTATATTCTGTAATATTAATAAAAAATCACTTTGGTGTGTTAAAATTTATAAGGCTCAACCTTGGAATATATTATTTTAAACAGAAATACTTACATTCACTGTTTTGGGAACATGAAGAATAGTTTTCATTTTAGAATCTATTAGCTCCTCTATATAGCTGGTAGAAGAGTATAAACTTAGCATTGATTGTGTTCAGCCTAATTTGAGAATAATATATGTATACACTTTTTCTTCCCTACATGAATCTAAACTTTTCAAGAGTAAAGGAGCATATTTTGTTCCTAAGCACAAGATAGACATGTACCCATGCTAAAAATACATCATAAAATGTGTGTTTTATCTAAATTAATGTGTTATAAGTGTATATATTTTATACTTTGTGCTAACTTATGGGGCACACATTGTGAAGGCTGTTTAGGCATTATTTTATCATCTGGATATCTATTAATTAACATTTACAATGTCATAATTTATGTTCATACTGTCCACTGATTAATTCTAGAACTATGTTTTGAGCATATGCTATGTGCCTGGAACTGTGCTACTTGCTGCAGACTTACACTCCTGGAACTATCAGTCCAATGAGGAACATAGACTATTTTTGTGATGCAAAAATGTCAAGTGCCTTCTGAATCGAAAATTTGACACTAAAAATTTCCATTATAATTATAGTGTTGCATTTTGTTACATTTTAGTTTTTCATTAATTTAAATAAAGATTAGTTGAGAATTAACACGAAATATTAATTGGAAGTCAAACATTAAAATAAAGTATTAATTGAATTAAATGTCCTGTATAAATTTACAAAAGCCTATGAATTAGATGCTACAATTCCCATTTTATATGTGGAAAAATATTAAGATGATATTCCATGGTTACATAATTTTAGAAATCGATAATCCTGTTATATTTCATATATAGCAGTAATCTATTTCTTCTTCAACCCCTTCTATTTAAAAAGTGTGTTTAAGGCATATATTAATTATATGGTTTAGTAACACTAATTGCTTAACTTCTTGCAGTTGAAAGGATTTAATTAGGCAAACTTAATAGCATAGAAGCTACAGTATTACAAGGTGATAATCCCAGGAGCTGTGTACATGATGCCATTTAATTAATTTGAATTACCAGTTTCTGGAATGTTTAAGCTTTGTTGTACTTTCAGGAACAAAGGGGACAGTGACCTCCCCATGAAAAGAATGCAGCACATAAGCTGATCAGTTACTTATCAGCCCTGCTACTGTAGCTGTGCCAACCAGACATGTTCACACTACTTGGACATGATGTGCACAGTAGTTATAGTCAGACAGGGGTGATAAAGATAAAATTATGACTTCATTTTCCATGGATAACTTATCCTCTGTTCTTTGGAATTAGCCATTTTAAGACCACATATGAGGAAAATGTGATACCAAAAAATGTCCCAGCTATGTACAGTACTGTTCTTAATACTCTATAACAGCTAGATGGGAACAATCTTAGAAATATCAAACCTGCTTTAGATTTCTGCTATTACTAGAAGAAAATGATTTTATAAAGAAGTAAATATAAGTTTCAAAAAAATGATACCTCAGCATTACACCTGACTTCAGACTAATGATTAATGATAGAGTTTCATTATGTTCAGAAATGGTTCCCAGCTCAAGTTTTGAAAGTGGGTTAATATTTCCTCAAAGTCCATTATGACAGAGGTATATATTTTTTTCCAAGAGAACTTTGAACAAATTTCATTATTACTAAAAAGGTTTCATAGACAGCCAGTAACCAAAAACGCTTTTAGGTAAACCTTCAGGCAAAGAGTTATGACTGGACAAACTCTAGCCCTATTTTAAGCTTAAGATGAGAGTAAGATTAAGATATAAGAAACAGAAATTAAGAAAAGAGATAATTCTGTTCCATCAGCTAGCCTTGGATGGTGCTTTAATCTACAACAACCAAAACAAATTGTGACTGAACCATGGTGACCAAACTCTCCCATGCTCTTATTTGTCACAAATCAAGACCTTTGACTTCTAAGTCAAAATGTGCAATTTACTTTATTTTTAACCAGCCAAGATAGATAGAAGTGACATATGTAAATATAATTTTATGACAGTTTTATTATAGTTGATCAGTGTAAATTATTGATTTAAGGTTATTTATACTCAGAGGCTTTTAAGCAAAGACAGAATTTAAAATTTAAGAAAAAATACAATTTTTTATAGATATATAATGATATACAATAGAATCTTCATGTAGAATTTAGACTATGCAGCTGATTTTCTTGCCCAGAAAAGATTATAGATAAGGGAGTGTCTACATGTAAAATGACTAATCTTAATTTAAAGAAACTATCTATCATGGCATAAGTGCAATGACTGAAGGCAGCTGCTTTACCAAGTGTTAATAAAGGACTAATATTCATAAGTCTCAAATATATCAAAATCTCTTCTCTTCAATAATGGGATTGACAATAGTTATAATAGTATTTAACACTTATTGCACAGTTAGTATGTGCTAGACACTACGCTAAGGCCTTTGAAGGAATTATTTCATTTAATCCTTCACTGTGTTAGTAAGGTGCTATTATTCGTTGCAATTTAGAGATGAGAAAGTTGAGGTTTTGCCGACTTGACAAGCCCTCCATTCAGTCCTATTTATAAAAATAGGGAATGCATTTTTTAAAGCACTGATGGCATCACAGAGTGTGATGGAAAGAGCAGAACTTTGGAAGACAAGAGGGCTGTTCTAGTCTCTACTATGCTTTCATCTACAATAACCAAGACAAACTGTGACTGAACCATGAGGGTAGGGACTCTGTCTTTGTTACCATTCTATGGCCAATACCCATCCTAATACCTGTGACATAATAAATACTTAATAAGCCTTTATGGAAGGCTCGATTCACTGAATGAATGAAGGAGCTCCTAACGCAATGTGTGATCTTGGCCAAGTTTTTTAACCCCTTTGGGCCTCATTCATTTTTTATTCCTTTTCTGTCCTATTTCTGACATCATCCTTGTTTTAAAAAGTGATTTGAGGTATCATAATAAAAGACACAACCGCATAAGACCTTTAAAGTAAAGATAAAAGGTCAAGAGTGATGTACTTTAAGAAGAGAGAAAACCATATCCAAAATCAAGGACAAGAATAGCTGTTTCATCTGAGTGTGGAATTTGGCTGAAAGTTGCTGCAGAAACGGAGCATCTGTGGATTGAAACCACCCCACCTACCCGCACTTCTTCTGCCACATTTGGCCAGAGCAATCTGCTTCTGTAGGAGTCTTGAAGGAAAGAAGAGAAAAGCCCAAAATATCAGCTTTGCTGTCTAATTATTTTTAATGATTAAATCATCCCAGTTCTAGATGATCATGTTAGGTCCATTTTAGAGCATATGATGAAAAATCCAAACTGCAGAAAAACCTTGGGAATAAAAAAGTCTTCTTTCTCTAGTGAAATCTGAAAGACCCTATTGAATGGAGGAATTAGACTAGCTTGGAAAATAAGGAAGAGGCCTAAAGAACAGGTTTAAAAGATCAAAAAGAACCAAGTCACCCCAAACCCTAAGTACCAAGACAGCAGCTCCGACTCTCTCTAGCAGAATGGTTACTGGAAATAAGACAGACCATGACAGAAAAAATAGAAAAATTCCAGCTACTGGCACATAAACCCAGCTTAGCATGATCACTAACTGCCCTGGGGACGTTGTTTGTTTTTGGGTTCAGACAGAGCAATTTGATAAGAAAAGAATCTGAGCTGAATGGTGAGAAAGGTAAATAATTAACCATGTTACTTCAACAAACAGCAGCAACCTAAGATATTTGGGTTATACCTTGAAAAAAGAAGCATTAGAACCAACAAGTCTCCATCCTGACAAATTTTTCCCCTTTTTCTTTGAATGTTTCTCCTTTTGGCATTTTTTGCTTGGACATTAGCTTTTCCTTTCACTGAAGAAGCCACTCCCTTTCTTAAGGTGGACCTGGTTGCACTTCAGAGATCAAAAGGAGGCCTTTTCCAACACATTAAAGATATTGCTCCTATTTCTTCAATGTTTATGATGATATTTGTTCAGCTGTTCCTTCCCATAACAGTTTTCTGTTTGCAGACTCAAAACCAGATATTGGGAGATTCAAAGATCTAGTCAGCAAAAGTGTGCTTAATCTCCTCGTAGCACCTCATCTGTGTCCTGGATTTCTGACCCCTATATGGTTATCCTGCAGGTTCTTTCATTGGAAACTTCAATAGCTTAGTGGCTCATTCTCCAAACTATGGTCTGAGAGCATCTAGATGGCCAACCAGAATGTGCATTTTCTCACAATTGTGCTAAGCACCTTTCAATGTGCTACTCCTAGGTTAATAATGGTAATCAGGGAAATGGAAAAAATGGGAAAAAAAAAGTGGAGAAGATGTGAAAAGAGTACAATTTGACCTGGAAAAAATCAAATGATATGCAGTCACAATTGTGCCTCGTCGTACCTGGGGACTGGAACCCTTGGGAAACTTGGAGTGGAATTCAAATTTTTAATTTAATTAAAAGATAGGAATTCAGGAATATTAGTTATACTTCCCATCCCCTTCTTTTGCCCAGTTCAGTAAAGTCATTTCAACCAAACATTTAAGTCTGAAAATAAAATTATTTGATATACTGAGCAATGCATCTTTGGTACCACTCAGGAAGTTGGGTGGAAAAATCAGCAACTATGGATTGTTTACAGCAGATTACTGGAATTAATAATTAATAAAAAAATACATTATGACATTAGGAAATATTTTTTCATGCGTGTTTTATTTCAGTGTGTAAGTATAGAGTAGGTGTTCACATTTTGTAAATAATGACTATGTGACAGAAATTGAGAGCAAAACTTAAAGGAAAACTCATTTCTCTACCTTCTGGAAAGTGGGATGCTCAATCTGCTTCATCCAATTTTTGAAAGTCATCTCTTGGTTTTTGTGTCTGTGTGTGTAGTGGGAGTGAGTATAGGGATGGGGGTAGCAATTACTTTCTCTCTCTCATTCTTTCCTCTTTTCTAAATTTCCATTGTTCCATCCAATATTTCTATTCATTTTTTGTGTGTGTAATCACACTAATGGTACTGAAAAAAAAGTTTCTGAAACAAAATTAGTGAATACCACGACCTCAATAGTTGAAATGAGAGACAAATCGAATTTTATACAGATCTCATGGAGTGCTATGCTGGCATTCAAAAAAAAGCCAACTGCATTAGTGCAAGAATAAGAGAAACATGACTTAAAAACAGAGCTTGACTTGCCAACCATATCACACCAGTCACACATGGAGTGCACAGTCTGGTATTTTAATATTAGACCACATGAATAGAGAGGCCCAATAGCAAGAACAAAGATAATTGTACCATCCTTCTTTGCATGGATTAGAAAAAGCTTGGAGCAGCCTTCACAGTTTAAGAGGAAAAAGAAGGTATTCAAAAGATTGAGGCCAGGTATTGGTTTTGAAAACATAGCAAATCTGGGACAAGTTTCAGGAACTGAGCACATTTCCAAACGAAGCACAGTTCAAAAATATGTTTGTGGTACATATGAGGATGTATGAAATCTGACCTGTATTGTCCCAGAGCACAGCAATGGGACAAGTGGTAAAAACTGTGGGAAAGCAGATTCCAGCCTCACATGGAGAAGTCCTTGACAACAGAACGGGCTGCTTGGGAGCGTAGTGTGCCTTCACCTCGGGGCCAGTCGGATAATGTTCATCAGGTTGTAACGAGCGCTCAACCACAAGGTAGCACTTGAATCAACTGGCCTGCAAAGCCCTTTCCCGCCCTGAGACTCTGTCATTCAATAACAGAAATGGAAGTTGAGGGGCAATTACTGTGCGGATGAAAGATATTTGATGTGGAATTGGTGTACAGTGTCGGCTTCTTGGGCCACTTAGGATCTGGTCTTGCCATGGCTGCATGAACCATAGTTCCATGTCCCTAAGACGCTTTTGAAGTTAAGCTATGGTTTTGCGCTACCTATCAGGGCAACTCTGTCTTTCCTTCCTTTGTTGTGTCATAGAAGAGAAATGAAATGATTATGTGCCCCCAAGTACTTCTTGAAGCTTCCATCCCCAGATGATGATGATTTTAGTGGATTGTAGCAATCTCTCTATCTTCAGGACCAAGGTGCCACTCACCCGGCCCCCAGCAGTGTGCACTGCTGAAGGCTCACAACCCTCTTCAAGAGTGGGTTCACCCAAAGTTATGCCTTCTCCCTGGAGGCAGCCCACACAATGAGTGGATGTAGGGGTATGAAGGCCCAACCTCCTTGTCTTCCTTTGGGACAACTTGGAAGTGTCATCTCAGCACCATAGCTTCCTGTGGCCTCTGCTCACCTTCTCTCTCTGTCCAATTTTTCCTCCCCGGTTCCTTTACCCCTTTATTAAGTCCCCTCCTTATCACGTGTTTCTAGAGGATCAACCTAAGACAGTAGAGACGATGATGATGGTGATGATGACAGCAGTGGGGGAGGGGTACAGTGGTAGCAGTAGGGGAGGAAAACTGCATTTCCTTTGCATTGCCCTGTATACTAGCAAGTGAAAAGTTTCATTTGGTCCCTGCAATAACTTGCGAGTGAGCAGGGGCCTAAATCATTCCCAGTCTACAAATGAAATAACTGGGAAACATAAAGTCAGTAATTTGCTCATGATCACAAAATTTGGGATAGGTTTTGTAGTAAATCTGGTCTTCTGGTTCCCATTTTAATGTTATTTCACCTGATTACAATGCCTGGCACATCACAGAACTAGGAATAATATTTGTTGAATAAATTAGTGTGATTTCATTGGACTTTTATCCTTCCTCTTTTCCCACTGACCCTGCAAAGCAGAGAAAGAAGGGAAAAATAGTATATGCTAACAGTCCTGATTTTGCAAGATAATCACAATTTCAAATATTTTCCATTGTTTCTTCCAATAAATGTGCTTATCCTCACTAGTTCACATGACCTACCTTTTTTGTTTAAAAAATATGATGACTTGTATGTGACTAACATATAGGACAAAGAAAAAAGAAAATATTTAAAAGAAAACTCAAGAAAGATTTCCATGTCGTGCTGACAGGCCCTTCCATGGTCCTGGATTTGTGTTTGTCATAGACCAGTGTAACCTGAATAACAGGTATTAAGGATCAATGAGTGCACATACCTCAGCCAGATGAGAGTGCCTGACCGGCCACTTCGCCATGTCCTCAGTGTGTAGAAAACATTTAGGGAAAATCCCCCTACTTCTGCAGAGCACATGAGTACTAAGAAATGTCTGTTATGATATAAATGCATTGATGTAGCAAAATGAATTTAAGAGATTTTGTCTGAGTCCACATTTGATGAGATTCACTGATTAAAATGTTGCTGACTGAAATGTCGCTTCCCCACTTAGATTTTGCTTGAACGAAGTTCTTGTTTTGCTCATTAGGCCATGGACTTTAAAGGCCTTCAGGCCAGCTTGTTTAATTAACCACAGAAAGACTCCCTGTGGTGACCTGGGATATTTCACTTCCTAGGAGTTTCCGGTGAAGATGTTCTAAAACAGAGAGAGGAAACCTTGAGTGAGCTCTGTCATCGCAACTGGGAGAAAATCAAAGCCATTGTTCTTTTCTTCTCAGTGGACTTACACCCAAGTGGAGAATGGTTGGAGACAGAAATTGTTTCATTCTCCTCAGGAGCAACTCTGTAGTTTGATTTTCAAGTGATACTGTTGCTAGTAAAATAATCCAGCCTCTAAATTGTGATAATGCTTTCTCCTCTTCCACAGGCCTATGTACAGTGCCTTAAAGCAAGGAAAATATAACACCTTTATTCCAAGATGCAGAAACTGTAATAAAAATGATCAAAATGATTTATACTAGATCAATGGCAAAAGAAAAAAATTGGGAACATCGACATCCTTTCTGGTGTACTTTCAGTAATCTGATCCAAACCAAACCAACAAGAGTCCCTATATTTACAGACAATTAATTAAAACAGTGTTTAAATAAGAAATTTGGCATAGAAGAAAAATCATGTGATTCTTTGACCTTGTAAGTCATGATTTTTCCAAGCCTAATTTCTCACCTGTCAAACAAAAATACTTCCTACTTGGCAGGTTGTCTGTAAGGAATAGATTTAATATTTATAAAACTTGTAACATAGTGCCTGGCACATAGTAATCTGCTAAATAAATTACATTGACTGTTATTACATTATACTTGGAAATTATAAATGGTGTTCAATACAGGAAAAAACAGAACAAAATGAACAAATAAAAATAAGATGTTCTCTGTGTGCCCAATAATTCTCTGAGATTTTAGGCTTTTGAAAGCTGCACTAACTGCTTTAGATTACTGCTTGTCTGACACTGCCAAAGGATGTGACCTGTATCCTGAGGATGGTATAAAATCTTGGAGAGTCTGAATGAGGAGGTGATGCCTGCATTTGAAGATACAATGAAATCATACATGTTTTCTCTCAGAAATTGATGAAAAGAAGCCACTGGTTGATCTCAGAAACCGTGCGTGGGCATCAGACTGTGGCCACCATGTGGGGGGAGGATGCACTTTGACGTGGGAGTATGGTTGGGAGAATGTTACTTTGGAAGATTCTTCTGGAAAAATGCAATCAATCTGGAGGAGATTTGGTAGGAAGTTTTCAACATTTCACATAGGTTCTTTTCTCTTATTGCTTCAACTTTGTAATGATAGATTCAGTCTAAATCCAGTAGAGGAATCTCTTTGTCAATTCAGTATAGGGAAAAAAAAGCATCTAGATATAGTGTGTTTGATATTTTCCACCAGTGTCCTGGGAATTCAATCATTTGCTAATTCAGTTCAGTCAAGTTGTCCATGCATTAGTCCTTCACAGACCCAATTGGATAGAAAGCAACAACTTTTTTTTTTCCCAAAAAGAATAGTAGCTGTAACACCATAACTGTTATGGGTTGAATTGTGTCACCTCAAAAGATATATGGAAGTCCTAGCCCCCAGAACCTGTGAATGTCACCTTATTTGGAAATAGGGTCTTTGCGGAAGCCATCAAGTTAAGATGAGGTCACATGGATTAAGGTGGGCCCTCATCCAATGACTGCTGTCCTTATAAGAAAAGAGAAATTTGGACACGGACACACACAGGGAGATGTTTACATGACGATGGAGGCATAGATTGCAGCTATGCTGCCACAGCCAGGGAACTCCAGAAGGTACGTAGACACCGGGGAAGGATGCTTCCCTAGAGCCTTCAGGGAAGGCATGGTCCTGCCAACACATTGATTTCAGACTTTCAACCTCCAGGACTGAGACACAGTTTCTGTTGTTTTAAGCCACCTAGTTTGTGGTCCTTTGCTACAGCAACCCTAGAAAATAAATACAATAACCATAACAATTTTGATGCATAAAATGAGGACCATGAAGGTTAATGAAATTGCCCAAGATCACCTAACTAGAATGAGGTACTCCTAACCTCAGACATGGGGTAGACTGCAGGCTGCTAAGATGAAGGTTGTTTCTCTTCAGTAGCTGAACAAGTTTCTAGATCCAATCTGCCGGCTTTGCTTGGCCTTTGTATCAAACCACAGACAAAACAGCCTGGCTCATTCATTCACAATTTTTCTATTTCATAAATACATGGCCTTGAAAAAGACCAAATAAAAATTGCACATGATGCCTAAATTTCTTCTACTCTTCTTTCCTTTTACTATAATTTGTGACTAATAGCACTTTTTTCCCAGTCTCATGTAAATTGAAAAAGTCATAAAACAGGTCACCTTCTCCTTGCAAATTTCTTTATATTCATCAAAGCTTCCTCCATAGAATATCAGTAAAACTCAAATCTTTCTTTAACTTTTTCATAAGGTTAGTTAACTATTACTATTTTTAATAACTGTTTTCTTACAGAAAATATGCCAGTTCATTGAAGAATATGCAATTAAGCAAAAATAAATTTATACATAACCCAATTACTCATTATTAAACATTGTTAATGTTGAATATAAATTCTTCCTTTCTTCTATGACTATATATCCAAAATTTTATTTACAAAAATGGAATTGTGCTACAATTATGGGTTTATTGTTCTTGTAGTTTATTTAGAATACAACATCTTTTATGCCATAAATTGGAAAATTCCAGGTTAAAAAGTCAAATAGGATCTTGATACTCCTGGCTTTCTCAGAACCTTCAAAACGCTGAAAGATACCGTAAAACTCTAAGAAAACGATATGGTTTGTAGGGTTTCACAAAATTTTTTCTCCTGTGGTTCCCTTTTTGAATAGCCTCTCCTAGAACACACTTTGGAAAATATCATTTCACATAATTACTTTTAAACCCTGAACATCTCCACTATAATTTATTTAATCAGTCCCCTATCATAGAAATCAAGTTATCATTATCCTTAATGTACTCCTTGCATGTTTTTTAAAATTCCCTTTCTATTTCTTTTCCAATCCCAGAAAATGAGATGTGTCTCAGCCAGGCAGCAGTCCTGACAACCTCTTTATGTGCGTGTCCGTGAAAACCCACTGAATGCAAGAAAATACTAAAAACAGAAGGGGTGCGTGCACTTAAGAAGTGTGGCTGTGCCAACTTTCCTTATACACTGAGCAGCATTTCTCAATCTGTGGGGGTCTCAGAAGCTTCTGGAAAACCAACAAAGAATCCAGAGGCCCAGGTTTGTGGAAATGGCCCCTATTTTTACCACTTTTCCTGGCCATTCTGATACATGCCAAACTACAGAAAACACTAGATAGAGGATAATATTGTTGGGGGGAAAACTGGAATATGAAAGACCCTAACTATTAATGCCTTTGAGAAGAGTTGAATACTGAAAGTGAAGACTTTTAGGAAAATCTTAACCAATTAATTTCACTTCTTTCTTTTTTGCATGCACCGAGTGACAGATGATGGAATTTGATCTAAATACATTTAAAAGTAGTCTTTCAGCAAAAATAATAAAAAAGTCTAATGTTAAAAAGAACATCATGTTAGAATTTATTTAGCAACAGTTTCTTTTTCCTTTTAGTAGGACATAAAATACTAGTGTGTCTTATGATTCATGGGTCCTTCATTTTGTTGGTACCTTTCTTGGCACCTTATGCAGAGAAGGTGTTGAACAAATGTTTGATAATAATGATGAGCAATAAAAGGAAACAAACGATCAGGGCCTGAATTGCTCCATTCAGATATATTGCTCAGGTAAATGTGTCCCAGACCTATTTTTCTAAAATACTAAAAAAGTCACCTCTTTGTTCTTTGCAAACCCTGTGGTGGCTTCCCATTTCCAGGAAGGTAAAGTCCAGCATCCTTCACACGCGGAACCAGGTTTTTGACAAACAGAGGCACCATCTCTTCCACCTCTTCTCCTGTCGCTCGGGCCCCGGGCCAGGCTTCAGCTACCTTCAACCTCCTGGGGTTCCCGTCCCTGTGCTGTCACAGGTGCCACTTCCTCTACCTGGAAACCCTGTCCCTGACTTCCCAGACAGGCGAATGCCTCTTCATCCACTTGGCTCAGCTCAAGTGTGGCCCCTTCACAGAGCTCAGGGACTAGTCACTTTTCTCTTTGTTCCCTTTGCTTCCTGGGCATAAGTGTACTGAAGAGCAAGTCGCATTGTAACACCACTATTTATTTAGCTTGTATTTTCACCCGCCCACACTGTGAGCAGTCACGTAATAATCTGTTGGATTGAGAAAAGGGACATCCTTGGGAGAAGGTACAGTTCACTGGGGACTCCCCAGGCCTCCTAACCCATTACTTTGTTCATTCAGCACTTCCGTGTCTCCTGGAAATAGGGTGAAGACAAAACAAAAATGATCCCTGCTGTCATGAAGTTTATAATCTAGCAGGACAGAGATTAAATAAATAAATGCACAAATAAATATAACTACACATTGTGCATAGTCTGACTGCAACTGGGCTGCCCAGGACCCTGCTACAGAAGTCTTAAAGAAAAAGGCGACTCTCCTCAAAGGCTGCTCTGCACTCCCAGAGGCACTGTCTGCAGGGCCTGTCCCTCTGTCCCCTCCGCTCCCTACTCCTTCACCCAGCTGCAAGCCATGATCCCCCTCCCAAGGCTACCCCTAACCTCACAGCCCCTTGGCATTCTGGTCAGCAAAGTTCTCTACCATATTTTTATGAAAAGATTATCTGAGCAAAAGAACTGGGGCTAAGGGAGAGAATAAGAAACTAGAACTAATTTAAATTAAAGGGCGGGAGATGGCATTAGCCAGGCGGAGGGCAGGAGGGGGAAGTGAAAAGGCCCCCAGTGACTGTCCACACAGATCTGCATGACTAGATAAAGTGACACATACCCCGCGATTCCCACTGGTGACACTAGCCTCTGCTCCTCCTTTGCTGAACCCCATTGGCCCTCACTGTCTGTGCCATTCTTTTGACCAGCACATGAATTGGCACTGCTTTTTGACGCTCTTTGGTCTACGTCCATCTGGTCTTTCCAGTTGTATTAGAAGGTCTATGCCCATCCCAATGCTGGCATGTAGTAGCTGTGCCATAAATATGAGAAACAAAAATATAAAGTAATGCCTAACATCATTTTATATAATTTATATTAATCAATTCATTTAATTGCTACAACAACCTTAAGAATCAGATAATATTATCATCCTTTTTTTGTATATGAGAAAACAGGCACAAAGAGGTTAAGTGTTTTGAGCAAAATCACACAGCTAATACATAGCAGAGTATTTGAATCCATGCACTTATTTATTTGTCCAACAGATGGGTGAACTAATAAATAAGATTTGAGATGTTGATATGAAACCAGTATAAGAAGAGCTGAGCAATGCTTCTTTGAGTCCCTGCTGAGAAGCCAACCACAGTGGCTCTGTAGGCAAGTACACCTCTGATGTACGAATGTTCCTCTTTCCAGAAAGGAAGGGCACTTCCTTAACCAGCCACATCCATCCTGGTGATCCTGACACTGACATGTGTTCAGCCAGGTCAGAAACACTTGAGAGAATAACTAAGAATGAAGTTTAAGGGAGATTCTCTTCAAAATAGTAAGGAGGTTATTGATGTGACAGAATCCCTGACAAGTCCAACAGCCTAAAGACTCCCAGACAATGTCAAGCAGTGAGACAGGACTGTCTTTGGACCCATGGCTGACATCGTCTGGCAGAGGCAGCCTGTTGTCTATCCACTACCCATTCTCTCTTTCTCAATAATTGAGCACTGATTCGTCTGGGGACACAATCTGCCCAGCTAAAAGACTACATATTCAAGCATCACTTGTGATTAGAGGTGGGCAACGGGAGATCAGCAGAAGTGTTGGGTAAGAGTTGTGAAAAAGCTCTTTGAAAGAGGCCAAGTCAAATGGAAAATGTGCCCCTTAGCTCCCTCTCTCTTCTTCTTGTCTGGAGCATGGACACGATGGCTGGAGCACAAGTAGCCATTCTAGACCACAAGGATTCCTTGAGGATAGAAACCATTTTCTAAAGATGTCAAGACAGAGAGAAGAAGCTGGAGTCCTGACAATTGTCGGCCAATTTCCTACTAGCCCTGGACTGCTTGTCTCTCACATCTTCAAGTGAGAGAGAAACTACCTCTGTCTTGCTTAAGCACTATTATTTAGGTTTTCTCTGCTATGCAGCCAATCCCAATCTTGTGATGAGACTATTTCTTACGTGTTACCAAAAATTGAAAAACAAACCTGTGTTTGTTTACAATTGTTGAGTTTAAAATTTTTTCCTATCTTGTTTCAAAGGATACGTTCGTCTTATCTAATTTATGAAAGAAAAATACACCAAGCTATCTCACATATCTTAGAGTTGGCTCATTTTATTCTCTTGGTTTATGGACCCTTTTCTATGTCTTTCCTTCGTTAAGTCCTCCATATCCTTCAAGATACAGCTTGGATATCAGCTCTTAGAAAAGTTATTTTAATCCACCCTCATGCCTATGGTAAAGCTGGTTGTGAAATGATTTTTCATGCTACTTTAAAACCACAAGGAATGTTTCTAAAGTTAGTCTTCGTCCTTTGTTGCAGTAAATGATAACAGTTCAGGGCAATTATGGAGAAATTAGGGTGTCGGAGTCTTACTCTTCAAAGCATAGGGACTGAATTCTGGTTTAGGGAGATGGAGTAAGGCAATTACCATTCTGGGTTATAGTCCTAACTGTGACTGGAGAAGAACATGCTGCTTCGAGCAAGATCATAAAGTGGAGCTCCTGTCCAATATTCTGCAAGGGTGCATAGTTTATTTTTCCTAGCTATGTATGCTGTTACTGGTAGGCCTTTAACTGAGCATCTGCTATGTCCAGTGTGGTTTGGGGTTTTTTGTTTTTCAACTATTTTTCTGACTCAGTATCAGACCATTGGATTCTAAAACATGTACCATATCATATATTACTCAGGCCCATTTTATTATTTTGTTGAATGAATCTCACTGAACAGTGATATCAGAAGTGCTTCAGAATGGCAAAAGGTGACCCCTCTAATTTTCATTTCTCTGAGATTTGCACATTTGGCTGCTGAGGGCTTTGGCATTTGCCTCTTCAGAATTTACAGACGCTGCCAAGTTTCACCCTGTGCCTCCTAATTTGTTTCAGTGGTTCAGGTGAAACCAGCAGTATGTGTTTAAAACCCTTCTTGTCAGGCTTTGTTTGGTGAGGCTGATGTGTTTCATTACTAATTCAATAATGCTGTGACGGCAGAGCCTGAAAATTTTTCTGTATGGTTGGGCATTGTGACACAGTGCCTGGAAGTACCTGGGAGCCACTGTTTCTGTAGGACCCAGTGCTAAATGGAAAAGGTCATTAGAGATACACTCTGTGAATTCAGTCAGAGTGCCTCTCTGAGAACAAAGCATGGCCCCTCACAGGAGAGTGAAAGCCATCAGTCCTCTTTCCAGGTTGCTTTTTAAGCTTATCATTATGGAGCACAAACAATCAAATTGCTTGGAAGCAAGTGCAGCCTTTTCTATACTGCTTGGACAATCTCTCACACAGTGGGCTTAATAAAAGCCAGGAGTACTTTTCTTTAGCTGGAGACAGCAAAATGTATTTGTGTTTGGGGTAGTTAGTAGGGTGTGTGGGGGTGGGAGGACTGTTAATTGTGGGTTAGTTTTTTCTTTTTTTTTAAATTTTTTTAACACCATAATTTTCCCCCCACCTAGGACTGACACATATTAATGCATATCTTAAGGTAAAGTAGTTATTGTAAGCTACTGCCATCATAGTCATTTGCAAACCTAGAGCTTGATAAATCTGAAATACTTTAAACAACGTTGTTATTATTAGCCAATCAAGACCAGGTTCTCCAGATTTAGGACTAGCTAAGCCTTCTTCCTATACCTCTTGCCACATTTTCACTCTTCCTCTTAATCTAGAGAAGATACAGAACTTCTAGAGGGTTCTGGTAACTACTAAGGGACTTTTCTTCTATGGTGCACATACAGTATTTTTGTGTTAATAGGTTTTATTTTATTTCCAGTTTTTTATAAGTTTTATATTGCTGACATTTACATTCTTATCATTTGTCTTCTGGTGAGGTTTTGTTATTCTATAATCATTTTTTTCATTTTTAATTCATTTGCTAAGTGGATTTCCAAAAACCCTTCACTCTGCTAGGTTTGTTTTGGTTTCAGGTCCCTCTGATTCATCAAGGGCATTCTGGACACTAATCAGGGTCAGACTTCCTCAGAGGATATGAAGGCATTTGATTAATAGCCTGTGGGTCAGCCTGCTTTCCAGCACATATATCTTGGAGGATGATCTTAGAAATAAATCCAATTTGCCTTACTGAGATATTCCAATCCTCTTCCTAATCCTGTCCAAGGTAGTGTCACATTTCCCATTATGGTCTCATTTAGCAACATCTTGTTCATTTCATTGTGAAAATAACTAAATATGCAAGGTTTAGGAACAAACTTTGGGCTATTCTATTGTAGTTGTTATTAGAAATTGGAAAATTCAGTCTAAGCTTTACAAAAGTCTATGCTACCCCATAAACAAACCAGGCTTAAATTCTGTTCTCTAAGTCATACAGAGAGTTTCTTTGTTGTACCAGGGACTGGATCCTTGGGTGGATCCCAGATGTGTAATCTATAGAATTAGATGTGGCTGGAGAAGAACATGCTGCTTTGAGCAATGATGATCTTGTTGAATGTTTACAGCAGCGAAGGAACCAGGCTAAGGACTGGAACATGGGGACCAGAGGATAAGTCTTAAGATCAGGCTACAGGGAAGCACTAAATGTAAGGAAATAGCAAACTTCTTTCAAGAAAGTGTAAAATGTTTCTAGTATTCTCTATCAAGGTAGTCTCTTAATAATAACAACAACAATAATAATCACCATAGTTACTCTCTAACTTGTCAACTTCCTTAGTTTCAACTCTGGTGAGCAGTTATGTCCCCATCAAGTCATCTTAACCTTAAATCTGTGTCTGTTCTAAATGCTATTTTTTATTCTCATTTTATTTCATTTTTCAAAACTTTTTATGTTGAAAAGAAAAAATTCAAACTTACAGAAAAGTGGAAAGAATAGCAAATTAAACTGGAAATATTTTTCACCTATGGTTCACCAGGTGTTATAATTTTGCACATTGTGTTTGCCCTAAATAGATAATAGATAGACAATAGATAGATGGATGATTGATTGATGTGTGGGTGTATATATGGTACAATTTAACCCTTAAAATAGAAGATAGATAGATAGATCTATATATTTTCTAAGAGTATTATATTTGTTTGAAAATTTTTCTAAACAAATATTATATTTGTTTGAGAAAACCATATTAAGGTGTGGTAGTATATGCTTTCATACTGAAAATAATTCCTGAATGGAGACTTTTCACCCACATTCTGCATTTCTATTTCATAATAAAAACCAAAACAAATAGTGTGAATTATAGGGCTCTTTTTATATGTCAATGGACATCTTACTAACTTTTAATCATGTAACAAATTTAATTATAGTGTTTAAATATATAAAAAATTTAAGAAATACTGTTTATGACCATTTTGTTTAAAATTCCACACTAAGAGGCCAGGTGCAGTGGCTCACACCTGTAATCCCAGCACTCTGGGAGGCTGAGGTGGGAGGATCACTTGTAATCAGGAATTCAAGACCAGCCTGATCAAGAGCAAGACCCCCATCTCTACTAAAAATAGAAAAAATTAGCTGGATGTGGTGGCATGTGTCTGTAGTCCCAGCTACTTGGGAGGCTGAGAAAGGAGGATAGCTTGAGCCCAAGAGTTTGAGGTTGCAGTGAGCTCTGATTATGCCACTGCACTCTAGCCCAGGCGACAGAGCGAGACTCTGACAAAAAAAAAAAAAAAAAAAAAAAAATCCACACTAAGACAACCACCTTGATAGAGAAAACAGGCAAAAACTATGAACAGAAATTGTACAGAAGAGGTAATCCAAAATACCATCAAAAATGAAGAGATGTTCAATTAGTCAGTAATTAGAGAGACACAAATTAAAAAAATAATGAGCTATTACTCTGCACCTATTATATCAGAAAAAATTTTAAAACTAGATAATGTCAAGTATTCCTGCCATAGATGATTGGACCAAGGCACAGGGCAATCCAGGTACAAAGCTGCTGGCAACATATGAGGGATCTTATGACTCAGAAAGATGAGCTGGAAATTCATATTTATCTCTTAGGAATCTGTATTTAGCATGTTTTAAAATGAACATGTTCAGAAGGAGAATAAATATCAGAGACTTGGATAGAGCAAAGCCAGAGGACCAGAGCAGCACCAAGGAGCCAGGGAGTCAGAGTTACAAGGGGAAGCCCATGAGCATTGGAGGAACAGAGCGCTGCGCAGAGCAATGCGGGACAATCACCAGATATGCCATGAGGGACACCATCGGGTGACAAGAGGAAAGGCATTCCTCTCAGGTCCTGCCAACTTCCCAGCTCTAGTCCTGTGCAGCTTCGGAGGTTTCCAGTTTTCTTCTCTGGAGGAGGGGGAGTTGGGGGTGTAGTGGAGAAGGAGGTACAAGATAAAGGAAGAAGACCTTCAAAATTCTGAAGGAAAATGATATCAGAGATTCTTACGCAAAGCCAAGCAATCATTCAAGTGTGAGGGTATAAAGATATTTTCAGACATACAATGAAAAGAAAAGCAACCCTAAAATATCAAATGAACTTAAGAGTTTTCTTGATATCTTTTTGTAATGTGCCAACATTTAATCAAGAACATTAAGTTCTTCTGAAGTGATAAGTCAACAAATGTGTGATATTGAAAAGGTGAATTAAAACACAAACTTCACACTATCCAATCATTCAGTACCCGTTCATACAGGGTTATGGGTTCTCATCCAAAATGTATTGAGAAGTTAGAAAATTCCAAGCATGGAAGACAAATAAGACACAGACCAGGTTGGCTTTCAGGGAGTTGACAGAGCAGTCTGGGAGCTGGACGTGAAAGGAAAGCTGCTGATAAGTCAACAGGGTGTGACAAGTCCTGTAAGAGTAGACACAGATCCCCTCTGGAGTGGAGGCACAGAAGAGGCTGCTGTAAACTGCACCTGGGGGTGTCCTGAGTGGAGGTGGTCCATCTGGGCAAGGTATCAAAAATAAAGGAGAAGGCAGATTGGGATGCAGGTAGAAGGTGCTGGGATGAGGTCTGATTGAGAGCATTTTAAGTAGCAGTGTTCACATGGGCAGGGAAATGCAGTACTTACAAAATACTAAATCAATGACTACTAGCAAATGAAACAAGTCCAAAGTGTTAACACAACTATTTCAAACAGAGTGCTAGAAGCAAAAATAAATGGGGCAGTGCCTTGGAAATATATCAAATAGAATATGACTGGTGACACAGTATTGAAAGAGAAGAAAGGGCTGGGGGGTTGCAGAAGGTTTAAATTGTTAATGGCATTAATCATGGGTGATTCCCTGAGGAGGAGAGATTTTAAGGAAGGGTGGAATGTGATCCATCTTACTAAGGAAGTAAAACTATTCCTGCCTTGAAGGTAAATGTTTAAAGTCAAAGGATTTTTAATTAGGTTTGGATTTTTTTAAGTATTTTAAAATTACGAATAAATTAAAATTGAGTTAAGGAATCATTTTCTGCAGTAAAAACAATAGGGACTTTAAAAAATTTTTATTCTAAATTGTATAAAAAGCATATTAAAATAAGCAGATAAATGGAACCATAAATAAAAGGATATTTAAAGATCTTGTTAAAATATCCTGCCTGATTTGGTTATTATTTTGACCACATATAACAGTTCATAGGACTTTGTTTCAATTAAGTGGCTACAAGATTATCATTTAAAAACAAAATGCATAACTGCCCCCATCTGCCAATCTCCTTTGCACTTATTCTATGACTTGAAGATAGAACCTGTTTTGACAATGCTTCCAATTAGTGTCTCTCAAGTGATTTGCATATTATTAACCTGGATAGATGCTAATAGGGCTGAATTCACTTCCTCGATTTTGTAAATAGCACTGGCTCCTATAACAAAAAGTTCTTCAGGAAAGCGGAGAAACCAGAGCACTTGTACTGTCGGTGAAATGCCTAGAAAGATAACGGAAGCTACCCTCCTCAAAAAATGATGAGTTTGATGAAAAGAAATTAACAAGCCGCGTCGGTGCTCTGCACATGACCAGCCATGCCTGCTGCCTGTCTGTCTGTTGGTTGTTGCTATGGCTACAAAAAGCCCGGGGAACCCAATGAGCTGTCTGCGGCAGCGCGGAGGGGACCAGCCATTTTACTTATGGAAAACAGTGTGGCATATTCTGCTGAGCTTCACCCTGGAGGAAGGGTTTTTTAAACACCTACTCAGAGAAGAGAGAAGCAATGGGCATGTTGGTATACAATTATTACAGCCGCGCATGCCTGCAAGCTGCCGCTTGGACAAGCTGTTGACTGCTGTTGCAATTAGCTGATTGGCGAAGGTGGAATTCAGAGTGAGCGCTGCGTATCTGCTATCAGCAACGGCAGGGGTTTTGTCTGGGGAAGGCAAGCCTTCCCTGCAATGTTATCTCAGCAGCTCCCTAGCTGCTTACCCTGAAAACTAGGGACCCAAAAGGAGGGTGTTGCCCTCAGCTACCAGCGGTCCTGTGCGTGGCCGGGGCCGGGGCGTGTGAGCGGCAGGTCTGACAAAGCAGGTGTGTGCTGGGCCAGGCACTGGACTGGAACGCAGGGGACGCGCTCGGGTTTACCTGCTTCCTGTTAGCAGATTGTTGGCTCACGGGGCATCTGCCTGCACGCGGAGGGAGGCCGAGGCGGAGAAGGGGCTTCCTGGACATCCACTAGACTGGCAGAGGTAAGCTTTTTTGGCCTTTTTGAAAGCACAGCATAAAAAAATAACTGGAGCAAAACTTAACCTGAAAGATTTACATTGATTGTGAGATCTGGATTTACCAAAGACAGACAGACAGACACACACACACATACACACATATTTGTACAAAATATTATCAGAGACATCAAGTTGTTTCAGTGAATTTAGGTTCTAAAAATTGTGTGATAAAAAGCATTATTGCTATGCGCTGGGGTTTAAAATAAATATTTGCTGTTTTAACAAACTATGATGGCTTGCCATTCCGGACAGTCTGCATAGCCAACAGCCTTTCTCTCTTCCAAACAATGGATTCTTTTATGACCTGCACTTTGACATATATTAAGAGAACTGCATGGAAAACTAGCAGCACGTAAATTGTGAAGCATTTATTTTTAAGCTTTGTAAATGGTTTATTTAACTCTTAACACACCTATGTATACATTTAAATTAAGAAATTCCATTCCCTATGTAGGTCATAACAGCCCGTGGATTTTGTACTTGCTTACTCTGGACTGAGTGTCTGGTGCACTGTTTGATTTAGTTCTGGGTAGTTGTAAAGCAAACAGTGTAGGTATTGGAAGCTGTTCACACCTCCTTCCCCAGTATCATGCATGCCACGCCAGCCCAGAGCACAACATCCCCATTGTGCTCCCCCGGCTCAGAATCCAAGGGAAGAAAGGAAGCGAAGTCTCTGCATTGAGTTGCAGCACAGCTATAGTATGTGGCGGTAAAACTTCTTTTATTGCACGATTTTTCTCACAAGCAGATAGGTTTCAGAGACGGAGAGTGAGCCCAAAAACACCACACACCTCATACAAATGCGCACGAATATTTGCAGCGGATATTTGCTGTCAGTCGCTTCGTAATAATAGCACAGACTTTCAATTGCAGTAGGAATTGCCCTGTTGTGAGCATTTCTTTGATTTATAGTCTCTTAGGAACAAAGCTGTTACTGTGGATTGAAACTGGTCAGTCAAATCAAAATCCCTGGTAAGGAAATGACCAAGTAATGATCAAATTCATTTCAGCTTTGCCTAAGTCAATTCTTTTTTTGGTCTACCAGAAATGTCAGATCATTTAATAATGCTATTGAAAATATTTGATGAAAAATATTTGGTTGAAAACTTTGAATAAAATCTCTTCCTGCTAAAGGTGGAATCTACCATGAGATTTAAAATAAATTGTAACTGAGATCTGCTTCTAAGAAATATATTTTTATTTGCTACCTTCTTCCCCCAAAATGTGGAAAACAGGGAGTCTCTTCAGAATTTTAAATATAATATAGTTTTCATTGATACATATGAGCATGAATCACCTGTTTTACAAATATAACAATGTTAATATGCCCTCAGATAAGGGAATTTAAAGCATAGGGAGAATATTTTTCAAAATTTTTGTTCTAAATGTCACCAATATTCAAGATATAAAGACACAGACTAAGCGATCACAGTGGAGAGAACCACATCCAAGCCTTTAATGCTAAGAACAAATAGGAATATGCCTGTGTGAGTATGGTTGTTTGGGATAAAATGTTGAGGTGGTAGCCTTGTACTTCGCTTATGTATAACTTTCAAAGGAAAACTAAATGAACAGACTTAGTTTTCAGTCAAATTCTATGAGTGAAAAATATCAGCCAAATAAGCGACTCTATTTGAGCAGGTTGAAAGGTAGAAAGTCTCTCTCCGATTTAACTCCCTTCAGAGCATTGCACCACCAAAGGAACTCTCAGCGTTAACACAATTCAAAAACCTGCAACAAGAAAATTATTTTGTATTAGTTTTTTTTTTTTGGGGGGGGGAGATTTTAGAAGAACAGGTGTAGAAATACCCAAGGCACACCTGACTGCTGTGTCTTTATGGTAGTGTCATGTGCGACAAAAGCCTTAGTCCGTGAGAAGAATGACACGCTTTATACCTGTGCTATTTTTTCCTACACTAGTAACCTTTTAAGGTGATATGCTGTGAAAGATTAGCATTCTAAGTACAATTCTGCACAGCACCTCTGCATAGTTATTCATTCAACAATTTCAAGAACCGGATTCAGAGATATCATCCCTATCTATCAAGACTTTGCACCTTGGCTTTTGTCTATTTGGGGAGCCTTATTTTATGCCACTTTCCAACTCTCCTGCTGGCAATATCAAATATTTTGTAATTTCCAAAACACACTATGTCAAACTTTTGCAAATGCAGTGCCCTCTGAACAGACTTTTCCTTTAAATCTCCCCCATGACAGTAGCTGCTTTCTTGCATCCTTCAAAATCCAGTTAGGATGTCTCCCAGACTGTTCCTTCACCACCTCCTTTGGCTACATCTGAATCTTATGTCTATAGTTCTGTCTACTGTACCGTATTGCATCTGTCTCTGCTCACAGCATTCCACAGTTTTACTGACTTCTTATTCTAAAGAACTTTGTCCAGTGTCCAGAACTTGGCATTCAGATATTGTACTGGTAACCCCAGACTTCACTATTTTCTTATTAGTTACTGTAAATATAGCCTTAACCTTGAAATAGAAGCCCTAATACTGCCTCTTATCAGAGAAACTCAAAACATTTAAAAAACAACAATGAGGCTTTAACTTCTCTGCTATGAAAATATGGCTTTAGGATCACAATTTTATAAAAGCTATAAATGTCCTATAATAGATCAGAATTTCCTGATGCAAAATTTTACAACATATAAGTTATAAACAAAATAACTTGAAAGTTTTATTATACACATAATACTATTTTACTATCTATAGGTATATTATAAAAATTTACAAGGGAAAATAAGTATAGGAAATAACCCAATTGGAAATTTGCTATAAAATCAGACTATTTAGAACTAATGTTGAATTGATGATGATTAGCAGCTGATTGTAATATAAGATACTTATGAAATTGTTTTTCATAGTGAAACTAGAAGAAAGTAAAGGTAAACTGGAAAGAAACTAAATAATTGATATTAAGTCTACAATAGCAGAATTTCTTTTAATTTTCTTAAATAAACCTGAAAGTTTACTGATAATCACTAGTTACATTATGTCTCTCTACAACTTGAGTTCCTGGGTGAGGGAGGGAATATTCTTAGTATCACTCTTGATACAGACATAGTTTTGGTTGTACAGACTTCCCACTCCTTGTTCTATATTATATGGCAAGATTTTTTTTTTAGAAAAGCCTAATCTCAATAGCTTTTTTATGGAAAAATTGCCACAATGCTGCTATAATCAAAAATAAGAATGTATCAGTAATTTTATTAAGAAGTAATAAATATATAATCCCTTGTCTCTAAGATATCTATGCTGAAAGCAAAAGTTCTAATTAATATTATATGAATTTTTGTACACAAAGAATAGGTCATTAGATAGTTTAAAATATCCAGATGTTTGGAATTTATAAAATATTTAGGAAATTACTTAAATTCTTATTACTAGACATTTTCATGTTCATATTGCATTGAGTTTTCTAATAAAAATAAGATAATAGCAATTCTTAATTATCATGCTGTCCTTTAAAGCTTTATTTTAGCTATTTTCCAATTGATTTTAATGTATAGCATACTATAATTATATAATAGCTAAAGTTAAAATTGGTTCTGTTCATCTTAAAAACTAATCATTTAATCAATTATTTTAAGTTGTATATAGTAATTAGATTTCAGAAAACATGATTCCATAGTATGTCTGTACTATTTTTAATATTTTATATTTTAAATAATTTATAATATTTTGAAGATCTAATTTATGTATTACTATATTGATAGTGTAATAAAATGCATTGCACTTGCATTTTATAATGAATAGTTGTAATATATGATTGTATTAGATAAATTTCTAAAAGTTCCTCAAACTAATAATTTAATTATGGATATGCCTATTAAATCCTAAACTATCACTACCAAAAATTATACTGAGATTTAAAAAAATCTTTATTTATATTATTTCTGAAAAAGTTAAGACATATGTATTTAGTCATAGGGAAGCACTTGTGTAACTACCGAGTTCTAAATATTGGCAAATGAGAACTCTCATTCCAGCTTAAGCTCAATTAAGATGAGTTGAGTAAATGACAGTGAAGCAGCAAAGACAGGTTTTTATTTTGGGATTTAGCAGCATGGTATATCCAAATAGAACTGTACCACACTTTACCATACTCTAGTATTCAAAACAGAAATATACTAGTTTACCAATTAGGAATTTTAGCCAAAAGGTCAGTGGTTTCCTCTTCCCTATGTACAAGTCAGGTGTACATAGGTCCAGCATTAGTTCTGCACCTTTGAACAGCATTATTTGGGCAAACACTCAGAAAGCTTTCACTTTTCATGAATCTAACCAAGGGCCTTACTTTCAAGGAAAAATTCCCCTCCTCAAAAGAAAAAAAAAAAAAGAAAAAAAACTCTAGTAATATTTTCATTATATTTCCTAATTTCTTTTGTTACATGCATTTAACATAAATAAATAAAAATAAACTTAGGAAAGTTTATTTTTAATAAAGAACATTATTTGAAAATTTCAGTGATATTTTATTGTTTTCTGTTCATTTATACTATTGCCTGCTTTTTAAATTTTTGATTTTTTATTCACCCTAGACATTCAGTTCTTTTATCTTTCCTTTGAGATGTTTTCTCAATGGTTGGAGTAAATCATAAATCGAAAATTCTTATAATGATCCTCTGCTTTGAATAGGAGAGCTCATCCAGTCAATTGTTAGGAATAATTCTTCTTTTTCAGATTCCTTTCCTTAGTAAATTTTTTCTGTAATGGCTGAATTTAAGGACAGAGACAACATAAACTTCTCAGGTTCCAAATCTTCTGATGTTATACTCAATTTGGCATCCTTGAGCTACTAATATAGTTGTAAGGATGAGCCATAAGAAATCCAACAAACTAGAGCAAAAATAGGCTTCTAACTAAGAGCTGTGACACTTGTAAAATCCTCTAAGGGCACAAGCAGGGAATGACATGAAGAATGGTAAATTTTTTTAATGTTCAGAAAAAAATATACAAATGAAATTTTGGCCATATTGGAGAAAAATTATATATGTAAATGTTCACTCTGTCCTCTAAAAAGAATTTCCTGTACCTACTTCTAGGTGAAGATAGGCAGTTTCTCAGAGGCACGTAGTCCTCCAAAGAGGCGACCACTGCAAAGATAGCATCCCTGTTGATAGAAACATGCTCAAGCTTTTGACTGTGAGGAATCATCCTCCACCTATTGACAAGGCTCAGCGACTTCTGCCTCATTGGGTGTTTTTAATCCAGATCTTAATACTTTATACAGTTTGCTTACACTTTACACTATCATGATAAAAAACAAAAGTTTAAGAAAGCAACACTTGATTGCTTAACAGTGAGCTTTTTTGGTAGGTGATCAAGATGCCTTCACACCTAATTATTTCAGCTCTCTGTGCTAAAGTTAACAAGGGAAATGAGATTAGATAACAATAACCTCAGCTGTTCTTGTGCTGTGTCATCTGGTGAACAGTTTGAGCACTTTCTGAAACAAGTACACTTAATCTTTCAGATTCATTCTTGTACTCTAGTAAATACTATGTATGTTGTCCTATGGGGATAAGCAACTTCTAAAAGAACTCTCAATATCTGGACTTGGAATTTTACATAGCATAGCATTACTAGTAGTTAGGATGGAAACTCTATAACCCCTCAGTTGTTCTGCTATAGCCTGAATAGATATGCATTGTGTGATAAACCTAGAGCACTGGTTTAAACCAGTTTTGGTAAAGGGAGGTCAAGAAAAGTGGCCAAAGGCAAAAGGATGGAAAAAGAAGGTACAGGTTGTCTGTGCAGGACAAAAGTTACAGGGAAAATTCAGCTTGCTTTAGAATAGCAGCTGGAACATGTAGATACTCAGCAAACAGGTCAACATATCGAATATGCAGCCAGTATTTGTTGAATGAATGAATGGTTCACAGTAATCAGATCTTCCCTCGATGTTGTGCTAATGCTAACACATAATTAGAAAGTGCTGTTGGAATTTAGAGATAAAATGACAACTTAGAAATTTTTCTGATACTGTTTGAAATCATAAAACAGAAGAAAAATGAAAACTTTAGAAAGTACTATTCTTTTTAAAAATAAAACATAGTTTTCTTGATGAGAAGCATTACATTCTAACAATTATACAACACAGGAATATTACCAGTAGCGTAGATAAAGCTCAAATGTAACACATCATGTAGTGAATAATTCGTACAACAAGAAAAAACTGATTTCCGCTCCTGACTTTGTTAAAGCCTCTGGGTAGAGTCACATTCATCAAGAAATATAATTAACACTAAAGACTTAAAATTTTCTTTTTAAAAATAAGTATAAGAAAGAAAAGTTTAAACCTAGAATTATAAAATTTAAAATCGTTATTTTAAGGCTTTAGAATATAGTTAAACAGAAAATTCAAGATAGTAAAAGGTGTCAGTCTCTGAGGAGGTCTTTTCAAGTTGAAAAACCATAAGAGCTGCCAGACCTTACACAGTCAATCAAAATATCTGCTACGGATTAAACTGGAGGAAACAAAAAGCCTGAATAACCAACATTCTATCAACTACAGAAAATATTATTGAAAAATTATTCAATTTGTTCAATCCAAAAGATATTGATAGTAATAATAATAAATTATATGTACTTTACTCTGTGCTAGCTACTATCCTGAGAGCTTTACGCGTATTAACATTCAATGAAGAATTTAGGAAATCACAAAACCTAGGCATGTAATACCAAATAGCAACAAATAGGGACTTTTAAGGCCATTTTATTTGGAGTTTCTCAGAAATATTTCCTATAATCTTAAATTATTTCCTAAAGAGGGATTTAACAAACATCGCATTTAGTTGCTCCTTCTTAGATACTCATCCCACTTTGCGTCTTAATTTTTTTTTATGTCATGTTAGTGAACATTTTTACATGCACGCCAAGAGTAGATGAAGGATGGATGGATGAGTAGGCCAATTAGGTTAAAATTCATACTCAAGAAGAGACCTAGTCAAAGTGATATGATTGTATGTAACTTTCATCATGAGAAAATTAATTTGGTCTATACATCCTTAAGTGTTTACTTGCTTGTGTTGTTATGGTTTGTTGGCTTGTTTGTTTTTGGTTAGTATGTTTTTTATGTAAAACACTGAGCTAATTGTCAGAACAATCCTTTTTAAGTCATCAAGACTTTCCCAACAGGGGAAGTCATGACATAACCAAAAATGACTTGGCTTCTTTAAACCGCTATAGACTTTTTCTCCAGAATTTAATCTCCCACTCAACTTAACTACATGTAAGTTATATCTAACAATTAAGAAAATAATAAAAATGTGGGAAGACACAGTTATCTTCTTTACCAAAAAAATCTTTATGTATTTGTTAAAAATACATTTGTTTTGGGAAAAGGGCTGTCTTAGGTCAACAACTCAGATGACTGATAATATATACTGAATTCTGTCACACTGACTTTACTTAGAAAAATAACTTTTTATATGATATGTTGTCTGAAATCTAATTATATCACTCACTGACTTCCTTTCTCCCGTAGATTTAATTTTATTAACATAAGACTAACATAACTGATTTATATAATAATTAATATAACTTGTTTCCTTAAAAATCTTCCTTCTGAAGTGTGCCTAGTATTTTGACCACATTTTAAATTAATTTTTAGATTTATTGACAGGAGAGAGGGGTTATCATCACCCTTATCTTATAAAAGCAAATGACAACCAAAGCCATAAATAATCTAGTTTAGTTTGAAAATCACCTTCCTATTGACCCAAAGTCCCAAGTGTGCTTTCAGCACCTCATAACGACAGTTATCTGGTAAAATAATTTGACTTGACCTCTATATTATTATGTGGTCTAATATTTTGAACCCTAAACTTTTGCTTCCTTTGGAATGAATTGGGAAAACATACCCTCAAAACTCTGGTTCACTTTCTTTGGCTCTGATATTTAATTTTGCAACTGTCAAGAACAGAAAGATTATGATTATAAAATTTTGTTTCCTGGGAACATTCCATTCATGAACTGCCTCGTTCCCAGACTCCTCAATCATTTCATTGCATTCTGCTTCTACCCAGCCTGTGAGAAGAGGTGCTGGACTCCACCGTACAGATAAGGCCTTTGAGGAGGAGAGAACAGTCGCTTAATGACTAGGACCCAGAAGGACTCTGGCCCTTGAATATTTGTTGTGATGGGGTCACTCAACCAAAAGAGCTTTTGAGTTCAATAGGAATTAAGGAAAGTGTTGATTTGGAATTTAAATATTTCAATTTCCAACCAAAAGTAAAGCACTTTCAAGAAATTTGCATGCCCTCTCATGAATACCTCTCAGAGAGTGCAAGAGTATTCTATCTGGCCAACAAAACAGAATGGCCCCTCGTCAATGGACATTGGGAAACGTTACTTTCCAAAAGATGAGACTGTTACTAATAATTGGTCAATGTATTCTCTTGGGAAATAAAATCAGAATTTCATCTGGCAAGTATAATGCCAGGTGACAAATGATTTTGAGACTATCATCAAACTATATTGGCCTAACAAACATATCTGTGCCATGAGTTCATAGCTGCCAAGCAGCCCAGAATGTCTGGAGTTGCTGCTTCGGGCTTAACCATACGATGCCAAGTTCTCTAACTCTTTTTTTCCAGACTTTTGTAGATTGTTGTCTCAATTGTTAGTAATTTTATTTGGCATTGAAAAGAAGGCCTTGATAAGGGAAAGCAGAGAATGAGAAAGAGCCTAAGTTTTGGGTAAAACTTAAGGAGAGACAAGACTCAAGTGTAGATGTCAAAGTTATAATTGTATATTAAAAAGTGATATTTCAGTTTTAATATCATGTATTTGTTCATTTACTATACTACCATCAAGGTTGAAGGAAAGATGAGAAAAAAAGCCAGGAAGGCATTAAAAGAGCTTCCAGTTTAGGGAAGGAAATAAGACAGGAAGGCTATCATTGAATCCTTGTCACTGAAGGTGATAAAGTGCTATCAGGGAGATATAATCAATGCATTTATTTATTCCTTCAAAAAGACATGCACAGAATAACTTATAAATGTAG
Organism: Daubentonia madagascariensis; assembly: GCA_023783475.1. NCBI lineage: Eukaryota > Metazoa > Chordata > Mammalia > Primates > Daubentoniidae > Daubentonia > Daubentonia madagascariensis. The sequence goes on from JAKFHU010000760.1 coordinate 3,571,404, forward strand.
AAATTCTTTAACTGTCTCAAAAGATAAAGTTCTAGGAGGTGATAATTGCTCAGAGAAGGGAAGTTTCTTAGAGGATCAGGAAAGATGACTTAGAGAAACTGGTATTTCAATTAGGCCTTGAATGAGCTGGAATTTTGACAGTAGCTTGGAAAAGCAAGTTTAGTAGCATCAAGAATTGTGTCACACAGCTAACATTTATTTAGCACCCCCTCAGTGCTTTTGTGTAAACTGTTTAATGGGCACAATGACCCTGTGAGGTATGTACTGTCATCACCACTTTACATGAGAGAAGAAGAAACTGAGGGTCAGGGAAAGGCTCACTGGATTCTGTTGTTACAGGATTAGTTGGGACTTTGAGAAGCCTTCCATTCCAGTGCTGAGATAAAAGCATATCAAAGAGTAAGAAGTGAGTATGTTTTTCAACGAAGAGCAAAAAAACCAAAAAATAAACAAAAACAAAAAACAAACAAACCAAGAAACACAAAAACACACAAATAATTCAGGTAAAAAATGATCAAAGGACCAGCGTAGACATTCCAAAAAAGACATACATTAGTCAACAAGCATATGGAAGGTACTCAACATCACTAATCATCAGGGAAAAGCAAATCAAAACCACAATGAGATATCACCTCACACCTGTTAGGATAGTTATTCTCAAAAAGTCAAAAGATAAAAAGTGTTGGTGAGGATACAGACAAAAGAGAATCTTTGTAAGCTCTTCATGGGAATGTAAATTGGTACAGCCATTATGAAAAACAGTACAGAAGTTACTCAAAAAATTAAAAACAGAACTAACATGATCCAGCAATCCCACTTTTGGTTACATAGCCAAAGGAAATGAAAAAGATATGGAAACAACCTAAGTGTCGGTCCCTGCATGAACAGATAATGTATGTGGTGTGTGTACACACACACTCACACACACACACACACACACACACACTGGAATATTATTCAGCCTTGAAAAAGAAGAAAATCCTGCCATTTGCAACAACATGTATGAATCTTAAGGCCATTATGCTAAGTGAAACAAGTCAGATAGAGAAAGACAAACACCCCATGATCTCACTTATATGTGGAATTTAAATGTCAAACTCAGAAACAGAGAGTAGAGTGAATGTGGGTGTCAGGAGTTTGGGGGTGGTGGGGGAAATGGGGAGAGGTAGGTCAAAGAGTATAAACTTTCAGTTACAAGATGATACGTCCTAGGGCTCTGACGTACAGCACAGTGACTACAGTTGATAATACTGTATTGTATACTTGACATTTGCTGAGAGCAGATCTTGGATGTTCTTACCACAAAAAGAAGGGTAACTGTCGGGCGATGGGTGTGTGCACCAACCTGATCATGGCAGTCATTTCACAGTGTATGCACGCATCAAAGCATCACGTTGTGCACCTTAAATATATACAATTTTATTTGTCAATTATACCTCGATAAAGCTGGGGGGCGGGCAGGGGTATGTTTTTAGGGATGTGGCAGCAACAGGCAGGACTAGGAAATGAAGGGATAGAGAGCGCCCAGCCAAGAGAGTGGAAAGCAAAGGGGAGGGAGGGAGGAGAGCAGTGAAGGAGTTGGCTTGTGGCGGGCGAGGGCCCCAGCAGGAGAGGAGCCGAGGGAGAGGCCAGCACAGAGAGAGGACCCAGGGCCGGGCCAGCCCCGCCTCAGGCAGTGGGGGCGGTGGGGTGTCTGCCGCCTGGCGCCGCCGTGGGCACCGGGAGGCGTGGGGTAAGGGCCCGGGGTGCGGGGTGGGGGGGGAGAGGCGGGGCGGGAACTGACAGGGGCACCAAGCGAGCGACCGCCTGCAGAGGCAGGGTCAGGAGGGAGCCCCAGGAACGTGCGCCTCACACTCTCCTCCTCTGTGCGTGGCTCCGAATGTCAAAAAGCACGTTTTAAAAATTATCTGTGTAAATTGCTGTGACTTTGAATGTCAGACGTGGGCGAGATTTGCCGGATCCGGTATAGGTACACGGCATAGGCTGGGGCTAGTGGTCAGCAGCACGAACCTCGGACCCACACGTCGCGGGGCGGGGTTCTGGTTCCGGGCCCGCGTGCGGTGCGGTGGGCCAAGAACACTGGACGGAGAGTGCTGCGTGCTGCCTGGCGCTCTGCACTGGTGTCGGTGGAAGTTTACAGTGAGACTCTGGTTCCTGCGCTCCGGTTACTGGTCTCCCGGTCCTCTGGAGTCGCGAGAAACCGGGCACGCACGTGGTGGGAAGGGAGGCTGCCACTGCCGCCCTGGGGGAGCTCCTGGTCACCTCTACGGTGGTGTGAAGTCCGAGGCTCAGAGGGGCTCTAAGGCTCATCCAACGATGGATTGGTTTGGGGTGTTATGGAGCTTGGGCTTCATGGGGGATCAGGTAACTGGGCAGGCGGTGATGCTGTTAACCAAAACGGAAATGGAGAAGACCATTTTTGCTTTGTTTTTGATCTAGGGGAGAAAACGTTCGGATATGTAAGACTTGACATATTTGTTGGAAATATCCAGCTGAACGCACCTGGTAGGCAGCTGGAAATATTTTTCTAGCTATAGGGGAGAAGTAGGGCAAATTCTGGGACAAATCAGGACCTCAGATGTAGCCTGAATCAAGTTAAGGACTGATGGCTGCATACAGCTTGAACATGTAAACTACCTTTATGAAAGCCATTTTTCTGATAAGAACATGTTTAAGCAATAAAAGACTATGATGATGTCTTTTTAGTCACTCTGTAGAAAAATATCCACATTTTTTTAAATGACAGGTTTTTCTTAAGCTATTAAATATGGTTGCTAAGTACACTTGGGTCAGATGTTTAAACTGCATCCACCAGGTTTTTTTTTTTTCCAATTTGTCTGAATTTTAAAAGCAAGTAATAAATCTTTATTTCTTTGTTTTAAAAAGAGATAAAGGATTTGACTGGCCTAAATGTAGTTATTGGGAAAACAATAATGCGAATTGACAAAACCTAGCATATTAGGCAAATTTTAGTTATTTTACGGAGTCTGATATTGAGTAAGTTATTTTTTCTATGGAAGTTATAGGTATTGCAAGTTTAATTTTTCTGGAAAAAATAAGTAAGGATTAGAATGATAAATGATCTCAAAGAGTTTTGTGTGGATTAAATGGATTATGCATTTTAATTACATAGGGGAGGGCCCGGCATGTAGAAGATGCTGAAAAAATGTTGGCAAGTGCTATCATTCTTATTATGTAAATGAGTTCACTGCAATGACCAGTACTGTGTACCTCTGATTCCCCAGGCTGTGTGAGTTCAGTGGTTACTAGTCGGAGTCACTGCTCTGGGGCACTGTTCGGCCTTCGGGACTAGGGAGAGGCAGCTAGTAAACAGACAACATCACAAGCCAGGCAGAGGTGAGTAAGTACTCAGAGGGAAGGCACGAAATAGGGCGTCACTGGTCCCGCCTGGACAAAGGACAAAGTTGGACGTGTGCAGGGCGGAGGCAGAGCTTTCAGATGGACAGAACACCGTGTGCACATGGATAGAGCACTGGAGGCTGGTTGGTGGGTCTGGAATGTAGGAACAATAGTGAGAACTGGGCCTGGTGTCGTGTGTGGGGTATAGACGGGCTTTGCAGTCACACAAACTTGGAATTCATTCCCAGCTCTGCAGTTGTTAACTTGGTGTATAGGAACAGTTCCTGGGCTTCTCTGGACCTCTGTTCCCTGTCTGTAGAGAAGAGACGGCAGCACTCCCATCTGAGGACTATTATCATTAGGACTAAATAAGATTGTTGTAAAATGACCTGCCTCGCACCTGCACATCAGGGACACAGAACGAATGGTCACCACACTTATTTTTATCACCAGCATCAAGAGCAGGGTTGTGCTAAGTAGTTTGGGTTAATTCTTTAGGAAAAAAAAGAGAACCACCGGAGTTTCTTTAAGTGGGAAAAGTAATGGTCATATGTGTATATTTAAAAAAATATAAAACTTGGTAACAGCATATCAAATTAAATGAAGAATGGAAAAAATGGTTATGGAGAGGCAGTTTCAATAACTCAGGTAAGAGAAAAACTTAGGCATGAACCAAGGTGATGAGGCAGGGAGAAAAGAGTGAGGCACTTATTCAGCCAAGACCTGCTCTATCAGTCACCCTTCCACGTGTCTGGGATGCTCTAAAATAGTGACTGCAAAACAGTCTTAAAAATCAGCAATTCTAATTCAGTCCTGTGTTGCACTGATAGAGACGTATGGAATGCACAATGCATAGAATGAGGGAAATCTGGCAATAATCTGTATGGCTTAAGGAGGAGCTTTGGAGGCATCACCGTGGACGTGTTTGAGGTGGGGCCTTGGAATGTGCTCAGCCCACCATGACCAAGGAACATCATGGCTCGAGCACACGGGCACAGAGGGATATTTTGAGTGCAGAAAGCCATTGGTATGCCTGGAATGCAGGGCACCTGATATGGAGAGAGAGAAAAAGTAAAATTGGGCAAGGAGAACAGACTGTGGTGCAGTTGTGTCACACTAAGTTAGATGGGAAGGCACTGAGAGATTTCAAGCCAGAAAGTGAGGACCTAAGATTGCCTTCATAAAACTCTTACTCTGGCCTAAGAGTACCCCTGAGGTAGGGTGAGACTGAATTCAAGGATTTCACATAGGAAGATAGTGCAGTCATCCAGGAAGAAAGGGTGAATGCCTCAGCTAGGACAGGACAGTAGGTCTAGGGAGAAAGTACTGGAACTGAGAGATTATGGAGATAAAACCAGTAGACATCTGGGGGCGGGAACGTGGGTATGGTTTGACTACTAGGTTTTTATCTTGGGAAAAGAAGATATGGAAAAAGCATGTTTGGAGGAGAAGGTAATGAAATTGGTTTGAGACTTGCTGAGATGGAAACGCAAGTGGAACACCTCGTGGGAAACGTGATTAAAAAATAAACAGCTCTAGACCAATAGAAATATAATTTGAGCAGCCAACAGAAGCCACGTATATAATTTTAAATGTTCTAGTAGCCACATTAAAAAAAGTAAAAAGGAACAGATGACATCAATTTTTACAACATTTTATTTAACCCAATATGTCAAAAATATTATGGTTCCAACAAGATGTCAATAAAAATATAATATTTTGCTTTCTTTTTTCATATCTAGTGTGTATTTTGTATGTACAACACATCTCAGTTCGAGCCAGGCACCTTTCAAGTGCTCAGTAGCCATGTGTGGCTCGTGGCTGCCATATTGGACAGCACAGCCCAGACTGGAGTCTGGGGAGGAGATGTCTGTTTGAGAGTGATCAGAATAAAAGGCTTCTCTGAATTTATAGATCAAAGAGAGCTTATGCAGGGAGAGGGGAGAGAATGAAGAGAGCTTGTCCCAGTGGCAGGAGAGAGGGAGGAATTACTGAAATTGCCCCCAACTCTGATTTTCTATCTTTTGAGGATATGGGACATGAGATTGGAGTCTCAGAAATTTACGGAGACTTTATCTGTGTTGAAATTTTATATAACCAGGATCTGCTATAAAATGTCCAGGGTCCAGTTTGCAAGGTGAAAATGCATTACCCCTTATTCCAAAATTATGATTAATAATTTTAAGATGATGAAAGCAGAGTGTTAAACTGAGCACCTGGGTCAGCCGCTGATGGTCAGGTTGTGTGTTCATGAAGCCCACTCTGTGCACACCGTTTGCATTTTTGTGCATTATCTGTGAACACTCTTGCCTTTTGTGAATGAAATACAATTTATTTAATGAGCTGAGTAATGACTTTGAGCTACTGTAGGGTATCACTGCTGACAGCCACTCTTCCTGGCTGGAGGCAAAAGCAGCTTCTCCCCAGGCTGGAGCATTTGGGGTTCATGAGTCCTGCCATAACCTTCCCACCTTCCCCACACAGGCAAGACACCAATCATGCCAGAACACCATCACCCCACCCTGCATCACGTCAAGGGGGCCCATCCACCAAGTCCCCAACCTGGCAGGGATCTGGCAGCTCTTTGTGTTCATTCTACTTCTAGAAATCCCTCTTTTCCCACATTTTGCCATGCTAAGGGAGCATCCAACGTGAAAGTTGAAAGATTGGGCTTCATTAGAGAGGTGGGGGAAGGAGCGCTGGAACAAGGGAACACAATCTGGAATTCCCCAAGATAAGGACAATATCTAGAGAGTTTGGAGTGGGCTGTGTAACTGCAGTTCTTGTCCCAGGTCAATGCTTGAAGATGCCTTATTTGGATTTTTGTATTTATGGCTTTCTGTGAATGGAACACCCCTACCTTAAAAATATAAATCTAATGATCAACTTCAGACTTTCCTATAGCATATTATTGATGAAAATAGGACCTGTCTCATGGAATAGCACCAAGCACCAATGGCTCAGACACTGAGCTCCCCGCCCCAGCTTGGTTCCGTCCCCCTCCTCCTCCTCCACTGCCCTCTCTCCCCAGCCCCCTGTCATTTTTTTACGTGGTTATTTTGAAAATCCAAACTATAGTTTGAAGCACCATTTATTGTACTTCATAAACAATTTTATGTTACCTGTTCTTGGTCACTTAGTTTTAAAAGTCAGTAAATAACAGTATTTTTTTTCTTTCAAAAAGGAAAGCGTAACAAGTGCTTTTTAACGTCTCTATATGCCACGACTGATGTTCCCTCGTATGTGCCTTGTCAAAGACAGGGTCCCTCCAATTCTGCATTCAAGTCCCTCCAACTTGCGGGAAAGGAGAGGCCAGGCCTGGCGGGAGCCTGCGAGGACCAAAATCCAGTCATGGACTCAGCCTTCATGGAGGTGTGACTGCTGGTGTGTGACTTCATGTCTTTCCACCACAGGCTTGGTCTCTGATAAATGAGGATTCTACACTTAGATCATTAGTTCTCTTATATGAAATAATTCATGCCAAGTACACACTAAGTACTTGGCACATAACTGGCTCTTGATAAATAACTATGCCATTAATAAAAAATCTCCAGGGATGAAAGGGAAATAAAGTTCTCCCAAACATTTTGATGTAACAAATCTTGACTGGGCTTAAAATCAAAAAACTACATAAAATAAATAAAAATAAATTTCCATAACAGATAAGTAATTAAATAAAAAGCTTCTTAATATAAAACCCACCACATTTTCAATGATCTCACTGTTCTTAAACTATTGAAGTCTAATTATAATAAAACTCAAAAAAACTTCATGAGATTATAACAACACATTTCTGTTATCTGCTGGTCCCAACTGGATTATATTGCACTGAGGCAAACTAATCTTTTGTGATAAATTATGCAGAGTATTAACTGCAAAAATGATATTAGGAGAGAATGTGAGAGATCATTATTTCTAAAGATCCTAATTCCCAAGACCAGCCATCCTGACGTTGACTATGCTGATAGAGACTACAATCCAATAATCCTAAAGGGCTTGCTTAAGAATGCATCATATGATCGTTTTCAGATAGATTTATCTGCTCAATTATGCTTTTCTTAGGCTGATCTGAAATTAGTCTTCATGTCAGGTGGTGCTAGAGCTTTGTGATCTGCAGGGTTAGTTAGGAATGTAAAATAACAGTAAGTATTCTTACAAATAATAAAAATGGCTACCATTCATTCAGTGCATGCGGTTGTCAGGCAGCATGCCAAGCTCTTTAAATACCTCTCATTGACTATTCACAAAAATGCTCTGATGAGAGTATTATTCTCATTTTACAGAAGAGGAAACAGGCGCAGAGAAGTTAAACAACTTGCACAGGGTCACACATGTGGGGAAAGTAGGATTCCAGCTTGGGTCGGCCAGATTCCAAACCCTGTGCTTTCAATATTTTTCTAGACTGCCTATTTGTGGGAACTACAAATCAGCCAAAAGAAAATGTTATAATTCTCATTTTATCATTCTCTCTATATTTTTGCTTGTGGGCTCTATGGAAACATTTGTTTTAAGTGAACGCCAAATTTCTTTATTCTCAAAGATCAGAAATAGCGCAAGAATAAAGTGAGGTAGGGAGAAAAAAACAATCCAGGATGTCAATAATGATTTTTTTTTTGTAATGATATTGTGGATGGTTTTTATTTTCTTTTTGCCTGCCCATATTTTTAAAATCTACATAAAGTTGTAAAAATTTCAAAAGAATTTGTATCTAGATGGGGACCAAAGGAAATTTATGTGGCACCAATCATGTTTAAACATCTAATTAGAATGCTACAGGGCTAAACAATAGACAAAATTTTAAAATCCCTCTGAATATAAAAATTTTATCAATTTCCTTTTATTCTTAAAATTTGCATCTATTTTAATTCAGAAAATTATTTAGAAAATGTACCATTGGGAAACTGATCACCACAAACTTGATTTTCTGTGCTTAATGTCAGTGGGCCTGTCTGTTTACTGGTGGCGACGGTTTTACCTCTGGATTAAGAATGATTAGCTCTACTTTGGAACCAAATACAGTTCAATTGGAGTTCAAAAAGAATCAAGAGTCTTGTGGCTATGTGCATGTGGAACAATTTCCCTTTGTTGACTATTAGCACTCTGATCTAAGAAGAAAATGGTTACTCTGACAGCCTGTAATTTTGGGCAAAAACAATCTTATTTTCTTCACACTTTTAAGAGAGTATCTACTATGATGAATAACCAGGATGAGCACTAACTTTTATAATAAACTCCGTTTCACATATAAGTCCTAATATGCTAGGTGAAAGAGTTAACCTATGGCATTTAAAACAAGAAAAACAAGAAAAAACAATGCAGAAGGTCATCCTCAAAGCATTCACTGTTCAATAGACATTGCACAGCCTTGCCCTGGCTGGCTTTGCACATCATCCTTCCCTTGATCACTTTCCGTCACTTCAAGGGAAGCGTTTTCTATGAGGTAAGCCCTGTGCTACAGAAACAAAGCAGAGGTTCTTGCCCTCCTGGACCTTATACGCGCAACATCTATTTATACTTTGTTACCTGAAGCTAACTTACCCAATTCATGAATATATGAGTCTGTATAAACAAAACATGATCATATGAAATGTGAACCAGTTTTTTCTTAAACATTTAATGTATTCATAAATGTATTTCCCATATTTTGTTCTTACGTAGGTGGTAAACTTATACTTACCATTGGATGATAAAATGTGGTAAAATAATATTTATTCTAATTGAAACAGATGTTTTAATTAGAATGTTGTAAGTTGCGTTGCAAATCAGCATACTTTCCGGAATTAGTACTTAAAGAAACTTTTAAAGTTGTTTATGAAAAATGGCATTTTAATAAGCATCATTACATTGCTATGCTTTTAAAAGCACATTCATATCTTTTATTACTTTCCCCCTATACTCATGGTTTTCATGTCAGTGTTCAAATTTTTCAGAGAACAGACACTTTGGAATGTTCATAACTAAGTGGCAAAATCAGCTGTGCTTTCCATTTGTGTGGTGTGCAAGAGTAATGCAATTTCAGTGGCAGAGTCAATGCTGAGTTACAAAAGTGGCTCATTTTAGGAAAATGCGCAGGGAATCTTGAGTTGTTCCCTAAATTAAAGTCAGTTTTAAGTGGTGATAAACATATTTTAGAAGTATTTTTCTGTGAAATGAGAGTTTCTATCTGCCCAAGGGACAATTATATGAATAAGGAAGTCAACATTGTTAACCTTAAAACACTAGTGTTTCTTTTACCTAAAAAGACCTTCTGTAAGTATGGCTGCTGCACAAATAGAGAGAGTAAAATGTGAGTCCGTAGATTTCTTGGCTCTTTTGAGGTGAAAACAATTCCAATTTTAGAGTCACCCAGCGACTCAGGTATCTTGTAATCATCCCTGACGTTGGCAGTCTTTATCCATTTGGCAGAAGGTATTAGTACACATCCAACAGGTAAAGCGGCAAAGATGCATTTATTGTATTTGTAGAGCCATGGTGGTTATCACGTAAGTAAGAATTGGGGGTGTTTTAGTTACAATGTGTCTTTGTGTGTGAGTGTGGACACTGATCATGTGGGTTAACAGGCTGATTTACTTACTTCATTATTTTTGTGTTTTACATCTCACCCCAGTGCTAGTTCCTCTCGGGACAAAGTTAACATAACCACTGAAGCGGTGAGCCGAGATAAGTGTAATAAGAAATAAAACCCAATCTCCTGCCTCCTCGGAATCTGTGAAATTAGAGACATGTTTCATCAGCCTAGAAATTAGCAAGGACCGTTCATAAGCCTCTTAACTACAGGAGGTATATTGTTTCCTGATGAAACAGAAATGGCAAGCTCAGGCCATGGAGGAACCGCTGCCTTTGATTTGGAAACAGTGCAAGAGTTTATATGTATTTATATGTGGAAGAAGAAACTTCAAGGTCAAACGAATTTCCGAATGCACTGAAACAGTAAGAAAATTGTCAAAAAAAGCAAAAATAGCAGCAAAATTACCTAACAATTCCTAACCTTGCAAGTTTTCAAAAACTTTTAATACTTAAAAGTGTCATGAAACATTGCATTAAAAATCAAGATGATTTAAGTGTTATAATGTCTCTCTTGAATGATTCTGTTGTAAGAAACTAATATATTCTGAAGTTACCACACAAATTTATCCTTTTAAAAACAAAAATAAAGAAAGAGCATGTAGAATAAAATTATGGCTTTGTAGAATAGAATTATCAAAAAAATTTGATAAAATTATATTGACATAATTTATTATATGATAACTACAATCATTTATAAATAGATCTTATATAATATTTAATAAGCAATTAATATACAATATGATATATAATTCTATAATACATAAATTATTATTATAAATATAATTTATTTGATAAATTATATTTTAGTAAATAATGAAATTCTTATGACTTTACTTTGAATAATTCCTACATAGAATACCTGAGTACCTTTATAGCTAATCCAAATCTGGCTAAAATTAGCAGGAATTAATAAGAATGAGGAGTTCTCTACAGGGCTGGTTAAAAGTGGAAGGAAGGCTTTCTCATTTCCTATGAAAAAGGAATGTATTTATTAATCGTCTCAAGGCAACACAAAATTAAACTTTAAAACGTTCCTTAAACTGATTTTTGATGTGAAAATAAAGAACAATATTAATTAAAGACATCACAACAAAGAGTAGAAACATCACAAACAAAGATGACCTGACCTGGACTTGGTCTGTAAGTCAAATACCCCAAAGAATAATCGGAACCCACAGCCTGGGTATGTTCTGCAACCTGGGAATCATGTATTCTCCAGCTCAGGTTCTTAAATTTGTAGGTCATGGTGTTTGTTACTACTTGAAATTTCCAGCACCTTTGTTAGTTACTCAAAATAGAATGTGGTGCAGAAGTCCAATTTGGAGTCTCAAAGGTGTGTTCAAATGTGTGCAAGTCTTTTTAAAAGAGGCCAGGTGGATAGATGTTAATCTGTAACACGAAAACAGAGTTCAAGTTACAGAATGGTAGAGACACTGCAATTTATAGCCCAGGTTTGGCCACAAGTCATGGGCACCAATTTGTTAAGACCTTTCCAGTTCTTTCTTCTCTTACCCAGCCTTGTATATGTAAATCTAAAGGTGACCTGAATTTAGTTTTCTTTATCTGTTATTGCAGGTAGGATTCATTACAGAGTATAATTATAAAATTATCAAATAAGTATACCCTAATATGATGCTATAAAATGAATTCAGCTGCAAGTCTCTCTTTTTCAGAAGAGTTTTACAAGCAAGTCTTGCATTAATAAAAACCAATTTGTCTCTGAGAATTACCTCATTGAGTCATTTTTCTAATTCTCATAAATGGCGTTCTCCTCTGATTGTTGATTGATTCTGAGGTCACTTTACTCTGCTTGAGTGTCTGGCTATGCCTCAATTGAAATGTGCCTAATTTTGAACTTCGAAGCTCCAAATTTTATCTTTGTTTCTCTTTAGGATATAGGCTGTTGATTTCTTTCCCCTGCTGAATCCATTCTCACCAAAATTATTGCAAATCTCATCTTCTCTGCTATTTGTGTCTACTTTCTTTCCTCTGTGAAAACCTCTTTTTGTTACTCTAGTGAAGCTGTCATCTGATACTTAAATGAGTCTACTATTGTAAGTAGCATTAAGCGCTAATTTAGTTCATCAGGGCTTTGAATAGCAAGTCTCTATCAAAGCTGCTCCCAGGCGAAAGAAAGTAGCAGTTGATGCTGGAGCAGCCATGGTGCTCATGGACAGACCGGCAGGACCCATGGAAATTCCTATCCCGTCTCAGATCTGGAAATGCCATTGATGTCATTTATGCCCATTCATCCCCACTGGGACAATGTTTCTCAGACCCTGGTCCTAGGAATGGTTTTACCTATAAAATCATCCTCTGCTCCCCAATTTTCAAAGTGTGAAGGGGATGATTACGATGTAATATTCCTTTTAGCTACTATTCAAGGTTAAATGAAAAGTAAGAAATATAAGAAACTAAAATTGGTCCTGAAAGTCTCCAGACTATGCCATATCCAAGGAATGCTGTAGACAGGGACATGGGGAAGGAACAATACGTAAAGGCTGCCCATCCAGGATCTGTGTCACTGGGAAATAAAACCCACCAGTCTCCAAGGTGGAGACACTCACCTAGGATGGGGGGAGGGACATCAGAGAGAAATTAGAAGACCTGAGTTTTCTATAAAAACTCCTTTAAATTAAAAAAGAAACCGGATAGACCTCACAGAAATCATGGGCCTAAGGTCATCCTCACCTTTCTACAAAGTAGGAAAATATAGACAATATATAGAAATAGCCCCATTTGAAGATGATAATTTATAATCCTCCCAGGTAGTGTGATGGTCAATGTGGCAACATTTCTGTCACTTACAGTTTGTCTCTCCTTTCTAAATATGTGTGTGAGGAAAATGTTGTCTTTTGTGTACTTTTTACTTAAATCTATTCCCTGGTACATTCGTTCAATTTGTCAGTGCCTGACTCTCTTAACTACTTTCACTTATACAAGTCAAGTCTTCTATTCATTACTGTTGTTGTTTCAGTTTTCCATTCAAGGTATCCCTGTCTTGCCTTATTTGGTATATATTCATTCACTCAGTACATTGTAGTAACTAGACACTACTGTTACGGGCCTCCGAGTGGAGGTTTTTCCAAGTTCTTGTTGATCGTTGGGGAAAAGAGTTTCAGGACGCACCACATAAAACAAGCAAGCAAAAGCTTTATTGAAAGTGAAAGTACACTCTTAAGAAAGAGAGCAGCAGGCTCAAAAAGGCAGCTGCACTGGGAGGAAGTGGTCATAGTTCTTTTGTAGAGGGGAGGAATATTCAAGGCTAGGGGGTTGGTTTTTACTGAGAATTTGGGTAGTAGTTCCTAGAGTTGGGTTCCCTCCCAGTTTTCATACTTTATATGGTTGTCTCAGAACTGTCATGGTGATTTCAAGGGCAGAGAAATTTTAAAACCGCAATGTAAATGATAGTGTAATTAGCCAAAGTTCGTATAAGGTGGCAGAAATAGCTGACAAGGCAGTTGAAGCTGGTTCTTGCCTGCGGTTGTCAGCCCCTCTAGCTAGCCTCTGCTTGAGAGTTGTTTACTTTATCACCTGCACCCAGTCTTCAAGCCCCTGCGTCTGGTCTCAGCCCTGTCTCCCAGTCGCCTGCTTTAACACTAGGAACTGGTTGTGTTTATGTTTTTAAAGGGAGTCCTGTCCTCAAGTAGTCTATAGTTTAGTAGGAAAAAGACAGCAACAATGAATGATATATTAAGTCCCTTTTATGCAACAGCCACTTGATGGAGTAACTGATTTTCATGCAAAGGCTTATTTAATCCTCTCAAAAGACTCCCAGGTAGATAGATGGGATTGTCTGCTTTTTATAGATAAGGAAATCCAGGCTCAGAGAGATTAAGTAACTCACCCACTTGACATGGCCTGCCACCAGAGAAGCCAAGCCTTCAGGTCAGTTCTGCTTGATTGCAAAGCCTTGATTCTTTTTTCTTGCAGTGTACTCATTGCTGTAATATAAGGATACTTATACCTCAATTATCACTCATTATAATTGTAATCAATCGACATAAATTAGTGTGTTTGTTTGCAATAAGATGTATAGGGTTATAGATCTGGTCCTCCCACCTGTTAGGAAAATGATAGACTCTTACAGGGCCTTACAAAGTCAATTCTTCTCTGTTTCTTCCAGGCTATTCCTTTCAATACCAATATCTTTCTTCTTCAACCTTCTTCTACTTATCAAATGAAATAATGATAATGTCATCACTTTAAGGAGACTGTTACATCAACTGTGGGACAAAGTTCTTAGCAGAGATAGTAGTTTTCTCAATCCAGTTGCTTGACAATTCCATGAATTCTTGTTTAAAATTAAAATAAAAGCAAAACAAACTTATAAAACTCTGAATGTGAGCTAACTGAAACAAATTACAAGAAAATTAAATTCCCCATTTTTCAGCTGAGGAAACTGAGGCTCACTGATCATGCCCAAGTCAGGGAGCTAAAAAGTGGCAGAACCAGAAATTTAACTCAGAAATATTTATCCTCAAACCCCAGCTTTGCATGTATTAACTCATTTAATCCTCACGACAGCCATAAAGGTCAAGTACTGCTATAATTCTTATTTTGTTGATAGACGAACTGAAGCACAAGGAGATTGGAGTAGCCACACACGTTGGAAGCAGGAGGGTCACCTTGGATGGTGGCCGACAGACCCCAGAACCACGCTGTCAGTCATTATACTCTAACGCAATTCTTGGCAAGTGTAGATAGAAGGACAAATATTTATACATGAACTGCCTGTTATAAAATTGAATGTGTTGTGATTTACATTCATTTCTTCAATTTGTGGTACGTAATCAGGAACCATTACACAAGAATGCTTAGAATAATTTCCATGTTGTATGTGTATCTTTAACTTTATTTAGTTCTGAAAATTTAGCTTCCTAATCCAACACACCTTCACCTGAATTTTGACAGATAGCATTCACTATTTTAAATCACAAGTAAAATTCTTAAAGGTTTTTTCAATATTCAAAGTTAATACATTACTGGCCTTGAACAATCCTTTCAAAATCGCTTTTTCTGTAACAAGGACAAATTTCACCATTCAATTTAGACTTTAAAAGCTCTATAAACTACATTGAAGTGACCCTTTTCCAAAGTTTTCTGAACAATGATCTGGCAATGTACACTGAGAATAGGATAAACAATGGGCTCCTGTTTTGTATTTCCTGTAGATTATTGCTGTGTTCTTATTTCTCTTGATATCACTAAATTTAAATGTTAGTTTTAAAAGAAAGAGCCAACTACTTTACTATATTTAGAGCCAAAAATATTCCAATGATGCAGCTCCTATGGCTTCAGGCGCATTGGTGCTATTTTTTACGGCAATTTTCGCTCCATTAGGAAATTATAATGGGCATGAAACTTAGAGACACAACTGTTGCAAGGGCTGGTTGTCGATGCCCAGAAGTTCTTTCAAAACTTCTGGAACTATTTTTTTAGATGCTATCTTAATGGCAGCCTAATAGTCTACTGCTGTCTGTCTGCCCACCTAATGTAATGAAGTTGTTCTTAGTTATGTTTCTAGCTTCACCTAACAGATTACCTCATAGAGCCTTTTAATCAGGTGAGAGGTTGGGTTTCCCTCAAACGACTCCCAGGGCCAGGCAGCCCAGGGTGGGTTCCACTCCATCAGCTCCCTTAGCACACGCCCTTCAGAGTGAAATCTGCGTTTCAGTCAGCAGTAAGAGGAGGAATACAAGGTTAAAGGGCAAAGGACAGGAAAGGCCCTCTTCTGAGGAGGTTTTGTGTTGTTATTGCGTACGTGAAGTTTTCAACAGGATGTCTTGCCTACAGCTTATTGACCAGAATAGACTGGGGGGACACCTGGGAAGGTAAGTTTTTGACTAGGCGTATTGTCAGGATTCCGTAGTGAGGAAGAAAACAAAAACGGACCCTCGGTTGGCAGAAAGCAGTGTCTACCACAACTTTTATACAATTTATTTATTTTAAAAAGTAATGAGTATGGAAATAGTGCCTTTGGTTGTAAAATAAAATGTATCAGAGAGAAACCTTAAATTGAAAATGATCCTCAAAGAAATACTTGCAGATAAAAGGAGGGTACTTGCTGGAAGGTAAAAATGTGAGCATTTACTCTGATTCAGAGGTCTGCTCCTCACCTCTCTGCCTGAAAAAATATCCAACACTGCAGGTAGGATGGACCCTCTCATGCCTGACATTGCAGACCAGTCCAGTTCTGTCTCAGCTGCACGGGTCTGAACAAAGACTTCCCTCTCCTTTTTTGAAAAATTAGGACGTCATTACTCATTTCTTAATATGCCTCTCCCAAACCTCCTTATTTCTTGGGTTCCTTTTGTTGATAGGCTATTGGTGCTGCTTTTAGTAGATTGACTTTGCTGGTTAAATCATTCCCTCCCAAACTTCTATACATCATGGTATACATAAAAACAGAATATTTGCAGCACACTGAGGTAAACAAATGAGGTTGCTAATAGCCAGAGGTGACCAGTCCAGGGGCTCCAGCCACCCAAGGCCTCCCCTGGCCACCTGATCACTGAGGGGACCAGTGTTGCAGCAACACCTAGAACCCACTCTGGGCACACCAGTGGGCCACACAAAGAGGTAGCAAGTGTCTGGTTGGAGGGCAGACAACACAGAAGATATTCATATATCAATCTCTGATAGTTCCTGTTTCCAGCCTGCATCATTTAGGAAGAAGCTTTTTTCATGCACTTGGTATGAGGAATCTATAGTTCCTCCTAACCCTTGACTGCCGGTCGGCTATTCCTCACTGTTCCTTATTCACCCATCAGCCCTGTGAGTTTTGAGGATGCTTTTCTAGCATTGTGGGTATTATTAATATATATGTGTGTGACTATCCTTGCAAAATTAACTTTGTGGTTATAGTAATTATGGAAATGTGCCATGGATTATTGGATTAATTCATTTCTTTTTTGAATGCCTCAGAAAAGATGTGCCTTGGTGATTTCAGAGTGTTTTACACATTTACAAAGAACATGTACAAAACAGCACATCTTAAAACACTGTTAGGCTATAACAAGTACTCCTCTGCCCACGTGGTAGAAGCACATGGTAAAAGAAGAGCTTCTGTAGCCCTTTCCAAGTCAACACGGCAAAGACCAGGCCCCTCCTGCAGCCTTTGACCCCTTCTCTGTAGCCTAGGCCACACAAAACTGTCCTTTTTTGTCCTGTTGACATTATTTGGCCCTTTCCCAGAAAACAGGATTGTACATCTCAGTCAGTGACGAGTAATTCATTGTCTGTTTATAACTAATTCACAATGTGGCCATGAGGAAGGGTTTCACACCACAGGAATGACAATCACCTGACCAGGTAGCATGGTTAGTGTGAGACTTCATACCTACCTGTCTACTCATAAAACTGCCTTGTAAACATCAGATATGGTTTGCAGGTGGCATAACTGTCTAGAAATATATAGACAAATAGATAATTCCCTCAACAACTTAAATCAGAAGAAATTTTTATCAAGGACCTCACCTGAGGGATGAATACACCCTGGTAGAGTATCACATGGTTCTGGAAAAGGTCTGGGGATATGACATATGAGTGCAGATAACTTGTTTTATTGCAAATCTATTTTAGAAGATAAATGCAAATTATTAAGATAACAGAATATATTATATCCTGAGGGGGAAAACAAGTGACATCTGCCTCTTAAGACAGTTTTTAAAGCAAATATGTAGCTACAAAGCAATATATTTCAGAAAATTGTCTTGGTTGGAAATAGCTGCTTAATTGGAATACATAGTTTTTGCTTTACACATAATAAGATACTTTTTATTTCACAAGTTCTGATAAATATAGAACAAAAAATGTACTCGTGTGTTGTTTAATGCCTAATGCAGAACTTGTTTAATTGCCTATTCATCCAACAACTGCATTTTGAGCACCCACTTTGTGCCAGGCACACATACTATACCTGCGTGGGGAGTACAATGTGAGGGGAAAACAGGAGCAATAAATGCAACTGAGTTTGAACTTGGAAGGAATGAGGAATGTGATTCTTTAAGAGTTAAACAAAAAACTTGACCTAGGCTGGTGGACGAGGGAAGCTCTTCCTGGGGAAGGGACCCTGCTGCTGTGAGGGGTGGGCGTGCCAACCAGGGGGAGCCGCACCAGGCCTGAACATGGCCCATCCCAGGAACGGAAGGAAGGCAGGAGAGGCTGGAGCAGTGGGGCCAGGAGGAGGATGGGGGGGATGTGGGTGGAGATACTGCAAGACACCAGATCGTACAGGGCCTTAAATAAGCCACTTTAAGAAGGCTTATCTTAACGATTTTCATATCATATTTAGCAACTGTTGCATATGCTCAATTTCAAATGGAATATAAATGTCAAGAAAAGCTAAGTCATGGTTATATAAACAGCAGAGATCCTTTTTAAATACATATGGAATTCAGGCTGTAAGTTTAAAAACAAAGTTTTAACTAGAAAATTGCATTTCAAGAAAGGTTTTGAGAAGTCATTTCTATATAATCTCTTGCATTGGATAATAGTTCTTTAACCTTTTGTTAAGATTTCCACCTTACTTGGTAAAGTCCAATTCCAGATGTTAAAATATTACCTGTGATGACAAATCACCTCCTAAAAAACATTTGCTTAACATCAATAACCAGGCAGTAGAAGTAATTGAACATATGATTTGCCAGCTTTCAAATATAGTGACACCAGGAGATGTAAATCTTGGGAGATTGCTGAATGTAATCTAGATAAACCCAGACAAAAGTATAGATTTGAGAGTTAATGAAGGATGTGTATGTAGCCTAATTCCTCTGCCTGCATTTCAGGACACAAGTATAGAGGGCTCGTCTGACTGGTCTGAAGTCGCTCAGCCTCTGGGCTTCAGCTTCCGTGTTCAGTGCATTTATGCATCGTTCACACAACATGCTGTAGTTGTTGCTGTAGATGACCTGGCAGATGCCTGCTAATGCATGATGCTATTAGGCACCATCATTTTTCTTGCCTATGCTTCAGTTTGTTAAGTGTAGTTGAGGCACACAACCATAAGAGATGTGATTCCACTTAATCGAGCCTTCACTTTGTATCCAACGTGCCTGTTTTCGGTGGCCCACCCCTTCCTTTAATCAGCATTATCTGATTTCTATAGTCTCTATAGTAGGAGAATCTGACTGCCTTTTCAATACATCTTTGTAACTCATGCCATTGTTTCAGATGGTCTTGCTGCCTCTCCCTAAGCACTAAAATATTTGTCTAGGAGAATGACTCGTTGTTCTCCTGGAATATTAGACAATGCTACTAAACTGACACGGGCCACGGAAGCCTTCAAACGTCTATAGCGCAACTCACTTTTCAAAGGACTTCAGGGGGAAAAAATGTACTCTAGAAAACAATATTCATGGGAAAACTACATTCACTTCCTTCCTACTGAGATCCTCTCAAATAATAGGAAGTGATGAGGAATTGATTGAGAATTCTGAGTTCTCTTGGGAAAAAAACTTAAACAACACTCAAAGAAACCTTCATAATATTTGTATTCAAAAAAATCACGTACATAAAAGTCCCTGGAAATCACCTTAGTATCTAAAAAAAATTACCAAATTTAGCCACATATGGAATCTGCAGTTTTTCAAATATATTTTGATTATTTAACCAACATGTGTGTAGCACTCACAAAGCACCAAACTTTTCTATGTTTCTTTCAAATAACAACAGTTTTCATCCTCACAACAACCCAATGAGATAGGTTCCCTTACAGAGGAGGAAACTGAGGCAGAGGGAGGGTAAGTGGCAGGACCAGGCACCCTGATATCAGACTTTCTGCTTTAAGCATTTGGCACTTTTAAAAGTTTTCTGAAAGAACCAATTAAGAGAGTGAGAAGTAAAGCTACAGATGGTCTCTGCATGCAGGATTGCAAGTTTCGAATGTTACCAGTGTGAGCCCAGATTCTCTGAACAGTGAGGATTTTATTTTGATGACACCGTCTGAAACACACAACACTCCAGTGCTACCTGAAACAGTGAAGAGTCATTTGGCAAACTGATGAGGTTGTTTGGACGAACTCTTAAAACTGGTGTGCTCACTGATTTAAGGGAGGAACAGAGGTATAGTGAATGACAGAAGGCGTCTCTCCTCTGAAATATGAATCTTTCCCACCGGTTCTGACAATTGGAAAGCTATTTGGGTTAAAAAGATTCTCTCTTGGGCATAAACACCCTCTAGGGCGGTTTGGTCTGTGTCAACTATACCTTAAAGTACATTGTTTTAATTGGACCAACGCTCAACTCAGAACCGTCTGAGTTTTTATTATGTGTTAGAGAGGAAGAGAAGGAAATGGCAACTAATCTGACTTTCAACACTTTCATCCATGTTTTTCCCTCCTCATCTCTATCTGAAAGATTATTTCTGCTCTGGCCTCTGAAACCAAGTTTGTTGTTATGTAGAGTTTAAGAAACTCAGTTAATGTGGCTCTTGTTCCTGCTCTTGACTTACACCGGGGGTTCTTGTAACCAAGTCCTCATCTAATTCCTCTGAGCCTGTATCTGTGCCCAGATAACTTGCCTGGTGCTCTAGTTCCTCCCAGACCAAGGCTGTGCTTTGAGTTACCCAGTCTTCCTTCGAACTCCAAACCTGGAACAGCCCAGACTTCTGCCATATATGAAAAGGAACGGAGGTCTCCTGCCTGGTTCCCCCACTGACTGCCTTACCCGCTCATGGGCCCTTGCTGTGTGATTCTCCTGTCTTCCCCCATTGACAGGTCCTGTCCTTCCAACACCTGACAACCCCCAAGCATCCGCCCCTCACTAGAAGGAGGGTCTGGTTTCTAGATCCTGGCCTTTCCCATCCGGTCTGATGGGGCCCCACTGCCTCTCAAACTCTGAGTGCTTGCTTTAACATTGGAGTCACCCAGGGAGAGCTGTTTAGTTATGCAGATGCCTGGGTCTCATCCAGATTGACTAAATCAAACTCTCTAGGGGTGGGTCCAGGGTACTGGTATTTTTTAAAAGTTTTCCGGGTAAGTTTTTTATGTACCTAGGGATGAGAGATACAACTTTGTATCAATTTCTCTCAAATTTCAATGTGTATATTCATAGCCTGGGGACGTTGTTAAGATCCCAAGTGATGACATTAACATTGGTCCATAGGCCACTTTTTAAGTACCAAGGCTTGAGGCCAGCAGTTCTCAAAGTGTGGTCAAGAATCACCTGGGAACTTATTAGAGATGCAAAATTTCAGGCCTTTCCCAGACCTACTGAATCAGAAACTCTGGGGGTGGGAGCCAGCAATCTATGTTTTTACAAACCTTCCAGGTGACGGATACTCACTACAGTTTGAGAACCATTGGCTTAGATGGCATTGCCCAATAGAAACATAATGCAAGCCACATGTGTAACTTTAAATTTGCTGGTAGTCACATTTTAAAAAGTAAAAGGAAATAGGTAAAAGTAATTTTAACAGAATATCTTATTTAACCTAATATGTCCAAAATACTGTCATTACAATATTTGATCAATATAAAAAAATTAGTGCTGTAGTTTACATTCTTTTTTTATATTAAGTCTTGGAAATCCAGTGTGCATTTTACACTTACATGACATTTCAGTTCTGACTAGCCATATTTTAGAAACTCAATAGGCACAGGTAACTATTATATTGGAAACAAAGCTTTAGACTTGCAGCTGTGATAATAGTATTAACACTAATACTAATAGCATCAGACATTACTCAGTTAAGCATTTTATGTGCATTATCCAAATGAGCCCTACCACAACTCTGGATTGTTGCTACTATCATCCCCATTTTATACATGGGTGGAGTTATACCAAAGCCCTTTTTTGTGTTTCACCAATATAAGAAGTCTACTTCAATATAAGCATGTCCCAATTTTTTTAAATAAATTTATTTGTAAAAGAAAAAAAAAAGAAAGATATGAATAAAATCGTTAATGTTAGTACAATTAGTACAATTGTTAAGACATCAATGGCGTGTAAGATAAAAGTCACACTATTTGGGTAAGTAGAAAAGCCAGAACTTTCTACCCTCTAACCTTCTAAAATATGCCCAAAGTCTGACTTGTATTCTTCTGTGCCATCAAATCTGTTGACAGGTGCTTACTAACAGGCTGTGTGGACAGTCGGGATCCTTAGGGAACAAAGGGGACCTTGGTTTGTCACAGAGCAGGATAGGAGTCATCCTAAGTGAACGCAGCTAGAAGGGGCATGACCTATTTGTTCCAGTGCGGAGTTTGATGTAATATGACTCCAACAGGTAAAAGTGAGGCACTGGGCTTCCCTGAGGACTGATGTGGCAAGCAAGCAGTTTGGAATTTAAAAATAATGGTTGGCTTAGTAGTCAAAGAATTCATCTTTATTTGTTTCACTAATGCCCGTAGTTTCTCAAGGAAGGCCAATTTTTAAACCCATCTTCAGATTTTTGTTATAAACTATCATAAGGGAGAAAAAGTAAAAACAATTTTTTAAAAAATGTGTTTATCTGAGGCTAGGCTTTCAATTTTTGCCAGTAGAATTACTGTTCAACATTGTGGCCAAGCAAAACAAATACCCTGTTTTAAATTGGCAGGTATTTAAGACATATTAAAATGTGACCATTTAAAATAAATGAGCAGAAAAATGCATTGTTCTACAGTGATTTTTTTCAAGCCTGGTATATATTTTTTAAATGAAGTTAACCTTATTTTAAAATTCTGGTTAGATATTTGAAACTTAAGTTGTGATTCTTTTTTTAATTGAAGTATCTGTGTAGTTTTAAGATAAGGTCTTTTGAGCTGAAAGATTTCACTATTTTAACATAGTACTTGAAATAGTCATGTAACCCTATTTTTACATTATGCATAATCCTCAGTATTTTTTATAATCAATTCCAGTGTCTTTCTTTAATTGCAAAGAAAGAATTGAATTTGATGTGAGCGTCTAGTACAACCGTCATATTAATTATAAAATATATCAAGGCAGTTTTTAAATACCGGATTAAGATTCAAGAATCTTGGTTCACCTCCTGATGTAAAGCCTCTTCATAGTACTTTCTGGCTGTTTAAGCATTCTTTTTGTTAGGGGGAGTAAGGAGTTGAAAAGTAACAAAGATTTCATCTACATGGAATAAAGGCTTTTATAAAAATACTTGAGTGCTTCCTTGGTAGAAAGTAAGTAATTTTCCTTCTTGATGGTGTTGTGAAAGGCATAATGAAGTCATGGAAGCCAGAAGTTGGTCTGAGGACGCATTGCATCTTCCTCCAGTCGTAGTAGGAAGAGATCTCAGTCTCATAGTGCTATGATTTGAATAGGCTCATCATGGGAAAGAGGCTGGAAAATGTAACAAATTTCATTTTTATTTATTCTTGCTGCATTTGTGTGCTGTAAAGAAGGCAAGGATGCTGACTATTTCTGCCTACCACTGTGTTTTCAGAGTGCCTAGCTCGTCGTAGGCTCAGAAGTGCTTGCACATACTATTTGCTGAATGAATGAATGACTCCAACTTCTAGCTCTTAATTTTTAATTCTAGAAACCAAACGAAAGCTGCAAGTTTGCCAGTCATTGCTGGTGACCCAATCTGAATTATTTCTTCATTGGCCTATAGAAGCAGAAGCAGGGATCAGTCTCTGTCTGCATCATGTCACTAAATGGTCCCCAGTCTCTGCCAACAGATAAGAGATGTCAGCACCTTAACCAGTAGCGTTCAAAAATAGCATAGTTGATGAAATTGGAAATTTAGGTGCGTGCTAGAAAGAAACCATTTGTCTTCAGCCTTAAGAAGAATTAGACTGGTGATGGCTATTCCTACCAGAGAGACTGAAAATATTTTAAAACCCACATAAGTAAGCAAGTAAATGTCAGAGGAGAAGTCTTCTTCTCTGTAAAGCATAAACAGAACATTTTATTTGCAATGAATCAGGTTAATCATTTTGAAAATTTGAGGATTATGGCAAGGCACTGTGTTTCTTTAAGATTCCAGTCAAGTTGTGGTTTGTTTTGTTTTCTATGGTGCTGGCAGTTTTCCCCAAAATTTAAATGAATATTTGCACAATGAACCAAGTTGTTGTGGGTTTCCTGGTTGGTGTGGGGGGTGGCGATTCGGGCAAGGCATTTTCATCTCTTTGCAGACAACTCCGGCTGCTGTTAATGCTGAAAATAGCTCAAATGCTCTCAGAACAGTAGCACCACCCAGCAGCTGGGATTCCTTCCCTCTCTTATTTGCCTTCTCTCTTGCCTTTTTTCCCTTCAGACACTTGGATTGGACTTAATCTTAAACCTTTGGAGTTCAAGACCTTTTAAAAAGGGCTAAATAAACAATCTCTGCATGTAAAAGGCCACTGACTCCTACTTCCTCTGTTTAGAGCAACTGTTGAACTCAGCTGCCTGTAGGTAAGATTTTTATTCCGGAGTTATTTAACTGTTTTCTGATATGTTCATGACTAATGTTTTCAAAATAATTTATTTATAGTGACAAAAAGAGGGGCTGTCAACAACTCACAGGTAAATATTGTGTTCCAGAGCACAGCAGGAGCATCTGTGCATTTTTGTGGCTGTAATTTTAAACTTTGCCTAAAGCAATCTTTAATAGTGACCCTCGGTACAGTCTGGACTTTGACTGAGCCCCGAATCAGAGCTCTAATTAAGCCCCACGGCCAGGGCAGTGAGAGGACCTTCCAGACGTCATGGTTTTGTTGTTTAGACTGCTTTCTTATTTTTAACTTTCCAAGGGCATTTTTTTAAAAGAGGGAAAAGATGTAACCGCCTGAGCAAAGAGAATATATTGATAATTGTTCTTTAAGGATGACGAGATGGCTATACCACATTATGTTCTCCTTTCATCACTGTTTTGTTAATTGCTAGTTTGGAATTAGAATGGTTGTTTTGGGGGTTTTTGGTTTTTGTTGTTGTTGTTGTTTTGTATGTTCCTAGCACATTTTAGGGGACTCAGTTTTGAGAATTCCTTACTAAGCTGAATGCCTTTTGCTAGGTACATTTGCTGGCAGGTTTCTCTCATGTGACAGTCTAATATTTTGGTTAGGTTTTTGTGCCTCCCTCTCCCCCTCCTTATGCTTGCACTTGACATTTTGCAAAGTACTTTGATCTGTGGACTTGAACTTCAAACACAGCATTTACTTTGATTGTGGGTATTTACCATGTTCAGTAAAAAGTCTTTTTTTTTTTTTTTTGGTTTGATGCTTTGATAGCATTTCCTTTAAATAATTTATTGGGGCTTTGGTTTTCCTCACTGATATGTCTTAGATTTTACTTCTATGAGGACCCCCAACTGAAAGAAAAGGGTTCTCTGGCAAGGTTCTTCCCCACACAGACTTCCTGGCAGTTCGTGGCTCCCCCCAGCAGATGTCTGACAGCACACAGAGCCCCTCCTGAGCGTCCCACGCCCTCAGAATGACCATGCACCTTGGGGCCCTACTGGTGCTTTTTTAACATGGACACTGAAATGCTCGGAATTAAAAGATTCTTTTTTTCAAAGAAGTTTATTAGCATATAGACCACATGTCAAAAGAAAACATGCATTTTGAACACATAGTGATCTTCTGAGTAACAAAAAAAGAGAGAGAAGAGGGAAAAAGAGGAAAGAAAGAAAAGAAGAAAAAGAAACTTTAAAAAAAAAACCCTCAGTAGCCAAAATCTCTCATACGAGTGAAGCTTGTGTGTGAGGGATAAGGGATTTTTTTTGTAATGTGTTTCCTAAAGTGGGCACAGTGTAGCCCTTACTAACCAATCAACTTGTCAATGCGCACATGTGCATTACATTTGTTTGTTACCCTTTTCTTTCCCACCCCCGGCACGGGGTATTTTCAAAGTCCTCAGCCAGATACGGAGTTTGATGTTCCCTGACAAACTGTCCCTGCATGTTCTGTTGAAGGTTAGGAATAGAATGAGCCTAATCCTGTTTAGTCCCAGTGAAGGGCAGTGGCCCCTCAGCGCTGACACAGTCTGCTCCTTGGACCCTGCACCTTGCTTCTTTCGAATCTACATTATAAGGAGTATATTAATCATCGCATTTCTGTGTATAGTCAATGTTTTAAATCTTCTAGTTATTTTGAGCCTGGGACTTTTGGGGGCTCCGAATACCCTCCCCTCAGTACTGGGTAGCTTGGACCAGCAGTGCTGAGTGCAGATGTATGGCTCAAGGCAGAACAAGTTCAGTTGCAAAATTAAATGGCACCAGGATGAAATTGATGAGGAAGGTGTTAGAGGACCATTCCAATTCCCAGGCAAGCCATTTTTTTCCCTGTTTTTTTTTTTCCTCTCTCTCTGTTTCTCTGCGCCCCTTAATTTTATTTTGAAACTTTGGATTATTTGAATGTGAAACTCAAGGTGAAATCTAGCCAAAGCCACTGAGTTTCACACAGGTTCCACATGAAAGAAGTATTCTACCCAGCCTT
Organism: Daubentonia madagascariensis; assembly: GCA_023783475.1. Lineage (NCBI taxonomy): Eukaryota > Metazoa > Chordata > Mammalia > Primates > Daubentoniidae > Daubentonia > Daubentonia madagascariensis. The sequence continues at coordinate 3,597,692 of JAKFHU010000760.1, forward strand.
GCTCGAAACTTGGCCCACGCTTGCCAAAAGTTTCATGAATGTCAGTGAGCTTGGATTTGAAACATAATCCAAAGCCAGGTGACTTCTGGTGACTTTGAGGCTTATAGAATCTGCCAAACAAGGACAGTCCTTATTTCCATGTCTTCTACTGTAATTTCATGTGTACACATCTCTTTTTTTTCCAATAAACTCTCATTCGTTTCATGATATTTTAAAGCCAGATTCAATCCCAATATGAATTTTTATAGCTGTGGTATTTAAGCATTGGCAAATAGAAGTCTGCATTTTAAATTCCAGCACAGTCTGACCCACAGTGGTGTGAACATGTTGGTGTAATTCAGCCGAAGGAAGGAAGCCCCAGGAGAGCCATGGAATGTCTTTCTTTGCTTAAATATACCTCTGTGCTCGTGAGGAACAAACAGTAACATTTTGTCCAGGTCTATCCGCTTGACAGTGTGCCTTTTGTTCACTTTCCCAAAGTGGTGTCAAATATATTGGTGGAAAAATAATAAACTTCCACATATTTTTTTTCGCCTGCTCAACCGATACACTCCTAGGGAACATTGTAAGCATTAAAAAGTTCAGTGCTGTTACTTGTAATGTAATGTATACTGAGAATAAAGGAGTACTCAGTAGAGTCAATTTCCCTTGGAAAAGCTTGGCATCCGAGAGCTTGTGTGGGTGCTAACAGTCCAATGGGACCGGGATGTGAAGAGGAGAGAATGTGTGTGTGTGTGTGTGTGTGTGTGTGTGCGTGTGTGTGTGTGTTGCGGGGGGATAGTGGCAGGTAGAGAGGAAGAAGGGATTTGTAAGCTTTGTTTAGCAAATCTGTCACATAAAAACAAAAATAATCAAGCCCAAGATCTGAAAACATTTTCTTTTGTAGATCTTATAAATTTGTGTTGGCTGAACATTGACATTTTTTGGTATTATTTTTTTCATTAAAGACACCAAGCATGAGGACTCCAGACATAGTAAATAACCTCCAGTAAAAATATGGCCAATTGGAGACCTAAATAGTTGTAGATGGACTCCCATGATCATCTCAGAAAGACCTTCATGGTTCTATGGCCATTATAAGATGCTGAGCAACTCAGGAAACTAAGATTTGACTTGTCGTTTCCTTAGTTGGGAGGTTTCTGAACTCATTTGAAGAATATTTATAAAATGAATTTGTGACCTCGCTAAAGATTTAGTCGGACTAAATTTAGTGAGATTTATAGGTATAGATTCATTATAAAATTAAATAGCCATCAACTTTTGTTTTAAAAATTTTATAGTCTATTTTTTATTTAATAAAACATACTTTTGTGAAAGATACAGTTTGCGTTTTAGCAGGTGACATGCAGTTTATCCAATACTAGGTAAAGCATTTGAAGAGCTAGCAATGACAAAACTTGGAGGTGCTATAGGTAGGAGCTGCGTTTTAGCACTCACTTTGCTAGTCAGAGCACAGAATTTATCAGCATATCTGATTTTGATATCCCCAAACTAGTACAATGAACAAGGGAAAGTAAGACACTCAAATGGAGGTTCTAGAGAAAATAAGGAAAAACAATTAAGAACTATTCTAGAAGGAGGTTCTCAGTAAACACATCAAGGTATAAGGAGTTCAGTCTTTTTAAAACATTCACCATCCGTAATAAAATAGAAAAAGGGAAAGCATTAAAATGCCAGGTTGAAAATAAACACTAAACTTGTGCACATGCAAATGTTTCTCTAAATCATAAAAAAAACCCTTATTTCAGGAATGATCTCAATTTTCATTTAAGAGTGCAAAAATCAGTGCCTTAAAAATCTTTTTGTGCTTAATTGACTGTCAGAAAAATGGAGTCCATGTAATATTTATACATTCCTCAAGAATATATTATCACAGCATATACATAATGCATTTGTTTTCTTTAAAAAAATATTAGTATCAGTCTGATCAGGACATGATGACACAAAACAGAGTCCCTTCTCAATAGACCAACGAGAAGCAAAGAAAACAGTCATTTCTAAAAAAGTCATCATTCCCCAATTAAATTTTTATTGTTATTTGGCTATTCTGTTTTTCTCTGAAATAAGCATTACGACCTGAACATTTCTAATCTGAAATCCAAAATGTTCCAAAATTTGAAACTTTTTGAGTGGCAACATGACACCACAAGTAGATAATGAAGATGACTTTAACGCTGCAGAAAAAGTGCCTACAGATGACATGGTGAGAGTGTGTGATGGGCTTATTGAAGTACTAGAGCAGTGTGCATTCATGACGGAACGAGAGATCATGTCAGTTTATAAAATCAAAGAGCGCCATCTTCACTGTTGTTAATGGGGCAGATGACTCTGGAGGAAACGCTGTAAAAAGCCACCCAGCAGCATGCCTCCTCATCCCTAGAGGACCCACTTCCTGGTCCTTCAAATGCTTCTGATGTTTCTTCTCACCTAAAAAAATAAAATACAGTGTACAGTGACCCTTTAATCAAAACAGAGCATCATAGGAGGAGACTGAAATCTACCGTTGTCTGTTGTTGCTGTTGTCTAACAGCTGATGCAGGTGTTCTGGTGATGCTACCGTGCTGCTTAGTTTCCCTGAAAACATTATTTTTTTCACTATATTAAAGGTACATCATATTTTTTACTGTTAGGTACTTATGTGTGAATAAGTGTAAGAAAATAATTGCTCATCAGTGGCATATAAATTCAGAGTCAGGAATGTTGGTGATGCCGACAACCACAGATGGTCCACATGGGTGGCTGAGATAGGGACACTTTTGCTTTCTGGTGGTTCAGTGTACACACCCTTCATTTCGTGCACAAAATTATTTCAAATATTGTATAAAATTACCTCCAGGCTATGTGCATAAGGTGTATATGAAACATAAATGAATTTCGTGTTTAGACTTGGGTCCCATCCCCAAGATATCTCATATCTTGTATATGCAAATACTCAGAGAATATCTAGATCTGATACGAATGCCCCTAAGAAGGTGTGTCGGGTTTGCACTTATTTATTGGGGACAAAAGTGTCACAATTAGGTTCATATGTTAGTAATATTGCTGAGCAATGTTAAGATTAGAGAGATGAAACAGTGGACAGTCCTGTTAGGTAGCTGTAATTGAGAAGACGGGACAAAGATAGAGTGGTAGGGTGGGAGGAGGAGACCAATTGTGCAAAGACAGAGGCATCCAGGCAGGTCCCTACTGTCCTCCTTAACTAGACTTCATCCTGGAAAGTAAAACTCTACCTCCAAAATCATTTCACCAATAATTTTATTTACTGTTGTGTATTATCAGAGATAAAAGGTTGTATTAATTTTTATTGTTTCACCAAATGCACAGCTCTTTCATTTTCCTTGATCATCTACTGCTGTGTAGGTAAGTATTGCTGTGCGTATTGGTTGGCCATGCAGGCATCATGTTCCCCACCGTCCAGGTGAGGACGCAGACGCCCAGGTAAGTTGCTGTGCCATCCATTCTGCATCGATAGTCAATAGCAATGGGGAGATGGGCTCTCAGGTCAAGATCTTTCAAAGTGTGCCATTCCACTCAGTTACAAAACACAAAGGCGTCAAACGATAACAAGAAAACAATCCGTCCAAGCAATGAAGGAGACATTTCCAAACCGTAACAAGTTTTGACTTTCTATACTTCACTGAGAGAAAAACAAGCAAAAGAGGGGTGAAGATTACAGAGAAAGACGGGAATGTCCCGATGGTATAATAAACCAAAGGTTAGGATGAGGCTGATCAAAACAACCTGTCAGCACAGCAAAAAGATTCAGGTTAGTAACTTGACAATTTGAAATAAAATAATATACTCTCTTATTAAAGGCCAATTCAATATTAGGAAGGACAGAATAGAAACATTCTTTTCTAAAAATAAATTTGGGCCTGAAAAAAAAAAAAGAGAGATTGAATTTAGCTTAATAGAAAAACACATGTACAGAATGTGTTTTTAAAGCATTGCATTTTGGTTGCTTTGACCCGTTGAATATGCTGGTCCAAGTGCAACTCTGAATTGATTTATTGCTGGTAAAGCTGTCGCTCTTGACATGCACTCGGGTCAGTGGTGCTTCCTTTGTTCAGTTTTGCAAACCTAAGAAATTTGGTTGGTTTTTACTTCAGCTCCAAGTTGTATCCAGAGGTTTTGTGTTTGTTTGAACTGACCTTTGAAATATTTCAAAACTGTGCAACAGTCAAGTTTTAGAACAAACTCTTATTTTTAAAAACACCCAAGAATGTTGAAAAAGTTATACGTGGATACATTTCGTGTGAATTCAATGAATATACAATCAAATATAATTTCTAAATTTAGTTTTGATCTATAGATCAAAATTATTTTCTATTCCCCATTATCTTTTTTACTATGAGAGTTTTCACTTTAAAAAAAAAAATGGTTAAAGACCATGGTTAAGAATGGGAAACATTCAAAAACAAATATGGCTACCTAAATGTGCAGTTGGATTAGAAACCACATCCTTATGGTCCCAGCAGAGCCCAGTGTTGGAAAATATGGCCTGGCATCTGGTTGACCTTCATGTGCACATCTGTGAACAGGCCACAACAATAAGCCTGTAGTTAAGGGTTCAGAAGGGAAATGCTGAAGATAGAGATGGAACGTTGGTGCTGATTCAAGAAGAGTGTTTAATGTCAGACTAAGAGATCCAGCCCTCATTCTGAAATGGAAAGTAGTTTTTGCCCCTGACCATACACAGCAGTAAAACACTAACTTTTGGAAGAAGTAAATAGTTTACAGAGTATCACCTCTTAGTGGCAGAGTTTAAGTAAGAAATTAAGTTGTATTTCTGACATAAAATTAAATCATTGAAATTTTCTTTTTATAGCTACTATAATTATTTTTATTCAAGGCAGAATAAGACCAAAATTAGATATAAACAACTTTATATTGATATCATAGAAGACTGTAGCTTACAATGAGAAACTAATAAAACCAAGTAAAAATGAAAAGTTGTGTGAAAAGGTAAATTCAGAAGTAGATAATTTTTTGTGGAAAGAATAGTGAAAATTACGTTTTGTAAAAAAAATTTGACAATGGCTACTTTTATTTATATATATTTCATTTTATTTTTTGTTTTATCAACTTTATTTTAAAAATTAATGGACATATTTTGTGTTCAAAATTAACTTAGAATTGGCACACATGCTTTCTTTGTCTCATGTGTTGAGATCCATCACTTAATAATCACAAGCTTGTAAAAACTTGTCTGAAAACAAAGTGATAATTTTTATGCTAAGGTGAAAAAGCTCAATTGCAGTGATATTTTTATCTTCCTTACAATATTTTACTTATTTTGGATATTGAAATTAAAAAGCATTGAAAATTACGTATCATTTGTGTCCATATCATAATTTTATATATTCACGTATATCCTTTTTCTAATCAATATTCTGAAAGACTAAATGAGAGCATATGTATAAAAACATTTGGCAGAAGACCATTTGCTACATTTAACATTCAGCTGTGCTTATTAATTTAAGAATGGTCTTACATACAAATCAGAAAAGAAGGAAATCAGGAATTTACTAGTAAAAAGTGTTTTCAGTGACCACTGATAAGGACATTTAATGCCTAAAGCAATTTCACATCCATTGAATGAAATGTGGTCATAAGGGTCTTTTTTCATATTGCTTCAATTGTTGATTTCCTAAAGACTTCTTCCACCATTGTCTGTGAATCACATGGGGTTGGTGATTTAAAACTTTATGCTGAGACTACAGACCAATCTCAATGCAGAAAAAAATTGATAAAATCCACAACAGTTCAAGATAAAAACTCACAACCAGACAAAGAAGGGAATTACTTTAACCTTAATAGGAGTATCTGTTAAAAACCTACATCATAATAGAGTATAAAGAGCTATATGGACTGATAAACATCAAATTCAGATACTGGTTACCTCTGGAGGTAGGAAGGAGATTTCAGTTAGAGGAGTGTATAACAGGCTTTAATTGGATTCATAATGTCTTATATTTTAAGATGAAGGGTGGGGACATGGACATTTGTTATATTATTCCTCTTCCTCTTGTCTTTAGAATGTCTGAATAAAGACCTGCATTAAAAAGTCTTTGTCCTCTATCTCCCATGCCTTAAATTTAAGATATGATCTATATACTAAATAAATCGTATATACTTTTCTCAGTAGCTAGCACTGGAGAGACAATATTAATTTAGTATTAATTTAGTAAAAACTTAAAACAGCCCAAATTTTCTGCAAATTTACAAAGAGGAAATGATACAATAGGTGGCATAATATTTGGTCTATACTTCTGTATCTTTTGTCTAGGGCCCAAATTCCTATAAATGGAAATTAAAAAAAATTTTCTTTAGTAGACAAATGCTGTAACCCTACATTCTTGTACTATTGTTTCATATGCCATTGTTATAAATGTGGTACTCCTTAAACTATCAAATAATTTGTCATTATGCTATATGAGAATTTGTAATGGGGTTTGAATCTGTCAGTGAACAAGCATAAATTATCTTACCTCCTTAACACTGGTTTTAGGACAATAGATTGACGAGAAAGGATTCCTGTCTTAAGAGGATTTCTACAATAAATGTACAAAAAGTGACTATAACATACAGACAGTCCTCTGAGTTGCCATGGGACTATGGAAAGGGATGATATAGTTTGAAATGCACGAGTCTCATGTTGACATGATACTGTGCAAAGCAAGGACTGCCTGTTTTTAATATAAAGACTTCACTCTATATGTATACATTTCTTGTAATTTAATTTATTCAGAAAAATTTATGTACACAGACCTGTTCCTTAATATTTACACTTATTTCTTTAATATTACAGGGAAAAACTTAGTGACTTTTCGTTACCATTTGGCAGGAATCAATGCTTAATTTTGAGAATTTTGATTCCAATTTGTTTTTATTTGTTTTACCCATAGACTCATTCCAATATGCTAAAATGGAAAACCTGGTAGACGTCATTATCTTTTGAAGAGTTTTGACAAATGATGGATAATATTGAATGATTTTTTTTCTGTTTTTCCTTTACAAGTAATTTCACATATAGTCTGAAAATTCAGTGCAAGCCAAAAGTCTTCATAGTTTTAAATCATTAAATTCAAAGAAAAGATATTTTATACGTTTCTAGATGTAGGGGAGGCAAAATTTCACCTCAACAACTCTTAGAGATTTTTTGGGGGGCAGTTGGGGTAGGGCCTGAGAATTAAATGGACATAAGACACATCTACAGGAAAAAAACATACAAATTTATTTAATACAAGTTTATGTGGCACAGAAATCTTCATAATTTGGAAATGAAGATCCAAAGATGAAGTTAGAGCTGAACACTTATATACTGAATTAGACAAAAAGTAGTAAATTGCACAAATGTGACAAGGCAGAGTGGTTTGGGCTTGGTGGTTAATTGGGTGGAGAAGTGGCTGAGAAGGTAGGGGTTGGTGTAACAAAGTTTGTTTGCACAGATTCCCCTCAGCCTCAACTTCAGCCCCTGCTGATAGGAATGGTACCTTCCTCCTGGCGTAGAGGACATCTTTCACGTGGGAATTCCATCTCCTGCCTTTAAGAAATAGAAGGAAGGTCAGAGTGAGCTTCATGGACCTGGTGTTTTTCAGGTGCCTTTAACTCAAAATAGTCAATATACCAGGGTGGTATATTTTGAGATGGTATGTTTTAACTCCTTCATAGGTAAAGTCCATGAAAGCATATAAAAATATTTAAATAATAAACCACGAACACATTGAAAGAAATCGCACAGTTCTAATGACACAAAGAATAACTTTGTATTTCCTCATGTCGTTGTTATTAAAGCTGAGAAATCAAATATGACATAATTAACATAAAATAATATTTGGCATTGCATGTGAGGAAAAGACTTCTAGATTCCTGGCATTAGACACTGTTGACTCCCTGACCACCTTTAAAATCTCTTCTCCTTTGCCTTCTGTCACACTGGAGGCTCCTGGTTTTCCTTCAATCTCTTTGATTACATCTTCTGAATTCCACTTACAGGTGCCTCTTTCTTTGCCTGACCTTAAAGTCACTCCCTTGGGTTCTGTGCCTCTTGTGTACATCTCCATAATCTTCCCTGAATTCATCTGTTTCCTCCTCCCTGGTCTCTCTCATGAGTTCCAGACCCACGTTCTGAGTAGCTGGTGAGCATCTCGTGTGAACGCCTCTGAGCACCCCAGACTCCATACGTCTAAACGCACCATCTCCCAGCCCCCAGCCTGCTCTTCCTTCGCAGGGCTCTGTCTTGACAATGGTGTTACCCAGTTACTCAGAATTAGAATCTCAGACAAGCATTCCCATTTTTCTTCATACCAAGTTAGTCTCTACTCATTGATTCTACCTACACACACATCTTTGCCCAGTTAGCAGACTACCGCACATTCCTGACTAGGATTCCTCACTGGTATCCTGGCTACCCTTTCCAGCCATTCTCTCTGCCTCCCAGTCTAACCCCTCGCAGCCAGAGTTATCGTGTTAAATCAGCTTTGCATGTAAGACTTGCCATCTACCAAACTCTCCTACCATGTAGCAAGCATATGCACTTTGCTTTCTCTTCAGGCTTAAAGGATGAGGATAGGTGACTGTGCCAACCAATGGACATCGAGTTTGGGCATAAATAGCTCTGTTTTCCAAGATAAAAGGCAGAGCTGGCAACATTAGTGAGGAAAGGGTGTGGCTCACTGCCGGGCATGGAACAGAGATTCGATGTCAGCTCTGCTACTTACCTCAAAGAATCTTTTCCTCAGATTCTTTTTCCAACATGGTATTGACAACATTCACAAATCACTTGCTTCGTTGCTGTGCGTTATGTACTGATGCAATAGCTATAGGAGCAAATGCTAAATGATAAAAGTTTTGTTAGAAAATCACTCTATAGTCAGAGTGCAAAGCTGGAAACCATGACTCCATGTGATTGACATATGATAGTGAAAAGAGTCTTTAGGAAATAAGTGACTAAAGCAACACAAAGAGATCCTTATGACAATATTCATTCAATGAACATGAAATTGCTTAAGGTGTTAAAAGCAGTTATCTGTGGTCACTTAAAACACCATTTGGTTTTACTAGTAAACTCCTAATTTCCTTCCTTTCTGGCTCATATATAAGATCATTCTTCTTAAATTAATAAGCATGACAATCATTTGCTGAGAGTTTACTCTCTGTACTAGTCTCTATGACAGTCACTGAGGACAAAGCCTCTCCCCAGTGGTATCACCACAAACATACACTCTCGAAGTGCAGGTGACTTCATGTGATGGCCTTTGTCCCTTGGAAAAAATATCTTTAGAATGATAACTATCTGTACTAGTGTATATAAATTATCCATGGATTGTAGAGGTATTGTTGTACTGGCTCCTACTTAAATATCAAAGGAGTATTATTTCTCAAATGATCTATAAATCATTAATATGACTTTGGAGAAAAACTTGTGAGCTTTCGGTATGGATTTTCAAGATAAACATCCAAGAAAAAGTCTAACAGAGGGATATTGAAACAAAATTTCTCAATGAATAAAGACACTGCTTATTGCAGCTATGAATTTGAGTATTTTAACATATGTTCAAGTGTTTGCTCTGGGACATGTAAGGAGTTAAAAGTGAAAGAAAATGTTTAACGTTTTCTTCCTCACTTTGAACCACATTTCAAAGAAATACGTAATTTTTAACATAAAAGATATATTTCTTCCATGGACCAACACAAATGTGTGTGTATGTGAATGAATGAAGTCTTGTGTTTGAGGTTATATCTATTAACTTTTAGTATGTAACTGAAATAGCAATCATTTAAAATAAAATGTTTTCTGTTTTACTAGTATGGTGAAAAATCACTTAGGGTGGGATGGATAATTCTTTCTTCTGCTCCTTAGGCTTTCATTCACAGTCTTGAAATCGGCAATAAGGCCGATTTAGTTTAAGGATGTCAATTTTTCAAATAAAAATATCTGCATGCAACTAATGAGAGAGAAATGTGTTTTCTAATGCTTTGCACATTTTTATTTTGCTGGATGTGTACATAATATGCTCATATTATATTTGTGAGAGGCAGCTAAACTCTCTTGTAGCATTTCTTTTCCAGGGATCAGCATTGTTCTAGCGAACGCTGCTGCAGTCACAAAGTCTATGCAGATGCGTTAGACAGGCACAGGATGCCAGAACAGATGCATTTTGCTAATTTTTTAGAGTATTCCTTCCTCATGTTTGGCCAAATCATGGAGAGTAATAAAAAAGATAAGTCACTTCTAATTCAGTGGAAATGAAACACAGTACATACGGTTGTTCCCAATCTGAGAGTTGAACCTGAGAACTGGGAGATCTGGGGAGGGACCCGGAATGGGAATATGTTGAATAAAGTAGAAATCAAAATGGCAGTTGGGGCGCCTAAGCTGTGCTGGCCCTGGGTACATAACATTTCAATGAGCCAATGTGAAATACATAAGAGAAATTTGCCACATAGGAATATAAAAGTGCTGTGGCATAAAGTATTATATAAAAGTTGAAGATCTAACCTTAATTGATTGCTAAAGTTGACTTAGAATATTGATAATAAGTATAGGACTTCACAAAATGTGATAAGCTTTGAAATAATGAATATAATAGTAACATAAGACCATGAGAGCAATTAATAAAATTATAACTATGGAATCTTATAGGCTCGTTCTGTTAACTTCTATGTAAAACATCACCATCTACCTTTGAGTATTTATCATTGGGGTTAACTTCTTAGAGCATTCATCCAAAACACAGCTAATTCTTTTCAAGTTATTGCATTTTCCACATTCTTTTAAAACTGTGATAGGAAAAAAGAGAAAACCCTCTCAACCTCTTGGAATGAAAACTTCATCTGTTTCAGAGATTTCTTAGGTGTTCTCTATTCATTCACTATTATGAGATTTAATGAATTGTTTTACCTCTGTTCTCTCTACTCACAACCATTAATATAATCATCTAGCTCAACCCTTAGAAAAAGACATCCCTTCTCTCCCTCCCACATCCATAAACTTTATTCTGTTTCTAGATATATCAAATGGAGCACTTTACCCTCATCTGTAAAAAAAAGGACAACAGAATTTGACATTGTATGGTATTGTGAGAATTACTAAAGAAAAAACCATCAACTCCTTGAGGTTGATACTTGAAAAGTGCCCGTCTTATATTAGGCAGAAATAATTTTTTTAACTCCTACTTCATATCATTAAGTGAGAAGTTGTTATCTCTTCTGCAGGCTTTTGGCATACCACAGGACGTGCTTCATTTCTAAACTTAGAAAAACTGACGTCCCCCTCGCTTGTGAGATAGCGTAGTCATTCACTCACACAGATACAAGTCGAGTACCTTCCAAGAGCAAAGCACTTTTTTGCCTGCTCAGGATGCATTAAAGAACAGCCCTGATAAAAACTCCTGGCCCCACAGAACTTACATTCCCATGGGAGGAACAAACAATAGAGGATAAACATGATAATAAATTATGTAGCAGGTAAGAAAGTAAAAGAAGGCTTTAAAAATATAGCAGGGCGAAGAGGATCTGGAGGATGTCCGTGCTGAGGACAATGCAGCTTGGAATTTTGAAAGTTGAGCAGAGAGCTTGAAGGGGGCTACCCATGCAGCTGTCTGGGGGAGATGGTCTCAGGTGGAAAGACCTCCTCTGCAAATGCCCTAAAGCAGGAGTGGCCTCCCTGTCTGGGGGACAGCATGGAGGCCAGGATAGCTGCAGCCGAGAGAAGGAAGGGGCCAGGGTGGGGGATGTAAGAAGATGAGACCAAGGCTTTTACACTACGAAAGGATCACTCTGGTTGCTGCATTGGGAATAGGCTATAAGGGGGGAGGGCGGAAGCTGAGAAATTAATTTGGAAGCTGTTGCAATAGCCACGTGAGAAAGGACAGTGGCCTGGGACAGGTGGAAACGGAGGAGGTAGCAAGAAGTGGCTGGTTCTCCGCTGTGTCTAAAGTCATGAGGCTAAATGATGCAGTGAGTGTAGAAACAGAAAAAAGAAAGGACTAAGAGCTGAGGCCTGGCACACTCCCAGAAACCTACCAGTGAAACTGAGAAGCCGTGCCCAGGGAGACAGGCGGAACAGCAAGAGGGCACAGTGTCCCGGAAGTCAGGCAGGGGAAGAAAGTACATCAGAGGGGGAGGCGTGATCAAGTGAGAGGGAGACTCAGACCTGACTGCTGAATTTTGCCATATAGAGCTCGAAGGGGACCCTGCCAGGAGAAATTTGGTGGAGTGGCGTCATTCTGGGAAGTCCTTTGCATGATATTTAATAAAAAAATTGAAGTGTAACACAAGTAAAATTATGCTGATTTATTAGCTATTTGTGAATTATTGTTTAGGGCCTGGAGAGTTTCTGCTTCACCAGTCTCACTAACTGTGTGAACGAATTGCATGTTCTGATGTCCGCAATGCTCTGAGCAACAGCCTCGACACAACCCTAGATAAACAAAATATAAGAATCTATATTCTGGTCATCAACCTCTATGTTAAAAATCTATAGCAACTTCATTTATTACACTCAATCACATCAGTGGGCCAACCAATTTGTATAAGCTCTTGCTTGACAATAACTCCAATAATAAAAGGAAAATAGGACGGCCACCACTGCAGAGATAATTTTTAAATTATACAGAACACCTAAGCCTGATCTTCGCTATCTAGTTGTATAGATCTAGCAGGAGAGAAAGCACATGTTTTAAGAAAATAGCTGACCTAACTCATACTCTTGTCTCTTTCATACGTTATGCTTGTTATTGTATGTTATACAATGCAAAGCAATCCCATACCATCCAGGCTTCTCTCTGCTGGATGGTTGTGCCTCTGTGTCTTGTTATAACTCCTTGAAGGAGTTGAGACAGTGGCTTAATTTCCCAGGACACAGAATAACTCTTAAAATAGAAGTATGATGTTGGTACAAAGCAAGTGGCATTAAAGATAAATGCTATTTTAATATCTTGAAATTATTTTATAAAGGCATTGATTTCTAAAGTTCCTTGAATATCCAGTAAAGTTAACAATGAAAAGGAATATTAACAAACATCTCCAAAAGTTAGAATGTAAGATTAAAGACTAAAATTTGATATGAGGTTTATTTGTTTTTTCCATTCAGAAATCAAAATTTGAAAAGCAGTAAACGTATGTTGCCCAGCTCTCCCTTTCTTCACATAGATGAATTTTCTGTCTCATTTCTGAGGCTAATTGTGAAATGACAACATAGACAATTGGATGTTTCTCTTTATAAAATCATACCTCCTGAAGGGCCTTTGCATCCCTATTTATCTTATGTCATAATAGACACCACTGAGGCCCAAAGAAATGGACTAAACTTGACAATATCTTATAATATTCTAGTAGATCAGGCCCCCTGAACAGTGCACCCCCTGCTTTTCCATGCAATACACTGAGAAACCCATCCCAAAAGTGGAAAAATGAAAACCTGATTTAGGATCCAGCTCTGGGCATTACCTATATTACCTATAAGCACTTGTACCAAATAAATTTTTATAGGCTGATCATATAGTTAAAATTATGCAGCCTTCCAGCCATACTCAACAGTGAGTAGTACTCAAGTTTTTGGATGGCTTAAATTTTTAAAAAAATTTTACAGACTGACTGATATGATTTCTTTCCAGAGAATGAGCTACGTAGAACCAGGACCCTAGAAGAGAAGAGTAAACTTTGTGAAATAGTCTCCTTATCAAATGGACTAAGTTTTTAAAATCCATGTGGCATAAACAGCAAACTTATAGCTGTACTAAGGGGAAAATTTTCATTTGGCTTAAATAATCCTTAAATTTTACAGAGCTACATGTTCTAATATGAATATTGACTTGTAATGACATAAACAAAATAGCAGTCATGATCTGGACAGAGAAAAACTTCTGTCGAGCATCTTTTATTTTATATTCTTGGAGCATCCTCTCTCCAAGAGGCTGTAAATGAGGAGTTCAGCTGATTTAATGTCTATCCTGCCAACCACCTGTCCAAATCATTTGCATACTATTAAAATTCTTGGATGTCTTCATTTGTTTCAAATCAAGTTGCCTCAATTTTATGGTTCCTATAAAACAACATTTGTAAAAATCTGGGACTTTTTTTGCTTCTGTTTTTTGTTTTCCATCTTGACTGATGTTTACTTCAGGTCTATTTTCTGACAGTCAAAATTAAATTTTTTCTTGTAGTAAAGATGAGTAGGTATGAAATTAATGTAAGTGAGATGAACAAACATTAGAAGATTCTATGCCAAGTGAGATATGAGGTATGGGAAGACTTTTCCTTTCTTACATATTATTAAAAGGAAAGGTCTTGCAAGAATGAATATGATTATTCTTCTAGTTCTAAATGCTAAATGTTAAGAAAGTCAATGTGAGACCTTTAGCCCTTGTGATCTGAGTTAATGTGTGGTCTGGCCCCTGCTTGATAATCAAATCTGGGTTTTGAAGACTTGTTGCTACTTCCAAGCTCTATGACAATTTTCACTGTGGTATCTCCTACGAATGCCTGCAAGTAAAAATGCAGCTGGCGTTACTCAGGATCTGATATTTATACCAAATTTCAAGTTGTGTATTTTATGAGTAGAAAACTGTCTTCTGTGTCAAGCTCCACATGTCTGTGTATCCTGGTGCCTGTTATTTTCTTGTGACATTTCCCTCCGTGTGGTTTAAAGGAGCATAATTCTGATGTAGTCTAAGGATAGTGGGGTCTGTGGTCTCATTCCAAGGGACAGTGACTCTTCCCTGTGTTAAGATGAAGATGCAGGTGACACTAATCAAATCTTTCCCATAAACTGACCGTGACTGCAATGGGAAGCGAGGATGTCAATCACAAAGTGGGATGAGGAGTGTGATTTTGCTTGGGAGACCAGGAGAGTGCTCTGGCTGTGACGACTGTTCGACAGGATCAGGTGTCAGCCTGCCAGGACTCGTGCTGATCATCTCGACACAGCCTAATATCGGCCCTGTCCACAGCTATATTTCAAATCAGCATTCTGCCGAGGGAAGAGAATGGATCATTGATGAGACATCTCTCAAGTATAGAAAGATATGACACTAGTGGGGTTTTTTCCTGCCAGTTTAATTGTCAATGCTGTGCAACCCCATATCCTTTCCTCCTGAGCACACACAGTTAGATCACATTCCCAGCCTCCTCCGTAGTGGGGAGGAACCATGTGACAGACTTCTGGCCAGTAGCAATGATACAGTCCCCTTCCAGATCTGCCTCCTAAATCCTACGCAGAACCCTCCGTGTCCTCTCCTCTCTTCTACCAGCCGGACTTAGGGATGTGAAGGACTCCAAGACCCTATAGCGCAGCGGATCAATACGTGGAAGGAGCCTCATTTCCAGAACAGAGCCTTACCCTCCTACCCCACCTCCACTCACCTGCACTGGATATTTGCTTTTCTAGAATTAAGCCACTGAGATTTGGAGGTTGGGGATTACAGTAGTTGGCCAACCCCACGCAGCTGGTGAAACTGTAGTACTTGCGTGACTCTATAATACAACATGCAAATGTGTCTTAATGGATTTTGTGATTATATATGAAGATATATTTCTCAAGCATAAATTTTTTTAAAGATAGGTGAATAGTGTTAGAAACTCACATCCAATAGTGCTGTGATTTTAAAAGAATAGGGAAAAAACTACCAGAGAATTTAACTTTTCTATTACATTTGAAAGCATTTATATTATGTATGTGTCTTTTGGACAGTGCTGCTTAAATATATCTGCCAACTAAGAGGATAGGCATTATTCTATTGAAACTAAAGAATACATAGTTATTTATTTCTTTAACTTGCCAAAACAACAAAATTGTTATCCTTTTTCCTTTATCTGAGAGGAGCATTTTTGTAAATAATCTTTAAAAATAGACTTAAACCTATTTAATCAAATTCCAAATCAGCACCCCAATTAAAATTTGCCAGATTATATTTTTAGAAAGCGTATTTTACCTTGTACTTCTCAGTGAATTAAAATAAGTTAAATAAGAAAGTTAAAATTTCTTATTACAAAGTACTTTGCATTGAATCCTTATGCAATTTCTAATTCTCCTGATAATTTTTTTAAACCACACCTGTCTTTTAAAAGAGACTTCCAGAAAATTCTTCATCATTATTTAATGACTTAGGGAAATGAAAACTGTTAGCAGTGGTGTCAAAGTGACTGTAGTTCTATATCCACTTCACCTAAACCTTTTGGTTTTTTATTGCATTTGTGGGTTGGTGTCCTACAAAAGCATGGTGAATACAATTAAAATTCATTCATTAGGTCTAATTAGGATCAAATATTTATTATGCACCAGTAGCTGCGCTAAGTGTACTTCCTGGGATGGAAATTGTTTGCGGCTAATGTGCTGTAGCAACCCATAAAGTGCTCATGGCTGTGTTAACCGGTTCCGAGATCGGTTTCCACCTTGTGGAATGTCCTTCATCTCAGTAGCGGCTTTATATGCTTGGCTGGGGTTTCGTACTCTGAATGTGGCATATGAATGTCAATTTAAAGATCAAATATTATGAATAATAGACATGCCATATTTTCATGTCTGCCAAACATCCCTTAAGTACCTCAAAAGGGATACAGAATCTTCAGGATATGTATTTTGTCATGACTAAATGGGTCAAAATTCATTAGCAGTTTGGAAAGATAAATGTAAAATGAGACCAGTAGCTGGTTTAATTAACTAGTTGCTTCTTTCAGTCTTTTCTTGAAGGTAATTTTCCACTCATTATATCTGAATTCTTTCTGAAAAGCACTGTGCTCTGCATATAACTGCTCGACATTGGCATGATTTTGATGGAAGTATTTTCAGTTTATTAAAAAAGGGTGATGAAGCTGAATATATTCTTTTAAAAGTCTGCTGCAGTGCATGTATGTATTTCAAAATGCTAACTACAACAATAATTTTTGCTTAAATTCATTTTTGATAAATGCACAGTGTTAACATTTGTCAACTGTACAATACTAAATAATGTAGTTTATGTTGAAGATTTTTCTGTTTTCCCTGGGATCCTCTGCATTTGGTTTCTCAGCCTTGGCACTGTTAACATTTGAGCCGGGTGACTCTGTCGTGGGGGATCCTGTTGCACACTGTTGGATATTTAACAGCATCTCTTTCCTCCAACCACAAGACGCCAGCCAGCACCCCCCACCCCACCCACAGTGTGACAACCAGAACTGTCTCCAGATTGTCAAATGTTCCCTGGGGAGCAGAATCACCATGGTTGAGCATCACTGTCTTAGATAGTAAAATATTCCCAAACTGCACTTCAACGTAAAGGTGATTTTGCTTGTTTGTAGATGCTGACTCTAGTAAAAACCCTTCTCCAATACACCTTGGAATTTTGCTCCTAATTGTTCCTGTGCTGAATCTTCTCCTGTGGAATGTCAGGCATCTTCCCTTGACTTCCTTTCTGTCTGTATTTCCTCTGCTCTCAACCTCTTCACGCATGTGCACATGTGCACGCGCGCACTCACACACACACACACACAGTTTGTCTCTGCTGTGGTCAATATTTATCTACTTCCTCCAGAGTGGCTTAACCGTCTTCTGAGGACCAGCTGGGCAGCTGCCTCCCCTGCATCTCCCTTTAATGCCAGAGCCAGTCCTCAGTCTACCCTCATCGAGCTTAGTCAGAGGTTGACTTTGCCTAAGGATACCTGTTTCTTGCCCCTTTGCCACTTAATTGAGCAAAACGTCCAAGAAGATCCCCAAACTTCCGTTCGTCTTGCTGTTCCTCAGCCTGTCTCATTTCATTTTGTCATCTCAGTGCTAGTTCTTACGTCCACACTGCCTTAGCCAGCCACGTTCCTTTCAAATAGCTCATTTTGTCCCTGTCTTCTACCTCAAATTCTAACTGTAAAATTCCTGGATTTCTCTCTGTTCCAAATTCTAGTTCTAACTAATAGCATTCCTTTAGCCATTAATGGAAGTGCCCATGTTATATAACAGTTCCTCTATCATTTGTCTGAGCCCTGTTTAAATCCTACGTCATCAACTTTTCATGTAGTATGTTTTGTCTCCCTAACCAAGATTATAAGTTTTTTGAGATAGAAACTATGTTGTAAAATGTTTGCATCTCTTGAAGTGTCTTACGTATTATGGAAATCTGATTGCTATTTTCTCATGTGATTTGAATTCCAACACCCCCCCAAGATCAAGAAGAAGAAGAAGAGAGAAATGATATCAAAAGAGGAGAGAAGGAGAAAGAAATAAATGCTCGTGAGTAGCTTGCAGCTTACCCCCAAGTTTCAGAATACAAACGAAAGCTATTTTCTTGTTCCCATTCTGTCACACACAAGCACTACTCACTGCACAAACAGGCAGCATTTTATTCCCAAACTAACAACTCATTAGGAAATGTAGTTGAAAGTGGTGCTTGTTTGTTACTTTGGAATTAGTTAATGTATCTTCAATATAGTACAAAATAACTATTTAAAGAGTGTACCAACTTTATCAATAAACTTCAATAAAGATCAAGTGTTAGGGACTGCCCAGCTGCAATTGACGCACCCTAGAACTTTCTGTGGGGCAGTATGATGGGTACACTCTAACAGAGCGTGCTGATTATCTTAGCTGTCATGATGGGCAATATGATGCTATTGAATTTGGGGTTTTTTCTAATTTTAATGATTCTATTGAATTTGTTAGAGTCTTTTCACGTATATGCATACAGGAGTATGGATTCTGGATGCAGATGTGCTCTAAGTTCTTGATGTTTTCCAGTGGGAAAGAGACCGTGTTGTTGGGATTATGAGAAAATTTAAGCCCACAGTTTGATGGTGATGAAATTAAGCAAGATTTTACAATTTATACATAATTTATATATATAGTTGACACTGAAAAATGATATTTTGCCATCCTTTTCCATTTACACAGGGGGAAAAGCATCAAAAGCATTAAAAAAAAAAGTTGCTTTGAGTCACACGTTTAGTGAGTGGCAGGGCAGGAATTCTAACCTGGGTTTGTGGGACACTCCAGTGTCCAGCATCAGTCCCCTGCAACATGGTGTCTCTCGCCAACATATGGGTGAGATCAGAAGGTGGTATTTACATGTATCCATATAGGGGTTCACATCTGAACAATTAACTATTTCCCCAATGAATACACTTAGCAACCACCCCAACTGGTGTTTGTGGATGGAAAATAAAGCCATAGCACCCATTTGGGGCAGCAAGCGGGCAACAGTCCCCAAAGAATAACTTCTAATTTCTTGTTTATAAAGAGCTTAATTGGTATACACTTGGTAGGTACACACTTTCTTTTTTGGTTGCGTTAAGGGTTTTGGTCTCTGTTTCTGTACTTGTTTTGCCTAAATGGGCAACTTTTCCATTAGATCTGCAAACTCCTGGCAAATTAGTCCACTCTGGCCCACTCTGCTTTTGCCCCTGCAGCATCACCAAGGTTATTTCCTCACATATCAGCGCATACATTGGACTCATTTACCTTTACTGTTTCTTCTCTCCATGAATTCTACTGGTCTAAAAGTCCGTATACCCCAAGGTTCCACAACTTAAACACTTGTCTCTGTAATTCTGAGCCAGAATATGTGATTCTGGCTCAGTGCGACTAATTGATTTCCAATTTCAGGTAAAAAGATCTTTTTTTCTTTCTTATTGTTGCTTAATACAAAATTATTAAGCTTTCTCCCTCAAGGCTGACTCTCAATGGAGACATCAAGAAGGCAGGAAGGTCAAAGCAATTAAATCTTCTCTGACAGTCTCTGCTGTTCCCAGAGGTGTCTCAAAGCAGGAGCAATTCCTGGGAGCTGCACTTGGCAACAACATCAGGCCATCACCAGGCTATTGAGTCTGTGGCAATCCCAGTCCCCAGTTGCTTTCAGGGTAGCAACTTATGCTGGCTGTTCACGTGCCTCTGTCCTTGGGTACCCGGGAGCAGCTTCTGTATCCCTTGAAGGCTGGGTCACTCAGCGTCCATCCTCAGCACCCCCTCCAGTGATCTGCTCATGGCAGTGTACCTGCTGGTGGCTCAGCCCTGCTGGAGTCTGTGGGATTCCATGGCTTTATCCACGAACGGTTTCATAAGAAGCATCTTACTCAAAGTTCCCTAACTGTGGATTTAAAAAGTAAGCCATAGCTGTAGCAAACTGAGCCATACTTCTAAACAACTTTCTGGCCACTTTCTGCCATCCTCTGAGGTTGAACACCATCTTTGCTTGGAATTCTCCTGCATTCTTCCCAGTTCCTCTTCCAAAAATATTGTCAGTGGGGCCCCTCCTTCCCTTCAGGTGCGAAGAAGCTTCTTCTTGCAGTAGGGCACAGAATCTCATCACTAAACTAGGCTCCAGAAACAGCCAAGGAAATCCTATAGTTGCCAAAGGTAGAGTGTAAACCGGGCTAATAATGAGCCAGGTTTTGCTATAATTTTTTAGTGTTATTATTTGGATTACTAAAACTGATAAATAAGTTTGCTAACAAAACCTAATTGAATGGGGAAATTATTTTGAGGTGGTTAACAAATCAACTTTATTTATGCCTGAAATGTCACTACTGTCGAAACTGTGAAAACAAAATCCATAATTAACCTTCTCTCACCATCAGTGTTTAGTTCCTTAAAATTGCCCAAGGGCCCTTCCTTGCTGATCTGGCGTGGCTATGGAGGTTGTGTTTGCTATCATATACAGGGAGATTTATGAAATTCTTCAAAGATTTCAGAGCCCTACTCCCCAGCTTACCTTATGCCACACTCCAGAGCACATGTAATACAGAAGAATAAAATTGGTGGAGACTAAACACTGAAAATATGTATTGCCTAAGTCAAAGCTGATATGATTAAAAAGAGTTTCCCTGGTGAATATGTGAGGCCTCCGGTGATGGGCCAGTTGTACCCAGCCATGCACACTGAGCCCTGCACCACAGTTCCCTTCAGTACAGCCTAGTCCTAACTGAAGAAGCCAAGGCCACATGTCCTGACATGGTATGGTTAAATGCCAATTTCCTAGTTCCAGGGTGTCCCCGAGAGCAGGCCTCTCTCTACCTTAGAGCTACCCTAAAATTCACAAAATGTACCTCAAATAAAAGCAAGCTTTGTTACCAGCTCTTACCACAGCTTAGACCAAGGTGGGGAGACATGTGAGGATGTGTGGTCCAGGAAGGAGCAAAGGCCAATCCTTCACCACTCCAGGCAGAG
Source organism: Daubentonia madagascariensis (assembly GCA_023783475.1). NCBI lineage: Eukaryota > Metazoa > Chordata > Mammalia > Primates > Daubentoniidae > Daubentonia > Daubentonia madagascariensis. The sequence goes on from JAKFHU010000760.1 coordinate 3,618,825, forward strand.
TAATGCATGCTGAGGGAGGACAAGGAGGAGCCATTGCCCTGGTGCTGTCCTGGAACCCCTGGCTGCCCCTGTGAGAGGGCCAGAGCACCCTCTCTTGTACAGGGCCCTCACCAGGAGAGGTCAGGCACCCCTGAGCACACTGCTCATGAACTAGTGTCCTCCGCTTCTCTCCAGTCAGATCACTGAAAGCCTGTTTGAGCTTACACTCAAGCATTTGCAACTAAATCCAAATTACTACACCTACAATAAAGTTGCATCCCTTGCTCACAGTTTAAAGCTTACAGGTTGTATTAGTTTGCTAGGGCTGCCATAACAAAGTACCACAGACTGGTGGCTCAAACAACAGAACTTTATCTCTCACAGCTCTGCAGGCCAGAAGTCCAAGATCAAGGTGACAGCAGAGTTGGTTTTTCCTCAGGGCTTCTTTCCTTGCCTTGCAGATGGCCACCTTCTTGCTGTGCCCTCTTCATGGTCTTTCCTCTGTGCACATGCATCCCTGTTATCTCTTTGTGTGTCCGAGTTTCCTCTTCTTTTAAGGACACCAGACATGTTGGATTAAAGCTCACCCTAATGCCCTCATTTAATTTAATCCCCTCTTTAAAGGCCCTATCTTCAAATACAGAATATAATCATATTCTGAGCTAGTAGGTATCAGGGCTTCAACATATGAATTTGGAGAGGACACGATTCAGCCCATAACAAGGCTGAGACTAATTTTGTGGGCAGTCTGGTTGATGGAAAAAGAAAGGTTCTTCACAGAGTGGTGTTTTCTTACAGGGTCTCAACCTCACACAGGGACATTTTACTGGTATCCCTGACCATATGTCAATTATGGGATGGACTCCTTAGATTGCCGGAGCTTGCCCAGCCTATAACCACAGACTCCATTCCCACCTAAGTAACTCTGCTCAGATAAAAGAGTCTATGTGGATCTGTAGAAATCCATCACACTTCTGAAAATCAACCCTAAAACCATGCCTTGTGATGATGTTGGTGGAGTACTTTCAGACACAACTAAATGTGTTTGAATTATGTCACTGGGGAATCATCCTTCTATGACTTTTCAAGCCACATAAGTACAGAGAAAACATTCTCTCTGGTAAACCTTACCTAAAGGCCGCCCTGATGAAAAGCCACTTGCTATTTCTCCCTCTATGGCTCTGTCATTTTGTTATTCCTTCTGTGATTTCTTCCTCTGCTTCCTTTTCCATGATTTACAATGTAGAAAGATATAGTTAGGGTTTTGCTGATGTGTGGGGAGAACAAGAACATGACCAGGAAGACACCTTTGTGATGGCTGAGTTGGCCCCACTTTTCAGGAAGACCAACATGGCAGCAAAGGTCATGGCCAAGTAATAGTAACTTCAGGGATCAATAAAATAGGCTTTCATCTTGAAGCAGCCTACGTGATGTCTTCAAAGTAGGGGCAGAAATTCTTTCCAAGTATTAAGCTAAGTATTCTATAAAATATGGCTATTAAATATAGTGTGGTTCCTTGCAGTCTAAGCAAGTCTGTAATGCATTGCCACTACCAAATCAGTATGCTGAGTCTTGGGTGCAAAGGTGCTATGAGGCAGGCGTGCTGTGAGGGAGAGTGGAGACTGCTAAGTCCCCTGGTCCTCTTTGTCTACCTGAGCATAAATCTGGAACATGATTAATTAATCCTCAATGCAAGTGAACCAGATATTTTTCAAGATATCTGTCTAAAAGTTGTGGAAACCAAAAATTAGGGCAGTCCCTGAGCCCCCCTTGTTTCAGGGGGACTTCTGGGTGGTCTGGCCTGTGTTCCTACTGGCCATGCTCAGGGTGTTGTTGCTCCTACCACCTGCATTCACTCCCAGATGGAGATGCTGTTTCTCTTAAACCCATGGACAGCACCACTTGGGCGTCTCTGCAGCAGCTCCTGCCTCCTCCATTGCTGATTATTCCCCAGCTGGAGTGGAGGCATGCCCACTCACTACGTGTCCACTCACCACCTGCATCACACAAAGAGAGCTGCCTGGTACTCTCTGTCCTTGACCTGGGCCAGTGTCTTTTCCTCAGCCCTAGCTGCCTTGCCAAAGTCAGCAGGGAGCAGGGCCAGGGCCCAGGAATAGTCTAGTTTAGGTGATTTTAGTATGACTCTATTCTGAGCCCCTACTCTAAAGGAAGACTCACCATTGGTGAATAGGCCTTTACCAAAGGGTACTGCCTGAGGTTAAGGGGGAAATCTTGCTTCACAGTCTCAGGGAAGTCCTAATGGTAGGAGCCAGATTTTAGCAGCTTGACCTTGAATGTGTAAAGGCCATCTATCCCAGGAGGCTTCTTATGTCCTGATGTAATTTCATCTTGTAAGGGCCCAGTTTGCCCATCTGCAAAACACTTGTGAATTTGTTCTCATTCTGGGATTCTGACAATTCAAAGATCAACCCCATGTGATGGACTCACTACCATCACCTGTTTGCATAGCTTACAAGAGGACATCACTTCATTGTTTGGACTGAGCTAAAGAAATTTGATGGTCTGAACAGTGATAATTTATCCTCACTCTGCTATGAAACCCAATCAAAACTATAGGTTTTCTTTAGTAATGCAGAGTCTAAAATAGTTGATGGGCTATTTCTATCCTGATGGTAAACTATAGACTAGGGGAGGAGGGAGAGCGGAAAGAGAAGGAGAAAGGAGGAGGAGGAGGAGGAGGAGGAGGAGGAGGAATCCTAAAGTTTGCCTTGTCCAGCCACTCATTTGACACCCGAACCCTCTCCGACATAGAATCTGTGGGAGTTGGGGAGGGGAATGCAAAGCAGTCGAGTAGATGATGAAGCTGACAAACAGGGTTCTAAGCTACTGGGTGTGTAGTGCGAAAGGTGGTGGTAAATCATTGCATATCACAATTTTTAGCTCTGTGTCTTCATCCTCAGCAGTGAAGGACAGAGTAGAATAAAGGACTATTAACTCACACCCTGGTCTGAGAGTGCTTGCTGCTGAGGGGTTGTCTGTCTGTTCTTCACCATCCCACGTAGCAACCAGGGAGCTAGATGATGCTTTCAGGGACCCAGTGGGTGTGCAAAATAGACAGGGTGGCAAACATTCTAGGTTTTCATGCTGTGCCAAAATTCAGAACGATCAAATGACTTATTGATAGCAAATTTCCTCCCAGCAGCATGTTGTAAAACTAGCCTGCCTCACTAGGATGCTAGAAAAAAACAATAAATGGAAATGATTGTAAAAACATGGTAACTTAAAAAGGATAGTGTATCTAATAAAGAGTAATACTGTGAAACCTCAGTCTTTGCCCTATCCCATCTTGAGATCTAAGGTTCAGGTTTAGGGACTGGTTTAAAGGAGATGCTTCTCCAGGAAACTTGAGCTGGTGCTGACCGTGCCCAGAGGGCTCAGAGGTGACATTCCATGCTTAGTGGGGCTCCGTAGAGTTAAGGATGGTGCTCATTCGAGCTGAAAGCTGTGCAGCCCTCGGGCATGTCAGATAGTGCACATGCAGGTCTGAACTTCATAAATCCGCGTACCCGTGTGCAATGCCACATCAAACATGCAGGCACGGCTTAGGCAACACTCACAATCTGCTTAGTGTCAGACTCATGGATAATTTTAGCAAATATTCCTCTTCCCTGGTTTCCTTATGTTTCCTCTCCTTTTCACTGTAGCACATATATTTTTATTTATGATTTTTGCCTGATCCGGTTGAAACCTTTGCTAAAAGTTTATGTTATTATTATGATGATGATAGCTAATGGCTCTTGAGTATTTACTATGTCAAAGGCACTCAGGTAAACAGTTCAGGTGGATTATCTTATTGGAGCCCTGCAGGAAACTGCACTGGAGTGGAAACTCCATGAGGGTGTGGGCCCTTATCTGCTCTGGACACTTCTGGATCCCTATGTCTGGAAGGTGGTAGGTGCACAATGAATATTTACTTAAGGAATGAACAATGGATGAGTGAGTGAAAGAGCAACCTATATCACAGGTACCCTTGTTATTCCCGTTTTGTGATGTGCAAGGTTAAGTGGCCAGTCAACGGTGGGGGCAAGTTGCAAAGCCAGTCTACCCACATAGGCATGCCCCCAATGTGTGTGTTAATTTTACTTAGGTCAGTTGCTTGGCTTTGTTTTGTTTTGTTTTTTTGTTTACTGCTTGCTTTAGGAATTGAGGAGTCCTACTGTGCCAGCTGACAGGCTTGAAAAATAGGGTTCTCAAGGGTTGCTTGAAGTCTACACCCAAATTTTAGAGCCAGGGCTGGCCCTTGAGAGCCAGAGATTATTGCCTTCACCAGAATTAGCACAGAAAACAAGCCAGCGAGACAAATTAAATCAGAAGTCATTCAGGGAGCTGAGATCCCCATCTCAGAGAAGGGCAAGTCAGGGGGATCAGCGAAGGCCCCCGACCCCAGCAGGACTAGGCTGTACGCAACACGCGCGGTGTGAACGTAGGTGATGCGGCAGCGTGGACACAGACCAGGCTGGAGCGCAGGAGAGCACCTTCATACTCACCCCGGGGGCCAAGCATTCAAGGTGGCTCTGGGAAACTGGCCAGTGTATGATTTGTGGCTGGGTTTGTCCAACATAATGGACCAGAAATAAAGTGGATAATGAAAATAAAAACTTATTTCTAGTTTACTTTATGTAGATTGTGGTGCCATGTCCAAGCAGGGCCACAAAAGCAAGAGCACAGAATGAAAGGTGAGGAGGGGCTGGGTCTCAGGCGTGGCCTCTGCTTCCAATGCACTCACAGGACTAGGGAAGCAGAGTAGTTTTCATGCATGTCTCTGTTACACTCTCTGCCTTCCTCCCTCCCGACTCCTCCTGCCCTTTCTTACATGATGTTAAAGGTTTCTAATGATGCTCGTCTTTACCATCTTTATGCCATATTACGCCTACTTGTGTTCATAGACAGCATCATATTTAGGCAAGGCACTGACCACAGGTCCTAATTTTGCAATTTTTAGTTAGACTTTCTCAACACATTTTTGGGCTCTGAGTCTGTGCCAAAGGATCAGCACACGCAGTTAGTGCTGCTCTGAGCTGCATATTTTGCATTTTGGGCTCCCAATATCACTCCATGCTACAGCGTGGACTGGATGACCTTCAAGCCTTTGTTTCACTGACTTTCAGCTCTCCGTATGCCGAAGCCACAGAGCATTCTCAAGTTGGAAATTACCTTTTTGCAAAAGCAAAGAGGAAAACCCAAGAGCACCATAAATAACTTGGCCTGCCCAGTCCACAGTGATATTCCATAGGCTCAAGTATCTGTGCCAGTTGAATTCTAACAGGAGTTCATATGTTTAGCTCCCTGCCATTTATGTAAATTGAATCAGGCGCTGCCTGTGCCCACAGCAACGAATGTCCTGACGGCATGTGTCCACTGAGCACGTGCTTCCACTTGTCAACGTGTGTGAAGCCCGAGTTTGATGTATAGACGACAGGACCACCACTTCTCCCTGCTCCATTCCTGTACAAGCCACCCACAAGCAGCCTTGTCTTTCTGTCAAGGGCTCTGGTTTTCCGTCATTTATTTTTTATGGCACTGATACTAAACCAATTGCAGCAAATGAAGGGTATTATTTCTGGCTTGGGCACATCACGATGCTGATTTGCCGTTCCTAGGAAGCAAATTGACTGTGTTGGGTTCTATCATTTTTACCATGGGAGACCTGGTTCAACAAAATGTAAGTGTTTTGAGATGCTTGATATTTTCAAAATTTTCAACATTTTCCCATGCAGCAGGGGGAAAGGGCCATGTCCTCAGAAGATGGGGGAGGGATGGAAATTTTATTTGGTATGATTGGTGACAGGATGAGAGTGGGTTGAAGACAGGCAAAATAATTTGCTGCATCCTCTAGTTTCTTAGTATATTGTTAACCTTTGAGAGAATTTAGGTTTATTCTGAAACAACTTTGTGGCATTTTGTATTCATAGTGTCATGTGCTCTCTCTGAAATGTTTCATGTCCTCATCGTGATACAGATCCAAATATAATAAGCTTGCATTTTTAGATTTTAAAAAGAGTGATGAGGATTTGCAAATCAGGAAGTTTAGAGGGAACCATTTATAAAGAACCAGAACCCTCCTGCCCCACCCTGAACACACACACACACACACAATCCCCTCACAGACTGACACAAAGAGACTTTGAAAGTTAACCCGCTAACTAGCAATAACATTATAGAGCAACTTAGAATGCTTTTTGCTTACAGTAGGTTTACTTACAATGATTAGTTAAATATCAATAAAAAAATGACCATATTTTAAGTGGCCCAATGTTAAGTTTTAAATCTATAGTGTATTAGTGGTTTTACAAGAGCTAATGCCAGACAGTATATTTCTCTACGAGTATTTATCACATTTTAAGTGTACAGGTATTACTGCTTTTTCAAGCATGTTTTTTGTTTTTGCTTTACATTTTTTTAAGACTATTTATTCAGCTTTTTTACTTTGTGAATGTAATTACTGTTTTTAGCTGGTAAAAAAAGAAAATACCAATCCAGCCCATATAAATTGCTACTTTTCGGTGACCTGTGTGCCTGTGTATTACCTGGCAGCAAGATCAGCAGGACACCAGGAATAAAAACAAGCCAGCTCTTGGTTGCATTATTCACTTTCTATGGAAGTTGACAGCTAATTTGCAAGTTCACACTTTTTTAACGCTAGAGTTCTTGAAACACTGACAGCTGAACCCTCTGACTCTAGCTAACTATGCAAATAGAGAATGGGGCTCAGCCGGTTCCTTTGCATTGGTATCATTTCCAAGGTATTATTTTAGTTAAAGACAGAAATTAATTCTTATTTAATCCTTTCTAGTAATAGTGTGAGGACAGTGAGAGAAAAAGTAGAATTAGAAGTGTTATAAAACAAGCCTGAACTTTGTGAAAATCACACAATAAGAATTCAAGACCTAATATTTAATCAAAATTAATTTAACTAAATCATATTAAGTAAGAATCCTTCCTTAGACCCACTGGAGGAATGTTTCAGATGCTTTTTCTATATAAAGGTATGTTTAATCTGATAGAGCAAGTGACATTTTTATAACCCAGAAAAACTATTTATTCTTAGAAAAGAAGAAATCCTGGACATGTGGCCAGATATGGGAAAAAATATTTAGGGGGTAACATTTTTTGGCATGAAGCAGAAAGAAAATAGTTTTTTTATGAAACACTTGGCAAAGCAGAAAGCTTAAAAATATTTCTAAACTTGCTCAGTTGCAAAACCACGCAGCATGTTTTGCTTCCTCCGCTATGGAAGAAGGAAAATCCCTTGGCTGGGACTTGGCTTTATGAATCCCATCACTGCTCTTCTGACAGGAATTAGTTAAACTAACTAAACTCTTGTTGGAATGTCTACCCTGTCATCTGTTCTGCACAAAAATGAAGTACATGGCATTCTAAGAAAGAACTTAAAGCAGCCAGTTTCTCAGAAAATATTTGAATGACCCTGGAAGGTTAACAGCACAATCATTTACATGAAAATTGGTTTAAATGTGGAAGATGTGTTCTTCTAGGGTCAGCAAGGTATTTGTGTCTGCTAAAAGCCACACATAAACAGGCTGCCTCGATCAAATTAGAAGTGTAGGCAGATGTTGGAGAAGCAGCAGCAGCAGCCATGGAAATCACAAAAATGTACTGTTGTTATTTCTTCTTAATTCTGTAGGGCCCCCCCACTGTTTTTCATCCCACAGAGTGTTATATTTCATAAAGCAATTTCACTGAAATTGTGAAGAAACTTGTGAACTTGTTCTTCTAAAATAGTCAGCCGCTGTGCTCTTTGTGTCTCACATTTGGAGTCAACCAAGTGTGTTTCTGTACACTGAGTGGAGAGTGGAAAGGTTTGTTTACTGATAGGTAACTTCACTGTATTATTAAAATTTTTTTCCCATTTAACCTCAGAACCCAACATGAGGTCTAGGTATTTAGTCAGAACCTGATTTGGGGAAGATTTTGCTTTATCTATGGGGGAGCTCTTCAAATCCCCCACCTGCCTTCCCACATATGCATGTGTAAACCCTCACAGAGGCCCCTGCCTGCTCCACACTGGGGCAACGCCATGCGCCCCAACTCACCCCTCAGCTCCCCACTCATGCTTCAGAATCAGGACCTCGAGGTCTCAGGGGTCTTAGAGATTACCTAGTTTTTGACAAGACAGCATTTTAGGTTTTATTTTTTATAATAGAATTCCCCTCCTCTCTCCACTCCCAACTCTTTTCAAAATCTGATTTATTTGAATTACACCTGTATTGTCAGCACGGGTCTCCCTAGACAGTACAGCCAATCCAGGGAAGGCAAATGTCAATGAAGGAGCAAACTCTTGACACTGATTGAGGAAGAGGGGACCACCAGCTGTTGACAATCCCCCCTGGCCCCAGCCACCTCCCGCCCCTGCAGTCAGGGAGGGACAGCTGCTTTCTTCTGCACCAAACTCTCTACCCCCAAACCTGAAACTTGAAAGCAGTGGAAATTCTAAGTGTAAGTGCCAAGTCAGAACAAATCAGTGGAAAATCAGCCTCTCCTAACAATGAAAGAAATGGTGCTTTTAAAGCACTTAAATAATGCTGTAAAGGGAGAGACCACGGGCAATCTCGATGCCAATGACCGTTGCCAGTTCTTACCTTGGTTACTATTCTTTAGTAAAGGAGGTTAGACGCTCAGATTGATAGATGTTGCTAAGAGCAACCCTGAACTTGACATGCTAACTTGGAGTACAAATTTCAGCCATGGAGCAAAGGGGGCAATGAGCCCAGCAAGTATGTTGTTAGGTAAAATGGAACAGACTTTCTTGTTGGGGAATCCCTCAATTCGCCTAAGTATGGAAGATCAGTTCCTGCTGTTCCACGTCACTGCCAAGGGGGAGATATGCGTTTGCTCTGTGGTGGTTGTGGGGCAATCAAGAGGCAAACACAAATGAGCCTTGAGCACAGCCTCGTCGTGCCCTGGTGCCATCAGGGGTGTTGTGTCAGAGTGGCCTGGGCTGAGGAAGACCCCAGGAACAACTCTGGAAAAGTGACAGGGCCTGGTGCCATCCACAGTACATGGTTCTGCCTGCAGATAAGCAAGGATTGGCTTTGGCTTCATTTGGGAAAGGTGTTTGGTCAGAAGCCTCCTTTCAGATTGTTACAAGTATAAAAACAAACTAACGCTGCGGTCATTAACTGGCATTGGCGTCAACCTTTCCTTAAAACCCACCTTCCCTTCCTGCCTTCTCCTGGGTCCTGAGGTCTGCCCAGGAACCTTCAGATACCCAATTCTTTCACGATCAAACTTTTTACCTTAATTGTCCCGGGGCACTCACAGACCAGGGAAGACTTTTAAATGAGAACATCAATTTTTCACTTGTCTTAATCCGATGATTGCCTTGGGTGCAAAGCATACCTTTTTTTAGTTTAGTATAAGCCCAGGCTTGCACTACAGCACCTTCATAAAGATTAGTCATTTTTGAGGATGACAAACCTACAGAGTGTATTGAGATTGCTTCTTCATTGACAGTATCCAAATACTCACAAAGCAATGATGCGGCAGACTCTGTGGGACCATTACAACAGGTCCCCTGTACTGCAGCAGCAGCAGGGTGTGCCTGAGTGAGGCTGCCTGTGGGAGACCCCCCCACCACCACTGAGACTTGGGCAACTTGGCACCTGCCCATGGCCTCTCTTTTCCCCATTCATAAATGGGAAAAATCACAGGCCCCAGCTCGTGTGTTAGTGGGAGGATAACCTGAGGTGATATAAGAACTTGGAAAAGAATTTGCTATGTAGTAAGCATGGTAAGTGTTGGGTACAATAAATACTATAATTATGTTAGTGGGAACTCAGCAACATTTAGATTGTCTTAAAAATGAAATTCTAAACAATTTTCCTGGATATTTGTTAATTGCAACCGTTAAATAAGCTGAACTTCATGAAGGCACATGTACAGAATTTTAGTTAACTGTAGGTAAGCTATTTATTTTCATCCATCATAGGTGAAGGGGACAAAATTACACATTCACACACACATGATCAAATATTTTAATGATAAGGTCTAGGGATGTTGGTTTAACAAAGTTTGACATAGAAGGAGACACATTTTTAGTGAGTTTATCATCAGATATTATTTATAAACAGGTGGTTTAAACAGAACGAAAACTTGGAGGGACTTGTGGGGAGGGTTGCTTGAGTGTGTGTACATGCAGTTTGCCTTTTTTTTTTCTTATTAGAATAGCTTGATTTAGGAAAAAAGCTCTTTTTCCAAAGTTACAGATATCTGCACATGGTATTCTGCCAGAAAGGAAAAAATAGTTTACTATGATCCATTTGAATCAAATGTCTAGGATGTCAAAATCGAGCATATATTGATTCACCTGCAGAAACATCCATTGCTTTTCACCGTAAAATCAGGGCCATCCCTTGAACTAGGCTGATTAGGCAACTGCCCCAGGAGGGGATGTGAGGACCCCTGACAAGTTCCCACCAGCTCCCCCGCAGCCTCTCACATCCTGTGACCCTCACTTCCTACCTGGTCTCAAATTCCTGCCCATGGGGGCCAATCCTGTGTTTTGAAAGTACAAATGGTTTTTTAAAATATCTTATAATTTACCTGAGACAGGAGTGTGTTCAACTTCTGTGAGCACATCCCAGAGCCTTTCATGGTCAGATAAGCTACTACAACCCTCTATGTTGCAGAGAACAGTCCCTGAAAGGGATTTCAACTCATGAAAAGTCTGGGCAACAGAAATGTGAGTGGCAGAGAAAGACGGGATCCTCGAGAGCTGGTATAAGGGTCAAGGGCAGGAGGGCACACGGGGGAACCTCCTCGCACAGCGAGTTGCCTCAGGTAGAGAAAGGTATAGGAGCCCCCATGGGTGCAGGAGAGAGAACCCCTTGGGAGAACCGACTGCACAATGCAGGAAACGAGTGTGCCTCCCCCCCGCTTTGCAGATTTGGACAGGACTAGAAAAGCAAAGAAGACTTGGCAGTGGCAGGCGTAAAGGATGTTAGCAGTGTGGTCTTTGCTATACTGCATGCTCTCATTCTATTAAATGCTGACCAGTGGTCACACGTGAAGTTTTATTAGGGAAAAAATGTATTAAATAAGGGGGAAGGAGAGAGGAAATGCATCAGCAAAACAAATCAGGGGCTGCCAAAGGGACACTGCCTACTTCACCCCCACCCAAAACCCGCCCTGGGTAAAACAGCTCCAATTCTCCCTCTCCCGTGTGAATCCTAAATGGTGACTAATCATAGTACGTAACCAACTAAAAATAATACATATCTGCTCAGTTTCCTCTTCACAGTTTTTTTTTTCCCCCTGAGAAGTAGATATGGAACTGTGTGAAGGAAAATGTACACGAGGATAAAGTTGGGTTGTCCTCAGTTTGATCTTGCTGCTGTTCGGGTGGTTTCTGCGATTGAGGGGCAGGTCCCGCCCACCTATTTATTGTGACATTTCTTTTCTAGAGCCAGAATAGGACAGACTCATATACCATTCTGATCTGGGTGCATTTCTTCAGAAGGTACGCCGTCCTCCCGGGGAACAGCCACGCCCGGCTTGGTGCTGACAAGGCCAGGGAGGAGTTGAATGCGCGAAAGATTTCTCAGTGAAGTTAAGAAAGTAAGGTGGGGGGCGCCAACGAACACGCATGTCCTCTCGCCTCTCCTTTATGTGCGTCTCTGCAATGTTCCCAGCAGCATTGCTGTCTCCAGATTCTGCACAAATACCCTTGATTTAAGCCGATTGACTCACAAGAAGCCAGTGGGGGACGGGAGGTAAAGTGAGGCAAGGCAGAAGCAAAGATGTCGAGACGACACGCTTTCTTCTCTCCAGGAGTGATTGTTTTCCAATTCTTAATCTGCCCTATTCCTCAGTGGAATGTCTTGCTGTGGGTTTTAGGAGCATGGGGGGAACCATAACCGAGCACCCCCTTGTCCTAAAGCTCCTCCCTTCTTGCAGCTTCTCGGTTACAACTGTTCCCATAAAGTCTCTGCTTGCTCCAGAGGGGGTGTCTTGCTCACTGACTCTTCACGGGGACAGGGAATGCCCTTAGCACCAGGCACACACCTCACCCCAGCCCTTCCAAGCCCTCCCAGCCACCGATGTTGAGTTTTCCTGGCTCCCTACCTGGCCCTGCTCGCCCAGGCTCCAGAGGTGGACAGATAGGGCCCCGGGCTCTGACGTCGCTGTCCGCTGCTTCAGGCTGGGGGGTGGCCTCGCCTGCCTGCTTGCCTGCCGGCTCCCGGCTCCGGGGCTCTCTCTTTTTCCTGAAATCACCCTGGCTGAGTATTACCTGGATTTTACTTCCACCATGTCTTGCTCATCTAACTCACCATAGAGGAATCTACCCAAATCTACCCCCCGAAAAAAGCAAATTTACTTCAGTTCTCTTACCCTTTTTGGATTGTAAAAGAAGATGCACCTAGAGCCTCTATTTGAGCAGTTTCCTAGGGCTGTAGTCACAAAGCACAACCAACTCGGTGGCTTAAAACAACAGAGATATATTGTCTCACAGCTTTGAGGTCTAGAAGTGTGAGACTGAGGTGTCAGCAGGGCTGTGGGGCCTCTGACGGCTCTGGGAAAGAGTCCTTCCTCGCCTCTGCCAGCTTCTGGAGGTGGCCAGCAATCCTTGATGTTCCTGGGCTTGTGGAGGCATCACTCCCACCTCTGCCTCTGTTGTCACGTGATGTTCTCTCTTCCTGTGTGTCTGTGTGTCTCCAAATTTCTCTCTCCTTATAAGGACACCAGTCATTGGATTTAGGGCCCACTCTACTCCAGTATGACCTCAATTAACTTGATTACATCTGCAAAGATCCTATTTCTAAATAAGGTCACTTTTACAGGTAGCAAAGGGTTAAGACTTCAATACCTCTTTTTGGGGTACAAAACTCACCCACCACAGCCTCTATTGGACATTGGGTCATCTCCAAGCAAAGAGCATCTGCAAGGTATCTATTGTAGGCTCAAAGCACACTCTTCAGTCCCCAAACTCATTCACCCCCTTCCACATCCATGCAACTGTCCCGTTCTGCAGAGGCCAAGGAAGTAGGGGGAGCTGATGTCTCTCTGGAAGGACTGGCCCATCTGGTCCAATCTAATTCTGAGCAAGGCCAAAACCCAGAGGACTAATCACTGCTTACTATCACCCAGGCACTTTGGTCTCCATGTGAAATCATGAATGCCTAAAACCCTGGAGAATATCTATATGAATGTCCATATAAGCTTGCAACTTACCTTTTCCTAAGTACTGTGATCATCCCTGTACCAGGTCACTCTTTTTGACATTCTTTCTGCCACACTTGGATGCCCTTCCTATTCACACACTATATTGAGATTATCTTCCAAGGGGATGAGTTTTTCTAAAGCCTTGATTGTTCTGACTTTGGAGAGCTCCAGAATGCCCTGGAACTCCCTCTCCCATGCAAACAGTTTAGATCACCAGTCTCCAGTGAATTTCCCATTTTCTACTGATACATTGCTTTGGAAATCAGACTTTACACATGCATATTTTTCAAGAATGGAGGTCAGATATCAGGGCGCAGATATTATCTTGTGGAATTTATTATCCACAATTTATTATCCATAATAACATCTGTGATAATCTTGGTCCTCTATCTGCACACCGATTTGATTGTATATCTAGAGAGAGACAGAGCAAAAGAGAAAGAGAGAGAGACCACTTTCTAAAAGTCAGTGCTTGGTATTTTGCATCAGACTTTGTGTAAAGAGAAAGAGAATCTTACTGAAAAAATAAATACCAAGAGGCTTAGTTAGGTATGACAGTACAAAGACATTTTATAAATATTTTGGTAAGTAGACACAAGAGAAAGTGATTTGTGAGGTAGTTATTTTCATTCACAGTTAATTGAAATTCCTCATTTGCATTAACCAGCTGAGCTGTTTTCCATTTGAAGGAATGTTCTATTCTAAGTTCCAGCTCCTCCCACCTTAGGTGGGCAGGATTAGAGCCTCTGTATTTGAGTCTGTCAAGATGCCACTCTGTACTAAAGTGAGTTCTCTGTATCATTGATGAAAGAAAGGATTTAAATTAACCATTTGGACTCAGTTACCCCAAAAAAAAAAAAATTAAAAGAGCTTGACTATGAGAAAAACCTACAAAATAGTGAGTGGCAGGAGTCCTTTGTTCCCTAGAAGAACAGCACCCTGTTTAGTGGTCTCCATGGGAAAAATGCTCAGTAATTAGATATCATTGATTTTTTTAAAAATCTATGTGTCATTTTATTGGTGACAATGGAATTTTAAAAGAACATTGATCTGCAGCTAGGTCAGGATGAAACCTCTCCCAGGCTTTACTACAGCTGATATTTGCTCACCTGTGGCAGGAGGCAGGCCAGGTGCCTGAGTGTACAGCTCCAAATGTTGGGGCTGCATTTAAAGCCTGGATCTGCCCAAGTCCCTGACTTCTGGGGCAGGGCCCTGAGCTGGGCTGTTTCCATGTTCTAGCTCTGAGATGGCTCAATGCAAACTGCCTACTGCAACCTGGGTCTCCTCCCAAAGGCAGCAGCTCACACAAGGAATCTCTGACCATCCTTTCCCGGAGGAACTAAAAAGAGACTCACTCAAGGACTCCCTGGCAACAGCAGAAATGCTGAGTCATCAGTATTCTGTTGGGATTCGCCAGATGCCTTTATCCTGAAAATTCACACGTGCTGAAATATTTGACTTAGTAAACTTTCTTGATTGTCCTGACAGTGTCCCTGGGAGTGGGAGAGGGCATGTTCCACAAAAGAAAAAAGGGAGGAGACTTGTCCCTAGTGACTTTGGGTGATGTTGGTGGGGCCACACCCACAATAGTGAGGACTCAGGGTCCAGCTCAGTGCTGTACCCATTGAGTGACACCAAAGAAAACCCACTCTCCAGATGATAAAACGAACATCTGGGAACATTTCTCTCCTTAAGGAACAAAATTGGAATTACGCTATCTGTACTGGTTTGTATCTTGTACTTTCATTGTTTTAAGAGTATTTTTCCATATTACTAAACTATTCTTTGAAAACATAAATTCATTAGCTATACAGGGAATTAGATGGTAAATAAGTACGTTACAAACACCCCAATGATAGAACACTAAAGGTTGACATCTTCTAATGTTAAAACGGCCAGAAATTCTTCTACACTGAGTGTGATTTTTCTCAGTTCCTTGAACAAAATTACATAAGTTGTACTGTACGTGAAATTTTTTTTTCCTCTCTACAAAGTAAATGATAATTCTAAAATTGCGAAGAACCATCTGGGATGTGAGTCATTAGATGAAGTAAAAAGAAAAAGAGAAAAAGTAATAAAGCACTCTCTCAGAAAACTGAAGATCTGCATTATTCCTTGTATTTCACAGCTGGAAATCTGAGCAAATGCTAGGCTGGATTGTTTTCTGGAATTAACTGACCCTGAGCACTCATTCATGTGGTTACAGAGCTGTGGTCATGCATCATCTGAGGATGAGTTCTCTCCCAAACCAGCTCTCCATAGGATGAGGCAGGCAGAGGAGGCCCTAAGCATCTGCTCATTACTTATTCAGAAAATGGAAATACAGAAGAAAAGTCAGAAGGAAATCCTGTCTATAGCTTCTTAGAGAGGAGTCCTCTGAATGAGTGTCAGTTTGCCGAGCTAGCCCGGAAACAGATGGGTAGAAAGTTGATGAAAAAACTAGATTCCCCTTTTTTTCAAGTATACAGACTTAAAAGTTGTTTAGCAGCTTTATCCTAAGCAAGAGTTTTACTGATTTCATACCAGTAGAACTTACACCGTACCACATAAGAAAATCAAGGAGAGTGGGAAATAAGAAGCAGCTCCTATGACTCAGAGCTCTGGCCTTCCTGTAGGAAGATGAACAATTACCATTTATAGAATTCTTATTCTATGCCATTCACTGTGCTAAATGCATTACATCTATTATTTAATCCTCACAACAAGCAGTGGCAAACATTAATCGATCTCATCATCCTGTTTTACAGCTCAGGAAGGAAAGATTAGAGGGCTGACTTCATTCATTCTTCCACTAACTCCCCTCGGTTAGCATGTACTGGGCTCCCAACGGGGGGCCAGCACAGTTCCAGGGCTGCAGGTACTGCTAGGAGCACGGCCATCATCTCTGCTTCCTCGTGGAGTAGACAGCCAGGACACACAGCTGGGATTTGCACCTGGTCTGCCTGTCTCCAAAGCACTGAAACCCAACACCAACAGGGCAATTTAACAAGAAACCTGAGAGATGCCACAGGAGATCAGAAAATGGCATTGCATTTTTATTTATTTTATTCCTGATTTGAGAATCACCATGATTAATTGTAGAATTAGGAATGACTCTCTGATTAAAATAATTAGTGCTACTGTGCCTCATTTCATGATGACTAGTTGAGTACACGTGCATTTGTTTAACCAGATTTAGAAACAAGGCCCTGTGATTTTGCTGCTTCATGGTCCAGATAGTGAAAGAAGTATTATCAGTATTAATCTAGAGTGTAACATTCATCAAGATTACCAGAGTTAGACAGAATGGCAAAGCAGGACCATAGTAAAATATTTTCAAGTGGTCACCATCCACCAATATAGTTTTTTTTAGCAAGCAAGAGCCCTTATGAACCCCACAGGCAGGTGAAAACATTTGCCTAGGTGGCAAATGGTAGAACCAGGGCTTGAAAGCATTGATTCCTGGTCAGGTTCTCTCTGACACACCACACAGTAGGCTTCTTTAAGGAACACAGTCACTGGCATGATGTAAAATCTTCTGGTCTCCATATGGAAGAGAGAACCTTAACTGAATCCTATTCTTGGACTGGTTGGATAGGGCTGTGGATTCAGAAAGCAAGCACTTTATTTTTGGAATAAAATTTTTTGAACATTCTAATAATCTTCACAAAAATTATTCTTCATAAGTTTAGCAAAAATCAAATTAATTATAAGAAATTGACCATGTATATTTTAAGCATTTTTCAATATATAACCTCTAGTCAAGGATTATACCATGAGGATGGGTTTCATCTTAAAAGCCTGTCATATTCCAGTGACAGTCATCAAAGAAAACACAAAACCTGTCTGGAGTAGATTCAGAGACTAACATTAACCAGTAATTCAAAACAGTGATGTAAGGTGTTTTCTGAGGTTTGATTCTCTTTCCTGAACAAGCTATTCATCTTGTTTTATGTTAAAACACAAAGTAAACATGGTTTTATCAAAATAAAATAAGCCTAATCATGGGACATTTTTGGAAATCATATTTTACTGTTACATAATGGTTTCATAACCTTGATAAATAAGGCTGGTTTCCTAATGAAAACATACTTATTTAAAGGAGTTTCTTGAAGTAAATATTGTCAGGCTTTTCTTTTTTAATGTAGACTTGATCTGATAAAAGCTTAATTTGGTAATCTGGTAGCAAAATTGTTAACTTTTCACTAATTTCAAAACAATCAAAAGCACTGAAATAAATAAGATTTGCTAATTGTAAATGCCCTACACAAAAGTATAGTAAAAAGCCAATGACTGAATTTATTAAAATCTTTCTAACATTTATTTGTATGTGAATATTATTACTTTGATGGTGAGTCATTAACAAAATACGTTAGCTGTATTTGCTTAGCTAATAGGGTCATTAATGCAAGAGGGTCATTAATGCAAACTGGCGAGATTCCTTAATAATCTGTCCACTCTTCAGAGGGGATGCAAATTTGCTCTGATGAAGCTATTTTGATCATACCAGTGGTGACTGAAGTGAGTGGCTCATTTAGCAACCACAGAAATGATGCCCAGCAGCATGGGAAGACAAGCATGTGTGTGCACTTCCAGATGCTCTGCCTTTGCTGAGGATTCTGCTCAGGGCCCCTAAT
The DNA here is from genome assembly GCA_023783475.1 of Daubentonia madagascariensis. Taxonomy (NCBI): domain Eukaryota; kingdom Metazoa; phylum Chordata; class Mammalia; order Primates; family Daubentoniidae; genus Daubentonia; species Daubentonia madagascariensis. The sequence continues at coordinate 3,636,620 of JAKFHU010000760.1, forward strand.
CTGTTAGAAGCATACTTAATGTCTCTAAAACCAAGCTCATTTGGTTTTTCTTTCCCTTCACGCTTTTTTTGATTCTCTATAATAGCCTCAAGTAAATATAAAACAAGGCAACCCAATACTTCACCCTTAGGACCCTATGTTCTTTCCAGAAATGTGTCTCATATTTAAAGATGCATTGCCAAATGTGCTAAAAACAGACCCTCCTCCCAGACACATTTCTATTCCTTCTATTTCTGAAATCCCTGGTCTATGTCCAGGCTTCCATACTATATTTATGTCTTTCTATTTTCCCTGCATCTGTTTCCATAACTTTATAATATACTAATACTTATATACTTGTAGAACAAACAGTACACAAAAAGAAAAGAACATCAAGAAAATAAGCAATAATCTCCTTATTCAAATCTAGTGAAGTAAAAAATATATATATATGTACATATGTTGTACATATATATATTCTTATATTTCCTTAAATGTGGTTTCCAAAACTACCATTCACTCAGCTAAAGTAGCACAGAGCTCATATCAAGTAACCTTTGTAGATTAAGTATCTTTGGGGGATGGGTCTTCTAAACAATGGGTCATGAAAACTTTGGGTATTTTTCTGTTTAAAGTCAAAATCTACTATCATGTTATTTTTTATATTTAGCAAATATTTATTGAAAGCCTAGTATGTATAAAGTACAGTGAAAAACACAAAGTGAATAAAGCATGGCCCCTGCCCTCAAAAAACCAAAAACACAGATAACATAAAGTAAGACATGAGGAAGTAGCACAGACAAGGACCTACATTAGTTTAAATGAGAGAGAAAAATTTATGTTGTTTTCATAGGGGGCTGCTTTGAGATAGACCTCTAAGAGTATATGTGATTTTAAGAGTAATTACGAGTAATCCCAATGGGAAAAATATCTCACAAAAGATGACTCAAAATCACACCTCCCTGCCCACACTAGTCACCTCCTGGAAGACGGGGACTTGTCTAGATTATGTTGGCGCCTAAGACCCAGAACGTCTGACACAAGGTAGGCACCTAGTTAAAATGTGCTTATTAAACTCAAATGAAGGGTAAAACATAAAATGTGTATAAAAGGGAGCAGCAAAAAGTCCAGTTTGACTAAAGAACAGACTATGAGAAGGATAATAGAGTATAATGTCTTGAAAATCAGGTTGGGACCATGTTGTGTTGGGCTTGGTCTGGAATTTATTAATAGATAATGTGAAGTCACTGTTCCTTTTCAAAATGTTAACCTTGCACTTGCAGCTTGGAATTAAAAGAGACACTGAAACTGAGAGGAGGGCTGGGGACAGGAAAACCGACGAAAAGATCTTTATAATTCATATGATGAAATAGAATTGAAAGGACAGAAATGACGAACCTGAAATTAACAGCAGTAGTAGTGAGTACTGCACGAACAACAGCAGAAGCAGTAACGAAGACAACAGTAGCTAATATTTAGGATCAATGCCTATGCTCAAGCACAAAGTTAGAATTTTGGTTAATTATCTCTTGGGACTTTTAACACACAAAGTGGTTATTCCCAAATTTGTAGGCTAGGAAATTAAGACTCAGAGAGATTTAGTAACTTCCTCAAGGAAGCTCTACACGGTAGGTGCCAGAAACCACATTTAGAAGCTTTTTCAAATGCAGCTTCCCCCTTGAACACAAATGAGTAGCTGGAATATCCAGTGCCAATGGCACTAATTCCAAACTAGCTCCTCTGTAGAGCAGTGCTTCCTACAGGATAATTCCTGTCCTTTTGTAACTACTGGATTGTAGCAGGCTGTGATGGATTATAGCTGCTGACCCACAAAAGGCTGAAGTTGAATGTAAATATTAACAGAAATGCTCAAAAATAGAACTGTCTGAATCTTTCTATGGAACTAGTCAAAGATTTACTATAATTGCTAAAAAAAAAAAAAGCTCTTCATTAAATTATAAACCAGCAACACAATCTTACATATATCTTATGTGCAATTCTTTTTTTTAACGTACTGAGCATGTAAGAGGTGCAAGGTGCAGAACCAGGAGCAGCGAGAGACAAATAGAGAAAAAGAAATTATCCTTAATCTCAAAGTGAGTACAGTGAGGGAAAGGGACAGACGTGAAGGAAATGGTATTCTAGCATTGCTCAAGGAAAGTGGTTTTGAGAACACAGAAATAAAGAGTAACTAATTCAGGAGGAGGGGAGCCTTGAAAGATGGGTAGGATTTTGGTAAATAAAAAGACTAAAGAAACTTGTACATCCAGATTCGGGAAACAGCGAGAGAGTCCATGGTGGATTTCAGGAAGAGCAGACAGGGCTGAACTGAGGTGTGTGGTCAAGGGTGAGGCTGTTAAGGAGAATGGAGGCAGGTCATGGGGTGGCTTTGAGGTCACACTAAATTGTTAGAAGTTGACCTCTTGGACAGAGAGTGCCCCCATAATCTGGCTAGGTTTTAGGAAGAGCCCTCTGGCAACAATACATACAAATGACAGTAAAGAGCGGTAGGAAAGTTAAGTTAGGACATCCACTTGGGTTCTCACAGGCAAACTCAGTCTGACCCCCAGTTGGCTCACCAGAAACTGTTTCAGAGGCTAATTCTGCACATATCGCAGCACTGTAGAACATGCTTGACGTTGAAGGATAACTGGCTCCCTCTGGTAGCTATGAAGACTATTAATAGCTCATCCTTTTGTTTTTTTCACTCTCTGGGCAAGAAAATATCCCAAGTAGTCAATAAAAACATGTGAAAGTTGTCCCAGCAATTTAATGTAATTTACAACTTAAATTTACATTTAAGATATAAACTTATGCTTCCCCCACCAACACCCAAGCAGCATCCAAAAAATCAAAAGCCTGAAAGATAAGAGGCTATAGGTAAGTTAAGAAACCCAGGTTCTTTTTGACACTGAGTTTCTTGGATTTTTAACTCCACTTGGAAGTTGAAACAATGGAAGGCTAATTTATTAGACCCTCGAAACCACTTCCTGCTGTCTGATTGTAAAGAAATTTGCATTCAGAATAGTCAATTGCTAACCAGTAGATGCTGCAAACACTGAAAATGATTACTTCTTAGGTATCTATCCTTTGCATACACAGCATACCAAGAAAAGTTTAAAGTAAGTAAAGTGATTAAAAATATGTAGTTGCAATGTGGCTGGAGTCTATGAATTAATATACTGCAGTTGTCCTCCCTTATTCCTTTATGAGCCCAGGACCTTGACGTTCACTGACACAGGGTCAACGTCCTGCTCTGTGCCTGTGAACTCTACTTTTGCTTCTCCTTGACTCTACCGAGAGAGCTGAACCAGAAAGATGCATGCTTAGAAAAGAAGAAATACAAAACCCCAAACGCTGTAATATTTCCAGTGTGGATAAGAGACACTGTCTACCTCAAGCCCCCAAATTCTGTGTGCCTTAATGAATACTGGAAACTATTCTAGGGAAATGAATCGAATAAGACCCAGAGCACTGCTTGAAGCAAATCGGTGTCTCTGCTCTTTCCGGCTATTTGAACACACTTGTGCTGGTGAATTGGATCTTCTTCCTTCTCCTTAAAGCCTCAGGTATTTTCTCATGGCGCTCACAGAGATAGATTGTTTTGTGAGCATATGTAGCTTAGGTTTTAGCTCATTAAAACACACCCTGTTCTATGTGATCCATAATACAAACTAAATTGGCACTTATTCTCCAAAAATGTAAGATTGCTTTCACAGTTCTTAAGGGAGATAGAGCACAAGACTCCTTTTCTCTGTGTTTTCAGTGAAGTGCCTACTGCGCTAGCAGCAAGAAGGCATCTATGTTATCGCAGGTGCCTGCCCTGTGGCCGAAGTTGTGCCCAAAATAAAATACATCTCCAGTGGCTGTGGGATTTATTCATTTCTCGGATGTTTTCCTTCTCCCCACTGTGATGATACGGATTCAGCTCTGGCATACTTTAGCTATTAAGCAAAATAAAATTATATTAAATCTGAGAAAACTGGTTATTTTCCTGGGCACTTTTGGGTGGGTTTTCAGGTAACATCAAAAGAGTGTTAAGAAAAGCTCATGTGCTTCTGATGAGTAGACACTTAATATCAACAGTATCATCAGTGTGCCAGCCTTTAATTAAAGCAAAAAGGAGACAAAGTTCTCCTTTTGCCAGAGTATGAAGAAGGATCCATATGGTCTCTTTAAGCCACACTCATTTCAGAATAACTAATAATCCATTCCTGATTATTTTTTAGCACCAATCTGATGCCAGACACAGATCCATTGTAGGGTACCATTCTGCAAAGCCTGAAGTGATGTTTAGGGTTTTCACACCTCTAAAAATATCCAGAAAGGCAATGCAGCTGCTTCGTGTTAAACTCCATTAGAATAAATTGCAGAGACAGTTTTCTAAATAATGCTACTTTCTTATTAAATACCCACATGAATGATAATAATTTAAAATAAACATAATTGTTCATAGCTAATTAGGACTGAAAAATCATTTTGAGATCCAAAGAGTTAGGAACTTTCCTGTCTTATTAGTTTCACAGATGTTTTTCGTATTTTTTAAACAAAATACAGAAAGATATTATATACATCCCTGACACTGTTCTTCAGATAAGTAGATAAAGCTTACACTTGATCAGAGCTATTTCGTCATTCTTTCTGGGCCCAGTGGCATAACATGATCTCTTTTTCATTTATTTTTGTGGATAATTCTGAAGTGCTATTTGTTCTAACATCTCTCAAGGGAGCTCATGACCCTTTAACAGGTATTAACGGTGTTCGTTTATATAATGACTTGGGGCTTAAGTTATTGTATTGGCTAAAATCTAAAGAACTTCCCATTTTCTTCCCTCCCTTACTACATTTTGCTACACATTGAGAAGGTTGTTTGGCGAAAAATATAATCTCACATGATAATTTTCTCTAAATTATTTGGAAGTTGAGCAACACAGGGCCTAATTATATGGAATAAAAGTCTATAATTTCTAAGAGGAAGACCTCAGCTCTCTGGAACAGTCTGGTTCCTCAAGAGATTTATTTAGTCTCCTACAACAGTTTTTGTTTTCCCTTTCTTCCCAATGCCTGTTAAAACAGAAACCATTTTACTATGCAGGGAGATCTTGGTATTTTCTTCTTTCATTTTACAGTAATATATTTGGCTCCTTTGAAACTGTGGCCTCGGGGTCATCTTCTAGTTATCACCAAAAAAAGTTATTTCTCCATCATGATTGACTTTCAGCCCCATTTGTAATTACACCTGGAACAAAATTCTAATTGAGTGTCACAAAAAAGAGGGGAAAGGTGTGACCTCCACTGACTACTCTGGGAAGTTTGCTTGCACAAGATCCAAAGGGTTCCCTGCTACCTGTTGTGTCATTCTGCAGGAAGACGGGGCAAAGATCCAGACACTGGGGTGATCTTGTCTCCAAATGGGAAGATCAAACATTCTTATCTATCATAGTTAAAGGGGCGGGGGGAGGAAGTTAGTTTTCACGGTAATTTACTTTTTGCTCACAGTTGTACTTTGTGATAGATTGTCTCATATTATCCCATGAATGCTCCCCTGAGGTAGGTAGATCAGGAACTTTAGTATCACTCCCACCACAAAGGTGAGATGACCGAGGCCCAGGGGGACAAAATGATGTGCTATGGTCACAAGGGTGTGCGCCAGAGCCCTGGCTGGAAGCTAACTTTTCAAGGCAGTTGCTCACCCCGCATTGCCTCACTTCAGGGGGTAGATTACCAATATCTCCACTGTGAGAAAGTAGCAATTTACTCTTTGGGGTGATAATGTAAATATCTTTCCAAAAATTCAGTAAATGTATTCTTCCCCCTCACCCCCTGGCCTTTTTTTTTTATTTCAAAATATTAAGGGGTACAAATGTTTTAGGTTACATGGATCATTTTTATAATGCTTGAGTCCTGGCTAAAGGTATGCCTGTCACCCAAATAGTGTTCATTGTACCCGTTAGGTAGGTTTTTGCCCCTCCCCTGGCCCCCCTCCTCCCTGGTTGATTTCCACTAAGTTTTATATCCCTCTGTGCACATGTGTGCTCATTGGTTAGTTCCAATTTAATAGTGAGTACATGTGGTGTTTGTTTTTCCACTCTTAAGACACTTCACTTAGGAGAATGGTCTCCAGTTCCATCCAGATTGTTGCAAAAGTATTAATTCATCATTTTTTATGATTGAGTAGTACTCCATGGTATACATATACCGCATTTTATTAATCCACTCGTGAATTGATGGGCACTTGGGTTGACCCCACATCTTTGCATTTGTGAATTGTGCCACAATAAACATTCGAGTACAGGTGTCTTTTTGATGAAACTCTTTTCTTCCTATGGATAAATACCTAATAGTGGGATTGTTGGATCAAATGGTAGGTCTACCTTTAGTTCTTTGAGGAATCTCCATACTGTTTTCCGTAGAGATTGTACTAATTTGCAGTCCCACCAACAGTGTATAAGCATCCCTTTCTCTCTGCATCCACTCCAACATCCATTGTTTTTGGACTTTTAGATAAATGTTATTCTAACTGGGGTAAAGTGATATCTCATTGTGGTTTTAATTTGCATTTTCCTGATGATTAGAGATGTTGAGCATTTTTTCATATGTTTATTCGTCTTTCTTCTTTTGAGAAGCTTTTGCCCACTTTTTAATAGGGTTGTTTGTTTTTTTCCTTAATGATTTGCTTGAGTTCTTTGTAAATTCTGGTTATTAGCCCTTTATCAATTGTGTAGGTTATGAATATTTTCTGCCATTCTGTAGGTTGTCTATTTGCTCTGTTGATTGTTTCCTTAGATACGCAGAAGGTTTTTAGTTTAATCAAATCCCATTTATTAATTTTTGTTGTTGCCATGATTGCCACTGGGGTCTTCTTCACAAATTCTTTGCCTAGGCCAATATCTAGAAGAGTTTTACCTACATTTTCCTCTAGAATTCTTATGTTTTCATTCCTTAGATCTAAGTCTTTTATCCATCTTGAATTAATTTTTGTGAGTGGTGAGAGGTAGAAATCCTATTTCATTCTTCTACATGTGGCTACCCAGTTTTCCCAGCACCATTTATTGAATAGGGCTTCTTTTCCCCAGTGTACGTTGTCTGCTTTGTCAAAGATCAGTTGATCGTAGATAGATGGTTTTGTATCTGGGTTCTCTGTTCTGTTCCAATGGTCTATGTCTCTATTTTTGTACCAATACCATGCTGTTTTGGTTACTATAAACTTGTAGTATAAAGTCTGGTAACAGGATGCCTCCAGATTTGTTCTTTTCGCTTAAGATTGCTTTGGCTACTCAGGCTCTTTTCTGGTTCCAAATGAAGCATAGAATTATTTTTTTTCTAGATCTGTGAAGTATGACTTTGGTAATTTGATGGGGACTGCATTGAATTTGTAAATCACTTTGGGTAGTATGGACATTTTAACAATGTTGATTCTACCTATCCATGAGCGTGCTATGTTTTTGCATTTGTTTCTATCTTCTGTGATTCCTTTCCTCAGAGTTTCATAGTTTGCCTTGTAGAGATTTTTCACCTCCTTGGTTAAATATATTCCTGGATATTTTATTTTCTTTGTGGCTATTGTGAATGGTATTGAGTCTTTGATTTGACTCTCAGCTTGACTGTTATTAGTAGATAGAGATGCTACTGATTTATGTACATTGATTTTGTATCCTGAGACTTTGCTGAATTTATTTATCAATTCCAGGAGACTTTGGTGGAATCTATGGGGTTTTCCAGATGCAAGATCATATCATCAGCAAAGAGTGATAGTTTGGCTTCTTCTTTCCTGATTTGGATACCCTTAATATCCTTCTCTCGTCTGATTGCTCTGGCTAGGACTTCCAGCACTATGGTGAATAGCAGTGGTGACAGTGGGGTATCCTTGTCTTGTTCCAGTTCTTAGGGAGAATGTTTTCAACTTTTCCCCATTCATTATGATGTTGGCTGTGAGTTTGTCATATATGGCTTTTATAATTCTGAGATATATTCCTTCTATACCTAGTATGTTGAGGGTTTTTATCATGAAAGGGTGCTGGATTTTGTCAAATGCTTTTTCTGCATCTATTGAGAGGATCGTATGGTCTTTGTTTTTGCTTCTGTTTATGTGGTGAATCACATTTATTGACTTATGTATGTTGAACCATCCTTGCATCCCTGGGATGAAGCCCACTTGGTACTGGTGGATTCTTTTTTTGATGTGCTATTGAATTTGGTTTGCTAGTATTGTATTGAGGATTTTTGCATCTATATTAATAAGGGATATTGATCTGTAGCTTTCTTTTTTTGTTATGTCCTTTCCTGGCTTTGGTATCAAGGTGATACTGGCTTCGTAGAATGAGTTAGGGAGGATTCCCTCCTTCTTGATATTATGGAATAATTTCTGTATTATGGGTACCAGGTCTTCTTTGTAGGTCTGATAGAATTCAGCAGTGAATCCATTTGCCCCAGGGCTTTATTTATTTATTTATTTCAGAACATTGTGGGGGTACAAACATTTTGGTTACATGAATTGCTTTTGTACAGTCTGAGTCAAAGTTAAAAGTGTGTCCATCACCCAGATAGAGTGCATTGTACCCGTTAGGTGTGAATTTACCCCTCCCTTCTTCCCCCCTTCCACCTGCTTGATTTCCTTTGAATTTTACTACCATATGTGCACATGAGTGTTGATCTATAAGTTTTGATTTAGTAGTGAGTACATCCAGGGTTTTTTTTGTTGGAAGGTTTTTGATTACTGTTTCAATCTTGCTGTTCATCATTGGTCTGTTCAGGAGTTCTATTTTTCCTCATTGAGTCTTGGGAGGTTGTGTGTTTCCAGGAACTTGTCCACTTCCTCTACATTCTCTAGTTTATGCACGTAGAGATTTACATAGTATTCATGGATGTTGTTTTGTATTTCTGTAGTATCAGTTGTAATGTCACCATTTTCATTTCTGATTGAGCTTATATGGGTCCTTTCTCTTCTGTTCTTGGTTAGTCTAGCAAGAGGTCATTCAATTTTGTTTCTCTTTTCAAAGAACCAACTTTTAGTTGGTTTAACATGAAGCAGCTGCATTGCTTTTTTGGTTATTTTTAGAGGTGTGAAAACCCTAAATATCACTTCAGACTTTGCAGAATGGTACCTTACAATAGATCTGTGTCTGGAATCAGATTGGTGCTAAAAAATAATCGGGAATGGATTATTAGTTATTCTGGGACAGAATAGATTTGTGAAAATTTTTTAGAAAATGTCTAAAACTTTAACATTGTCCATATTTCTGCATTGCAAAGACGGAATGTATTATATACACAGTGCAATATATACAATGTAAAATACAACTTGTTTCATCATTTGGTTGTAGCATTTCTCCCAATTGTAAAGAATGTTCATGTTATATGTGGATAACTGGAATCAACTGATATGATATCAACTCAGGAAAAATAAAGAATTCAGGAAAAATGAGGACTTTAAGGCATTTTTTCAATTTATTTTCCAAAGCTCAGGATAAGTAACTTTGCTTCTTGTAAGACATTCTATAAATATTTTGTCTTGTTGGTCCTTTGTGGTTTTAGACTCTCTTAGTCTTCAGATAATTTTTGCTAGAAATAATCAATAAGGGAATAAATATTGGATTTGAAGTACTTTATACTTAAAGGCTTTACAGATTCAGAAACTCCATATTGTTAAATATATCATGTTACTATTTATTGTACCTAAGGCTGTTTCTTGGGGTATTGAATCTCTTAAAACTCCATTGAAATTCCTCTTTAAATGTGTTGTTATTGCTCTGATTACCAATGTCTGTCTGGAAACTTAGAAATTAAATTTTGTATTTAATTTGATCACTTATTTTCAAATTGTTCATTTCAGGCATTCAATTAAATGCATGGTGATGTTAAAAATTAATATAGCTCTGTGCATGTCTTTTGAGTATCTCTTTAACAAAGGCTTAGCAAGAAGTTTTTACATACAAAATGCTGTGTTAAATCTATAGAATAGAAAACAATAGAACATGGAACTTAAGTCTTATCCTCAAGGAACTTAGAGTCCAATGCAGATCATTAGGCAAGGAAGGAAGAAAAGAAGGGGCAGAGGGAGGGAGGGCGGGAGGGAGGAAATAAGATCTTTAAAATTGATATAGATAAAGTGACCTGGGCCTAGGGAAAAGAAAGCAACTACATGGGTGCAATCTACTGGGTTATAGTGCCACCAGGAATATGTTTAATTAACTATGCATAAATATAAATTTAATGGAACCATTACAGTTTTCTGGATTCCAACTATGGTAGTACATTTATTGGGATAAAAGCTCAGCTGCTGTTACAAAGATCTGAAATAGCAGAGGTTTAAACAAGAGAGATGTTTATTGCCCACTCATGTGAAAGTAGAAATTGGTAGTGCAAGGCAAGTGTGGCAGCTCCACAATCACAGGGACCTGAGCTCCCTCCGTTTATTGCTCTTGCTCCTCCAACACATGGCTTCCCTTTGGGGTCAAGGTGGCTGCTCCAGATCCTAACATCAGGTCTGCATTCCAACCAGCATAAAAAGGGAAAAGGGACAGGGGAAGCCACAGTCTTGGAGGCCACAGCCTCTTGGAGGATGCACACATCATTTCCTCTCACGTCCACTGGCCAAAATTAGGTCACAAAGCAAGAGAAACTGAAAAATGTAATCTTAGCCTGGCTGAAGCCATGTGCCCAGCTAAAATTTCTATTATAAAGTCAGAAGGGGAGATTGGGTATGAGAGGATCACTAGCTCTCCCTGCCATGTTTAGTAACTATGCCACAATCCCCTGCTGCAGAACCCAATTATATAGGAGAAAAGAATTCCTATTGCTTTCATTTTCAAAACACAGATTAGAAATGCACCCAATTATATAGGAAAAAAGAATTCCTAATGCTTTCATTTTCAAAACACAGATTAGAAATGCATCTTGGATGATTTCAACAATGGAAGGAAGATTTCCCACCTTGTCACGTGCTACTCATTTGCAGCTAAAAACTGGCACCTTATGCTAAGCTACTAAGCTAGTCAGAGCCAAATACAATTTATCTGATTAAGCTTGTCACTAAATTCAAGACAAATGTTCTTGAAACATGGCACTTTCTCTCTTTGCCTTTTTTTCCCTTGTCTGGTTTATTTACAATAAAAAAGTAGGTTGAGGGATGAAGTTGCAGAAACTGATCCTTATAACTGTTACTGTATATATCGCACAACTGATAACCAAATGCTAGGGAGAAAAACATGTCTTAATTGTGTTAGCATAGGCTGCCCTAGCTTGGATCACACTTAATAATTAATTACAGTGTACAGTTCATGCTGGTTTGAGAGTCTCTATAGAAGTAATACGAGCTAGTCTGGTTACCTCACTCTGTAAGGAACTTTCTCGCTCTAGTTCCAGCGCTGTGACTTGTACCTGCTGCTTCTCCAAACCAGAAGAACTGAATTTTCCTTTTTATTTTTCCTGGTAACCTTTCTCTAAGAAAATGATTTGCCAGAGTAGTTTTTAAAATGCACAATTGAGTGATGCTATCACATACCTTTCTTTATACAATAGACAACAGATAAACTGATTTTTTTGGAAATCAGATTCTATTTTAGAGTCATGGGGCAAACTTGATATTTAATAGAATTTGATAATCCATTTTGTATAGAGTATGACTCATTTCCCAAGCAAAAGTAAATCATCTAACTGTTTCTAATTTATAACACTGGGTTTTCACATGACAGATCTGCACAGAGCTAACCTGCAAAGGAAATTATAGCACACAACTGCTCTTATAAAGATAGGTCAGAAAATTATAAACATATGGAGATGAAGGAAACATTATCTAAATGTCTGACCCTCTCACTTTGCAAATGAATAAACAGAAGTCCACAAGGTAGAACAATCCCTAAAGACATCCACCCTGTTAATGACCAGAATCTGGAACCCATAACTGCCAGAGAAGTGCACTCTCTGTGACGTGATGCTCAGGACAACGTAAGACTTTTAAGTAGAATAAACATAGGTGTCCTTGTGTACAGGGTATGCTCAATAAGGACTGAACCTGAGGTAACCTGAAGCATATGAGGGCTGTCCAGAAAGTATCCAGCCATGTTACTGTTCTCATTATATTAATAATGGCTGGAAAATTTCCGGACAGCCCCCGTGTATACACCAAATGTGTAACTCTCATGGAGGATAAGATGGTGATCAACAACTAACAAGACAAGAGATTTAAGAAACCCTTCTCAGCTTTCTCTTTGCTTCCTTGAATTTTTCCTACTTTGGGTAGCTTGCCCTATTTATATAAATTTGTCTTTTCTCAAGACCAGTGATTTTCTAACTTTTTGAAATTTTATACAACCGATCCTTAATCTTGAATGCTGTTGAGCTGCATTCAGGGCACAATAAAATAAGGCTAAAAATGCCAATAATTATAGTGAAAATTATAGGTTATATTCCCTTAATCATTTGTTCTTTTCTAAATATATCACGTTATTTCATTCCATCCTCACATTGGTCCCACCAGGTATGTATATGTTCCCATTTTATAGTTGTAGAAACTGAGGCACAGAGTATGTAAGTAATTCACCCCAAATTATGCAGCTAATAAGTAATAGGGTTATGATTTAAACCCAGGTTGTGACTTTATTCAATACACTATATTGGCTATCATAGACAAAGAATTATATTATTATATCTCATAACTGTATGTACAACAGATAGTGTGGCATAATGAAATGTCTACAGATCAGAAGGGTTACAGTCTTTTTCTATTTTACCTCAGTCCAGAGGGTTGAGCTAATTACACTTCTAAGATTTTGGCACTTTCTCTCTTTGGACCCATGCTAGGCTTCTACATGTACATGCAAGCACTTCCTTTAAACCAGAAGCTACCTACCATACCTATATATAATACTATGTATAATTCTAAGAAAGTACTAAAAGATATGATTGTTTGATTAAACAAATAATATACATTGAACATTGAACCACTGTTGGAGGATACTGGCCTTGCCCAGACAACAGCCATCATATTTCTACTACAGAGATATTCATGGCTCCCTTTGCGCAAAACAGTCCAGGCTTTAATATTTCACTGCAAGTAACAGGAAAAAATTACTCTCAGCAATCACTGCCTTTTTTCTTTTGGCATTTTGACAGTGGGACAGTTATGCCCTATAATCAAAGGAAAACACAAACCAGTCATCTCCTAGCAACTCACTGAAGATTACTCCCAGGGAATAATTTATGTGGCCGAGTGTAAGTGCATTTTACTTCTAAGTTTGAAGGCAGCAGAGCTCCCACACTAGCCATTAACTCTTTTCAGTATACTGCAAATACAGTGAACCTGTTTTGGATGACATTGCAGGAAGAAAGAGCACTAAAATGCCCTAAGCACTTTTATGTGAAAGACACTGAAAAGTTTTATCGTCTTTTTTGTTGTTGTTAAAAATCTAATTGCAATTAAACATCACTAGTAATCAAAATCATCTTGCTACTCTGCCATTTCCCTTTGCCGAAACCTGGTTCCCACCTCTTCCCTATAAAGGGACATCTGTTACACAGGGAGGGATGGCTCACAGCATCCTCCCTTCCCTGATGTGTTCTCCCACTGGGCTCTGACCCACCCCTGCTGTCTGGTGTGCTGGGGAGACAATCAATCAAAACTGGCTCCTGCTCAATCCCAGGCAGCAGCTGCTCTCAGAGCCTTCATGCACCAAGTGAAGGTGTAATCAGCACAGATTTTACTCTGCCATCTGTGTAGGAAAGAAATCAATGTGACTCTAGAAGAATTAATTTCATCTCCTCAAACCAAGATTTAGTACACTCCTTAAAAAAATAATTTTGTTCATATGAAGAGAAAACCTGACTAGAGAATTCATTTGAATGAATGACCAAGGCAAGAAAGGGACCCATGTCTGAAATGATTCAACCACCTGTCACACCGACCAACATCAAGGAAACATTCACAGTTTAACAGCAGCAGGAGTAACACTTTTGGCACCATGTGCCAGAACCACTTATAAGTGCTTTACATATATTAATCCACTGGGTCCTTCCACATCCCTAGGAGGCTGGCACCATTGTTATCTCTATTTCTAGAGGCGGAAACTCAGTCAGGTTCAGAGATATGATAAGTAATGTCCCGAAGTTATCCATCTCAGTATGGTAGAACAGTCTTTTCACAAAGCTGGCTTGGCCCCAACACTTACGGTCTTGACGATGGCACTAGCAGTAGGCACCATGGTATACCACGCCCATCTCGTTCTGGAAACTGAACGCAGCAGGTGATGCTACAGTTCTTAAAAATAGCTCATAGTCTGGATCATAAACCTTTTTTATGAAATACTTTTTCTAAAATATCTTCCAATGATACAGAAATTGTGTCTGTTTCTATTTATTATGAAGAGGAAGAGGACTGCTTTCTTTAAGTCTCTTACTTTGTGATTTTCTGTAGAAAAGGATCCTTGGTCTGATCAGGCTAAAGAAATGTAAAAGACTTTAGGTTTGCTCCGCACTCTCCAGTAGTAGCATCATAGGACATGGTACAGTGAGGATGGATCACTGTTAAGAATGCCTTCTTTTAAAAATATTCTGTTACACATTCCAGCAACATTTGGTAAGCAGTTAGTATTTATTATTTATCTATTGAACATTTAGTATTTTTCACTCTTTATTTATGATCTCTGTCTTTAAGCCATTTGTAGTCCAGGGACGGAAACATGAATGAAGCTGTCACTCGTGCATACTTCTAAAGGGTTTAGATTCTGTCTACATTTTTGGTCTGTTATCTTTGAAATTATTGGGCTCCAGAAATTTTCTACTCACTACACAAAATAGCTTTAAACCTGTTTTTATCAAAAAATTTTTCAAAGTGCAATGGAGTATCTTTTAATCCTGGTAAATTAGGAAAAATTAGAGTTGATTGTATAAATGCCTTTTCTGATCTTAAAATTTCAGTCACATTTTTCTTCAGCTTTAATTATTCTAGGCTAAATTAAATGTTTTTCTTTTTAAGCTAAAAATTTATTTTATTTTATTTTATTTTACATCTGTCCCTGTGACATTATATACCTTCCCCCAACTTTGTTATCTCCTTCTTAGAGCACAGCAGTATTTCTTGGAAAGAAAAGCTATAAGTTACTGGAGACTAAATTAATATTAAAATAGAAGGAATTTTGTTATGTCATCCCTTTTTGTCTTATTGCCTGGGATAATCCCGTCTTCTGCCTGTTATGTCAGCATAAATACTGATGACATCCACTTTTACTCTTAACATCACCTCTCAGTCTCAACAAATTATCTAGTCATGCTATCCAAAAGCCAAATAAAGCTAATGATTAAGTAAAGTAAATTTGTTCTTCTTTCCAAACAAATTCATGTACACTTACTAAAAATTTTTGATATTTCTTAAAACCTGTCATGAGAAATGACACTGTGGTTTTTTTAAACAAGATGATTTACAAGGCTTTAACTTATAGCCACAAAACACAATTCCTTATCTCTTCACAGAATCATGTATTCTGAAGAAGACTTAAGTGAAACTTTGAAATGATTTGAGATATTCAGGTAGCAAGACTGTATTACTTATTTGTTGTTGCAAAGCCTGTTTCTGCACAAATTTTAGGCTAAAAGTTTTGTGTGCTGATGAGGTAGAAAAAAGCCTAAGCCAAATTTAAATTAAGGTATATAAACATTATATTTGTTCAATCTGCCATTATTCTACTTGATGCCAGCTTAGTGTATTTATGAAACTCAAGTATAAACCTGGGATAGACCAAGAATAGGGTCAGAGGGCCAGCTGGGGTGGGGGAGAAAGGGACGTTTTGAGGCTCACTGCAAGACACTGCCCAAAAATATCCTGTACTCCAGCCTGCTGGCTCTTTCCATTATTCAAGATATTCGTTTAGAAAGAAATTGAAAAAATACTGTTAAAATGCAAATGTGTTATTTTGATAAGGCAATATCTCATCACTCACAATTTTAACAAAACCCAAGGAAATTAAATGTAAGGTAGAAAACCAACCATATATCCAATTAAATAAAGAAGGTTGTTATCACCAGGAAAGTAATTTTTTCATTATACTTAAGGATAGGCAGTGCTATTCCATCCCACGTACAGAATTGAAAATTAAGATCAAGAGTAGTGGTGGTGATTCCAAACTTCACAGAATTGCTTCAGCCTTATTTGGAATTAATGCCCATGATCAGAGTCCAAAGCTCGATCATGATGTTTGTCTAGTTTCACATAAGACAACAAAGGCAAATAATGGTGCTCAGTGTGAACATATTGCAACACTGGTGTATGCAATGCTGCAATATAATGATGGTGGGGCAACTAATAAATAATAATGATTACAGTTTCTGTTGACCAAATTATAAAGCACTGATTTGTTCTACTCTCTTTGACTTTCTCTTGCAACCTTGTGCACAACAGTGATATTTCCACAGTTGCCTACATGGTAAAGCAGTCACCTCTTTGCATGTCCTAAAGGAAAAAGAAACAATTGATTTCAGCAGTTTGTAATGCTCATGCCTTCCCCTAACGACCGTGTGTAGAGCCACACAATGCCAGTGTGTGGGCTGGACCTCCTTAGAGGCTCCACCCTGTGACTGAATTTCCTGCCTCTGAATCACATTGTCCTGATGAAGTTCCCTGCTCTTCTGCGCTTACATTCTTGTGATGGGAAAGAGATAAGAAGCAAACATGCAAGATGAGAGGTGGTAAAATGTGGTCTGCAGAAAAACTTTTCAGGACCAAGGGAAATACGGGGAGGGCATTTTATGTGGGATGGTTAGAAAGGGTGTCGTTGATGAGGTGGCATTTGAGCATGACCATGAAGAACTAAAGGGCAGAGCTGGGGTAGAGAGAGGAAGTGTTCCAGGAAGAGGCAGAGACGGGGACAGCTGTGGGCTTGGCACGTGCAGGGAGCAGTGAGGCGGTCAGCAAGCCTGAATAGTGAGCCAAGAGGGAGGGTGGCAGCAGTGGGGGCCCAGGACACAGAGGACCCTGCAGGCCGGCCTGAGGGTGGAGAAGGGAGGCCAATGGGTGGGTTTTGAACAGCAGAACGCCTGATCCCTCACAGATGTCAGAGGCATTGCCCTGAATACTTCGGGAACAGTAGAACACAGGAGATCTAAGTGAAGGACAGAAGACCAATCGTAACGCTGCTGAAATAGTTCAGACTTAGACCAAGATGTGAAGTGGTAGCGGAGAAGTGTTTGTGTTCTGGATATATTTTGAAGGCAGAAACAGTAGGATTTGCTCATAAATGAGGATAATTAGAGGAATTATGATTCAAATATGATGTCAGTGTTTTGGAGCTGGACGACTAAAATGGCGATGCTATTTATGGAGAAACGAAACACCACCACAGGAGAGGCCAGGTGTTCGGGAGGGCTGCGAGGCCAGGTCGGGTTCCTACTGGACATCCTTGTGGGTGTGGTAGTAGGTAGCTGATATTCGCAGTCTGGCATTTTGAGGAGAGGTCAGAGCTTGAGAAGTAAACTTAGGAATCTTCAAAGCTATAATTTGGGTAAACAGCCCCTCTTTCAAACACATGCCTGTCTTCCTCTGCGATTGCTTCAGGTATGATTGCCTAAGCCCCAGTGTATGTTGGGAATTTTGATGGAGAGGGATGTAGAACAGATTGTGTTGTGACAGAAAATAATGCAAAAAAGTGACGGGAAGTGAAAACAGAAAAGAGATGGTTGGACAGCAAAGATGTGCTTCACTTGCTGTGCAATTTTTGTGGGAGCTTTGACCCATAGAACTCACTTGGATGATGCTGTACAGCAAAAGACAGTGAGATGTGGCCTACAAGTTTCTATAAATCGCTCTAGTTGAACTTGGGAACTAAATACATGGATTAAAAAGTTATCTGGTTCTTTTTTACAATGACTATCTCGTTTAATTGTAGAAGGCATTACATTGGTTTTAAAATTAGTTCAAATATGTAATTAGTAGGATCTTTGTTATGTTTTGGACATATTTATTTGCAATTTCCCAATAGAGCCCTGACTCATTTTTGCATCTGTGAAAGCACACCGTGTTTGCCCATAAAGCCGGGTGCTCTGTGCTCCATTGGCAGCGCGCACCTCTGCGCATCTCCTGTGGCCGTGCACCGCTCACCTCCCATGCGGTGTGGGCAGCGGGCGGACCTGTGCTCACTTTTGCCATCAGCAGCTGTGGCTGATGCATGACACGAGTTCTGACACTGGTAAGACAGGAGCTCTTGCTCCTACAGCATGAAAGCAAGTGTGTATCTCACACAGAAAACAAAGACAAAAACAAAAACCATTTCAAGGCTGGAATCTGATGACCATGTTACAAACACAGGCATCGTGTGGGAAAGAAGAACCTACGTTGCAAACACAGGGGAAAACACATTCAAGCCATCTTGAAAATTTGGGGTAAGTGTAGATCTAATAAAGCTAAGCTTAGGTGTAAACCTAAGCACACAGACACAGTCAATTGACAAGAGAACAGTTCCCTTCTGCCTATTTTTTTTTAATCACAAACGTAAAAAGGTTGAACACTTCGAACTTTGAGTAAGTTTGAACACACTCATGCCTTTTGGCCACTAACGAGCTGCTATCGCATGCCCCAAGAGGAGGAACAATAAGGCATCACAGCCTTGTTCTATATAGGAGCAGTCTGTGTCTTCTGCTTTAGGTTTTAAGATCTCTGAGTTAGGGAAAGTATAGTGAAAGCCAAGCTAAAATATTGCTAGGGACATTCAGTCTTGGGAAAAAGGGTTATAGATGTTGGATTAACATAATTTAGTGGTCTGGTGCCCCTCATTTTACAGATGAGGAAACCAAGGCCCCAAACTTTGAGTGACTTTGTCTCTCCCCTCAAGGTACTTCTACTGTGGCTAGAAAGGCAATGCACATAAAAAGTTGAGTGACGTCAGAAAAGTAAGAGAGTTTGTGACCCAGTCATGAGCGGCACTCTGGTAACCTACGGCAATGCAGATGTGGGGGGTGCTGGGGGGCAGGTGGGGGGACCTTGAACTGAACTTCAAGCAAATGAGTGGGAGTTAGATAGGGACAGTAGGATTTTGTGGTTATGAAAGGTATTAAAGGGGGCATGGAAGTTTATGTTTAGGAAGAGTAGGTCAATTTTTCTGCCTTATCACAGGGCTATGTTCTTTTTAACATAAGGTGTTAAAATACAGTATGCACGATAAAATTTACTTGTTTGGTATTTTCATTTCATTCAAAAGGTAACAAAAATGCATTTTTAAAGTAACAAAATGCATTACCAGCACTCGGAAAATTGGAGAAAAAAGTCACCAATAATTATTTCTACCCTAATATGAAAGATTAGTCTTTCTTTGAAGTCTGCCATTTAATTTCAGCAAAATATAAGTTCCTTTATTGTAAATTTAGTTTCCTTTTATTAATTAATAAAAAGTTGAGGAGCTCTCTGGTTCACAAGAACTGAATTGAAATTTTTGACAAAGGAAGAGAGATTCAAGTTTATACAAAATCATCTCTGACATATTTAAAGTATTGATATATATTGATAATCTGTATGGAGAAAAAGAGAGAGAGAGAGACATACATACATTCATACATGGAAATAGATGTAGTTAAAGATTGGAGATCCAGAAATACTGTTCTAATGCAGATTTAAAAGATAGTAGACTATAAAATCAATGACAAAGATAACATTAAATTGTCTTGAAAACATTTTGTATGTATCTTAGAAAGATGCTCACTTTTCAAATACTACCTTTTGTGGGGCCTTTTCCGCTGCCTTAATGGTGTAAAGGTTGTCAGAACCACGTTTCTCTCCACTTTCCTTTTTCATTAGCATGACCAGGAAAGCACTGGGACGGGAGAAGGATGGAAGCAGGCACAATGCGGGGTGGAAATAGTGGATGAGATAATTCAAGGAAAAACTCAAAATAGCTAACTAGCCTTATGCCAAATGTATATGAAGTAATTTACTTTTTATAAGGTTCATTCAGCTGAATAAAATGATTTCATTTTTGAGTGTTCCTGTGATTATAATTGAAATATGACTCAGACATCTGATGGTTCATTCTTCCCCTTGAGACTAAACATTCAGAATCAGGATGAACAAAAAATTGATGGAGCCATGAAGGGTGGTTCTGATGGTGACTGTGATCCTCACAAAGTAAACAAGTGCTGTTATGTGCTTTATATTTTATATGCTCTGTCTTTATATTTCATATGTATCTATGAGAATATAGTTTCTTGACCAAATTTATTTATCATGGGTTATTATGTAGTAACATATATAAACTTAAGGAAAGACATGCTTAATATGGCTGCCACAATTCCATCCATTTTTGAAGATGCTGTGTTTCTGATTAAGGAATATTTTTGCTCATCATCTAAGAGCATCTCCTCTGCTGGGGGATGAGAGTCCAAGTTAGCTCTGCCTGAAACTCATCATCTGATTTTGATCATCTGATTTTGTGAGGGCCATCTAGGGCCCAGACTGGGCCCTTAACACTGAAGTCTAAAGAAGTCTGGGCTCCTTAAAGGGGAGTAAAGATGGGCCTGGAACATCCTACCATTGGTGATCAAGAATGATGCGCTCAGAGATGTTTGTAAGAAATTGTGAGAAATACAGAGAACTACCACCACCGGGTTGTGGGGAGCAAGCATCAATAACAGCAGTTGTCTCATTGAAATGAGTTTGAAAAGAGCCTTGTGCCTGTGATAAAAAATAAACAAGAACATTTGTATGAAATTTGTTTGAGGGTAGTTATGATCTACATGAGAATTTCTAATATTGCTTATTACAGGGTATTCTATCCCAATTATGAAAGTCCTACACTCCAATTTTGGTCAGTTACTGAGTTATATATTATAAACTGTTGTAATCCTCCATGTTCTTAGATCCAAAAAATACATTATAGTACACAAATCTGAAGCCAAGCTGCCTGTACTGTCAAGCTTGACTCGGCTACTTAATAGCTATGTGACCTTGGGCAAGTTTCTTAACTTCTCTGTATTGCAGTAAAATAAGATAACAAAAGTATTTACCTTGTTTGGTTGTTGTGAGGCTCAGGTGAATTAATATATATGTAATTAATATATCTGAAAATATTCTTAGAACAGTTCCTGGAACATAGAAAGCACTCTTTAAGTAGAAGCTATTAATATCATTTAAATTCTCTGGCAAGCAGTTAATTAACAAGCAAAGCAAGAAGAAATATGAACATAAATATTTATGGCAAAAATCTAGAAGCAACCCAAATACACCTGAACAGGAAAGCAGACATATAAAATGTGTTATATTCACAAAGTAGAATATTATGCAGGAGGTAAAATAAATGCACTACAGAAATAACCAACAGTATGGATGAATCTTAGCAATATAATTATATGCGGCATGATGCATCTTTATAAATATTAAAACAAATAAAATAAATATACTTTTAGAAGTTAAATAAATATAATGAAACTATATAAACAGGAAAGCAAGAGAATGATAAACATGGAATTCAGAATGATGATTACTCAAGTGTGTGGAATTGAGTGATGTTATAATGGCAGAGGTCATCTGGTTAGACATAAGTTCTCATCAAGGTCTACCTTTTGCTTTAGATGGTGAGCATATAGATGTTTAGCGATAGAAGGGAGGAAGGGAGGGAGAGGAGAGGGAACATGCGTGACTTTGTCATGCACCAAGAACTATGATTTATCCAGTTGTGTATCCTTGAGACACACTCTCCTCAAAATCACAACAATCATTTCCCATTGCCATAGTCAATTTCACTTAGGTTATATTACAAATAATTAAAAGATAAAAGAATCAGGCATTGCTGGTTTTCTTTTTGTGGATTTGATTTTGGTTGGGATATGGAGTGGTAAGATGGATATAAACAGCTTAGGAACTGAGGATTTTTCTAAAATGAATATTTTATTAGGCTTCTCTTGGAAAAACCAAATCACAGGTGACATCAGTGGTTAGGGTTCAACAGTAAAGATGCTTTTGTTTAAAATGTATAATATAAACTGGTGATTTAGAATTGATCAAATCAGTGCCTGGAGCTCTCAAACTGTTTGATTAATGAATTAAATAATGAATGAACGATACCACTCTTTGAAGTGGGGAATGCTGGAAAAATGGGGTGAAATTTGGGGAGAGGGGAATATCATGAACCGAGCATGAAATGGAAAATAAATATGAAGTATGTCTGAATCATAACTTAGACATGCCAGTTTAGAAACTGGGATAATTCAGTGAGAGTCTAGGCTGTCTTTACTTTTGAAGATATTAAAAGCTAGGTTTTTAAGCAAAATGGTAGCATAAATACTTAAACTACCTAAAATTACCCTTTTTAAAACATTCATCGTATATAAATTGATGTTTACGTACAAATCATTCTTATATATTCATTAAACCAGGACCCTGAAGGATTCATTTCTGGAGTTATTTCCTGGACCTAGAGTTAATCTGTATTTTTAAAGGAAAATAAATTGCTTCCTCATAAACATTTCATAATTCATACTTCTTTCTAATTCAGATTGTCCTCCTCAATCATTTTAGTAGTACATTTATCACACAGCCATAATCTTAAATCAGAGTTTATGTTAAGTAAACATTCTAAAACTTCTGAAAACAGGAGCAGGCTGATTGAAGTTCTTGTGGGTCATAAGACTTTGGCAATTGTTTGTGAGCCTGATGCCAAAATTTTCAACAGTAACCAAAGCAAGGAACAGCAGTCATCCACATGAAAAATAATTTTATTTAGCAAGTGATGACATGACTGATTCAGCCAATAAGAAAATGTGATGAAAATACTGGTTAGGAATACAACGTGCTTTCACCTTTTAGTCAAAAGACTTTAGAGTAGGAATTATGCAAAAGAATGTAACATTTGGAATGCCAAACTGGATTCGTGATTTATGTTTTGAAGCCCTTTTCTACTATAAACTCTAATAGAATACAAAAAAAAAATCAACGTCAACTGTCTGTCTTGGAGAAAAAAAAAAAATCAATGATTCTTGTCACCCTCAATGTCCCTATCAAAACCCATGGTGAAAAGAAGCTTTAAAAAGGTAATGATAATTTTTGGACTGAAGTTTTGTCTGTTTGTTTTGGTGTACATTTACAAAATGGATCTTATTTTAGGAGCAATCAAATTCTAATATTGAGACTCTCAGTGGAAAGGCACTTGAGATAATATGGAAAGTTGTGTTGTATGTAGATAGTTCTCTGGATTTTATTTCTGGAGTTAAGTAAACTAGGCAGCAGCTACAAGGAAGACAGCCTTGGATGATGGCTTGGATTCGTGTTAATACATATCCCATCTCACGCTGCTGCTGTCAGAAATACAGATAACAGTCTCTTTCTTCTGAATTTTAATATGTAAATGAGCCATTAAAAATATTGACTTCCAGTTCTGCTCCATATATACAATCCTGATAGCAAGCATAGTGGTTTGCACATTAAAGTTCAATAAGTATTTGTTGACTAACTATACCCTTCCCAGATTTTGCAAAATTTCAGACCATCAAAGGGCCTTATATGCTTTTGTATTTTAAATCAAGTCTTTCATGTTATAAATTTAAAAACCCAGGCTCATAGATGTGAAGTGATTTGCCCAAGGACACTTTCACATGCAAGCCTTAATACTGATACCCATTTTAGTGTAAGAAAAAATGTAATGTAAAGAGCTTGTTCCTGAAAGTTCCCTGAAACCTGATTGTTGAACCCTGACTCTGCCACTTACTACCTATTAATGTGCTCCATGGTTTGGATATTTGACCCCTCCAAATGTCATGTTGAAATGTGATCCCCAATGTTGGAGGTGGGGCTTAGTGGGAGGTGTTTGGGTCATGGGGATGGGTCCCTCATGAACAGATTAATGCCCTCCCCAGGAGAGGGGGAGTAAGTGAGTTCTCCCTCTATTAGTTACTGTGAGAGTTCCCCCTGAGAGCTGGTTGTTAAAAAGAGCCTGGCACTTTCCTCCTTTCTCTTGCTTCCTCTCTTGCCATGTGATCTCTGCACAGGAGTGGAAGCATCCTGGGCCCTCACCAGAAGCTGAGCAGATGCCAGCACCATGCTTCTCCTACAGCCCACAGAATTGTGAGCCAAACAAACCTCTTTTCTTTATAAATTACCCAGCCTCAGGTATTCCTTTGTAGCAACACAAATGGACTAAGACAATGTGTGTAGATTGCAAGTCCCCAAAGAAAGAAAGTTGCTAATTTGTTAATCCATGCATTGTCTTTTGCTCCTTCCCAATATGAGTTACATTTTCTTACCCTCAACCCTGATACAGGAAAGGCAGACAGCCACCATCCAATTAATAATACTTCATGCTGGAAATTTTCTACATACTGTATAAAAATGATCACTTCCCTTAAACATGTTCAGTTAAAATCAGTGTAACCACACATGGTCACAACATGGTTTCTGGGTTTCCATCACCAAATGTTGCAACATAGATAAGGAAATGCTTTTACTGTCCATTTAAAAAGAAAATATGGAAGTGGAGTCAGTGGGTGTCAGATTTCTGTCATGGGGATGTCCAGGCAGACACAGTCTCCACCTGTGGACCTAAAGTAGAACAGCCTCTGAGTGCCAGAGTAAAGTCCATCTGAACAACAGCAAGAAGGTTGGGTCTGTAGGGTTACTCATGACCCCAGGTCTCAGTGGCAGCCTACCTTGGAGATGAACCCAGACTTCCCTGGGAGAGTTCGTGTCCTCATCCAGTTGGGAAGTCAAGAGAAAATCTTTTCTGCTTTTCCAAGAGCTGCAAAGGTCCAGAATAAAAGGAAGAAAGTTGAGAGTTTGTTTCTACAGCTAAAAAAGGGAAAATGGCTAATAAAGATCAGATTAAATAATATTTAATTATATATGTTAAAATGTTCCCTCCAATCATCTTAAAGAGTATTCCAACCATTTCTAGCTTTAGCCACCATGTCATATAAGTAAGGGTGTCATGAAACGATAAAAACTTTGTTCAAATAAATTTCACTGTTCTCCACCGTTTAAGTATAAATTTGTATGTTGTTTTCCTTGCCTATTTTTGGTGGATTGAGTGAAAGTTTTAGCTTTAAATAGTGGCAGGGTATGAAGGACTATATTAGGTATAAAATTGAAGAATGCTGGGAGCATGTGCCTTGGGTAAGAACTAGAAGTGAGGTCATTTGGGTTGGAATTTTGCTGAAAAAAAGGGCAATAGATATCAAATCCCAGTTTGTTGTACAATTCACAGGTCTTAAAGCACTTGTTTCTAGAATGGACTAGTTTTCATTCTTCCTGATAAGAGTTGTAAGCCAGACTGTTAAAAACCCAGCATCGAGAAAGTCTCATTTGGATATCACATTTCTTAAATTCACATACATCTTAAGGGAATATGCTTCTAGTTGCAACTGTCATCCATGGTGTCTTCTTGTCAATTCAAGGTATAAATTTGGGTTATTTGAGAGCATTAGCCCTAAGGGCCACTGGATGAGTTCCCTGGGATGAAAGAAGCAAAACAACAACAACAAAAACCCTTGAGTGTATGTCAATAATTTCTCTACATGCTGTTAACACTCACCTGGCAGTTTACCAAGGTGCTTCCCCCATAAGGTTCTGTGACCTCACCTGACCTCCCTTCAGCAGGTAGAGACAGCCTCCAAAGCCTGGGTAGAGACTCCAGTTCACACCAGTCTGGCTTGTGGACAAACACATAAGGAAGAAATTTTGCAAGTAAGGCAACCAGGCCCCAATATGACCTTTAAGGTGGGATCACAGCCAGGTGCAATGGCTCACGCCTGTAATCTCAGCACTTTGGTAGGCTGAGGCAAGGAGGTTGAGACCAACCTGAGCAAGATAGTGAGACCCCATTTCTACAAAAAGATTTTTTTAATAATTAACTGGGCGTGGCAGCATGTGACTGTAGTCCCAGCTACTCAGGAGGTTGAGGCAAGAGGATCACCTGACCCCCGGAGTTTGAGGCTACAGTGAGCTATGATTATGCCACTGCACTCTAGCCTGCGCTACAGAGCAAGACTCTGCCTCAAAAACAAAACAAAACAACAAACCAAAAAACAAGAAAATAGATTAAACAAATGAAGTGGGATCACAATCTTCCCAATCTCCCTTGACTTATATAACCATTGTTCATTTATACATTGATTTATGTTTTTGAAACAACTGTGTCACACTGAGTTCACAGTCCACTGAAACCCCTATACTTATTTTATATAAATTTTTTAGAAGCCAATCTCTTCGACCCAATCATGAAATTTAGTTTAGCCAAGTTGCAGGATTTCATATTTACCCCTGTTAAAGTTTGAGTCAGCCTGTCAAGGTCATCTGTCTTTCTACCTTCTACTTACTCTTCTCTCGTGTGTTTTCCTTTTGTAGAATCAGTAAGCATGCCACTTTATTTTTTCCCTAAAATAAAAATGTTGAAGACAAACAGCCAGAAAAAGGTACTCCCAAAAATGAGTTTCTGATTCCACCTAACACTTTTATATTTAGTACGTATTTTCATTAGATCCAAAAGAATAGTATAATAAACTGTCCACTGTTCAACAAAAATATCCGGAGTTTCCAATTTTTAATAAATTTAAAATTTCTTCATCAAAAACAGTATTTTCCCCCACTGGCCCATTGTTTTCTTTTTTGGATTTTCTAAAATGAGTGAAATTACCTTAAGATATACGTGAGGTGATTTAAGATACATTTTCATTCTGGATAAACTTTATAAGCAATGTGTTATTTAAATTTTAAGAGTAAAAGACCAAATTAGAGAAGATTTTTACACACCTCCAAAATTCAAATTCCACATAGCAAGTGGGATTTCACATTGTAGATCTGGGACACATATAAACACAAGTTTATAATAATACTGACAGTACACAACAACAAACTTTCACAATGCTAAGTTATACAAATGTTATTTCAGGTGTTCAGGAAACAGGTATATTCAATCAGAAGAAAACTGTGGCTTTTCTTTAATAGTTAATTAACAATAAGCAGGATTATTTAACTGTAGTAATGTCACAAAAAATTGCCATGAAAATAATTTAAAATAAACATACTTATTAACTTAAAATTCTGAGGTTTTCAGAAAAAATAACAGTAGCTATTGGTCTGGACTTAGAAAATCTGAATAGCGCTTTCCATTTGGACTTGTGCAGTAATTGGGCAAAAGGAATCCTTGTCATAAGCAACCATTATTTCTCTGTTAGACTTAGAAGAATAACTATACGATTCTGTTAACAGCTCCTATTTTATTCATCAGACAGTTTAGCCTTCTACCACAGTCTCCTGATATTTTGTTCTTTTCCCAAACCCTGCCATATATAATTCAGCACTTAATTAAGCACTGCACTGGAATGTTTTGAAGGGAATGATCCTAATTATTTCAAATGACATATTAAGATTCCTTAGAGGAGAACGCCTCTTGTTTGCTAAGAGTCAGGAGAGAGAAGCAGCTTCTGAGTGTCAGCTTGTTACTATCATATTTAATCTTGGGGCAGTCAATTACCTTATCCTCAAATGTCTAACCTTGAAAATGAGGTGACTGATCTAAAGTCCCTTTCAGAAGTTACAATTTAAAAAATAAAATACACATGGATACCCCTCCATTCCTACCAGGGCATTTAATGTTTGCTTTCACTTAAATTCTAAGCACGAAATATACAAAACTAGATTAGATTACATAATTTCTTTTGATATCAGATGATTTTTGTATATCAATATATAAAAATTAAAATGGAAGATTTTAAAACTAAAAGTAGTGGGAAACTTAGCAAAGCACAAAATTTTTAAAAATAATTGTTTAAGAAGATCAAAGATTTTCTTCCGAAAGTAGAAATGTATGCTTCTCAGTACAATGGTGAGACGAAGGGGAGACACTTTAACTTAGTGAACTAAGCCTGAATGGGCTGCATCAGGATGTTATCCCTCTGCAATTTGTCGCACAGTTCATCATGTGACATTTTATAAACATCCCTTTTCCTCCAGCCATCACTTTGGGCTATAAGCTACCAAAGGTAATGGGAAAGATTTTGTTAAAAGGCTAATCGTCGCAACCTTTTAGTGTCACTTTCCCTGAGATCCAACAGCAGGGACTATAGCTAGGCCAGGAGGCAGGTGTTTGATTCAACTATTTCCTTAGGTCTGTCTGTTCTTGTTTAATGCAATGTGGTGGTGGGGGGGGAAACCTCAGCTCAAAGAAGGATCTATTTAAGGAAGAAAGAAAAGCTGCCTGGAAAGTAGAATTCCTTTTCAATTCCAACATGTTGCTAAGTTGGGTGTGGGATAATTGGGAGATGGGAGAATCCATATAAATCAACTTAATAAACCATGTGGCCTGCTTCAATCTTAAGCAATATAATAATACCCTGTGTATTTTCAGGAAAGTCTAGATTATCTTCTTTAGACTCAATCAAAGGTAAAAGTCTGCTTCAAAATATTTGAAATATTGGTGGATGGGAATAATGCCAGTTTGCCGGATTGGGGATGGTTTGCTCTTGGTGGGGGTGGGGGATAAAAAAAATCCATTGGGGATCTGGTTTATTTTCATTAGGAAACCTTTTGGCGTTTGATTTACGTAATATAAGCCAATGGAATTCTCCTTGTACTATACCACCAAGTTGAACAGATGACTCTGTCTTAGAAAAAAGGTACAGTTGTAAGTATTTAGACATATCCTGTAATCATCCTTAGGGATTACAATATAAAAGTAAAGAACACCATGAAAGTAAGATGCTGGAGCAATATTAAGTCACATGACCATTTAAAGCAAAAAGAAATAGAGGGATTCGCTGGCTTTGAGGCTTTGGAACAACATCAGAAAGACAGACTCATTCACCAGGTGATTGACTTCTAACCAGTATAGTCTTTAGGGAAAATCTGTAAGTATTTTGAACAGCTTGCCTTGTAAAGTCTCAAAAGGAAAATTGCTAGTTTCCTTAAAAGTCATATAGCACTCTTTTTTCAGGAAATTTTTTCCAGGTATCAGGAAATTTGGTTTAATTGAAAAGAATACTTTGTATATTCTTATAAAAATAATCAGTGGCCTCGTATTCTTTTGTTTCTTTGTATTTGTGGTAATGATTCCTCCCTATTCCTAGAAATGATGTTGAATGTGTTTTGACCTCAGCATACATGAATAAATGCTGTGGATAATTTGGCTCCTAGATACTAAGGACCATTTTCAGGCACCATTAGCTCAGGAATGTCAGGAGGGATTTAGTGTTTTATGAGAACGGACAATCATGCCCTTCCTACTGACTGTGATAATTTTTCGTACCACCCACACAGGGGCAGAGAAGTCTCTGAGTTGGCGTCATATACAGGCTGCCAATTTATAGAAACTATTCAGAAAAAGGGGTTGAGGTGGATTCTTATGTTTCTAAACTCAGGGACTGCAAAGGATGAAATAAACTACTCGGAGTTTTCCTGTGAATATCTCAAAGCAGCATTGACGTATTAGAAAAGATAAGTAAAGATAAATGTCAACCTGAATTAAATCATTTGACTATAATTGAAAGGTAAAATTGTTTGGCATTTATGAATACTTCTAATCTTACCACAGTCAGACAGAGAGAGAAGCATTGACATATTGATCACTTAGGGTGGTTTATCCAGAAAGAGTGGTATACACAATCCCCTTTCAAAGTAAATAAGTAAATTCAGGTTAAAATCTGACCTTAATATGCATCATCCTTTATTCTTGTGTTTAAAATATATCTCTAAAGAAACTAATATCCTGCAATGTTTTCCTACCACTTAGACTATCTATGTGTCCTTTCTTCTAAATAATACGTGAACTATGAATATATTAATTTCAAAATAACCCGGGCAATTCATTGACTTAAAATTATTCAGTAGAAAATCTTTTGGGCAACTTCTCACATTAACTGAGCTAAAATTTAGTCCTCTAGTTTTATAGATGATCTTGGTGCTTAAATTCAGATCTACAAAAACAAAATGACTTACACAGAATTCTTAGCCAAAGCTGGGAAAAGGATTTTGCCTCTACTCCTCTTCAGAATGGGATGCTTGATAACCAAAAGAATTCAAGCAGAATTGTAAGACCATGGGCAAAAAGGCATGTTGGTGCCCATGCATGGTCAAGCTTCTTAGGATCCTCATTCAAAAGTTAAGTTACCCAATCTATTCATCTATGCATATTGAGAACAAAGGCTGCTCTGATCCATACAGAAAAATGAGATGTCTGATAATCAAAAGAAATTCAAGGGGAATTAAAAGACTATAGACTCAAAGTCATGTTGTTTAACAGCCGTGCACAAACAATCAACACAATCTATCGCTGTGTGTATATGGCAATGAAGGCTACTCTGACCCATTCGTAAAACAAATCCATTGCTATCACAAATTAGTACACATATAAAGTTGCTTTTTATGTAAAACCTAGACAAGAACTGAACTTAAGTAGATACAGCCCCACACCACCTATTGAAAATCATTTTGACACCTTAACGTACAGAGAGTTCTTTGCTCTGTGGTCTGCCTGCTAAGGTTCAAGGTAGTCTGAACTTCAGGGTCAGTTTTCATAGTCTTGGCCCTGGTTTCAATTCCAATTCAAGAGAATACTTGAAATACTGTCTTCTTCTAGTAGCATGCAAACACTCTAGGAATTTGATGCTTTGCAGAATAATCTGTGCTTGTTATATAAGTACAATCAAGGACACTTTTTCAGAACAGAACAAAAGAGATTATTTTGCTTTAGTTTAAATTGTCTAAAGAGAATTCTCAGTTGTGGATTTGTTAATGGCTTCAGTACAAATAATGGAAATAGAATCATGCATTTTTATTAGTCACCCAAGAAGCCTTTCGGTTTCAGGTTCTTGAGAGCTCTATCACTGGGACTCTTCTTTTAACAACTTGGAAAAAGTCTTGCCTGATTAGGAAGTTAGTCATTTCACATTTTGACATCTAAAACAATGGGAAGTTTAAAAACCTCACAAATTACATTTACAAGTAACAGGATACATCACTTTAGAAATGAAAAGCTCAAGGATTTGTGGCGCCTTTCTTTGTTCTTGTTAATCCTATTTTACTTTTTTGAGTGTCAGATGTTTTGTAAATATCTGCATTTGAATTCAAACAAATGTTGGTAATTAGTTCTCTAACTTGGTATAAAACATCATTATTTTGTATTAGCAGGTTTTGTATTCTGAGAGTTAACCTTCCTTCTGTGTTTGATGTTTCCTTTATCAATCAGGATTATTCCAGCCCAAATGCTGTCTTTGTCATTCAGTTTTGAAGCCTAAAGCAGTTTGAAACCGTGTTCCCTAGTTCCGTAAGGAGTGATGGAGTTGAATTTGGGAAATGTCCTTGTGATCCTCATTTTCTGGAGGTTGTTTATCCCGTCTTGTTTTAGACCAAGCCTCAGCCTTGGTCACAGATATCCCCTGAGGTTTTCTTTTCCATTTATTTTGTCCATTTAAGGTTAACATAGTAGGAGTTTTGCTACCGAGAGATTAAAATAAATATGTTTGTAGGAGCTTTCTCAAAGCTCCTGCCCTGACCACCGCCCTCTTCCCTGGTTTCATTGCCATCCCTTCAGTACAGGCGCCTTTAAGGCTGCCAAGTTGAGTTTTTAGAAATATGGCACATTTTTTCTGTGTCATTCTGGGAAAAAACAAAAACAAAAAACCAGAAATGGGTCTATCTGTATACACTGAAAATTAAGAGATAAAATCCATCCTAATAAAATTTCCCTCAATCACTTTTCAAAGTCAATTGGCCTGTGCGTTGTGATTGTAGAATTCACACAGCACCGTGGAAACTCGGTTCTGGCGAGGCAGAGCTAAGCATTGTTCCTGCCCAGCTTCCCCCACACTGCAGGGTGGTCCCAGGGCAGATGGGCAAGACTATGACACTGAACACAAACAGGCTACCAAAAATTAAACACATCATCTATATTGTTTTCACTTAATAGCTCTAAAAAATATATTGGGGTGAATATCAACACTGTGATTTTACCCATTTTATATGTTCATTGATTCAGTATTTATTGAGTCCTAAGGTATTAGTAATTCAATCAAGGGGGAAAAAAGATAAAATCCTTCTCCTCTTGGTTTATATTTCATATCATTTAAGTGTATTTTTTTCATGCTCTTTCATTTAATCTTTTTCCACTCCCTGGGAGAGAAGATAAATATCATTATATTTAGCTGGTATTCACAATTTGATTTTATTATTAGAATTTCACAGCAAAGCCAGGCTTTCTATAAGAGGTGAACTTTGATGGCTATACAGAAAAAAAAAAAAATACATGATTAATTGAGCAGAAAAAAATGGTCAGAAAGGAGAAGAGGGTGAGAACCCTGACAAGGGCAAGAAAGCCACGAAGTTCATTCCATGCTCTTTTTAGAGACTGGAAAAAAATATATAAATATATTTATCAAAAGTCTTTCTTGACAGGTGACCATGACAGGTGATTTCATTTCAACCCTAACCCCACTTGTTCACAAGGTAAAAATAAAATTTTTTCTTGTTTCGGATGTTAGATGCTAATGTGCATGGAAACGGTGAATGTGTTGTTCTGGGGAAGTTCACATGGACGTTTAACTAGGCCCACTTAGGAGCGAAGGCAGCACGGCCAGGGCCAAATATCTGTAGGGAGCTCTTTGTCTTAGAAGGTTTGCTTCCTTATCAGTGTGCCCTTCCTCTTGGATCTTAGGGTGTGGATAAATAAGATACGAGCTAAGACAATGTGCGAGGGAAAGAACCAAGTCATCTCACGTGTCATAAAATAATACACAATATTAAAAACTGTTTTCTGAGACAAGTACCATTCCGCCAACCATTTCTAATGAGTTAATCTTGATTGCTACGCATCAGACACTTCACTGGGAAAAAGCATGGTGTCCAATACTAAAACAGAAATGGGCTTTGTAGTAACCATTTTTTCTTGTGTCTTAGGAAAAAAAAAAAAGAGATGAATCTCATCTTTCTTGACTGTGTCCTCAAAATATGCACTAAATACATTACATATTCCCTGGTAATAAATTGACCCCCACATGTAAGACAATGGTTTTAAACACCAGGGTAACTTACAAAATTCTGGAAGAGCACGCAACAACAAATGATCCTTCCAGGTTTAGAGAACTAAAGCTGTTCGTATAAGAGTTTGTAAAACAAATATAATTGTTAAAAATGAAAAACGCTTCTCCATTTTCATCCATTAGTGATAACCATTAAACAAAAACATAAGACATAAATTTATGATCATAGGACCAATAATAATTAAAGTTTAACTTGAATAGAATTATAAATTCTGCTCACCTTATTAAACACTGATTTAAATAGACTAATGATAATGTGATATTAACTTATAGGTATACCAAAAACAAAACCAAACATATGCTATTTTGTTCCACATGCTAGTGAACAAATTATACATCATTTTTTTTCTACAGGAAAACTGAAGACTTTAATAACAAACCCTCCAAGGTCAAAATGAATACAGGTATGCTGTCTCTGTTAGTTTTAAACTCTTTAAATTTCATCTTTAGCCTTGCTCTCTAAAAATCATCTTGGCCCTAAATCATTAGTTTAGCACTCTGCTGATCCTAAATGTGATACTGAGTTTCTGATTAGGTATATAGTCTAGATTCATTAATTTATTTTTTTTTGTATTTGTGCTCCAATCTTATAGCCATCAAAAGTAGAATTTTCTGTTCTGTTAACCTTCTTTCTCTTACTCCCTTTTTCTCTAATCATATTTTGAAATGAACTCCTATAAACACTTGGAAAAAGGAGTATGCCATTTGTACGTGTACATTTGAAATTCTTCGTTTAAAATAGGCTAAATTCAAAGGCAAGTTGTTCTAGTGGAAAATATTTAAACTTCCTCATTCTACAAACTCTACGTTGACAAAGTCAGCAGATAGAGTGCTAAAGCTTCACACAAAATCAGTTTAATTAATCTATGGTCATAGACATATAAAGTCACAAGCGTTATATTTTCAGATGTGAGAACTGTATCTCCAAATAGCTTCACATCCATGCCTCTGAACTCTGTATCCTACACATTTTAATTGTAAAAGTGTTTGTGATACATGCAATGTACATGTGAATTTTTTTCCACAGTAGAAATATTTTGGTTTATAATTTTACCTTTTTCCCCCTGAAATACACAGTGTTAAGTAATTCAGGAAAACAACTTACGCAATGAAATTTTGTAATTTGTATTTGAATGATACCATTTCTTGTCTATGAGTGATCGCTAGAGAGTTATTTGAGGCAGTCACCCCATGGCAGAGGGGAAAGGATGGCCCAAGATATCCTCTCACATCAAGCTAGTGGGCTTTTTCTGTCTTGTTGTATCCAAGTGCCCACAAGGAGGATTAACCACCACCGGTGAGAACCAATATCTGAAGTGTGGAGCCATGTGCCATCTTCCTGTGACTTCCCCTTAGCAGAAACCTGTTCTAACTGACCTCTGAGAAGGCTATGCCAGCTGGCTCCGAGGATGCAGTCGCCTTGTAGACATGTGGAGCAGCAGGCAACAGGAGGATATTGGAGACAGTCAAAACACACAAGGGAGGCTTAGAAATCAAGAGAAATTATGACTCTGCAAATGAACCAAGTAAAGGCATTTTGATGATTGGAGATGTCAGAATCAGACATGGGAAATGAAATAAGAAATATTATAAGGCAAAGGAGATTGAAGAAAACAAATAGAATATAGAGCCCACGGCTAGACTGGACAAGCTATGTTGTGGAACTACACAGTCACTCCAGCAGAATGTCCACATGAACAAGTTACATTTACTGACTCTTCTGAGGCATCTCCTTGCTGACTTAAGTTGGGCATAACTTCCCAATATCCCTCCTTTTGTTGTGTTGATTTTCCTATAACCCTATTATGACAGAGGTATGCATATATAATTATATTAAATATATTGTATTCATGTGCAATACATCCAATAATTGATTCTATCCCTAATAGCAAAGTAGGAACATAGAAATTTGTAAATTTGTTTAGGTCTCTCAGGTACTTGAGCCAAGTTACTGCTTAGCAGCATGAATATAACCCTGTAAAGCATCCTCTCCTTTATAAAGACTGAGCGGGACTCTGATGGAATGCTAATTTGCATAGGATTATTTTGCTTATGTAGGTGAATTTACCATTTGTGTATAATGCATGTAAAATATGATATTCAAACTCATGCATAAAAAATTGATTAGAAGTAACTGAAACTTTTGTTTAAAATTCCAAAATAATACTATAATGTTGTTACAAAAACATACCACTTTAAAAATATACATATATGAATATTCCCTTAGGAAACTGAAAGCATTGTTTGCTGTGTTTACAAAATGAAGTAGGAATTAGTTCCTAAATAGCTAGTAAATAAAATTGGCCTTCATTATCTACCTAACAGTCTATAAAGAGATACATTACTACTTAAACGTGTCAGTCACTGAGGTTTAAAAAAGGTCTCTTAAATTAGGTCTTTCCTTTTAAATAAATACGTGATAAAGTAGCCAAGGGGAATGTGGTTCATTTTTCATACTTAAGTGTCTAAACAATGTAGAAAATATATAAAACATGTTATATCTCCACTCTTAGAATTTGTAACTCATTATTTTCTAAGGAATATCTTAGCTATTGAAGAAAGGAAAGAGAGAAAGACATCAAATATTAATAATGTATATGATTTAGCCATAGGAGTGTTTTCTAGCAGTAGAAACAGCTTCTGGGAGTCTTGCAGCTCTGTGGAAGAGTAACCCAGCAAGGCTACAGGCCATTAGTGAGTGCAAAGGTGAGGCAAGCGTGAGGATCTTACAGGATGAACTGACCTGACATATGAAAGACAGCATCCTCATTTTGAGATCTTAAAAATATCTTCGGGGAATATCAGAAAGTATCACCACATAAGGAAGTAGAAACAGAACATAATAGATTACTCTGTTTTGGCAATTTCAGAAATGCCTGAACTTTTTGAATTAAGCTGTTTATTAAACTGTTAATAAAGATAGATTCTCCATTTATTTGATCTAGGTCTTAGAGCTTCCTAAAATATGTAAATTGTTTAACCCAAGATTCCCAATTTTCTTGGTTTACAGTGACCTTTAATGTCTCAGTAATTTTTTCATGGTACTCCTACACCAAATGAAATACCTGACCCTTCTATTTATTAAGTGGTTAGGTGCTAACAACTTAATAACTTAATAATTACTTAAGTATTTGTGTTCTAACAACTTAGAAGCCATTTGACAAAATAATACATGTAAATTGAAACAAAAATAATGATTTTATTTCATTCTTTATAACCACAATTACTTATTAATGGTATGTGTGTGCCTGTTTCACACTGAAAACTTCTCAGGCCTTGGAATTAGATTGTACCTGGCCACTCTCATTTACCGGTCCAAAATGATTTGCAGAGGGTACTTGCTTTTTATCATAGCAATTACCAAAAATCCAATTTTTCAAAGATGTGATGTCATCAAAAGGAACATACACAATCCATTAGGTTGAAACTGTGCACTACCTCAAGCCAGTTGTGAAATATCCCCCAACACCCCTGTGAATTCACCGAGGTAGCCCAGGGCATGTCACCCCACAGTTTGAACGCCAGGGGTTTAACCAGTGACCCTGATCTTCTTGTTCTGGAACTTTCTGTTTTCATCTCTCTGCTTGTTTTTAGATTTTCAGAATTAAAAGAACTAGAAAATAAAATCGTTCTTAGAGTGACGTCAGTTTTCACTTTCAACACCCTTGACCACACAACCCTCCACAGCTGCTGGATGGATACCCTGTGTTCAATCACGTTACCTCCACCTTGTCAGACACACCTGTCTTCATAGCTATTTCCAGGCCGCTGACTTTGCTAAAACCCTGTTGGTGCCTTTCTTCGGTTGTAAGTTTCTACCACTGGTGTCTTTTCCCTTGGGTTCTTAATTATAGTCTTTGATTTGTTTGACTTATTTTCTCTTGATATTCTTTAAAGTCAGTTTTCTGGTTTAATTATTTTCTACATCAGGAAATTATTTTAAACATATATATTTTAGAAATCGTATTTTGATATGAGACTCCCTCCACTAATTTGGAGGCCTATTGACCTTACTATTTGTAATTTTTACCAATAATTAATTCAAATCACATTTCCAAGCATCTTTACTAATCTAAATTCTCTCATGTTCAAAAAACAAACTGGATTCTTTCCCTATGAAAAGAAAAAAAGAAAAAAATGAGAATGTGATAATATCTAATGATTATGTTATCATATTAGTGGTTACATTATTTGTCTATTTTTTCCCATAACTTTGAAAAAGACTTAATTCAAGTAGTTTTGGTTTAATGGGCAAAACGAGGGAAATGAGAAAAACTATTTATTTCACATGCCATATTGCAAAGGAATGTAGGAATGGAATGGGAATCTATTCATAAATAGAACATTAGCCTTCCAATTTTAGAAGTCTAAACTCATCGTAGCATGTTAAAATGGCTGAAGCATTTGCACTTATTTTACTTCACATTGTAATTGGCATAAGTATAAATATATGGATCATAGTACACAAATGTTCAAAAGTACAAAAGCAATAAATTAAATTTTTAAAATATGGTCATTTCAATACTATATATTTCAATACTGTCTTTGATTTTAATTAGACTAATTATTTTCATAACTAATAATAACTTTGGAAAGACATGGGCTTTTCACAGCATGTGTTTCTTTATGAATCCTATTTATCAAATGTATCATACCTATGTCAGTTATACTTCAAGAATTATTCAAACTCTATGTGGGAATTATAATAGCTAGAATATGGTAAAATCTAAGTGATAGGTATAAAATATGTTGCACCATAGCTCTTAATCTTGAAATATAGATAATTCTTAACTCTAAAAGCCAACTACACTGCTTATATATTTAGTACAAATTGAATTTAAATGCTATAAACAAAGTTGAGTTCTGTGCCTGAATTTTCATTAAAGAAAAACCATAAAATGTTAATTATAAAATCTTCCATTCTTTCACTAAAGCATTGACATCCATTTCTGAGACAGATTCTGGTTTTTCCTTTTGTTTTGTTTTGGTTTGGGGGTGGGTGTGAAATTTGCAGATGCATTCCATGGTTACTAATTCTGCCTGTTCATCTTTCTCATGGTTATATGGCACCTTTCACTTAAAATGCATGATGTTGCATGTGCTTTCCAGTTGCCTTGGCCTCTGCTATTTCATTTTTTTGCTTCCAGATAGCGGTGGGTGTGCTCGCAAACGTGCCGCCATGTCTGTCACGTTAACGTCTGTGAAGAGAGTGCAAAGTTCTCCAAACCTCTTGGCTGCAGGTATAATATCACTAACTCACAGAACATCACATTGGAATGGCTTTACCTGACCTTTCTCTCCGTCCAGAATTATCTTGTTTGGATGAATGAAGTGGCTGTAAATACCTTTTGAATGCTGCACAAGTTCTTATTTTTCTCATCCCAAGAATAGTTTCCATCTCTTCTGACTGTTTTTGTCCTAAACATAAAAAGCAAAGGAAAATGATATCACGTAGAAAGCATTTTAAAAATCTAACTAAAAACAACAGTCATTTGCCAAAAATATGTTGAGTAACTGCAAATGTTAATAACTATTTAAGTTTTTGTTATCTCATGAACTTAAGTAACATAATATTTCATCAAGATAACTTATAGGTTCTTTTGTGGGTTTTTTTAAACCTAAAAAACTATGTGAGGGTTGGGGTACAGGGTATCAAGAGTGATTTGCAGGAAACTGAATCTTCATTGCCAAAGGTTACAAAAATGATGATAGAATATTAGTTTTGAAAGAGACCTTTACCTTCCTTTAATCCAATCAGCAAAGACCTTTCTAATATATATTTTTAAACATATCAAAGTCTTGACCAATTAATGTGCACCCACAGGTATAAATATTCTCTAGAAAGTAATTGGGGTGTGACATCTCAGCACCCACTAAAGTGGGTCTCTTTATAATAAATGCCTGTCATGACTACCTAAGCCTACAGGCACAGTCTGCGTTGCGAGGGGTGTAGCTATAAGAAAATCATAGGGCGCCCAGCAACCCCAGTGTCTCTAGATCCTGAAACACACCCAAACCTTCTGGTGAGTGGTTGGTTGGTTAATTTGATTGTTGGTTGGTTAGTTACAGTTTAGGGGTCCCTTGTTTTTTATTTATAAGATTAATGGGTTTTAGAACAGAAGTAGGAAAGGGATGGAGAGACTTTAAATATTTTAATTCTCATTGTGCATATCACAGTCTTTTACAGACATACATCCAGCAGTTGATTAAATACTCAAAGCGTCTTTCACTTTAAACCCACTTGATCCTAAACTACCCAGGTTTGTTGAGGAAAAAACAAACTTCCGTATGGAGAATCCCATTCCTGCCCACCACCTCCAATCTACTAATGGATTTCAATGTCTAAGTCTAAATACCAGGCCAGCAGTTTCCATAATATAATAAGTTCAAAGAAAATACAAGTTGCATTGCAATGTATGTAGTATGATTTCATTTTGGTTAAAACACATCTCCCTATATATGTTGGCTCGTGTGTATATAAACATGAAAAGGTGTTAGAAAACTATTTGCACTGGGTACCACAGGGAAATAAGAATGAAGGGAGGTAAGAAAGTAAATAAAGTTTAGGGCCGTCATGTAATTGGAACACCTATTCCATGAATATCATGCA
This sequence comes from Daubentonia madagascariensis, assembly GCA_023783475.1. Lineage (NCBI taxonomy): Eukaryota > Metazoa > Chordata > Mammalia > Primates > Daubentoniidae > Daubentonia > Daubentonia madagascariensis. The sequence goes on from JAKFHU010000760.1 coordinate 3,676,200, forward strand.
CATTTCAACCAAGTAAAATCCCAGCCTGAGCTACTCGGACGTGGACCACTGATGCAAATACCAGGAAATGACACACTGCTTCAACAATGCCAATTTGTTGTTATTTATAAAAGTAACCACTGAAGGAACTGTATTAGATTGAACTAGAGATTGCCATTTTGAGGGTTCAAAACTGGAATATCAGCAATTTCGTATCATTCAACTTAGTAGAAAAGATTTAATGATTCAGAATCAAAATAGTAAAAAAGGATTTCGTATTTCAGGAATATGAAATAATCTTCCATAAACAGAGTATGTAGTGGCTCTGGGCTATTTTAAATTTTATATCCCTAGGAGTAAGATTTCTAGTGAATGAAGTCCCCTGAATTTTGGAATTAATCATTTCCTTAAAAACAGGCCCCTTTTGTATCAGAGACATGAGATATGATCCTTGTTTAAAAGATTTTTTAATTACATTTTGAAGAAAGAAGTCAGCATCTTTTATGGCCAATTGCACTCTATAGTAGCTTTCATAAGAATTTATTTGGCACAGTGTCTTTAGGTGAACCAAAAGGGAATTAATAAATATTCATTGCCTCCAATATTGTTAAAATACAGCAGCCTTTATGTAAAGATTAGACTACCTCCACAGAAGGTTCGGAGCCACCCTCACCCCCCTCTCAGATCAGAAAGTCAATTCGAGTCATCAGCTATTTGTCCCTTGAGTCAGTGTCTTTCTCTTTTCCCTTCGAAAGAAGTAAATTCCCACTGGACAATTCATCATAGCACACACTGATGTTTTAAATCTAACCTAGAACCAAAACCATGACTATAAGAGAAACCACTGCAGGATGTTTGATTTACCCAAAGCCACCTGGCAGTGGAGGTAACGCTGGTGAGAGTGGTCTGTTGCAGTGTGGAGACCACCCCACCAAGAGACAGGGTCTTGCCAGTACCCCCTGAGTGTTTGGTGACCTTAAGAAAATTAGTCTTTCTATATGTCAAGTTTCCTTTCTTTAAAAAAAATTGTTTGTCACTTTCTTACATCCCTGAGAACTCAATCATTTCTCAAGCTCACAAGGATTTGTCAGAACTAAATGAGAGTAAATGAAGAAAATAAGTGAATAGGCTTATCATAGCACTTAGTAACACAGTAGGCACTCAATTAGTTGACTTGAATTTAATTAAAATGTTCAAATTAATTCTTGCAAAGCACTTGAACCCTCTAAAGTAATGAGTTATAAGAATTAAAATCATCATAATTTTCTATAAAAAATATGGGTGATAGTGTCAATATAGCACATCATGTAAAAGGAATTTAAATAAAACCTGAGAGGAGGGATTATGACATGACCGTGAGGTATCACAAACACAGCTACACAAGAGCTGTAGTGTTAGAATCATAAGTTTGGAAAGGACCTCTGAGGGCATCCAGTTCAACCCCTGACACTGAACCAGGAATGTCTTGAACACAATCTCAGACAGGTATCCACCGGCTTGTGTCTAGACACGGGGAAAGCTCATTGCACTAGTGAAGAACACTTACAGTTCTTAATTCTCAAAGATCCCATTCATATTCACATGCAAAACAGCCAGGGGAAGGATAAACCTGTCCCATTTAGTCATTCTTAAAGGTCCAGGGAAGCAGTGACTACCTACTAAAGAACACCAGAAATTAAGGACTCAGGTCCCTAGACTACAAGCTCTGTTTTCTCACAAGTGAATGATCATCAATAATTGCTTGACCTCTGGGACAAAACCATTTTCCCCATGCATCTGCCAAGCCATTTACTTAATCGACTTTTTTATGTCCCTTTACTCGACGTGGATCCAGGATACATTCTGTTCTCCAAAGCACAGGTGCCCTCCCTTTCCCAGGCTTTCCTGGCAGCAATAGAACAAAACAGGGCTGTGGGAAACCATGTCCACACAGGAAGGCACTTCTCTTTCAGGGCCTCTGAAGACTATAATAAAAGAGTAAATCAGGACTTATAGTTGGATTTATTTGAAAGAAACTGGAATGTTGTGTACTTTAGCATCCTTAAAAGACCATCCACTTCAACATAGACTGTAATCATCAACATAAGCCTCATTAAAATATTGGTTCATCCTGAAGTTTTAATCCCAGCCATTTTTCTACTTTCTCTTAATTCTACACACTCACGTCTGCTTTGTGACTCAAAGCCTTTCCATAGAGTGCACCATTATGACTGTCTCACGTTTCCCGTAGCACAGGGACAGTTTCATTTGGAAATCCCTTCCTGTTTCCCTGCCTGGAAATCCCAGGGAGAGGCCCATATTTAGCCTAGAGTGACTGTCCCCTGATTCTTCCTCCTAATGTCTCTTGGGGTTCCATAATCTCCAATGTGGTCACCATGTGAAGAAACAGAGCTGGCCCTCTACCAACTATCAACTAAAGGAAGTTTATCTCAAGTGTCCTTTAAACCTCCCTATATACCTGCTCAATGCACCCTCTTCTTCCTCCCCACTTCCACACCCCTTGCACCACCAAGCATCTGGCTCCCATTACGTCCATCCCCAGCACATACTACACACCCTTCTTTTTGATCTTGGTTTTATCAAACCAAGACTAAAATAACAGGGAGTTTTCCCTGTTCTCAAGCACACAATTATGTGATAAATTATTACTATTAAAGCTGCTTCCTTTTTCATTGTCCTTTCCCAAAGTCCCAAAATCAGTTGGTTGTCCACAGTGTGGCACCCTGGTGGTTGTTAAATCTCTCTCCTTGAGTGCTCAAAGCAGAATTCTAGTGATTGCTTTGTATTGCTGAACTGTGTTTTCTTTATAAAGTCCTCATCATCATTTAAGTGATTGAGAATTTCCATCATTTCTGCTTCCATGAAATCCTAGAAGTAGGGTCCAGTAAACATTTCACCTGTAATTCTTCAAAGTAATTTTTTCTGTATGGTACCCATTTTATTACTCCAGTTTTGTATTCGTTGGAGATAAAATCCATACTACATTATCAGTTATGATAAAGCATAATTTGTTAGTCTTCTCTAACTCACCTGGGCTGGAGTCATTCTAATGTACTCTGTGCTAGTTCACATTTATTTTTCTTCCTTTGATATGGAAAGAATACATATCAAATATTTCACCTAAAAATCAGATGCTTACATTTCTCAACTCATTTTTATCATTCCAAATTCAGTATTTAAATTTCAAAATAACTACTTCTGAAGCATTAAAAAGAAAACAAAGAGTCCCTTTAACATGTAAGATTTATATTTTATTAGGTATTGAAATATTAATAACAACAATTTAATAATGGTCTCAGGGAAGATGCAGAAGGAATCCAGCTACTGGACGGCAGGTTAAGCTAAATGACCCAACCCCTAGGGTCCTTTCCAAAATTAAGGCTTTATGAATCTAAGTGAAGTGGATCATGTGGTATAGTATTAATAGAACCAAGCAATTCAAACTGATTACCTCAAATGTGCATAAGTTAAATGTGCAAATTGGTTACCCCAAATGTGCATAATTGATTACCTCAACTGTGCATATAAAAGATTCTTGAATGTATGACTCCAGCAAAATTGATAATAAATATATCATTGACCCACTTAACATTGCGTATATCATTGACCCAACTGTATTATCAAAGGCAGTTAGTTTATTAGTGCTGAAATTTATTTTCCATAGCTTACTAGCTAAAAGACAGTGGAATGCATTACAACAGTAACAGCTTTCATATTTGAGTATAAAATTGCTTTTATATAGCAATAAGAAGAAAACTCAAAATCTAGAGAATAATTTGAAAAAATCACAATATGGTAGACACATTTATAATTTCTTAAAGTAAAAAAAAATACAAACCACAAAAAATAGTTCTCCAATACAGGAGTTAAATATGGTTGGTAACAGCAAGGCATTAAAAGCTAAGGATCTGGTGGTTTGATTTAATGCTGGGAGAAGCACTCATTATTTACAAACCAGATCCCTTTTGATCTTTTAATTTGATATTTAGAGATTAATTTATCTATCTTGGGAAACAATGAGATTAAAATTAATCAACACTTATGTGCACATATGAGAAAGTAACATTCTTCAGGTGTCGGGCAGGTGGCGGGGAGGGGATGGGTAAACTCACACCTAATGGACACAATGCGCACTATCTGGGAAAGGGGCATGCTGGTAGCTCTGACTCAGGCAGTGCAGGGGCAATATATGTAACCTAAACGTTTGTACCCCCATAATATTCTGAAATTTTTAAAAATTCATGAAAAAAATAAAAAATAAAAAAATAAAATTACATGGTTGCAATATTATTGAGGGGAAAAATCAGCATTTGATACATAAGTATTAATTATATATTATAAATATTTAATGAATGATATTGTAATTGATGTAAAAATAAAGGCACAAATCGCCCATTAGTATATTTGATGTACCCAGAGTTTTGGAACTGAGATAATGTTTTCAGAAATAATGCATGTTATTCTTTGCCAAGTGATTTTTACTAGATTGTTCATTTATGTCACCCGAGTTTTAATTTCAACGTTTTTTTTCTTTCAGGGCGTGATTCTCAGTCACCAGACTCAGGTACAGAAAAGATATTCCAAATAACTATTACATGTGTTGTGAATTTTTAGAAACATACTGATGGACACATTGTTGACCTTAAATTTCATATACTGTTAGGCATATTAAATTAAACCTCTAGTAAGGGCATTTCAATTTTGGAAATAAAAATAACTTTTATTTTAAAATGTTTAAGTGAACGTAGATATTTTTGTATCCAATTTGTTTTCCCTTGATAAAAGCTTGGAGATCTTACAATGATCGAAATCAAGAGACACTGAATGGAGATGCTACATATTCCTCTCTTGCAGCAAAAGGTTTTAGAAGTGTTCGACCAAACCTACAAGATAAAAGATCACCAACTCAGGTAATCCTGCACACTCTTGTCTTCTGTGTTATTTTAAAGTGTGGTTATTAGACCACTGCTTTAGAGCCTCTTTCCTTGTAATCTCTTTCCTAGTGTGCATATTTTGATACACATTTTATCTTTATTGTGTTTTTGCTTTTGTATTTGTTTTGCCTGCCAGACTTGGATTTACAACATGGAGAATAAGTTTTAAGTTCAAAACAGGTGGTTTTTTTTTCTGATTAAGCTCATAAAAGTAGGTCAGTTTCTTAACATAATGTTTAGAATATATTCTAATTCTTAGAATGCTGACATCTGATGCTTCAGATTTAAAGTTATGAGGTCAGCAATACATTATGTATTGAATAAATATGAGTTATGCAACTGTCCATTAAATTAACTAAAGGAACTCTGTGTTGGAGATATTAGTAAAATTGTGCCACAAGCACAAAAAGTGTTACAAAACAATGTGACTAAACCATATATATACCTCAAAGTCTAATAAAAATACCCCAGGAGGACATATGTTCACTTTTAACATAATTTCCTAGGATGTAGATGGAGCAAACTTTAAATGTATTCTCTAGAAAAACTATTTTTCCCCTATGGGCAACTGTTGGTAACAAATTAAGATGTATTCTAAATGGAATAAAAATGATCATTCAATCTAGCCCACAAAATGGATAGCATAATCAGAAAGTATGGCATTGCTTTATCTTTTTTAAAGGCAAGGTTGACACTGATTTCTTTCATGACTAACTTTGACTTTCTCTCTGTTTTTCCTTCAACATTATTTCTTTCTCTGGATGCTTTTGGCAATCAAGGCACCCCTTCTGCTAGCCAGAAAAGAGAGCTTTTGTAGTTCTTTGATAACCAATCACACGAAGGGTGACATTTTAGACCAATTAGTAACTAACACACAAATTCCCTCTTGTACAGAGTACTTTACTAACAAAAAACCTTTTCAGGGAACTATGTATTCTAATGATGATTCCAGACAGACAGTTGTATATTCTGAGGAATCTAACACAACTGTGTCATATACACAAAAAATCACTAACCCGCTACCAGCAGCTTCCAGCACAGATCCTGCATCACTCACTGACATCAATACCCCATTTCTACAAGAGGACTACACGCAAAATTCTCACACTCGGAGAATTTCTACCTTGAAACTAACCCATAACCAGGATCTAGGAAGTAGCACCCCCGTTAACACTCCACAGTTTTCCAAACCTGTTGAAGTACCAGCATTTCACAAAAGGCCTGGCTCACCAACCCCCAATCCAGTGCCTGAGATACACACAGCATCTCTTTCCATTCAGATAGCTCCCTCAGGACAGGGTCCTGAAAGCCACAAACAGCTATCCGAGCTTTCTCCAGAGACTACAAAGATATCTCTTCAGCAAGAGAGACAAAAATCTGCAGTTGCTGCGGCCTCTCAGTCCTCAGACTGCCGGGTGGTACATCACACTTCCCACTCTCTTACTTGTGTATTGTAGAGACTCTAACTCCTTTGGTTTGGGCTTCTTATACAACCTAATGCTTTGTTGATTTCTGAGCAGGAAGGGAAAGGAGAAAGAAACCATCTTCCCATTTAAAACCCTGATAAATTCATCAGTAAATTTCTAGGTATTTTTTAATTTAACTATATATACATAGATCTTTTACCCAGAAATTATGTTCTGAAAGTTTTTTCCTTCTAGACATTTATTAGAAATCATTGATGGATCAGTTATCATTTAAGACACTGCAAATCACTTCAATACTTAAAATACTTTTAGGTTTCAGAGAAATACTTTTCCTATCAGACCTTTTCATCCTAGATTTACTTCATTTACAGGTACAAAATCTCTTAAAATAATTGTCAATTATAATTCACTTTGGCAGGAAACATTTCTCTTACTTTTAAGCAGTGTCTATTCCTTTGTAGCTCAATATTCATGTTCACTGAAACTTGAACAATTTACCATTTCAGAAAGTATATTAGTCAACCTTTGTTACCCAGACTTTTAGGAAGTAAATCTTTATTTCCGTAGATGTAGAATTCTCTCACAGCATCATTCTGCTGGCATTTATTAATCTGTTAGAAGAGAAATGTGATTCTACTATTGGCTTCTCCACTAAATAATGTAATGTTAACAGCATAAACTTTAAAGATGAACTATAGATTTTAAATCCAGGTTCCATCACTGACTATGTGGTGAGACAGTCATCCTAACTTTAAAGGCTTTAAGGCCAACCATGCTGGGGTTGTTGCAGGACCAGAAGGAAGCCAGTGGGACGGAGAGGAAGCAAGCAAGGCATGGAGCAGTAAGAGGTAAAGTCAGGGGTGACAGAGGCCAGATGACAGGAATCCTTGTAAGCCATTGCAAGGACTTTGACTTTTACTCTCAATAAAAATGGGAGTCATTGGAGGATTTTGAGGCCACCACTATTATTATCTGACATATTCTAACCGAATCATTCTGGCGGCTGAGTGGGAAACTAACTATAGTGAGGCAAAGAGGACAGCAGACCAACCAGGTAGGCAACCGTTGCAATAATTCAGGTGAGAAATGATGGCAGCTCAAAGCGGGGGGTGGGGGGGCGGGGGGTGGAGGTGGTGAGAAAAGAGACTGTGGGAATGTATTTTGAAAGTAGAGCAAACAGGACTTCCTGGCAGACTGCACGTGGGATGTGAGGGGAAGAGAAGAGGCAACGTTGACTCCAGCTGGGGGGGTGGCATTGCTGGCCACTGAGACTGGTCAGCGGTGGATGGAGCAGACCGGTGGAGGCACCAGAGGCTCCATGCGGGACACTATAAGTTTGCGGTGTCTATCAGATACCCATGTGGAGAGGTCAAGGATGCAAGTGGCTGTGAGAGTCTGGACTTCAGGGGAAAGGTCCAGGTGGGACATATAAGCTATGTATGTGGTGGCCATGAGACTGAGTGAGATGACCAGGGCATGAGTATACAGAAAAGAGGAGGCCCCAGAACTGAGCCAGAGCAAATCCCAACATTAAGAGGAAGAACCAGCAAAGGGGGCTGAAAGCAGTGTCCTCTGAGGGAGGAGGAAATCCAGGAAAATGTGGCATCCCAAAAGCCAAGTAAGGAAAATGTACAGGGGAGAAGGGATGGTTAACTGCACAAATGCTGCTGATAGGGCAAGAGTGCGATGCAGTCTGGACACTCAACATTGGCTCATTAGTGGGGAGAGGGGCTTTCTTGAACAGGTATAAGACAGACTGGGAGGAGGGCAGCTGAACTGTCAGCTCTTTCAAGGTGTTATTAACATAGGACCATTCATCTAGTTATTCACCCACCCTGAACCTCAGTTTTCTCATCTATGAGATGGGGATAATTATAGCAATCATTTCATAGAGAGTTGCTGTGAGGTTTGAGTAAGATAATGCAAGTAAGAAGCTTGGCAGAGTGCTTGCTACATAGTAATTCCCCTGCATATAGTACTTGTTATTATTTTAAAATACAGTAATATCAATTTTCCAAATTATGCATTTGATTGGAAAAAGGAAATATATTATTTTCAACAATACTTCATTTTTTTTTCTGGTGGATAAAAGTTTATTTCATCAGACTAGCAGTTTGTTCCAAGATAATGTGCCATCTTTTATAATATTTTGCAAAAAGGTGGCATATAGCAATTACAGTTTTGTCTTTTTTTAAAATCTTGGTAAGAACATTTAACATGAGATCTACCTTCTGAACAAAATTTTTAAGTGTACAATACAGTATTGTTAACTATAGGCACAATGTCATACAACAGATCTCTAGAACTTACTCATCTTGCATAACTAAAACTTTATTCCCTCTGAATACCAACTCTCCAATTCCCCTTTCCCCAGCCCCTGGCAACCACAACCCTACTCTCTGCTTCTATGAATTTGACTATTTTATATACCACATATAAGTGGAATCATGCAGTATTTGTCCTTCCAAGACTGGTTTATTTCACTTATCCTAATGCCCTCCGGGTTCCCCTATGTTGTAGCACATGGCAGGACTTCCTTCTTTTTAAGGCTAAATAACATACCATCGTATGTATACACCACATTTTCTTTATCCATTAATCCATACATGGAAATTTAGTTTATTTCCACATCTTGACTATTGTGATATACTTCATTTTTAAGTCCCATTTTTCCACATAATGACCATTTACAATGGTGCCCTTTCCATTTTTAATACTTACATTCCACTTTCTGGCAAGTCTTGGTAACTGCCAAGCACTATAAGCTATACACTTTGAATCAGCAAAATATATGCTTTATTGTAAAGAATTAGTCCCCCAGGAAATTAGCAGATCCAAGAAATAAAAATGCACTAAGAAGTGAAAAGGAAATTTTAGTGTTCTAGAGGTTTTATTTACATATTTTATTGTTATTGTTGAAGTCTAACCATTATCTCCAAATTTGACATATTGTTTTATAAGTTACATGTTTTAATTTACCTTCTACAAATAGATTACAAAATGAGTCACGGTATCCTTCTGTTACTGTGTGAACAGATATCCTGTTGCTAAAAATGTCACATTGTTCTCGATGTCAGATAAGTGAAGATATAAGCCAGACACTTTGGAAAGGCAGCAAAAAACTACACCCCAAACAGTTTTCTACAGCATTTGTGAATGCTGTGCCCTTTGCTTCAGAAGAATAAACTTGTCCCATCTATTATGAAGCAACATGATCAATCATTGGCCAAAGCCTCACTTTCACAGCTGCTACTGCACATACGCTGGGGTCTCAAAGGGAAATTTGCCTGACTGTCATGTAGAAGAGAGAGAAAACTCATTTCTTTTGCTTCATGGGATAAATATGTAGAAGCAAAGGAAGGCAGAGTGATGAATAAATGTTAGCAGTGTGGGGTGATAGAAAAGGGGCAGAACCTCAAAATACACTTTCTGGACCATTCCTATCAATACCAACCCCAATCATTGATGTATTCCATTCATATGATCAAGGAATATCCCATAACTTCTTTTTTGTGAGTTTGTTATGCTATTAGTTGATTGGGTCTTTGGCAATTTCTGCATCTGATGAGTGTGTGTGCATGTGCACGTGTGTGTGTATAAATAATCGAACATCAGAGAATATTTGGGAGCCCAGTATGAATTTAGAAATCACCTAGGATCCTTTCTTCAGCATCTCCCAATAGCTGGGCATTCAGTGTCTTCTTGAATACACTTAATGAAGAGCTCAGATCTAATTATTAGATCTAATTATTAGAAAGTATTTCTAACATTAAGTCATAATCTACCTTCCTTAACTTCACATATTCATCTCATGGAGCAAAAAGAGATGAAGTTTTCTTCCTCTTCTACGTGACAGTCTTCATGCTATTGTTCTCCTTCCCACCCTGCCGTTTGCCTTGTGCAGAGCACACCTGTGCCTTCCAAGCATTCTAATTTGTTTTAGTGGCTCTCAGCTATTGAGAGCTGACACAACACACGAGACACTGTGCTAAGCACTTTACTTACATTCGCTCACTTAATTTTCACAAACTTTAAGAGATGTGTTTTATTAATGTCCATATTTTACACATGAGGAAACTGAGGCCAAAAGAAATTAAGCAACTTGGCCCAGGCTATCTGATTCCAGGTCCACAGCTCAACCAGTGGGCTCTACTGCCTCTATTTTCTCATACAGTCTGGCTCTTAAACCCCATATTTTGGCAATATTCTTAAAATATGACACCTCCCGGGTATAAAACCCAATTCCCGATCTGAATACCACAGAGTACAGAAGAAATATCTACTCCCCTGATTCAGATGCCATCCATGTGGCCACATCTGCGTGACTGGTTTAGATCCCCTATCACCCAGGTCTTGGGCAGGAACTGTATGGCCATTAACATCTCTGGTTAAAAGGTTTTTATTATGAGGCTATAGGACAATCTCGTATCATTACAATGCAAGCAGTCAGCCAGGCCTTAGGGGAACTGGGGAATGACCAGGTAGCAACTCTCTCTGTTTGTCAGTCTTAGGTGCTGTAGAGTCCCTGTCTCTCCTCTCAGAGTCTCTGCTCTCATTCCTACATGTTGCCTGTGGATTTCTATGACATTCTCTGGCTCCTTGCTTTGGGGCACCCCACAACTACCTGACTGGGGTGTGCAGTGTCATTTAATTCAAATTCCCAGGAGGGAGGCAGGGACCAAGTGGCCCAGTTCAGTTATTTTCCCTCCTAAACAATCAGCTGTGACCAGCAAGATGGTGTTGCCCGGGACAGACACGGCTGCCGGGCTCTGCCCCCTCAGGAAAGGCGAAGAGGAGGCAGAGTGCCAGGGAAGGATGTGGGGTGGGAGGTGAGGACTGGCTTTTATATAACTCCCTCCCAGATTTTTTTTTCAAGTAAATTACTGTCAACCCCATTGAAAAACAGGAACAAAACCTGTCAGATCCCCTTTGCTTGATATTTAATATATATTCTATGTGTTCTTTGGGAAATGAGGCCTTGAAGCTCAGTGATGGAAGATGTGAAGGAGGCAGATGTTGGCAGGTGACACAGGCCACGTCAAGGCCATGGGAGCCCAAGACAGAAGAAAAAATGTGTCCCCTTGTATGTGTATAGTTTTTATGAACTTTAATGAGTTTTTTCTAGAACATTTAAGTCATGTAAAGTTTTTGAAAAGTTAAAATGTAGGTTTATAAACACACACATTATTTTAAGTTTAAATATTTTATTTATACCAAAACAGAATTTATGATATGTTTTCTTCATTTTACATTAATCAAAAATTATTTAAGATCACCCTCATTTAAGAGGAAATTGTCAAACATGTTTATTCTCTCAATTAAAAATGAGATCAGCAGAAAAGTGGATTTCAAAATATTATTGAGTTTGCTTCCATGGAAAATTCCAGACACTTCAGTTTTTCTTTTTTTCCTCAGTCTCCATTATGGCTTGGGCATGTTGCTGGTCTTTGTTTAAATTTCTGATATTTTGTTCAGTATGGATTTATTTTTGCATTGATTTTAATTTGTTTCCTAAGATGGCATTAAGATTGTTTATCTTGATCACTGAGTTTTTGTCACTCGTTAAATTGTGCACCCGAATAAGTGTTCACTCGCCCCCCTCAGCCTGGCACGGCGCCTTCTCCACATCCCGGCTCCGAGCCGAGCCCAGCTCCAGCTCCCCTCCTTTCACCACCGCCTTCTACAGCTGCTGCATCAACAAACTGACGGGTTAGGGGTTTATGACTATAGAGATGTTGTGGTTGTCACCGAGATCATTTTATTTTAATTTTTAATTAGTTTATGATCAATCTCATGATCATATCACTCACGAGAATGGTGACTTTAGAGAGAGTACGCTTTAGCGTTTGGTGTGTTTCACAGTCACAGGATATGGGCAAGTCAGTCCCACCTGAGGGGCAGCAAGCCTGAGCATGCCTTGTCCGTTCTGCCACAGTTCCCACCAGGCCCTGTTGTCTAACACAGGCTTCATCTGCACGGGCTGGATACGTTCCTGGCCCATAGTAGGCACTTGAGTTTGCAAAGCCTGCATCCAACCCAATGTACTTTTTCCACAGCCGAAGTTCATCCTCCCTTGCATCCTCTTGCTTTTGAATTCCGCAGCAAGCTCCAACCTTGATTTAGTGATGTCTTTCATTCACAGGTTCTTCTGAGAGTTCTGGGTTGACTTCATTTGGACCAGCAGGCTGAGTGCTGTTTTGAATAACCAGGCGTTCTCTGTTAGTGTGTTAAGTATGTTAAGGTTTAGGCCCCATCCCTTCCTTTGTGCAAGACCAGGCAGCAGTGAGCTGGCATTTCTAGGCACCCTCTCCCTTATTGCTCAACATTTGGGCAAAGTAAAAAGCAATTTATACTCACAAAAAGTTGGTGACCCTTGATCTGTATTCAAATACCTTAGCTTTCCATGGTCTTGAAGGAGACACAAAATAATTAGGATAATTTTTCTGCAGTCATGTATGTACCACTAAATACAGTAGGGGGGAAAAACTGTTCTTCTTTAAAGTTAGTTTCTCCTACTTCAAGGTAGTCCAGACTGGGAAAATACTTCTTTATTCCTTTATACATACTTTTCCTGCTTCTCTTCTCTTCATTTTCCTCAGGGAAAATATGGATAATATAATTCTCTCTCCTCCTAGGTCTAGAGGGTATTTCATTAACGGGGAGAAAAAGGACTCCAAGTTGTCTAAGAAGTAATTTATATTTTTATGGCAAGACATTTCAAAGCTTTTTTGTGGGTGACCAATAGCCTGTTGCATTTTTGAGTTTTATCTATAAAAATGTAAGTATGATACGACTTATCAAGAGGCATTACCTATACACACACACACACACACACAAAAGACTCAAAATTGTGAGCGTGTCAGAAGGTAGGGAGAGAAATTCACAAGGTGAAATAGTTCTGTTTTCTGTGAACATTCTCTTTGGAAGAACAAATGAATGGATAAGTTCCATCCCCAGACACAATGCTATAACGAACAAACTAATGATCATATTACCCATGACAATGGTGATTTTAGAAAGAATATTTTTTATCTTTTGATGTGTTTCAAGTCAAAGGATACGGACAAGTCAATCCCATGAGGGCTGAAGTCATTAGATTTTTTTCCTTTTAATTTTAAAGAAAAAAACTCATTTGAGCAGATAACTAATCCCTTTGTATGATTTATGTCATTTGATGGAATTTTCATTTAGCATAAGCAAAAATAAGAGATCCATGTTATATGGGAACTACCTTAGTGAAACTGCATTATTATGAGAAATTCCATTGACCCTATCCAAAGACTACTTCATACTGAATTCCATTCAGACATGTAGCAAAATTTTAATATGTTATAATTATTATAATTTCATAATATTGTAGTTTTATTGCCAATAAGATCTGCAATTATTATGAGTATTTAGTAGTAAAAAGGATGCATTTCTACTAAAACAGTTTAAGTTCTGGGTAACAAATATTTCTTTCAGGTAATTCTATAGATATTAAAAGCATAAACAGTAAAGAAGTATCACAATTAAAATGACTGTGTTGAAACAGCAACCAAACAAAATTTATTAAGCAAAAATAGAGTAAGAAAATCTGTCTTTTTATCCAGGGTTGGGGTTTCTTAACCTGTTAGATTAAGGATGTGTTTTGGAGTGTCCGTGTAGCCCTGAGGTTTATGCAGAAATTTATGTATATATGAATTTATGCATTTTCCCTAAGAGAAGGATCAATAGCCTTTTATCAGATTCTATGATCCAGACAGAACTTTTTATATGGTGGATTTTTTAAGTATTCAATTAAAAGTCTGAAAGAAAAAAATTAAATTATGACTTTTATGAGGCCAACGGCCTGCATGACACCAGGTGTTATGAAAATTATGGCTGGCCAAGAACACCAAATGGTGCCGCTTAAATCTTTACTAGGCAATATTTCTAAGTTCATACAGTTCTCTTTCATTCATTCTTATGAATTAAAGTTCTCTTTATCTCTTATGAGATAAAGTTCTCTTTAATTCATTTTTACTAATACCCCATAATACTTCTGGCCATCTATCTGAAAACGGTCACCACCCGCAAAAATCTCTATCCTGAAAGGTGGAAGGGATAAGGGGAAAAATTGCTTCGGAGTTTTAGTCCCTCCTGTTGACTTTGGTGCTTATCACCTTATTTGACATGTGCGGTCAGGCATCTCCAGGGTGAAACAGAGGGCTACAAAAACGTATAATGGGCCATCTTCCCTCTTCCTCTGCAGACAACCCCTCCACCATGTTAGCCTCTTGGGTTACATTAATATATAGCCTTGGAGTTATTAAACCTTCTATTTCTCCTTCAGTTTCTTTCTCCTTTACCTAAATGCCAATTGTAGTTCTAATCAACTAGGGTGCATTCTAACCATTATCAGTGGCTGGTTTTTATTGTCACTTTATTTTCACACGTGTGTACCTCTATTGCACTGCTAGGCTATTTTGAAGTTCAATTTTTTTAGTATTTTGTAGTTAAAGCAAATAATGAGTGGAAAAGGAAACAAAATACCCTTTCCACTTAGTTGCTTTTAGTTTGATCAATATTTAGATCCATAAGTCAGAAAAAAATGAGGCAAACTGATATATATTTTGGGGACATTTTGGCAGGGGGGAGGCAGTAGGGAGAAGTAGGCTACAAGATTTTTCTAGTGAAGGATAAACTAATTCTGCTGGCCAATAAACAATCTAATATCGTTTCACTGTCTCAAGTACAAAAAATTAACACTTCTGAGGAAAGAATTTTATTATGCCAACACTCTCAAGCCCCTACCCAAAATTATGCTGCAGTGTGGTGTGAAAACTGGTCTTGTTTCCAAAATGCACTGACTGGATTCATTTTCTTCCTGTTTTCATGCTTTTTCTGTACCGTGTGGTTGGCACCTAATCCATCTGAATGTATTTCCTTAAAACGCTTGCAAATAAAACTGATGCTTTGCCTTCTCTGCCACATTGCAAAAAGAGATGTTTTTATTCATTGGATAATTTATATCTCTTCTTCTTATTTTTTCCTCAAACTCAGCTTGGAAATCAGAACTTAACTGCCAGTGTGTTGGAGGTAAATGCTTCACAGACACACAGACAAAGCACACCAGAAGCCTCTCCTGCGTGCCTTTCTTCTGTGGCACCTTTGAACCTCACCACTTTTTCACCAGGCAGTGGCTCCAGCCCAGCATCACTTAGCCTTCCACCATCTGATGGTTTGGGGTCTTCACAGCTGCGTAGGCCCCAGAGCCTTTCACACTGTTTCTATAAACACCCTCTCCCAGCTGCTGAAAGCCTTGTCCACAGCCACGACACAGGCCCTCTCACTGCAGACTCCTCCCCGGGCGAGCACTTCTCCCGCTCCGAGAGCGAGTCCTCCACAGCCACGCTAGCTGAGCTGCAGATTGGTGACTCTGACACCACTGACCGTTCTGAGACACCCTCCCCCACCTGGGGTCAGAGGTCTGCTGTGACAGATGGCACCACCTTAAGCACCCCTGCGGCCACTCATGTAATTATCCTGCCTTCCTTTGCCTCCAGCTTTTTCATAAAAGGACGGATTTCCCGTGTGCCATCTCATTTTGCAGCTGAGCATTTTTATTCGCATAGGTGTTGATTAGTAAACAAATTCTATACCATCTGTCGGGGAAATTCATCACAGTCACCCTTATAAGCCTACTCAGGGCTGAAAAAGTCACTTACATTCTCTGCATTCATTTTAGAGTTACTTATGGTTACTCTGAAATGGTTTACTTATGGTTTATTGAGTTACTGTAGCTAATGAGTTGTACAGTGATTTGCCTTGACAAAAAGTTGTTTCAGAAATTTAGATAAGGGTACATCATATTGTTGTGATTAGATGATAGAGAAAGACTGAAATTTTTCAAAAATTTTAACCCAGTATTAATACCTGGTAGATAACAATTTACCTCACAGACTCATATTGATGTGTCCCGTGGAATTAGTTTATATTCCTTGTTTCTCACGTAAGTAATTACTAACTGCATGATCCTAATTCTTCTTGCTCCTCTCTCTCTAAAAGCTACATCTTTTGAACTCATCTGTTGTACAGGCGTGAATGATATAAATAATCTTAATTGGCATTACAGAGATTTAGCCCTTTGATTTTCTGGGAATTATTTTTCCTGAGCCATTCCAGTATAGAAATTTATGAATACATTTTTTATTTTATATATAAATAATTTATCTTCCATTTATAGCAATATATAAATATTTTCCATACATATTATATCATTTAAATATGTCTGTATGATAAACAGCCCCTAATAAATGGTTTATGAATGGCAAAAATGCTTCAAAATTTTATGACACAGATGCCCAATTGCATATAATATATAGATAATGGCTTCCATTTGAAAGGCACATAGCTTCAGGCAAAAAATAGGAATTTTTTTTTCTAAAATTGACGTTATAATGAAGTTCCAAATAAACACTGTCATAGACAAAATTTTATTTGTGCTGCATAAAAACTGTGTTCTATTCAGCTCATGTATCTGCAAATTTCATGCATAGAGAAATGTTATAATAAACCATATGTATTTTAAGACACTGCAATTACAGAAAACAAAAGGTATGTTTGGGGGGATGGGATTTAGTATTCATCCAGTGGCTGGGTATGACATTATGAATTGAAATGTTCCCTTCAAAGACTGGCTGGAGAAGGAGCCACATGTCCCAGGCTCACCACCAACAGCCCCTCCCTGGCACAGGGGAGCAGCCACCGGGCCTATGCTCAGCAGGAGTGGGGCTTCCCGTGTACCCCTGTGCTTTAACTGGTTCTTAAGTTTTAAAAATTTTAAGGAGTGTTATCAAGACCTTTAACCAAAAATACAAAGCAGTGAGAGTACATCGATGTATGTACTAACCTGTTCAATTTTCTGTTGTTAGGACTCTTCAGGGGCCTAAGAATTATACATATAGTCTCGTGGGCACAAGCAGAGCTACCTGTAACTGAGATTAATTTCAATTATCAATTTAAAATTGTACATAAGTTCTCCATGAGATGTTTTTCCCAATAATTAATTCACTGTAACAAGGAATTATCTTCTAAAACTCTATTTTTAGTTTATTAGTAAAATCCTGATTGTATTATTAGTATTATTAGTAAAATCCTGATTGGTTTAACACGATAAAAGAGTAAATCTACTTTCAGTGGTTTGGTTTCTTTTTAACCCCTAGTCAATATTATTGAAACCATCAAAATAGGATTCAGAGCAAGCTTCCTAAGTTTAGTAACATAGTTATCTGATGGCTTTTAATAAGAAGGATTCTCTTGCTTGTAACATTAATTATAATGCATTATAACAATAGTATTAAGATGATATTTACAAAGATCCACGAAACTTGATTTGGGCAAGGAGGTGAAAATATTTTCAAATCACTCACCAGAAATACATAAAGGCTCTGACGATTTGGGCAAGCCTGTGCCTCACACTTTTTTGAATGTCCATTTCTCTTCAGGTGGAAGGTCTTCAAGATATGGTTGGTTATGATATGAGAGCGATTTTTCCAACAGCTTAGAGAAGTACTTAATCAATAAGCACAATCCTTGTAGTGCAATATTTATTGATTTTAGGACATATGTGGTATGGCTATAAAGTAATAAAATTAGGTTTATTCTAGGTCATTTGAAAACGTATCTGCTTTTAAGTGAAATCAGAAATAAGCAATTACTTGTTCATCTATGTTTCAAGGCTATATAAGAGGAGTTTGTTTTAAAATAAGAAGGAAAAGTTCACAAATTATGGTTCTTTATATATGTGCATATGTGTGTTTGTGTGTATTTAGTGGTAAGGTAATCTTAACTAAATGATCTTACTAACGTTTTGCCTCATTTGCATGCATTGTGTGCTCTCCACAGTGCTCAGGCTGTGCTGTGGATAGACAGTCATGCTTATAGTCCTGAGCTCAGCCTCTGAACTAAGCTGATTCCTTTCAATCCTAATTGGTATCTATTGGACACCTACTATGTCATTAGCGCCAGGCTGCATGTTATAAAAATATAAAAGGAAACATGTATATGACCATCTCCAACAAGAAGTCTGAGATACCATTGGGAATATAAAATACTCAAATATAAAACAATCAAAGCAATAAATTATTAAGAAACCAAACAAAGGCCCATAAAGTGCTGAATGAGGTTGAAGTAGGGAGGAGCCAGTGATTTAACAATTCTTTCTGATGCTTTACCAGGTACTTGATCCTTCTAGAATAGGCTGCTTCATGGTCTGTATATCCAAACAACTGTATTCCTCGTGTTAGTCACCCTGCTCTGGGAACACCCATTCACTAGACAAGATCCCTGAGTAGGTCTGAGAACCAGGCCTTCTCCTCGTGCCCAAGAGCACTCATTCCAAATCCTGCATGCAGAGCAGTGTGACAGTGCTCTGACTGCTTGAGTCAGGATTGCAAGAGGAAAGTTGCGCTCTGTGTTTATTTGGCACTGACTCCTACTGTGGCCGTGTGGCCCCTCTGATGGCAGAGCAGCATGCCCGCTGGTCCGCTGCTTCCATTACTCCTAAACCGCCCCCCCACCCCCCGCCTTCGCACAGATAAGAGAGTGATTTTCAGAAATAAAGGAAGAGAGAAAAGACTGAGACAATGTACCCTGCCCTCTGACATCAGTTTTCAACATAAATAAAAACTTGGCAGCTGATTACTGTCATGTGATTGGAAATCTTTTATTGTCACCTAAAGGAATGATGTTTACAGGGAACTGTGTGCTTTAACGGGGTGCCTGTGCCCTTTTCTCAGAGCCAGGTAACAGTGAATGGAAACTCTGGAGGTGCTGTGAGTCCCATGAGTTACTACCAAAGGCCATTCTCGCCCTCAGCATACTCTCTCCCAGCCTCTCTCAGCTCCAGCGTTATCATGCAGCATGGCCGGTCCCTCGGTGAGTACCCTGATCACCACGAATCGCACGACTTTCAATACGGCTAGTACAAAGCAGGCGGGAAGAATACGAGGCATGGAGCGAGGCAGGTGCGTTCAGCACTCCGCGGGTTGATGGGAGGGACGGGGCAGGGGATTCAACCAGTAGGCTCCCAGCTACCCCAAGGCAATGACTCCAGCCGTGTCGGAGCCTGGAGTAGCCTATTGCATGTCTGAGGTTGGGGCAGAAACAGAAAGAAGACGGCCAGTCAGCTTACACAGTAAAACAGTAAATGAACATGGTGCTTTTCCCTTGAGGCAGTTTGTTCCTCTGGGGAAGAGCTTTCACGGTGGAATATTCTTTTGGTGTATATATAAGGAAGAATTGTTCAACAGTTAAAACAGTGTGAGGGGAGACAGGCTGCCTCACAAAGTATGAAAGCCGTGGTCCACCGGCTCACAAAGTAGGAAACTACCATTCAAACGGAGGCTGGAAGGCCTCAGTCAGGTATGTGGTAGTAGAAGCCATGCAAGAGATATTTAATCCCTGAAATGGTGATTCCATCATTTTACAGAGCGATCGTTCTTAACCCTTTGGGGATTAAGAATTCGGTGAAGACAGAGCTCTCATCCAGAAAACAAATGAACATATGAACATTCATAACAAAATTTAAGCATGTAATTTCATGAGGTTTATGAACTCTCTGTAGCCTCCTGGAAGAGAAGTTCTGCTATATAATGATAGAAACCTTCTTACCTGGTAAAATATATTATAGCTTAGAAAATAATGTACTAAATATTTCTTAGTTTTCAAAAATGTAATTTAAAAAGCCCAAAATTGCGTGTACTGAGAGAACATGATGCTATTCATTTATCAAGGAACATTTTATGTCAGCATCTAGCATGTGTATTGTGGAACTCAGCTTCTGTGGGCAACAAAACCTCTGTAACTATAGGACTTTAAACGTAGCTGCGGGACGCGTTAAGGAAAAGTCTAACTATATCTGTGCTTTCTCTAATGCTACTCCTGGGGATCATCTGTAAATCTTATAAGCATGTCCTTTTAGAGTATAAGAAAGTAGAACTTCCTTGTGCCAAAATTTTGCCCTTTAACAATCAGTCCATGGTGTAGTATTATAATGGGAGTCCACTATACCTAGATTTTTTAAAATGGAACTACACATTATCACACATATAAAGTAAAACTCTACAAATTATTCTAGCCATGCATCTCCCTGAATAATTGTCATCAAAGCCTGCTCCTTGTCTCATTGCCTATCTTAGTGAACACAGTTTTTCCCCCATTCCCCGCCCCCCCCAACAAACAAAAAATATAAATACTCAAATACAGACAGGCTTTGATTTTAGAATATTTCAATGTGTAGACTTTACATATAAACTATACATGGAAAGAAATTCCCTATATAAACATTGAACAAGTTCCAATTGGCCAGGGCTGTAATATGGCCCGAGGAGAATATACAAATCTACCTTGCCCTAGATGAACTTTTATTTAGTTGAGGACAAAATACTGCAAAGATGACAATTAGTGGACCATATAAGAGAATAATAAAATAAAAGGCTACCTTCCACTGCATAAGCTGTAGGTTCATAGAATCTTATGAACCAGATATGATGACAGAGTTGATACTGCTTGCTTAGCCTAGGACTTTGCACATACTAGGTGTTCACAAAACATTTGCTGCTGATAAAAATACTAGCATCATGGTTGCCCACTCAAGTCCTTTTGGTAATTAAACAGAAAGTTAGTTATAGTCAAATATCACATTGTGTCCTTAATTTGGAATAGCCTGGAAAAGATGTTATTTTTACATTTAATGGCACATAAAGCAGTTTGATTCCTAGCCTTATCCATTCTTCATCAAAATGTACTGAAAATGCCTTTCTGATCCAAACTAAATTGAAAGTAGCCATAATAATAGTAATAGCAGTTATAACTGTTACAATGGGTTTTACCCTAGAGAGATCTTAACTTTAATTATCCTTATAATGATGAGTTAAATTTCTTAAAATGCTTACTTATGATGTTTTATACAAATTTGTCGTGAAAAACACATTCATATATGAAACATCATACACACACACAAATAATATCAATGAATCCCACTCTGAAACATACGGACTTTTCCACTTGCCCATAAAAGAATTTTCTGAGTGGCAGTCCTGAGAGACCATGGCATAAAGAGTGTATACAAAGTGTCATTCTTGGTCACCAAAATTTTGAAATTAATTGCAGAAAAATAAGAAGTCATATTATTAATCATATCAGATGAATAATAATAATGTTGGTTATCAAAAATATCTGTGAACTAAGAGTAAATGGAATATATAGTGCATATACGCACTCTGTTGCTTCTGAAAATATCCTAGAAGTTAATAAAAATAACATGGGCCGGACACTGTGGCTCACACTTGTAATCCCAGCAGGCAAGGCAGGAGGATCGCTTGAGCCCAGGAATTTGAGGCTGTAGTGAGCTGTGATCGTGCCACTGCCCTCCAGCTTGGGTGACATAGTGAGACCCTGTCTCTAAAAATAAATAAATAAATAAATAAAAGTGACATGAAGGTAGAAACTTGATAAGCCTCATCTAATTTATATCCTTAGGGCAGTTTTTATCCTCAAAGGGTAAAAAGTCATGGTTTTTGGTATTTTAAAGTAAAACCAAAGATATTATGACCATCATGCCTATTTAAATAAAAACTAATCAATACTAATAACTTAAAAGCATTTATTTATTCATAGGCCTTCACATCTAAGTGTAGCATATGTTTGGATGTGAAGATTTTTTTAAATTTTTTATTTTTAATTATGGGTGCATAATATTAATAGTTATACATCTGTATAGGGTACTTGTGATGTTTTGCTACAGGCACACAATGTGAATTAATCAAATTAGGGTAATTGGGGTACCCATCATCTGAGGCATTTAACATTTCTTTGTGTTATGGACGTGAAGATATTTTAAAGTGACTTTTGTTTTCGCTTCATTTTAGTGAAATCACTGTCACTGACTCCAAAGTCCTATCTTTTGTCTAAAAATACATTTCAGTACTTATAAATAACAGCAGTTAGCAGTGTCAAAAGAATCGTATTTATGGAAATTATGACCTGAGGGAAATTACTAAACTTGTCTCAGCTCCTGCCCCCTCATCTATAAAACTGATTCTTGCTCCCCCCGCTGCCCGCCAGCCCCCCAAGATTACTGGGAGGATAAGATGAGGTAGTGCACGTGAAGTGCAGACTTTGCATAGTGGCTGCTCCGCAGTCATTTAACACACTTTGCCCTTCCCCTTCATTCTTCTTCATAAGGTGGGGAGGTCCTTGTTGCCATAGATCTGTGCCCTACACTCCTACACGATATCCACTGCACGAGTGGCTCAAATGGAAGGTAAATGAGTTAAAAGAGATAGTGATGGGAATATGGACTCGAGGTTACAGTTGGTGTAAACATACAAGGAGAGGCACCTTCAGTTTATGATTCCTTGTGCATCAAATCTATTCTATTTTGCCACATTTCCTGCACAGATTCCACAGATACCTATCCCCAGCATGCGCAGTCTCTGGACGGCACCACAGGCCCACTGTACAGATCCTCAGAGGAAGAGAAGAGAGTGACAGTCATCAAAGCCCCGCATTACCCGGGGATCGGGCCAGTGGATGAATCCGGAATCCCCACAGCAATTAGAACGGTAGGAAATGCCAGCGTGTGCGTCTCTGCGGGGCTGTGCACAGGCTCCACAAAGGGTGGATTGTCCATGGCTCTGTGCATTCCTAGGGTCTTATGTAATGAGGGTTGCCCTCTGTGCCATCTGAGCGCTCATGAATGTTGTGCTGTGTGCGGCAGAGAGAGAAAACTGCCGATTGAAGAGAACTGCACAATCTGTTTTCCATTTGAATGAAAGATCATGAAAACTGTGATTTTTTAAACTGATCAAAGTATGTTTTTTGGTTGTTTTTTTTTTTTTTTACCTTTTACCAAGGAGGGTTAGGGCAACAGAAAAGAGAAGGAACAGGAAAATGGGAATTCTTTGGCTGCATTGAATTCCCACGCGCATTGCAAATAAACCAGTGATTTATTTGTTTCTTGAAATGGATGCATGTTAACACCAGGAGATTGGAAGCTGTGAATTGGGAGTTGGGAGTTGAGATGATTGGAGTGAAGGGAGTTAATGTCATGGGAAGGAAAAACTGTCTGAAGAAAAATACACATTTCATGTCCCTCTTCAGCTGTGCCTGTCGAGAGAGCTCTCCTGGGATAAGCGAAAGTGTTTGGTTTTGTTTTTTTTTTTGTCTTTAAACTCTGCCAAAGCATTGCTGAGTGTGTCAGGGCAGCCCCTTCTGGCAAAGCTCTGCAGTAGCAGAGTCAGC
The DNA here is from genome assembly GCA_023783475.1 of Daubentonia madagascariensis. Classification (NCBI taxonomy): domain Eukaryota; kingdom Metazoa; phylum Chordata; class Mammalia; order Primates; family Daubentoniidae; genus Daubentonia; species Daubentonia madagascariensis. The sequence goes on from JAKFHU010000760.1 coordinate 3,699,808, forward strand.
TTCTGAGCCAGGGCAGGCAGCTGCGTGCTGGTCAAGCCCACTTGAAGAGGAGGTTTGCTCCAGCCGGGAGGGGAGAAGGAGCGGGGAGCAGGATGCGAGCCACAACACCTCTGCAGGTGAACCTGGGGGAGGGGAGGGGAGGGGCTCCCGCTGCATGCGCTTTGCCTGCGATACCCAGAGACACGGCTGGGGTGTTGCCAAGGGCTGCTTCCCTGGAATGCAGACAGGGGAGCCAAGACAGTCATAGACAGAGGAAAAGAATGGGAAAGATTTCAGGAAAATAGCAGGAGTAATATTGGAAATAGTCACAAAGAACTAAAGACAAAGTGTGGGGGCTTTCGTCTCTACTTGAATTTGCATTTATTATATGGGGATTACCGGTTTTATATACAGAGAGAAGAGTTAGAAAAGGATTATTTTAAACATCTGTGTTACATATTGGAAGCCAAAAAGTAAATCTATACCCCAGTTGCTGGGGTTTTAGACTTGTTCGATTGTGGTAATGTTGAATGTGACTAATTATGAAGTCCTAACAATCTATCTTGGAACAGATGATTGTCATATTTAAGTGACCAAAACAGTTCAGGGATTGTGACTAATAATCTTCATCTTATGACGACTACACGTTTCTGGTAACACTGTTTTGTTGTTCATTTCCCTTTTAAGATTTCTGACTCAAAATGGTTAAATTTGAAATTTTTTGCTAACAATGTAGGGATACAGTGTCTGACAGGTATGGTGTCATTGGTTTTGTCTAACTGATCCTTCAGGCATAGTATATACACAAATTAAGAGATCCCTGGTTCTAAATAGTTACAGATTCTGTATCAGTGGATTTTATCTGAGATCTCTGGGCATATTTTTAAGTCATTAAATGATATAAATGATAAAATGGACTTGCAAACCTAGTCCATCTTTTAATCTACAAGACATAATTCTCTTAACTAGCAAGGCCTTGCTGTGTTAGTTTTTAAAAGGAAAAACTAAGATGTTGGAAATTGTTAATTAAAATTTTTATATTGTTCTCTCTTGCCAAATCAAAAGCATGCTTAGGTATGCATAAGCAAACACCTACACTAAACATTTAATGCTAGTTTTCCTTCTATAAGATAGAAAATAAAATATAAGCAACTCAGAAGTTCTTTATAAGGAACCATATTTTTATGTATAAATTGTACTTTTACTCAGGACCTTTAAAACTTTACAAAGAAGGTACACATCTGCGAAGACTCCTTTCTTATTCACATTTACTATTTTCCAGCCCTACAGAGCACATACCCAAGTATAGCTGTGTTTATAAATGTCAAGTCAGGCCGTCTCTGAGCCACAGCAGGCCAAGAATCTCCAAGGTTGTTTTTCTTCTCATCCGTGTAGAAAGTAATGATTATCAGACTCTCGTTGCTTCACATTGGCTTTCTGCTCAGTGTATATGCCCAAGGCAGTACTGTCTCAAAGTACCATGTTATAGAATTATTTTAAACAACCAACATATACCAAGGAAACAGAATTTTCATAAAGTAATCCAGAAACTCTAGAAAGCCAAGAGCTGGCACCGGTACTTTGGAGTTATTCTAGTGAAAAGAAGCAGCTCTCTGTGTTGCCCTCCCTCCTGTGGCCTGGGATGCCTATGTTACCCTATCACTGCCATTCTTAAAAACAACAACAAAAATCACTGGGGTTCAGATCCCATGAGATTGTGTAATTAAGGCCAGCTAGTTAAGTGAAATACAAGATTCCACTTCAAATAGAACACTTGTTTGAGTATTTTCAGAGCTGAAAAGGAGCAAAAATACAACAGAATCACTGTATACCAGTACGTAGAAAGTAAGTATTTTTTTCTTTTTGGAAATCTCTGATGTTAAATCAGTTTAGAGCTCTGATGTTTTGTAAACTGTTGGAATGTAAAAATTCAGGTCTATTCAGTCAAAGTTATAGAAAACAACTGCATAGTGAATTACTAGTAGTTATTTTCCATGCAAAATGATTTTGAAGGACACATTCCTCAAATTTGGGTAGACTTGTATTTTCTTAGTCTTAATATTAAGAAGCAATATAACAATCTTCATCATGGCACTTATAAAAGGGACTTTAAGTCCTTAGAGGACTTCTTTTAGAAATGAACATAGAGTTTTAGTATTCCCGTCTTACTAGTTTCTCCCTTGCCAACCAACTGGGCATTTCCTGGCATCTCTGTGCTCACCATATAAAGCTAGCAGATGGCATAACTGTGAAATCCTACCTGATATAGGCCCTCCAGCAAGTGAAGAAAAAAACCTTGTCTGTCAAGATGCATTGCCATATACTGTGATGGAACTTACTTACTAGGCTTCCTTGTTGCCATTGGCTATGTCCAGGTATGGTCAGAAAACATTTTTACACACAGTTATGTCTTAATTTCTGTTGCTTTACTACTGTAAAAGAAATGAAGCTTAATGAAAAAAAAATCAGTCTTTTATAAAAAATAAGCATCCCTTAAAGATACACATTCAGCTACTTTGCTTGAACCAGCAAATAATAGTTAGATTCCTACTTCATCCCTGCACCCCCTCCCACCAGTTCCCATCATGTGATTACATATTCAATCAATAATCCCTGCCATGTTTCCATGGTAGAAAGAGCCTAGAATAGAGAAATGATTTGCAACAAAGTCAAATAGCCCTTAATGTTAATCCATATTTGGAGTGATTGCCAGAATCATGTATTCTTAGAGATCAAAATAAATTTAAATACAGTGCAGAACCTTCTATGTCAAGATGAAAAATGCAATGACCACATTTCTGGAAAAAAAAAATCAGGATATACAATCCAAACCAAACCTAGCTCAGTGCAACAAGTACAAGAATGTTTTTGTAGCAGTCCTAACAGAACTTTTTAAATCAAGAGAACTATCTTGGAAAATCTGCTATATTTAGTTACTGTACACAGAATGGTCAAGTTTGTTGTCCAAGTAGCTCTGAAAGAGTTAGGGTAAAGATCTTGCCAAGAAAAATCTTTAATTATGATTATAAAGGTGTATGTCTACATTTACAGGTATACAGTAAGGGACAGTTCCATCCAATAAGCTAGATTCGTTCATTATTTCATTTTACAAATTTTGAGGTTCCCTACTGTTATTATTTATCGAGCATTTATTATATTCTAGGCATAGTTCTAGGCCTTTTTGTATACGTTGTCTTGTCCAATTTCCATAGCAATCCTGTGACTTGGATATTATACAGTTATGTTATTTTAGAGAGGAGAAAACTGAGGCCCAAAAACGTTATATAATTTTCTCAAATTCATACTGTTAGGAAGTATTAGACAGTAATTAAGGAAACCAAGATTTGAATCTTGGTTCAAGATTTAACACTAATTTAATCTTTCCACTACAGCCTACGGTTTGTATCATGTCCATTTGCCTTACAATTTAGCAAGGCAAATGTGTGTACACTCTGTTATCATGTTATAAATTTTGTGAAACTACACACTTTTAATTTGCTCAAGGACTCTGGATTGTCTACTACATTCAGTATTTTAGTAACTTAGACTAGTTAAGATCAAATTTATTTCTCTAGGCTGATCAGAATACAGTTTGGGTCAGAAATATTCCCTAGTTAATTCTAAAAATAGTGTCTTGATACAACATTCAATAAAAAGTGTTTAAGGATAAGAATTATCACCAAAATGGGTTAAGAAAACTATTACAACAATAACTTTTATTCAGTGAATTTTATATAAATATACTTGTGTAAGTATTGACTATCTAGTGCTCGGCACAGCTGTGATTTGAAAAAATAAAACCACAGCATCGAATGTTCCAATGCAGCTTAACTCTAACATGAGGATACATTTACAAACTTCATACATAACTGAATGAATTGCTGAAATTGTCATCAAGTAATAGTAAAGAGTCAGAAAATTTTAAGACAGAATAGAAATCTGTTGAAAAGATAAAATATAGAAATGAAAACATTGAGGAGCAGCACAGATTTGGAACCGGTTTTGTAACTACTGGACATTCTTTATTATAGACAGTGGACCGGCCCAAGGACTGGTACAAGACAATGTTTAAGCAAATTCACATGGTGCACAAGCCGGGTATGTATGTTGTTCTGCTTTCCGATCAGGTCCTCGTGGGTTGAGGGATGCATATTCCTCTTTTGTATAGGTTTTGTTCACACAAAACGTCAAGGCCCTGCACACTCCGCCCGCTTTCTGTTGAGCATCCCCCTGCGCCCTGCCCCGCCACCGCCAGCCCTTCTGAGGCGCCCCTGGGAGGATGCTTGGAGCACACAGTGCTCTGGCCTCCTCCTTCCAGCCTTCCCTCCCCACAGTCTAAACCGGGGTGTTGTCTGCGTGAACAGACCCATTGTTCCTCTGTCCACCCCTGTCTGTTCTGCTCCTCACCAAGAGCGTGAGTCCAGGCAGGTCTCACTGAGCCTGCCGTCGGGGCCAAGGCAAAGGTCCCCTTCGCCCTCTGATGGGGTCGCTAAAAATCACTGACAAGAGGCAGAGTAACAGGAGAAAAGGCATACAAAATTTATTTGATCATAGTTTTACATGACACAGGAGCCTTCAGAGATACAGGGGAAATTGTCCATTTTTATGCTCAGGTTCAACAAAGTAAGGACAGCCATACAGAAAGGTGACTGGACACAAAGGGTGTGCTCTAATGCTAGCAGACTGGGTGGGGAAACCCAGCAGGGCCTGTCTGTCCAGATTCTTCCTGGCCTCTCTGAGCAGCATCCTTCCTTCTCGGTGTGGGGCAGGGCCTCTCTGGAATGGGGGTCTTATGGCCTACAGTCAAACAGGGTAGGTCAGAGAATTTCTTTATGGCAGTTTTTAAACAGAAAGGTGGGGGAAGGTTAGAGTAATATTTTTAGGTTTTATGGCTGGCTTTGGGGGAAAAGGGGTTCTGGTTTCTATGCCCCACCTAGGGGAAGAGGGAGTCTAGTTTCCGTGGCTAGCCTGGAGAACGAGGCAAGAAAGATTAGGAGGGCAGGAGAAAGTCAGAGAAAAACTTTTGCTTCTCAGGCCTTCATTTTGGGTCTTATTTTCTGAGCCTCAACACTGCTCAGCGCAGTTGACAAGCAATCTCTGAAGCACTTAGTAAAGGAAATTCATGATCCAGAGGAAACAGTGGCCTTGAGACATGAGGACAAAGGACCAGCTTTGTACGCTATGAAGAGGCCAGCGATGCCAGTATGTTAGAGACAAGAAAGGGTGGTCTGCAGAGGCCCAGCAGCAAGCAATATTTGAAACTAAAAAGTGATATTATGAAGTAGGAAAAATACGTTGCTTTTCTAACAAACTTCTATTGTTTCTCTGAAGTTCTGCTATCTTGTTATGCCATGGTGACCAAATCTGTATTACCATAATATTTATGTTTCATTTTCTAGATGATGACACTGACATGTATAATACTCCTTATGCATATAATGCAGGTAGGATGGGTTTCCTTGCTTGCAATGAATATTTTATGCTCTGATGTTTGGAAGAACTACACAGCCACTTTTTTTACCGTTCTGTTTGAGCACACGTTTGCAGTTCATATAATTAGGAGGATGCTTTTTTTTCTTTTCTCAGAGCATGCATAACAAAAGGATTGATCTTTTCTCATGGAAATGAGGACTAACACTGTTTTATCTCTTTCATTCCCACTGTTGGTTTATTCTCAGTTTCAGGAATGTTTAACCAAAGTGTGAAGGACAGCCCGAAAGAACACACTGTAACCCAGGGTACAAAATAAGATAAAGATCTTCTTTTATCAGCACAGAGAGTGATTCCAATTGCATAAGATCATTCAGATACACTTCACAAAAAAACAAGTCAAGCAAAGTATTTTGTGACCTTGTCCCTGCTTTTGTTCCAAAATGCAACCATTCATTGAAAGATTTTAAAAATCCCACTTGGCTGGGCCACTTTTCTGACTCAGAGTTGCCAGTGGTCACAACAGAATGACTTCAGTTCCAGGCATTTCCACTTGGATTCGAGGGTGTTGGTACCTCGTGAAGCGGTCTGCAGGCTGGAGGGAGGAACCCCCCAAAAATGTTCCCCTTCTTCACTCTCCTGAACGTTGCATCAGGTATTCTGCCCAGGCACATGCTCCGGACTGTTGCACAGGTGTCGTTTTCCCCCCTTTCTTTAGAGCAGGCTCCGAGGCCCAGACTGCTTCCCTTCCCTTCAGCAGGGGCGACCTCACTCAGGGGTCCCCTGGCCAGCCTGGCCCAGGAACTACATGAGGCTCTCCCCTCCCACACACCTGCAGACCAGCACTCAGCCCTTAGCTGTTAGGGATGTCACTACTAGTCTCCACTAACAAACAGAGGGACAATGAGTGTGAAACAAGCCCAGCAGGCAGTAAGACCTCTGGCTTTAGGTCCTGGCTCCCTCAAATGACAGCAGGAGGCCTACTAAGAAGTCGCCCTCATTTTCATTCTGGGTCCCAGGTACACCAAACTCACTTCCTTTATTTAATTTGAAAGTTGAAGTCTGACTGTGGAATCAAGGCAAAACTATAAGTGCAGATGTTCTCTCTCCTCATTTTCCGAGGAAATCGGCATGGACTTTCGGGATAGGCAGATGAGTGCAAATAGACTTAGCCCAAAAGATTGTGGTTGTGAGAAATTCAGAATTTTTGTAATTTTTTTAATATCAAAGTTTGTATCACATTAGTAATTAGTAAATGAAACAGCAGTTACATGTAGAGCCCTACAAGTTTCATCACTTAATCAGTAGACAAAGCCACTGCAACTAGTCTCTTCCCTTTCTATTAACCCTACATCCCACAGCTTTATGTCTTGCACTTTTCTGCTTTTATTATTCTATACCATCCCTAACTAATTCTTCAGGGCTGACTCTAGTCGCATGGGTTCTATAATATCTTCTCTGACCAATCCACCACCTTCTGACATCCTTTAATTCTTAATATAGGTTTTCCTCACTTGATCTTTGTATGTTACCAACTGATTTCAATCATAATTCTATTTGTGTCTTCCCCAGATGTACTGTACGCTTATTGAGGGTTTGTATGTCTTTGTGCCTTGCACAGCACCTAATACATACAACTTGTGCAATATTTTGTTTGACTGTGCAAACAGATGACATATGTAAATCAGAGTTTTTTTAAAGTGTTAGAAGATATTTGGAAATAGTTCTAAGTATTTTTAATCTTCCTTGGAAACCTTAACTATATTATTAGTTTAGACAATTCGAAGAGAAAATTTGCTGAGTACCTGTAAGTTGACTCCTAGCACCAGTCTGAATTATTACTAACTCCAAAATAATTGACAAAGATTTATTGTAATCAGGGCTTGTGTATAGAATAAATTAATAATTAATTAATGAAGATTAGTGAATTAATAATATTAATAAATTAATAAAGAACCATCTGATGGATGCATTGTGAATATGCTTATTAATAAGAATTTTTGCATGGTCATTGGATATTTATAGGAGTGTGGATAATTTAATGCACTTCTAAAATGTTATTTGCTTCTGTTTTGTGTGTGTTTGGGGTTTTTTTCGTGATAGGTCTGTACAACCCACCCTACAGTGCACAGTCACACCCTGCTGCGAAGACCCAGACCTACAGACCTCTTTCCAAAAGCCACTCAGACAACGGCACCAACGCCTTTAAGGACGCGTCCTCACCAGTGCCTCCCCCACATGTTCCACCTCCGGTCCCACCGCTTCGACCAAGAGATCGGTCTTCAACAGAAAAGTAAGACATTTTCCCCAAAAGTGGCCAATATTTAGCTTGGGATAAAAATAAGGCTACGTGACATCCAGTGGTAGAATCAGTGCGCTCCTTAACAGAAAGAATAAATGTATAATCTTGTTAGTACCTACGTATACCACATACTGACTTCCTCCATTGAGATTGTAGCAAACGCATTCACAGTCTTGGTTCGTGATATCAGAGCACCCTAAATGAGACTTGAATTAACATGAGCACAGTCTCTACTTTTTGATCAATAAATGCATAGAAGAGACAAATAAATGGAAATAATTGACATGTACATGCTTTGGTATACCAGGTCACAGACTATGCAGTTAGTTTTCAGTTTCCTCAGATTTAAAATGTTAGATCTATTAATAAAATATCTTTTTCAGAACAGGGAAAGTTATTCATAAATCATAAATAAGGCATTACTTAACAAGCATCTATCTGTGACTCATTTCCACCAGTTTTTTGAGCTGATACCAGTTTTCATTTCTCCACTGAAACATTTTTATAGAAACTATCCACACTAAAATAAAAATTTATAAACACGCTTTTATTGTGTTATTTTTATTAGGATTATGACTAATATTTCTACTTATAGGTAACCTTTATTGAGAGCTCACTATAGCCCAGCAGGAACCTAAGCGCTTTTGCTGTATCATATCATTTGATTCTGAGAACAACCCAATGAGACGGGCTCTATTTTAAAGAGAAAGAAACTGCGGTTCAGAAAATTGAAGTCACTTGCTCAGCTCATACAACTAGTATGTCCAAGGCAGGATCCAAATTCAGCTCTGATTAAATCCAAAGCCTATGCTATACTGGTAACTAATAAATAAGAATATAAAGATTATTCTTTATTAATACCAGTTATTAAGCATCATCTGTCGTACCCATCACAGAAAAATGGTATTCAACACCCCCTTGTACGATTAAGAGTAACTGATGATGACATAGGGTACAAGATACCATGAAAATAGACACACATCACATGTGAAGGGATTCTCATTTTAATACTCATGTCCTCATGATGAATTATGTGATGCCTTAAAATTGAAAAACAATTATCTAGACACAAAATGGTGTCTTAACCATCAAAAAAGAACCAATATTAACATTTAGATTTAAATGTATAATTTGTCCTATATGTTTGGTTAAAATAACAATCTCATTAAGAGATATGATAATCCCTTTAAAAATTCCAGATGGCTTTCATATACACTGTCTCATGTAATGCTCAAAACTCCTCTGCAAGGAAAAAGAACACAATTTTGCTACCTGTGTTTAACACAGATGCAAAAACTAAGACTGAAAAGTTTGAGGTCTGCTGAATATCACTGATCAATTTAGTAGAAAGCTAGGATTTTCCCCTAATTCTGTCTCTTAGAGCACTTTGATTTCCAACATGCCATGGAGTCAGAATTTCATTCCATTCCATGGGATCACGATCATTCCAACATATAGTCAGGAAATCCTTCCTCCTAAAAGTGATGGACCCAGAGAAAGGCTTCTTCTTTAGCCCCAGCTGCCTGGAAAAGCTTTACTTTGTAAGTCCTTCTTTGACAACCTCTTAAAGGATATTAGTTCAGGAAAAAGAGCTGATTCCCATGAGCTAGATGTCTGACTCTGGTTTTTCAAGGCTAACACCAAAAGATGATCTCCCATGCCACACAGTGCACTCCCAACCCAAGTGATACTTTTGTAATTTTCCCAGACAAACTATGATGCCACTTGCAAGAAACAAGATCATGGTGTGTGTATTACTCCTTGTCACTTTGTATCAGGGATGCCAAGTCACAGAGTGGTGGGTTAAATTCACAGAGCTTAACGGAGCATATCGCCACTTATTTTAAACACAAACATGTGCAGCTACCATTAGTGACCCAGAGCCTTACTGATAGGTACTGTCTGCTTGTCTACAAACGTCTCATGTGAGTTTTTGAGCCAGCGGAAGGATAGTTGTAGGAAAAAAAAAAAAGAGGAAAATGTAATATGAAATAAAAGAAATGGCTTTCTTTAAATCGCTAATGTAAAACAAAACATAAATATGGCATTTTTTGCAGATTAACTTTTTATCCTAGAGATTTTTTAAAAATCTATATTAAAATTAAGTTTGAAAACAGGTAACAAGTGGTTTTATACAATTGTTTTAAACACACAGGATTATTTTAATGTATGATTTGTTGTTTATTTCTAAGGCATGACTGGGATCCTCCGGACAGAAAAGTGGACACAAGAAAATTTCGGTCTGAGCCAAGGAGTATTTTTGAATATGAACCTGGCAAGTCATCAATTCTGCAGCATGAAAGACCAGTAAGCACTTGCCATTAAAAGAAATGCCAGGTCTCTAGGTTTCCAGGGTTTCCAAATAAACCCGAATTTCATACTGTTTAGCAATTTTTGTCACAAAGGTAATTTATTTATTTGGCATTATTTGGAAATCATGATTATTTTGTATCATGATTTGTACATCTTGTCTCAGAATTGAAAGATGTACTCTTTAATGTATTGTCTCTACTCACCAAATATATATATATAAAAAAAAGTAGGACTCATTTGCATTTAACTATAGTTGTGCCCAATCATGAACCTAAGTTCAATTTTTTTAAAAACACCACTCATAAATGCAACAGGTAATTGCTAGTATAGATTGCTAATGAGAAAAGTCATTAATTAATCTCCCCAATACACATGGACCCATGGAACCATGGAAGTTCCATCCCTTGGTTTCCATATTGGTTTTTTAATATTTCTTTGGCTTAAGGGGAAATTTTCCAAATGCCCTTTTTATAACAAGTTGTTTTAATTGATTCTTATTAAATCCCTCTCAGGTTACCAAGCATCAAGCTTCCTGATTGATTGTCATTCTAATGGATCAAGATTATATTTCGCTTTGCAGTATTTTTTCCAATTATTTACTTTAATTATACACAAACACAAAGATAGAAAAATCACTTGCCTCCTCAAAGTGCAAGTTAGCAAAAATGTTCTCCCCTGGCCGTCTTGGTTTCTGATTTCCCCAGCCCTCCTTTGCTTCCCCTTAGAGCTCGGTGCCCTCAGGATATCCTTGAAACTCTAAAATTGCTCTGCATCTCCATCCAAACCTGCTTCTAGGAAAACATTTGATGTAAATTGCAATTTACTCTCATTTTTGCTTTAAAAGAATTTTAGGTGTCAGTGAACAGGAAAAAGAGGATTTTCTTTGTTAGCTCCTTCTAGAGTCTCCAAGAAATCACACTCATATATAATGCAAGGCCGTCCCTGAAATTTATTTCGAAACCCTTGCCTCACCACACCCAACCTGAGTGTCCACAATTTAGTTTTTGAAACCCCTATATTTGTGGTTGTGTTCTTGAGAAACATGTTCAAAACTTATAATCACATAATTCATACATGATATTTATCTAAGTCATCTTTGCCTTTCTTCAAATAACTCATATCTTTTAGAGTAACAGGACTTCAATAGAAAAACAAAGAAAAAAAGGAACATCACTGATTTGCAGGCTCCATTGCAAACTTATAACCCATTTACCAGGTTATATGATTGAATAGCATGATACTTTGAAATTTCCAAAATGAGAATTGGGTGAACCACATTGTCACCATTGCATAAAACTGAAAATAGCAAAATAATAAATCTCAGATTTAAATGTAAAAAACAAAACTTTCCTAATCATTCTAACAATTTGTGAGACTCTTAGGATAATGAACACTGTAATTGTATTGGAAAGCTTTTGTAGCTGCGGTGTCAGGAAACAGGATTGATTTTAGAAGCTTTCCCATCAGGATATTTCTGTTATTTACTCATCCAACAATATCGATTGAGCACCAACTCTGTGCCAGCCTTTGTATTAGGTGCTAGGGACACAATGGTGAACAAGACAGAGTCTCTACCTCGAGGAACTTCAAGTCTCTCATTTAATGTATATGCACGACAAGATCTGCTTTTGTGCAAACTAAACAACCTCTTCTAGGGTTAAAACAGAAGCACACCTAAAGAATCCTCCCTTTTTCCCTCTCTCATCTGGAGCCCTGTCATTGTGTCTGAAATTCCCACATTACTCATGTCTTCGGGTTATAGCTCTGAAGGCTCCTAGTTTAAAAATAGCAATAAGAAGAAGAACAGTAATAACAACAGCTGTAAATCTTCCCTGAGCATTTACTATGTGCCAGGCTCTGTAATTAGTAATTGATGCCATGTCTCATGTAATAATGTTTCCAACAACCCTCAGAAGGAGATACATGGTATTCCCATTTTACCGATGAAGAGACTGAAGCACACGTTAACTTTGCCCCAGGTCACAGAGCTGTTGGGAGCTGGAAGGAGGCATAGAGCCCAGGTCTACTTATGCCTGGTGGGCGTGATCACCACTACATTGCTGAGTAGGAAGCAATTTAGCTAGTAGTCATTATTACTTTAACTAGCATATTTGATTCTTTTGCAATATAAATTAGTTTATTTATTGGCTAATTTATAATTACTATATTTGACTTACTTTACCAGAAACCTAGGCCCCAAGTAGTTATGAACAGACCAGAATACTTAACTAGATGTAACAAGGCAGGAAGATCTGGAGCCATGGGTGTTGCCAGAGACGCACGTGGATTGGTCCCTGCAGCCACAGGAAAAGACAAGTGGAAGGAACCCCGAAACTGGGACAGAACTGAGAATGGATACCTTATGGAGAGATAGAAAGAACCAAACCTCTTATGCCTCCTAAACAATTTTGTGGTGGACCAGCCTTAAACAAAATGGTTTGAGCTGGTCACATGTATCATTTTGGCCAGCCTTTTTATTATAGGACTCGTCTATTATCTTTTTTAAAATTATCTTTTTTAAAAAAATCAATCCTCAATTCATCCTAATTTATAGAATCAGAAAAAACAAAGGGCCAGGTGGGCCATGGCATTGTAGAGAGTGGCTACATATTGACATAGTTTATGTAAGATTCCGAGATGCCCTGAACGTAGGAGACGGAGAGGAGGAAGGTTTGCTGATGAGAGTGATGGAACAGCAAACGGACAACACCTGGGGCGTTCAAGGCCTTACGCAGGCATCCTCGTGTATTTTGACTCCAAGATGGCTTGGGAGCATTCCTTTGCTCTTTGCACAATTAATTTTTGAAAACTATACCCAACAGCTAAGCAATTCTGTGCTGCTCTTTTGACTTCCTGGATCATGCTTCCTCCGTCTGCTTTCCTAAGTGTCATCTTGGATTCCCCTCTCCCCTTGGGGACTCAGAGCCCTGCCCACCAGGAGGAATGCCACTACCACTCCTCTCTCTGGCCCACAGTGGTGCAGTGCCTGGGCTGCCATGACGGCCACCTGACTTGATTTTCCCATCTGGTCTCCACACCACGGCGAGGTTGATCTTTAGAAAATCTTTATAAAACCTCCAGCTCAAAACTTTCTCCTGGCTCTTCACTGTCCTTAGAGCAAAATCCAAATCTCTTAACATAATTTATAAAAGCTCTTGGGATTTGGCCTCAGCTGACCTCTCCAGCCTCATCTCTCTTCCCACCTTCCCTGCCCCGCTAGGTTCCAGCTACACGGAGAACTTTCAGCTCCCTCCTTGCTGGGCCTTTGCACAGCCCATTCCCGCTGTCAGGAGAGCTCTCCCCATCACCTCTTCCTTCACACAGAGACTTCTATCCCATCCTTCAGGTCTCAGGGTATTTACGCCCCTCCCAGGGAATTGTCCCCAACTTCTCAACACTAGCCTTAAAGCTCCCCCTGCGTTCCTCCCAGGGCCCTCACCACACTGAACTGTAAAGGCCTGTTTACTTGTGGGTATCCCTCCAGGAGACCTTAAACTCCTTGAAGGCAGGGACCATGTCTGGGACACCTCTTGTATTCCAAACACCTAGCACAATGCCTGGCACGTGGTCGGTGCTCAGTGAATATTCATTCATTGAATTACTAAGTGAATGAATGAACACAGGTTTCACCCTTGCAGTGAATGGGTAATTTTGGTGAGAGACTGAATCCTTGTTTTGTTGCTTATCTATGAAGCCTATATATTTCTAGTGACAAAAGGCCAGTGGGTCTCTATCAAAACACTTAGGAAGGATTTGACACACTGCTGTTAGTAGCTGTGACTCACCAATTCCATGACTCCCTGGGATACAAAGGAGGTCGAAGGAACAATACTGTCTGAACAGAAGTCCTCCCCAGACCCTGGCTAAAAGGGTCTTCCTTAGGAATCAGCAATATATGCATTTATGTTCTTTAACAGGAAAGCAAAAGTGAATGCACTTTTTTGAAGCTCATAAATATTCATTTGAATATAAATTTAGAAATGTTGACTAAATGGGCCTAATGTTTGATCTGGAAAATTACTTTGCTTCATCTGATGGTTGAAAAGTTTCATCTGACAGTTTGAACCATAAAGAATTATCCTAACTAACAATGTATATAGCATTTACTGTGGAGCCACAATAAATAAAAAACATGGTAGCCAAGACCATTAAAGCTCAAATCTAATGAGCATAATTTTCAAGAACAAAATATGTTGGCACTTCTTCTTGTTTGGAACAACATATAGAAAGCATGTGCCTCAATAAAATACTGAGAACAATGGAATTTCTATAACCACAAAAGCAATTAAATGCTTTTAAATTGTAGAAAATATAAAAACTTTAAAAATTGCTCACCCTTGGTAGCTTTTAACTAAGGGTCACGTGTGATTTATAGTTTCAGCTTTTCTTAAGCACCTTCTCTTGCACTGATGACACAAAGTTAGTTTTAAGCAGAGGTTTGCTGAGTTTTTTTTTAATGAATAGAACAAAAAAACAATGTTAGAAAGTGTTAATATTAGTGCTGAACTCAAAGGAACTTCCATGTTACACGTGGGAAGTGCTGAATTAGTGAGGTTGCTAGTGTGTATATGCATCTGTTGGCTGACCATCTGTGTGTGTGTCACTACAGTGAGGCTTCTGTGTACCTTAGCAGTGGCTCTGGGTCACTATAATACATTTAATTATTGCATGACTAAAGGCATTCAGTAGGTCTGCCACAGCAAAGAGAAGATTCTAGCTCTAGCATTTATACTTTCTTTAATATAAACGCTCTGCTCGAGCCTGTGCTTTTCTTTACATTTCAAAGTTATAGATGATTACCAGCTATAATTGTTTGGGGTATTTTCTCTGCTAATTTCTTTTGGCATGCATTCTAGATAGTTGCCCATTGTGACTGTAAATTGAATTTGTAATCAACAAAATAATTAATGGAAAATTCCCACCTAAGGTGTGGTGCAAAATGATTGGTATTCTGCTCTTTTTCCATATTCTATCATAGAAATATTTATAGAAATATTCTATAAATCAGGACTTAGTATATCCATTTGTTATATATTTTCTTAAGGTGGAAGTTAAAGTAAAGTTACATTATAGCTAATAAATATTATTTGTTTCCTAAATTTGCTGCCCTCTGCTGTTCATGTTTCTTAAACAGATTTGTTTCCTCTAGGAGAAGTTTCTATCTCCCCTTAGCAAAACAGAATACTGTATTTGAAAGCAGAGGTTATAAATCAAGAGTTAATAATGTGTTGATAACATTAGAAACTATGATGTTTAAAAGAGCCAGGGGGTAGTTTTCCTATAGAAGAAATAGTATGCCTCTATAAACAGAACAAAAATTACTGGAAAATTCTCTCTACTGTCAATTACCCTAAAAATCAGCTCCAGCAAAACCATTCCATGAAATAATTATATGCTGCATCTATAATGATCTAAATAATAATTGGAGACAAATATTCTAGCAATATCAAAATCTCAACACTATTACAACTATTGAATGAAATGTAAATTGAATCAAATTTTTAAATTAAACAGAAAATAGTTTTAAAATTAGTTACTAGAATATTTTCTTTCTACCAATTTCCCTATTACTTCTAAGATGTAAACCAAAAATAATATTGGCATAAATAAGAGAAAATATCTCAAAATTCCTACAACATTTCCCTATACCTAATAAGGATGTTCTCTCTGACTTTTATTTATTGCAAAAATAACATCATAACAATAAAGCAAAATAATATTTAAAAGAGAAAAAAACAGTCTCAATACCAGAACACCATTGTAGTCTTTTGTGTATGTCTGCATTTCTTTACTGTGCTCATCTAGATACCAGCTTTGTAATACCATTGTAACTACTGTACAGGTGCATCATTATATGTTGTTTTCATTGCTTAGCATCCCATCATAAACATTTCCCAGAGTTACTGAAGTCTTCATAATTACAATCACTACATATTTTGGATAACTTAGGCCCTTGCACTATTTTGTCATGATGCCTCAAACTTTTCTATCATTGCCTGTAATTATCATTCTAATCTTTTATTATGAAATATTGAAACAAAACCACATCACTAAAAACACTTTGGGTATAATTTACTATTAAATACAGACTGTGTATCACTAACAAAATCATTGTAAATGCAACAAGTCAATAAAACGCTAGAACAAGCTCATGTCAAAATAGTGGCTTTTGTTGGAATATGGAATATTTCAAAGCTCCCAACATTCCAAAGGTTATAGAGCTTTTCTTTCAGACCCGAGATGTAGCTACTCAGTGGAAGTCCTTGAGTTCCTTTAAGAATGGTAAGGAAATTATACGGAACTGCTCTGAAGCAGTAATGGCTTACTAGCCCTCCTGGAATATGTGTTAACAGTCTCTTCTCTTCTCTTGGCCAGGGGAATGGCTTTTAGGGAACCAAATAATTTTTCTTAGAAATTTTTTTTTCCTGACATAAAATACTGTACTGTTCAATTGTACCACATTTAATTAGTGTGTTAATTTCAAAGAAGTAATAATTCACATGTAGTACTTCATGCACCCAGTTTTAATATAAAATCAATTCTAGTCAGGCATGTATTATTTGCAAACATTAAGAGTATGTCTGGGTAAAGTAAATGCTCTGTGTCTGTTTTCTATTACTAAGATAATTGTATTTTCTCAAACTGTTTATATTAACACTCCTAATTTTTCCATCTTAAATACAACATTCAGAAACCACTGGAGGGGAGCAAGTCAATTATAAAAATTGGCTTTTTCTCTAAATTACAATGTCAAGGAAACCAAGGTGGGATTTTTTCCCACGCTCCCTCCCCTGCCCCTGTCACCCACAGCACTGTGAGAAACCTAATCCCTCCTAAGTCCCTTTCTCAGCTCAAAGGAGGCAGGTGGAAGGTGGATCTTGGGGTATTTCATTAAATGTGACCTCTCTTCACATTCTGAGAGACTCCTGATCGGCAGATCTTTGCAGTGGTCCAGAATGTCCCTAAGGTATTTGGGTCACACACACATCCGCCACCCCAAGGTCATTTCTACTCCACCTGGCCTGACGCAGGGCCCGGAGCGCAGCCAGCTGGTGTCCTCTGGGTTCCATCAAGAACCTCTACCTAACGAATCAGTTTCTCCTTCACCCGTCTTTCTTCCAGCCCCCTCTCCCAACATCTCCGACACCCGTCCCAAGGGAACCCGGCCGGAAGCCTCTTTCAGTTCCCCGACTCGGAGCGGCCCCCGGCAGCCCCTGCCCTCCGCCCCGGAGTGGCGCCCCCGCGCCAGGCCCGTTCGCCCCGGCGCTCTCTCCCGTCCGGGTGAGCTCTTCCTTCTGTAACCTTTCTAGCGACAGGAAGCTCAGCGCAGCCCTCGCCCTCCCGAGGCTAGGAAGGCATGCTCCGAGGCTGGCGACCCCCGTGTCCACCCAGGCCCGGGTCCCTAAGGCCCGCCGATCCTAACAGCCCCGCACCTCCTATTCCTTCCCACTGCCCCCAGCCCCACCCCAGGCTCGCCACGTGCCTGCACCCGAGGGATCGTCCGCACACTGTAGACACCCAGACTGGGATGCTGGTCACCAGTGAGGGCGGGGACGATGCGGTGACTGGCCCGGGCGCTGGACTTGGAGACTGCGCCGAGCCTGTTGTAATGCTCGGGCGCGCTGTCGGGCCCATCCTGGCTGCCAGGGAGAGTTGTCCCCAGTTTATACATCGAGCTAAGGAGAAAATTAGAAGTAGTGGACAGAGCAACTAACGAGGGACCTAAGCGATGCCAGGGAAGCTCACCTTCCTATCCTAATGTTACTCGTTTTACTTTACTTCCTCCGCTCTCTCCTGCCGAGGTCGGTTGGATGCGTTGCTGCATGTTTGCGTGTGAACGCGCGCGTGGGTGTTCATACCACACGGCGTTTCCCTCACTTCGCTCAGTGTGCCTTTTCCTTCCCTTTTCCTTCACATCTGCTCTAGACTGATCGCATAAATCCAGATGACATAGATTTAGAAAATGAGCCCTGGTATAAATTCTTTTCAGAACTGGAGTTTGGACGCCCGGTAAGTGAGGCTAGACTATTAATATAAGAAAAATAGGAGAATGTTGTTTGATTTGTAAAACATACCATTATCAGAAGAGATGGGTGTCATTGAGAGAACAAAAGCTGAATGCATAATATATACCCAGATTTGGTACAGCTTAGTTTGCCTTTATTTCTGTACCAAATGGTTTAATGTGCTCAGACACTTCCTATATGTTTTTTAAAGCCATGCATTAGAATTACTTTATATCTAATCAGTTGCAAATTCAAAACATTGAGGAAGTTTCTGTCCTGGAATATTGAGATAATTATTACAGCTTTAAAGAAGGTTTATATTTGTTTACAGTCCATTTTGGTTTAGTTCAAACAGAGCCCCTTGACATTTATAATAAAAATCATTACTATGACTATACCTCCCATCACCCAGTGAGTGCTGGGTTCTGTACTCATTACCTCTGAGAGTCCTCCTGATGCTTCTCCAATAAGAAGAAAACCAGGACCAGAAGGGTTAAGTAATTTGCCTGGAATAGTAAATGGCAGAGTCAGAAGTTAAACCCAAGCCTGTCAAATAAAAAAAAAAAAAATCCCTGGCCAGTTCTCTCTATAATATACTACCAGAATATTCCCACTATAAAATGCAGTCAAGTCATGTGTTGCTTAACGATGTGGACACGTTCTGAGAAATGCATTTTAGGTTAGTTTGTCACTGTGTGAACATCATAAGAGTGTACTTACACAAACCTAGATGGTACAGCCTACTACACACCTAGGCTTTATGGTACAGCCTATTGCTCCTAGGCTACAAACCGGTAAAGCATGTTACTGTACTGAATACTGTAGGCAATTGTAACTTTGTAAGTATTTGTGTATCTAAACATATCTAAACATGGAAAAGGTATAGTAAAACGGTACACAAAAGGTACAGTATTATAATCTTATGGGACCACCATTGTATCTGGGGTCTTTCTTTAACCAAAACATCATTATGCAGCACGTGACTGTACCTAGTTTACCATTAGGGATGTAAGGAAAGAAAAAAAATTAGGAAACCCTGTGGACCTTTATTTCCAGACTTGCTAGTGAGAGCTACCACAACTTCTCTAATCCCCACACTCCCACCAGAGGAAGCCCCCCAAGTTGGGCCCAATATGCTTAGTCTTGTTTGGGGTAAAGAGTCTACTCCAGCTTCAAGTAACAACTTGATTAACTTAAGTTTTGTTTAGGAACAGTATCTACCAACAGCAGTGCCTTTGTTGTGTGTCAGTTACATGTGTTTTATGAATTATAGATTCCTAAATAGCATACCAATTACACCACACAGCAATTTTTATTAGAAATCAGAATAGTCTTTCTTTTGCCATATCATATGCTGATTTATATACTTGTATTTTGATCATATATGGCTTGCCTGGTTAGTGATGGTGGTCCCTTTTGTCCATTCAACTGCAAAGGAGACTTGATTAGATTTATTATCTTTTATTGAATCGAAGCAAAAGTGGCTGTAAATGAATATAAACCAAAGAATTTTTCCTAGAATTTCTATTACCTAATAGGAGGAATGTTTTCTTTCATTTTTTTTCTTGTTTGTATCTTAGTATTAATATAAATGAATTTTATTTCAGAGGAAAACCATTCTTTAGCTTTATTTTGTGTGTACTGTTATTGTTGGTTAGGTTTATAGGGACTGTACCAATTTCTGTACTGAGCCTAAGTTATCAGCATTTCCTATAATCATTTTCAGCCACACATGGAAACTCACCAGCATGCTATCCACTTGCTCCTTTAATGTTTCTTTAATATACCTTGCATTCCTCTGTGGCCAGAGACTAGGAGTGCTAATTTTATCTGATGAGATGAATTTATAAATATACTAATTGAACACCAGCAATTTTGCCCAGTGCTTGAGAATATTTGCAAACATTCAGTCTTCCTCCAGGCGACCCCATTTGCTCCATTCGCGTCACTCTGTCTGTGTACCCAGTGCTGTTGGCACTCCGTCTAACTGTTGTCACCTTCTCCACATGCTCATTCCTTGCCGCCATTGATATTCCTCGTTCCATCTCTACACTTCTGCTTATGTGGTGCATCTACACCCAGCCTCCTAAAAAGGCTCTGGACTATGTTCAAGATCATTCTTCTGGTGTTTCCAATGAGGTAAAAACAAGTTATTCTCTCTTTTTCAGATTTCTCCCTTATAGGCTGTGACTGTGATTCTGAACATCTGTGTTTTACATTTCACTATAGTGTCTAAGCTGTTTTTGAAAAATCTACCTTTGCGTCATTGTGTTGTACCTATTATCATTGCCTAGACATTAATTATACCAAAGATTTTGGCTGTTTCTGAACTCTCGGTGAATTAACAGTTTATAGTTAAACTATTTGGTACAGTTCTGGTATTCACCAGTATGAAAATCAAAAATCAAAAATAGTAGTCTTAGTGAATATATTAACCATCTGTTTTTATTAGACTAAGTAAAATACTATTAGAAGCCTTCTTAGAACTGTTTTATCATCATGCTTAGAGGTATGGATCAAGAATTTAGATTCTTAATCAGATGCCTATGTTCCACATATTCCTAAGATTTATTTTTATTCTTTCATTTTCCCAAATACTTAGGACTTGTGGATTTTATCATCAATCAAGAATAAGGCTGGCAAATACCTGGAAGTTTTGCCAGGAGATTTGCTGGAAATTAATTCTTTTAGAAACAAGTCATTTACTTAATATTGTTCCTTGTTAACTAATGAATTTCTGTGAAGTGAGTTCCAATAATTAAATACCTGGAAGCGTCACATCTTCCCAGGTCCACACCCTTGACAGACATTATTAACCCTTCTCAACACTATAATCCAGGCAGCCACTATAACAGATCACCACTGGGATATGAGATGAAATGTACTTGCAACCTCTGTTTAAGAATGCTTATGACAATCAGCTAGGTGAAAAATTTTTGCCAGGAAATGTAAATTTCTATCTGAATCAGACAAAGAAAGTATGAAAAAGGCAGAAATGATCCAGAGTCAAAAGCTTTTTACCTTTATCTCTGCAAAGAAAAATGGAAAATTATTTTGGAAAGCAGATAAAGGACTCACTAGAAGACACAAGCAAAAATGGCACTGTTTTGCTAACCATCAGCTATATAAAAGCCTCCTTTCAGGAACTCTTAAAAGCAACTAGCATGGGAGCAAAGTGAATAAACTGATTTTCACACAATAGTTGCTCTGTGGTCTTAATTGAATACAGTAACACAGTAAATATCTCATTTTCATCAAAAAGTCTTCCTTAAATATGTGCAACTAGAAAACAAAACTAGTAGAACACTTATGCTATTGGAGGTACTACTGACACATGGTGGTGACCACTGGAATTGCAAGCATAGTGTCTCAGGGAAATACCCACATTTTTAGAGCTTCAACTAGCAATTCCAAATTATTTCCCCAGTGGTAAGCATCAGAGTGTGTGTTAAAACAAGAAAGTGATCAAATATTTGTATATTAAGTAAAAAGTAAAATAGGGTAATCGGGAACATTCTGGGTTATTTAATTCAGTCATTTCTAAAGGCTTATATTTTGTAACCATGAAGCCAGTCATATAATCTGAAGAAAAGAAAATAAAAGAAGCAATTCTATTCTGTATGTTATGTTTCTTTCATATCTGAAGAAAGGGAATCATTTCAACATATGAACAACCCAAGAACTTACTTTAAAATTCAATGTGGTCAGATATTTTTCTCAGATATTTTGGTAAGATATTTCAGTAAGATATTTCTAGGATGTGTTTAAGGTAATTGGTTTATTGAGACCTGAAACGCAATTGAGAGAGCATCATGTCCAATTCACTCATTCTTCAGTTAAGAAAAGTATAGTGCAATAATTTTAAAAGAAGTCCAAAAATCATGTGGTAAGATGATGGTGAAAAAAAATAAAACATAGATCTCTCAACCTTCACTTCAGTGCTATTTCCTTTATATCATACTTTTTAGCACTTCCCAGAGATGTATTTAGAGATTAATTCTTTTAGAAACAAGTCATTTACTTAATATTGTTCCTTATTAACTAAGGAATTTCTGTGAAGTGAGTTCCAATAATTAACATTACACAATAATACTTGAGAATAAAATAATGGAAACATAATTCTATGCATTCTATAATGTTATGGTAGTGGCAAAAAAAATCACATAAAAAAGCACTTTTCTGGTAGTTATAACTATTGTCATTATCTGTTTGGGATTGAGAGGGAATGCTGTATGATGATCCTAATAGCATATTAACTATGTTATTAATTTCACATCATGGAAGAGTATAGGAAAACATACTCTCATAAAGTATCTAGATTCTTCTTTAATAACCTTTTGTAAAACATTTCTGGTAAAAATTGTAATTGGTTAGACATTACCCCTTCACTACCATTTATCAAGTGCCTAGTGTATGCCATGAATAACATATTCTTTTAATCCATAAATATAACTGAAAAACTGACATTAATGAAGAATAGTTAAGGAATTTTTTTTATTATTTACATTGAAGCATGAGGCACAAAGAACTTTTAAGCAAAGTTTAATCACATGATCATTTAACAAAGAGTGATTTAATGTCTGTACTTCATTAAAGTGACTTTCTAGGTATGTTAAAATAATGGTAATATGTAAATACTCAGTAAATCATAATAGATAAAGTGGGTTACCTTTATTCTGAAGACAATTTCCATTTCAGGAAATTGTCTTATAATTAGTGTACAAGTTTTTCTCTTAGTTATCAATCCAGACTTTTTACTCTTACCTTATAATTTGATACTGAACTTTCTCTGAGTATGCATAAAATCACAAAACTCATTTTAGTTTATTTTGGTTGTGGAAACCAGCACAAGGAGGAATAATTGTAGTTTCTTCGTCTAACTCTAAAGCACAATTAATTCATCAGTTCTTACACTATGTTTTATTCCACATTACAATATTGTTTAGGTTCTTCATAAGCTGACAATTCAAAATTTCTGATCACTCTAACGGTGTTCTAAGAGTGTTCTGAATTTTGACAGTTTTTGATGATCAGCTGTGTGTTCAGGTGTCCAACGAAAGCCATGATACACACAAATGGCAATGTTCCTCTACAAATATGTAGAATTAATGTTTCTAAATTGTAATATAACTTTCTGGGGTTTTTTTGTTTTTGGGTATTTTTCTTTTACTTGTCTGCTTTCTTTCTTATTAATACCTACTTTTCTACCTTTCCGGTGTCCAGTTCAGAATTCACAAATTAAAATAATCATGTAATCTTACCAGACTAGCAAACTGAAATTTTTTTCTAACATATTTGTTGAGAACCTAGGAACCTAAATATTATCTAGGAACTAAAAACAATAGAATATGCTTTTCCTGTCTAAAAGGAGGATGGGGAATATTCTTGTGCAGAGAGATGTTTTTGTTTGTTTCTGGGCAAAATTACATTCTCATTCAGTAAGATAGAATTAAATTAAAATATTAGTTAATAGAAGCAATTTTAGAAGTATGCATAGGGGGCTTGTTAGACTGATATACATAAAGAATTGTAAGATTATATACTAGTGTTTTAATTGGTTAATTGGTGCTAGTTTACCAATTAATAGAAAATAGAGTAATAGAAATTGTTTGTAAAGTGAGGTTTAATTTCTACTAAGTAGGTTTTTAATATTCTGGTAAAATGTCTCTGTGTGACAGCAACTTAAGATAAAATTTATCAAATCTTGCCTTTCTGGCTGACATTTTTAAACTTTCATATAGACAAATATTTTCAAACTAGAATTTCAGTTGTTCATCAAACCAAAGTTCATCCATGATGATGAACTGATCATCAAATATGACCAAAGCCAAAACTATATACACTTGATGTATATTTCCCTACATTTTCTAGACATCATGCCACAACCACTTTCATCTTGCACTGTCCCCTCAAATACTCGGTAGCTCAGTACTAATCCTCTCTTGCTTTTTAGATATTTCAGCAATTACCGCAGTAGATGGACATGGACGATGAAAAATTCATGTCTATCAGTTTTGCTTAGTATCGATTTCAGCGTACTGTTCAGAATGAAGGGAAATGTTTAAAGTCCCCTTTTTTAAACAAAGGTTATATTTTAATTTGTTAGGTCATTTGTTTTAAGCTAACCCTGAACTTACCTAATTAGAAAGATATAAATCTGTACCTGTGGGCTTTATTAAAATGTCATGTCTGTACTGACAGATGAAAGATGTCTCAAGTTCTGTTTATATTTTATATTTTAAAGAAAACACTGGCAACAGCAATAAAAAAATTACAAAGAAGATTTATGTTTTATAAAGATTGAATGATGACTGCATATATTGTTTTCAACATCAAACCATTCCTGTATATAGGAAATTTCTATTTACAGTCAGTGGACAAGATTCTGAAGTTACTGTTGTATAATAACTTTAGCTCTTATTTGAGGATTGCTGTGGAAATATTATTGATTTTTCCCCCCATGCAATGCTTGAGTTGTGGATAATTTGAGTTACACAGAGAAATGCAATACAGTATATCGGAAGAGAAAGTAGATAGGAACAAAGAATAAATCAGGTTGCATGATTTCTCTTTGGAAGACATTTTTATAATCATCATAAATGGTTCCTTCAACTTCAATTTTTTTTAATATTCTTTTTAGGATACCTAATTTAATGTTTACAGGTGAATGAAATTTTGCCATGATAAAAATTTTCATGGAATTATTACTCTATTTTAACAGGCCTCCTTGTATCAGTCCTCTATAGACAGAAGCCTGGAAAGACCCACTAGGTAAGAATCTCATTACTATTACGCAAGTAGAATATTCTATACCAGTGGTTTCTCTTTCAATAGTAATATTATTCAATGAAATAGTAATGAGGATTATGTATCACTCATTTTCATGTTAAGACCCATGCCTCATGAAGTTGTTTTATTTTGTCTCTGCAATATCTCATATGATCATATTCAAGAATTTGTAAAAAATGAGTGAAATAAATCTAGATTCCTTCACAGAATGAGAAATTCTTTCCTTCCCAACCTCTGCTATACTGTTTTCTTTTCTTTAGATGGGTATTATAAATAACTAATTTTCAAAGCTGTTAGGTGGCCTTTATGATAATATATTTGAAAAAATTTTGCAGATTAAAAAGTGTTATACACATATTTTTTAATTATACTCTGACCACACAAACCAGAAATGCTTTTACTACCAATAAATAAGGGCTTATTATATACCAGTCATGCTAAGAACATAAACATGTTCAATAATAAGACAACACTGTGGGTTAAATACTATTGTCCTCACTTTATCTCTGAGAAAAATTAGGCTCAGTAACTTTACCAAGTTTACACAGTCGGCAAGGAGAGAGACAAGATGGAATTGAACCAAGATAGCTTGTAACCATTAGGCATAACTGCCCTCAGAGTTAGTCCTGTTAGTAAGCTTTAAATATAACACTTTCTTAAAATACTACAAAAACCAGACATAGTTCAATAGTAATATTGAATACAAACTCCCAGCCATATTGTGTCAAGAACAACAAATATTTATATAGTAGCATTACATTACCCTTCTATACGTTTCTAGCAACACGAGCAGAAACTTTGTGAATTGGGTCCTTCATAAATTGGGTTTATTAGTGCCATCCAACGACGGTAATATCATTAAGAAAGGACCTTCCTGAGCCCCTCCTTTTTTATCTTATGCATCTATATATGCACCTAAAATGTTTGAAATATTTGAATTTTAGAGTTTTAATTTGCCCTAAGATTGGCTGTAAAGATACACAGAGCCTCACATGACAGGAAAGTCACAGCACAAACAGGTCCAGGAGATGGGGCATCCTCTTTAGAAGGGTACAAACAAATTCTGAGATCTGACCCCACTTCCATACGTCCCCAGTATGTGTGTTTGGTTTAGTCATTTGTAAAACCGTGATAACAGTGCATTACATGGCTCATAGGTTTGCTGCGCTGGGTTAATTAAGACACAGATGTAATCAAGCACATAACATTCTGCTGGGCTCCATGGGAGCTGGTGCTGCTGCTGCTGCTGTTCACATACTTTTATCCAGTGATTTGACATGCTGGGGTTTGTGTCCCTTCATTCACTAATGTTTGTCTTAAATGATACTATACTCAAAACTGTGTTTAAAACTCCCTGCCATTTTAGACTGTTGACACCATTTTATACAACTGAAGGAAAGGAATCTTTAATAATTTATTTGCTGACCAGATTATTGGTCATTCATTACTTAAATATAAAATGTTAGAATTCTGGTATATGGTCTTCCAAAGCTAAGATTAGCAGGAGAAGCTGCAGGCAGACCTTGAGGTAAGGGACATGGGCCTCCCTAGCGGTCTTCCTTTTTTCTAGTTCTTTCCTCCCTTTCAGCATCCCCCTGCCCCAGCCCCTGCCGATGCATTCATGCTGTTGGAACTCTCCTTTGTAGAGGAAAAATACATGATACAAATCATGATGCTCAATTCTCAGTCACAACTTATTACACCATAGGAGAATTTTGACTTTAATAAGACGATTAACAACTTATGTTCACACAAAAACCTGCACAGGAGTGTTTACAGTAGCATTATTCATAATTGCCAGAACTTGGAAACAACCAAGATGTCCTTCGACAGGTGAATGGATGAGTAAACTGTGGTACATCCATATAATAGAATACTATTCAGCAATAAAAGAAAGGAGCTATCAAGTGACAAAAGGACATGGAGAAACCTTAAAAGTAAAAAAGCCAATCTGAAAAGACACATTCTGTGTAATACCAACTATGACATGGTAGGAGAGGCAAAACTATAGAGATAGTAAAGAGATCAGTGGCTGCCAGGGGTCACAGGGAGGAAGGGAGGGATGAACAGGGGCAGCACAGGGAATTTTTATGGCAGTAAAATGATTTTATATGACACGTTAGTGATGGACACATGTCATTATACATTTTTCAAAACCCATAGCATGTTTAACACAAAGCACAAACCCTAAGGTAAACTACGGCCTTGGGTGGTGGTGTGTCAAGGCAGGTTCATCATTTGTGACAATGTGCCATGTGAACAGAAGCTGTAATAGTAGCGGAGTCTGCATTGAAGAAGAGTGTAAAGGAACTCTCTACGCTTTCCAGTCAACTTTTCTGTAAGCCTAAAACTGCTCTTAAAAAAATAAAGTCTATTAAGAGTTTTAATAGATTATTCTAAAGAAATCGTGTTTAATGTCAAGGAATGAGTTCCTGACGATGTGGTTTTGGAGTGGGGGGCTACGAGTTATGCCTTGTCACTAGCACTTTCCACTGGTCCTTCTGGTACACATGTGAACCTCCTCTAGTACCAGTCAAACGATGTGACTCCTTCTTTTAGTTCTGCGAGCATGGCCAGTGACTTCAGGAAACGGAGGAAGAGCGAGCCCGCAGTGGGTCCCCCGAGTGCAAGCAGGACGAGCCCAGGCCGGGCCGACCTCCCAGGACCCAGCGCCACCCTCACAAAGCCCTTCATCAGCTCTTCTCCTTCTTCCCCCGCGCGAGCAAAAGGTGAGCAATAATAAACAGACGTGCAAATGATTTACTAGCGTAAGTGTTAGGCTAGGAACCATGTGAGAGCTGGTCCAGTGACGGTGACATGTGCTGGCTTTCACCTGCAGTGTCCTGAATAAAGTCTAGTTTCAGAACAACAGCTTTCTTCCTACCCAGGCTGACCCGAGCTGGCGAGCCACTTGGGTTGCTTAAGGGACTCTTGACTAGCATCTGTTAACGGTTTTTTCCCAAAATCATTCTTTAAACAAATTCAAAGTATCAAATAATTTATTGCCAGGCTATTAAAAGATGACGTTTATAAATATTTAAATATAGTCAAGATTTTCTGATGTTACTACAACTAGCAAATTAATCAAATTTATAGAATAGGGATTACATGCAACAGAGGAAATTGTTGCCTAAAACATAATTGGTTTTGAGAGGTTTTTAAAAATTATTTAATTCTAGATTTAAAAAATTGTCTAATCCATTAAAATCATGTGCTTTATATTTTGGTCAACTGTCGTTTAGACAGTAGAGTATCCATGTTCTGCCATGTAACACAGTGGCCAATTCACACAGTCCACAGTAAGAACTAACTGGTTTCAACCCATAATTATAAAATTTAGAAATCACCAAGACATATTTCTGGGTGGTCTGTCTCCTTCCTGGGAATTTGGTGAGCTCAGTGTTGAAAGGGAGAAAGTCACTACTGCAGGTATCTGGAAGACCCGTTAGTGTAGTACTGCCTTGGGGACAGGGATATTTCTGAGACGGAGAGTTAGGATTGAACCGGTGTTCACAGGGACCTAGGACTATACCAAATTTGGGTCCCCACAATCTCCTCTAGTCTCTTGGGGTTGAAAAAGAAGAGAGAAGGATTTTGAAATGTGTAAAGAAAATGAGCTCTAACAGAAGTTTCCATAAAACAGGAAAGATTCAGCTACACGTTATCAACTACAAACACTAAAAGTGTTGTCACATGGTAGTTAAAGCTAAGCAGTAGGTGATTTGTGTGCAAAAGAGAGACTGGTCATGAGGTTCGGAATCCAAGTAGGTGGAAGGCCTAACCCGGCTAGGACCTAGTACAGCTGTGAATATTAACTGATGGTACAGAGGGAAGGAGCCCAATTCATTATACCTTTCTTCCTGTTAACAGAGATGCTTTTATAAGATTCTACTTGTTTATGGAAACAAATATCTTAAGTAGGTCATGAAATACCATTGATTCATTATTCTTGGATATATCCCAAAAGTTAAAATGATTCTGTTGAATTTAGATTTTTTTTTATCATAGGGAGTGTTAAATCAACTTCCTTTCCCAAACACTACATATCTACTTAATGTGCTTATCTGCTTTTGACGAATTTGTGGAAGATTGTAAGGCATGAGTTGTCAGTAGAGATATTTTTCCTCCACTAGATTTTGTTTCTAAAAAGAAAATGTCCCATTAGATGTGATTTGGCCTCTCATTTATTAGTTAACTCAGCAGAGCAAAAGAAAAGAATATTTCCATACATATTCCAAATTGAGGTCAAGTTTAGCGCTCTATTATCAAACTGCAAGTGATTTAAAAAGAAAAAAACCCTCCCCACAATAAAAACAAGTATTTATCTCTGATGAAAGTTTTACATGATATCCAGTTAGCCTATGAGAACACTGTGCCTAATAAGGGGTTAAAGGTAAAGCAATTAGAGAGGTAAATTAGCTTGTTGAAAGAGGCCTTCGCTATTTTTTTCTTGGAAAAATATAAGCATAAATAGTTAACAGCATTTTGATTTTGCAATTTTTGAAAATACTTTGTGTTTTAGCTTTTTCTATCCAATGCCCATAAAAAAATATTTGATACAGTTATGGGAGTATTAATTAAATGTAAATGTATAAATTCTTCTTTACCTGTGTATTGTTATAAATCAAACAACACTCAAATCCTGACCCTATTAAGTTGATTAAGTCTATAACACTTTTGGCACTAATTGTTATACCTTTAAATTACTATTTGGTCATGCTGTTAGCTGAAGAGGTACTATTGTGTTTTTGGCAAACCATATTAGCAGAAAGATGTACGAATTATGTAATAGAAATAGAGGCATTAGCTACCAATTACTACTTATACATGGTTTTGTTAACTCTATCTGCAAAGCTGTGTTCATTGAAAAAGTATTATCTTGCTTTAGAATTAGACTTTTTTCTCTAAAGTTGAGGCTACATGTGTTAACAATCAGTGTTTAGATGAAAACACACTAACTGCTTTCTCTTTCCTGTGCTGTCTGATGCTTACTGACATGCTCTCCTCTCTTGGTGAACCTTTTAACTTCTCCAAATGTCTCTCTTCTACCACGCTGCTCTGGATTAAAAGGTGGGGATGATAGCAAAATGTGTCCGTCCCTTTGCAGTTACTCAGGGCTGAACGGCAACCCCTCCAGTGAGTTAGATTACTGTAGCAATTACAGACAGCACTTGGACGTCCCGCGGGACTCTCAAAGGGCCATCACTTTCAAGAATGGCTGGCAAATGGCCCGGCAAAATGCAGAAATCTGGAGCAGCACCGAAGAAACGGTTTCCCCCAAAATCAAATCCCTTAGCTGCGATGACCTCCTAAACGGCGACTGCGACAGCTTCCCTGACCCGAAAACCAAGTCGGAAAGCGTGGGCTCCCTGTTGTGCGAAGACGACTCCAGAGAAAGCTGCCCGGGCACGTGGGCTTCCCCCTACGCCCAGGAGGTTCGCAGAAACGGCAGAGCAAGGCTCAGGCACAGGGCAGCCCACAGCGCCCCGGGCTTCCTAAAAATGTACAAGAAGATGCACCGCATCAACCGCAAGGATCTGATGAATTCGGAGGTGATCTGCTCGGTGAAGTCGAGAATAATGCAGTACGAGAAGGAGCGGCAGCGCGCGGGCCTGCTGCACAGCTGGAGCCAGCCCTCCGCCGAGGAGGTGCCCAGGGACATGGTCCCCACCCGCATTTCCGAATTTGAAAAGCTGATTCAAAAGTCGAAATCCATGCCCAATTTAGGGGATGACATGTTATCTCCTGTCACCCTAGAACCACAGCAAAATGGTTTGTGTCCCAAGAGGCGATTTTCCATTGAGTCTTTGCTGGAGGAAGAAAATCAAAGTAGACACCCTTCTCAGGTACCTCGAAGCTACAAGTCTAAAACCCTGGTGCCCATTCACATCGAAGTCACCAGCGATGAGCAGCCCAGAACGCACGTGGAGTTTTCCGACAGTGACCAAGAAGGAGTTGTGTCTGACCACAGTGACTACATTCACGTAGAAGGGTCATCCTTCTGCAGTGAAAGTGACTTCGATCACTTTTCCTTCACCTCCTCTGAAAGCGTTTACGGATCCAGCCACCACCACCACCACCACCACCACCACCACCACCACCACCGGCACCTCTTCAGCTCCTGCAAAGGCAGGTGCCCCGCCTCCTACACCCGCTTTACCACGATGTTGAAACATGAAAGAGCCAGGCATGAAAGTGCCGAAGAGCCCAGACGACAGGAAGTGGACCCCGGCCTTTCTAAACTTGCTTTTCTGGTCAGTCCTGTGCCTTTCCGGAGGAAAAAAAATTCCACTCCGAAAAAACAGACTGAAAAGGCAAAATGTAAAGCATCTGTGTTTGAGGCTCTGGACTCTGCCCTAAAAGACATCTGTGACCAAATTAAAGCTGAAAAGAGAAGGGGGAGTTTGCCGGACAACAGTATACTGCACCGTCTCATCAGCGAACTGCTGCCAGACATCCCCGAGCGGAATTCGTCCCTGCGGGCGCTGAGAAGGAGCCCCCTGCACCAGCCGCTGCCCCCGCTGCCTCAGGACGGTGCCATCCCCTGCTCCCCGCAGCAGGACGGTTGCGGGAGGATGCCCCACGGTGCCTCTTTCCAAGACGCGGACACAGCCAACAACAACTACCGCCACCAAGACCGTGACGGTGCACTCCAAGGTGGATAAGCTTTCCTTTCTTTTTCTTTGGGGTTCAGAGCCCCACCCTCCGGCTCTTTCACCTTCCATTCCACCATCTCGTCATCCCTGAGCCGTGAGACCGCTTGGCATCGTTATGTGTTGTGAAGCAAATGCTTGTTGTGCACACTTGTCTTCCTGAATATTTCTCATTTGCCCGTGTGACATTTGGACTTGATGTGTGGCTTAAAGTGATCATCAGTTCACAAAAATTTACTCATTTGAAAGTGAGAGGGAAAAACATTTCATAGCTTAATGTTAGGGTTGAAACAACTGTTCCATTGAGGCAACAAAATAAACGATTTACTAAATTGAAAAGAATTATCTCAAGACAGAAACTATAATTGAATATATCAGTATCCTTAAGAGGTCTTTTTTTCATTGTAAAATGAATCAAACCAACAGTTTAGCAAATACCCCTTTCTTTGATTATATTAACTTTAAAGCTTTATACTCATTCCCTCAATAAATAATTTCCTCACATTCTATATAGAAGACACTATATAAAAACATTCAGGAAGCAGAACTGAAACATGTGATTAGTAATTGATGGGCAATTAAAGAAATTAGGACTTGTTTAATTCTTTCTCCATTCAAAGGACACATGTGAAAAAAATTTTTGTGAATGTACCTTTAAGCTGTATATATAAAAGTGCCATTTCCACCATTCAGTGTATTCATTTTCTCTCCTTTTCCATTACTTAATGTATTTACGTTCTATTTCTGCTAAAACAATCCTATATTGAAATTTAAATTAGATTATTTAAGTTAAAAGTGACTCAACTCCATTTTCATAGATGACTTTGAAATGGCAACAAAAGGACAAATGACAATTCAAATGCAGAGGACCTTTTTTTGTGATTTACATAACTTAAAAGCTCAAGGTGTTTTAATATTTTTACCTGATACTTTTCATTAATTCTTAAAGTGCATCTGTTTGCTATGTAAATTTAAGGGACTGGAATGAACATTCCAGGCTGAAATTTAATCAACAGAGAAGCTTCTATGCACCAGACACTACAAAGTGCTTTATATACAGTATCTAATTAAAACAGGCATAAACATATGGGATGGGTATTACTGTGAGCACTCTTTTCAATTTAGGAAACTGGGGTGCAGAGTAGACAAGAAATTTGCCCAAGGTTACACAGATAGTAGATGACAGAAAGGAGATTCAAACCCCTAGTAATTCAGAATTTGTAGTATAAAACACAATCTCTATAGCAAAAAAAGATGTAATTCAAATTTCATATTACTGTATATGGCTCAATTATTAATTATTGCACAAATTTACTTGTTAGTATTTATCTTTGCTTTCATTTACTCTATGCAACATGCTTCAGAAAGTAATTCAATAAATTAAAATGTTTAAAATCAGTTTCTACAATTGGAAATTTTCACTGATTAAAACATCAGAATCTAATTTTTTAATAAATTAGCTACCTTCTCCAGTTTTTCCATATCCTAATGCAATCATCTCCCAGTTGTATGTGCAGATAGAGTACATTATGGAAACATATTTTGAGAGGGCTTTGAAGAGCATTTAAAGAGTAGTTTGTTTTTTAATAAAATATTTACTTTCCAATTGTGTTTAGCCCAAGTGAAAAATAATTTATATTCCATGGGTTAGTAAAAGTAATTTAAAATTTATGTTCATTATGACAGCCCTATAATCATAAAAGCATATTAACAGAGTAAAAAATATACTGCACATAATCCTCTAGCAGGCATGAAAATAACTGGCTAAGTTTTACCTGAAACATTTGCGCATATTACCTTCCTAAACCTAAAGACTGGAGTTACAACTCACAGAGAGTTAGACGTTTATCCTTATATGTCACACAACTGATATCCACTTGCCGTAAGCAGTCAATTCTTTCATGTAGTCAAAGTAGTTAAAACCTTTAAATAATGTTTTCTTATTATGGATCGACATTTTAAATTGCTTCATAGGTGGATAAAATCAATTCTATTTTTAATGCTTATTATTCAGTATAACTAAATTTATTAAAAGGGTAAAAGAAAGACTTGACAAATTTTGACCCAATTACATTGGTAAAATTCTATAACATAGACTACTTGAATACATTTATACCCTCCAGTTACATTTCCACATATAAGTCACGTAAATGCATAAGGTATAAGATACTATTAAGAATTACTTGCAATCATAATTTTGTAATGTACTGATTTATACTTTTCTTTAAGATGGAAAAAAAAGAATTCAATATGTCATAAGCAATTTGGCAACTGATATGATGCTTTATATTTATACCTTTGTTTCTTGGAATAAATATTTACTTTCTGATAAGATAGTTTATCAGTTGGGCACAGAAAAGGCCATAGATAAAAGATACGATATGTTATGACTTGGTAAGTATTGAGAGAGAGAGAGAGAGAGAGAGAATGGATGTGACCATACTCTTGTCATCAACATACTTTCTTTGGTTTTATCTTTCTTTTTTATTACTACATTGTTCAATTGTTCCACGAAATGTTTCTGTTTCTACAAATTGTTGCTATTTTCAAATTCCCTATCCTTTATAGGCCTTATAACAGTAATTATAAAATGGAGGCAAAAAGAATAGAAATAGAAAGCTTTAAAATTTTTTTGAGATGAAAAATCCCTATAACTGTAGATTGTCTACATCAGGTGTGGCAGTATAATCAATCAGCAAGGTAACAATTACATGTATATATGCACTTACAGTACTTCTGCAACCTGGGATATTTTTCTCTTTGAAATGCTCTTGATTTGTGTCTAATATCACAATTACCTGTGAGTCTTATACCCCTGTCTTTAATAGTGGTGTCTCTCTCCAAATTTAGAGGAAAAAATAATTGCCACCAGGGAAAACGGCTGAGCAAGTCTGCTTGTAATTAAGTGCATACTCACCCTGACTGGCTCCGTTCTTTCCAATAGACCGCGAGTCCCCGAGAAGTTACTCATCCACCTTGCCTGACCTGGGGAGAAGTGTCCCAAGGGAAAGAAGAGGAACTCCAGAAAAAGAGGTAGGTAGTTTAACAGTGTTGGAGTCTTTTACCACAACATACTTAAAGCACTTGCCAGCTAAGCTGATACCCCAAACCAGTAAAAAACCCAGACTGAAAATGTGAAAATAACCACTGAGAACCTAGAAACAGTTTTCCTGGCCTAAGCATAGGACCCGTAGAGGTTTGCACTCTGCCCCTAGCTCCAGGTCTTCCCCAGTTGTGGTCCCGTTTTGGCAAAGAGGCCTCTCCAAGTCTCAACCTGATGCCTGTGAATTAACAGCTGTGGTCTGCAAGTGTCCTGAACTGGGCCACCTCGTGGAGGGAGGCGGTTTCCTCTGTGCAAATTCCTGGCCCGCTGGTCTAGGAGAAAGCCCTAGGTCAACTGTGTTGCAAATCAATACAAATCCTACATTAAAAAAATTTTTTGCTGGCTTACTTTTGTAGGAAAAGACTCCTGAAAAAAGCCTTTAAATCAGCCCAGTGCTTGGGGGCACTGCCCCTGGGACCCACGTGCCAACTATCTCTTTTCCATGGTCCTGCACCAGGGCTAGAGCTCTTGCTCCATCTGTGTTGGAGCCGTGAGGTTTTAATGGAAACTGAAAGCTGGGCTTGGACTGGCTTCCATTCCAGGAGGATAGTACAGTGCTTGTGCGACCCCCAAAGAAGTCAGGAATGGTCCACGTTCCTAAAGTTCACCACAATCACATGGAAAGAGAATGGGGTGAAGGATTACTGTTGGTGGAGAAGGAAGAGCTGGTGTAGGTAGCTATAGGGTACAGGGCGTCTCAGGGAGATTTGTGGGCCCCAAACTTTGAGGATGGGTTCTGCTGTAACACGTCATGATGAAAAGATGAGCAGCTGGTGGACAGGGTGCTGAAGGATTCCTGAACCCTCAAGGGAATGCAAGATGGTCATGGTATAGGCACTTTTGGCCACTAACCAGCCTCCCGGTGATTACTGAGCTAATATTTCTTTGCTAATATCCTAATAAGGGTTTAGTGAATGGGATGATGACTTCCTTCATGACTTTTGGTCCTTTTAGGATTTTTCAGAAGGAGTTGTGTCAACCTGGAGAATGTAGAGCAATTGACCCTCCACAATTATTCCAGGAAAAGCCTTTGTAACAGCCAAAATGACACCCAGGACAGAATCCTCTGTGGGCATTTTATTCTCCCATTATGGCCTTAATCCACCTTAGTTCCTAAAATGAACTGTAACAGTGAATAGGCCATCTTTTATATTCCTGCTATAGCTTAAATGTCTAAATGCAGAACTAATTGATTTATTTGTAAATTGAATATAGGATTTACATTTTATATGTTTAATCATTCCTTGAGGTTTCTTTCATGCTTGTGAAACTGCTTTCTTGAAGGAAATCCAAATTTTAAGTTAGTGCTAATTGTTTACCTTCCTTTTCAGAAATTGCCTGCAAAAGCTGTTTATGACTTTAAGGCTCAGACATCTAAGTAAGTAAGATAAGTATTCATCACATGATTTAAGTGGACTTTAAATATGTTAGTAATGCTTTAAGAGATCAATATTGCAATGGGATATTTTACAAACAAGGCCTAATTCCCAATGCAGCAATCTACTCTAATTAAATGGTTCCTTCAGAATTAATTAGGATAGGGTAATTTTATTTTCATTCTGAGTTTAGCTGAGAAACACTGAGTTTTCAATTACATTAAACATATTAGAGCACAATGGAATCAAAAGGATAGATAAAACAAAAAAGAAATTAAGAATCTTTGTTTCTAGAATTTTTGTGTCAAGAATGAATTAAAAATGAAGAGTTGGGAAGTAATTAATCCTACCTGGGGGAATTTGATAACATTTATTTATCCAACTATATCAAGGATAGTTTGTGGGGTTGATGACTAGAGTACAAAGATTCATATACTAAAATCTCCATCTCTTAACCTTCAAAGCTTAAAGATTCTGAGCAAAGTTCTCTCCTGTGCTCTTTTGGTGTTGGAGTTTTCCTGCTCCTGTGTTGCAATATTTCTTTTGCCTTTTTTCTTTAGGAACTTGTTCATCAGATAGGCATGTGGTTGACGAAGTTAGTACTATGCACATG
The DNA here is from genome assembly GCA_023783475.1 of Daubentonia madagascariensis. Lineage (NCBI taxonomy): Eukaryota > Metazoa > Chordata > Mammalia > Primates > Daubentoniidae > Daubentonia > Daubentonia madagascariensis. The sequence goes on from JAKFHU010000760.1 coordinate 3,736,372, forward strand.
AGTAGACTTAAATAGGAGAGACTGTCCAGCTCTTTCATGGCCAGTAGGCACACACCTTATTTAAGAAACTTGGATCTCTAGTAGAATTCAAAATAGATGTTGAAAGTTGCCATTAAATTATACTGTGTTGTTTAAACTGAATATGTATAATAATCAAAATATTTTATTCATTAAAATGCACATAATATGAATTAATAGTTCCAGAAACTGTCTCTGGCAGAAGATATATAAAAAATAAAATCACTCAGAATCTGGTAATGCTGCTGAGATAGGGGATGAACTAAATAAGAAAAATGCTATTTAGAAATTAAGATATCGAACATGGCTTAAATCCTATGTAAAAAATAAAATCTTAAAGAAAAGCTTACATCTTTTTTTAGATTAGATAAATAACATTTGCTTTGTTTCTCTTGTACTCTGGTCTTAATTACTGTTCTTTGGACACAGTGTAACAATTTGCACTATGCATGTCAGTTTTATAAAATGATGATATAGAACACATACATTTCATTTCTTCTTTGTGACAATCAATCAAAGATTGCTCCAATATGTAAAACCCTGAGGAATGGCAGGGGATATAAAATAGCAAGGGAATCCACCCAGGGCTCACAGGTGCTTTGAAAAGTCTTAAAAAACAAGCTTTGGCAAGGAAGATTAACATGCAGCACAGAGGAAAGCTGCTAGGGTGTGGACCGTGTCACTGGATTTTGAGGACCAAGCCCCTCACCTCCTCCATGGGCCACGTCCTTATTGAGGGTTTCAGGGAAACTCACCCTCCCAAGCGCTGCCTTTGCCAGGGGTTGTCTGTACCACCTCCACCAAGGTCATAACTAGATCTTTCTAAGCCAGCAAGATATAATTGTATAAGCCTTCATAGAAGTAGACTAAATAACCACCCATAGAAGCCATCTCATAATTTTAGTAAAGAAAAGCATATGTCTATCATATCATAAATAAATTGGTCTTATTGCAGCTTAGTCACATTCATCTTGTTCTGTTCTCAGCGGAGGTGAAGACCAGTTGCTCATCATCCCCAGCGTAGTTTACATATTTGACAAAAATCAAAGTGATGGGTGATGTGTGGAGCTTTAAAAGGCTCACACGCTCAGACAACACTGGAAGCTATGGAAGGACTAGCCTCACTTTTAAGTCATTTCAATTAGTAGTTACATGTGAGTGCTTCTTGTGCCTGACATCTTATGAACAAGAGACAGATACATCTGTTTTGAAGGAATATCTGTTTTAAAGCTATTTTTCTTAACCTAATTCAAGAAAGTCTAATAAAAAATAATTTTTAAAATACAGCTAACTCACTCACCAAATGTAATATTTCAATTTTTAAATAGGAAAAAGAGACAAAATACCCTTTCCAAAGGTTGTCAATGGCCACTGTTCAAAAGTGGGGGGAAAGCAAACTTACAAAAGTGGGACTCTTAAAAATTCTCGGTCTGAGATGAGAGGGACACAGTTTTGAAAACTGGAGAGTAAGAGGATTTTCTTTTTTCTAGATGACTTCAAAATTTTAAATGTCAATACAAATACAAAAGAATTCTTTTCATATTTAAGAGAAAAAATTTGTTGTCTCTAATTCACGTGTATATTAAAAAAAAAACTAGTCTCACTTCCAGAAACAAAACATAACTGGTACAAATAAAACTGTTGGGTTGCAAACATTAAATGTCTTGTTCTGTTTTGTTTTGTGTTTTTTACATCAGGCATTTGCAAGAGGGAAGTACAGTATTTGAATGTAAAGCTGTGAATCTTTGTTTTTACGGTTAATGAAAATTGAATGTACTTTCAATTGTGAAGATTTTAGCACTTTTAAATGTGTAACAATTCTTTTAATATGCAACTTTTCTTCAATTAATTCTTTTAATCAATGAGAAATATTCTACATCTGATTAAACCTCTCTCCATCATATAGTCTGCACTAATAAATAATTCAACCTAAAATTCTGAGCTAAACAATGCAGATGATTCAGGAGTGGGAAGGCAGATGTGTAGGAAATGGGGCTCTTGGGAAGAGATACAAATTAATTGCCCTCCACCAAAGTATAATTATGGAGGCAAAATAATGAACCAACATAATTACCTGGGTGATGAGACCAGGAAAAACTGATGTAGTGAGAGTGATAAATTTAGGAATGAGTTATTCAAAATGAGTAATATCTTTATAACTTAAAATTATAAATACTGAAATGTATCTACTGTCTTCTTAGAAACAGCCAAAATGGAAAAATAGTTATTGTCTTAAAAAAATTTTTTTAAAAAGACATAAAGAAGACAACAAGCATTAGTGTATGTCTTTGCACTCAAAATATATTTATCTTTATGCCCCACTGAAAAATAAAAGTATAACAGAAATAAATTCCTTATCAAGATATTCTATTTAAATACCTGTCAACCAACTTCAAAGATCCACAAATAAAAATGTTTCCAGTGTTGGCACTTCTGTTCTGAGGCTACATGATATTTATTTTCCTTGTTGTACGCTTTAGCACAAAAAAGGGGGTTGGGGGAATTGTAACTAACTAGCTAACTAGCCTCAGAACAAAAAAATTCAGTGCAAAGCTAATCCATCATTTTGCCAGGCTTCACAGTGCCTCTACTATAAATTAATGATTAGATAGCAATGGTCTGTCCCCTTTAAATTGCATATTAATGTATTTGACTTATATCTGATACAATGTTTATATTTGTTGTTTTTGAAATCATTTCCAAAGTTATAATGTTATAAGTGAATTCTAAGAATTCTTATCTAACTGGGCTCAACAGATTTTTTAATATTGGAAATATAGTTCCCAGACAAGTGAGGGTGTTGATCTTAAGAATAATTGCTATACATTGAGAAAAAGACTATTTAAACATGTCTTTTCCAGGGAGTTGTCATTTAAGAAAGGAGATACTGTCTACATCCTCAGGAAAATTGATCAAAATTGGTACGAGGGAGAGCACCACGGAAGAGTGGGCATTTTTCCAATCTCATATGTAGAGGTAAGTCCTTCCCCCTTCCCTCCTGCATGGTTGTTGTTTCAAAAGTCACCACAGTTTCAAGAATAACTATCTGTTTTCCTTCATAGAAACTCACACCTCCTGAAAAAGCACAGCCTGCAAGACCACCTCCCCCAGCCCAGCCTGGAGAAATCGGAGAAGCCATAGCCAAATATAATTTCAACGCAGACACAAATGTGGAGCTGTCGCTGAGAAAGGTAACCCTGCTGTTTTCTTCATCAGTGCATTTGAAAAGACTGTATATTTTCAAAACTAAAATAAGTTATCTTCTTCCTTGGACATTTTTGTGTTTTGTGCATTTTCTACAAAGTGCTCGTTAAGGCCACCCAGAGTCACTGTTCCCTGCTGGTGCCTGTGTCCTTTCAGATGAGGCTCTACTGGGGGTGGGGGGGTGCCAAGCTTCTCCTAGACACTCCTTCTGTGGCGGAGCCTGGGAAGCAGGGCCCCAAGTCCTCTCCACAGGGTGCCTCAGGCTGAACACCAAGGAGTCATACACATGGGACATCAAAGTGAAAATGCACTTTGATGCACTTCACAGTGTTGTTGTCCTGCCACCTTGTTCTTCAATCTTTTGGCACCGAGATGTTCCAGCACTTACTTTTCTCTATCTTGGGATCAAGGAATGGTCCTGTAGCAATGAAGCTCCTCCCTGTCTGGAGGGCCTTTCTGTGAGCATCTGTGCAGCGATCAGTTTCCCTGATTGTCCTTCCTTGGACCTGCTTACTGACCCAAATTTCTCTAGCAACCTATCCAGTTCTAGCATCTTTTCTTAACAATATCAAAAATGACTCTTTTAACTTGTTACTTTGCATAGCTGGGGATGATAAATGAACTATTTTTATTGCTTGCTAAACAATGACATATATTTGTTTGGGGGAACTGCTTATCTGCACACAACACAGACTAGCTAGTAGTATTTAGAGTGATTCTGGGACCTTCCATGCCTACTGGCGAAATCCTTACCCAGGTGCAATGAAGGGAAATACCACAGTTCTTGTCCTGGTGGGACCGAGTCTCATTCTCTCCTTTCTGTCCCAATTCTGCGTCATCAACTGATCTTCCCCCTCCGCTGCACCACTCAGCATGGAGAGCCACACACAGCACTACATGAACTCTGTCATCTTCTGTTTTGTGCTTTAAAGAAAGGACATTTTCTCCAGTGCATTTCATAGCTCAAGCAACAGCCTGTTCTTGGTGTATTAGAAAATCAGTGCAATTTTATGATCTGGGGAGATTCACTTTTCTTCAGTATGTTCTGTTCAGAGGTAGTGAAACACGCTAAATAAACCATCTAGCCCATCTAGCATGTTGACAAAAAAAAGAGAACTTTCACCTTTAGGAGCACCTGAAGAAAGGCTCCCTGTTGGACTAAAGTGATTGCCTGTGTGGCACCTCCATCATGCTATCAAATGCAGTTGTCCAAATTTCTATATCACCTGCTAAGTGCAGCTGCAGTTTTTGCTGTTTAGCAATAACTTGCCTACTTATTTCTGGGCTATGTGTGGTTTTGAGTTAAAATGTAAACAGATTCTGTGGCATTGGCTTGGTCACTGTAGGTAGCAGCCACAGTGATTGTAGAAAGTTCTATTATTGCAAAAACCAAGAATTCTATTTGAATATTTAGTGAACCATATGGCATGGCCCCCACCTAATCAAAATGGCTGCTGGTATTACCCTGTCCAGATACACACCAGGTGGATGTCATCCTGGGCTACAGCTATGAATATTCTAGGATGCTGTCTTTGTGCTCATCCATTTAGTTCACTCTTTGTCACTACTTAGCACATGTAGATGAAAGAAGAAAGACAGTGTGCCCTTCAACATTATCCCTGCTAGAGGTTGATTCTGCAGCCCATTGCAGACACATACTCACAGCAAGCTGTGGTGCACTTTCAGTAGCTCTTCCTACAGAAGGCCAACGCATTGAGTCTGTTGAAGATAGGACAACACCAGTGTCACTGAGATGCCACCTGTTATACTAAGCTGCTCTGGGAAATAACTGCACAAATCATTTCACAGAGAACCAGTATGAACATGGATAAGCCCATTCACATTACTCAGGCATCCTCAGGGAAGATGCTGATGTTATGAATGAATAATTTAATAGCATATATGTTGATAATCTATGTTTTTCTAGTAAACACTGGGACCTTACTTGCATTCCCCTGATGAAACAAAACCTAGAGATATAAAATATTCCTAAATGGAAAACTATTGTTTCTTAGAAAACATTTGACAGTTATATTGTTTTATGTTATTGTGTCTCTATGTATAACACCTTTTCCTAATATTCATTACAGGGAGATAGAGTTATTCTTCTTAAAAGAGTTGATCAAAACTGGTATGAAGGTAAAATCCCAGGAACCAACAGACAAGGCATCTTCCCGGTTTCCTATGTGGAGGTCATCAGGAAGAATACAAAAGGTGCTGAGGACTACCCTGACCCTCCAATACCACACAGCTATTCTAGTGATAGGATTCATAGCTTAAGCTCAAACAAGGTAAGAAGATATTCTATCATATTAATATAATATGGGGAGCTGAGAGTAAGGTAATCAGTATGTGATTTTAGAATATTAGAGAGATTAGATTAGAATATTACATCTATTGCAAAGAAAGGGATTTACATATTATCTTTCTGCATGTGTGAGTGCCATGTCAGTAAATGTAATTTAATTTTTCTCAAACAGGTGCTGGCATAAAAGTTTAGTGCTTGATTTTGCCAATTTCATTTTTAAGTTAAAATATTGAAAGAGAAAGAGAAAACATTAATATCATAAAACTTTATATGATATATATCTGTATTTCTGTGTATCTAAATGTTTACTGAAGCTTGATTTTATCTACATGTAAATTTTATTCATATGATATGATTATATATAAATAGAATTATACATACATATGTGCATATAAAATTATAATTTATATGTACAGATATATATAAATATATACAACATAAAATACTATATATATCCCAAAGTGATACCTCTCAAGAACACATGGTTATCAGATTGATAAAATTCTATAAAAGTCTCAGAGTTTTTTTTAATATGGAATAAAATACTATTCCAATGGTAATATGGAAAGAGCTAGAGTGAAATTTTTTGATTAAGGTCTATAAGTCAGTCGTTTATTAGTTTGAATGAAAATGTTGTAGGTTATTAGAAGTCTTCAAATTTATTTCATTAGTTTTAGGACAGTTCTATTGTTTCATGTGAACTAGTAGCTAAAGATGATTATCTTTCTCAATATGTAATTTGAAAGTGACTTTGCTTCCTGAATTGGTTAATTAGGAAAGGCTATTCTACTTTCTATACTCACAACGTAAATTTTTTTCTCATTTTTCTGTTGAATTATATTCTTTTTATGGGTGGTATTTATGGGGTTTTTTCTTCTTCTCATTAACTTCAAAGTATATAACTTTAAGTTGTCAAGGAATTACTTCCAAAATATTGTAAGTACTTTCCAACATTTAAAAAATGTATTAAGTTGCACAATATATTAATTATTTTAATTGAGATCATGGCTGGGACGTGGAAAAATAAGCCATCTACAACTAGTAAAATAAAATCAATATGTCAGACATAACTAAGATGTGAAGTCAGGTCATGTTCCAGTGCAAGACCATCTCAAGACAGTGTCCCCAGTGACCTAAACTACTCCTTAAAAATGAGTCTTAGAAGGATTTTACATAAGTGAATGACCTAAGAATCTACTATCTTAAGAGGAGCATTTCCTTTTAAAAGGGATAAGGCTAGGCATTTAATTTATTTTAATCCTCTGTAAAGGCTGGGTTTCAATTGTGAGTAATTATGCTCCATCCTGTATCACTGGTTAAGTGGAACAGTGTGGTACTATCCAACTTTGTTTGATTGATTATAAAGTTTTCCAGAATCTTCTTAAGTATATTTACTTCACCACCATAGCTTAGCATTTAGAAATCAACATCCCCCCTTTCAGTTTCTACTGATAAAGAAAAAAGATAAGAATCTTCATCCATATATTTGTCTTACCCACCATTAGGTCATCTTAAAAGAACTACTAAAGAAATTTCAAAGCAACTGTACCTTCAAATAAAATGTTACAAGGAAGAAAAGCATGTGTAGCAAAGGCTTATTTAAATACATTTAAGAAATTCTTCCATATGCCCCAATTAACAATGGCAATGTAATATTTTAAAACACAATGTTTTCATCTTCAGTGTGTATACAATTTAAATGTAATTAAATGTATTTTCAGTTTTTTTCTTATAATACCAGATTTTAAATAGAGGAATGTACACATTTCACCAATAACTAATTAGTGTTTTGTTCTCACTACCGGAAAAAAAATATATTGAAAAGCATATGTTCATAACTTGAAAGAAATACTTAATATCTTTATCCCAATTCATAATCCGTGCTATGATGTCATTGGCTTAGGGAAGGAAACTCCTCAGTAGTGTTGCATTAAATCATTTTCAGAAAGAGAGCTATTATGTAATTCTAAATGATGATATCCAAAATATACTAAATAGTACATATCCTGTTTTCTGATTCTATAAATAGAGGAAGGAACTCATTAATGATTTACGAATCACTCTTTGACACATTCAAATTACATTTTTTAACAGATTATTTCTATTTTAGGGGAGACTCAAATGTAAGTTGATATTATTTCTGGTATTTCTGCATTTAGTACAATAGAATTCAATTCTAATATTTTTGGAAGAAAAGATGATTACATGATTTTTGTATTATAGGTATATTTTTGTGATATATGTATACCAGGATACTTAGTTTGACTTTCAACACAGGCAAGTCCATTGTGAAGCTAAGCTCTTTCACTCTGTTAACACGTACATTGGGGACTGTGGTGGGGATGGCACTGGAGTGGTAACAGCAGGTAGAAATAGTGACAGTGGTAGTAATAATGATGATAGAATTTAAAGCTCTTTCTTTCTAATCCACATAATATTCCTCTCCATGAGAGAAAGTGAAAGTGAAAAGTAATGATCTTGAATTATTAGATATTTCACAGACATTCAAAATCTAACTATTAAAAACTTTTGTGTTGTATAACAAAGGGCATAAAATAAAACTCTAGACCGTAAAGGAACATCTATAGACTTAGGTAGTCTACAGAATGAGACTTAGGTAGTTTATATCTTATTAAAAACTCAACATCTACAGAACTTCATGGGAGTGGCTATCCACCCAGGCACAAATCACGTGTTCAGTCTCACTTTATATCAGGAGCTAAGCAGCCTTCAGTCCCGAATCTTGTATTAAGATGTTCACATGAGTTTTGTGACACATTTATGCCACCCCATGTGAAATGACCTTTTTAAAAAAAAAAAAAGCTAAATAAATTAAACTAATGCCCCATTCCTATTATAGGACACAGAAGTCAAAAGTTAAATGGGGAATGCATTGTGTGCTTATATATACGCAGGCCCCTGAACCAAGAGTACTTGCTCCATAAGTAAAGCATTATCCTAAACAATCCGCTAGAAAGTACATCTCCAGAATCTTCTTGAAGATTTTTTTCTTTCCAAACCAAGGTCATCTACCTAGAAAGAACTGAAGTGAAAGGTCATCCACCAACCTCTCGCAAGGGCTTTATACCTATAGCATGTAGCATTTTTTCTAGTCCAGCAAAGATGGATAAATGTATTAGAATGTTAGGAGGTGGCAATCCTAGAACTACTTGTAATGAATTATGGAAAAATTTAGATTTACTGTTTTATTTAATATATCCAAAATACATTGATAATACTAAGATATACAGAAGTATAGGTTTACTTTAGGAGATTAAGCTTCATACATTATACTTCCTCAGGTTTACATAAATGTCAAGCTTTCAAGAGAGAATGAGAGTCTTAGCAGAAGTTTACTCTTCCATTAGCATCATATGTGCCTTTCCTTTGTAAACATTTACTTTAGATTTTTTTTTAACTTTGAAACAGTAGTTGTGTAAGTTCAGTTTTGTTCTGATTGTGTGTTAATGTATAATGGCCTAAAATATTTTATGCCATATATTCTAATCACCTTGCAAACATAAGTGAGAAAATTGTGAAAGTTGAAAAGATTGGGCACTACTGCAGGAAGAAAGAGCACTATACAAATTCAGGAAATAAAAAAGACCTAATTGTTGGTTTTCATTCTACATCAACATTTCTTCAGAGTCATTCATACTACTAAATCAATATCCGGAAAACTGCAATATCTTTTAAGCATAATTTCAAAGGTCAACTATTAAATCAAATCTCCTAAGACGTCTGTCCTCATACTCTCTATGACAACTTTGTCTTCTTTGACATTTAAGATCCTTTCCAAAACTAGTATTATAGTTTTATTTTTAAAGTAACTGTTCTAATTAATATAAATGATTTCATGTGATTACATTTCAGCAAAATATCTTCAAATCTAAAGGTCTTGAAAATATCTTCAAATCTGTGTCTGTGTTATAACATAAAATTATTTTTATAATCACTACCACATCCTTCCTGCATTTCTCCATCTCTGTGTTTCACTGTGTTATTATTATTTTTTTGATTTGTTTTTTTTTAAACTTCATAATCCCTGTTCATTTCTAAGTTGGCTTCCAGTGAACCAGCCCCTCCTCCCATGCACAAAACGTCACCTGGCTCAGGAACAGGAGCTCTCCAGGGAACTGCCCAGGGCTGGCTGTCCCTGACAGCTGCACACCCACCAGCAAACCCTTTGGCCCAAACACCATCTCTTTTTCTGGACAACTTCTTGGATGAATTGGAGAAGCTTGGTGCTTTAACCTTATCGGCTGACCAAGCCAAACCAAATATCCTAGAGGAGACTGTCCTCGAAATTACAGAGGAGCCCTCTGTCCTCCTCCCATTGCCGCCAGCATCTGTACCTGCCAAATCACTTCAATCTCTGTTACCTGTTCCCCGCTCGGCTGCAGCCCAGCCTGACGCTGCAAAGCCACTTCGGGACCCCAGAAAGACAACTCAAAACAAATGTACAGATTTGAAAAAGATGCAAAGAGGCTTTTCAGACCCTAAAAATGTGCCTGAAGTCCTAGGTGATAAGTTTGTGGCCTCCATATGTACCAGTGTGGGTTCTCTGCCCATAACCCTCCCTGCTATTGGCGAGGAAGATGAGGAAATCTGTGAGGGAGTTATGTCAGGCCTCCTGAGAAGGCAGCTAGAATCTCAAGAACCAGATACCTTGTGGTGTGACCACGATGGTACAGAGATGACACCAAGCCTGCACATCAAAGAGGAAGAAGAGGAGGAGAAACCTGATGGCTTAAAATATCCGGTAGTCACCCCCACACATCCTAGAGTCCCTAAGGAGGACAGCAATGCAGCAAAAACCAGTAATGAGGTATTTTAATTTTGCCTAATTACTGAAGAACTAACCAGTCTTACTATGACTAGCTAGTACAATTAATCATATTAATAAGCATCTACTTTGACGCTGCCTTAACAGGTTTTCTTACCAAAAAACCAAGCATTGTATAAACCAGGGGTGGAAGGGTATATGAAAACATATCATATTTTAATTAAATGTTGTAAATGTATGATATAATTCCATTATCCCATTATTTCTTTATGAAATATCTAAATTATTAAATTTTAAAATTTTATTTATTTAAATTTATTTATTATTAAATTATTAAGTGTTTTAAGTCTTTACAATTTATATATTCTTTCTAATTTTAATATATTACCAATGATAGCTAATAGCTGAGCTCTTACTGTTAGACACTATTCTAAGAACTCTACATCTTTAATTTTCAAAACCCAATGAGGTGTGTGATATTAATATCTCCACTGTAGAAATGATGAAATTAATGCACAGAGATTAGTGTAATTCCAGGATGAGAAAACTATATACCATACCTTTGATATAATGGCACTTTGCAAAATAATAATGAGAAAGAAAACAAAGAAAAAGAAAACAAAAAAGAAAAATAGCACTGCAGTCCCCTTTTGACATTTCTGAAGAGATCATTCTCTTCAAGTTGGTAGCTACTTAAGAATGGGGTCTTGCATCTTCATCTTACAAAGAACCTGAACAATGGTTTTAATCAACAAAGGGAGAAAGTAACCTGAAACTTTTTCTTGTAAACTTCTCTCTTTAAAAAAAAACACTCAAGTACGTATCCTGTGAATTAAAAAGCAAGTGTAATTACTGACAAATATTGAAATTATAAAATGATAAAAAGAATGGTTCATATTATGCCTCTCTACAAGTCATTTCACCCACAGTTTCTCTATTTCAAAATAACCCAGCCAAACCTGCATTTTTGTAAAACAAACACACTATTTAATAATAGAGATTATTCACTGCAGTGAGTCAAACATGTCTCTAAGTCAATTATTCCAATAACTACTTTTCCTTTAATTTAATCACATTCAAAGGCTTATCGGCTCTGTGCCTGTCATCCTCTGTCCCTCCTTAGTGGGCTTACTGCCTCCATCATTTCCCACCATCAGCAGGCTCAGCAGAGCCTGAGGGCAGGACGATCTTTGGCACCAACTGTCTTGAGCCTTGTTCTTCCACAAAAGTGACAGGAATTAGTAGAATGATTCTTTTGTAGCAGTTGACAAAGCAGCCATCTCTGAGACTTGCAAGCTGGCAGCTCTGCTAGTGTTTAACCTAAGGGTACCATTCAAAAAAATATTTTAACAAAATTAATGAATGGCCTTGGAAAGAGATGGAATGACAATCACAGCGTGAAATCAGTCCATCACAGCAAAGTTTTGCTTCTGTGTTCAGAATGATCCTGAAACCTCTTTCTTTAGACAGAAGGTGATAGATTCCAATAATAACTAATCCTCACATTCAGTCTTTTGAACATGAAATGAGAGCTTCTGCAGATAAGTGAAAAATTAGGGCTCTAATATAGCCAAATTTCTATTCTTACACAATCTTCAAAATTCCTATCACCAAATCCATCCACCAACATAGTCCATCTATGTGAATTCAACTTAGGTGTGAAAGGAACTTTTGAAAAAGTGGGATACTTGAAAGACTAATTTATTTTTTCTCTTTGAATTTTCTTCTTAGCTGGCAGCAAATAATTTGGAAATAATGCCATTTCATATAATGTCTAAGGCTTTTTTCCCTTTTTCTATGGTTTTATTTTTAAGGCCTTGTCTTTTCCTACTTGTTCTTCAGTCTTAATAAGTGGGATAGTGACTTTATAATCTATGTTCTCTATCTAACTTAGAGAGATGGAGGACTCACCATTACAGTATCAGGACAAAACCAGGACTTAAAAAGATTTATTATCCTGTAAGAATCAAGCTCCTCTCATACATTCTTTAGGTTTCAGTTGTTTGCACAATGACATAAGAGAATGGAGGTATTCACAATAACCATGTTTTTAAAAATACTTTAATAACTACATGAAATGCCAGTAACTAACCAGCAAATCAAAGTTTTTTTTTCTATTTTATCTTATATTTGGGAGCAAATTTGATTTTTAATCTCCCACTGAATTTTTTAAAGACCTTCTAAATTTATTTTTCTAGTCATAGAAAGAATACCTTGAATGTCTTTATTTATGCTTGTAAATATAAATACAAATAGGATCAACTTCAAATTTTAGGCCTTTGTGTTATAGTTTAGTCCCACATCAACACAGTAACAAACTGTGCAAATTTGAGTCCTTTAAAAAGGCTTTCTGTTTCTTTTATTTGAAGAATGTTGGAAATGATGCTCATTACAAAGAAAGAAAGTAACCTAGTACTAAAAGCAAAGAGAAAATAAAATTGTAATAATGTTTTAATACGTATAGTATCGTATGCCTGAAATCATTGCGGTAACATTTTTATTGACCCCTATCAACCGTTGTTTAATTAACTCAAGTTAACTTAGTGCAATTTTATTCTTTTAAAGTGTTTTCTAAGTCAGAGAAAATCTTCCATAAAAGTAAAATTTACTACCACTTTATAGATTACAGAAGACTGAAAAGTACGTAAATTATTTTGATGTATAAATCTGAATCCAATATTTCCCCTAGTCTTTTGAGCATCTGTTTTTTAAGATAATGGTTTTTCATAATAAAAATTCTTATAAATCTCAGCTCCTCTAGAAGCTGAGCTTTCAATTCCATCCAGGAGAATATTTTGTAAAAGGGCCTTGCAGGATATGGACTCAGATTGCAGTAGAAGCTCTTTATGAAGAGAGCGAAAGGCTCTTTCTTGGGGGGTTTCTTCGGAGAAACTCAGTTACTGTGGTCACACAAGGAAGTCTCATCGTCCTAAAGCAATCCCATCAGAAGCGGGTCCCCTTGAGTACAGTTTCCATCACAAAATTAGGCCCTGATTCTTCCTAATATGTTCAAGTGATCTTTCCAGCTGTTTTTATCCACGTGATTCCAACAGCTAAATGCTTTTTTCTCCATGAGCCTTGATATTTATAGAGCCCCCTGTATTAGTCAAGACTGGAGTAGACGCAGTGCCAGAAAACTCAAAAATTATAGCTTACACAAGGTGGAAGTATATTTCTCTTACGCATAAATGTAGGTCTTCCAGGACTGGTATAGTGGCTCCACAGTCATCAGAGAACCCAGGAGATTCCATTTTATTGTGGCACGTCACCATCCTCGGGGAGGAGCCTCCGCAGGGCAGTCCAGGATGGCAGCTTGAGTTGTCCCTTCCTCACTGTAGCCAGCAGGAAGGAGAAAAGAGGAGGGGAGATTATGCCTTCTCCTTTGAAGGCCACTTCCCAGAAATTGCACATGTCCCTTCTATCTGAACTTATCCCATGAGCACATCCAGGGACAAGTAAAGTCAGGAGATGTAGCCCTTATTCAGAATGGCCATATGCCTACCTAACATCCCAGCTCTGTTACTGAGGACCAAGAAGAGAATGACCAAGCATTCTCTGCCATGACCCTTAAGCAAACATGCTGAACACATTTTATCCCAAGAGACTGCAGATTTGAGATCAATTATTATTAAGGGTTATGAAAATTTTCTTAAATGAGAGTTGAGAAAACCACATACTATTATTTAAAAGTCTTTCAGTCCTACTGAAGTTCACTTAAGCCACATCAAATACCAGACAGTACATTGCTAGATTTGTCCGCTATTGGAAAGAAAATAAAACATACTCACACACAAAAAGGTGAGCTCATTCATCGTCATGTTAAAGATCGTACTTTGAAAGAATACAAAACAATGAAGCCTATAGTTAGAGCAATATTCAGTATTTAATTATGTTTCAGCACTTTCTCCCAAAAAGTCTCATTTTCCTCCTACGTGTTTTGTTAGAAAATTTTGCCTCCAACAAATATTTGACACTTTCCATGAAATTTGATAGATATTAAGCCAAATTTCCCTCTACTTCACCTTGCATCTCTTCAATAAGTACAAGAAATGGGTCAGGTTTAAGGGCATGGGGACCCCAATTGTTAAGCATTCTATGATAAAGGTAACTGCTTTGGTGTGTTCTCAGCCTTCTATAATGCATTCAAGCATCTTCTCCATGCTAACTTCCCTCTACAAATCTTTCTCTGCTACACCTGTGAGTCCCATATGAAAGTACCAACTGATGCCTGCTGTGTGGAAACTGTATGAGCAGCCACAGGAGCTGTGTGCAGACTGCAACCCTTCCCGCCCTGCTGTGATTCAGCTTGGCATGCTGCGTGTGCATGGACAAAACAAAACAGGAAAACTCTTCCTGAAGGCTGTATAATGAAGATGAGAACTAACTAACTTCTTATGCCTTTTCCAGGCTGGTTTAAAAAGAGAGATATTTGTCCTGGGTAAGCCTCCTCGTAGCCCAGTGCTGTCTAGGAGATCCTGCGGCTCGCCTGTCAGAGGGCTCAGCGGTTCCCACAGGGTAGGGTCAGCGCGCCCCCGCCTTGTGGTAGACATCCTGGGCACCCCCTCCCACCCCCGTTCGGTGGGCTGGCTTTCTTAGTTGTCTTTGCTATGAACTTGCCATAAAGTAGGGCTGGAGATACCCTTGAGATGAAGTGACCATCATTTCCTGATGCGCTATGCAATCAGATCAACATGAAAATCCTATCCTAAGTCTTTGGGTAATGTGCTTCCCTTCTATGTGTGTGTGAGGTTTCCAAAATCAAAAAGACACGATCAAATTCTCCACTATGCAAATAAGGGGGTAGTGTGTGTTGTTTTCTGCATCTGTCTCCTGTTTCTATACTAAATCACTGCTTTCTAGTCACTGTTTTTAGTGCAGAGAGCCAATCATATACAGTACTGAACTCACACATGTCCAGTAATGTTTGCTTCTGTGTCCTTCAGTTTATTTGGATTTTTTTTTGTTTTTTGAGGCAGGGTCTTGCTCTGTCACCCAGGCTGGAGTACAGTGGCACGATCACAGGTCACTGCAGCCTCAAACTCCTGGGCTCAAGAGATCCTCCTATCTCAGCCTCCCGAGTAGCTGGGACTACAGGTGTGTGCCACCACACCCAGCTAATTTTTTTTTTTTTTTTAGAGACAAGGTCTCACTATGTTGCCCAGGTTGGTCTCAAACTCCTGGCCTCAAGCGATCCTCCCATCTTGGCCTCCCAAAGTTCTATGATTACAGGAATGAGCCACTACGCTGGGCCTATTTGGATTTTTTTAAATCCATGATCCTTATTTCAAAGTATTTTGCTGCTCTGATGAAATGTGCTACATTCACTCAATACCACTTTTCCCCTTATACTGCTGTCTGGACTCTACATACTCCCAAGTTCTTGACAGCTTTGATTGAACTTAAAGGTCCAATTACTTTCCCTTTAACTACTTAATTCCATAACATCCACAGCACTTTAAAACAAGTAGACTCTAAATGGTACTATCGATTCTGAGGAATGCAGCCAAGGAGTTTGGAAATTTTCATCTGTGCATGTAAGTTAGGATTCCTTTCACCATTTCTGTTTTAATGGACTCTGGCTTAACCCTAGCTGATCTATCACATAGCTGTGGTTCTGCATTTCAAGTTCTCAAGGGCTTGATTTAAAAGACGTTTTTCTTTTCCATTTTTTAAAAGGTAGATACTGTTCTGTGTTTATGCCGTTTTATGCTTCTTGCTTTGCATAGTAAGACCTCATTTTGTTGCTGAGGCAGAGATTTGCGTTGCCATAGAGAGAGAGGAATGTCAGATGAGACTCCACTGAACTGCCTTCCAGAGCCAAAACAAAAAGAAAGCTTTTTCTGCAATTAACAGGGCCCAGCCATAAATCTCCCATGGGTCAATGAGAATGGTATGCTTTGGGTCATGATAAGTTTTTTCTTTGCCAGATTTTACATTATGTATTTGTGTCTTAGATTACACGTGTTTGTGCAGACCATAAATATTCTATTTTCTTTAAATTTATGCAAAGTTGTGTTATACCTTCACAATTTAAGAAGGAAAAATAATCCTGTAACATAAACATGGTATTGTTATTAGGAGAATTCCATCTAATTCTGGATGGGAAGTACTACAACTAGCATTTTATGAAAAAAAAATTGAGTTAAGAACTTTAGAACTGCTTATCATGCTTTCAAAGATTTTTCCTCATTAGTGTTTAAAGTAACAGTCAATCTTTATTTAAGAATTGTCTAAAACTAGATATAGCTACTCCTCCAGAGATACCTCTGCAGAAGCATAGATAAATAGACGGCTTTCAGACAGAATGTATCTCACTATCTGAGATAGGAAAGTATATATTTTACTTATGTCAGAGATTCTAGAATATTTCAAACCAGCTTTCTTATGAACACTGGTTCGTGATTGGTTCTGGCTTTCAAAATTAGCATGTGTTTAAAATCTGTCTCTTTTGTGTCAATTTTTGACAACATTAATAAATAGCTACACTAAAACAGAAAGAAATGATTGCTAAGAAAAAAGTTAGATATTTAGGATAGCATGAAAAGAACAGGATGCTTCATTGGATTTTCTAATTTTTATTGTACTCTTCAGACTCATCAAGGAAATATAAGCATAATATAATTCTTGCTCAAAATTTCCAGCACATTGATTGTAACGTGTTAACTTGAAAACCATATTCCTAAGTTCACAGTCCATGTAAGCCTCTCTGAATGTCACAAATGTGTATTGTTTTATATTTATCTTAAAACTGCTAAGAAGTTATGAGTAATAGAAATGCCTAAACAGATCGTTAAAATAGAAATGAACACAGACCAAAAAACACTGGTGGCTTACACGTGATTCCGTCTCAAGAATTTAAAATGTGGGAAGGGAAGAACGTGGTCAGAAAAATAGGTGAATATCTATTCCACATCGCTCTGTGGTCTTTAAAATATTCTTCCAAAATTAATCCAGGCTGAAGGAACTTAGTGAGAGCTAACTGCAAGCAAGAATAACTCTTAGCTTGTTGCTGCCACAGCTCACCATTAGGTGGCAACAGAGTGTAGATACACTACAAATCTGCCTAAGGTGCGTGCACATGGAGTCACACCACCAGTGGGGCAACGCAAAAGCTAGTCTTCTGAGATAATTTGCTTGAATACAGAACATAAACACCTACCTGAGGGACAAAATAAGATGCTGATTTGAACCAGTTGGGCCATATATTCATCATAGTAATCTCTTATGCAATAAAAAGTATGAGTCAAAATTATTATTCTGTTTCTTTTTTTCTTATTTGTCATGTTAAGAAATTACCCAATATCTTTGATTTTGGTTTACTAATTTGCAAAACGAAGTTGAATTATTACCATTATGGTTTTTGCATGACTGAGACACGTGAGAATCAACTGATCAATGTCAGTTGTTACAGCTCTCTGACAACTCAATGTGTAAGGCCAGTGATGGGCACCTTTACATAGCGGAGGAAACGTGTCTGTGGCCATGTGGATTCCTTCATGGCATCCCTGAGGGGGTCAAATTGTCATCTTATCCAAGCCATTGATTTTGGAGATAGGGGAGCTGAGGTGCATTCCCAAGGTTATATAGTACTCAATGCCAGAAACAGAAAGACACAAATATGCCCTCAATAAATAACTTTTAATGCTACTTATTCCTCTGTTGGTCAAATACTTTTAAAATAAATTAATTCAAATACAGTAACTGGTCAACTTTCCTTAAAACTGGCTCCTAGTTATCCAAATTAACAACGAGGTGATTGCTGTTAAAGGTAAGCTTTGACAAGTTCTGAAACTCACCATTATGAGAGATACACAACTTCTCTGCTAATAAAAGCTGTGCTCACTTCTGGCCTGAGGATGTGAACGGTAAAGAAAATGGATGATTGGGGAAAGAAGGCAGGGTTTGGAGGATATGAGGGAAGGAAAAGGGCATATTGGGAAAAACAGTAAAAGCAAGGACAGTGCTAGCTGCCACACCGAGGAACACGAGGCCTGTGCGATTCAGGAAGCCACACGCTTGCAGCAAGAGCCCAATTTGCGTAATTGTCAAGGGGAGAGTTCATTTACGTGATTTATGAGGTGGGTTGAATTGAAGGAATTAAACCAGTAGAATTACAATGATGATAACTGAAAGGGGATATAGAGACTTTGAAAGTGGATTGTTTTATACTAATGAGCAATTTGATTTTTAAAGTAGCATTCACATTTTACCACAAGGGAGCAACGAAATGAGACCAACCAGTTTTACCAAGCACTGGATGCCCTGATGTAGAAGTTAAAACTTTTACTCAAATTAAAAATATTAGAATGATTGAAATGGGTGGAAACAGGCACACCATTTTTAGAGCATAATAAAGTATATTTTATGAAACATTTTCTCTGAAGACAAGAACAAATCATATTTTCTTATTTATAACTTTGTTATCCATTGCAAATGGTGCTGTGATTGTTTTTGTGAGAGAACAGTAGCTATCTTGGCATGTGATATAAAATATGGCATATTAGACATTTTTTAAGTTACTTTTGTGTACACTGTATTTTTTAGTGGCTGACATGAACATTTTCAAAATCATGTGGCTTTAATGCATACTCTTGGGCCAGAAATTCTATTCCTGGGAATATATTCTAAGGAATAGTTTAAATGAAGAAAATAGGTATTTGTATAAAAATGTTTGTATCATTGTTCTTTATGATAGCAAAAAAGACTTGACAAATCCTAACTTCAAAAACAAAAAAAAGAGACAGAAATGATTACGAAAACTACAATATATGGCCACATATGTGAGGGAACATTATTCTTCAGTAATTAAAAATGAAAAAGAAGACTGAGAAAAGACTGGGAGATTATCACAAAATAGTATTAATGGAAATTGATATACACAAATTTTACTTCTGCAAAAAGTTTTATACACATATAAACTTTGGCTGGATTGGAAGAGAACTTGAAGAAATATAATAGGATATAGGCTTATGAATAACTTATAATTACCTTTTTATATATTTAAATTGATTTAATAATATCTTGAATTAAATGACCTTTAAAATGACTAGGAAATGATTTAGTCTTAATCATTCTTAAAATAATATATTTTATAATTTTAATAATAGATATATTGTTAGTAGTTTTATATTGATTTATAGAATTAAACTATTTTAAGTCACACGCGTCCAGTAATTCTTACCCACTTTTTAGCTTTAAGTATTCCATGCACACACTGTTGAACGAAATTTCTAAGAATACTGTTAGTAAATACTTCCAATTAATAGATTCAAAGCTTAAAGTTTTAGTAACGTAAGTCCCTAGCCTTATGCTAGATAGACAGCTTGGATAGAAAGAGGGTGGGTAAAGAATTTAAGAAGGGGGCAGATCATAGAGTCATAGACTGAAAAGAACCCCAGATGGTCCCCATCCAAACTTGGACCAGTGTGGTTTCTATAGACAATTTGCAGGAAAAAAATTTCCAGCCTGTCAGTAATCCACTCATAAATGCAAATCCAAGAACTTGTCCTGATGTCTAAAGACAATGGATATAATAACTAATTCAGTAGTCATCAAAAAGTCACTCATATAATTGCCATGCAAATTCTGATTTTGTTATTTCACCATATAGCTATCATTTAGAACAGAGAATGCTTTTAAAATGTATTGTAAATGAATTGTATGCATTTTTTTCCCTAAAAGGTAACATTTAGGTAGTCAATATAAATTACACTGAGTTTATGTATTCAACAAACATGTTAACTTTCATTCATTGAAATTTTAATGTGGATATGTGGGATGCTAAGGCTTGTCATTTCCAATATTATAAGTATCTATTACAGATACTGGTCTTGATGCTTAGTTTAAAAAGAAAGGAAACTCTTTTGAGAGTTCAGTGCACTGGGAATTTCTACCAATATTTCTCTTCTAAGGTAAAATGTTACATGTTACCTGCATATTGTTTGTTGCATTCTAAAGTTCTCTGTTTTCTCTTTTTAAAAATGCATGTGTTTTCCCCACATTGAGAACAGAGAATGTGAATTCGAATGTAGCATGGGATGTCTGCCTATTGATATTTCCATGTGTACTGTATGTGACAATGTTGTCTGTGAAGGAAAAGCTTAAAGAATGAATGTGGGTACTTCGCTGTTAAACTAAATGTGGTTTATTTTCTGCTTGTTTGAGAAAACGCTGAAGGATAAGGTTGTATGAAGGTGTCTATACTTCCTATTCTGGTGGTTTGCTGTCCATGTTCTTGCCGTATTCCTGGCCTTTGAAAAATCAATGGGACAAAACCCCAACTTTTCTTTAAAGCTTGAGCAGACTAGATTGTAGATGTGTTCAAAACATTTGGACCTTGGTTATTTTGATTTATTTTAAAGCACCCTTCAAAATAGTTTAATTATTAATCCTGCAGAAAACCCTTTATTTGGTTTTTTCCTTCCTCTTGGTTTTTTACAACAGGAAATATTAAATGTCAAGAAAAGTACCATGCCATTATCCAAATTATCTTTTAATTACTACCAGTTTAAACATTGATTACATTGAAAATCATTTCATTTCAGCCACAGCGTCCTGTGTTTACTCATGAAAACATTCACGGTGGGGGGGAACCGTAAGTATTCTTCTTATCTTCTAAATTCAAAACTAACCTTGACCCACAAAATGGAAAATTGATGTACCAAAATGTAAGATGGTACAACTTGGCAAGAGAAAGAGATCAAAGTCATTAACATGAGACCTCCTAAATTAAGAGAAATCGCAATAGTCTCCATCTTTTATGACAGGGATCAGAAACTAATTTTTAAAAGAAACCCATGGTTTTGCAAGAAGGTTTTAACTTATGCACTAGGAAAACCTTCCAATGCTGCAGTGATTCCTAAGACTCATATCTATCTCCTTCTCTGCTCCCCTGGCCATGTAACTAGTAACTACAGCTTTAAAGACACACAGAAATATTCTAACATTGTTTTTAAACCTATTTGGAGACTATAAAGGTAGGCCTAAATGTAAAAATAGACCTAACGTGATGGTAGTAGCATAATTCCAAAGTGACATGCTTAGAAGGGTCCTTTGAAAATGACAGTGTTGAAACACTGACTGTCACGCAGTTACATGCAGTTCCTTCCACAACACCAGGAAAATGCCTTTCAAACTTTCAAATTCTCTGTCCTTTCTGATACATAAGTTAAATCAACCTGAAGGTGTCGCACATTGTCTCTAAGATTCTCCTTGTGTGTGTGTCTTTTTCAGCCCCATTTTGCCCATGAGAGATGTTCAAGGGTTGTGCACTTCCTACTGGCTACTGCCTGTCCCTGGGAAGGTGCACTCATGCACCCAAGCCTTGCCGGGCAGGCCTGAGCACACACAGGGAGCCCCAGCCCCCTGCCACACTCTGCTCACCCGGAGCAGAACAGGCTAACAAAAGATTGCTCCCCATGGCAGGTCCTGGTGAGTGGCCAGGTGACTTCATCACCCTGGAGTCCCTCTCTGGTCCTCACAGGCCTGAAACTTACCCTCACTGAGCAGAGTGTAGCCTGAAAGGTGCTGTTGTTGAGGGAAAGTTTCTATTGTGGAAAGAACAGGTTAGAAGTAATAATTATTTAAAATGTCACTTAATTGGAAAACTTTAAATACGACTTGTAATTCTCAAGTTTTTGTTTGTTCTCTTATTGACACAAATGATGATAGGATCACATCACAAAAAATAAATTCCAGGGCTATTCAGGTTTGTTGCATTACCAACACATTGTATCAAACAGCTTTTAAGGAGTTTATGAACGAAAGGGTGTGTTATCTTACATTGTTTTATGTGATGTGGACTTAATACATCCAGCCAGGTCATTTGGTTGTTAAGAAACCACGGAGGCCACAGGCAGGAGGAAGACACATTTTCAAAGTCCTGCTGTGGACATTACAAAACATTCTTTGTTAAGTTTCTATTTGATTACAGCCTGAATTAGTAGGATTACGGGGTGTCGCTTAATCTCTTTGATTTAAAAAATAGGTTTTGAGCGAAAGTAGGAACATAACATTCTGTCACTACAATTCTGAGTTTTGGTGAAATCAGTTCTGGAAAAAAGTGCAAGTTATGAAGAGGGTTTGCAGGCAGGCGCAGCATTTCCTACTTGAAGGACAGGTTTCTTTTTGAGGCATCCTGGCCCCACCACCATGGCTCATCTCACCACATCTTTCAAAACAGCATTTGAATTGCAACTCGACTACATTTCCTGTCGTGCAACATTGATTTTGAAAGCCAGCAGAGGTAGGAGGATTTCTGGAGGGTTTGTTTATGTTTCCATAAAACTCTTTTTAGTTTTTTTGGGTTTTTTGTGTGTGTGTGGTCTAATTAAACCAGAATGGTAAGTAAATTTTGACAAAATGCTGGCTTTTGTCATACAAAAATGAAGTATGAGTCCATGCCAATTTTGGTTTCTCAGCTCTTGGGACCTTTAGATTCCTCAAGCATCTGGGGTTTGTGGTCTTAAGCAGGCCTGTCTCTGTAAGTAGCTGGAGATGTGCCTGGGTGAAGGGTGATGGCTGAAGCCTGAGAAACTCAGAGAACCAGTTGTCCCAAAGTGAGAGGTGCTGTGTGTACCGTCAAAACAGCAGCCCGGGAATCACCAGCTCTCTCAAAGCAAAATTGCAAAAAGGAACCATGTAGAACGCAACTTTCCTCTGGGATATACAAAAGATATCATCCCTTCACCCAAGCAGCTTCAAAACCAAGTCCTTAACACAAACCGCAGGATAATTTGCTAGTCCTATTAAGGCTGGTCGCATGCAAACATCCCAATCAGGTAATGCGTGTGTGCAACACTTCCCTGTCCTTTTCACCACTGCTCTGGGACCCTGGCTGCCCCTCCCTGCCCTCTCTGCCCTTCCCCACAATCAGAATCCTCTCTCCCAACAGAAGACCTCAGAAGCCCATTCTCAAAAGAAGATAAGCGGCTAAGAAGGCTTCTAGAAGGATGAAGTATTAACAGGGGAAGAAATCGCTACTGTAGAAATTTCAGGCTTTGGCACAGGCCAGGGAAGACAATGCTTTCTAGGAGAGGATGTTAGGCACCCCATCTTATTAGCGTTTTCCCAGACCTCCCAAAGTCAACTTTATCCAAGTCCATTAATCTGAAAAAGTTCACAGAGAGGGAAGCCGATGGATCAGTGTTTCTTATTTATGACATGATATTTGAGTACAAGCAATAGAATAGTTTTGTTCTACCAAAGTATGATATTCTGACTCAATAAATAATTAGAAATAAATCATTTTTGTTTCAGAGTAGTTTCAATATTATCAACTTTTTAAAGTTGACATAAAAAAATTTAAAGCTCCCTAGAATGTGGTTCTTATTTTCTTACATTAGCAGAATCACATAATTTATGCAAAGCAGCAGAAACAAATTCACCAATTTTTTTTTAAATCCCTTTTCACAGTACTGGTGTTGTTTTGGTGATATTATGAAGAAGTTTTCATGTTAACTGCATATCAAATTCTTCCCGACCTCAGCTGCTGTAATTTCTGTCTTCACTTTCCTAAATGCCAGTCCATTCATTAAAATATACACTATTTTATTACCACAAATCCAATGTCTGAATTCATTACTGATCAACGTCACCATAATATATGCTCTCAAAGAATTCAGGCAGGGAAAATAAAGTGGTAGCATTCTATCAGTAATTCTTCTTTATACAAAATTATTTCAAGAGGGAGTTTTAAAATCAAACACAATTTTCCCAGGACCCATTTCAAAAAGGAACTTTTGTCCATAATCTACTTTTTGAGACTGACTCAGTGATAGTGCATGTAGAATTCATCCACTCAACTTCATAGGTGAACTGCATCAAATTTTCAAATTCTAAATCCTCAGAAAACACTGATTCAAACTGATTTAAATTGATTTACTAATTCATATTAGTAAAAAAAAACTTCCCTTTTATAGTGATTCCCATATAGTGATTTAGAACACATGTGTCTGAGACATGTTGTATATCTCAATTTAGAACCATTTGAAATTTCAATTTTCAAGTCTTAATTATTTGCTTCTGATTATGGCTAGCCAAAACTGTGATTCCTTCTTGTTTTTAAATAGCTGAATAATGCAAATATCACTTTATATTCTGTACTATCATTTAATGTCTGGATGATGGACATTATATTGAACAATTGAAATGCAGGTCTGATTTACAAATGTTAAAATATTTCAGTCTGATTCATGAATGTTACAAGTTTTCATGAATATTCCCCATTGTAAGTTTCAAAATGTTATTAGAGTGGTCTACTTCCTATGAAAGTCTAAATATTGCTATTTATTTTACATGCTTACCAGACTTTCACTACCCAATATAATATGTTGATAAAAATAGAAATGTTAAAGGTAAAATGAATATTGTGCTTTCTTCTATAGTTTCACAAAGGTGTAAAGATTTTTTTTTAAACACGATCGTTTGTCCTGTTTAAGGTTTCAGGCTCTGTATAACTATACTCCTAGGAACGAAGATGAGCTGGAGCTCAGAGAAAGTGACGTCATTGACGTGATGGAAAAGTGTGATGATGGATGGTTTGTGGGTACGTGTACAATTTTTTCAGACACATTTGGCTATTTTAGAATTTGCTGAGTTTGCTCACTTGCATAGTCAAGCTTTCTTTGAGTTCATACGGCCTTTGATACATTCACATGCACAAGATAAGATGAAGATTACTGCATTTTTAATATAGTTTAATATTTACTGCTTCAAGTATATGTGATCTTCTGCTAGTTATTTCCAACTCAACTGAGAGAAGAAAATTTCTTTAAATAGCCCCAACCAGAAAAGACTGAGATCTAAGAACAACAACAACAAGATTGTCCCCAGATGAGAAATACCAATGCTCTGTTCAGTGGAAAATGTTAGCTGTCAGCAGTGAGGACCTAATTCAAGAGGCAGCAAGATTACATGAAAAACTCACCCACTGACTAGGTCTGATGTAGGCAGTCCAATGACCCACCTTAGCTTTAATTCGTCATGGAAGTGGAGAGAAGTTCCATTCTTCCCACTTAGAAGACTAGAGGTTGTCTGAGAAAACATTTGTAGACAAAAGTATCATACACTGGGACACAGAGGAAAGAGGTAAAAAAAAAAAATACAGGCACGGGAGGATGCAGGAGAGCAAAAGATGAGGAAATGGGGTTTTTCCTCCAGACACATCATTCAGTGGTGAAATAATGAAAGAACTGAGGCCATGCTGCAGACACAAGCCCCTGATTCTATTTCCACAAATGCCCATCCAGCAGACAAGTAAAACGGCTTCCCTACCCAGGGAGAAAGGAAAACCGTGGTCAAATCAAGACAGTAAGTTTCAGAGTATAGACAAGAGAGGAAACTTTAGAGACTCTATTCACTTTATTTGTGCTGGAAATCCTAAAGAAGAATTTAGTGCACCAACTTTTACAAAAAGTTTCCAAGGGATGATGTTATTTGCAACCAAAGGGAATTATAATGATGGCCATTTGTGCATTTGGTTTAACACTCCATATTAGAAATCACTCCCAGTGATAGAAGCCCACACACAAATAGTAGTTAAGCTTCTTCGTGAATTGTTCAAAATTTCTCTATTTTATGAGGGGCTCTGGCAGGGCTATTTTTTTCCACTTACAGAATTAGAAAAGTCAAGTGCTATTTTTAAATGAGTGATGTAGCATTGAGCGTGATCTTCTATGAAATAATAAAACTGTTTTGACATTGACAGTGTTCCTGATAATGCCTTAGTGTCACGCCTGTGCCAAGGCAGCCTCTGGCCCCCCGAGCAGCCCTGGCTCTTGGGATCGGCCACTCCTCCTATCTCCCTGCCAGCCTCCGCCTTGTGCCTTACTCCTCACTCCTGTTCAGCAGCCTGGAGCTGGGTTCTGCCACCCACCTCGTCAGCAGGACTCTCTCCCTTCAGATTGGAGGCTGAGGCTGAGCGGGGTTTAGCCTGGTGTGAGGGAAGCACATCACTTAGGCCGAAGGGGCAGGCAGCAAACACCGCTGCCTCTGTCTTCCTTCCGCTCCCAAACCCCCCGGGGGTGCTCTCTCAAGGAAGCCTAGTAAACGGGAAGTGCTCAAGTCCACGTATATGAACTGATACTTCATCGTTGTTACCCCCCCCCCCCTTTTATTTATTGCTTCTATTTTCAGGAACCTCAAGAAGAACCAAATTCTTTGGTACTTTTCCCGGAAACTACGTCAAGAGGCTGTGAATCACCCTCCCTCCTTATTTATGCTGCGTTTCAGCAACGCATCTTCATACACGCGCCTGACACTTCCCGCAGGCCTCCCGTTGTCATGCCTTACGGTTTCCAACGCGACATCATCATCGCCACCTGCAGCCAAACCACCAGCAGAGATCCCGCCGCCGCCGCCTAAGGGAGACGCACACCCTGGCCTCCGCGTGAAAGCGCATAGTCCTGCTCTCTGCTCTAAACTTTGAAAAGTCAAAATGTGGGATCAGAAAAAAAATCATTATACTTAAAAAGGGTAAAATATTTAAGGATTCAAAGCAAAAAAAAAAAAGAGTCTCCAAGAGGCTATCCAAGCTCATGGTCATATTTCAACATCTCTGGAAGATGTTCTCCCCTCAGGCAACCAGAAGATTGTTTATTAGGAAATGCTGTGGTTTGCATTTTCACATTCTTAGCTTGGCAGTGTATTTTCCTTTCACGAGTTTGCCTAGTGTCCTGGTTTACACAATATGACAACTGTACTTCAGCTATTGTTTGCCTGCACTTATATGTTGTAATATGCACAGTGATTACAACCTCTAAAGCAAGAGTAGGAAAGTTGATTTGGATGAGTGCGAATTTTGTTGATTGAATGTGAGTTTTCAAATAGGAGTCTTTTCCTGCAATTTTTTTGTACTTTTTAGAAGTGCAAACAGTAAGTGAGTAAGAGCCTTTGGTAATAATCATGAGAATACGAGAGGTTTAGCTAGACTACAGGGGGGAAAAAAAGCTATTGTGTTGTAAAGTTGCATTGCTATTTTATATTAAAATGTAATAATTAGCATCATGAACAATGAACTCTTAGTGTTTTATTTATCTGATAAAATTTAAGTAAAAGCAGTGTTAGTGAGAGGTGCAAAGAATTATTCTAACATAGACACTTGAAAGTATCAGTAAGCAATACTAGTGGGTAAGATTTCACTATGTGTACACATACACATTTGAGATTGTATGAAAACATATAATCCGTATGATATGTTGTACATTTTATGGAAATGTAAAAGAATCCTGCACATTATTTTATAGAAATAGAGTACAGAAACATCACAAGTATTAAGGTTGGCTTTAGCAAGGATTATGATCAATACAATTATTTTTACTATGATAATTATTTTTCTTCTACGGAACTCAGAATCCTGGCTACATTTGAGGACAGGAATATGTTGAGCCTGATTTTCCTGGTGTGTGTAAAATATTTCCTAGGAGTAAATTAGGCACTTTTTAGAGACAATGTTAAATCATTCAGGTTATATTTTCTGCCCTGAAGCAGAAATTTACAAAATAATATTGGGATCTGAAAGATTTAATGTGGTTAACAGTGCCTGAATTACACACACTCCAAGAACTAGCTTTGTATTTCTTATGACTTTGCATAAGAACTATTCATCTTTGGATCTTGAGCACCTTATAGATAAAACTTTTTATGGCATTTCTTCCGTGGACAGTGATTGATCTTTTCACAATGTATGTAGACTTTAGAATTTTGTACATACGTTTGCTCTTTTTTTGTACAGACTATTTAGTTGTTGAGAAAACAGGGGAATTTCCTAATTTGGTCTTTATCCTGTACTTAAACTAAGCTAAAGAACACTTTCAGCAGATTATCCTTTACATATCTCACAGATCACAAGCACCTCTTGATGGTGCGATTCTGTCAGATAGCATTTATGCAAAAGTTTATGAATTTAAGATATCTTAGAAGCCAAACTGAAATGTACATAAATACTGATTACAGAGGAGTTTCATTAGGAAGAAGGTAAAGAAACATCTTTGAGTAGCCTACCTTGAATACTGTCAAGTTCCTAACCAGCTTTATATTTTAAAGGCTTTGGGTTTGAAATTAAGTCAACTGCATGCAGCTTTGCTGATATATGAATAATTCTCTCTGATGCCATTTATGAGAAAAGAATTCAATATCTGTTGCCTGTCATATTTAAGAAAAATTACTGTTTCTACTCTCTGTATCTGATTTTAAAAGGAAAAATATTCATACCTGGCTTTCAGGTAATTGACTTTGAATTCTTACAAGCAAAGGTCATTGTGTTTTTCTTGAATAGACATCTAATAAATTTTGCTTGGAAGTATATTTCAGTTTTTCTTCTTGACATTTATCCTTACACAAATCATATATTTCATTCTAATTTGTTGGTTAAACTAAGAGAAAATGCATTTGCTTAACACAAATGGAGAAAAAATGTATCAGCATCAACTAAGAGGAGGAATACTTTTAAACCCACCACCAAAGCTTATTTGCTAAACGTTCTCTGGCTAAAAATAGCTCCTCAGCTAAAAGAATACATTTTAAAATATTTCTGTCTCAAAAACAGCTATTTTTCCAAGGAGGAGTTAATTACAAGAAGTCTTAAGCACTTTACCAATTCAACTATGTTCAATTTCAAAGTCTTTGCCCTCAGCAGCTGCAGCACTGTTGGCATGGCAGCCTCCACGAATACCCACGAGCTTTCAGGGAATTTCAGATTTCAGGGAATTTCAGATAATGGGTAACAGTGGGGCCCCCTTTCTGTCACACGAATGGTAAGGAGCAAGCGTGCCTGCTTGGATCCTTCCTCACATACCACCTTAGTCCTTCTCGCTCTGCGTTCCACCCTTTCCCACATTTCTCTCTCAAATCCTCTCTTGTCCCCTCTATTCCACTGGATAATTTCCACTCCATAGGAGTGTTCCACTAAGCTGTGTTCCCTTTGTGTGAAGAATATACCCCACAATATTCTTTTGGTCCTGTTTTCATCCAAGCACTTAAGAGTAATACAACTAGATCAATCTGACTCTGGCCATCCAGTGGGGTGGAAGAGCAAAAGGAAGGGACCCTCTGGTATTCAGGTGCCAAATTTCGGTCCCTCCGTTAGCTATCCAGTGGTCCCCAACATTTCTGGCACCAGGGACCGTTTTCATGGAAGACAATTTCTCCACGGACTAGGGAGGGAGGGATGGCTTGGGGATGGTTCAAGCGCATTACATTTATTGTGCACTTTATTTCTATTATTATTACATTGTAATATATAATGAAATAATTACACAATTCACCATAGGTTGGGGACCCCTACGCTACACCATCACTAAAAACAAGTGTGTCCATTTTTTACTTGATCAGAAGTAGAGAGAACCTGTTTGAGTAACTGGTTTCATAATCATTCACGGCTTGATCTCTCTTCATAGGTGGTCAGTTTATGTGGCCTGATAATTTCTTCCTACTGTTTTCAGCCACAGAGGGAGATATTCTTTAAAGAATCATTTGATCAAATAAGACTAAGCAGTCTGTCAGTTTCCAAGTGCCTGTTTACTTAAAGATTTACTTATTCCATCCCCCTCTCCAAATTGTAGCCCTCTAACAGTTGTTTATATATCAATCAGGATTTCAAATTATTTACTCATTGTCAATGATTAGAGTCAGAGCACAAGCAGAGATTGGCATTATTAATAAGCAAACCACAGTAGGGATTGGCAAACTATGGCCTGTGGACCCCATTCAGCCCACTACCTGTTTTGTATGGCCTGCAAGTTAAGAGTGGTTTGTGCAGACGAACATTGGCAATCAATTAGGAACACTAACTTTGAACCCCAATTAAGTGAAATATTATCTCCCCAGAAAAAGAATTCCTTTCTTTTCATTAGTAGATCTATATTAGAAAAAACTATATTTTATGATTATGTTCTTAATTTAATCCATAAAAATTGGTGGAAATGTGTTTTCCTTTTGTTATGTAAAT
The DNA here is from genome assembly GCA_023783475.1 of Daubentonia madagascariensis. Lineage (NCBI taxonomy): Eukaryota > Metazoa > Chordata > Mammalia > Primates > Daubentoniidae > Daubentonia > Daubentonia madagascariensis. The sequence continues at coordinate 3,766,633 of JAKFHU010000760.1, forward strand.
ATGTACATAATATCCTTAATTTTGCCTCCTGGTCCACAAAACCTAAAATACTTACTATCTGTGCCGTTACAGAAAAAGTCTGTGAACCCCTGGGCTATGCTAATTGTCAGCAACAAACCTGAAAACTGACCAGAGGGAAAAGAATAGTGAACATCTGTGTATACCAGGTTGTTACTCACATGTGTTCTGTGTCTTTATTCTCACAACAAATCTAAGAGGAAATCTGCTTTGTGCCCATTTTATAGATGATGAAGCTAAGGCTCTAAGAGATTAAATAATTTATCCATATGTATAAGGTATTATACATAATATGTGATGTAAATAGGATTTAGAGTCTGGTTTGTCTACCTTCCAAGCCTATAATCTTTCTTCTAAACCACCCACAAGCTTGGTGCTAAACACGCTGTTGATCAAATTGTGCACTCAGAATTAAACAGCTGCGTCCAGCCACCTCCTTCCCTCTCCACCATTCTCACAGACACAGCCACCCCTCATAACAGCATCTTACTGCACACAGGATGACAAGAAAGAGGTATGTGCCCAATTCAGCACAATAGTGTTTCCCTGGGGAAAGCTAATTTTGGTTTCTAAAAGTGCACAGTGACCAGTGAGAATATAATTCAATTATTGCTATGTTTTAACAAAGCAAGAGCCTGTCCAACAGCTGTGATTCACTAAGGCACCAGAGGCCATTGCCAGTCAGCTGGTGCTCTGGGGAAGCACTTGGTACTGTTCAGCGTCATGGAGGTAGGCAAGCCCAGGGTGCTCTGGGAACATTGTGTGCTTACTGGACGTCTTTTAAATATAAAAAAGCTCCAGGATATGCCAGCCATTCTCTGCTGGATGACTCAGTAAGTGACCCCAAGCCTTAGCTCACTGCTAAATTCAGCCCCTCTCTAGCTCAGGAAAGTTCCATCTGAGCTCATACACATGCATGTGTCTTGACCCAAAAAACTTTCAGTACAAGACAGAAATCTGCCTAGCAAATCTTCACCTGTTCATTTGGGGTTTCTTGTTTCATTCTTTTCCCTAAAATATGATGGGTGACTCAGTTGTCCCCAGGTCTTCCAAAAATAAGTGCCATTTCAAATACAACTCTTGTTACCATTAACAGCACCAGTGGACGGGGGCCAAATCTCTCATTGATACTGCAGAAAACTTGAGATTCACTTTTTTAAGTGGTTTTTTTTTTCTCTTTTAACCACACAATCAATAGATGTTCATTGTAGGAAAAATTAGAAAGCTATATATGAGCAAAAAGAAGAAACAGATTTACTCAGAGTCCCATTTAGGGTAAGGATTGCACTTCGGAACATATCCCTCCTGAGTATTTTTCTGCACATGTGTTTAGTGTGTGTTTGGTATGCAGGTAAAAATGGGATTATAGTTAACATATTGTTTTATAACCTGTACTTACTCCTGAGCAAGACTCTGAAATAAAGTAAATAAATCATGTTTTTAAGTCTATTTGACATTAGCAAATTGGTCTATAAAAAGGTCTATGAAAAGAGTGAGGAAAAGTCAAAGTTAATCCTCAAGATTCGTGAAAATACAATTAATTCAAAACCCTGAGGCAAGAATTACAGAATTACCACCATGTTAGAAAATCTAATGTAATCTAAGGAATTGGTAGAGGAAGGAAAAGAAAGATGGACAGAGAAAATAATATTTATTATCTTCCTACCATAGGCCGTCACGTGCATTAGGCATCTTTGCAGCTAAGGGGTGGCTAAGGAAGAGAGATTAAATTGAGAAACGTGTGAACCGCAGGGCAGCTGGATGTCACATCTAAACCATCCTGGGGGTTAGCAAAGTGCACAAGTTTTGACAAAGGAGATAATAATTTATTTTGAAATTAGATATATTCCAGAAAAGTTAGATCTCAAATATCTTTTACAGCATACTAGCACAGTGCTTGTCACCCTGGGGTGGGGGGGTTGTCACTCCCCCAGGGGACATTTGGCAACGTGTGGAGACATTTGTGGTTGTCACAACTGGGAGGTGCTATTGGTGGCCAGTGTGTAGAGGCCAGGGATGCTGCTGACATCCCACAGCACACAGGATAGCTAAGAATTATCCAGCCTGGACTGTCTATAGTGCTGAGACTCAGAAGCCCTGCCCTAGGCTAACTCATGCTACTTAGGAGAATCATAGTGTAAATCATTTTAGGAAAGATCTTTTTAAAATCTAGAATTAAAGAGCTGAGAGCCACAGCCCTAATGGTCTCATCGCCTTCCCTAGGACTAGGCCATCCAGATCCTCTGGCAGAAAGTAGTTCCTCCTCCCAGATTCTGGAGGTAAGGCCAGAATACACCAAGGAAGGAGTCAGATAACCAGTGTGGCGTGATTAGGTGCAAACTGAATGAGTGCTTACAGATAAATGTTAATCTCTGAAAAATGTCTCTGGGCACAATGGCTGCTGAAAGAGCACCTAGGTCTGGTGCTCAAGCCCGCCCCGGGCAGAGAGGCCGTTCCCTCCCCGGGGATCTCAGAGATTATGTGGTGCGACCGCAAACAGGCGTGTGAAGTAAGACAAGCTCAGATATTAGCGAGCTGGTTGCAGGTCGCACAGATGGGGTAGGAAGACTGGAGGAGGCCAGGCTGGTCTCTGGGTGAGACTGAGGATGCCGCCTCACCAGGCTGCACTTGGGCATCCACTTTGCCCCTCTCAACACTCACCCCACCCGCAATGCGAGAGTCGTGCCTGTTTGCTTAGTGAATAAAAGAGGAATGTTCTCACCTCCAGTCAACATTGAAATACAAAACCAGGAGCTCGGGCCTCGTCACGGGCTGAATTGTATCCCCATCCCCCCAAATTCATACCTTGAAGTTGTACGCCCCAGTACTTCACAATGTATTTGGAGATAGGGCACTGAAAAGAGGCAATTCAAGTAAAATGATGTCATTTGGGCAGGGCCTAATCCAATATGACTGGAGTCCTTACAAGAGGAAGAGATTAGGACACAGACACGCACTTGCGGGAAGACCACGTGCAGACACAGAGAGAAGACGGGCCACCTACAAGCCACGGAGAGAGGCCTCCGGAAGGAACCAACCCTGCTGACACCTTGATCTCCAATCTCCAGCCTCCAGAGCTGTGAGAAATAAATGTCTGTTGTTTAAGCCGCCCAGTCTGTGGTACTTTGTTGTGCAGCCCTAGAAGACTAACACAAGCTTCTCTCTGGGCCAACCGTTCCCACCCACTCCTTCTCTGCCCCCCAGTTCTCAGTGGATGATAAATGCAGATCTATCTTGTTCCAGAGGGTGGCAACAGCTGAAATCCCCGCTCCTCCCCTCCCCATCCTCAATTTGGGATTAGCATATAAAAACAAGCTATAACAGGGGATAACTGTTGAGCAGTTCAGTTTATAGCTCCATGGAGTGAAGACACCCCCTCCCCTCCCCACAGACATAGAGCACCCCAACCAAAACAACCGGTGGTATATTCAGTAATGCAGGAAAAAAAATTCTAGGTTCCCAGGGGATAAAAATTTAGCAAGGTCTTCTTACTCATTGTTAATTACTTACAAACTTGCACGACTAAGAATCCTCCTGCAATGAGCCCTGCAGCAGAAGCTCTGCCTGAGTCTGAGGATAGCGTTGTCCTTCCACAGGGGGACAAATCTCCATCTCCGATCTTAATTGTCACTATTGTGTTTACATGTCTGTACATCAACAGAGCCAGGTGAGTACCTCCAGTGAGTTTAGAATAATGTTCCATAATAAAATACTTCATGGAGTCTTAGGTCATTGAACATTTTACTGAATCTTCAGAATATAAGAACAGGTATTGAAACACAATCTCCTTTTGGCAAATCACTGATCTCATCTTGGTGGCTGAAGTTCTCTGTATGGGGTCTATCATGAAGCTATCCAAACCTTATTTCTGGATTATTCTCTTGTCAACCCTTCGGAACTCTGGGTCCCCAAGTGTCTTCATCCATTCAGGCTGCAAAAACAACTACCATAGATTGGATGGCTTATAAACAACAGAAATTTATTGCTCATGGTTCTAGATGCTGGGAAGTCCAAGATGAAGGCACCAAAAGATCTGATGTCTGGTGAGGGCCTGCTTCTTCATAGACAGAGTTTTTCTTGCTGTGTCCTCACATGGTAGAAGGACAAGGGAGCTTTCTGGGGTCTCTGTTATAAGGGCACTAATCCCACTCAGGAGGGCTCTGATCTCATGACATAATTACCCCCCAAAGACCCCACCTCCAGATACCATCACACTGGGGATGAGGATTTAACATATGAATTTGAGGGGGGACACAAACATTCAGTCTATAGCACCAAGTTTTGCAAGGGTGACTTCCACGGTGGCAACACCTTCAATGAGAGGCACAGCACATTTCTAAATTAGAATTGCTCAACTTAGAAAGGGTGAGCTGAGGAGGCATAAAAGAAACAGGGGATGGATACCTGGAGCTCTGAGATGATGCCTCAGGCAATCAGACTCTTTGGAGATATCCAGTTGGCACCTAGTTCCAGGACCAGACTATTTGACCTACTTTGTTTCACTATACGTTCTCAATTATTTCCTTAAAGAAGCAATCTCAAATGCACACTCAGAAGAGCCTTCAAAGGAAGTGTCAACAGTCTGCTAGTTTCTCTTCCACCAGGGACAGAGGACGGAAACATTCAATCAACTGTGTTTGCCTCTGAGTATATAAATATTCATATGGATTTTACCAGAAGTGTTAAAATATTAAAAGAAAATGAGTTAGTAACATCAGAAGTTGTTAGTTGGATAATTATGAGATGTCAGTGTTCTTCACCAGGGTGCAAGTATAGATGAGGCAAGAGTGAGGTATAAGCATAAGAATTTATAGATAATATTCATCCCAGAAAAATCCCCTTGGACAAAATGGCAAGAAATTGGTATACATTTTCTGATGACTCACTGACTATTCTTTAATCATATCAAGTAAAACTGGTCTCAATATTAGATTGGCATAAATATTCATTTTATTGGGTCTATAACACAATGCTGGTCAGTAGCGCTTTTATACTGTCATTGCTCAGACATTAGCCTGTATTTGAACCACTGCCACTATTTTTTTTACAGATGAATTTTGATACAAGGAATAGGATATCAAGACCAAAATTCCACTCAGGCTTGGCATTCAAGGCATTCTGGCTTGACAATTTCTGACTGAATGCCACCAACATCTCAACTAAGTGCCCCTGCGGTGGGGACTCAGAGCCATTGACGCAGCAAGACATGACCCTTTTTGATAATTCCACTGAGCTCATCTTGATGACTCAATATTGATAGAGTGCGTTTAATTCAACACAAAAGAAAACACACACACACAGACATCGAGCTATTCAGAACCTGATATGTTACCACAGACCAGACCTGGAACATGAGATCTGCCTACTTTTTAAATAAGACTGCCCGCTTCAAAGGCTGCTCCTGTACAAACTAACCACTTGTTAGACAGCTTATCAGAGTCGCTGATAGCACAAGCTTCTCTCTAGAATTACTGGCATTTTCCCCCAACCCTTCAGCAAGAAAGCTGGTTCCTGGCAGACAGAAATGAGCTGAAACTAGCAAGTTTATCTTTGGCCTGTTCCCTAGGAAAAACATCAGTGCTATTTATTCAAAGTGTATATAATGAGGGCTCTGAAATACCATCTTCCCTCTCTCTCCCTCCCTCTCTGTCTCTCATCTGCCTGCTAATGAAGAGATCTCAAAATGTTTATGAACTCTGAGCTCAGTGCTATCTAGACCTCCCACCCACCCAACACCCCTCAACACACACACACACACACACACACGCACAAACCTTCAGTCAGCTGTCTGATGACATGACAGAAAGCTTAGCGGACATCTGCTCATGGATTCCTGGGCATGCTATTTCTTTCACCATCAAAGATAAATTACTAGACAACTGTACTGAAAACCACAGCATACTTCTCAACACTGATGATGCATAGACGAGATGACCAGTTTTCTAAATGGGGTCACGAATAATCTTCCTACTTTAGAAGCCATTTTTTCCCAGCAAGGAAAGATTTAAAGCAATAACAAGGACCGCTGTGTAAACTTCAAATCCGAAAGCGTCTAAGCCTCCTTTTTGACTGCACGAGGGTGCTGATAATATTATTTTATTAGAATATTATTTGACATATTATTTGAAGATTGTTCTGGAATTCAGAGCTTACAAAAAAGAAAAAGTATCAGACAGCAAATGCCTTGCTTTGCCAGTACAACTCCTGTAAACAGTATGAGAAGCATATTTTTCAAACTCAGACTCAGTTGGATTTCTAAGGATGTGGCCCTGAACTGGTAACAACTTCAGTTAGCTTGTAAAATGGGTGTAATAAAAGAATATCATATAATGTTTATCTGAGGAGTAAATAAGATAAAATATACAAACAATCTAACACATAGTTGGCACTAAAAGCCTAGTTCCCTGCCCTTCTTTTCCTTTTGAAGTTACCATTAGGCTGGTTCTAATTAGCATCAAACATTTGAATATAGTTGTTAGATCTTCTTGGCTACAGGGCCAAGTTTTATCAGTCTAGATGTTTGAAGAAGACAATCAGAATATGGCATTTACGGGGTAGCTAAAAAGTTTGAACACATAGAGATAGAGAGTGGAAAAGCAGGTAACAGAGACTGGGAAGTGGGGGAGGGGAGAGGATGAAGAGAAGTGGGTTAAAGGGCACCACACAGTCAGATAGAAGAAATAAATTCAGCGTTTGATAGCAGAGCAGGATGACTGCACTTAACAAAAATGTATTGTACTACGGTGATGGACACCCTGCATACCTTGATGTGATCACTATGCATTATATACATGTAACAAAATTTCTCATGTGCCCCATAAATTTACACAAATAAAATTAATATGTAAACAAATAAAAATATGTTTTAAATCAATAAGCATTTTAAGGCAGATATTGTCTAAAACAGATACCAGAATTTTTCACAGTATACTAATCAGTTCTTAAGAAGGAAGTGACATAATAACAGAGTAAGAAGTCAGAATTAGAAAAGGAACAGAGCAGAAAAAGTGGGCAAAGCACCACCAGCCAGTATCTGTTTGGATGGTTCCCCCCCAGAGACCCAGCCTATGAGGGGCCGTGCGCACCCACCATGACTGAGGGGTGATGAGCAGTAGCCCAGAGGGCCTGGCCCTGGGGAGCCTGTGCTCTGCCCTCCTGTGATCCGTGACAATGAGAAACCAGAGTGGCCACGTGTCAATATCCTCCTTGGTAAAATGAGGAAAACCAACTAAACCATCAAGACCCTTCCATCTCCAAATTGTCTGTGAAATCTTTATGGAAAATATTTTGGGAAAAATACCAGCAGACTGAGTGGCAAATTGGAATGGATCACAAAGAAATAGAAATTCATACAAACTGGTTCTGAGGCTAGAACCCTGCATTACAGTTAGCGACGAGAGCCCAGACTCGGGGCTCAGCTGGGCTCAGCCTCACAGGCGGGCAGGTTCAGTGAAGAGGCAGTGCACAGCAAAGGGCATGAAGAGACAATTTCTTAAAAAAGATAAAGACAAAGGAAACAAAGAACACTAAGTATATGAATAATTATCCAATCCCAGGAACCAAAAATAAAATGCTACAGTTTCTCACCTATTACATTGGCAACTATGCAAAGATTCATCTCCATATCATGTTTGTGGGAATGTAAATTGATAAATTTGGGAGATAACAGTTTGACAATTCATAACAAAAACTTTAAATACTGTATATCCATTGATCCAGCAATGTCATGCCTATATATATTTATCCCAAAGAAATAATTCTGAATGTTTAGCTATACATAATATTACCATGTTATTTCTGACATTAAGTAATTATTTTTAAAACCCTAAATATCTAAAAACAAATATTTAGATATTCATCTAGTAGATATTTTGACATTATTTATCTAATAAATAAATTGTAGCAATTTTTACTGTGAAATAACATGTAATCATTTAAAAAAGTCCTCATAGAAAAATATTAAATGACATATAATGATGTTCACAACATATTGTTAAATGAAAAATGTTACAGAACAAAGAGATCTCATATTTTTAAGGAAGAATGTGTATTTTTACATATGTGCATATGCACCTAGAACATAGGTATGTGTATGTATACAAGTTTCCATGTGTGTATGTGCACCTAGACCAAATGTATTAGTTTGACCCTATGAAATCTCTAACTTCATAAGTCAAATACAGTAAAATACCAATAATTTCATATGGTCCAACCTAATAAATGAATACATATACAGTGAAATAAGACTTGAAAAAAATTCACAAAAATGTTGACTATGGCCATATCTTCAGTGATTATGGATACTTTTAATTTTCAAACTTCTTACAATTTAGGTGCATTTCTTTTAGTATAAGAAAAAAGTTGTAGTGAGGTCAAATATTTCATTTACGTACAAATCAAATAAGCCTAAAATATGTAACTTCTTATATATGAGAAATATGTGTATATACACACATATATACTGTACATAACAAAAATTTATATATACAGGTAAAATTATCCAAATGTCTAATGCTGTTCAGTGTGATCCATTCCAAAGATTTAAGTACTTATATCAGGAAATAATCACTCATCAGGATAAAATTGCTTGTTCTTTCAGAATAACCTCCCTTCCTATGCTTCCTTCCAGAGACAGTTCTTGGGGGAATGGTAAGAAAGAGAGTTTAACATCTCAGGGTGGTGGGAAAACCTGGGCTCTTGGGCACGATGTCTTCTACCTCTTCTGATCTCCAGGGCTGTGTCCCCTGTCCCCTGGGTGTCTCCTGGCCTTCAAGGCTGAAATCTGAGGATGGCGTAACTGGTAATCTGATCTCTTTGGGTCTGGTCAGGATTATCACTTCTGCTGACTCAGCTGCATGTTAGCTCCTGCAGGCTGCAGACTCCTGAACACCTGCCACCCCCTTCCTCCAGCCTCTGGCCCAGCTGCCCACACAGGCTCTGCTGTGCGGTCACCTCACCTCGCCATCCTGTGCACGCTGCAGATCCTTCCCTTTGCAAGTCACTTCTTTATATGATGCATCCGCTCACATAAGGAGCGGGAACCTTGCTGTTATGTACACACTGCAGATCCTCCCTTCTTCATTCTGTATCCCTATCCCATAAAGAACGAGGGCACCGTGGAAAGCTGAGCACCAGGTCCCCACTTCCACCTGACCATATCCTCTGCCCAGCTTGCGTTGAGCCTGAGGTCCAGCTTGCTTTTGGTGTAATTCACCTACAGCACAGGCCTCCAGAGGGGAAGTCGAGAGACACGTGACTCTCTGCCTCCTCTCTCTTCTCCTTCTTTCTGCCCCTGGGGGCCAGAAGCCGGCCAGGCTTTTCCTTTGCTTCCACTCTGCCTCACTTCCTTCCTCCCTCCTCCAGCCAGGTGTGCAGGGTCTCTTCTCAGCATCACCAAAAAACCTCTCTGAACAGAGCCCTTGATGCTCAGTTATTAATTTGATAAAGGGATATAGGGATCCTTTCTCAAGACAATAGCTTACATCATTCTTTTTTTGAATCACAGAATATTAATATTGAATACTACCTTGGTCTTCCCCTTGGAATTTCTCTTATAAAAATTATACCTAGATGAATACGAAGGGCAGAAGAGACCAAGGTTTTTGACTCAAAAAAGCAGCAAAAAAAAAAAAAGTAAAACCTTATCTCCATTATAAAGTTATTTAAGAAAAAGAGGCAGCCCAAATATATACCTAACTAAAACAGGGAGCTGCCAGGAGAGGGAGAAGGCTTCGAACTGAGACTTGGAGGATGCTGAAACCTAACAAAGCGCATTAAGAGAAACCAGTGCAAAATATGAAAAAAATTGAAAAGGTAAGAATTAGAATGTCTTCTGTATTTTTATGAGTAATATTTGACATTTCTCTAAGTACTCAAGTTGCTTCACAGAGAGACAATTATGCACACAAGCTTTCTGTCGTGGGCATGAAATTATGGAAGACAAAGATCAATGATCCAGACACTGCCAGGTGCGGTGGCTCACGCCTATAATCCCAGCATATTGGGAGGCTGGGGTGGAAGGATCACTTGAGCCCAGAAGTTTGAGGTTGCAGTGAGCTGTGATTGCACCAGTGCACTCCAGCCTGAGCAATAGAGCAAACTCTGTCTCAAAAGAAAAAAAAAAAAGATCAAGACACCGAGGTCCATAGTCCATTTCTATGCCATCTTGTTCCAGAAAGGACTTCAGGCAGCTAACAGAGACAACTCTAACTCTACAGGAAAAGAGAGTGGTAAATGATCTAGAAGCTTCAAAAAAAGAATGATTCTTCTAAAATGGCATTTAAAAATTGTAAACTCCCTAGTTGACAAAGGCAAGATAGAATTATGAAAAGAAAGAAATGTTGGAAGTGATATAGATCTGTAAAGAAGAGAAACTTAGGTGCAAAACAAAACAGTGATTTAACCAGAGTTAGATATGGTGAGAGCGTATGGGAGGTGGCCCGCACAGCAGGAAGCTTTCGGAAGATGATTCTGCAGGGTTCCAGAGGGGCTCGGGGGAAGCCAAGAGCCAGCAGTGGTCCTGGTCCAGATGGGGGAGTGATAGTCTGGATCAGGGCAGCAGTGGTGGGAACACATGTGCAAAGGGTTACAAAAATAACATAAGCCAGACTTGGCCACCAGTTGGCTTTAGGGGTTGAAGAAAATGGTGGAGTCGGTGGTGACCATTAGCCTCAAGCCGGCCAGCCGCAGGAAGGATAGAAACAGCAAAAGAAGGGGTCCACTTTTAGTCTTGCTCTTACAACAGAATGATGCCCATGTATTTTCCACATACAAGTTTTCTGTTATAACTATATTAATAGACCTAAAAGTAAAGAAAGAAAATTTTTTAAATAAAATTTGTACTGATTCAGTATTTTTAGTGGCAGTAAGAAGTACAATGTATATGTTTTTAACAAGCACCATGATTTAGAAAATAAAATTTATCATTTCTTATCGTCAAAGCCTGAAAGAAAGCAAAAGATAAAATACCAACCTAACCGAAAGTGTGTGGATTTACACGTCATCTCACATTGAGTTTATACGCTGCGTGCACTACTTTACTTTTGTGTAGTTACCTGAGAACTTTTTTGCTTCAAGTGGTAACTCAGTAGCATTCTGATTACCAGTTGAGTTCCTTCTGAAGTTCTTTATTTTAGTAGACATAATGTAAAGCTGTATATAGACTATTATCCAACATGGTACAAGATCAGGATATTTGGAAAATCAATGTCTGATTGACAATTATCAGATAACATGGACTTGCTCATTCTACTACTCAGATGTGAGAAGAAAATCATAGCTTCCTTATTTTCTTTAGCCAATCTAATCTGTTTTGTATTTTTCATTGAGATATAATTCACAGATCATATCCCTTTAAAGTGTACAATTGAGTGGTTTTTGGTATATTCACAAAGCTGCACAGCCATCACCACTATGTAATTCTAGAACATTTTTATCACTCACAAAGAAACCTGTACCCATCAGCAGTCACTCACACCCCCTCCATTAGCTCCTGGCATCCACTAATCCACTTCCTGTCTCTGCGGATTCGCCTACTTTAGATACTTCACGCAAATGAAATCATACTCGATGTAACCCACTAAATTGCCCCTATGAACTCCCACCCAGCTGGGTGGCAGTAAAAATTTACTTGAGCTCAAATTTAGCAAACAATATTATCTTAGACCTTTCTACTTTCAGACAACTTAATTTTGGCAAACAGTCGGTAAGCTTCAAGTACACTCGATCACAGATGGTTTCTCCCTGTCCTTCCTTCGCAAGTTGATCTGGCTCCAGGGGAAACCTGTGGAATCTTCCTGGCAGTGGTGGGAAAGTGGGCTGTCTTCTCTGCTGGCCCCTGCAGGATGGTGGCCTGAACTCTAGGGTCTCTGGGTCAGTGCCCTTCAGGGATGACCGGTCAGGACTATACTCTTGGCAGGTGACAGCTTCTCCTGCTGTTAACCTCCAGCCATCAAGATCACTGCCCCTGGCAGTCTCCTCTTGCCCCTCAAGCCTGCCAGCTCATGGTCCTTTTGGCACCTCCGTGTCTACCCTGCAGGTGGCCTGGGTCTTTTTCTCCACTGTACACCCTGCACCTATCACAGTCACTAGCATATAGCCTGCATTCAACACTAGTTTTGGAATGAGTGAATGAATCCTTCAAAATTCAGCTAAAATATTATCTCCTCTGTGCCCACCCTTTCCCTGCTCTTCCTCTGTGCTCTCGTAAGAAGATGATCTCGCTGCTAAATGGAGCATTTGTGCCCCCCATATGTGTGTCATCTCTCATAGGTTATGTGCCCACCTCTCCCTCACTGCCCAGGTGAGGCACTTCCCGAGTTCCTCAGATCTTTGCCCTCAGATCCTTGCCACAGAAATGATATGCTCAATAAATATTACAATTAGTTGAAGTTTTGTTATTTCTCATTAACTAGATTTCTGTTTTAAAATAATATTTGTGCATTTTATAAAATAATCATATGGCACAAGTGAATACAAAATGAAAAGTAAGTCTCCACTCAACCCAAACAGTGTTAAGTAGTCTCCTATTCATGAAAATTTATGTGTTTTCCATTATTTTGCTCTTCCAGTTTGTTTTTTGAATAAGTGTGTAAAGTATTATGTGAAATTCTGAGTTAACAAATGAGAAAATTTACACTAGAAGTTTCTAGGAGAAGAAGGGCAGAAAGGAATTACCAACAGAGAGAATTACATCTGCAAAATCACCTGTCAGAGGCTAAAAAGGCAAGTAGGAGCCCTGCCAAGCAGGAGTATGAATTTCACATTGAAGGTAGTGACAACCCCTGCTTCATCAGTTTTCTACTGACATGTGTGTGTCTCCAATGGGACTGAAACCTGTCCAGTAGGAACTCAGATTTTTCTGCTCTGATGACAGGTGGACTCCCTGCCTGCCGTCATTTCCCTGTGGATGGTTTCTGACATAGAACCAAGACTAAATAACCAACCCAGGCACTTCCGGGTTCAAAAAGGAAATCTGGAGTGGTGGTACTGAGCTGGGAAGTTCAGATTTTGTACTGTGTACTATGTTGAAAAAAACTGACATTAAATCTTTCAATGTTCTTTTCATATCAAAGTTCATGTGTTTCCTCCAAAGTCATTCCAGGATTCTACAAGCAAAGATGACATTTTTCAGAGAAGGCTTAGAGGAAAAGAAGAGAGGCAAGCAAGGCATTCTCCCCTACTAAGTCAGGGAAAAGCCTTCCCAGGACGGGCAGTCTCCGCAGAACTGGAAGTGCTGTTGATGAGAAAGGGAAAACAAAGTCTCAGGCTTTGAGAACCACTGGGATCCCAGAAGAGGCGGCATGGTGCTGTGCTTACAAGCACCAGTTCTGACCCACACTGCCTGGGGCCAGACCATAGCCCTACCATTTCCTGCGTATCTGGGGCAAGTTACTGATGCCCTCTATTTCCCTACCTGCTTGCTGATGCTGTGCTCAGTGTTGAATGAATTGCTATATGCGGAAAGGGTGCTTGGAAGTGAGCCTGGAGCCAGTCAGTTGTTTGTGTGTCATCCATAGTCGTCATCACGGCGTCACCCACTGCTGTCCTGATCTTGTGTTGTTATCCTTGACTGAAGGCAAGATGCTCATGTCATCTCCACCAGGCCTCCTTTTCAATAGGCATCATTTCAGGGCCTTCTATTTTATCCCAGGTTACCATTTCTTTTAGACTGAAATTATGAAATGAAGAACCCAAATACACACTTAGATGTTGGTGTTAAAAGAAAGACACCATTACTTTCTCTTTTCTTTGCATAATGCTTTTCTAAACTCCAGCCCAATGGCCACCATCCTGCCCCAGGACAGCAACACCAGGGCAGAGTAAATCCTCCCTAACAAAAGGGCAAGAAAGGTGAGCATGCATGAACCCACCCTTGGCTTCCCCTTCTTGGTTTGTGGCATTCCAGCCTCTGACCCAAAAGACAAAGAATCCTGTTTTGAAGATGGACACAAACCACGCTGCGTTTTGGCCCCTGTTAAACAAAAGCTTTGAGATCCAAAAAAAGATTTTGTCCCTTTACAATCCTATCAAGTTATACAACCCTGGCTGATTTCTGGAAATAAATTTGTCATTGAAAGCATGAGGCAAACACCTTTTTCGATGGTTTCCAGCAATCTGTGGAAGCAGGATGCCAGCCAGAGCTCTCAAAGGCCCCACTGTGAGCGTCTGTGCCTGGAGGCTGCTGAGCACTGGCCTCCTTCCAGCCTCCTGCAAACACAGCACCATATTTGTCTTTCAGCTGTCACTATTTGTTAGGGGCCTATAAACAGAGAAGATTCTTAGCAACCACTGTGTAGAAGTAAAGCTACACACCCTCACCCTCCTCCACCCCCCAAAAAAGCCTGAAATGAAGAAAGAAAGGAAAATGAACTTCTCAAAGTTACTTGTGAAAGTCAGAATGACAATCCAGTGTGCAAAGTTTCAAAACTGCTGGCTACCCTCCGCTTGGGGAGGAAAGAAAGAACTCTGAAGAAGCTTTCAGAAGCCAGCTGCCAACAGGCTAGAAGGCAACCAGAAATGATCTCACCGCCATTTGCAGATGCCCAGTCATACGGATATCTGCGAGATAACCCAGAATACTCCGGCCACGTGATTGGACTTTATTTCCTTGGAGAAGGCGTCAGGCTCTACCTTGCTATTTTTAGTCTTCGGCATCAACCACCACGGGAAGCGTCACCAAGGCGATGCCAAGAATATACGTTCATCCAGAACAGGTAAAAGTTCTGGAAGCAGAGTCCCTAAGGAAGTAGCTGCAGAGGAAAGCACTAGAAGGAACAGCAGGAAAACAGGGCTTTTTGTCAGCAGCTGCAGAGTAGCTTCAGATGGATGTTACCTTTCAGATCGAGAATTACTGAAAAATCATGAGATTTGTAAAGAAAGCATGAACCTTGACCTTAACAAAGAACACTGCAGAGGATCTGTGGGAACGCTCATGGCCATTTAATCTTTCAGGAAGTTTAAAATGTTTCTGGAGTGAAGTCAGCTCACCCCTGCCAGCCCGAGAACAGGCAGTTTGGAAAACAGGCCTGTAGGCATGGAAACACCAGCACCCTGGTAACAAGGCTCGTGCAGGATTTACTGGAGAAAACTGTGGAGAATCCGCCAGGGGAAGGACAGGTTTGGTGCAATCCTGCGAGGCCAGATAGTACTAAATCTACAGGGAGGTTAGCTGAAATGCGCCCAGCTGCAGCCATTAAATGGAAAGCATTAAACTTCTGTGAGCCATGATCATTCTCCTTCAAGGGCTGCCAGTCTGTAAGCCTCAGCGTTGCTAATAATGAAAACAATGTAAGTAAAAGACACGCAGAAGAATTTTTTTTAATCCTGTGTTCCCATTGTGCCCTTGAAGACACACAGCGATGAAGAGATTGTTCAAACTCCACTCTCATGAGTAGTGTTTCAAAGGTGGAAAATGTGAAAATGTTGTGAGCACAAGCCTCTATCAAGCATCAACTCTCACGTTGTCGCCTCCTGATCTTCACGGTAGCCCTTTGATGAGGGCGTTATCCTGCCGCGTCACAGAGGAGGAAACTGAGGCCCAGAGAAGTTGAGGTCGGCGAGCAGCAGAGCCGGGCTCCTGGGCGCATCCTGCCCTCACCCAGCCTCGTCCCACGCGTGCTGGGATTTGGGTGAGGGTGCATTTGCCACCGGTCCCACGGTGCTGGTACTGCCCCCACCGCCCGCAAAAGTGTCATTGCAATAGTGTGCAGAGGTTATTAGCATGTTTTATTTTTAAAGTAAAAATGGGAGACTGTTGTGTATCATTTTTGTATTTTTAAGAAGCTCTTTTCCTAGGTCATAAAAGTTTTCCTTCTGTTTTCTTCTCCTGTCTCTTCCTGTCTTCTCCTTCTGTCTCCGCTTTGGCACGTGCACCTTGCAAGGGGGCCCCACGCATCCTGGAACTCCAGCTCGCACTGCACCCAGGACCTGCTGGTGTCCTCGCTATGGCCTGGCGCACTTCAGCGACCACGCCGCCCCGGTCTTCCTGCTCTCCCGGGACGTCCCCCCAACCCTGCACCAGCTGCTGTCTTTGCTGATAACCTCATAGCACAGGCAGTAATGGGCAGCAGAACAGAGTCTCAGGCAAACTAGACAATCGGTCATGGCTGCCAGCGACTTCTCAGGACCCTTGGTCTCCTAGAAGACCCTGTGAAAATGACCACAGTAACGGAGGTGAATGGAAAACCGCGGAAAGTGTCGTAGAGGTCAGCAGAGGTGGTGTGGCTCGGCTCGGCCGCCAGCCTGTGATTCCGTAAGCGGAGCTGGCGTTTGAGGACAGCGACGCTGCCACACATAGTTACGTAGTAGAACTATTGTGGGGATCGCCGTGTTCCAACCCAGTCCCCACCCCGTACAATTTTTAATCACTGTTTTCTTCCTCATTCCTCCCCAGTTGTAATGCTGATATTTAAGAAATAATATTTTCTCTGTCAGGATACTAAAAGTGGTGTGTTTTGTTAACCATAGCTACAGTGGGTTAAAGGGTCCCCTAGTGACTTGAAGAATATGAATTTTCTTTCCTAAGTGTCCAACGTAATAGAACATGAGAAGAAAAGAAGGAAAAGATTCAAACCCCTCTTCAGTCACTAAAAAAAAATTCTCCAGGAATTTTTGTGTGTTGTACTTAATTATATACATTTGCAAAACATTAATTTACATGAATTTACACTTTAAGAAAATGTGACATATACTGACAATGCCAAATGTTGGGGAGGATGTGGAGCGACTGGAACTCTCATACACTGCTGGTAGGGATGCTAAACGGTACAACCACCTAGAAAAAACCAGGTGTCAGTCTCTTAAAAAGGTAAATGTATGCCTTCCACAGGATCCAGATAGTCCCCTCTTAGGAATTCACCCAAAAGAAATGGAAATATAAGTTCACATGAGGACTTGCACCTGAATGTTGACAGTAGCATTATTTATGATAACTAAAAACTGGAAATAATTCAAATATTCACCAACAGGTATTGATTAAAAAAAAAAGCCACGGCATATTCATATGATAGAATACTATTTAGCAAAAGAAAAAACATAAAAAGGCAGCAGGGGTTGGGGGTTGGGGAGTGTGGACAGCTGATACATGCAACCACATGGGTAAATCTTAAAATCATTATATTGAATGAAAGAATCCAGACACAAAAAAGTCTATACTGTGTGATACTATTTGTATAAAACTCCAGTAAATGCAAACTAAGCCCGCGGTGATGAAAAGCAGGCCAGTGTCTGCCCGAGGTCAGGGACAGAGGTAGAGAAGAACTTCAAAGGGACAAAAGGAAACTTTCGGGTGTAATGGAAATATTCTGTATCTCAACTGTGGCAGTGATTTCATTGGTATGTACAACTGTCAAAACTCAACTAATTTTACACGTTAAATAACTTGAATTATACCATTGAAATGGGTGCCTTTTACTGTGTGTAAATTATACCTCAATATAATTGGTTATAAAGTATCAGTTTATAAGTTAGGAGTAAGTGTTTGGATTTGATCAATACTCTTTTTATTATGAAAGGATTTCCCCATAGAATCTCTTCATATCTATAGAACATTTTAAATATGGTTTTATTTGCAAAAGCAAAACAAAGGATTTCCGCACAGCCTTTCACACCCGTGGTTTCTGTGTATCATGGGAGGCCAAGGTTAGCGCTCTGTTACGGTGTGTTTTCAGACTCCACATGGCACTGGGTGATATATTTCTATCACTAGTTCCCCTTGTCTCTGTATCTGTAACTGAGCAGCCTCCATTCTGGCCTGAAATGCTCTTCTTTAAGTAGCTAACATAAACCCTACCAAAGAGAACCTAAAGCTTTAGGAGGCTTATGCTTTACTGTCAAAGGTGCTGATGGGCTAATACTATTTTATCCTTGCTAAATATTGCTTTCCTTCCTAAAGTTGTCTGGCAACTTTCTGGGTGAGCTCTTCTCTAGCCCCAGGATGATGATATTTTTCCAACTGCTCTCCCCAGTCCCAAGGAGCAGGCACTGGCAGACAGTCTGTCCACATGCAGGAGGGCGGTTCCCTATGAAGGCTCAGACCACAAGGGGTTCTGCTCAGAAGCACAGGACAGAAACACTAAAGAAAATGCTTTTAAGACCTGAGCACCTGAATTTTATTCTCAAAGCTGCAGGCCCATGCCTAAGAAGACAATGAGTGAATGTGCCAGGAAGAAGTGTCACTTCAACATCAAGGTTTCACCCTGGAGTCAGGAGAGAGACAGCACCCAACTCTCATCGTAGTGCTTTGGAGAGACTCCCCCTAGCATCACACCTCTTGATAAACAAAGCCTCGTGGCAACTGCAAAAGTTTTCATTGCATACAGAGAAATAAATGGTATTCAGTCATCAACAGATGGAACAGACTCCAATCCCTTCATTGGTCTCTCATAATGTAGGGCAAGGTAAGTGTTTCAGTCCTGCACACCACTGATGGAGGAGGTAGGTATCACCCTCCATGTCAGTCATCAAAGCTTCTGGGTGCTGCCCTCCTCCCATGTGTCATTTTGCAAACATGAATTTACAAAGAGGCAGAGGGCCTAGAAGAAAAAGGATTAGGAGCCTGGCCCTTTCTGTTGAAGGGCCAATGATATCAAAATATGCCTGATGAACTAGCATAACCCTATGTGAGACCCCAAAACAGAAAAGGACAATGAGGACATTCACCACAACATGGGGGGGGGGCAGCTGAAGGATGGATCCAGACACAACAGCAGGGCCTCAGCAGTGCAGGAAATTGCCAGTCCCGGGGGAAGCACGCAGCTGATGCTGATACCTCATTGCCCCAGCCACTCTGCTGCAGAGTATGTGCCAAGAGGAAAATGGCTATGCATAGGAATGGACAGGATGTGTCACCAAGAGCTGTGACACCAACAGATGTGTCACCAAGGCTTGGGGCTCAAGGAGTTTTGTTGTGGGATGTTCTTGGCTGAACATGAGCATGAGGGAACACCAGGCGTAGAAAGTCCATTCAGTCCCTCGGCCACCACAGGGAGGCAGCGATGCTGGTTAGAAGGAGCCTGGAGGTGCAGGGTCCAGCCTCCCAGGGCCAGAAGGGCTGGCATCTGTGCACAGTATCCATCTTCCAGAGAACCCTGAGGGCCTGCCTGTTATGCAATTGCCATCTTTTAAGCACCAGTATGACCCAGAGGGAAACAGAAGCAGGTGTTCCTTCAACTCTTGTATCTGGGTTGCCTTCAGATTAAAGGGAAGAGTCTGAGAAACAGAAAGTTGGATAGATTTTATTGAGAATTAGTGCCTAAGGAACAAAGAGACCCAGACCCTTTGTGAAAACAATAACATTAGAAAACTTCCAGCATGTCCTGCCCCAGTCCCCATCTCCCAATTACACAGGCCTGACGGTTCTCCATCCCACGGGAAAGGGAACGCAGCAAGGAGACCCAAACCAGCAGGGACAGGCAGAGTCATCTCTGCACTAAGCATCAGTGCTGACTTCCCGTGGAAACATTTTTAAGGGAAAATGCAAATATGTCAATTAATTTTCAACATTGCACACTCAAAGTTTATGATTTTATTCTTGGCTTATTTGAAAGAACAGCGTGTGCTTAGCTGGCCAAGTAGAAGGGAAAACTTGCATGCCCTTTCCAGTTTGGAAAGGAATGTGTACTTTGTGCACATTAGTCTTACTTATCACGTTTGCTCAATTCTAAGCTTTTTGCTCAGGAACCATAAAAATAGGTTTAAATAAAGTAAAAAGGAAATTGGATTCCATCAATCAATGCACTAAAACACAACCAAAATTAGATGTCATAAGGTTATACCATTTCATCACTTTTAATTAATATTGTCTGTGCATGCCCCCTCTGAGACAATATTTATATAACCTTCCATTTCCTATGAAGAAATTCATCTTCTGGCTTCCCAACAAATTGAAAAATTACTTAGTGAGTTCAGGGAAAAGAAAAACTTAATTTTAAAGTTAAATTTATTATAGAAAAATATTCTTCCCTCTGGATAGAAGATGAAGTGATTTTTGAAGCTTTGTCTACTTTTCTTAAAGAAAAAAATCTGACTTTAGAGTAACTATAGTTTTAGATCATTAAATCATTTTTTTGCTCAAACCAAAAGTCAGTACTAATATTTAAATCAGGAATAATTAAAAGAAAATTCTGTGGTGTGCATTTTTTCTTTTTTTGCTAGAAATGCTCATTTCTCATATCAGCAGAAAGTTTTTCTTCTGTTTCCTTCCCCAAGATATGGTATCCAAGGATACCATAGAGATAGTTAGTGAGACTCTACCCTGCAGAGTACTGATAACATGTCTCCTGTTCTTCCCTCGAGACAAACCAAGGGCAAGACACCATGGAAGCTTCATCAGATTCTCTAATTATGTTGCTCTTATTTCCCCAAGAAGGACCTGAGTCAGACAGCCCTGGGCATAAATATTCACTGGCTGCATGACCTCGTGCACATGAGTTACCTCTGTGAGCTACAGTTTTCTTAGCTGCAAAATGGAGCTACAGCATGACTTGCTCCATTGGGTTGCCAGATAGGAACTCGGTACAGGGTGGTTGGTGGCAATGGTGGTGGCGGTGGTGGTGGTGGCAGTGGTGGTTCTGCATCAAGGGCAATTGCCATGTCTTATACCTCCACAGCGTAACAACAGGTAAGCTAATAAGCAGATTCTGGGTAGGACTCAGATGAATATGTTACTTAGTCAATTCATAGACTAATTTGAGTGGATGTCCATACTAGTGGAGGAGTTCCCATGACAAAATTGACTCTTTTCTCTCATGGGAAATAATTACTCACAAGAATTTAAGAGCAAGTTAGAAGTCCTTGGAGTAGTTTACTAGGAATGGATGTGTTCAAGCCATATGGCAATCCTAATCATGGAATTCTCCGAATGGGCCAGATCATCACCAGTAAGAAACTCCTAGAAGATTCAAGATCACATGTAAACTATGTAGGCTCAATCAATAAAATAGTGGTTCATATAAGAACATGGACTTCAGAGCCACATTTACCTGGATTCAAATCTTGTCTCTGCCATTTATTTGCTGGTCTTCCCTGAGGAAGCACTTAACTTCTTTGTGTCTTGGTTTCCTCATAAATAAAATGAGGATATTAATGGTATTTTCCTCATGGTGTTATTAAGTGAATTACTATATGGCTCTACAGCTTAGCACATTTGTGAGTTCAACTAAAGTTTATTGAGTTTCTACTATACATAGAGCACTGTGCTGAGCATGGCGTGCAAGTACAAAAAGCAAGAAAGGAAGAAAAAATTAATGTTTATTGAGTTTCTATGAACCACTCACTATGACAGGTGCTTTACATACATTACCTTAATTAGTTTTTAATTAGTAACCTTATTAGGTAAATATTATTTGCCCTATTTCATAAATGAAGAATATGGGTAAAGAGAGACCAACCATGATGTTTGAAGTCTCAGAGCAAGGAAGTGGTAGAGCAGGGATCCAGAGCCAAGGCTGAGCTCAACCCCTGCATTGGCTGTAAATAGGTCATAGTCCCTGTCCTTGAAGAATGAATAATCTTGGGTGAAAGATCCACATGTAAATGACTACGTACAACAAGACAGAAGTGGTAAAGTGAAGCTATTCACAAAGCAGAAATACTTGCCTAAAGGAGTGAGAACTTACTTGGGGTATTGGAAAAGCAACGCTTGAAGGAAGATCTCTCCAGAACAAGGGCATTTGGGGGCAGTGGGGAAGGAGGACGAGACACTCTCAGATTCACAGGCACAAGAAATGCTGGAGATAAGGGAGAACTGACAAAGAAAATGAGCAAGAATGCTGTCGCCGTGAATGGGAACACGGGTGAGAGCCCAGCAGTCTTTCCCACAAAGCATGTTGCTATTTGCAATGACGCCAGGGACTCGTCTCTGCTTACGGTGTCAGCAGTTTCTAATCATGAGTGCCAAGCTGTTCTGTGGTCACTGCCTTTTTCCAGCAGCCCAACCTAGGTCCACCACACACCCAAGCTTTGTTGCATCTTGAAGTATATCTGCTGTCCTCGTGTTCATTGTCACCTACTGCAGCTTAAGTTACAGCATTTACTCTGTTCTCTTTGTGTCTGGATTTTCCACAATAGCTTTTACAAGCCTGTCTCATCAGTTCCATGTGCTTAAGAACATGGATTTCCTCTAAGATTATTCAGCCCTGCCCCCACTCCAGGCAAAATGAATCGTTCTCCTTAAATTAGATTAATCTTTGTTACCAAGATACTTTCTACAGACCTCTTTTAAAGCCATTATTATGTTGTAATAGACTGTTTATGTGCCTCTCTTCCCTAATTTGAATGCCTTAGGGCAAAGAATGGTCTTGCTCATTTTCAACGTCTACTCTAGTGACTAATATTTGATAATTAAATGGATGAATGAATGATGGATGATGAATGATAGCCTAAAGGCCCCACCAGACAAGAGCCTTCGTCAAGTGGATCCACCCAACCTATCCAATGTTTCCTGCCAATAACTGAAGCAAGAAAATTTTTAGCTGGTCTTCTCATAACTTAGCCTTCCTCCTACCACTCCAACCATTGTCTGAGCTCCCACTGCCTCTTCCCTCACTGTCAATCCACAGAAGATGCTTTCTTCTACATACAGAGTTTTGCTAATGCTTACCAGCCTGAGAAAGTAAATCCTGTCTTCTCTGCCCACTGAGTGGACATTTTCCTCATGATGTGCAGAACATTCAGGTTCCCTTCCCTGACTCTTCCCCACCTCTATGATTTTTTTTTTTTTTTCAGAATTGTCTTTGACTTTTGGAACCTCCAACACTCAACTTACCCTTGCATTACCTTCTGGTTATTTTATAAAGCATGTCTTGTCTTCTCAAAGTCAGAGAATGTCATTTCTTGCCCCATTTTTGTCTGCAATTACTCAGTGTTAGACACATAGAAGTTTATTAGACAATCATATAAGCAAGAAGCTGATGGATTCACAATAGCTATGTAATGACTAGTACAATATTATTCAAAGTATTTCTAGTAGTAATAATAAATTACTATCACTATTACCATTATCATTACGTATGATGTATGGGCAGAAAGTTTTATGAGGAACCAGGCTATACCTAACTTTGTCATGTGTAAGTATTTTCAGAGAATATGATGCAACATATTAAAGACTATACAATTATTCCAAGATTGGGTTTTACCATCTTGACATCCAAACATTTGATCCTTTAGCACCCAGGCTCCTGAGTCTTCAGATCTTGCCTGCAACCCCGGGGCCAGCTCACAGGCTCAGTGTACTGCTGCCTTCTCTCTGAGCCCTGCTGCCCTGGCAGACATGCACACTGTCTCAACCCAAATCATCTCTTCTGGAATAAGCAGATCCATCTTCTTTGCCAGAATAGGCTTGATCCCTAAATCAAATTGGGCAGCTGTTTGCCAAACTCAGAGGTGGTGTTTGATTCTAAACATCAACATGGAGCTTAGCCACTGAGGAGTAATGACAGAATGGAAAGTAATGATGCCCAATTTCCAGACTAACAGCCGTCATATATTTTTTAAGGACCTATCTATAATAGAGTTGACTCTGGCTTGTATGGCTTCAGTAAAACTCATCCTCATTTATGTTCTTTTTACATTTGTAGAAAGAATGTCAATAAAATATTTGCTTTTATAAAAGCCTCTTTTAATACAAAATTAGGTTGAAAATCTCAAAGTTATGGAAATTTTAAATATTTTTAAGGTGAATAGAAGAAAGATCAAAATAACAGAAAGAAAAGGAATGCTTTACAAGTCTTTCTCAATTATTCACTGATTCTCTCCAAATATCTGAAACCTCAAAACATCAAAATTTAAGCTGAATATCTGGCCCAAACTGTCAAAATCTCATTTTCAGCTTGTTCTCACCTGGGATAAAAAGAGAGTCACGATGAAAGACAGAAAACTACAACCCTGGCTCCACCCCAATTCTATGGGAACTCCAACTTTCCTTGAATTCTTTCCCAATCCTCCTTTATCTCCCCAGGGGTACCTCACATGTGTTCCACAAGGCCTGGCTGTCGTGGGCCAACTCCCACAACTCTTTACACCAACAGTGGCAATTTATGCCAATGAATCTAGATGAAATCTGTATTACTCAGGGCTTTCCAAAGAAACAAAACCAACCTAGAAATATATATCTGTGAATATATCTACCTATTGATAGATAGATGAATAGATAGATGAAGAGATTTATTATATAATATTGGCTCATGTAATCATGAAGTCTAAGAAGTCCCATGATCTGCTGTCTACAAGCTGGAGACCCATGAAAGCCAATGGTGTAGCTTGAAGGCCTGAGAATCAGGAGTGCAAGGGCAGGTCAGTGTCCCAGCTCAAGCAGTCAGGCAGACTTCATTCAACCTTCCTCCAACTTTCTGTCTATTCAGGCCCTCAGTGGATTGGATGATGCCCATCCACACTGGGGAGGACCATCTGCTTTCCTCAGTCCACCAATTCAAATGCTACTCTCTCCTGGAAACGCCCTCACAGACACACTCAGAAATAATGTTTAGCCAGCTATCTGGACAGCCCATGACTCAGTCAAGTTGACACATAAAATTAACCATCACAGAGTCCAAACCACCAATGCCCAGAGAAGCTGCCTATGCCTACTGTCTTAGTTTGTTTCCTGCTGCTATAACAGAATACTACAGACTGGGTAATTTATTAAAAATAGGAGTTTTTTTGGCTCATAGTTCTGGAGGCTGGGAAGTCCAGCAAGAAAGCTCTCACTTCACTGGCGTCTGATAAGGGCCTTCGTGTTGTATTATCACATGGCAGAAGGGCAGAAGGTGAAATTGAGTGCAAAACGGGGCCAAACTCCTGCAATAACTAACCCACTCCCAAAATAATGGCATTAACCCATTCATGAGGGTAAAGCCCTCATGGCCTAGTCATCTCGCAAAGGCTCCACCTCTTAATACTGTCACAATGGCAATTAAATTTCAACATGAGTTTTGGTGAGGACATTCAAACCATGGCAACCTTTGAAGTCACTGATCCTGACAACAGTTCCCAGGAAAGTGGACAGCAAGGCTAAACCAGGTCCACGGTGTGCTCACTCCCAGAGGCAATGATATTGCTGCTAATGTCTACCTACTTATATTCCAAGGCCGCCAATGCCCAACAACTATTGATGCCATTTTGAGGATGCTGTTGGCTAAGGAAGTTGCCCTCTGAAACTACCAGTTTTCTGGCAGCATGTGTGCTCAAATCTCATAGATATTTTCATGAGATCACTCTCTCTTATTCTTTTATTATAACTGCTTTCCTTAGGATTCAAAAGTACTTTAACAAGGCTGATCTGAAATGACAATGACCAGCTACACTTAAAATAACCCTTCCCCTCTTAAACCAGTTCACATACTTGCATCCATCTTTTATTCTCTTGTCCCTTAGGATCAGTTTCTTCAGAAGGGGTTACTCATGTAAATACTCTTTATTTAAATACCCATTTAGTACCCAGTGGACTCACAAATCTTTCACACATGTCCAGACAATCTTGAATTCCAGGGCATGCCTGTTGCAAATATGTATTTTCTTTCATTGAGAGTATTTACTTCAAAGAGAGACCACATAAAGAAGACAATGAGAGATGGTCTTATCTTTATTCATGCTAAATGGTGGAAAAACTTAGAGGTTCAAAACTTGAGTTGCAAAAAGCATAGGCAATCAGCTTTGACTTACTTGGTTATTTTGGGGTTTTTTGTTTGTGTTCCCAGAAGTAACATCATAACCTTCTTTAAATAAATTAAAATCTGTGTGCTAATCCCAAGAAAACCAATCAATAGGGTTTTATGTCAACAGAAGATGGTAAAGAAACTTAATGCTATCAATAAAAGATGGCCCAAGTTCCTGACAATTCATTTAAAACTGCAATAATTAATTAAATTTGGCTGGGTGCAGTGACTCATGCCTGTAATCCAACCACTCAGGAGGCTGAGGTGGGAGGATCCCTGGAGCCCAGGAGTTTGAGACTAGCCTGGGCAACATAGCAAGACCCCATCTCTAAAAAAAAGGAAATAAGAAAAATTAGCCAGGCATGGAGGCACACACCTGTAGTCCCAGCTACCAGGAGGGTGAGACAGGAGGATCACTTGAGTCCAGCAGTTCCAGGCTGCAGTGTGCTCTGACCATACCAGTGAATAGCCAGTGCACTCCAGCCTGAGTGACAGAGCAAGACCCTGTCTTTAAAAACAAAGAAAAGAAAATTTGAATTTCATAACTGAGTATAACAATGTTAAGGATCTTAGGACTCTCTTAGACAATTTTTCAGTAGAGATGTAGTTTCTATTTGAGGGCCCCAGTGGAAGACCAGTAAGAAGACATTATACTAAGGACTCTAAATGTCCTGGTTGCCACTGCTCTGGACTCCCCATCACAACTGGATGACCAGGCAATATTAAAGCTCCTGGACAAACTAATTCTGTGTCTTCTATTTTAAACTGCTTTGTAAAATGAAATTGGATATGCCTGCAATTCTAGGAATGCCTGCTAAGCCTCCCACCAACCTCTTGAGTCAATCACCGTCTTATCCACCTTCAAAAAATAGTTAGCTAAAAGACATCTTGATTCCAATGAAGCCCTGTATTATTAGGTACATTGTAAGTTATGGCTAAATTTAACCCATGACAGGGAGACGATCTACTATTCCCCTAGAACAGAGGAGCGTATCTCCACTAAACAGATTTCCCCCAGCACATAAATGGCAGGCAGTGATTATGGTTGCTTCTCCAGGACACCCATGGATGCACATTTCTCTTTTTAATCTTGGCTTCTTTTAAATAACATGCTGTCAGGGAAATGTGCAATTCATTATTTGTATTTCACCTGCAGACTAGCATAATGTTCAAACTATTTTGCTTATCTTTTTAGGCAGCACATTCTCTTAAGAAACACATAATCAACTAACATATTTTTTAAAATGTTTGACATCTAAAAATAGCTTTTAAATCACTTTATGGTTTAATTTTCAGGAAATTTGTCATCTGTGGCAAGTCAGTTTGCTAGTTAGAAAATGGAAATTAAAGAAACGCAAATTAAAGGATTCAGTCGCCATATCCACAAGCTTCACCCCATTCTACGTCCTCAGATCGTAGCCGCGAGCCCAGCCAACTACTGCAATCACACAGGCCCTAGTCACAGGAAAACCGGAGGAGCATGTGTGCACAGGCAGCATAATCATTGGTTTAAAAAAAAGACAGAAACCCAAAGCCCATAACCTCTTGATAGATGGTCATTTTTTTAAAATCCAGAATGTCTCACAAAACAGCCAAATATACCTCCATAAAGACAGAAGGCAAAATAATGCTAGTTCTGGGAATTATTCTTCTCATGCAAATCTAGAAACTGCCACAAGAAACAGAAAGGAACCCAATGAGAAGACCATTTTTGCACCTAAAGGAATATATAATTTATGTCTACTTTTCCCAATTTTCTGAGACTATAGATGGCCCCCAAAACATTGCTACCTTTCACTATCCCAAGGATTGAAAACACACCAACTGGATGCGCCCCATTCACGTTCAGGCAATCAATTTCAAGATGTTGCTCCATGACTTTGGGAAGTCAGAAAGCCATCAAAGAAGACCACAAACTCCAGCTGAACATCACAGTTGCAAATTTATCAAAAACATGAAAGAACGCCACTTGCCTTGCTGGGTATCTTCTGTAAGTTGAATAGCTACATGTGATTTATGAATCCAATCTCTTCCACAAGCCGAGTTAACTTTTGATAGTAAGTTAGGACGATTTAGAGGCTTTCTTATGTTCTCTGACTTTTTTTATAAAGAAAGGTGAGGCAGAAACACTATATTCCCTGTTGGGGCTGCATATTCAACAAACACTTATTGAACACCTGCTATGTCAGGCATTGCATCAGATATTGGAAACAGAAAGAGATTAAGATTGGCCTTACCCTTAAGAACTTTAATGTCTTTTGAGCCCCTGCATTGCAACAGTGTGAAGTACCATGTGTATGTGGAACACGGTGGTTTTATCTCTACCTGAGAGGACACTTAAGAAGGGATTGCAATGTGGTTTGGTATGCGCTAAGCTAAGCAGATGAACATGGTCCTATGGGAAAACAGAGGACAGGCACACAAACCCTACCGGAGAGTGGGGTGGTCGGAGAATGCTTCCCAGAGAAAGTAACACTGGAGCTGAGACTGGAAGGCCTTGTGGAGTAGGCTGAGTGAGCCAGGAAGATGGAAATCAAAATATCACCCTCCTTATGATGAAGCTGATTGGAAAAACATATTTAGTTTGTAGTCAAGTGAACTTTCTGATACTCTCTGCCCCCCTCCCTTATCCACTCCAGTCTGGGCACTGATGATGTTCCAGGCCGGAGGTTCGGATGTGCAGAACCAGATTATGATCTCACACTGGGCCTGAAAGCAGAGGCAAGAAAAGGCACAGATGCCCATCCTCAGAGCCTATCAATAGAGTAGCTCCACCCAATTGGAAATGTGGGCGGTGGCTCTCCCTACTGCTCAGGTGACAGGAAGGGTGAGGGTGGCATGAGGAGCCAAGAATGCCGTGTTAGAGAAGTCTCCACACGAAAATAAGAAGGTAAAGACTGAGCCCCTTTAACAACAGCCTAGTTCAAACCACTGTTGTGCCTCGCTTGGCTCACTGCACCAGTCTCTTACTGCCCTGCCTCCTCCATGGTGATGCTCCACACAGTAGCCGGAATGATCTTGTTTTTAATTGTGATAAAATGTATGCAATTGTCTTCCAAAAAAATTAATATATTGAAGCTCTAATGCCCAATGTGATTGTATATGGGGTAAAAAAGTAATTAAATGTAAATGGGGTCATAAGGGTAGGGCCCTGATTTGATGAAATTAATATTCTTATGTGAGGAGACACCAGAGAGCTTGCTCTCTCTGTCTTTCCCTGCCCCTGTGCACACACATGGGGGAACGGCTGTGTGAGCACACAGCAAGAAGGTGCCACCTGCAACCCAAGGAGAGATCCCTCTGTAGATATCAATCCTGCTGGCACCTTGATTTTGAACTTCTCAGCCTCCAGAACTGTAAGAAAATAAACTTCTGTTATGTAAGCCACCCAACCTGTGGGCTTTTGTTGTGGTAGCTCAAGCTGACTTATACACACAATATAAAATTTACCACTTTCCCCATTTTAAAGTGTAAAATTCAGTGGCATTAAGCAAATTCACACTCTAGTTCCCAGAACATGTTCGTCACCCCAAAAGGAAACTCTGCACCCATTAAGTAGTCACTCCTCATTTCCCACATCTTCTAGCCCCCGGCAACTACTAATGTGCTTTCTGTCTCTATGGATTTGCCTGCTCTGGATAGTCATATACATGGAGTCATATAATATGTGGCCTTCTGTGTCTGTCTTCCTTCACGTGGCACAGTGCTTTCAAGGCGCCCCATGCTGTAGTACGCACAAATATTTCATCCCTCTTCATGGCTGAATGGCGTTCCAGTATCCGGATACACCACATTTTGTTTATATATTTGTTAGTTAAGGCTTTTGGGTTGTTTCTACCTTTTGGTTATTATAAATAGTGCTGCTACGCACATTCCTGTACAAGATTTTGTTTGAACACCTGTTCTTGGTTATTTGGGGTATATACTTAGGACCAAACTGCTGGATTTTATGGTAACACTGTGAGGTCACTTATTGAAGAACTGCCAAACTGTTTTCCACAGAGGCTGTGCCATTTTACATTCCCACCAGAAATATATGTCTTCCAACTTCTCCACATCCTGCCAACACTTGTTATTTTAGAACAATCTTTTTAAAATATAAATCTGGTCATATCACTCCCCTGTTTAAATTAAAAACTAGACTCTTGGCCATGGCCCACAAGGTCTAACACGACTTGGCCAGCCTGCCTCTGCCTCCTTGTCTTCGCCAATACTCTCCTTCATCTCCTCACTGCAGCCACGCTGGTCTCCTGCACGCCCCCTGAAAGTGCTCAGAGCATCCTCAACTCAGGGCCTCTGTACCTGCTGCTCCCCAGACCTCATGGTGGATGTTTCTTCTCAGCCAAGATCTCATTTAAAACATCCCCTCTCAGAAGGATCTTCCCAGAGAACCCTATACAATGAATTCCCTGTAGATTCACATCTACCTTTTGGTACTTGCTACCTCATTACCCTGGTTCATTGCCTTCCCAACTTGCAGAACTATCTGAAATTCATTGTCTACTTGTTTACTCTCTTGGTCTACTAGAATGTGAGTTTCACGAGAGCAGGACCCTTGTCATCTTCCTGTTCACTGCTGTACCCACAATCACTGGAAGGGTGTCTGGTACAGAATACACACTCCACAAACATTTGTTGAATAAATGATTTAATAAATGAGTGAATAAATGAATTCCAGGCCAAAGAAGCCTCATGGTCCAAGACTTATCAACACTACACAGTTCGGTGAGCTCTGTGAAGTGCAGTTCCGGACGGCAGGAGAAACAGTGTCTGCTCAGGGCCTGGGGGAAGTTGAGGCTGGAGATCCCATTTGAGGCAGAGCTTTGAGACCTGCGGAAGAAGCCAAGGAGTCTGATATTTATCCTGAATGCTGCTGGGGAGCCACAGAGGTATTTTGAACAGGTAAGACACATGGTTACACTTACCTTTTAGAAAGGCACTGCAGTTGCAGTGTGCAGAGTGAACAGGAAGGAGTGAAACCAAAGGTAAGGAAAGAGGTGAGGAGAACTTTCTAATCACCCCAGGAAGAGTCTATGAAAGCTGGAAGTAAAAGAGCAGACACAGGGACAAGGGTTTGGATACAAGAGGTGGTAACGTACCAGTGTGATGCACGAGACTTGGTGACCCGTCACACATTTGGGGTGCCTGAGGGGAGGCGTGGAAGACTAACACTCAGCTTTGAACGCCGAGTGACTAGTGTGATGGGCTCTTCACCAGGTCAGAGGGGAGAAGAAGGGAAAGAAGCAAATGATTTGGATTTTGGACAAGTTGAGTTGGGTTTCTCTGAGAAAAAGTGTTGAATAGAAGCTTCAATATATGGATCTTGCATGCAGCCAAAAAAGAAAGGGGGGGATATAGATTTGATTGGGGGAGGCAGGCTTTAATTTTTAAGTAGAAAAAGGCACGGTTTTTAATGAAACCACCCAGTGAGATTCCAAAATGTGAGATGAGTCTTGGAATCATTGACATGTAGGAGACAATTAGAGGGGGCACCTTTCCAAGGAACTATAAAGGAGCATCCAGGGATACATGTCAGAGAAAATCCAGATGATTCTGGCACAAAAGAATCCAAGGATGGACAATTTTAACAGCATACTTAAGCCCAGAGCTTTCCCTGAGTTTGTTTTTAATTTGTACCATGAACATCCAATCTATGTTTAAAACAGTGATTTCATTATTCTAGGGGAGTTTCAGCAAGTGTGCTTTCCTTGCAGATGGCTTTCCTGTACACAGAAGACTTTCCCTTCAACCACAACTACCTGGCCAGGACTTAAAACTTAAAATGCTCATTTCCTGTCAAATATCACCAGAAAACCAAAAAAAACCAAAAAACAAAAACAAAAAAACGGGGCAGAAATACTGATTTTTTCCTCCACTCCAGAATGTGTCTCTTTTTAAAGAGAAGTCTGAGCCCATTATTCTAGAATATAAATATCATTTCCTTATTATTTCAACATGGACCATATAAAGTAAGTAGTCATTAGTTATTATCTCCATTTTTCATCTTAAGTTAAGAACTTTTTAAAATAGGAACACTAAACCCCTCTAACATGACTATATATAGAACCCAGTTCTCTCTTGCCTTGACTGACACGCCTAGTGCAGAACACACGCATTTTATTTGCTAGGAGACCAGCCATGGCTCCCAGTGGTGAAGCAGGTGGAAATGCTCAGGAGCAGGCGTGTGTGGCAGATTAAACACTAGCATGAGTGCTTCACCGCAAACCTTGGGGGTGACTAAACCAAGGCCAGGCATCCAGTCATCCGAACAGAGCATTCCCTGTACAGTTCCCCTGGGGCTTCCATCCGCTCCATTCTCATTTGAAATGTTTTTATAGTGATAATAAACTGCCTCCAAACAGAAAAGCCCCCAAAATGCATGTTCTCTGTTACTGGAGACTGGCTCAGATGTGTTTCTGTTATAAATATGCATCTTGGCTCTTCTGATTGCTCTCCAGTGTCGTTAAAAACATGGGAAGGTACATTGAAAGAGAATATGAGGCCAGTTAACCCTAGCAAGTAAAATACTATTCGACCGAAGACCAGGTCTTGCTGATTTCCCAAGACACATTCAGGCAGGAATTTCTAGGACTCTGAGAATAGCATTATCAGGCTGTGATGAGGGAGACGGACTTCAACTTTTAGAGGAGTCCTTCTCCACTGCGCTTTGTGACTCTACCTCAGCCCCTATGGAGAATGAAACTTCAGTCTGAATAGAGCTGCTGGCTTTTCAGGAGCTCAAACCATTACACAAACTATCAACAGAGGTTGAGGGGGGAACCCTAGGCTCAACAAACCTTAGTAAATGTCCATTTTTAAAAGGCTACATGAAATAGTGGAAGAATCTGGAAGTGGCAGAAAGAGGCAGAGCCAGGTTTGAATCCAGCTCTGCCACTTACCAGATATCTCTCATCTTCTCCCATTCCTGTATCCTAGGATAATCATATCTATTTTGCAGGTTTGTTTTAAGAATTAGAAGTAATTAGCATGTTAAACACCTAGCACAATGCCTGCCCCTTCATGGCAGCTCTTCTGACGGAGCTCACTTTCATGCAACGAGAACCAGATCATTACTCCACAGAGAAAGAGGCATCTTTCCCCACCTGCCAGTGGCAGGAAGCAACCTGCCCTCTTTGGCTCAAGATGCAACCAGAAGACAATCCAGCAAGGAAGGACACGCCCCTCGTAAGCTGCTCAAATGGGAAAATGGGAAAATCTCCCTGCCCTGACTAACACACACACACACACAGACACACACACACATGCATGCACACAAGCACCCTCTCTCTTCACAACTCTGCAGTCAATGAGAGCACTAGTCCTGCCATGGCAGCAGCAATAGCAACAGGAGCTGGTGCCCAGAACAGGCCCCAGTGTGCTGCTCACCCACAATGTCTCAGTTCTTGTTTTCCTGCATACTAATGAGTCCCTTGATTGTTGTTAGTCAATTCAGAACAAACAGTGGGGAAACTCAGTGGCATTTCAGAGGGGAATACCAAATGAACTTGAGCTGAACCATCGCATTGGCCCCAGGAGTGTGACGACGTGGGAATGAAACAGCAGAGGCTCCTGCCAGCACTGAGGGCAGACACAAAGCGTGGCATTCAGCGTGACTAATTCCCCAGAAGAGATTTCACAAGGGCCCAAATCCTCCAAAGCATGAAAATCGCATGGGCTCCGACAAAAGAGGAAGTCACACACAATGTGTGGAAGGGCTTGGGAGCATTGGCTGCCTGCCCAGGACCTTAGATAAGTTGGTTTGTTCAGCCAGACCAGCAAGTTCATGCAAATATGCCAATAGCAAGGTGAACTTGAAGGAGATGAAGCTGCAAACAATGGGCATAATGGCAATTGTCCAGGAAGGTGCTTCTTGGGAGGACTATTGCTGAAGGAGAAATTGGGAAGGAAGAGTCAGCTTCCCCAATCCAACAAATCTCAGGACCAAACCTGTTTCTGCCTGTCAGTAACTACTGACCACCTCTTCAGTGCCCATCACTAGGCTGGCAGTTGTGGTAGATGCCAAAGAAATACAGCCCCTGCCCTGGAGGAGCCTATTGTCTGATTGGGAATGCAAAAATTACCCTCCTGAAAAAGTCCTCTTTGTAAGATCATGTGCCTCCCAAAGTTCAGATCCATTCCTAGTCCCTTTGCTTAAGCCCAGCACCTATCATTGCTAGGTGTTTGGCTACATGGGAAGACAGCTAAGCACAAAATCGTGTTGTATTGCCCAGATATAAGAATTAAGTAAGGAGAAAGTTTGAGGTTCATACAGATGGTCAATCTTCCCAGGAAATGTGGAAAGGAAGTGGGATGTGATAGGAAAAAAAGAGAACATTCCAGAAAGAAGGAACAGCACATCTGAAGACATAGTATAAGAAATTATAACCCTATGTGTTGATTGAAATTACTCCTTCTTAATGTGTGGGCCACAGACCACCCACAGTGGATTTTGGCCTCAGCAACCGAATTGAAATCTCTTGAGGGTGGAGCCCAGGAATTTGCATTTCTAATAAGCACCTAAGCTCTTTGCATACACGAAAATATTGAGCTGACTCAGAGAATCTAAGATTTAAACAAATGTATACTCCTCCCTTAAAGATAGAAATAAAGAAAAGGAGGTAGAGGGAAGGAGAAAGGAAAAGAAGGAAGAAAGAAAGGAAGAAAAAGAAAGCAAAAAATAATAATAATAAAGTACAGAGAACTCGGGGAGAAGAGGCAGAGCCCGGCCAGTCTCTGTGACGGCCGCGGCGCGATGAGGAGACAGCCCCGCACAGCGTCCCCGCACGTGTGCGGCGGCCAGAGGCCCCCACCCCCGCCGGCGGGGTGTTGCCCTCTCCTAGCCCGGGTTCCCCATCCGGAGAGTGGCAGTGTCCCTGTGTGGCAGGAGTCTGCGAGGGACAAAGCACGGGAGGGATCGTTGGTGGAAGCAATCCCGGACACTTGCCACCGTCCAGAGAAGTCCCCGAGGGCCTGAAGCGGGCAGGGAGAATTTAAAGGAACTAGCGAACTAGGTCGTCTACTACGGTGGTGCTAACCCACCTCGGTTTGTGGGCGCTCCAGCCATTCTCGGAAGGAAGGGGTCTGACCCGGTGAGACCGCACTCCCACGCCGCATCTCTGCTCTGTTCTCCCGGCGTCTCTCCTCCGACTCCAGCAACAGCCTCAAAGCCCCTCCCGTCTTAAAAACAAAAACAAAAACAAAAACCTGAGCTCCTTTCAGCTGAGGGTCCTAGCTCTCCCTTCCCTTTTATTAACAAATTCCGTGGCAGGGTTTTCCTTATCCACTCCCCTCTGTTAGTCTTCAGACCAGGCCGCCTGCTTCTGTCCGCCCCATTCTGGGGACGCTGCTCCGAGACTCCAGTGACTTCAGAACGACCAGATCTGACAGGCGCTCATCCTCACAACTTTGCCTTCATCTCCCCCTCCTAGTTGCCTTCTCCCCTCGAAATTTTCTCCTCACTTGTCCTCCATGCCACTGCTCTCATAGTTTTCTTTAAACTTTTTATAAGAGGAAAAGCATATTTTCCTCTGGTCCTTTTATCCTCCCACCCCTTAAATGCTGCAGTCCCTGCTGTTCCTTGGGGGTTAATCACGGAGCAGCGCTCTCCTCACCTTGCACACCTAACTTCCTTGGGTGATTTCATCCTATATCTGTTACTGTTGCTCTGTAACAAATTATCTTAAAAGTTAGAAGCTTAAAACAACCATGCTAGTATGCTCACAGATGCTATGGGTCGAGACTCTAGACAGGGTAAGTGGGGGTGACTACTCTCTACCCCCCAATGTCTGCAGCCTGAGCTGAGAGGACTCAGAAGCTGGGGGTGACATAAGGGCTACAGACTGTGTCATGGACAGAATGTGTCCCCCCAAAATTCATAGGTTGAAACCCTAACCCCCAGTGTGATGATATTAGGAGGTGGGACCTTTGGGAGGTGATTAGGTTTAGATGAAGTCATGAAGGTGGAGCCCCCAGGATGAGATTAGTGTCCTTATAAGAAGAGGAAGACTAGAGCTCTCTCAAGGACACAGCAAGAAGGCTGCCATCTGCAAACCAGGAAGAGGCCCTCACCAGATACCAAATCTACCAGCACCTTGATCTTTGAACTCTCAGGCTCCAGACTATGAGAAATAAAGTTTTTTGCTTAAGGAACCCAGTCTATGGTATTTTGTCATAGCAGACCAAGGTGACTAAGACAGACTGGAAAGAAAGATCTTTACTCATATATTTGGTGCCTGGTCTGGGGGTACCAATAGTGGTACCAACATGAGACCTCTGCATGCAGCCTGGGCTTCCCCATAGAGCTCTTACCTGGCAACTCAGGGTGTCAGGCACGAGTGTTACGATCAAAAAGGCAGCAGCTACATCACCTTTTCTGACCCAGCCTCAGAAGTCTCATAGTGTTGCTCTCACCTCATTTCATGGTAACATAAGAGTCACACACCTATGCAAGTTCAAGGGGAAGGGACATATATTCTACCACTTGAAATGAAGGATGCCAAAGAATTTATAATCACTTTTTTAAAAAGGTCTAACCTACAACCACAGATTCTACTGTAACTCCAAAACATTCATCTCAAGCCCAGATTCCATATTTATATACCCAATTTCTAACTATACTACTCCCACTAATAATAATAACAGCAAATGATTGTATGCACTTATAGTATGTGCCAGGCACACTTCTAAGTATCTTATTAACTCACAAACCTCACAATAACTCTAGGAGGCAAATGCTATTATTATCACCATTTTAACAAAGATGTTAAATAACTTGCCTTCAGATCACACAGCAAGTACAATGGAGCTAGATTATCACCTATATAGTCTGGCTCCAAATCTTAGTCTTAGTACACCTTATGGCATTTGTGCATGGTACTGGACAGGCATTTCAGAATCAGCACAACTAAAACAGTGCTCTAACCCACCATTCCCTAATTAAAACAAAAATATCTTGTACTTCTTACACATTTTCTCCTTGTTAATAGTTCCACCATTCATGTAAAGCCCAATGCAGAAGTCTGGGAGCCATCCAAATCTCCTAACCTCTCCCTAATCCTATGTGAGATGTGTCCCCGGATTGCGCCAATTAACCTCTTAGTGATTCCCATGTCTGCCCACTCTTCCCCCTCCCCACTGGCCCATCAACATCTTCTCCTGGATTATTGCAGGAAGTTTTGACTGGACTCCCTGCTTTCTGTCTCCTTCAATTGAGAGTCATCCTTCCACCTCCCAGAAGGATGCTTGTAAATGCAGATCTGACCATCATACATGTTCCTTAAAACTCTTCAAAGGCTGCCAATAGGATAAAGTCAAACCTTAGTGTAACATACAACATCCCCTCTACTGATATGGCCCCTGACTGCTATGATCCTTGTCTCCTGTCTCTACCCAACATGCTAAGCTCTATCCACACCAAATTACTTGCTATTTCCTAATTTGCCATTTGTTCTTTGTCTCCCTGCCACTGCACATCCTATATAGTTCTTTCTGCCTTAAATGTCCTCCCTCCTATTCCCCTCCCAATTCCAGCCACCCGGAAAACGTTTGCCCTCCAAGATCCAGCTCTAACATCCCTTCCTCTGGTAGCTTTCCTTGACACCTTCCCCAAGGAGAGTTGATTTCTTATTCCATTCACTGTACAAAGCACTGCCCCACTGCTTTGTTTAAAAAGGGAAAAAGAAAACAAATGAAAGAGTCATGCAAAAAGAACTTCTCCTTAGCACAGTACTCAAACTAAAAGCAGGACTCTGTAGGAGTAATCAGCATCAGGCCAGTGCTGCCTCCTTAGGACTCTCCCTTGAAGCTATTCTCATCTCTACCTTGACAGCCACCGTGGAGCACTTGCCTGCTGATCCCAGTGAGTAGTAAGATGTAGAAAAACTGATGTTTCATGTCCCCACTTTCCACAGTCTCTGCAAAGCCTTAAGAACTCATCAGGTTTTATACTGATGTTGTATAGATGTTGCTTACGTCTAAATGATGCCAAAAGGACCACCAGTAAAAAGGCAAAGAAAAAAATCATATAAGAAAATGGTTATATAAAGTCACTCATGAGATAAGATATAAACGATTATTACAATTACACAACACCAAATCAGTTGTCTCATGTTTTTTCTGAATTGACCTCTGTGGGTGTGCATGTGTGTGTATTTTGCACCATACAGACACAGCCAGTGCTCTGCAATAATACAGCCAGAAAAATCAGCAAGAATATATGATGTTTATTTCCCTGATAACAACATAGGTGGGGCACTGGGAAATGTCTGGAACTATAAAATGCCTGTTCCCTGGGACTTTTACATAATCCATCGCAATGGACAAAGTATTACTCTGGTTTTGGGATTTACACTTTCCCGGGCTGGTTCACTTTGCTTACAGCTTCCTGTGTCTTCTTTAAGACTGACTCCATCAGTCTTAAAACTGCTTCCAAACAAATTGCTCTCTTAAAAGTATGGTGCCTCTGCTCTCCTGGACTGATACGGCCCTGTCATATTGGGCATTATGTCCAAGACCCTTGCTCTTGGGTGTTAAAAGCATTTCATACTTCTCTTCCCTCATCCTGATGCATACCACCAGAAATACGTGATTCCACACTGAGACGACAGCGGGACCCCACCCAGCCCCTCCTGATCTTCATTCCTGTGCCAGGGAGACAGTGGAGTCAGGCAGACCTGGGTTTTCTATTTCAGGTCTACATTTATTAGCTGTGTGATCTTATGCAAGTTACTTAACTTCCAAGAAGTTATCTCCTCACCTGAAAACAAAAATGATTGGGACTAATCTGATGAACTCGTGAGGATGAACGAAGATCACACGTGTAAAGCAATCGCTATAGCACCTGGACCATAAAGATGCTCCGTGAATACTCATCCGTTCCCTTCTCCTCTGGGCAGTTTCATTGCATATTGAGGTCCTCTTGGTCCACCTTATTCACACTCCACGGGCCACCCTCCCCCAGGCTGCAGCCTCCTTCCACACAGGGCAGCCTCAACCCCTAGGTTACGGTCACACTACCCTCCCATGTGTTCAAAACATACGTCTGGGAAGACTGAATTTGAGGGAGGTGACAATTGCTCCACTCAAAATTATTTATATTTTGAGTATATTGATTCATCATCCATTCATATGAACTTGTATAATAGATGATTCATTGGATAGGGTATATGTTTGCACATTTTCACTTTTAGATTTCTTCATTTATAAAAATTTTAAAAATATATTTATATATGTATATTATATATACCTATAAATATATGTAAACATGTACATATATTTTTAATTGTAGAAACGCTTAATACTTATTGATAATTATGCTGTGCAGAAGTGCTCATTTAATTCTCACGGTAACCCTACAAGGTAGGTACAGCTATTACCCCTACTTGACAGGTGAGGAAACTGAGGTTTAAGGACCTTAAGTAACTTAGTCAAAGTCGCAGATCTAGTAAGTAAATATTACTGCACTCAAAATTGCTGAATAACTAACTGTATTGATGATGCTTAGGTTTTATTTTAATCGAAAGCATGGAGGCTGTGGTCTGACTGCTTTTAACGTCCCGTAATGTGCTCTGCTGAGCTGCAAGCAGAAGATAAACAGGAGGACAGGTGTTCCTTTAAGAGTGATGGCAGCTGTAACCCGAAGCCTCCTCCAGCGCCCGCCAGAGGGGTCCGGGAGGCTGCGCCCAGCGGTGCGCTATGAACTCCCGCGGCTCGGCCGCTCTCACTTCCAAAGTTGGAGCTCTCCTTGGCGGGAGGCGGCAGGGAGGAGGGGAGACCAGTGACGTCACCCTCGAGCGGAGATAAAGCTCCCCCGCCGCGGTCGGGGACACTCCCGGTGGGCAGGGCCGCCCCTCGCTGCGCCCCGCGGACGGCAGCGCCAGGAGGCACCATGCCCCAGACCGTGGTCCTCCCGGGCCCTGCGCCCTGGGGCTTCAGACTCTCAGGGGGCATTGACTTCAACCAGCCTCTGATCATCACCAGGGTAGGCACTGGCCGTTCTTGCTTTTACAAGTCGGGGACCCAGGCGTCCCGCGAGACGCGGGGTGTCCCCCGGGGCAGAGAGTAGCCGGGGAGCCCGGGCAGGGCGGGCGGGACTGTGCGCGGGTGGGTCCTGGGCTGCGCCTCCCAGTTCGAGGGGCGGCGGCGGCTGCACGGCAAGTTGAAGTTTGGAGGATGCAGAGCGGCTCAGAGGATGGACAAAGTCAGCTCAAAAGCTGTCTGCATCCTCGCGGTCCCCAGCAACTTTCCGAGGAGAGGTGAAGTGACAGCGTGATTTCCCCGGGTTCGGGGAAGGCGAGGCTGCGAGGCTGAGAGGGCTGGGGTGCCTTCTCGCCCCCCACACCCTGTCTCCCTTCAGTCACAGACAGATGGGGCCCGGGAGGGAGAGACTGACACCGCGGTTATTTCTCCGAGCTAGACGCGCATCTGAGCGTTATTTCTTGTCTGGATGAAAACGTCTGCGGGGCGCTGTTCGCAGGCACAACCTGGGTTGGCCAAATTGGAATCGCTCATATCAGCCCACACAGAAAATATTCCTAGTGCGTATTCCTGAGTTTCCAGGCATTTTGGATGAATATTTTCCACAGCTGGGAACTTGGCTTAGGAATCATTACCTATAACTCAAATTACAAAGAAAACTTGTCAGATAGTTTAGTTTACCTGGTAGAAAGTAACCACTCAGCCTAATAACTCTGAAACTAATACTTTAATATCAAAGTCAAGCTTCTTTATTTAATGTTCTCTAGAGTACTGTCTAATTAGAACAAATAAAAAAGTAAAAATGAAACCTCAGGGTTTCTCTCCTATCGGTAAATTTCTAGAATTAATTCTAAAGCATTATTTGGTCTAGTTGATTTTTTTCTAACACAAGTGTTTTTCTTAATAAAAAATTACTATTATTCTTTTAGTTATCACATATAAAGCATTTTAAACCTATTTAAAGGCATAAGCTTTCAGAATATTATACTTTGTTTTCTTCTTTCCTTGCGGCTTATACTGTATTTTATAAATGTACACTTTGTAATCTGATTGCTCATACAGATTTTGAACAAGGTAATAGTTTTCAAATTCTGTTCTATTTATAGATGTCTATGAGATTTGGGAACCAAAGGCCTTTTTAAAATTTCTCAAAGCATGTATCATATAGAAGTATACAATGAAACAATTCAAGCTTTGTTTTACATTTCTCAAAAACATATAAACACATCCGACATGTGTTTTTGTATGAGACATGAAGACTGTTTAACACACCCCCAAAAATGTTCCTAAGTAAATTAAGCAGAAAATGCTTCAGTGATTTGGGCCAAACAATTCCTTTTATAGATTTACCAAAGAAAACAGTCTCTATTATCTCCACTATGAAATGTTCTCAGTTTCTGGAGTATAGGTTTCATTTGTTTATATTAAATGAAATAAGCTTTTGAATCCTAACAAAGAATAAATCATATTTATATTAAATCATAAATATATAATTTTGTCACAAAAATCAGAGATTTATAAAAGAAATATTTTGCTGTTACTGTGTAATGTGTCAACGTATCATGTTAATCATATGTGTGAAATTTTAAGTTATTGATAATATAGACATTTA
This sequence comes from Daubentonia madagascariensis, assembly GCA_023783475.1. NCBI lineage: Eukaryota > Metazoa > Chordata > Mammalia > Primates > Daubentoniidae > Daubentonia > Daubentonia madagascariensis. The sequence continues at coordinate 3,807,889 of JAKFHU010000760.1, forward strand.
TTTTAAAGCAGTCCTTACAATCTGGAGTTGGACAACAGACGCTATTGGTAAATGTATTTGATATAATGACAATTATTATTTGGGAAGTCAGTTCTTTCTGGAATTTCTAACTCATAACTAATGTGTCACTCATTTTGACACTTGGTTCAATAACAGTGCATGACCAGATATGATTATTTCATTTGACTATGCCTTTTCTCTTTAATTAATTTCACTCCAGGAGAACAGGTAAAAGTAAACTGTTTTGCATCCCAAGCGTCCCCAAAGCTATGGACATAGTAGATTCTTATTGAATAAACAAATGCAATATGCACTTGAACTTTTATGCTTTAGCGAACGCCTAACTGAAAATATTTTCACTGAAATTATAAGAATACTGAAAATCATTTGGTAAAAGACTAAAAAGTATTACACAAAAATAATTATCAGTGTTACTAGGTAGTAGAATTATTTTATTACTTTAATAATTTTTATATTATTTTAAAAGGCAGTGAATATGGTTGCATGTGTGTTATCATACTCTTTTGCTTGTCACACATTCTTCTAAGCCCTTTGCATGCACTGACTCACTTAAATTTCAAGATAATCCTGTGAGAGTAGTAGTAGTGACATCCCCTTTTGCAGATGAGGAGCATGAGGCTTCAAAGGGTTCATTAGCCTGCCAGTGATCACAGAGGTAGGACGGGATTTGTTTGATGCCAGGCCTATCTGCCTCCAAAGCCCGCCTTCTGAAGTCCACTCACATGAAAAATTCCGCTTATTGTCCTGATATTTCTAAAGAGGTTTTTGTGCCATCCAACTTATCACTGGCCTTACTGATTTTATGTCTTCAAGATCTACTACTTTCCGTTTTTTTCTACCACTGTCGCTGTTTGAGATTTCCTAACTTCACACCTGGACATTTGTCTCCCCTGGCCAGGAATGCACCCTGCATATTCTTACCAGCCGTCTTTGGAAAACGTAAAGTTGCTCCTCTCTCTCGCATTCTTAAAAATCCTTCAATGGCATCACCAGTTTATAGAGAATAAAACTCACAGTCTTTAGCATGGAATTCAGGGCTTTGCAACATCTGCTGTCCCAACCTGAGTTTCCCACTGGCTTTCTTCCCTCCCTCTTCCTTCTCTCTCCCTCCTCTCGCTCCACACACAGGCAGCGTGCTGCCACTCCGGACGGGTTATGATTTCTCTAACGTGTGTGCTCCTGGCATCTCCTTTCCCCAGCCCACCTCACTGCCTGCTCTGCCTACGGAAACGCGTTCACCTCCCTCTCCCCGAGCCTTCTCCCAGTGACAACCATTTCATCCATTTGATTCCCACAGCATTTGGCCTATAGCCTCTCCTTATATCATGCCTGTGCTACGGATGTTTGAGTACCTCTGTCTCCCACCAGACTGCATGCTCTCTCAAGGCAGGAACTTTCTAATTTGGGGGCCACTCAGTGCCTAGCACAGTGTCTAACACATTGTATATGTTGTAGAATAAATATAGACACAGTATGATGGATTGTTCCCTTTTTATATAACTTTATTATTATAAATAGTGCAGATATTCCACAATAAAGATAAATGAGAATTGTTTTATTGTTAGTTGATTTGTCAATGTTAGATAAGTTCTTAAGAATACAAAGAATTGAAATACCGTTGTCCACTCTCAATACCACAAAAAGTCCCATAAAAGAGATATATTTCCTCAAGTCCATTAAATCAATTTTTTCCTCCTACAAGCTATATCCTCCCCTCCCTGCCTCACACTATACCGATGCAGACTATAGCAATACTCCTAGACAATGGGGCTCCAACTAGAGTTTGTGGGAGGGTGACAAATATAGCTCCCTCCATCAATTAAAATTACAGTTCACAAAATTAGGACAAAGGGCCCCACCCCATAATTGTTCACAATCCAGTTAATCAGCCAGATGACTCTTTGTATCGTAAAAGAAAAATCAAAATAAGGTAAGTCAAACACCAGACATTCCCAAAATAAAACAGCAATTTCAAAATAGCAATTGGTTGTGATACACACAATTCGTAGGAAAGCGTGTTCTGGGCCATAAGTGTGCTATACTTTGTGCAATATAAAATTTAAGTTTTGGGTGTTCAGTTTAGGGGAGGGAGTTGTTATTTCAAACACCATACGTAACTGGCCTAAGCAATTCACAGAGTAAATTTTAAGGTCCATCTCTCTAAGCGAGCATCTGTTCTTTTTCTTGCAAGAAAGTTCTAAGGAGTCTCTTAAGTTTTTGGGCCGTCCAGAAGGTGGATCTACTCTTACAGACAGTTACAAATTTTCTTTCACAAAATTCCTTGTGGAATATGAAAGTCCCCCATATCTGAGGAGGGTACATTCCAAGACCCCCCCAGTGGACATTTGAAACTGAGACTAGTACCAAACCCTATATATACTAGGTTTTTTCCTGTACATACATACCTATGATAAAGTTTAATTTATAAATTAGGCACACTACTCTTGCACTTCAGGGCCATTATTAAGTAAAATAAGGGTCACTTGAACACAAGCACTGCAATACCATGACAGTCAATCTGCTAACTGAGACAGCTGCTAAGTTACTCAGGGGCACGTAGCATCTATAGCGTGGATATGCTGGACAACAGGATAATTCGTGACCCAGGTGGGACGGAGCAGGATGGCCGTGAGATTTCATCACACCACTCAGAACAGCACACAGTTTAAAACTTATGAATTGTTTATTTCTGGAATTTTTTGTTTAATATTTTCAGACAACGGTTGAACACACTTAAATGAAACCTCAGGAAGCAAATGGGAGATAAGGGAGGACTAGTGTGCCGTACAAGCTTCTTTTGTGTGCATGATGTAAAATGATTGCATACATCTGATGCCAGTATGTCCCTTCTCACAATTCCTCTTTCCCTTCTTCACACCTCCCTCCTTCCTACCTAGAGCACACGCGGGATCAAGATTATTGTAACTGAGAATGCTATATGGACTTGGGTACCAACATAGAAAATGTTAGTGTATTCTTAAGTTTTGCAGACTTTAACATAAGAAAGTGGATGACTTTATTATAAACTAGATTTGAAATATAAACTTTTAGAAAGGACTGTTTGCAGTTGAATGCAATTCTTTTCCAGGCCAAAATAAATGTCGTGGAAAGGTTGATGTGAATAAAAACCTATTTAATTTTGTCCTAACAAAGACCAAGTCTACATGAAAGCACTGGTTCATGTGTTCATAGCATTAGTACATGCCACAAATACCTCTCGCATGAAGAATTTCTTGTATGTGAAAGGTACTGTGAGGGCACAGTTATAATTTAGGTGGGTTTGCATCTCCTGAGAAGCTCATATATTGGTAGAAGAGAAGGGACATGTACATAAATTACCATGATACAAACCTGCCCAGGATTCTGCCAGAAAATTATGGCCAAAGGATAGAAGGAGTCGGGGGAAAGACCCTAAGCAAGCTTCTTACGCTTTCTGAGCATCAGTTTTTTCATCTTAATATAGAGATAACTGCTTTGTAAGATTATCTTAAGAATCAGCAAGATATTAGTTCTCAAATATAATACAACAATAGTCCGCAACCCTGGCAGCATATTAAATAGAACCCCCCGATAACTTTGGAAAATATCCATGCCCAGGTGCATGCAGAGATTCTGATATAACTAACTGGCATCAGGTATGGCTCTGGAAATGTCATTTGCAGCCAGGTGCTGCAGGGCTTTAGATTCCAGAGAGGCATATGGAGTTTATTTGGTAGGTATGGAGAACAACTGAACGATGGGGTGTCTCATGATTTTGATCTATGCCAGCAGTGCAGCGCTTCAGTATATACTTGTCTTTTGCCGTAACTATTTCAATAATTTTTATTCTTAACATAAAAGTCATATCAGGGCCATATCTTAGACTTCCCTTATATCTCCCACATCAATAGAAAATTATAGATGCTTTATAAATTAGGGTTTTTTTCCCCCAGATGGACCCAAGTGATAGGTTAATGTGAATAATAGAAATCATCTGAGGCACTCATTAAAAACACAAATTCCCTGGCTCCTCTCCTAGAGATTCTGATTCCTGATTCCAGGCATCTGGAGTAGGATTGGAGTCTTTATGTTCAACAAGGACCCCAGGTGATCCTTATAATCAGACAAGCTTGAAGACATGGTGCTAAGTGATTGATTGCAGTACTACGTCCACTTATATCTCTCTAGTACTTTTGATATTTGAGACCCCAATGAACCTAAATAATAAATAGTTCATCAAAAACTCTATGCCTCATTTCAGCTCTCTCTTCTCCTAATTTGGGAAAATACAGTAGTAATAAGCAGTAAGTAATAATATAATAATATAATGTAAGAATATTATAATAAAGTAATAATCTAAAGTAATGCTGGGAAATAATAGATTGTTATGATTAAACATAGTTTAACTTACTAAAACCAGGTCAATTTAGTGGTCGTTTTCTGATCACTAGGCTAGTTCAACTTGATAACTAGGAAGAAGTAAAGGCATCATGTTTTCTTCTTCTCTCTCATCCCTCTCTGTATATCATTTTTTCTTCCTCATCAACTCCCTCCTTGGAGGTCCCAGGACACATGACCAGGTTGGAATCAAAGTCAGAAATGGGTTCTGGCCATCACTGTCAACCACCTTTCCTAGCAGACTTCTGAAAAAGCTGGTGACATAGCTGTACAGCTGCTCCCAACTTAGCAGGAAGCCATAGGTTACTTAAACACCTCTTCTCCTCTGAAAAACAGAGGCAGTCTTCTTTGAAGACTCTCTAAGAGTCTTCAACTCTTAGAGAGTTGTTCTAACAGTCAAAGGTGTGAGAAGGAACTGTGCAAATGTAACATTTTGCATAATATAAGATGGTATTATTACCTTTAATATTAATACAGTTAATAAATTTGAGTAATATTCAATATCTAAGATCTCCAAGTTAGATATTCAATAGCTATTCTATATGTAAGTTCAGATGTCTCTGTTTAAAATGGATATAGACACAGACACACACAACCCTACCTTCCACCCATCCTAACTCAAGATAAAAAAGTTAGGCTTTTCCAAATCAAGATTGAGTGTTATATAACTAAAGTCTATTTAAGTAGATTAGACAAGCCAAGTGAGGCTTTAAAAGCAAACACATTGAGACATATTTTATTGTCTTTTAACTCAAAGAAAAACATTCTGGTTTTAGAAGTTTAAAAATAGAAAATACTGATTTTGACAAACTATACTAGAGAAAATTAAAAGTTTAAGATTATTTTTATCCCTACAATTCACGTTGGGGATGGAAATTTTTGTTCTTCTAACAGTTCTGGGTCTGGGAGAATTTCTAAATGGAAAACATGTATGAAATGCCCCCCAAAAGCTAAGATGTAATAATCCCCAGTGTCTTCACCCACTTTCTATTAACTGTTCCTATTGGAAAAGCATCATGATCACTACAGTGAGATGATCACAGAAATAAAATGAGTACAATAAACATTTTAGTGATGAGGGAGAAGATCTAGGACACATGAGAATTTATTATTTTAGTAATTTTATTTATTTAGATGAACACGGATCTCCATTAGAACCACAAAGTTAAATAGATAGCTAGAATGAGCAAATAAAGAAAAAGCAAATGAACTAATGACTAATCCTCAAGTAAAGCATTAGGAACAATCTAGTTTATTCCTGGAGCAGTTTAGGATTTAAGTCAAGTTCTAGATATTATTCTGCTCTAACTAGTGGGAGCATAACAATTATAGGTTGACATTAATAGCCAAAACTTTGGGTACATAGGGACTAGCACTTTTTTCTATAAGCTATGATTTAAATGGACTTTTTATTCATCCTTTAATTAATTATTCATTAATTCTAAATATTAGGGTATATACTGTGAAGTATTAGAAATATACATAATAGTATACATGTCCTGAAGTGCTTCCAGTCTAGTTGGGAGGACAGACAACATATGAGTAAATAAACCAACATAAAAGTAGAAATAATTTTCATGAAGGAAGTGAATGGGGTGTGCTGGTGAAGAATGATGGGGGAGGAACTAGAGACTACTTCACATGTTAGGGGAGGTCTCTCTGAGAATGTAGCCTTTGAGCTTAGACCTAAAGGATGAGCAGAGCAACTGGGTGAAGCATGGGGGAAATGTTTCAGGCAGAAATAACACTGCCTTTAAAGCCCCAAAGAGAGTACAAGTTTGGTCTGCTTAAGAAACCGAAAGGAAATCAGAACGGCTACAGCACCATGGATGATGTGGAGCAGGAATGATGTAAGATGATATGAGAGAAGTAGGCAGGGTAAGATCCATGTGAGCCCAGGAAGAGGTATATAGTTGGGATTTACCCAGAAAAATTGGGAGTAGGTATAGTAGTCAAAAAAAATCATTGCCTTTAACTGAATACTCAACATAGTAATAATTTCAAATTTTCTATTTTTAAACATCTGAAAATAAGGAAAGCCATATTTTCCCATATCCCATATCCTTGAGCATTCCTTTCATTCCTCCCCCCCATGAATGTGGCTTTCTTGTAGACAGCATAAAATTGAATCTTGCTTTTTTACCTAGTTTGACAATTTCTGTTTTTTTAATTGGTGTGTTTAGACCATTTACATTTAATGTAATTATTGATATGGTTTAATTAAAATCTACCATCTTGGTAGTTGTTTTCTGTTTGTTTCATCTGTTCTTCATTCATGGAGAAGAGACCTTGAGTGAATACAAACTTCCCTTGTATCTGCAGTTCTCAAGGGTTCTATACACTCATGCTAACTTATACTCAATCTTCAGCAATTTGTTAATAATTTTAGGTGAATTCTTCTTAACAGCTAGTATGGTGGCCACATCTTCCTTCATGCTGTGCTACAGGTGAGCCCATGCTCACGTCTTATCTTTTCTTGGAGGCACCTATCTTTCCTTAGATTTCAGGTTCATTGCCCTGTGACTTCAGCTTTCTGAAGAGTTCAAGAAAAGTTATAATTTTGTATATTATCTGGCTTCTTCTTGTTAGTGCAAGAGTGATTCTTTCTCCAGATTTCTACACACTAGGTGTCCTGTCTTAGTTCAGGCTATTATACCAAAGTTCAATAAACTGGGTGGTTTATAAACAACAGAAATTTATTTCGCACAATGCTGGAGTCTGGAGGTCTCAGATCAGGGTACCAGCATGGTTGGGATCTGGTGAGGGACCTCTTCTGGGTTGCAGACAGCTAACATCTTGTTGTTTCCTCACATGGTGCAAAGAGAGCTGAGAGGCTCTCTGAGGTGTCTTTTATAAGTGCACCAATCCCACTTCTGACCCAGTTAGTTCCCAAAGGTGCCACCTCCAAATACCATCATACTGGAGGTTAGGATTTCAACATGTGAATTGTGGGAGGACACAAACATTCAACCCATTGCATGCCTCTCATATGAATTTTAAAGATGATAAATTATAGGGACATTAAAGCAGTTTTGATTTAAATATAAAAGTTGACTAAATGTAGTAAAACTCTATTCCCAAACAGAGACTTAAGGGTGACAAAAAATGAAAAAACAAATTATTTTTTAAACAAAGATAATATAATTCAGACAGAGAGTTATGCAAGATGTTCTAAAAGAGAATAGCAGACACAATGACAGACAAAATGTGGATAGTAAGAAACAAAATTATTTAACATGGTGTAAAAATAGAGCTAACACAATTGACCCACTAAGAGTTATTTTAAGTTAGATTTAAGATTTCCTGCCCAGTGAAACATTAAAAATGTTACCAAGCTGAAATTAAAATGTCAGGCACAAAATTCAAGAAATTGCAGGATGTTGGTTTTTAAATGATGCCCTGATTTCTTCCAGATTACTCCAGGAAGCAAGGCGGCAGCTGCCAACCTGTGTCCTGGAGATGTCATCCTGTCCATTGATGGCTTTGGTACAGAGTCCATGACTCATGCTGATGCTCAGGACAGGATTAAAGCAGCAGCACACCAGCTGTGTCTCAAAATTGACAGGTGCGCCTTAATTAATGGTACTAAAATCTGATCTGTTTTGCAGGAGAACCTGAACCAGAACTATAAATGGTTTCCTCTTCCCAGTAAGAGGGAGCATCACAGGGCCTCCTTTTGACTGGCTTTTTTGTGTATCAGCCACTGTAGTCTGTTCTTCACTAAAGTCAGTCAATCTAGTAGTTGTTGACAAGTCATTTCTGAAAAGAATTCTCTGGAATGCCAGAATAACGAAAGAGGCTATGAGGATTGTTTTTCCTGTACTAACCCAGTTAATTGACTATGAAAATAGAACCATTGACCACATAAACACTGAACAGGAAGACTAGTTGTACTGCTGTTCTCAAGGTGATAGAGAATGAAATGGAATTTAGAGACGTTCCTAAAAGAATCTCTTGACTTGCCAAAATGTGATCATGTTAAAACTGGTTGCTAATATTCTGTATGCCTTTGAGTGTTTTGTACAGAATTCAGCCCAGAAGGTATAAGAGTGCATGTGCGACACGAATGTGTTAGATACTGGAACATTTCTGACCAAAAAAAAAAAATTAAGAAATTGAACCTGATCTCTTGCCATCAGATCGTTGATCTCACACTGAACCATGAAAATAATGATTTGTTATTATAGTGGTTCTTAGCGTGTGTGTTTCCTGTTACTATCGTATTCACAATTTTCCCTGCTGTGGTATGAAAGGATCAATCAATCTGCCAATCTGCCATTTCACAGGGTGAAATAGATTCTTTCCCAATCTATGTGTGTAACCTGTGTCCCTGTCAAGCACACAGTCCCTTAGGAGCCATAGAGTCCCAGGTAGATGCATGAGAAGGATTGGACAAGACACATTTCCTTGATGCCAGTAGCAAATCCACCTTGCAGATCATTCACTGTCTCCTGGGGTAGCCTGGGTAAGGCAGCAGGGAAGAAGAGGAGACCTAGGAGTTTGCCTCCTGGTCATGATCTGCAGGGCAGAATCTCCCTCTCCTGTGCTGAGTCCCACAGGCCTTGGAGGTCTACTTTCTCCAGAAACTGCTCAATGTATTCCAGGCAGTTTTGATCTAGTCTAGATTCCCCCAAAAGGACACCCAAAATGTAAGACTAATTGGATGGGAAAATGCAGAATAATAAGCAAAAAATATTGCTTTTGCTTAAATTAATAAGGGTTGCTAGTATTTTCACAAACAATGGGAAATTAAAATATACTAAAACTGGAAGTACCATTAGAATTTGGAGTTTACAAACTTTATTTTATTTACAGAGCAGAGACTCGCTTATGGTCTCCACAGGTGTCTGAAGATGGGAAAGCCCACCCTTTCAAAATCAACTTGGAATCAGAACCCCAGGTATGAATTTTAGAGTAAACGATATGACATTGTATTTTCTTTTAAATAATGGGGATGCCTTCCAAGAGGAGGAGGAGGCAAATATAAAAATTAGAACAAGTTTCACATGATGAAGCAGTTGTCTGTCATTACTCCCTAAGATTAATTCATATTATCCATGCTTTCTTACATCAAGGAAAAGGGGAAGTGTATGTAGGTGAATATCTTTGAAAGAAAAATATGTTCTCATCAGGACGAATTTGGCTAAATCTACATAGAGTCCACTCATTTTTTTTCTCATTTTTTATGATGGACTTCTGCCAAATGACCATGAGGTAATCTAAGAAGTTTAAGTTGTTAAAACAAAGCAAACCAAAAATAAGATCTGCCATTTGAAACAGGTGTCTCTACTCTAACAGTCATAGTGAACTTCAATCCTTTGTGGTCTTGCCAGATCGTATTTTATATCCTTCTTTAACTCTCAATTCTGGGGTTCTATAATTGAGTTTGCTCTGTGAAAAGAGTTGTGCATTATGTTATCATGGTGGTATTCTGCCAATGTATCTGAATTATAAAAAAATAAAGGATTTTCCGTTGAGGCAACTCTAATAAGCTAAATTAAACTAATCATCTGATGCTTATCTGACTATGTCTACTTTCAAAAGATCCAAAAAACTGAAATTAAATCAAACCTCAATTGTGATATACTAAAAAATCTAATTCAGTAAAGCGTTTTAAAACGTCTACTTAGAAGCTCCTAAGGTTTAGAGATAGGTTTAATATCCTTTTTGAAACAAGTATTCCTACTAGACTGATTAGATATTCCCAGTGTGTTGTTTTTCTATAAACCTAATGAAAATGAACTGAAAACATATGTATAATTTATGCTTTAGCAGTGTTTCCTCTTTCAGGATCATGAACTCCTGAATTTGTCTTTCAAGTTTTCCAATTGTCTCCATTAGCCTCTGTTTCCTTCTGCATAAAATAGGTGTCTAATAACATAAGTACATGTATCTCCTAGGGCTTCTCAAAGATTTAAATAAAATAATACAAGCAAAGAGCTTGCACATTGGGTAGCTCATAGAGATACTCAAATAAGTGGTAGCTCTTGTTATCATTAGTGTGGTAGTCCCATCCCAGGCCGTGATCAGAAAGTCTCCTGGCCTTTCTTGCTGGTGAGACAGGAAGCTGCCTATGTGACAGGGCTTCCTAGAGGCCAGGAATGCCTTCCTCATTACTATTACAAGAGTCATTAAAAATTATGTGGGATCAAAGCTTTATTTTCAGTTAAGATACAATCCCTCCAGGATAAGAAGCATCCTGAGTAATACAATCTTTAGAGACAATGAGTTTAATAGATGTTTGTCCTAGACTTTTGACTGACAGGAAGGCAGTGTCTCAGCCTAAAAACCACTAACAGCAAGAAGAGAAGAAAACAGGCTCCAAACGGAATGAGCAGGACACAGAATATTTAGGAAGGCAGGAACCATGAGGTTGTTCTCCTCACTGGGAGTCCCCCAGGCATAGCCTACAGCTCAGTGAATAGCTGACATGAATGACAGGAACTGGAGGCCCAAAGATGGGCTGTGCATTTTCCAACTTTGCCAGGCCCAGTCCTGAGAACCAATTCTCAGAATGGTATCTGCCACCACCCCCAGCTGTTGCATTGTAAAAGCGATCTTGAAAGTTGAGTGGGATATTTAGATCAGATAAGACTTCCTGCTTTTCAGGGTAAGTGAGCAAAAGATAGAATGAATGGCACAGGCAATAAATATAGTGAGAAGGGATGTGGGAGCTGATGCCAGCTCACCTGGCATACTAGGTGGGCTGGTGAATAATAGCACTTCCAGTCAACATTTTCCTTGGTAGAAGAAAATACTAGAAGAAGAAAAACTAGCTTGAGGCAGAGCTATCACTTTTTTATAGCCCTTTGCAGTAACGTCCAAGCCTACCTGCTTTCTTTCACCCTCATCAGTTTATTACTTGGAGGCAACACACGAGACAAGGAGACTATATGGTAGGAAGGAAGGAAATTTAAGGCCTAATACATGCATTTGCTGACCACCCATCTTACCACCACCTGGACAAACTGGATGGAATTCTGCATTTCCTTTTCCATATATGGCACACGTCCAAAATTACACTGTGCCCTTTTGCAAATTATTTTTCCATTCAGAATTTCTCCTAATTCTTTAAACCCAGTTACATCAATATGAGATGTATGGTATGAGGCCACTCAGGCAGATCTGACCAAAGTACCAAATCCCCAGCAATCCTCAGTGCTGGTTGCATCTCCCACTCTGGCAGGCCACACAGGGGTGGGAACCTGCAGCCTTGAGACCACATGTGGCCTTCTGGATCCTTGAGTGCAGCCTTTTGAATGAATCCAAATTTTACAGAACAATAAAGGGATTTGTTCTGTGAAGTTTGGATTCAGTCGGGGGCTGCATTTGGGGATCTGGAGGGCAACCCGTGGCCTTGAGGCCAGTGTTTTGCTAACATCTCTCCAGAATTAGAGTTTAAGGGTAATTCTCTGAGTTGTAGCTCTAAAACAGGACTCTTTTGCAAGTCTATAAGTATTAATTTATGACAATGATTAGTCTAAAAGTTATATTTTAAAATATAATCCTAATCTAAATACTCTGGCTTTTGTCAATCATTTATTAGCCCAAGTGTCCTGCATTTTGGGGTTAGGAAATAGGGATATGTATGATACTACAAATGAGAAGAATTAAATAAGATTGGTTAAAAAAAAAAAAAGGTAAAGATTGGGTTAAGGGCTCTAGCAGCTAGTCAGATGGAGCCTTTGAACATTCCGTTAGTTTGAGTCATGACTCGTTCCTACTGGCATCCTCTCCAAGAGGCCAGAGCTTGAAAGGCTCAGAGATAAGAACAACTTCAGTTCTTCTCTAATGGGACAAAGCCTTTCTACTCTTCTCCCCACGAGACTCTCGGGCCAGATTTCTGCATGACCAGTTCACAGAAATTGGTACTTCAGGACAGACATTCCCCACACAAAATAGCTACACTGCAAGTCATCACCAACTATCTGAACATCCTATAGCATACACTAGAACAAAATGTGGTGATAAAAATCAGATGGTGAATTTAACTTATGGACTGAGATTGGAGAAAAGCTTACCTATGGTTATAATTTTGTTTTGTTTTTTTAAGTAATACAAAGGTATGCAAAGAGATGTCTTTTTTTTTTTTTCAAAATGACAACTCCAGAGCAATCTTCTGAACAACAAAAGCGTGTCAGTCAGAGAAACACATGCCGTTAATATATTGTGCTTTAAGATGTCATTGTGGATGAATAGCAAAATGCCATTGAGCAATACAAAATTTGAACTCTTGTTTCTCAACCCAATTCAAATTTTATTTTAAATTATGTGATCTTTGCTATTGGAATAAAATACTCTTTTTCACTTTAAAAGTAATATCTATTCATTAAAAAAACAAAAATAAAAACAAAACTATATCCTGCCAACCAAGCCCAGCCACAAATAATAAAATGCTGGTGTGTTTATTTCTGGTCTTTTTCCCTATGCAAAGGGTTAGGCTTGGGGAACTTTTTCTTACACAGTTATAGTAATAGTTGATATAAAATTTTAATATCTAGATTTTTTCATTTTTCCATGCTATCAATAGTTAAGTTCTATTTTTATGAATTTAGACTTGAATTTTAGGCTTAAAAGGGTCCTTAGACGTTGTTTAGATCAACCCCTAGCAATTGAGTAAACTCCTTCCTTATTACCCTAAACATGGTCTCTGAGCAGGCATATGCATTTTTCTGTACAAGGCATTTTTCTAGACTAAAGGTATGTTGTTAGAGTTCTTGGTCCTTCTTTGAAGCTTACATCCTTCAATAAATCATTGCCCTTATCTTTGTTTACTTAGTTAAACAGCTCAACAGTGTAATGTGCCTATCACAATACAAGAAAGATGCTTTTCAGAAGCAATAATGGTTCTTTTCTAAACAAGGAGAACGCTGTCTCCATTTCCATACAAAGGATTGCATCCTTGCCATAGAAGATTTGATAATAAAGATGAACTTACATGCACAGTCAAGAAGTGTGTGGGTTATAGTCATCTACATTTTCATAAAATTAATTTTAAAATACAATGTTTTGATAATTGGATGGCAGCCTGCACAAAACAAGCTTTCATTATCACCATTTCCCCAAACTCTTCCCCGGTGAGAGATGGGAACAACGTGAAACAGATCACTGGAGAGAAAATTATTATAAGGGTGACTTTATTTTTAATTCAAGGGGTGAGTATGAGGAGGGGGTGATTGTTTATAAATTTCAAACATGACGAAATATAATCATTTCCTCATTGTGGCTTGATCAAATATATGATCACTTCATATCATTTGTTTCTCTTATTTCCCCACCATTTTTCATATATATATATATGATTTGACTCCCATTATATCTATGTATATACGGAACTCAAACATGCTGTTTCTGTTGGAGATGGCTCTGAATTATAAAGATTGCCTGAATCTTTATCTGTGAAAAAGTTCTCCAAGTAAGAAGTTGAAAGGTGAACTGTCTTTGACGGCTATCATTGCTGAAGTCACTCCAAGGACTTGGGAGACTGAAGAGCTGCATTCTCCCAATATCAGTGGAGTATGTCAAGTTACTTAGCTTTCCTTGGGGCAGCTCTAGCATTGCATTAATTCAAAATATTATTTCTTAATGTAAGCTCCTAACATTTAAAAATAATATTTATAAATATATTAATTAATGGGAATGATTACTTATTGAATTACTAAGAGATAAGAATTATTTGTAGTTTTGTCTGGATAGGATAAACACAAGAGCTGGACTATATTAACTGCTATATTCATTTTATACTGTTATTTTCGGTTATTCATGATTCTTCCAGGAAAAATAAAAAGGAATTAAAGTGGAACAGCAAACTTCTAATTGGTTTTGTCTTTTGATTCAGTTTGACCATCAACAATGATGTAAGACTTGGATAGAATGTTGCCTCTCGGTGCCCTACTTGAATTTCTTGTTTACCTTTGGGTGTATACACTTCGTTGTGCTTTTTGGAATGGCTCTAGAAGCCCATAAACTAATGCTTTGCAAAGCCTAAATAAAAATGTTTGCAGCCTGTATTAGAAACACTTCCTTTTATGATCTGAGTAGAAAATAGAAAAAATTTTTAACAAATTACACATTTGTGACCTTGCAGTATATATAACCAAAACTAGAAATGGCAAAGAAAAGGCTTGGAGCTGATTAACTCACGTGTTGCTACTTGGAGGTACTACTCGAGATTATTAATGCACAAATACTTTTAGAGAAGTTGCCTCATTTACAGGACAATCACCATCCGTGTTTATTTATCATGTTAAGGCTATGATGAAATAAGAGCAGAGGTTGGGTTTTTTTTTCCCCTTCACAAAGCCATTATCATATGTTTACTAGTTTTTGTAAATTCTATTTACCAAAATCTTTGAGGCAGGCCATATTTTGAAAATATGGAAAAATAAAAAAAGCTAAACTCCACAAAGCTTGAGTCATTCAGTCCTGCCTAATTCATTCTTTAATTACCTGAAAGATTTATAATCCACCAAAACTAAATTAGGCAATTAGCCTTCTATCTTCTTTCATATCAAAAAGACTTGGCCATTGTCATTATTTATAATTATTTCCAGTTCACTTTTTTCACACCATAATAATGGCTAATCATAATGGTTAAACATAAAATGCAACCAATCCAAATTCATTACTAAATCAGCTAAAGCAATCAGATTGTACCACTATATAAACGTTTGGCTACACATATTTTCACAAGTTCTAGGATTCAGCATTTTTCTAAAGCTACATTTGGTTGTTTCAATCATTCTGCTACCTAATAGCAGCAACAATGTCACCCAACCAACTCCCCAGCAGTGAGCTGTTATTATGAAGAAAAAAAGTTAAATGAATAACGTATCCGTCTGTTCAATCGCACTGCATAGGCTAAATTGTATTCACCTCAAAACTTTTCAGGTTTAGCAGGCTGTTAAAACGTGCTGTCCAAGGTTGATGAGAGAACAGTTCTTAACCCCATCACAGGTTCCCAGGCACAGTGAGATTTGGGGCAGCCGGAGTCAAAGACTTGCTGGGCTAGGCTTTGAAGCTGCACCCCATTTGCTTTGCCATAACTTTTTTTTTTTTAAGTGGGCTTTGCCAACAGGCCTACATGGGGGAAGAGGGAGTATGTGTGAAGACGCCCTGCTGAAAAGAACCAAAAGAAAGCATTGTGCAGGTTGGGCCCCTACAGGAAATTGTTTCTTCTCAGGCACAAGAATCTCTATGAAAAACTCTGGTTCTGCCTCTAAGAAAGAGAGACAGTCCCTTTTCTGTTTTCCTTCTTCTTCTTTTTCTTTGTGATAGTCTTTCTTTTCTCTTTTGTTTTTTGAGACAGGGTGTCACTTTGTTGCCTGGGCTAGAGTGCAGTGGCATCATCATAGCTCACTGCAACCTCAAACTCCTGGGCTCGAGCGATCCTCCCGCCTCAGCCTCCCAAGTAGCTGGGACTACAGGTGCGCACCACCATGCCCGGCTAATGTTTTAATTTTTTGTAGAGATGGGGTCTCTCTATATTGCCCAGGCTGGTATTGAACTCCTGACCTCAAGTGATCCTCCCAAAGTGCTGGAATTACAGGCATGAGCCACCACCACACCTGGCCAGATAGTCTCTTTCTTTTTTAATAGAAAAACACCATCCCACAACTCACTCATCTGTAATGACAAGAAGAAAAAAAAATGATGTGAACAAGAATCTTACAGGATCTTTTAATTTTTTAATGGAAATGCTATCTTTCCAGTAACATCTCAAATAATTATACATGTTTGTGCTATTTGACATCTTTGTGAAACACTGGTGGCACATTCACAAAAGTAAATGAGGTTGATGTGAATGTGTGAGTGAAAGTATTGGTATAAAGATTTATCTTATTAATTCTGCCAAATAGAAAGGTTAGGAAAGAGAATTGACTCATGTGTACTTTAGCATTCTCTGTGGTTTTCTTCTATTGCTTCAAAGAAAAAAAATTTTAATGCCTTCACAAAATTATAAATCTATACAAAAACTGTAAAATATGATTCCTACATTAAAAAATAATAATATAGGGTTTCAGATCATTCACGCATATTTTGAACTCAGATTTTAGGACTCTGATGTTTGGTCCTTTTCCCCAAGCAATAAAGTGAAAATTCTTTTGTGAATCACATATATTAGCTATCTCTGAATTACTGACCGTAGCCTTTTGAGGACTAGAGTAAACGTGAAGAGTCCTTTAGACATACAACATGAAAGCATTGCAGTGAAAAGGGGGGGTTCTATAATACATATGTTATTCCTGCTGTCAGAAAGAGTCTTTTAATTTTTATCATTTCTCTAAAATTAAGATTATAGCTTAATCCAAATTACAAATTTGATTTTTTGTTGAAGGCATTTTTAAAAAACAGAATTATTACCTGGATCAATTAAAATGATTCAATATAGTTATTCATAAATGCTCATTCCCCTTCTGTTTTACTCTCCCCTGTCTTAAAATGGGGGAAAATTTATCAAGATATTAATAGAAGAGAAAGCACATGGAAGTTCTACTTGAGAAAATGTTAAGTATAATAATTTTTCCTAAGCCAAAAATCTCATTTCTGACACAAAATTTCCATATTCAAATAAGTCCTTAGAATTTCTTAAAAGCTACAGATGAAGAAGTCAGTAGGGGGCCGACAAGAGATACAATACAGTGTTTCAATTATTTTATAATATTTTAAATAAGGTCCACTGCTTTGCACCTTGACATTTGATAGATGAATATAGCACATGTAAATTTCAGAGAAAATCATGGAAAGGTTTATAGCTAACTCCTCCTCTAACCTTCCCATTAATCTTGTGGTGGGTAAAGAAGCCTTTATTAACAGTAGCGATGCTGTTCGTTCTGCTCATTAATGGCTCTGTTGTGCACTCTGTGGCTCTGTGTATTTTGTCTGCCATTGTACAGGAATTCAAACCCATTGGTACCGCACACAACAGAAGGGCCCAGCCTTTTGTTGCAGCAGCAAACATTGATGACAAAAGACAGGTAGTGAGCGCTTCCTATAACTCACCAATTGGGCTCTATTCAACTAGCAATATACAAGATGCGCTTCACGGACAGCTGCGGGGTCTCATTCCTAGCTCACCTCAAAGGTAAGTATTGGACTCTCCGTTGTGGCCACAGTGTGCTTAACAATGATGGTATGGTTTCTTTTCCTTTCAAAAGTCCAGCTCTTGCTGTTTTGTTTTTACTTTCCTGAAGGCACTCTCAACATTCTTATTTTAAAGGCAAGCATCTAGAACATGGTGCTAACTGTTCTGGAGCCCAATCAGCCGGTTCCTGAACATTTAGCCAATAGATGGTTGAAAAGAAGAAATCAGTCGTTCTGGTTCCATCATCACCCTTCTTAGTTATGACAATATTTGGTGGTAAACAGTCATCTCTGTAGAGTTATCGTTCATTTAATTTTATTTTTAAAAATTCATCTTCCACTGAGGGACCTTTTTAACCCTTTGTTTTTACAGGATGTGAACTACTTTGAACACAAGCACAATATTCGGCCCAAACCTTTCATAATCCCAGGCCGAAGCAGGTTATAAGCTCTGAGACTGTGAAGTTTGGAGTGCATGCTTCTTTATCTTTTTTTCATTTTTTAATAATAATTTGTATATATTCATGGGGTACAAGTGCAATTTTGCTACATTGACGTATTGCACTGTGGTGAAGTCAGGGCCTTCAGTGCATCCATTGCTGGAGCTATGCACATTGTACCCACCAAGCAACCTCCATTATTCACCTGCATGCTTCATTAATCAGGTCTTACTAACCACCCAGAAAAGTAATTTTTAGATGTTTGGAGTGGTTTTTCATTGTGAAGCTTATTTCAAAAGAAAAACAGAACAAACTCACTTAGCAGAGAACAGTAGCCAAATAACCTCCATTTCCAAGAGTAAATATTGACAAGATTACAGAGCTGTGAAATTTTATGCAATCACCACATATATTTATAGCTAATACACCTGTTGCTCTGGGGATTCCACTGAGAACATGGCGACCTTTGAGTCAGGCGAAGGTACTCTATCCCAGGTCAGGAAAGCCCTGCCAGCAGGAACGAAAATGGAAACCACCCTCCCCCCCCAACTCCCAGGCACATGTGTGAAAGCTGGTGTTGCCCTGTATGTCTGCAAGACTCCGGTCAGCCCACCTCAGTACCTGCCTCTCATAAACCTTCAAATTACACTAATTCTAGCTCTTGCATAAATATAAATTTGCATTCTTATGGATCCTTGCAAAGGAAGAGAGGACACTTGAAAAGGTACTTTTCCACTTGAGTGAAGTAAGAGTTGGGAGGGAGGGAAATACAGTGGTTCCCTCACGGTCAGCACTGGAAAAACTGGAATAATAATGAACAAGCTCTTAAGTCTTGTCTATCAGGCAGAGACACTGGTCATCTTCAGATGATCCTTTTCAAATATCTTCTCTAGAAATTGAACTCCAACCTAAGGGGAAAGAAATTAATGCCCTGTATTGCCACATCCAGAAATAGTGACTGCAGGAAACCTCACATCCATCCCTCTGACCTGAGCTAAGTCAGTCAGCCCAGAGGAAGGTGGTGGTTGGGCTGGCTTGATCCTGACAGGAACACTGAATAATGATTAAATCAGATGTCCCAAACTGGTGGCCCATAGGTAGATTCAATTCATAGACATATTTTATTGAACCCTCCTGTTGTTTTTTTAAAAATTGAATGTAAGTGCCCTTAGATGGGACATCTACTCACCAGCTTGTCCAAATGCCCATCTCTCCTAAGTGTGTGCCACCTGGTCCATTTTCATACATCTGTGACCCTCCTGGCCCCTGCAGACATCTGAGCTCATGACTCCTGCTGTAGATGGTCAGTCATCACTTGATAGATGATTTGCATGTTAAGACCTTCCAATAAACCAGAGGCAGGGCCAGATGATTGTCTTAAAATAAGCCAGGCAATTTTTGTGATATCAGACCCAGAAAGGAACCCTGGAGTGGAAGAGCAGGAAAGGGAAGCTAAGAAGACAATGACAACCAAATACATCTTCCCCCATTAGCATGTAAGCTCAGGGTGTGCAGGGTCTGACATTCAGCATTATATCCCCAGCACCTAGAAATTAGACAAAATAAACACTCAATAAATGACCAATATAAAGAGACCAAAAAATGCTCAATAAAGGCCTATTGGATAAAGGAATAAAATCCTAAGAGTGCCCAATAATGTTTCCTGAGTGAGTACAAGAAGAATCTGGAGCTACCATCCCTCCCTCTTGCTTGCCACTCTGCACAGTTCCTTTCTACTTCTCTTGGTTTGTTCCCTTATTCCTATGCTGTTTTCCTCTGCATCTTTTCCCTATTTCTCCACTTTTAATAGCTTCTCAATTCTATCCCACACCGAATAACATAATAACACTGGATTAAAAGTTAAAATGTTATTTACTGGTGAATAAATCTATATATTAATACTTCCCAAAGACGTATAGTAAAATTAATGTTTGAGTACTTGCACTCTTTTGAGGTTAGCATGACTAAGTCCACTAACTCAAGCTATAGGACTTCAGGAGGCTTGAACAAAATGACAATAGAGTAACACATATTCTGCCTTTGCTAAACACCTATAACACATTGAATTTTATAAAAAGTCAGGGAAAGTCAGAGAGACCCAGGTATATGTTCTCTTTCTTTTATATTTTCATTTTAATTTAAACACCAAATCACTACTAATTTTGTCATTTGAGGGTACCTATTAATATAGCTGAATTTGGAAGAGGGGAGGGGAGGAACAAGAATGACAGGATTTGCTTAAAAAACAGGTGCCAGTGCACAAATCTTAAATAACTCTGAAAATGCATCTACCATCCTTCCTCTCCTCCCAGGCCACCTCACTATTTGCTCTGGCTTCTGAATTTCTTGTTCCTACCAAATGATTCTTCATCCAGGTGGAATTTTGAGTGGCTACATATCAAGCTATAACTACACTATTTTTAAAATGTTTAAATTTATACTGTAAAGTAATAGTTGTATTTATTTGCAGAGTACATGTGATATTTTCATACAAGCATACAATGTAGAATGATCAAATCAGGGTAACTGAGATATCCATCACCTCAAACCTTTATCATTTCTTTGTGTTGGGACCATTCCAAATCCACTCCTTTAGTTATTTTGAAATATACAATTAAGTATTGTTAATTCTAGTCACCCTATAACTATACTATTAATGGACAACTTCTTTAATCAGAAGTAAGTTGGACATGCTAAATTTTTAACCTATTAGTCTCCCTGGGGTTTTACTACTAGTTATGGTTCTTTTCATTATTTCATCATAATTGAAACATTTTAAAAGACTGGTGTTTTTATATGCAAATACATAAAATTTTTAAGGCTAAACTTATAATTAAAAATATATACAAGGTATTTTAGATCCAAATGATAAAATACAATTCTGTGAGTGGTTTTTGGACAAGTCTTTCCCAGAAGCATGCCCCCAAAATATCTGTACCCAGCCCAGGGAAACTGATTCTCTGTTGAATGACCCATCTGGGTATGAAGTAATTGAGCACATCATCAACCTTATGGGTGATCTCGCCAAGAAAGCCAGTCTCAGGAAGTCTCATTAGCAACATCTGCCTTTCCAGGTCGTCAGAAATAGGTTGTTGTGACCCGTCATAATATGCACAGGGACTGGAGTCCATTAAAACCATTTTCTTTAAAGTATCAATTTAAGAGATCTTTTAAAATTGTGGCAGAAATTTATAAGAGGTCATTCTTGTTTGCTTAGGGTTTAATCCCTGTCTTTTTAATAGACGTGGGCCCCTAAATGGAACGATAAAGGAACTAGGAAATAGAAGACACAATCTTTGCAAGCTTAACTAAAATTATATATACAAACACGCATATATACAAGAACACTAACAACCAAAAAAGAATACTAATTGCAACTGTAAGATAAGGCACATCTGTAAGTTCCAAATTGATGATAGTTTATCCAGTATCCAAAACTATGCCTGGCACACAGAGGAATCAAGTAGTCATACATGCTTGTTGGGTGGGTTCACTATTTTAAGCCCAAAGTCTCCTGAGATTGAAGTGTGTTAAATCCCTAAATTACAGTTTCATAAGCTTCATTACATTCAGGTCAAATCAATATGATCCTGACTAAACTGCACTACAACCGAAAATTTGCTTCTATTCTTTTACCAGCTGAAGTCAATTTCAAGACCCAGGGTAGTGCTGAGCCTACAAAAATGGTGAATAGGCCTGTCGACATTTTGGTATGTGATCTAACCAACGCACAGACTGAGTTTTAAACAGGTTCTCAACAGCCAGGAAGTGAAGGAGCAAGCCCATTTTTACCTGCCTGTTCAGGCTGTGTAGGTAGTTACACCAGGTAACACGAGACAAAAATTTTTTTAAATCCCTTTAGTGACATGTATTGTTCAGACTAATCAGGCTGCAACATTGATGAAGTAAAAAATGTCACTGCCCAATATCCTTTTGGTTTCGGGGGCTGAGGTTAGCATTAGTAACTCTAGAGAGTAAATGCAAATACGGGGCCTTACTCAGACCTGAAAGAAACACACCATATAAATCCATTCTGTCTTGAGTTCACAGCAACACTAACTGGCAGGCATATGTTTATGTAAATACTAATATTTCATTTTGCTTTGTCTTAAATGACTACATTTTAAAAAAAATATCTTAGTGTATTCCATTTTCTCATAAAATGCATCTGTCATGCTGCATTTAAAATGCACATAGAAAAATGACTTTTTAGTCACTGGCATGTCGGTTGTAACTGACCTACTATCTAGGTTCATATAGAATATAAAATCTCCCTAGTTCTCAAACTTGCATGACTAACCTTTCTGATGTTTTAATAATAAGTCCCCACAACTTGTCTTTAAAAGGAAATGAGAAATATGCATGGAAATATATGCATGCTTCTGAAATTTTACATGAAATGTCTATGTATAAAAGAAATATATCTTAGCCCTAGATAGCATCCAAAGAGTCCAAGACCAACTTATTTGCCCTCTAATCATTAATTTCAAGGTGTCAAGCATTTATTGGCTATTTCTAGGGCCTGTATTAAACCACTGAACAGTTTTTTAAAGTGTATTCTTCACAAAATGAAAGAAAAAAATAGAAAATATTGAAATAGTAACAATAAATTATACAAAATAGCCTTAAAATATAGTCTTTACCATATAACCTACAAGTTGCCAATTACTATTCAATTAAAGTTCAATTGCATTACTGAAACATACTTCTGATTTTGAAATGTGTAACCTAAATATTTGATTGGATCTTCATGTTGCATATTCTGTTACTATTTGTGAAGAATCATTAATACTTTAATTTCACATATTGTACTTCAGAAATGTAAAAATATGTCCAGCCAATGTAATTTCCCTCCATCATTTGTCTGTGATATTGTCAAGTTTTACATTATTTGGCCTATTTTTTAAAAGTGAAGATGGCTACATCTTTTCTGCTTCTGTTATATACAACGTTTTCTACATATGACCCTCAACTTACATATTGCCTGGTAGAACAGAGCCAAAAAATGCAGTATCACCTTTACCCTTTAATTTTATTAAATATTTTTCAATCATAAATTTTTCAACATCTTCTTTTTTTAAAATAAACACTAGCCAGAAATAAACATTGCATTTTAGTTTGATATAATTCACTGCTTATTGTTTGTGTTCTATTCCTTTTAACCTCTCTGCACTTGTTCTCTCTGTTCTTCTGTCTGGATTTTCTGGTTGTCTGTGCCACCTCTGTGTGACGTGGTCATTAACACAGTGGATGCAACACTCCCTCCGGTATTGACTGCGGCAGTGGACGCAGCACGCCTTCTTCTGTCAGTACTGTTAGTACCATTTGCCCAGGTGACTTGAAAGTTGCTGCTAAGATGGCCCCTAACATTCCTTTGGAAATGGAACTTCCCGGTGTGAAGATTGTCCATGCTCAGTTTAATACACCTATGCAGTTGTACTCAGATGACAATATTATGGAAACACTTCAGGGTCAGGTTTCAACAGCTCTAGGGGAAACACCTGTAATGAGGTAATATGAGTCTTTTTGAACCATGGGCATGCTAACTAAACACGTGGGCAATGTCAGCTTTACTGGTGTCTTTTAACATTGTCTTAATTGAAAGAAAGCTATGTGAAAAGCTTTTTAAAAATACAAAGGATTTATTGCAATTATCTAGGACTGATAATAAAAGTGATTTGAGGAATTATCTAAGTAGAATTGTATGTGACAGAGATCAATAAAATGAGACCAGTAAGGAAGAAATGTGTACGTTTCTTGAAAGCTACAATGTATTTTACAAATGTCTGTTATAATACTTCTTGAAATTGATTTATAATCTAGTATACCTTGTTTTATAGTATAGTCTGTGCTTGGGAGGTCAAAAATTAGGAAGGCAGTGAGAGGTTTAGAGGAATTTTGTAAGAGATGATCCCTCCTCTCTATTCTGATGGTAGTTTGTGGAGAGGTCATTATTTTTTCCATTTAAAATGTTTATCATGCATAAAGGTTTTTAAGTGAGTACCTTCAGGCTATTAATGTAGATATTTACTTTTCATTGGTCTCTATTTTGACTAATTTTCTCTTTATTATGACTATTTCTTCAAAGTATTTTTGCCATCAAGCTTTTTCGATTAAAAAGACTTACTAAGGATAAGTAAGTCTTTCACTATTACAAAATCACTTTTTATAAATTATAGTATTATAATGCTTGAGAGTACTATGTAATACTATCCCAAAGATGTCTTTTGGGATGAATACATTGAGCTGTTAATAATAATAGCATAACACATCTCAAAGCCATTTTGTAAAGAATTTTAGATAAGATGATCATTTTCAAATATGATATAAGTAATAAAGATATGTATAGATAGCAACTATCTTTTCTAGATAGTGGAATTAAATGATATAAAATAATAAAGTATTTAGTCTCTGATGTGGTATTATAATGGAATTTTTTTATTGTTCATCATGAATATTTTTGTGGAAAGCATATTAAAATAAAGCTGCTATCATTATTGTGAATGAATTTTAATGTGGCTATTTTAAAAATATAGTGTAGTTAATATAACAGATGTAAAAATGAAAGTTTCTACATTCCAGGTTTTCAAACACTGAGAAGTTGAATTTTTCCAATTTACGAGTAAAAAATACCTTTGTAATTTCCAAAGGTTAACAAAACAAATTAACCTTAAAAACAAAATTAAACCATATACTTTTAGTTAAATATCAAAAGTGAATCTGAATTTTTATCAACAACTTTATGACTGAGAATAATCAAACTGGGCTCACTCCTGCACTTCTTATCATGTATATTTTGTCTTTTTTCTTAGAAAAGTTAACTTTGTTCACATCTATAATTCTATATCCATTAGACACAAGTCTTGTTTTTTAAAATTACTATTTTCTAATAATTGTCTTTTAGTTTCCCTCCAAAGAATTTTGTCAAATGGAGAAGTGCTGATGTGACTCCTAGGTTTACTGCTCAATGACATTTTTAAGGCAACCCATGTGAATTTACATTGTATTTTTAATTATAATAGTGACTCACTTGAAAACACTAGCTCTCTGTTCAGGAGTTGCTGTACCTAGAGTGATTGCTGTGATTGCTGCTTACTGGCATCGGTGGCATCCCAGTGCCCTGACCGTGCTGTGCCGGCTGTGCTTGTGTTTCAGTGAATCCACAGCCTCGGTGCCCCCTCAATCAGATGTGTACCGGATGCTCCATGACAATCGGGATGAGCCCTCTCAGCCTCGCCAGTCGGGCTCCTTCAGGGTGCTCCAGGAATTGGTGAACGATGGCCCTGGTGAGCAGTCACTGCCACCTGCCAAAACATTATTGATAGAGGCTCTGGGAAGGGGAGGGAGGACAGGGTGGCAGACACAGTGGGAATGAACGTCACACTGATTTGGTAACCAAATGAATCTTTGCTCAGAAGGATTTAGGTGGTGCCTCATTTAGGAAAGGAGCTTCCAGGACGTGTCCAAGTAGTCACCAACCGAAACCAGTCAAAAAAAGGACACCAAAGACAAATTCCATCCATGGTAGTCAGGGGTTAGCCCAGCTTATGAACCATGAGATATCATTTTAAATGGATATTGCAAAATTTCTCAGCTTTCCCCCACACTTTAGGGCATTATCATCATCAAAAAAATAATAATAACACTGTGATGAAGCCTTACGACTATTATCAAAACCACAAGGGGGCTTCAGCCTAGGCACGGTTGCTCGCCGCACAAAGTGAGACAATGAGGATCACCAAGAAGAGAGAGAACAGGAGAAGTTGCCTCAAAGCTGTTGCCCCGACTAATAGAGAGTTCGGGTTTTTTAAGGAGGGGCAGGTGTGCACTGGGGCAGGTTGTGGTGTAATTAACAAGGGGATAGTGCGTCGGAGCAGGTTGTTGGGGACTCTGAGTCTTGGTGTGAGGAAGTCTGCTCAGAGGCCTTGAGAATCTCAGCTCCTTGTCTTGCAGAAATTCCATTTCTGGGAAACAATTCAGAAAGGTTAAGTGGTTAGTTAAAAGTTTCAGGGTTCTGGTCATCATGCCCTACTGGCCTGAGAATCTAAACCATGAGGGGGAAAGGATTGTTAAGAAAACACATAGGGGTCATTGAAATTTGTTCATAGAGCTGGTTACACTATGTTCCAAATTTTGTGCTAAGTACTTTGCGTGCATTATCATTTAATCCTCACAGTACCTTGGTGAAGTAGGTGCTATTATTTGCCCTCATTAACAAGGGGGTGCTGAGGCATGGGAGGGTGGGCTTGCACGAGGCCACATGGCCAGTGAGCAGCTGTGCTAGGTCTCCAGCCCACTCCAGGTGTCTTCAGGGCTCCTGCTCTTACCTATGCTTTTCCATGCCCAAAAGATACATACTCTCCTTTAAAAGTCACACAAAATGCAAAATGTCCCATTAGAATAGCAACTATCAAAAACATGGAAAATAACAAGTATCGGTGAAGATGTAGAGCAGTGGGACCCCTGTGCGATGCTGATGGAGAAGCAGAATGATGCAGCCTCTGTAGGAAACAGTGGCGGGCTCCTCAAAACCTTAAACACAGAATCACCATATGATACAGCAATTCCACTTCCAGATATACACCCAAAATAATTGAAAGCAGGGGCTCGAACAGATCCTCGTATACCCATGTTCACGTCATTCACAATCGCCCAAAGGTGGGAAAAACCTAAATGAAGGTCTTTATGTGGCTATTTTTAAAATATAGTGTAGTTAATATAACAGACGTAAGAATGAAAGTTTCTACATTCTAGGTTTTCAAACACGGAGAAGTTCTGAATGGAGAAACAAAACACAGTAAATTCACACAGTGCAATATTATTGAGACTTAAAAAGGGATGAAATTCTGATACGTGCTTCAACATGGACAGACCTTGAAAATGTTACACGAAGTGAGAGAAAGCAGACACGAAAGGCCGTGCATTGCATGACTCCACTTACATAAGAGATCTAGGATAAGCACACCCATAGTGACAGAAAGCAGGACAGAGGTTACCAGGGGCTCCAAGGAGAGCGATGGGGAGTTATTGTTTGACGGGTGCAGAGTTTCTGTTTGGGGTGAGGAATAGTTCTGGAAATGGATATTGATAGTGGTTGTACAACATTGTGAACGTGCTTAATGTCACTGAATTGCACACTTAAAAGTGATTAAAATGGTAAATTTTATGTTATATATATTTTACCACAACAAAAAAAGAGAAAATGAACAATGCCCTCTGCTCCTTTGAGCATTTTATAACAGCTCCCTCCAACAATAAAATGTTTTTAACTAATTCTGTTTTGTAAGGCCTTCTTTTAGAACAAAGTCTCCTATGCTTGCTCCTTTTGGAATGACAGTGCAAATGCAACTTAAGAATTCCTTAGGTTAAAGTGCACACTTTAAAATTAGAAGCAAAACACAAACTGTAGCCAGCTGTTCCCTTGCCATAAATGGAAACACTTTGTTTTTCAGATGACCGTCCTGCTGGAACCCGGAGTGTGAGAGCTCCAGTCACAAAAGCCCACGGTGGTGCTGGTGGTGCACAGAAGATGCCGTTCTGTGACAAATGTGGGAGTGGCATTGTGTAAGTTTCACGTTTGTCCCAGGAATTCACTACAAATCTTGGTGGCAGTTCTCCATTTCTTCCACATTAAGACTTTATATAGAAAAGGCAATTATGAAAAACTTAAATTTCTATTCATCAACTTGAAATATAAGGTCCCCAATATTTAGCATATTGTGAACAGCAGTCCTTAGATGTACCTCCAAATTGCCATTTAATGTGAATCAGTAGTCTTGACTTATAATTTCAGATATACTCTCGTGAAAAAAAAATTGCCCCGAAAGTATGTTAAAAAATCATTTCCAAGAATGACTTCACTTTAAAAAGCCCTGCCTCTGTTACTGTGCAGTCGTTGAACACTTTCCTTTCTGGATAAACCCAGGGAAACAAATACAGGGGTCATGAGGTTGTTAATTAAAACACATTATCCTTACCCAATTTCTTGTTACACAAATGTTGAAATATAATTTCAAAAAATGCAGTCCGCTTTCATTGCAAGGGACTTTGTGTTTAAATTGCCATAGTTACTAGTTCAAACCTTCAAGTCAACTGAGATCATTCTGATCTTTCCACTGCGTATGTCCCATGTGGCCACTTTTTCCTTCCCTTATTCTATCCCCCTATATTAGCTCACACACTGAGGCATCATCTCTTCTGTTACCCAGCATACATCCCAAGAGGGCAGTGCGGGATAGGCCTGGTTAGGGCAAAGGGAGGAGTGTGGGACCAAAATGACACAGCAAGGCAGGGAGCTTGTGAGCAGAGAGGACCTCAATAAAATACAGTATGCGTGATGTTACCAAAAGCAATTATTGCGCCTAAACTAGAGTGAACCGTTTTGACAGTAGAAGCAAGTCCACCCACTCTGTAGGAATTCCCTCTCTGTTCTTTGATCTGTTTTCTCTGTGCTCCATGGAACAGAGGCTGGACCACCCAGACAGAAAGCAATCAGGGAAAGCATATCTATATCATGTCTCCCTCTTTCAAAGAAAGGATGGGGAAAGATCATGCGGTAGAATCCTACAAGTTTTTCATAAACTACGTGTTTGAAAATCTGAAAAATATTCACACATCAACATCAGAGAGAAACATGATGGTTTATTATGGTTATCCTGGATCTCTGTGACAAGTACTGTTGCAACTTCACAGCTGTGCACGCTTTTACAGCTGGAGGCTATCGCTTCCTGACTGTGCAACAGACAACAACTGGACTGTCTGGAGTGTTCTTTCCCTTTGTATAGTACTTTCGATCTGTGGCTTTTTCACTAGAGCTCATCTTTCCCAACAGCGGTGCCGTTGTGAAGGCGCGGGATAAGTATCGGCATCCGGAGTGCTTCGTGTGTGCTGACTGCAACCTCAACCTCAAGCAGAAGGGCTACTTCTTTGTGGAGGGGGAGCTGTACTGCGAGACCCACGCGAGAGCCCGCACGCGGCCCCCCGAGGGCTACGACACAGTCACTTTGTTTCCCAAAGCTTAGGCTCTGCTGCTGAGGCCGGCACGCACGCACCCACGCGCACTTGCACGGGAAGAATTTCATGGCTTTGGGCGGAGGATATCGCAGACTGTCGACCCCACATCTAAAGCCAAGGCTGTTAGACGTTTATTTCATTGTGTATTGAGGAAAAGAAATGGGAGGCAGGTGCCAGCTATATGACAAAAACATACATTTAGCCATGTTTTGCAACTCTTTTTATCTTCGGGGCTAGCTATAATGACATTTAAAGCAATAACTTTTTGTATGTCATACTCTACAATTTACATGTATATTATGGCCATCAAACATGTAAACATCAAGATATTTGGGGGAGTCTAATTGTCTTTCCTTGACAAGTTGACTCTGCGATTATGGTAAATACCAAATAACAATCTTGTATTCTAACATAATCTATAGTTGTCTGTAACTGTTTTAACTATTACAATGCATGTTGGGAGAAATTCCCTGAATTTCTTTAGTTTCGTATTCAAAGAATTATGCCACTGAATGCAACAAACATAATAAACACATAAAACATTTTTAAAATACCTAACGGAGTGGCATTCAATGAATTCAGGTAAAATCAACATTTCAATGAGAGGGCCCGATCATATTTTGACATGTACACTAACAACTCAAATATTTTAAGATAAACGTGGCTTCTTCGGTTTCTATAACTCATTTACTCTTTCTTTGAGACCCAAATTTCTGCTGCTAGGAGGGGCATTTAAATTTGCTAGTTAAAAGTAATTCAGTCTCTTTCAAATTAAAAGTGTCTTCTGCTTTGACAGAGTCTCTTTCGATTTAAATGTCTCTTTCAGATAAACAGTCAGTCAGATTGAAGGTTCAGTGTCCATCAGGTCTGCTTCTCCTTGCTCAGTGGTTCCCCACTGTCTCCTCCTCCTTCCCCAGATGGCGTCTCCAGCAGGAGCCAATTTGGGGGCCTCCTAAGGAAGGCAGGGGCTGCTGGTTTCCTGGGGTCCTGCTTGTATCCACTGCTGAAATCCATGGTTTCACCTGTGGTCTGTTTTCTTGACATAGCTGGGGCCAGGCAATAACCCCACCACCACTTCCACCTCCAAAACTCCCAGCTCGGCCTTCCCTGGAGTCGTGTACCCTCTGCATGTGAGACACGAGCTCACTCCACCCAGCCCCAGCCCAGGCAGTCTGCCATGCGGGCTCCACATGGCACTATCTTGCCTCTCACCTGAGGTGACCACGTGGCTATGCCCCTGACAGGCATCTCTCACTGACTTTCCGTGTTCCTCATTGCGGATACATGAGAACTTCTGAAACTGTCCCCTCAAGTTCAAACAGTGGGGAAGCAGCAGGGTGGGGACTCTCAGGCCCTGTGTCTCACCACCTGGAGTCACACCTACCCTACTCCCTACCCTACTGTAGCCTCTGCCTTCTGGCCAGGAGCAAGGACACCAGTTTTATTGATCTGGATTATCCCAAACTTAACTAATTATTTCTGACCCTTACCTGTCCGAGGTTTTGACCCAGTGAGAGCAGCCAGAGCGTCTGCCTATCCCCTATACACGTTTGAGATTGCAAGCCCTGCACCGACACATACAGTCATTAATAAAGCTATTAAAAAATAAACTTTTGAGACCAAAGAAATAAATGTATCCCAAATATATTGCATGTTTGTTCAAAGGTTCTGGGAAGGATATAAACTTAAAAGTTTGGAAGCTAGAAAGCAAATGAATGGTAACTGACTTAGAACACATGAGAAAGTTAAAACCCAAAGTAGCAGTGGAGAAAACTGAAAACCAACCCAATTTACTCTTTAGAATCTTGAAAAGGCATGGGACAGCACCAGGCACTTCTGGATAAAGGTGGGGCTACCATAAGGAGGACTGAGGAGAAGCTGTTTGAGAAGCACTTAATCCCCAAACACCCTCCCCGACCCCCCATTCATACTCACACACACTCCATGGAATTTCCCAGCCAGTCTGCTAGGTACAATCTGCAAAAGGTCAAACAGAGCATCTCTGAATTGGAAGACGGAAGCACAGTTGCCGATATGTGCACTGTACTAAAAAGAAGATAGATTAAGTAAGAATGAAAGGCTTATGAGAAAAGTGTACATTAGACACTAAATTGTACATTAATATGCATTGTATGTTAGACATTAGACAGTATTTTCCTTAAAATTATATTTTATATGTAGTAGAGTACATAATGAACTGATTAAGTTCAGATGTTTAATAAGGAGCTTTTTATAGGAAAATTTAAAAAGTATTATAGGTCTAATCTGACATTTAGGAGAGCTATGGCTTAAATTTGATAATTTAGACTATGTGACTAAGGCACACCCTAAAACTGCATGTTCATTACTTTGAATAAAAATTATTTGTTTTACAATTAAATCTAGAAGTTTAAACATAGAAGAATTAACTACAGAGTTAATAAATAGAAATGAATGCTATATGAAAGTTGTTTTAAAATATATAAGGTACAGAATGAAAATAGCAACATTGAAATGGAAAGAGATTAAAACTTTTAAAAAAGGAAACAAAAGAGAAAGCAATATTTCCCCCATACTAGCATTTTGTCCTTCGATAATGAATTCACACCAGGAATTCCACATAGGAATGTGTGCCATGAAAAAGAATGCCAAACAGTTTTGATTTAACTCACAGAACATCGTATTTTCTTAGAAAACAGTCTAGCCACTGTGTTCAGATTTGTAAGTTCATGAAAGCTAACAATGATCAGTGAAACTATCCATGATTAAGAATTGGGTGTCCATGAACTTTGGACTCATGAGTAACTACATTGCTGTTTTTTCAGAGTAAACATAGGATAGAGTTGATACACCCTACCAACAGAGTGACTGATGGAATAAAAACAATTCTCGTTATCACATTTCTTTGCACCTGTGTAAGCAGAGCAGCATAAAACCTAATGGTTGCCGTGAGCCACAGTTTACTCATCTCTACATGTGATAGTTCATCAATTGCCCAACACAGGAACCCTCCAAGACAAGCAGACCGGAGCTTTGGCTGTCTCCTATCAACAACTTTTGGTTGCAAAATTTGCCAAGTTGTCCTTTGGACAGATCTGATTTCCATCCTTGGAAAAACTTCTACTTGTAACCATTACTATTTATTATCATGTCATGCTGGCCTAATGTTCTTTTTTTATTTATGCTGTGCCATCTGTATCCTAAGCATTAAAAAAAGAAGACTGAAGGAAAAAATGAAGGCCTTCAGGTAATTCAGGTAAATAAACCATTTTCCTGACCTATATGACATTTTGAGATAATTCTCTCAGGTCTCTATTCATTTTTGGAAAGCACTCAAAAAATATGTATTGAGCGCCTAAAAAGTAAAAGATGTAGAAGCCTAGACATAACAAAATAGGTTTTTTAATATTTTGTCTATATTTACAAATTGACCTTTTTAAGCTAATTAGAATGTTTTATGTGATTGATTTTAAAACAAAGTACCTATAGGAAGTGGTTGCTTTATCATAATTATTTTCTTTCAGATTTTTTAGTGATATTATCAATTATTCATTCGTATCAGAACATAAAATCAGATATTAACATTAGCTTTTTAAATCCTTGAAAACTCTGTATGCGAGAATGCCCAACAACATGTTTTCTTACTCTAGGAATAAGGCATGTCAGCATGTCATGATTTAAGAAAACCCAAAGCACAATTCCATTATCCATTATTCAAAGAACAATACAATATCTAAAACCTAGTTGCTACCCCTATCGTAAGTACCTTGCATAAGTAGATTTTAAATTAAGATTATATAAAATACCAGATGTTTATTTTGGCATGAAAATTACTCCACTGATTTATTTCCTTGATTATTCATCTGGTGAAGAATACACAGGTTTTCTATTTCTGCACCAAGACTAAAATTATGTTTTCAGTTTGAGAACTACATCTCAGGAGGCAAAATTCCCATTCGCCTCATTTTCTGAGGTATATGAGTTGAAAAGCACAGGGGTGTGTGTTACCCATCATGTGTGTATGTACCAAGGTGTGCACATATCTGTGGTTCATTAAAGCACAGAGGACATGCAACGATTGTCACATGCAACGATTTTCACATGCCTGCACTATGTGCAATTATGCACTAGGTACCATTTCCTTCCGTGTTACTCAGCTGATCTCTTCTTGCATCTCAGGCTCTGGCTGCTGCTATCTGAGTTCCCAAAGCTCCCAACCATCCCCTTTCTAGAACACTGCTTCACACTGCAAACCTTTCATTCCTCCTCACGAATATGCCTGTCCTTTATCCCAATTCCTCTGATTAATGCTTGCTCTGCCAGCTAATCCTACAGACTAATTCATGCTAACAAGTACTAATAATTTTCTACTGCTCTCATTTATGTCATATATTTGCATTTTGTTCTGGACACTGTCCTTTAATCTAAAGGAATGTCTTCAATGGTAGGAATTCTAGATGCATTAGTCAGGGGAAATACTGCAGTGGTAGGCCCTTAGGTGGCTCTCGAATGATCTCAGTATTATGAGCAGGAACTGTAACGGCAAAACTGGAGTCACGTTGCCGAGAGAAACACGAGAGGTACACAAGGATGCGGAGAGATCAGGTTTATTAACACCAACGGGCTCAGAGGGGATCCTCCGCCAAATTCTGAGCACCCCCGGGTCAGGGAGACTTGTCTTTTATACTTCAAGAGCAAGGGGGATGGGGTACAGAGTGGCTTATACCGGGAAGTGCACACATACGGAAGTTACTGTAACTTACAAGGTAGCTGCTGCAAGGGAA
The DNA here is from genome assembly GCA_023783475.1 of Daubentonia madagascariensis. NCBI lineage: Eukaryota > Metazoa > Chordata > Mammalia > Primates > Daubentoniidae > Daubentonia > Daubentonia madagascariensis. The sequence continues at coordinate 3,841,586 of JAKFHU010000760.1, forward strand.
GCTGTTTAGGGAGCATGAGCTGCAGGCGTTAGTCAGTTTCACAAGGCGACAAGCAGTCTCACAGAAGCAGATTAAGCAATTAACGTAAACAGGGCTATAGCTTGTCCCTTTCAGGGTAAAAGGTTTTTAGTGAATTTCCATTTTTACCTCACAGAACAAAGGTCATCACAAATTCAATACACAAGTCAGCTGTTTGACTTTACTCTTTAATCTCCCCAGACTACATCAGAAATTGAGATACTTTTCTGAATAATGTAAGTTATTTAAACACAGGGAAGAGCAGAAAGAATGTGTATCTACCCAAAGGAAAAAAAGTCATTCTATAGTAAAGACATCTGCGCTCAAATGTTTATAGCAGCACAATTCACAATTGCAAAGATGTGGAAACAACCCAAGTGCCCATCAATATATGAGTGGATTAATAAAATGTGGTGTATGTATACCATGGAGTACTACTCAGTCACAAAAAACAATGGTGAACTAACACCTCTTGTATTATCCTGGATGGAGCTGGAGCCCATTCTAAGTGAAGTATCCCAAGAATGGAAAAACAAACACCACATGTACTCACTATCAAATTGGTACTAATTTATCAACACTTATGAGCACATATGGAAGTAACATTCATTGGGTGTCAGGCAGGTAGGAGGGGGGAGGAGGGGATGGGTATATTCATACTTAACGGGTGCGGTGAGCACTGTCTGGGGGAGGGGCACGCTTGTAGCTCTGACTCAGGCAGTGCAAAGGCAATATATGTAACCTAAATGTTTGTACCCCCATAACATTCCAAAATAAAAAATAAAAAAAAGAAAATGTTCTAAAATTGTTTTATGCTACAATTTTTCTAAAAATCTTTTCTAAAATTTTTCTAAAATCTCGAAATATACTATGAACCATTAAATTACACTTTAAATGGGTGAATTGTATCTCAATAAAGCTCTTATTTTACATAAGAACACTAATATAAGTATGTATTTGTCACTAATCTGTTAAGTACATGGATTCCTAAGAACAGAAATGGTTAGGGACAAAATAAACAACATGGTTAGCAATATCCCTCCTTATTTAAATGTTTCATAAATTCCTTTTCTGGAAAATGCATCATTGCTGATATAATAGCAATAGCAAACACTTATATAGCCCTTACTATGTAGCAAGCACTGTTCTCAGTGCTTTATATGCATTAACTCATTCAACCCTCACAGCAGCCCTATGAAGTAGGCACTCTTTTTCTTCCTATTTTATAGATGAGGAAACTGAGACACAAAGAGGTTATCTAAGGTTTCCCGTTAGTAAACGGTAGAGCCAGAATTTGAACACAGGTGGTCTGATTTTAGAATCCATGCTTTTTGCTTTTTATTTAAAATAAAACCATCAGTAAGCTTTGTAAAAATTATCTCCTAAATTCCCTTTCAATATAACTTACTCCCTGTATTAGGGCTTAGTGATTACAAAAATGAGCTTTGGACAATGGGCAGAGCTGAAGTGAATCCAAGCTCTAGCTTCTAGCTGTAAAATATAGGGAAATCATCGGATCTCTCCAGACCTCAGTTTCATCAAAAATAAAATTAGGATGATCCTATTTTACAGGGTTGTTGTAAGGATTAAATTAAGATAATTCATATAAAAATATCAAACACGTTGCCTATTAAGTAACGTGTAAGTAACAAACTATTATTATATATACTTTTCGCTATTCAATCCCAGATTCAAAATGGTTTTCCTATTCCTTGTAATTATTCTTTGGTATCAAAAATCAAGAGCCAATTAAATGAGCACAACTGTATCAAGCTGGAAGATTCACAGAACTAGATTCTTATTCCTGCTGATCCTGAGCGAGTTGACATTTCACACTGAAACTGATCAGGTTTGTGGAGCTCACAGGAACGTTTCTTCATTTAAGGAGGGCAATTTTAAAAGCCTGAGCTCACATGAAACCCAACTCCACCAAAGACTCATTGGCAATATTCTGTGTGTTATACCAATGGTAATCTCAAGGCAGTTCTTATATACTTTAAGGACTTTGAGGACTAATGGAATTAAAGCTGACTTTGCCTAAGTATTCCGGCTACTCAGGCAAACGCAAAGAGTGGTAACAGCAACCACAACTGTAGGTACAATCTATAGCTATAAAGAGGACTAAGGGCTCTCTATTGACTACATATATTTTAATGGAGTATATTTATTTTTAATTGAATATCTACATAGTTCCTGGCATAATATAATACTGGTCATGTTGATACATCATTTCTAATCTTTACAACAACTTTGCCAAATAAATATTTTACAAATGAGGAAAACTTTTAGAGACTTTGATTTTTGTACAGGGCCAAACAACTAAAAGGGAAAAAAGCATTTAAATTCATTAATATTCACTAGTAATAAGAAATATGGTTTGGAAATGTTTAAACCTATGAATTATAAACATCATCATAATTCTTCCTCTTTATTGTGTTGTTTTATTTTTATCACTGTTAACTTATGGTACATATTTATTCTCTTTATAACAAAAATCATCTCCTCCATGAGTGCTAGGAAAAGTAGTGTGGAAAAATAAAAATACTAAATCATGATATTATTAAGTAATGTTGTCACTAAGAAGATTGTCATGGAAAGAGCTCTGGACAAGGACTTGGATTCCAATTGCAGCTCTACCACTGGGTTTCACCTTCCTCTTGTACAGAATGAGAAAGACAGGCTGGACGATCTCCGAGACCTCCACCAGCTCAAACATTCACTGATCTATTCTTGACATTGTACCATCAGTACCAACTAGGCTGGCCATTCCGTCTGGTGAGGGCATGCTGTCAGTGTGGCCAGCTTCAGTTTAGACTCAGTTTAGATGTTTCTTTCTGTTTTGTGGTCACAAATACAACCTCTGACTCATGTCATGGCTTACAACAGAAGTCAAGCAAGGAACATGGATTTATTATTGCCGATTTATTAGTTCCATTGGACGTACACATTAACGGTATCTTTATATGGCAAGGGAGACACGCTATTATTATTAACGTGAAACAAAGTGGCCTGAGGCAGTGCAGCTTCCTAAGTGTCTAAAAACCAGAAAGCAGCTTAGCATCAGAAAGAAAGTGGCTCCTGTCCTGAGTTGAATTAAAGACTCCTCAGTCTAGAAGAGGCTACTGCCTCTGCGTGTGCTCAAAGTGATAAACACCTACTCACCCTCAGGAAACTTCACAGAGCAGTGATCTGACCTAAGTGCCTTGTTACAGAGAAAGTGCATTCCCTCTTGGTTCCACCTGGGTCATCTCTACAAAACGGCCACACCTTCACATGTCCAAAGCACTGTTAGTCCGCTGTCTTCTTCTTCATCCAACCATTCTCTATTACTCTATTCCTATTCTATTACTCCATTCCTCAAGTTCTCTTTCCAATTTATTTTTTTCCACTCAGTCTCTCCTTGTCACTGACTCTTATTCTCAGCCTGCAAACATGCTCAAGCACTTCACCCCATCCTAAAATATCTTTCCCTAACACCTGTTGCTTCTCAAGCTACCTTGCTATTTCTTTATGTTTATCCCTTTGGCACCCCAAACTGCTTAGGGTTAGACCAACTCCATCCTCTCGGTATCCCCACCGTACCACTATGTAAGTCCACTTCTTAAGAGCCAAAGCTGGAGTCTGTCCTTGGTGAGTTATGGAGTTCATTCTCTTACACAGATGGAATCATCTTAAAACTAACACTAAAGGCATCTTTATAGAAGGCTGGTGTAGAGGTGCTTGCATTTGGATCAAGCCTTTGAGCTGAAGGAAGGCCCACTACCCACCCAATACGTTCTAAGTCACTAGCACACGTGTGCCCCTCCATGAGCAAAATGCATGCCTTATGACAGTTGCCCAAATTTGCTATCCCCAAAGGGTGATCTGGTCACTTTTTCATGCTGCTATAGATTTCATCTATGATTAATGATAGCCTTGTGATCTGTCAAGTTTAAAAAAAGATCTTATGAAGCTAAAAAACCCAGACATATTTTAGCCTGGTAATAAGTTGCTAAGAATAGATTTGACTAGCTTGTTTTTGTGCAATGCTCTTGAATTTATTCCAGATTCTTAAATCTGCAGCTGTTAGTCAACAGGTGAAAGTGGACTCCCTAAGAGGAGCTACTCTTTGAAGGTTTTGAAATACTGTGACACAGATTTTGTTTAAATTGGTAGTATAGATTTTAATTCCATCCTTTAGCAATAAACTTCACAGTCAAAAAAAAAAGTCAAAGACTTTTCAGGGCATTTGGTAGACTGACTGATATATGCGACCAGGGAGAGCATATCTCCCGAGAGAATATGCTTTATTGTCTATCTGAGTGAAATAGACACAGTTTCAACACAAGGAGAAGGTTATGCAGGTGCAGTGTGATGCCACATCAGGAAACAGGAACTTTAGCCCTAGCATTAAATATATTTATACCTTCTCTATACTATCATCAAATTTAGATCAAACACTGACCTACCTCATAGAACCGTAATTTGTTATGGAAAAAAAAAGCTTTAAGATAAGCTGATTTGGATAGAACCAAAGTTTCAGAATCAGGAAGTCTAGCACTGACCAGTTACAGCTTTTGAAAAGTTCCCTAACATTCCCGTGTTTCAATTTTCCCCACATAAATCTGGAAAACAACTTTTTTTCATAAATTTCAAAATTCTCAATATCATGAAATATAAGCAAGAATATTTCACCAAAAACTTATTGTTGGGAGAATAAGTACATTAGGGAGGGAGGAAATTTAACATTCCCCAGAGTGTTTTGACTCTAAATTTTGCTTACCTGTTTCAAATAGGATGATAAACCATTCAGTGTCACAGCAGCAGGAACAGTGATAGGTAGGCCTGGGCAAGTGGACTGCATGTTTTTGCCAGGTTTTTCCAGACATCACTGACCTTTCATTTCCTATGTATCAAAAATTTTAGTGCTGTAGAAGATACTGAGTCCTCAACAGCCACCAAAGAGCCTGAGAGAACCTCAGAGGACCAGGTTTCTCCTGGTCTTGCTCAGGAGAATGGAGTTTTTCTTCATTCTGGAAATTTAAAGGAAATTTCATTATACTACTGCCTTTTACCTTAGCTAATTCGAATTTGTGTTCTTCACTTTAGCAACTTGGCAATGAGGAACTTCAGGGTGAAGATGGCAGGTTGAGAGCACACATAAGAAAAATATTTTTAAAATGTATTAAAAATATAGCTGGTGTGGGGATATTATATTCTTTATAGTAAATAGTGGATCAATCAGATACCCTTATCTTTTAAAAAAATAAATATTGACTCCCCACCTCATACTCTAACATAAAAATCAATTCCAGATGAATAGCAAGTCTAAATACAAAAGATAAAACAAAAAAAGCTTTTAGAAAACGCGGAAGAATCATTTCACAACCTTGCAAAAAGCCGACTTTGGGTGTCAAATCCTAAGGAGGAAAAGGAGACCATCCATGTGTGGGGAGCACTGGCACCAGTCTCGGAGCCCAAGTGGGGTGAGCAGGTGGCCCTGCCTGGGACTGGCCAGTGCACAGTGCCAGAGCCCAAGGAGGCTTCTACACAGGGAGGAGGCCCAGCCCAGGGCGGTAGAGCCCAAGTGGGTGAGGACAAGGTCTAAGTGGAGGACAGGCCCAATGCAGGGCTCGAAGGAGGCAGTGCAGGGTATTGGAATGTAAGTGGGATGACAGGGTCATCCAGTTGGGACTAAGGTAAGAGACCGGCATTGAGAGAGTGAATGTTTACAAGGGGTTTGCTCAAATAAGTAAATCCATAAATAATGGGAGTCACATTTCTCACTCTTGGTAAAGGAAAATTATAAATAAGGAAAGAGAGAAAACTAGAAAGAGTACTGTGATGTTGGACAGGAATTGGAGGTATCAGGAATGTATGGTTGTCGATACATATAGATAGATATAGAAATAAATATGGGTGTAAATGTGCATGTGTATGTATGCATGTATGTATACACACACACACACACACACACACACATAGACTAGCTCTAGCCACTAAGGTGGCCTGGGAGCTGTTACACTCCAGTAATAGCATGCTCATCTGGCTCTCATAGTCTGGCTTCTAAATACCATTCTGCTCTAAAAGAAACTAAGATTCCTTGGAGAAATGGCTGTTTTTAGAGCTAGGACAAGGAAAATATAAGGTGAGCCTGGAATATCAGTTTGTATCACGCTCCCGTAATGAAGGAGACATGTCAAAAGTATGCAGAAGCCAGCTAGAGAAACTGTGAAGAAACTAGGAAAATTTGAGCAACAATATCAATAATGTTAGCATCAGAAAATCCATTGTAAGCCACTGAATAACATAGGAAACTCTGAGTCCATACAAATAATTATAAATAAATTAACAGACTGAAAGTTTGATGAGGAATTGGATATTTGCATAGTTTACAGTATCTCCCCACAAAAATACTTATCAATTAGAAAGAGAAAAAGTAACTTCACAGTGGAGAAGCTTGGCAGACACCACCTTAGTCAAGTCATCAAATGAACATCATGACTAATGGGACAAATCAAAATCCTGTGCCACCTGATGGGATGAATGAAGAGGACCCAGCATCACTAGATCATTAGATGCATGATCTGCATCTAATCACTAGAAAAATCAGAAAAAGCCATGAGAAGGAGCATTTTACAAAATAACTGGCCTAGAATTTTCAAAAGCGTCAAAGTCAAAGAAAGTCAAAGTAAGAAAAATCTATTCAGACTAGAATAAGTTAAAGAGAGATGTCCTAGATGCAACGCAAGGTCCGGTTGCCACGAAGGACGTCACTGGGAGAGTTGGTGGATTATGAGTGGGTCTGAGGATTGGATGATAGTAATGCAGCAGTGCTCATTTCCGGATTTTGATGGCTGTATTGTGCTCACATCGGAGGGCTTTCTCGTAAGATATGCATCAAAGTATTCAGGAGTGATGGGATGTCATGCCAGCAACTCACTCTTAATGGTTCAGAAGAAAAAGAAATGTGTATCATACTATGCCCCCAACTTTCCTATAAGTTGGTGATCATTTCAGAATTTAAAAAATAATGCAGACCAAAAAGGCGAATCACTGGAAGAACCAAGAGACATCTCAAGCCCATTTTTACAACTGAATTAAAGATTGATTTTTTAAAATACAGATAAACCTAAACACAAAATGTTCAGTAAAAAGAGTAAGCCATAGGATAAAACATAAATTATAATATCATTTATGAAAATGTTTCAAACAATCATTTATATTATTCATGAACACACATTTTAGCCATAAAAATATAAGAATGAACTGGAAGGCTGTACCCTCAATTCATGATAATGGCTTCTGGGGGGAAGAACACAAGGAAGGAGGAACAGGATAAGAGATGCTGGGGAGTTCAACTCTATGTAATGTTTTATTTTTTCTACGTAAATAAAAATCTAATATGCCAATATGTGCCATTGTTAATTTCAAGAGATGGAAGCAAGGAGTTAGTTACATCATTCTTTGTACTTCTCATTATTTTAAAAAATTTTAATAAATAAAACATAGTGAGGATTTTACATTTTATAAGCCATCTAAATATGCATTTACTGAGAAGCTCATACAATTTTTATATTTTTGGAAATTTGGCAAGTTTATCAGTAAGGTTGATACACAATACAAACTAGACAACACATTCTCCTGTAAAAGGAGAAATGTTTAAAATATTTAAAAAGAAAAATGTTTAAAATATACCTTTTTTTCCTGACATCTGAGCTACAATAGTTGAATCTTTTTCGGTTGAAGTGTCAAATCTTTTTGAATAAAGAAGAACCACAGGAAAAAATTTCAAAAGTGTTTCTGGAAACTCACCCTAGACTCTAGGGTCTACAGTTGCTGTTCACTGTCAGCCTTCTGTGTAACTACCTTCCTTACTAACGGAAAAGGACCCTATACATGGGATTTCATTAATCCTCACAACTGGTTCCCTATTGTTCAGATAAGTAAAGTCATGTTCAAGGAGGCCAAGTCATTAGGTCACCTTCCCCACTGAGTTCAGAACGGAGGTAGTTTCAAGTGCTGGTTGTGATAGAAGAAAATGGTTTTAATTGGCCATGAATAATCAGGTAAGACTTCTCCTCCAACATGTATTTCCTAAGTGTAGTGAATGCCCCCAAAGAGCTGGGTCCACCACCCACCTCCATTTTTTTAGAAATATTAATTCTTTTATTACCACTTCCAAATTCACTACCAAATAACAGAATCCCATCATGCAAATGTTCATGTGTGGTCCTTCCCACAGGCTGCTTCTGAGGCGATGCCATTCATATCACGGACTGCTTTATTATTTAAAACATTTTTCTTAATTTATTATAATTTTCTTGGCCTCAAAGATGGGCTTTTTATATTAATTTACAACAATTTTCTGACAAATAAGTTGTTTTTAACTGAGAATATATATATATATGATTTACTTTAAAAAAGAGAAATGAGTTTGGTAATCCAAAGGACCTTTTGACCTAAATCCTAAAATAAACTGTCCTTCTAACTAAAGAGCTGCTTTCCTGACTGATGAATTCACTGGGAAGTATCTTAAAATTAAAGTAACTCTCTACTGAGGTTAGTGCACTGGCTAAATTGGAGTTTGATATTGCAGCACCCATCACCCACTTTTTATATTCTACACTGTATGGTGTGACTGGGGGCTTTCCTTGAAATCCACAAGTAATTTCTATGTAATAACCAATATTCATTTGCCATCATAATCCACAAATATTACATAGACAAATTAGTTATTATAGAAGATTGCATTATATTATCATATTATTAGATATAAATACATAGCATTTCATAAAATATAATATAGTAATTATTTGTTATGGTAATTTCACTAATATAAAAATTGAGTTGTTAAAATGTAGAGGCTTTTTGTCTACATTCTCCCTTTGAGGTAACGCAATTTATTTTAGAGTAGTAACTTAACAAACACATTGCTAAAAACTTTTGTAGCGCTCCAGAAAAAGTCAGCTTTACCAATAGCAAAGACCAATGGAGAACAAAATTCTTAAAATTATAATTTATTAAAATTGCTTACAATGACACAAGAAAGACTATGAAATCTCCTATAGAGATTATTTCTATAGGAAACAAGAAATTAAAACAAGTAACATTAAAACTACCGTAAGGAGTTTCATTTCTATGAAAGCAAGCCATGTATTATTATATATTATTTATTATATAACAACCTGTTATACCCTGGTGACTTTTTAATTTAACTTTATTTATGGGGGAGGGAGGACAACATTTCCCTCTGTCACCCAGGCTAGAGTGCAGTGGCGTCATCATAGCTCACCGCAACCTCAGACTCCTGGGCTCAAGTGATCCTCCTGCCTCAGCCTCCCCAGTAGCTGGGACTTGCAGGCGCCTGCCACCACACTCGGCATATTTAAAACTTTTTTTCTACAGACAGGGTCTCTCTATGTTGCTCAGGCTATCGTGGTGACTTCAAATTCCTAATTATTGTGATTTAAAATTTGAATTTTCTGTGTGTGTGGTTGTTATTGCAAAATAAATAATATACACTCATTTAAAACTTTTATTTGAAGAGCACCACGATCAAGACCAAGTTGCGGTCAGCAGGGAGGACGCGAGAAAACGCCCTCGCGGGACCGTCCCGGGCTTGGCAGCGCACAGCAAAGGCAGGCCCTTCGCCCCCCGCAGCTGTCCCAGGCGCCGCTCCCGCGGGGACAGCGTCCCGCCCGGCCGACGCGGGACGCGGGCGCCACCCGGGACCCGCGCCCAGCCCGCCGCAGCGCGCGCCCCTCCGCCCGCGGCCAGGGTGGAGGTGGGGGTGGGGGTGGGGTGGGGTGGGGCGCGGCGTCCCGGCCACCGCGTTACCCGGCAACGGGAAGCCGGGCGCGAAGGCACGGAGCGGAATGCGTGGGGCAAGGCGGTTTGGAGAGGGGACCTGAGCAGCGGGAATGAGCCCGGGTAAGAGCCGGGGCGGCCCCCGCGGGGAGCGGAGGCGGGTGGAGCGGGCCCAGGGCCCTTCCCCCGCCGGCCTGGGACCTCCCGCGTCCGCCTGGCTGCGAGTCTCCGGGGCTCGGCGCCCGGTCCCGCCCGGCCCCCGCGGACAAACGCCCGCTCGGGCCCAGCCCGGTCGCCCCGCCGCCGCCGCCAGCGCGCCCCCCCGCGGCCGCGGACCGAGCGCCCCACGGTTCTGTTGCAGACTCGCAGCGGGAGGAAAAGGATGAGGTTGACTCCGTTCTCCTTTGTGCGTCCAAGATCCTAAAGTCCTCGGAGGGGGCAAAGGACAGTGCTGGCAGCGAAGCAGGTAAAATCGGCAAGGCCAGGTGCTGATGGCCGTAGAAAGCTCCCTTTACTGTCCCCCTTGCCTAAGCCCACTGGCCCAACTGGTGTACTTCTAGAATTAAGTATTAGTAGCACGGCAGTCCTCCCGGGTGCTGTGCCAATGCACGCAAGCATCAAATCCTCACAACAGCCCTGTGAAGTAGGTACTGTCATTATTCGCATTTCACAAGTGAGGAAACAGACACAGAGAGGTTAACTAACTCCGTAAGGTCACACTGGTAGCAAGGGATAGAGCAGGCATTCAGCAGGGTGGCTTCGGCGTACAGCTCTTAACCACCACTCTATACTATACTGCTTTTCTGGATGCCAAATAAGAATTGTTGATTTTTTTGGACAGACACTAAAACAATATACAGTTGATTCTTTCTCACTATGGGTTCCGAATTGTTGAATTCAACCAACTGCAGATAGAAAATACTCGGGTAAAAAAAAAAAAAAACTAAAAAATAATAACACAATTTTTTTAAATACAAAATTTTAAAATATAACAACCATTTACATAGCATTTATATTGTATTGGGAATTATAAGTAATCTCACGATGATTTAAAGTATATGGGAGGATGTGAGTAGATTATATGCAAATATTACACCATTTTATATCAGGGACTTGAGCATCTGCAGATTTCGGTATCTGTGGGGGTCCTGGAACCAATCCCCAGAGGAAATTTAGGGCCGACTGTATACTTTTTCTAAAGAAAACTACTTTTTACAGTAAATATTTGTGGACTACAGGATATTGTATGGGGAGGATGTTTATGTCCACATAAACCATGAATAAGATATGTGTAAATACCCAGCTAGGGAAATCTGAGAACATTAAAGTTGGAGTCTCACTTCCTTGAGAGAAGCCCAAGGCATCTCTGCACCTCTCAGAGGGGCTGGTGTTCAGAGTGGGATGCCAGATGCGGGCAGAGGCAGTGTCATAACCCACCTGTGGCACATGGGATATCCCCACACGGAGGTGCTGAGGGAAGTGCTGAGCCAGAGGAGGCCTGAGGTCGGGACAGGATTTCTGCACCTTCACAAATCAAATACCTTGTCAAGGACCCTAGAAGAGGCTAGAGACAGCCACACCTCAGCAGAAGAAAGACAGCTGGAACCCCAGCAACATCCCAAGGGAGGCCAGCAGGACAGTGACTGGCCAGACCCCTCTCCACCCTTCTGCCTCCCACATCTGTCCATGAGGATATGCAGGCTTCCCTGTGCAACCAAGAGGGGAACAGGGGACCCCTGGACAGGGGACTCCGGGACAGGGGACCCCGAACAGGGGAGAAAGAGTCCTCACAGAAAGTTTAGACACTGAGTCAGCTCAGTATTTACCTCAAAGAGACTGTTTAAGGTCAGAAGAGATGGAGGTAACAATTTAGCAAGATCACATGTTTTCTATAATATGAGTGAGACTTAGGGCTCTGGAGGAAACTGTCAGCATTTATAGAAAATAAAGTTACATGCAAAATAGCACTTGTATTTGTTTAAGAGTTATAGTCTTTCTTGCTAGAACACAATGGTTAAAGGGCAGGGTTAACACAGGACAGGTTCTCAGTAAGTGCCAGATCTCCTAAGGCAGTTGCTACCAAGAATGGCAGGGATTTCCTGCCTGCAACTACAAGCAAAGTTAGAAGGTATGACCTTGTGCCCTCCCCTGTTTCTGTTTCCTGTCTATACTTTATTGTCACCCACCAAAGGCTTTTACCTGCATGCTAGACACTTGCCTAGAGTTACCCTCAAAGCAAGTGTGTGGCAAAGCCAGGATTCAAATCAGGGCAGCCTGACTCCATAGGTCACACACACAAGGACCATGGCAATGCCTCGTGCGGTGCACCACACTTCACAAGGCTTGTAAAATGGGTATATCTAGGAATGAACTTGAATTGTCATAGCAAAGCTCAGTATTTAAATCTGAGAATTGCAAATCTGACTTCAGAGTGCCTATCATCCTATATAGAATCATCACCATGTAGCATTTTCAAAACTCATTTGTTCTTTTTGGTCTGTTCGCTACAGATGTGCACTTGATACTTTTGTATACATTGAATATGATACAATTTTTTGCAGCCTTCAAAATAAACTTCCTGTATCTTTACCTTAATTATCTCAAAACTAATCCCACTGATAACTATCTTGTTTTTCACTTTTGACACTTAAAATATGAAACACCTAGAGAATTTAAGTTGAATATAAGTAGTATTTCTTACATTCCCGACAGACTATAATCTTCTTGAGGGGCAGGACCATATCTTCCACTTTGTCAATACATCTCCCAATATTGTATGTCTAGCAGGGACTTAATAAATAGTGAAGTGTGATTGTGTTTTGTCTCCTATAGTTCTTTGATAATTTCCCTTCTAAAACCACATAATTATGTGACTTTATTGCTGAATTTTAAAATTACCTTTCCTTTGGGAATAAGTAGCAGCCAATGTCTCTACAACTCATAAGAAAAACAAAAAGTTATTTTAATAGCTTTTAAAAATAGATGAATCCAACTGCCTGCCTACTCTCTGCCTGCCTGGAATTATCTGAACAGTGCTGGAGAAAAACACTCGCTTTTGAGTCATACCATGAATCTAAAATGAGCACTCAATGCTATTTGGAAAACATACTTTATCTCCCCAGCAAATTCTTTGTTAACTCTGTGCAAGGTAACTGCTTCATTCCTCCTACTCTCCTCAGATCTCCAACCCCTCCCTCCATTGCCTCTCCACTCATCACGCGATCTCACACCGTATGAAAAGAGTAGAAGCAGTCAGACCAACAATCTCACCTTCAACCTTTGCTAACCTACCTGCCTCGGTACCTGTATTCTGTGCCCTCCCTGTCTCGTGGAACAATTGTCCCTGCTCAATCAAAGGTCATTCCCTCCAGATCCCATCTCTTCTGGAATCCCGAGTACTTAGCTTCTACAATTACCCTCCCTCATTCTCCAGAATCATTCTTTTTCTCCCTTTCTACTATATGATTCCAGCCACAAACAAGCATGTCAGAACGGCCCATGGATTAAAATAGTCCCTCCTGACCTTCACATATCTTCCAATATGCACCCTAGTCCCTCCCGCAGTAAAACTAGAAAGAGCTGCCTATGTGCAGTGCCCACAAACCTTCACATTCCACTGTCCCCTCAAGCCACTTCATTTGGGCTTCTCTACCCGTCACCCCACAGACACTGCCCTTCTCTAGGCCAGCGGTGACATGCACATTGCCCAATACAGTGTTCATTGCTGCTCCTGTGAGCCATAGACTGGTGTGTCCACCTGCCAATTTGACGTCCGTACTTTTATGTCTAACAGACAACTCAACTTTAACATATCCAAAAACAGTTTTTTCTCCTAAAGTATGTTCCTACTCCATTCTTTTCTGTTTCAGTAAATAACATCATTATTCATCCATCTGCTCTCACCAAAAGCCAAGGTGTCTCCTGGCCCCACCTACTCCTCTGGCAGTGCTGCTGGCCTGATCTCCAAAGTGCATCCTGAATGCACCTACTTCTCTCCGTCTCCCCCCCTTCATCTCCACTTGGATATTGCAATAGCCCTGTACTCCCTCCCCGCTCCCATAGTCCATTATCATGTAGTGGAGTGATGTGTAAACTTTTCAGTCAAGTGAAATCATTCTCACCATCAAAACCCTCCAAAGCTTCCCGTCTCACTTAAAGTAAAAGCCAAACACTTCAGTGTGGCCTGTGAGGCCCTGCATGACCTAGCCCCTTCCTCCCCTTTCAACATCTTACCATCCTGCACCCGCATCATGAAGCTATAGCCATGCTGGCTTTCTCTCTGCTCTGCAAACACAGGACACTTGTTCTCCTTGGGGCCTTGCTGTTGCCTCCAGTCAGAAGTTTCCCTACAGATGCTTACCTGGCTGGTCCCTTAGGACTTGGGCCAAAGCCTCATCTGGCCAGATAGGGCTTTTTTACCCCTGTATCCAGCGCTGTTCACCTTCCCACTCACCAGCGCAGCGTATTTTCTTTGTGTTATTTATCACTTTGCAAGTACCTTATTTATTTCTTTGTTTTCTCTCTTTTTCTGTTTGTTCCTTTAGAATGTAGGCGCCATGAGAGCAGGAGCCTTGACTGTCTTGGTCATTGCTGTATCTTTAGCACCTACCATGGGGCACACCATAAAGGGCACACTCAATGTTAGAATGAATGATGTTGTTGAAGGAATGAATGACTAAAACGTGAAACCAAAAAAAGTCTGAATCATTACGTTATAAAAATTATTCTAGACATTCAGGGAAAGATTTTAGAGCAAAAGAATATCCCAGATCTCCCTCCTCCAGTACCAAATGAAATGAACAAAAGGAAGTGCTAGAAAACCAGCAAAAAAATTCACCAGCAGAATCCAGAGAAGGAAGGGGGCTCCCTTTCAGGACGTAAAATTGAAAAGTGGAAGCCAAAGATAAAAACACAAGATTCCGGCAAGGCAAACCTCAGCTTCCCTCCTAACTCTGTCCTGACTATCAGAAGCAAAAAAGCAAGTCAAAATCCTGAAACTATTCATTCGTGCCCCCACTGCAATGTGCCAGTACAGAAAGACAGAGGAAATACCCTTGTCTTTCTATTGATTGGGTTTGGGGTGGGTAGTGGGAGCAGCTGCTGGAATAGACAGGTAAACCTGGAGGTTGATTAACAGGAGCTTACTTTGAGGAAAGGAGAGCTTCTGGGTATGGCTGCCACTAGCCCATGGAGTGCCTTTGTGTGCATTAGAAAAAGGTTCACCCTCCTATAGAAGGATGCAAACCCACACAGGGTGCTGGGTAGCTGAGTGGAGTGGAGCATGAGATGGATTTCAGCCCCATACATCCTTTTGGCCAGGAGCCCTTGTGCAGTGAACAACCTAAACAATCATCTGTGGCAATCCTAGTTCCATGGCTCCATACTGAATTGAAAGAATGGCCCAAATCAAGAGAGTACCTTATGGTAATAGGATACACCTCCCACTAGATTCATAACAAAAGTCTCAGAGAACGACACAACAACAAAGATCACATCCTCCAACAAAGGCTCTCAACACAGCTTCAAAAGAGATCTCTCCCTTTCCAGACCCCTGCACACAATTTTTAGGCTATAGAAAAAATGGATAGGAAAATACCCTGGCCCTGAAACTACATCTCAGAGGGATATAGCAGTGGCACTCAGGGAAGGATATCAAGAGAAATCATCTACACTATGTCAAAGGAAATAGAAATGCTAAACAGAGTTACTCAGGTTAAACATGAGCTATATGAAAAGAAGCAGCTTGGTAACTCCACAATCCTGTGACTAAAAAAGGAGGAAGAGGTGGAAAATGGAAAATTAATGTAGAAGCCATGTATACATCCCATTGTTCTTTCTTTAAAATGTATCATTTACTGTATCCTTTTATCAAGTCTGTAGGTTTCTTTTGGTCCCATATTTCTTACTTGGTTTTAGCAAAAGGAATCCTATATTTAGCTTTGAACTTGCAAGCCCTCCTAATGAAACAAAAGAAATCTGTGCAAAAAAGGGAAATTATTGCTGCAGGTACAGGGAAGATATGGAATTTTGAACAGTAACACCAATAAGAATAAAGTTGAAGGCTGAAGATATTTACAAGAATGATAGCATATCTTCATGTTTAAATAAAGACCTTTGTTGGGATTATGGTTACAGAGCAGAATGTAAACATCATAAAACTTCAGTGTGAAAATAATATACTAGCAAATATCACGAAAAGGGAGGAGTAGATGTGGAAGGAAATATAATGCTGATTTTCTCATCTCTCTTGGCAGGGAGTAAATCAACACTGAGTACAATAGAAATGTATGTTATTAAAAAGCATAAAGATTCCAACCTCTTAATCCTTCTCATGATATACATCTTCATTAGTTTAGAGGGATCTCTCAGAAATAATATCTCCATATAGTGAAAAAATATGAATACTAGCAATAACTTCCACTATTTGCAGTTTTTTACTTTGTTAAATTCAAGTAAATAGAGATTTAATATTATTTATGTATAAGTAGCATGTATAATGTGATCCCACTGTTCTAAAATCATTTCTTTTTTCCACGTATATGCATAGAGAGCTAATGGGAAGATGGGTACCTAAAATTAACAATGATTAGTTCTAGGTGGTGGGATTCTAGGTGATATATTCTTCTTGATTTGTACTTTGATCTATTTGAGTTTATTAGAAGAGGTTACTTTAGAGGCTGAAAAACTTTGGGATGCCTTCCTATACTGGTCCTGGACTTCCTTAGTTCCTTTTTGTCTCTCTGTACATGATGAACACTTCAAACTACTAGCAGTTTAAATGCCATTTTATTCCCATTAAGAGGCAAAGCTAAACAAGATTGGGATAGACTCACCATCCCTCCCTGCCCTCTAGCTGAAGGTGGGATTCTTCAACTGGCCAATAGTCTCAGGTTCTGAGCCAGTGTTGCTCTTGTGGTAGTGAGGCCAGATGGCAGAGGGGGAGCCTGTACTTTGCAACCAGCTCCTGGCAGACTGCTAATCTGATGGAGATTTGCTGACCTCTTTTAAAACCTTCTGGTAGGGCAGAAATTGTCACCCAAGGGGAACATTTGATCATAGCTCTCATTTCATTTAAGACACTGAAAGTTTTTACATTCTTTAATAAAAAAATGTACAGAGCAAGCAAGTGGCCTAACATTTGGACAAAGAGGACATGTGTTAGGAAATCTGCCAACATTATATAGTCTCTCCCCTGCAGATCTATAATCTAGGAAGGTATAGAGCAAGTGACATCCTGCCTATTTATCAAGAGAAGTTCAAGTACTTCTGTCTATTGTATCCTAGCATCAGAGTCACCAAAAAAAACACAACCGTCAAGCACTAGGTGGAACAATGCTTTACTCCCTAGAGAAGAGACAGAGCAAGATCAGCGTCAGCAGTGGGTGTTGGTTCCCCATGGCCAGAGGGTCCCTCCCACAGCCAATGCAGGGCCACCGGCCTGCACACACCCCTCTTATGCTGCAGCAAAAGGACCTGTCCCCTCCCCACAGGGGACAGATACAGTAGTGGGATTGGCTGGGTGCCATATGACACACACACTTAAGCAGAACAAAGGAGTACACACTGCGTATGAAACAGGGAAAGATATTTCCACACAAGGTAACAAGTCCAGCTCAGGCTGTGAGGACTCTTTTATCTCTTGGTAAGGAAGTGTTCCAGGCCCAAGGCAAATATCTTGGAAAGGGGGAGTGGATGTGGAAGATATATATATAATGCAGAGAGGAGATCCAAAGACTGTGCACATGAGACTGCCTTTCCCAAGGGAAGGAACACGTGGATCTTTATGGTACTTTGCTTAGGAGCCAGACAAAAATTATGCTGTGTCAATCCAACTTGTTTTCCGTAAGGGGAAAGACCATTATGGAAATTTCATAGAAATCAAGGTCTATATAACATTTTGCCAAGGACCTCCTATAACATGGGGATTGTTAGTTTAAAAAAAAAAGAATGTAGTTTATATCCCAGAAACAAAGATATCTGAGTTTTTGAGAGTTCCAAGTTTGGTGTTGCAAATTAATGGCTTACTACAAAAGTAAAGACTCTATTACAACCTCAAGTGGGTGTTTGAAGTCAAGTGAGAATTACTCCCTAACCTTATTATGTGAGCAGCGTAATGGGAACATCCCATGTTCTCATTGTCTCTCTGTCTCACTCTCCAAGCAAGTTAGGAGACTCCTTTCTATTACAGCTGTTTAAAATTAAAATTGAGAAATAACCATTTGGTTTTTCAATTTTGCTTCTTAGAATATGGCTGCATATCAGAATCAGAAAATCAAATCCAACCACAGTCAGCACTGAAAGTAAGTATATTTCATTTTATTATCTCCAAAATCCCGTGTAAAGGCTCATCTTTTTCAGAGTAAATACTTCCTAAATGCATATAGGTTCTTCCACTTTATCCTCACAAAAATCTTCATGAGAGTGTATTCGAGAGTTACCAAAAATGACAAAGGATGTGAGACACCTGACCCTCATGGGTTCTTTCTGGTAATAGGCAACTTTAGAGGATATAAAAAAAATCGTAACAATTAAAGACTATGTTCACCTACCTAAAAGTATTCAGTTTCATACTTTGTTTGATGTTGTTATAGGTCCTTCAGCACCAGCTGGAATCATTTCAGGCTCTGCGAATGCAGACTTTGCAGAATGTTAGCATGGTATGTTTCTTTTTATCTCTATATATGAAATATCTAAACTTAAAGTACCATTGCATCTTCTAAGCTGGTGATCACTAGTCAGTTGATTCACTGATGCAGAATTTAATATAATAGAGGCCACAACATATTCTAGGCTCAAAATTTGTTTTAAGTAACCTACATTCTTCTCTCTGTTTTACTTGTATTTGATTATGAGCCAAAAAGAGATAGCACTCACTGGTTTTCTAAAATACACATTTAAAGTGCTACCTAGATATAGTCTACAAATAGGGATTCTCATTACAAGTGATATAAAATCTAATTCAAACTGGTTCAGGGAAAAAAATGTACTTTAATAGTTCAAGTAACTGGAAGTCCTGGAGATAGCTCACTTCAGGACAGCTTAACCCTGTGATCCGGACTCGTGTCATCAGGAACAAGTCTTGCCCCGTCTCTTGATTCTGCTTTCCACAGTAGTGGATTGTCAGATTCCTTATGACGGCAAAAAATCTGTTTAAAGCTCCAGATTTTTTTTAAAGCTCCAGATCTTATCCTTCAAGATTCAAGTCAGAAAAGAGAATACACTTTGCTCTTAACGTTTCTATAATACTAAGGTTCCTGGCCTGATTTGGACTGCCCCAGATTGTGTCCCATGCAATGCTTGAACCAGTTGCTGTCCAGACAGGTGCTGTTCTCTGACTGGTTAGCTCTAAGTCACACACCCACCTGGGAGCTAGAGGTAGAATCAGTATCACCAAAGGCTCATGGACTTCATGAGAAGAAATAAGGAGTAGTGTAAACAGAAGGCTACAGTATGGATGTTGGGGGTGTATAACACACACATATTCACTAAAGACCTGATACAAATTTCATCCGATGTTCATATACTAAAAGCACCTGAAGAGAAGTGGGAAGAGAAGATAAACTCCTCCTGAGGGTGACAGAATAGATTCCACTCTGATGACAGGGATCAAAGGTCTCTTATTTATTCTACAACGTAAAAGTCAAACATCTAAAATTATTTGAATATAGTTCATAGAATTTTATTCTTTTACTAAATTAAGTTTTTCTGATTTTATAATCATATTAATAGAGGCATAATTTTCTTAAAGATTCTTGTAATAGAGATTATAATAAATTAAGTAAATTTGATTTATATTCCATATGATAGGAATGAATTTTTATGGGCAGAAAATTTAAAGGTATCTTTTAATTATAGTATCTATTATTACCATGCACTTATAAGTTTTACAAATCAAAAATCAAATTCTAACAGTCTCAATTTATCTTTTAAAGGTACAGTCTGAAATCAGTGAAATATTGAACAAAAGTATTATTGAAGTAGAAAACCCACAATGTAGCTCAGACAAAAATCTAGTATTTGGCACACGCATTGAAAAGGACTTGGTATGTTATTCTATACAAATCATTTCTATATGTAGGTACTTCAAAAATGTGACTACCACCGGTTTATCTTCACCTTCCTTCTCCCCTTCTTTACAGGAAGAATGGACCAGCAGAGATGAAAATAAGGAAATTCCTGCCCTGAAAACCTTAAAAGACGTGCGTTTACCTCTATACTTCCACAATTTCCCCATTTCTCTTAAGAGAGTCTGTGAAGGACATTTGACTTAGTCCAGATATCAAAAGATTCCCAAGCAAATTCAAATACAAGGCAGTTTTTGTAGCCTATCTATTCACTTAAGATAGACCTGGACCTGGGGTGGATTCCCTGGAACAGCTCCAAACCAAAGTTACCATCACTGTGTCCACACTGATTCACATTTCTGGGATAGTCACAGCCCTAAAATCACCTGAAACTAGGAATCACCTGAAACTAAGGTTGCCAGACAGCCCACCAGTGGAAATATTCATTTTCCTTAAACTCCCATTTGACCTATTGCTTCTATCTTCCCCACCTATGTATGATGGTCTCTGGAAGGATGCTAAATTTCTATTTCTGAAGTTGGGGGGTTGGCCTATGCATCTCACCCCCTAAGGAAGTTGTGAAGATCAGAGTTACAGATCTCAAAACTACTGTTGTTAAATTTTCTGGAGAAAATGAATCATACTTGTTGGGCTTTTTTTTGCTGTAGAAATGGATAAAATGCTTGCTTTGGTTGTATAAATAAATCCCCCACAAAAGATTACCTTAATTTCTTGGTCATGTAGCAAATGACAGTACATTTATAGCACTCTTTTTATTGTTACTAGCCTATAGAGAATCAAGAAGGAATCCTCTCTATGGAGAAAATGCATCATTTTGAAGATTCCAGGACTCTTCATTCAGTGGAAGAAAAATTCATGAGTGATAATGTTAATAGTCATTCTCAAAATATAAATATTCCATCCCAGATGCATTTCAAGGACATATTAACTCTGAGAACTTCAACAGATAATTCATCTTCAAACATAATTATGAACCCTTCAGAAAATTCTGAACTGTTGAAGAATTATAATAACCTTTATAGTTTTCTACCTACTGACCCTCAAAATATGATGTCTCAAGCTGATACAGTAATTCTCGATAAATCCAAAATTACTGTGCCTTTTCTCAAGCATGGATTTTGTGAAAATTTGGATGATATTTGCTATTCTATCAAACAAATGAAGGAAGAGCTTCAAAAGTCACATGACAGGGAACTGGCACTTACAAATGAACTTCAAACTTTAAAAACTGATACAAATATTCAAAGTAATGGTAAATATGATCTGTCCCCTATTCACAAGGAAAAAATTAACTTTATTAAGGAAGAAAACACAGGCAGTAACTTAAATGAAGATATAAAATCAAAGAGGATTTCAGAATTAGAGGCATTAGTGAACAAATTACTCCCACTCAGGGAAACAGTGTCAAAAATCCATGTGAATTTTTGTAGGAAATGTAAAAAATTATCTAAGAGTGAAATACACAGGGGAAAGAAGAATGAGAAAAACAATAAAGAAATTCCTATCACAGGCAAGAGTATTACAGATTTAAAATTCCATTCCAGGGCACCAAGATACACGCTGTCATTCCTTGACCAAACAAAACATGAAATGAAAGACAAAGAAAGGCAACCATTTGTAGCAAAACAAGGATCAATAATATTTGAAAACGAGAAAACATCCAAAGTCAATTCTGTCACTGAGCAGTGTGTTGCAAAAATTCAGTACTTACAGAATTACCTAAAAGAATCCATGCAAATACAGAAAAAAGTAACACAACTGGAGAATGAAAACCTAAACCTTAAGACCAAAATAAAACCTCTTGTCTTTACCACACAATCCCTGATACAGAAAATTGAAACGTATGAAAAGCAACTTAAGAATCTGATGGAAGAAAAGAGCATTACTCAGTCCAAGTTAATTAAAACAGAAGAAGACAGCAAGGAGTGTCTTAAAGAATTTAAAAAAATAATTAGTAAATATAATGTTCTCCAAAGCCAAAATAAAACTCTAGAGGAAAAAAATAGCCAGCTCTCTTTGGAGAAGCAACAAATGATAGAAGCATTAGATCAACTAAAAAGTAAGGAACACAAAACTCAAAATGATATGGCCATTGTCAATAATGAAAATAATCGAATGAATATAGAAATGGAAGCAATGAAAACAAATATTCTGTTGATTCAAGATGAAAAACAAATGTTAGAGAAAAAAACATACCAGCTTCTAAAGGAAAAAAGCTCACATGAAAATGAACTAAAAGAAAACCAGCTAGAGATAATGCAGCTAAAAGAGAAAGAAAGATTAGCAAAAACTGAACAAGAGACACTTCTTCAAATACTAGAAACAGTTAAAAATGAAAAACTTAATCTTGAAACAACATTACAAGAATCTACTGCTGCTAGACAAATGATGGAAAGAGAAATTGAGAATATTCAAACCTACCAATCTACTGCAGAAGAGAATTTTCTGAAAGAAATAAAAAATGCAAAATCAGAAGCAAGTATTTATAAGAATAGCTTGTCAGAAATCGGCAAGGAATGTGAAATGTTATCAAAAATGGTAATGGAAATTAAAACAGATAATGAGATTCTAAAAGAAGAACTAAAGAAACATAGTCAAGAAAATATAAAATTTGAAAACAGCATCAGTAGACTTACTGAAGACAAAATACTTTTAGAAAACTATGTAAGAAGTATAGAAAATGAAAGGGATACCTTGGAATTTGAGATGAGGAATCTTCAAAGAGAATATTCAAGTTTAAGTGATAAAATTTGTAGTCAGCATAATGATCTATCAAAAACAGCTTACATTTTGAGAAGAGAGAAATTCCATTTTGACAACTATGATACTTATGAAGACACTTCCAGTCCTAGGAGTAGGCCGTTAGCTCCTGATTTGAAAGGTATGTATGTTGTGGTGGATTAATAGAGATGTGTTTAAGATTCTTTTAGCCTATTGGGCACTAACCAGAGTATAGAAATAAGAAGAAAACTTTAAGATGAATACAATTTAGTTTTGTAAGATTTGTATCCAATTTATTATATAGTGGAATTAGGAATTTTTTTTCTTCAGATAAAATTTATATTATTGTATTTATATTACTTATTTACATTGTATATGCACAAAGCAACTTTGGCAGGGAGCAGAGAGGTTTTCATTATTTTCATTCTAAAGTATAATTAGCACTCCACCTTAAAAAAAATTCTTTTTTTTTTTTCCAGGAATTCCAAGTAAACTATATCAATTGTTTCCATCCAAGATATGTAAATAAATTTCTAAAATCAATGTTTCAAAAACCTTTGTCCAAGTACTTTTTTCCTCACAAAACAATTTTAAATTCATTTTTACATATGATTACATTTACCTTGTAATTTATTAGAGTAGACTGGTTGTTAAGATTAGAAATTGGAATTAGTATATATTTTTATATTATTAAGAACTGTGAAGAATCTGAGATTTTACCCAGCTAGTAAGCTTGCCACAGTTTCATGGAGTCTAGTGGGAGACATGAGATTCCTGGGTCAGAGATAAGGATGGTTTGTTATTCACAAAAACAGCAGTAGCCAGAGTATCAGCATTTTGCATCGGTTCTCCAAGCCCCAATTTCTATAGGCAACGTGAAGAGGGCTACTCAGTGGGTTGCATTATAGGAAAGAACAATCTCGGAGAACCCAAATCTTTTATAATGTGCAGTAAGCATGCCTGCCCTTTGCTGTAGATGGAAACATTATCTTTATTATACTGGACAGCAAAAGCACATCTGCCCTGGCTGCAGAGGAGACAATATCTCTACCTCCAAGGCTGTAAACCTGTCCTTTGCTCCAGAGACACTATCTCTATCTTCCAAGATTGCCTGCTACACAATTCCTTGTTGAATTTTGTCAAATGCTTTTTCTACATTTATTGAAGTGATCATGTGCTTTTTCTCCTTTAATCTGTTAATATGGTAAATTATGTTAATTTTGAAACATTATACCAATCTTGCATTCCTGGGATAAACTTCACTAGGTTATGTTGCATTGTTCTTTTAATGTATACTCCTGGATTCAACTTGATAATATTTTGTTAAGGCTTTCTGCTTTTGTATTCAGAAGGACATTGGCCTGTATTCTTTTCCATTACTGTCTTTGTCTGGCTTTGATATGAGGAAAATCCTGGCCTCATAAAATGTGTTGAGGTGTTGCCTCTTCCTCTGTTTTCTAAAATAATTCATGTTGGATTGATACTATTAATATTATTCCTTCCTTAAATATGTAATAGAGTTCAACAGAGGGCATGAAATTTTCTAAATGGGCAAGTTTTACATTGCAAAATGAAATTTTTATTAATAGATATAGAACTGTTCAGATTTTCTATTTCTTCTTGAGTCAGTTTTGATAATTTCTATGTTCTAAGGAATTTGTGCATTTCATATAAGTTCTTAAATATGTTGGCATAAAGTTGTTCATATATTTGTTCTTGTCCTTTTAATGTCCAGAGGACCTATGGTGATGTCACCTCTTTAATTTCTGACATTGGTATTTTGGGGGTTCTCCTTTTTTTCTTTATCAATATTGCTAGAGTTTTATCAATTTTATTGCTCATTTCAAAAATCAGCTTCTGTTTCATTGATTTTTCTCCATTGATTTCTGTTTCTATTTTAATAGCTTCCTTCGTTCTGCTTATTTTGAGCTTAATTTGCTCTTTTCCTAGTTTCTTAAGGTGAAATCTCAAGTAATTTGTTTGGAATCTTTATTTTTTTCAACTATATATATTTAAAGCTATAACTTTCCTTCCAAGCTCTACATTACCTGCATCATATAGTTTGATATGTTTTCATTTTCATTAAGTTCAAAATATTTTCTCTTTTCCTTGTGACTTATTCTTTGACCCAATGGAATATTTAGAAGTGAGTTGCTTAATTTCTAAATATTTGGAGATTTGGGGGTATTTTTCTGTTATTGATGTCTAATTTAACTCTGTTGTTTTCAGAGAATATATTCTGCATAATTTATCTTTTTAAATTTGTTGAAACTTGTTTTATTGCCCAGAATATGGTCTATTTTGGTTAATGTTTCATGTGAACTGCAGTCTTCTATAAACGTCAACTAAGTAAAGGTGGTTGACAGTGTTGAACAAATCTTCTGCATTCTTACTAACCTTCTGTCTACTTGTTCTAACAATTACTGATAGAGGAATAGAGAAGTAGGTTTGTTCATTCTATTAGTTGTTGTTTCATGTGTTTTAAAGCTCTTTTATGTGTGTATACACATTTAGCACCATTATGCCCTGCTGGTGAATTGATCCCTTTATTATTATGAAACAACCCTCTTTAACCCCAGCAATGTTCCTTGTTCTAAAGTCTTTCATGTTAATATTGGCCTTCTAGTTGTCTTTAGATTGGTGTTTACATAGTATATCTTTTTGCATCCTTTTACTTTTATTTTGTAATGCTGAACCAGTAGGAAAAACTTTTAAATAGTAAAATAATAAATATATAGCATGAAAAAATTGATGACTAAATCCTGAATTTGAGACATAAATCAAAGAATTCAAGTACTGAGAAAATGACTAATGGTGAGCACTGTATCCGTTTAAATATAGAACTATGATTAAAGAACTGTGAGAATTATGGTTACAAAATAGAATATTAGTGTTAAAAACATTAACATAAAACAAAAATATAATTAAAAAGTCAGGTGCATCATTTTACCTTTAACTTATCTTTGTCTGTTTTGTTTACTGCTGCATCCCAGTGCCCAGAACCCTGAGAGAACGTTAAGTAGGCACTCAGTATTTGCTAAATGAATGATGAATGAACCAAGCTTCCATTGCACTAGGGAGTATCAGGCAAAGGCTGGACATTTACTTCATAAAGAGTTTTAAGCATCAAGAAGTTTAGACAAGATGACATTTTAGGTCCCTTCCTAACTGAAGTGTAATGTTCCAAATTGCTTTATGAAGAATTTTAGAAATACATGTATGCATTTGGGAATGATATATGGTTCTCTAGCTATCCCCCATAGGCTTCTAGCCTTAGCCCTTGATAAGGTGTGGAGAGGAATAACCTGGAAACTTGTGTTCTATACTTGATTTCCTGTAAGTAAGTAACCTCCACCTTACCCTACTCTCTAATTTTGATAAAGCTGTAGAGTAAATAACATAACTTGAAGCCATTTAAGAAGAATCATTATTTCTGTGGAAAGTGTCCTGGGAGCAAAATGTAACAATAAATAGGTGGCTAAAAGCAATCAGACTGGCTGACTTTGCCACTGTTGGCTGTGCTACCCTGGACACATTACTTCATGTTTCTCTGCTTCCATTTCTTCATTTGTTAGATGAAGATTAAATGATTATTAGATATAAAGCTATTAATATAGAATGCACATGGAATGGTGTCTGGCACATAACAAGCATTATATAAGTATTAGCTACTAATTCATTTTTGTCATTTTAAGCAAAATACCATAATGGAAAATTCAGTTATAATGATGAAAATTCAAATTAACAAATTACCTTACAACTTAATTACAACAAATTATTTGATGGATTATGATCTAGTTTTTTCTAGTTTTATATGCTTCTTACAGCTTATGAAATATTTTTAATTTGGTGTTCATGATAATTCTTCCAGGTAGATAATGCAGATAAGGAACAACTCTTAAGAGGTTAAGTAATTTGCTCCAATACACACAGCTAGTAATAGGTTGTGGCTGGCCTATTGTTCTTAATCCACACTCTACAACATTTGTATAAGGAATAGGCAGTCTCTGAAGAAGCAGGGTAAAATTTCCAAAAATATGATATACTACTGTTTAACTTTCTCTCTAGTTTCTGTTGGAGCTTCTTGTTGATTTAAATCTCTCTTAAAATTAAGCCTTTCTTCCACGATTAGGTCAACATCCACAATCTTTGTTTCAATTTTGAGCCTTAAACAGATGTGATCAGATGGTTTGTAGCCGAGATTAATGGCTGGCTAAGCAAGTTTTTTCCCCCATTATTCGCTGATGGTAGATGCAGGAAACACTCAAGTCATACAGGCCTCATAATAAGAAAGTAGATAACTAGATGTCTATGTTGTCAAGAGATAGAATGCCAGTGCCATGGCTGAGTCTGGGGAATAAAGTTGTTTCACAGGAAACTACCTAATGTTGTATTGTTGTATTTTCAAAATTAAAAGAAGAGACAATAATTGTAAGAAAACAATAGGCATCATAAAGTTTGCACCCCTCAAATCGGATGTATGTGTTCCTCTACTGATGCTTAGAAAAATCTTAATTTTTCTACATGCTTCACTATTCCCATTACTGGTTTCTGCATTTGCTTTGTGTAAATTGACACAATACATTTATGTAAACTCCAGATAAGGTCTGCCAATTGTCATACTACTTTTTACACCCTTCAGTAAGGCATTAGATGAGTGTTCCCATCTATGAATATTATATGAAATGTATATTGCTTTAAAGAAGCACATTAGTAAAAATTAATTATAGCTAACAAAAGATAGAGGTAAAAATGAGCAATTATAATTTTAAAATCAAAATCAATTTTAATAAAATCTGGAAATATAAACCTCTTATCTCAAAAGAGTACATATATTTATAAGGTTTGGTAACACTTATCAATATATAACCATACATTTTATTCAGTTATATGCAACTGGTATAGTCATTCCTATTCTGAAGACATGTATTACCTGTTGAGTCACATTATACCCTTGGTAATGTTTTTAAGATGTTCATTGCACACTGTCTAGTTATGAGGCATGAAAATTTTTTAACAACTTAACAACAGTAAAAATTCTCTGTACCATCTGCACCCCTTCAAAAGCCAGCTATATATCTGGCTTGACATAGTTTCCCCCGTTGGAAAAAAAAAGTGGGCCCAAAAGGAGTCCTACAACCTCTCTACAATCAGATTTCCAGGCCTGAGAAGCCCAGACTGGCAGAGGGACAGGTACTAAGAAAGCACTGTCGACGGAAAAGAAGCCAAACTCTGTAAAATAATTTCAAAGGGGTTTATTCTGAGCCAAATTTGAGGACCATGACCCAGAGCCACACCCAAGAAGGCTTGAGCAAGTTGACTTGCTGTGGTTGGGCTACAGTTTGGTTTTACACATTTTAGGGAGATAGGGGTTACAGGTAAAGTCATAAATCAAGACATGGAAGGGCATACATTGGTTTGGCCCAAAAAGGTGGGCCATTTTGAAGAGGGGGGTGCTTACAGGTTATAGGTGGGTTTAAAGACTCCTTGACTTATAACTGGTTAAAAAATGAAGCTTTGTCTACAGGCTTGGAATGTTTTAGATAGGAGACAAGTCACCGGACATATATTTGTTGTGTAAATTGGGGACCTGCAGGTTTGTCTTGCATAGCCTTAGGCCTGTTAATGAGTTACAAAGGACATCTTCAAGAAGGGAGCGGGGCATGTTGAGGCATGTCTGACCTCCTCCTCATGGCAGATAATTTAGTTTTAGGATATCCCCTTGGCCAGGAGGGGGTCCATTCAGTCAGCTGGTGGGGGGGAAGATTTTTATTTAATTTTAGTTCACAGCACCATTGATGAAAAATAATTTCTCCAATATATTATATCTCCCTTTTGAATACAAACACCACCACCCCCCGCCCCTACTGAATGAGGACTATTGATAGGGGCCTCAGTATGAATTACAGTAATATATTTAAATCATATAATTTAAGAGCAGATATTTTTAAAATAGATAGGGCAGGTGAATAAGAAGAGATAGATACCTTGGGAACTAAAGGGTAAGACTTAGGTGGGATGCTTCAGGAGAGGCAGCTTTGCACAGCTAGAGAGGAACATGAGAGGATACCAAAGACAAACCTCATCCATCTTGCAACTCTTGTAATTTTTAGAAGATCCCCGTCTTTCCCCAACACATCTTGGGGCTGCCATTGGCTAAATAATCTGATGCTTTACACAAGCTGTAAGTAGAAGGCATGACACCACATAAGCTAAAGCATTTGCCTCACTAGATAATGTTTGTATACATGAACCTATGCAATATAAATGCATCTAATATTTGTCCTTGATGTTAAAAATGCTAAATAGGCTATGACATTTAGATAGCAATCAATCCAATTTTCAATACTTCTAAGAAGAAAGAGAGAGTTAAGAATTTACTGTGTACTTCCTACCCCTCCAACCCCCACCTTTATAGCCCTACCCTCCAATCCTGCAATTTTTACTGTAGGAGTAAATTTTTACTTTTAGGAGTAAAAGCTTTCAAATGATAGACTATACTTCAGGATTTTATAAAATCTCTAAACATTATATTCTGCTCAGAAATATAGATTTAAAAACACAGATTAGCAATCACATGTTCAAATATTAGCAAATACTATTTATTGATTAAGTAGTAGTAGTAGTAAAATAAGGAAGAATATTAGAGTTGTAGGTTTAAATTTCTTTAAAACGCTTGAGGTATCTGCCCCACAATATCTTATATTTTTTCAAATAATTAGCTCTTGATAATAAATTGCTGGTAGTCAGGATCCAGTTAGCTACTTGTCTCCCAGTTGCTAATAGGACTGTACTGAAGCAGTCTTGTAGTTCTTCATATTTAGTGCCCTAAAATTGGAAAATAGATACACATTTAATTTTATGGGTGCAAATAATATGTCTGTACATTCTTATAAAAACTTTTTGCGTTAAAAATTTTTTAAGTATTATATTTTATAACACATTAATAATCTAAAACCAAAATTTTCATACAAACTTAAAAAATTTCTTTTTATTAAAGTCAGATGGACTGAGAAAACTTAATTTAAGAAGGAAAACAATTATGGAATCAACTGTAAATACTACTGTCCAAAGGTTTATTAGTTTTAAAATTAGAGTAAAAGAAAGTAAAACTCAATTTAGCATAATGTTTGTGATAAAATAAAAAGAAAGAGATTTCAATAAATTCAAGATTACTAAAAGAGTAATCAATTACTCTTCTCTTTTTCCCTGCTTCAAACACACATCCTACAGCATCACAGAACTTTCTCATGCTTGTTCTCTGGATGGAAAAGAACACAGAGAAAACCTGAAATACCACCCCCCCAAACATAAAATTCCATCTATCTGAGTGTGGGTGTGATGAAGAAAATTCTAATTTTACTGTCTGTTAGATAAAGTTGGTCAGAGTACTGATAGGTGGCTTGCCAAAGGTTAAAGGTCAAAGGACATAGAAGAAAAGCTCCATATTGTCCTGTCTCTAAGTCCAATACTCTACCAACTAGCCACACAGAATATTACTCCTGTAGACCACAGTTTAAATTACATAAATTTACCCTGATATCTAGGGGAATCATTTGGCCATAAAAAGAAAACTCAGTGATAATCGGTTTTTATTGATTCTTTTTGAAAATTTGAATTTTGCTAGGTCAAAATCAATTTCTTTACTTATTCCACAAAATTGTTACCAGAGTGCTTTGAAGAGTAGATAAAATATGCAAAAATCACTTGTGTTATCATTATTATCTATATTAACTTATTAAAACCCATGTGGGTTAAGCCATTAAAACCCATGTGGGTTGAGCCATCATTCAAAACGTATTTCTAAAATCTGTTCATTCAAACACATATAAAGTATCAGCAACACATGGTAGGCTCAGAAAGCTTGAATTAGCTAATTATTGCATCTAATAAGGACTATTCATTTCATCTATACTACCTCACTTATAATAGCACCTCGTTATGTCAGTGGTTTTGTATTAATTGCTTAGTTTAACTTCTATTTACAATTTGATGGTGCCACAGCTATTTAGAGCTTTTGTCAAAGTATTTTGTGTTGGAGTTTGGGGAAGCAGTTATTTTATTTTACATAAAATTTGAATGTACTATGCTTCCAGTTAATTGCAGTGATACTATTAATACATATACATTAATACATTAATGAAATTGAGTTTATGGGGAAGACATTGGTTCCAGTACTCCTAATAAGATGCACACATGGTTTAATACAGATGTCATAGTATTAGAGGCAATGGAAATATATACAGCATTCTGTAGTTAACACTATTGACACATACAAATGTTCAAGAAATGACTATATAACAAACACTTTATGCACTTGCCGCTTGGGAAAAATTGAGGTGTTTTGAAAAATATAAAAATAAAACACAGTTACATGTACAAAATAACTATAACACAAGGTATAATGTGTACAAAATGACTATAATACATAAAAGACATAGGTTATATAGAGAAAAGTTTAGTAGAGGCTCCATCTGAGGATATTAGCAGATGTTATAGAAGCAATGATAGAAAGCAGGTAGAAGTTAGAATGAATAAACTTATTAGCAATGTAGCAGGGTAGGTAAAAAAACAGTATATGTATTTCATGAGGTTGAAGAGAAGGATACATGAAAATAATAAGGGGAAAGATGACATGAAAGTAGGTTATGGCCACCTTACAAAGGGCCTTCAGTTCTGTACATCAAATTTGAAACTAGATGGTGTTTCAAGCTAATACCTCTGTGAGACCAGAAAAAGATAATTTCAATTTTTTTTTAAAGAAAACACATCCTAAAGTACATAAAATACCGTAATTGTATCACAAAAAAATGCTGTGGGCTTACATGCATTCATTTTGCAAACATTCATGCTTGAAGTAACAAACTATATAAAATTTTAAGGTTTCCTTATTTAAAATCATTTTTCTAATCTTGAAAACTCTCAACACAAAATTTAGTGCTAGGTAAATCCCTGAATGATGTAAAGGTTAAGATGCTTTAAGATTTTTTTTTTTCCAATTTAAACAATTGACTGAATGGATTAAAATACTTTAGTCAGAAAAGTTGATACATATTGAAGTCCTGGATGGATGCTGAGCAAGAGGATAAAGTGTAAAAAAGCCACTGTTAGGTATCCAGGGACCACTGAACCTTCTCAATAGTCTCATGAATAACAAGTGTAATAAGACTATCACCATCATGTAAGTTAGACTGCTCCAAATTATCAAAGTTTTAAGATAGTATCAACTTACTATGAAGTCTTCTTTCCCAAAAGAAGTCATGTGTTCAAAATCGTATTTCTGATTAGGTAAAAGGTAACACATAGCACTAGTATTTTTAAATTTATTCATAAAAATTTTAAATAATTTGTCTTTAGCTGGTTAGTTCTGTTGGTAAATACATTGTTCTAAAGAAGTTAATAGGTAGTGAGTCAGAAATACACTTTTGCAAAGAAAGGCAGTCTTATTTTTGTGATATAATAATAATGTCATTATTATAATCAGTCTCCAAATGTTAAAGATGTGCTACTGTTTTTATAAAAGAAAAGAATGTAAATTAGGTGTCCTTTACTTAATTCATTGTATGAGTACATCAAAGTTAGAAATATGTAGGTTTGTTTAAATGGCATAAAAACTTTTCAATGGGTAGAAAGGTAATCAAATGGATTCTTCCACTTCTTCATGACCCTGCACACACACACACACACACACACACACACAGAGATTGTTTTTTTCTAAGTTGTATTCTAAACTCCAAAAAACTTCTTTTTCAGTTTTGAGAGTGTTCAAAACCTGGGTAAAATTGAAGTTTTAAGATACTTTGGTAATATATATATGGCTTTTTCTCAAAGCATTATAAGTGATGTTATTATTTTTAACTAACCAGAATACTTCCTGCTTTCACAGAAGCTTATTTCAAAGTTAAGGACAGAACTCTCAAGCATCATTAGAATTCCTCACAATTGCTGAGATACTCCCTTTGAGAAATAGCCAATGTTAACATGTTCTGCTAATTGAACTACAAATATTAATATCTAAGTAGTCTCAAATGACTCATAATAAGGTGCTAATAGATTAGCTTTAAAAATTACGGGCAGCATAGTTGGGTCCAGATAAATTAAGCCTTTTCAATTGAGGATTTCAGAAGATGAAAAAGAACTTCCACAAAGGAGGACAGGTACCTGTACATGGAGGGAGCTGAGATTTCTAAAGTTGCCCAAATTTGTTATTTTTAAAAGTATGTACAAATAAAAGATATAATTTTGAAGTCAAAAAGTTGAAAACAATTTTTTTCTTGGTTTATAGGCTAAAACGTAAGATATTCCTACCTTCTGACATTCAAAGTCATTATACTTTCAATTGGTCTGCTTTTTGGTCCACTTGGTGGGTGGAAAATCTTATCACCTTTGCTGGAAATCTTTGCCAATTTAACCACATAAGGGTCAGCAGAATGTGATGGGTAAGGGTCAAATGTTCCTGCCTTCATTCCACCAGCCTACAAATAAAAATGAGACAATTTAACGTAGTTTTGTAAAATGCTTCTACAAAATTAGGTTGTGAAGAAGTTCATGCATATTTTTGTAGTCTATGGAGTCAGTTTTACATTTAAAGGAAGTTGCCTATACTGTTTAATTCAAATACCAGCAAAGGGTCTCTCTACCACCAATTCTATAGGGTCAAAACACTAACTTCAAAATTTCTCTATAAAAATGAAAATGTTTATAGTAAGGTAATATTCTAAACTATCGACAAGCAGTGATATTTTAGTGAGAGTTTACCAGATCAGGCTATCACCCAGTTAGGGGAGTGAGCCTATTACTGAGGGAATGAGACCCAAGTCAGATATATTTTGATAGGGAATAGGGAACAATGACCCTGGCACAACATGAGTTTACTAAATGCCAGTCAATGATGAGGAAGATACTTTAAAAAAAAAATTAGCAATAGCACATAGAAATAGAAAGTGAGAGAAAAATGTGATTTACTTTATACTTCTCTTATAGTCTATTAAGAGAAGTCAATCAAAATATTTTTCAACATACACACAAGAGAGAGAAATACTCACTTTGACTTTTTAAACTGATTTGACAGGATTTGTATATTTACATTATATATAGTCACCAGGAAAATTCTGTGGAATCCTAATAACCCATTTAATTAGGCATCCTTTTGCTTGTGGTGTCTAAACCAAATATACATGAAGATTTAATTCACTTGAAAGATATGGTTATCATTTTTCAAGTGATTTTTCAAGTTTTCCAGGTTGAGGACACATGGATTATTTTAAAATAATAGGGAAACTTAAGTAAAATAAATTAAAAATTTTAAAGTAAAATGAATAAATTAAAAATAGAAAAAGATATATATTAAATAAAGCTACCAGATGAAGCTTTAAAAAATAAATTAGATAAATATGTTAGAATTAAGAATGAAAAAGGAGTGAGGTAAATCCATACCTGTATGAAAGATAAAAAATATTATATTTTTGTAAACCTCTGTTAACAAATTAAAAAACCTGAATGAAATGACTGATTTTCTAAGAAAATATAAGCAATCAAAACTGACCAAAAAGAGATAGAAAATCTATAGAAACAGACTGATACCATGAAAGAATTGGGAAAGTTGGCAAAGAGCTACCCCATAAAAGGGCAAAGCTCACAACTTTTCCCATGTGAATTCATTCAAGCCTTCAAGGAACATTCCTAGTGCTATTTAAACTGTTACAGAACAGAGAAAAAGAAGGAAATTACATCAATTATTTTAATATGCCAGCATTCACTTATACCAAAATAGAACAAGGCATACCAAAAAAATGTACAGACCAATCACACTTTAAATTACTGATATAAAAATGCTTAATAAAATATTAGCATATAAAACATAGTATTAGCAAATAAAACACAGTATTACATTTAAAACCAAGTGAGAGTCATTTAAGGAAAAATTATTATTCACATTGTAACATGTAAAAAGGGGGGGAAAAGATGGTCTAAATATATTATACCATTCGATAAAATTCAACATACATTTGACAAAATTTAGCATACGTTCCTGAGTTATTTCTATTTTGGGCATCTACAAAAATGAGAGACTAGAGGTATCCCTCTTAAAGTCAAGATTTTTTTTTGAACTTTTCAAAATAATTCTGAATTTCTGGAGAATAAATATGTGAGAATAGCCAATATAACTTTTTAAAAAAGTAACAAGAAGAGACTACTAGACTACCCACTATTAAATGTAATAGAAATTAAAAGTAATTTAGCAGAAATAAACAAATAGATTATAAAAAACCAAAAAACAAATAGATCAGTTAAAAAGAATGAAAACTCAGAAATATACCCTCAAAAATGAGAATTTTGATTTGATAAAGACAGCATTTCAAAGCAGTGGTATTAAAAATGAATTATTCCATCGGTAAGATTAGGAACAATTTGCTTTTTTAAAAATCAGATTTACTGAAATCTAATTCACATAAACTATACCCATGTAAAGTGTACAAGTTATGAGTTTTGACAGATGTATACACCCTTGAAACCATCACCACAATCAAGACACAGAACACTTCTATCCTCACCCAAAGTTTCCTCATGCCCCCCAAACTGGATTTTGAAAAAGATAAAAGCTGGATCCTTACCTTATTCTTTATATCAAAATGCAATTCAGTATTTAAATGAAAAAGGATAAGACTAATAAAGAAATCAAGAAGAAATTAATAATCAATATTATTCTAATATTGGTGGTATAAAGCCACTCTGAAAATGACATAAACCTTCCCACAAAGGATTGATAAATTTGACTACATCAAATCGCTAAATTTCTGAACAGCACAAAATATAACCAAAGTCAAAGGCCCAACAGACTAGAAAAATTACTTTCAACACAAATGACAAAAGAACAGTATCCTTAATATACGAAATGATCTTACAAGTCAATATGAGAAACACAAACATCCTAATACAAAGTCCGTAAAGAAGATGAGCAGGCAATTCACAGGAAAAAAAAAAACAAAAAAAACCAAAGTATAAACTAAGGTTTATAAACTGTCAGAGCATTTTATTTTTATTCTCACTTGTTATAAACTTCTGCAGTAGGGAGATAATTTTAATCACTATTTCAAAAATTAAGAGATGATTTGGCTTTTCATGGTTTTAAGAAAAACTAGGCCTAGGACCTAGAGAGGTACATCAAAAATTCATTATAAATTCAAATACATCTGAAAAAAAAATAATTACTTCATTACAAGAGCTTCATTATTTCCTACACTAGCCATGTGTAGTGATTTTATGCAATTTCATAAAAATGGGCTTCATGATTCTTAGCATCCATAAAAGCAAAAGTTTATTATTTACAATGGGTAATAAAATCATTTGACAGCAAGAGGCAGTATTTTTTTATAATGCTTAATGTTTTCCATTCTAAAATTTCTAACTTACCTTTTTACCAGGAGAAGAGGGCTTAAAAGGGCTTGGAACTAATTCTTTCTTCTCTTCTTTTTTAATTGGTGGTAAAGGTTTCTCAGAAAAATAAGGATTCATGTCAAAATATTCCCTTGGGTAAAGATTTAACTTGAAAGGTGATCCTTTAACTAAACGATGATGTTCTTCATTCTCTTTCTGTAAATTAAAGAGTTTGAAATTGCTTAGCATAAATTATGGGACAACACTAAGTATAAAAATTGCTAGCTCTTAATAAAGTAGCAAAAAATTCATTTTATAAAATATAGATTAAAAAGGCAACTATAACATAAATATTGATACATTTTTTCATTTTTTGCAAATATAAAATCTGGTTTTTCATCATTCAACAACTGAATGGAAAACACTTAATAAATGAAATCCAAAATAGATAGTTATTTGAGAGAAGACTAATTTTTACTACTAGGAACTCTGTTATGGCACTTTCTGAATTCTTTACTCTTCTCAGGTTTTTCTCCTGCTTTTGCTTGTCCTCTTCCTTTCCCTAGCCTGTGGACTTCCATCCATTTGTGGCAATATGCTCTCCTCTCTTCCACATCACAACAGTGGCACCTAAAATTTATTCTATTTATTCTTTTGGGAAGTGTTCCTCAAAATTAGTTTTCATGGCACTCACTTGATAATTTACTTAAATTACAAATTACCAAGCTCTTCCCTCAAAGATTTCTGATTGCGTTGGTCTGCTGTATGGCCCATTAATCTGCAGTTTTAACAGTCACCCCTGGTGATTCTGATGCATGTTGTTATAAGGCAATGTTTTAAGGATCACTTTTCACTAGAGCACGGTCACCTTTTTGTCAGAAGAATATTGTGTTTGTTTTACCAACCCCTGCCATAGAATATTCAGTTGAGTACTGATCAGCACACATGTGAGAAAACTACTCAGAGCCAAGAAAAGAACTACCTGAAAGAATTAAAAGTAACAGTGTCTGGCTCTCACACAGAACCGGGAATAGTGCTGCTTCCCATCAGCTATGCTAGAAAACTTCATGATTCATAGAGCGTGGGGTAGAGTATCCAGAAAGGTTTTACCTCAGTGGTGGTAATAATTAGCCCTAATTAGCACTGCTCCTGTCACATCTAACAAATCTTAAATGCAAGATCTGAAAAGATCAAACCATTTCTAAGTAATTTAACTGCATCCCAGAACAAAGACCAAGAATATTTAAGAATACAAAAATATACAGCATTCAACAAAGTCAAATTCTCAGTACCTGACATCCAATAAAAAATTACCAGTAATTCCAAGTAGGAAAATATGACCCCCATACTGAGAAGAAAATTCAATTATTCAAAATCAACCAAGAACTG
This sequence comes from Daubentonia madagascariensis, assembly GCA_023783475.1. NCBI lineage: Eukaryota > Metazoa > Chordata > Mammalia > Primates > Daubentoniidae > Daubentonia > Daubentonia madagascariensis. Next base: position 3,878,965 of record JAKFHU010000760.1, read on the forward strand.
ATACAGATGTTAGCATTAGCAGAGAAGGGCATTACAATAGTAAATATAACTGTATTCCACATGCTCAAAAAATTAAGTAGAGACACGTACGATATTAAAAATATTCAAATTAAACTTCTAGAAAGCAAAACCACAATGTGTGAGATTAAAAATACACTGTACGGTGGCTCATGCCTGTAATTCCAGCACTTCTGGAGGCTCAGGCGGGAGGATCACTTGAGGCCAGGAGTTCGAGACCAGCAACATCTCTACAAAAAATTTAAAAATCAGCCAGGCATGGTAGCACATGCCTGTAGTCCCAGCTACTTGGGAGGCTGAGGCAGGAAGATTGCTCGAACCCAAGAGTTTGAGGATGTAGTCAGCTATGGTGATGCCACTGTACTCCAGCCTGGGAGACAGAGAGAGATCTTGTCTCAAAGAAAAAAAAAATACACTGGATGGCATTAACAGCAGATTGGACATTACAGAAGAATAGATTAGTGACCTGGAAGGCACAGCAATAGTAGAAACTATCCCAAGTGAAATATAGAGAAGAACAAAAGAATTTTTAAAAAGTGAATAGGGCATCAGTAAGTTGTGGGACAATTTCAAGAGACCTAATACACATGTAATCGGAATCTCTGAAGGAGAGGAGAAAGAAGGAGGGATTTTAAAAAATCTGAAGAAATAATGGCTTGAAATATTCCAAATTTGATAAAAACTATAACCCCAAAGATCCAAGAAGCTCAATAAACCCCAAGCACAAGAAGCATGAAAGAAAACAACCCAAAGGCACATGATAATCAAATGAGTGATAAAAAGAAAACCATTTAAGTAGCCAGAAAAAATGACACATTATATACAGAAGAACAAAAATTAGTATTATAGCAGATTTCTCATCAGAAACAATTCGATCAAGAAGACAGTGGAGTAACCTTTTTAAAATACTAAAAGGAAAGATACATTTTTCAAAATTAGTTTTAGAATTAATTTTAGGAAATCCAGGAACATAAAATTTCTGACTCATAATAAGTTCTGAAAATGAGAATAAAAGAGCTTTACTGTAAGGAGAAAAAAGTATCTTATACCCATAAAGTTTAGGATGAAATAATTACTGAGCCACTGATAAAATTACATTATATATAGTTATATAGTATGTATGCATAATTATTCCCTACAGATGAAAAGTAGTTTATATACAATTGTATATAAACTACATAATTCATATATAGAAACAGAACTGCTTATTTTCAAATGACCAAGATTTCTGCCCAATTTAGTAGAAAACTTTTCCTGGGTTTGGATATGCCCATTTGCAAAATTGGCCACTGTCCTATCTTACATTCCCACTGCCATTTAAAATCACCATAACAAAATTGTTAAAGCCTATATACTTACACAAACAAAAACAAAAAAACTAACGAAGTGATTGCCATTTAATTTCTGTTGCTTAAAGTCCAAACTAACTTGACTTCTCATTACTACCAGCTTTCTTTAAGTTATGCTGATATTGTTAAATTATGTTGATATTGTTCTAAAATTTATAAGGGTTCCTCTATTTATTCACATGTAGACATTCCTCACATAAGTGAACAGGTTTTATTATAAGTCAGATGTAGTACAGTGAGTATAAGAGGCATATGCCAGTACATTTTAGTTTTTATTTCTGCCATTTAATGAAGTGAGCAGTTTTCTCCCTTCCTTTCACTCTCTCCCGTAAGAATTCATCCATTCTCTCACCGCTACTTTTTCCCAGCACCCCAGCACTCCTCCATCCCACTGGCTCACCATACTGGCTTCTTGATCAGCCCCAAAGTATTACCATTACTTTCTCAGGCACAAAATATTAGGGTGTGGTGGAAATATGACTGACAGTTAGGATATGACTCTTAAAATAGAGCATAGTTTTTCAGGCCAAGTTAATAGAAGTCTCACAGCAAGTTTAGAGAGATGTAAGACAGATGTGGTAAACCAAGCAGAGAATAAAATTCATCCTGGAAGGAGCTAAGAGGATCTACAGCAAGACGTGGAAATCTAATATCAAAAAGGTAAAATTATCACAATCCATACACATCAGTCTGCCATTGCCCCAGTGATACAAATAGACAGAACAAAACAAAATTAGAGCGTAAGTGAATTCTCAGGGTTAACCAAATAAGAGAAAGTTTGAAAAATTCAAAATAGATTCTTTTACCTTATAATTTACTTTTGATGCATCATAGAAATCAGCAGAGTGTGAAAACTGTTTACCTATGGTAACATTTGCATAGCTAAGGAAGGAAAATAAGTAGTGGTGACTTCAGGGTTTAGAAATTTTTTATTTAATTTTTAAAATTCAAAACAAATGATATGTAAGTAGTAGAAATCTTACCCATATCCAGTTCCTTTCTTTCCTGGGTTTGTATATAAATTCTTTCCAGGTGGCTGATACTTTTCTCTAGGTTTTGCCTGAGCACTGAAGAAGGGGACTGGACCACCTATTGTTCCATAGTAGCTTCCCAATCCACATCTTAAATACAACATTTTAAAATTTTTTAAAAGGAGGTTAAAATGGCAAATTTCATGTTATATGTATTTTACAATAATTTTTAACAAGATGAAAAGAGGAGAAAAATATATGCAACAAAATTGACTTGTTTTACTTTGGTAAGAAAAAAATAATTTTTATTAGTTTTTAATCTAATTTTATTTTCCTCATTTGTTTTTAATACTTTTATGCTTATTTTATTTTATTTATTTAATTTTTTTAGAGTTCAACTTTTTATTGAACATGTTATAAAAGAGATTTAGTCAAAAAGACCAAAGCCCACGTCATCATCAGACTCCTCAGACTCTTCTTTCTATACTTCCACTTTCTTCTCCGCAGCTGGGGCAGCAGCAGCTGCTGGAGCAGGTCCACCAGCCCCTTGTGGTTATTTTAAATGTTCCATACAAATAGAACTTCATAATCTTCAGGAAGTTAGAACAGTTCCCATTAATTCAGTTAACTATAACAATAAACGGACTCTTTTGTGTTTTTAGATGAATTTCTAGGCACTTTATGGTAACAAATGGCTAATTTCTTCTGACCACCTACTCATTAGAAACTACACATTCAAAACATATATTTTAAACTATTGTTTCCACTGCTGATGGGAAAGTGAATCTCACAGAATATGGGTGCTAATTTTCTTCCTTTTGGCATATACCTTATTGACTTTACTGTAGAAAAAAATTAACCAAACATTTTCTTTTCTTCAACTTTAATGTTAAATTTTCTGGGCACACAGTATCTATGTAATCAATAAACTATTTACTATCCAGTACTTGTTTTAACAAATGTTTTCTTTCAAATTTTCACAATAAAAAATATAAATAATGTTAGTAACAGGCATTGTCTCTAACTTCTAAGTTATCACTGAAGTAAATAAATTTTAATAATAAGAAAATGGTCTGTAAAGCAAACGAAACCCTACTATCAAAACTTTACACTATTTATACATGAGTTAAAATTTTCAAAAACTAGGGAGACATCAACATCGATTACCTATTATCTCCAGCCTACAAATGGTAGGAGAGGACATTTATTTTTATTAATCCCTACTTATAAATATATGCCATAAAATTCCAAAATACGGTAAGAAAGTAAAGCAATGATAATGCAGAAAAAAAGACAACTATGCATAGGAATAATTGGACTAGAATGCGATTTAATGCAAGCAGCAAAAGTCACTACATTTGGAATTTTTTAAATCCCTATGGTTCCATAATTTGGTGTTGAATAAATGCCTGTAGGGAGGCTTCTTATTTATAGCACCAATCTCTCTTTTTGGAAACACTTTCTGTACTCCACTAAATTACAGGTATTTTTCACATATCTGAGTTTTTAAAAGAAAGAAAAGCTAGACTAATTATAAAACTGTTATTATTTCTTGGCTGCCATATAAATATAAGCATATTATAAACCAATGTATCAAGGCAGCAACTCCCAATTATTACCGCATGGGTCAAAGTTCATCACAGGCCAAGGTTGGGGGGAGTTGGTGGGAGGGGAAGTCTGAAAAATAGGAAGAAATTATTTAAAGGGCAAAATACATATAATACATGAAAAAGAAATGAAGTAGTGTCAAAAAATCCACAGTTTTAAATTTATATCTAAGAAAATAAAGAAGTCCAAGAAAAATTAATAATAATAAAATAAATAATTCAACTCTACGCAAAGTATGAAAAGGTAGAAAAAGATGAAACTATAATGAAAGAAGAAAAGAAAATCCTCACACTGAATAAGGACAATAACTTTGGCTGAGAAGAGAAGATTGCTATTAGAATTAGAAGGGAGTCTGAATTATAGAAATGTAGTTTTACTAGTCTCAAAAAGTGTAACAAATAAGCACAAAATTAGACTTCAATCAATTCTTACCTATCATAAATTCTAATTGAGAGAGTCAAAGTTACGGAGTGTGAATTAACATTATATTTTAAATCTCAGCTATATAACATAATATAACAGACTATATGGTCTTATTTGTTAAACTAATGATTTAAAGTTAAGAAAAAAAGAACCTTCACATTGACAATTGTCACAACTAAAATATTGTTAAAACACCACATAAGTGTATCTTTACAATGATGTTTAAATAATGTATCTCTGATCAATTATTTTCTTTATCAAAAAAAAAAAATCTCCTGATTTCACATTTTTTACTTATATTCTCTAAAAGCAGAAAAAATAATCAAGGGCATAGAAATGATAACTCAAGGCAATTTTTTTTCCCAACCTGACTCTTGCAATGTTTCTAAACAAATATATTTTCATTATTTACTTGGTTTTTATTATGTAAAGTTATAGAGAACAGTGACATAGATTATCTAAAATTTAATTTAATAATATACTTTATCAAAATTACCTGTCAATCTAAATCATCCACTATAACTATCTCCACCTAAGACAAACTAACCTAAAATCAAACTTAAAAATTAATCTAATTTAAGTCCTACAGAAAAATAAACATTTAATTTAGGTTAGATAGAGAAAGGTACAGGAAATCTATTTAAGACTTTTTCCCCCAAACACTTACGGCTTTTTTTCTCCACTACTAGGGAGGAAGGCTTTGCCTAGATTTTTTTTGGCTTCTTCCATCATATGCCGTCTCCTCACTTGATTCAGATTTACGTAGCCTTCACCTTCAAAAATCCTTACAAAATGGGGATCAAAATAACCTGCCTGGAGATCTGACATTTCTTTGGATCCCCCAGGTAGCATCTGTCTATTTTTGCTTGCAGCCTCATTAAAGGGTCCTTTGAAAATAAATTAGGAATATTATAATTTTGAGCTCACTAGTAATTAAAGGGACACGGAAAATAACAGAAAAGTTTCCAAATGTGGTTTGGGCCAACTGTAAGATTTGAGCTCTAAAACACTGTTTCAAAACATTTGCTGAAAGCTCTGGGTTAAAGGCTATATTGACAATAAAGCCTAAGAGGTTATCATTAAAACATTTGAACATTTAGGTTAAGGTCCCGGTTATACACTCCGAATTTCAGAGTTGGAAGAGAACTTAAAGGTTATCTAATCCAGTATTTCTCCATCTATGTACCAGGAAACACTGTGTGAGATGTCAGTAAGAATATGTGTGCATAGGTTGAAGAGAAGGGTGTTTCATACTCAAATTGAAGCAGTTCCCCTCCTAGGCATATACTGAAGACACATGAGTACCTATGTCCACAAAAGACATGAACAAGAATGTTCATAGCAGTTTTATTCACAATGATCAAAAACAAGAAACAGCCCAAATGTCCCTTAACAAGAGAACAGATTAAAAAGTTGTGGTATTTATACAACGAAATACTAGAAGCCCAGTAATTTTTTAAAGGCTGTTTTCAGAAATACTTAGAACTTCTTTTATAATTTGAGAGCTCTAGGAGAGCTCTATTTGAGGAGTCCTTTGGTAATGTGAAGAATTTTTTGAAGTGTACACAACCCTTAATTCAACTGAATATTGAAATGTGAATTTGTATCACTGATTTTTTAACCTTATTTTTTGAAAAGGTGGTACATTCAAATAGTTCCAAATTCAAAAGTATTAATATAAACATCTTCACAATAAGTCTTCCTCCCACACTTAGCCACCCAGTTCCTCTTCCACAAGCAATGATACTTAGTTTTCCAGAGAATGTTTACTCATGTTCAAGAGAATATTTTCATATATATACTTTTTCATTGTTAATGCTTAGCATACTATATGCGCTATTCTATACCTTGCTTTTTTATTTAACAATGTATCTTGGAGATGTCTACAAATCAGTGTTTTCTTTTTTATTGTTACATAGAAGTCATTGGATATCCAAAAATTTAACTGAGACACGTAAAATATTTATTTACTTTAGCTCTGTTTATTATTCATGACTTTTCTAAAAATCCCTCAGGCATTCGTTTAGCATTTCATTTCTCAGGAAAATAATAACGGATGGCCTTCTTGGATGTAAACGGAAATGCTGTCTGCATAGTGGAGTGTCTTGTCTAAGAAGGAAAAGCTAAAAGCAAATTATTCTGGGAGAAAACTGCCATGCACCTTTGGAAAGAAAAATTGCCTTATCAGGACAATAAATGAGAGTAGAGTAGCCCAATAAAATAAGTTTCCTACTCTTATAAAATCAAATTCTGTCTTAACTCTATTGAAATTTTACCAGTTAACTTTAGAACTAAATGCTTTAAAACACAGACCACTGAAAGTATCATGTGACTTAAAAATTAAATTCAAAATTTCTTATAGAAAATACCCACTGTTCAGCTGTAAAGAAAACCAAATATACTTACGATTAAATTGTGACACATATCTATCACCAACAGTAATATATTCCATCTCACTAAAGAGGCCAATCCTCTCCATATCCGTTTTCCCTCCTTCTGCAGGCATGGTGGCTTCTTGTGGTGGTGGTCTCTGTTGGTAACTTCAAAAGTTTCCTTACAGCTACTTCTTTTACAGCAAAATCCTACTTTCCATTGAAAAATTAAGGGGAAAAGTTTAGGAAAAAAGTGATTACTAAATTTCAGTTCGAATTACTTTCGGTCTAAGAGTTTCAACATCCACTATAAAACAATAGTCCCAAATTCTGTGGGGAAAGAGTCTACCCTGTGGGGCTGGGGGCAAATAGTGGGATTCAAAATTATCCCATGAATGCTCCCCTTGACTCTCCACTCAAAGTGCCTGTAAATTACAAAGGAATGTGTACGATGCCATCTGGTGCACTGCCATTTACCTGCTGGAAATGATAAAATTATTACCGTATAGTGTAGCATAAATATTGTGTAAACAAATCCTTCTTTTCAAAAGTTCAGGGTAAATTTAAAACTTACAATTATATAAGGCAGACATTTTTACAGTTTAGATAAAATGATTTAAACACCTGTATTGTCCCTCATTTTGAAAATTGTAACAGCTTTTCAGAATGCACACCACATCTAGGTATTGCCCTACAGTTCTTGAGGTTTTTTTCAAGTTTAAAAGAATATAAGAAATGTGCCACTGGCAAAATTAGCTCATAGAGAGAGGGGAGGTGGGGAGAGGACAATTATTTAGGCAAGATAAAAACAAGAACAACAACAAAAAAAACAAAAATTCCACAATGAATTCTCAATATTTGCTAAAGGGCAGACGGCAACTGTGAGTTTTCTTTTGAAATGACCACTTCAAACATTAAACATGCAACTCTTTATTTAGAAATTAATTTTTAAAATTAGATTATGTGCTAAAAAGGAGGACCAAAGAGCTAAGAATACTTGCCTCCACCTCACCCTAATGTTTTAAAGCATCACTACGTGCTAAACACTGGGCATAGATTAGTGAATAAAACAAACATTGGCTTATGCTTCCCAATTTATAATCCAAGGTAAAAACCTTTTACCTTGAATTTAGAGCAAGCAGTTTCAATGACTCTCAACAAGCTTGTCTATTTCGAACTGTGGCTTATCTGAGCATGAATCACTTCTAATGTGTAACATCAAAGGGGCAAGTGAAGATTCATTTTAAACCAAAGCATAAAAAAACTACGACGCCCTTCCCCCCATGCTACCTCTTCCACTGATCAGGCATGCTTTAGAACTTTAGTCAACTGGGATGTAGTACTTCGATTTACATTGTATTTCAAAGCTCCACCCCACTGCCCAACCACAAAGCCTTCTTGCGCTGCTACAGGGGTTTAAATCCTTTAAATGGCCCACGAGGTCAGCCTCATTCGTCACCATGGAGATCCCCCTCCCTGACTCCTTGGATGCATTTGCTCTCTTTCAGTTCTCGGGTAGGGCTCTCTCCAGCTACAGGACTATTGCCTGTTTTCTTTCACTATAGGCCAGTACTTGAGTGTGCCGACCCTTCCCCCCTGCCCCAGACACACACTTAACACTGATCCTTCGGATTGCTCAATTTATTCACTTCTTTAACTCCCTCTATTTTAGCGGCATGTACTTCTCCTTCCAAGCCCTCATCATGGTTGTCTGCTGGGTCATCATTTACATTTGTCGGTCGTGAGGGAGCCTTTCATTAACAGCTGTTTTCCCCACCAAACTGTTGGCTCCACAAAGGCAGGAACCGTGGCATGAGTTGGTTCCCGAGCACAGTACTCCCAGTGCCTGCACAGCGTTTGGCACACCATTAAGCGAGCTACTGAAGACGGAAAGGAAAAAAGTTCTTATCTAGAACTTTTCCACTACTTAACTAACTCTTCTTGAGCAACATTTACAGAATCATTCATTCATTTATTTAACAGATACTTTGCAAACCCCTTCTCCGGGTAAGGCTCGCTGGTAGAAATTAGAAAACCAGATTTAAAAAGGCATAGATCCTGCCCCCAGGAAGCTCACACTCTAGTAGACCAAAAAAATGCAGTGCAACGCAAGTGGAATATGGCAAGTTCTCTTCGAAAGATATGGATAAAGTGTCGGAGGTTTGGGGGTGGTGAAGAAGGGGCAGAAAACCTCTAGCTGAGATGATGAGGAAATTATTAATATTTCCCATTAGGGAAACAGAGGCTCCGAGTAGGAAGGTATCTAAGGGGCAACACCTAGTGTCCGCGAGGACCAAGTCACCTCTCCGAAGTGCCCCCAATCCGATAACTGAGATAGGTCGTCCCGGTTCCAGTCCGGGCGAATTGGACTGCAGGAGCGACGAGGGCTCCAAGTCGCCCTCGAGCCAGCGTCTCCCGCAAGAGGCCCAGGCCGCGAAGCGCCCGCGCACGGTCCGCGCTCAGCGGGCCTTCATTGTGACGCGTTGTCCCGGGTACGGGAGAATCCACTCCAAGTACGCTAGGGGAGGACACGAGCAGAGTGCGAGTCCGCATCGGACACACAGACGGACTTAGGAGCATCAGTATGATACAAAAGACTCAACCAACAGAACTGGTCAAAAATAAAGCCTCTGCTTCCCGTCTCTCTAGCCATCTGCGAGGAGACGCAGTGTGGTACGCCCCGTGACGTAATGCTGCCAGGCATGCTGGGAGTTGTGGTCGGCCCGCCCAGGCTCCGCCCACGGCTGGCGATGACGCCACTTCCGGGGCGGCCCCCTGAGCCCATGGGCAGATGTCAGTGCCCCTGTCACTGCCACGTCGCGGACTTGGTAAGTACCTCTGCTCGTCACCGACCCCTGAGTTTCCCCTCGGACTCCGGCAGCCGCCACGACTACGGCTCCACAGTCCCTGAGAGGAGCTGGTCCTGCCGGGGCCACGACCGCAGCTGCGAACTCGGCTGTCTGGGCAGCCTCCCCTTCGCCTGTCCCCGCTGGGGCGGGAGGGAACCGCCCACAACCGTGCCTCCCGCCTAGCGGCGTTTGCACACGCGCTCCCTGCCCCTCCGTTCGTGAATTCATTTTGAGGGATTGTTCGGCGTTTGTGAAGCCTTTGAAGAAGAATTAACCTGGGAAAGATAGGCATAAGTTTCTTCCAATATTCCATGTCCTTAGTTTCCGTGACGTCACACTCTCCTGGTTTCCCTCCGGTCTCATTGCTCAGCAAGGTTCTCCAGTCCCTATCCCAGATGTTAGTGTTCTTCAGGGAAACTCTACACCCCATGCTTTCTTCCAAATTTGTGTCTCCAGCTTAGACCTTTCTTCTGATCTCCAGACCCACAAATCTTCTAACTGTGTCTCCACTTGGATAGCTCATATGTATTTCAAACTCAGCAAGTTCGAAACTGACTCATTTCCACCTCCCCTCACCCCACCTCTGCCCTTCCTCCAAGAACCCCCATGTCTGTAGATGGCACCACCGTCGACCCGTTGTGCCTGCCAAAAACCTGGAAATTATCCTTGACGTCTCCTTCTTCTCAACTCCTGATATTCAATCTATAATCAAGTCCTATGGATTGTACTTCTAAATGTCTGTCTGTTGTCACTCTGTCCACTCTTACCATCCTTGTTCTTGCCACCATCAGATCTAACCATCTGGGGAAGTCTCCTAAATGGTCTTTTAAGCGGGCCTTCCCCAGTCTGTGCCCCTGCCTGGAATGGGCTCTTCCACCTCCGGCTGCCATCTTTCCTTTGGAATTGTGAATACTGGTACCTACTCTTCAGAAATACTCAGTTGAAATATTTCTTCAGAGAAGATTCAGAAATCTAGGGAGACTCTAGTGCTTTAACATATGATCTCCTATGGAGTCTTCACAACAACCCTGGGAAGTTGCATATTTTTCCAATTTTACAGAAGGAAAACAGACGAGTGATTAGTTAAATTGTGCAAAATCATACAGTAAGTCGACGAGTTAAAATTTGCACTTTCCTGTCTTTTTAACTTTAATCTTCAGTATCTTTAAATATTTTTTGTTCAATGAGCACATACTATTTTGTTCTTTATTTAACCAACTTCTTAATGATAGCTTTTTAAGTGGTTTATGATTTTTTTGTTCCTATGATGAACAAGAGTAGGATAAATGGACAACATTGAAGCTAAATTTGTCCTGAGCTTTCTTGTTTCCTCAGAATAAATTCCAAGAAGTAGAATCGGGGCAAAGGGTATCTTTCAGCAGGGTTACAATTTATAAAATAAATAAAAGCAAACACTCTTAAAGAAATGCGACAAAGAATTTGTAAAATGAGAAAAATTGTTATGGTACCTATTTCATAATGTTCTGAGGATTAGAGTTAATGTATGCATTTAGCATAATGCCTTTTACGTTTTAAGACTGCAGCAGATGTTAGTACTTACTTATTTCAAAATAGGGTTCTTACTGTCTTACTGGTTCTTCACTCTGTTTGGGACATATTTTGAGAATCTGATGAAATCTTTGAAACCTTTTTCCAAAAGAAATTTTCACCCTCCCCCTCCTTTCCTTTCTCTCTCCCTCCTCCTCCTCCTCCTCCTCCTCTCTCTGTCTCTCTCTCTCTCTCTCACACACACACACACACACACACACACACACACACACACAAAGATACATGTTGTTTGTCATCTGTCATCAACTACCTGAAACTCAGTATATGGACCCAAGTTAAGAACTGCTGATGAATTCCATTTTGGAAATGCTTTTTTCCCTTTATAAGTTGCAAGCATTGTCCTATGCCATTTATTAAATAATTTTCATCTAAAACATGATTTTTTATGGCTGTATGATATTCATAATTATTTAACCAGTCTCCTGTTGTTGACAGGTTAACATCCTTATACCTGAATCTTTGTGTGTTTTGCAGATTTTTTAGACTAAATTTCTAAATGCAGAGTCACTAGACCAATGATGTGAATGTAAGGCTTTGATTCTTACTGCCACATACAATGAAGAGTTCTACCAGTTGTGCTCCCACCATCAGTGATGTCTTAGTTTTCTTTCATTTCATTTCACCTGTTTTGACCGCCAGGTGTTGGGTTCAGTGCTTGTGTCACATTCTTGAACTAGTCCTTTACCACTGTTTTTTTTTTGTCATTGTTAAACCCATTAAGACTATAATGTAGCATTTTTGTCTTAAAGCAGCGGTTCTCAGCCTTTTCACATTAGAATCACTGGCCTGGGGGCAGAGGGCACTTTTAAATATACATGTGCTTAGGCCCACCTTAGACCAGTTAATCAGAACCTCTGGAGTATAGCCCGGGTTTCAGTATTTTAAGTTCCTCAGGTGATTTCAGTGTGAAACAAAGATTGAGAACCCCTGATTTAGAATTTAGGGGTTGTTTTGTTTTGTTTTGTTTTTCTCCGTAAAACAAGGAATTCACTCATGAAGTAATTTGAAGAGTCAGGCTTAATTAATGCTTTACCCTGAACTAAATTAGTTTCTAATTTATGTAAGGATGAGTCATTTTGCTTTACAAAGGAATTTTGGTTTTATCTGTTCCAGGTGATTTCAGAAACTATGGATATACTCTTCAGAATAAAAGGAGGCCTTGATCTGGCTTTTCAGCTACCTAGTGCTAATGGTAGGTCGTCCAAAACATTCTCCCTTTTTATTATAAAATTGATGGTAAAATATACTGAGATTCTCTCCATTTTGCAAATGAAACTGAGTGAGAGATAGGATAAATAAACTGTGTGAGATTATATAGTTAGTATGTTGGTTAAATGGGATTTAAACTTAGACATTGTGTTCCAGCACCCCCACCAATCCATGGGGCATTCTGAGCAAATTAGAAAAAAATGTATGGGGGAAATTAGAAAATTTTCAGTTAGAAAAGTGTAAGGGTGAGGAGTGACTGTTAATAGGTACAGGGTTTCTTTTTGGGTTGATGAAAATATTCTGGAATTAGATAGTGATGATTGTAAAACCTTGTAAATATACTAAATGGCACTGAATTTATACTTTATAAGAAATAATTTTATGGTCTGAATTTTATCTCAATTTTTAAAAAGAAAGGCAAAAAAAATTTAATTATTGAATATGGGGAATGGGTATTTGAGAGTCGGTTTTACTATAATCTACTTTTGTCTACATTTGGAACCATTCATGTTGAAAAGTTTAAGATTTTTCTTAACTTCTGTTTATATTCTTTTAATTTAGAACTTTTTATCAAGAAGGCACTAAAACATGTGTTGAGTGATCTGTCTACCAAGCTTTCTTCAAATGCACTTGTGTTCAAAATTTGCCACAGTTCAGTGTATATATGGCCCAACAGTGACATAAACACCATTCCCGGAGAACTGACTGATAGCTCTGCTTGTAAGAACGTAATGCGCTTTATTCAGTGAGTATGTTTGAAAATTTCTAGGAATGTTTTCAAAACATTATTCCATATTATAAATGTCTTTGTGTATTAAAAATTTAGATTTGAGCAGGAAGAAGATACAAAACGAAAATTCATGAGAAAGAAAGACAAAAAGTTATCAGACATGGTAAGCAAATCACCTGTCTTTATTAATAAAAATTGTAAATCCTTGAATTTGGAGCTGAGTGAGATCTTAGAGATAATAAGTAACATAAATAATAAATGATTTATTTTTCTTCACCTTGTTCTTGGTTCTGTTGATTTTTGAGCCACTATTATTGAGTACCTGCCATGTGCCACAAACTTTGCCAGAAGTTGGAGGTAAAAAATGGAGATACTTCCTCAGGGCAGAAGTTATATGAAATTAATATGACTGTGGTGTTTCCAGGCTGGTAGGGGGAGAATGGGTGGACATGAGGTGGGAGAGGTGGGCAGGGGCCTCTTTAGGAAAATTCTAACTAAACCGCTGGAAATAGAGAAGAGGGAATGGATACAAGAGATACTTAAGCAATACAGTGGATTTGACTCAGAAACTTACTGCATACAGCATGACCAGTTTCTTGTTTGGGTAAAGAGGGAAGGTGGGGAAGACAGGAGGTCAGTCTGGGCCATGTTTAAGACCCCGGTGAGATGTACAGATGAGCTGTTAAACTTACAAATGTGGAATGCACAAAAAAATTGTGGGCTGGAGGTAATGATTTGAAGACTGCCAGTAGTTGGAGCTTGACATTTTCAGGACTACACATTAGTTATTTTGTAGAATGTCCCTCAATTTGGGTTTGTTTTATGCTTCCTTAAGATTAGATTCAGGTCATGTATTACTGGCAAGAATACCACAGAAGTGATGTGGTGTCCTTCTCAGCACATCATATTAAAGAGGCATATTCGATAGCCTGTTCTTATTATTGGTGATGTTAACTTTAATCGCTTACTTGAGATAGTATCCACCAGTTTTCTCCATGATAAAGGTACTAGTTTTCCCCTTATAATTAGTGTCTCATGTGAAGATAGTTTGAGAGTATGTATATATCTTATTCCTCATCAGATTTTTACCTACCACTTTTAACATCCATTGACAATTTTTGCCAGATTCCAATATTAATCTAATGGTTGCAAAGTGGTGATTTTTTAAGCCTGTCATTTCCTTCTATATTGATTAGATGAAATTATACTGCGAGGAAGAACTTTTCCTTTTCTCTCCTTATTTACTATCTGCATAGAAGCATGGATTCTTATTTTTAAAATGGGTTATAATCTGTAACTGTCATTAGTTATTTTGATGCTCACATTTTCCAAGATTTGGCCAATAGAAGCTTCTTTAAGCTGGCTCCAGTGCCCTTCTGACATTGTAATTTTGAGCACTTCCTACTTTCTTCCATCGGACGTTCCAGGTGCAATATGTCCTTTCCCTATTCCAGCTCAGGAATCGGTCATTTCTCCATGGAGCGCACACTTATGTACATACGTACTATGCATACACACACACAACACATTCATTTTTATCTATATAAAAAATGTTGATACCTCCAATTCCACTTCAACCCCAGAGTTCCTAACCTTTTCCCAGTGAGAAGCCCGACTCCCAGTATCCTCACTATTTTACTAAATTTATTCAGTACACAGAAAGTAGTTTCAGAATTGTTCCATACCACTGTAAAAATCAAAAAGTAGACTTTAATATTTGTTTATAGTTCTTTATGTATTTAGACCTGGGGTATATAGTTGTATGTTTAAAATATCCTTTGGTGTGTGGTTATTTTATGTTGTTAATTTGATTTTTTTAAAAATTTTAAATATATACAAAAGTGGAAAGACCAGTGTAATGAACCCCAGTGAACCTATACCTTTAACCTTTATCAACACATGACCAGTATGATTTCATCTTTACTTCCTAATCACTCTGCCCAGATTATTTTGAAGGAGAAAGGAATTTCTTTTTAATATAAAATTTGTGCTTTTAAACAGTTTACTATAATATAGTTTTATATATGGTCCTTAAAAAGTCCTTTTACTTACCCTTTATCTTTAGTGTTTAATTTACTACAAGTTAACTATTACTGTTTATCTATAGCATCAAATAGTAAATATAGATCTTATGCTGGAAATTTCAACCTCTCTGGCAGCTGTAACCCCCATCATCGAAAGGGAAAATGAAGGACACCATTATGTTAATATGACTTTACCAGTCGATGCAGTTATATCTGTTGCTCCAGAAGAAACATGGGGAAAGTAAGTATTTTCATAGCAGTACTACTGCCACATTTAAATGAGGACCATAAGCCAGGCACAGTGGTGCATGGTGTACACCTGTAGTCCCAGCTACTCATGAGGCTGGGGCAGGAAGACTGCTTGAGCCTAGGAGTTTAAGACCAGCCTGGGCAACATAGCAAGACCCTGTCTCTAAAAATAAAAAAAATTTAAAAATGAGGACCCTTCCCCAAACTTATCAGAGCCCATTTTAAAATATCATATAGGCATATCCCACGGTGGTGGTGGTTTTTACTATGACTTACTCCTTGTTTATCATTAATGTAAGAGTCATCAAGTAATTAAATGGTTATTTGGAGGAAGTAAGGTATCATGCTAAAACCTTGGGATTTCCCTTTATCAACACAGAACAAATATATAGTTTCTTTCACATTGCATAATTTAAGACTTCCTTTAACAAACGTAGTCCAATCAAGTTTTTTGCTATAGTAGGGATATATTAACTCTATACTTTTATTAATATTTATCATAGCCACGATAACTTTTGTTAATACTCATATATATGTCCCCCACAGAGTTCGTAAACTTCTAGTTGATGGAATTCATAATCAACTAACTGATATGGAAAAATGCATTTTAAAATATATGAAAGGAACATCTATTGTGGTCCCTGAACCACTGCACTTTTTATTACCAGGGCAAAAAAGTCTTGTAACAATTTCATATCCATCAGGAATTCCAGATGGTCAGCTTCAGGCCTATAGAAAGGTAAAATCAGTTCCTTTATTCTTAGAAAATAGGATAACAACTATCATTCATTTTATATTTAATTATATATTTCTGACAAATGGAAATTATTTTGTGATTTAATTTAAAAATGTGGAAGTAGACTTTTAGTTTTATATATTATTTAATTTCTGTTCTCATGGAACTTCTTTTTTGAAACATTATAATATTAATGAAAAAATGTTATGCTAAACCCATATATGACATTTTAATTTCAAACGCTCAATGTGGTTCATATATTCTATGAAATTTTTATATTTTTCCATAATGAATATAGAAATGAAAAGGTGCTTGCATGCCTAGAGTAGCTGATAAATGTTAACAAATTTCTTTGCCCTCTGTTACTTCCAGATTTGTAAGAGACAAGATTACAGTTAGGGAAGGAATTAGAATTTATGCTAATTCTGATTAGGATTTATGGTAATACTTTACCATAAGTAGGGTTATTTGGGTTTCATTTGAGGAAATTTGGAGAAAACATGACCAGTATTCAAAAAAGTGAGATTTATTGGCAAACTGACTGGTTTGGGAGTATAACTTTTTGATATGTAGCCTTTCGTGGCACCCATTAAATTATACTGTGGAGCATCTTCCTAAACTCTATTCCTAAGAAGAGAAATAATAACTCTAATTCTCTGTACCTCTCTGTAAGTACAAGATGAATTGATTTGCAGAGGCAACAGCTACAGGAGCTGATCTATTCAAACCACTAGAATACACAGGAGATGGGACAAAGAAAATGTCAAACTTTTTAAAGTAACTCTTGCATGTTTTTACATAATTGGGAAAATATTGCATTTTAAATATGTATGTGTATTTTTATTTTTATACTATATTGGTTGGTTTCATACCACCAACTTCTACTCTGTAATTTAATCACTATCCCTTAAAATATATTTGTAAAGCACTCTAAACATGATTTTTCAAAATAATTTGATATAATTATATCATTGTTAATTATAATTTACTCATTTACAAGGCTGTTTCAAAACCAGTCTTTAGCCTGGATATATTTTAATACACTGTGTTATAATAAATAATTAATTTATAATTATCCCAGTTCTCTTACTCTAAGAAATTATTTTCATTATTCTATGTTCCCTTCCAGTTTCTATCCATATACACACATAAACAAAAATAAATCTTACTTGGTTTTAGTTTTAACTTTCATCCTCTTTGACCTTGGTGATTAAATCATAAGTGTGTTTGAAAACTTTTATAAGCAATATATAGTTATTTTCTATGTTTTATAACTTCTTTAGTCTAAGTTTATTTATTGACTAGGAATGTAAATCAACTGTTTTGTCTTTTTCTATTGATTCTGATTTCATGTAGGAGTTACATGATCTCTTCAATCTGCCTCATGACAGACCTTATTTCAAAAGGTCTAATGCTTATCACTTTCCAGATGAACCATACAAAGATGGTTACGTTAGAAATCCACATACTTATCTTAATCCACCTAACATAGACTCTGGTATGGTGAGTTTACCTAATTATTTATGGGATTCAATCCACCATTAATGTCATTAGTTGTTTTTTGATGGTAGCCAATAGAAGTTGTAAGCATTGATTCATAATGTATGTCATCCTTAAAACATAATTTATCACCCATCTCTTTTAAAAATCATTGCTTAAGTAGCAGTAATTAACAATGGTTTAAAAAGGTTAGGAACAGATACCATGTATCACATTTCTGTTACTAAAATTCCATTCTCTGATTTCTTTAAAGGTTTGTCCCATTGTTTTTCATTCTGAACCTGAAAAAATCATGCTAATTAAGGGCATAGTCTACCCAAATCACACTGTAGGATAAGTCTTATAAGGTACCAGACTTATTTTCTGTGCAGCATATGCCTGATTGGAAGGGATGGATCCTTACTAAAGGTAGTTTAAATAAGAGTGGATTGAAGTGCAGAGTGAACCAGGCAGTAAGAAGCAGGGAATGAAGTTGAAATGAATCATACACTGAGCAGCTATATGAAAGAATAGGAAAAAGTTATACACAAGCTGAAACAATGTGGATACAGAAGGTATGAGGCAGAGAAAAGATAAAGGTAAGGAATAGGCCAGTTAGGATCAAAAGCACACACACAGAAAGCAACAGAAATGCCATCAAAGAGTCCACGTGGGCCTTGAGAGAGACGAGACAGCTGCCAGTTGCAGGGCTTCTTACTTCCTACGAGGCCCAGCTGTACTAGGTATTCCAATTCTCGGGTGCCTATGAGATCCTTTCTTACTGGCCTACATGTATCTTTGAAGTAACCCTGGTTCACTCTGCACATCTCAATTCATATTCCCAAGAGAGAGAAAATATGATTGGCTGTCTTTTCATGCCATTTATTCAGTACCTTCTGGGGGTCCAGGAGCTTTGTAAGGAAATCTTAAGAATTAAAAATGAATATATGATACAGTACCTACCCTAGAGGAGTTAGGGTCCCACTTTTGGTCTTGGCCATTAGCGTGCACTTGGGGCAGCAGCTCCATCTGCAAGAGCTCTGGGCAGACCAGCTTGCGATAAAAAGTTCTTTACAAAGGGAATACTTCCTTACAAAGAACCTGACACTCATAGGTATTCAATGAATGCTGATTGATTTTTGACAATGAAATGGGTTCATTATCTGCATTATAAAGATACAAGTATTTATGTATTTTTAAATATTTATTATGCAATATTTGACATATACATATAACATATGTAAACTATAAAGCATAGTAAGGCAATGAATACCAGGAAGCCCCTACCTAATTTAAGAACTAAAACATTACCAATCTAACTGTGTGCTCCTTCCTTATCCATTCCTTTGCCTCTCCTGACATAGTTTTAAACCATCAAGTTTGTGTTTATTTGTTACTGCATTCATAGAGCATACAAGTCTCAATAAATTTCAGAGTCAGTATCACTTAGAAATTCTTTCTAACCAGTAG
The DNA here is from genome assembly GCA_023783475.1 of Daubentonia madagascariensis. Lineage (NCBI taxonomy): Eukaryota > Metazoa > Chordata > Mammalia > Primates > Daubentoniidae > Daubentonia > Daubentonia madagascariensis. The sequence goes on from JAKFHU010000760.1 coordinate 3,898,021, forward strand.
GCAAGAGTCAGAAACAAGTAAAAATAAATAAATAAATAAATAAATTCTGATACATTTGGACATTAAAAAACACTTAAATAATGTGTTATTTTACACATACATTAAAGAAAAACTATAATAGAAATGTAAAAATACTTAGAAGTGAACAAAACTAAAATCCTTCAAATTAAACCTCTAGGATTAAAACCTGTAGGATACATATAAATAAATAAATTTTACTCAGTTTTGTGTTCATCATTTCCTTCCTTTTTTAAAATAGTTTTACCATATGTGTATATATTAACCTCAGCTATATAAACCTATATAGCTTTAGTTTTGCTTTTTTGAGTTTTATAAAAATGGTATCAACCTGTGTGTAGTCTTCTGCAACTTGCTTTTTCACTCAATGTTATGTATCTAAGATCTATCCATGGTATTTTGTCTAGCTGTAGTTCAGTTGTCTTTATTGCTGTATAATACACTTTTGTATGATTTTTTCCAGGTTTTTTGCTATTTAGACAATCTTGCTCTGAACATTCTTGTACATATCTGCTGATACATAAGTACAACAGTTGTCAACATGTTGCTATATTTGCCTCATTTGTCCCTCTCTCTCTTTCCCCCGAACCATTTCAAAGAAAATTACAGACATCAAGCTATTTACCCTTAAATACTTCAGCACAAATCTCCGAACAATAATGGATTTGCTTTCATAAGATAAACCCAGTTTGGTTATGATTCATTATTATTTTGTATTCACTCGATTTTTGCTAATATTTTAAGATTTTTGCATCTATGTTGCTGAATAATAATTGGCTTATAATTTTCTTATACTGTTCTTGTTTAGTTTTCTAGAGGAATTTATATAAGATTGGCATGATGTTTCCTTGACTGGTAAAACTCACCTTTAAAACAGTTTGGGCTTAGCATTTTCTTTGTGAGAATTTTTAATAACAGATTTAGTTTTTTAATGGCGTTAGGACTTTTTAATTTTTATGTTATATTTACCTGGGTTTTATACCTCTTGTAGTTGTAATGTTTTCTTATCATTTTTATGCCTTCTGTTTTTAAAAAACATTTGGCTTTGTTGAACCCCTCTGTTATAACTTTTGCTTTCTATTTCATTAGCTTTTTGCTCTTTACTTTCTTCTTCCTTTACTTTCTTTGATTTATTGTTTTTCTTCTAACTTCTTGAGTTGAACAATTAGCTTATTGTTAATCTTTCTTATTTTCTAATGTAAGTTTTTAAATTTTAAGCAAAGCACTTTTTTTTTTACTGTATCCTATAGGTTTAATTTGAAGGATTTTAGTTTTGTTCACTTCTAAGTATTTTTACATTTTTATTATAGTTTTTCTGTAATGTATGTTATTTTTAAGTGTTTTTTAATGTGCAAATGTATCAGAATTTATTTATTTATTTATTTAAACTGGTTTCTGACTCTTGCCTACTGATCAGAAAGAATTTCTAAGTGATACTGACTCTGAAATGTATTGAGATGTGTATGCTCTATGAATGCAGTAACAAATAACCACAAACTTGATGGCTTAAAACTACAGAAATGTATTCTGTCACAATTCTAGAGGCTGGAAGTCAGTATCACTGGGCTGACATCAAGGTGTCAGCAGGGCCACCCTCCTTTCACAGGCTCTGGGGGAGAATCCATTCCTTACCACTTCCAGCTTCTGGTGGCTGCCAGCATTCTTTGCTTTGTGGCCACATCACTCTAATCTCTGCCTCCTCAGTCACATTACCTTCTCCTCCTCTGTGTCAAGTTTCCCTCTGCCTCTCTTTCATAAGAATACATATTACTCGCAGCTGGTGACTTAAAAAATAAAAAAAGAATACACTCAATTGCATTTAGGGCTTACCTGGATGGTCCAGGAGAATCTCCCCATCTTCTTAAGATCCTTAATTTATAATCACATCTAAGAATACCTTTTTTTTTTTTTGCTTTGCCACAGAAGGTAGCATTCACAAGTTCCAGGGATTAGAACATAGATATCTTTTGGGGGCCATTTTTTAGCCTGCCACAATGGTCGAGTTATAAATTTTCTATCTGTGTTTGAACAGAATACATATTCTCTAACTGGTGGGTGAGGGTTCTATCTTTGCCCATGACTCATCTCACCTAATTTTTAAAAAACAATACCAGTTTATATGAAAAGACATGTGTGTTCTTAGCATTGTACTACAAGTAAGAATTTATATGATATTGAACTTTATTTTAGAGTCAATAACACATTGACTGCCACACTAGAAAAAAAAATTTTGTCCTTGGGGCCACGGTGTTTTATTACAAAAATAGAATAAAAACTTTGAAAACAGAATGATCCTTTCTAATTTAATGAAAAATTTGTTATGTTTTATTGTTTTCTGTGCATGAGTTGTATGCAACTTGAAAAAGAGTTCACGTGGCTCCCAAGGTACAGACGTGTGAGTTACATATGCTTCACGAAGCCCTGGGCTCAAAACTAGCGTGAGTTAAATACAACTTATGATAATGTGTCAAGTAACATACCTGAGCTATAATCAATGGCAGGTTTATAAAATTGCAGAAACATTTTTCCTATGTCCCATTATGTGGATCCTTCATCTGTTTGTTCGTGCCTTTAGTCCTTCATCCAGTCACTACTTATTCATCAACATTTATATCAGCTATGTGCTAGGCCTCTTGAAGACATAAATGAATAAGACACAATGCATGCCCTCACCGAGCTCACAAATTAGTGTAGACAGGCAGATATTTTAAAAATGATAATAAGTAATATGTCAAATAGAGATAAGTGCTTTGAAAAATAAAAAAATAAAGCAGGACAAATGATAGACAAGGCAGGGGGTGGGTGGTGAAAGAGTGAGCATGCCATTGTAGGTTGGATGGTCAGGGAAGGCCTCTGACATCTGAACAGAGACCAGAGTGAAGTAAGGGTGCAAGCTGTACAATTATTTGGGAAAAGAGAGTTCCTGGCCAAGAGAACCAAAAGGCTCTGAGGTCAGATCGTCCCTGGTATATTTGAACTGAAAGCAGAGTAAGCAATATGGAAAAGTGTAGGAGATGAAGTTGGAGAGGAAGCCAGAAGGCAGGTCTTGCTGGGCACCTTAGTAAGGACTTTGGACCCTGAATAAAAAGCCAAGAGGGTATGACATGAAACCATAGTTCTGTGAAGGCATTTTCATAAGGAACTAAAGTAGCAGTCTAGCACTGAGAACAGTAAACATGACTCAGGTGTGTATATAGAATATGTACTTCTATCTTAAGTTAATATATTACGGTATTTCCCCTCTTTATATAGATTTATGTGGTCCAGGGCACATACGGTTACCATCATTACATGCAGGATCGGATAGATGACAATGGCTGGGGCTGCGCGTACCGATCCCTGCAGACTATCTGCTCTTGGTTCAAACATCAGGGATATACAGAGCGGTCCATTCCGACACACAGAGAAATTCAGCAGGTACAGAACGTGCCATGTTAAATTATAATCAACTACATTTCATTAGCCCTTCATATACCATTAATAATTATTGTTACCTCATGGCACAGATTTATTTCTGTTTTGAAGAGAAAAAGTATTCTTGTATTGGTAATCAGGGAAAATGCCCTAAATGTAATTTTTAATAGCTGTATTGTGTATGGATTTTTTTTTATATTTTTAAATACATAAAGGCTCTAGTTGATGCCGGTGACAAACCAGCAACATTTGTGGGATCACGGCAATGGATTGGATCTATTGAGGTACAGCTGGTACTAAACCAATTGATTGGTATAACTTCAAAAATACTGTTTGTCAGGTAAGGACACTTCAAGAAATTAGATAAATCATTTCAAAGTGACAGTTTGTCATGTTTATTAAAATAATAGAAAAATGGTAGCTTTTCCCCTCATTTATTTTCACTCCTTTCTTTTCCTCTTCATTATTACCTCATTGCTTTATAAAGTCATTTTTTTAATGCTGAATGTTTTTGGTTATTTTTTAGAAGAAATTTGAGTTTATGAATAAACTTTATGATATACACTTGCATTGTCTAGGCCTAGTTTTAGCCTAGAAGAGGAAAAGTTAGAAATATGTTAGCTTTAAGTGAAGTTCTAGAAAGTCTAGTTTTTTAATGCTCAAGTCTTTAAAAAGTCTTAAAAGAAGAAAATCAAATGTTGATCTATGACTGATTTTTTTGTTTACCTCCTGCTCTTTTTCTTTCTAAGATGTTAATAGATCAATAATGTGTCCTAATAATGTACTCATTTTGTCTTTTCCAGTATATTTTAACGTAATCCTAATATTGAAATATGAGAAAATGTAAATTAACTAATACCATTTTCTATGACCATAACTAGTTTACTCCTTATTGTATGAGCTTATGTTTTAAAACAACATTTCTACTGGTAACTATAGTAACATTATTCTTATTGTCCAAGTGCTGAAAGGCTATGGAAATCAGTGCTTACAAATGACATTAAGGAGTGAAGAACTTTTAAAAAGTGAAAGTTCTGGTACATTAAAACATTATTTATACATTCCTCATTAAGCAAGAGCTAAAGTTTAGCACCACCTGGCACCTCCCCCCAAAAAATACCTCCCTTCATCATTCCATCTTTCTTTTTCTTCTTGAAAGTAGAAATTGCATGGTACATTTAAATATTCCTTAAAAAATAATATGCTGCACTTGAAAACATTTTGCAGTTTTCACACTGGCTTCACAGACATGTAATTTAGTCCTAGAATCTCTTGTCACATAGACAGGTCAGGAATTGGTCCTAATTTAAAGATAAGGAAATCAGAAGTCCAGGAGCAAGAAGACAAGAACCCAGGACTTAAATCTCATTCTTCTGATAATTAAGTCCACCCATAAGAACCCCCTGGGCATCAAGGGGACCTGCTTCACTCTCATGTTAAAAATCTAGGACCTTCTTTGTGCAGTTCCAGAAGCAGAAAACCAAGGCCTTTTAGCTTCTTTCTTAGCACATTTAGTGGCCTTAAATATTAGAGAGTTTATGTTGCTTTAAATTACTCTTTAAATCAGTTCCCTACCACTTAATTTTATTTACTTACATTTATATATTTTTTTCAATAACAAACCAAGAAAGAAAAAGGTAGAACACATTGGCTCCCAAGCTCATTATTTTACCTTAGTGTTGGAAATAGTTCATCTGATTGAAAATGGTTTCTTTCTAGCCAAGGTTCAGAAATGGCCTCTCAAGGACGGGAATTGGCTAATCATTTCCAAACTGAAGGAACGCCAATTATGATTGGTAAGGTGTTTTGGACATCTCGGGCACTTTTGGTAGTGGAGAGTATGTAAAACTTATCACTAATATAAATGTTTAATGTTGCATAAAATCAGTCATTTTAAACATTTTTAAATTAACTTTTACGCCGCACATACTGATCTCTGGATATTTAAAAAAAATTCCAAGGTGGCTTGAACAGAAAAGGTTCTAATAACCAGAAGAAGTAAAGGCTAAGAAGAGAAATCATAACTGTGTTCCAACATTTAAAAAGCTGAGAGCAGTATTAAAAAGAGGAGATGATCACTAAACTGAGAATCATAAGTCATGGCTCTGTCACTAACTTGGCTGGCTGTGTGACATTGTGCATATTACTTAATATCTCTGGACTTTATTTGTAAAATAAGATTAGATTAGCTGATCTAAAGATGCATGGTTCTATGAAGAACAAGACTTGTTCTGTGATGACAGAAGGCAAGCTAAGACTAGTGTGTAAGAAGTAGAGGTAAGCTGATGTCAGCAGGGTATCAGAAAACTTCATGAGTGGGTGGGCTATGTCACTCAGAGCAGAGGCAGCTGGACCATCTGCTGAGAGAAGTACCACAGCAGTGATTGCTGCTCTATTGGGAGGAGTTTGGACCCTCTATGGCCCTTTCTAAATTCAGTTTAGGTAATGCTATGGATTTAGCAGTAGAATATAACCCTTATATGATTATAGATATAATTATATCATTTATGTGTTAAAGATGTAATTTTACCTTTTCAGACTATATTTGACATTGTGGTCTTCTACAGTGTAGGGTAGTCAATTTAATGCTGTTTTAGATCAGTTAATAAGCAAAGTAATCAGTCTTTTAAAATTTAAATTAAATAGGCAGTTGAAATTAGTTGACGCCCTCTTTTGTATTTCACATTTCTTCTTCTATAGGAGGAGGAGTTTTGGCCCACACAATACTAGGAGTTGCATGGAATGAGATAACAGGGCAGATAAAATTTCTGATTCTAGATCCACATTATACAGGAGCTGAAGATCTACAGGTTATTTTGGAAAAGGTAAGTATCCATTTAACACAAATTTAGACACAAGGCAAAGAACCCAGAAATGAAGGATAGCAAACTGGCTGTTAACAGAAAGATTGTAAGCAAAGGGCAGTGATCCTTATGGTAAGGAGGTATTCTAAGGCTGTGAGGAGTGAGTATCTCTCTGTATGGGAGGACAAGCAGGAACAGAGTAAATTTAAAAAACAAAATTTAGGTGAGATTTTTTAAAACTCAGTTATTAAACTTAATAATAGAACACAAAGTTCATATATACAATCCTTCAGAGATTTTACAGCTTTGCATAAATAAATGTATCGAGGTATATCAATGTCTTGAAATAGAATAGTGGAATATATAAACTTTTATAATGTTACAATTAACCAAAAAATAGCTAATCTGTGTGCTAGACATTATGGAAGCTTGACCAATTTGAATTTACATATAACCTGATCTCATTCTATAAAGGACTTGAAGTTGAGACATATTTAAGAGTTTGTTCTTACTTATATTATCAGCTGAAGGAGGTATAAATTTAACATATAGGCAACTAATTCTCACATATGAAAACTCAGTACTAAATCTTTAGGAGAAAGTATTGTGAAACATAATTAACTTGAATTTTAGATAACATCCATATTCTTTGCCAAATACATTGAAATTGCAGAGAATACATACCTTTTAAACCATAAACTAATGAATATATCCTATTACTCACTACTTTTCATTTTTGTCATGTTGTCACTTCATGTCAATTTTATTAGTACCCAAGAAAGTTTTCTCTGAACTTTGAAGTAAGTTGTGGTTTAATTAGGTCACTTTTTTAAAAGCAGAATTCCTGGGGAACTGGATGGTTTAACATTGAAATTCATTGTTGAGGTATTTTCAGAAGCTGCAAAGAATATAACTGCATTAGGCTGCTAAAGCCCTAAAGATAAAATGTTTTAATACATATGTTAAAGAGTTTTTAGTGTATGTGTAGCTGAACTCTTATATCAAGTTTACTAAAGTCTTTTGTTAATGATAAAACACCAGATAGAAATGTGTTCTTAAAATTTTGTGTTTTCTTTTTCCTTTATTTTCTTTTTCAAGGCATTTGGAATTTTAAAGTCTATGAAAGATTTTTGACTGGTACACATCTTACTGAAAATAGCAATATTTACTGTCTTTCTGTAGCAAAGTGTTCATTCATTCAACATTTATTAAGTACCTAATATGTGCTAGTCACTATCCTAAGCACTAGGGGTATTAAAAAGGGCCTTTAGGGAGCTCTCAGTCTACTGTAGAAGGACAGAGGAGGAAAGTAGAGGAGGAGAGTCCAAAAAGTATTCTCAAGAAGAAAAAAAGAAAAAACTGTATCTTAGGAGGGTTGACAAGGCTGATGCTGTAGTGGGACCACATGGTGGCAGTGAAAGGAAAGCATGGCGTGTTCCCAGAACTATCTATGGTAGGTGAAGGTGCCCAGAGCACCGTGAGGAGGTGAGGCTGGAAGGACAGGCGGGAACTCAGTCCAGCAGGGTAGTCATTGTGAGCCAGGAATTTAGATTTTATCTTAAAGGCAGAGAGAAAAGCCTTAATTATTTTCATTAGGGGGGGCGATATAGATAATAAATTGCTGCTTTCTGGCTGGCTCAAGGGACTTTGCACTAGATGGGATTATCTAGATAGGGTTTTCTAAAGCAATTAGAGTAAGGCACAGTCCCTGATTACTTTCTCTGAGAATTGCAGTCTCCTTCTTTGCTAGTTATATATCTGTAGAACTTTGCAACAGTAGAAACCTCCTTATTCTATAGCGCATACAAGAAACTCTGAAGCCAAGGTCCAGCCATCAGTAGAATCCATGCACCTAGGAGACCTGAGGAGAGTTCTGCCTCCACCTGAACTCTCCTGACCCTCTTGTGGAACTTCCCTGTTTGAAGTTTCCAGGACAGTCATCTCAAAAGAAAGAATTATGCTCTCATTTTGGCACTGTCTCTACCTGATTTTTTTTTTTTTTTAATTGGATCTGGTTACCTCGAGAAGGCATACATGTGTGAAAGGATCACAAAAAGGTTAAAACAGAGATAGTATAAGCCTTTTTTATATTTGTCTGTTAAGAAAACATTTTAGGACATTAAGTTTATTAGAGAAATTTTTGCTGAAAACATGAGATGATAAATAGAATGTTATTTACATATAGAAACAGGTCTAAAAAATAATAAACCAAACTTAATATGGTGGTCTAGGAAGAAGGAGGAGGTCTGGTGGAAGATGTTTTTGTTTTTCACTTTCATCTCGTTTGAGTTTTTATATTTTATGTCTTATTTTAAAAAAAAAAAAGAGCACCTCTCCTCAACCTTCTGTCCTCCACACTATACAAAATGGAGCTAAGGCCGGGTGTGATGCTCACGCCTGTAATCCTAGCACTTTGAGAGGCCAAGGTGGGAGAATCACTTGAGGTCAGGAGTTTGAGAGCAGCCTGAGCAACATAGTAAAACAGGGCGAGACCCCATCTCTATAAAAAACAGAAATATTAGCCGGGTGTGGTGGCACAGGCCTGTAGTCTCAGCTACTTGGGAGGCTGAAGCAGGAGGATCACTTGAGCCCAGGAGTTTGAGGTTGTAGTGAGCTATTCTCATGCCACTGCACTCCAGCCAGGGTGACAGAGACACTATCACCAAAAAAAAAAAAAAAAAAAAAACTAACACACCAACTTCTGCAGAAACTATGAACTCTTGACTCTGGTCCCTACTAGAATACCCAGCAGCTTCAGAGTTAGTTAGAGCAAGAAGTAAAACTGCTGTTTGTCTCTCACTCAGTGTTATTTTAAGAGTCCTCAGCTAGCCTCTTCACAGGTATTTCTCAAAGCATTTCATTTGAGAATGATATAACACAGACTGGTCATCAACTTTTTCTTCAAGCTTTCTTCTTTAAGAAAATAAATCATTGGCCCCAGAAGAAATTTGGTAAACTTTCATATTCTAAATGAGATTTTTTTTAAAAGTAATTTTCTCTGCTGGGGAAAAGGATTAATATTGACATGAAAAATGGAAAGTGGAATTGCATATAGCCTGAGGAAAATAAAAGGGCATAGACAGCAATTCATGGGGCACGCTGACAATTCTCACCACCATAATTCATCGTATCTAACATGCAACTGAATGGTCTTTTATGGACTACTCAGAAAAACAGACTGCCAATTAAACTAGCACATGCCATCGACCCCCAGAGTTGTAAAACTATACATCTGAGAATCAATGGAGTATAATATCTGGAGTAAGTTACTATAAGGAAGTTTTTCTTTTTTGATGATTTCTATAGAATTAAAAGTTTTAAAATCTACCTTAAATGGACCCAAATAAATTACTTTTCTATTCCTAGTAGAAATTCAAATCCTTGAATTATATAGGTATTTAGAGTCTTATTGCAAGGTCCTGTTGACAGAGCCTCATGTTGTAATTTCCATCATGTAGTCTTGTAACTCTGTAAAAGGTTTTCCTTTCCCTTCTTACATATCCAGGGCTGGTGTGGATGGAAGGGTCCAGACTTTTGGAACAAGGATGCTTACTATAACTTATGCCTTCCTCAGCGACCAAATATTATTTAAAGTGTCTTGGAGTCAAAGACTGCAGTAAAGTGGTATTATAAATTTAATAAAGAATAAGTTTAATTTCAGATTAAATCCTGTCTGTAGTTTGATGGTTTAAACTGATTTTTTTCAAAGGTTGTAAATACTGCACAGAGAATTTATTCTTTAGACATTCCTTTAATAATTTAGAAGACAAAGCATGCACAACCAAAATATTACAGGCATGTAAATACATGTATTCTTAAATGTTATCTTCACTTGGAAGAACGTTTTCCTCCTCCTTAGAAGGAGTTTAGACACATATGGTAAGCCAAAAGCAGTAGCTTGTAGATCTGCAGGAAACGAAGGCATTCTTCAAATCTCTTCATAACCAATATGACATCTGTTTTTAAAAAACATGTTAACATTAAACACTTAAAAAAAAAAGTTTTCTCCCCAAACTTCCACCAAGCAGGCCAATTTTTGGTCTCTAGAATCTAGTAGCAGTAATTACAACCAGTACTAAAATGTTAATGATAATACTAGAAATAAGAGTCAATGTTTAAATGGAACAATAACTTCTATGCTAAACAAGAGGTCCTTGAGGAAGGGAGACAGCAGCAGCTATGAGTTACTTACCAACATTTCCTTTTCCCACTTGTATTTTCTACACTTCCAAAACTTCGTTTCTGTCTAAACACTGGAACACAATGATCTCTATCGGATTGTTCACTTGATTTTATTGTCTGCATGTATTTAATTGTTGTAAGAAACTTGGCACATTCTGGAAATCCACATGACCAAGCAAGATCTTCAGCTGTTTGCCCACTCTTATTACATAAACTGAAATTAAGACAAAAATTGAGTTAAAAAATTGGTAATTTAGTCTTCGTTATATCTTTCTAGCTAAGAAATTTGGGGCTCATAGAAATGTTGGTTGCAGAATAGAAGAGCTAAAGAACACATAAGGAAATTTCAGTTTTGCTCACTGTTATATCCTCAGTGGCTAGCAGAGTCCAGCACAGAGTGGGCATTCATTTTTGAATGAATGCAAGAGTATTTGTTGTTCAATGCAGTGAATGACTACCCAGAGGTAGTCAATGAGAATTTACATAGAACGGGTTTTCCTGAACCAAAACTGAAGTAGAATACTGCCATAATGAACAGAATGGCACCTCTGATAGCCCAGGATCCATTTTTTACTTACTCAAATTGAATATTATTAGATTATCACTAACAGCCTACATTAACATTTAAATGAGGAGACTAAATTATCAAGTAGTCAAGCATTATGTTTAAAAGTACATGTAATTAAGCTTCAGGAGTCTGATTAATCCAAGAAAAGATAAAATTTGAAGGTGATTTTAGACTCACTCAATTTGGGCATCACTGGCTACAAGCAGGCTAAGGCATTCCAGGCTTCCAACTTTTGCTGCCTTATGTAGTGGAGCTTCTCCCAAAACATCCTTAAGGATAAGACAGTGCATTTTAGAGTCTCTCCCCAAAATACTTAATGTGGAAATTGGTGGGTAAAGTCTAGGAATAGCTATTTGAGCTATTTACAGTCGGAATTGCATTCTACTGGACTTAATTTTTTAATTCAAGCTATTTATTTTTGATGTTTTTATGTGCTTTTAATACAAATTTTTCATTAATAAAAACATGCAGCCGCATCCACATTAAAATTTAAGTGAATAAAAGCAAAGTAGAATTCTACATAAGTCAAAGGTTTACAATTTAAAATTCACATACTTTAATATTCAATGTAAGATGCGAACTACCATAAGAAAGTTCTCTAGGAAACCATAATGACTGTGGGCATGCCTCACAAGTTATTTTAGTTGCTATACCGAGACTTTTGGTAATGTAGCAATCATTTCTTTTGAAATAAACTCCACGTGGACCTATGCTGTCCAGTGTGATAGCGAATAGCCATGTCCAGCTAAAGCGCATTTGAAATGTGGCTCGTCTGAATTGGGATATGCTGTCACACCAAACTGTGAAGACACAGTAAAATAACAGAAAATGTAAAATACCTCATGAGTAATTGCTTTATATTGATTACACATTGAAATGATAATGTTTTGGACAAATTGGGTTAAATTACTAGATTTCATGTTTTGTTTTGCTTTATTGATGTGGCTACAAAAGTTTAAAATTGCATACTTCTAGCATTCTGTTTCTACTGGACAGCGCTGCCACAGACATGTTTGTAACAACTAAAACAACTAAATATTTGTGGCGTGTACGAAATGTCTGTGTGGATTTGGGGTGGAGGGGAGGGTTGTACGCAGCAACAATCCGTTACCTAGTTACCTGCTGGTTGAGGTCAGCGCCCGTTTGCAGCTGCCAGAGAAGAAAGCACGCAAGGCCGCCACCTGCGGCTAAGTGGACAGGCGACTGCTCCCAGGAATCCGGGGGTGCGTTGACCGAGGCCCCGGTCTCCAGCAAATGCTTCAGGCTGTCCACCTGCGGAAGAAAACAGATCCTGCACCTCTGTCGCCTTGTCCGGTCCTGCGCCCTCTCCAGGTTGAAAACCCTTCCCGACTCCAAAACCAGGTCTGACAAGGCTTGACAAGGCAGCGCCCAGTGGTCAGTTCACCGTCACCCTCCCAGCGCTCCCGAGAAGGGACATCTGGACGCTTTAGCCCCCAGGACCAAAGGGGCCCGAGTCTCACCTCCGGGTTGCAATCAAGCAACAGCATCTCCCGCCTAAAGCAGATGACGAGAGGCTCTGGAGGTGCAGAGTGGTGGGACACTCGCTGCAGACTGGCAGGTACGAGTGCACAGTACGGGAGAATTTAAAGACCTCCGGGGTAACGGGCGGGCCCCTCGCCCCAACGTCCAGCGCCCCAGCCCTGGCCGCGCCCCTGCAGCCTAACCCTTGGCTGCGGGACTTTCCCAGCCCTGCGGCCGCCGCACGTACACAAACACCACCACGTGCTCCCGGGAACCCGCGGGGCGCGCGGGGACAGGAAAGGGAGAAGGGTAGGCGCGCAGGCCCGCCAGCCGATTGGTCCGCCGCAGCGGCGCCAGGCACGCCCATCTCGGGGCCGGGTCCTTGGCCGCCTGGGGAGCCCTAGCGCGCGTGCGCCGCGCGGTCCGCGGGTGGGGCGGGCGGGAGTCGGGGCAGCTGGGGGTCAGTGGCCGCCATGAAGCGCGCTCCGTTTCACACGTCTCGCACTAGCGCGCCCAGCCCTTTAATCCCTCTGGAAAAGCGGGAGTGGCGGGCGAAGGTTGTTTTTGCGCGCACGCACGTAACCAGGAAACGGGGCAGCTACCAGTACGCTCCGTCCGCGGCGCCGAATGAGGTTTCCTTCCGCCTGCCGTTCACAATCGCCCCGTTTGCCTGCGTCCGAGGCCCGCAGCGCTTAGGAAGGGAAGGCGAGAGCGGGGCGTTGGCGGGCGGCGATGTGGCCTGAGGGCTCGGGCTCGACCGCGGGAACTGCCCCACCGCGCCCCCGACTGAAACGAGCGGTCCAGCCGGGCCCCCGGGTTAACGGTGGCCGCAGCGCCGTGACGGGTCCCCGCGTGCGGGTGTTGACACCTGTGCGTCCCAGCGGCCAGTGCAAGGGGCGGGCGGGAGCTGGGGCCCCACCCTGTGGCGGGGGTCCCGCGCGTGGGCACCGCCGGGCGGGGCGGCTCCCCGGGAGCGCCTTGTGTAAAACCGTGGGAACGCACGACGCGGCTTACACCGGAGCCCCTGACGTCGTGTCCGGTGCCCTGGCTCTCTTCCTGGGCGCTCTTGCCGGACTAAACTGGCTCGAAACTAAAGCTTCAGCCGTAAGATCTTCAGTAATTCCCTTCTATCTGGGGATATCTCTGAGAGCAGGACGGAAAAATGAGTACGTTTATTGTTATGCTTTTAGAAGACAGGCTCATTGTCCTCCAAAGATTAGTCTTTTTAGTTCTAATGATAGTTAGAGTATATTATTTGTTTTGTAACAGCCATAAATTAATTTTGCAATCCTAAATTTATGTTGTTATACTTACAGAGTGACCCAAGAGATAGTTTTAAACATTTTTATTCATGGATATTTGAACATAAATGTGTGTTATATATATATAGAATCGAGCTTATATTCTATATTTTTAATATTTAAGCTATTTACAGTAGCTTTTTATGATGAAGAATGGCAGTGCAGAGATACTGTTGTCAGAGGTTTGTGAGGTGAATGCATGTCCGTATTACCAGTGTCCCTTTTGTTCTGTTTGTCAAATCAGAAAGCACCACTTTTAAAAGCGCGTGTGGTTGGCCGGGCGAGGTGGCTGCCGCCTGTAATCCTAGCACCTTTAGGATGGCTTGAGGCCCGGGCTTTGAGACCAGCCTGGGCAACATGGTGACAAAAAAAAAAAAAAAATCAAATCATTAAGAAAAATGCTTTCAAAGTAGGTGAGTATAAATCAGCTGTTAAAAGATGGGGGAAAGAATTATACACTCAGACTGTTTCATGGGCATTTTAAAATTTATACTCCGTTTTAAAGAAATCTAATCTGGAATACATATGACCATGGTTTATGCAAGAAAGAGAACTCAAAACTCTCACGGTTGATTCCTACTTAAATTACTTCTGGCCCTACATGAAAAGATTGGAAAATAACTATATTTTTACATGTTTTTAACTTATGTATATGGTCTATTTGGATATTCTTTTATTCATCTCCACTTTGACTCTTGTTTAACTGACCAACTGCCAGTCCCAATAATACTGATAAGAGGACTCCTACTACATTTATTATGCAACCTATTTCTTTCATTTAAATATAAAGAGAGTAGATGAATAGATGCTAAGCTTGTCAGAAATTTATATTATCTATTGCACCTGCATAAGATACTTAGTTAATTAAAAATGATTTATTAAATAATTTGAGAAACAGTCTAAAGTTTGAGATTCAGCCTTATTTTTTAAAGTGTACATTATTTAGAGTGCCTGGAAAATGTGCAATACTAGATATATACTTTGAATAGAGCTTATCTAAATATCATACATTACATTGTTACTCACTTGTTTTAATTATTTGGTTAGTAAAATCAACATTTTATCTATATTTTTTTCTCCTCTTAGGAACAAAGATTAATTTGAGTAGGATGTTAACAAATTTTCACAAATTTGAGTTATTGGAAGAAAATCATTGTGCAACCTATTTTATTTAAAGAATATAAAGACAGTAGATGAATAGATAGTATACCTTCAGAAAAAGCATACATATACGTTTGAAATATAATTTATTTACATACATAATTTATAATTTGTCTTTGAAACATTTTCTTACAACTGCTGTGAGAACACTATGGTGTAGAGGAAGAAAAATCTTGAGGTCCACTCTTCTGAATCTGTGTTTACTAGAAGTCCTAGATAGAGAGGTGGGTTAGGTAGGTAGGCAGGTGAGGTAGATAGGTAGATAGGGCTAGGAAAAGGAAATACTGTCTACAGGAGCCCTGGATCTCCTTGAGTTAGGAGATAGGCAGAAATAAGACCCCTAGACATGTCCTTATGGCAGTACCAAAGGTTTAATTAACATTGGGAATAAGGGTGAGATTGTGCCCGTAAAGCACACATGACTGCCTGTCTCTTGTGAAACCGATCTACCTCACTAGATCAGACGAACACTGAGCTGCTTTTACCTCAGACTTTACTCCTGTCGATCTGGGACATGAGAAGTTACTTTATTAATGTCTGAGTCCTAATCCCTGCCTTACACACCGTGTAACTACGATGTCATCTGGGTTTCTAGCCGTGCCACAGGGCCTGAAGATATTAACTTAGCTTTTAAATTAAATTAACTTAAGGGGCTGCCTACATACCACAGGGGCTTTGCAAGTGTCCAGCCTATCCACGGCCTACCACATCACTTTTCCTGTCCATGGCCTATCACACCATCCTTTCCAGCCCCATGGGATGGCAGAGAAGAGGAGTGGCAGAGTGAGAAAGTGAAGAAGTCACATCCCAGAGGTTTTTGTTACAGCCCTGCCTCAGATCCCAAATTGGGAGAGGACCTTAGAGACATCCAGACAGGTAGGGGAAAGGCCAGGGCTGCTGGCTGGCTTCTCTACCTCTAGCGTAAAGAGGCCACGAGCTTGCACTAGCCCCACGCTCCCCACAACACAAGGCTATGGCACAGAGGTACAAGGGGGAAGCAGAAAGACAGGCCTGAGGCAGTGCTCCTGGATCTCCAGGATTGTAAGTGGCACCCAAGAGCCCCAGTGACAGGCTGAGCTGCGGAGAACATCAGTGGACTAGCAAAGACTTGGTATCAAGATGAGGAGGAGAGGACCCAGCACTGGGGGTGAGGTTTACAGACCATGGTCCAGAGCAGTCGGCGTAGCACATTGCTGTCTAAGGACATCTGAGATCAGTAGCCCCTGAGTGTTGCTGGGGAAGCATCCAGCTCAGGGTGCAGATCTCCCAGATATTTCTATAGCAGAGATCAGCAAAGACCCAAAGGTCCGTGAGGATTGGCTCGTGCAGTCAAAAGGACGTAGCAGGCTCTCCTCATCATCCTCTACACCAGAGAAGACTAAATGTGAAAGAGATTTTGAAATTATTTTAACAGGAAATTAACAAGTCCAAGTTGCTTCAATTAGCTAGTGGGGTGGGGAAGTTATGGGGAAGACTAGCGCAGTTGTAGACAAGGATAGACTGCCTTTTCTCCATCCATCTGTGGGTAAGATGAGTAAATGTGTAACCTGATCACATTATTTTACAGAAAATTTGAGAAATAGAGAAGAGAAATTTGCAAGTCCACAGTCACTAGCTGCAATTCTAAAATACATGAAGGTCTAAAACTAAAAGTATTTTTGTAATTCTTAAGGTGGTAAGATCATCTGACCTGCACTTAGTTTGAGACTATATTTAGTGTGTGTTTATCCCATTTTATGTGAACAATATTACACTTTGCTGCAGAAATATTAATAATTATGGTGAAACAGTGCTATCCTACACCATGCCAAGGGTGTTCTGCAACAGGGTATACATATGTACTATGTTATATATATATTGTATGACATTTCCAAAATCCAAACTCTTCTGAAATCTAAAACACATCTGTCCCCAAGGATAAGGCATTATATATCTGTACATAATTCCACAACCCAATGCAATTGTTGTCATGTCTTTATACCTATGGTATTTTCTCCCCTTCTTTATTTTTATATAGTAATAAACATAATGTCTATACATGTTTCTAGGGTGTCCACTTGACTCTCCTCAGCTCAGCATCCTTCATAATGCTGGTCCCTGAGCTCTTCACCACTAGCCAGTTATTTCAGTCCAAAGCAACTACGTTTCTACTGACCCCTACATTTACAAGAGTCCTGGACATTGTTGGAGAGTGCAGCCTCCAAGGTCCAGGGATCGTGTTGGGGTATACCTGTCTCCTATATCCCAAAGTGTTGGCCACAACTAGCAAGGATCCAGCTCATGCAAAGACTAAAACACCGTCTGGCAGCTTTTCTAAAGCACAGAAATGGCTGGAATCCAGCTGCCCAGTGGCTGCCAGCATAGACGGTTTGCCCCCAAGAGCACAGGGCTTGGATGGGGCCCAGCCTTCTCTCTTGTCCTCTCAGCCCACCATTTTCCAGGTCTCTGACTGATGCCTGGATCATTTATTCATTAATCTTTAACATGTTAATAATTTTCTTCATATATGTCATAGGCAGTTCTGTGAGATTATTCCTACATATTTTATGTTTTTGCTTCATCATTATGCATGAGCATTCCTTGTCCAATGTATTTTCTCACTGGCTAGTAAAGATATGCTTTTCACTTTTGTTAATTTATTTTTTATTTTGCCACTTTTCTTAACTAATCATTTCAGGCAGTCTTTAAGCTGATCCCTTTGGATTCTCAAAGTTACAGTCATCATCTACAAGAAAGATAATTTTGTTTCTTTTTTTAAATATTCATATACTTGTTTTGTGTTTTATCCAGAACTTCTAAAATATTAGTGCATAATAATGGCGACGATACCAGGAATCTTAGTTTTGTTCCTGATTTCAATTAGAATACCACTTTTTCCCCTCTGAACATAACTTTTCTCTGCCTTGCTTTAAATTGAAATTTGTATCTTCTCCGAGAAAGACACAACATCCCCTGAAGATAAGACTGAAGTATGAGATAATGTTATCTGTTACCTGTAAGTTGTCTAAGGACACAGGGCGATGACAAGCAACCTTGGGTGTCTTCTCATAATTATTTTGTGAAAGATTAATCCAGTTTTCCTGTTCAGTGTGCCTCTCCCAATAATTAGGACAGCAGGTCAATTTAAATTTCTGTTGTTAGAGATCTTGTCACTTCCCTATGATTCTGTTTTCTTTTCTCAACTGTTGCTACACTTTGAGGGTGATGAGCAATTAGTACATATTAAAGAATTTTACATTATGTATTTTACTAGCTGACCTCTGGAGGTAAATCATGCCAGGCTGGATTTAACACTATAATAGCATCAGCCCTTCTGTACAAATAAGCTTCTATAAATCCAGAAAATAGATATACAATAATATTCACACCCATTTACCTTTGATTGTTGAGTGAAATCCCCTAAGGACATGGCAGCCATAACCGGCCAACAAAAGTTTCCACACATTGGGAGTAGGACAGAAGCTCACACAAATGGCCTTAAGATTTTGAACATATCAGTGTTTGTTAGCCTGTTTTATTTGCTCATAGAATACATGGTAAATTGGAGAAAAATAAAGTGAAAAGCTACTAGGCTTTCTCATCCAGTGCCCATCTCAGCTTATCTGTTTATAAAAGATATCCTGTCTTTCCTCATACTTTTTTCCTCTCACTTCAGGGCCTGATGTCAATTTGCCACACCCAAAAAGGAGGGGCATGGGAAAAAGCACTTTTGTTTTAAATAAACAAATGGGCCTAGGGAAAAAAAATAAAGAATAGAAAGCCAGTGCCTGAATTCATACTGTCTTTTGAGATATCAGTAATAATTATTCTTTTCTAATTTTCCATCATATATATAAATAATGCTTCCAGTTAATATATGAACACTACTTTTTAAACTGCCATTAGACAACAGTAATGAAAGGAGCAATGACAGTAAACACAGGGCTTTGACGTTTTGCCCAGGATTCTTACTTATCTCTGTTTTCATGGGCACTAGTAACATTGTTTAGTATGACAGCAACTTCGGTATTGAACCTCAATTTTAAAAGAACTTTAAATAAATACAGTTATACATTATTTCAGTATTGGATTAGGCCAACTATTAAGCGCCAAAAGAGTCATTGGATGCATCAGCAAATATAATTAAATTAATAACAAAAAATAACAGAATCTCTAAAAACTTGGCCCAAAAGTTAAATGGAATGTGAAGGCTCATCTTTTTATAACAGTCTAGGTGCAGTGGTCCCCAACCTTTTTGGCACCAGGGACCAGTTTCATGGAAGACAATTTTTCCATGGACTGGGGGTGGGGGGAGGGATGTTGGGGGATGTGTGGAGCTCAGGTGGTGATTTGTGGCCCATTTACCAACAGGCCATGGACCGGTACCGGGCCGTGGCCCAGGGGTTGGGGACTGCAGATGTAGGGTACTCTTTTAGTCTATCCCTTCTGCTGTAACAAAATTCCTTAGACTGGGGTAATTATAAACAATAGAAATTTATCGTTCACAGTTCTGGAGCTGGGAAGTTCAAGGTCAAGGTGCCAGCAGGTTCAGTGTCTGGTGAAGGCTCACTGTCTGCTTCCAAGATGGCACCTTGTTTCTGTGTCCTCACATAGTGGCAGGTGGAAAGGAAAAAAGGATGAACTCTCTCCCTCAAGCCCTTTTATAAGGGTACTGATCTCACCATTGACAGCAGAGCCCTTATGGCCTAATTGCCCCCAAGGGCCCTACCTCTTAATACTATCACCTTGGGGGTTAAGTTCCAACATGAATTTTGGAGGGACACATACGTTCAAAGCATAACAGGTGCTGCGTCAGGACTAGGACTGAACATATAGTTGTACGCGTGGGCAAAATTTATTAAAGCAAAAGGATATACAACAAGATTAGCAGGAAAAAAAGACACAGCTAATGTCTTGAAGAAATCCATGCCCAGGCATATGCTCTCTCCCTTCCATGAAGAAGCACACCGAGCATGCTATTTTCTCCAGTAGTGAATAATGCAGGAACATGTGCACAATGTTTCTGCCTAAGGAAGCCCATTAGAGACTCAGCACCCAACATTTTTATTGGGGGCTGGTCATGTAGGCATCCTTTGCCAGCCAACTAGCAAAATTCCAAAAGGAAAGCAGATATTCACCATAAATCACATTACATAGTCTAAACACAGCAAACTAGTCTTACCAGTTAGGGGACAGCTCAAGTGCCAAGTTCTTGGGTGCCAACCAAGTACCAACCTTGCCAGCATGCCCATCTAAAGACAGCAGCCTCAGGCCTGCTATGATAACTTTTTTCTGCAAAGGTACACAAGAACAACCCATAAAAGACACTAACATATTTAAACACATTTTTGCAGCAGGTCTACATTTAAATTACATTTAGCTTCCCATGAAAAAAATTCACAAACCATTTTAAGAGAATTTTAGCACATTCCCAAAGGTTTGCATTTTTAGTTAAAAAATTAAAAAATGGAGAATTTAGTAAGGATTGCTATTTAGAAGGCTTTAGTGCAAATATCCAAATTTTTATATGAATAAAATATCAGGCCAGCCCAGGTGTACATACTGTGTTGAGTGTATGATCAACACAGAGAGAAACAAAAGATCCAAAGATCCCCCAAGCATGAAATGCAGTTTTGCCAAAATCCAAATAGGCTATTTGTTGGAATGATTTTTTTTTTATACTGTGGCTTGTTGACATGGCCCTATGTGTGATTCCAGAATCTTTCTGTTTTAACATTTACATAGGAGCTAAGAGGATGTCATTTTGCAAGTTGAATTAGCACCTGTCTCCAGGCAAGGGAGATGCCTTTACCAGAAGGCTCTGTGTGCTTCCAGTCTTTGGTCTTTACTCTCAATTTCACCAGAGACTGCAGAGCTTAGCCACTTCCCATTGTGGAAATTTTTTATCTGAGGCTACATCCTCATCCTTTTCATCCTGAGCCCAGCAACTATTTCACCAGACCTTTTCTGACTTGTCCCACTTTCTCTAATTGTATCTTTCAGCCTATTTTGGTCCAGCTTGTTCATAATCAGAGATGAGGGACACCTCTATTATGGCTGGGGTTCAAGTGTCCTTCATCTCTGCAGCTCCAGGAGCCTTGCTCTTCTCGTAGGCTCCCCACACCAGACCTCCAGAGATCTTACTATCTTTGATAGTAGATTTTCCCCCATTGATCAATATTCTCCATTTAACATTCTCTCTAATCTTTTACCACAGAAATTTGTTGAGGAAAGTCTAATCCCCATGGTCTTTACCAGTTCTGAAGCCAAGTTCCCAAATGAAATTAAACCACTTTTTGCTTGAGGTATGTGCTAATGCCAGATCCCCTCTATTTCATATATAAAAGCCAACTTTACTTAAACAAAATTGTCTAAAATTAAAATGATTTTTAACATTTTAGTTGCATTATTAAAATACCTGCAAATTTAATCTAAATAATTTCCTATTTTACCTGTTGCAGACAGTACACAAGTAGAAGTTTAAAATAGAAATTACTTTCTATTTACCAATAGAAATTTCCTTTATTAATTTAATACATTTGATTTATCACTTAGAGAAGATACTCACTTCTAAGTATTTCTTTTTTATTTTATTTTTTGTTGATACATATTTGTACATATTTGTGGGGCACATGTGATATTTTATTACATGTATAGAATGTATAATGATCAAGTCAGAGTATTTAGAGTATCAGTTGCCTTGACTATTCATTTCTATGTGTTGGGAACCTTTCAATTCCTCTTTTCTAGCTATTTTGAAGTATACCATACATTGTTGTTAACTATAGTCATCCTACTTGACTATCAAACACTAGAACGTATTCCTTCTACTAATTGTCTGTTAACCCATTAACCAACTTCTTTGCACCACTCCCCCAACACACTCTTCCCAGCCTCTGGTAACTATCATTCTACTCTCTACCTTAAGGAGATCAGCTTTTTTTTTTTTTTAACTCTTATATATGAGTAAGAACATGCAATATATTTCTTTCTGTGTCTGGCTTATTTCACTTAACATAATGGCCTCCAGTTCCATCCATGTTGCTGCAAATGACATGATTTCATTCTTTTTCATGGCTGAGTAGTATTCCATCAGGTATATTTTCTTTATCCATTTATCCATTGATGGACACATAGCTTGATTCCATATCTTTGCTATTGCGCATAGTGCTTTAATAAACTTGGGGGTACAGGTATCTTTTTACATACTGTTTTTCTTTCCTTTGGGCAAATACCCAATAGTGGGACTACTGGGTCATATGTTAGTTGCATTTTTAGTTTTTTTATAAGTCTTTATATGGTTTCCCATATTGGCTGTACTAATTTACATTCCCACCAACAGTGTATAAGAGTTTCCTTTTCTCCACATCGTCACCAGCATCTGTTACTCTTTGATAAGAGCCATTCCAGCTGGGATAAGATGATCTCTCATTGTGGTTTTTATTTGCATTTCTTTGATGATTAGTGATGTTGAGCATTTTTTCATAACCTGTGGACCATGTGTATGTCTTTTTTTGAGAAATGTCTATTTAGATCCATTGCCCACTTTGTAATGAGACTTTTTTTTTATTTTTTGCTGTTGAGTTGTTTGAGTTCCACCATAGACCAGTGGAACAGAATAGAGAACCCAGAAACAAACCCATGTGTGTACAGCCAACTGATTTTTAACAAAGGCACAAGAACATACTTTGGGAAAAGAACATCCTTTTCAATAAATCGTGCTGAGAAAACTGGATCTCCCTATGCGTAAGAATGAAATTAGACCTCTATCTCTCATCATATACAAAAATAAACTCAAAATGGATTAAATAATTAAATGTAAGACCTTAAACTATAAAAGTACTAGAAAAAAACATAGGAAAAACACTCCAGGACATTGGTCCACGCAAAGATTTTATGGCTAAGACCGCAAAAACACAGGCAACAAAACCAAAAATCGACAAATGGGACTGTATTAAACTAAAACGCTTCTGCATGGCAAAGGAAACAATGAAAGTGAAGATACAACCTGTTGAATGTGAGAAAATATTTACAAACTATTCATCTGGTAAGGGACTAATATCTAACTCTATTTGTAAACAAAAGTTTTTTTTCCTTTAAACACAATTAGATTGTTCAGAACTCAAAGTTTAAATGCCAAAGTTTCCTATAAAGGATTTAAGATACAGGCTGGGCACAGTGGCTCAAGCCTGTAATCCCAGCACTTTGGGAGGCCAAGGTGGGAGGACTGCTTGAGGCCAGGAGATCAAGACCAGCCTGGGCAACTTAGCAAGACCCCATCTCTAAAAGAAAAAAAATTTAAAATTAGCTAGGTGTGGTGGTGCACACCTGTAGTCCTAGCTACTCAGGAGGCTGACACAGGAGGATCGCTTGAGCCCAGGAGTTTGAAGCTGCAGTGAGCTACGGTCATGCCACTGCACCCCAGCCTGAGCAATAAAGCAAGACCCTGTCTCTCAAAAAAAAAAATGTAATATACAAACTTCAAAACAGACTACTCAGTTAAAAGTATAACAAATGATTAGAGGAAGAATGGTCTTCTCAACAAATGATACCGGGACAACTGAATGTCTAGATGCAAAAGAATGAATTTTAACCCCTCCCTCACATCATATACAAAAATTAACTCAAAATGTATCAAAGGCCTAAATGTAAGAGCAAAACTAAAACTCTTAGAAGAAAACATAGGGGTAAATCTTTGTGACCTTGGGTTAGACCATGGTTTTCTTATCTTTGTATGACATGTAAAGCACAAGCAAGAAAAGAAAAAATAAAATTGGACTTCAAAAATAAAAAGTTTTTTGGGTCAAAATAAACTATTGACAAAGCAAAATAAATCTACACAATGAGAGGAAAAATAAATCACAAATCATACATCTGATAAGTGATGAGTATGTAGGATATGTAAAGAACTATTATAACTCAACCATTATAAGATAAACAACCCAACTAAAAATGGGCAAAAGATTTGAAAAGACATATACAAATACAGATACAAATGGCTAATAAGCACAGGAAAAGTTGCTTAGCATCATTTTTCATTAAAGAAATGCAAGTCAAAATAACAATGACATAGCACTTCACATTTGCTAGGATGGCTATAATCAAAAACATGAGCATTAACTCATCTTCACCAACAAGTGTTGGTGAAGATATAGAACCTGCATACATTGCTAGTAGGAATGTAAAATGGTGTGGCCACTTTGAAATACATTTTGGCAATTTCTCAAAATGTTAAACGTAGAATTACCATATGACCCATCAATTCCACTCCTAGGTATATACCCAAGAGAATTAAAACCATATGTGGCCACAAAAACTAGTACACATATGTTTGTAGCAACATTATTCATCATAGCCCAAAGCTGGAAACAACCCAAATGTTTATTAACTGATGAACAGATATTTTTAAAATATGGCATATCCATCTAATTAAATATTAGTGAGCCATAAAGAGGAATGAAATATTGATACATGAAACAAGATGCATGAACTTGGTAAACATTATGTTAAGTGAAAAAAGCCAGACATAAAAAGCCATATACTATATAATTGCATTTATATGGAATGTCCAGAATAGGCAAATCCATGGAGACAGAGAGTGGGTTAGTGATTGCCAGGATCTGAAGGGAGGGAGGGAATGGGGAGTGACTGCTAATGCTACAGGGTTTCTCTTGGAGGGATGAAAATGTTTTCAAATTAGATAGTGGTGATGGTTGCACAACTTTGCAAATATATTAAAAACCTCTGAATTGTACACTTTAAAAGGGTAAATTTTATGGTGTATAACAAAGTATAATGAATT
Source organism: Daubentonia madagascariensis (assembly GCA_023783475.1). Lineage (NCBI taxonomy): Eukaryota > Metazoa > Chordata > Mammalia > Primates > Daubentoniidae > Daubentonia > Daubentonia madagascariensis. Next base: position 3,922,732 of record JAKFHU010000760.1, read on the forward strand.
AACATTATCAGAAAACCAGCAGTATAAAGGTATAGGATGAGCCATGCAACAATTTCCTCATATTCTTCTGAGGAACAGACTGCAACCCTAAAAAAACCAACTGTAGTTTCCTGTCCCTCTTTGGACATAGCTAGGACTCTTCAGCCTGAATTAAAGGCCGTCTCATACCTGTCATAGTCAAGAACACTAAAAACTTTTTACCAGGACTCCTAAGTCAGCTTCATTGAATGGGTGATTTATATTCAAAACTCAAGTGAACCAACCAGTCTTACCATAAATTGCTCAAACTACCAGAAATCCAAACAATTACTTTAAAAAGGGATTTTGTGCACAACCATTTGGACACTGTCTGGCAGTAACTACTAAAGCTGAACATGGCATACCCATTGAACTAGTAATTACCACTGCTATGTTTATACCCAACAAAAATATGTATAAATTTTCAGGAAAAAAAATAGGCACAAGAATGTTCTCAATAATCCAAAACAGAAGCTACCCAAAAGTCCATCAAGTAGAAAAGATAAATTGTGGTATATTCACACAATGTAATACTATAACACAATAAGAAGGAAAAACTACAACACAACAAAATAGATGAATCTCCAAACAATGTCAAGTGAAAGAAGCCAGACACAAAATAATACACATTGTATGATTCCATTTATATAATGTAAAAAACATACAAAAGTAATTTATGCCATTACAAGTGTGTAGAGTATTTACATTTGGGTTTATGTTGTGACTCAGAGGGAATGCAAAGGGGCTGCTAGGGTGCTGGTAATAATCTTTTTCTTGATCTGAGAGCTAGTTACATGGATGTGTTTGTGAAAATTCATCAAGCTATAAACTTACATATAAATTTCTGTATTTTTAACTATACTTCAGTTTTAAAAAGCTTTTAAATGGATTGCTTTAACAACAAACTAGATGTGGCTAAAGAGAGAATTAATAAAATGGGAGAGGGTACTAAAGAGATTACCTAGAGTGTGTCAGAGAAAGAAAAACAGATGGAAGATATAAAAAGCAGATAAGAGACATGAGGGGAAGGTCTAATTGGAGTGCCAGAGAGGAAAGAGAGATACAATGAGGCAGAGGCCATATTTGAAGAGAATGGTGGATTGGATTGTGTTTCCCAAAAAAGATATGTCCAAGTTCTAACCCCTGGAATCTGTGAATGTGACCTTGTTAGGAAATAGGGTCTTTACATGTAATCAAGTTAAGATGAGGTCATGTTAGAGTAGAATGGGTGCCAAATTTGATGACCGGTGTCCTTATAAGAAGAGGTAGGAGAGGATACACAGAGACAGGAGACACAGAGGCAAGGCCATGTGGAGACAGAGGCAAAGACTGGAGTGATGCAGCTACAATCCTAGGAATGCCAAACATCACCAGCAACTACCAGGACCTAGGAAAGATGCTTAGGATGGTTTTTTCCCTATAGCCAGAGGAAGCATGGCCCTGCCAACACATTTTGATTTTGGACTTCTAGGCTCCAGAACTGTGAGAGAATAAATTTCTATTATTTTAAGCCACAGTCTTTGATAATTTGTTTTAGCAGCCCTCGGAAACTAACACAAATGAATTATGCCTGAGAGTTTTTGAGGACTAATAAAAGACACCAACCCCAGGCTCAGAAAGCTTAACATTCCCAAAGTGTAATAAATACCTAGTCAATCCAATAAATATGCAGTAAATCTATCAGAAGGCAATACAAATACAAGAGAAAAAAAAGCATGAATAAGGTAGATAGATTGAAAGTATGAGATAAATAATTTCAATTTAATGGTAATTAAAATAAATGTAAAAGGACTAAATGTTCCAGTAATTTTCAAAGATTATCAGCCTGGGTATTAAAAACACATCAGCAAACCTAAATGGATGCTATTCTTGAGACACACCTGAAATATGAAGAACTGCAAATCAGCAAGACAACCCAAAGGCAGAAAGACTTGAGTGGTCACTTAACAGGAGAGAAACCATGAATGGCCCAGAAGTATATGAAAAAAGCTTGTGGGGCGGATAAGGGGTACTTGGGCAACGGGGTGGCATGTGGCAGGAACAGGTGGAAATGGGGGGAAGGATGAAATCAAGTAGGGGTGTACGGGAGATTTAAAGGTAATGTGCTTTTCAAAAATTAAGTGACAGGCATTTGGATGTTAATTGTATTGTTATTCATTCTTTACATATATATTTAAAATTATTTTGTGTCTATTCAATATTTAATTTTTTAATTTAAAAAATTAAACAGAAGCTTTTCAATATTACAATTAAATTTTGCTTAATCATTCTTCACTTGTACTTAGCTCTTTTTAGTTACCATGATCTGGTCTATTCCAAACACTTCTCTCTTCTCCCTGGGTTTTCAAGAAGTTTGTAATTTGTTTTCACTTCCATTCTGATTGTAATCCCTGTGAAGGCATAATGACAGAGGAATCATAACTTACTTGAATCTTTGAAGAAAAATTTATTTACATCTGGCCCTCAGGAGGCAGCTCTGGTCTGCAGTTCTATTTGGCATGGCTCTGCTAATGGCCAAAGAAGTAGATCTAACTTCTATATCCAGTCTTTATAGAATCCTTCTACTCTAAATCATTCTTCCCTTCCTGTCATTAAGCATTTTAAATAAGGTTATTCATTATTAGGCTAATTTTAGTACTCTTATCTATAAACTATTATTTGTCAAAAGCTCACATACTTTACCATATAAACTATTCACAATACAAAGGCTGCCGGAAAGTATCCAGCCATTGTTAATATAATGAGAACAGTTACATGGCTGGATACTTTCCGGACAGTCCTCGTATACTCTAACATTTTATTGGAAGGAAAGTTGTCCTTTATTATGGCAGCTTTAGAAAGATAAGAATCAATACTTCTTCCTCCATATGCCCATATTGTATTAGGTTAAGTTTCCTAGAAGCAGAGTCCCAGATGGGATTTTTGTTCAAGTGATATACCGGGGGTGGGGTGGGGTGGGTGGGGTGTCTCAGGAGGAGGGCAGTGAACAAAGCAGAATAGGGCAGGGAGGAAATGCTGAGCAAGAATGTGGGCTCAAGTGAAAACTAGCTTCATGCTGATCTCACAGAGCACAAATTACAGAACTGAGCTGCTCTCACCTTGAGGCAAAGGGATGTCAAGGACTGCACAGGGTCTGAGATTCTACCCTCCTTACAACTAACAAGCCAGATGGTTCATGGATGCTGGCAGAGGACATGAGATTCCTGGATCAGACACAAATGACTTTGTTACTCATGGCAAAAGCAGTAGCCAGAGTGTCACATGATGTTTGAACCAGATCCCCATGCCCCTAATTTCCACAGAGGTGATACAAAGGGCCCATGATGGATGCCTGCACACTCAGGAGGCTGCATTGTAAGAGAAACATTGTAAGAGATTCACTGCTTTTTAGAGAAGCAAACCTGACGTTTGTCTGTAGAGAGATATTACCTTATCCTTCAAGATTGCTTGATGCAAACACAACCCTAAGAATTGCCCATGTAAAGAGCTTTCAGGGCCTTGCCTCCCTAACACACCCAGCAAGAAGGTGCAGGGATGCTCTAGACACATGGCAGATGGCCTCTTCTAATAGGGGGATGGTCTTCTGAGTGGTTTCAAAGAAAGAGGGAGTAAAGTGTCCTGGAGTGAGGGGCTTCATGTTTGGCTGGGGAGAAAGCTTCAGAGATAGAACAGCTGTAATTTGTTTTCAATTAATACCCACAGCAGCTGGGGATAGGGGCACTGCCTCATAAAGAGGATCTGAGAAGGGCACGATTAGCATCCACTACTCCTGCCCTTCCCCTTAAAATCATAGATTTCTTTCTGATTGTATATTATCAATTAATGTCTATAATTTCTATTATAGAATTTTATAAATTTACAACATATTATGCAAACAGTTGTCAAGTCTCAAATGATGACTTTATATCTAATCCCAAGATCTGGCAGAAATAAACATTCTTGCTTTTTTCAACCTTCCTAGTTCTTTTTTCAAATTAGAAAAGTACTAAATTTTGAGTTGTTCTCTTACAGGAGTCATGTTAAAATATCATATTAGTTTTGCTCTTTGGAAAGACAGAACAGACTAATAAAGAAATGCACAGGTGTTGGGGCATATCAGCTGTCCCACTTGATCTGTGACCTTAGGCAATTTATTGAGCTTCCTCACCATGCCTCAGTTTCCTCATACATTAAATGGGCTTCATAAGAGAACTTACTTCGTAAAGTTTTGCAGGAGGTAATGCCTGTAAAGCACTTAAAAGAAAGAGCAATACCTGGCATTTAGTAAGAGCTCCATCAGTCTTTGCTTTAATTTTCCAGACTCTCTCCAACACTTCTTTTAAGCTACAGCAACAAAAACCACGTGCAGTCTGATGACCAGAGAGGGCAATGTGGGTTTCAACGAGGTAAGGTATTGTTTTCCGGTTTGTTGCATTTCTGATGACCTTCCTGAATATGCCAAGTTTTTTCTTAGTCTTTTTGGATATAGGAGCACACTGGGTTAATGTCTTCAGTGACAATAAAACTTCTCTATCCAGTCTCTGAGAAATATCTTACAGTGCTATCTGCAGGATCCTAAGTGGATTGTTTTTTTCTTCATACCTGACCTAATATTCCTTCACCCTAAAGCTCATTGGAAATTTTTATATTCACTAATGCAAGCATGTATTTTAGGAATCCTGTAATCAAAGAATTGTATATATCTAACAAGGCACATTTAAAAATTTTTTAGTTCAAACTACTCATAGTCCAAAGTACAGATGAGGAAATTGACTCTTAAAAAGATTTACTGACTCTTCCAAAATCACAAAGATAGTTCAGTGATTTTTTTTCCCAATATACTGAATTTATCTTCCTTTTCTGCATTTCATTCTCATTTAATGAAGCAATCTGTTGTCTGAAATAGTATCATGTAATTATACAAATGCAGCTGTCCAATCATACTATGGGTCTCTTGAGTTCTTCTCTTGACCACCAATCAGGAACCTTAACTGCAAGCTTGTTTCTGATTGGTGAAAGGAAGCTATACCAGTAGAATGCCAAGGAGTAAACAAAAAAAGCATAGCAACAACTAAGTCTCACTACCCTCCGCCTAAGCCAATCTGGACTCCTTCTTCCCAAATGAGGTGGCCTCTATATTTTATATGAAGTCTCTGATATACCATTCAACTGCAATCCATCTTATAACATGGCAGTCCAATGCAGATGGGAAGATAAAACTGAACATCGCAGCTAAAATAAAGTGTATTCCCAGGTAAAATAGACAAATGCTTTCATTTGAGTCTGATGAACTTCTCTTACAAGGCCACAAGAAGGCACCAGTGCACAAGAACTATATCTACAAGTAGTTTCACCAGTTCCCACTAAATGGCAGCAGTTGAGGGGGTGACATGACCCATTGCAATGTGTGACATCACAGCCAGACAGGACATGCAAAGAGGTCTCATGGTTAATCTCATGCGGTGGGAACAGACAGGAAGGGTTGCTGAGGAGGGTCCTGGTTTCCCAGGAAAGAATATTTATAGCCTGGAGCTGGTGGCTTGGTGTCCTATCCCTAGGCAATGAGGGGAGGTTGCTTTTCATAATGAGTGCCAAGTGGGGATGGAGTCTTCCTTTTGCACTTTACTGGAGGAAGAAATTTCTACCATATTTTTTTTATTCTTGTTTACAGAATACACATTGTGGGAACAGGATGAAGTTGACCAGTGAAAAATTGCCCAAAACCCCCTTTTATGCCTCTATATCCCAGTATGCTGCTAAGAACCAAAAATTCTTCCGATGGAGAAAGGAAAAAACTGGTACAAATTCTGACATTTAATCTTCCCTTGGAAAATATTTTCACTAAACTTCATTATGTATGCTAGAACAAACGAGACAAGAAATATTTATCTTATTGATTTCAAGGAAGTGGTTAATTTTACAGTCATTTCTAGCTTTCCTGCAAGAATCTGTGAAATTGCTACTTAGTTTATCTGGTAGCAAATCATCAGTGGAGAAGTCTTACAGTTACATCCTGGTCTTGATTTTGTTCTCAGGACTTAAGGCCACACTTCTAGAAAAGAGAAGCCAGATGTCATTTCTATTAAAGAGAACAATGCCCTGCTTTACTTGAAATTGTCATTTAAAGTTACCTTTTTTTTTTTCTATAGACTTTTAAAAAATTATATTTGGGATGGTTAGCTCATCTGGTTAGAGTAGTTCTAATTAAGTCTCAAATTAGGAATTTAACTCACCCACAAGACAGCTTTGCCCGAAGACAAACGAATGCATGGACATAGACTACATCTCAAGGGCTCCTACCTGTCTGTGAACAGGCTTAGTGTGACGGCCAATCAACAAATATTTCTTTATCATACAAGGCACAGTGTTAGGTACTGTGATGATGCTTTTTCTCAGGCAATACTTTTTCCTGGAGCTAAGGAGGCCAGTTTTAGGAATGAAAATTAGGAAGGAAACTAGTGTTAATAATGTTAGATGAGTTTTACACAATTTATTACTTCAAGAGAGAAAAGTCATATTGTACGGTTAATGGAATTCTTTACCTTTTTAAAATCAGATCTCTACAGCCATGCTAATTTGGTGGATAAGGCATTGCAGCTCTTGAAGGAAAGAATAAGGAGAGGGGACACTCTGGCATATTTCTTACGAGGCCAACTATATTTTGAAGAGGTATCATTTTTTATTTGTTTTCATTTCCCATAATTCTGTCAAATTACGCAGATTATGGTTGTGGCCGCGTGACACACTGCTACCAGCTTACAGAGATATCTGACCTTTCTCCACGAAAGTCATTCTAGTGAATGTCATTTATGGGAGTCATCTTGGTGTAAAATCTATTTTCACACTATAAATGAAAGATTGAATTTTAATATTTTGCTCAAAATATTTAATATAATTTGTAAAATATCTTCATATTAATAACAATTGAAGACTGATTTTTATCCAGCTTTATGCATTCCTGTGTAGAGTGAGGAAGAACTTGCCCTCCTTATCCACATTATGCTGGGCTAGGCTGGGAGGCAGACCCAGGAGGAGCTCTGCAACTGTCATCCCAACTGCAAGAATGTAGTTTAAGTTCTTCCAGGGAAGATTTGAAAAGAGACCAACTATCGCCAATCCCTCACCATCCATTGACTTTTTGGGCAGCTATTCACCTGTACTCCCACTTACTCTCTAACATTTTCACGGCACCTTCATTCATTCTGGCAACACACATTTTCTGAGGGCTCATTGTGTACTTGTCGCTCTGAGGCTAGCATAGCATAATGCTACGAGCAGGCTCTCTCAGCTTTGGGCGTGGGTTCAAATGTGGCTAGATTGTTTGGTGTGTATCCTTGGACACAAATACTTAACCTCTTGGTTCCTCCGTTTGGGATTACTTTAAGATCATAATAAAAATAATTAAATATTTTCTGGGGGCTTGTAGGGATGGTATGAAGAAGCATTAGAACAGTTTGAAGAAATCAAGGAGAAAGATCATCAAGCCATTTACCAGCTGGGAGTGATGTATTATGACGGGCTGGGGACCGCTGCAGATGCTGTAAGTTACTGTCTTGTTCCCAGCATTTAAGAGTTCATTGTCAGTGGATTATGTGATGCAATTAAAGTTATTTATATTTTGATAGTATATCTCTATCCTTGTATTTTAATAATATATAACTTTTTAGCATTTTAAAGCATATCAGTATCATTTTTACATTTATATAAAAAACGAATCCAATTTCTTTTTGCCCCCTCCCCCTTCTCGGTCCCCAGGTAAGCAGCTTCTCTCCAAAGCCCTTCCAGATTCATGTAGCTGAGCTCAGCTATAAAAAAGAATGAGCCTTTTTTTACTTGACTCTTTGATAAGTTTACTTTGAATGACTCTCCACAAATGCTAAAGAAACACTTAATCTTTCCAATAATTTCCTTTTTTATGTTAATATAGACTAGGGTTATTCTACTGGAATTGCTTCTATATTGAATTGATCACTACATTTTTGTTCAAGTGGTGAGCAGATATGGTGAAATAAACATCAGTAGCCACTTCTTGTTCATTGGATACCTTTTAGGGCACAGTTTGTCTCTTCCATGCAGAAAGTTCTACCATTGAGAGTTCACTTTATTGAGGGGCAGGGAATGGGGAAGGTTCAGATTCCTTTTTCTGAGCATGGTTCTCATAATTAACCATAGAATCTTTGACAGGTTGAAAAATTTTCTAAAAACATAGAAATTTTCTTCAAATCTAGTGACCTTAGATAAAAATGGAATTTGTATATACTATATAAATAGTAAAGACATCTATAGTTTTAAATTTTGAGATACAAGGTCAGAAATAGATATTGTGGGAAATTCAGGATATCTTGACTGAGAAATTACATTGTCAGTTTGCCATGAATTTTTTCATTTGCACAATTTGAGTCTCTAGGGGTCAATTAGAATTTCTGAATTCTCTGATTTATCACAGAAAATGTTCCTTGCTACCATTAGCTGTCAATAACATTTTTGTTTAAAATGCTTTTCTTTAAGTTATTCCAAAGCTACATGAACAAGGATAAAAATTAGAAAATAAGCAAAACTAGAATTCCTCCAAATTCTACTATTAAATATGAACACTTATTTTAAAATATATTCTTCCGTGTATTGTCCCATGCACAAAAATTTATATATATATGGTTGATCCTTGGACAATGTCAGGGTTAGGGGTGCCAACCCTACGCAGTTGAAAATCAGTGTGTAAATGGAAAACCCAAACTCTGTGAAATATTTTAAAGAGGTTTATTTTGAGCCAAATATGAGTGACCATGGCCTAGGGAAAACACAAATCCAAGAAGCCTTGAGTAAGTGGTCCTGAGGTGGTCAAATTACAGCTTGGGTTTATACATTTCAGAGAGGCAGGAATTACAGGCAAAGACATAAATCAGAACATGGAAGGTATACATTGGTTTGGTCTGAAAAGGTGGGATATCTGCAAGCAGAGGCTTTCAGGTCCTAGGTGTATTCAGAGATTGTTTAATTTGTAATTGGTTAAAGGGGTAAGGCTCTGTCTAAACCTTGGAGTCAGTGGAAAGGAATGCTTAAGTTAAGATAAGTGATACCCTGCCAGCAAAAAAAAAAAAAAAAAAAAGACCTGTTGAACTAGATTTTCTGGATTGTAAGGCATTACTTAACCCTTGCCTTGCATGGCCTTAGGTCCTGCTTATAATTTGGTATCTTTTTGCCACAAAGAGTCTGTTTTATCAGTCTTATTTTACCATTATTGCTGGTCAGTTTTTGTGACTAAACTCCAAAAGAGAAGGAGTGTAACGAGGCATGTCCAACCTCCCTTCCCATCATGGCCCAGAACTCGGTTTTTCAGGTTTCTCTGAAGTCCCCTTGGCCAAGAGAGGGTCTGTTCATTCGGTTGTGAGGCTTAGGATTTTGGTTTTAGTTTACACATGTATTACTTTTGACTCCCCCAAAACTTAGCTACTAATAGCCTACTATTGACCAAAAGCCTTACCAATAACATAATCAGTCAATTAACACATATTTTATATGTTACATATATTATATACTATACTCTTACAATAAAGTTAGGCAAGAGAAAAGAGAATGTTAAGAAAATCATAAGGAAGAGAAAATATATTTACTATTCAGTAAGTGGAAGTGGAACATCATAAAGGTCTTTATCCTCATCATCTTCTCACTGAGTAGGCTGAGGAGGAGGAGGAAAAGGAGGGGTTGGGCAGAGGCAGAAGAAAATCTGTGCATATGTGGACACATGCAGTTCAGACCCATATTGTTCAAGAGTCAACTGTATATATAAATTTATATACATATTTGTGTATATGTACACATATGTACACATATACACTTTTTCAATATAGGACCGTGCTATATATATACTGTTTTGTAGTCTTTCTTTTTCACCTAACAATGCATTTGTCAGTAATCTACATCATCATTTTAATACCTGCATAGTAATCTGTTCTACATCAATCATATTTCTAGGTCCTATTTATTTTGGCATGTTTGAAGATAAAAGAGAGAATAAACTAAACTAATGAGATTTGGACACAAGTATTACAATTTTCTCTTTTCCTTATGATTTTTTATTTTAATTCTTTTTTTTTGCCTCATCTTACAAAAAAATTTCATATGCTGTCAAATAATTTTAAAAATAAATTAGGAATTTATTTTTAAAATTTTCAAAGATATTTAGAAGTTCATGTCTCTGTGTTCACTAGCAAAGCTGTCCTATCCATAATGATCTATTAAAAATTCCAAAACACAAAAAACACACAGGCTTTCAAATCTTGGCTTCACAACACTTGTTAGCAGTATGATCTTGGGGGAATTATTTAATATTTCTGAGTTGTAGTTTCCTCATTTGTAAAATAGGTTAAATCATGCTAAGTTAGAGATACATCTGCCTTGGCCAGGGCTGACCTTGAAAATTGACCATGGGAGTCCAGACACAGCCTCAGAACCTTTATCAATGTAAAGCTTTAAGGAGACATTAGCAATTCAACCACTGGCATTTGCATACAAAATATAACCCATTAACCTAACTCATACGGTTGTTAATGAGATTAAATGACAACATATAAAAACAACATGTAACACAGGGCACATATAATAAGCATCCAATAAGCATTTTCTCCCCTGCCTTTATCTCATAAAAGCCAACAATAGGGACTATACTTTAAATTCCTGAAATTCTTTATTTTTACTTTTATAATCATAGTGTCCTATGCTTGAACGAATGAATAATGAAAAAAGGAATATTTACATTAGATACAACCTATTTTATTTAACAGGTTTGAGTGGCAGGTAGAATCCATGACTACATTGCCCTTACTCCAAATTGAACACAGTTGGCCACACCCTCCTTGAAACACTCTGCTCTCTTAGTGTCTATGATGTCTTTACTTCACTGAGTCTCTCTCTTGTATATTGATGCACATACCTCTTTCTATGACCTCTGTGTGTTTGTAGTAGTTTCCTCTGTTTGCCTCCTACTTCACAGCCACTGCTTCTCAGTCACCTTTGTCAGCTGCTTCTCTTCTGTCTAAATGTTGAAGTGCATCAGAACCTAGGCCACAGCCCTCTTCTGCCCTCTCTCCCTGAGTAAGCACATCTAGTCTCATGGCTGACACCATCTATACCTTAAGAAGACTCCCAAATTGTCTTCATACCAGAACCTATTCTGTATTGCCAATTGCCTGTCCCTTGCTAGGTGTTTAATGTGTAACTCCCTGTCACCTTGGCTCTACATCTAATTCATCTACAAATCTACCATTTAAAATATACACAAATAATCATATTTAAGGCAGTGGAGTTTCTTTTTGTAGTAGTATCATTCATAAGGGTTGTAGTCATCCTTGGAATGGCCCTGGAAGGACACAAAAGTGGCTAGAAAAACCCATTTCAATTTTTTGTACTGTGGAGTACCTACTGTGCAAACCATGAGGTATGCCCTTACTCTTATGACCTTTCCAGCCCTGCTTTAGTTAGATTAACGTATTATTTACTCACTGTTTCAGCCCATAAGCATTTGGTGACGTGTCAGAAACAGTTGTAGGTGCTGGAGAATCAAAGGTGTGTGTGAAAAGGCGTTTATAGTCTGGGAAAGACTATCAGTGCAGTTAAGTGACCTGAATTGGGATAGATACATGTGCTAGGCACAAAGGTGGGGTCAGAGGATTTTCCACAGAACAGCTGACACAAGCTGAATCTTAGTGGTAAGAAAAGCATATAAAGGAAGGGGTGGCATTTCGACAGAGGAGCAACATGAGCAAAGTTGGGAAACCCCCTTTAGTAGCCTAGGTCCAACTTCCCCAGCTATCCTTTTGCGCATTCCAGTATATTGACAATCATGGAAAATATTGGTAGCCAACAATTACCCATTAACTGTGCCGGATATAGATAGGCAGCTAGCCACTAGAAAGTCATATATAGTAACCTGGTCTAGAACAGTAATCGCAGTATTAATTAAACACCATTTTAACCATACTCTTTGAGGTAGTTGCCACCTAGTCTCTCTGACTATTATAACCTATGATATATACTAAATAAAGTCAGAAATGTAAATTGATATATTGATTTTATGAATCTTTTATGATCTTCAAATAATATAGCTATTATTTTTAGCTGCTATTTTTAGGAAATAGTATTAAAATCCATTCTAGAAAATGTTTTAAACAAGACTAATCACAACTAAGATGAATAGTCAAAGGTGCTAAGATCATTAGGTCTGTTAGTTCACTGATTTACTCAGATGTTTAAAAAATTAGTCTCAAGTAATTCATAGTCTCCAGGTTTGTTTTGGTATGTTAAATAATATTGTTTGCAAATTCAGATAAAACTGAAAGTATTATTATTTTATTCTGTTGATTTGCTTGACCTGCTAGATTTTCAGGAGCCTGTTTTTATTTATATTAAGTTATTATAAAACCCAATGTGCTTTTTAAAATATATTACCAAAAAGGCTCAAGACTTTTTCAGATCTTCACTCTATCACCATGCTACTTGCTTCTCTGGTATTTATTGGTATCATTATAATGAGAGGTAACAGTCATGGGCTGCCGAAACTAATTGGGAATTACGAGAGTAGAGGTGACTAAGAAAGAAATTATGAAAGATATAGTTATTTCTTCATTAAATGAACTGATGCTATAATATGTTCATTATCCAGACACACTTCCGTGAAATTTCTTAATTCTTTCTCTAGAATAAGAATTGTTTCAAAGTATTGGTTTTATGGTTATTTGTGCTTTATAATTCAATGGCCCCCTATTTACATTTAAATAGTATCAAGGCTATTCCATCACAGGCTAATGTGATGCCAATCCATTTCTATTAGTGTCTATTAATAGAAGTGACACTAGTATAATGCTTACGCAGAAGAATGTGTTCTTTTGTTGAGCATACTGAAATATTAGGGGTGTAATGTCCTAATATTTACATATCTATAGATAACTTGAAACAGGTCAGCAAAAAATATAGATGAAGCAAATATAGCAAAATACTACTGAGAATCTATGTGGTAGTTGTGCAAATTTTTATGTATTATTCTTTCTACTTCCCTATATGCTTGAAATTCTTATATAAAAATTTTTTTAAAACCCTCAAAGAAACTCATAATCAATGTAGCCATGAGACAAATATAATTTGTTTTAATTCCAATGTTAAAAGAGAGCATGTATATGCTTTACTTGAAGCAAATGACATAGGAAAAAAAATTGTAAAGGGCACAATGAAGATGTTCAAAAGAAGTATGCATAGAAACTCACATCAAAACTTAATGGGAAAATAAAATTATATAGTGATGATTTGAGCTCTAATCAATATATAAAACATAACAATACAAAGCCTATGTGTGCCAAACATCATAGCATCAAACAACTTAAAGGAAATGTGGTAAAAATAAATTGACAAAAGATTTTTAAATTTAAATATTAATTTAATTAAAATTAAATTATTCTAATTCTGAATATAATATATAATTTTCAGTATATGATAGGTAGATTTTATAAACTATGCAGTCTCCAAACAATAAAATTCCTAATGTGAAATTTTAAGACTCATGATTGAGTCACTAAAATTGAACATAGATATTGGCACATGTTTGAGCACAAAGAAAATCATAATAAATTCCACCCTTTCACCACAATAAAAAAAGTTATGTGTGAAAACTCCATTCGTTCCCTAAGAATTAAATAAAATGTATTCAGTTTCCCCCTATGACTCCAATTTCATGGATTGTCAAAGTTAAAGAGCTTCCAAATTAATCCAGTTTCTTTGTGTGGCTTATGTTCTCATGGTCATCTCTGTTTTTTTCTTTTTTGTTTTAATTTCAAAATATTAAGGGGGTACAAATGTTTTTGTTACATAGATAGCTTTTATAATGCTTTAGTGAGGGTTATAAGTGTGCCAATCACCCAAATAGTGTTCATTTTACCTGTTAGGTGTGTTTTTACCCCTTGCCTTCACTCCCTTTCCCCCTCTTGATATCCAACAATTTTTACTTCTTTCTGTGTCCATGTGTGCCCATCAATTAGTTCCAAATTATTAGACAATACATGTGGTGTTTGTTTTTCCATTCTTGAGATACCTCACTTAGGATAATGGTCTCCAGTTCCATCCAAATTGCTACAAAAGACCTTGATTCATTTCTTTTTATGGCTGAGTAGTATTCCATGGCATATATATAGACCACATTTTGTTAATCCACTCATGAATTGATGGGCACTTGGGTTGATTCCCCATATTTGCAATTGTGAATTGTGCTTCAGTAAACATTCGAGTGCAGGTGTCTTTTTGGTAAAATGATTTCTTTTCCTTTGGGTATATATCCAGTAGTGGGCTTGCTAGATAAGATGGTAGATCTACTTTCAGTTCTTTGAGAAGTCTCCATACTGATTTCCATACAGGTTGTACTATTTGCAGTCCCACCAACAGCATATAAGTGTTCCTTTCCCTCTGCATCCATGCCAGCATCTATTGTTTTTGGACTTTTTAATAAAAGCCATTCTAAGAGGGGTAAGGTGATATCTCATTGTTGTTTTAATTTGTGTTTCCCTGATGATTAGTGACATTGAATATTTTTTCATATGTTTGTTGGCCATTTGTTTATTGTCTTTTGAAAAGCTTCTGTTCATGCTTTTTGCCAACTTTTTAATGGGGTTTTTAGTTTTTTTCCTTCTGGTTTGTTTGAGTTCTTTGTAGATTCTGGATATTAGCCTCTTATAAGATGTATAGTTTGCAAATATTTTCTCCCATTTTGTAGGTTGCCTATTTGCTCTCTTGATTATTTCCTTTGCCATGCAGAAGCTCTTTATTGTAAATTTAATCAAGTCCCATTTATTTATTTTTGTTGTTGCTGTAATTGCCTTTGGGGTCTTAGTCATAAATTCTTTGCCTGGGCCAGTATCTAGAAGAGTTTTTCCTACATTTTCTTCTAGAATTTTAATGGTTTCGTGCCTTATGTGTAAGTCTTTTATCCATCTTGAATTAATTTTTGTGAGTGGTGAGAGATAGGGGTCTTGTTTCATTCTTCTGCATGTGGCTATCTAATTTTCCCAGCACCATTTATTGAATAGGACTTCTTTCCCCTGTGTATGTTGTTGTCTGCTTTGTTGAAGATGAGTTGGTTGTAGGTATATGTTTTTTTATTTCTGGGTTTTCTGTTCTGTTCCATTGGTCTATGTCTCTATTTTTATACAACTACTATGCAGTTTTGGTTACTATATCCTTGTAGTATAGTTTGAAGTCTGGTAATGTGATGCCTCCAGAATTGCTCTTTTTGCTTAAGATTTCTTTGGCTATTCAAGCTCTTTGTTGATTCCAAATGAAGCATAGAATTATTTTTTATAGATCTGTGAAATGTGACATTGGTGTTTTGATGGGGATTGCATTGAATCTGTAAATCACTTTGGGCAATACGAACATTTTAACAATGTTGATTCTACTGATCCATGAGCATGATATGTTTTCCCATTTCTTTGTGTCATCTGCAGTGTTTTTCCTCAGTATTTCATAGTTCTCCTTGTAGAGATCTTTCACCTCCTTCATATATTCCTAAGTATTATATTTTCTTTGTACCTATTGTGAATAGTATTGAGTCTTTGACTTGACTCTCAGCTTGACTGTCATTGGTATATAAAAATGGTACTGATTTCTGTACATTGATTTTTGTAACCTGAGACTTTGCGAATTTATTTATCAATTCCAGCAGTCTCCTGGTGGAGTCTTTGGGATTTTCTAGATACAAGATCATGTCATGTGAAAAAAGTGATAGTTTTACCTCCTCTTTCCAGATTTGGATAACCTTTATTTCTTTCTCTTGTTTGATTGCTCTGGCTAGGACTCCAAGTACTATGTTGAATAGAAGTGGTGACAGTGAGCACACTTGTCTTGTTCCAGTTCTTAGGGAGAATGCTTTCAACTTTTCCCCATTCAGTATGATGTTTGGCATATATGGCTTTTATAATTTTGAGATATGTTTCTTCTATGCCTAGTTTGTTGAGGGTTTTTGTCGTGAAAGGGTGCCAGATTTTGTTGAGTGCTTTTTCTGCATCTATTGAGATGATCATATCGTCTTTGCTTTTGCTTCTGTTTATGTGGTGAATCACATTTATGGATTTATGCATGTTGAACCATCCTGGCATCCCTGGGATGAAGCCCACTTAGTCATGGTGGGTTACTTCTTTGATGTGTTGTTTAATTCAGTTTGCTAGTATTTAATTGAGGATCTTTGCATCTATATTCATAAGGGATATTGGTCTATAGTTTTGTTGTTGTCGTGTCCTTCCTGGCTTTGGTGTCAAGATGATACTGGCTTTGCAGAATGAATTGGGGAGGATTCCCTCCTTCTCGATGTTATGAAATAATTTATGCAGTATGGGTACCAGCTCTTCTTTGTAGGTCTGGTAGAATTTGGCTGTGAATCCGTCTGGTCTGGGGCCTTTTTTGTTGGAAGATTTTTGATTACTGCTTCAATCTTGCTGCTTGTTATTGGTCTGTTCAGGAGTTCTGTTTCTTCCTGGTTGAGTCTTGGGAGGTTGTGTGTTTCCAGGAATTTGTCCATTTCCTCTACGTTTTCTAGTTTATGTGCATAGCGATTTTTGTAGTATTCACAGGTGATATTTAGTATTTCTGTTGTATCAGTTATAATATCTCCTTTTTCCTTTCTGATTGAGCTTATTTAGGTCCTTTCTCTTCTATTCCTGGTTAATCTAGCAAGATGTCTATCAATTTTGTTTATCTTCTCAAAGAACCAACTTTTTATTTCATTGATCCTTTGTATTTTTTTGTTTGTTTTCCATTTTGTTTAGTTTTGCACTGACCTTGTTGTTTCTTTTCCTTTGCTGGCTTTGGGTTTGGTTTGCTCTTCCTTTTCTAGTTCCATGAGATGTGTCATTAGGTTGTTAATTAATGATCTTCCTGTCTTTTTGATGTTAGGCATTTAAGGGTATGAATTTTCCCCTTAGGACTGCTTTTGCTGAATCCCGTAGATTTTAATACCTTGCGTCCCCTTTGTCATTCAGTTCAAGGAATCTTTTGATTTCCATCTTAATTTCAGCAACAGGTTTAATTTCCATGACTTTGTATAGATTTGAATGTTTCTCTTGGAATTGATTTCTAGTTTTATTCCACTGTGGTCTGAGAAGATACATGACATGATTTCAATTTTTTTGAATTTGTTGAGACATGTTTGGTAGCATAAGATATGATCAGTCTTGGAGAATATTCCATATGTTGATGAGAAGTATGTGTATTCAGTAGTTTTTGGGTAGAATGTTCTGTAAGTAACTGTTAAGCCCATTTGTTCTAGCATCCTGTTTAAGTCCAGTGTTTATATATTTTCTACTTCGATGATCTGTCCAGCTCTGTCAGTGGGGTGTTGAAGTCCCTGGCAATTACAATGCTGATGTTTATCTCTTTCTTAGATCTAATAGAATTTATTTTATGAATCTGGATGCTCCTGCGGTAGGTGCATATATATTTAGGATTGTGATGTCTTCTTGTTGAATCACTCACTTTACTATTGTATAATGACCATCTTTGTATTTCTTTACCATTGTTGATTTCAAGTCAATTTACCTGATATGAGAATGGCTACACCTTCTCTCTTTTGGTTTCCGTTTGCATGGAATATTTTTTCCATCTTTTCACCTTGAGTCTGCGTGAGTCCTTGTGAGTTTCTTGTGTTTCCTGGTGACAGCAGATATTTGGGTTGTATTTTTTTAATCCATTCAGCCAGCCTGTGTCTCCTGAATGGGGCATTCAGACCACTGACATTCAGTGATAGAACTGATATGTGGGATGCTGTTTTCTGTTCATCATGTTGGGTATACCTTATTGCTTTGTTTTCCCTCCTGTACTATTGTTTTATATGAGCTGTGAGCTTTAGCTTTCGGGTGGTTTTACACTGGTGGGTGTGTATTATGGTGATCCATGTACAATGTAGTGCTGAATATTTCCTGCAGAGCAGATCTGGTCATGACAAATTCCCTCAGTCTTTGCTTGTCTGGAAAAATCTTTATTTCTCATTCATATATGAAACTTAGTTTTGCAGCATACAGAATTCTAGGTTGGCCACTGTTCTGTTTAAGAAGACTGAAGATGCGACCCCAATTGCTTCTGGCTTGTAAGGTCTCTGCTGAAAAGTCTGCAGTTAGCCTAATGGGTTTTTCTTTGTAAGTTACATGATGTTTTCACCTCATGGCTTGCAGGAGTTCCTCCTTCATGTTAACTTTGCCCAGTTTGAGGACTGTATGTCTTGATGATTCCCTCTTTGCAAGAAATCTTCCAGGTGTTCATTAGGCTTCTTGTATTTGGATGTCTAAATCTCTAGGAAGACCAGAGAAGTTTTCCTCAATTATTCCCTCAAATAGGTTTTCCAGATCTTGTGCTTTTTCTTCTTCACCCTCAGGGATGCCTATGGTTCTTATATTTGGCCATTTTACATAATCCCATATTTCTCATAGACTTTGTTTTTCCTCTTGATTTCCTCTTGATTCTTTGTTCTTTATTTTTGACTGAATGGGTTAATTTGAAAGAGTTGTCTTCAAGCTGTGAGAGTCTTTCTACTGCCTGGTCTAGTCTATCCTTAAAGCTTTCCACTGTGTTTTTTGTATTTCCTCAAATAAATTTTTCATTTCTAGAAGTTCTATTTGGTTTTTTTTAAAATATGTGTCTCTCTTTAGTGAATTTTTCTTTCATTTCATGAATTGTTTTTCTGGTTTCTTTGAGTTGGTTTTCCATTTTCTCTTGGATTTCATTGAGCTTTCTTATAAAGCTCAAAAAATATTTGGAATTCTTTATCTGTCATTTCAATATTTTCATTTTGGTTGGGATCTATTGCTAGAGAGCAGGTGTGCCCCTTTGGGGGTGTCCTTTTGCTCTGATTTTTCATACTTCCAGTGTTCTTTTGCTGATTCCCCCTCATCTGGAGCAGCTGCCACTTCTTGTTTTTGGATGTTCTTTTTTTGAGATGGGGCTTCCCTTACACCCCACTCATAAGAGTGTGTCTGTAGTATATGTTGGGTAAGAACCTTTGGCTTTGTTTGTGGGTGCTTTGATGGTGATCTAGGTTCTGGATGAATGCCTTGGTTATAGATATCCTTAGTGTGGTGGTTTTCTCAGTTACTAGTTGTTTGTAGGCTGTAGCAGTGGTGAGCTATTTCTATGGGCACATTTCCTGTCTCTCTTTGATGAGGGAGGATGGAGGTCTTTGAAGTCCTTTCTCTTTCCCCAGCCCTGTGTTTTTCTTAATAATGTGGATTGTATTGGCATGCCCAGTTTAATCTCTGAGACAGTAGGGCGTCCCTGTGGGTGAGACTCAAGTATACCCTGTATGATTGAATCAGTAAATACTGTAAAGGGCTATGCAAATTGACCTCTCTGTCAGTAGGTGGTATTTGCTGGAAGGAACAAGCTGCAGTGTTGTTTTTGGGTCCTGTGACCTGATCATATCTTATCCATCTTTAAAAATTTCCTCAAGTTTTCATGTCAAAAGGTCAAAATAGAGGAGCATAATTTGGGGTGTTCCCACGGAAAGCCAGCTAGTTGGCTGCCAAGATGCCTTATAACATAACATTTACTTGGTAAATTCCCCTTGGCTCAGAATCTGGCTTTTAGCCTTGTAAGTCCAGAAACTTGTTCTTGTCCATTCTTCAGGCTGATCAATCTTTGGAAATCTAAATAATGTTAGCTGTATCAAGTTATTGAATTCCTGCCTTCTGGTAGCTTACCTCCTGATTGAGGCACCATAATGTCAAGGCAACTCTGCATCTCCAAGGCAACACCAAATTCATCTCATCTTCTCACACAGTGCAGTTTAGTCATCTCTTTTATGGCCTTCCCATCACCCAGGTCTCTGCTTATATATTTCTCCTCTCAGAGGTTTTCTATGACCATGTTATCAAAAGAGCACTCTTTTTTAGTTTCCAAACCAATAACTGCCATTCCATACCTGCACCAAAGCCCCAAGTTTTCTGTCTCTGACTGATTACTGCCATCAGGGGTTTCACCAGACCTCTTGAGGCCAAGCATACTGTGACTATATCTGAACTTGACATCAGAATTCCATTTGAAACCTCGAGTTCATTTGGTTCCCCCAAGCCTCACAGCTGGATCATCTTTGGCACACTGAACATATGTCTCTCTGGTCAGCTGTCTTCTCTCACATTGACTCCATAATGCTTTTTGCTGCCTCTCTCTCTCCCTCTGCTGCCCTTCTCCTAAACCTTCCAGGTGGAAAATAAAGTCCTTCACATCCTCAGCATTTCCTCAGATTACCTCCTTCACTTCCTTGACTTATCAGAAGCTTGCTTGCCCCAGAAGCAGCCCTCTTTAGGGGAGGGCGCTCCTCTTAGCCTCCTAGTGTACTCTAGTGCTCAAAGTAGAGCTGGCATTATTTTCATGTCCCAATTCACTTTCCAACTATTATCTCTTTCCCAACCCATGCACAAAGTACCTACTTCTTTGAAGTTCATACCAACCCATTGCTTTCCACTTCTATCAATTTCTTGGTCATTAGTTGTTCCCTAACATGAATCTGAAGGCTTTGGCTGTGGGATTCAGTTTCCTCCCCTATCCTTGCATCATTTTATCTGATTTCACTGTCCCTGAGGATGAACAATCCAACACCTTAGCCCTAGAGTTCCTTGGCATGCCCAGTGCACCTCCAATGTCCTTTGCCTCCACTCCATTTTTGCTAGCTACCCCGTGGCCATGCCCTGAACCTTGTTATCACCTGAAACTATGCCACCTAAAAAACGTTAAACTTCAGTATTTTACCTTATTACCATATCCTTAGCTGTCCACGTCACTTATTCCCTCACTGCCACTGAAAGCCAATCCTGCAGTCTCCATGTTCTCCTAGTCTTCTGTCTTTTTCTGCTAGATTTACTTCCATATTCAACTCTAACATCACAGTTCATCAATTGAACCAATATTTCATCAATTGAACCAATATTTCATCAAGAACCTAGTGGTCTTCTCCCCATCCCCACCTACATACTTCAGGTGCACATTCACAGTCCCAGAATATGCTATTCATTCTTCTAACAAATATTTATTGAGCACCTGTTATGGGCCCAGAACTTCTCTAGGCACTGGAGAAACAGCATTGCAGAAGACAAAGTTCTAGCTGGAGGAAAAAAAATGAACTGGATGGTATAAGATAATAATGTGAGCTATAAAGAATATAAAACGAGGTGACATATGAAAGTGGTGAGGAAGGCCACTTTAGACACTGGAAAGCTTCTAGACTCAGATTGAGAAGACCACTTTAAGGACATGACATTGGAATTAAGAACTGAGCAATAAGAAGGAGCAACTACATGTAGATTTAGGAGAATCACATTCCAGGCAGAAGAACTAGCTAGTGCTAGGGCCTGAGGAACAAAAGGGACAGTGTGGCTGAAATGTAGTTAAACCAGTGAGACAGGGACCAGACCACATGGGACTGGGTGAACTATGGCCAAGAGCTTGCATTGTGTTATCAATGCAATGTGATGTCACTAAAGGGAAGTGAAATTAACATGATTTACATTTAAATAATCATTTTGTCTGTTATATGAGGAGTGCATTGAATGGAGGCAAGAATGAAAGAAGCCCAGTTAGGAACCCAATTGTAGTGGTTCAGATAAGATGGCAGCTTTAACTAAGGATATAATAGTGGAATTAGAGAAAAGTGGGCAAATTTGGGATATGCTTTTCAGAGGAGACAGGACTTTCTGATGGATTGGGAGAGAGGTACGGATAAGGGAAGGAATCAAAGGTGACTCCTGCTTTTTGGCTTGAGTGGATGATGTTGCCGTTTAATAAAAATAGGACAACTGAGAGAGGAGCAGGTTTGGAGGTGGAACGAATATGCAAATGTTTGTGTTTAATGTTACATTCGAAGTGACAGTTAAGACACCTAACTAGAGATGTCCGTAGAGATTCAGGAGCCCAGTGTTGCAGTCAGAAGTGCAGGAATAAGTGGGGGGTGATCTGGGAACAATGGTAGCTATGGCGCCAGATTGGGTAAGATCACTGAATGAGTTAACATAGATAAGGAAGAGGAAAAGGCCAAGGGTAGACACTGGGAGCTCTCTAATATTTGATGGTTGGAAGGGAAGGAATAGCCAGCAAAGGAGAATGAAAAGGAGCAGCCAGGGAGAATCAGGAGTGCATGGTGATCTGGAAGTCAAATGATGAAAATGTTTCAAGATGGAAGAAGTGATTATCTGTCACAAATTCTGCTGTGAGGTAGAGCAGAATGAAGGCTGAGCATGAACTATTGGACATATTAAGATGGATTTCATTGGAGACCTTGACAAAAGCATTTTCAGTGGAGTCATAATGGACCAAAACTAGAGTGGGTTGAGGAGATATATGGAGGCAAAAGAATGGAGATAAGCACAGAATTTTGCTACAAAGTGTAACAAACACATGTGCAGTAGCACAGCTGGATGGGATGATGGACCCAAGGGAAAGTCCCCTCATCCAAGATGTCACAGTCTATTTGTAAGTTGATACACAAAATCTAGCAGAGAAGAAAAACTTGATGAATAAGGTAAATTTATAGATTTGGTGTTTCTTTTGGTTTCTTCTATTTTCTCAGTGAAATGAAAGTGAAGACATATGCTTGCCTTGGCAGCATGTATACTAAAATTAGGAACAATTCAGAGAAAATTAGCATAGTTGCTGCATGAGGATGACACACAAATTTGTGAAGTGTTTCATATTCTTTATAAAAATTTTTTAAAAAGTGAAGCCACAACCTGAGGAAGAAGGAAAGGGGAGGGGAGTGTGGAAATCTGAAGAAAGATGATAAGGTTTGAAATAGCATCTTAGTCCATTTTATGCTGCTATAACAGAATACCACAGACTGAATAATTTATAAAGAATAGAAGTTTATTTGGTTCACAGTTCTGGAGGCTGGAAAGTCCAAGAGCATGGTGCTGGTGTCTGGTGAGGGTGGCCTCTTGCTGCATTATCTCATGGTGGAAGGGCATCACATGGCAAGAAAGTGCTTGTGTACAAGACAGAGAAAGGAAGTCAGGCCAAACTCATCCTTTTTTCAGGAACCCAGTCCCACGATAACTAACCCACTCCCAAGATAATGGCATTACTGCATTCATGAGGGCAGAGCCCTCATTGCTTAATCACCTCTGAAAGGCCCCACCTCTTAATGCTGTTGCAATGGCAATTAAGTTTCCAACACATTAACTTTTAGGGAACACATTCAAATTATAGCAGTATCTTCTTCTCCAGGTAAGTGGGAGAGATAATTGAGGAGACAAATTGATAGTATTGCTTAGCAGTGCTGGGGGCTATGAAATTTGTGGTCATAGATTTAAAGAAGGATCTGTCACCATGGTTGTGTTTTCCTCCAGCCATGTTCAGCTGCTTGAGTGCAGCAGAGTAGGCAAGGAAATGGGATATTTACCAGACGAGCCAGTGTCATGAAGGGAAAGAGGAACAAAGGAATTGTATGGTGACAGATATAGAATAAGCTGGATGATGTCAGTAGTAAGAACATGAAGGAGAAGAGAGACAGTGAAAATTGGTAGGTTCAATTGGATGGTATATGGCAACTCCAAAATAGAATGGCTTGAATGTAATTCTATATGGAGACCAGAGGAGGAAAAAGAAGACAGCATCTGCAGGTGGCTTCCTACCTAGGATTACATTGTTAGCTTGATCATACAATTACCCAAGGTAAAGGGGAAAGATCAAGTTCTTTTAATTTTTTCACCTTCTTTCATTAATTTACCAAGTTGTTCTTGGTATTGATTTGATCCAGATGCTTGTTGAACCATATATACTTTATGTGGTAGACTTGGAATATTTATTTTCTTCAGGGAGCATTAAAAGGTCACTATTATACTATAGAGGTAATAGTCACAAGTGGGCCCCAACATTTGGGGAAGCTACAAATGGAATTTGGGACTTGCATTGGGAAAAATGACAAAGCAACCAAGTTTTTGGCTGAGGTATTACAGTGAAGACAATTTTAGCTCTTTTAGCTTTTCTTACCCTATCTTACCCTATCACTTAGGGTGGTTGGTTGGTTGGGTTTTTTTGTTGTTGTTTTTTGTTTTGTTTTTTACCATAAGGCAGTGATCATTTGAATGAGTTTAGTGCCAGATTGCAGGAGACATCAGTGAATGTAATTCACAGTCTGCAGGCTCATCAGGCAGTGATGCCACCCCTCATTTGTCAGGACTTCAATTTTCTAGAGACACTATTTTTACATCTTACCTCTAACTGCTGTCCTGATTCAACTTTATATATTAAATGTAATCAGAATCAAATTTCCCACAAGATTTTTTATGGCACTTGGCAAGCTGATTCTAAAATTCATATGAAAGAGCAAATATGCAATAGTCAGGCTAATTTTAAAGGAAGAACAAAGGTGGGGAGGCTTAATGCTGCTAAATACCCAAATATAAATCTGTAGTACTTAGCAATGTGATATTTGTTCAGGAATAGACAAATCAATAAAAAGAACAAAATAGTTCAGAAAGACCCACAGAGATGTGTGGGTATTTAGTATATCATAAAATTGCTATTTCAAATCTATGGGAAATTGTAATGGGACAGTTTGATTACCACCTAGTATTCCATTTTAATTAATTTTCTATTTTTGTTTTTCATTTTAGTAGTTGCTGTAGAGATTATAATATGCACCTTTAACTTGTCACCGTTTACATAGAGTTAGGATTGAGTTACTCCAGGTAAAATATAGGGACCTTGCCAAAGTATGTTTTCATTTACCCACCCCACTCCCCAATCGTTGGTGCTATTTGTTGTGGCATATATATGGTACATTTCTATATATTATCAACCCAAAAATACAAGATACAGTTACAATTTTTGTTAGTCACAAGTCTTTTGAAAAATTGAGAAAAAATATATACACATACGTATGTATATGTTTGCCCGTGTCCTTTTATATTTTCTGCATATTTACCATTTCAGTGCTCATCATTCCTTCCTATCAACCTGAGTGGCCATGTGGCACCATTCCCTACTCCCAGCCCGAAGGACTTCCTTTAAATGGCATTTCTTCTACTGTAGGTCTCTAGATGAATTATATCTGATTTTGATTATCTAAAAAATTTCTTTAATTTGCCTTCATTTTTGATAAATTGTTTTTCTAGTTGACAGTTTTTCCTTCTACACTTTATGCCATTCTAAAGTCTTTTGGCCTTCATTATTTCTCATGAGGTCAGTTACGATTGGGTGGTTGTTCCCCTACATATTATGTGTCATCTTTCTCTGCCTGATTTCAAGATTTTCTTTATCTTTGGCTTTCAGCAGTTTGACTATGATGTGTGCCTAGGAAAGGATTTTTTGTCTTTATCCTGCCTAAGATTCACTGAACTCTATGGATCCCTTCCAGTTGCAGTTTTCAAGAGTAATCTCTTCTCCAGCCTGTTTTCTTTGGTTCACTTTACAGTGCCTTAAAAAGTTGTTTTAAATATTTTAATCATTGTGATCTGTGGATTTATACAACCACTTCACTCAACAGCTGTTACTTTAAATTCCCTCTTACTATCCAATTGGAGAAAAAATGGTAGATAGATACCTACCTTATATATTCACAAAAATAAATCCCTATAATCTAGGAATCACTGTAAGTAAAACATCTTTATTTTCTCCTCTGTTATTCTGGTGTTTAGACAGTAATAGCACTTTGAGAGAGCAGTGAGGGAAAAGCTAGAATGAAGTGTATAAAAATATTATTTGACTATCCAATATTACTTTCTTCTTTTGAATGATATTTGAAGATTTGTGTCTGATGGATTTTCGTTGGGAGGAGGCAGTTCTTTAAAAGGTTGCTAGTAGTTAGAATGTCTTCTATGCTTTCTTTGTGAGCAGATGTCATATGAAGATTAGTATATTATATACAAATTATCACTAAGCACACTTAGTAAAAACAAGCTTGAAGAGAAGACAGTATTTGTTAGGGGCTCACAAGTGTACTGTGAGAATTATAAGCGTGAAAGAAGTTACAGGCTATTCTTGCACTTTGATAAGTTATAAGTGCTGATTCAGGATAAGTATTAAAGTTGGGGGCTGGGCAAGGAGAGAAAAAAGGAAACCCATATTGAGACTTAACACAACTCTGGAAGCTATCAAATGAAGGAAATTTCTTATATCCCAGAGCTCCTGGGAACGCCTGATTAGATGTACTTTTATAAATTCTTTCCTTTTTTACCTCTGTCCCTGCAGAATCCAGGACAGTCATACCCCTTGGGCATAGATTCATGATATTCTACAGCATGTCAGATGATAAACACTTTACAACATTGTTGGGAGAAAGAAATTGAGTTTGGGTAAAACTAAAAACCAGGGTTGTTTGTTTTTTCCTTTGTGGAAGGAAAAAGGAGTGAACTATATGAAGAAAATTCTTGATTCTCCATGTCCCAAAGCAAGACACTTACAATTTGCGCTGCTTACAACCTTGGAAGAGCTTATTATGAAGGAAAAGGTGTTAAGCGATCAGATGAAGAAGCTGAAAGGTAATCTTACCTGACAGCAAGATTTTGTTTGAATGAAATGCCAAAACAAAAAATAACTTGCCTTGCTTTCTTTTTTAGACTGTGGCTTTTTGCTGCAGACAATGGAAATCCAAAAGCTAGTGTGAAGGCTCAAGGTATCCTAGGATTATATTATTCAACAAAAGAGCCTAAAGAGCTAGAAAAGGTAACATTTCCCTTTCTTCTGTTTTTTTTTTTTTCCAGAGATAGGGGTGCTGCTGTGTTGCCCCAGTTGGACTCGAACTCCTGGGCTCAAGTAATCCTCCTGCCTCAGCCTCTCAAGTAGCTGGGGCTATAGACATGCACAATCGCACCAAGCTCTTTCTTCTTTTTTAATGCTAGCATTATTTTTAGATTAATATTTGTTTCACTATTTCTTTTTTGAGAGGATGGTGAGGAATAAGTGTATACATTTGAATATCTCCTATACTTCCTTAAAATGCAAAGAAAGTTTACATATTGGGATCTCAAAGCTCAAAGTAAGGACCTATTCCTTATCTATAAATGCTAACTTCCCTACCTCTACTAAAGGAGACCATAAATGTGAGAGTATTTTGTATACTATAAAAAGCTACATATACAAAGTATTACACTATAAAAGTCAAAAAGAGGATAGCCTGGGCCTAAATCTTTTCAAGTATGAATAAATTAATATTACCTTGGATTTGAGGAATATATGACACTAATAAGTAAAATAAACTAAGAATTAGAAATTAAACCCATTTAAGATTTTCACAGAAATATAATCCTTTTCATCATCAATGACTGAAACATTTTCCAAAAATCCTATAGGGAGAAGGAAATGTAGGGCTGACGCCTGCTTGTCAGAGAGGAGTTAATGGCAAACTTGTAAGAAGAGCATAGCTAAGACCATCCTCAGATAATGGAGCAGCCACTTGAAAAGAATTTTTACAACTAATTCAAATTCACTCTGTGTATTAAGCAGATGTGCTTGAGACTACATATAGCTTTTATCCTTGGTTGTCTTTGATCTCAGCAGCTGCCATCTCTGAGATGCACTTGGAGCTTTAACTGTCCCTTAGCCTCAGGGGCCCTTCTCTCCTCTGCTGTGCCTCAAGCCTTTCAGACACTTAGTTCCTATTTTTCACCTTCTTGATCCTTACTCTGGTAAATCAAGAATCCTAAAACCTAGGACAGCTGATCCTCCTCTGCTATGAACTCTCTCTGGACTGTGACCTCACCTGCACTGTGGGTAGACAGCAGTGGAACTCACCTTCACACTTTTTTAGGCATGTGAGTTTGGTGCTAGTGTGAAATACATTCAAGGAACTAGAAACTTAATTAGAGATGAATAATAGTACTACCTTATAATTAAAAGATTTTTTTTCTTTCTAGTATTCCCTTATAATTTCATCTCAGGAATAAATAAAATGATGAAATTGTGCTTTTTCTTAGGCATTTTATTGGCATTCAGAAGCATGTGGCAATGGAAATCTGGAGTCCCAGGGTGCACTTGGTCTCATGTACTTTTATGGACAAGGCATCCGCCAGGATACTGAAGCTGCTCTGCATTGTTTAAGAGAAGCAGCAGAACGTGGAAATGTCTATGCTCAAGGGAATCTTGTGGAGTATTATTATAAGATGAAATTTTTTACAAAGTGTGTTGCATTTTCCAAAAGGTGAATGCTTTAGTCCACTTTCTGCTGCTATAACAGAATACTGCAGGTGGGGTAATTTATAATGAACAGAAATTTATTTCTCATAGTTCTGGGGGCTGGGAAGTCCAAGATCAAGGCAGTGGCAGGTTTGGTGGTCTGGGGAGGGCTGCATCCTCTGGAGGGGAGGAATGCTGTGTCCTCACATGGCAGTGGAAGGCAGAGGGTGGGTTAGCTGAAAGCTGCACAAAGCCTTTTTTGTAAGGGCCTTAATCCCATTCACAAAGGAGAAGCCCTCATGACCTAATCATCTCTTAAAGGTCCCACCACTGATGCTAGCACATTGGCAGCACATAAATTTTGGAGGGGACACATTGTTCAAACCATAGCAGTCAGGTTTGAATAAGTAAGCTGGATGAAAGTATTTACAAGAACTCCTACTAGATGTTCTATGCCAGTTCTGTCAATAGAGCTTTCTGCAATGTTGGAAATGATGGCTGTTGAGCACTTGAGATGCATCCAGTGCAACTTAGAGCTAAACTTTTAAATCTTATTTAATTTTAGTTAATTTAAATAGCCCCATGGCTACTGGTTACCATATTGTATAGCACAATTCTATGCCATCAGTCTTTAGGATTTCAGTGCTGTTAGCTCAAGCAAATTTAACTTTTAAAAGCATCAGTTGCTTTATTTGTAAGAAGAAAATACTTTTACAGCAGGATTATAAAAATGGCATATATAAAGTACTTTACATAGCTTGGCACATCAGAAATGTTTATTATATTTTAATTTCTTCCTACACTCCTCAGTCATGCACTTCTGTAACTGCACAATTGAAATAACAGCTTCACAAGGACTTTAAAATGAGAATAATGGTTAAAAGACTGACACTAATATCTAATAAAATATATAGAGAAACTTCTTTTCCCTGAGTCCATAAGGCACCATGTACTTGCCTACATTTATTTACCCATAGTGTACAAAAGCAACATACCCGGAAAAACAGGCCTGTTATGTTCCCTGAGTGGCCATCAGACTACGTATGTGCTGATGTGTCTCCCAGTCATGCCTCTGACAGAGCCCAGAATGTCTCCCTCTCCCTGAGCCCCGGTATGGGGCAGCGATCCACAAGAGAGGATGAAGGGAAGAGGGGCTGCTTCTACCCTCCTCCTCAACGTCCTGGCTCGCAGGAGCAGGCTGCTTACAGGAGTGACTGCCAATGTCCCAAAGCAAGTGCCCATCCTGGTTAAACATAGGGCTTTAAATAGTTCTTTAAAATCTTTGAAACTTTTCCACATTCCTATTCCCCAAAACATTGTGGTTAACATGGAATTGACTAGATGTCATTTTCACACAATTCTCCGTATTTGTGTCTGGGTTATAAAGGATGGCTTCTTTTCACTGCCCATTTTTAACACATTGGCTGCCTCACTAGAAAAAAAATTTTTTCCCTGGGGCCGTGGTGTTTTATTATGAAAATAGAATAAAAACTTCAAAAACAAAATGATCCTTTCTAATTTAATGAAAAATTTGTTATTGTTTTCTGTGCGTGAGTTATATGCAACTCACGTGGTGCTAGAATCAATTTTTACACTACATGCCAATTGAGTTGTATGTGACTCATGACATACTTATTGAATTTGTTTTGGGGAATTGAGCCTTTATATGCTTCATGAGGTCCCGGGCTCAAAACTAGCATGAGTTAAATATAACTCACATGGCAGTTAATGTGTTAGAGTATAGATATGCTGGTTTCTTATAGTGTTTTCTGGTCCTATGTGACTAACGTCCATATTTAAGGCTGATGTTTCAACACATGATCCAAAGAAATAGAAAATGCTTTTTTCCCATTCAGTTTAAATCCACAAAGTGATATTAAGCTTAAAATATTAATATTACAAGAAAAAAGAAACATACCTTTGTTTTCTAGTGCGCCTGCTGAGTGTAGCCATAGGGAAGCCGTAAAGTAACCACTCTAGTTAGTTCACCTGTCCCTGGTATTAGTTGACTGTTATATTAAGCCTTCACTGCACAGCAAACAACTTAGTTCTCAGAGGAATAGAGAGATTTCACTTTGGGCACAAGGACAATTTCTAGACACATCATTTTGTAAACATGTAAACCATAACTGATGTCCTCTTTAATTTTGAAATTTAACATCCTATCAGGATTGCTGATTATGATGAGGTTCATGACATCCCCATGATAGCCCAGGTCACAGACTGTCTGCCGGAGTTCATCAACAGAGGCATGGCCATGGCATCTTTCTACTATGCGAGATGTCTTCAGCTTGGCTTGGGCATCACAAAGGATGAAGCAACAGCTAAACAGTATTATTCTAAAGTAAGTTTTAGAACAAAATACAAACTGACCCAAAGAGAAACTGCTGGGCTTTCAGTTGAGACTTGAAAAACTTGATGGATTAGTGTTTTTACTACTCAATGACTGTGCAGATAACCTCTGTCTACAGAGAGGTTGTCAGACAGGCAGATTGCAGAGGATTCTGTCAGGTAATTAGTATAATTAAACTGAGATGATAAATAAGTCCTATTTTGATGCAAATTATTCTTTCATTCTGCCACTATCTGCAGCCTAAGTCCCAGCACCAAGACCTGAGAGCCAAAAAGTTCATGTCTTTCACCCAGAAAATGTGCGAACCTATATGTTCATTCTGGTATAGTAATGAAATGTTGTTTTTTTAAAAAAAGTTTTTTACATGACATCTACCACACTTAGAAGGAGTATTCGTAAGTTTCAGGTAATCAGTTAAAATAAGGCTTTTCATATTTTAATACACGTGATCAATTTACTTAGATCCCAAATGGATTTCACATCTAAAATGAAGCAACTTAAATAAAACCAGGGGTTGAGATGGAGATATTTGGGGTTTAAGGGATTGGGGGATCATTATGAATAGTAACTGTAAGTGCATTTTTTAAAAAAGAAAGAAAGTTGTGCATGCCTTAGGTCCATGACATCCAAGAGTCCAAATGAGAATTACATCATTATAAACTTTGTATAGCAATTCTTGTTTGCGCACAAATTGTTCAGCTTGAGTCAGGGAACAAGACAAGGAACGATTTCCTGAGTCCCTTGGCTGCGTCTGGTATTACAGTAGTGGTTCACAAACTTGTCTGCATATTAAAATCACCAGCGGATCTTCTAAAAATTCCAATGTTCAGGCCTTATTTCAGAACAATTAGTCATGATCTCCAGGAGTGGGACACAACCATATTTGTTGACGCTCCCCATGGGATTCCAATGTCAGGTGAGTTTGAGAACCCTAAATTATTTTGCTTGAAATTAAAATTTCCAGAGCATCAAACCCATATTAACACATAAATACATGAACACAGTACCCAACTAAATACAACTGACCTTTGAGGTCTTTACCACTATACCATTCTATTAGTATGAATAATACTTGTCTTTAACTTTCTTAAAAAAAATCTAAATGCTGTCTGCATTATACCAATTTCCAAAGCAAGTCAATTTCAGGTTCTGTACTATCCTTAGAATATCTGGGTCAACCCTATTTGCAAATATGGTACATATTCATCCTCAGTAAAACAGCAAAACAAACATTGAGAACTGTTTTCCATCTGAGGGGAGATAATAGCCCCATTACTCTGCACTAATAAGACCACATCTAGAATACGTACTCAGTTTTGGCCGTCGTATATTATGGGAGATGCTGGTAAGATGGAGGAAACTTAGAGGCAGTAAACCAGTGATGGGTCTGGAAACACATCCTTTGAGGCATGGAAAGAGAAAGAATGTCTCACTCAGAGCAAAAGGACATGAGGGGGTCCTGACAGTGGTCTTCCCTGGACTGATAGAGTGTCCCATAGGAAAGGAACTGTGGGGGAGGGAGCAGAATCAGGGCCAATGACAGTGTGTGATGGAATGAGGTGAGGCAGTAAGATGGTAATGGGGGACCTTAAAGGATGGGGACCCAGGCACGGCCTCGGCTCTGCCACCGTCAGGCTGGGTGACTTTGCCAACTCTTTTGCCTCTTAGGGTTTCTATGTTCTCCTAGGATCCTTCAATGATTCTAAAGTACATAGAGGGAAACTTCAGCTTAATATAAGGAAGAGTCTTCTAATACAACTGTTCAGGAAACAAAAACAAAAGCTTTCTCTGTAAGGTGGTGATTTCCTGCCACTAGAAGCAACCAACCGAATATCTAGTGACTAACTGTCATGGGTACTGAAGGGACAATTTCTGCATGGAGTGGGGTTTGGAAGAGACAACCTGATCTCTCTCCCAAATTCTTGACATTCTAGAAATTATGCACCTTATCACTGTTTACTTTAGGCATAATAAAGCTATACATTTTAAAATAAGATTATTATAGATGCTGTTCTTCACATAACGAGATCAGAACAAGTTGGAGGCCAAATGTTAATGCTTTCCATTTTACTATTTTAACAATTCACAACATACAATGCTATCATCAGTGCTTAAAAACCCTTTATTCTTGACACTAATAAAATTTTATCCCTTTCAAATGACAGTAACATGGCTATTTTGAGTATGATCTATTTTGCATAGGTTAAATTTGAAACTCCCTTATTCTGATTAGAAAATCAGAATAGAAAGTATCTTAATCAACAAATTCCCTGGAAATTCATTGTACTTTACTATTCTTAAAAACAAATTAAAAAAAAAAAAGAAAAAAGGAAAGAAAGACCCAAAGAATTAGAAATCTAAATAACTGACTTTCTTTGATTTTAAGGCTTGTCGTCTGAATCCTGCATTGGCAGATGAACTTCACTCCTTACTTATTCGTCAAAGAATTTAGACCACAGTGCATTTCAACAAAGATCATCAATCCTAACACCATGCAATGTGTGTATTGTTACAGCAGCTATGTTTGGTTATTTTCTGCATCCCAAATTACATTATCCTGGGCATTTTACAGGTAACATGTTACCTTCATTCTTGAATTTGTATGCTGTAATTTATGCAACTTGAAACCTAGACATGGGATCAAATTGCTGGAAAAGTCCTCAAAGGTCCACGTCTTAGCCTATAGGATGGCCTAGACCATATGAAATATTGAAACCATTCGATAAAGCAAGTATCTTTTTCCTATCTTAACTACTGAGGAGACTTTTTCCTATCATAAATACTGAAAAGACTTAATGCAGTTTTAGTTTAATAAGTTCAGAAGTAGAAATGCTATGAAACCTATTTAAAACCATCATTTGAAAGTTTAATTCTTTAACTTTCTTTGGCCCTTAGTTTTATGAATTTTCAATAACAAATTTTTAATTTTTTCTTTCAAAAATACACAAAACTATTAATAAATAAGGGCCAAAGAAATTTAAAGAATTAAACTTCAAGTGGTTATTGTGTGTAGCATTTCTACCTCTGAAGTTATTAAAGCTAAAACTGCACTAAGTCTTTTGGGATATCCTATATTCTTAAAAAAGATTCTTATAAATAATTGGTTAATTTATTACATATAAACTTAAAAAAAAAAGGGTGTAAGACATTGCTTTAGAATCTTGCCCCTCCAAATCTTCCCTCAAAGATCTTAATGAGTAAAACAATTGCTATATTACTGATGAATATTGATAAGATGACCAATTAAAGCAAGATGTTTCTTTGTGCTTCAACTCATTTTCTACATGTTTAAAACCCTAGATAGATATATTTCAATGCAAGATAAATTGTGAAAAAAAACTCACTGAAATCATCTAACAATACAAGAACTATTAATATAACTAAATATTGTTTAAAAATTAAATTAGCAAAAGGCTTCCTTATATCAATTACATCTATGAAGGGAAAAGGTGACAGTAAAAATAATAAGATCTATATGCATAAGATTGTACAAGGATATACATTTGTGAAACAGATAACTCATATTGAAGATATGTTTGAAAGACACCCTATCCATCCCTTTTTTGTAAGCATACTAAACTGATGGGGCTTTATTTTATAAGTTACAACCATCCTTTCTAACAATGAATTTAAACAAGATTTCTTCTTAGTAGGGGGAAAATGCAATTAACATGTCACCAAAGAACGATTATATGGAAGAAAATTATTTGCTGTTGTTTTATATTCTGGCTTGTCTATATTACTTGAACTTCATGTTGTCTTTCTTTAAAGGGAAGAAATTTCAACAGACCCAGGTTTGAGATACCCTCAAATAGTCATGTACTTCTGCCTTAAATCTCTTAAAAATATGTTTAAGCCATCCCTGAAGTCCTTTCCTTCTAAAATCACTACTGAAGACTCTATATTCTCCCCTAGTAACACTGTTCAATGTCTCAAACTCATTACAAGATTTCATAATACCTAACTTAAATCTTTCAACAATATAAGCCCACGTGCTTTGCTCTAGTTCTCTTAATATCATCCATATAACATTCCTTCAGCCATTTGAAGATCCAAATTCCCAACCAGTATTCTCTTCTCCACATTTAATCCAGTTCCTAAAGCCTTTCTTTAAGAATCTTAAAATAGGAACATGATAAAAGAGTGACCCAAAGTAAAGACCACTTTTTAAACTGCCATTAAAACAGTCTCAGAAATCATAAACTTAGAAATTTGACATGTGCCATATGTGGTAACATGCTATGCCTAAATGTCTTCAGTGAATCCAACACAGAATTTAAAATTTCAGTTTCCTATAGTTATCATAAAGCTGATGCTGTGGCACAGGTGAGCCCCTGCAAACTACCACTGCTCTGACAGTGGGATACAGCTTGATCTGTCCGTGGAGTTAGTCTTTAACTCAAGTAAGTTGAGGCTTCCAGATCATTACTCTTTAAAAACAAAACAAAACTTATAGAAGAGTCCTTATAGCTGGTATCTCATGAAAAAATGAGAATTTATCATAAAGAAATATTGAGGAGTCAAAATAATTGTTATTTTTCTCATTTGCAGTATAAATTTAACAGCTACAGTTTAAATGATAGCATAGAATTATGCATATGATGGACATTTCCTGTAATTGTATTTTGATGACTTCTTTGGGTTTGGCAAGTTCACGTTTCTTCTCTTTCCTGAATGTATTTTATATGGTATTTTTCTATACCCTTTTGAAGGAGAATTCTTATCTATATAAATAGCCAACTTCAAATAGCATCCTTGTTTGAAAAAAGAACCAAAAAGCTGCAACTAGAAGAATCTCAAAGATAAAATTTGGTTTACTAATTGTTAATCATTTATCTTTCAGAACTTGTTTATTATCAAGAACTTGGCAGGAATGATCTATCAATAATATAACCTATACCACTATATATATATATGTATATATATTATTGGATAGGATCTATCTATAATATAATCTATACCACTATATATATATATACACACTATAATATATATACACACACTATATATATACACACACACATATATATTTAGTATTTTTCTTTCACAGATTCAAACTGAATTTTTACCTTTTAGTTGTTTTGTTTTCAACATTCCTGGGGATTAGAGAGGGGAAGGGAGTTTATCATCACTGCATAATAGATGGTGAAACCCAGGAAAATTGATAAAGTGACTTCTCCGTGGCCCCACTATCAATAACAAAACCAAATCTGTACTCCGGATCTCACTTACAGGCCCTTGTAGTCTGTAAGACCTGGTGATACAATCAAGTCCCTGAACTTCCTGGAGTGACTCACCTCTGTTTCCCTGTCTCAGTCCTGCCCATACTTCAAGGTTCAGCTCACACCTCACCTCCCTAATGCCTCATTTCAAGCACTAATTTGGCTCCTTCTGCTCACTAAAAATCTTGTATTTCACAAGTTTATTTTATGTCTGGAGAAAGGCAGCAAACTTTATACTTCTTTGCAGAAGTACTGAAGTGCACAGTGTTTTCTACAAAAAAGGCAGTCAAAAAATATTTGAACTGCTGGAATTGTTTCAACCTCTCTTTCTTTTGAGATATAAGTATCTTAAATATCATAGAGTGCACAGTGATTCATTTTTATATTTTATTGCTTCGAATGTTCAAACTATGGGAAATCTTTGGTAAAAATAAAGACAATAAAATTTTCACAGTAACTTTACACAAAGCATTGCACAACAATGTTCTTCAATACACAGGAAATAGTATAGGAATGTTCAGAATCCTCAGTGAGGAAATTAACTGTACAATATTCATAGTTCTTCATTTTAAAACAAAACTTTTCATAAATATTTAAAATATTTCCTAGGTTTTTATCACATATTAACATTTGTATTTCAATCAATATGTAGAGCTTTAAAGTATTTATATTATTTAAATAAAAATCAATAGAAGTTTTTTTTTCCTGTTGTCTACTACAGCATCAAGTCCCCCCTCCTCCCCAATTCTGTTTATTTCACATAAAACTAGAGGGAGGTAACTAAAATAAAAATCAATATGGTTGTTAGTCAAGCCCTCTGTGGAAAAGAGGAAAATGTTTCATGTCTATATTGCACAGACATTTCTCTGGTGGTTTATTTGTGCGGTCTCAAACTTGACCAGCTTTAAGTTGATCTAAATGAGCTCTCAGCTCAGGACATAATTCAATTAGCAGCAGTTCCATCAGCACCTGAGGAAAAAAAGGTGGAAAAATGTGTTTTTTCTCCAAGGGTTTACTCAAAATAAATATCTACATCTAGGAGAAAGTCTAATTTTAGGTCTGAAATTATTCTCAGTACACAAGTGACTCTCAAGCAAATGAAATTAACACCACGTAAACTCTAGTTAACCACTATCAAACCGTCAACAATATTTAATATTGGTAACTATAATCAGAGAGATGACCAGGAAACAGTTGGCTTTACTGAAATAAGAAAATCACGCAGTCATGCAGAAATTTATATCAGAAGTCAAGAGAGGCTGAGCACAGTGGCTCAATGCCTGTAATCCTAGCATTTTGGGAGGCCAAGGCAGGAGGATGGCTTGAGGCCAGGAGTTTGAGAACAGCCTGAGCAATATAGTGAGACCCTGTCTCTACAAAAAATAGAAAAATCAGCCAGGGGTGGTGATGCATGCCTGTTAGTCCCAGCTACTCGGGAGGCTGAGGCAGGAGGATCGCTTGAGCCCAGGAGTTCGAGGCTGCAGTTAACTATGATGGTGCCACTGCACTCCAGCCTGGGCAAGAGAGTGAGACTCTGTCTCTTAAAAAAAATAATAAATAAAGTCAAGAGAGACAACTATTAATAGTGTGTGAGACTGAGAATGCTGAATCCACTGGGGTTACTTTTTTTTTTTTAACCAAATGAACAAACAAAAATGAAGCAGAGAAAATGGTTTCAGAGTTATAAGAGTGATTAAAACGTGAAGAATTAAAATCTACCCCAATATATGAACAGAAATATAAAATAGTGGTCCAGAAAACCTCCCTGAGCTTTAATTTACTCACATATAACAGATGCTTATTGGCTCTTGTTTCCTGCAGTGCATTGAATATTTTTATTATCCCATGGCGGGCATTTTGCTGTCCAACAAGGCTCTGAAGCATATCTGAAAAATTAAGTTTATATTCTATGCTGTTATTGAAAAAGTGACAATGCACAGATATTTGGTGAAAGAGATATTACATGATATATACAAAATAAATAAAGGCACTGAGGCATGAGACACATGAATGGTCAGTTCCCTCAAACACTTAAAAGAGAAAATATGTTTATTTAGAATTTTTCAATGTTAAGTCATTTACACAAACTACAATTTTATATATTGCTACTACTAATTTTAATAATTAAAATTTTAACATATTACTAAAAATGATGCTCTCAAAACAATATACTTTAGTAGGATTTCTAAAGCACAAAATCTATTACTATCTATTTTAAAACATTTTTCTAGTTAAAAGTTCTTACTAAGATTCTCAGTACAACTTCTTAGCAAGTGACAAGAAAGGCTTGAAAGAAAAGAATATGATTTTTTTTTTCATTGTAAATAATGTTGCCTGAGAGATATAAATGAAAAATGTTCCCTCTTTATCTCTATACTTTTCAGGATAATAACCCAGGCCTCACCTGGAATGTTTTCAAGTAGCTTTTGCTGTGCTCTCTGTTTTGTTTCCTGACATTGCTCTTTGCTTCTGATCGTGGTTGATGGTGCCAATTTCCCATTTGGCCAAAAAGCATCCCGGAAAATATTGATGTAGTAAACCAACATTTGCTCACTGAAAATCCAGTTCACTGTGTCCCGGATTTGTCTTTTAAAAGAAAAATATTTCTTGGATGAGGTTTTTAAAAAATGTTGTACTCTATTATCAGAAGGCATTTGTCAATGGGTAGGTTAAGATACAGCCTGATCTAAATGTTTGATGAATAAACTAGGAATTGGATTTTTAACCTCTGGCTCTGAATGTTATTTTTTATTTTGGTAAACTGCATGACCATTTATTTCAGGAGCTATTTGCATTGGCACTAATTTCTCCAAACGTTTGCCATGCAATACCTTTCAATCTGTAAAGACAAGAACTAAGAGACTGATGATTTGTTTGAACACTGAAATTTATTTTTCTATGAAGTGTTATAAATTGAAAACATAAATCCATTTAAAGACTATTAAAAGTGGTCTAGAAAACCTCCCTGAGCTCCCGAAGTCCTGGAGAAGAACCAGACTCTTTCCCTAGCTGTCTTTCAGTGTTGCCATGGCAGATAATGCTGCGTAGAATACTCTGACCCAGAGGACACAACCTCACAAGTTCACAAGGCAAGGAAAAAGGTACTCCTTTTCAAAGATACACTGCTATCTGGCCAATTTCAAATTTCCACGGGAATGAAAAATTGTGCAGATATTTGGCTTGCACATTTATGCATAAAATGGCTTTTTATCTGGTTACTCAGGTCTTCCACACAACCCCATTTCATTAGTCATTAGTCAAATTTTAACCAGTTACAGGTTTTCTGCTGCCAAGAGACATGTAGACATAGTTCAAAGAGCCCAAGAGTAACTGTGATGTTTGGGAGTAGAAAGTCTCTCTGTTGAAAGGGGGGAAAAATCATCTTAGACTATTAGTGCCAGAAAGACCTGAAATTTCAAACTCGATTCATGAATAATAATAAATCAAAAAGTCCTTTAAGAATCTGACATCCAACCAGATTTTTAAAGGGACAATATAAGGTTTTTGGAAATGGTATCTGAAATAGTTGTTTCAAGTCTAGTACTTTGCACATAGTAATCAGTCACTAGTTAATGAATATCTAAACTCTACTGTGATTCAATTATAATGTGAATTCTGTTTGTAACTGCACATTTCCTAAGATTCTTCCCTATAGTGCTTTGAACTTTGCGATTAAAATCTAGAATATAAAATAAGTTTATTAATTTAATGGGACTTCTGTATTCAGACAGAATCTGATGACCTGCCTGCCCACCTTCCTACGATTTCAGTTTATAATTTAAGATTAGGTAAGTGGCATTTACCAAAGGTCATCACCTAGTTAAAAGTTCTCACTATTTTCTACCAATTTAGGTCTGATTTTTCTATTAGCCAAAACCTGTAGGAAGCTTTTGAAGCAATTCTAGTATGTGAAATTGTACTCACTACAAGGCAAAAGGCACATACTGTACTGCTGCTTAATTTTATGATGTGTCATCATCTGCCAAAGGCAAAAATAGCAGAAAGCCAGGTGCTCCATAATTCTGTACCTGATAAAAGCCCATTGAAATGAACAGCCTTAAAATTCTCTACATGATGCCTCTCCTCCATCCCCGTGAAAATAACTGCCAAATGTATTCACCACTCACAAACCGCAGCTGCTTATTTTATAATTAAGAGCCAATATCATAAATAGGAACAAGGAAAGTATGCATGATTTGCTGAAACTGAAAAGGAAAATAAATTATTAAGTCTCAAGTACTGAGAAAAATATGGCCGTTTTTGAAATTTCTTTATCTAAGGCCTGTCAATACTAAAGTTAAGGTTTGCCTCAGACTAAAACAGTTAAATAGGCCATTTTTCTGATTAAAACAAAAGCCTATGATACTAAGGCAACTAAAACTATTTTCTAAAAAGTATTAGAAATAAAATAGAAGTAAACTTTTGTTTGTGACCACAAGGAATATATATTCTATCTGCAAATCAATAAAAAATAATTTTTTTACAATGTTTCATATAAAAAGTTATAAGCTTTATATGATAAAACTATCATTAACCTTGTACAAACGTTTGACAACCAAATTAATCTTTCACTTAGGAAAAATGTGGTAACTTCACCTTAAAACTTATTTTGTTATACAAAAAAGTGATTTTTTTCTTATTTTTAGAAGTTGACTAACAATTATTTCTATTCTGCAGGAAATCATAATGTTTACCTCTTGAAGAATTTTGGGTATAGCATCATTATTTAAAAGACCTCAATAATAGCAGTTCCAAATTCCAGGCACAGGCCAGGAGGCCAGGTTGGGTCTGCAGACCAGTCTGGTAACCTTAGACAAGTCACTTCCATCTCTTAGGTTCTCACCAACAAAATAAGGAGTTAGACTTATCTCTAAGACTCCTTTCAGGCCTGAACCTATCTAAATAATTATATTTGACTTCTACTGACTGCATGATTTTGCAGTTATGAAAAATTCCAATAATTTTTTAGAAACTAATATTGACAGTGAGTTCTCAATAACAGACCCAGGGCTTTCATAAATGAATGACCAAAATGTGGATTACTTTTTAT
Organism: Daubentonia madagascariensis; assembly: GCA_023783475.1. Taxonomy (NCBI): domain Eukaryota; kingdom Metazoa; phylum Chordata; class Mammalia; order Primates; family Daubentoniidae; genus Daubentonia; species Daubentonia madagascariensis. The sequence continues at coordinate 3,963,479 of JAKFHU010000760.1, forward strand.
GAACACCAGAATGCTGGGGCTAGCGGATGCTTTCATCATCCAATTCACCATGTATTCTATGGGAGAGAGTCTTTCAGAAATCTACTTCCCTATCCAATCTTAGAATCACATCAGAAACAAAAAGTAAGAGAAAATAAAATACTTTCAGTAAAATCATCGGCTACTGTATCATGAGGCAATTTGACTATTAAGGCAAAGAGCAGGGCATTGATCCACATATTACTTCAAACAACTCACTTGTTGATGGTTCTTCCAAAAGTGACCTGAACGAGGGCAATTAATGTTCTTCTCACCCATTTAAACACTAAAACATAAATCAGAGGAAAACTTTTTATCACAAGATATCATAATTATGACATTTTCATAGCTGTACAAAGCTTAAGTCTCACCACTTAACCCAATCTGAGTCCTGACATTAAGTCAAGGCTATGGTATCCACAGAATTTACGTCAAGGTTAACAAACTGCCTCTCAGGAAAACTCTTCTGACTAAGCTTTCATTTTCAACTAAGCAACTGATGAGATGAAACCAAAGAGTTTATACAGCTTTTCAATGCCTAAACAACAGCTGAGCTAGCAAGTGGAAATGATACTTCACTTCTTATGTCCCTGGGCTACTGACAACATGTCTGTTTTCCTCTAGCAGACAGCATAATTCCCATTTTAGACTTCTGTCTGGCTTGCTGAACCCAATTTTCGAACACACTGCTCTGAATGAGAAACATCTGTAGTCAAATGTTGAAAAATATTTTGAAATATAAATGAATTGATGGGCCTAACTGTTCCCATTTGAATGGTTGTTTGTAGATCATCCTGCACTTTTTTATATATGTCATGTGTTTGGAGGAGGAAAGATGAACTGCAAAGAGCCAGGACCCTGAATGAGACATGAATTCAGAGCTCTCCTGTGCCACCTCTGCTGGGTGCAGATCACCTTCTCTGAACCTCAGTTTTTTCATCTGGAAAAGGACAGTATTAACATGTGCTTTTACTTGCTCTATGGGTCCTTTTGTGTGAAGAGCATTGGGAAGGGTTCTGTAGATCTAAGCTTTTATTATTAACATGGAGACATTTTTATAGGTATAGAATAATTGTTATAGGTATAAACCAAAAGAAGGGAAAGAAATGCTGTGATGATATTTTATGTCAGGTCCAGAAATTGGAATCTAAACCAATTTTTTCATTTATATATCCACCTCCATCCATTGAAATGTTTTGTTACTGACACATGAAGAAATGAGAAATTCAGACTTGGCTATAATGGAGCCAAGAGTTCAAGGCTCCTGCACTCAGTAAGAAAATCTAAAGGGGCAAATTCACAGATGTCTCTGTACAAGGGCAGCGATACATATAAACATCAACAATTGACATAGACTTGGTACTAGACTTTAAAACATGCTAAAGTCATCTCTAACTTTTTAAATGGATCAAAATACCCAGGTAAAGTAGCATTAATCCCTCAGGTAAAGCCAAGTCTCAGAGTCAGAACCATACTTCAAAAATGCCTTAAACGTTTTGACAAAATTTGCTGGAATGCTGCCAAGCATGTAGACTTGTTCATTTTAGGTTGGCATTTAGGCTGGGATGAGCATGTCTGTCAGTGATGATAATGTCACTCTGCCTTTCTAGGGCAGGAGAAGGGTAGTTCACACCCAGAGGGTCTGAGGACAAATGCAACTCTGGGAAGAATGCCTAACAGCCAAGTGCTTATATATATATATATAAAAGGCTGCATTACTGGTCCCTTTTTTGTATACTGAACTACAGCAGAAACCAAAATGGATTTTGCTACATATTCTCTCCCATCACGACAGCCCCTTACTCTACTTTTTCCTATTCCCCAGTCCCCAACCCCCTCAAAACACTAAAGAGCCCCATTACTCCTTCCAAAGGCTCATTTGTTCCAAGCTACAGAGGCAGCTGCAGCAACACTAGGATTTTGCTGATGGCAAATATACCACATCTCATTATAAATGATGTTCTATTTATTCCTCTCTGAAATGTTACTAGCAAAACCAGCAAAACCTGCTATGAGCAGGCAAATGATGGAGGAAGTACATGCTGCAAAGACAGTATTATGAACCTTGCTCTGGCTGTGACTGGCTCTGACACATCTACCACATCTCTTAAGCTCCTTGCATCAATCACAAAGAACAAAATGATAAAGGTTAGGATAGTGCTTCCTCATTCTTATCAACTCTATGGGAAACTGGGAGGATTCATGATTTAATGGGCCAGATTTCACTGAGGAAAAGTGAGACTTTGGGTGGAGTACTACTTTTTTCTGCCTATACTGAATCAAGTTAAACATCAGTATATATCTTAAAGTGTCTAAAATATAGAAACACTATAGCTTTTTCATCTGAAAGGACTTTTCATATTTGGATAATATTCCATCATATGGATATTTCCTAAATAATTTAACTCTCCCCTATTTCTAAAGTTTATCTTAGTTCCAACTTTTCATTATTGTAATTATGATAAAATGAACATCCTTTTATGTAAACCTCTGCCTGCAGTTTAGAATTCAATTTTATCTGTTGTTTAATGTGAATTATACTTTTGGACCCCTTTACTGTAAAATCACTGAAAGCAAAATCTATATCTTGATATATTTTTGTTTCCCTACAGAGCTGCATCTAAAACATATGCTCCCAAAGTATTCATTCACTGACATTATATATTCTCCTAGCTTTGATTCAGGAGGAGAAAAGTTCAATAACCAAAGATAATTCATTCTGGCACTTGAAATTCTCCTGCCTATTCATTTATCAGTGTACCCATCCAGGAAGTCTGACAATCACCCACCCTGGATTAGGCAGTATAGTAGACACTGAGGATTAAAAGACATGTAAGACATATGCAAGTTTATAAGAGTACCTGAAATTTTTTCATTTAAATATTTCTAATAATTCTTCAAGTGACATGTTAAGGGATATATAAATGAGAAGAGATGTAAAGCCCCATTTCCTATATAAGACCAACTCTTAGCCTGTCTTCTTTGTCTCAAGGGAAAAGAGGCTCATCTGAGTGGATAGAGCCCAGGACGTTCACGGGGCAACCCTTCACTGGCTGGTGGTGTTACTGTGCCTTACAAACTCGTCTTTTCATTTGCTTCCTCTTCCGGGTGGTTAGGTGTGCCTACAGGCACCTGCCATATCTCCACCTAGTACTGAAGCTCCAGGTCTAACCAAATAAACTGGTCTCATGATTTAGAGTGCTGGGAGAGTGTGAAGGTGTGGGCAGAGAGTAGTAAGTCCCATGCAAGACTCACAACCAAGCCCTATAGGCTGGTCCGAGCGCAGTGCTATTTGCAACTAATGATCACAACCAGCTACAGATTCCTTTGTTCCTTCTCCACTCCCACTGCTTCACTTGACCAGCCTTTAAAAAAGAAAAAAAAAAAGCCTAAGCTATGTAGTCCAGTTTACCTCTCACCAAAGCATTGCTTTGGAGGACGGGCACTTGTACAGCTCTTAACAAAATGGTATTTTTGATCGCTATTTTGTAATTGTTTCTTTTAAGTACATCTCCTTCAGGAATCACTATGGTAGGATTTCTCAACCTCACCATTACTGTCATTTGGGGCAGGATAACTCTGTTGTGGGTCTGTCCTGTGCATTGTAGAATGTTTAGCAGCATCCCTAGCCTCTACCTACCAGATGCCAGTAGTTCTCTCACCCCAAGTTGTGGCAACCCAAAATGTCTCTCCCTCCTTCCACTGAGAACCATTGCTCTAGAGGAAGAAAGGTGGCTGAAAAATAGGATTGAGGCATTCCTGCACCCCTGGCCATAACACTATCCTAGCAACAAAACCTCACCTTTAACAACAGGGTTTTTCCTCTGCTATGCAAAGTAATTTTTTGTATAACTTTTGTTGATAAGGCAATGAAGCTATGCCAAGTCACACAAAAAGAAATTCAAAGCATTCTATCTTTCTGATTTCGGAGGAACATGGTGCAGGGTAAATCAGGACCCTAAGCTCCAAGAGCACAGAGAGGTTATCTGTCTTAAGGTTGTATACCCAGCATACTATCTGGTTGGCTCTTAAAACTATTTGTTGAATGAATTAATGCATGAATATACATACATGTCCCAAGCACTTCAGGAAGGGACATTAAATGTGTGTGTGCAGGGGTGTGTGTACACTTAACTAGTAAGTACCGCTAAATAATAACAAAGAGGCTTACTTCCTCGAAGCTCAAAAATCTCCCCAATCAACATGAAACATGGTTCAGCCAAGGCGTCTTTCCTCCCATCCACATCGTCACCATAATCTGACAGGTCACTGTCCTCCTCTATCTCCTCCTGGGGATACAGCAAAGTCATAGGAAGCAGATCACTTACCCAAGAAAATTGGTAGAGCTACTCTCTTTCTTCAAGTGTAAATTCCAAAGTATTTGCTCATATTTTAACCTTACATCATCCTTCAACTTTCATGCAGAAATCTATCCATTTTCAATATGAAGGATGGAGTGAATCCAACCTCAGGGAAAAGCTTGACTCTAAAGCTTTACTCCAGGTTTAAAATAGAAGCTAATTTTTAAAAAAACTTTGTCACTGTATTAAGAGTGTTCTAACCATTTTGAGTTTTAAAAGTAAGACTTTTAACTTAAATAATTTTAAATTCACTGTTGTTTTTTAAACATGCACATTTTAAAGTAACTTAGTTATTTTTGAAGCTCTGATTCAAGCTTTTATTCTGTACTTCAGCTAATCTCATTTCCTGATGTGCATATCTGCAAGTTTCAGTTCAAAACTCATTCTATGCCAGGCACCAGGCCAGCGCAAATGAGTGTGATGTGGATCCAGACTTTCAGCGGCCACAGCTTTCTCAGGGGACTGACAGGTACACAGGTAGCTGTTTCTACAAGGCAGGACGAAGTGCCGTCATAGAGGTACAGGCCTCAGGTGGTGGAAGGACCAGCTGAGGAAGTGCATTCTCACGTCTGCACAGGTAAAACTGAAGTGTGGGCCAAAGCAGAGACACCTGCATCAGGTGAGCAGGGGAAAGGAATGAGAAGTCACAGGAGGAGTTCCCTAAAAGTCCACAGCTTCACAGAAGTCCAGCAACATCAAATGCCCAAAGAGGCTGAGAAAGGTGAAGACTGAGAGGAAACCCCTGGCACTCCCCTGCAGAGAGTCACTTCACAGAGTGACTGAGCCACGTGTAAACTCAGCAGGGTTCAGGAATAAAAGGAGGTGATGGAGGTGAGCCAGCCACGTAGACAGACATGAAGGGAAGCGGCGGGGCTGGAGCTTGCGAGAAGCGGGTTTGCACGTGGACCTGAGCAGAGGTGTGGGCTTGCTCTGTGGTGCACACTGCCTTCTCCCAGCTCAGACTGCGGGACAGTAGCATACTCCTTTCTATCGTCAGTTCTTCTGTCCAAACTCACTGGGCCAATCCTGATGAAGAGGCAGTGGCATTGGGCAATGGGCTAAGGAGAAGCTGCATTTCAGAGACAGTCTTGTGCCACTGGCTAGGGAGCCAGACAAGGGGCTTCCGTGGCCTACACGTGAGTTGAGAGCCTACTCTGGAGGGAAGCCTGAGGTCCAGAACATGAGATCAAAAATGTCTACAACCTCTCTCTGTTTATTCCTTTACTCCTACATATCACTGCCATATTTGTCTTGCTTCAAAATATTTCACAGTTCTCCATTTCCTGAGAAAAAAGTCTAAACTCCTCAGCCTGGCATGAACCTTGCCCCTCCCTTCCACCCTTTACCTTCTTTTCCATTAGAGTACTGCAGAAACCCTCCACTCCGGACCAACGCCCTACATCCTCCTCTCCTGAACCCTAATGTCAGTCCAGTTCCTCCGCAGTGACGGCCCTCCTCCTCCTCCCCTCCCGGGCCCGGCACCTCCACCTCATGTAGAGGGGCTCCTTCAGGGCTGCCCAGCCACAGCTCACTCACCCACCTTGTTAGTCATCCTGTCATTTCTATGTATCAACTCCTCCTCTTGCAGGGGAGGACATGTAGATGCCCCAAAATATGATAGTGACAGTAACACAAAATGTACGTATTTGCTTTTCCCCCGTTAGTAGCATGTGCTCAACAAGCATCTGTTACTTCAAACAGTCTTCAAAAAGATATCTGCTTAAATATGCTACAAAAATGGTACAACCTTTAGATGGCTCACCTCCTGGTGGGAGAAGAAGTCACGAGGAAGTCTTTCTAAAAATGAAGATAATGAAAAAGTAGTTTTTTTCCCCTGCACATCAATAACCTTGAGGTAGTCAGGAGAAGGGCTCAAAAAGGCATAAAGTGCTTCACTCTGACACAGTCTTTCATCTGAAAGCAGATTCTGTGGAAGAAAGAGGATGAATTACTCCAATATAGGAAACTATCTGTGCTGCTTATAGCTACTACAAGGAAAGGCAAACAAAGCAGAGTTGACTGTATCCTGAATTTACTTTCATCCTATTTCTGAACCCCAAATCACTTCCCTTTCCCCATGAAATAAACAATATCAGATCAATTCTCAGTGATCTTAATGGCAAACAATACCCTCCAGGTTAATTGGTAGTGCCCTAATCACTCTGCTCATGGGGGGCCCTGTGCAGATAGTAGAACTCACTCCACTTTATACCAATTGGTGCAACTAAACAGTCTTACTTTGTGTACAGTTCACAGATCCCAGGTGCTACCACCTTTGAAAGACAACTTTCACCCATCTGTGTTTGAACAATTTAAATCTTTGCAAATTACACAAGGATACCACTAAATCACCCTTTTATGGCTATGTTCAGACTTTCTACATCAACTGTAAAAAAGAACTTTGACTTATCACGTGGTGGCACTGCCTGCCGGGCAACAGTTTCATTACACTATGCTGCCACTTTGCAAGCAGTGCTCGCTTGTGTAATTATACAACTGTTTTTATTGGCCCTCAAACTGGCAATTTCCTAAAGTTCTATATGTACTTATCTGGCCTTAGGAGAGAGGAGAGCAGAATATAAATCAAGTTTATGTACAAGCAAGAGCTATGATAAAGACAGTAAAATTAACAATGTGACCACAGAACGTTTAAGTCTCTAGTATTATAAGGTACAGAGGATAGGAATAAATAAACCAAAGGGAACTACTGCCCGTTTATGATGTAACCCCTTGTGGAACACTAGGGAGCTGACTATGCTTCTGATAACAGAAGCTGGGCTAGAAGTGGAGGTTCAGGTCTGGTCCCAGAGCAGCTGGCCCATCACGGTCACATCCTGTTTGTTCCAATGGCAAATGCCCTGACAAGCCCCATGACCCTCCCAAGAATAAGCACCTTTGGGAGGGCCCAACACTGCCACACTGGAGACAAGGGGTCCTGGGGCACCACCAACATCCCAGCAGCCACCAGCTTCAGGCACCCTACAGGAGACTGGCCTGACACCAGCAGGTCCTGCTTGGACACAGGGAAGGAGATTAAGAGGGATGGCCAGTTAGTGCCACCACTGCCTCCTTTCCCCTGCACCCCGCAGACAGGCCTTTATTGCTTTCTCAGAGTATTAAATGGTCAGTTCAACCTGCACATGAGGGTGGATTAGGACGAGTGAGATATTCTCCCCATATCTCGATTTCCTTTAGCTAATCTACACTCCAACATTATTTTATAAAATAGTAGGATACGATACTAATGGTAAGTCTTACATTTAATACAATCAATATAAATAAGGAAATCATTAAGGATGATAAATCTTTGGGCTTAATTACATTCACTTATGAAGGAAAAAAATTAAATATGTATAAAATAATGTTAGAAATGTGATCAAAGACTATGTCTGCAGGCAAGGGAGCATTGGGATTTTATCACTTACAAGCTCTCGGAGAACAGAAGCCCACTCCCTGTCCTGAACTCCCCCACCCCTCAAACACTCATGCTCTTCTGTCCTATTCTGGTGAAGATCTAAGATGGCTACTCAGTGGAGACAGAAAAAGCTGTGGAATTCCAAGAAGAGTAAACAGCATCTGCATACCCAGAAGTGGGGTAGAGCGCATGGGGAGGGAATCCAGCATGGCTGGAATAAGTGGATGTGTGTGGGAGGGATGGGGAAGACGGCGTGTAGGCACGAACAAGAATGACCAGCTAGATTACAAATGTCTGTCTTATTAGTATGCCTTGATAGGGCACCATAGGTCATATTTAAACATTCAAGTAAACATACACGGGGGATCTAATACATCTGCCTTTCAGATTTTGCATCTCACTTTTCCTGTCTGCAGTTTGTGGGGTGATATATTTGAAACTACAGTCTGCTATGTAGCCTACCTAAATATACTGAATAGTTAGCACTTTTCAAATAAAGTCTTTGAGGAAATGAAAAATAATTTAAACATTATTTCCTGACTTAAAGTTATTTTAATTAGAAGGCAAATGACCACCTGAGACCACTGTTTCATCTGGTTTAGGTGCAGATTATTTGCCCCGAGCCATGCCCACACCATGCACCAGCAATATGCCAGCACGCATGCTTCTCTTGGCACAACAGCAGGACTCAGTAACTATCCAATAAGAGCATATATCCAGTTAGAATGGATAGTATCAAAAAGACAGAAGAAAACAAGTGTCGGCAAGGATGTGGAGGAAAGGGAACACTTACTGTTGGTGGAACTGTAAGTTAGTATAGCCATTATGGAAAATAGTATGGAGGTCCCTCAAAAAAATTAAAAATAGAACTATCACATGATCTAACAATTTCACTACTGGGAACATAAGGAAATGAAATCAGCATGTCAAAGAGATATCTGCACTCCCATGTTACAGCACTATTTATACAATAGCCAAGATAGAGAATCAACCTACGTGTCCTACAGTGGATAGACAGATAAAGAAAACATGTCATATATACACAATGGAATACTATTCAGCTATAAAAAAGAATGAAATCCTGTTATTTGTGACAACATGGATGAACATGGAGAACACCATGTTAAGTGAAATAAACCAGACACAGAAAGACAAACACCACATGATCTCACTCATCTGTGGAATCCAAAAAAAAAGAAAAGTTGATACAGAAATAGAAAGTAGAACAGTGGTTACCAGACACTAGGGAGGGGAGAATGGGAGAGGTTGGTCAATGGGTACAAAGTTACAGTTGAGATAGCAGGAATAAGTTCTGGTGTCCTACTGCACAGGAGGGTGACTATGGTTAACAGTAAGGTATTGCATATTACAAAATTGCTGGAAGAGAGGTTTTTGAATATTCTTACCACAAAGAAATGATAAATGCATGAGATGATGGATAGGCTAACTACCCTGATTTGATCATTATATAACATACACATGTATCAAAACATCAAGTTGTACTTCATAAATATGTACAATTACAATGTGTCAATTAAAAAATTAAAATTAAAATGATAAAAATATGCAAAGCATATAAAAGAAAGTCTCAGAACTTCTAGCTACTACTGCATAGGCAAAATGTGTTTTATGGGGCAAAGTTCCATGCCTCCAAGAACTTTAAGGCTTTAAGATCCATGGTTTGGGCCAGGCGTGGTGGCTCATGCCTGTAATCTTCTGGGAGGCCGAGGCGGGAGGATCGCTTGAGCTCAGGAGCTCGAGACCAGCTTGAGCAAGAGCGAGACCCCATCTCTACTAAAAATAGAAAAGATCGCCGGGCGTGGCACACACTTGCAGTCCCAGCTACTTGGGAGGCTGAGGCAAGAGGATCGCTTAAGCCCAGGAGTTTGAGGTTGCAGTGATCTACGATGCCACCACTGCACTTTCTGCACTTTACCTGGAGCTACAGAGTGAGACACTGTCTCCCAAGAAAAAAAAAAAAGGTCCATAGTTTGAATAACAACTATACTCTGGATACAGAGAACAAATAGTGCTTGCTATCGGGAGATCAGACTTTTGTCTGGCCTTATTGAAAAACAGACTGATAGAAAACAACAAAGTGTTTAAATCAAATTAGGAAACTATCTTCAGGGCCTTAGAGTAGGCAAAGACTTCTTAACAGGCACAAAAGGCATTAACAGTAAAAGAAAAAATTGATAAATTGGGCTAAATTAAAACTGGGAACTTCTATTCATTAAAAGAAATCATTTAGAGAGTGAAAATGCAATCTACAGAAAGGGAGAAGATATTGGCAGCACATGTGGTCTGACAAGGAACTCATATCCAAAACACGTACAAAACTCCTACAAAGCAATAAAGAAAAGACAGGCAACCCAATGGTACACACAATTTTAACAGATGCTCACAAAAAGAACCCTAACTATCCAAATGGCCAAGAAACATATGGAATGGTACTCAACTTCATCACTCATCAGGGAAATGCAAATTAAAACCACAATGAGATACCACACTACACACCCACCAGATGGCTAGAAGAAAAAGGCAAAAAATAAGTGTTTGTGAGGATGTGGAGCCATCAGAACCCCTACACACTGCTGGGGAGAATGTAAAAATTGCTATAATCATGTTGAAAAGCTGAAAAATCCTGATCCCTAGGTATTTCCTGACATTTATTCTCCAAAAGACTAGTATTAGCAGTTTACAGAAGCACTCTCTGTAACAGCCTCCAACTGGAAACCAGCCAGACACCCACCAACAATAGAATGAATAGACTGGAGTGTATTCACACAATGAAAAACATACGGCGACGAAAACGAACGACCTACAACTAAAACAACACTGTGGATGAATCTCACCAACATCACGCTGAGTGAAAGAGGTCAGACATAAAGGAAGCCACGCTGCAAGGTTCCATTCACACAAGGCTCAAAACCAACTGCACTAGCCTGTGTTGCTGGGGGTCGGGGCAGCGGCTGCCCCCGTGGCAGCCGTGATGGGGAGGAGCCTGAGGTACTGGAGATAATCGGTTCCTTGGACTGGGCGCTCGTTACACGGGGGTGGTCAGTTTGTGAAAATGAAGACAGTTGTACACTTACGCGTAATTTTTTTTATGTATATTATACTTGAATTAAAAAAAAAGACCAAAGATATTTTTAAGATCTGGCACGGCTTGTGAGAACAAAAAGCAAACCAGTAAGCTCTTAGAATAAAGATAGTTTAACCCCAAATAACTAATTTTTCCTCTCATATCCAAAACTTTTCACTTGCTTACCTGTAAAAACTTATTTAATTGATTCTTTGACTTTTCCATAAACTTTTGATCTATAGATTTGAAAGGCAGCTTGCTAAGAGAAGGCAACTGGACTTTTTTTAAAGAAGGGACACACTGTGGGGGGGAAAAATTAAATGTTAGTATTTTGAAATTACATTTTAATCTTAAAAAAAAAAGATTTAGAATTATAGTTAGAACAAACCAAATACCTTTGTCCTACTTGTTCCCCTGAGGTTTAAGACCTTGAAAAGCAACCTGTTCTAATCAGGCTAAAAGAATCTGGGGGAATGGACATTTCATGGAGAAAGTGAAAGCTCATTCCCAGACCTGCAGACACCTGGAAGCTGGGAAATAGTGAAGCTGGGCTGACAAGATGGATTTGTACAACATGCACAGTAGCACAGTGTGCCGGGTATAGAAATCCAGCTCACAGAGAATTTTCCTATTAGAAGGTGTTGTGTTTACAACATTTCTGTAAAAAGTTAAAGTCAAACAAAAGAAAACAGTGGAAAGAAAGAAACCTTGGATTGTAGTTCTATTACTGCCTTTCAATGACAAATTGTAGAATGTAAATATATTAATAATAATAAAATATATTAATAATAGACCGCCCTTTGTGGATTAAATCCTACATTCTGCCAGACCCTGTGCTAGAAGCACGGCATGTGTTATTTCATCCTTACAACAGCTCTATAAAATTTTACAGAAATAAAACAGGCAGTGAGATTTGGAAGGGAAGATTACAGTCACTGGGGACCTGAAAAGGTGCTTCCTGTCACACGTATCAACAGGACGGGTTCCTGCACTCGAAGTGCAGGAAACAGCAAGGGTAAGAGAAGAGCCGGGCCATCAATTCATAGAGGAGGAAAGATGACAATGAGGACACACACGGGCTTTTGTGTTTGTTTCTTCTAATGCGTCAGTGTGATTGTTTTGATTTTCTAAGTACATATTATTTTCCAAGTACATTTCATTTCCAAATCTTCCCTAAATTCCTTTTCCTCCTTCTGTTTTTATCAGCAACTCGACTGATACTAAACTTTGGTTCCACAATGGTTTGTCACAAGGCAAACACCACATGCTTCTGCAGTGTCAGTTTTACTCAAAACTTTTGGGAAAAAGTCATTGTTACGTTGAGATGAACATTTTGCTTTCCACACTGCTGGGGTGACCAGAGTCCATTTGAGAAATGCTGTAGTGTGCATGACATTCAGTTTTGGCCACAATCCCTTAGTGATTAAAAATCACCCTAGGAGACAAGGTTAAAGGAGACAGACACAATTCATTTGCAAAAGAGGAGTCTGAGAGGTGACCATAGGGTTTTACCAGTGTCAGTTCATACTGAGCAAGAGAAAAACGAACCTAAATTAAAGTAGAAATGATTAAAGACTTTTTCATTGCTGGGGTAAAGGGCAGTTACTTCCAGTAGGAGAATTAGAGAAGATGCAATTACTGAGGAAAAGTGGGAAGTATAATAAAAAGATTCTAATCCTAATTTGGCCACAATGTACACATCCTGTGACATCAGTTACACTTTGAGATCAGTTTCCCTCATCTGTCAAATAAAAGAAATGACCTACATTAGTGGATTTCAAACATTTTAAACTAAAACCCACAGTAGGAAATGCATGCTACATTGTAACCCATAATGCACATACATATATGCATATAAATATATAAAATCAAAACAAAAATTCTATGAAACAATGCTCATTACTGCTTCTACTACTAACAACAAAAACCACAATAATGTTTACTATGTGCCACACATTCTTCTAAATGCTTTGTATATATTATTCCCTTAATCCTTACAACAACCCTGTGAGGTAGGTACTATTAATATTCATACTTCATTGATGAAGAAAAGAGGCACAAAGAGACTGAGTGTCACCTCCCAGGTCACACAGCTATACATGGTAGAGCTAAGATTCAAAGCCGAGCAGTCCGGCTTTAGAGGTTGTGTTTTCAACCACCACACTTTCTGCCTCCCTTAGTATATGATGAAATCTAACATCTTCTGTTCTCCTTCTCTTGTTGTAACTCCTGAGTGATTTCACTACCCATTAATAGGTCAGAAGTGCAGCTTCAAAACCACTGGCCCTAGATGATTCCTAGGTCTCCTCCAGCTCTGGGGTTCTATGGCAACTTACAATGAAAATCACACAATTATCTGTCCTGACACATACAGACTAGACTAGATGGTCTGATCTATGAGAAAATTTCCAAATGTCAGGCTGAAAATGCCACTTTGCTAGTATCAACAGCAAAGGAGAAAGATTAATCAGTTTCCTTATGTGTAAAAATTGAAATGAGCTCTTGAATCTCTTCTTGCTCACTAATTCTAGAACCTTGTGTTCATGAGTATTCATACCTCGCTAAGTTTCCGGTGTAAATTCTGAAACTCACTGAGCCTTCTTGGGACTGTCCAGTTCTTAGTTTCAACTCCTCCAACTTCTTGCAGGCTCACCATGACAAAGTAACATGGCATTTGTTCACCATTCTCTTCTGTAATCTTGAAAAACAAAAAGAGAAAATCAACAATGACAAAAAGCACAGGTGCGCCAGGAAGATTTTTAAACGTCCCCGATGAGATTTCCCTCTCCCTGGTACACTCCGTATGGTGCCCTGCATAATCCTTGGAACTCTGAATATGATGAATTTTACTCTGGCAGTTTAGTTATGCTAAGTAGCACAGCACACCTTAAAACAGAGGGATTATCTAGGTGGGCCTAACCTGAAAGCAGAGAGTTTCTGCTGGCTAGCAATAGAAAAGGAAGTCAGAAAGATTCAAAGCCCAAGAAGGAAGCCAGCAAGAAAATAGAGAACTCAGTGCTACAACCACAAGGAACTGAATTCTGTCAATAACCTGAATAAGCTTAGAAGTGGATTTTCGTCAGCGTCTCCAGACAAGAACTCAGTCTGGCCAACATATTGATGTCAGCCTTGCGATACAATGAGCAGAGAACCCAGCCATCCTATGCTGGACTTCTGACCTACAGAGGGGTGAACTTATAAATGGGTATTGGTTTAAGCCATGAAATTTGTCACACAGCAAAAGAAAACTAATACAGCAGACTTCACATCCTGTGTTTCCTTGAAAGAACAAATTAGCAGCAAGTAAACAGGTATCAGATGCATGTGTGAGAGCCTCCTCAGTTTAATTTCAGGATTCAACAAACCATGATTTCTATTCTCATGAAATTTTTACATTGAGAGACATAATTTTCCTTTCCTCCCAACTTAGACAATTCACACACAGACACGTACACAAACACACAATTCAGAATAGGCCACTATTAACATAAATAGATAAGAGAAAAAAACAAACAGAAAATACATTGAATTTGAGCTTGAAGTAGTATCATAAATTGAACTAGAGAGAAAGATTCAATACAAAAGGCAAAGGAAAGATGCAAGATTTACTGAGCCCCTGCTAAGCCCTGCCAGGCAGGATTATTATCCCACCGTAAGGACGGGAAGAAGAGGCACAGACAGGGTAACTGACTTTCCTAGGACCTCACTTCCAGTGAGTGAGTTGGCCAGTGCCAGAATTCAGGAGTGTGGCTCAATGAAAACGCGTCGTCCACACAATCCTACGTGGGACTGCTCTGTGAGCTCTGGCAGTCAGGTGACCCCTCTGTTTCCATTTCCATTATCTTTTTCAATGACCAAGGAACCACAGCAAGCTCATGAGTAACAAGTGACTTCCAGGGCAAATGCCTCATGAGGGCATCTCCCCCTTTTCCCTCCCTCCTAAATGAAATTATTTTTATAGACAAATGAAAAGGGATACCGTATATTCTGCAAACTTATCCCATATCCCTCGAAGAATAGCAAAATAATTCAAAGGAAAAATATTCATTATTAAAGCTTTTAGAGCTACTGAGATTTAAGCAATTGAAGTCAGCAGGATGGAATAATCAGATGCACTTAAATTTTCAATCTTTCTTCTCCAAGTTTCAGAAAGTGCTTTCCATTTTATTTCTACTCTCAATGGAAAAATACATTGGTAATTCAAGGACATTAAATGTTCCTATACCAAAGTTGTTTACAATTCTGGTGAGCAAGGATAACTTTCTGTCTGCAGTGGAGTGAGATCAGATCTATACCAAGTAGCCTAGTCAGCTCCCAGTCACGGGCGCACTGAAGTGAAAATATGGGGGAGGGCAGGTAGGACGAGTGTGGTCTAAAAGAATGAGTTTAAGTTTCTATACTCAATCTTAATTCTCCAGGATAAAATCCTGTTTTGTAAAGCCAAACTTTTAAAATTAATTGGGAGGAAAAGCAGTCAAACCTACCTCTCCACTGGTGATGGAGGCTTTCCACATGCCAAGGTTCTCACACCACCAATCTGTTCTTGCCATGTGCAGCTGAAGGTCTGTGCGTTCTTTCTCTATTAGAATTATTTCATCCTTCAACTTGGAAACAATCTGTCACAGGAAAAACATCCTGGGAGTTATGAAAACACTTAAAATGCTATGCAATTCAGCAAAGTAGCAGGATACAAAATCAACACACAAAAATCAGTTGTGTTTCTATACACTAACAATGAACAATCCAAAATGGAAATTAAGAAAACAATTCTATTTACAATAGCATCAAAAAGAACAAAATACTAGGGATTAACTTACGCAAGGAGGTGAAAGATTTCTACAGTAAAAACTATAAAACATTGATGACAGAAATTAAAGACGACGAATATTTGTAAGGACATCCAAGTTCATAGATTAGAAGACTTAATATTGTTAAGATGTCAATATTACCCAAAACAATCTACAGGTTTAATGCAATCCTTATCAAAATGTCAATGCCATTTTTCACAGAGATAGAAAAATCTATCCTAAAATTCATATAGAATCCCAAGGGACCCCAAATAGCCAAAACAATTTTGAAAAAGAACAAAACTGGAGGACTCACATTTCCTGACTTCAAAAACTACTATAAGCTACTGTAATCAAAACAGTGTGGTACTGGCATAAAGACAGACATACAGACCAATAGAATATAACCCAGAATTAAAATCTCATACATATGGTCAAAAGATTTTCAACAAGGTGCCAAGACCATTCAGTGGAGAAAGGACAGTCTTCTCAACAAATGGTGCTGGGAAAACTGGATATCCACACGAGAGAGAATGAAGTTGGACCCTTACCTAACACCATGCACAACACTAAAAATGAATTAAAGACCTAAACATAAGAGCTAAAAACTATAAAACTCTTGGAAGAACACATAGGGGGAAAGCTTCATGACACTAGATTTGGCTATGATTTCTAGGGCAACAAAAGAAGAAATAGACAAATGGGTCTTCACCAAAATTAAAAACTTTGTGCATCAAAGAACACTATCAATACGGTAAAAAGACAAAACCACAGAATAGAAGAAAATATTTGCAAATCACATATCTGATAGACATTTAAAATCCAGAATGTAAAGAGAACTCCTAAAATTCAACAACAAAAAACAAAAGACCCAATTAAAAACTGGGCAAAGCACTTGAAGAGACATTTCTCCAAAGACAACATACAACTGGCTAATAAGCACATGAAAAGATGCTCAACATCAATAATCATTAGAGAAATGCAGATCAGAATCAAAATAAGATACCACCTCACACCCATTAGGATGACTACTATTTAAAACAAACAAGAAAATAAGTGTTGGTGAGGATATGCAGTATTGGAACCCTTGCACACTGTTAGTGGGAATGTAAAATGGTGCAGACACTGTGGTAAACAGTATGATGGTTCCTCAGAAAATTTTTTTAAAAATTACCATATGACCCAGCAATCCTACTTCTGGGTATATACCTAAAAGAATTGGAAGCAGGACCTCTAAGAGATATCTATACGCCCACAATCATGCATTATTCACAACAGCCAAAAGGTGGAAGCAAATCAGGTGTCTACTGATGGATGAATGGTAAACAAAACAAAATGTGGTGCACACATGCAACGAAATGTCATTCAGCCTTAAAAAGGAACGAAATTCCGACATGCTACAATAGGGATGAACTCTGAAGACATCAAACGAAATAAGCCAGTCACAAAAGGCCACATACCACGTGGTTCCACTCATATAGGTACTGAGAATAGTTAAATTCATAGAGACAGAAAGCAGAATGGTGGCTGCCAGCGGCTGGGGGAGGAGGTGACAGGGAACTACTGCTTAATGGGTACAGAGTTTCAGTTTTTCACAACAAAAAAAGTTCTGGTGATGGATGGTGCATATGGTTGCAAAAGAATGTGAATGTACTTAATGCCACTGAACTGTACACTTAAAAATAGCTAAATGGTAAATTTTGTTATGTATATTTTATCACAATTTTTTAAAAGAAATGATTTTTTTAAATGCTATGTTTGCTATCTCCTTGGAGGTCTTTTGTGAGAAAACCTACAGGATTATGTAACTTTGTGGTTTGAGGAGGACAACAGCTTTGCTCCAACACTCCCTGAACACGAAGTCTACGACATCTCTTTCCTTCCCCAGAAAGGCTAACTGGAACCACTCCGTCTCTGTGCCAACATCCTGTGTTTTATCACCCATAAGGACTGTGACTATGTTTTGTTTTCCTGCGAGTATGTTCTAATTCCACAACCAGCACATCTGCTCCTTGAGGGCAGGTATCAGACTCTGTCTTATTGATTCTTCACAGTGACTAGCACAGCATTATGCATTTACTCAGCACTTCTGTTACTGACATTCTTCACAGTGATTGGTTTACTCCCAAGATTAACCTAGAATTGGACTATTTGCTAGAGAAAAATATAAAACCCAGGCAATAGATTTCAAGAAATCAAACTAAAAGGCTAACTTTACATCCAGCAGCTAATTACACTGCTGGTGCACAGATCTGTGAGAGAAGGATAGTTAATCAAACCCTTGGCTTTCTTTTTTGAGGGGAAGAAGTCTGTACCACTATACATGCATGGGAAAATGATCTGATTAATAATTAGATATTTAATCCAGAAAAGTCCTTCTATTACAAAATTTTGGGGGAGTATGTGTCCATTGCTAGATTACCAAAACCTTTTCAACATCAATCTTAAGTTTTAGAAAAAATTAATTATTAATTTTTTACCAACATGAATAAGAAACATAAAAGGAGGATGATGTCTCTTTCAGGAGAGAAGTATCAGCTCTCTTATATCCTTAAGGTCCTCTGAGCCCTGTACACAACTGCCAGAAGCAGAGTGCTCCCTTGAGCAGCCTGTGGACAATTGACTTAACAGGAAGTGTGGATCAGAGACTAGTGTTCAAATTAAGCTATAATATCAGTGAATCCCTCCAAATTTCTTGAGGATTCTTTCATATAGTTATACCTCAGAATGTTTATTCTGTGGTTATCGTAAGTTCTTTTAAGAAAGGCTGATGTCTTTCAACCAAACAATGAACGAAATAGAAAATAATTCAATGAACATTCTCTAGCTCATCTTTCATACTGTTACCCATAAATACATTTTAGTTTATAATGAGATAAATCCAGCATAAACAAGACAACTGTTCTTAAAGAACATGCCATATTGCAGATACTGATTATCTACCAGGCCAGCTAATTCCGTTAATCATCTCAAAGATATTTGTTCTTGTCCCTACGGAGACTGCGGGGCTTTCCAAGTTCTACGTGTACTAACTGGGAATGATGCCACGTAAGGGAAAAAATGAATCTATTTCTTATGACAACCTGGGAAACTGGCTATTTGTTTTCAGAGTACCTCTAACAATGATTAAAGTGACTTTGACATTAAACTTCCTTTTCCTTCACACTTTTGTAAAAAGATTGCTACTAACAAAGATCTTTGTAGGACTTTTTTCTTTGATTTTTCTTTTTTAAAGAAAACATACTTGTTTAACTAGACAGTAACTGGATTATAAATGAATAGGTATTTTAACTGCAAATTGTTGATAGGTTCATAATACATTGTTTTCCTTACATCTTGTTTCAGGAATATTCTCTTACTACAAAAGCATCTGAATGCCCACAAAAGAAGTACTAAAGATGGTTCAAAAGGACTGGGTGCACGTTCACAGGAAACCCAATGTGACTCACTGAAATTGTTTTATTCAAAGTTCTTTCCTGTTGGACTGCTTGAAACCCTCAAACACACATTCCAAAAGTGCCGGAGGAGACCAATTTGGCAGACCAAGAGCATCAGCCACATCTATATTAGAGAAACCTTTGTTGAACTCTAAAGAGGCATAAACACACAGCAAAAAGCCACACCACAGCTTGGGTTTGAGAAATGCCAATAAGTGAGACGATCTCTACATTTTTAAATTTCAAATCCTGTTGGCTTTTAGCGAAACAATTTGTTTCTTGCATAATCTGTGAAATTTTCTAAATTGTACTTGCAGTAGTTGAAAGAAAAAATTTTTTTTCAAGATTGTCGTTGAGAATGTAACTTACTTCCAGAAATGACTTCAGCACAAGAGAAAGCTTAACCCCCTTCCCCAAAGGCACTGCAGACAAGCCGGACACAAAGAACACAGAGTTACAGTTGATGACTGAGAAAGAACTCCAAATCATAAAAGATTAAAAACAAATGCTTTACTAATCTAGCCTAGAAGCAAAAAAAATAACAATGGAACTTGCTCACAGTTAAAAAAAAAATTTTTTTTAAAGAAACTGACACTTCTCAACAGAAATTGAGAACTACCAAATTAGACAAATGGAAACTTTCAAAGACAACCTTGAAAGCAAAAGTTACCTTCTTGTCAGGTTTTGGTGCATTTTGAATAGAATTTAGAGCTTGCCTTTTATATTCAAGCTTCTCATTTAGTTCTCGTAGCTTGTTTACAGCAAAACTGGCTTGTTCATTAATCCGACTGGTACCTTCATCTACAGCTTCCTCACCAGACCCACATCCTGGACCCTGTGGGGAAAAAGTCACATCATCATTATCTTATAATGATAGAAAATTTAACATTACCAATTGTAGAGATTCTATATCATTACAATACACTGTTCCAAAGTAAGAAAAGAATACTGAAGTAGAAAGCTTAGAGGCAGACTGCTTTTTCTTAGCAAAGAGAAAAATCACAGTATTTGGAACCAAAAAAACTGGTAATCAAAATTACAGTAAAAAAGGAAACATTTAATAGCCCAAAGAAAGGGGGGG
This sequence comes from Daubentonia madagascariensis, assembly GCA_023783475.1. Taxonomy (NCBI): domain Eukaryota; kingdom Metazoa; phylum Chordata; class Mammalia; order Primates; family Daubentoniidae; genus Daubentonia; species Daubentonia madagascariensis. The sequence goes on from JAKFHU010000760.1 coordinate 3,983,663, forward strand.
AAATCCCATGCCATTATTACCCAAGTAGTATATCCATGGAAATATGCCTGGAACAAGGGAAGGCAACTGAGTTATCTTCTCAACACCACCTGAATATTCTGTATCTAATTTTTGACAAAGACACTGAGATTTGGCTTCTTTCCAGTCTCCTAAGAATATAAAACTCATGCAAGTCCCTTTAAAAGAAAATTTCCAAATTCCCACTAGTAAGAGTATTTTCAGTATATACTTTCTTCAGCCCTTCTCTTGAAGATGTATTTTATAAATCACTAGGTAGATTATTTTACAAGTAAAATAGCTAGCATTTGCCAGTGACTTAAGATTTGCAAAGAACTATATAACTTGGAAAAATCTGGATTATCAAACAGCATATTAAGTAGATTCATGAGCAGCAACAGCATGCAGGGCACTGAAAAGAACTCCTCAGAACCATCTCTGGGTTTGCTTACTCCTTATCTTTCTTCCAGATTTTTTTCATCTAACTTTTATTAATTGCAACAAGTAGTAAATTAAATTTTGTTCAAAGAAAAATAAAGTATTGATAGTCACAGAAAACAAGGTGTTTTCATTTTTGCATGTTTTTTCTACTTGTCTATAAGTACATACATAATGACATAATTCTACACCTTGTGTTCATTTTCATATAATATATAATGCTGGGTATTGAGGGTAGTATAGTCTTCAAAATTATAGTTTTTATGGCTGCATTGTGTTCTATTGCACTGATAATATACTGAGGTATATTCCTATTGATGCTCTTGCTATGGGGTTGATTCTGCTTTTTTGCTATGCCAGATGTACTAAAACAAACTCCATCATGTGTAAACTTTTTTCCTATATATTAATTATTTGCTTAGGATAAGTTTCCAAAAGTTCTCATATCTAGGGATTATTTGAACAAACAGTTAGGAGCTCTTAAAAGGTCAGTTATATATTAGCCTTCTTTGAATCCTAGGGAAAGGTGGACATTTTTTCATGTTTGTTTACTATTACTTCGCACGTCAACGGTCAATTCAAGTCCTTATTCAGTTTATCTGTTGGGTATAGATGTTTTTATTAATTTGAATAATCCCTTTTACAGCATTTGCTATACTGTTAACCATTTTAAGTTTGGGAGTAGAGAGAGAACACAAAGGCTCTCACTCAATGCTGGCAGGTGGCAGCAAGTAGGTCAGAAGGACAAAAAAGGGAAGAAAGAAGTACATTAAGACAAGAGGCAACAAAGTAATTCAAGTTTACTTTTTATTCCTTTTAAAAGCCTCTATGTTAAAAGTCGAAGGTGTACACCAAATTTGGCTCCTACGATATGAGCCCGCCTCGTCATTTTTAAAGCTTATCCCCTGAAAAGGGAAGAGGAAGTTGAGCGTGACTCACCGGTTCATCCTCATTGGGAACCAACCGCGAGGCATGTTTTTCCTCCTCTTTCATCGTCAATTTCTCGTACACGTCACTGACGATAAATGAAGGGTAATACCTATCCTTTAGCGTCCCATAAACATCTCCTTGGATTTTGCAGAACACCTCAATACCTTTATTTCCTACAAGACACTGCTGGATTTCTTTGTAAAGTGATTTTTCCACAGATATTTCTTTACTCTCTACAAAGAAGTTCTGATAAATTTCACCAACTAATTGTGGGATTTCATTCTGAAAAGAAAGGAAGATGAAGAAAGAGAAAGGTAAGGAATATCATCTCTGACAGAAATTATTTTCCTCTGGATTCACTTTAAAGCTGGAAGGCAGACGCTTAGGATGTCCCCTGCTGCTGGGACCACCGTGGGGCTTAGGCTTGGTGTCCACATTCAGGGCCAAAGGGTAAATGCCAGATTCTGAGGGGGGAAAAAAAAAAAACGCTTCCTTAAAATGAATACTTTATATTGAACAGTTAACATATGCAATTTCTTTTAAGCACTGGAGGGAAAAAATAAGAATGAGAACAGTTCTCTTCCTGCAATGGATTCCTTTGCATAAATCTCTATTCCACAGGGACAAAATTTATCAGTGAAAACAAATTTGACTTTTCATCTAACATAAATAATTAGAAGTGCCATTTCCTACCCCAGAAAGAAGTCATAATTGTATAATTTTTAAAAACAAGAAAAATATTCTTCAGAATGACTCCACTGTAATCAAGCTTACATTAGATAGCACAGTCTTCAACGGTACACTTGGGGCCGCACCAGCCTACTCCGGAAATGCAAACATCTCTTCTGAATAACATAATCTTTACATTTCCTCTAGAGGCATTTCATTAACTCTAAGAATGTCATACAAAGTTTTCAACAGTAGTAAAAAGCAAAGACGTACGACTTAATGAATATCACTAATTTAACAAACATCCCAGAATGTTTATATCCAAACCAGTGTTGCTAGGTCAAAATAAGGCTATTTTGAGGAAGCAATAGGCTATTCCATTGAAATTTTTCAAGTTGTCTTCAGTAGTTTAAGGAAAACTCTTTAGATTGCTCTTTATGATAATCTTTGGAGAGCAGCAAGAAGTCGTTTGGAGTCAAGCTTGGTGATTAAAACGAGTAATCAAGTTGGCAAATATAATATTGGGTAAAATGAGGTAATTTGTGGCTTGTAAATTAACAGTAACAGGTATTCTTAAGAAGAAGATTTAAAAATACTACAAGACTGTATTTAGTTCCTTAACCAATATGATTTGTGATTTATGATATATTTTTAATTAGTATTCTGTTCCAGCAACATTCATATACAAACAAGTAATTCAATGTACAAAATGCTCTTTGTGCTTATTTTAATAAACCCCTCAAAATGTTATATATTGATATAGTGTCATATATGTATACGCTATATCTATTATGTTTACAGACATAGACATACATATACAGCTGTCTATTGGTATCTGTGGAGGATTGATTCCAAGACTTCTCGCAGATACCAAAATCTGCAGATGCTCAAGTCCCTAATACAAAATGGTGTATTTGCATATAAACTATGTACATCCTCTCATACACTTTAAGGCATCTCTAGATTACTTATAATACCTAACACAATATAAATGCTATGTAAATAGTTTTATTATACTGTATTTTTTAGGGAATAATGACAAGAAAAAAAAGATCTGTACATGTTCAGTACGGTGTAATTTTCCCCCCAAATATTTCCAGTCCAATGGTTGGTTGAACCCACAGATAAAGAAGGGGGGCTGTATACATAAAGAATATATATATAAAATTTTTAAACATATATTAAGAACTTGCCAAATGCAAAGCACAATGTTTATTGTTGGGTTCTTCATTGTAAGAATCATGTGTAATCAAAAATGTTTATTTTCTTTTACTCAATCATATTTTAAATAAAGCAAAAGGAGTAGTGCAAAAAATGAACATTATAATACCACAAATGGCAAGGTTAGGAGACTGAGTGTAGGTAACAAGGCCAAATTCATTACAACAGCAATGTGGATATGTGTATGTCTTTTTAGTATGTTAAAAAATAACTACCTGAAACTAAATTCAATCTTTTGGTACATTTATAAATCTTCTTTTCCCTTGACTACACATTTGAAAGCATCTTCTGGAAAAATATAATGTACTTTTATTTGCCATTATGGGCTAGAGCATAATGCCAATATTATATCTGGTTTAAGATATTCTTTTATGTATACTTATCTTATAGCTTCGCTGAGAAAAACAGATACACTGCCTCACATGCAAGTTTTCACCAGCTAGTGATTAATATTACTTTGAGCCTATAGGCAGTACCTTGTGAGCATTCCTCAGATGTTCCACAGACTCCCAAAAACTAATCAGAGCTCTCTTGTCCATCCTTTCCATGTACATTCGAAAGTGCTCTCTGTAGAAAGTATTGCCCAAGATATCTTCAAATTGAAGAATCTATTAAGAGAATTTAAGAAAAAGTTTTTAAAAATCAAATTTTAAGCATCAGTTTGCTTTAACTTCCAATGGACTAATTTCTACATTTAGGAAAAAATGCATTTTTTAAGGTCATAGCCATTATAATACGGTACTTCGGGTAAATTGATATATCTCTTCTATCACTTTCCTGCTTGGTAGCAGGTACAGTCTAGGAAATGAAACAGAAAAAAATTCCTGACCTATGGGATGTACATTCTACTCTAAAAGCCGTATGTGCCAATAATAGAAAAATCAAAGAGAAATGTGTAAAAGACCAGGAAACTGTAGTCTAACAGTTTGGCATTTTTGCTTTCCAAATTATTTTTACATAACTGAGGAATCTAAAAATGATTTTATATCTTGCCTTTTTGTTTACAATATCACCTTCATTAAAAAATCTTTTGTAAGCATCACTTTAATTGGTCCATAATATTCCACTGTACGGGTACCCAAATCAACTCACCTACTCCTTTATTATTTTGCATACTCACAGAAAAAGAAAAAGCAACCTATCTAAAGACATAGAAGGAACAATCTTGAGTATGGACTGCTGTAATAAGAGAAAGCAGATGACCTTCAGAATAACTCATGACTCAATTAATTAGGAGAAATGCCTCAAATTAATTTAAAAGGAATTTAAAGGCCCATATCCTTAGTTCTGAATTCGTAATAAAAAAATTACATTTAATAAGTGGAGCTCAAATGCAATTAAATAAAAACTCATATTTTGAGATTTTTAAAATTAATATTATGGCAGTTGGCAAATTTTCAGAAATGTTACTGTAAGATATTTATAAAAGCAAGAGCATACAATCAATGTATTACACTCAACTCTTCTGCCTCCAAGAATAAGCCCTTGCTTAATCTGTTTTGTGGGCAGAAAGGAGAAGGTACTTTCTAACAATTTCTGGCAACTAATTAAAGGAGATGGACATCCCTTCCTATGGACCATTAATAATTAGTTTCCATAAATATTTCAGACCATTAGCATTCAGTTAGTTTACTAACTTTGGGACATCATAACATCTGTCTTTACTTTGTGTAAACCCTACCAGTGAAGCACTTGGAGCACAAATCCTAACTGTACATGCTCCAAAGAGGTTTGAAGGAACCTGTATCAACTCTGGCTAGGGAAGATGGGCCACCAACAACTCTAGCATCAACAAAGAGAGTCAGGAAACTTTTCACACTCAAGTTTAGAGTCCTGAGCTACATTCAATAGTGTTTACTTTGGATAGGCTATGGATCAAATAAATTGATAGGCAAATTGGCCCTAAAGAAAAGGTCAGACATTTACTGCCACTGATTTCCAACCTCCATATATTTTCATAATTGACTTTATATTATGGGTAAGGCTTCCGGTCAACAGTAGGCTGTTAGTTAAGTTTTGGGGGAGTCAAAAACTATATGCAAATTTTAGACTGTGGGAGTGTTGGTGCCCCTAACCCCCACGTTGTTTCAAGGGTCAACTATATATTTGCCTCTAAGTGCTGCTTTAACTACATCTCACAAATAATGACATATTGTATTTTCATTTAATTCCAGTCAAAACAGTTCCTAATTTCTCTTATGATTTCTTCTTTGACCAAAGCCTTATGTAGGTATGTTGTTTATATTTCCAAATACTTGGGAATTTTCCAAATCTCTTTCTATTATTGATTCCCAATTTAATTCTATTGTGGTCAGAGAACAAACCCTGTTTAGTTTTAATCTCTTTTTTTTGCATTCATGCTTTATTTTTTATTTGCTCAGATCACATACATCTTGCTTAATGACCACTTATGTTTTCTCTTTTATTTTCCCTTGCATTTCCTTTTTTGTTTTTTATAATTTTTATTTCAAAACATTGGGTGGTACAAGTGTTCTTGTTACATGGACAGATTGTATAATGCCGAAGTCAAGGCTTCAGTGTGCCCGTCACCAGAATAGTGTACACTGTACCTGATAGGTAAGTTTCTATCCCTCACCCCCCCCACCCTCTCCCCTTCTTAGTTTCCAGTGTCCTTTACAACCACTGTATGACCATGTATACCCATCATTTAGCTCCCACTTATTAGTGAGAACATGTGGTGTTTGTTTTTCCATTCCAGAGATACTTCACTTAGGATAATGGTCTCCAGTTCCTTCCAAGTTGCTGCAAATGATATTATTTCATTCCTTTTTATGGCTGAGTGGTACTCCATGGTATACATACCACATTTTCTTTACCCACTCATGAACTGATGGGCACTTCGGTTGATTCCACATCTTTGCGATTGTCAATTGTGCTGTGATAAACATTCGGGAGCAGGTATCAAAAAGACACCTGCATAGTTTTAATCCTTTAAAATGTTTTGGGACTTGTTTTATCACCCAGTAATATAGTCTTTGTTGATCAATGTTCAATGTACAGTTGAGAAAAATGTACATTCACTATTGTTAGGTCAAGTGTTCTATAAATGTCCATTCATTCCAGTTGGTTGTTAGTGTTGTTCAAATCTTCTACATTCTCACGGATTTTGTGACTACCTGTCCTATCAATTACTGGGAGAGGGATGTTAGTATCCCCAACTGTAATTGTGGCACAGGAAGACCTTTCTCGCCTTTCACTTATGTCAGGTTTTGCATAATGTATATTAAAAGTCTCTTACTGACTGCAAACATATTTAGGATTATTACATCTTCTTGATGAATTGACTCCTTTATCATAATGAAATGTCCTTCATCTCTGGTTATATTCCCTGTTCTACAGTCTACTTTGACATTAATATTAGCTACTTTAGGTTTCTTGTGCTTAGTATTTGCATGGTATGTCTTTTCCCTCTTACTTTCAACCTATGTGTATCTTTATGTTTAGTTTCTTACTAATACAAGCAACATATAAGTCAGTCTTGCCCTTTTTAAACAAATTCATTCTGACAATCTCTTTCTTTTAATCGGAGGATTCATCTAATTTGGAAGTCAAAGTTCTGAAATAAAGTTAGTGGTAATTCCTCTCGATGTGATATGACTAGGTCATAGCAAAAGTGTTCTTCCTACTTATGAAGACATCAGAATGGCCCCAAACTAACCAGTCTTACCTTTAGAGTAGCAAACCACCATAAATATTGGAATTCTGCAATATTATCTGAGCCTTCCAGCCTGAAGACTAGAGGAAATGGTTTTACTCTGAGGGTAAACTGTTGTAACAGAAATGAGTTTCTCCTTTCCTGAATATCTGAGAAGAACAAATCAGAAATGGAGCAGGCACTGGGTTAAATCTACTTCTAGTAGACACTGCCAGATACCTGTTTTGAAATCACATTCAATTCTTCTAAAATGAGCTTCCTTTATCTTTCTTGAGGTTTTCCTATACCATAACATCTAAAAGCATATCATCGTTTGACTACGTAGCAAGCCTTTAGGTAGCTCTCCTAGGTATTTATCTCATATCTCTACTGGATCACTTACCTTTTTATTTTGTAATTATATGGGACTCTTTGAGAGCAGGGATTATTCATTTTATATGTTAGTACCTAGTACCACAACTGAGGGATTGTGGGCCCTCAATAAATGTCTGTTGAATGATGAACGAACAAATTAATGAATGAACAGGACATAAGACAAAGACCTCATCTATGAGAAACGTGGCTAGAAATTTATTTAAGAAGCCAAAAGCTGAAAGTTGAGGAGGAGTAGGAAGAGGGCAATATTCAACCTGTCAAATCTACTCTCTGAGGTTCACCAAAATGTGAAGTTTCTGCTTTGGACCATAAAGCCAAAATCTCAGAAAGGTATATTTACTGATAGCAAAATAAACAGACCTCAGTGGGTAGGGGACCCCTCCACAAGACAAGAGTTCCCTGGTGCTGCATTTGTGCCACTGTGTAAGATGCTGCAGAACTCTGGCCTATGCTGGGGTTGGTCCAGAGACCTTCCTGAAGAAGCTCTAATGAAGACTAGGGGAGGAACAAGTGAAGAGGTAAGGCTCATCACTGGAATAGGAAGGCAGAGGAAAGTCACAGAGAAGCAGCCGAACTCAAACTGAGAGCAGAACAGGAAAAGATCAGGAGACTAAAAATCAGAATAGGTGAGCTTAGAGGCTGTAGCCACAGTTAACTTATTAATATATTGATGTTGGTTTCTTTGTGACTAAATGACACGTTACAAAAGAGGAGTTTGGCATTTGCCTTGAGGTCCTGTTCCCAGGGGTACAGCCAAGCTCCTCATGGGGTACTGTGATTGTTTCCTTCAATCCTAGTATGCTCCAGGTCTTGGAAGACAAGCATGGCCCTTTAGAGCTAGGACAGGTACTAAAGTAGGGACAGAACACTTTCCTGACTTCCATGATTTAAGGACTTGGTATCAACAGACAGTCCAAAGTTTTGTTGTACAAAAACAGTCATTGAAATATTGTGGTTTAGTGAGAAAGCACTCAGATTTGTGAACCAACCAAATCTGAGTTTTTATCTAGTTCTGCCTCATTTTTCAAGTGACGAAATGGTACATTTAAGTAACTTGCCTAGGGCCACATAGATAGGAAAAACCCAAACATGTTTCTTAGCATTGTGGCAAGAGTTAAGTAAAATAACTACTAAGATGCCCACTACTTCATAGGTGGTTATTTTTAACCAATTGATAATGAGGAATCAATTGGACCCTTGTAAATATAAATATGTTCTTCTGGGACTGGGGGAGAACAAGGGGGAAATGGAAAAATATACATACACATACATGCATGCACACACACCCCACACCTACCTACCACACCTACTACCTACCGTTCACAGAAGTCAAGGACACCAAGTGATGTAGCTCTTTGACTCAAAAGCAAATATGTGAGTTTGTAGTTATGGAACAGGTGTCTTAAGTTAAACACTAAAAAGTTAAAAGACTGTATATGTGGTTACATCGGTGTTTACCATAAACTTGAGATGGTCAAAACAAGAAACTACAAAGTTCTACCTTCTGGCTTAGAGGCCCTTCCCCCTCATCCAAGGCCCCCTCGTCTTGTTGGTCATAGGTAGGGCCTCCCAGGGTTCTGATTCTCTTCTCACACTGCTTCTTTGCCACCGTCAGTTGGTTAATGTACCTTTTCATATTCCTGGCCCTCAGGAGATCAGCTTTCATTGCAGCAGTTTCTTTACCTTAAATAGGAGTGATGAACAGTCCCCGGTCAGAGGACAAGGTATAAAAGAGGGAACACAAGTCTGAACCAGATCAGTGTCTGATGTGATACATTTTGAACAACAGTGGATACCAAACAAAGTAACAGAATAGAATTCATGATAAATACATATAGATACTCCCAAACACAAATACCAGTAATTTCTAAATATAAAATACCACTGACAAATATTACTCAAGTGTAAAACACTTCTTAAAAAACCTCTCACTTGTTAAAAAACACACACACTCACAAATCGATGTGCATGTATATGTGTATGCATATATATATTTTTAATATCTTTGTATGTATGTGTACCTATGCAAACTCATTTATAAGCACATATTGAGATTCTAACCCAGGCTTCTTTGAGGAAATGATATTCAAACAAACATGAATAATGGAGTAGAGTGTGGCAGACAGAATAGCCAGTGTGAAAGTGAGAACCTGTGGCAGGAAAGAGAACAGAGCTCAGGAGGAATTGAAAGAAGAAGAATACAGCAGATGCAAAAGGAGCTAGAAGATCCAGAAATGGTTTAGGATATGGATGCAGCAGCTTCCTCTTTAAAAATTCTCCTCCGAATTTTCCGAATCACAAGTCAAAAGTGTTGTAGTTTAAAGAACGCACTAGGCTTGACAGGGGAAGAGGAAAGGAAGGAAAGGGGGAGAGGGAGGAGGGAGAGAGAGAAGAGGGAGCATTTGCCTATAGAAGGCAACCTGGCTTGTCTACAGACTTCTCACACTATTTTGGAAGCATTATCCATTCCAAGGTCTGGTCCTTAGTTTAGAAATTAAAATGTTAAATATACTCAAAGTTGATTGAATCCAAAACTCAAGTTATTAATTTATTCATTCTTTCAGTAAAGAACTAGTGTCCATCATGGTGTCAATCTTGGTGCTGTGTGCTGCAGACACAAAGGTGAATAAAACATACAGTCGGTCCTCCCTGTTGAAGAGTTCTGCATCCTTGGATTCAACCAACGACAGATCAAAAATATCTGGCAAACAAACCCACAAAACAATAAAATATAATGATACAACAATAAAAAATACAAACTTTAAAATATAACAACTATTTACATAGTGTTTACATTGTATTATAAGCTAAAAAAAAAAAAAAGGAGCTAGAAGATCCGAAATGAATCTGAAGTAGGCAGGAGCCAGAAGACGCAAAGCCTTGTAGGCAGAGAAAGAACTCTGGTCTTTAGCACAACAGTACTGAGAAACTTTTAATTGGTTTTAAGCAAGAGTATGCCATAAATGGGTTTGTATTTTAAAAGATTACATAGGAAGCAGGATTAAAAAAATAGATCGGAAGGAGCAAGACTGCTTGTGGAAGACCAGCCGGAAGACCATCGCAGGGACACGGAGGAGGGAGGTAGTGATGGTCTACACCACGGTCCTAGAAGGGAAGCAGAGAGGACTGGGGATTTGAGAATGGCAGACCCAGTGACTGGCTAGGCAGGGTGGAGGGCAGGTTGCTACAGAATTAAAAGAAAAAAGAGGTGTCAAATGTGGCTCCTAAGTTCCCGACATGAGCAGCCATGGGGGTGGTGAGGCCAATTAGTGAATCAGGGAATACCAGAGAAAAAGCAGGTTTGTGGACAACGTGGCAGATGATATTTTCCAAAGACAGCTGCAACATTTTCCATCTCATAGGCTCTTTTTACAATGTTAATCTGCCAATCTCTCTCTGACAAACAGGATATGTGTTTCCTTTTCTTGGATCTGGGTAGACTGATGATTATGGTAGAAGTGATGCTATGACTTCCAAGACTAGATCATAATAGACCCCTAACTTGGAGCTCTGGGCTGCTGTGTAAGTTGCCCACCTGCCCCGAGGCTACCATGCTTTAAGGAAGCCTGAACCACCAGTCATTGCAGAGAGCAACACGGAGAGGAACCAAGGATCCCCAGCCCATGTCCAGCACCAACACGGCACGGTGTGAATATGCCATCTTGAACGTGAGTTGTCCTACCCTGGTCAAGGTGCTTCAGCTGATACTGTGTGACACAGAGAAGAGGCATTCCTCCCAAACCCTGCCCAAACTGCAGATCCATAAGCAAATAAAATGACTGTTGCATAAGATACTACGTTTTGGGATGGTTTGTTATACAGCAAAAGATAACCAGAACAGGCAAAGTGATTCTGAGGGCTTTTGAGCTATGTAAGTAGAGACAGAAGGTCTAGAGTTCAGAAACGTTCAAGGATGGTAACGGACATCATGGGAGTGTGTGAAACAACCCAGAAAGAAAATGATCCCAAGACACAATCTAAATAAATCCCACCTTTAATGGTCAGAGAGGAGAGAAGCTGACAAGGGAAATTATAAATATATCCTCATAAAGACAGGCCTTTTGTCTGTTTTTACCCTGCTGAATCTCCAGCATCTACAATAGTGCCTGGCAGCACAGGAGGAACTCATTAAATATTTGTAGAATAGATGAATGACCCGTGTCAAGTGTTACATTTTGCTGAGTACTTCCTATGTATCAGGCAATGTGCTTTTTCTAGAACTTTGGCTGCAAAGGAGAGAAACAGGGTATCCTGAACTCCTACTCTCTCTTCCAATCTAGCTTCTAGCTGCACCCCCCCACCCGGCCCCAAATCTGCTGTTGCCAAGATCACTAGTGACCTCCGCATCAAAACCAGTGGAGAGTTTTCCGTAGAGTCTGCCTTCAGGGTTAGATTAGAATCCTGGCCCTGTTACTTATAAACTATGTGGCTTTCATCAAAAAGTTTTAAAAATTTAATTTAAAAACAAGTATAATGGTTTGTTTCCTTAAGTTGACATTATATAATTTAAAGCAAAAGCAAAAAACTCATAAAAAATTAATTTTTTAAAGACTAAATATTGAGCATTATGTGTGGAGAATGGGATGGGTTAAAGACTTTTTTTTTTTTTAAAATGGGAGAGAATTGAGCTGGTTTTAATGCTGATGAGAAGAAACCAGTTAAAAGTCAAAGAAAGGTGATAGGCAATGGCATCAGAAGACAGGTGATGAGGTCGGCTTTGGAAAAGGCCAACTCCTCCATTGTGCTGACACAGAAGGCAGAACAGGTGCGTGTCGACACAAGGACGTTTGCAGACTGGCGGCCAAAAGCTGGGCCAGTTCCCCTCATACAGATTCAGCTTTCTCCCAGCGGTGAGGCCTTCTCCGTGGAGTGAGAGGGAAAAGGGTGAGTGGTCAGAGGCCTGAGGAGAGTGGAGAAAGTGTGGGACCCACTGCGGACAGCAGAAGAGAAAGCTCACTTCAGAAACTCAGTGGGACCATTAGGCATGTCGAGGGCCTAAGTGCCTGCTAGAGAAACATAAATATTCTGACTTAAATAAGGTGACTGCATATTTGGGCAGGGCAGATCACACTCTCTAGAGGTGAGTCATAATACACTTGGCTTAGATCTGGAACTATGAATAATAAAAGAAAAGAGTCTGTGTTTTGTTTGCCGGTTCCCTCGGAGTGCAATCTGAGTAATGCTCTGCACATCGGCAGGCCCCCAATTCCCTAGCATAGTCACTACACCTCACTCACATCCCACTTACTCAAACGTACGAATGCATAACACAGTACCTAGGCAGGCTGAGCAAATTAATTGAAAAAACTTAGACACAGTATCATAAAAAACTTTATCTGTGAGAAGCAGCTTTTCCAGTACTTATCACAAAGGGTCATAGGCAGACTTCAGGTTAATAAATGACCTTGTTAGAGACAATCTGTCAGATGTTATAGGATGTTTTTCCACATGTGTGCGCTAAGGAGACATTTTCATTTGACTTCAATAATGGTTTCTGAACTTGTGCTATGCTTGGCTAACAGAGAGACCCTAACCAAACAACTCACTAACTTGGCATTTATCTCAACAGGAAAAAACAGAATTTCAGAGTTCCATAAAGGGTGGATTAAGATGAATTAATCTTCTGCAAACTAAGATGCTTTGTGGGTGTACCTAAAGAAATGCATGCTTGGAAGAGCTAATTTTTAAGGAAAATTTTCACTTTTTAAACATAATATGCTCAGACTCTAAATTCTGTATATAACATTTTAAATTACCCTAAAATTCAGGGACAAAAGCTTCCTTTTATAAAACAAACCTAGACTTCAATTTTAATTTTGTGTTAAAACATGCTAATAAGAGAGACATATACAGGAGGAAACTGACACCCATTTATCAACTACCATATTCTTTTTTCCCCAAGAAAGCTTAAAAGCCTTTCTAAGAGGACAAAAACTGGAAGCAAATTCCAAAGAGAAGGAAGAAAGAGAGAGAATAAACCTTCCCCTAAAACCCAGCTGCAAGGCTCAGAAGAATATTCTCCAGTTCCCCTTGAATGTCGCCTGCTTACGTGAATGCATTCTGTTTGTTAACGGGCAATACAATGCCATTATCTCATCACAAAGCTTGTAGCTAACAAATGCAACAGCAGCTTGTTGCTTAGACAATTCTGTTTATTTTTTGCCTCAGAAAACTAATACCACGTTCAGAGCTAAAGGACTAACATGGAGCTCATGCAGCCCATGCTTCTGGCATGCAAAAATCCTTGTAAGTCCAGTGATGCAGATGAATACATTTCTTTGTGGCCTTAAAACCCATTCATCCAAGAAGTATTCATGTCAAGAAAAATATAGGTGAGTGGATATGCAACAACACACCGAGACCCAGCTCAAACTGGTCATATGGCTGTTTCTCTACAGAGTCTTAAGTAGCAACAGTATACATTGTTAGAAACTGGGGTTAATCATATAACATTTAATCTAGTTTAAAAAAGAAATGGCCAGTGAGACACTGGACAGCAGTGGCTCTTTAAACTGGTGCCAAGATGAACACACAAGTGATACAATATTCCAAAACAATTAATTATAAATATTTGCTGGTTTTTTCCCTCCTAAGATAGTCTAGATGCTACTGAGATTAGAGCAAAAGGAAATGTGTTAATTTGCTGAAAAAGACATTTAAATTAGACACTAGGTGAACCCTTTTGGCTTTAAGACATAACATAACATCATAGAAACGCTTTCTGCTATAAACCTTCTGCCCATGATATAGTTTTTCCTTAAGCAAGTGAAGTGGCTTGCAGTAAAACAAAAACACCAGGGGACAACTGTTAGGCACTATTTCTGATGAGGCAACAGAGTGAAGTAACTTACAGTGCTTACTGATGACTCCAGAAATAGTACAAGTATAACTGAATTAAAACGGCACCACTGTGTTTTCTAGGTATTAAAAAATGCCAACAGAATACTTTTCTTCTTTATAGTGTGCTTTCATATTCTATGCATATCCTAATAGCAGCATCCTCAGCAGACTGACTGAGGCATTTAATGGATAACAGAGTGGGGTTTCTCACCCTCGGCACTGCTGACATTTTGGGCAGGATAATTCCCTGTGGTGAGGGGCTGTCCTGTGTATTGTAGGATGTTTAGCAGCATCCCTGGCCTCTACCACTAGATGCCAGTAGCATCCCTCCCCCAAGAGATGATAACCAAAAAACGTCTCCAGAATGTTGTCAAATATCCCCTGGGGAGCAAAATTGCCACCCTTCCACCCAGCCCCATCGTGGAATACCGATACACAGTTACAACCTCTGTGACCACAAAGAGGACACGCCGCGTTCCCCTTCCCCCTACTCCTCAGCATGGGTCCTCTTCTCCACTCTCTCCCTGGATGCACAGGTCTTCTCGAAGGACCCAGGCCATCAAGGTAAGGAACAGGGACTTCCTCACAAGAAAAGGCTGGGCCTGCATTCCTTAACCTGTACGCATATCACCAGACTAACAGCCTCTGAATCTTTCTTGTACATGTAACTAGAAGTTTTACTAAATCCTCTTGATAGAAGAGTTCAAGAAACAAGTATATATTTACTTAGGGACTAGTTAAGATTCAAATGAGAAAATGGTACTTGACCTCTTAACTTGAAGCTGGCAGCAATTCTCAGTAATGACCAATTATCACAAAGTTCTTCAAAATTACCTGGAAATCACCTCAAAAGCTGCCCAGGAACTCATGAAATATTTACCTTACTTTTCAACTTAAGGCCACTATGTTCTTTTTTTAAAAGAACAAATGGGATTTTCTTATCACACCAAACACCTGAAATTCCACAGTCTAAAGTGTCACTCCACTTTAGTGGAAAGTATATTTGAGGAATAAGCACAGATCATAGCAGGAGTTGACGGCGGAATCACTCACTTCATAATGGAGAAGAGCAGAGGCCTCATGGATTTGTGCCGCCTAGTCAGGGCATGTCTACTGCATGCCTTTTCTTTAATTTCTCAAGTGCTGGAACCTTTAGCACTTCCTTTGGTTTAAGGCCCTCCAACAGGCTTGCAATACAGTTTTAAAGGAATAATATCCTATCAATCAAATCTACATATAAAATTACAAGCAGAACCCTGTTCCCAAATTAGCACTGAGTTGAACAGATTTGCGATATATCCTCAGAACACAGTAGCCCATACAATGTTTGAGTTTTGAGCATGACTCTCATAACATCTACCTGTGTGAATCAGCAGCACAGCGGAAAGAGTCTAGGACTAAAATCACAAGACCTGGGCTCAAGTTCTGGATCTGTGTGTAACTAACTAGTTCTATTTGAACCAGGTAAGTTGTTTAACATCTCTGGACCTGAATTTACTTTGTACAAAAGGCAGGTGTTAGAATATGTGATGACTAAAGTTTTCTTGGGGAAGAGAGTGGGAGCAGAGTTGGCTTTAAAATCACGAGACTATAAAAAGTGTAATGGGAGTGCCCGAGCCCTTACTCCTCCAAGGCAGAGGACAGATGGGGCCCGGGTGGTGATACCGGGGAGGGAGTGCTCAAGGTAGAGGGCTGGGCAGGGAGGCAGCCTGAGGTCTGGTTTTAGTCCATTTGGGCTGCTCTAACAAAATACCACAGACTAGGTGGCTTATAAATAACAGAAATTTATTTCTCACAGTTCTGGAGGCTAGGAAGTCCAAGATCAAAGCACTGGCAGATTTGGTGTCTTCTTGCTGTGTCCTCACATGACAGATGGGGCAAGGCAGCTCTCTGAGGCCTCTTTGATAAGGGCACTGTTAGGAAAAACCACCTCAAACTGGATTTTTCCTCTGTTCTCCCAGCACAACCATCAACACAGAAGACTTCTGTGACCCAATGTGTGGGAGATTTTCCCCCCATACATCAAGCAGCGGACACCAGCTGGGTGTCCTCTAATTCAATTCTGATGGTGTCTATCTGGAGATAAGCACAGATCCCACAGTTGGATGCTCAGTCCCACAAGACTGCCCGCCTTTCAGACACCAGTCGCAAGTCTGGGCCGCGGGAACTTCTGACCAACCAGCTTCAAGTTCAGGTTCCCACCACCCCCTCTTTGGGTTTGATTAATTTGCTAGAGTGGCTGGTTTATTACAAAAGAGATTACAAAGGATACAGATGAAGACATGCACAGGGTGAGGTATGGGGAAAGGGGCACAGCGCTTCTAGGCCCTCCCTGGGTATGCCGCCCTCCAGGAACCTCCACGTGTTCAGCTATCCGGAAACTTGCTGAACCTGTCCTCTTGGAGACTTTATTGGATAGGCAGTGATTGAAGACAACCATGTCAAAATGTCATTGGACAAAAACGGTATGATCTAACGGTAACAGACTGAGTGGGAAAACCCAGCAAGGCCTGTCAGTTCAGACACTCTGTGCATTCCTTCCACCAGGGTATGGGGCAGGACCCTCTGGAATAAGGGTCTTATGATCTGCAATCAGATTAGAGTTCTGCCTTGGGCAGGTGAAAGGAGGACAGGAGAAGGTCAGAAAGAGAAAATCTGTTTCCTGAGGCCTGCTTCTGAGGCCTAAAATGCCCCAACATTATAACAAAAGACTGTAACAAGGGTTATGGGAGTTATGAGCCAGGAACTGGGAACAGAGACCAATATAAATATAAATATAAAAATATATCTATATCTCATAATATCATCACTAATCCCATTCATGAGAGTGAAACCCTCATTACCTAATCACCTCCCAAAGGCCCCATCTTCTAATACTATCACCTTGGTGATTAGGTTTCAACATGTAAATTTGGGGGAGACACATATATTCAAATCATAGCAGGTCTTTTGCAAGTTTAGGTCATTCAAGTTAGTTAGGAACTGTTTGTATCACTTTACTGCTATGCTGTAAAAATCAGATCACATCAACGCATTAGAAAAGATCCTGAGAAGTCCACTGGAGTCCACAGATTAGCTAGCTCCCTTCTTTCAGTCAGGGACACCTTTAAATTCTAGATTGGACAAAGAAGCTACATTATTATCATTAAAAAATAATTCCCGGCCAGGTGCCGTGGGTCACGCCTGTAATCCTAGCACTCAGGGAGGCAGAGGCAGGAGGATCCCTTGAGTTCAGAAGTTCAAGACCAGCCTGAGCAAGAGTGAGACCCCATTTCTACCAAAAATAGAAAAAGTTAGCCAGGTGTGATGGCATGTGCCTGTAGTTCCAGCTACTCGGGAGGCTGAGGCAGAAGGATCACCTGAGCCCAGGAGTTGGAGGTTGCGGTGAGCTATGATGACACCACTGCACTCCAGCCAGGGTGATGAGGGAGATCTTGTCTTTAAAAAAAAAAAAAATTCCTAATGGAAATCATTATGCTTCTTATCAGCAAGTAACACTGTGTTTGTGTCTGTATATATACATATTTGATATATTCTACAGTTCTTCTACATTTCTACTTGATATATTAAATTCCAAAACTGTTTAGTTATACTCTAAAAAATTGTTTAGTTACACTTGGGGAAGATTCACAATTTTACAAAATGAATAAAAAGGCAGGACCTCCCAATCTATTGCTCCCAAGTGTGTACTATTTATATATAGCAGTTTCTAACCCACTCAAATCAACTTCATGTCCTTTGTTACAGTCAGCTGAATGAACATTACTCTCGAATCACCTTAATATCACCATCCTTGATAACATTTCAGGATTCAGAACAGCAAAGAAGAAAGTATTAAAGGAAGCTAATATTCTTGGCTCACTCACATCAAACTGCAGAGGAAATTTAGCATATGCCCCATCACTACTAGATTTCCTATACTTGGCCAGCTTATTTTAATAGACCATTTCTCAACTATTCTAGCTGTCCTCTCTAGCAGTAAATAAAAAGCTAGAAGTTGGGAATATGAATACATCAATGGCTCTGTATCATCCACAGTAGTGATTCTCAAAGTATGTTCCTGGATAAGCAGCACAAGCATCTCCAGGGAATCTGTGGGTAATGCAAACTCTTGGGGCTCAATTTAGATCTACAGAATCAGTAAGTAAGGCCAAGATCTACAGAATCAGCAAGTAAGGCCAAGCAATCTGCCTTTTAACAAGCCCTCCAGGTGAGTCTGACACACACTATAGCTTGAGAACCACTGCTCTACAGGATTAAGTCCAAACTTCTTAGGATGACTTCAAGGCCCTTCAGGATCGGCCCTTGTCTACATATCAAGCCTCATCTCTCCATTGCATGCCAAGCACCAGCACAGTGTTTCACGTGACATAAACTGTGCACACAGGCTGTACCACAACTTTCTTCTTTGTATATGTACAGGTGGCACCATCAACCCACGTCTCCCTGACAAGCCCAAAAGGAAATGAGAGACACTCAACATTTATGACACAACTCAGTATTACTCTTGGCCTTTCTTGACCTGTGTTCCGGGTAGAGCTGACCACTCCACACATCTGTGCCACTACTAAATCCTGAACCTGCAACTCTCACTGCACAAATTGTACTGTCATTTTGTATGTGTGTCTACAAATTAGACTATGATCGCCTTAAGGTGAGGGACAATTTTATTCATTGCACTGCTGTATCTAATATACAATGGCACTCAAAAAATGTTGAGTAACTAAAGACCCACTTCTGGTGAATGAGGTATCCTCCAGAGCACATTCTCTACTGACATGAGGGGTCCTAATACAACTCAAGAGCCTTGTCGTACACCTAGGATCGGGGACGTGGGGTGGGTAAGTAGGAGTTATCTAGGCAGAGTGACATTGAGAGTAGGGTAGCATTCTAAGAAGAAGAAACAGAATGTGCAAAGAATATGAGGTAGGAGGAAATAGAAATAGGCGAGTTCAGGAAACAGAAAGTTAGCAAGGCTGGAGTGCAGAGGGGGGGATGGAACCACAGGAGACGAAGTGAAGACAGAGCCAGCGGCCAGAGCAAGCAGGACTTTGCAGGCTACCTCAAGGAGTTTTCATTATAAGAATAATAGGAAGACAATGAAGGGTTTTAAACACAAAGGTGACATGATAAGATCTGCATTTTTTAAAAGAAAATCACTGTGACTTCAGTATGAAAAATATATTAAATAGGGGAAGAAGTGTATGCAAGGAGGCCAATTAAGAAGTTGCTGTCCTAGCTCTAGAAATGACTGGTGGTGGAGGACGGTGGTGCAGAGAAAGAGAACAGAGATACTCACGTGGTCCATACATGTGGTGACAGTGGATGGATGAAGTACACAGGAAGAGGAAATTGACAAGGAAGACTCTTAGGTTTCTGACTTGTATGGATGGATGGTGCTATGGACCAAATGTCTGTGCTCCTCCAAAATTCTTAGGTTGAACCCCAACCCCCAATACTATGGTATTAGGAGGTAGGGCCTTTGGGACATTTGGGTGAGATGTTAAGGATAGAGCCCCCATGATGGTATTAGAGGCCTTAATTGAAGGGGGAGAGACTAGAACCCTCCTTCTCTCCACTCTACCCCACCATGTGGGGATACAGCAAAGAGGCTGTCTATAAATGAGGAAAAGGGTCCTCAGACATCAAATCCACCGGTATCTTGATCTTGGGCCTCCCGGGCTTGAGACTTCGAGAAATAAATGTTGTTTAAGCCACCCAGTCCATGGTGTTTTGTTATAGCAGCCTGAACTGAGACAGATGATGATGCCATTCACTGGGGCAAGAAACTACAGAGGGTGACCAGCTATGTGAGACTTTAGTTTGGATATTTTCATTTGGAGCTACCTTTGAGATGTACAAATAAAATTGCTGAGTAAGCAGAAGTAAGTAGAAAAGCACTGGATCTTTGTAGATAGAAATCTAGAGAGGCTTTGGCAAATATTAATAGATAGGGGAAGGGATTATAGAGCAGTGCTACCCAAGAAAACCTCTGTAATAATGGCAATATTCATTCTGCACTATCCAATATGGTAGCCACATGTGGTTACTGAGTACTTGTAATGTGGCTGGTATGATTTGGGAGCTGAATTTGCATTTAACTTTTAATTAGTTTAAATTTAAATAGCAACATGTGGCTAACAGCTACTATATTAGCACAGGTATAAAATAATGAGAGTTAGGAAAAAACCCTGAGGAATTCCAAACTATAAAAGCTGAATCGAGAAAAATAAGCAGAAAAACAAACCAACAAAAAACTAGAATAAGACAGAGTGTTAGCCAAGGCAAGGGAGATTTCAAGAAGATAGGAGTAGTCAACAATGCCAAATGCTGCCAATAGGTCAAAGAAGATGAAGATGGAAAAAGTACATTGAAATTAGCTAGTTGGACTTGTTAAACTTCCCAAATTTCCATGACCAACAAGCAGTTGATGTAATTAATGGGTAAAATTCAGCTCTCAGTCAATACATTTGGCCAGGTTTGAATGATAAAGTCAAAAACAAGAAAATTTTGTGCAAACTAGAACTTTGGAGACTAATTGTTTAAAAATTGTTCAGTATTTATAAGTTTCTTTAAGAACATTTTCCCCTAATTATACCTAATGTAATTTTCTTGCGCATAGGACAAGGATCTCAGTTAGTTGGCCTCAAAAAAAATGTTTTTAGTTCTATGATTTCATTTATTTTCCCTAGAATTAATTGTATTGGCAATTCAACTAGTTGAGGCACTAAAAACTTAAAATCATTTGATACTTTACATCTTAAAAAGACCAAAATCCCAAAAGAAAAAAGCCATGAAGAAAAAAATCAAATAGAAATGTCCACCTTGTTAAGGAGAACAGTCTGTCTCTTTTTAACACAAACTAATCTACTGTGAACCTAAAATGTGCCGAGTTTTGCTGGATTTGCTGGAGTTCGTTGAAGCCTCAAAAGCCTTATTTTGAACTGTCCTTAATATACCAAATAAAGAGGTCTATAGGCTTCTGTCGATCTGAGAAAAGGCAATACAGAGTTAGTTGGTGCTATGGTTTGAATGTTTGTGTCCCCTCCAAAATTCATGTTGAAACTTATCCCTCAATGCAACAGTTGGGTGGGGAACCTTAGGTCTCAAGGCCACATGGGGCCCTCCAGATCCCCAAGTGCCACCCCTCGACCAAATCTAAACTTCACAGAACAAATCCCTTTGTTAAAAGAATTTGTTCTGTAAAATTTGGATTCAGTCAAAAGGCCCCACGCAAGGATCCAGAAGGCCACATGTGGCCCCCAGGCCACAGGTTCCCCACCCCCTTCTGGACACAAGTGTTTGTCCCCTCTGGAGGATGCAACAAGGTGCCATCTTAGGAGCAGAGAGCAGCCCTCACCAGACACTGAATTGCCAGTGCCTTGATCTCGGGCTTTCCAGCCTCTGGAACTTAAGAAATAAATTTCTCCTCTTTATAAATTACCCAGTCTGCATTATTTTATTATAGCAGCAGGAACAGACTAAGATAGTTGGTTAATTCCTTAAGGTTTCGGAGAGTACACAATCAGGTAATTTTTCCCAACCTGTTATATGGCATTTTTTCTTTAAATCTTCAAAGTATTTTCACAATTGCATATCATTTCTTAATCATTAACAATTATGATTTTAAGAGACTTGCCAGAAACATCTTTATATGTACCAACAAAATTATACTCATAGTGTGTGTGTGTGTGTGTGTGTGTGTGGTGTGTGTGTGTGTGTACACACACACACAAAATACATTCATAAATAAAGTTCTCATCTCTAGGTTGAATCCTAAACACTCTTAAGATCTTCTGTCTGTTTATTCTTCTTTTAAACTTCCTCAGTTTCCCACTTATGAAAAGAATGTGGAAATAAGAACAACTCTGGAAACAAAATTATTTATAACATACAGACTAAGGCTTTTCCCTGATTATTTGTCTGATGGTATGTTCACTAGATCACACTCTCTCTAAAATGCAAAGATCTCCAAAAACAACCTAACAATTATATTTTGGGGAGTCTTTTAATACTAAAAATTTCACTTTTTAAAATGACTTTTACAGAAAGAAAAAAACACATATTTGCCTGAAATAAATTAAAAGTCAATTTGAGAAAATGCATAGCTACTTTTAATGTGGCTATCTAGAACCAGTCTATAAATTAACTTTTTATTTGCCAGCCACACATCAAAACTCCAAAGGTCACAGAGAAAGAAGAACTACTTCCTATAATACCTGATAATTTACTGAACACTGAATTAAAAGAAAAAGTAAAGACAATGGGGAATGCTAAATTTGACTTTCCTTTTTTATAAAAAAAGTATCTACACTTACATTATAACAATTTAATTATTTGAAATTGAAACCACCTACATGTGAACTTTAACGATGAGACAGTAGATGGTATTATGAGTTAGGGGAAATCACTCCAGATTGTTAATACATTGTTCTGATCTAACAATGGGGCAGCATTAGCTTCGCTGGTATTTGACTTGGAGACAGCAGCAATAGAAGACTATTATCTCTATACTGGTAACTTCCAAACACTTTTCTTCAGGCTTATTCTCTCTCCACAGTGTGAATCCCAGATTAGAAATGCCACCTGGGTACTTTCCTATCCTCTTGCCCCAAATGCAGAATGTCCGAGACCAGTCTCCCTTTTACATCCCCTGACTCCTTCAATGTCTTACTGAGAACCCTTTATGATGATCTAGAGCACTCAATCTAAAGCTGAAAAAAATTGAGTCCTAGAGAAATAAAACATCTAGTGCAGATTTCCTCAGGAAGGCAGCAGCAGAATCTAACTTGAACCAAGGTCTCCAAACTCCTGCTCTATACCCCAAACTTCATCTCACCAGCCTGAAGCACTGAGACATAATATAAACAACAGACCAGAAGCAACGACCTCAGACTAATTTACTCAACGTCAGCAGACTGTACCAGCACTACGAGTCTCTTGTAGCCTTTGTTCCATCTTCTGATTCTTCCCCACATCAATCAGTCACTAAGTTGGCTATTTTTCCTTCATAAACTTACTTATCAATCCCTTCCTGTTCACTAGCAGTATCCAGGTCCTAGATAGCAAGACCTCATTCCTAGACAGTGCATGATCCTGGTTGGAGTACTCTAAAGATATTTTTTAAGTTTTCATAATTTATTTACTCATTTTTCTACTTCCATGTATATACAATTGTGTATCACACTCTTGTCTCCAACTCTGTTAGGGCTACAATCCCCAGTGGTTTTCATTATTATAAAACTATGAACATAAATAGGCTTGAATCATAACCATACCATAACCTAAATACAAATAGGAAAAATTAAAAAATGACTTTTGTCAAAAATTAATTTTTTATAAGATTTAAACACCTCATAATTTAAATGTCATAAAAAATACTGAACACCTTTTTGGTGGAATTATTCAATACAAAATATAATGTAAATATTACATCAAAACTTCCTAGCAATATACAGACTACACTGGAAAGTTAATTATAAAAATCTTTGTGTGGTCACACTCACTTTTCATTTATTTGCTACATAGGGCTACAAAAAGCATAAGAGTTTGCTATGTGAAATAATGCCAAATCGATTCTCTCCACAAAGTTCTCCAGCACCCATTCTGTATCTATGAATGGTCAAGGTGCAACAGGGAGAGTGAACACCACGCAACAAATACCCAGTCACCTTTACCCTTCTCCTCTAGAGGCTTGTCTGATGTATTCCTAGCTGCAGATACTGATCCCCAGATGAAGGCCTTTTAGGGGCCCAAGTAAGCCCATAAGCCCGTAGGCTCTAGTCTACTTTAGGATGGATCTTTGACTCCGACTCTTAGGCAGGCCAAATGAACCCAACCTGAAGACATCCTGACAAGAAAACCACTTTTCCCCAACTCTAACCCCGTGAGGTTATTTCAAGCCAGTTTTGAATAAGCAAGCAGCACACAGAGTCCTAGATTTTAAGAAGGGAAGGTATCCTCTTGCTCAAGGCCAAACCAAACAAACCTGGTCTATCTAGTTAGAATTTAGAACAAGACTTGAAAGAGAAACATATTTGATCAAAGAGCTTTTGTAAAATAAGATTTTACTTATTATTCAAGTTCAGTTTTACTAAGCATCTACAAGCCAGAAACCACTCTAGACACTTGTACACACTGCTTCATTTAGTCACTGAACAAGGACTGAAAGGTACTAGAAATTCCCAAATGCTCTCCCTGTACCGTCCAAGACAGCTGCCGCTAGCCGCAGGCCTAAGCTGGTTTTGCCATGAACCGAATTTTCAGTCTCTGCCTTCTCATTCTTTTTTTTTTTAACAGCTTTATTGAGACACAATTCACACAACACAAGTTTTGCCCGTTTATCATACACAATTCAGCAGTTTTTAGTACATTCAGAGTTGTACAATTGGCACCATAATCTAAATGTAGAACATTTTCATCACCTGAAAGAAAAAACCTCACCCGCTAGTGGCCATTCCCTCCTTCATTTTCCATCCGCTTCATCTCAACCCCACCCTGACAGCCCAGGTAACCCCCAATCTACTTTCTGTCTACAGATTTGTCTATTCCAGACATTTCATATAAACGAAATTATGCAATATGCGGCCTATTAAGTCTGGCTTCTTTCATTTAGCATAATGTGTTCAAGGTTCATTCCATTTTATCGTTGAATAATATTCCATTGTACACATATATCACATTTCGCTTATCCATTGTTCATGGCGGTTTGGGTTGTTTCTATTTTTTGCCCATTACAAATAGGCTACTACAAACATTCATGTACAAGTTTTTTGTGGAGACACAATTTCATTTCTCTCGCGTATACACCCAGGAGTGGAAATGCTAGGTCACATGGTAATTCTATGTTTATAATTGTGAGGAACTGCCAAACTTTTTTACATTTTCCATTTCCACCAACAATGATAAAGGTTCCAGTTTCTCCACATCCCCACCAACATGTTATTATCTTCTTTGTTAGCCACCGTAGTAGGTATGAAGAGGTATCTCAAGTTAGCTTTGATTTGCATTTCCCTAATGGTGTGGGGTATGTTTTCATGCGCTTATTGGCCATTTGCGTATCTTCTTTCTAGAAACGTCTATGGAAACCCTTTGTCTTTCAGTTGGATTATTTGTCTTTTTATTATTGAGTTGTAAGAGATCTTTATATATTCTGGATGTAAGCTCTTGATCAGATACATGATTTGCAAATATTTCCTCCCATTCTATGAGTTGTCATCATTTTCTTGATAAGTTCCTTTGACATACATAAGTTTTTCATTTTTGCTGAAGTACAATGTTTTTTTCTTGTCACTTATGCTTCCCCTCATTCTTATGCAGACCCACACAATTTGCCAGAGCACTGATTTCATGGAACCTGTCTTGATTCTGGACATGAAGATATATGGTGGCTATAATGACCTATGTATTAATAGTTTCAGCTATTCTACTTTTTGCTGAAATTTAATTTCTAACTTTGAACCCTATTAAAAACTTAAAAGAGACTAATTTAGAAAAAGCTAACTACAGATACCAGAATTAACCCAAAAGGAGAGAAGGCAGCAAATCTTAATGTGGTCAGAAAGCTTACTGAAAATAAATATTTCTAGCATTTTCACAAAAAGGGGAACTAAATGCTATACTTGAATTTATCAGTTGTAATGTTGTGGGTTGAACTGTGTCCCCAAAAAAGATATGTTGAAGTCTTAACCCCTGGTACCTATGAAAGTGATCTTATTTGGAAATAGGGTCTTTGCAGATATAATCAAGTTAAGATGAGGTCATGCTTCATTAGGGTGGGCCCTAATCCAATGACTGGTGTCCTGTTAAGAAAACAGAGACACAGACACAGGTGAGAATGCCACAGGGCAATAGAGGCAGGGATTGGAGTGGTGTTTACAAGCCAAGGAACACCAAGGATGGCTGGCAACATCAAAAGCAAAGAGAAAGGCATGGAAGAGATTCTCCCCTGGAGCACATAGAAAAAGCATGGCCCTGCCAGCGCTTTAATTTTATACTTCTGGCCTGTGAGAGAACACATTTTTGTTGTTTAAGCCATACAGTTTGTGGTACCTTGCTATGGCAGCTCTAGGAAATGAGAAAGAAAAACCTTTTATCTGAGTAATCCAAGCTCCTTTCAATTATCAGGCCCAGAAAGGCATTTACAACGTGATAGCAGTCACATCTCACTTCCTGTTGAGCTAAATTACTTCTTGAAGCCACTTGTTATGTGGGCTCTAGCCATAAAATGCCAGACACCCTATAGGTCAACAAATGTATACTAACTATTAGTTAGTATCACTAACTAATGTTATTTCTATAAACCAACAAGAATTCCTGATGAATAACTTTTGTAATTACCCCTTCTCCTGATTTGTGGGATCTCTTGATTTTGCCCAGGCTGGTCTTGAACTCCTGGGCTCAAGTGATCCTCCCACCTCAGCCTCCCAAGTAGCTGGGACCACAGGCGCACACCATCATGCCCAGCTCTGGAATAATTTTTTCTAAGAGGATTTTACTTGCTGCTGAGGCTGTTGCTCTTCTGCATGGAAATGCTTCTAGCCAATGAGAAAATGTGCAAACCATCACTGGATGCCCTTGCAACTGTGTACAGGCTTCCCTGGATTCTCTTTTGGGCAAATGTGACAGTGGTTATATATCTTATGAGCTATGGTCTGAGAAGGTTTCCAGAAAGATTGTTTTTCCCAAGCAAGTATTTTATCAGGGATCCAGTGAGTTAAATCCTGTACATAGGTTAAAAATGATAACTGTAGGTGGGGTGCGGTGGCTCACTCTTGCAATCCCAGTACTTCTGGGAGGCCAAGGCAGGAGGCCTGCTTGAGGCCAGGAGTCCATAACCCAGGCTCGGCAACACAGAGAAACCCTGTCTCTACAAAAAAATTAAAAAATTAGCTGGTGTGGTGGAGCACACCTGGGCAACATAGCAAGACCTCTTCCCTACCAAACATTTAAAAAATTAGCCAGTTGTGGTGGCACACACCTGTAGTCCCAGCCACTTGGGGGACTGAGGTGGGAGGATCACTTGAACCCAGGTGTTCAAGGCTCCAGTGAGCTATGATCATGCAAATGCACTCAAGCCTGACTGACAGAGTGAAACCTCATCCCTACCAAAAAAAAAAAAAAAATTAAAAAATTAGCCAGGCATGGTTGCTCACACCTGCAGAGCCAGCTACTCGGGAGGCTGAGGCAGAAGGATCACTTGAGCCCAGGAGTTTTAGGCTGCAGCGAGCTGTGATTGCACCATCACACTCCTTGTACTTTTGTTCTTTAAAATTTGAGTTTGTCTTTTGTTCTCTGGAGCACTCACCAAGGCAACTTGGAAATGTGTCCAGGGCTGCAGTCCTCAACTTTTGTGCTTGAATAAACTCTTTAAACTAGATTCTGACCTTTTTTTATTATTTTAGGTTGACATTTTGGTGACACAGATGGGATCCAAAGTGGGCTTCCACTGACTCCTGCTGCTTTGCTGACAGCCAGCACCCTGGTACTAGCATGGACTGTTTTTGTCCAACCAACCTTGCCAGAGGTTGTGGGAGCATTTGGTAAAGCCCCTTTCTGGTTTGAATCTCTCTGGCTTGGATGAGATTTAGACTTTATTCAAGAAACCTGATTTCACACTTGGAATTGAAGCTCTACTTTAAGACCTTAAAAGTAGGAGTTTTACTTATTATTCTCTAGAGCAGCAGTCCCCAACCTTTTTGGCACAAGGGACTGGTTTCATGGGAGACAATTTTTCCACGGACCTGGGGGGCAGGGGGGTGGTTTTGGGATATTCAAGCACATTACATTTATTGTGAAGTCAAACCTCTTTGCTAATGATAATCTATATTTGCAGCTGCTCCCCAGTGCTAGCATCACCGCCTCAGCTCCACCTCAGATCACCAGGCATTAGATTCTCATGAGGAGCACACAACCTAGATCCCTCGCACGTGCAGTTTACAGTAGGGTTCACGCTCCTGTGAGAATCTAACGCCCCCCATCTGACAGGAGGTGGAGCTTTGGCGGTGATGCCAGGGATGGGGAGTGGCTGTAAATACAAATGAAGCTTCTTCCCCTCCCCGCCCCCCACCACACTGCTCACCTCCTGCCATGCAGCCCAGTTCCTAACAAGCCAAGGACTGGCACAGGGCTTGGGGACCACAGCTTTAGAAAGTCTGTTGTTTGCAGGTTTGCAACTTTCACTTTTCCCTGAGGTTAAGGCTTTGTTTGTCTTACTTGTTAGTTTGCAACCCTTTCTCTTGTTCAAAATTTTCTCAAGGAAAAAACAGTTTCTCCTTGAAAAGAGAAAGTGAATCTTTGTGGCTTAAGCAAAAAAAAATTTGTAATTTTTAAAACTGGCCAGATTCTGAAGCTCTGTTCCACCACTGGATACACCAGCTGGACTTAAGTTTAATACTTACAGCATCTCTTAATGCAAACATTAAGGAAAACTAATCATGCATAACTCGCAAGAACCCCAAATTACAATGGCTAAAATGTGGTACCTTTGAAATACCTAAACTAGTTTATCTGAGTGCTCAATTAGAAAAAAGCTGTCTCTAGAATAAAACAAAATAACTAGGAGATCTATTTTCAATGTACTTAGAAGCTTCTAAAAAAGGTTTTAATAAAGTCATTTCCTTACAAGAAGAAAACAAAAGATTGTCTGAAACAATTTCTGAAATGAAAAGACTGCCAAAATTGATTTCAGTTAGGTTCCCTACAGGGAACATGTTTTCCTCTTGGTTCCCTCAGCCCCCATCCACCTTATAGGCAGAGACTTTTTAGATTTATACAATACCCACAACTCTTTCTCTTAAAAGGGGAGGTAATCCTCTGTGTTTCTCCCCTGTGTGCACATTGATAAATTTGCATGCCATTTCTCCTATTAATCTCCTTTTGTGAGCTGATTTTTCAGAGAACCTTCAGAGGGTGAAGGGTAAGCTTGCCCTTGGCCCCTACAGTTTTGGTGCTATGAGCAGGATACCAAAGCCACTCTACTCACAGTGCAGTGAAGGAAACCCAGGCCCTGACAAGCCAGTGAAATGGTAAGAATTTACCAGCCAGGTTCCCAGTGCTCTTTCTGTGGGATCTGGTCATGTGGATGGTAAAAAATTCAGTCTCTTTTTTCTCTTCAAAATTTTGATTAACGGGAGAAAAAGATTTGTGTGACTAGTCTTGGGTGTAGTGACTGTGGTGTATGATTACTGGATTGAGTTGCTATTGGAATAAGTAAACCACTGGAAATTCTAATCACCAGTGGCTAAAAGATGGCTCCTTTAAATGAGAATGACTCTTAAATTAAAAAAAAAAAAAAATTTTAGAGATCTCTTATTCTAAACAATTTATGGCAAAACGAAATTAAAGGATAGACATAATAGTATCGTGGCTAGCCTCAGATACTCTCTTGACAAAATTAAAGAGCAAAAATCTGACCTAAAACAAAGTTAAAATGCTTTGCACACTCAAACTGCCTGCTGCTTTTGGATCCCCCAAAGGGTTCACAACAAGTGCTGCTCCAGCTATTAGTCCAGTAGTTACAATTCTGCACTTTCACTGACACAGCTTGTCAACAAACCAGTCCCTTTGTTTTGATATTTGTGTGACTTGTGACTTCTTAGAGTACCCATTCATTATTTCAAAGACTGCCTCTGATTTCCTGTCTTCTTCCATCTGTGTGAGCATACGGGGCACACAGGACTTTTGGGCTTTTGTGTATAGACGGTCAGCTGAGAAGCTGAGACCCTAAATAATATGGCCAGACAGATGCAGATTGTATCCCATTTGTGTCTAGCAAAACTTCCCTTTCTTTGAGCTGTCTTTGGAATGATTTTGGATCTTATGAAGACTGTTTTGGACCTCTGTGGAAATGCCTTGTGCGTCCTTGGTTAAGCCATAACCTTGGTTAAGGCTTATTAGTTTTGGTGAGTTACTCGGGAGGGTACCTTTAGTTCAAAAAAAAGTTCAAAAGCCAGGAATATCAGCTGTTTGTCCCAGATAAAATCTGATAATAAGAGATTTCAAAGGATTTTTTTTAAAAAGAGCTCTATGGTCAAAGGTCAGCTTAATTAAAAGCTGATATTCAAGCTCCTCCCTCCTGCTGCTGTCTTCTGTACCACATGAAGAAATCTAGAGGAGACTTCTAATGACTTAGACTCCTTAAGGAACACAGAAAAAGGTGCCACTCGCCCCTTTTGGGAGATTTTATGTCTTCCTGTGCAGTACAACAAGTCGTGGACAGGTTCTTTACATGTGTAAAGCTTTTCTCTCTTTTGCATTACATTACCTGATCTCTTTGGATTTTAGGGGTACCAGAGATTACTTTGCACTGTGAGAGAACACAACTTTTGGGTATGTGATGACTAGCGGATCACTGGTGAAGGCGGCAGTTTTGAAGGTGGCTGACAGTGGTTGCGATAAATAGTTATTACAAGGGGCTGCTCATTTCTCTGAATATTTACAGATAAAAAGGCAGGTTTGAACACTTGGAGGCTATGAGAGTGCTCACCACCAAGGGATAAGACTCCCATGGGCGATGGCCTGAACACAGAGTGAGCTGATTGGTGTTGGGTCACCCACCTGCCCTGGGGGCATGTCTCTGAAGTGAGGTGCACTGTGCAGCCCAGTTTCACAGTGTTTCCGTCTTCACGGGGACTGAGATTCAATGTAAAAGTGGGATCCTTGATTTTTTAAAAATTTAGATGCACTGCCCTCCAGTTGTAAAGTAAGTAAAGAATGCCACTTTCTGACACGCCCCAGAACCACAAGATATTTTGGGACCTCGAGAAGAGAGGAATTCACCCAATTCGTACAGGTATTACAGGCACAGTCTGCTGTTGAATCCTTGGCTTGGCTTCCTAGCCTTGAGAGGCTTTTAAAAGTCTAATCCAAAATTCACTATGAAAAAGTTCCAGCAAAACCAACTTTAAAAGGAGCCTTTATAGCCAATCACTATTCTTGTTGCACTTTACGCAAACAATCAGGCCAAATATAATACTAAAACTTTTTTTTTAACAAATAAATTGGTCCTACTAAGATTTATCTTTAATAGAAATGGGGAACTGAAGAGAGAAAAAATGTGTTTCAGAGGAAAACTCAGCATAACTGTCATTACATTCTAGTCCTGACCATTGTTTTTGAGTTTTTAGTATCTGTCTACAATTTGCACTAAATCTGGAATTATTTCCTGGCTACAACAAGTCCCTAAAGAAGAACCTGGATTTAATTTTCTTCATGATGTATTTAGTTAGCTCACTAATGGAACAGGTTCCCCCCCCCCATTCTGGCATACAAATTATCTTTTTGGTTGTAATCCTTATGTATTACTCTTCCAAGAATACTAAAATCATGGAATTCCAAACACCAGAGATGATTCAATAAGCAACAGCAGCTACATAACTCAATGACTTGACTGAGGTCTCATTTTTGCTACTCTGTGATGCCATCACCAATCAGCTTGTGGGTGATCTTAAAATTTCCAGAGACATCTCCTCCTTTCCCCCTTTCCCCCTTGATGTGGGACAGGACTATTGGGGAATGAGCTTTCCTGGCAATGAGAGACACCCTGACACTCAGATTTTGATCATCAATGCTTTCAAGAAGGAAGATTTTGATCAAAAGGGAGGAAATAAGAAAGAAAATCTTTTGTCTGAGGAATGCGAGCCCCTTTCAATTATCAGGCCCAGAAAGGCATTTAGAATGTAACAGCTCCACGTCACTCCCCCTTGAGCTAAATAATTACCTCTGGAAACCACCTTGCCATGTGGGCTCTAGCTGAACCAATGCCAAGCAGCCACAAAAAGCCAAAAACCCTGTAGTTCAGCAATATGATTTCTGTAAACCAGTGAGAATTCGCAATGAACAACTTTTGTAATCACCCCCTCTCATGATTCATCCTTTCTCACTTTAAAAACTGGAGCCTCTCTTGTTCTCCAGAGCACTCCCCAAGGCAACCTGGAAGTGTGGCCCTGCTGCAGTCCTCAAACTTTGTGCTTGAAGAAACTCTCTTTAAACTAGATTCTGACCTTTCTGATTATTTTAGGTATGTGAACTAAAATTAAATAAAAGGCTTCCCCCCCTCCCCCGCACCACCAACTGACTGAATGGACCGCCTCCTGGCCAAGGGGATACCCTAAAACTAAATTGTCTGCCATGAGGAAGGAGGTCAGACAAGCCTCACCATGCCCCCCTCCCTTCTTGGAGACATCCTTTGAAACTCATCAACAGGCCTAAGGCTATGCAAGACAAACCTGCAATTTACACAACAAATACATGTCCAGTGACTTGTCTCTTCCTTATCTAAAAACATTCCAAGCCTTTAGACAAAGCTTCATTTTTTTAACCAATTACAAGTCAAGGAGTCTTTAAACCCACCTATAACCTGTAAGCCCCCGCTTCCAGATGGCCCACCTTTTCAGGCCAAACCAATGTATGCCTTCCATGTATTGATTTATGACTTTACGTGTAACCCCTATCTCCCTGAAATGTATAAAACCAAACTGTAACACAACCACAGCCAGTCCACTTGCTCAAGGCTTCCTGGGTGTGGCTCTGGGTCATGGTCCTCAAATTTGGCTCAGAATAAACCTCTTTAAAATTATTTTATATAGAGTTTGGCTTCTTTTCTGTTGACAGGTAGACAGAAACTAATACTTAGAATAAATCAAACACTTCAGTTATGATTAAAATTCAACCAGAATACACCACATTAAGAGTAACTTCTTGCCAGTTAAACTGTCATATATATAACATGTGCACACATTCTCATGTTAAAATTTCACATTAAATACTAAGAATGTAAGAGCTAGTCTTAGCAGTTTAACGTTGCAGAAACAGGAAGACTAAACTCTGGAGCATGGTACTATGCAGACACACAGGTTGGCGATGATAATCACTGCTAACAGTAACCTGAGAGAAGTAAGGAAACCAGTCTCCTGTGGTTTCTGTCCCAAGACAAAACAGCCCCAAGGCCCCAGGTGTGCTTAGTTTGTTGGTCTTTCCATCAGTGCTTGAATAGAAGGAAGCCATGATCCCCAAGAGAGTTGTGAGGACAGCTTAGATGGAAAACAGAGACATGAGAGAAACAAGTGTCACTGAGAATGCCTAGTAACATACTGCCATGGGCTGAATTGTGTCCTCCACACCCCCAAAATAAATTCATATGTTGAAGCCCTAACCCCTAGTACCTCAGAATGTGACCTTACCTGGAGATAGTGTCTCTGCAGAGGTTGTGAAGTTAAAAGTAGGTCATTAGGGTAGACCCTAATCCCATAAGACTGCTGTTCTTAAAAGAATAGGAAATTTAGACACAAAGGAAAGAGGTACAAAGGAAAGATGATGTGAAGACACAGAGAGGAGGCAGCCATCTACAAGCCAAGGAGAGAGGCGGGGAGCAGACCCTTCCCTCACGACCCTCAGAAGGAACCACCTCTGCCAACGCCTTGATCGTGGTCTTCCAGCCTCCAGAACATGACACAATAAATTTCTGTTGTTTCAACCACCTGGTCTGTGGTACTTTAGAATGGCAGCCCAAGCAAACTAATAGAGTAACAAAATAAGAAAGATATTTTTCTGACTAAACTCATAATAACAAGGAGAGGCACTAAAAAAAGGTAATGGTGGCAAGAAGACATCGCTCTCTAATATTCTTTTTAAAGCATCTGTCCAACGGTCTGAAAGTGAAGCACCTTCTCTGCAAGAACAGTGAGCAAAAGGAGAGGAACAGAGCCCATACAGGAATTCATCAGATCAATTCTCCTCAGCTCAAAAGCCTATCTATAAAGGCTTCCTTCCTCATTCAGAGTGAAAGCCAAAGCCCCCACAGCACCAGTAAGGCCCTCCGTGGTTGGGTTCCCAGCCACCTCTGAGTTCACATTTGGCTTCTCTCCACCGACTTAGCCCTTTCTTCAGCCACGTCAGTTTCCTCAAACACTGCAAGCTTTTGCCTTAGGGTTTTGCACCTCCCCTTCCCCAGATACCCACAGGCTCCCAGATCACTGCTCAGAGGTCACCATCTAGGGGAGGTCTTACCCAGCTCACTATGTGAATGCAAAATTAGCCTCCCTTTCAGCAGAACCAGCCTTCCCCACCACCTCTTCCCTTCCCCTACCCACTCTGTTTCACTGCAAGCATGTATCATCTGAAATACTGTGTATTTTGTTTATTGTCCTATTGTCTCCCAGACTCCTTTAGGGACACAGAATGCAGAGATTTTGTTTTGTTTACTATACGATTATCACCTAGTAGGGGCTCAATAAACACTGCTGAATGAACGTATTTGCACAGTCTTCCTTACTGGGCTGAGATTAAGAATTAGTGTCTCTTCACGGTCTACCTTCATTTGCTTTATTATACGTGCCTACCTTCTGTCAGTGACTCAGGGAGACAAGTCTCCAGCCCCAGCTTCCTTTTGCCACTGTATGCTAATGAGAAACCTAGAAGCATGTCATTGGCCCAACTATTCCCTCTTCTTTTAGCACCCTACTCCCTGACAGGGACTTGGGCAGGTCTGGAGATTCCTGTGGGAAGTCTACCCTAAAGGCGAAAGTAGTGTTTGTTGCCTCTCACCTGCGAATCAAGACCTGCTCTGCACTCTAGATTTTAACATGTTCTTGAACTTCATACATGCAAGGGGGAATATTCTAGTATCAGGCAAACTACAAGGGAGATGAGAGCCATCTCATACCTTAATTATTCCTCAGTGTCAAGCCTGGGTAAAAATCTTACTTCATTTGAAGAGAAACAAACGGGGGAAAAAAAAAAAGAACTTTTTTTTTTTTTAAATCTACAACACAAGAGTGGAAAGCAGAAAAAAGCTACTAACGATCCAAATGCTTAAGTAAAGGAAAAGATTAAGTAAATTATGAAACACTAGAGTCATTTAAATGATTATCATTTTTCAAGATAGGAATATTAAAATTAAATTTCAATATGTGAAAAAATTATGTAATCATGTTTAATTTAAAAACAGAACAGAAACACTATATACCCAATGATTTTTAACCTTCTAAAAATTATGACTACAGATGAATGAAGTTTATAAGGGAATACAGAAATACAAAGGTTTTTGTTAGGATGAAATTATATTTACTTTCTCTAATGCTGTTATACTATTATTTTAATAAAGTTGAAATGTTTAAATGTAAGCCAAAAGAATGCTCACATTTGCCAAAAACCTGACAGGAGAGAGAAGGGGGGTGGAGAGACCTAGGCTGTTAACATGTGTCACTAAGGAAAACAAACTGGTTCTTACCCTTGTGCCTCTTCAGTTGGGGAAAGCTGCTAATTGTAGTCGCTTGGATTATTTCCACTACAATTTGATACCTGATTTTTAAAAAGAGAGAAAGAGAAAAGATTTAATAGGAAGAAAATAATATTTGCAGAGAGACCTTTATTTTATTTATTTTCTTAGAGACAGGGTCTCGCTCTGTCACCCAGGTTGGAGTTCAGTGGCACGACAGCTTGCTGCAGCCTCAAACTCCTGGGCTTAAGGCCAGTGGTCCCCAACCTTTTTGGCACCAGGGACTGGTTTCATGGAGACAATTTTTCCACGGATGGGGGTGGGGGGATGGTTTCAGGATGATTCAAGTGCATTATATTTATTGTGCACTTTATTTCCATTATTATTACATTGTAACATATAATGAAATAATTATAGAGCTCACCATAACACAGAATCTAATGCCCCTGCTGATCTGAGAGGAGGCAGGGCTCAGGCGGTGATGTGAGTGATGGGGAGCTGCTGTAAATACAGATGAAGCTTCGCTTGCTCGCCCACCGCTCACCTCCTGCTGTGAGGCCTGGCTCCTAACAGGCTAAGAACCAGTACTGGTCCCTGCCCCAGGGTTTGGGGACTGCAGCTTTAGACTGTATTTATACTAAATAAATATAACACAGGAGCTGTGAATCCTGCCCAAGTCTCACTGAAACAATCCAACATGGATCAAGCACCTATAACAGGCTGGGCATTGTGCCTTGTGCTAGTCATTTCTAAGGCCCTAATGTAAAAATCACAGACCCACTTGCCCCCACTCTACTCCCTATAACAGAAGTATTACTACCTACCCTCACCACGGGTAGAAACTCTAAGGTTCTGCTCAACTCCTCCCTCTCCTCCACACTCCTAGGCAAGCAGGGGCTATTGATTCTACCAGCTAAGCCTGCACTGTCAAAGTTTAGGCACTTCTCAATCACACTTTCACATGCTCAACAGTCACATGTGGCTTGTGGACCATACTGGACAGTGCAAACAGAAAGAACATTTCATCACTTCAGAAAGTTCTATTGGATGTTGCTGTCCTAAATGGATCTCAAAGCTGTCCCCTCCCCTCCAGCCCCACTGCCCCTGCCTGATTACTTCTCCCTTAGAAGTCCGCTCCAGACCAGCAGAATCAGAATATCTGCAGTGGGACTCTGGCATCAATATTTTGTAAAGCTCCCCAGTAATTCCAATGCACAGTGAGATCTGAAAATCATCAGATTAGAGCACCAGGATATGGATGTGTGACTGAGAAGACCTCTGAGTCAGGAAAAAGAAAAAAAATTTACATTTTAAGTGCTAAGTACAACCCTGGAGTTGTGGCTATTTTGAGCATATTCAGTTGGGTTTTATAAATCCAAATTTTCTTAAGGGCTATTCAACAGTTACTAAATATTGCCCTAACCAAACTGATGCATCCTGAGTGTCTCTTAGCCCTTAATTTATACCAACTTAATTAATTGTATCTGCCAGTAATAAAGCTATTTAACATGAATTCTTAACTTTGAACACAAACTCTGCAGCATTCTAAGATTTAATTTGGCTGTCTTTTAGAGCATAAAATAACATACGTTCTTCTGCTTTTCAACTAAAATCCAGGAGAGACAAATTCATCACAGCCACAGCTATTCATGGACTCCTCACAAATTCACATCTTTTTTATTTCTTCACTTGTGTAATATAAATATCGATGCCTGGCTCACCACCTCAAAGAGTATGCTGTCAGGAGCAGTGCGGCCTGTCACCTGAAGATGGTGGCAGACACTGTTGGTGGCATACCCAACATCCAGTCTCCCTTTCTTCCTTACGAACTGACCCACAGTTTTATCAGGGAAAGTGACACACTCAGCTAAAAAGGCTAACCTTCTCCCCAGCAGTTAGGGTTGGTTAAGTGATACAGTTCTAGCCTAGGAGATACAGGCAGAAATGGCTGAGTGGGGATTCCAGGAAAGCTTTCTAAAAGTAAACTCCACAGCAAACCCTTTCAACCATCCCTCGTTTTTCTGTGTAAAACAAGGACGCAACTGGATGAAGGTACAGCAGTCACCTTGCAATCAGGAGGATAAAAGCCACAGGCTAACAAAGATGCAGTAAGAAGACAGGAGGAGTTTAGGGCTCCAATGACATCATGAACCATCGTAACAGCCCCCATCTGCCTATCTCAGGACACGTTGTTGCAGGAGGAAAATAAACTCCTAACTTGTTTAAGTCACTGTACGTCAAGCTGTCTCATGGCCAAATGCCACTCCAGCTGATAGAGAGCTCTTTGATGACTCCATATACACAGAAGATACCTCTAGGCTAAATATACACTCAGGCAATGTTTTCTAAACTGAAGCCTTGCTAGGACATTAATGATCAATAAAGTTTTTTGCTGGAACTGCCTTCATTCCTCCAAATAATGGCAAAGCACAAAAACAGCTCATTATGTGAATTCTCCTGCTACTTACTAAACGGATGAGGAAACAGCTTATAAGCAGTATATACAAACTTGGAACCATCAAAGCCCAATGTTCCCTAACCAGGTCCTTAATTTAACCTTGGGACTTAGGTTCTACTAGTGGAAAGCAAGGACTTTTCACACAACTGCAGCATGTGTTTCCAAACATCCCCTTGTACATTGCCAACTAGATGCCCTGCAAATAGACTTCACATCCTTCCACACAGCAATTCCAATCTCGAGAATTTATTATTAACATAAGGAAACAATTAACAGAAACAAACAAAAAAAAAAAGAAAACCAAAACCAAAACTATCGTATACATAGTTGTCGTAGCAACTTCTACAAAGAAAAGCATGAAAACAATCTATGTGGTCAATAATGCTTTCATTAAATAAACATTTGTTAATCTTTTATTGTTCACAGGAATGAATAATACCAATATGGTCCCTGTTTTCAGGAAACTCTGAGAATATATCAGATTAAAGGGCAAGCACTCAGCCAATAATATTTATGATCATAAAGATTACATGGAAATAGATGTTTATAACAGAGTAATTTTAAAAATGCAAAATGGCATGTGCATTTATGATTGCAGATATGTAACTATGTGGGTATATGAACCAGGGCTACAAGGCAAAATACAGAAGAAATAAAGGGTAGTTGTGTTAAAGTGGTAGAATTATGAGTCATTTAACATTTTTCAGACTGTTTACCTACCTACCTATCTATGCCTATTCAAACTAACTTTACTTTCTCTCCTGCATAGTAAGCTTTCTTTACCTCCCCATCTCTGCACTAGTACCACCATCTTTCTCAAGATCTTATCATCTTAGACATTTACCCTACCAGCAATCATCAGTCTCAAAGCCCTACTGATTGGCTTTGAGCTTTAAATAAGCTCCTTTCTTACCCTTCCTTCTGCCACCACCCTGTTTCAGGCCTCCTCCTTTCACACACGGGTCATTGCAATGGCTGAACAGTCTAATTGTCTCCCTGACTTCAATCCTTCGCTCTCCAAACCCTCTTCAGCACCCCAGTAAAGCACCTTCCCACAAGACCACTTCCATCTCATCCCTCCCTTGCTCAACACCTCCAACCTGCCATTCCCGCCACAGCCTGGCGCTGGCTCTCTTATCCAACTCCGCTTCTTTTTCTCCTCCATAAACACGTGAACATAAGCCAGGCCAGTTTCTATATTGTCCTCTCTGTGGTCTCACTGGGCTCTAGCTCATGTTTTGTTTGCTTCTTGAAGGCAATCTTCCTACTTGTCCACCTAATTAGACCTTATATATATTACTTCTTCCCTCAAGTCTTCCCCAATCCCTGTAAGCACATTCATATCTGCCTTCTCTGAAATCTTAAATTACTTCTGTTCTATAATAGTGCCTTTTTATTTACTATTTTACATTGTTGTTTTAAAGAGTCACACTTCCACAAAGAATGATGTGAACAAAGAAAATGGTGTGTCCAGTCATTTCCGGGCCTAACTCTCCTTCCAAAAATGGTGACATATTTTTTAGCCTAAGATAAAACTATGGCTTTGTCCTATAATAAAGATATGCTACTTTTTTCTCCCTGACTAGATCATGAGCCTTTTGAAGATAGGAGTTGTGCCTTATATTTCCCTATAGTACCTAGGTTGGCACTAAACGTAAGGTAAGCACTCGATAAATATTAATAAGCTAAATTAACAAGAGTTAACATCTCAAACACTTAACAGGTACAAATAATATTCTGAACAATTTGTTCTTTTAATATTTTTAATGATTCATGCTTTGGAACAAATGAGTCATCAATGGTACTGAAGAAAATACACACCATCTGAGTAAAGAGTTAAATTTTTAAAATAAAACATTAAAATTATAATATAATACCAGCTAACATTTATAGATTCCTTTCATTAGGTAACAGGTATCTGTTTAGATATTTTAATTTACATTATCTCACTTAATCCTCATAATAAAGTTCTATAATTATCTCCACATTACAGAGGAGGAAATTGGAGTTCAGGTAGATTAAGAAATCTATATAAGGTCCCACTGCTTCTTAAGCATTAGGGCCAGAATTATAATCTAGGGTTGCCTGACTCTAAAGCTCATGCTCTTAACTATTTTCCTCCTACTCTAAAATTCAATATAGGTAAATGCTTATCTTGTTCAAGGCTTTTTGAAATACATAAGCATGGTCAATGCCAGATAATCCAGCCTTTCCAGCCTTACTGCCTTCTATATCCCTCTTAGATACTGTTTCTGCCAAACCTGAACACACTCCAGTTCTTTCCTGACTCCCTTTTCCTCAATACTTCTCCTGTTTCTTCTCCCTCTTGCATATAATCGCTCCCCCTCATCTGCTGAAATCCTATTAATTCTTAAACACTCAGTTCACGGCCATTCCTCTCTGAAGGTTTCTTAGATTCCTCTCTGTTGTAGGATGAAATATTTGCTCCTACCCACTT
Source organism: Daubentonia madagascariensis (assembly GCA_023783475.1). Classification (NCBI taxonomy): domain Eukaryota; kingdom Metazoa; phylum Chordata; class Mammalia; order Primates; family Daubentoniidae; genus Daubentonia; species Daubentonia madagascariensis. The sequence continues at coordinate 4,023,942 of JAKFHU010000760.1, forward strand.
CCTTAGCTCTTTACACTCCATTTCTGGGCCTTAGTATCTTGCTTCCTACTTAGCTATTTATACTCACACAGGTCTCCTGTGCTGGATTGCAAACACCATGATGGCAGGGGGCGGAATCCAAGGATCCATCTTCACACACGCCAGACCCCTCACACAGTGCTTTGCACATAGCAGGCATGTGAAGATGATTATTGAACTTGTTTAATTCACTTTCACTTGATACCAAGAGGAAATAATTGACTTTTTTCATTCTCATTTTTCTCTACAAAAACCATACAATATATACATCGAAGTACATCCAAATGCTGGCTACTCTTGAGGACACAGGCTTCCCTGAACTCTGGGAAGCTATTCAGAGATACTAAGCGCTCAGTCAGCTTTCTTTCTCCAGAGGAGGATATGGCCTTACAGGTGCTGAGTTTGGTTGAAGAATCAGGAGGACTGATATTTGTGTGCATAGGTTGTTGGTATATGTTTGTCCAAAATGATAATATAAACTCAAGTATTAAGGAAAAGTGGTATAACAAGAATTCAGGCCAGGTGCGGTGGCTTAGGCCTGTAATCCTAGCACTCTGGGAGGCTAAGGCAGGAGGACTGCTTGAGGCCAGGAGTTGGAGACCAGCCTGAGCAAGATCGAGACCCCATCTCCACAAAAAATAGAAAAATTAACCAGGCCTGGTGGCCCATGCCTGTAGCCCCAGCTACTCGGGAGGCTGAGGTAGGAGGATCGCTTGAGCCCAAGAGTTTGAGGTTGCAGTGATGTATGATGATGCCACTGCACTTTAGCCAGGGCAACAGAGCAAAACCTTGTCTCAAAAAAACAAAAACAAAACAAAACAAAAAACCAAGAATTCAGCTGTTTTTCAAATCTGGCAAGATCCTACCTATAGTATCCCTTGTCTTAGGGACTAGGAAAAAGCCACACTAAGATAACTGCCACCGCCTGCTCCTCTGAATTGCCACCTCGCCTCTCTTCAGTGTTATACAATTGGCTAAATAGAGTGAGTTTGTGTTTATGAACACTCCCCACCAATCTGAAACTCCCCTGAAATGCTACACGTACTTCAAAGTAATTACCTTAGACATCTATAGATTTATTGCCCTTCTACTCTCTGTTGTTCAAAACAGCATTGGAATTCAATTAGAATTGATTTCAAAGTTATTTACATGCCAAACCAAAAAAAAATAAGTCTCTTCATTTTCATTAGGCACACCTTATACAGATTTTTCAGAAATTATTGGAGTTTTCTGGGCATGCACATACTGGAATTTCTTGGCAGAGTCAAAGGCCAGACAAATATTTAATATTTTAGGCCAATCAACCTAAGCCCACCAGGACCACTGTAGTCCAAGAAAATGGAGTTTGCTGACCCATGCAATGAGTGAGAGACTACATACTAGGGGAACTGGGGGGTGTCTTCCCAAACAAAGGAAAAGATAAAGTTACTATGGGATTCTGGGGATGAGTGGAGTTTAAATGAAATTTAAATTGAGGCAGCATTTTGATAGGCTCAAAGCAGGGCTGTGTAAAAGGGTCAACTTGGGTGGATCCAAGATCCCATTTCATTGAAAACTATAAAGTTAAGATAGATATGTTGAGTCCAGAAACCCCTAATGTGCAGCTCTGCATCTGGGTTGTAAATGAAAGCTGCTTCTGTGTGTCAAACTGACTTAGATCCTCCAGGCAACAGTAGGATGTGTCATTCTTACTGATATAATTTCAAACAGCAAAGTTTCTGATAGTCTAAGATTTTAGAGAACAAAGTTTCTCAGTGACTAAGAAAGCTCAAAGAAAGGGATCATTATGACATTAATACCATAATGTGGATAACGTGTACTTGGGAGATATATTGCTTCCTGTTAACTTTGTAGCTCGCTTTAATGTCTGTTATACCAGCCTGATAAATGGCTGGGCAGATTTTACTTTCTCAGTCTGAGCCAATTTTTTCTTTCTCTAAAGTAACATTATGTTCATTGAAGAAAATGAGAAAATACACAAAGCACAACATTCAAAGTTAACCACTATTAATATTTGGAATATATTTATAACCTTTTTTCTATGTAAACATCATGTTTTTTGTTTTATAAGACTGGGTTTATGCCATACATACTGTTTTAGAGCCTTTTTTATTTATCAATTTATCCAATATAATTAAATATTCTAATATGACACCATTGCCAATACATGGTAACCTACTGTATAGATGCACCAATTTTTTTTTGAACCAAATCTTTCCTGTTAGATATTTTGGTTATTTCAAGCTTTTCTCTGTTTTAAATAAAATTGCAAGAAACATTCTTGGAGAAATCTTTCTACACATTCATGATTATTTCCTTAAGATAAATTATTGTGAATAATAACTGGGTCAAAAAGAATGCATATTTTCACATTATAAAACTGTGTTACAGAAAGGTAATCATTTATACCCCTATCTGTAGAACATGAGGTTCTGTTTTCCCACACTATTGCCTACGCTAAGTGTCATCAAATTTTTGGTGATTAAATTCACCAATATTAACCACTAATACTATGAACAAAGAAAAGTATCTCCTTTTAGTGTTTATGTCTTTGAGTGCTACTGAAGATATATAACAAGAGGATTCTGAGCCACCTTTTCACGAGCTATGTTTAGTGGCATTAAGGAGGGCGTGTCAGAAGCACAAATTGGGGATGTGTTTTAAGTTAGGACGTAGAGGAATGAGAGGCTCCTTCCACTAAAGGAGCTTTTAACACTGTTTTCCATCTTCCTAGTGTGCAGAAGGTGGCTGATTCCACAGAAAGACTAAGACGTGCTTCCTAACTTTTTTCCACTCATAGCGCACGTATCAAATGATATCTGAACAGAACACTGGGGTAACCAGCCATCCCAGACCCTCCCCAGCCACCCCCAAGGGCTGAGGAAACCATCTCTATACATCTATGCACTGTGTGAGTCACACCTGGTAGGGAGTTCTGGATCACAGCGCCTGAGGTGAGGTGTCCTGAACTTAGGTAAACACACCCGCCCCTCTCTCTCTTTCTCTCTCTGTCACACACACACCCCTCTCTCTCTCCCTCTCTCACACACACACCCCTCTATACATATACATATACATACACACACAGAAAATAATCTGGAAATATATTCACTAAGTATAAACAGTTTTTATCTGTTTATGATAAGTGACACTTTTCTTAATCTTGTTTATCTACATTTTTTATCTTCCTAAAATAACCAAATGTTACCGCATTCATTTTCTATTTCCCAGAGCCTACAGAAATTACATGTTACAGAAACAACCAAAGTTATGTCACCCTTGGCCAGCCGGTACCCTTTAGTTAGCCTCAAAAAAACCAAAATCCCTCTCTCTGCTATCTATATCTAGTTTCTACCAGTATTCCTCATATTTTTATGTCAGCTCTTAGTATCCTACACAGGTGTGTAACCACTGCTAGGTTTCATTCTTGATTCTTACGTTAAGCATTTTTGGTCAGAATGTTTAGTAAATACCATCTTCAACTGCCTAGTTTTATGTTCTATACTGAAAATGTCCTGATGACTTTCCTATACATTTTGAGTAGAGTTTTTCTGAAATACAATAGTGTGTTGTCTCATTGCATCCATTAATCCTATTCAAGTTAGGATCTGAGAATTTATTTGCCTTCTTCCAACAACTGCTATTTTTTTTTTTTTTAGCTCTTCCTGGGAGCCTAGCATGACCTGAGAACTGTGTTAGTGCATTACATGCATGATTTCATTTAATTATCATAACAATCCGATGAAATAGAAAGTATTTTTTCCATTTCACAAAGTTGAGGGTCAGAGTTAAATGACTTGCCCAAGGTCATGTAGCTTGCAAACAGCAAAGCGAAAATGCAAACCTGTTCTATTAAGTCCAGGTCTATCTGACTCTTGAGTCCAAGTTCTTGGCCAGGGTCTACTTTAGATGTTTGACTGATCACCACAGGTTGACATCTTGTATTGGTAACCCTCATCTATCTCTAGAAGATCTGCACTTCTGTCTAGTGCAGGGTCATCAAAAAACAAAGCATGCGTGGTTATCACTCAGTGCTGCACTGGAGCCAGTTCATGAGGCTTGTGCAGTCTCATGAGACCTGGTTATTAAATTTTTAGGAATTAGGCCGGGTGCAGTGGCTCACACCTGTAACCCTAGCACTTTGGGAAGCTGAGGCACGAGGATTGCTTGAGGCCAGGAGTTTGGGACCAGCCTGAGCAAGAGTAAGACTCCGTCTCCACAAAAAATAGAAAAATTAGCCAGGTATAGTGGCATGTGCCTGTAGTCCCAGCTACTCGGGAGGCTGAGGCAGGAGGATTGCTTAAGCCCAGGAGTTCAAGGTCGCAGTGAGCTATGATGAGGCCACTGCACTCCAGCCTGGGTGACAGAGTGAGACCTTGTCTCAAAAATAAATAAATAAATAAATAAAAACAAAAATTTTTAGGAATTAAACTCATCATTATTAAAAATTAAATTATACAAAATTTATAATTATATTTTTAAAAGGTAATAAATACTCAAAGCCCATCATTTCCTAATAATTTTATTCATTTTATCATTATATATGCTTGTGAGGTTATTTACATCTATGATATCAGTATTCTGGAAATATTATATGTACATATACTGGTGTGCTATTGCAAATCTCTTCCCAACTCCACGGTCAGTGACATCATGCTAGTGGTTTTAAAGCAGCCATGACTGGAATATTAACACCAGGGAAATCAGCAAATGCTACAAGTCAGGGTTTCTCACCCTGCCCAAAAGCCAGCTGTTAAAGATTACCAGCACGCCACTCTTCACCACCATTCCTTTAACAGACCTTGGCAACCGCAAAATGCTTTTCTGGGGAGTAAGAACTTAGAACCACCTTTTCTCCTCTCAAGGAAAAGAGCATTACCCACCCTCCAACTCTTGACGTTCCACTCCAAATACAAGAAGCCCCACCCCTGGCCTCTCTCAACCCTCACTCATGCCTCCTTAGTGAAGGAGGAGGTTGTTAATCTGATCACAGAGAAGCAGGAATTGGGCATGTGAAGCACAGGCCTTTCTTTCCTCTTTCCTCTTAAGAGCACGTGTTGTCTGCCTCCAAGGGCAGCCAGCAGATGGACTCTGCCTGCCAGGGAGATGGGGCAGGAGGGGGACATAGGGACAAGGAGGCTATTCTGGTCCAATACAGCTGGGTAGGAAAGACTGTCTAATCCTGTTTTAGAAAGCGGGCTGCTTGCACATATAAACTGCATTCTCCATTATCTGTTAGTAACAAGAGTGACGTTTTGGTCTTCTCTGCCTTATTCCTCAGCTCTAAAATGGTTCAGAATTCAGGGGGAGAAGAGCATTGTTATTTATTGAGCCTCCTCAAACCCCAAAACTTAACACTGTACTCTAGCCAGCCACTAGCAACTGATTAGTGTTCATAATAAAATTAAATGTTTGCAATCCTTGGTTTAATGATTATAACAACAGTAGCAGCTAACAATTGGAAATGTGCCAGATCTTGGGCCAAGTGCTTTATATAAACTGACTTGTCCCAGCAGTCACTCATAAAGCAGATACATTTACCCACAGTGCTGGTATTGCTCCAATTATAAGCACGTAATAAATTTTTTAATTTCAGAGAGAACATAAACTTCTTTATACCAAAATTTCCCCTTTTTACATCAAATTTTACATTGCTGCCAATACTCAATTATCTTTCTCCCTAAATGAAAATAATGTGTGTTCTCTGATATGTTTAACTCCCACCTCTGTGCCCTCTGCTATTTCTTGGACACCAACAGAAGGAGCTATATTTCTTAAGTCAAAGTACTTTTACTTCTTATAAAACTGAAAGATCTTTCAGAACATTTTTTCAAAAGCAGCCACATATTTTATCAAGTTTTTCTTTAAAACTAAATTAGATTCATTTATTCTTTCCATAAAAATTTGCCAGGATTCTCTTTCTTTTATACTTGATGATTTTTCATGTCCTTGTCCACCCACACTAATCTTTTCCTTAGCAGTTAATGTGTGCTTATTGATTTCTGACATGGTGTATTAGTTTGTCTTGAGGTATGCTTGATTTCTTCTTTCATGTTCCTCTACAATGTAATCCTATTTTACTGCTCATGACTCACAATATATTTTCAGAATCACTGTTCAAAACACAGAACATTTAAATAATTTAAGTTCTTCTTCACAAAAGCATGCAATGTTAAGAATTTTAATATTTTAATATATTATCTTCATGTGCAAATGCACCTAAACTAATTCAGAGATAAAAATCCATTCCTTTAACATCAAAAGAAAAAATACTTAGCAAACTCCATCAGTAATTCACTTCATTGCTAACTATAATCTCTTAAGTTAATACATTCATTATGCCCATTTCCTCTAGTTTTATCCTAGTAAAGCAGAAAATACCACCTCAATCTCAGTATGTACTAGATAAAAGTTTTCTTTTCTTCTTCAAGCTAAATAATCCTTCATCTTTTCAGTTTTAAACCTTCTGGCCATTATCAAAATTTCCTCTCTACTGTTTTCAGATTCTCCATTTTCCTCTTTAAATGAGGGGTCAGAAATAAACAAATCCAGAACTGAAAAATCTAATAAAAATTGGATTGGTAGTAAATAAGATTATGGCAGTGATAGCCTGCTCTGATTTTATTTCTTTCTGTTTCTTTGGCAGTATATCACTATCTTAATAATAGATGACAGTATTTCTGATGGTATTGTTCTCTACCCAAAGGATTAGTGCCAGCCAAGGCTCACAAACAGAAGAGAGTTATCTCCACACCTTGAGGAAACCCCACAGAGTTGGAGCCCTGTGTCACTGCTGTTTTCTGCCCCGCTGGTAAGCAAGCCACCAGCTTTAAATACAGGATTTGAAGTCAGGTAGACCTGACTTCAAATCCGAGCTATGTTACTTATTAGCTCTGTGATCCTGGGCAAATGACTCTGCTCTCTTCAACCATAAAAAGGGAATAATAATACCTAATTCACATGCTTGTTATAATGATCAAGTAAGACGATGATTATAAAGAACCCAACATTGTGCTTAACACATAGTAGATGTTTAACAAACAGCAGCTTGAAACACACAAAGAAAGTTTTCCCCTTCATGAGCATTTGCTTGGCATCTCTTTAATCTTGGCAAATGTCCAGTCCAGGAAAGCTGTATTTTTCTACTGCTTGTGTGGAAAGTAGAGCTATTCTGCCTCATTTAAATTAAACAACATATGGTATGGTAGCAAAAATGGCTATTTGCCTGTCCCATATGTATTCTTCTTTCTTCCTTAGTAACAGAATTCTCCCTTTTCCAACTGGACCTAAAGCTGCCCAGAATAAGATTCCCTATTATATCTCAAGTGCTCTGACCAATAAAATATGAGCAGAAATATCATGTAGCAGTATCCAGAAACTTCCTAAAAGACAGCCAGTGTATGTCCTTTGCCACCTTCTTTTCTTGCCTTCACCCTGCCTCCTGGAATTGGGACATGATGAATGGCACACTAGAATCTACCCTGGACCATTAGACTCTGGAATATACCCTTAGGATGGGTGAGCTGGAAGGCGCCTGGGTCCTGGAGAAGGGTGGAGCCCCCATACCAGTCCTGGACTGCCTACCTTAATATTCAGCCTTTAAAAAGGAGGAAATCCTGCCATTGGAGACAATGTGGATGACCCTGGAGGACACTGTGCTAAACGACATAAGCCAGACACAGAAAGACAACTACTGTATGATCTCACTCGTATGTGTAATCCAAAAAAGTCAAACTCGTAAAAGCAGAGAGCAGAATCGTGGTTACCAGGGGCTGAAGGGGTGGGGGTGGGGAGATGCTGGTCAAAGGGTACAAAGGCTCAGTTATGCAGGAGGAATAAATTCTGGAGGTCCAATGCACAGCATGGTGACTATAGTTAGTAACACTGTATTGTATACTTGAAACTTGCTAACACTTAAGTTGATCTTAAGTGTTCTCACCACAAAAAAACAATCAAAACTATATGAAGCGATGGATATGTTAATTAGCTTGATTGTGGTAATCATTTCACAATACATACATATATCAAAAATCACGTTGTATACCTTAAATATTTATCATTTTTATTTGTCAAGTGTACTTCAATAAATCTGGGGAAAAAACCACTATACTTTGGATAAGTCATCATTATTGCGGGGGGAAGGGTTGTGTAACTTTCATCTGAATCAAATCTTAACAAATAAGTACCTCCAATCTACTCATGGGGTTAAACCAGTGGCTCTCAATCAGGGGAGACTTTTTCCCCCGGGAACATTTGACAATGTCTGGAAATATTTTGGCTGTCACATCTGTAGGAGTACTACTGGCATCCAGTGGGCCAAGGCCAGGATGCTGCTAAACATTGCACAATAAACAGACCAAGCCCCACAATAAGGAATTATCTAGCCCCAAATGTCAATTTTACCAAGGTTGAAAAACCTTAGGTCAAAAATGCCTCTCAGGAGGTCAGTGATAAAATACCCTTTGTTCATTACAACAAACATGGTAAATGAATGAGGTACCCACAACAGAGTCACCATGTCCCTCAGACAGCACAACCAATTTTCAAAGAATCAGAGTACAATGAATGACAGGACATGACAACAAGCCAAGACTTCAGATTGGTAGCAAGTGGGTGAACACTCCATTTACAGGAAATCCTCAATACTAGTCTCATGTTACGATCACTTGGGGGAGCTTTTGAAAAATACTGATGCCCAGGTTTCCCCTCCAGAACAACAACACAAAAATTCCTGGGGGTGAAGCCCAGGCACCTTTTTGTGAAAGAGAAAATAATTTTCACTAGAGTACTTTTTACAAATAGGGTGAAGAATTTCACAAGGCAGGCAGCATCCCATGCTCTCCTGGGCTACAATCTGCCTGTCCCTTTACAAGAAGTCTGCAAGGACAGACCTTTCATTTCTCCTTTAGTGCTATTTTGACCCCACTTTATCTTCAAAATAAAGGAACACTCAGAATTTTCTCTGCCATAACTGTAATTGTTGAGTTTCACTAGTGGACACACCTTCATTCTGAGCTCTGGTTTGCCTCCCCGACTTGTGGCATCATCTCTCCACCCACACCAGCACTGGGAAATCTGCTCAGCTGCTCTTTAATATCCTGTACCAAGATGGCATTCACACTTTTGGCTCCCGTGTTGTCAGCAGAGTTGGTCACTGCTCCTACTAGAAAATCATGGAAAATTCAAAATATTGGACCACTGTAGCCACCACATCTTCACTTTGACATCTGGGATCCAGAAAAGAAGAAAAAGGAAGTAGCTATGAAGTACAAGAGGATCTCCAACTGTACCTTTTTTTAAAGCCTGAGCAGTTCCAATATACCGCCAGGGTCAAAAACCACTAATTTCATATATTTGAAGGATGTATTACTAGCTCTACAATCCTACTGTGAAAACACTTTATGCTGACTCAGAAACAACCAAACTATTCCAGAACTACACATATCACCCTCAAAGTTTTTTATGTTTTGCTTTGTTTTGTGTGCATGCCAGCCTAGCAGAGCTGAATGGATTTATTTCCTTTAGAAAATACGCATCTATCTACCAAATATGTAGGAAATAAAAGTGGATGTGTTCGTCAACTGCTGAATCTAAATAAAACACATTCTCTGCATTAGGCAGCCTATCCCAAAATTCTACTGAGAGCAATTTAAAGATAGTGACCTAAAATGCTAATGAAGTCAGACAGCAGAGTACTCTAATTGTACCAGAAAAACAACAGAACAGCTCAGACTATGATTAAAGAAAGCAGCTCCACTGGTGCTTGGAGCCTGATAAGCCTCAACTATGGTAGACTTTAGATAAGAGTCTAATAAAAAGTAATCAGACTGTCAACACAGTAAGCAGACCTGACCCTTGAATGGAGAGTAATTTTTTATATCAAACAAACAATAAGTAACCAAGTAACAATGTAACAGAGGGAACAGCCTGAAAAAGGGCAAAACGTTTTTCAAGTTGTCTCTTTAAAACCTCCCCCACTCTTTTTGGGAATTAAAACCTGCATTCCCTGCCCAAGGCCAGTAAATCAGAGGGGCAGAGGAGTATCCTTTGTTCTTTGTACCACAGGAGATGGCCCAAAGGAATTGTCCAGGGGTGAAGGTCACCATATTGTCTTCCCTGGAGATGGGATGGATCAGGACCAACAACTGTAGTTAAACAACAATGGCCTGAAACTAAACCCCTCCCCCCATGAAAGCTCTGTATTTCTGCTTATAGATAGGGCATTGGTACTTTAAGATGGGAGTCTGCCAACCTACTTATTTGCTGGCAAATTAATAAACCTCCCTTTCCTTCTCCCAAAAGCACCTGTACTTGTTCTTCTGATGCGGCCTTGAGGACAAGTACTGAACTTTTGGTAACAACAAGACAACTTACATAACATCACCAACATTTTGGAGCAAAATATCAATCTCTGCTATTGCAGTTGTTCCTGATAGACTTTATAGCTACAGCTGTGCATGCAGCAGAGAACAAAGGGTAGCCCTCAGCTGTGTTCCTAAGATACAATGGACAAGAACAACTGCCCCGTGGATAAAAGACATCCCAGTGCCACATCAAAAAGACCTGCCTGAAGTTCTACTATAGGGCAAAGCCTGGGGAGTTGTCTCACAGTCACAGGTCCAGGGAAGATGCCTCAGGATATGCAGAATCTATAGTATTCGGAAAGTAACTCTGGATGTGTATATCTACCATTGAGAAAAATGCCCTCCATGGTATTTTCTCCCAGGATCTTTGCCAAGCCTGCTAAGGGAACTATAAATTCTTCAAGATCACCATGATCCCACAGCTGATGTTGTCAGCTGACTCTTTCAAGGAAAAGCTTATACCTCTTGTCACAAAAGAACTCTCAGCCCTTCTAGAGAAAGTCATCAACACATTTCCCTAGCTTTACCTGAGGAACTGAAAGCTTACAAAGGGATGGAGGTCAGAAGGACTCAGTCATTATACCAACTTACATAAATCTGAAAATGTATTCTCTCTGCCTCTAATAGACTAATAGACACTCTAAGAGCTTGATTATCTGATCATCAGAGTACCTCCAAGTGCCCCCCGCACCCTGACTCTACAAACTCTGCTGAAAACGCAAAGCCTAACAGTAAAGAGGAAGACACAACAGAGAATACAACATATGGAACGGGATAGTGCACACCAGGAATATCCCCTCGTGCCTGTGTTCCATCACTCCTTATTGGTGGTAGGAAGAGGTTAGGACTCTGCAACATTTTATCTTACTGCCCTTTATCAACAGCCACTGATAATGCTACTGAAATGCTACAGAAGAGGCTCAAGGGTCACTCAAAAGGCATCCTTGAAAGTGCAGACAACCCAAACTGCCCATTAACTGATGAATGGATAAACAAAATGTGGTATATTCATACGATGGCATATTATTCAGCCAGATAAAGGAAAGAATTGATACATGTTGATGGAGCTCATTAACAGGACCTTCCAATGAAGGCCTCAGAAGCAAAAGTTTTTCTCTGATCTTCTCTTGTCCTCCTGCCTCTAGGTCCCATTCTTCCCTGAGGCCAACCATAGAAACTAGAATCCCTCTGCCCCAAAACGGGCCATAGAAACCAGAATCCCTTTTCCCAAAAGCCCGCCATAAAACCTAAAATTATTCTGTGTAAAAACTGGCCATAAAGAAATCCTCTGACCTACCCTGTTTGACTGTAGGCCATACAACCCCCATTCCAGAGAGGCCCTGCCCCACACCCAGAAGGAAAGATGCTGCTCAGAGAGGCCAAGAAGAATCTGGACAGACAGGCCTTGCTGGGTTTCCCCACTCAATCTATTAACATTAGGTCATACCCTTTTTGTCCCAACATATTTTTACATTGAAAGGATGGCCTTGCTAATAAACTCTCTAACAGAGAAAAATAAACTATCTAACAGAAAAAGGGAGAAAAAGATCACTGTCTTTCAGATTAACCACATGGGTCTTAACTCAGGTCTTTAAGATTAAACGCCTGGTGAGAATTTTTTTTTTTTTTTACACCATTTGAAAAGAACTGAGCAGATAGAAAGGAAGTGTAAAAACCCTCCTTGCCAGACCAGTTCGGCCAGACTATTGATAAGCTACTCTCCAGAAGAAGAAAAAAAGGAAAAAACTAGAAGCAGCAGCTCCATGGCCACTTTTCCTGCTATCAGTCTGCCACAATAAATTTTTCTTTTTTTCCCCTTTTCCCCATAAAAATCCTGAGCTCCTCCTGCTTGGGCCAGCACTTCCCCTCTCTTTCTTTCATCTGCCCGTGCCTCTTTTCCTTCTCTCTCTCCCTCCCTCTCTCTTTCTCTCTTTCTGTAAGAAAGTAAAATAAACTTTTTACTTCTTTCTACCCTAATCTTTGTGGTCAAGAATTCTTTCTCAGCCCATACACAAATTCCTACCCTAACATACATGGCTGTCCATACTTTGTTGAAACAAAGCATAAAAAAGGACAATTTCCCCTGTATCTTGGGTCTTCATTCTGAAGGCTTCCATGCATGCATGCTAAAATAAATTCATATGCCTGTTCTACAAATCAATCTGCCTCATGTCAATGATTTTTCAGTGAACTTTTAGGAGTTCAAGAGCTTTGGTCCCTGTAATACAATAACAACATGGACGAACCTTGAAAACATTATGCTAACTGAAAGAAGACAGATACAAAAGGCCACATATTGCATGATTCCATTTATATGAAATATCCAGAATAGGAAAATCCATAGAGACAGAAAACAGATTAATGGTTGCCAAGGGCTGAGGGGAGAGGAGCAATGGGGAGTGAGTGCTAATGGGAACAGTTTCTTTCTAGGGTGATGAAAATATTCTGGAATTAGATAATGTGAACTAAAATATAATCTTAAATTCCCCCCCCAGCTGACTGAATGGACCCCCTCTTGGCCACAGGGATACCCTAAAACTAAGTTGCTAGCCATGAGAAGGGAGGTCAGACATGCCCCACCATGCCCCCCCTCTTTTCTTGTAGATATCCTTTGTAATTTATTAAGAGGCCTAAGGCTATGCAAGACAAAGCTTAAACCATACCTGCAGGTTATCATCAGTTTACTTAACAGATCACTTGAGTCTGGGTATATGTCCAGTGGCTTGTCTCTGATTAACAGACTTCCTTAACTTAAAACATTCCAAGCTTTTAGACAAAGCTTCATTTCTTTGACCAATTACAAATCAAAGAGTCTTTAAACCCACCTATAACCCGTAAGCACCCCCCACCTTGAGATGTCCTACCTTTTCAGGTCAAACCAATGTAAGCTTTCCATGTATTCATTTACAACTTTACATGTAATTCCTGTCTCCCTGAAATATATAAAACCAAACCGTAAACCAAGCACTGTGAATCCACTTGCTCAAGGCTTCTTGGGCATGGCTCTGGGCCATGGTCCTCAAATTTGGCTCAGAATAAATCTCTTTAAGTTATTTTACAGAGTTTGACTTTTTTTCCATTGATAATAGTAGTAATGGTACTTTGAATATACTATAAAACACTGAATTTGTACACTTCAAAATAGTACATTTTATGGTATGTGAATTAGATCTCACTTTTTAAAAAAGGCATTCTTTAGCTCAGCATTTCTACTGCCCCTTGAGTCTCTCAGTGCTCAACAGATGGCCTGCTTCCTAGGACTCCCAGTGTGCTATCCTGCAATGTTGTCCTATTTGTGAAAATAAGTAATTCAAAATCAAAGCCGTTGGAACTTTAAATTATTTTAAGCCTTAAAGAATTATGATTAAGAGAACTGAGTCACTGTGTAACCAAGGCAGCTGTAACCTTTGTTCCTCACACTATAGTTTAGCCTTTCTGTTACCTACATTGTTTTGTAAAATGTTGTAAAAGACTAAACGGTGCCAGAGAAGATCCTTCCTCTTAACCGCTGATCTTCATTATAGATTAACTTCCCTCTTCTCTTACACAAAGACCTCAGGACTATCACTTTGTCTAAGATGGTATTGTAAATATACTCTTTTAAATTGAAAAAAAAGAAAAAGAAAAAAGCTAACAAGCTGTAACTGTAAAAGAAAATAAAAATCTCAGGACCACCCTCCATCCCCAAACTCCTTATGCAAAAGGAAGGTAAAGGCCCAGGCCCCTGTGAAGGACAGGCCCCACAGATCATTCATTCAGGAAATTTCTTGCTGGCCTCCCATAAGCAAACACACACAAATTGTAACTTTAGGTCTGCAGGCTATGTCTTGCTCCCAAAACTAAAGTCTGATTCCACACTAATAATAAATTACAAGTTTATCTTCCCAGGTGCCGAACAGAGACAAGACAGGATCAAGCATTCTTCCACCTGTCCAGGGACAGCTACATAACCAATGCCTCCTTCACTCCCTTCTTCTCCTCCAACATTTGTCTCATCTTATGTAAAATGTAGATTTTCTTGGGTCTCATACGGATATAACCATTTTATTTCACTATCTTCCCTCCTTCACCTTTTTTTCTTTCTGTATGCCCTACTCCCCTTAAATACTAAAAATTCCAAATTACCCTTTGGAAAAACAGCTACAGATTTGTCTGTGGCTTGTGCTTTTCCCAGGCATTGGCTTAATAAACCTCAACTGATCGAGATCTTTGCCTCAGTCGTTTATTTTGGGTTGACAAAACTGATCAAATTGTTGTAACTCATAAACCAGACTTTTATAGAAAATGTAATCCTGTTAAATTTCTTTGTTTTCTGCCTATATAAGCAAGACCTTAACTTTTCAGCTTCAGAGCACAGACCACGTTCCTCTGAAGCCTGTGTTACCCAGACAGCCATTCTCAGCTTTGCACCTGAATAAACTCTTTTAAACTCGATTCTGATCCTTTCAATTATTTTAGATTAACGTATTTATGAGCTCAAGAGGAAGTAATCTTTAAGAAAAATTTAAGTGCTCACACTGATTTTGTTTCATCACATATTAGAGAGGAAAGGGAAAATGTAAAATCAGAACTTCTAGCATAATCTTTGGTCACACAAGTTAAGGAAATCCACGAAGGACCCACTGTGACAAAAGTTAAGTTGCTCAATCATCCTGGGGCAGTAGGTATCATGATTTTATTGTTTAAAAGGCAATTCTTGCTGATCTACTTCTTTGTCTACTAGATGATGAAAGACAGCATTCAAATAGTTCTGAGCCTTTGGCTAGCACATTTTGAAGAAGAAAAAATATTAATTCTAATCAAGATTTATTCATCTTATAATACAAGAACTGTACTCAGATACAAAATGACAGATGGTGCTAGAGAACCTTGACCATTCAAAATAATTAGTTCTGATAACAAAATCTCTTTGACACCTTTTTGTTAACACCAATAACTGTCGCCTTGTGTACAGTGCTGGAATATTTTGTTTGTCACACAAAACAGAACATTCATCCACAAGTCTGGAAGAACAATGAATACTGATTCACTTAATCTGCCACTATTGACTCTAGATTGTTATCTTAAACTCCCTTGGAGCTGCCAAATAGTCCATGTCTGACTTTATTGTGGAAAGACTGTTTAGCAGAGGAAAAATGCTTAGGAATTCACTGCAGCCACAGTTTATCAACATAAGGTATCTGTTCATAAACAATTTCTTAGGAAGAAATTATAATTCTACAGAGAGTAGTCCTGAGATGTTACCTTGGTCAGACCATACACAGCACATCAAGGAACAGTAGGCATAAAAACACCAGGTGGATAAATATTAGAGTACATATTTGAATAGCATCCATAGAACCAGGGTTTGATGTCTGTGTGTACAGTTTTAGGGAGGAGGCAATAAGGATGTCTGTCATTACGAGCAGTTTCACTTTCTATAGAATGACACTTTAAAAGAAACCAAAGAAAATCATGGTAAAGATAACCTTTGAGTTAAGTCTCAGATAACAAACCTGGAATATCAGTGCTTGGGTTTTCTATCAGTTCAAGTGTTACAATTATCAAAAAGGAATTTCTAGATTCAGACATAATCACAAATATATAATAAATGACCACCATGTGGCCTATTCAAGATTATGCATGGAAAGAGAGAGCATAAATAAAATCTCCAAATATTACATCCCATAAAAATTAAATCACTTGTAAACAAAACCATACAATTGAACCCAACCTTATACATTTGTGGGACCTACATAAACATGACACAATCTATAAGAACATAGTGCTCCTTTTACAATGTATGCCTCTTAGATGGTAAATTATTTGAATCAGAAAATCAAGTAGCATAAGTCACCTTAATGTTAACCCTAATTCAAAGGCAAATGTGACAAGTTGAACACCCTCAAATAGTTCCAAGACCCAATTCCAGCCAATATTTTACTTTTCCATCATTGATTTGCCAAAATTATTAATGAAAAGAAAAACTGACATATCAGAGTTTTCTTTCTTACCCATGTATTATCATTTGGGAACATTAAAATAGAAGGGTAAGAGAGATACAGAAGCCTAGAGAATCTGCAAACTATTCAATACTATGTAATCATACTGCATATGCATATACTATAAAAAGAAAACTAAACACATAAAAACACATACTCACCCCTAAAATATCTCAGATATGCTAAGGGAGATTGTGTTCCCCTATCAAAGACACTCCTGTAGTATTTTCAAATGTGTTTTCTCAAAACACTTAATCAAGAATTTCTTATTCCCAAACCTGAGCCTCTGCATTTTCTAAGAAAAATGAAAACCAACACAATGTTCTACATTATAATTAAAAAAACACATCATGTCCTTCCAATGCTATTCTAAGGTAGGCATCTGAGCAGCTAAGTAGGTAGTCCTAACAACTGAAGAGCTTTTAATCTATTACAACCTAATTACCATTGACCTTTGAACAACATGAGTTTGAACTGCACAGGTCCACTTACATGGGATTTTCTTCTACCTCTGCCACCACTGAGACAGCAAGACCAATGCCTCCTCTTCTGTCTCCTCCTCAGCCTACTTAATGTGAAGATGTAGACCTTTATGGTGATCTACTTCCACTAAATTTTTTTTTAAGAGACAGGGTCTTGCTCCAGGCTGGAGTGCAGTGGCACAATCATAGCTCACTGCAGCCTCAAACTCCTGGGCTCAAGCAATCCTCCTGCCTCAGCCTTCCAATTAGCCAGGACTACAGGCATGCACCACCACGCCCTGCTAATTTTTTTTTTCACTTTTTTTAGAGACAGGGTCTTGCTATGTTGCCCAGGCTGGACTCGAACTCCTGGCCTTTAGTGATTCTCCCACCTTGGCCTCCCAAAGTGCTGGGATTACACGTGTGAGCCACCACACCTGGTCCACTTCCAACTTAATAAATAGTAAATATATTTTCTCTTCCTCATTACTTAATAACATTTTCTTTTTTCTAGCTTACTTTATTGTAAGAATATAGTATATAATACATCTAACATACAAAATAAGTGTTAATCAACTGTTTATGTTATTGGTAAGGCTTCTGATCAACAATAGGCTATTAGCAGTTAAGTTTTAGAGGAGTCAAAATTATGTGTGGATTTTTGACTAGGGGGTTGTTGGCACCTCTAACCCCCACATTATTCAAGGGTCAACTGTATTTGAAAAACCTAATAGTTTGAAAAAACTAATTCTAATTCCACTGTTAAGGAGAAGCTGGATAAATTTAGTTGTCACTAAATGGTAAGATTTATGGACTTCTTTCATTTCTGCTTCCCTGACAGTTACTTTTTTTTTTTTTACCTAACTAGGCAGGAGATGATAATCAGTAGCTATTGTTGTGATTGTAATTGAAGACCAAATACCTTAGTTGCTTCAAGAACTCCACATCAGAGTTGCTGTTAATAAGCTTGATGAACTCTTCATAAGAAGGAGCATAAGTGTAGGCTCTCTTGTGATGTTCATTTATCTGTTCTCTGTACTCCAACTGGGCAAGCAGCATTCGGTTAATATAATCTGGATTACTCAGAAACTCCACTACTGGCTTCAAGACTGCGGGAGGGAGAAGAAATACCACTGAAAAAGGTATTCTTTAAATAATTGTTTTTATATTACATAACTGAACTACATTTGGGAAACATTTTTCAACTAGCCAAATGGGGAAAATTATAAACAGTTAAGATACACAAAAGGCACAAGCGTACGTGCACACACACACAAAAGGCTGCCTATCCTTCTGGACATGTTACCAACTATGGCTACAATCAAATGGTTATTTTAATAAATGAGTGAAATGTAAAGGAATAATGAAAGGAAGTCATTTGGAACCCACGTTGCTAACAAAACTGTCAAAATTAAGTACACCGATTTTTTTTCCTCTCTTTCTTTCTTTTTTTTTTAAATAAGGCTCACTGTTTTGACCAGTTTAGGCTGCCAAAAGATTAAAGTCAACGTTCTCCCACCTGCTTAAAGCAGACCCTACGGAGGAACTTGTTAAAAAGTCAGTGACACTATTACAAATCTATTCTAGTAACTTTAGATTAAAAACTTCCTCTTTTCTCTGTGGTTGATTATACCAAATGATGGGCACAGCCGGCTAATCCTGAGATAGTAAATGAGACGGCCAATCACTGCATCTCAAATGCAGTGCTATTTGTTTGAGACTCTGAGACAGGGAACGTTCTCTTAGGTCATATTTTCTTCCATTTTTCACATCCTGGCTAAGCATTTCCCTGGATAGAGCTGACTTTTTTTCTAGTAATCACATTATACTGTGGGACAGTTCCTTTTTTATTTATTCCAAGTTCATAAAATTATGTACAGTCATGGACACATAACGACACTTTGGTCAATGACAGACTGAATGGTCCCATAAAATTATAATGAAGCTGAAAAATTCCTATCACCTAGAGATGCCAAGCTGGTGTAAACAAACCTACTGTGCTGCCAGTCATATAAAAGTACAGCACTCTAACAATTATGTACAGTACATAATACTTGATCATAAATGATTGTTATTAGTTTATGTTCATACTATATTATACTTTTTATTGTTACAGTGTACTCCTTCTACTTATTAAAAACAAAAGTTAACTATAAAACAGCCTCAGGCAGGTCCTTCAGGAGATATTTCAGAAGACACTGTTGTTATAGGAGATGACAGCTCCATGCATTTTATTGCCCCTGAAGACCTCCCAGTGGGACAAGATGTGCAGGTGGAAGACAGTGATATTGATGATCCTGACCCTATGTAGGCCTAGGCTAATATGTGTATTTGTGTCTTGGTTTTTAATAAAAAAGTTTTTAGAAGTTAAAAAAAAATGGGAAAAAGCTTATAGAATAAGGATATAAAGAAGATATTTTTGTACAGATGTACAAAATACTTGCGTTTTAAGCTAAGGGTTATTACAAGAGTCAAAATGTTAAAAATTAACAAGTTTATAAAGCAAAAAAGTTACAGTAAACTAAGGCTAATTATTGAAGAAGACAATTTTTTTTATAAATTTAGTGTAGCCTTAGTATACAGTGTTTATACAGTCTACAGTAGTGTACAATAATGCCCTAGGCCTTCACATTCACTCACCACTCACTCACTGACTCACCCAGAGCAACTTACAGTCCTGTAAGCTTCATTCATGGTAAGTATTAGGATACAGATGTACTATTTTTATCTTTTATGCTGTATTTTTACCGTACCCTTTCTTTGTTCACATACACAAATACCACTGTCTTACAATTGCCTATGGTATCCAGTACAGCAACATCCAGTACAGGTCTGCAGCCTAGAAGCAATAGGCTATCCTATATTGCCTATGTGTGTAGTAGGCTATATCATCTAGGTTTATGGAAGTATATTCTATGATGTTCACACGACAATGAAATTGCCTAACGACACATTTCTTAGAATGTATCCCTGTCATTAAGTAACACATGACTGCATAAGTATTATCAGTGAATCTTATGTAAATGCTAATCAGACTTTGAATAGGTATACACATACACACAAAAAAAATACATACATACTTTCATTAATTCATATATTATTGGCCTGGATAAATCAAAAGCTATCCCAAATGAATGCTTCACTATGGACAGCATAAGGACTGGTTTTCCTGGGTCAAAATAAACTACAGAATGGACTGTGCATTTGGCAATATTTTACATAAAAAATTTAAGTTTATCATGTATGGCCAAGTACTTTTTATGAGAGATATTTAAACTTGAAATTTTGAAAATACTTTGATTCCCATATGTCCCATAGTAAACAAGGTTTGCATAGGTGTTATACAAAGTATTACGACATTAGTATGTAGCACATTAGTTTGCACACTTATTGCATTAGTAATATCAATCTCATAGGTCTACCTTTTGTTGTGAGAATTTCTGCAAGCATGATACGTAAGCTGAGAGACTGGACATCCTTTGAAGGGAGGAGACAAAACACCAGAACTCGAGAACACATTTGTAGAAATCTTACTTCATTATCTGAGTTCCTCAAGCATGCATGCAACACAAAAGGCCTTGGCTGTTCTTCATGTCTAAAAAAATAAACAGAGTGAAAAGGAAGGAAAAATTTCTAGAAACAATTCAGTTATGTACCATGACATAAAAAATATTTCAAATGGAC
The DNA here is from genome assembly GCA_023783475.1 of Daubentonia madagascariensis. Lineage (NCBI taxonomy): Eukaryota > Metazoa > Chordata > Mammalia > Primates > Daubentoniidae > Daubentonia > Daubentonia madagascariensis. The sequence goes on from JAKFHU010000760.1 coordinate 4,044,450, forward strand.
AACACATTGGTTATAACAATTCTACCACCTCCTCAACAATCTCAGTAATCAAATTTCTTCAATCATAGAAAACTTATGCTAGAACAAACACAAATGCGTGGACTTTTGGGATTTCAAACCAAACCATGATAACTAACTTAAGTAGCATCAAAGGTTATACATAACTCCCAAATCATAGCAACAATCCAAAAAGGTATTAGTATTTCTTTAAGTAGGTTATTTTTTAAGTCTTCTAGATGGCTTCTTAAATGTGATCTACAGCTTCATTTTTCAAAAAAAAAAAAAAAAACAACAAACAACAAACAAATCATAAACCAAGGTCACCAGCCAGCTTTCCTGACTGGGAGATCATAGGATAAAAAGTCTACAGGTATTTCTAGTGAGGACAGGGTCCATAACTTGATGCTACCTAACTTGACGGCAAATTGCCTTCTGTGAGACTCCCAAGTATTTGCCAACACGTCTTGCCAACCTTGGTTGTGGACTTCAATGTCTGCACTGATCCTATTACAGGACCACTAATTTGGGTTCTCATTCCTTGAGTGAGCAAAAGGACATTAATCTTTTATAAGTTTCATATGTACAATATTACTTAATCCTCCCACCTACACCAAGATATCCTTACCCGCATTTTATAGATGAGAAAATTAATATCTGAATAATAAGGTGAATAAAGTCACAGAGGTACTAAATGGTAGAAATAACTCTCAAGTCCAGACTCTACCTTACACCATAATCAGAGATTGCAAAGATGAAAGGGAAGAAAATTTCAGAGATAAGGAAGGAAAATAAGTGAATAAAAAACATTGTGTTTTGCCCTCAAACTGCATGCCAGTACTTGACCAGCAAATAAAACGCAGAGATTAAAAGAAGGAAACTATAAAATTAAAGATGTTATTGAATTAATAGTATAAAAGCAATCATTTCTAGATTTTCCTCAAACATGCTGGAACAAGACAGATGAAACAAAGGAACAGGAAGCAAAGGCAAGAAGTTAACGTGATCTGGATTGGCTTACAGCAGCGACAGACCGGAAAGCGGCCTCTGCACAGTTGCCTGACAGTAAACCAGAAGATGTGTTGTTTTATTAATGCAATTTATTATTCTTTTGTCTGACAGTAGCCAATTCAATTCGGTGCTCCCCAGGCTACCAAAGACATTCTGCAGCCATTGGAGATCGGCACACCAAAGGTGATTTCCAGGACGACAGCACTATTTACCTGGAGCAGGCAGATACAGATACAGCCATCAAACCTGAACTCATTGTCTGCCAGTCTCATTGTGTGGTTTGCATAAGACGATACACAGATAATATTAGTTGTGCAGGACACGATCATCTATATACAAAATGCCAGTGACCTACTGACACATCTTCAAACACCCATACTCCCAGAGAGCAGGGGTAGACTTTTTCTTTATTTTGTTATTTATTCTTTGTTTTTTTTGTTGTTGTTTTTTATCTCCAACTAGAGCTTCTAGGAATAGCCTAGATACCAAGAAAATAAATCAACCCTTGGCGCAAGAAAACTAGAAGCCTAAAGAGAAGGAGCTAATATGGAATCAGTTCTCTGTTTCTATTATTCTGATGCTTTATCCATAATTATCTTTATATTATCCACAAAAGCAGTAATTGCAAAAGCTGGTAAGTGTTTCCTTGAAAAATGTATTCTCATGTTGAAATTAGACAATCACAAAAACACTGAATTTCTCTAACCACTTGCTCTTCTCCCAAACCTAAATCTATCAGTCTTCTAACTGGAATAAATATTGATTTAAAATATTGACCTCAATTGGACAATCATTTAAATACTTTAAAGTGAGCTTTCACTGAACTCAAACAAGCCTTTGCTAGTATATGTCAGGCAGAACTACAGAACACTTTATATAATGGATAGTACAGCAAATCAGCAGGTGCCCACGGGGTTGGTGAACACTTCAAAAGGAGAAGCTGACGCTTTTGAGACTCTAGGGAGATAACCCAAGAGTCCTACCTCTCTCATTTTCCTTATTAATTCACACCCCTCCCTCCTGACTGGAAGTTACTTTCTCTGCAAAGAGCAGTATTCAAAGAGTGGTCCAGAGACTCCCAGGTGTCTCTAAGACCCCTTCAGGTAGTCTGTGAGGTCAAAACTATGTAACATAAAAATGTCATTTGGCTTTTTCACTCTCATTCTCACAAGCATAGTGGCCTTTTCCAGAGGTGACATGATGTGTGATGACATCATCACACATCAATGGAAGGTGTCGTGTGTATTTTTGCACTTTAAAAATTTCTTGGTTTTAATATCTAAACATGGTAAATATCAATATATGATGAGTGGTGAACTGGTAAATGTTTAACAACTGGCTCTCCAGGAGAAAAAAAACTCTAATTTAGAGTATTTGCCCATTCCATGGTGTAATATTCCCACCATGGCCTATTTCAAGCTACCAATATGACATCACCTAACTCAAAGTTAGGAAGAGATGTGCACAATCAGCTCTTACATGCCAGTACAAGCTGGCTCCAGCACACCACTAAATATAACCCACATAAAAGAAAGCTCTTTGAGGTTCTCAATAACTTTTAAGAATGTGGAGTGATCCTGACACCAAAAAATCTGAGAACCACTATCTACGGTAATGTTTTCCAAACCATAGGTTGTGACCCAAAAGAAAGAAAATAAAATTGAGTTGTCACAAACAGCATATTTAAAAAATTTTAAAGAACAAAAAATTTCAAAGTCATTACAAGTAATAATATACCATTTTATGAAACTGGGTCATGATATAAAATGTATTTCTCACAATGGGTCACAGTTTTTAAAAAAGTTTGCAAAACACTGGGGCAGCAAACTGGCAAATAGTGGGCATGTAATGGCTCTGTGGATTCTGGCCTCAGACCTGAGACTGATAGATATTGGGAGAGAAGACAATTCACAGGAAGAGGCAATACAGCTAAGAATGGAGACCTGCTGCACAACCACACGTATAAACAACACACACTGCAAAAGCAATATCACAAGACAGAATAGGAACTATTTTCTGACAAATTCGCACAACAGGACTTCTTAGAAGAGAATATGAGTTACCACCTGCCCAACAAAAATACCAATGCTGGCTCATCCGCTTATGTAGTAAAAGTACTTTGTCTCTTCCCTGGAAGTGAGAACAGGCCACATTAACCATTCCTATTCCAACCAAGTTCATATTCAAACAGGCAGAAGGCTACTCATTTCAATAAGACTACCTTTTATGTATGCTAGAAGTGCTATAATTCATCATGCCTTACACTTACTTAAAAGTAAGATATACACGTAAGATCCCATCAGCAAACCTAAGAAAATAAGACTTTGTTATGAGCACAGAAATGGCTTTGTTGAAGTGTTCTTCCAAAGGCAGATTCTCACCTAATAGGCACAAACAAACCTTTTTAAACGTAACAGTACAAAAGGCTAATATGCCTAAATATCTGTTATTTTCACAATGAAATATCTTCTCTAATTAAAGCCCATAAGCTCCTATATTAAGTACCTTTAAAAATCAGTTTTCAGGATATTGTGATGCAATAGAACCCTAACACAGGACACACAAAAAGAAACATGAACCAAATTTAAATTTTTCTAAAAATTGTAAACTCATTGACACTGTTCACATTATAAAATAACATATTTAAATTTTCTACTTCTAAGTACCCAAAATACTATAAATAAGATCATTTTGGTGCTGGCTCAGTAAAATTCATTTGACTGTGTATTTACAAAATTAAACATATCTATAAAGTGGTTTTTTTATCAGAAAGTTTAAAAAGGTATTAGAAAGTTTTTAAAAATCTACTCTATCAGAACACTATAGTTATTTCCCCTCGATATGTTTACATTTTCAAGCCAAGTACTGGCAAGAGGCAGAATATTCTAGAATTTTGTCTTGGCTGTGACCCCTTACTCAATAAGAAAGATATTTTAATATGAAAAAGGGGGCAAGTTGTTCATATTATAACAGTTACCTGGCATTAGCGGCTTTCAGGTCACAGAAATGAGTGAGTAAAGTTCTTACAACATCATTGCAGACAACTTTAACCACATCCATGTGACTCAGTCTGTGGTGCAGCTCTCTGGTAATGTCCCAAAAGTCTTCTAAGAGCAGATGGTAAAGTTGTCCCTCATCTCTGCTGAGGTTTCCATACCAGGACAGAATGTAATCTCTATAACTGTAGTCGAACACTACCAGGAATAAACAAAGCAATGAGTAAAACAAATGGAAGAAGCAAATACCAAGACAGCATTTCTACTGGAAACTGGCCATCTACTCGTTTAATACTCATAGTTTAAAACTGCAGTCCCCCACGCCGGGGCCGCAGAACAGTACCAGCCCAAGGCCTGTTAGGAACCAGGCCGCACAGCAGGAGGTGAGTGGCAGGCAAGCCAGAGAAGCTTGGTCTGTATTTACAGCCACTCCCCATCGCTCACATCACCGCCTGAGGTCTGCCTCCTGTCAGATCAGTGGCAGCATTAGATTCTCATTGGAGCATGAACCCTACAGTAAACTGCACATGAAAGGGATCTAGGTTGCATGCTCCTTATGAGAATCTAATGCCTGATGATTTGAGGCGGTGATGCTAGTGCTGGGAGTAGCTGCAAATATAGATTATCATTAGCAGAGAGGTTTGACTGCACAATAAATGTAATGCACTTGAATATCCCAAAACCATCTCCACACCCCCTGGGTCCATGGAAAAATTGTCTTCCATGAAAACAGTCCCTGGCGCCAAAAAGGTTGGGGACCATAGGTTCAAAATATGAAGAGTAGAAAACAGAACTCAAGAGAAGACAGGTAATCTTTCCTAAATCTTTTAAAATGAAAGATTCTCATCTAACTAGAATGTTTGGGTGTGGTGATAACATGTCCTGGATTTTCTTAGCCTTATTTTAAAATATTCTATCTTGATGCCAAACTACCCAAGTTTATTTAAAAAAAAAAAAAAACCCAGAGCATCTTATACAGTGGTAACACACTTATGAAGTGTACCAGTTATCAATCTAATGCCTCTGTGTTCCAAATTCAGCCTTTCTGCCCTGCTTTTTCATACAGGACCTGAACCCTGCAAATATTTCTTCTTTGCCCATTGGCATCGTGTTAAGTTTGTCAGCAGGGTATGTAGGAAGGGTATTGGAGGACGAAGGGTCTTTTCTTCCTGGCTCCTGTGTGCTCTTCTCTGATGGTTCCCACCACGTGCAGCAGACAGCAGCAGGCATGGCACCCAATGGTGCTTACCCCAGCGAGTTCCAATGGCATCCACAGGGCAGCTTCCCAGAGAATTGTGCTGGCTTCCCCTAGCCTGAGGTATCTGCCCAAACTCCTTAACCATCACGTGGGCCCAGGTCATGTACTCTCCAATGAGGCATGGGTCTCAACCCTGGGGTGAAGAAGGAGACTTCTTCCAAATTTATTCTGTCTGAAAGTGCTTTGCCTTAGCCCTACAGGTAGTGGCTGTTCCCACCATCTGTTCTTCTTATATTCTTTAGAGTTCTCTTTACCCCATAGTAGTTAATCTCATGTTACAAGTTAATAATTTTTTATATTTAACTTTCCCTTTTCAATTACTGTGTGGTTTCTGTCTCCTAATGAGACACCAACTAATGCAGGAAGAATCCCATATACCAGTATCAGATATCACACTAGGCTCAGCATCTGTGGCTGATCACCTTCTCTGGAAGATTTTTAGTCCCTATTTTCTTAATTCTGGATCAATTCTATGCCTTAGAATTAGCAAACCCTAGCTATAGACCAGTGCTATCTAATAAGAATAAGATAGCCACAAATGTAATTTTAAGTTTTCTAGTAGCCACATTAAAAAAGTAAAAAGAAACAGGTAAAATTATCTTTAATAATATATTTTGTTAACACAATATATTCAAAATATTGAATATTTTTTCACTAGATTGAATAGATTCACTAGATTGAATAGATTTTTTTCACTAGATTTCAACATGTAATCAATATTTTAAAAATCAAGATTTAAAAATGAAATATTTTCCACTATTTTTTCCATACTAAGCTTTGAAATCTAGTGTTTGTTTGTTTTTTTAATTTATTTAATTTAATTTTTTTTTTTTTAGAGGCAAGGTCTCGCTCTGTCACCCAGGCTGAAGTGCAGTGGCATGATCATATCTCACTGCAACCCCGAACTCCTGGGCTCAAGCGATCCTCCTGCCTCAGCCTCCCGAGTAGCTGGGACTGCAGGCACATGTCAGCACACCTGGCTATTATTTTTTGAAGAGACGGGGGATGGGGTCTTGCTATGTTGTCCAGGCTTGTCTCGAACTCCTTCAAGATCCTCCCACCTTGGCCTACCAAAGTGCTAGGATTACAGGCATGAGCCATCACGCCCGGCCTAGTGTATATTTTACTATTTCAGCAATCTCAGTTTGCATTAGCCACATTTTGGGTGCTCAATAGCCACACTGTATAGTGGTTACCAGGTTAGATAGCTCTGCTCTAGCCCATATAGAAAGTAGGGGAAGCTAATGTGATCTTTGCAAGCAACTAGGTCTTTTGAAAAATAAAATGTTACTGGCTTAAGTGGTGACTCCCTTCAGGGGCCCAAGGGAGAAAAACATGTAGCCACACAATCCTGCTCCGTCTCAAGGATACCAGGGTTATTTTTTACCACTTCTTATTTCTCAAAGTTTTTTCTTTCATTTTTCAAACACTATTTGATTTGGCTTAATTTCAGATGTGACTATGTATCATTTCAGGTAAATAATTTATCCTCCTATTTTTCTTTGCTTGTCTGCACACTACTGTATCCCCAGGAATCTTGAGGAACAAAATGTAACTTGTTAACCAGATCTACTTCTCAACTGGTATATAAACTACTAACCCATAATTGTCAAGTAATTTTTTAGCCTAGGGTCTGATGCTCATTTTATTCATCTTGGCCACTACACACCAATTTAGAGGTTTAATGATAATAAATTTAGGTGGGTTTTTGGGGGTCGGGGAGTGAGAGGGAGAGTTATGTCTCATAGAAAACTAGATGGCAAATGGAGCCTGGAGCTCAGGATCAGTGTCTCCTCTACATGAGAATTCCTCATATATGCAAGTACCCACAGGTCAAAGGAAGTACCACTCTTGTTTTAATATTCTGTAATGGGTTTTTCCCTCTTGAAATATCAACCATGAAAGTATATTCAATGTTTTTCTACATTTCTAGAATTTTTGCAGTGCAGCTTTACAACAATTTATAAAACAGCACCTAAAATCCTATAGCTCAAAAACATAAATACAGCATCAAGAATTTTGTTCACAGACACAGATACATAGGTTTAGATAAATTTTCAAAGTGATTCATTGGCCTCAGTTGTAAGGTTAAGATACCTAAGATAACTGCCTTCTAGCCGAGAATAATTAACTGCCAACTGCTAAAAAAGATAATACCTCAATTACTGCCTCAATTTTTCACCATTCAGTAAATAAATATTTATAGAGGGCTTCCAGCATGGAAGGTGGAATCACTATTTGCATCACTAACCACAGAACATGAAAGAGAAGGCAAAACAAAAGCAAAACCAACAAACAAACCATCTCCTAAAACTCTCAGCCATTTCCTGCCAACTTCTAGATATTAATTTGAATAAATGGCTGTTACCTTTTCTAGATTTTGCAAAAAGTAGCCATCTCTCATCCCTAATGACTATTCCATTAAGAAAAAAGTAGAAACAGTTTCTGACTCAGATGTAAGGAATTATGGCAAAAACAGGAATGAGCCAATCCTACAATCTCATTTATTGGCAACAAACAAACAGACCATGGTTCCTACACAGTAACTGAGTTCCATCTCTTCAGGAAATTGAGGCTCAAAGAAGTGGCAACGCCAAGTCCTGTCTGCCAGCCACACATTCCTCTACTCAGCACACTGCAGTCCTGCACCTGAGTGGAACAAAATAAGTTACCCGAATAAAAGATAGGAGAAACCTGAAATAGCTTCCTTGTCCACTGGATATCCAGCTTGTTTAAAACATATTTCTATGAAAAAAAAAATACATAAAAAGCTGTACTTTGTAAAATTGCTCCAGAAGGCACAAATAGGACCAATGGGTGAAAGTCAAGAGGGAGTTGTTTTTTCTGCTCAACATAAGAAGGAAGTGAATAAAAACATTAAAACTATTCAAGAGGTTGCCACATTGATGACCATTCCATCAAAGACTTTTAAACAAGCTGGATGTCCAATGGACAAGTATGATAGAAAAAATTACTTCCTGAGATGGTGGGCTAGATTAAATAACCTCCAAAGGTCCTTATCTGCAAGGCGTTTATATCCTTCTTCTGGACTTCAAAATGCCGAGTAACAAGGGCATGATGAGAGCTACCTTGCCAATAAAACGCTGCTAATTTGTTCATTAGCAATTCTTTCTCTTTTGTTCTTTTATCAAACTAAAAGTTTTCATGCCACATAATTTTTAACTAGTAGCAAACAAATCTGCAGCCCAAAACATTTGGAAAAGGAAAACATTTTTTCCCTTTCATTAAAATTTAATTTTAAATTATAACAGAAAATTAAGAACAATTATAAGAGATTTAATATTCTTAAAATAAGATCTTGTTCATCATGCTAAAGGCTTAACGTGAAGGGCATATCACCTATATAATGTCCCATTACATTTGTTAATCACATTCCATATGCTAATTAATACAGCTCTAAAATACTCCTTTGAAAATACATTTTGGTTAGGAATTGATAAAAATGAATATTAGCAATCCTTTTATAGTTCATAAGCATGATGATTGGGTGTTCACATGTATGTATGAGATATGCCTCCCTCAAACTCTGTTACTATGTCAGCACATTACCTGTTTGATGTGAAAAACATTTTTTAAAAATGAATATTGGCAAAAATTTGTACTCAGTAATAGAGATATGTGTTAGCCACAGGTATATCTTCTATTAATAATTCAAACTCCTCTCTTCAAGCTAAGTATCATAAAAATATATATAACTTAAATATAAAAAGTACAAAACAAAGCCATGATTCTAAATATATATTATATACCTACATAAACTCATTTATACAAGTACACATATGAACAAAATATTTTAAAAGATACCCTATGGGTCAATTCAAGGAAATAGAGAAATTCATAATCATAAAATTGTTTCATGGCCTTTATTAAGAAATAAACATAAATGATATAATTAACCACAATGAGAAATGAAAGAACACTTATCCTCCCTGCCAGGCAAAGAGTCTTTCTGCTAAAGGCATAATAATAGCCAACAAAAATTCAGGTGCTATTATCACTCAAATATATCTATTTTTAGAATTGCTCTCAAACAAGTAAGTAGGTAAAAGGGAGCCACTGCAGATTATACAGAATAGAATAACATAATCAGAACTTTGGTTTTAGTTAGGTTACTCTGAAAAGAGAATTTAGGGTAACAAAGCAGAGAAAAACTAGAGGCGAGGAGACAAGTTAAAAGGCTACCAAGTTAGTCTAGACAGTGAGCTGTTAGGTAATCTCTACCTACAAATTTTCAGAACAAGGAATGACTCAAGCTAAGTGTGAGAAAGTATGAGAAAGAGCTCTGTGAGAGCCATTTTTCCCACCCTTGCCCCCTCCCCCTGAGAAGTTCAGAGGAACAGTCTGCCCTGCCCATGAGGTAAAGCCCCATGGATCATACATGTCCATGGCCTGGGTCTCTTAGAACAAAGAAACAAATCTTCCTTCAATCAGAAACTGGTCTAACGGCAATGACAAAGGACAGCAACAAGAATCCCATTGCTCATTCAGATGGCCCTTTATGGTTTGCAAAGTTTTAAAATGCAATGGAAAGTCATCTTCTGGGAAGATTTGGGGTTATTAGTTTATGTCATTTGTTGATCTATTTATTCATTCAACAATAAAAGTATACATGTTGCAAATCACTGAGTAAAGAGTCACAAGCTAGATGAGTTGAGCCTAAAGGGGTGATAAAGTCATGGTCTTTCGGGTGTGAGTCCTGCTTTCCCTGTGTCACCATCTAATTTCTCAGATAGCCTGACACCTGGGACAGCCACAGGGGGAGCCTTGTAAGAAAGATTATCACATCAGGTTCATCTCACCAAGGACCCGTTCCAGATAAACCGAAAGTTCTGTTAAACTTGGACAATGGCCTTGCAATATCTCCTGTTATCATGATTGTTTTCAAGTCATGGCCCTTTGCATAACCTGGACAATTTACTTACAGGCACATTTGCCACCGAAATTCAAAAGAGACATATAGTTCATTCATACTGTATCTGAACCCCTAAAATAGAGTTTTTACATTTTAAATTGGCTAACAGAGAAATAATATGCTTTGCTCATACTCCCTAAGTATGCCATTTAACTTCCAGTATCTGCAGCTTTAGCATTTCTTATTGCTCCACAGAAAGCCTAACTATTATTTTGCTCTGCATTTTTGACTATTACTTCTTTCTTCTTTGTAATTCAATCTGTAAAGACTTAAAAAACAAATCCTAATTTATATTGAGCTACAATACAAGCACACTTTAGTGACCAAAAAAGTCCACACACAAACATATAGAATATGTAAACATGTATAGACACACACACATATGCCTTATATATTATTCAATGCTTTGAATAAATCTATTTTTAAATTATACATTCTAAAAGCAATAAAATATAAAGATAAAATGGTACAATAATGGTACCTAGTTTAAACTAACTTTAGGAGGAAATTTTTAAATATTTCATGAGCACTTCATATCAACTGAACTCAAATTACTGCAGCCTTAACAAGCGTACTGTTTTTAATGTTTTGCAAGCATAGAAAGAGACCCTCAATTTTATCAGTATTAAGTCTATTATTTTAAAAAAGTAAGTCTATTATACCTAGATATTAATAATAACATTTTGACTTCCTATTCATTATATTGGTGCCAGGGCTTAGAAATGTAAATTAAAATATGCTAGAGATACAAATCATAATCATAAATATTTTCTAAATGTTCATGAAATCTCTTAGCCTTCAACACACATTTCTAGATTCTAATTCCGCATAAAATTAACTGACCAAATTTTTTAAAGGTGATTCTAGTTTTGGTTTGTTTGTTGTTAATGTTGAATAACAACTCCCAAATGCGTAATTTTACTCCTAATAACCAACTTTATGGCAGCTAATAGCTCTCCTTTTGGTAGATGATATAGTGTTCAACTTCCCTGAAAATAACTTTGCTTAAAACAAAGGTCAGGAAACTTGAACATTAAGAATGTTGTTTAAAAAAAAAAAAAAAAAACTATATCTGAGTGTAATGAACTAAAGCTCTACGCAAAAGGCTTCGGATAATATTTTCCTTTCAAAAGAAACCACTGCACAGAAATTAACTTGAGGGTAACGTATTATTTGTTTGTCAGCCTCAGCCCTTATTCTGTCTTTTTTTTCCCCCACAAAAACTTCTGAATCAAATTAGCTATCCAAGATAAAGGTCATTGTCTAGGTGTAGAGAAATTTCTAAGTCTTCAAAAATTAAAAAGACACTCTTGTTCACAGCAGAATCATTCAGAATAGCCAGAAGGTAGAAGCAACTCAAATGGCCACCAGTGGATGAATGGATAAACCGAATGGTATATACATACAATGGAATACTATTCAGCCTTAAAAAGGATAAAAATCCTGTCACATGCTACAACATAGATGAAACTCAAGGACATTATGTTACATAAAATAAATCAAACACAAAAAAATAAATACTATATGATTCCACTTATATGAGGTACTTAAAGTAGTTAAATTTGTAGAGACATAAAACAGAATGGTGGTTACCAGGGGCTGGAGAAAGGGGAAGGGTTGTCATTTAATGGGTATCGGGTTTCAGTTTTGCAAAATTAAAAGAGTTCTAGAGACTGGTTACACATTACAATAATGTGAATATACTTAACACTACTGAACCATACACTTAAAATGGTTAAGATGATAAATTTTATGTTATGTGTATTTTAACAAAATTAAAAATTTTTTAAATATTAAGGGGAGACTTCTAATTCCAGGAATGGTAGAATAGCTTATATCAGACTAACCAATTAGGAACTCTGGAAAAAAATATTAAAGAACTACTGATGTTCCTCAACTTACAATGGCGTTAAATCCTGATAAACTCATCGTAAAATTGAAAAATGGGTTTGAAGTTGAAGACCATCTCTATCTAACAGCACTGGAAAGCAACCAAGAATTGATGGAAATTGGAGGGGAATCCACTCGTGAAAGAAGGGAATGGCACTGGGTAAGATCCACGTTCATACAACTTTCCCCTGAAGGCAACAACAGTCCTAAAGGTACAAGACAGTGAAAATGTCTGCCTTTTTTTTTTTTTTTTTTAAAGATATCAGAAAAGAGGCTGGGCACCACGGCTCATGCCTGTAATCCTAGCACTCTGTGAGGCCAAGGCAGGAGGAATGTTTGAGCTCAGGAGTTGGAGACCAGCCTGAGCAAGGGTGAGACCTTGTCTCTACTAAAAATAGAAAAACTAGCCGGGTGCAGTGGCATGTGCCTGTGGTCCCAGCTACTTGGGAAGCTGAGGCAGGAGGATCACTTGAGCCCAGGAGTTTGAGGTTGCAGTGAGCTATGATGATGCCACTGCATTCTAGCCCAGGCAACAGAGCGAGACCATGTCTCAAAAAAAAAAAAACAAACCAAGAGTTGAGCAGATACTTCAACCACAGTCCACCACAGGTAGACAGAGTTTGGAGTTGGAGTTCAGTTCCACCAAGTTAGAGGTGTGACTGTGGGCTTTCCAATGCAATTGTGGAAGGGCCATGAACCAGATGAGTTAAGTCTATGTCCCAGGACTGATGGATTCACTTTAAACTAATGACAAAATCAAAACAGACCCACCCTAAGAAAATGTATAAAACCAAGTATCCCCAAGGTGATCAGCTAGTAATTAAACTACATACTAAAACAAAAACCGACACTCTTCAGAGGAGGATAACAGACTCTAGAATGTCTAAAAAGTAGCATCCACATTGTCCAGTATACAATCAAAAATAACTATACATGAGAAGAAACCCAAAAAAGTAAAACACAGTCAAGAGAAAAAACAATCAATAGAAACCAACCTCAAGATGGCCCAGATGTTAGAATTAGCATACAAGAACTTTAAAGCAGCTATTATAAATATGTTCAAGGAATTAAAGATAACAGTCATATTGTGATCACAAATATATCACAATATATATCAAAATATCTCACAAATATATTGTGATAATCTTATCAGTATAACGGATTACTACCCATAAATAACAAAGAATAAGCTGATATACACAATATGGATGAATCTCAAAAACATTGTGCTGAGTGAAAGCAGCCCAGCATAAAAGAATACATGATGATTCCACTTCTATAAAGTTTAAGAATAGGCAAAATGAATTTATAGTGATAGAATCCAAACAATGAAGGGTAGGTTTTGACCAAAGGGAGGCATGAGACAAATTTTCTGGGATGACAGAAATGTTCTTTACTTTGATGGAGGTAGCGGTTACATAGTTACAGGCATTTATGAAAATTACTGAATTGTATACTTAAGATTTATGCATTTCAAAGTATATAAATTTTTCCTCAATAAATGCAATTAAGAATAAATACTGTACTCTGCTCTTTAAAATCATGATTTTGAGACTATGAATAATAAAAGTCAAATTTCAAATCCAATAAGCTTTATAAAATTATTGTACTTTAACTACTAATACGATAGAAATATTTTTAAAGTTTAATTATAGTCCCCAAAGTTTTAAAATTCTACAAATCCACACAATTTAAAACTGTTTCTGTACTTACATAGTACTCATCTTCAGATTTTAATATGGTGATTTCTGTGAACTACGACAAGTAAAACATACTTGCTTATGCATGTATCACTTATTCAGCTCTCTTAAACTTCATGCCTAACACCATGTACTCACCTGAAAAACTCAGACTTTTTCCTGAACAATAAATGAAATTGTCAATGTTTTTAGAAATTTGATATTAAAAATACCTTTTTAAACCTTAATTTGATCTTCAAAATACATTACCTTTTTAAACTTTAATATTTATAACTACATTTACTTATTCCCACTTCCAGACATATAACCATATTGTACCTTCCACCATCCCCCCTCCAGCCTTCTTCAACACAAGCTTCACTTGTATGTTCTTCATTCTTCTGTAAGATTGACTGCTATCACTTAATTTGGTTAACTGGTTTATCCATGAGTGAGCCTGAGTCCATTTATCCCCAACATAACTTCTCTAAGTTATATCTAGAAAAAAAAAATTTCCTAAAACCTATTTCAAGGAACAGAGAGTAGATCCATGCTTCATATGGTAGAACTAGCTCTACATGGCTGGCTAGCTTCATATGATCTGAAAATTCCTACTCAGTAAGTGTTTAAATCCCTTCCATTCCACCAAAACAGCGATGTATTTAGTCATCAAATATAAACTCAAGAAGAAAAAAACTCCTAATGCTATATGTAGACAAGAAGGATAGATAAATTTGCTAGAGATTATTATTTTCCTTTTACAACATAATGAATTCTTTCCATAGTAATTATAATATATTCTCATTTAATCCTTACCTTCCTTCAGAGCTTTATCCATATTATGAGAAATTACTACTCTTCTAGACTGAGCTGACTCATGTGAGTTTCCATAAACAGGACTCTGAAATGTAAGGAAAAAATACCAGATTACTGAATGAATAAATCACATATAAAAATAAAACTAAATGTATGAAATCCCACCTAAACAAGCATTAAGATAAGGCTTAACAGATTATAAAGTTCTTCTGAAAAAGTAAATAATTGCATAAGGTTAGTTAAAATTTTTGAAAAGAAAGAATTAAGGGAGAATGCTCCCTACCAGGTATCAAAACAATATGATGAAAGTGTAGGAATAAACAAATCAACAGAAAGGTAGAAAGTACAAAACAAATGCACCCATATGGTAATTAAGAATATAATAAAGAAAGAATTCGAAATTAATGAGGGAAAAACACTATTCAGTAAATGACGTTGGGATGATTTGCTATTCGTGTAAGGAAAAAAGATTACAGTCTTATACTTTATATATAAATAACTCCAAATTGATTAAAGAATTAAATTCTTTTAACTAGAAAAGTATTAAAAGGAAATAAGGGAGAAGCCATTTATAATCTTGGGATGGAAAAGGCTTCCCTAAAATAAGACATAAGGTTCAAAAGTTATGAAGGAAAAAAAAAGACAACTATGACTATTTAAAATAGAAAATTCCTGTTCGACAAAAGGTGCTATAAACAAAATATAAATGATAGAGTAGGAGACAATGTCTGCAACATATGTAACAAAGGACTATCATTTAATAGAAATACAGCTCCTAAAATTAGAAAAGTAATGAAAACCAAACAAATAAATTGAAAGGGCAATCATAAAATATAAACAAAGGAACAATAAGTATATGTAAAAATTGCAATCCCCTTCTTATTAGAGGAACGCAAATTAGAGCAATGAGATACCAGCAGACTGCCAAAGCAGAGGAAGACTCACGTATACAATGTTGGCAAGGGCATCTGGAAATGGTTGTTTGCATATATTGTTGGGAGAATGTCTATTTCTATAAGCTTTTAAGAAGGCAACTGAGCCACACATATCAAAATTTTAAATGAACTATCTTTTGACTCAGCAATGCCACTCCTGGGAGTCTGCCTAACAAATATTTGCACATATACAAAAACATGTACGTACAACGAATTTCACTGCTATATTGATTATAAGGGCAAAAAATTGGAAATAACACAAGAGTGTATATCAATAGTCAAAGAGTTAAACAAATAATAGCACACCATTAGAAAGAATGCTTCAGGGATACATATACACCTTCATGGAAAATTTTCCATGATGGAAGGAAAATTTTCCATGATGGGCAGATATCTGAAAACACAAACATCAAACTATTAAATGTGATTTCCTCTAGGCAGGGGCATAGAGAATTTTAACTTCTTACTCTATGTACATCTGTATAGTAACAAGTAATGTTTTAAAAATTTAATTGTATAAAGATACTGCTTGGCATTTAAAAAAAAAGGAGAGACTATGTACAGAATTAAAATCCCACTATCTGACTAGTAAGACTATATTAAAGAAGAAAAAATTTTTAATTGTTCACATACCAAAGTAATCAAAAGTGTATATAATGCAATTGGGGTCTACTTATTGGTTTTGGGAGGAAAAAAAACTCTAAAAAGTTGTAGAGCAATTTTTTTGTGCATGAGAAATATCACAAGTACTTGACCAGCATTACCACATCACTAGGAGATCTAAATCACTATCACCCTCATCCTACAAACAAGCATGAGGAAATCACTTTGTTCTCAAGGAGGCCTCAACAGGAGAGCTGCAATCAATCCCATGGCCCCAGGCCAGTCAACTGGGGGTGGAGAATTTCCAGTCATTGGCTTGGTCTCATGCTATCCATGGGACCCTTGGGTTAAGTGCCAAGGTGTCATGCTATTCATGCTCATTATTATTAAAAGCAAACAAAAAGCCATAGCATTAAGATTTTTTAGTGAAAATACTTTCTAAAAAACCTTATGATGTACGTTTTACACCCATGAAAGACATTCCTTTATGCTACAAATTAACATATAGCATGCAACACTTTCCCAAGTAATTTTTTTTTAAAAACTTAAATAATCATAATCATGTATAAACAAATCCATTTAATGCATAAAAGAAAAAATACACTCTCAACCACTTAAAACTATTTTCTAGTGTCTGGGTAGCTCTCTACCAAATTAAATAATGGTCAGATTTTATTATAATTGTTAAAAATTTTTATTTAGTTCATGAAAGACAAAAATTGAGGAAATGAGGAATTTTCAAATTCTAGTGCTTTTTAAACATCAGGCAGATATTTAAACAACTTATAAAATTTTTGGATCATCTTTAACTGAGTTAGACACTTTCAGAGGTCTATACTGATAAATAATTTTAATCACAACTTCTCAAGGCTTTACAAATAGTCTGGTTACAGTACCAAATATAGATATGATAGTTTTAATGAACAATACTGACTGGATGATAAAACCAAAGCCAAAGTACATTTATTTAAGAAGTTCCTGACTATGGGTTCTTAAAATGGAACCTGTCTTTCAGGGCTGGGAGAGAAACAGGCATGAATGTGACTGACAGGCAGTTCATGCATATTTGAAGCATACTCTGTATACGTGTCCATTTTTACAACTTCCTTCAAAACTTTTAAATTTTTTATCCTTTTATCTCCCTAGTTTTGGATCTACTACCTCCTGCCATGTGTCTGCATATTTTTTTTAATCTCCCCACTTCATACTTAGCTGATATATAAACATATGTTTGTCACTACTGACTATAAGGCCTTTGGTCTCTTTAATTTAAAAAGCGTGAGACATAAAGTAGAATGGTGGTTGCCGGGGGCTGGAGGAAGGGGGCAACGGGGAGTTACTGTTTAATGGTACAGAGTTTCAGTTTTACAAGAGGAAAAGAGTTATGGGGATGGATGGTGGTGATTATTACACATTACAAATGTATTTAATATTACCTAATTGTATACTCAAAAATGGTTAAGATGAGCCGGGCACAGTTGGCTCACACCAGTAATCCCAGCATTTTGGAAGCCCTAGGCAGGAGGATTGCTTGAGGCCAGGAGTTTGAGACCAGCCTGGGCAACATAGGGAGATCCTATCTCTACAAAGCAAAGTAAAAAGATCAGCTGGGCATGGTGGTGCACGCCTGTAGTCCCAGCTACTCGGGAGGCTTAGGCAGCAAGATCACCTGAGCCCAGGCGTTCCAGACTGCAGTAAGAAATGATCGTGCCACTATACTGTAGTGCCTAGGTGATAGAGAGAGACTCCTGTCTCTTAAAAAAAAAAAAAAAAAGCTTTTGGTGAACCAGACCACTATCATGTAAAAATACACCTTATTTTTCATTTAATTAAAATAAATACAGGCTATCTTCATTTTCAGATTTAAACCTAGATTAAAGGCAATTTTTCAAGATCATTTTTAATCACTCAGTGAGTTCTCTGGAGAGAGAAAATGAGAGGTCTTATTTTAAAAACATTTATTAAATGTTTTCCAAAGTCAGAGTGAAACCTGAAAGCTCTTCTCTAACATATGTGACCAGATCCTCAGCATCAAAAAGAGCAGACATCATATCAATAAACCCTTTCTAAATACATATCAGCTTTCTGTTTACTCCTGAACATCAGCTTTTAGACTACACTCAAATACACAATACACTCAAATTATCTTTGTGTCAAGGCTAAAGACACCCTCCCATGAGGAAACAACATCCAGAGAGAAGCCATGCAGAGAAACCTGGGTACTCTATCACCATTAGCAATTAAACAACCAGGAACTATCTGGAATCCAGCCAATACAGACACCTCATTGTTTTTAAGAATAACACTGCTCACTGTGGGAGCAAGAACAGCCAATCCATGACTTGTAATTCCTTTCATGCCAATTACCTGGACTACTCAAATAAGTGTTTCTCCCCTTCATTACATACATATATATTTTTAGAAATTTTAATGTATTCTTGTTGATTTTGAAAAGGAAAACAGCTGTACAGAGTTCAAGGGGTGATGGGTGTAATATCCTATAAAGCTACTGAGATGGTGATTCATCTTACAAAAAACACAAACCAGCAATAATCCTCATTAACCACATGGAACTGTCACATGGCTGAGAGTCTTTCCAAGCAAACTCAGCATCTTGACAGTCTACTGGGATCCTATGACTAATATTCTCATTCTTAAACTATGATATCTTCAGAACCATGGCTCCTCTCAAAACAACAATACTCTGCCTCACCCTCAAAAAATAATTTATTCAAAACTGAAAAAATGACGGAAACATGCATATCCCTCCTCAGAAGGATGGGAAGGGTCTAAGAAACTTGAAAGACCACCTAATTTGACTATGATTCTGACAAAAGATCATGACATGAGCTATACAATTCATTTCCAACCCGGAAGCTGAGTTAAGAGAAAGAACATGGGCTCCCAAGTCAGAGAGGCCTGGCTCTGCTGTTCACTAATGGTGGGTCTTTGACCCAGCCACTCCCCTCTCTGGCTTGCTTTTTAAGTGGGCTAATTATACCTCAGAGGATTAAATAAAATAACTAATATCAAGGGTCTAAAAAAAGGAAAAAAGACAACAGGGGCCAGCCAAGGACTACAACGAGTGAAGAGGATTACTACTGCTGTACTGCTAGTTGTTCCCTTTTTTCCGCAACAAAAAAACGTATGTCACAAATTTTAGATGATATCTCCAACTAATTCAATGTTATTACAAACACTGTGGGCCTCCACTGTTTGGGCCAAACTGTGAGCCACCTTCAGCCCAGGGGCATCGAGTCTGTAACTGCTTGCTCTCATAAAGCACTGAGCAGAGGCTGACATACAGCAGCAAAGTACAGCTATTACCACAAAACTCAAAAGGTTACCAACTTTCAACAAACTGGAAGAGGGTTAATGGTTGATGGGATGACTGATTGGTTGGTTTTCTAAAGGGACAGGAATGGCAGGAATGAAAGCAAGAAAAAAGGGTTGAGAAGTTAAGCAGCCACAATAAGACACAACATAACAGAACACACCATTCCTGAAGTATTCTCGCCCTTGAGACTATGCTTTACAGAGAGGAAAGTGCACATTTCCTGAGAGGTTCTGTTGTGATGCGCCTTTATACTTTCTATTACCACTAAAGCATTTAAGTATTCAAAACAAAACCTGGTTTGACAGAAGACAGTTTTTTGGAGTGTGCTTTTATTATGCTTAATCATGAACTACATTAGAATATCTTGTTTTCCTTATCAATAACAGAAAATTGTTAAACACATATACTGACAGGTTATGATTTAGGGAGACTGTATGATAGAAAATAGTGGTATTTATGTCTTTTCCCCCCCTTAATCAAGCATAATTTCTATCTTAGATATAAGAAAGAGAAGCTATTATTTAAAATTCAAAACCTACAAATTTTCTCATATTGCTCTTTTTCTAGATTTCAAACATGCTATAATTTCTTTTTGAAACGTTATTTCCAATTATATGAATAGCAGAGATACATTCTGTAATATATCATAGATGTAAAGAACTAAATTGACCCATAATACCATCACCCAGAGATGATCACTGTTGACATTTTGGTATATTTCCTCCTTGTCAGTGACTCCAAAACTTACAATTAATATATAACCTTGAGCAAGTTACCTTTCTGTACCTCAATTTCCTCATTGGTAAAATAGAGATAACAATAATACCTACCTCTTAGGATTGATATGAGCATTAACTGAGTTAATACACATGAAACACTTATAACAATGTCTGACATTAATAATTATAAGTTATTATTAGTATTTTTCCATTTGCATACTTTTTAACAGAAATTGAGATCATATTACACACACAATTCTGTATCTGACTTTTTACACTCAATACTATATCATGAACATTTTTATGTAATAAAAGACTCAGAATATAATGTATTTTTTTGTTTGGTTTTTTTGAGACAGAGTCTCACTCTGTCACCCCAGCTAGTGTAGTGGTGTCATCATAGCTCATTGCAACCTCAAACTCCTGGGCTCAAGCAATCCTCCTGCCTCAGCCTCCTGAGTAGCTGGGACTACAGGCATGCTCCACCACACCTAGCTAATTTTTCTATTATTTGTAGAGACAAGGTCTCACTCTTGCTTAGGCTGGCCTCGAACTCCTGAGCTCAAGCAATCCTCCCGCCTCAGCCTCCCAGAGTGCTAGGATTACAGGCGTGAGCAGCCACCATATTTGGCCCAGGATATAATGTTTTGAATGGTTTATATGATAATTTAACTATTCTCTTATTCTACATTTAGTTTGTCTCCAACTTTTTATTTTAAATGAAAAATATGTTCATTTCTATGCTATTGTTCTTAGTACCAACAAAAACGTTTAAAAGTTACTTAAATTTTTAATGAAATATATAGTTGGATTTGGACTCTGATTTCATTCAAAGGATTAAATGCCTCAAGAATTTTCTTATGCTTCAAGGGGAGTATTCTATCAGCTGAGAAGAAACTGAAAGAACAAACTCTGAGTTTTTCTAGCTTTGAAGCACAAATGATGCATAGGTGAATTGGAAAAACCCCTTTCCAGCCTCTTTGACCAACCCTAAACCATGTACCTTGAAAGCCCAGGTACTCTGGGCAGGGTACCTCTGGAGAGAGAGAGGAGAGTAATGGACACAAGAGGCAGTGTGAAGCAGCAGGTCTGGGCCTTCTATACCCGAGGGCTACTCAGAGAGTAAAGCCAACTCAGCTTCCAAAAGTATAAGTCCCTAGCAAGACTGCACCTCAAATGAACTTGGCAAGAGATGAATGGTAGATTAGATAATCAGAAGCTTCTATAATTTATTACACCACGTATCAAAGTATGTCTTGTGTTCAGGCTAAAGGCCTGCATGCACAAAATGTATGAATTGGGTTCTGTTCATATTTCTATAATGAAAGATAATCATCTGTTATGATAGATTCTGAGACTAGATCCTATGAAGGGATATGAAATCAGACCTTTTCTCTGAACAAATGTGATATTCAAATGTGCTTAATGCTAGGGTACAATCCCCTTATTATTACTATGGTGAAAGCATATGACATCACATGAGAGTGGCAAGAGTGCTCAATTAAAATCCAGAAAAAAGTAAGCTGCAGTTGATTTTTTCCCATTTACTTGCTGAGCTATAATGAACATGTCCACCTCTCTTTCATCTGCTTCAATTTAAAATAATAATGTCTGCCCTATTTAAATTAAAGGATAATTATGCATTTCAAGGATAATTCATGTAAAAGTACTTTAACAATCATAAAGGAGCATACAGATAAAGGTTGCATGGTTCCAAAAGTCATAGCCTAAATTTTTCACAATGTTAATTTCCTTCCCCAAGAATGATTAGAGTTATATTACAAAGGATTGGTATTATGAACTTTCATTCTTTCAGATTTTACTGTTACATTCTATTGGGACGTGGATTTAAAAAAGAAAAAACAGATTTTACTGTCACAAGCAGATTCTTTTAGTAATGTTTCTTAAAAATTAATCTGCTTTCTAAAAGAAAAATGAATATTAATACAAAGGCAAAATCTCTATTAAATGATCAACAGAGGTAGATTTTGAGGTAGTTCAATAATACTTAAGATTGTTCTTCCATTTGGTGGGAGAATTAGAGTTGGGGAGAAAAGTGTATTTTATTTTTAATTTCAAAGATTCAAATCTGAAGATCCTTATAAAACACACTGCACTTGATTACAAGAGAAATTTAAGTATATTTTAAGCCAGACACAGACTTGGAAACTGAAATCATAACATCCACTTAAAAATATACAGGCTGACAGCAGTTTGCCTAAATTGGCAAGTATAGAACAAATATTGGAGCTGGAAAACAAGAATGAAGAAAAGCAAATTGGCTTAGGAAAAGATAATCGAAAACTCTGATATTAACTTTTTGCATTCCTGAGAAGATTTGTGTGATAAAAAATTCTGTAACCATTTGATTACTGGCTTCTATGGTAATTTTGAGTTCATAAGGGAAATCATAGGTTTCTATGATATCAATCACGTTTCCATCAACTCATTCAGGACTCCCTCTGTGTGCCTGGCACTTAGTTGGATACTGGAGAGACGAGGGTAAATAAATGACATTCTCTGTGCTCAAGGGGCTTAATCTATTCTTGATGGAAGCTCATACTGGAGTAACTAACGAGCTACACTACCATGAAAGCCTGGGTTTAGGGTCCTAATACACTTCCTACCCTGGTATCCTCTCTACATCTCACTCTTAGCCCAGGTCAGGGAAGAAAAATTACTCAAGTATACAATCAATCCATGAGAATTCTGAAACTAAAACATATTGAAGTATATCACAAAAATAATTCTCATTTCATAAGCATTCTCACTGACACCACTGAACATAAATGATGAAGGAACCAGAGTTCCTTCAAAGCTTTCACGTAACTCAAAAGCTAGATGAATCACGTAGAATTGCTTTTTTCACAGAGATCTTTAGTAATGAAAGTAATCACTATTTTGTACTTCATTACTGTCCTGGAATACAGAATACCATAATTCCATTTGCTTAATTAATTTGCTGACTGGCTTTCAAATAAAAACGGATGATAAAATATTTAGTATCTAGGTAGAAAAATATTACATTGGTGATTTGATTCAGTGGGATCTCTGTTTCCATAGTTCCCTTGAATTTGAAAAGCTGAGCTCCACACAGGCGGCCCAGATAACATCTACGAATAAGACACTGAGATGTGTGAGATGAATTACTGCCATAAAAAACTAGTTGCATAAAACTAAAAATACAATTCAATTGCCTCTACTCAAAGAGGCTGACTTTTACATCCCTTTCAACTGGTGAGTCAGCCTAGATCTACATCATAAAATTTATTTCTTCCGTTTCTATCTAAAATAAATATGTTGAAATTCAAAGAATAAGACCTGCTCTTAAAAGAAACATGTTACCAAGACAGGCCTTTTATGCAGCAGTCATCCCACCCCTTACGTAGAGAGGACTCAGAAATGCATCCTTGCGCATGTGGGTATACAAACAAGCTAGTATTAAATGTGACTCTGAGTTCCCTTGGTCCTTGCTGACATCAGGAAGCCCCTATCCACAGTTTAAAAACACTCTAAGTTAGTTTTCAAGAATCATTTGCAGAATTTTTTCAAATGCAGATTTATAGACACTGCTCCCTAAGATTCTGAATCAAGAAAGTTTAGGGTATGTCTTTGAAATAAGTACAGTATTTTTAACAAGAATTCCTAAATTATTTCTGTGACCCTTAGACCACACTTTAAGAAACATTGCTAAATGGTCCTGATAAAAATTATAATCCCTGAAAAAAAAAAAAAGAGAAAGATTTAGTTTAATGTAAGAGTATAGCAAATATTCTACACAAATTGGAAGCAGGGTCAAAAAAGAATCACTCATAACTTAGACTTTGCTTAGTTACTTGAAATGATAATTATAACCCTTTATTTGTATTCTCATAAAGAAAGGAGGTAGTATAAACTTTTTCTCTACAGAATTTTTATTCCACAATATTAACAAACCATTAGTCACTTTAAAAGGAAAATCAGTTAAATTAGGGAGGTAGTTTTAAATACAGTGCTTGAATCAAAAATTATTTACATTCCTGGAATGGCCTCACTGTGTATGGACACTGAATAAAACCATTCCTGGAAATTTAACATGGCTAAAACATACTCCTCTGAAGAAGAAACACAACTCTCTTTCCTAATACCTAACTTCTGCTGCATTTAATCAGTAAAATTGTTCCTGAGTATAGTTACAAGTGAAAGCCCTAAATGACACTGGTATAGCCACAGGTAGCCTTGGGGAAAATAATCAAGAGATAGCAACCCCCACCCTACCCACCCCTAGCCGCTCCCATTCCCTGTGATTTCATGACATATAATACATTCCTCCTTCCCTGGCAGCGTTTCACCAGAGAACTTCTGGAGGCAGTTCCTTCAGTCAAAAAAGGTTGAAAGACAACGGCAAACACTATGGAATGCCGGGGCGGATCACACCTACAGTGCCTGGACTCCTCACCTCCAGCACCCCTCATCTCTACCTCTGTCACCCATTCTCATGGCCACGTGGAAGGCTTTGGCATGATGGTTAGGAGACCTCTGTCCCTTTAACCCTTCCTTTTCTCTAAGGTCTCAGCTCCCTCCCTGCCTCAGTTCCTCCCTGGCTTAGATGAGACCTGAGCAGCTCTCTTCACACATTCTTGCACCCTGACTCTCTGTCGCACCATGCCCACAGACATCGTCTTCACTGTTTCTCTTCCATAGTTGAGTGCTCTGCCTCACAACCTTGCCCATGGGTGTCAGCATGCCCTCATGGCCTGGAACTTCACCCTGGGCCCCTTGTCTTGGCTGTGCTGCTTCTCCCTGCAGGCAGTAAAGCATACAGACCAAGAGGGCTGGCTCCAGCGTCCACAAAGCCTAGCACCACCCCTCACCAGCACCATTCGCTGGCTCTGTCACCTTTGGCAAGTCACTTGACCTCTTTAAACCTGTTTCCTGATCCATAAAACGGGGATAGTAGTAACTTTCTCATGTGACAGCTGTGAGGGCTAAATGGGAATATAAAGTGCTTAGGAAATGGCTTTGCTGTTTTTCTCCCCAGTGATTTTTCCCAAACCTTTTACCACCTCTCTTAAAATTACCCTCTACACATGCATCCTCCTCAACAGCAGTGATTAATTCTGCTTCCTGCTTGCCAAGATATTTAAGGCTATCCAGCTTGAAATATCTTAATTCTCTGCCAACCTCCAATGATGTTCTATGCGCCCCTTTGTTACTCCCCTCCCACCTGTGCTCTGATCCTGTCTGCCTGGACACTGCTCTATCAATCTTCCTCTATCTCTAAGAGTTTCTGGCCCTTCCTCTCTACTTTTCAATCTTTCCCTTAACCTAGAAATGTGCTTAAATCTCTCCCCCAAACAACAACAAAAATCCCATAACGCACACTCCATCTCTTCTTCCCTTCTCAGCCAAACTTCTCCATACAGTCTGCATCCTCGCCTCCCACTCACCCTTCAACCTCAGCGAATGTCCTTTCTACCCCAAGTCCACCCTTACCTCTCCACCCCAATCCCCAAACAACACTGGCTGGCATGGATCTCCAAAGACCTCCAAGATGCCAAGTCCAGGGGATACCCCTGGATCCTCCTTCTGGACCTCTCTGATCCACCTGACACTGTTGGCTGTTTACTCTGCTTCTCTCGCCCTTTCACCACCTCTGAATGTTCTTTCTCTCACTCCCCGGAGGGCTGCCCCTTCTTTGCCTGTCCTTTGGCTCACTGCTTCCCAACCATTACATGCTATCCACAGCAGTCTCATCCACCCTATAGTTTCAAATGCCATGTGGACACCGACCACCAACAACTCTACTTGCTGAACCTGATCTCTCCTTAAACTGCAGACCTGCATACCTAACTGCAAGCTGGCATCTCAAAATCTCCATGGCCAAAACATACTGCATCCTTACATTCCACCATCCCAAACCTGCCCAAAGGGCATCTGCACCCATGCAACCCCCCCCAGCCAGAAACCTGGAATTAATCTCCACCTTTCCCTCTCTTCTTTCCCTCAATAAATGTTCACTGGGCAGAACTGAAGAGCATAATGAAGCTGACTGAATGGAAAGGCAATTGAGTTGGACCTTTAACCAGCAGAACTGAATGTACAAAAATGGGAGCAAAGGCCTTCCCAGGGACATAAGCACACCCACACACATATGCCACATAAAGGTAAATTCAGGAATAGCAAGTACTTCGGCTTAAGTGAAGAACGAGTGAGTACAAGTGTGAAAGGCTAAAAAGGGAGGTTATCCATGGTCATGAAGACCTTCACTGTAGAGGGAAGTGCTCTGACTCCATAACCATCTTCCTCTCTAGATGACTGACCTGGGCCAATCACAGAAATCCTGTCTTCCTTGCCAACAATTCATTTGGAATGGGTATCTGCCCAAACCCTGCCAACAGGACGTGAGGGGAACACTGTCAGAGGCATTTCTAAGAACTTTCCCTTGTTCCAAAAAGGGACTTTCTTCCCCTGGATATCATCCTCCTGTGCGGCTGTAGTGCCTGAAACGAACGCACCAGTCATCTGGCCAACAGCCCAAGAGCTAACGTGATTCAAAGCTGAGAAACACCCAGAGAAATGGTACTGGGGCTTGACGTTCTCCACATGGAGGCTGCCCTGCCACTGAGCCTGTCCTACCTCTGGATTGTGTGTCATTTTTTAAGATAATAAGTCTCCTTATTGTTTAAGGAAAAAAAAGAAGAAGGGGTATAGGGATCAGTCATGTTTAGGAAACATTAGATTAAAAAAAATCCACAAGTTTCTTTACAGTAGGATTGCTCAGAATGTTTATAATAATGCACATTGTAAAGCTTCAGGAATTTAGTTTTTTGACTTACGTGACCACTAAACCAGCCTCTCAATCTTCCTCTTCTTTGTTTTTGCAGTGTACCTAAAAGCATCTCCCCGATTACGTGTTAATTGGACCATAGTTTGGGAAACTCTGATTTTTACCAAAAGAGATAAAAAGGGTGAATGACTGACCATTATGACACAGTATAGTGATGACAGAGAAATATAGGCATAAAAAAAGTGATATGGGAACCCAAAACAATCACTGCCATCCTACAAGGTTCTCGCTCAGGGTGGTAGATGGGTTTCATGCTATGTGCCAACTCTAGTGACGTTTCAGTGGCTGCTGGATGGAATGCTGTATAGAGAGGGATTCTGTGGTCTCATCCAGATTGAGCAGGGAAAAGAAAACCTTACCTGATTAGTAATGATTGTCATGAGCACAGAAGGGGCAGTTGTGACATCATTCAAACTCATTGTAAGACCTACGAAGTGACACTTATTCCTAAGCAGATCCTAGAACCATCCCAAAGATTCCCAAGTCTTTCTAAACCTCAATCAGGCCAGACTAACCTTTTAATAATTAAAACAGTAATAAAGTGGTTAAGTATGTAGACTCCAGAGTTAAGAGTAGACCTGGGTTTAATTCTTGGTTCTTCCAGTTGCTATGTAGCCTGGGCACATTATTTAGTCTCTGTAAACTTCAGTTTTCCTATCTGTAAAATAACAGTCCCTACCTCACATAACAGAGGTAAAAATTAAATTGGATAATATAATTCAGGTAATGCACCTGCAAACAGCAAGTACAATAAATATTAAGTTTAGCTATACCAATTACTAAGGCATTCACTTCATGACATTCACATTATGACTCCTGTAGTACATATTTTGTCTGTTGTATTCACAGCCATGGATTAGAATGAAATGAATCTAACTGAGGCCACAGAAATCATTTCCCTGAACCCATTAACTGTGCTAACATATGCTATGATAAGCAACAGCAAAGAAGATAACAAAGCACTGTTCAAAATAAGTGTTACTGGCACTTCAGAAGACATATAGAGTATATAACTCTAACTACTGGGTGATTATTCCCTGTAAAACACAGTTCTCATGTGTTTTTTTCCAGATCTACCCACAGAGGGAGTCAAGAAACAATGACCAACCCAATAACGGCGAGCCTCCCTGACACCCAGAATGAGCTCTTGAAATATGATTTCCCACTAAAAGAAATCAGGGCTCCTTTTGGAGAAACGGCTAATTCCACATATGAGCAGAACACATTCAAAATAAGCCTGAAACACCGTGTTAAACCATACAGCAAAAAAACTCTCAAAGACCACCAGGGTCATGTCCAAGAATGGAGGAGGCAACCTGAAAGGGCCCCACTGTCCAAAGACAGGTTAATATGAGCTTCAAAAAAAATAATAATTACAACTTACTGAAACCCATAAAATATGTTCAAATCCATTCGTTCATGATATTTTTTTAAAAAACACACAACTAATTGGTCACCTTCAGAGGATGATAGGGAACCAACTCATTATCTTGGAAACTGGAAAAGTGAAAGAATCAAGAGTTTATTCAGCTTTTCTACATGAACAGTATCATTGTGTAAACAAATAGTAGATGAGGGAAAAAGTGTCTTTTAAAAGTATTTAAGCCAATAACTGAAAAATAAGTGACAATTAAAATATCGCCATTTCGCCACCCATAGTAAATTAGTGGATCCAAATATTGAGTGTCAACAGCTACTAATATCACAAAAAGAAAGACAACCAGATATATGTGCCTCCTGGTAAAAGAGCATAACACCATGCATAGTCTTGCCAAAGAAATCAAACAGGAATTTGGTTAAGCCTCTGGACCCAGCTGTCAATTTGTAGGACACACAGAGGAGAGAAGAACAGGCCAAACTGCATCACTGCTTTGCAATCAGCAAAATCCAGACTATAGGACACTCCACAGAACAAATGCTCCAGGTTCTTCAGTAGATAAACTGTAAAGAAAAGGACAGAGGGGAAACTTTTTTGTTAGGTGGGCAAGACTAAACTATAATGTCCCTGGATGCACATTTGAGTGATAAAACTGTAATGACATGCAAGGAAGTTATTACTATAAAGTCAAGATGAGGTTACTGAGGTGGGAGAGAAGAGGCTGACATTGGGGTAGAGATACAGAGGGGTTTCTGGGGTTTCTGGAAGTTACAAGGGTGTTATCTCTGTAATCATTCATCTAGCTATACATCTATTTTGTGTGATTTTCTGAAGCTGCATTTTTATTTTATTATAAAAAGTTTTTTTAAAAAGTGTAAAAGCTATCACTTAACACCTTCTATATCCAAAGCACTGTATTCTGTATTTTACAAATACAGGGGGACTTTGAAAAGTTTGTGCAAAAATGGAATTAAAAGATAAAAATAAAAAATATAAACTTCATTTCTCAACACAAGCTCTATCAAGCTCAAGATACTTTTGTGAGCAATGATACCAGCCATTTAGTCCATTCCCTCAAGAACTGAGGGTCCTGGGAATTTAACCATGTAAATGTAGTCTTTCTTACATTATTAACTGAAGAAGAATAGGTGCCCTTTACAGACTCTTTAAGATTAGGAAACAAAACAAAAAAAAAAAACCAGAAGGAGCCAAATCAGGACTGTAAGGCGGATGCCTAACAATTTCCCATCAAAATACTCACAAAACTGCCTTTGTTTGATGAGAGGAACGAGCAAGAACGGAGCAGTACTCTCTGGTGGAGCTTTACTGGTTGTTTTTCAGCTAAAGCTTTGGCTAACTTTCTCAAAACACTCTTATAAGCAGCAGATATTATCATTCTTTGGCCCTCCAGAAAAGTCAATGAGCAAAATGCCTTCAGCATCCCAAAAAACTATTGCCATGGCCTTTGCTTTTGACTGGTCTGCTTTTGCTTTGACTGGACAACTTCTACCTCTTGGTAGCTTTGATGATGATGGTAAAGCCATGTTTCATTTCCTGTTACAATTCTCCAAAGAAATGCTTCAGGATCTTGATCCCACTTGTTTAAAATTTTCATTGAAAGGTCTGCCTTTGTTGGTAGCTGATGTGAGTGCAACCTTTTTGGCACCCATTGAGTGGAAAGTTTGCGCAACTTTAATTTTTCAATCAGAATTGTGTGAGTTGAATCAACTGATATATCTGTGGTGTTGGCTATTGTTTCTGCTATTAATCATCAGTCCTCTTCAACTAGAGTATGAACAAGGTTAATTTTTTCCTCGAAAATCGATGTGGGTGGTCTGCTGCTTTGGGCTTCATCTTCAATGTCATCTTGTCCCTTCTTAAAACAAGTTATCCATTTGTAACCTGTGATTTCTTTGGGACATTGTCCCCATAAACTTTTCATAAAGTATCAATGATTTCACCATTCTTCCACCCAAGCTTCACCATAAATTTGATGTTTATTCTTGCTTCAATTTTAGCAGGATTCTGATAGGGACTCTTTTCAAATTGATGTCTTATACTTCTTAGTGCCTCAAACTAGATCCTGTTCAAACACATTGTAACAAGTTAGTAAAAGTCAATTTTGGTGAAAAAAATTTTTGAAATCCATACCTAGCCTTTTCATAATATGTATTTTCCATGAACTTTTTGAAGACCCTTCATACTATCACATTGTTCTATATAACCCTGAGGGTTATTTGAGAGGTAGGTATTCACCACCTGTTTTTCAGATGAGAGACTTCTCATCTCTTAAACAAGTAACCCGCTGTCAGAGTTACTAGGGGCCAGCCAAGATTCAAAATCCAGACGAATTACTAACTCCAAAACCATTCTCTTAACGCCTATGCTCTACTGGTTCCCAATTATTCATTCATTCAAGGAATAGTCATTGTGCTCATCTAGTAAATCACCTAACTAGATGTTAAAGACACAGAGGGAACTTTTTGGCCTTCATGGAGCTCAGTAGTTAATGAAAAAGACAAGGAACCACCAAAATGAATATAAAATGACAATTGTGCTAAGTATAATGAAGGAGAAGTATATGGTGCCATCAGAACATATGAAGTTGGAAGACAGGGAAAGCTTCTCTGTAAAAGTGGTGACTGAGGTCTGAAGGAAGAGAAGTTAACTAGGTAAAGGGGTCAGCAGAGTGCTCAAGGCAGATAAAAAAATATATAAAGTCCCTATAAACAGAAGAAGCTTGGCACTTTGAGGACTGAGGATGGAGCATGAGGAGTGAAGGTAATTATGACAGGAGATTAGGCTAGAGAGCTAGGAAGAACAATGGGAAGCTACTGAAGGGTTTTAATTAAACATGTTGCTGAAGGATTTGATTAGGCTTTCATTTTTAAAAAGAATCAACTGAAGAGGGCAGCAACTGGAGGCAGAGAGAACAACTGAGAGGTTGTTATAGTCATCTAGGTGGGACATGACGGTAGGTGGGACCAAGCAAGGGAAATGGAAAGAAGTATATGGATGCAAGGTACTCAAGAGGTAAGAAGACAGGACTGGATAATGGAGTGCATATGGGGTGTGAAAGGAGATGTCAGAAGGGACACCCAGGCTCTGGCTACGGGACTCGACTTTCAGAGGTGCTAGTCACTGACATACCCACAAGAGGAATTGAGATACTGATCACAAGATGTCTTGGACTCAAGTTTCAGGTACCAGTGGGACT
Organism: Daubentonia madagascariensis; assembly: GCA_023783475.1. Classification (NCBI taxonomy): domain Eukaryota; kingdom Metazoa; phylum Chordata; class Mammalia; order Primates; family Daubentoniidae; genus Daubentonia; species Daubentonia madagascariensis. The sequence goes on from JAKFHU010000760.1 coordinate 4,076,048, forward strand.
GCCAAGTGGAAGTGTCAAGTTAAGCAGTTGAATAAATGAGTCTAAGGCCCAAAAAGAGACCTGAGCCTCAGGAATAAAACTGTAAGCCCTCAATGTAGAGACGGTTATTGTAGGGGGCTCAAGGGTGAGACTGCCCAAGAGTAAGAGAACACAAAAATGAGACCTTAATAATGACCAAAATTCAAATCTGGAAAACAAACAAACTTCCTGACCTATCTGGGGGTTTAAATCTCAGAAAGAGGCCAGGCTCGGTGGCTTACACCTATAATCCTAGCACTCTGGGAGGCCAAGGCGGGAGGATTGCTTGAGCTCGGGAGTTTAAGACCAGCCTGAGCAAAAGGGAGACCCCGTCTCTACTACACATAGAAAAATTAGCCAGGCATGGTGGTGCACGCCTGTAGTCCCAGCTGCTTGGGAGGCTGAGGCAGGAGGATCGCTTGAGCCCAGGAGTCTGAGGTTGTGGTGAACTATAACGCCACTGCACTCTATCCAGGGCAACAGAGCGTGACTCTGTCTCAAAATTAAATAAATAAATATCAGAGAAAGGTTTAGTGAAATGGAAAAAATCAGAAGGAAAAATAGAAGATTAACAACTCTGTTTCAGGAAAAACACATGGAAATTTCTGGAATATTTAAGATGTTAATTTCATGTCTAACAAGTTGGGAAAGCCTGCAAGCAGCCTGCAGGTATATATTTGTATGAGTTAATTTGCCTAGGAGGAAGAGGCCTTGTGGGAGGTGGATTATGTGTAGAGACTCATGGTTGGAGACTAGAGAAAGCCCTGGCTTGATCTTAGGGGCTGGTCTGAGCCAGATGGAAACAGGAGTCACAGGCAAAAAAGAAGCAGCTGTCTTCACAGGAGGCACCAATAGGGGCATAAGCTCCTCAGCTTCCATAACAAGGTGAAAAAAAAATTTTTTTAAATATGTCTGAGAAAAACAGGGCTATACTCCCAGCTTCTATAAAGCATATAATGTAGCTTTGGTTCAGAAAACCCCAAAGGACCAAGCACACCTGGATATGCAGCCTTGGGGAATTAAGACAGTAGTACTCCAGCAGGAAATGTATATTCTCACAAACTGGCAGTGGTGGCCTAGCATAGAAGCCTCTCTCAAGTGCTCTGCAGGCACCAGGAATGGATGAACGAACATTAAGTGAGCTTATTCCAAATATATAAGACACTGCCCACTGCCTGTGGACTCCCAGAAATGTTGTGGGGTGCAAGGTGAGGGAGGTGGTAGGGGTACTGCAAGAGGATGAGGTTCTGTACGAGCAGATAGGAGCAAACGCCTATAAAATTTTAGTTACTACTATTTATGTAAACTCATACATATAGGTGGGTGAGAACTACAGAAATTCAGGTACTTTAGAAATGAGCATTTGTAAAAATTTATCTGATTTTTCTATGAGGTACATTCTACACTAAAATAGACAACTTATTAAATAGATCCTAGTAATCTAAACAAGCTTGTGTGTCTTTTCCTAAAAATGCACAATTTATTCCTTTTTTCCCCCTTGGCCTCAGATGCATTTTACTTGGAGTACTGTATTCATTTTTCTTTACATCCAGCTGTGGCTACTCATACATAGAAACCCTAGTCTGACAAATGTACAGGACTGGCCAGTGCCTAGAGTGGCTGGGAAGTGCCAGCTAGCCCAGGGACAAAGCAGGCACACCAAACAGTCCTAGCTACATTCTCCCAAAGCAGCACCTGAGCTGAGAAGTTCACCAAAATACACCCAAACCCGCTGGGTTTTCTGGAAAGCTCCACTGTGCTTAAAGAAACTATAGAAGTACACACCCTCAGAATAAAGCAGGGTGTGACTTGAACCTAAAACCTGGCCCTCAGGGTACCCGGGAGAGCCTCTGAGAAGGGCTGCTTAGTTACCTGTCATCCCCAAGCAACCTAGTTCCGAAGGTGACCTAACAGTGAATGGCAAAAATACAGGTTCCAAGCTTGCAATTTTTTTCCTTTCAAAAGTAAAGTTGTAATTTAAACCCCACCCGGCAAGTTTCTACACAATCATTTTAATAGTAAGAGCCTTCCACAGACACTGTTCATTTTCTGTAGCTTGAACCTCAGCGCCAAACTTGCTTAGTCACCTTTTTAGTACAACTGTGTACACCATTCTGACTACAAGGAATTATACATTTTAAGGAATCTAGGGCACTTCCTACCCCCAAAATGATATGCTTGGGAAATGAAACCTAAGATATTTTTAAGAAGGCAACATTCAATTCCAATCTGACATCACAGTATGCTCCAAAAACAAAAGCAGCTTAAGATTCAAGAGAGTTAGAAATAAACCCCCTGGGAATGATGAGAATTAAGAAGGCTCGGAGTAGAACATTCAAGTGTGAAGACTTCAGTCTTCACATTTGTATATAAACTGTGGGATCCTTTGTTTGGGGTTAAATTTATTGTTTAAAAGGAATGTTAGGATACTTGAGAATATTCCTGAGAATATCATTACAGTTATCTGTAATGATAACTAATATCAAAGAAAAATCTCACTCACTCTTGAATTTACTGCCTTATCTCCGTTCACACAGCTTCATTAACTCTCACTTTTTATCACCTACACAGTACGTCTTTTAAGTCCATCCCAATCACATTTCCATTCAACATTTCTAAAGCCCAGCTCTGATGTTATCACTCCCATGCTCAGAAAATGTCAGTAGCCAGTATGACAACAGACTAAAATCCAATTCTACTCCCTCATTTGAGGACTTCCATAACCTGGCCAAAACTGACTTTCCAATCCCAGCTCCTGTGATTCATCTCATATACTCACTGGCAACTCAAATCTCAAATGGTGCATGTACTCTGTCCAAGACAGTTTTTCAGAAATTATGAAAACACATATTGCTTCCTTTAACCAGTTTTGCTAAATTCAAATACACACTTTCCTCATTACCTAGGATACCATTTGCTGTTTTTGATTAGCATATTTTATGTCCCAGGTTTAATCATGTACGGTATCTTCCCATTTTGAAGTTATCACTATTCATATACAACTTCATCTTATGTTTAATAACTTTAAGGAACAGTTCCTTCACAACAGAAGATACAGAAATAAATAATTTTCCTTTATGTGTAATCACTGTTTTATATCAAGAGATTATAGTGTCAAAAACTTCTCTTTTTGAATATATATTTTTATTTGAATATATATGTGTGTAAAATATATCTGGAAAAATAAACAGCAACTATTAATAATGGCTGCCTGTGGGGGAGTTTTTTTCACTGTATACCTTTCCATATGCTTTCGTTTTTAATGTGATTATACAATCTATGAAAAGAATTAAATTAAAAAATTATGAATAGTATGAATTTAAAGTAAAGCAACCCTCACACCACAGAGAGACAGGTAGGATCCTATGATTTAAGGGGTTTTCAAAAAGCCATCTTCCTCAAAAATACTCTTCTCACTGGCCACCATGACCTAAATCCCCTAGTTAAAATGCAAAAGACTATTCTGAAGACAGTAAATATATTATGCCCTTATCCATTATCAAATGACTGAGGATTAGTTTATACATTAGCATAATAAAGGAAAGCCACAAAGAGGCTTTATGTAGTCTCCCTAATTCCTGTTTCTTTTCCTTTTTCCCTCAAGGAACTAAATTAAGTTTGTTTTACTCAAAGAACATTTGTATTAGTGAAAGAACTCATTTAGGAATTCTAGCAGTCTGACCCAAGCCAACTGGAGCAGTGTACTGCTGTGTGAATGTGTTTACTGTCTGATCTACACACATCTGCTCTCCCATGCAGTCTTCTCTGCGGGTCTCATCCACTCAGCCTGAGCGGACGGGCACAGGCTGCACTCTTGTTCACCTCTGAATGCTTCCCAACACCAAAACCAGTCCCATGCACTTACAGAAAGCAATTATCCCAGCTCTTCATGCCACCTATTGCAAGGCTCTGACCCTTCTCTAGGAAACTGCGGTTGAAATTTCAGACCTAAAAACGTCAGTTGGATACTTAAAATTGTTCTCATCAAAATCCATCTATTGAGAGTATACTATGTGCCTGGCCCTGGCACTTAGGAACTAACTAGGTAAAAAAAATTATCTAACAAGATCAGAATATGAAGTAGGCAGCAGATAGTCAATAAATGCTTATTAATCAGATTTGATGAACTTCTTAAACTTCTATGGCTAAACTTCAAAGTCCTTCACTAATGTTTTCTTCACATGGCAGTGGCCTTTGGTATCCTATATGTACCCAACTTTCATGAACTTTCTTATATCAGCCCTCTAAGCCTCATTAATTACTTATTTTTGTTTTTCTTTTTTTCTTTTTCATCACATGACCATTATCAAGAGCTTATTTATTTCTGAACTTATGGGACATAAATCAAGATGTATCTAGTAAACTACAGTGTAAAAGAAAAGAGAAAAATCCATAGGCTTATGTGACAGAAAAATTGACAAAGAAGTTATTCTCTCTTACCATCCTATCATCAAAATATAAGAAATATTTTCCTCTTTTCCATTATGAGAAGATGCACTTTGAATTGCTGGTCTTGTGATATTAATAAGTTTTTCTAAACTACTGATTCACTCTTGCCCTGTTTCTCTTGCTGTTGCCTTGGTTGGATCACCTGCTGGGGTCAAGTAACTGTGGCTAGGGAATCTGAAGCTCAGACCCAGATGAGTTAACTGGCCTGGCAGAAGACCAAAGGACAACCTTGGATTAGGAACACCACACCATGACAGCCCTCTCAGCAAAGCTAGACTAACAACTGTCACACCAGGAGTAGACAGGCCCCACAGCATTCATGGCTCCAGTCTGCTGACCCATAACAGAGTCCAAGTTTTTCTAAAGTGGGGCCCAGATACCAACTGTCAAGGCATTAGCATCAACCTTCTGACCTTACACAAAAGTTTCTGTAGTATCTGAAAATACCACTGGATGTCTGGGATGAAATTTCTATCTGGTATGAAAATTATTTTTACTATTTTAATCAAGTGATTCCTGTCCAAGTAAAATTAAAATCCATGCACACAGGACATGCCTAATAGATACTAGATGAATTTAAGGGAAAAATCACTTAGTGACCACAGGCAGACATAATTTTCTTCATCTTCATCAGCAAACACTTCTTGAGCTCCTACAAGGTGCAAGAGATAACAAACGGTACCAATCATAGGTCCTAACTGCAGGGAGTTTACAACTGATAACTACTACACTGCAAGGTGAGGCATTCAGAAGCATTTGAAGGCCTCCAGACATGAAAATACTTTTTCCCTTTTAGGTTAGGCTTCTCTGGTTGCCTACTTTTAACACTGTATGCATTTTTTGCTCCACAGAAGAAGCCAAGAAGAAAAAAAAAAAAGGCAAGGAATAAAGGATGGATAGATAGATAGAAGGATGGAACCCAGTGTCTGACATGTCTAGCTTGCACTAGAAGAATTCAAAATGTATAAGAATAAACGAGGACTCTTTTCTTCATGCCGAATCCAAATTTCTGTAGTAGTCACTGTTATTCTAAGAAGCTTCATTTGGTTCACTGTTAAACAGCCTCCCCCTCCACATATGTTAGATGACCTGTGTAGTCCAGCTCCCACCCCCACAGAACTGACTGTAGATATTTTACACTACACCACATGCTTATGCTTCCCACCCTTCATTCATAAAGAAGAGAACATTAAAAAACACACAAAAATATTGGAAATACAGCACAACTACAAGCTTGAGTAAATAGCACCAGTACTACAAAGAAAATAGAATTTTATGTGAATAACATGCATTTCAATTCTAAGCAATATATAACTCAGTCATTTCCTAACACACTTATTTTCTTATTTAAAGCTATTGCAGGAAGTTCAAAGAGAATGACTAATAATCACTTTCCTTAGATTATACTTCACCTCTTCTATTACCTGAAATCTTTGGGTAGTACATATGAGAGATTACACATAATGCTTCATTTTCTCTGTCACCTTTAAAGTACTATTTTCTCTAATTCCTCAACTAAACCATCTTTCTAGATGATACTGCCAGTTTTACCTATCCAGAGGAACGAGCTAGGAGATTCAGGGGCATGCATTTTCCAGGAAACAAAGTGGTAACCCACAATTATGAGGCTTCCAGGGCTCTCAGAGGTTGACTATAATACCGTGATTTTGATCCTGACCTCACCCTCTATACTTTCTTCCCCCAACTACTGGTCCATCTTAATCACTTAACTCTTAATCCCTTTTTGTTTCAGAAGCATTTATCACTATCCCAAAGTACCTTTTATTTATTTATTGCCTAGTCTCCCACAAGAAAATAATCTCCAGAGAGCAGGACATTTATGTGTCTTATTGATTCAACCCCAGCTTCCAGAATAGTACCTAGCTCATACAAGATGCTTAGTAAATATGGACTGAATGAATTACAACTTCTTACAAGACTCAAGAATTGGGACATCATTTATAGATCAATAAACCAACTAGTAAAATTTCAGGGTCCTTACTTATAATTGCAGGAAAAAAAACAAGAGGAAAAATAAATCTCACCAACTCCTGCTAAATTAAATATGAAAAAAATGGACAGCTAAGTAAAGATTTTTAAGACAAACATTACTAATTTGGGGGACTACTTATGGAAACAAAAGTTGCCTGTGCTTTAACATACTAAATTACTTATCAGCCCTACCAGTGAAGATGCCTGCCTTACCTACAACCCTTCCGCCATTATCTCAGCGCTGCATTCCGGACTGATGGACTTGGAAAGAGTAACTTCGGTGAAGTGTGATGCTTTTTTACAAAGAAGTAAACAGGTCAAATCCTAAGCAAATACAAACCCTGGGGACAATGCTCACACTAACAAATATTCTTATGAAGCTGAGCTACTGCCAGTTCCATCACCTCAAAGTGCTTGGGCAATTTCAGTTTAATGATGGTATCATTCAGTCAAGCAGCGCATGTCAAGCTATGACAGAACAAAGTTCCTTTTAAAGGGTTATGAGAAAGCAGCTGGGAGGGAGGGAGGCGAAGTAGTGGGCTTGGCACTGAGGAAAAGAGCTCATTTAAAATACTGTTCTTTCCTGTATTCCCTAACCACAGCCCCGATGTCCCATACCGCACTGAGAAGAGCTTTCCTTTTGTTGCAAACTACAATGCTTTCTGGTGTCCCTTTTCCAAACCACAGAAGCCAGCCTGGACTGCATTACTATTTACCAACATGGTGGGAGGCAGCGTGGTGTGGTAAGAAGTGCACACGGGCCGGGGGTGAGGGACTGGGTGGGTGACCTAACCAAGTTTCCTCATCTGCAAATAGTCCTCAAGTTACCTCCCACAGAGAACCGCCAGGAGAACCAGACCGGATAACCAATACCAAGTGCAGTGCCCGCGCACGGCGACTGCTGTGTCCCCTTCCTGCCACTCTGCAACCGCACAGCAACATCGAAGATCTGGAATGACTCCTCAGCTCTCAAGGCCAGGACTGAGGATGGTGGCAGGGTAACTACAGAGCCCAAAAAAGCGCATCCCGGCAAATCCCCCGAAGCCCGGAGCCGGGACCCCGGAGCCCGTCCGCGTCCCCCCGCCTCGGGCCCACACAGCCCAGCCCCGCGGCTCCCGGGCTTCCAGCTTCGGGGAGGAGAGCCGGGCCGGGAGGGCACGGCGCGGCCACCGGCGTCCCCGGGAGCGGGCGGCTCACACCAGCAGCGGCGAGGGCCGGGCAGAGGCCGCGGGCGAGCGAGGCAGCCCAGACTCATACTTACTCCTGGCGGGCGGCGGGCGGCCGTGGTCGCCGCCAACCGGCTCCAGGCGGCGGCGAAGTCCGGCGGCGGGGCTCGCGGGCTCCGGCAGACGAGGGCGAACAGGGTCCCCAGCAGGAAGGCGGCCGCGGCGCCGCTCAGGTACAGGATGAGCCTGAGCAGGACGGTGCACGGCCCCGCGCCTCCCGCCGCCTCCCAGCAGCCGGGCCCCAGGAAGGAGAGGGCCACGGCGGCAAGCGCGGCCACGGCCGCTGGCACCCGCCAGCTCCAGCCGCCTGGGCCCCTCGGCGCCGCCGCCTCCGCGTCCCCGGGGGACTCCGGCCGCCGCTCGGCCCCGGAGCCTGCGGCAGGACGGCTGCCAGCGCCTGAGGCCGGCGCGGGGCTGAGGCCGGCGCCGCTGCTGTGGGTGACATCGGGGTGCATGCTGCTTCCTGTGCCGCTAAGGACAGGCACATCTCCTGCCCTGCTGTCCCCCGGCGCTGCCCCGGACGGTGGCCTCTGCGCGGCGCCTCCTCCCCTTGCCGCTCCCGCCGCCGCTCCGGAGGCAGACGGAGCCCCCGCTCATGCCCTCGCCCGCGGCCCACCGAGGGAACGGCTCCCACAGACGCCGCCGGGCCGCTCTCGGTGACCCCTCAGCGCCGCCAGCCGGCGCTGGGCCCGCAACTACCCGGCCGGACGCGCCCAGGTAGCCAGACCGTGTTGTGACTGAAGCCGGCAAAGCCTGACGCGGGTAGGGGGCGGCCCCGCGGTGAGTGTCAGGGTGGGGGCGGAGAGCGGCGGCGGCCGCTGAGTGACAGCTGGGAGGGGCCCACCCACGGCGCGGGGCTGGGGCCGACCGGCCGGCCCCACCGGAGGGGCCCGACCGGGGGCCTCAGAAACTGCTCTTTCCGGCGCTCCCCATCCCCCCGGGATACCGTCTGTTAATGGAAAATTTTGCTGCAGGTGGCAGAAGCATTTGTGATACTCGAGCTCAGGCGATTCCTTAATTCTCGCTCTCAGCTCACCACGGACAAGTAACCTCCTCGCCTTGCTTACTGCCCGCAAAATTTCTGCCTTGTTTTCACCAGCTCTTTAGAGTAAATAGGAAGACATCCCCCATCCTCACATTGAACAGTTTCTCTTGCACAACCTTCCCTTTCCCACCCTGCCGCCTGAGGTAAGGAATCAGACACAGGTGGAGTAAATGAAGCCTGCAATTCCTGGTAATGGAAGGTCTGCATGGTGACACCCGGTGTATGCAGCTGCCATAATCACTTTGGCTCCAATTCTGTTTTTTGTTTTTTTTTTTTTTTTTGGCCAATTATTCAGTACAAATGCTGTTACCGACGAAAAGGAAAGTGGTCCAAATAATTTTTAGACTACATATTTGCCTCTTCTATCATAGCCCCAGCTGGTAATATCCAGATAATGCTTGCTGAGAAGATAGATGCCAATATGCTACATAAACACTGGCAATGACTGGTGAGACCAATAAAGCAACAGATGCATCTTTTTTTAAAATATTAACTGGTATTCATGGGGCACTTCATTCTCTCCTAAACCTTGCAAGTCCAAAATGAGATAATAAGCACCTCATGCTAGATGTGACTTTACCAGGCCAAGGTGATGACACCAAAAGAAGTTACTACCTTCCTATCGTCCTTTTTTTGTTTTTTAAATAAAGCAGTACAACTGATTTTGAAGAAGCCCTTTTGCCTCTAAAATAGTTGTTAATTTTTGTCCCATTGGGGCTTCTCAAAGTATACCCTACGAATCCAAATTATTTCAAATAAAACATGGTAGCTTGTTATCACCAACAATCATATCTATATTTTTTGATCAATTACATGCCAGGGGCTGTATCCTGAAGGCTTTATACATTTTCCAATTTAAACTCTAGCTCACAGAGCTAGTAACTAATTGAGCACTTACTGTGTACCAGATACTGTTCTAAGCACTAAACATACTTCATTTAATCTTCACAACAACCCTGACAGATACTGTTAACTCCATCAACATACGGTGAACTGAGGCACAGGAGGTGAAATAACTTGCTCTAAGTTACAAAGCTAATAAATAACAAAGCTAGGATTTGGTTATCATTCCACGTGGTCTAGCTTCAGAGCTTGTACATTTAGTCACTATGCCACAATGCTTCCCTAAGAACTCTGTGATTTAGTCATCTCATATTACAGAGGAGGAAAAAACAGGGTTTAAATTCAAGAGCCTAAGATTTGTATTCCATGCTTAAAAGTGTTTAGGTTTGTTGCTTTGTGAGAATAGCGGCACCTTAGCCAGCCCTCTGACAAGTGCTAAGTAATTATAATTTGAGTCAGCAGAGGGGAAACTGGTCTGACATTGAAAGCGCAGGCCTGTAACTCTTAAGACCATGATCTTTCCAATACACTAGTATATTGTTTCCCAGAGTAATACAGATCTGGAAAAATGTAAACCCATGGCCAGAAAACTTCCTCAAAGCATATTTGTATGTCTGCATTGACACTTCATACATTTCCTTAGCAAATAGTAGCTGGGCCTCTAACCTGTGCATGGTTTGAGGCACAGTGAGAAGTGAGGTAAAATTAAGGGTTAATTTTAGGTGTTAATTTGACTGGATTAAGGATTACCTAGAGAACTGGTAAGGATTATTTCTGGATGTATCTGTAAGGGTGTTTCCAGAGGAGATTAGTGTTTGTCAGTGGACTGAGTGGGGAAAATCCGCCCTCAATATGGGTGGGCACCATCCAATCAGCTGGGGACCCAGACAGAACAAAAAGGCAGTTTCCCCTCTCCCCTGAAGATGGGATACACTCTTGTGTCCTTAGACATCAGAACTCCAGGCTCTCTGGCTTTTGGACTCCAGGTTACACCACTGGCCCCTGGGTTCTCAGGCTTCAGCCCCAAACTGAGAGTTCCACCATCAGCTTTCCTAGTTCTGATGCTTTCAGACTTGGACTGAGCCACGCCACCGGTATCCCAGGGTCTCCAGCTTGCAGACGGCCTGTTGTGGGACCTCTCAGCCTCCACAATCAAGTGAGCCAACATCACTTCTCATATTATCTACCAACATCTATATCTTATCTGTCCAATTGGTTCTGTCTCTCTGGAGAACACTAGCACACCTTCCATTCTGTCTGTCCTGCAGAACATCTTAATGTAATGTGCAGCCAGAGAAAAACAGGTCACAAGGCTGAATAATACTCATATATATACCACATTTTGTTTATCTGTTGAACACTTGGCTTCTTTCCACCTTTTGGCTTTGGTGAATGATGCTGCTAGGAACACTGGTGTACAAATATCTGTTTCAGACCCTGCTTTCAATTCCTTTGGGTATATATCCAGAAGAGAATTGCTGGGTTATATAATTCTATGTCCCATTTTTCAAGGACATGCCATACCGTTTTCCACAGCTGCTATACTATTTTGCATTCCAATAAACAGTACATGAGGGTTCTAATCTCTCCACCTCTTTGCCAATCCTTGTTACTGTTTTTTTGATAATATCCATCCTGGTGGATGTGAAGTGGTATCTTATTGTGGTTTTGATTTGCATTTCCCTAATGATTAGTGATATTGAGTATCTTTTCATGTGTTTACTGGCCATTTGTATATCTTCTTTGGAGAAATATCTACTGAAGCCCTTTATCTATCAAACTTTTTTTTCCCTTTTTTTATTATACCATATTTTTACTGTATAAAATAAACTTTTGACCACAGGGTAGACAACTATCCCTGAGAATTGGTGCCAGCATAGTTTTATCAAACAGAATTAAGTGAAACCCTTTCTTTAGAACATAGAATTGATTCTCTGTACTTTTGGTAATTAAGATGAACAAGTACAAAATGCATTGTGAAGTACAAAAATAGAGACAATTCCTTATTAGGATTCCCTGAGATAGGGTTAAACCCATACTTACTTGCTTTGCACTTTCATGTAAACAATTATTTGAGTATCTACTATATTAGTGTGCTATTGCTGCTATAACAAATCACTACAAACTTAGCAGTTTAAAACAACAGAAATTTATTGTCTTACAGTTCTGGAGGTCAGAAGTCTAAAATCAAGGTATTTTCAGGCTTGAGTTCCTTCCAGACACTTCAGGGGAGAATCTGTTTCCTCCCGGTTTTCAGCTTCCAAGAGGCTACCTGCATTCCTTGGCTCATTGCCTCTTCCTCACATCACTCCAAACTTTTGTGTGCTCTCAGCTCCCGCTGTTGATTTTGAACTTCTTGTTCCCCTCTCATAAGGATCGCTGTGATCCCACTGGGTCCACTGGATAATCCAGGCTAATCTTCCCATTTTGATCCTTAATCACATCAGCTAAATCCTGTCTGCCATGTAAGGTAACGTGGTCCTGTGTTCCGGGGATCAGGAGGCGGGCACCTTCGGGGTGCCATTATTCTACCACACCTAATATGTGCCTGAAAGTCCAACAATGGGAAATAATGGCATTCAATATATTCTGCAGAAATCATTTTTCTCAGATTATTTTAACTACCCACCTCATTTGCCAATAGGCCGATGGCTTTCTAACATGTTACCCAGTCCCTGGACCATAGAACAAACTAGTTGTCTGAAATGAACTTTGCTGCTATAAAATATCACAAAGACCTAGCCACCCTTCATTTTTATTATTGTTTTGATTTTCTTTTTCTTTTTTTTTTTTTTTTTAAGTCGGAATCTCGCCATGTTGCCCAGGCTAGTCTTGACCTCCCGGGCTCAAGCAATCCTCCCGCCTCAGCCTCCCAAGTAGCTGGGACTACAGGAGCGCGCCATGGCACCCGGCTCTATTATTGTTATTTTAGTAAAGAAAATGACAAGACAATAAAGCAGCTTTCCGTATTAAATTACGGCACCGACTGGGCCTACCCGCGCTGCCTGCCACAGTAGGGGAAGAGGCAGTAAGGCGTCGACGGCGCACAGCCACAGAGGGCTGGCACGGGCCTCCCTCCCCGCCTCGCCCGGCCCACCGGCTCTGTGACGCCCGCCGGCGCGCCCCGCGCCCCGCGCCCCGCGCCCCGCCGAGGCCCCCGCCAAGGCCCCAGCGCCGCGCCCGCCTCCGTACCGCCCGCCCTCCTTTCCTTTTCCGCCGTCTCCGCCTCCGGAAGCGCGAGCCCGCCGCGTGCAGGGCTGCGGGAGCGCGTCGGCGCGTGCGCGGAGCCAGGCCCCACCGCCGCGGGCGCCGAGTGCCGGGCAGCGGCCTGGGCTCCTGGGAGAGCGTCGCGCGGGCGCTTCCTGCGTCCCCGCCCGCGGCGCGCCCGCCACCCTCCCCTCCGTTCGGCATCCGTTTCCCCTCCGGAGCCCAGGCGGCGGCCAGCACTCGGGGTTGGTATAACGAAGCCTGCGCCGGAGGCGGAGAGGAGGAGCCCGCCGCGGCCCCTGCCCCCCGCCCCGCCACCTCTCAGCCGCGCCGGCCGCTCGGGCGGCGGGTGTCGCTACAACAAAGGCGTCTGAGCCCGCGGCCGGCGGATGGTGGGGGCCCGGACGAAGACGGCCGGTCCTGCGCTCGACGAGTGCAGGGTGGCGTTGGGGTCGGGGGTTGGGGGCCGGGGTCGGCTCTAAATTGAGTTGTGGTGGCAGCACCCGCAGGGCTGTGACCGCGCCGCCCACTTCCGCGGGCTTGAACCTGAGGCCTGAGGGGCTGTCATTTATCTTCTGCTGTCTCCCGAGGTCGGGAGAGCCTCGGGTTCCGTGAAAACAGGTGTTTGATTTGGGCTGAGATTTTCGTGCACCCAATTGGATATTTTATCGGGGCCTTTTTATACTGTATATCTAACTCCAGAAATGTAATGTCACAGTAGCAAAATGACAGTCTAAAAAAATGCCCGATTCCTTTTTGTGTATTTTCCTGATGTGTGGTGAAAGCACTGGTATTTCTGTTGCTGGTTCTGCATGAGCTGTACAAGCGGTGCGTGTCCAAGTGCCTCCCAGGCAGCTTTGGCAAGAACCTGTCTTGATTGAGCACCAGAGGGTTATGGTGGTCTGATGAACTGTCCTTTAATTCTATTCTTTCCCAAAGTGCTGTAAAGAGAATATTAACTACCTTCTTAAGCCACCATTTTCTTATTTATTCTCTAATGTAAATTGAATCTCACTAACTTTGAAGTAAGGTTATCAAAAGGGTTGCTTAGTGGTTGGGATTGTTGGATAAATTTTCCTTTAAATTAGGTTACATCCTGAGTGTTTAAATCCTTACAATAACTCTGTCTGTTGGATACCATTAACCTAAATTTCACCTGAAAAATCTCCTAGGCACTGGACTCCCTGCACCACCTCTCATGCAGTGTGACAACTTAGGGATGCAGGTGGCTTACTACTTTTGGGGACTGCATGACTACCATGGAAACGGAGAGAAGGGGATAGTTCTGGTGTGTGTGTGTGGAGGGGTGAGGGAGGAGGACAGGAAACTATAAAGGAAACTGGGTTGGAAATGAGGTGATTTTTCTGCCTATGTAGCAAGCAGAGAGCAGAACCAGGGCTCAATCTTAAATCTCCTAACTCCAAACTCCTTTGTCAGATAAACATACTTTGAATGACTATTTGTCAGGTCCTCCTTTATGCGCTGGGAATATAAAGATGAGCAGCACGTCAGGAGCTCCTAGTTTGGTAAGGAGACAAGTGTAGGGGAGGGGAGGGAAAAAAAGAGCTCTTCTACTCTCTTAGGTTCTGCGGCTGGGGCTCTGGAAATTAAACCGGCAACACAGATTAACAGGAGAAAAGGCATACAGATTTTATTGGCTGTTAATTTTTACAGACACAGGCCTTTCCTAGAAAAGAAGTGAAGACCCAGAGAAGTGGCCTGAGAATTTCTGTACAGTTTTTAACAAAGGACAATAAATTGTGGAGACATGATGAAACAAAGGAGAAAAGGTTTTTAGGCTTCCAGGGGTTGTATACTGTGGGAAGGTAAACAGTTCTTTCTCCAGGCAAACCTCTGAGATATTGCAGGTTAGGTTCCAGACCACTGCAATAAAGTGAGTCACATGAATTTTTTGGTTTCCCAGTGCATATAAAAATTATGTTTACACTATACTATAGTCTGTTAAGTGTGCATTAACATTATGTCTAAAAAGCAATATACACACCTTAGTTTTAAAAATACCTTATTGATAAAAAAGCTAAGAATCATCTGAGCCTTCAGCAAGTCATAATCTTTTTGCTGGTGAAGATTCTTGCCTTGATGTTGATGGCTGCTGACTGATCAGGGTGGTGGTTGCTGAAGGTTGGGGTGGCTGTGGCAATTTCTGTAAGACAACAATGAAGTTTGCTGTATCAAATTGACTCTACCTTTCATGAAAGATTTCTCTGTAGCATGTAATGCTGTTTGATAGCATTTTACCCACAGAAGCTTTTTCAAAATTGGAGTCCTTCCTTTCAAACCCTGACGCTGCTTTATCAACTAAGTTTAGCTTGTATGTAATATTCTAAATCCTTCATTATTGTTCAACAGTGTTCATTGTCCGTACCACTGCTGGGTAGTACAACAGTGAACATTGTTGAACATCACTGAAATGATAATGATAAATGACAAAGTACTACTTTGTCACCAGGAGTAGTTTCCATCTCGAGAAACCACTTTCCTTGCTAATTCTTAGGAAGCAACTCCTCATCTGTTCAAGTTTTATCATGAGATTGTAGCAATTCAGTCAAATCTTCAGATTCCATTTCTAGTTCTCTTGCTATTTCCACCACATCTGCAGTTACTTCCTCCACTGAATTATGAACTCCTCAAAGTCATCCATAACATTTGGAATCAACATCTTCAAACTTTTGTTGGTTTGGTTTTGGTGGTTTTTTTGTTTTGTTTTGTTTTGTTTTTGTTTTTTGCCCAGGCATGAGGGCAGTGGCATCATCATAGCTCATTGCAACCTCAAGCTCCTGGGGTCAAGCAATCCTCCCACCTTGGCCTCCCTAAGTGCTAGGATTACAAGTGTGAGTCACCTGTGCCACCCAAACTCTTGTTAATGTTGGTATTTTGAATCACAAATGTTTGTAATGGCATCTAGAATGATAAATCCTTTCTAGAAGGTTTTCAATTTACTTTGCCCAGATCCATCAGAGGAATAACTATCTATGGCAGGCTATAGCCTTTAAAAATGTTTTTCTTAAATACAGTAATAAGACTTGCAAGTTGAAATTACTTCTTGATCCATGGAGTGGAAGATGGATATTATGTTAGCAGATGTGAAAACAACATGAATCTCCTTGTACAACTCTTTCAGAGCCCTTGAGTGACCAAGTGCATTGTCAATGAGCAGTAATACTTTGAAAGGAATCTTTTTTTCTGAGGAGCAGTTCTCAACAGTGGGCTTAAAATAGTAAACCATGCTGTAAACAGATGTGCTGTCATCCAGGTTTTGTTCCATTTATAGAGCATAGACGGTAGATTTAGCATAATTCTTAAGTGCCCTAGGGTTTTTGGAATGGTAAATGAACATTGTCATCAATTTCAAGTCACCAGCTGCATTATCCCCTAACAATCAGCCTGTCCTTTGAAGCTAGGCATTGACAACTTCTCTGTAACTATGAAAGTCCTAAATGGCATCTTCTTCCAGTAGAAGGCTGTTTCTCTACATTGAAGATCTGTTGTTTAGTGCAGCCACCTTCATCAGTTCTCCTACTATAGATCTTCTGGATGACTTCCTGCAGCTTCTCTATCAGCATTTGCTGCTTCACCTTGCACTTTCATGTTATAGAGAAAGCTGCTTTCCTTAAACTTCATGAACCAATCTCTGCTAGCTTCAGAATTTTCTTCTGCAGCTTCCTTACCTCTCTCAGCCTCCATAGAATTGAAGAGAGTTAGGGTCTTGCTCTCTAGGCTTTGGCTTAAGGGAATGTTGCGGCTGGTTTGATCTATCCAGAGCACTAAAACTTTCTCCATATCAGCAATAAGCACTGTTTCTTATCCTTTGCGTGTTCACCGGAGTAGCACTTTTAATTTCCTTCAAGAACTTTTCCCTTGCATTCACAGCTTGGCTGACTGTTTGGTGTGAGAGGCATAGCTTTTGGCCTATCTCGGCTTTCAACATGCCTTCCTCGCTAAGCTTAATCATTACTAGCTTTTGATTGGAAGTAAGAAGTGTGGGACTCTTCCTTTCACTGTAATACTTAGAGGCCATTGTAGGGTTATTAATTGACCTAATTTCAATATTGTATCTCAGGAAATAGAGATACCCAAAGAGAGGGAGAGAGATGGTAGAGCAGTCAGAACACACACCATTTATCAATTAAATTTGCCATCTTATATGGGCATGGTTCATGATGCTCCAAAACAATTACATCAAAGATCACTGATTGCAGATCACCGTGTGACACAGAGACATGAAGTAAGCACATACTGTTGAAAAAATGGCATGATAGACCTGCTGGATGCAAGCCACAAACCTTCAATTTGTAAAATATAGTACATGTGAAGTACAATAAAGCAAAGCACAATAAAATGAGGTATGCCTGTATATGGGAGAACTAATGAAAGATAAGGGTTATCTTAGCAAGGTTTATTTGTGCAGATACAAGTTATTGCCAACTTTGTCTTCTTCATGGTCGGAAACCTTTCCTTGGAGAGAGGATTTATGGCAGTCCTCATTTCTCAGAAGTTTCTGCTTTCAGTCAGATAAGGGAAGTTCTGGAAAGGCTTTTTTCTGCATCTGTTGGTTTTCAACTGTCCTCAGCTCAAAACGATCCTTATGCCAAAGTGGTATATTTTGGAGTAGCACGTTCTGATCCCCTTCACAAGCAAGACAGGAAACTGTTAGCTGTGAAAAATAAGGATTTCAAAGAAGTATCTGTAATCATGCTTATGGATACTTTGGGATTAAGACCTAGTTCAGGGTTGAGAAAGATCACATCCTCGTAATGCAGCATCCCAGCAAGTGGTCACCCAGTCCTTGCTCTGGCATGTCTAGTAACCTGGGGCTCAGAATCTTAGAAAGTAGCGCATTCCACTTTCAAACAGTTCTTATGTTAAGCTCGTAACAGCTTTCTTATGCACTCCATCTGTTAATGCAGGTTCTACCTTGGAACCACAAATAAGAGGTCTGTAATCTTTTTGCATATCACAGTCCTGCTATGAAAGTATTTGAACATATTCTTAGTCATTATTTTTACTCACTATGAGGTCTTTGTTCTCTAAACTATTTATTATGACTTAGATTCTAGACTCTGCACCACAGACCTAGAAGTACATGCTTCATTCAAGAAATCATTTGACCAGGTAGAATATAATGCAACTTGTTTTAGCCTGTATACTGCTATTCCGGTATGACTTAAGAACATACTAGTTTTTTGGTTTCCAACTCATACTTTTGCCACTTGGTGAGCTTCAAGTCTTTTTTCAACCAAACTTTCTTTTTAAGCTAAGGTCCTTAGTCACCTTCCCTCTCCACCTTCTATTCTGTATCTATGCTATTATTGTGTTATTATTTTGGCTATTTTGGCATATCTCTCCCTACTAGGATTTTGGCTGATTAATTTTCCTCTGCTTGTTTCAATGTAGCATAATGATTAGGAGTGCTGATTCTGCAGCCAGACTGCCTGGGTTCCAATCCCTACTCTACTTTCTAGCATTGTGATCTTGAATGCTTCATCTGTCCATCTCAGTTTTCTTTTATTCACAAGTTTGATACATCTGGAAGTCATAAAAGGCCAGCTTGCCACAAACTAATATTTGAAATTGGTCAAGTCATTTGAATTTGCTATGCCTTAGTTTCTTCATTCTTAATGCAAGGGAGTTAAAGTCTTTTCCTTTCAGGACTGTTGGGAACCGTGAGAGTAAAGGTTGAGAAGAGGATTAGCCCTAACACTTATCATGCACCATACACCATCATGAGGAACTTTAGCTAGCTCTCATTCAAGGCTACCAGGGATCACTAACAGAAAAATTCTTCTGTTATATCATACACAAAAAAAGAGGCATGCTGGAAACATTTCAAGTTTAGTGACTTACAGAATCGTCACTCTCCTTGCCAGAAATACCTTTGGAATTCACTACTCTCTTTGGAAGGAGTTTAGTCTCAAGGTCAGATTGGGATAGAGAGAGTCACTAGTTAATTCAGAGTTCTGAATTCTTTTTACTTAGGGTAATGCTTTTTAATTTACCCAGGACAACTGGTTTATTTAATTTGTGGCACCAATGAGATTTGTTCCAATTTACTTGTTAGAGGAAGACTGCTACATGGCAAGTATATCTAGCAAAATGTGTGTCAAACACTAGCATGTATATCTAATTTTAACTGTATAAACCATCCTTTTTAGCAACAGTTCCTAAAATCATATTGCTAAACAGGTCCCATTTTTCTTTTAAAATTGTTGGGAGGGTTTTATCTTGCACACTGTTTGCCATCAAATAAATCATAGGTAACACAATGTATAAAAGAAAAAAAAAAGTCTCAGCGTCTAGTCTTATGAAGGACCATACTGAGAAGCAGAATAGAACAATAGTTAACAACATGATCCTTAAAGTATGCCTGCTTTAGAATCCTGGCTGTACTACTTCGTAGCTGTGTGACTATGGGTGAGTTCTTGTTCTGCTTCAGTTTCCTCATTGGTAAATGAGAATGATAAAACCCCTTAAAGCTGCACTTGGAACAGTGCTAGCATATAGTAAGTACTCGGTACATTTAGCTATTAGTAGTAGAATAGCAGTTTGCACTAACACAAGTGAGACTGACTTATGCTACTAATTTTGTTTATTTCCTTAGAATTTAAACAAGTTATTCTGAGGGATGGTGGTTAGAATGATTTGGATAGTTGATTTATTTTTAAAGATTTTTTTTTGGCTGACTAGAAAAATTTAAGCTTTTCTATCCATATATTTCCAGTAAAATCAAGAAAAGACATTCAGTGGAATAGTCATGTGTCTGTTAATAAGTTTATATAATGATATACTAATTCTGGGCAAAGCTTTCATAGAAACTTTTAACTCTATTATGACTTAGTAAAATTGCTCTGTCGTTATTCTTAAGATCTCTTCGTTTCTTCAGACACTATAATCATCCACCTCTTTTATAATTAAATAATTTTCTCTGATGTCAGTTTCTTCAAATTTCAAGAAAACATTCCTTCTATATTTGTAATTTAAATTACAACATTTCTTAAACTCCAGATTCTGATTTATTCTAGTGTGGCCTTAATCCACTAGCAAAGCAGAATTTTTCTAGACAATGTAATATTACCTGTTACGCTTGACGCTGTCTCTAGTACCATCCAGAGTTTAAACTTTCATTCCATCTTCTTATATGTATTATAGTACATTAGCTTTTGATGACGGTTTCTCATCTTCATAGACCAGTGGCATTTCAAACCCTGTACTGAGACCCTCAGTAAGAAATAGCTTTAACATCAAGGACTAGTACACATAATGCATTTAAGTAACAGAAACAAAAGTTTCATGAAATGTTACTTTTATGTTTAATGCACTCTTGATTATTATACTATATTCTGTTTTCCTTAGTTTAATGATTGACATGACCTACTGAATTGATTTTACACTGGGTTGTGACCTGAAGTTTGTAAAATATTGCTCTGGCTATGCTATGAAATAATTTGCTTTTGAAGTTTGAAGAAACTTAAAAAAAGTTTTTTTAATTGCAAAGGTATTCTTAACTATGTAACAAAATGAGAAAGGAGAAAACAATAACCACAACTCTTTTTATTCTAGTCCTTGACATTTTATTATCAAAGGTGAATTATCTTATAAAAAAGGATAACATTTTGAGGAGTTTAATGACAGTGTTAGAAGTATTCACCATTCAGTGGCTATTGATTTCTTTTAGAACTTAAGTGAGCAGAACTGGATTAGTAATAATGAGTCATACTTTTTGGTGTGTGATGACCCGTGATCACAGGCTTTGCCCTAGTCTTTATTTTCTCCCTTCATCCCCCGTTCCTACCCACATCCCTCCCCCTCCATGGACTAATACTCTTAGATGTTTAATGTATGCCCTTCCAATCCATGCTCTATAATTTTGTATGTTTGTGCCCAGGAAGAATACAGTATTTTCTGCTTTAGTCAACATTTTTTTACAGATCTCAGTTTATGCTTTTTGACTGATATAGGCTTACACATCATTTTATTTATCCATTTTCCTCTTAATAGACATTGAGGTTGTTTCTAACTCATCGCTATTACAAACAGTTATAGATGCTGTGCTGTAATGAATATCCTTGTACATATGCCGCCTGTCACATAGCCCTCAAGTGGCAGAATCAAGTTTTGAGCCTGGGTGTGTCTGACTCAGTTCATTCTTTTTCAAACACTGAGCAGACTCCCATTCATCACTTATTTGCTTAATTTATGGCACAAACACTATTATGCTAACAGTAATGGAAACATAAAAAATGTAGTGGGATTGTTGATCATTTTTCTTCTAATAGATCAACTCTTCATTTTTGCCCTTTCTCCTCCTAGTTTTTGTTTAAATGTATAAAATTTTATTATTGATCCAGTATAGATAACAATTTTGTATGCTGTATTTTTCATGTTGATATATTATCTAAGTCAGGGGTCTACACACTTTTTTAGTAGAGGGTCAGATGGCAAGTATTTTATTCTTTGTGTGTCATTGGGTCTCTGTCACAACTACTGAGCTCTGCAGTTATAGTGGGAAAGGTGTCAGAAGCAATACCTACACCCATGAGTGGGGCTGTGTTCCAGTAAAACTTTATTTACAAAAACAGATGGCAGGCCAGATTTGGCCCATGGACAGTAGTTTGCTGACCTCCAATCTAAATAATTACTTTGATGGAATCATATTTTTCTGTACAAGTTTTCAATATTACAAGTAATGGTATAATTAATACCATTTCCTTTTTAGTGTTACATTCTTAAGATAAATTTCCAGAAGTGAAGTTACTGATTCAAAGGGTTTATAGATTTTTTTATGGTTCTGAAAATTAATTAAAGAGAGACAAGTTTCAGTTTTTATAAATTACTTGAGAGAATAGACTTTGATTTCTATGTGGATAAATATGATGCCTAAAACCTTATTAGGTATCTTTCTCTTGAGGATTTGGGAAGAAGGCTGTCAATTTGAATTTTAAAATGTAAAGAGGGTATTAATCTATGCCATGGAAAGTAATACATCTTGCATTTTAATATTTATTAGGTATAAATTTTATATTCTGTTTCTCAGATTTTAAGATCTATTTGCATGTGTTAAAATTTAAAAACTCACTCATATTTTGATTAATCTTCACTTAGCTTATAAAATATATTAAATTTCCCTGAACATTGTATACCGTTTGCAAACTTGCTTAACATCACATTTTTTTTTGTATCTGATTTTCTTAAGTACCTCAAACACCTGACAAGGCAACTTACAAATCTAACAAAGGAAATCTTCCTAATCACTTAGACATTGTTTATAAACCTGCTAAGTCTAAACTTACTGATTTAATCATTCACATTCCCTTAAGCATTTAAAAGTATATTGTGAATAGTTAAATTTTTATAAATCTTAATACCTCAGAATCTCATAAATTCTTTGAAGCCTCAAAGGCAGACAGAATTATCCAATGATGATAAAATGTATTACCATACATGTCTGAAGCTATCATATTAACCTATCACATTCATATTAATAATACAAGTTTAATTCATTTTAAAATAATATCTGTACTTGTTTTTATATCTTTCTTAGGTTGCAAGGTCACTTAAAGGCTGCAGAGTATGTCTGGTTTAGAATACAGATTACATAATCTGTTACTGCCTGAATTAATTGTAGTATGAATATAGTAAGCACATAATTGCATTGTTGGCTATATATTATCACTGGAAATGTATATATGCCTTTCCTTTAACATAGTTCATATTATTTGTCACTTTTGAATATCATTATGGACTCATGGCTGTCCATAGAATTATTTTTTCATTTTTATGTACTTTTTTCCTTTCTTGTTTTTCAGGGCTAAATTGTCGAGCTTGGGCAGTAGAAGCCCCTTTAAACAAGATCCTTTGTTTCATTACCACTACCCCAAGCATATTTGAATATTGTGCTTTCTGGCAACAATAAGATGCTCCCGGCCCTTCTCCTTTTTCTTGGCCTCCAGAAATGGAATCATCTGCCTTCCAGGGAGTCCTGGGGTTTTTTTTAGTGGAGAATACTATTAGAGGTCCAACTCTGAACTCAAGATTATCAGTCAGATAATGTGACACTGCTGCTTACACCACTGTAATAAGAGATAGAAATATATTTTTAAAGGCTATGACTTTACAGTGATGTTTCTAATTTAATTTTAACTGTATGAAGTATTAAAATATTTTGAATAAATTTTAATTTTTTTATTATTGTGGTATATACATGAATTTACAGGTCAACTAGTAATTTAAGGTCTATAACAGTAGTCCCTGCCCCACACTAGAGGGAACTACTTTGAACATTTTTATCCATTTCTTCTATTATTTAACTCCTTGTGTCTAAATAATATGCCTTGATTTTTCTATTTTTAGGCAGCTGTTGGCTTTCTGCTATGAAATATCTCTTAGGCCAGACCCCTTTTAACACAGTGACACATATATGCACTTCCCCTGTCATCTTCTGTATCTGGTTATATCACAGTTTGTGACTAAATATTCAGAAGTTTACTCCAAGCTGCCTGTGCAACCTGTAAATGTGCCTTAGAGTTTTTGTTCCTCTTCAAGAAGGTATAGGGGGAGCTTTTACTTTTAATAGAAATCATCTCCTTCTTTCTGCTTCTTCCTTACTAACTGCAGTGAAGGAGCAGAATAGGACAAAGACAGCAAGTCCTGAAATACAGAAGTTTGTCAGTCTTCCTTGCACTACTTCCACTAGAGTAATGTGTGTTTGGGCTGGCTTAGCTGATCCTGTGAGGTTTTAACTCCATCCTTGTTCTAAACTCTTACTGCACCTAATTTATAGAAGGCAGATTTTCCTTAGGGTTCTACTTGTTATCCACGTTTGTGATATCCTTGCCTTGATGATCTATTATTATTTTCTTGTGAACTTAACTATTAGACTTATTTATATTTCAAATAATTGGTACAACTTATTACTACCCCAAAAGCCCCATCATCACTTCACTGAGTTTTTGGTTTTGTTTTTGTTTTGTCATTTTTCTCTTTGTATATTACTCAAACTTCTCAGTTTGGGAAAATTATGTAATTACTGTATAAAAATGAAAAGTATTTGGGAATTAGTCTTTAGTCTGATAGTTACCCTCTGTTCATTTTCAGATATATTTTTGCCATCATGGATCGGTTTGAAGATATATCAGATGGGGAAGTAGACCATTCTTTCTTTGACAGTGACTTTGAAGATGCAAAGAAATGTGAAAGTAACTCAGTTTTTGACAAACAAGATGATGACCCTAAAGAAAGAATAGATAAAGACACAGAAGACGTAAAGTTGAAAATTGGAATGCAAACCAAGGGAGATTGCCTTGCTGAGAAGGAAAATGAAGGAAAAGCAACCCCCCCCCTGGAAAGGCACCCCGTGGAGCCTAACGGGACGCAACCCGGGAGCCCTTTGTCAGCGATGACTCCTTCAGGACCAAAAAAATTTTATGGTGCTACAACAGGACATAAAATACATATTCCAAATAGAATTCCCAGAATTGTAAAAGAAGGTGAGGATGATTACTACACAGATGGAGAGGAAAGCAGTGATGATGGGAAGAAACTCCATGTGAGGTCCAAGTCAGCTAAACCATCTAATAACTTTAAAAAAAGCATTAGTAAAAAGTATTCCAAAACGAGTTCCTCTTCCTCTTCTTTATCTTCCTCGTCTTCCAGTTCAGGTACAGATTGTTCAGATGCAGGGTGTAGTAACTACATATCTGGTCCACATCCATCATCAAAGAAACATGTATCTGGTGTAATGCTCTTATCACCAAAACATAAAAATAAGTCAGGAATAAAATCAACAGGAACACAACCTTCAAGTACTAAATCAAAATTTGGTGGCTACGCTGAGGAATCTGAAGATACTGTGACAGATGTAACTCCTTTATCAACTCCGGACATCAGCCCTATTCAGTCTTTTGAACTGGGCGCATCAAATGATCAAAAAGTGAAAGTTAGAAAGCAAGAAAACTTGAGTCAAGAAGTATATGAAGATGTTGAGGATTTAAAAAATAATTCAAAATATTTGAAATCAGCCAAAAAAGAGAAAGAAAAACATGGGCCCAATCTCACCTCAAAGTCTTCAGTGTTAGATTCCAGTTTAGACCCCAGATGTAAACAAAAAGTCTTACATGACACAATGGACCTGAATCATCTTTTGAAAGGTAATTTTCTTTTAAAAATCTGTATATTAAATATTAATTATATATTATTATATATTAAATGCTATGAATTTGCATTGATTTTTCTAGTAGATTTTTTTTGTTTGGAATAATTGATATTGTGGTAACTTTACCAAATATTCCATTTTACCACAGAAATATCTGGAATATCATTTGTAGTATCAGGCGAGATAGGTACTGTAAAGCTAATCAACTAGGACTAGAAACTTCTCACTAATTTTATGTTAGTGCCTTCCAAACTCTAAATGCCTGGAGGGAATAGATGGGTAAGATAAATGAGAGAAGTGGAGCCAGATGTTTTCCTACTTTTATTAGAGACACGGACGTATTTCACTTCCTTCTTTCAAAAGGAAAGGCAACCGCAATAAGGTTAAAGTGACCTGATGTGTTCCCTTCATATCAGGGAAAGTGGCAAGAAACTGGCAAAGAAGCATAGACTATAGGAAACTATTCAGATGTTAAGTTAAAGCCTAAAGAGCACTACTTAAAAATAATTACCAAGGGCCCGGCAAGGTGGCTCACACCTGTAATCCTAGCACTCTGGGAGGTGCTTGAGGTCAGTAGTTCAAGACCAGCCTGAGCAAGAGCAAGACCCCATCTCTACAAAAATAGAAAAAATTAGCCAGGTGTGGTGGCACGCGCCTGTAGTCCCAGCTACTCAGGAGGCTGAGGCAGGAGGATCGCTTAAGCCCAGGAGTTTGAGGTTGCAGTGAGCTATGATGATGCCACTGCACTCTAGCCCGGGTGACAGAGCAAGACTCTGCTCCCCCACCATCCCCAAAATAAAAAATAATAATTACCAAGTTGGTGAAATAGCATAAATCAAGCTTTAGTTGCTTTAAGATATAAGGTATTTTTGAATTAGAATAATCTTTATTGCTTTATTTCTGTATCAATTTATTATTATTTCATTTTTAGTTTGAAAGGAACAATATTTCAGGTGAAATAAAAGCAACTTCAAATGTTATCTTTGGACTAGCTAATATAACTGTAAAAATACTGGGCTTGCAGCTCAGATGAGGATAAATTTTTTAAGTCGATTCTCTGTCTTTGTTTGAAATGTTGAAGAATATGTCTTTAGCTACATAATTTACATATGGTGGCAATATAAGGGCATAAATAAATACCTTATTTAGCCAATTAACTCATATTGTCAAGTTGATAAAGTATGTCTAGGAACAGTCCATCCTGTGGGTGTTCCCTCTTTTGTAGGTTTTCTTTTCTCTTTGCTCTAATTGTAACTATTGATTGTTCAGTGTCTCTGAAAAATCATACTCTTGGTATTGGCCATCACCAACTAGTGGCTAAGCCTCTACCCCATATATCTTTCCTGATAAATGATCATTAAATCTCTTAAAACTTTGAGGACTGAAGAGTTTTCTATTGCTCTCTACTTCTTCCCATAACAACCAGAGTGATCTCTTTTTATAAAGTAAATTTAAAAACAAAAAATATACATCAATACTACTAGTTTCCTTCTTAACTCTTCAGTGGCCTACTCTTATATTAAAAATAAAATCCAAACTCCTTATCATAGCTTGACAGACTCTATATTGGTGATTCTTATCCCAGGCAGTGCATTAGCATCACTTAGAGAATTCTTAAAGCAAATACTGATGCCTAGGCCCCTCCCAGATTGATTCCGATGCGATTGATGAGAACCATGCTCTACATTATATGGATGTTGCCTACCTCTCCGATTTTATGTCATATTACCATGCTCCAGTCACACTTCTTTTTTACTGTTCTCAGAATACTCCCAAGTTCTTTTCTATTTATGGAGTATTTGCACTTGTTGCCCTTTCTCTTTGCATAGGCTGCTTCTCCCTGTTTCTCAGGTCTCAGCTTAAATTACACCTCATTGGGAGAGACTTCTTGTGAACATTCTATCTGTGGTAGCTTTACAGCCCCCCACCCGCCTCGGTCTCACAAAAGCCTGTTTCCTTCCATCAGAATATTTACCAGACCCTGGAATTAGTGCAGTTTGTTTGCATGTCTCTCACATTGGAATGTAAGCAACATGAAGGCAGGATCTTATTTCTTGCTGGAATCCCCAAATATAGTAAGCGTTGGTACGTAATAGTATTTGTTGACTAAAAGGACTGTCAGGAAGCTGCTTCTGTTGCACAGCTCTACTAGTCAGGAAATGTATTTCATATGTTTCACTGAAATTTGATTTTGTAACAATTACCCGTTAGTCTTAGATTTACCATCTGAAATACATAGAATAAGTTTATGCCTGTTTCTGCATTATAATCTTTAAAACATTTGATTAATATTCTTCTTTAGGTAAAATCTCTAATTTTTTATTGAGCCTTCTGTAACAATTTCCACCTTTTTCTTTTAAATTTTATGGCCACTTCTAGTCTGTATGTTCATTGGTTAAGCTAGATTGTATGATTCATCAGGTGAAGACTGCAGCTACTTCTCTTCTGGATTTCCAGTGCCAGCCTCAGTGCTCTAGCACAAGTTTTCAAACTTTTGGGCCTTAGGACTCTTTTACATTCATAAAAATCACTGAGGACCCCAAAGAGCTTTTGTTGATATAGGTTATGGCTTATATGTATAAATATTTACCATATTAGAAATTAAATCAGAAATTTAAAAATATTAATTCATTTAATAGTAACAAACCCATTATATGGTTACTATATAACATAAGTACCATGTTTTATGAAACAACTATATTTGAAAGAAATTAGTGAGTTTGCTAATCTCTAATATCTGGTTTGATAGAAGATAGTTGGATTCTCAAATCAGCTTCTGATAACAATCTATTGTGCTATATTGGCTGTAAAGAAAATCTGTCACAGAAAATATGATTTAGAAATGGAGGAATATTTTAATAACCTTTTAATAACCTTTCAGTTAATTGTGGATATTTTTCTTTAGTAGTACCACAATTAGTAGTTTCTGAAGTGTTAAGTAGTTTCTTAAGCAGATACCACAATTAGTAGCCTCTTAAGTGTTGGTTGTGACGTGAAACCTGAAATTAATCTCAATGTACCTTTCATAGTCCATTTCATAGTCTATTATATTAAAATTTATTGATCTTTCTTACATTTTGAATGTATTTTTTTTCCCCTGCATGGCTTTGTAACATGACATATTGGTTATTTGGAAAATATTGTTTAACTGAGCTTACAAATGTTGACATACTTCATAATGCACTATATAGAAATCATTGGAAAGCCCTTAGGAAGCTGTCAAACTCATGTTGGCAGATATAAGTGTACCCAAAATATTAATTTTTGCTAAAAAGCTCAAATTTTATGATTGACAACAAATACCATCAAATGTTTTCCATGAAGTGACAAAATTGTTGTTGACAATTGTATTTGTAATGCAAAAATTGGATGGTGATTGAAATTAAATCATAAAAATCCATCTGATGAGATAATGCAGAGTGTTCACATTAATATTTTGTAATAACTTGTATCTTGATATATTTGCTTTTTTTTCTTGTGTCAAATTTCTGTTGCTGTATTCATTGCTCTTAAAATGTTTTACTGTGATTTATGTGTTTAAAAATAGCAGCCTAACATTATGCATTATAAAATATCTTTCTTATAAAATTTTCTTGTAAAATTAGGTTAAAAAAAAAGAATGGATATTGAAAACAAAAATGTTATGGAAGATAAATAAAAATGTATGATATAGCTTATAGGTTTTATATATTTTTTTAAATAGTGGGATTTTTTGACTAAATCATAATTTTTATTTTAAAGGCCCACTGATTTATTTTTTAATTTTAAAAGTAGTTTGTTTAAAATTTATTTTTAATTATTATGGGTACATAGTAGTTATATATATTTATAGGGTACATGTTTTGTTTTGATAAAGGCATACAATGTGAATTAATGAAATCAGGGTAATTAGGGTATCCATCACTTCAGATATTTATCATTACTTTGTCTTAGGAACATTCCAGTTCCACTCTTGTAGTTATTTTAAAGTATACCCTAACTTATTATTGATTATATTCACTTTGTTGTACTATCAAATATTGTTCATTCTATCTATATTTTTGCACCCATTAACCATCCCCACTTTATCCCCCACTCCCTGCTCAGCCTCTCTTCCCCATGCCCTTCCCAGCCTCTAGTAACCATCATTCTACTTTCTGCCTCCACCAAATCAATTGTTTTTAATATTTAGCTTCCACATATAAGTGAGACCATGTGAGATTTGTCTTTCTGTGCTTGGCTTATTTCACTTAACATAATGTTCTCCAGTTCCATCCATGTTGGTTTCAAATGGCAGGATTTCATTCTTTTTACAGCTATGTAATATTCCATTGTGTATATGTACCACAATTTCTTTATTCATCCACTGATGTACATTTAGGTTGATTCTAAGTCTTGACTACTGTGAATAGTGCTTCAGTAAACATGGGAGTGCAGATATCTTTTCAATATACGGAATTCCCTTCTTTTGGATATATACCCCCCATTGAGATTGCTGGGTCATATGGTAGTTCTATTTTTAGTTTTTTGAGGAACCGCCATACTGTTCTCCATAGTGGTTGCACTAATTTACCTTCCCACTGACAGCGTACGAGGGTTCACATTTCTCTACATCCTCGCCAGCATTATTATCGCCTTTTTCATAAAAGCCATTTTAACTGGGGTGAGATGATATCTCATTGTAGGTTTTATTTGCATTTCTCTGGTGACAAACAATGTTGAATATTTTTTCATATACCTGTTGGCCATTTGTATGTCTTCTTTTGAGAAATGTCTATTCAGATCCTTTGCCCATTTTTAATTGGATTATTTGACTTTTTTTCCTATTGAGTTATTGGAGCTCTTTATATATTCTAGTTATTAATCCCTTGTCAGATGGGTAGTTTGCAAATATTTTCTTCCATCCTGTGGGTTGTCTCTTCGTTTTGTTGATTGTTTCCTTTGCTATACAGAAGCTTTTTTTTAGCTTGATGTGATCCCATTTGTCCAGTTTTGCTTTGGTTGCCTGTGCTTTGGGGTATTACTCAAGAAGGCCTTGCCCAGACCAATGTCCTGAAGTGTTTCCCCAGTGTTTTCTCATAGTTTCAGGTCTTAGATTTAAG
Source organism: Daubentonia madagascariensis (assembly GCA_023783475.1). Taxonomy (NCBI): domain Eukaryota; kingdom Metazoa; phylum Chordata; class Mammalia; order Primates; family Daubentoniidae; genus Daubentonia; species Daubentonia madagascariensis. The sequence continues at coordinate 4,106,078 of JAKFHU010000760.1, forward strand.
TCTGTTATCCATTTTGATTTGATTTTTGTATTTGGCAAGAGATAAGGGTCTAGTTTCATTCTTTTGCATATGGATATCCAGTTTTCCCAGCACCATTTATTGAAGAGACTGTCCTTTCCCCACTGTATGTTCTTGGCACCTTTGTCAAAGATAAGTTCACTATAGATGTGTGGATTTATTTCTGGGTTCTCTATTCTGTTCCTTTGGTCTATGTGTCTGTTTTATGCCAATACCATCCTGCTTTGGTTACTACGGCTCTGTAGTGTAATTTGAAGTCAGGTAATGAGATTCTTCCAGTTTTGTTCTTTTTGCTCAGGATGGCTTTGGCTATTCTGGGTTTTTTGTGGTTCCATATAAATTTTAGGATTATTTTTTCTATTTCTGTGAAGAATGTCTTTGGTATTTTGATTGGATTGCATTGAATCTGTAGATTGCTTTGGGTAGTATGGACATTTTAACAATATTTATTCTTGCAATCCATGAGCATGGAATATCTTTGCATTTGTTTGTGTCCTCTTCAATTTCTTTCATCAGTGTTTTATAGTTTTCATTATAGAGATCTTTCACTTCTTTGGCTAAGTTTATTCCTAGGTATTTTATTTTGTTTGTAGGTATTGTAAATGGGATTACTTTCTTGGTTTCTGTTTCAGATTGTTTACTGTTGGCATATGGAAATGCTACTGATTTTTATATGTTGATTTTGTATCCTGCAACTTTACTGAATTTGTTTATCATTTCTAGTAGTTTTTTTGTGGTGTCTTTAGGTTTCTCTAGATATAAGATCATACTGTCTGCAAACAAGGATAATTTGACTGCTTCCTTTCCAATTTGGATGCCTTCTGTTTCTTTCTCTTGTGTGATTGCTCTAGCTGGAATTTCCAGTACTATGTTGAATAACAGTGGTGAACGTGGACATCCTTGTCTTATTCCAGATCTTAGAGAAATATAAGTACTATGTGATTTCACAAATTATAAGCTCCACAATATCCTGGGAATGAGGCTGAGAGAGAGGGGACACAAAAGAGAAAGTATAGTCTCAGCCAAAATAAAAAACAAAGCTTCTTTTAGGAAGAAAACACTTGACTGTTAGAACTGTCAAGTTTTTTAAAGACTATCTAACAGAAAATAATCTTATTTCTGGGCTTTTTGTTCAGGGTCATCAGTGATTATCTAAGGATGATTCTGAATGCAAGAAAGAAAAATTCCTAATGAAACAATGTTTCTCATACAATAGGAAGCCCCAAGATACATCAGGCTTCAGGGTTGATTGATTCAGGGGCTCAACAATGTCATCAGAGACCCGAGTTCTACCACTCCATTCCTCCAGCCCTGGTGTTAGCTTCATTCTTAGGCTGCTGGGAGATGTCTGCAGCAGTTTTCAGTATCTGTATTTAGACATGACAATGTCCAGAGAAAGAGAAACTTTCTCTTCCCCTGAGTCTTTTGGAATGAAGGAATCTTTGTAAAGAAGCACCCCCAGTTGACTTCTACTTATGTCTCATTGCCCAGAATTTGGTTATACACTCATTCTTGTCTTGAACTAGTCATTGGCCCAACTCATCCTGGAGTTAGGGGTGGGAGTTGGGAGGAGAGGGGGTCAGCTTCCCTGAAGGATGTGGCTTCATGGGAAAGGGATAGATACCTAAAAGAAAAAAAAAAATTAGGAGGTGGTGCCTGTAGTCCTAGCCTCCTTGGGAGGCTAAGGTGGGAGGATGGCCTGAGCTCAGGAGTTTGAGGCTGGCCTGAGCAACACAGTAAGATCCTGTCTCTTTAAAAAAAAAAAAAACATATATATATATATATGTATATAAAATAAATTAAAAAATCAGGGATGTTAACAGGAGGGAGGTAGGAATGTATGGCTAATTGGGCAACCAACCTTGTTCATTAGAGCTTCTCAAACTTTAATATCAATACCAGTCACCTGTGGATTCTGTTAAAATGCAGATTCTGGTTCAGCAAAACTAGGGTAAGAGCCCCATTAGCTACATTTCTAACCAGCTCCCAGTGGTGATACTGATGCTGCTGACCCAGGGACTATAGTCTGAATATGAAGGCACTAAACAATTTGGTTCCATTGAAAATAAATATGGGCATCCCTCAACTCTTTATCTAATCCATTTCTGAAACTTAATTGGATATAGAGAACCTATATATTTTTTATTAAATGGGAAAAATAATCCACCTCAAATTCCTGAACAGTTTTCTCAACTATAATTAAATTGAAATACTGTCAACAAGTGTTCAACACAGAGGCTGAGCTGAAATGTAGAAGGAAAGCTTTATTCATACTCCTGCACAGTAGAGAACCCCTGATCTAAGAGACTTGCCAGTAAGTGGTGCTCAGGGCTTGTTAAAGCACAGGAACAAAGGTGGCATTTTGCCAGTTAGTACATCTGTTATTGGAGTCCATAGTATAACAATCCACCAAAGAGTCTTTATAATAATAAGGTATTTTAAATACTAATCATGACTATTAGTCCATTATATAAGATATTTCTATAGTTTTTCAAAATTATTATTCAAGCTCGATGTACACAGTGAAGCTTTTTAGATCCAAGAATAATTTTGTAAGTTTTCTTTATTTTCCCCCATGTAATTCAACCGCAGTCATTGTGGATGGAGATGTATGCGTGGCCAGGCCTGTGCCTTTTCTGCATTAATCTCTCAGTACACTTTGTCACTTTCAACTTCTGTTAAATGGGCTTTTCTAGGCCTCTTTAGCTCACCTAATTTCTTCACAGCCTTTTTCCACTTTCTTGGAAGATAAATTCACCTAATGTGGGGAAGACGACAGTGATAGGCAACACGTGATCCCGTCGGAGAACAGCAGAGGAAGGGATGCAGCATACTCTCCTCATCCTCTCAATTTAAACGTTTTTCACAGGCATAAGGACAGAGATATTTCAACCTAAAATAATCGAAAGGGTCAGTTTAAAGAGGGTTTATTCTAGTGCAAAGTTTGAGAACGTTTACCCAGGAAACAGATTCCAAAGAATGGAAGTCAGTGTTCCAAACTGTAGATGTTTGGGATTGTTTATATAGACAAAGTTTAGGGAAGCTTAACAGAATTTCAATATCTTTCTATATAAGGCTTAATGCATAGTTACAAGATCTGATTAGTCAAGGTGGTCTTTTTCAGGAAAAGTATATTTAACATTCCACACTGAAGATGTAACAGTCATGGGGTCTTTTGTGCCATCCATTCTGAGTTAGGTACAGGATAATAAAAGGCAGTTAATCTATAACAAAGATCAGTGATTCGAAGGGGAGGAGGTCTTTTAGCTCCAGCTTGGCTGATTTGGGGAATTTCCCACCTCTACTCCAAACCTGCCTTTGCTGTGTAAATGTTGAAAGAGAGTGGCTGGAATTAGATCTTTGACCTTGAGCTATTAATCCCTGAGTAGGCACAGAGGGCATTAGAAAATGGAGTAGTAAACAGAAGTTTAGACATCAAGTTATGGCATGAATCTCATATATTTGGGGAACACTGAAGAAATTAATAAGACTGGATTTCAAAGTATGTGTCATACTTTGTATAGGTAAAATTAGGTCAGAATCTAAAAGGGCAAAATTTAAAACATTTTAGAAATGCAGGGCCTCAAAATTTACCATGTAGACTCATACAGACCATAATCACTACAGGATATATTTTGAGAAGAAAAATGAACATAAGAGAAAGAAATGGGATTAAGGAAGCGTTGATGAGCAAAGAAACTGGTTAAATTTTTTGCTAAGATGATACCAACAGGAGAGATTGAAGTGAAGTGCCTTGTTCAAATGGACGATACAGACCTTGTTATACTCCGTAAGAAAGGAGGTGCCTGTACTGACAAGATCAGCTACTAGCGTTACCTACCTGGCAGCACATTTTACCTCTTCTTCATTAGCAAGCTGCGGGAAATTTCAATACCCTCGACACACTACCGTTACCAAACATTTGAGAAAAGCTAGAATCAACAGATAGAGCACCAGACTCATAAAGAATGCAGTACTTACAACTGTGGAAGAGCAAACTTGCAAGCTTGATGATTTTAGGATCTATGAAGACAAAACTATTTTCACTAATAAAACTAAGCCTTGATTTGCTTTTTATGTTTTCCTTCTGCCACTTGTGTACAGTGGAGTTTTCCAGGGGCTACCTGACAGTAGCAGCACAGCAGAGTGCAGAAGCGGCTATGAGAATCCAACTGCCTTCTACTAAGCCAGGCATTAAAAGATTTGCAAAACTGCCAAACTACCACTCACTAATTTTTTTTTTATAAAAACATTAACATATAGTTGATTTATTTTTATTTTTAGAAGAATTAATAAATATCTTTAGATTTTCCCACTTCACTTCTAGCATGGTAAATACTGATAGATGTAAGCCACATAGATGGTCTTTGGGGTCCTCAATCTTTCGGAGTGTAAAGGAATCCTGAGAGCAAAGAGCTTAATAACTTCTAGAAGAATGGAACTAGAATAGGTGATTTTAGTATTCACAGTACTACAAAATTTTAGAAAAAATTTTAGAGAAAAAAGTTTTTAAATAAGTCAATGTTCCAAAAGAGAAAAGAATGAGAAAAAAGAAATAGCAAAAAAAAAAAAAAAAACCAACTTTTTTTTTAAAAAGTAAGATTGTAGGAAAAGTGGTCAAATGATATAAACAGACGGTTTTAACTTATCAGAAGACACCATCAGAGTGCATTAGAAAATTAAAGCAGAAATATTGTTTAGCCTTAGAAATGAATGAGATTCTGGCGTACGCTACTGGGTGGGCCTTGAGGACATTATGCTAAGGGAAGTACGCCAGTCTCAGAAAGATAGATACTGCATGATTCCACTTAGACAAGGCACAAGAATAGTCAAAATTATAGGGACAAAGTAGAATGGTGGTTGCCAGCAGGTAGGGGAAGGAGTCTGGGGAGTTGCTGTTTAATGAGTGCAGAGTTTCAGTTTTATAAGGTGAAAGAGTTATGGAGATGGACGGTGGTAATGGTTGCACATTAGGAGTGTATTGAACACCACTGAACAGTACATTTAAAAATGGTTAAGATGGAAAATTTTGTGTTCTGTGTATTTTACCACAGTAAAAAAAAAAAATTGTAAAACAACACGCTGCCCTTTCTGATAGGGTTTCTGTTGTGCTAACTGTAGGTGCTCAATAAATGCCAGTTGAATTGGGAAAAAAAGTAAAACAAAATTCAACCTAAAAAGACATTTAAGATAGTATAGGAAGAGTGAAATAAGGGCTTGAAAAAATAGGCCAGATATATATTCTTTAACAAGGAGAAGGTAGAAGTATCAATCCTATTAGTGTACAAAATAGAATTCAAGATGTGAAAAGCTCTAAAAGGGACAAAGAAGGGTATATTACATTAGCAAATGAGCCAAATACACCAAAAAGATGTAACAGTCATTGATTTGAAATGCATGATAAAAGCAAAACAACTAGACAAAGCCACAGTCACCACGAAAGATTAATAATCAAAACAATTGTCTGCTTGTGGGCTGCACTTGGCCCACAGGTATTTTGTTTGCCACACAGTGTTTTTTTAAAAGTGATGAAATAATCGGTTACTATTTCTACATGACAAATTACCCCAACACTTAGGAGATAGAGAGACTCAAAGGTAGGGGTTATTCAACCACCGGGAATCTCTGAGTGCTTGTTTACTCACGTGCCTGGGCTTGGGACAACCTGAAGACCTGCTCTGCTGACCAGAGGGCCCACATGTGGCCTCTCCTTGTGGCCTGGTTTCCTCACATAAGGTGGCCTCAGGGTAGTTGGCCGTCTTACATGGTGACCTGGGGTTCTAAGCACACGTGTTCCAGGAAACAAGGCAGATACCTCATCACCTTTTATGACCTAGCCTCAGAAGTTACACAGCGTCATTTCTTCCATATTCTATTTGTTGAAATGGTCATAAACCCTCCCAGATTTAAAGTGAAAGGGCATAGACCCTACTTCTTAATGGGAGGAGTGTTAAATAATTTATGGACGTATCTTAAAATCTCGGTCTCACTTCTGGCCACACATTTATTCACATTCCTCCCATATGGAAAAATACATTCCCTCTTTCCAGAGATGCCCCTAACCTCAAGATCTAGGATCTAAATTGGATCCAGGTGCAGCTGATATTCCTGAGGTGTGGTTTCTTAGTTACAGCTCTTTGAGAGCTTTGAGAATCTTCTGGGAGAGACTAGGGATGAAAAGTGTTATCAAACCCACAAGCGGGGGTTCAATTTTGCTCACCAATTACTGAGACAACCAGGATTGTCAGAGAAGAAAGGATTGATTTCAGGAGATGAGTCTACTGGGAGGGGGAGATATGAACTGCCTCAAATCCGCCTCCCTGATCAACAGGGTCAGGGTTTTTCTGGAGGTGAGATGAATAATGCACAAGGGGAGTGAGCATCATTATGTGTTTGGGGTGGAGTGCAGGGCACACAAGCACAGTGAGGAGTCATGCTAGTACATTCATCCCATGATCAAAAAGTGGTGGATAAGTCCCTCCCAGGGCAGGGATTATAGTATTATAATGAGCTAGGGGTTAATATTGGTCATTCTTTCAGCCTTGTGAGCGGGCTCAACAGGTCCTTGCGCACAATCTGTGGTGGGGTATCGCTTGTTTTCTCCGGACAAACAGGTGGTGTGAGACTTTGTAGTTCTGTAACTGCCAGGAGGCGCCACCATTTCTGGGAAAGAAACTCAAAAGGGAATGCATCAGTGCAATAGAAATTTACAAAGTTCTGGTTGAATCTTACTGGCCTGGGAACTTGAAACATAAGAGAACTACCAAAAAAAAAAAACTGTAAAAAAATGTTTTCTTGCTTATGGAGCTGGTTACAAAAGTAGTTTTATTTTTGAACCCCATAAGTCTTGGCTCTTTTATGTTCTCTGTAAATTTTGCTCGAAAACTGACCTTTTTTTTTTTTTAGCTCAGATCTCTCTATCCTGCCTTACTGTGGATAAAATAATCCATTGGTACTTTGAGCATTCTGTTTGGAGATCTGCTAGGCCAAATCCACCCGTGTAGCAACTGTCTTTTCCCTTGTACTTATCTCCACAGGCAACAGTGTTGCCAAACCTTCTTCACTTCATCCCCTCAGACGTCATCTGCAATCCTTTCCAGGCCCTTTCAGCTCTATTTACTACCAGAACAGGTCTCAGCACTAGTCCATCTATTTTAGGTTTTGTTACAGTAGCACCCCACTTCTGGTACCAAATTTTGTATTAGTTACTATTGCTTTGTGAAAGCATCACCACAAAACTGAATTGTGCAAAGCAGCAACCTAGGATGACTCAAAGACTAGGATCAAAGTGCCTATATGTGGTCCCTTTGCATGGTTTGAATCAGACAGCTGTGGTGGCTCAGGGCTCTAGGCACAAGTACTCCAGCAAACAAGGGGCAGAGGAGCTGCATTTCCTTTGTTACCTAGTGACATACTGTCACTTTGGCTGTACTCTATTGGTCAAAGCAGTCACAGCCTGCCCAGATTCAAAGGAAGAGGACAGGAAGCATGTCACAGAATTTCTCATCTGACAAGTTGTTAACAAAGAAGGCAAAGAAATTTAGTAAATTTAGTTATTATTCCTTGAATTATGACCTCTCTGTTACAAGTGTTGGATTTTTTAAACAACCTTTAAAAAATCTAGGGAGAAAATAGTGTTGGTTTTTTATAGGGATTATGAATAAGCCTACAGGATGAATTTTTCAAAAGAACTAATATTATATAAATAAGAACTTAATATGACTTGGTATAAAATTCCCAGCAATAGCATCACAAATAAATTTTTAAAATGCCATCTGTCTCTCAAATAGCTTAGAAGAAAGTAAAACTGACACTCTAGTAAGTAGTGTTAGATGGCTCACGGGTATGGCAGTGGTGGACACTGATGTTGAAATACAGGTGGAGAGCTTGGACAAAATTGTTTCATGGAAAGAAGTATTTCTAAATATGTGCGTTTAAATATGTGTGTATTTATACAGATATGTCTGTATCCCTGAAAATTTATTCAAGTTGAAAAAATGTTTAGATCTTCTCATTTGGAAAAACAATGGGTTATGTATTATATATATTTGAATATATTAAATATATATATTTGAGATTACTGCATATGAAAGCAGATAGCATTATATTAAAGTGTATAATAAAGCATATAGCCACTTTAGGAAAATGTGATAGTAACACCTGGTATCAGTATATAAGCACTCCATATATATTTTTTCCAGCAGGTAGAGCTAAAATGCTATTTTTTTAAAATGAATTAGATTAAATTTCTTCTTTTTTTCCCCAGAACATTTTTAAACTTTTAAAAAATACCATTAGGAAAAATAGCTTAATTTCCTTTAGAATTTAATTTTAAAGGGTTTCATATGTACCTCAATTAATCTAGAAACCTTATTAAATTCTACAAAATAGGCATTTCTTAGCAAGATAATTTCATATGTATAGTGCATCTATATCTTTCTAAATGTATTTTCATTCAGGTTTTGTCATTAACTTGATATTGTTTTCAACAAATTACCAACCGCTAATTTCCTCATTTTTCCTACCAGGAAGCCACTGTTAATCATATTTTAAAAGTTTCTGTAATCTTTGATAGTATTCGGTTTAAATGTAGGGACTTGCTATTTTTGTGACCTTGCCCAAATGATTTAACTTTCCTGCACCATACTCATTTTTAAATGGGGGTTAAAAATGGCTCTTCCCTTTACAACACTACTTTTTAAAATTTTGTTTTATTTTATTTTAATTTCTTAGAGATAGGGTCTCAACTCTGTCGCCCAGGCTAGAATGCAGTATCATGATTATAGCTCACTGCAATCTTGAACTCCTGAGATATATAGCCTGAGGCCATCCTCCTGCCTCATCCTCCCAAGTAGCTGGGACCACAGGTGCACTCCACCACACCCAGTTAGCTAATTTTTAAATTTTTTTGTAGAGACAGGGTTTCGCTGTGTTGCCCAGCCTGGTCATGAACTCCTGGCCTCAAGTGATCCTGCCGCCTCGGCCTCCCAAAGTGCTGGGATTACAGTAGTGAGCTGCCACCCCCGGCCAACACTGTGCTTTTAACAGCATGAAATGCTAAACATATAAAAAGAATTAACATAAATTTTTTTTTAAAAAATGGTTACTTTAAAAAAATACTGTAAGAAAAACCAAATCATATTTGAGTTGATACAATGTATCTGATAAAATGTATTCCTTTTTAGTACATACTTAACCTGAAACATTCAGTAAATTTAATACTGTTAAAAGCTTTCCACAAATGTTTTGTAATAATTGTACTTACTGAAAATTGTTGTAATATGGAAATTTAAGAATTAAGCATGTTGATAAAAATTTCATTTTATAATCATAGTATGCAAAATATTTTTATTGGTTAAAATATTTGCTTTATCAGGAATAAAATGTTTGACTTTTACAGAAGTATTTGTTTTAATGACAGTATTAAGATCTATAAATCTTTTGTAAAATAATGTTTTCAGGTTGATAGTTTCAGAATAGTATGAGCTTGTTTTTGCCATTGTTTCCCTCAGTCATTGCTGAGAACTTTTTTTTTTGGAAATATGCCCTCCAGTTAACAAAAATTTTACCTAAATTAAGTATTATATGAGTGTACTCACCCAGAGGTTTCTAACCTCCCCGACTATTAAACTGCTGTAGGGAAACAAAATAAATATAACAAAGGCATTTTCCATAAATTATACCTGCCTAAGACCTGGTACCATATACATTTCTTATTAAGATGTTTTCATTGTTTTGTGTGTAGCTTTTATACCAAAAGAACCCAGAGCGTAAAACGTTAACCTACTTCCAGTTTTTTTCCTATGCAATTGTAATCTGGATGTCATTAGTCTTATTTTATACATACCTTTTCATGAATTAATATAGTTTGTGTTTGAAGGGTTGAAGCATGTGTCATCACACCTACTTTGTTTAGCCATTTTCCCTTTTTTTGTTCACTTTGTAGCTTTTCTGCAGTTAGATAAAAAGGAACCACAAAAACGTCACTTTGATCAGCCTTCAGTGGCACCTAGGAAAAACTACTCTTTCACAAGAGAAGAGGTGAGACAGATTGATCGGGAAAATCAGAGGCTTTTGAAAGAACTGTCAAGACAGGCTGAAAAGCCAGGAAGCAAAAGTACAGTTCCTGGAAGATTGACTGGTCACCCCCCTAAGTTGTATCATAGTGCTCTCAACAGGCAGAGAGAACAGCAAAGGATTGAGAGAGAAAATTTGGTGAGTAACTGAAATATTTTAGTCATCAAAGAAAATGTATTTGCACTGATTTGTAGGTCCAACTTACAGGAAACCCAAATACAGCCACCTTTTCAAACTTAATTGCATAAAAGCAGGTATAGATATGTATGGCATGAAATTCACAATAAGCTATTAGTCTGAAAAATACAATATGTTTCTTATCCAAAGGTCAGATACAGCGTATCTTCTGGGAAGTATCCAGTCACTAGCTAAATCTCTTTCACGTTACTGTATCCTGGAAAGCTAAAATAAATGATTTATCTTAAAGAACAAATACATCTGAATAGATCAAATTGGTAGTCTGCTACTTGAATGTATGAAACATTGATTGTTATAAATGGTATAGGTATACTTTGATATTCTGAAAGAATATATATGGGAACTTTTGAAAATCTTCACATTTAAAACTATTATACCATATTGCTTTCTTCATGAAATTCAGTTCATAATAATTGCTGATATTTACTGAGCTCTTACTAAATACTAGGCATTGTTCTAAGTATCTTCCAAATATTAGTTTATTGAATCCTGACAATTCTTTGAGGTAGGTACTATTTTTATCCACATCCTACCTATGAAAAAACTGAGGCCCAAAGGGCTTAAATAATTAGCCCAAGGGCATAAAGTTGGCAAATAAGTGGCTGAGCCAAGATTTTAAACCCAGGTAGTCTCTTAAATCTCTTACCTAAAATTAGACTCTTAATGAGCATATAAATTCAGAGCTAAGACAATTTATAAAGCTATTAAAATTAAGACTGATTCCAAAATTAACCCTCATTATGTTTCATTGCCAGTATAGTCCTATTTAACCATGTTCTTACCTGAACTGGTAACAACTCTTTTGTAAATTTCTTTATCTCCATTACTAACCCCAAGAGTTGGGGAGCTGGGGTAGTATATTTACAAAAAATAGTAAAGTCTTGAACCCTCAGGAGGGTTACCCTGCATGTGGCGAGGAATAGGTAACAAAGCAAGTTGAAATGAGGCTGGTGGGTGGTAAGTTACATAATAGTTTCGCATATCACCTTAGCAATATTCAAGATTCATTCATGTTCTGTAAAAATTTGAAATTACTATATGTATATGTTTGTGACTATATGTCACAAACATTTGGGTTTATTTTCTTTGTTTTTACTCTCCCACTCTGGCGCCTACCTTATTTTATTCAATAAGCAATTACATAGTGCATACTATTTTACAAATGTTAGGTCATTTAATCCTATAGCAACCATATGACATAGTTACTTTTGTTATGGAAGAGAAAATGAGATACTGAGTAGGACACAGGACTTGCTCAAGGTCAGACAGCCAGCAGGTGGCAGAGCCCAGATTCAAATGCAGGTTATCTTTCAGGTTATTTTTTGTTGTTTTACAGCTTTATTGAGATATAATTCATATATATCGTACCCATTTAAAGTATACATTTCAATGGTTTTAGATATATTATTAATTTTTTTAAGTTGTAGGAAAATAATAATATGTATATAACGTAAATTTTGCCATTTTAACCATTTTTAAGTGTACACGTCAGTGGCATTAAGTACGTTCGCAATGTTGCACAACCATCACCACTATCTACTTCTAAAACTTTTTCATCACTCCATACAGAAACGTGCTTATTAGAACAACTCTCTATTCCTCCTTCCCCTTAACCCCTTTAAGCCTCTAATCTACTGTCTCTATGAATTTGGCTATTCTAGATACTTCTTATAAGTGAAATCATACAATATTTGTTCTTTTGAGTCTGGTTTATTTCACTTAGCGTAATGTTTTCAAGGTTCATCCATGCTGGAGCATGTATTAGAACTTCATTTCTTTTTATGACTGAATAATATTCCATTGCAGGTATATACCACATTTTGCTTTTCCATTCATCTGTTGGTGAATGCTTGGGTTGTTTCCACCTTTTGGCTATTGTGAATAATGCTGCAGTGAACATTGGCATACGAGTATCTCTTCATGTCCCCGCTTTCAATTCCTTTGGGTATATACCTAAGAGTGGAATTGCTGGGTCGTATGGTAATTCTGTGTTTCGCTTCTTAAGGAACCTGGGCTTACATTTGACAAGTTGAAATCACTAATGTCTAGTGGCTATTCTACATACAAATAGGGCAAAAACTGTTAGTAGCTTCTACTTACAGCTTTTATTATCCCCCAAATCAGTTGTGCATTTCAGCTATTTTAATCACAGTGGAAAATTCCTAGTGTTTTATTCTTTTTACTTTGTTTACTTAGTAGTTTGTGAACATATTTTTCTCCATTTGATAGTAAGATCTTACTTGATATACTCTAGAACAGTTGAAACAATGTGTGCCATATGTATAATTTAAAATTTTCTAGTAGTCACTCTAAAAAGGTAAAAGGAAACAGACAAAATTTTAATAATATATTTTATTTAGCTGAATATATCCAAAATATTATAATTTCAACATGTAATCAATATAAAATATTAAAGATGAGATATTTTACTTTTTTTTTGGTTTTTTTGGTACAAAGTCTTTGAAATCCATTGTGTATTTTACACTTATAAGCTGTCTCAATTTGTACTAGCCACATTTTATGTGCTCTGTATCCACATGTGTCTAGTGGCCTTGGACAGTGCAGATCTGGAATCAAAAACTAATTCATACAGAAATGAAAAAAAGAAAACAGTTTTTTCATACAGGAAAATAAGCATTTTTTTTATAAAACATCATTTATTATGTTATTCTGAGAAAAGCTAATCTTCCAGATTTATGTTCAACTCTTCATTCTCTAAACCAAAATAAAGCTAATCTGATACCCTCTTAAAACTTTTATTGGATATTCCTTTGCATTTATTCTTCATAATGACTTTATTTTTTCTATTTAAAAAAATCCTATTGTAAATTTTTATTGGAATCATGTTAAATTTACATTTTCATTGGAGTGTTTGACACTTAAAATATTACCTTTCTGTCCACCAGAAGTATGGTCTTTCCATTTATTCAAGCCTTCTTGTACTCTACCTTAGTAAGGTTTTGTCATTTTCTTCAAAACTATATATTTTTATGCTATTGCACATGAAGTTTTTTCATTACTTTTCTAACTGGTTACTTCTGGTAAACTATTTTTGAATATTTATTTTATAACCAACTACATGCCAAACTCTATTTAATAGAGCCACATTGGCTCTCATAGTTCTTCAGTGTGAGCTGATATGCTTTTTAATCTGTTCTCTAGGCTGTTTATATTCAAAACACACATGGGTGTGCACACACATGCACACACTTATATGGTTATTTCTGGTTAGATGAGCTGCACAAGCAGGCCCATCACTTTATAATTTTTATGATTTGTATTCCTTCATTTACTCCATCTCCAGTGATGGAGACCAGTTCAGGTGGCTAATAGTATGATGATTACAGCATTTCTGTTCCAGTACTCTTATATTAGCATGTTAGCAATTCAAGGCTATTTAGGTGGAAATAATTGAGGACAAAGAAGTAGTGCTGTGCAGAGAAAGTAGAGAAGGAAGGCAAAGACATTGTATAAAATTGAGTTCTGGCTGGGCATGGGTGCAGTGGCAGTGGCTCACACCTGTAATCCCAGTGCTTTGGGTGGCTGAGGTGGGAGGATCGCTTAAGGTCAGGAGTTTGAGACTAGCGTGGGCAACATAGTGAGATCCCCATCTTGCTTCAAATAAGTAAATAAATTAGGCTCCAGCCTGGGCAACAGAGCAAGACCCTGTCTCTAAAAAGTAAAAACATAATTTTAAAAAAATTGATTCCTATGCTCTAGAGTTAAAAGCATACTGTTAATCTGTTCTTCTGATGAGGTTTGAGATCCTCGTTATTTGTTTCAGTAGTCAGATATTACCTTCTTCTCATTAGACATTGCATCCAAACAAAAATTAAGAGAATAATAAAGAAAGATTAATTTTATCCAGTAGAGGGCGTATTTATCCAGAAGATAATTTTATCTAGTAGAGAACCCCAGTTATATTATAACTTTATTATTTGCAAAAAGGGAACTAAATTTTTAGTGTATGAATTTTGAAATATTGTTGCTAAATCATATCTCTTTATCTTCATTTGAACATAACATGAATTCTCTTTTTTTTGAAAGAATACAAGAACAATCTTAGCAGAAGGAAAGGTAATAAATGACACTTAGTTTATGGTTCCACTTTTACCCTCTAAGAAGAAATGAGATTATTTCCTTCTTTTAAATAAGCATGTCAGTTTCCTCAGGTATGAATGAAGGTGGGGGGTGGGGGAGAGGAAATTAATTAAACCAAAGTTAGGGAAGAAGTTAGGAGCTCTACAGGAAAGTAGTATCAGGATTAGAGCCTAGAGCACAAATGGAGTTAACTTATTTTCTTTTTTTACTTTTTAAGATTATATATGTAAATAAAAATAGTCATTAGTCAATTTTGTTGTTGTTGTTGTTGTTGTTGTTACTGTTTTTTAAAGACAGAGTCTCACTATGTTGCCCAGGCTGGACTCAAATTCCCGAGCTCAAGCAAGCCTCCTGCCTCAGCCACCTGAATAGCTGGGACTGTAGGTGCATGCCACTGCACCCAGCTTATTAGTTTTAAATCCAGAGAAATTCAAATAAGTAGACAATAAAGTAGACCATAATCTTTCCACTTAGGAGTCCCTGTATTAAAATATTATTTTTAAAATAAAAATAAGACATGCATGAATTTAGAAAATGTAGTAGACAGTTCTTAAAAACATTAAACAGAAAATAAAATCCTCACTCCTCCTCTGTTCTTTGTCTGCTGGACTACAGGATTAATTTTAGAACTCTTATACAGGATAATTAGAGAGTGAAACATCACAAAGATGCAGATTTATAGAAAATCTCATACCTAGTATGAGTATTAATCTGTTGATTAATCAGTACCTTTGGTCTAAGATCTTAAAATAATTTATAGTTCACCTAATCTGATTTTTGTTCTTCTCTGATTATTGTCTATTGTCTCCTTCCGTGGAAGAACGAAAGCTGCTGATAACTAAGTGTGACTCCCGCTGCTGAAAAATACAAAGAGCAGTCATCTTGACTTTCCCTGAGTATAGTATAATTGTTACTTTTTAATGTCCTTACAAGGTCTTTGCTTCATCACTTTAGAAACAATAAAGCAACTCTCCTCTGCTAACAGCTGCAGAAAACATTTTTTTCTTTTTTTAAATCTACTTTTGCTTTTTGTACCTAGCCCTTTTCTTTGGCAAGACACAGAAATTATTAAAACATAATTTGTTCATTCATTTGTTTAAATTTTTCTACATCAAAAGATGAGCGGGATGCAGGCAAGGTTAATTTTCTTTCCAAAAAGAATGATACTTTCTAGATGTAAAAGAAATACTTGGACAAGTACACAATACAATATTATAAACTGTAGTCATCATGCTGTTCTTTAGATATCCAGAACTTACTCAGTTTGCATAACTGAAACTTTGTACCTTGTATAATTGAAATTTGCTAAGAGGGTAGATCTTAAGTGTTCTCACCACACATATAAAAAAATGGTACTATGTGAGATGATGAATGTGTTAACTAGCTCAATTGTGGTCATCGTTTCACTATGTATACGTATATCAAAACATCAAGTTATCTTAAATATATGTAATTTTAAAAAAAAATCCAATTTCTAAAAAACCAACTTGGATATTCATTATTAGAATCTGAGTGGCAATTCTAAGATTTTGTAAACCATAAATTATCATTCTTACCATTTTCCAATCCATTAAGCAAATATTTGTTTGATGTCTGCTATGAGCTATATAAGACACTGGCAGGAATATTAAAAATATATAAAATATTGCCCTAACTCTTATAATTTATGATTTAGCTGGGAAGATAATACTGTTGCATGTCAAACAACTAGAAAAAATACAAAGCAATATTAATGATAGCATTAATTTTAATAAGTCCTTTCTAGATACCTGCACTTTGTATACATTATCTTACTTATTACTAAAAACTGACTCTTTGAGATTGTTTTATTATTATCCCTATGAAGTAACTTGACCAAGGACACACAATCAGTGGCAGAGCCAGGATTTAAGCCCAGGTCTCTCCGACTAGATAGCTTACATTTTTTTATCACTCTATTACAATTCTTACAGCATTCTGAACTATTATTTTTTAAGTTTTACCTAGGAGTTCTAAATTGATGACTAAATTAAAAGGTGTATACTTTTGATTTTAGGGTTTATACTGTAATATCAACACTTTGTATTTTGATATTGTTTCTATAAGCAAGAGCTATTTCTAGCTATTTCTCAAATCCTTCCTTTAGCTTTTGCTTAGCTTTTTATAGTCCCATGACACCCCGACAGACACAAGGTACGGCTTCATGTGATTTGGGTACCTGAGCCAAATCATTTCTCTCTTATTTTCCTGAGTTTCTGCATGTAAACTTGTAATTGACATCAGACTACGGAATAAGTTTACTTTTTGCCTTATGGTCCAATTATTTCAAAATTGATTTTGATCGTATTGCTTTATATTGTTTTACATCTGATGAATAAGCATTGCAATTTTCTTAAAATTTAAAAAAGAAAAACACATCCAACCAAATAAATATTATAAATTTAGGACATTAGAAGTTTAATAAACATTGAGACTTCTACTAGCAAAAAAGCAAAATTAGAAGATAACTGAAAATACCGAGTTTTCTGTCCTGTCCTTCCCACCCAGCACAGCTTAATGAGTAGTTAATGGGATAATCAGAGAAAATGGCAAATGCTACTCTGTCAGGAAAATACATTGAAGATGTGATATATAAGAAGTTTCCAGCACAGTCATAAACTGCAGGTAGAGATGATACAATCTTAGATATAATTTTTTGGTGCCCAAATTGCACAGCTTCTCTGTCTACAAAGAGAGAAAGGCCATACAGTCAAGCAGAGCCGTGTTCAAATCAAAGCTCTCAGCTCAGCAGAGAGAACCACCAGCACTAGTTGGGTAAGACTTCATTGAGGAATTGGCTCTTTTCTAGCTTTTGAAGGCTAAAAACTGCGGAAGGGCATTTCTTACAGAAGGACTAGCTAGCAGGCTGACGGTAATGGAGCTCTCCTCGTTGGTCTATCTACTCTTTCCTGTGTCTTGCGCCTCCTTCCTCGGCTTCCAAGACTCAGTGGGTTTCTACAACACCCCTCTTCTCTCCCTTTTCCAAACATCTTGTCTCTTGAATGTTTTGGCTTATTCTCCCACCATCTATCCCTTCCTTGCAGTTGTTCAGCAACACTGATAATAGAACCTCAGAATAGAGGGCCAGGAATTGAAGCTGATAAGAGCAAAACACAAAGCTGAGAAAAAGTTTTGGAAATGTAGGCTGGGCACAGTGGTTCACTCCTGTAATCCCAGCATTCTGGTAGGCTGAGGTGAGAGGATCACCTGAGGCCAGGAGTTGAACACCAGCCTGGGCAACATAGCAAGACCCCATCTTAAAAAAAATTTTTTTTAATTATCCGGGTGTGGTGGCGTGCCTATAGTCACAGCCATTTGGAAGGCTGAGGCAGGGAGATCGCTTGAGCCCAGGAGTTCAAGGGTGCAGTGAGCTACGATTGTGCCACAGTACTCCAGCCTTGGCAACAGAGCGAGAGCCTGCCTAAAAAAAGAAAAAGTTTTGGAAATATTTGGTGGTAATGTTTCACAACAGTGTAAATGTACAAAATGCCACAGAACTTTATGCTTAAAAATGGTTTAAATGGTAAATTTTATGTGTATTTTACCACAACAAAAAGAAAAAGGAAAAAAGATTGTGCAGAGAAAATTTGTCTTACGCTGAATTCATGAGGCTGATTTTTTAATGTGAATCTTAGTGCAGGTCAGCACTCCCTCTTCAAATAAAGATCAGCTTGCTTCAGAGAACGTTTAAATCATAACAAAAATAATAAAGCACAACCATGGATCAATTCCCCAAGCCATTTGGTCTACCTAAATATTCTTTTCTCAGCAATGCCTGTAAAAGTCAAACAAAAGAAACTCTTTCACCTTTTGATTCAAGAAAGAATTATAAATAAAATTAGGAACATTATGCATTAGACTCTGTTAATGAATTATAGTAAAAAAAATACCATGTTGTTGGGTACTATGTTGCCTTGGCTAGTTGGTTTATATATGCTTTTAAAAGCTTTATATTCTATAGTAATTGGTTCTTAAACTTCTTAACAGGAAAAACTTTTTTTTCTAAAGTAAATTTTATGTAGAATTTTCAGTATATGAGACAGATAATCCAGAAAGCATAGCTGGGCTGGTAGAAGTTAGGAGTGGGAGGCCTGAGGACCCTGCCCACTGGCCTTTCCTCAGTGTCCTGTAGCCCTGGAGGCACCAGTGCAAAGTAGAGAAGTTGAAAGCCACTGCTCTAGAATGTACACATGTAGAATTTATAGTGGCTTAGATGTGTGTGTGGTCTATTTCTAGGGTTTAACACTGGGCTCTTAGCATAACTCCCATTATGTCATTTCTATGAGAAGATCAGGTTTAATATATTTCAACTTACAAAACCTTTCCTAAGATTGTAACCTGATGTAAATGAAAGATATACCTATAATGAGTTGTTAAGTCACAGTGGTTTGGTTAGATCTAGAATAGGCAAAAACCCTTGGATTTTTCTGAAAGTATATTATTTGAAATATTTTCACTTGGTATGTCAGGAATAATTTAAAATCTTTTCTCTTTTAGTTAGTAAATTTCAGGTTCTAGAAAGTATGTGCCTTTTTAAAAACTATTGCTGTTTAACCTTGACTTTCAAATTGATTGTCTTTAATGAAGGCTTTATTGAAAAGGCTTGAAGCTGTGAAACCCACAGTTGGTATGAAACGCTCAGAACAACTGATGGACTACCATCGCAATATGGGTTACCTCAACCCTTCACCATCATCAAGACAAGTGAGATCTGCTCTTGGCCAATATAGCCCATTACGTAAGCATATGCAAAATTATTTTGTACTTATTTGTATCTTGTAACTTTTTTTTTAATGTAACTTCGGTTATTATTGATAGAGTTTAAAAATGCTAACTTCTGGAATGCATTCTATTCAATGGCATGTTTTGTTTTATTTGTGTTCGTTCACTTAATTTCAGGTTTCATTTACAGCATGTAATGATGGCACAGGAAGGAAACCAGGAGATAAAACAATTGAAAATATCAGTATTTTTTTAGATAATTGAAGAGGGACTTTTAATTTCAATGTATTTATTATTTAATTATGTATATTGAATAAATGTGCTGTTTAAAAGTTGCTTAAACACTCCCCCTGGCCACTTCAGAATTATTGCTAATATCTTCCAGCACTTATACATGCTTTTTCTTCCTCATTGGATAACTAAAACAAAAATTAGCAAACTGTAGAGTCATCAAATAAAATACCTCTCAGTGCTTGATATGTGATCAGTTACAGACCTAGCCAAGGAATACAGGAATGCAGTGACCATTTAGTGCTAGGGTATGCAACATCTAGAAGGTCTACACACTTGCCTGTACAGAAGTCTATGCCATTACTTCATCTATGTGTTCAAAACTGTGTAAAAAATAGAAGCCAATACTTAATACTAGAGGAAGTTGGAGCCACTTATAATGCTGCAACTTCCCAGGGCTCATGTGAGTCTTAAACACTCAAATGACTAGTAATTCCATTTATTCATTCTACAAACATTGCTTCCTTGGCCTATGACTAAGAGAGGGGTCTTGTCCTAGTAACTCATACTTAGTATTGTACCTTGATGTAGTAAATTATTTGTTGAATAAATATATAAATGGTTATACAAACTATAAAAGTGTTTTTATCTTTCACCTGAATTATTTGAGAAGATTTCAAAAACATTTATTCCCACTTTAAATCTAGTGAATCAGAATCTCCTAGTATGGAATCTGAGCATGTATTTTTAAGTTCCACAGGGAATTCTGAAGTGCATTCTTGGTTGAGAATCATTGCATTGGACTATTAGACACACATAAGATATGGAAGAAAAACTAGTCTGGACTTAAAATTAGGAGAGGAAGTTCTTAGATGATGATCTACATATTTAGTTTAAATAATTCAAGTGTTTCTTCTTTGTATATTTTCAGGAGGAGCCTCCAGGACATCCAGTGCTACCAGTGGTCTCAGTTGTAAGAGTGAGCGATCAGTTCTTGACACATCCAGTGGCCGCTTATTAAGACCCAGACCCCCTCGTGTCCGTGCAGCTTGGTTATAAAACCCTTTTTTACTTTAAACATTGTTTATCCAATTTTTATGGAAGTGCTCTTGCATATTACTCTAGTTCTCTGTGTAAACACCTATAATACTGTCTTAGAATTTAAGATATACAACAGTGAGTTGTAATCTATTGTTATTCAGTGCAAAATTGTTGTCAAAAAGACAGTTTAATGTAAAATCAGTGTTTCCTGTGAGGATATATTTATATGAAATGTATATGTATTTAATAGAGAAATGGTAGTTATGCGTGTATGTTTTCTCAATATAGAAATTGATTCAGTTGTCATTCTGACAAAACAGTGGTGATAGTATCATTGCATGTTGGACCCAAGATGTTCACTATATGTGTTCTCATGTTATGTTATTTTCATTTCTTCTAAGCTTTAAACCATGAGCTTAGCTCCTAACTTTGGCTGACTTTTTTTTTATTTGCTTTATGTGGTGTGGCTCATGACGTAATTGTATGAGAGTTATACTTTTTATTAAGAAACAAATCTTGATGTTGGTTCTCATTGGTGGAGCTGATTTAGATTTGATGAGCAGATGAGAGAAGCTTGTACTGCGGCAATCCTTGTGATTCACTAGAGATATCCAGTGAATGTGTAAGTGTGCTGAGTTAGATCTTACAAATTTGATCAACCATTCCAAACCATTTCAAACTGTGAATATTAGAAAGTTCAACTTAAAAGCTCCCCTTTTGTGTTTTTATACATTCAGGTTAAGTCCTATTAATGATTCTGAGAAATGAGTAAGCTTTAGAGAGCTACAGCCTACAGGTGAATAGTTTGTTCAAGGACGAGATCGGTTGCATCATAAGCAAAAACAAGGATTTTTTGAATCAGTAAAATAGCACCACCAGCTTGAAGGGCCAGGGAGCAGATCTTGAGATGTGTCAGAATAGTGTATTAAGTGATGCTGTTAGCATGTGTGTTATGAGTTAGTATTAATTGTATTAATAGAGAAGACTTAGGATAAGAAAGAAATGCTTTAGAAATTCTAGCTAGTGTTTATAAGGGCTGAAAAAGAAAACTAGAATATGAACGATAAGGGAAATAAATCACACATTCGTTGAGGCTGTTGCTTTAAATATTAGCTAATTTTCTTTTTTTGGTTTGGTTTGTTTGGTTGAATCCTGCATCATTTTTACCAGTCCCACATTTAAAGACCTATTAATCTTAATGGAATTGGTAATGGCAGTTAAGGTGTAAAATAGTTGACTTTTTAAATTAGAATATTTTTCTGTCAATCTATAGGCTCTCATACAACAAGGTATATCTCTTGGTTACCACTGTTTTTCATTACTAGCCTTTCCAGTATACCCTTAGAATGTATTGGAAAGTTTCCATATTAAATGACAAATCTTTCTTTTATTAATATGAATTTTTGATCTGTAGCCACTGTAAGATTTGTTTTTTATTTCTCAGTGCCCAAGTTCTGTAGCATGTATGCTGAACTTTTTTTTCTTAACACCTATAGCAATAAGCCAAACTGTATTTTGCTAATATTAGTTCAGAGTTTCTTGGTCTTAGTTTGTATTACTAGATCTTGTTTAGGATAGGCGTATGAAGCATGGGAGCAGTGAGGTTAAGAAAAGTTCACATGAATACAGCCTGGCTCTGAGGTTCTTCTGCTGTTTTCTTTGGGCCCTAATGTTCATTCAGCATTACTTGATGCTCTGTTGGTGAATAAGTTACTACGTCACACCTGCTTTATATATAAGCTTTAGCTATACTAAAGCAAGGCTTTGTTATGTTTTGTTTTGTTTTTTAATATATTGTACTTTTAATGTTTGTGTAACAACTTATCTTTCAGGAGAGAGAAGGTAGTGCTGAATTTAGAATTCAGCATTTGAACATCTGCCTGATCGTGAATTAGTCAATTTTTAAAAACTCGTTTTTAAGTTGTTTGTTTATGAAAATATATATATGAACATATACCTTTTACGTTCATAATGGCATTAGTGTCTGAGTACATTTTATATTATCTTTGCTGCCATGTGTAGGGATACGACACATAGTTTTGTAGATAAAGCTGTACTTTGATTTTAGATACTAATTTAACGCCTTTAGTTTTTACTGCTTTGAAAGGGGAAGTTCATCTAAGTATTACTTTTAAGAGGGATTCAACTTGAAGTAAAAGTTGGGAAGAGCAACAATCTTCTTTAAGCAGAATTTTTAATTCTGTCGTCATGGTTAGTTATATATGATAAATGTAAATAGACGGATAGGAGTTGAAAAATGTGGTATTCTCTGATGTAGTTAAGGTATTTTGAAGTTGTTATGGTTTAAGGGGCATTTTTATGAAGGATTGATAAGTATATTACTGTTTTCATTTTTAAGAACATAGAAGGATGATCTAACACTATTTTGTATTTGGTTGACTTGTACTTAACATGTGTACTTTGGAGATTTACATTTATAACTAGAAAGTATACTAATTGAAGGTCTAGTTATTAGGCCAGATTCTTATTATTTTCATCTCAGTCAAATGTTAAACTACTGTTGCCTCCTTCTTAATAAGTCTCTATGAAGTGTTTTATTAAGCCATTTGCTATTTCGTAAGGGGTAGCTATTGCCTCGTACTTCCTCTCTGTTCTTTTTCAGTCTCCATAAAAAGCTGCTTTCTTAACTATTACTCCAAATAAAGTTTTCTGGTTTGCTTATAAATGTAGCGTAATGCGGTTGCTTTCAACCCATTTACCCAAGTGTCCAAAACAGACATCTAGACAATTTTAAGAAGCTGATTGTGATGGGGATGATTGTATGCTTCTCATCATCAGACTCAAGACTGCATACTATGGAAAGAATCACGACCATATAGAGTTGAGGATGTGGGTTTATTATATTAATAATTAAACTCATAAAATTTAATATCTCAATGCCAAAGTCTTCACCTGTAAATGATTATATACCATCTTAGAAAATGTGCTTAACGATAATGGCTACTTTATTTCCATGAATAAAGACTAGTAAAAAACTTAAAGCCCTTTTAAAATTTCCTAGTCCATTATAATGTATCTTAGGCATGAAGAACTAGCTTGGCATGGTGAAGAAAGAAATAAAAGAATTGAAGATAACAGAGTTTTGATTCTATGTTTATCTGTAAAATGCATTGTCTTATTCCTATTTTGAAAATTAGAATAATAACTTTTATGTGCCTCACCAGACTACTAGAATGAAGTCAGGAGGAAGGTATCAGTTCTTTACATCTTTGAAAGTGTTACATTTATGTGGAAAAGAGTTTGCTTAAAATTACACTCTTTTTCTTTTTCTTTTTCTTTCTTTCTTTTTTTTGCAACAGGGACGGGGCAGAAAAAAAAGGGGCAAAATTACACTTTTGATCAGCATTTCTTTAATCTACATCATCTAGTTCCTTCTGTAAAATTGCGTGGTGCTACAATAAAATAGACACTCTTAGATCTTGAAGGATTTTTTTTAGAAGTAGCTACGCACATCAGCATTTCATATGTGTTATATGTACTATGAGTAATAGGCACTCTTTTTAAAACTTGCTACAAAAACAACAGTTTAGTAATTTTTAATAGGAGTTTAATAAAAATAATGCCATTGGAATAAATCCCTGAGTAGCTCCTGCAGTAGCATATCTGGGCTCTCAACTACAAAGTCAAAGAATGCTTAGAGCGAATAGGATTATATTGTGGCAGAAAATTGTATTTGATTTTTAAATTCTGGTGGTCATTTTTTTAACCCACTTAATGATATTTCTGGAGCCACTACAGAACTCTTAATGTTGTATTCTTCTATTTCAAAATCCTTTTGGTAAGTTCAAGTAGGTTGCACTATTTGTTTTAGATGATGCTTTTAAGGTTCTACTGATTTACAAAATAAAACATATAAGTTATATTTGACTCATGAGTAACATTATTTCACATAATTTAATGAGAGTTTTTTCATATGAATCTAATTTAACATTCACTATTATAACATCCTAAAAGAATTTGGAAAGTCACCAAAAAACAATTAAAAACTATGGTTCTAAATTCTTATAGGATATATATGACAATGATAGTCTTCACCAAAAAACCACACATCATGTTTATTTCATACATTGTAGAATTATAGCCAATCTTTAAGTTTAGAGTGTTCTTTGTTCTTAATTTAATTCTGAGAATCTATTTCATGTAGAAAATATCCAGAATTAAGCAAATATATCTGCTTCCCATGTAGTTATCAATACTAACTAGAAAAACCTAATTCCACCACTACCTTGAGAGATTTCATTTTAAATTATATTTTTGGGAATGTGAGAGAGGCTTGGTCTTTTAGATGAACATCTACAAGAAAATGACATTTCATAGCTTTTTGGTTTTTGTTGTTAACTGTTAACTGTATTGTAGAAATACAGAAAAGGGTACAAAACATAAATGTACAACTCATAAATCACCACAAAGCAGACATCTGGGTCACTACTAACCAGATCAAGGCTGGGAATATTGCCACAATTCACAAGCTCCCTACCCTTGCAAAAAAGGTAACTACTCTCTTACTTTTAACACTTCAGTGTAGTTTTGCCTATTTTTGAGCTTCATATAAATGGGATTATACTCTTTTATGTATGACTTTTTTTGCTCAACATATTTGTTTGTGAGATTCTTTTATGTTGTTGCATGTAGCTATAATTCATTCATTTTCATTTTTGTATGGTATTCTAGTGCATGATTATACCATGATTTATTTTTCTATTCTGTGGTTGATGGACATGTGGGTGGCTTCCAGGTTTTACTATTGCAAATACTAACATGAAGATTTTTGTAAATATTCCTTGGTTGACCTGTGCTTGTGTTTTTAAAAGTTTAACCATTCAGGTGGATATATAATTATCTCATGATTTTAATTGCATTACTCTAATAATTAGATTGAACACTTTCATGTTTGTTGGCTTTTGGGATATCTTCTTTTGTAAAGTGCTTATTCAGAAAATAAGCACTTACTGCCTATTTTTCCATTGGGTCAAATGTCTTTTTCTTTTTGACTTGTAGGAGCAGTTATATGTTCTGGATCTGATATAGTCCCTGCATGAGTTATGTTACAAATATCTTCTTTAAATCTGGCTTGCCTCTTCACTATAAATGGTGTCTCTGAAGAAATTATTAATTTTACTTAGGCCAGTTTATCAATGTTTTTGTGGTTAGTACTTTTTTAATGTTGGAATTTATAAAATTTTCCTTTTCCCAAGGGCATGAAGATATTCTGCTATATTCTAGAAGTTTTGCCATTCACTCACACACAATCCACCTGGCATTTTTGATTGTCTTTCCCACTAATTCTGCTACTTTAATTATTTCCCTTTCAGCTTCATTCTTTGGACTTAATTTGCTATTATTTTTCTAACTTCTTAAAACAGATGTGTAGTTCACTGATTTTCAGCCTTTCTTCTTTTCTAATAGATGCATTGAAGGATGTACATTTCTTCCAAGTATAGCTTTAGTTGCTTCTCATAAGTTTTGATAATGCAGTGTTTTTATTTTCATTAAGTTCAAAATATTTTCAAATTTCCATTGTGACTTCTACTTTTTAACCCACAGGCTCTTTAGAATATATTTTTAATAGACTGTTTTAAAGTTATATTTGTTGCTAGTTTATATGAAAAATTGTTGAAAAAACTTGAAGCTCTAAGGTATAAAAGGCCAAAGCATAATGTTTTGTCATAAGTGAAAATTGTATTGAAATTCAAATTTCAGCATCTGTAGTAAAGTTTTATGGAACCCAGCCACACTCATTCCTTCATGTCTTGTCCAGGGCCACTTGTGCAATGTGACAGTTGTGTAGCTGTGTCAAAGACCATCTGGCCAGCAAATCCTAAAATATTTACTATCTGGTCTTTTAGAGAAAAAGTTTGTTGATCCTTGCTCTGGATAATAGTTTCTTTCAGATAAGATTTACTCGTGCTTCTGGCAGGCAGTAGGGTTGCTTGTGATCGCAGATCACTTTGGTCATAGGATTTGAGATGATCTGAAGGATGACATCAATAACTGCAAGGGAGATCTAGAAAAAATAATTCTACGCTTCGTGTGGAACCAGAGAAGACCCCATCTAGCCAAAGCAACCTTAAGCAAAAAGAACAAATTGGGAGGCATCTATCTACCAGACTTAAAACTATACTACAAGGCTATAGTAACCAAAACAGCATGGTACTGGCACAAGAACAGAGACAGACCAATGGAACAGGACTGAGAACCCAGATATAAAACCATCCTCATACTGTCATCTGATCTTTGACAAATTCCACAAAAACATACACTGGGGAAAAGAATCCCTATTCAATAAATAGTGCTGGGAAAACTGGATGGCCACATGTAGAAGACTGAAACTAGATCCACACCTCTCACCTCTCACAAAAATCAGCTCACGATGGATAGCAGACTTAAACCTAAGATGTGAAACCATAAGAATCCTAGAAGAAAACCACTGGAAAAACTCTTACAGACATTGGCTTGGGCAAAGAATTTATGAAGAAGACCCCCAAAGCAATCACAGCAACAACAAAAATAAATAAATGGGGCCTGCTCAAATTAAAAAGTTTCTGCATAGCCAAGGAAACTATCACTAGAATGAACAGACAACCTACAGAATGGGAGAAAATATTTGCATGCTACACATCTGATAAAGGGCTGATAACGAGAATCTATATAGAACAAAATCAACAAGAAAAAATCAAACAACCCCATTAAAACGTGGGCAAAGGCCATGAACAGAAACTTTTCAAAAGAAGACAGAATAATGGCCAGCAAACATATAAAAAATTGCTCAATTTCTCTAATCATCAGGGAAATGCAAATCAAAACCACAAATGAGATATTACTTAACTCCAGTGAGATTGGCTTATATCAAAAAGTCCCAAAACAACAAATGTTGGCGGGGATGCAGACAGATAGGAACACTCATACACTGCTGGTGGGACTGCAAATTAGTACAACCTCTATGGAAAGTAATATGGAGATACCTCAAAGAATTAAAAGTAGAACTACCATTTGATCCAGCAGTCCCACTAATAGGTATTTACCCAGAGGAAAAAAAGACATTCTATAATAAAGACGTCTGCATACAAAGTTTATAGCAGCACAATTCACAATTGCAAAGATGTGGAAACAACCCAGGTGCCCATCAATGCACGAGTGAATTAATAAAATGTGGTATATGTATACCATGGAGTATTACTCAGCAATAAGGAACAAACAATGATGAATTAACACATCTGGTGTTATCCCGGATGGAGCGAGAGCCCATTCTTGGAAGCGAAGTGTCACAAGAATGGAAAAACAAGCACCACTGGTACTCACCATCAAATTGGTACTAACTGATCAATACTTATGTCACACATGGCAATAATACTCATCAGGGGTCGGGCAGGTGGGAGCAGGGTGGAGGGGATGGGAGAACTCACACCTAATGGGTGCGGGGCACACAGTTTGGGGGATGTTCACGATTGTAGCTCTGACTTGGGCAGTGCATGGGCAATATATATAACCAAAGTGTTTGTACCCTCATAATATTCTGAAATAAAAAAAATGAAAATAACTGCAAGGGCCACACTATTTCCAGTTCCCCCTAATGCTAGGGTGTCTCCCTTCAGGGTTCAAATCCAAAACATGGAGCTCCCCAGGGCTCCCCGTCCTTGGCAGGCCCTGGGTTCCAGTGTTCGTCCCTCGCCCTCTGAGAGCCTTTCAACGTCTCTCTCCAGCTCCTCAGCCTTTCAGCTGCCTTTTCCACAATTTGCAGACATCCCATGGGGCAGATTGGCCCCAAATGCCAGATTCACTTCTCTGGGTCTTTTTCTGTCCAATCCTGGCCCTATAATTTTCCATGCTTTGTTAGTTCCTCAGTGCCTTCAAGAAGATTTTTATTTTAGTTTAAACCCCTTTTCTAATCATTTTCTGAGAGAGCACTGGTTTACATTACCCAGTCCACCAATACAGAAATCCTAAGTAGATCATATGGATACTTTGTTTTTTGGTTTTTTGGTTTGTTTTTTAGAGACAGGGTCATGCTGTGTTGTCCAGGCTGGAGTACAGTGGCTATTCACAGACACAATCATAGCTCACGCTGTCCTCCCACCTCAGTTTCCCTAGTAGCGGGGACTACAGGCACCAGCTACCACGCTTGGCAGATATTTTATTTTTAAAGATAATTAGATCTTACAGTGAAACTCTGCCAAATGAGTTGTGTTATCTTGAATCTGAAGGTGTTTGGGCAGTCGCCACATGAAGTAGCCCCCCCGTCTCTTCCCCCACCATGTCCCCTCCAGGGTTGGAGGCCGTGGTTAACATGGTCCTTTTCGTCTAGTTCCCACCGGTGGCAGAAGCCTGAGCATGACCCTGGCCTCTTCCCTCGCGCTTACTCTCACCCTTTTAAACCCACTCAGAGCCCCACAGGCAGTCTTGACATTACCCTGTCGTTACTGCTTTGTTTGGGGCCATAACCATTCCTCACCTCCAGTTCTGTCTCTTTGCCCTTCAGTCTGTTCTACTACTACTGCCAAAGTGCTAAAATGGAAATTCAATCATGTCACGTCCTGCTTGAAAATGTCGGTATATCTCTATAGATTACAGTATGAAATCAAAAGTCCTTCACAGCACACTGAGCACTTTACTACATAGCCTAACCTCCTATCACTTCCCACAGGTCTCTTTCAGAACTACTTCGAGGACATAGAATGTCAGGATCCCACCCCCTGTGCTTTTTGTAATGCTGAGGTCACGCCAGCTGTGTGCCATGTGTGCTGACTGGTACCGTTCATTATCAGACAGCACCCCAGGAGCACCTCCCCAGGAGGCCTGCCTTAATCTCAGCTTCCCCAGGACTCTAGATTCCTTAAGGGCAGAGTCATGTTTCTGTGACTGTATCCTCAGGGCCTAACATGGGGTGAGTATTCAGATGGTGGAAGAAGTGACGGGTCAGCCACAGCAGCCCTGTCCACACTCCCCACCCGCTTCACCCTCACCATTCCCTCCAGATGCCAGTCAGTCTTTCCTAATTGGGGCGGGGGGGGGGGAAGTTCCCCTTACCTATGACCTTCTAGCTACCATCCTTTTGTGCTTTATTTTCCCCCTCAATTGAGTAGGCTGTTTAATCTCTTTCTTCGTGCATGCTGGTCCTGCTGCCTGTACTCCCTTCCACCTCTGTCTAGCCTGGTGCATTTGCCTTTCCAGAAGTCCAAAGGTGAGTGAATCCTTCTTGGACATCTCCCTGCACCATCTGCCACATACACTTAATAATTGATGACTTGATTTTCTCTCTCCCTGTCCGTCTGCTGTGGGACTCACTGTACTCTGTAATACTGCACTAGACTGCAGTTGTCTCTCCTCTGTTAGACTACTCCAGTGCCTGACTTGCTGCCTTGCCCTGCGGTAGTGCCCATCACATGTGTACGGGCTGAATACGTTTCCCCTTCTGCCCCCTCCTCACCCTGCCATAACCTCTCCAAACCCCATCTCACCTCATCACTGCCTACCGTATCTGTTCAGGTTGCTAAGGGCTCCCTCCTTGCTGAATCTCCAGACCGTTTTCTCTCTCCATTTCATTCTTTAACCTTTCTGGCAGTATTGACCCTCTTTGAAATGATCCTCTTCTTTACTTGGATGACATAGATGTCCTCAATTCTTCACTCTCTGGCTCTTGCCTCTGCTGACTCCCAGCAGCATCTGCCTTTCAGCCCCGCTGACGCCTCTTCTTCAAGGCTGTCTCTGCATCTTCTCTGCTGTTGTACCTTACTCATTTTACTGATTCTTAAGGCCCACCCACCAAAATGCTACACTTAAAATGGTTTCCAAGTTTCTGTCTTTAATCTGCTATTCTTTACGTAGCCCTTTACTTTTAGGATCCCTCTTGGATGTATTTGCTGTTACTTCAAAGTCATTTAAAGTTGAGTATCCCTTATCTGAATTGCTGTGGACTGGAAGTGTTTAGGATTTCAGATATTTTCAGATTTTGAACCATTTGCATATACATAACAAGATATCTTGAGGTCGGACCCAAGTCTAAACACAAAATTCATTTATGTTTCATATACAGCTTATACACATAGCCTGATGGTGATTTTATATACAGTATTTTTAATAATTTTGTGCATGAAACAAAGTTTTGACTGTGAGCCATCACACGAGGTCAGGTGTGGAATTTTCCACTTGTGGCGTCATGTCAGCACTCACAAAGTTTTGGATTTTAGACCATTTCAGATTTTGGATTTTTGGATTAGGGATGCTCAACCTATACATCCAAAATTGAAGGCACTGTTTTTCCCAGGTGCTGCCTCTTGACTTCAGTTGTCATCAGGGTGATAATATTTTTTTCTGAAACATGAAGGCATAAAACCTTGGCATTCTCTTTGATTAACATTTTTCTTTAATGTCTTTATCATGTCCTGTCTGTTCTTCAGAATACAACCAGCCCTCATTTTCACTGCCATCATTCTAATGTATGCTTCTGTCACATCACGTCTGGATTACTAAAGTCAGCTTTTAGCTAGGAAAAGCTGAGGAAACACTGGCTTTAGATTATATAGTATGTGATTTTGTGCTGAAATCATGTTGTCTCAAGTATTGACTTTAGCTTGTGTTTTACTTCCCAAATAAAGCAAAAGAAATTCCTTGACAGCGAGGACTGTATCATGCTTTTACATCTGCCACAGCATTCAGGCCAATATGAAACCACAGTGTATCACTTAGTATATGTGATTCATCAATGATTGCAAAAAATGGCAAAACTAAACTACAATAAAATGTCTAAAGATGCCCCAGTAAAGGGCTATGAAAACTAAAATTGAATACATAGAACACAAAAGTCATAAGCAAAATGTTTTATGTGAGACATGTTACAGGTAATCTTACTATAATGTTTATAACTTTAAAAGTTGTAATACAGTTGATTCTCGTTATTTGTGGTAGTTTGTACTATAAAGTCAGGACAAACACTGGATTAAATACTGACCCATTGCTCCTAGGAGAAGTGCAGGGTTAGGTTCCCATGAACCTCTGGTCACAACAGTCATACATAATCTTGTTTTATGTGTGTTTAGATTTGAAGACACCTTATTTAATATATATTATTGATTCATTAACATTGAACTCATGGCCAACAGCACTATATATATCTCATGCCTAAAGGAAGCTTATCTAACACATGTCTTCTCCATAAGGCACATCTTAGCCTTCTTGTGCTTAGGAACCTTGGACAGTACTTCAGCACTATGCTTGGAGGCCATGTTATTTTTATTTTATTCTTTAGACGTGGGGTCTCACAGTGTTACCCAGGCTGGAGTATAGTGGCTATTCACATGCACAATCAGCATGCACCACAGCCTCAAACTCCTGGGCTCAAGCAATTCTTCTGCCTCAGCCACCTGAGTAGCTGGCACTACAGGCATGGGCCACCATGCCCAGTTCATTTTTAACAGCAAAGTTACTGTGGCACCAAATAAATAGCCTATGAAAAGGACACTTGTTTACAGTATGAGAACTGAAACAAGGTAGAGTGTCATCGTGTTCCACCTCAACCGGGAACATGTGCATCTGACAACTTGAGTTTTTTACTGCTCTGTGTGTATCTGAGAAGGACCTCAAAGGGGTTACAAGTACATTTCAGCAATGAGGCCAGTTTGCAGACGTGGAATCCATGAACAATGAGATCAACTGTACTTTATCATGATATTCAGGAGGAGCAGAAAAGCAAGTTAAGAGGAATGTGTGGCATGGTAGGCTTTGTAAAATTTTATTTAAGGTTTTGAAACTTGGATTTCAGGCAGCTATAAATTTTTATCCATTACATTATATTATGCAACCCCAACGAACTTGCTGGACAGCCACAGCACTCTTCATGTGTTCAAGATTTCACCTAAACTGCTGAAACCCTTTTCCCACATATTTTGTAGGTTCTCTGTGCTTTTTAGATGCACCTTTCCCTTCTTAGTCTTTTTTTTTTTAATTTTTTTTTTTTTTTTTTAAGACAGGGTCTTGCTCTGTCACCCTGGCTAGAGTGCAGTGGCGTCAGCAGAGGCTCACGGCAACCTCAAACTCCTGGGCTCAAGCAATACTCCTGCTTCATCCTCCCGAGTAGCTGGGACTACAGGCGCAAGCCACCACACCTGGCTAATTTTTTTTTTTTTAACTTTTTTTTTTTAGAGACAGGGTGTCACTATATTGCCCAGGCTGGTCTTGAATTCCTGGCTTCAAGTGATCCTCCCGCCTCCGCCGCCCAAAGTGCTGGGATTACAGGTGTGAGCCACTAACACTTGGCTTTAATTTGACTTTTTATTGATACATAATAGATGTACATATTTTCAGGGTCATTCATTCTTGTATTCAACAAATACTTACTAAACCCTTTCTATGTTCCAGGCATTCTTGGTTCCAGGCATATGCTGTGAAAAAGATAAGCTGTTCTTGTAGAGCTTACATGCTCTATAGCCTCGTAAACAGTGCCTCAACACACGTAACGCTACATTTCTTACAGGGTAAAATGGAATGGGAGCAGATACCCAGTTACTGGAGATTTCAACATAAATGAGACAAGTTTTTTTTTTTTTAATATCCAGTTATTACCATTATGGGCTCACTCCACTTGTATCACCCTCCATAATTTTTCTCCTACATTTAAAATATAAAATAAGGCCCCCAAAAGATACACCTATAGGTGAGGCTTTAGGGGAGAATACCTAAAGGGTGACTGGGATGTTGGTGGTGAGAGGAGAGGGCCGTGTGGAAAAGGGCTAGTGAGCAATTCCTGGGGCAGGGTACCCGAGACTCTGACACTCAATTCCAAGTTGTCACTTGAACATAAACCAGACTTTTAAGCACCTTTTCAGGCCTTCAAGCATGACACAGTTTTGCATGATGATGATGTGGTGCGATTGTGAGGACAGGACGGTGAGGGAAGTCCTGCC
Organism: Daubentonia madagascariensis; assembly: GCA_023783475.1. Classification (NCBI taxonomy): domain Eukaryota; kingdom Metazoa; phylum Chordata; class Mammalia; order Primates; family Daubentoniidae; genus Daubentonia; species Daubentonia madagascariensis. Next base: position 4,139,401 of record JAKFHU010000760.1, read on the forward strand.
CACTCCCCTGCCAGGTGACAGCATTCTGTCAGAGGCGTGGAGTTCTAGGAATTCCTGGTGAATGAAGTAGCTACTGTGAGGAACTGACTCAGCAGAGCTCTTGAGACAAAGAGCATCAGAGTTAGCCTTAGTAGGATGCGGGAAGGCCGACGACAACTGGGCCACAGGCAGAATGTAGACAATGTGCACTATTTCATAAATGTCAATTCCTCTTCTCCCCTCCCCATTCCATGCCAGGGAGGACAGAGTTAAAGCTAGAAAACAATGATCGTTCTTAGTTGGGCCGGGAAGACCCACTGGTCATTGCTGTCCCTTCTTCCCTTTCCCTCTAAACTCTTAGGTTTGAAAATCCTGAAAGGGCTGGCCCTACTTTTACATATGCTCCACAAAAGTATTTGCCCTACTAGCTTGCCCTGCTTTTATTTTCTATTAGCAACAGAATTTGGATCATTCATATCACCTTAGAATGAAAAGCGACATGAGGACGATGTACCCAGGACATGTGCCTCCCACAGCACACGTTGGCCACCTGGCCTTGAGGAGATGGGACCGAGACCTTCTTTGTAGCCCATGACCTTTTCCATCCGCCCAGATACATGCTAGGTGAGGTTAGGTGTAACCTTGGATTGGGCAAAACCCAGATCTGGGTTATTGTGGTAAAAGCAATGCAGCCAATTTTGTCCTGGGGAGGCAGCACTGAGTAAAGTTTAGGAAGGAGGGTGAAGAACAGAAGGTACAGAGACCCCAACTCCCAAACACGTGTTGAGAACACAAAAGCCATCTATCTGCCTGCCTTCCAAGCTTTGCTTAGAGGGACTTGTTTCCTCTAGATGAGTCACAAGTGACTCTATCAGGACTCTGTATCAACTGTTTGCCTTTTCCTCGTCCAACAGTACTTAATTTCCAACTTGAAATTTTAAATATTTTCCTCTTGCTCACAAATCTCTGAGAGTCACATCCCAAACTGCCTTTTCCTGTGGGGCTTGGTGAGTTGTTACAGAGAAGCACTGGCAGATACTTTGTATACCCTTGTCTCTAAGTCTAGTCGTTTTCTTTCCCGGTCCCTCTCCTACCACTCCCTGCCCCCATTTCATCTCCCTCCTATTCCTTCTCAGCCGGGATTTACTGTGTTACATTAATTCATTTACCAATGCCATTTCACCCTCTCCCCCATTTAAGCTTCCTTCAGGGCAGGTTCCTGTTTTTTTGTATCTTCCACAGAGCCTAATAGGTATTACATATTGGCTTTATAACTGATGTTATGGACTGAATGTTTGTGTCCCCCAAAATTCATGTTGAAGTCCTCACCCCCACTGTGGTGGTATTTGGAGATGGGGCCTTTGCAAGTTGATTAGGTCATGAGGGTGGAACCTTATCAAAGGGACCCCACAGAGTTCTCACTCTCTTCCCACCATGTGAGGATACAAGAAGTCAGTAGTCTACACCCGGAAGAGGGCCCTCACCAGAACCCAGCCACAGCGGCACCTTAATTTTGGACCTCCAGCCTACAGAACTGTAAGAAATAAGTGTTGCTTCTAAGCCAACCAGTCTATGGTACTTTGTTATAGCAGCCGGAACTAAGAACTGATTTTCAATGAACACTGCCCACTTTCATAAAATTCTAGGTATCGCAGTTCTCTAAAAGGACTAAAACAGAGCACTAATCATGCAGAATTCTTGAAACTAATTTAAAGCTTTTAGCAAAATCTGTTTTTTCTTTGTTTTTTTTTTTTTGAGACAGAGTCTCGCTTTGTCTCCCTGGCTAGAGTGCAGCAGTGTGATCATAGCTCACTACAACCTCGAAGTCCTGGACTCAAGCGATCCTCCCGCCTCAGCCTCATGCCATGCTAATTTTTTCTGTTTTTAGTAGAGACGGGGTCTCGTTCTTGCTTAGGTTGGTCTTGAACTCCTGGCCTCAAGCAGTCCTCCTGCCTTGGCCTCCCAGAGTGCTAGGATTACAGGTGTGAGCCACCACCCCAGACTCAGAATTCTTAAAGACTGAATGAAAGTGCATAAAATAAGGTGCGATCTATGGAAGCCACATTCCATGTTACCACTTTCGAGCCTACAGCAACATTGGGTGAGGTAAGATAAAGACAGTACATAACCTAAGTTTGAAAATCAGAACTTTAACCATTGTAAGTACTCATATAATACATAATCAGCATAATATCAGACATTTAGAAGCTTAGTCACTGATTGATAAATGAGTCATGCTAGAAAATATGTATTTATGAAAAAATAAATTAAAAAAAATAAAAATCTGAAGGATACACCTCAGGAAAAAAAATTAAAATTAAAAAAGAAGATATGCATTTATGGTCTTTTTTAATGCATTTAGCAGTTAATGAGAGTTCAATAAAATAGAGAACGTGCATTAAGTGGTCTTTATTGGTGTTTCAAATTCAGTTATTTCTTCATTGTCAGTTCTTTAGTTAATTGTACAAGTATGATAAGTTATTTTCTATTTGCTGTGGGAATTTAAATGTAAAATAAATACAAAATACATTTGTGGTTTAATGAACACTCAGTGAAGCATTTTTTCTGAGGTATGCCTTTCGGGCTGGTTCTATCCCGGATCTGTCCTTTTACTTCCCCTAGGAATAGTCTATTAAACCACACAATGGATCTGTGAATTTATGGATCAAGTTCGCTGCGCATCAGTGAACTTGTGTTTTAATTACAATTAGACGTATTTTTTGATCTCATCATACAATACCAATACAAAAGCACCACCCATGCCTCTCAACACGTTGGACCAGGCACCCTTGAAGAAGGCCTTGGCTCCTTCATCTTTCGCAATCTTCCTCCAGCAGTCAATTGTCCCCGTGTACATGATATCAGCTGTGGAAACAAATATTGGTGAGGGCTCTGTAACGCTGGAGGAAAGAGGCTTTGCCTCTGAAAGACATCTGCACACAGTGTCATCAGTTTTATAAAATTAAGATCACTTGGGCATTAAGCCCCAGCTCTATGCAACATTCAACTGGACGTCCCCTTCCTTGCTCATCTGTTCGGCTGGGACTCCTGTCATTCCCCCTCCATTAACTCAAGATCACTGAAGAAGGGAGGCAATTATCCAATCAACTCCCAGACTGCCCAACTGTAAAACAGGCAGGGAGCAGGGAGGAACTGGAGTATTATGCTACGTGGTCACCTTCCTTATGGATGAGAAAAGTGAGGCCTAGCCTCAGACTGTACTGCCCAAACTTATACAGTTAAAATAAAAAGGTGTAACTATTAGGTTGAACCCTATAAAACTGCTAACATTCAACTGTTTTTGACTTCAAAAATGGCAATTTCATATGTTTCAACCTGTAGAAGCCAAAACTTTTTCTCTCACAACAGATTGCTTCAAGCCATCTCTCATCCAGCTAAAACACCCTCTCCCCCTAACACTTGTAATAATTAGGTAAGGGAAGCAAGAATTCTTTTTAAATAAACTAGTTAATTACTTCTTTTTCCTTGTGTTTACAAGGAGGCTGTAAGGGAAGAGGGCCTACGGTCTCCATAATGCTGGATACAGGTAAAATTCACTCCTAAATACCTCATTTTTGATGTTCTTATCATCTCTTTAATAAAAAGAAAAAAATTCTTTTCCCTAAAGGAATAGTTGAGAATGTTAAGGGTAATTAATCTTTTTTCCCTAATTCCTTATCAAATAATTTTGACAATTAATTTAGAATAATGGAGAATTTAGAGTAATGAAGACTGAATAACATTCTCCTTTGGTGAAGAATAAGATTCAGCTCAGCAGAGCTCAGGCTTACCCCCTTTCCGACCAGACTGCATCATCATCCTACGACGAACAGTGTCAAAAGGGTAGGACACCAGCCCTGCAACCGCCGTCACGCTCTGGGCAATCATCCAGCTCACGAAAATGTGCACATTCTTGGGGTCAGGCAACATCCCTGTGGGCAGAGCCAAGAAGCCAAATGGCTATGAGGTGATTCTCTCAGCAGCTCAGCAAAAAGCAGGTGGAGGGGAGGAAAAGAACACTGCACCCCTACTCCACACTCCGCCCTTCCAGAAGAACCTGCACTTGTGATGCTGTCTCACGTACAACCAGGCAGCCAACAAAAGTTGGTTGCTGCCCTCTCTGGATCCAGGGAAGCCAGTGTTCTGCTCAGTATACAGGGCATGCTGAAGTAGCTTCAAGTAACTGATACAGCCCTGTCAAGAGGGAGTTAAGCTCTGCCTTCTTCTTCTCTGAATAACTCCAGGCCAGAGTTTATTTCAGTAGAGGACACAGAGATTCCTTTAGCTATTAATTTGTCCACACCATACCACCTCCTCATTCAGAAGCCTTGGTTTAGCCCAGAGACTAGGAAAAAACCAAGATTAATAAAGTCCTTTGTGAGTTACAGATGCCATAGGATCCTCTCTCCACACCTCCCCCCCATTCCCCTCTCTCACCTTTGGCAGTATCATAGACGCCGAAGTAGGCAGCTCTGTAGATAATGATGCCCTGGACAGAGACGCTGAAGCCCTGGTAGAGACCCTTCAGGCCATCAGACTTGAAGATCTTGGTGATACAGTTGCCCAGACCAGTGAACTCACGCTGGGCAGCGCCCTTGCCCACGTCGGCAGCCAATCTGGTCCTGGCAAAGTCCAGCGGGTAGACAAAGCAAAGGGAGGTGGCCCCAGCGGCCCCACCGGAAGCCAGGTTACCAGCAAAGTAGCGCCAGAACTGCTTATGCCGATCCACGCCCCCCAGGAAGATCTGCTTGTACTTGTCCTTGAAGGCGAAGTTGAGAGCTTGGGTGGGGAAGTAACGGATTACGTTGGCCAGGTTACCCCTCCAGAAGGAGAGAAAGCCCTGCTCCTTGGGGATTCTCACCACACAATCAATGATCCCTTTGTACTGCTTCTCAGCACTGATCTGTTTGCTGGCATGCTGGACCTGGGGCGCAGGGAGGGACAGAGGACAGGCGGGGCAGAGAGAAGGGAAGAGGACAGAAGAAAAAGGAGGTTTGCACTTTCTAGATTTTCTTTTGAAGAAAAAAAGAGTATGAGAAAATCAAATGGATATTGAGGAAATATAAATAAATATGTTAGTTACTTGAATAATTGGCCAAAACGATCCAATTTTGCCTCAATTATCAGAACATTCAAGAAAAAAGTTTCTGGCCCAAATAAATTGAAAAAGAGGTGACTGAATTGCATAAAGATAGCCATTCATTTATTGCATTTTCCCTAGGTTCAAGAACTGTACTAGGGGCTTACTGGGAGAGAAAAATGAATAAAGATCCCTGCCCCAAAGGGCTTCTGATTTAACAGACACAGTAGGCAGGAGATGACAATTCCTCAGTGTCACTCCGGTCTCCCTGGAGAAGAGGATCTCCGAGTAGTAGATGCTCTAACAGAAGAAGGAGAATAAATCCACTAGGCATTAGAGCCTCCAAAATTTTCAAGCAGATTATCCAAGTAATCAATTATTGAGGAGCTATTGCTATTGTGAGCAATTGATTGAGGTTTTTGTTGCTAATAATTCTGACTCTCAAATCAGGCTTTTCGTCATTGAGGGGCCCCAGCCTTTTGGGCAGGTGGGATGATGACAAGCCATTCAGTGACCAGGCAGGGGGGGAAATGGAGAGAGAGTATAATAAACAAGGTGATCTGAGTTTATTCTGAAAATTTTTTCTTAATCTCTCAAAACCTCTCAGCTTCACCTGTCTTACAGAGGTTATATAAAGATGAATGCAATCATGTATGTCAGCCTACACAGCGCGGTGCGTGGGACACAGTAAGCGAGTTCTTGAGTTAATGATTATTTTTATTGTTTTTAATGTAAACGGTGGGTGCAGGTAAGAAGGTGCAAGGGATATTGAAAATCAAAAGGTGAGGCCGGCCTCCGAGACCTCAGTGCAGTGCCGGCGCAGTCCCGGGCGCAGGAGCTGGCTCGCAGCAGGCCGCTCCGGGCTGGGTTTCCATATATAGACACCCGAACGCCGGGCGCCACCCGACACCAGGAATCTGCCACTGACGCGGGACCTGTCTCCGCGCAGAGGGCACCTTCCCCTCGCGCGGGCCTGTGGCCTAGCGCAGGGTCCCCGCGGCGCCCGCGCCCGCGCCCCGCAGCCCGCCTGCACCCGGCCCGCCGCGCGCCCGCGCGCCCTCACCTGCAGCAGCAGTTTGACCCTCTCGATGGGGGCGACCGCGGTCTTGGAGACGGCAGCGGCGACGCCACCCGCCAGGAAGTCCTTCAGGAAGCTCAGGGCGTGATCACTCATGGTGACAGCCGGACGCACAGAGCCTGCACCGCGCCGCGCTCGCGCTCGCGCTCTCGCCCACGCCCGGCCAGGCACCGCCGCCGCGTGCCCGTCCCTGCGCGATGCGGAGGGGCCGCCCGCCTCGCCCGCGGCCCCCCCTTATATCCCCCGCGCGCCCTCTCGCGAGAGGAGGCGGGCCCGGGCCGGCGCGCGCGCCGCGTATTGGCCGGGCGGGGGCCCACTCACCCCTCCCCGGGCCGCCTCTGCAGAGGGCATCGGGGGCGCAGGCGCTTCCGGCAGGCAGGGGTGGGCCGGGGGCTGTGCTTCTGCTTGGGACGTTTAAAGGGCAAATTCATGTTATCTGTCCCGGCGGGCAGAGGGAACACCGTGTCACCGCAGCAGCATGTGGGCCGCTGTATTTATAGCACGCCAAGGCTTAGGCTGGGGCCGACCTGGGGACACACACGGGACCCGCTGCCCCAGGCGGGGCTTGCTTTCACCTCCGGCCTGCGCTCCTGGCCAGGGGACTTCGGGCTATTTTCTTCTTCTTGCATGTAACGGCGTCCCTCCCGAGAGCTCACTGCCTGGATTGGGGCCTCTTCAGAGCTCTGCGCTCCCAAAAATAAATTACAGTCCTCCTCAATAAATACTAACGTCACTTGGTGCTGTGATTGCCTCTTATAATCTGGCAACCTGCTGTTTCCCACTTGTCTTCATTCAATCATTCGTTCAATCATTCATTCATTCATTCATTGTTCTATCATATATTTATGTGCCTAGCACTCAGTGCCACCAGGAGAGGCCGGGTGCAGGGGGCCACTAGGTGAAGTCCTACTTGTTTTAGCAAAGGGTGTGTGTGCGTTTTGCTTTTCTGTTAGGTCAGACTGTCATGCTATGACACACAGCCTGATGACTCTAAGATACAGGACATTTCTTTTGGAAGCCCCTCATACATCTCATACCTCACAGGACACTTCTTTTGTAAGCTCCTAAAGGGCTTACTGTGCCACTCTGCTCTCAACGGAATCTCAGCACATGTTCTGGGCACAATGTTCTCAGTCAGCGGGCACCTTCTTGAGGGTCAGTGTTGTCAGCCTTCCAGAGACGGTCCAATCCTTGACTGTATTTGCCCCTTTTTAATAGGTGTCTAGGGTTGGGGAAAACTGCTTAGTCCCAGCAAATTGATTGCAGTTAATTTTTAAAAATATATTACTATAAGCCTTAATTTTCCTTAACTCTTTTCTTAAGGCAGTTCATATAACCATACAGGTTTTCAAATACTGCTGCTCTTTCCCCTGGAATGACTGCATTCGTTTTTAACTCTAAACTCTACTCAATTCTCTTCCCATGTTTGCTAATGTTCGTTTGTGTATTTGACAAAGTTTACTCATTTTTTTTCACAAGCTTTCTTTTTTTCTAATGCTTGTTGATGAAAGCAGACATCATGTTAGGTGGTTTTTGAGCTTCAGCTGTGTGTCACCCTGGGTTTGGAGACTTCAGTAGAGCAGAAGTCACTCATTGGGTGCCAGGACCAAAGAGGGTATGTGTTTATCCAAGATAGGGGCAGTCGAGAGTTCAGAATCCCAGGTGAGCAGTGTGAAACTAGGAACTCGTGCAAAGTTGCCAGAAGTCAGAGCAGGCAGAAGATCAAGAACTCAGGAGAGAAAAACAGAAAAGCCATTGCCATTTATGCATTCATTCAACAAACACTTGTTGAGCATTTATTGTGTACCAAGAACTAAGTGTAACCTTGTGGATTCAATATAAGTAAAACATGGCTGATCTCCAAGGACCTTACAGTTCAGTGTATTTCTTGCTTGTTCAGCTTATTTTTCACAGCTTCATATGTAGATTTCCATGGGTCAACATAATCCACATATTAATCATTTTAATTATAATAGTGTATTCCATCCTGTTAATATAGAACAGTTGCTTAAACTATTTTCCTTTTAATTGTGTGTTAGAATTGTATCTTATTTTTATTATGAAAAATAATGCTGCTATGTAAACACATGTGCAAATTTCATTTTCTCCTTTACGTTTTTTTCTTCTCATATATTCCCACAATGGAATGGATGGATTGAAGGTTTGAAAAGTTTTGTAGCTCCTGCAACGTATTGACGAGCTGCTCTTCAGAAATATAGACCCACCAGTAACGTAGATGGGCTCTTGTTTCTCCCAGACCCTGCTCCAACACTAGCTTTAAAAAAAAAAAAGCATCTTTTAGGCATTTCTGTCATTTTGTGAGTTCTAATTTGTATTTCTTTCATTGCTATGAAACTGTACATATTCCATATGATTCAATTTAATTTGACAGAGTTTCCTTTTGTGTAGACTTTTAATCTTCTTCAACCATTTATGAAGTGAAAGCAGCAGATCTATACAATAATTCTTAATATATTTGGCGCAATAAATGCATTGAATATTTTTCATTTTGTTGTTTTCCTCTTGATATTTATTTTATTATTCTATCAGTGTTATTTATTTAAATATGGATAGATCTATATTATGATGACAAACTTCATATTCTGACGTAAATGTATCTCTTTTATAGCCATATTAGTCTATTTTCTTCTATTTTTGGTAGTTATTTTTAAAATGTCTAACACTACACTATAGATTGTAAGGAGGTATGGATCTAATTTCACTTTTTTCCATACCATTCTTGGATAGCCCAACACTAATTCTTAAGTAGATATTTTCTTGTCTACATTATTTGTCTTCTATTACTAATTCTAGTTTGTCATATATTAAGTTATTATAATAGCTTTAACTTATGAAATAGCCACACTATGACACATTTATTTGGTCATTCAAAAAAACTGATAATGTGATTCTACAACCACCTAAAAAATAAAGTTTTGTCTGATTATTTCTGGATTTATTTTTACTCTCAGTTGTTCAATTATTTAAACATCACCAGATCTTTAATATACATTTAAATTAAATAAAATATTAATTTAACATATTAATTCAGGAGGTATTATCATCTTTGTTACACTTAATTTTACCAATCAGAGTTTTTGAAATTTCTAAATTGGACATATATTTCTCCTTGGCTTCCCTCCAATTACCCTGTTATGTAGGGGAAACTGTAGCTGGAATCCTTGACAAGAAGTTTTCCCCAGAAACTGGTACACTGTCCTCTCCCTCCATGGACTTTCTCAGAAAAGAGAGGCCTCAGATGCCCTCAAGAGCATGAGCTGCCTGTGATCACAAGATCCAGGTATCACTTACACAGGCAGGGGAGAGAATGGTGCTGGGCAGAACATGTGTCCACCCGCCAGTCCCAGTACTCAGCGGCTCTCTGCCAGCGTGAGAACGGACAAGGCATGTAGGAGACAAGGGAAAAAACTCTGCTTTCAAATGTGGATGGGATCCTGGAGGGCAGGAGGAAAAGGGGTGTGTAGAAATGAGAGTAGGGTCTGGAGCTCGTCTTTTGGATTTTTAGTGGAAGCTTTTACAGAATTAGTCTCTTTTGCCAAATTGGAAACAGAGAATGGAGCTCCTAAAAAGCAAAAGTGATAAGAAATAAAGAAAAACAATAAAGGATGTGCTAGTGGTGGTGATGATGTAATACTTGTGTGCAGGTATCCTTAGATCTAAAACTATTAGAAATTAGAGCATACCAACACAATTCATAGAAGAAAAAAAAAAAAGAAATTAGAGCACACTACTACTATTTTTTTTATAATATAAGACCACATATGAATTGCTGAATGTCAAAGGTATTTAGTAGACGCATTCACATTGATGCACTGCTTTGAAAGGGAAAAACAAAACAAATGAATATTTCTCCACAATCCTTGCTCATGGTAACTTAATGAATTGGAATAATACCTCAATTAACAAATTCTTTATAATCAAGTGCCTTTATATAAAGTCTTTATTAAAGGAGGGCAAACAGACACAGCACACACATCTTCAGAAAGCATGAGTATTCATGCAAAATGCTCCAACCACCAGTAGCTATACCAAACAAAATTATGAAACTGCAACATGTATCTTTTTTTTTTAACCCCAGTTGTTCACTCTAGAACCTTTTTATTCATTAGTGGTCAGCTCTTTTGAGTATCCACTTTCCTCCTACTCTTTTGCATCAAAATCAAAATGATCTGAACTATTTACACTCCATTCATTCATTGATTGTTTTCACCCTTTTTTTTTTTTTTTTTTTTTGAGACAGTCTCTGTCCCCTGGCTAGAGTGCAATGGTGTCATCATAGCTCACGGCAACCTCAAACTCGTGGGCTCAAGGGATCCTTCTGCCGCAGCCTCCCGAGTAGCTGGGACTGCAGGCACCATGCTCAGCTAATTTTTTCTATTTTTGGTAGAGACGGGGTCTTGCTCTCGTCCAGGTTGGCCTGAACTCCTGGACTCAAGCGATCCTCCCGCCTCGGCCTCCCAGAGTGCCGAATTACAGGCGTGAGCCGCCGCGCGGACCCTGCCATTCACCTTTCTACAAGCATTATCGAGTGCCTGCTCTAGACGCCACACTGCAAGGTCCTGGCCATACCAGGCCCAGAAAGGTAAGGCTGCTACCCTGGAGAAGCTCACGTGACAGAAACAGATACAGTTGTGCTGCCACAAGGCTGTTCCAATGCGGAGTGATAAGGATCCACGAGGGGCTCTGGTTCTACTTCCAGATGAATGACTTTTAATGTGTTACCTCAGTCAGAATGTGTATTTTTAATGTTTTATGAATGCTTACGACGCAAAAATTTTTATTAGAAGGATTTGGGGCCTTATTATAATATTTAAAGGAAGTGGTTGGGGCTGCAGAGGAGCTCCTGAATCATAGAAAAGACAGAAGGACTCCTCCCAGAAGGCCCTCTGCTTCCTGAAGAAACTGAGTCAGACCAGCCCACTGGTTGCGAGAGGCAGGGAAGCCTGGGTACCCCTGCAGCCCATCCCCAGCGAACACAGGCAGACCCTGCACTTCCTAAAGACAAGTCATAACTTCCCTTCTCCCACGCGGATCTTAGCACCTCTCCTTACTTTGTCCAAGACTCCAACAAGCATATTTAGTATGGTGTGGCACAATTAAGCTTATTTTTATGCATGTATAATAACGCCTTCTGACCATAACCATCCACCTTCCATGTTGACATCTGGTTTCCCCAACATGCAGCCTCTGTGAATAAAGCCATTCCTCACCTGGAATTAACTTGCTTTATTTTCTAAGCCCATTTCTAACTGGCTTCCCTAGTGTTTCATACATCCTATCAATTGTTTTTAAAAACGCTTGCTTTATTCCTGTTATTAAAATCAATATTTAACAAATGGTATCAGAGAGCCCATTTTTTATCATCTGTACTGTTGAAGAACAATATTTTACTATTTTAATGTGTGAGGGTTTTTTTTCTATATGCTTTCTTTTACCCCATAACCTTTTCCTCATACAGTCAGCTAGACATTCTGTGTCGCTGCCATAGGAAAAAGAAAACACTTAGAAATCAGAGAAAATTAAAGAGTCTATTCCTGGCATCAGAATTTCCAAAGGCAGAGCAAAAACTCAAATATAAATAATAGATTTAGTAGACTACCTGAGAGAAAGCAAAGCTTCCTCCTGCCCACCCACCCTTCCAAAGATTACGTAAAGTTTTGCCAAATCTGCAGAGAGAGGAAGAAAGTTAGAGAGAAAGCAAGGCATGAGATGCTAGGGTGGCTCCCTGGGAAAGAGGGGCCCTACATTCTGCCTGGCCCGGGGAGAAGCAAGGTGCTGGGGAAGACATGGCTGGGTGGTTTCTAGCACACAGGTCAGAGGCAGCCTCACAGAGTTCGTCCAACAACAATAAGGAAGCAGAATAAATGCCAGCACTGGCAGGTTAGCCTTCTGGTGTGAAGGACCCTAGAGAGCACCATGAAGTTTCTCCTGCTCCAAAGTGGTGCAGGAGCAGCAGAATAACATTGCACATCCAAGGACACCAAAGTTAGCTGAGAGCGAGCCAGACCTGAAGAGCCTCATGGTCAGCAGTGAGCAAAGTGCAAAAGTGACCTTGACAGAGCAATGACTGACGGCCAGAAGGGAGCAAGGGCCTGGCAGCGGATGCCAGCATGGACAGATGAAGATCCAGACCACACGCCCCTCACCTGGCCGTCCTTAGTACCACAGAATCCCTGGAATTAGATGTCACCCACGGGAAACAGTAGAGAGAAGGGGAGACCCGGATTATTTCCAACACTTGACAGAATGGAGTCTCTTAATAGAAATTAAGTTGCCTTGAACTGCTGAGTTTGTGGACCGATATTTGTACTTCTATAGTATTATTTTTAAAAGACAACATACTACAGACATCAGCGTTTTGAAAATTCATTACTGTTCCTCGTTCCATCAAGCACATTTCTTTAAGAAGGAGACTCAGATTTAACTGAGAGAGAGAGAGAATTGGGAGGGGGGGCACTTTAGTTTTCTCTATAAACCTTTATGAAACTTCAGTTTATTCATTTCTATTAAATGGCTAAACTAAATAAGTACAACTTATTCTTTTAATGTATTAACTCTATGATGCCTTAAACAAAAGAGTTGTTCAATAAATGTTTCTTGAATGAATAGGGAAATAATGTGCTTCAATTTCTAGTGCAATGGTTCTGAAATTTTTCCAATAATGGAGCACCTGGACCCCACTAAACTTTTTGTGCAGCACTATGAACCTTGTGCATGTGAATTTCATCATGTAAACTAAGAGTAGTCATACTAGCAGAAATACGATCTTCTGTCATCTGTGTCTGCCTGACACATCAAATTGTAGCCACTTTAATGGTGGATTTATCAACTTCTCCTTGAAGGTTTGCCAAATTTTCCTTTATATATTTTAAGGCTTTGTTTTTACAGGCATACAAGAATTGAATTGTTATATCTTCTTGGTGAATTTAACTTTTTATCATCAATTTGTGGCCCTCTTTATTTGTGGTAATTCTTTTTGCCTTAAAGTCTTTCCCCCCTAAATTAATAGAGAAACCTGTTTTCCTTTGGTTTGTGTTTGCCTGCTTTATCTTTTTCTGTCCCTTTGCTTTCAGCCCTTCTGTGTGTTTAGGAATGTCCCCTGTAAACCTCTATGTTTTCTTTTTCCTTTTATTTTTTAGATTCTAAGTTGATACTCTTATTATTCTAATCAGAGAATTTGGATTCATTTCCATTTGTCATGACCACTTATATTTTTAGAATTTTATTTTGAAATAGTTATAGATTCAAAGGAAGTTGCAAAGGAATGGCTGCACATATTTTAAAATTTTATTTCTGCCATCTTATTTTATGCTTTATATTTGTCCTCCTGCATATCCTTGAAATTCATCATTGCCATTCCTTGTTTACCATGAGCGTCCTACGACAGCAAACCAAAAGCATGTGTTTCTGAATTACTTGTTACAGGGCTAATAACACCATAATTGTTTTTAATTATTTTAGGTGGCTACTATTTTGCCAGGTTCCAAGGATGCCGAGTTTTTCCTCTTGGGTATTCAGTGTCTCTCAGGACGGTGATGCCAGTTTACACACTGCTGCAGAAAACATTAAAGTCAAATTAGTAAGGAATTAACACAGCTCTCAAATATGCTTAGCTTGCCACGGAGAAACTCGGCTCTGGAAGAATAGTTTGAAGCTCATAACATTATTTTATGTGGCCACTAGAGGGAGGTCACACATAGCTATTCTCAAAATAGTATTGTAAGTCTAGTTTTTATCAAAGACCTGTCAATAGTACACAAAACTAAGGAAAAAACTACACCTTCCCTACTTGTAAGAAGACATACAAGTGCAGCCTCAAAATAATAAACCAAAAAAATTAAGTCAAAGCGGAGATTGTCAGATAGGAAAAGAAAGCAAGACCCAAGTGTGTGCTGCCACAAGAAATGCACTATAAATATAAAGACATAAATAGGTTAGAAGTAAAAAGATAGGAAAAGACATATGAGAAAGATATTATCAGTAATAAAGAAGCCAATTTCATAAAGATAAAGGGGTCAAGTCATCAAGAGGACATAACAATATCAAATGTTTATGCATCTAAAAACAGAGCTTGAAGATACATGAAACAAAAACTGATAGAACTGCAAGAAGAAATAAACAAATCCATATTTAGAGTTAGAGATTTCAATATCTCTGTATTAATTTTCTAGGACTGCTACAACAAATCACCACAAACTATGTGGCTGAACACGTCAGAAATTTGTTCTTTCACAGTCCTGGAGACTAGAAGTCCAGCATCAGGGGCCATGCTTTCTCTGGGCTCTAGGGAAGCATCTTCCTCAGACTATTCCTGGCTTCTGGTGGTTGCCAGCAATCCTTGGTGTTCCTGGGCTTACAGATGTACCACTCCCATCTCTGTTTCCATTTTCACATGATGTTCTCCCTGTGTGTCTCTTTGTCTCTGTGTCCTCACATGGTGCTCTCTTCTCTGTATGTCTATGTCCAAATTTCCCTCATTTCATAAAGACAGCAAGTCATTGGATTAGGGCCCACCCTCACCCGGCATGACCTTGTTTTATCTTGATTAAATCTGCAGAGACCCTATTTTCAAACAGGATCACATTCCCGGGTACCAGAGGTTAGGATATGAACATATCTTTTTGGAGGACACAAGTTAACCCACAACCACCTCTCTCTCAATAATTGATAGAACAAATAGGAAATCAGGAAAGATAAAGATGACTTAAATAACACTATCAACCAACTTGATTTAATTGATATTTATGGACACTCCACCCAACAACAGCAGAATACCCATTCTTTTCAAATACATGCAGAATATTTACCAAGATAGACTGTATTCTATAAAATTTATAGCACTAAACACCTATGTTAGGAAATAATAAAAGGCCTCAAATTAATGCCTTCAGCTTTCATCTTAAGAAACCAAATAAAGAAAAGCCAGTTAAACCCAAAGTAAGTAGAAGAAAGGAAATAACAGATATCAGAGTGGAAATGAATGAAATAAAAAACAGAATAACAATGGAAAAAATCAGCAAACCAAAAGCTGTTCTTTGAAAAGATCAACAAAACTGACAAACCTCCAGCCAGACTGATCACAAAAAAAGAGAGAAGAAACTAATTATCAGGAAAGAGAGAGGCGACATCACTGAAAGTCTACAGATACTGAAAAGACAATAAGGGAATTTGATGAACGACTTCGGCCAATAAATTCAACAACTTAATTTGAAAGGACAAATGCCTTGAAAGAAATACCCAAGCTTGTTCAGGGAGAAATAGATAACACGAATAGTCCTGCGTCTATTTAAAAATTGTAGTTAAAAACCTCCCCATAAAGAAAATGCCAGGTCCAGATAGTTTCACTGGGGAATTCTACCAAACATTTATAGAAGAAATAATACCAATTCTGCACAAACTCTTCCAAAAAGTCAAAAGAGGGAATCAGTTCTTCCCAACTCATTCTTTATCCTGATTTGCCCTGGTTCTAAAAACAGACATAGATATTCTAAGAAAAGAAGACTGAACATAACTGCAAAAATTCTTAAGATTTTAGCAATGAATAAAAAATATGAAAAATATTATATATTACAGCCAAGTGGGGGTTTCTTCCAGAAGTGCAAGGTTGATTAAACATTAGAATATTAATCAATGTAATTCACCATGCTAACAAACTAAAAAAGAAAAATCGCAACATAAATAAAAGAAGCATTTGATAAAATCCACTTAATTCCTGATAAAAATTTTCGGCAAAGTAGAAATAGACAGGAAATCTTTCATCCTAATAAAGGACATCTATGAAAAACCTATAGCTAATACCACCATACTTGTTAGGAAAGGAAGAAGTAAAACTGTCTTTATTCACAGACAGTATGATCATTTTTGTAGAAAGTTTGATGAAATCTATAAAAAAAACTACTAGAACTAATATATGAATTTAGCAGGATACAAGATCAATTGCATAAAAATCAATTGTATTTCTATATACTACAACAAACACTTGGAAGTTGAATTTAGAAATAACATTTATAATAGCATCAAAAATATGAAATACTTAGAGATAAATTTTACAAAATAGATCTAATGCAATCCCAATAAGAATCTCTGCAGGCTTTTTTGGGGGGAAGAAGTTGACAGACTGGTTCTATTATAAAATTCATATGGAAACATAAAGGACATGAAATAGCTAAAACAACCTTGAAAAAGCAGAATTAGGTTAGAGGACTAACACTACTTGATTTCAAGACATTGTGGTATTAGTGTGAAGACAGACACACAGATTAATGGAACAGAATAGAGACACCAGAAATAGATCTACACATATATGGACAATTGATTTTGACAAAGATACAAAGGTAATTCAGTGGAGAAAGGATGGCATTTTCAACAAATGGTACTTGAATCATTGGATATCCACATGCAAACAAAAAAAGGAACTTTACTCCATACCATATGAACATCATATACAAAAATTACCTCAAAATGAAGCATTGATTTAAATGTAAACCCCACAGACTTAAATGTAAAACCCAAGCTATAAAACTTGGAGAAGAAAACATAGAAGAAAATCTTTGTGACCTTAACTTAGGCAGAGATTTCTTAGATATAAAATCAAAAGTATCATCCATAGAAAAACAACTTGATAAACTGGACTCTATCAAAATTAAAAACTTCTCTTTGAAAGACACTTTTAAGAGAATGAAAAGTTCGGCACAGACTGGTAGAAAATATTTTAAAATTATATATCTGAGAAAAGACTTGTATCCAGAGTTAGCACATAAAAAAGGTGTTCTTTGTTGGTTATTAGAGCAATGCAAACTAAAACCACACTGAGATACCACTACATATCTATTACAATGGCTGAAATTTAAAAGCTGGACTATTTGTGTTGGCAAGGATGTAAAAAAACTGAAACACTCATTCCACTGCTGGTGGGAAATACTTTGGAGAACAGCTCGTCAGTTTTTTAAAAAGTTAAACTAATAACTACCATATGATAGTCATCCCATTCCTAGGTATTATTAACCCAAGAGAACTGAAAACATATGGTCAAACAAAGATTTGTACCTGAATATTCATAGCACCTTTCTTTATAATAGGCCAAACTGGAAACAACCAAAATGTCCATCAATAGGTGAATAAACTGTAGTATATCCATAAAATAATACTACTCAGCAATAAAATGAATGAACTCTTTGGGGGGGGGTTCTTTTTTAAAATTGTGGTAAAATACACATAACATGAAATTTACCATCCTAACCATTTTTAAGTGTAGGGTACATTAGTGTTAAGTACATTCATATTGTTGTACAATCAATCCCCAGAACTCCTTTCATCTTGCATATCTGAAACTCTGTACCCATTAAACAATTCCCTATTCCCCTTTTTTCCCCTCAACCTATGACAACCATCACTCTACTTTCTGTCTCTATGAATTTGACTTCTTTAGGTGTCTCATATAAGTGGAATTATATGGTAGTTAATTTTTTGTGCCTGGCTTCTTTTACTTAGCATACTGTCCTCAGATTTTATTCATACTGTAGCATATGTCAGAATTTCCTTCCTTTGTAAGGCTGAAAAATATTCTATTGTGTATATATACACCACATTTTGTTTATTCATTCACCATTGATGGGCACTTGGGTTGCTTACACCTCCTGTCTATTGTGAATAATCCTGCTATGAACATGGATGACAAGGTCTTTGAGACCTTGCTTTCAATTCTTTTGGGTATATATCCAGAAGTATAAATGCTGGGTCATATGGTAATTCTATGTTCAATTTTTTGAGGAACCACCATACTGTTTTCCACAGTGGCTTCAACATTTTACATCTCCACCAACAGTGCACAAGGGTTCTAATTTCTCCACATCTTCACCAATGCTTGTTATTTTCTGTTTTTGTTTTTTGGGTTTTTTTGATAGTAGCCATCCTAATGGGTGTGAAATGGTACCTCATTATAGTTTTGATTTGCATTTTCTCAATGATTAGAGATGTTGAAAAAAGAAATGAACTCTCAATACATACCATATGAGTGAATCTCAAAATAATTATGCTGAGTGAAAGAAGCCAGCAAAAAGAGTACATACTGTATAATTTCATTAATATAAAATTCCAGAAAATTGAAACTCATCTAAATTCAAACGATTGTGACAAAAAACAAATCACTATTGTCTGGGAATTGGGAGTGCAGGGAAGGACACGAGGGTGGGATTGTCAAAAGGTATGAGGAAACTTTTGGGGGTGATAGATATGTTCACCCTCTTGATTGTGGTGATACTTTTGTGGGTTATGTCACAACGAATTGTATGTTTTTGATGTGCAGTTTATTGTATGCCAATTATGCATCAATATAACTTAAAAATCAAGTCACAGAGCAATTAGGATTAAATTCAATTAAACTCTCAAAAATCAAAAGAGGTCAGCTTTCAGTATTAACCAAATAAAATCTTATCGACCCATCACTCCTTTATTTGTTATGCATGTGTTGAACCTATACCATGTTCTAGGTATGAGGACACAGAAGTAATTGAGACACACTTAACCCTAATCTTCATAAAAAGATATTTTTTTCTTTGGTTGTTAGGCTAGAGGAAAGGCACCTATGCCCTAAATATGCTGGGCAAATTATTAATATGCGTTGGTTGGTTGTCATTACAAATAATTAACTTAAATTGGAAACAATTGTCCTCATTACAAAATAGTTCATTTTAACTGAAAACAATGATTCTGTAAAACAAGATTAAACTGAAAAAGAAAGATTCTAACTTGCATTTACCAGGGCACAATAGAATTTAAATACACTAAGTCCCAACTCAAGGGAGAGAAGTGAGATATGTAGATGAGGCATTCAGGAAAACATCCTCAAATCATTCAGCCCTGCAACAAAAGTGGAAAAGTCCCTCTGTGGGTCAAAGTGCTGAGAGCCAAATGAACTCAGAGGGCAAGTGGCAAGGGAGTTTTCTCCTCGCCCTGCCCTGAAGTGAATATAAATGACGGGGCGGTGACCTGAATACTAACAATTATAGCTGTAACAGTCCGGATAAGAGTGGCTCATGTCTTGAGTTCATAACATACACTAGATACTATGCTAACCACAAACACTTTCTCCTTTAAACCTCGCAAAAACACTTTATAGATACTGTCATTATTCACATTTTACAGTTGAGAAAACTGAGAGAGAGCTAGTTTCATGAACTTGCTCAATGTCACAGCTAGTAAGTGGCAGAGCATCTTGGAGTCTGGCTTTAGAACACCCTCACCCCCAAGGTGAATTATTTGTGAAGCTAGTGACAGTATGTCCAACTGGAGGTTTTAACTGAAGCAAGATGAAAATATAGAAGTAAAATTTCAAAGGAAGATACCAGGTGAGGAAAAAAGTCAATTTAACAAAGGAAATGACAGACAAGCAGTTAGTTTAAAAGAGTAAGGTTTTTGTTATGTTTTCTAAATCATGAGTGATCAGAAAAGACCTATTCTTGTTGGCAGGGGAAATCTTTTCCTAGTAAATACTTTTAAAGAAATAATATGTAGATTTTACCCCATGAGTTGTGTCTGCCCAATATACCAGTTATATGTTCTTCAGTGATATGGAAGTAGAGATATCAGAGCATTCTAGTAGCCTAAAGTCAAGATCACTATGAGTTTACAATTAAATTGCTTATCTACTTCCTCAGTTACTCCTGGATTTGTATTAATATATCAACAGCCTTTTAGGAAATTACTTCTTTTTGTGACCAGTTCAGGTGTTCCAATAGCTTTTAATGTCTGCAAAGGAAGAATAAGACCATTTTCTAAATGGCCACCTTGTTGAACCAACATCATGTATTAAATAATGCAGCTTTTCTCCACTGGTAAGAAATTCCACCTTTATCATTTATTAAATTGTAATGTGATTTCTAGATTCTCTAAGCTGCTCCATTGCTCTGTCTGTCTAATCATGCAGCAGTATCAAGTAGTTTTAATTATTCTTGCTTCTGTTTTATTATCTTATAGGACTAACACTTCTCTGTGACTCTTCTTTTTCAGATTTGCCTGAGTGTTCCTGTATTCTTGTACTGTCTATTATGCCTATATCTGTAAGTATGAAGTTGTCTAATGTGAAAATTATTTCTAATTGACATTGCATTAAACTATAAGACTATTTTAAAGAGAATTTACACTTTTATAATATTTAATATTTCTTTCCAAGAAAATTGTATATCTTTGTTACTTTTATTCATAGATGTTTTCTTTTTTGGTTCTGTTTTTAATGGCATCCTTTCTTGTTTCTTTCTCCAAAGGTTGTTAGTTGCATATAGAAAGACTACTGGCTTTTTTATATTTGGATTGAATCATCTTAAAGAAGTCTGGCATTATTGTTGCATTAATTCCTTTGAGTTTTCCAGGGCAGAAGTCAAATCACCTATAAATTGTGACCATTTTACTTCTTTATAATTATTGTGTCCCTTGCTTTTTTCTTTTGTGTAATTGCATTGGCTAGTATCACCAGAACACCGGAATAATTTTAAATAATAGTGGAGATAACTGACAGCCTGTGTTCCTTCGTCCTGGCTTTAATTGTAATATTTCTAATGTTTCCACAGTAAGCACGATATTGGCTTTTGCCATATATTGTTTCATCATATATCTAGTCCTTTAAAGACTATCGATTTTATTTTCTTAACAGTTTATTTAAAAAATCAAGAACAAATTTTACACAAAAATATAACAAAATCATAAAATCAACCATGAAAAAATTGATAAATTGGACTTCTTTGAACTTTCATTAATCAATTACACGCTGTACCTGTTTGCTAGGGCTGCAAAAACAAACTACCATAGACTGGGTGGCTTAACACATTGACTGCCACACTAGAAAAGAAAATTTTTTCCTTGGGGCCACGGTGTTTTATTACGAAAACAGAATAAAAACTTTGAAAACAAAAGGATCCTTTCCAATTTAATGAACAATTTATTATTTTTTATTGTTTTATATGTGTGAGTTATAAGCAACTTGAAAAACAGTTCTCCAGGCTCCCCAGGTGAAGAGACCTGTGAGTTACATATGCTTCACAAGGCCCTGGGCTCAAAACTAGGGTGAGTTAAATACAACTCACATGGCAGTTAATGTGTTAAACAACAAATTTATTTTCTCAATTCTGGAGGCTAGAAGTCAGAGATCAAAATGTCAGCAGGTTTGGTTTCTTCTGAGGCTCTTTGCTTGGCTGACAGATGGCTGTCTTCTGTGTCTTCACATGGTCTTCCCTCTGCATGTGTGCCTATGTCCTAATCTCCTCTTATAAGGACACCAATCATTTCATTGCTATAGGCCCTACCTTAAAAGATAGTCACTTTCTGAGATACCGGGGGCTAGGGCTTCAACACATAAATTTTGGGGGGACACAATTCAGCCCGTAGTACACCATTCAGAGTGAAAAGGCAAATGACAGATCAAAAAAGAAAAAGACAAGTAACCCAACCTAAAAATGGACGAAAGCTTCAACAGAAACATATACTTCACTAAAGAGATCATACTCATAGTTAACACGCATACGAAAAGGTGTTCAACATCTTTACTCCTAGGGAAATGCAAATTATTAGATTGAATCATACGAAATTGCCGATAAGCCCCAGCACATTATCAGCAATGTCCTATGATTCAACCAAAAACAAACAAAACCCAACAGTGAGATACCACTGCAGACTCCAGAGTGCTAAAATTAAAAAAGACAGAATGCCCAGTGTTGGCAAGAATGTGGAACAACTGGAATTCTCCTATATTGCTGGTAGAAAAATAAAATGGTACAGTCACTTTAGAAAACTATTTGGCAGTATCCACTAAAACTAAACATGCACCTACATCCACCAATTCCACTAAGACACAAAACTGTACATTTAACTTGAGTAGCATACAAACATGTCACAGGGAAATGCTAACTATGGCCTGGTAAAGAGAAGATCTGTTTGTTCTCCGAGAAGCTGTGTAGACGAATACGCAGTAAGTCCCGGGTATTTATTTTGAGGAAGCGGAGACAGCCAGGATGGCTGTAGAAAGCGTTTCGGAAGCCCCTCCTAGTGAATAACTGTTAACCTCGGCTATTCCTCTGATTTACGGAGCTGGGAGTGGGGTTATTTGTTTAATATAGAAAGAACTGAGCTACCTTCAGATTAACTCTTTTCTTGCAGTTTCCTTCCCCTGCCAGGCGCAATTGTGGGGTTCAGAGAACCCCGACATCTCTGCGTTGGGGGGCACCCCAGGCGCAGTCCCCCACCCAGGCCACCAACCGCTCTGCGCAGGGCCCGACGAAGTCCCTGCGGGGAGGCCGGCTGGCGCCCCGCTGCGCCCCCGTCTGTGCCTCCAGCTGGACACTGGGCCCGGGTGCGGCGCGGGGGTGCGTGGGCGGCCGGCGTCCCGCACTCGGCGCTCCTCCCCGCCTCCGCAGGGCTCTGCCCACCGCTTCCCCAGGCTGCGGGGACGGGGCCTGGGCGCCTGTCCCGGTGCGGGCGGCCACCTCCTGCCGGCTGCGCGGAGCCTGGCGCCTCGCAGCTTCTCCGGGACGGCGAAGGCGACCCCACGGGACCGCGTGGCCGTCGGTGACGCAGCGAGCGGACTGCACTCCGGCGGGGTGGGAGGCTGGAAGAACACGGGTTCCGATCCAAGCGGCGGGGCTTTTCCCTCGGACTCTCAGCGCCCCCTTCTCAAGCCGCAGCCCCAGCCCGGCCCGCGGCGGACGCCCGAAGGCAGGTCGCCCGACTGCCCGGAGGGTGTTCTCAGCCCCGTATCCCGGACACACGCGCCGGGACGGCCCCGCAGCGTCGGGCCAGGTGAGCGGGCGCACGGGAGCTCGGGGACGGCCTGGCCGAGCCCCCGCAGCCCTGGAGCGGGGCCGGGACCTTCCGCGCGGCTCGGGAAAAGGGGCTTCTGAGGTCTCCAACTCCAGCTCCGTACCCGCCCTTCCCCGTCCCCAGAGCTCCCTCACTCGGGTTGTGAGTCTCCCACCCTGTAGGACGCCCATCTCCCCGGGACTTAATTCAGCGACTGCTTTGTGCGTGGCCGGCGCAACTGCCCCCCTCCGTTTTGAGAGTGGCTTGCTCAGGCCGGGGGAGGCCCTTGCCCTCTGCCTCTTCTCCGGGGCCATCAGCCTCCACAAGAGTACTGCTTTGAAAAACCCTGCCGTTCATACCTCAGTGTGAACTGGTTCAATTCCGCAAACTTCTTTTCTTCTCTTTTTAAAAAGTCACCAGGCATTGGCTTTGGCACTCCCTCGTAGGGAGTTGATCTTCATCTTGGTTTGTGTTGCTTTGGGGTGTTACTTCCCTGCTCCAGGGCCTGCAGAAGGGCTCCCTGCTTCCTACAGCACCAAGTGCTGACCGCCCTCTGCCCCCTTCAAAGCCGTCTCCAGCCACGGTCCCCTTCAGTCCAGGCATTAATTGCCGGGCCAGGTCCTGATTTCCTGCCTCAAACAGTTGATGAATTTGAATTATTGTCTTCCTTTGCCACCCAATATGGCTTAATTCCTCCTTCTTAAAGAAACTTCCTAAACTACCCTTGTTAGGATTCACATGTTCCTACTCTATCTCCCTGGAGCCTTTTTCACTGTACTCCGCCACCTACCAGTGTTGAGGCAGGTCACCTCCTTGACCCCCAGGGTCAAGTGTGAGACGCGGGAGAGCAGTGACTGCATCCTGGTCCCAGCACTGTGCACAAGCAGATCATCTAAGAATGTCTGTTGTTTACTGAAGTGCCTTTGCCTGAGTATGCTGAAAATACAAAGTCCACAGAAACCAGCTGCTCCTAAAATATCTCTCTGCACAACCAGAATAAAGAAATGGGTATTTTGTAATTACCCAATCAATTTGATCCGTATATGAAGCCTATTGGATGATTTAAGCCCACAAAGTAATCTTCCAAGGCCCCAGTGGTGAGATGGGTCTGTCTACACTGACCACATTAACTGGTTTAACAGCACGGGCATGTTGTCCTTGATGTGTTGTGATCACGCAGAAGCATGTCTCTGTAAATGGCTCTGTCCTTACTCTGTGGGAAGTAACTGGAAGCAATCTATTTCAGCTCCTTTCAAACCAGCGACCCACGGAATTATCTTTTATTAAAATGTAATAATCAACATTTTTAACACTTTATAATTGTAAAGATCTCTCACTTCCTTTATTCCATTTCATGTCATATTCACAAGTTACTTCATGAGGCAAGTTACCTTTGTTTTATGTAGATGTAAACTGAAGTCCACAGAAGATCAATGGCTTTCCCCAAAGCCACACAACTGGTAGGCGGCAGGGCTTCTGGTTCCTTGTCTAATGCCCCCTTCCCGTACCTGGGGAAATATAGATATTCCTGTAAAGGATTACCCATTTTAGCCATCAAAATATACACAAACGCTATTCTACATATTTTATGTGTGACTTTTTTAGGTGCAGAATTTGAAGAAGTGCAACTTGGAAAACAAGAGGTTCTGTCATAATTAAGTTATTTTTCTTTTGTACAGTTTTAAATATCTATCAAACTATTTCATGGTTCCATTTAAAAAGTGATGAATATAATTTAGAGGTGATAGCTCATCAAAACCCTAACTGCCAAGTTTCACTTTTAGAATCAATTCCCAGAAACAACTTTTGGATTTACGTCACAATCTCATATATATATGTAGTGAATCTGTGTGTGTGTATATATATATATTTATAAACATATGAAAATGATATTTGACTTTGGCCTATAAAATTACAATTTCATCTGGTTCAACCTAATAGAAATATTAGTTATTTTAGTTTATAGTCTTGCCAAAGTTTTTTGCCAGCGTCTTTGTTCCTTTTGGGGGTTGGGGTTGAGATATCACTGTGTCCTAAGAACACTTTTGTGAAAGGAGTAATACCCCGGGGAATATAAGGCGGCTTTTATATTGGTGCCTCTCCTTTCCAAGAGCTGCACCTGTCTGTCACCTTAGGACGAGGTGCATGTTGGTTGCATGGTGACAGGCACATGCTGCCTGTACAGAAATGATACTTGGTACTTACCACATTAATGAAGCTAGCTTCCAGATGGAATTTGTTTGTATATTTTATAACCAGAAACCAAATAAAACTTTGGGATTATGAAATCTCTCCCACTCTCCCCACCCCCTTGCCACACACACATCATAAGTTCCCCTACTTGCTAATGACACATGATAGTTATCAATGCAGGATCCTTGCAAGCGATTCTTTGAACAGAACTAATAAAATAAATTTCTCATATGAATTTACTTGGTTGTGTTTTTTTCTCTCCGAGCAACAAAGTGAAAGTTAATAAAGCTGTTTAATCATTCAGTCCCACAATGGTGTTAATAATGGTGAAGCTGATAAAGCATAAAAATCCTTTCTGTTTCTTAGAATACAGTTTAGTATTTGAATTATGCCTCTATCTCATGGCAGCTTACGACCTTGAGAAAGTTACTTAACTTTGCTGAATTTCAGTTTCCTAATGTATAAAATCTGAATAACTCTGAAGCACCTGTCAGGATTGTGTGTGTGTAATTAATGTGTGTAAAATGCAAGCTCTGGCTAAAGTTTAGTTCCTTGTTCCATGTCTCGTGTGTGGCTAATTGTACCAATAATGTACTCAGTGTGAGTGTATTTAGTCTGTGAGTAAAATCTCAGCAGTAAGCAGAGTACTTTTATATTCAGGTAAGCAAATAAGGTAGGACAGGTATTACCCCTATTTTTCTGTTAAGGAAGCTGAGAATAGAGATGGCAAATAATTTGCATAAGGACAAAAGAGAAGAATATATAAAACACTACCCTTGTTCAGAAATGCAGTAACAGTAACAAATGCACCAAATCATTTATTAGCAATTCAATTACATAGTATGTAGTGGGTTCTATAAACCAAATATACAGAAGAGCTCTTGCCTGTAGCTGTACGGTTAATTACTTCAGATACCTTGTGGTTAGGATGTTTCAACCATGATCTAAATGGTTGTTTCATCCTTGATCTAAATGAAGCTTTGTTTCATTTTCACTAAACAGTGGAAAAGGAATTAGAAAAAGGAGAAGGGAACTAGTATCTAGGTTGAGCACTTACTATGTACCAAGCTTGTGCCAAGTTACACATGTTACATCTTTAAAGTGTCATAATTCTGTGAAGTGGGTGTTTTTATTTTACAGATGAGGCAGCGGAGGCTCAGAGAAGTTAAGAAACTTGCCCCAAATCATTCTGTGAATAAGAAGTAGAACTAGATTCAAACTCATATCTTTGTACTCTTATGCATTGTGGGTGAGAGTACCAGTTTGCAGAAGACTTGTGGAAGGTAATTTTATCAAGAGGCTAAAATATTCATTTTCTTTGACCCGGTTATTCCGTTAATGTAAAGTTATCTTAAGACTATAGTTCAAAATACAGAGAAAAACTGATTGCATAAAACTCCTCTTTAGAGTGTTAATCATAATAGAGAGAAATTGAAAAGAACCTAACAGCCAATGCCAGGGTAATAGCTAAGTAAACAGCAAACTGTGGAACTTCCGCATACAGGAATATTGCACAACCAGAAAAAATACTGCTTCCAAAAAAGCTTGTAATTACATGAGAAAATGTTAATGTGATAAGGCTAAGTGAAAATAAGATATTACAATATGTATATTATATTTATATATGCATAATCTATATTTATATTGTATATAATAATTTCAACTATTTTAATAATATGCACACAAAAAGAACAGAAATGTTATACACCAAAATGTTAACAGTGATTATCTTTGGGCAGTGAAATTATACTTACTACTTTTCTTCTTTTAACTTTTTATTTAAATTACTCTTACTAAAATGAATTTTTACTTAAAAACTTTAACATTTTTCTGCAAACAGGAAGATAAATTATTTAAAAAACAAAACTGTATATGTCTTCTTTGAAAGCCTATGTTTTCCCATCAACTACCCCATGCTGTATTCACTAGTGAGATTGTGGCTCTTAATTTTATCTTCATTGTCAGCTTCTTGGTTGTCCAAGTTCATGTTATTGACACAGAAAATCTGAGCAGGTGAGTCAAGCTGCCTAAGAAGTTGACTTGTTAGTATGAAGAGTGTACTAAGCTTTGTTGCTTTCTTTTGCTGTAATGCCTGTAAAATGTCCACCTTGATGACTACAAGAGTACACATTTCCTAGTGTGCTGTCTTTCTGTATTGCCTCAGGCCAGCATCTGACAGCAGAAGCCGTGGGGAGGGCAGAGGAGCCACACTGGGCCTCAGGGCCAGCCCAGCATCTCAGCCTGGGACTGGGCTCTGATAGAAGTGGGTGAGGCATAAAAATTGTGTTTTCTCCCTTTCGTGCACAGTTCCATGCATTTCTCTTCCTAATTTCCCTCCAGTCAGCACCTTCCAGAAGCCAAGAGTCTTTCCTGATGTTAGCTGTGCTACCCAGACCCCACCCGCATGCCCTGAGGTGGAAGGAAGTTTGTGGGGATACCTGTTGAATGAATATTGCATTTTTTGTATCACCTCTGAGTCTTTAAACTGGAGCTATGTGGGGAGACTCTAGGTGGGTGGCAGGATTATAACTGGTTCCTTGGCTTGACAGAGAAGGCTACAAGGTGTCTAGCAGATTGCTCCTGTGTGGATAACAATTTGGTGCAATATTGTCCTGTACATCGGGGGTATACTAGTAGTTGAAAAACTAGGCACCCATGTACAAGGGAACCTTCTTTTATTAAAATAAAATTGGAAGTTTTAAGCTTTGACACCTGGAAGGAGACCCTCGAGGGGGAAAGACAGCTGGACTGGATACTCCAATCCTGAGTCCTGGGCCCTCGCTCTCCCCTGAGTCAGGACTGTCTCCCAGGGTCACCATCGCCATGCAGCCCGGACACGTGCCGCTTTCTCCCTGTTAATGGTCAGGTCTCAAGGAAGACTAAAATCATTTCCTTGGCTCCTGTTTCACCGCAGTGGAAGCTAGCCAGAAGATTTATAAATACTTTATGAAAAGTCTAAAGAATAAGGGGGAAATAAAATGAATACATGAAGCCCAAAGCCAGTCCTGCTTCCAGAGCTCTGCCTATCATTGTGAGCTCCTCGAGGTCAGGGGCACTGTCCTACTCCTCTTCCGTCTCTGCCCAGTTGCACAGTGCCCGAACTCGGTCGATGTTGAATCAAACTGGGTAGATCGTTAGTCCCCAAGAACAGACGGGTCATTTTCGTGTGTGCATTGCTGAGGCTGCCTCTTTCCACTCGACAGGAGCCACCTCACCAGCATGCAGGAGTTTTATACATCCCTGACATTTTCATAGTCAGGACTCAGGGAACTAGAATCTCACTCTGTAGCGCAGCACCTGTCCTTCCCCAGGAGCTTGACAGCAGAAATGGTCTCCCTTGTAAATGAGGTTCCCTGCTTCCCTAAACCTTTCACACAGGTCCAAACGGGTAACCACACTGTGACCCATGCAGATTCCCACCACATTGTCCTTACTGGCACTTTGCCTCCGAAGGAGGTAGTTATGCGACGCTGGCCAAAGGGTTTGTGACTGTGTACTAGTAGAATGTAGAAACCAACCCAGGCAGTGTTAAAGAAAAAAATATTCCATGCCACTTGTTACCACGCAGTACAGTATCGCACTGCACAGTAAGGCAGACTTTATTCAGGACCATCATGAAAGGTATAGGAACCACCACAATGGGATTTTGTATTAGGAGAGAGAGATTGGGCTCAACTCTGAATACAGCATGAGCAAGTCAGAATTTATAGCCAAGGATCAGTCTGGGAGTCAGTGGGAGGAAAATTACTAAGAGGAAACATCAGGTGTGAGGAAAATTCTGGCTAAATCGACTTAACAGGATTCTTGCTGGATGTAGGCATCCTTGCATGATGGTAGAGAAGGAGGACCCGATTAGGTATGGAGGGTGATCAGATATCAAGGGTGGGGGGTTCTTGCTAGAACTGGATTTTACAAAGAAGTGCACAGATGGGCCTAGGTGAAGGTTCAGGAGCCTGACTGAAGTTTGGTCAAGCAAAGAATCTTTGTCAGCAGGATGTGGATTGGATCAGAGAACCTTGATCTTGGAGCACCTGGGGTAGCCAGAAGAAAGAGCTGAAAATCTCACAGACTATAGAGTTTTGGTGATGTGACAGTGGAAAGGAGGTACAACATAACTAGCTCTATTTTGCTTCTGACCTCTTATGGTAAAATCCTTTAGGTTAAAAGCTTCTGCTTAGCTCTGCCATAGGCCAGCTAATTATAGGAAGAATTTAGTTTGCAGTTCAACTCTAGAAGAAAGATGATAACTGTCCCTTTTCCAAAACTAACTCTAGGAGATAAGGAAAGTACGCACACAAGTAACAATGCTATGTTAATGATTTATAGGAACATCCTGACCTGACCTCTGTCCTCCAAAGTTAACTGACCAAAAACAAAGACATTACCAAACCTCCCTGGACCCTCCCTGATGCCCAGATGTCTGTGGTCCTTGGTTACCTCTTGCAACCCACCTCTTCTCCACTCTTTCCTTAACGTAAAAAGGAGCCTAAAGTTCATACTAACTTAAGATGATTCTTTAGGACATTAGTCTGCCATCTTTTTGGTTTGCTGGCTCTCCAAATAAAAGTCATTTCCTTGTCCCAACACCTTGTCTCTCCACTTACTGGCTGCCCTGCGGTGAGTGCTATGAACCTGGACTCGGTCACAGTGGTACAGTGTAACTATGATTACTTGATCTGCACATGAAGCCCATTAGAGAACATTGTTTTACAGTTGAATAGAGAAAAATTAGCAATTATCATCTAACCACTGAGGATTTTTCAAAAATTTTTGCCTCATTGAAATAAAAATTCATTTCTGATTTCTTATTTTGTTGCTATGAAAAACAGATGATTATCCTACTTTAAAAAAAAAAGATATGCACTTTAAATTAAAACTATCTCTAAATTGTAAATCCAACATTTTCCTTCAGCTAGAGAACATTATCCATAAAAAGATGAGATCTGGCAGTTATTTTGCCATGAGACAGCTACTTAGAAGCAAATGATCTTGAAGGCAAAAGAAACATTATCAGGTAGGCGATTAAACTAGGAGTTTGATTTCCATATTATTAAATAAAATTTTGGCCACAATTTAAATCATACCCTCACATATTAGGATTAAGTGTTTCTATTGTGTTTGAGAAATTTTCAGTGTTCAGTGTTATTTCAAATTTGCATTATAAATATCTCAAACCTTGAGTAAGAAAGAGGGAGGTTTAGTGGGAAGCGGATGTAGCTGAGAATATGAGTTATTAACTCAAGGGTAACGAGGACAACATATTTAAATATTTTAAATATGTTTAAACATAAACATAATTACAGTGCATATCTGACTCAGAAAAACAGCCCCTGAGATCACACACAGCCCAGAGGGCCAGGGAAGATTACCAAGCTGGGGTCGGGGCGGCTGGAAACGGGATGAGAATTTGCTAATCAAATGACCACTTTTTAAAAAAGCAAACCAACAAAAACCAGTCAGGAGTAAAAGTCACACTCAAGGAGTTACGGCATTTCACCTATTCGCAGACTATACTCCTCAGACTCAAAAAAGGGCCAGGACAAAGTGCCCTGGCTGTGGCTGGAGGTGACTGTGCTCGGTGAAGGTGGGTGAAGAGAAATTCTCATACGGTACATTCCCCCACCCCCCGCTCAATCCCTCTTATGTCTGCCCCTTCTCTCTGTTTATGCTTGTCCTGTGGCTCTCACCTGGATTATGTCAATAACCCTCAGCTGTTTTCCCTGCCTCTGACCTGGTCTTTCACCAGTGATGTCACTGCAGCCACATTATTGATATAATTTTATTTCTATGACGTCAGTCTGAGTCTCCTCCTCCTGTGCTTACAGTCCTCCCCTGTTGCTCCCTAAGCTTTCAGAGTAAAGAGCAGTTGCCTCCCTGCTTCTGTCTCGCTGCTGCTGTTGAGGGCCCAGTCCCACCGGACCCTGCCCCTTCTCTGGCCCCCTCTGTCACCACTCCCCGTGCATCTTGCACGCAGCCCTGTGGCTTCACCTGCAGCCCCCTGCACACACTCTGCTGTCACTCACCTTCGTCTTTCTTGCTTCCCCTGCCTCATGTGGCTTCTGTCCAACTCCCCAGCTCTAGCTCACCCTCCTCCTTTTTTTGCCCTGTCACTTGCTGTTCATCCTTCAAAATTCACTCCAAGCATTGCCTTCTCTGGGAAACTTTCCCTGACACCTGCCCCCACCCACGCAGCCCTCAATCCTGGTTTAAATGGCTGTGCTCAGTGTCTTTCTAGCACCACACACTCTCTGCTCTCATGGTGCTGATCATGATGTACTCAGCCGTCCCCAACAAGACCAAGCTCCTTGCTCACAGAAACCGTGTCTTGATCAACTATGAATCTCCAGGGTTTGGCAAGTGTTCCGTTCTCAATAAATGCTTATTGAACTTATTAATTAATTAAACAGGATGCAGAAGGAGAAGAGGGAGGGAAGATGGTGAAGGTAATACAGTTTATATGATGGAAATGAATCTCAATACCATTGTTACAGAGCAAATGGGCTCGCTGCCTGATGCACACAGAAGCCAATACCATGGCATCGGCTTTTGCAATAAGGAAAGACTTTATAGGAAAACTGGTTAGCAAGGAGACAGGAGGTGGGTTTAAGTCTCTCTCCCTGATTTGTAATCTGCGACAAGTTTATGGGCTTAAAAGGCAAGGGAAAGGATTTAGGAATGTTATCTTGGCAGGGTCTGATTGGAGGGCTTCAAATTTGACCATTTATGATAAAGTATATTGAGGCAGATTTTAGCGCCAGATCTTCCAAGCCAAAGGACCCCTCACTTCTGAAAGGGTTCCAGCATTCAGGTTCTGGTCATGTCCCAGTGATCTTGGTTCCAAGGCGAGGAATCATTGGTTGTGGGTGTTATTAGAGGTCAAAGCCTTTCCTATTGCACATGCCTGGGCTACAGGACTTGCAGTGTTTGGCTCTGTCATACCTACAAGGCAAGCTGATGATCTGTTATTAACAGTTTGGGTTACCACCAACAGCAGTTCACATTGCCGACCTTTCTTCTTTCCTCATCACATCCCATTTTTGGTCCTGTGGACTCTTTAATTCTTGTAGAGATGTGCTTCTCATGGTGTTGTCTAAATTTCTGAGAAGATGTATCAGTCCCAAGCAGCATCCACAGCTCCTGCTCAGGCAGGTCACCTGGCACGGGGCCTTGTAACTACTAGAATCCATCCGGTCCATGCAGAGCTGGAGCAAAGGGGGAGTGGGGTGGGGGCCGTGGAGTCGGGAGAACGCTGCAGAATGGTTCTGCTGGCAGGGCGAGCACCACAGGGGTTAGGAATGCGTTCCTGCTCTCATTCTTTCTGCTCCTGCAATCTGATTTTTACTACACTACCACACAAAATCCAACCCTGCTGTGTTAATCCATTTTGTGTGCTATAAAGGAATACTTGAGGCTTGGTAATTTATAAAGAAAAGGGGCTTTTTTGGCTCATGGTTCTGTAGACTGTACAAGAAACGTGGTGCAGCATCTGCCTCTGGTGAAGGCTTCAGGGGGCTTCCAATCAAGGCGGAAGGTGAGGGGGGAGCAGGAGTGTCACATGGTGAGAGAGGGAGCAAGGGAGGGAGGAGGGGGTGCCAGGCTCCTCTACACAACCAGCTCTTGTGTGCACTAATGAGAACTCGCTCTTTATCATGGGGAGGGCATCAAGCCATTCATGAGGGATCCACCTCCCACCAGGCCCACCTCCACCACAGGGGATCAAATTTCAACATGAGATTTGGTGGGGCCAAACATCCAAACCATACCGCCTGCCACATAGGCAAGCAGGATCATGATCTGTTTTCTCTCTCTCCCCTCCCCCGCCCTCCCTCATTCCTTTCCTCCTGCCCACATAACAGATACTTCCTACATACTGTCAACAGAAAAAAAACCAAACTTTGTAAAATAATTTAAAGAGGTTTATTCTGAGCCAATATGAGTGACCACAGCCTGGGGCTACAGAATCTTAAGAGTTCCTGAGAAAGTGCGCCCCAGGGAGTTGGGTTACAGGTTGGTTGTGTACATTTCAGGGAGGGAAGAACTGCAGGTAAAGTCATGATAAATACATGGAAGGTATAAAAGGTGAGATATCTTGATGCGGGGGCTTACAAGTCATAGGTGGATTTAGAGATTCTTTAACTGGCAATTGGTTGAGAGAGTTAAGCTTTGTCTAAAAATCTGGAGTTGGTAGGAAGGAACGCCTAAGTTAAGATAAGGGAGTCTGTTAATTATAGAGCAAGCCACAATATACTGACTCAAAGCGATCTGTTAAGCAAATTGATGACCTGCAGGGGTGACTTAACCTTTGCTTTGCATGGCCTTAGGTCCTGTTTATAATTTAGTATCTTATTGCCACTGAGTCTGTTTTATCAGCCTTATGGTCTCTATTTTAACATTAATGCTGGTCAGTTGTTGTGTCTAAACTCCAAAAGGGAGAAGATATAATGAAGCCTGTCTGACCTTTTTTTCTGTCATGGCCAGGACCTCAGTTTTGGGGTTTTTCTGGGGTCCTCTTGGTCAAAAGTGGGTACATTCATTTGGTGGGGGGGCTCAGAATTTTTAGTTTACAATACACACTAAGCCAAAATAAAAATGTGGAGATGAATCTCTAAATTTAATGTTTTATTTGGGAAGAAAGAATTGCAATTCAAGGCGTACACACAGCCTAGGTGGTCTGAAGAACAAAGAGAAGTTTGAGGGTTTTCTAAGAGAGGACCACTACCTGTGGTCCTGAGAGAAAGTTCCCTGGTATCAATAAAGCTGGGCAGCTTGCAAGCTCCGACTGGTGGGCACCGGTGGTGGCAAAATTAGTCCTGAAGTTGCAATAAGTTGTCTCAGTAACTATAGATAAAACTAGTATCAGGGTATAACAGGCAGTTTCAGCTGCTAGACTTGCAAAGAATTACATTTCTAGAGCAACGTTATGTGTCCTGAGTGCTTTTCTCCCCTGGTCTCTTGACCCTGTTTTAGTCAGGTGTGACAAGAATGACCCAGTTCATAGGATCAACTTTCAGAAGAAGCCACTTTTTGACTGATACAGTTTCAAAGTCTGGTGTCTTCACTGTTATTTTTTAGCCTAAGTTTCTAATTTTCTTCCACGTCAACTTGAAGAAAATTATGAAATTCCAAACCACATTTTTAAAATCTAAAACTTAATATCCGGGCTAAAAAAGGGTAGAAGTTTTGGGAAAGGATCTGGTTACTATGTTTGCTGGAATATAGCTATGTTTTTTATAGTTATAAAAACAAACATGTATGAATCAAACATGTCTCGTTCTTCGCCTTCCTTTCCCTACATTTTTAATTTCTTATAGGCTGAAACGCCAAGAGAAGAGCGTGTAAACTTTGAAGAGTTCTATGCAGCAGTTTAGAAACCCATTCCCTCAGGAATTCTTTCCTGGTTTGAGTCTTTTAACAGAAGGCTAGTGGCACTGATGACAGCCTCACAAGTTCATGCAAACCTCAAAGGAAAAGCCCAAACAAGGTAGACACCTTCTCTCTGCTTCTGACCTGAGGATTGATTAAATCACTGCATGTCTTTGACAACAAAAAAAGGAATTGCAAACTGACTCAGAATGTTTAAGAGCTTATGCTGAAATTCATGGGACTAAATGTCTTTAATGGAAGGCTTTTATCTTGGACATGCACAGGCCCCATCTTTCTCCAGATGCAATTCTGAGGAAATAGAGAGGCCTCTCCTGGGTCCTTTCCTGATTTCTGGTCTGCCTCCAATGAAGGCAGAAATTAGCATAATGTACGCCACTTGGGAGTGCCCTCTCAGCCACCAGGGCCAGTTGAGAGCACCTACGTTCCCCTTCCTGCCACAGATCTGGATTATTTTGTTATAGGCATTTTCCCTTCTTGACTGATACTAGGCGTTGTCTTGCTAGGATAATCATAGCTCAACTTAATAATGCAACAACCACCAAATACACATGAAAAAAGGTAAGGATTCATGGTAACACTGGGGTCATTTACAAATTGCAATTAACCTAGAGACTTAGGAATAATACCAGTAACTTTGGTTTATATACAAAATAATTCTCAGAACATAAGTTAAATAAGAAGAAATGGTGATATTCGATGCCTTTAAATAGGAAGGGAGTCTTTAATTTTTAATTAAATACATTCAATTGAGTTCAAGTGAATTTTTTTTTTTTTTTTAGAGAGGGAGTCTTGCTCTGTCACCCAGGCTGGAGTGCAGTGGCGTCATCATAGCTCACTGCAGTCTCGAACTCCTGGCTCAAGCGATCCTCCTGCCTCAGCCTCCCGAGTAGCCAAGGCTACAGGCACGTGTCACCACGACCGGCCTCAAATGAAGTCTTTGAGTTATTTGTCATCAGTCTTTCTTGTATTGCCCTGGACTGAGGGATTTCCTAGGACTCAGGACTTTCTGTGCTAAAAGGGACAGTACTGGGTAAACCAGAACAATTGTCACCCTAATTACGGACCCTACTGAGAACCTAATTAAGCTATGAACTCTCTTCCTAGAAAGATGCACATGTACTTTGCATTTTGCATAAAATCTTATGAACAACTTGAAATGCATTTGTGAACCCTTAGATGTTTGTGGACCACAGGTTAAGAAATCTTGATTTATGTGAATACATTTTGGATTTTTACATAAGGTGATTTAAATCTTTATTTCCTGAAGTAAAATGATACCTTATGCAAGGGGTCAAACCTACTTTTTGCCAAAAAATTACCATTTTGAAATTTTATATAATTTTAAATCAAGTAAATACTTGGTCTTTTTCCTCTTCAGTTACATCTGCAGGCCATGTTGAAAGAATATCAAGAGAAGAGCATCGAGAAGATCCAGTTGATGTAGAGCAGTGGCTGAAAGACAAGCTCAGGAGGGACTTAGGAACACGAGAGAAGAATTTGAAAAGCATGATCCAGAACACACAAGCAAGGTAAGTCATTATCACGTGACCAGATCATAGTTTAGCCATTGCCCAAACAGTAATGGGCATATAAGTTGTTACAGCTATTCACTATTATATTTACTATGTTTAATACTTCACTGAATATACATAAATCTTTATGCACTTATTTTCTCAGGGCAAAAAAATTATGAATATCTTTAGGAATATTGTAAAAATTCCTTTCCAGAAATCTACACCAATTCACATTCTTACTAACAGTATATATGTACACTAGCATTCGCTGCCACCCTGGTCTACATTGGGTGTATTAATTATCTAGTGCTGTGCAACAAATTACCCCAAAATTTGTCAGCCTAAAGCAATAAACATTTACTGTCTCAGCTTCAGTTGGTTGCAACTCTGGGCTGGGTATCTCTGGCTCAAGGGCTCTTGTGAGACTGCAAGTCGGCAGCTGGCTGGGGCCGAGGTCAGCTCAAGGCTA
This sequence comes from Daubentonia madagascariensis, assembly GCA_023783475.1. NCBI lineage: Eukaryota > Metazoa > Chordata > Mammalia > Primates > Daubentoniidae > Daubentonia > Daubentonia madagascariensis. The sequence goes on from JAKFHU010000760.1 coordinate 4,175,904, forward strand.
AGTGGAGGAGCATCCACTTCCAAGCCCACTAACTGGCCATTGGCCACGTGGGCATCTCCATGGGGCAGCTCAGAACATAGCAGCTGCTTCCCTCAGAGCAAGTAAACAAGAGAATGAGAGAAAGTGCCCAAGAAGGAAGCATCAGTCCTTTTAGAACCTTATTTTGGAAGTAATGTCCCATTGATTTGTCATATTCTATTTGTTAGAGCAAGTCACTGGGTCCAGCCCATATGGCAAAAGGATTATACAGGGCATGAATACCAAGAGGTGGGATTGTTGTGGCCATCTAGAAGCTGCCTATCACAGTATATTGCCTATCAGGGTTGTTTTATTTTTTTCAAAATAAAGCTTTGCCAAAGGTAACAACTCCATTTTATTTTACTTTGCTCACATTTGATAACCTATACAGTTGCACATATTGTTAATTTAACAATAAGCCAATATTTATCCAGTAAGAGGTATCTTGGTCCACTTTAGGCTACCATAACAGAATACTTGAGACTGGGTAATTTATAATAAACAGAAATTTATTGGCTCACAGTTGTGGAGGCTGGGAAGTCCAATATCAAGGCAGCAGCATTTGTTGAGGTCCTTCTTGCTGTATCATAACATGGCAGAAGGGCAGAAGGTGGGGGGAGAGAGAGAGAGAGTTCACATGAGCCCGCAAGAGGGGGCAAACCCACTCCAACAATAACAAACCCACTCCTGTGATAATGGCATTAATCTATTTATAAGGGCAGAGCCCTCATGACCTAAAAATCTCTTAAACATCCCACCTCTTAATACCATCACAATGGTAATTAAATTTCAACATGAGTTGTGGAGGGACAAACATTCAAACCATAGAACAAGACAATAGTTATTGAGCATTTACTATGAGCCAGTTACTGAGATAAGCCTTTTGTGCACATTTTCTAATATAATCTTCCCAACAATCCTATAAGGTAGTCACTATTATTAACCCCATTTCACACATGAGGGAACTGAGGCTCAGGGAGATTTAGGTTATGAAAGGTTATATAACTGGTGAGTGAGGGAGCACCACAGTCCATGCTCCTAACCACTACCCTATCTTACATGCCTCTCATGCCCATGTATGTATTTGTACTTTTACACATATGTATACACACATAAACACTACACACAATTGTGTCTTTAAATTGCACATAAATGATGTCATATGTACAAATATTTTTACAATTTTCTTTTTTCACTGAACATTGGTTTTGAGATTTATCCATGTTGATATATGCAGATAGATTCAGGTCATTCATTTTAAATGCTGTGTAGAATTTTATTGTATGAATGAATATTTAGCAATTTTCCTACTGAGGGGAGGTTAGTTTCAATTTTTTCACAATTAGAGAAAATGCTACACTGAACAGATTCCCATATGTCTTTCTGGGCACATTGCAAAATTTTCTCTAGGATAGACAACTCAAATGGGTGTGCTGGGGACTAGGGCTTGTGCCTCTCCAAAGTGAATGTGGCCAATTTATTCATGAGCAATGTATAAAAAATCCTGCTTTGCCTATATCCTTGCTGTATTAGTTTGGTAGGGCTGCCATAACAAAGTACCACAGACGGGATGGCTTAAGTGGCAGAAATTTATTTTCTTGCAATTCTGGAGGCTAGAAGTCCAAGATCAAGGTGTCACCAGGGTTGGTTTCTTCTGAGGCCTCTCTCCTTGGCTTGCAGACATCTGTCTTCCCCTTGTGTCTTCACATGGTCTTCCCTCTGTGTGCATCTGTGCCTAATTTCTTCTTCTTATAAGGACGCTAGTCATATTGGATTAGGGCCCACCCTAATGAACTTATTTTATCTTAATTATCTCTTTAAAGACCCTATCTTCAAATACAGTCATATTCTAAGGTACTGGGGGCTAGAACTTCAACATGTGGATTTTGAGGGGATGGAATTCAGCCCATAACACTTGTCAACACTCAGGTTTGGGTTTATCAGTCTTAATAGTTTTTATCTGTGAAAGTTGTCAGAATCAAAATGGAGTTGCTTGTGTTAAAAACCCTGACAAATAGATCCAGGGAAGGCTATGAAGGGAGGTTTTCATGCACAAATTCCTGGCAACAAGAACTATCACAAAAGACTGCAAAAACCTCAACCTTGCTCAAAGGCCATTGCAAACTTACGCAAAGCAATACTTCTGTGAGGACATCTGCCCAGCAACTGCCTGTCCAAACTCAGACTCGCACCACCCTTGTTATTGACCCTTGTAGTCAAGGATAATTATCTCAAAACAATTATGAAATCCTTTCATTTTTCCTTTAAAGACCTTTTACTCCTTTACCTCCTTGAATATGCACATAGTTTACCATGACATGTGAATTCCGGTTGCAATGCTCTCTTCCAGAATAAGCATCATTTTCTCTTAGTCTCCTCTCTGTTTGTTATTTAGGTTGACATATCAATCTAATGGTTGTAAATGGTATTGGGTCATTTAGCCATGTATTGACATGCCTATTTTCCCTACTAGATAGTAGTTCTTTGAAGGTAGAGCCTTTGGCATGCTGATCTTTGTAACTCCACTGGGTAACACATAGTTGGTATATACCAAATACTATTTCAATTACATTTTGAATCAATGTGAAGGCAAAGAGAACAGTAAGTTCTGTAGGCGTTGCTTGGTTAGAATTCTTATTACCAAAATATTTTCTTTAAAGTCATTTTCATTAATTTCAAGGTTCATAGGGTACATAGTTTTCATTCATGTAGATAATTGATTAGCGACTGTGCCTTTTAAGGCTCTCTGTTTTCTTCTCTCTCTCTCTCTCAACTGGAAGTCTCTGAAAAGCATTTCTCTGATGTGTGTAAATCCCAGTATACCTCGGCAAGGTGGGGACATAGAGCAAGCAAAATACAAAGTCTACCTATTTTGCTTTAGTTTTTATTTTTGTTAAAAGTATGAATCAGTTGGGTAAAATGAAGATTGGGAATAAGCCTATATATTAAGTTATCTAATTGGAAAAGATACTTGATCTAAGGGTTAAGCATTTATTTTTATATACTTTGATCAATTTATGAGTAGCATAATTTTATAAAAATTTAAATTAATTTAGCCTTAAACATACAGGTTCTAAATAGAAAGAAATAACCTTTTATTAAAAAATTTCCCTGCTACCTTCCTCTTTCTGGGTGTTCTGACAGGGAATTAGCCCTCCCTCTTCCAGACTGTTGGAGCGCGTGTCTATAACTGTTACCTTGTACAAATAGTTGTACTAACTATTAACATGGAGTTTTAACTCTCCAATTATAATGTAAGCCCCAGGAAGTCAGTCACCATGACTTTTTAGCCCTATTGTGTCATATACATACATAGTAGGTACTCTAAAAAAAAAAAGTTAAATAAATTCTCCAAATTCTTCTCCATCCTGCTCCCTGACGTTCTTAACAAGAAGAAAAAATTTAAAAACCCAAACCAGCTGGGTGCAGTGGCACATGCCTGTAGTCCCAGCTCCTCCAGAGGATGAGAGAGGATGCCTTGAGCCCAGGAGTTTGAGACCAGCCTGGCCAACATAACGAGACCCCATTTCTAAAAAACAAAACTAAACTAAACTAAGGCCCCCAAACGTTGTAAAGTAGCGATGTCTGCTCTTTCTCCCTCTCTCAGAAGCTTTCTTTTCCATCCTGAAAAAGCTGGACCTGCATCTGGAAGAAGAATATTTTGATGATTTCCTGAAAGAGATGCAAACTTACAAACAGTCCAACCGGCATTAGTTATTTGGACTTCCTGAGAAACTTCCCGGATCATGGCGATAAAGGAAGGGATCAGGCCCAGAATTCTCCCCGCGCCCCTGCACAGGTTGCGCTGCCGCTCTTGAATGGTAACGCCATTCTGCTGATCCACGCAGCCCTCTGCTCAAACTTGCAGGGAGGCTCGGCGCCCGGGACCCCTCGCCTGTGTGCTGCTGCGTCCTCCCGGAGGCCCTGTGCGAATGGACCACGGGCAGCCTGGGCCACAGATGGTCCAGGAGAAGTTGGCCTTTGGGCACAAAAGTGCTACAGGAGTGAAACTACTCCATGTTGTTACTAAAATTATTAATATTATTATTAAAATTACTTTCATGTAAGAACCAGTCTGCCTCCCCCAGCTGAGGAGGTCACCGCAGTGTGTGGGAGGATATAGGAGTACCGATTCGGTATGACTCATCCCCCCCACCCCCAACTCCTTTGTTTTCCCCAGTGCCGCACTTTATTTTTAGTTTTGTCTTCTCCAGCGCTTGACCTTTTGCCTGGATAGAACAGCCTACTGTGGAGCTGAGACCCACGGCCTTCCCTGTCCCCTGCAACACAGGAATGTACATGTTAGATTATGCCTTCTTAGGAACATCTGCAATCCAATTTGTCTTTTAGACAAAATAAAACTGCTCACACACACACACCCCTTTGGTAACCTTGCCATGCACATCTGAATCACTGTCTTTTCTTTTACATCTCTTCTGCCATCTGCTGCAAGAGATCAGTATAATCTTAACATTTACGAAAATATTTTTAAACTGTGGTAAGGATCTTTGTACCAGAATATTCATCCCACTCATTTTAGAATAAGAAACCCTTAGAAACAACGTTTAAAAATAGAAGAGTAGTTAAGTAAATCATGGAATATCCATACAACAAAATATCATGTAGCCATTAAAAATGATTGCCAGGAATTTTTAATGAAATGGGAAAATCCTAATTATGGAATATTAAGTAAAAATTCTTAAGCCCAGAACCATAAATACAACATGTATTTATAACAGACTGTATCCTGCTTGTCCCACTGAGCTCACTGCAGCAGCCACCTCATGGGCTCCCTCAACCAGGAGCAACCCCCTTCAATCCGCCCTCCACATTGAAGCCAGAGAGATCTCCCTAAATCTGTAAATAATCTCATCCCCTTCTATGTTTGAGGCTCTCTAGTGACTCCCTGTCGCCCTCAGGAAAGTGTTCAGGCTCATTGACGCGGATTCCAGAGCCTTTGCCATCCTGCTTCAGCATTTCCAATGTCCTCTTCTCCCAGCTTAAGCCCTGTGCCTTGCAGTGCCTAGACTCTTGCTACGTTCCTTCTGAATAGAAAGCTCTTGCCTTCTTTTGGTCTTGATATCTTCTTCTCACGCTCCAGAGCTCAGATAAGGCACCGTTTCCTCAGGAGAGCTTTCGCTCGTCCCCACCGTGCTTTGGTTGCCGCTCCCTTGGGCTTCCATTCCTGTCTGTGTGTCCCCTGAGTGTAGAACTTACTGCCCTTTAACCAATATTGCTGGCTTCCTTACCCATGAAAGCTGGGTCTATGTCTGTCATGTTCATTATTTTGCTGCCAGCAAACGGTATCACAGGGTAAGCACTCGTCAACTGTTGAAAATAAATAGTGAACGTATCTGGCAGCCAAGCATCAATTGTTTAACTTTCTCTCTGAGTTATCCAATTTGGACTGGTTTAAAATTCTTTCTTCTCACACGAAAACAATTTTTTTATTGTGGTAAAAGAAAAACCCTAACATTAAATTTACCATCTTAACTATTTTTTAAGTGCACAGTTCAGTAGTGTTAAGTATAGTCACATTGTTGTGCAACAGATCTCCAGAACTTTTTCATCCTGCAAAAACTGAAACTCTATATCCACTAAACACTAATTCCTCCCATCCCAGCCCTTGGTAACTACCTTTCTACTTTTTGTTTCTATGATTTTAACTACTTTAGATACTTCAGATGAAAGGAATCATACAGTATTTATCCTTTGGAGACTGGATAATTTCACTTGGCATAATGTCTTTGAGATTTGTCTATCTTAAAATAAATTTTTGATATGAAGTCTATTACCTGTATAACCAGAAAAGGAGTTTTGTACAGAATCATAGGAGCTAAAAGTGACTGTAGAACTTATCTGCACCAATTTCCCCCACTTCTTACTTTACTTTTTCTATGAGAAATCCAGAGATAGAAAAGTAACTTGTCCAAGGGTAAAGATTAAATAATGGCAAAGTTGAGCCCAACAAATATAAAAATAAGTAATGGAGGTAAATGTTTACACATTTTACACATTTTACAGCACTTTTCATGCTTTTATGTTCTACTCAATATTAGGTGTTTAAAAATAATTTTGCTCTCTAATATTCCATTTTATATTTAAAGCAAAAATCATCTGCCCAGGTTATTTGTTCAGAAGATACACAACACTTTGCTTTGTTTGGGATTGTGCTTCTTTAATTTTGTGAAATGCATTCCATAGCGGTCAGATTTTACATTCTGAGCATGGAGGACCCCGTTAGCGTTAAGAATAAAAAGATTCTGTAGGAGAATTTGATTCCTGAGCCACACAGTTCTTACAGGACTGTAGTCACCAGCAAAGTATCACAGAAATATTTTGGTTCAGCTCCTTCCTATTATATAACATCCTCTCTTCCTGGTCTGAAAGAGAAAGATCCTGTAAGGTACAGTTTATCAAATACCTGCCAAAGAAGACCCTCTTGTTTTTAGTGCCCAAATTAATTAGTTAGTTCAACACACATGTATCACGAGTCTACCATGTGCCCTGTCCTCGTTTAGAGACAATTATTTCTGGACTTGGTGAAAAAACAATCAGTGGTATTTAGAGCTGAGGGCAGGGGCTCGTAGCAGTCATGTAGTAAAATCCCGTCATTTTATTGTATATGAGAAACTGAAGCCCAAACAGTGACCGAGTCAAACAGCTAGTCAGTCATGTGCTAGAACTTGTGATCCTGCTTCTGTTTTCCAGGCCAGGGCTCCTGGTAGTGCCCTGAACGCAGCACTTTAGTCACAGAGGAGGTAACAACCTCCCTGATCACATGCGGGCTTAGTTTAAAAAGGGAGGCAAAGAATCTCAGTCAGCTTGCTTTTCTTAGTATTTTATTTTATTTTTTCTAATTTACTTGTCAACATGATTTTCAGTCTTAATACCTGTACTGGTTTTGAATAATGAGGAGAAAACTCTGGAGGTTTCCAGCCCACAGTGATTTAGACTAGCCTGACAGTATGTTCCAACACTCAAGGATTATTTTTCTTCTTTCCGATAGATAGAATCAGGAAAGGAAATTGCAAACCTCAACTGAGACTGGGCCCTGTGATATATAATGTGTTTACCTTAGTTTATGTGAAAGAATGACTAGAGCCTGCTTTGGGAGGATCTTTCACTTGGTGCTTCTGGTTTTGGTTATGACTAAAAGATGGGAGTCCTTTCTGTCTAAATGAGAGGTCGCAGTACATTTTGGCAATTTTTCTAACATAAGCACGACATTTTATATGTTAGGATTTGAAGGAGAACAGACTCCCAAGTGTTTTACTGTGCTTCACCCATAGAATACTCTAAAACACTGTGAAAATAATTTTAGGAATTCTGACTAAATGATGGACTGTTTCACACTTTGTTCTACTGTATGACTTTATTAGTTTATGTTACTAACATGCAACTTAGTGGAAATATGTACAAATAAATGATTGAAATTCTCTGAAATATTAGGAAAAAAATCATAATATCATGACATTTTGTTCTGTAGGGTTGCAAGTGACCAAATAACATTCTTTGGACAAAAAAGTACTCCAAATTATAGTGTGGAATATCCATACTAATGAGGAATATGTTTAAATTGATGTAAATTAATTTAATTGACATGTACACTATAACATTTATGAAATATTGTCCTGTAACTAGTACTGTAGATTTAGATGCTCAGCAGAGTGATGCTTTCAGACAGGACTAGTCTTGCTGAGTCTCTGCCACCTTTCAACAGTCTCTCAACAGATACCATGGTTTCAGAATTACCCAACTGTTCTTCTCCATTGGGCAGAGATTATATACTGTGTTACTTCTGGTAACACAGATGGTCAGTGGTTCTGTGTTTCTCGGTGTCATAGTGACCAGATGGATTTCATACTACGTCAGGTACACACCAACTTCCTATTTCTTGAACTATGCTCTCTCTAGAGATAAAAGCTGACAGGTATCTCCTTGCTGACAATACATAGAGTGGGAAACACACTCAGGTCCACTTGGTGAAAAATCAACCAACCAAGTTAGAGTGGATGAGCAAGAGGCCAGAAGTGAACGACTGAGGGTCTTCTTATGTCCCCTAAAGACAAATTGATTATCAAATATTTCTGATTGATTCCCTCAAAGGAGTGAGGAGTCTTTACCAACATTTGCTTTCAATCTCCCAGTTTTAAACCAGAATTTGATTTATTTCAATACAATTTACTTTTACAATTATACCATGCTGTTTATTTATGTGCCAGTGTTGTGGGTAGGCAAAAGAATGGTTTAAATGACAGCTTTTTAGCTTCAAGAAGTTTTAAACAAAACACTAGTACTTGTACCTCTCAGAATAAATAACTCACTTCTCTTCTTTTAAGTAGACCCAGAATCAGAAACTATTCTGGCTGAATGAGATCTGATCTAGGCCGGCTCTCTCATTTGACAGAGGAGGAAACTGAGGCACAGGGAGGGGAAGTGACTTTGCCCCGAATCTCACGATTGGCGGGACCTGGACCAGAACTCAGGGTTCTTGATTCTCAGTTCGTTGCTCTTCCTCTCTTTAAATCTATGTTTTCCTCAAACATGGCTTTTCATTTCATCATATGAATGTTTTCTCGGTCCTACATATCGAAGAATTCACCTGCACAAGTACATCCTTTTCTGGCCTCTTTCTACCTTCTACCTTCCTGGCAAACTCCTTGCAGGGCAGGCGGCTCTTCCCACCCTCTGGTTCACTGCCCTGCCCACTGGCTTTGGCTCCTCCACCCTTCGAAGCTGCTCTTACTACGGGCTCCAGCGACCTCTGCATTGCCCAGGAAAATGTCCACTCTCCAGTCCTCAGTTTATTTGACTTCTCTGGAACATTTATCTCTGCTGTCCACCTACTCTTTCCTAAAACTATATGTATTTTTGGCTTCCATGACATTATATTCTCCTGGTTTTCCTCTCTCTCTCTGGCTGCTCCTTTATGAATTCCTTAGTGGGGTCTATTTTCTCACTCCTTAACTGTTCATTTATATGTTCTTGGAAGTGCTCTCATGCACACCGTGGCTTCAGTATCACCTCTGCGGGGTGAGCCTCATGTCCACGTGTTGGGCTCAGACCTCTTTCCCTTCAGGTTCAGATCCATGTATCTTATAAGCTTTACCTCAAATTCACCATGTTTAAACCTTTGCCACTTCCTACACCTCCTGTATCTTAGTGTCTGTACAGATCAGAAAACTAAGTCACCTAGACGCCCCATTTGCTGTCATCTCACATTTAATAAGCCACCAAGTTGTTTAGGATCTATCTCCTAATCATCCCCCCTGTCTTCTCCCTCCTCTCTGCCTTTGACCAGACACTGTTTTATCTTGCCTGGACTGTAGCAGTAGCCTCTTAGTGGGCCTTCCTGCCTCCAGTCTGCCCACCCCCACAGACAACTGGATGTATGACCCTTCTAAACTGCAAATATGACCATGTTAAAATCTGTCACTCCCTGTGATTTAAGAATAAAGTTAGAAGCCTTGGGTGCAGCATGCTAGGTCTTGCACTATCTGGGTGTGGCCTTCCTCTGTAGCCTCATCTCCTGTCATCCCCTGAATACACCTTCCATCTCAGCCGCTCCAAGCCACATAGAAGTTCTAAGATGTATTGAGCTGTTTCTTACCTCCAATTCCCTTCATATACTGTTCTTGAAATACTCTTCTTTTTCTAGTTAATTCCTCCTTATCCTTTAAATTCAGTTTATGTCACCTCCTCCAGGCAGCCTTCTTGCATTCTTTCATCTGATGCAGATGCCCTCCTCTCTGTTCCCATAACTCCCTCACAGCACCCATACCATGCTCTATTATTATTGTTTCTAAACTGTAAACTAAAGACTGAATACACTTTATCCTGGTGTATTTATATTGCATTTACAAATTTTACTTTAATTTTCCAGTTAATTTATCCATGCATCATAGCACTGGGTGATTATGCCCCCAATTTTACCTACTTTCTAGAGCTCCCATAAATGGGGCCTGGAGGCATGGGGAGGGTCCATCTTCCATTCCCAGGGCCAGGAGCTGGAGGTCCTGCCCCTCTCTCCAAACTGAATCCCATGTCATCTCCTCCCTCCTCTTGCCAGTTCCATGGCCAGCCAGTGGTCTAACCAGGAAATCAGATGTCTGGATCCCCTGCCCCTGAACTTCACGGCTTCAAGTGCTATTTTCTTGGCCACAACCCCCCATAAGATTGGGGGAGGGGGAAGGTGTTGATGTCAGTTCTGTTGACTGTCCCATTTGGGGCTGGTGGCTGGCCCCAAGAAAAGAGATGGTCGTTCTTAAGCTTAGAAGGTGGCAAACTTAGCGCCTTTTCTTTTCTGAGTCAATTTCAGAAATAACAGTAATAGTAAGTGCTTGCTATAGGCCAAGAACCATTCTGAGTGCATTTATTTAATCCTTATGGTGGCCCTGTGATGAATAAATTAGTCTTCTTATTCTCAGTTGACATATGAGGGCACTGAGTGAGGGAGAGGTTAAGTAACTCAACAAAGTCACCAGCTATCAAGTGACAGCCCAGATTCAAACCAGAGCAGTCTGGCGTCAGAGCCTCTTTGTGTGCCCACGGGCCCCACTGCCTCTCTCCTCGCACTAGCCTAAAACAGTCAGACCCACTGGCCTGCCGGTGATCAGCCAGCGTGGTGCCCGGCAAGCAGGAGCCCCCCGTGCCTCGGTGACGACATGAGGGTTTGTGGCAATCTCCTCTACCCCCAATTTGATTTTACCTGCTGGATATGGTTTTCAAGTTATATCATCTCTTGGCTGGTCCACTGTGGCTTTTCAATAATGTTTCTATTAGAGTTTGATTATTAGTTATCTGTCTACTATTTATTTATACTTTTCATGCTATTTACTTTCATTTGTTTTTACTAGTTACTCTTTTAAATTGAGAAAGTGGTACGTCCTCCTGACAAGCTGTTCAGACTGCAAAAGGAGGCAAAGGAAAGTCAGCTCCCTCCTGCCACAGACCCAATTCCCCTCCCCCAGGCCGACGACTGTCACTTTCCTAGGTCTTCTTATGAAAAACTGTGTAGAGCAAGGTCATAAGTTTAGCCTGCACATTTGAATGTGGTGATAAAATGCACGCTCTTTATTTTGTCTGTGACTAACCCAGCCTCCCTTCTACCCTCCCCTAAGCCCACTTCTCCTCCACTCCCACCCACAAGCTAGTGGCAAAAAATTAACTCAGTGACCAATCTTGTTTAAACCTTAGTCTGTCTGGTGGTTTCAACTGTCCCTTCAGAGGGTAATCAGCCTGTCTTAGATGAAAAATGTCAGTGTCACCGATAGCCTGTCCTCCACCCCGCTCCTTTCCGTGAGGGAGGAGAGGGAGGGAGGTGCAGCTGTGTGGCCCTCAGCCAGCACTCTCCGTCCGCTGGGTGTCTGTCTGCTTGTCCCCTGGCTCCCCTGGCCTCTGGGCAATGCTTTTTACTCACCTGTTCAGGGATGTCCTGCAGACCTCTGGTGCTGGTGTTCAGTGTGGAAGATCAGGGTCTTTTGTGGGGACCAATGTTCCTGGTGTTTCTTGCTGGCTGCCCTGACCTCAGCCCAGCTCCTGATGGCCCTGTCACCCTTCCAGGTCTGCCATTCAACCCTACTCAGGCAGTCTTTCTGCAACCTTCAACAAAGCCAGTTTTCCCTGGCCATGGCAGTTGCCTCTGATCAGCTTCCCAGCCAGGGTTTCCGTCAGCACATGAGACTCAAGAGTGGCTTGGGAAAGCTAAGCCTTGGGTCCTTCTCCCACCCGACCACAATGCACAGCTAAGTGTATCCTACTGTGGCTGTGCCCACACTGGAATGGGACACATCACAAGGTGGCGCTTCCCAGAGTCCTAGACAGAGCAGCTGCGGAGGGGGTACAACTTTCCCCACTGCCCACGCTGTCACCTGCGTTTATCTTTCTTCACCACCCCTCCTGTATGTGACATAGAGCAAAACAAAACAAACAAAACATGGTCTGACTGTCACTGACAAGTGTGTTGTTTTTTTTACCGTATGAGAGGATCCAGTGAGGACAGGGTCTCAGAACCTGGATGCTCATATACCGAAGGGGCAGATAAAAGAATTCAAATAATTCTTTTCTCAGTAAGATTCTATTTTCATACATCAGTGATGGAATACTGCCTCAGTTCTTCTTTAGGCATTCCTTCTATAATTTATATTTGAATGATTCTTGGCTGCAAGTGACAATATCCAACTAAAAGTAGCTTAAACAATGAAGATGTTTGATATCCCACATGATGAAAACTCTGGGGTTCTGGGCTCCAGGGTTGGTTTGGCAACTCCAGAATGCCACCAAAGGCCCAGCCCCTGTCCATCCTGGTGCTCTGCCATCCTCAGCATGTTGACTTCTCATCCTTGGGTTCATCACCTCATGTTGAGGAAAGCTGGGACCACTCTGGGCACCACGTCATCAGACAGCCTCATTCAGAGGCAGGAGAAAGGGGTGCACTGAGGGTGGAAAGACACCACCTCGTGTCTCTCCTCTTCTTATCAGGATAAAAATCTTTCCAGAAGCCATCCCAGCAGACTGCTCTCTATTTCATATTATCCACAACCTTGTTGCATACCCATAGCAGGGAGGAGCAGCGGGAAGGAGAAAGGCCGGCATTGCACAGCCTCTGCTGTGGGCAGTGGGATCTGCCACAGTGGAGGGAGTGGGGGGCAGGTGCTATTGAGTAAGAAAACAACAACACCCACCACATGCGTGGATCTCAGTCTTCCCCCTGGGCAGGCTGGTGCCGTAAGTGTTCTAGGCTTGTACTCAGAAAAACAAGAGAGAAGAATCCACTAATAATTTTAAAATATTACCTTCTCTGTAGAGCAACATATACACTGTGGGTATGTGCTAATATATACTTTTTTTGTAGGTTGCTTTTTCCACTTAACAATGCCAACTTTATCATATACTGTATTCTACATGTACTGTAGTCTATTTCTGGACTTTCTGAGGTGTCTAGTCATGTGCAGTATGACATTTTTAATTATGGTAACTTTATGTTTAACTATCTGGTAGGGCTAGGCATCTTTACCACTACTCTTCAAAATTTACTTAAATTTTTTTTTTTTCCGAGACAAGGTCTCACTATGTCACCCTGGCTAGAGTGCAGTGGCGTCATCATACTTCACTGCAACCTCAAATTCCTGGGTTGAAGTGATCCTGCCTAAGCTTCCCGAGTAGTTAGGACTACAGGTGTGCACCACCACGCCCGGCTAATTTTTCTATTTTTTTGTGGAGACAGGGTTTTGCTGTTGCTCAACCTGGTCTCGAATTCCTGGTCTCAAGCAATCCTCCTGCCTCGGCCTCCCAGAGTGCTAGGATTACAGGTGTGAGCCACTGTGCCTGGCCTGCTTAAATATTTTTGTACATTTATATTTGTAATGTTAGCCCCAATTTAGAGCTGAGCTATGATTTAAAAGCTTGGTTATATTCATATTTACACACACATAAATACACACACACACACACACACAGTTATCTAGAATTGTGTGCTTGATACATTGACAAAGCTCCTCTTATTAGTTATCCTGGGGGGTCACATATTCAAATGCCTACATGTGCCAGGCAAGTAATGTAAATGATTGAAGTAGTTTATAGGTCAAAGATTAAAAAGGTAGGAATATTCTTAGCTTCCTCAAAGAAATAATCTTTCCCTCATTTTTCTTGAACCATGTGGCCCTTTTAATCTCCTTTGGTAGAAATGTGGTAACAAGGAAATATTTCTCAACTACAAAGTGGATAGTAAGTTGCATCTGACATTTGGCCTCAGTTTTGGGGAAATAATAAAGAGCAGTGGGGACTGTGGCAAACATGCCTCTTCTAAATTCAGCAGTGGCCATCATCCCTAGCCACTGTGAGGATTACAGATATTCACACATTGTCTGATTTTTACAGAGGAACTAGAAGTCCAGATTTTATATGAAATTTCTTTATTTAAAATGTTAGGTGACATCAGCAAGATGGATGACTAGAGATGCCTGGTGCTCATCTCCTTAGAAGAAAGGACCAAGGCAACAGATAAACAGCTAAGATTTGACTAGAATGTCAAAGGGGGAGTGTTGGAGAGCAGTGGGGGAGTTGAGATGCACATGTGGTGATTGGAAGTCCAGGAGGACAGTGTGGAGGCACCTGGCCTCTGAAGCCCCGTCTCCTCTGCCTGGATCAGATCTGCCCAGAGTCAGGAGGTACTTCCTGTTTCAAGGAAAAAGTAAGCAGAAGCTCCCACCAGCCCCATTTCTACTGCAAACACCTACAGTCCTTACTAGAGGAGAATCCCACAGTCCTCACAAGCCCTGAGTGAGTTTGGAGAGCTGCCAGGAATTCACACAGCTGTACTGCCTGGATTAGGAGCGCAATGTATGCACTCCCTGCTGCCCACCCACTCCCTGTGAACCAAGCTGCTGCAGCATGGCACCATCTTGAGAACAAAGCCACTTCTGGAGTGCACCCTGTTCTGGGAGCCAGAAACCATTGCACCTTTCCAGCCCTGGGGTTCCATCTTCAGTCCACCAAGCCCACATGGGTAGCTGAATGCCACAATCCCTGCTGGGCAGAGCCAGGGCCCAGGATTGGCTGTGACTCTTGTCCTACTGGAGGAACAGTCTGGCAGTCTCACCCAGGGTGAATCTGCCCTTGAGCCAGCCAAACTGCTATGTGCCCTCCCTAAGTGGGAGAGGCCCTGAGTCTTTGAGCAGCTGATATGCTCTCAGCCAGCAGAGTGGCTATGTGTCCATGCTCAAGACCTGAGAAATAGCACTGTAGCACCTCCCCCAGCAGAGATGCCCCTGGCCTGCCCAGTGGCAATGTGTCTTTAACCAGGGCCTGAGAAACAGCCTCACAGGCTACCCTTAGGGGCCATGCCCCTAGGCCAGCCAAGCAGCCGTGAGCCCATGACCCCGACCCAAGAAACAGCTCTGTAGGCCACCCCAGGTGGACATGCCCTCAGGCTGGCTAAGCAGCCTTGCACTTCCATCCTGGGCTTTAGAAATAGCCCCATGGACCATCCCTGGCAGGCCTGCCCCTAGGCTGGCAAAGCAACCATGGCCCTATGGCCCTAACCCCAGTGAGTCAGACCCCAAGTTGGCTGACCCACTGTGTACAGACACATGCCCCCAACCTGAGAAACAGCCTGACAAGCCCACTCCCAGCAAAGCCACACCATTACTGCCACAGACTATCTCAGCCTAGGCTACTGAGACACTCACAAATGTCACTAGTGTGGATTACGGCTGAAGAAACTACACAGAGACTACACTACTGCATCCACCTAGAACCAAGGCCAATGCACCCCACTCAACCAATACCCAAGACCCATTCATATGAGCAAGTTGTTCCCTACAAAACCTACTCTCCATAAAATTAGCAGAGGTGACTTTTCCACCAGATGTGTAGAAATTAATATAGTGACACATCAAACAAGAAAAAGCAAGGAAACATGACATCTCCAAAGGAAAACAATAATTATCCAGTAATAGACCCCAATAATAAGGAAATATATGAAATGCAGCAAAAAAAATTCAAAATAATAATCTTAAGGAGATTCTCAGTGAAACACAAGAGAATACAGATAGACAATTCAATAAAATCAGGAAAACAATTTATGATTTGAATGAGAAATTCAACAAAGAGATAGATATCATTAAAAAAACCAAACAGAAATCCTACAGCTGAAGAATCCAATGAGTGAAATAGAAAAATATAATCCAGAATTTCAACAACAGACTAGATCAAGCAGAAGAAAGAATTTCTGGACTTGAAGACAGATCTTTTGAAATAACACAGGCAGACCAAAAAAAGAAAAAAAAAATAGAATGAAGAAAGCCTACAGGATTTGTGGGACAACATTAAGCAAACAAATATTAGTATTATGGGCATTCCAGAAAGAGAATAGAAGGGAGAAAGTGAGGAAAACATATTTAATGAAATCATAGCAGAAAAATTTCCAAATCTTGAGAGAGATCTTAGACATCCAGGTCCAAGAAACTCAAAAAACTAAAATAGATTCAACTCAAACAGTCCTCTCAAAGGCACATTATAGTTAAATTGTCAAAAGTCAAAGACAAAGCAAGAATTCTAAAAGCACAAAGAGAAAAACATCAAGTCACATATAAGGGAATCTCCTTTAGACTAACAGTGGATTTCTCAGCCAGAAAAATTATAGGCCAGGAGAGAATGGGATGATATACTCAAAGTACTGAAAAAAGACTGTCATTAAGAATATTATACCCAGCAAAGCTGTCCTTTAGAAATGAAGGACAAATAAAATCTTTCACAGTAAGCAGAAACTAAGGGAATTCATCACCACTAGACTGGCCTTAAAAAAACAAGACCTAACTACATGCTGCTCACAGGAAACTCGCCTCATCTGTAAAGATACATAGACTGAAAGTGAAGGGATGGGAAAAAACATCCATACAAACAGAAGACAAAAGTGAGCAGGAATAGCTATGCTTGCATCAGACAAAACAGACTTCAAGTCAAAAGCAATAAAAAGAGACAAGAAGGACATTATGTACAAATAAAGGGATTAATTCAGCAAGAGAATATAACAATTGTAAATGTATATGTACCCAACACCAGAGCATCCATATATGTAAAGCAAATATTATTAGATCTAAAGGGAGAGAGAGGCTCCAATAAATAATAGTTGGGGACTTCAACAACACACTCTCATCATTGGACAGATCAGGTAGACAGAAAATCAACAAAGAAATATCACATTTAAACTGCACCATAGACCTAATGGACCTAATAGACATCTATAGAACATTTCACCCAACAGCTGAAGAATACACATTCTTTTCATCAGCACATGGAACATTCTCCAGGATTGACCATATGTTAGGGCACAAAACAAGTCTCAAAAAATTTTAAAAAATCAAAATCCCATCAAGTATCTTATCCAAGCACAATGGAATAAAACTAGACATCAATGACAACAAGAACATCAAAAACTATACAAATACATGAAAATTTAGCATCATGTTCCTGAAAGACCAATGGGGGAAAGAAGAAGTTAGGAATGAAATTTAAAGATCCCTTGAAACAAATGAAAATAGAAACACAATAAAACAAAACCTATGGGACACAGGAAGCAGTATTAACAGGCAAGTTTATAGTAATAAATGCCTACATCTGAAAACTTGAAAGATTTCAAATACACAATTGAATGATGCATCTCAAGGAACTAGAAAAGCAAGGACAAACCAAACCCAAAATTAGTAGAAGGAAAGAAATAATAAAGATTAGAGCAGAAGTAAATGAAATTTGAGAGTAAAAAAATATAAAAGATCAATGAAACAAAAAGTTGGTTTTTGAAAAGATAAGTGAAATCAACAAACCATTAGGTAGATTAAGAAAAAAAGAGAATACCTATATAAATAAAGTCAGAAACAAAAAAGATATCACAACAGATACCACAGAAATACAAAGGATCATTAGAGACTACTATGAACAACTATACACCAATAAATTTGAAAACCTGGAGGAAATGGATACATTTCTGGACACATACAATCTATCAAAATTGAACCAAGAAGAAATAGAAACCTGAACAGAACAATAACAAGTAATAAGATTAAATCAGCAATAAAAAGTCTCCCAACAAAGAAAAGTCCAGGACTGGATTGTTTCACCACTGATTTCTACAAAACCTTTAAAGAAGACTTAACACCAATTCTTCTGAAACCATTCCAAAAACATTGAAGCAGAGGGAATTCTTCTTAACTCATTTGATGAGGCCAGCACAACCCTGACACCAACACCGGGAAAGGACACAACAACATAAAAAAGAAAACTATAGGCTACTATTCCTCATGAACACAGATGCAAAAATCCTTAACAAAGTACTAACAAACCAAATCCAACAACACATCAAAAAGATAATACACCATGATCAAGTGGGATTTATCCCAGCAATGCAAGGATGGTTCAACATACACAAATTTATAAATGTCCTACATCACATCAATTGAATGAAGGACAAAAACCATGATCTCAATAGATGCAGAAAAGGCATTTGAAAAAATGCAACATCCTTCATGATTAAAAACTCTCAATAAATTGGGTATAGAAGGAAAGTTCCTCAGCATAATAAAGGCCATATATGGCAAACCCACAGCTAACATCATGCTGAACTTGGAAAAGCTGAAAGGTTTTCCTTTGAGACCTGGTACAAGGCAAGGATGCCCACTCTCACTACTCTTATTCAACATAGTATTGGAAGTCCTAGCTGGAGCAGTTAGGCAAGAGAAAGAAATAAAGGACATTCACATTGGAAAGGAGGAAGTCAAACCGTTTCTGTTTGCAAACAACAAGATTTTATTATATATAGAAAAAAACCTAAAGACTCTATGAAAAAACTCTGAGAACTGATAAACAAATTCAGTAAAATTGCAAGATAAAAAAACCAATATATAAAAACCAGTAGCATTTCTATACATGAAAAATGAACTAGCTGAAAAAGAAATCAAGAAGGCAATCCTACTTACAACAGCTATTATTTTTTAATAGGAATAAATTTAACCAAAGAAATGAGAAACCTTTCCATGGAAAATTATAAAATACTCATGAAAGAAATTGAAGAGGACACACACAAATGGAAAGACATCCTATGCTGATGGATCAGAAGGATTAATATTGTTAAAATGACCATACCACCCAAAGCAATCTAGAGATTCAATGCCATCTCTATCAAAATACTAACGACATTCTTCAGAGAAATAGAAAAAAAATTCTAAAATTTGTGTGGAACCACAAAAGACCCTGAATAGCCAAAACAATCCTGAGCAAAAAGAAAAAAGCTGGAAGCATCACACTATTATCACACTTCAAAGTATACTACAAAGCTGTAGTAACCAAAACAGCATGGTACTGGCATAGAAACAGACACATAGATTAACGGGACAAAACAGAGAAGCCAGAAATTAATCCGTATATCTACAGTCAACTGATTTTTGACAAAAGTGACAGGAACATACATTGGGGAAAGGACAGTCTCTTCAATAAATGGTGCTGGAAAACTGGATACCCACATGCAGAAGAATGAACCTAGACCCCCACCTCTCACCCTATAAAAAATCAAAGTGGATTAGAGACCTAAATGTAAGAACTGAAAATATAAAATTACTAGAAGAAAACACAGGGGAAATGTTTTAGGACATTTGTCTGGGAAAAAATTTTATCAATAAGACCTCAAAAGCACAGGCAACAAAAGCAAAAATAAACAAATGGGATTATATCAAACTGAAAAGCTTCTGCACAGCAAAGGAAACAATCAACAGAGTAAAGAGACAACCTACAGAAAAGGAGAAAACACTTGTAAACTATTCTTTTGACAGGGGATTAATATTCAGAATATACACGGGACTCAAACATCTTAGCAGCAAAAACACAAACAATGTGATTAAAAAATGGGCAAATGATCTGAACAGACATTTTTCAAAAGAAGACATACAAATGGCCAACAAATATATGAAAAAATGCTCACCATCACTAATCAGCAGGGAAATGCAAATCAAAACCACAGAAAGTGTCATCTCACCCCAATTAAGATGGCTATTATCAAAAAGACAAAAAACAACAAATGCTGGTGAGAATGTGGAGAAAAGGGAACTCCCATGCACACTTGGTGGGAATGCAAACTAGTATAGCCACTGTGGAGAACAGTATGGAGTTTCCTCAAAAAGCTACAAATAGAACTACCATATGACCCAGCAATTCCACAACTAGGCAATTATCCAAAGGAAAATAAATTAGTGTATCATAGAGTCATCTGCACCCCCATGTTTATTCCTGCACTATTTACAATATCCAAGATATGGGATCAACCTAAGTGCCCATCAAGGGGTGAATGGATAAAGAAAATGTGGTACATATACACAACGGAATACTACTCAGGTATAAAGAATGAAATTCTGTAATTCAAAGCAACATGGATGGAACTGGAGGACATTATGTTAGTGAAATAAGCCAGGAATAGAAAGGGAAACACTGCATGTTCTCACTCATATGTGGAAGCTAAAGAAAGTTGATCTTATAGAAATAAAAAGTAGGCGAGGCACGGTGGCTCAAGCCTGTAATCCTAGCACTCTGGGAAGCCAAGGTGGGAGGATCGCTTGAGGTCAGGAGTTCGAGACCAGCCTGAGCAAGAGCAAGACCCTGTATCTACTAAAAATAGAAAAAAATTTAGCTGGGCATGGTGGTGTGTGCCTGTAGTCCCAGCTACTCGGGAGGCTGAGGCAGTAGGGTCACTTGAGCCCAGGAGTTTGAGGTTGCTGTGAGCTGTGATGATGCCACGGCACTTTAGCCTGGGCGACAGAGTAAGACTCAGTCTCAAAAAAAAAAAAAAAAAAAAAAGAAGTAAAAATAGAAGAGAAGATATTAGACACTGGGAAGTGTAGGGGGGAGGAAGGGATAGAGAGAGGTTTGTTAAAGGATACAAAAGTACAGCTACTTAGGAGAAATAAATTCTATGTTCTATACCACTGTGGGGTGACTATAGTTAATAATAATATAGTTTCAAATATAGTGAATGTTCCCAACACAAAGAAATGATAAATGTTTGAGATGATGGATATGCTAATTACCCTGATGTGATCATACATTATATGTATTGAAACATCTCTATATACCCCATAAATATGTACAATTATTATGTGTCAATTAAAAAATAAGATAAAGTATTAGAAAGTTAATATTAAACACATCTGCAGGCCAGATGCTACCCATAGGCTACTAGTTTGTGAGCTCTGAATTAGCCCTATATATTATCATTAAAAAGTAGGTTTATTTTTGTTGAATTGTAAACTATAATTTTCAACTGACTAAACCAAATACTAAGCAAAATAGATAGCTAAAACACAAAATAACTCAGAAGAAGCTATATTTAAAATTTTGTTGGATAATGTTAACATTACCCAGGGGAACCAAATTGAAATCTAAGCTTTTTTGGGCATAATCTTGTTTATTCATTTTATTCAATTAATTTATTTACTGAGTACCTACAAAATTCACAGTATGGTGGCAAGCTTAGTAAGGAGAAAAAGAAAAAGAAGACATGATTACCTTACTTTCTTAATGCTGATATTAATTTAAAGCAGCTAATATTAACATTAGCCCAGCTTTGGACTTAAGTTGTTACATACACACACACATTTTGTTAATATATTTAAATAAGTTGTTTTTTTCTTTTAAGGATCACCCACAATGCAAGAAAAAAAAAACCTTTCAAATTCTAGAAGAGAGTTTTTGCTTTCATTAAGTAGTGCAAACAATGGGAAAATTGATCAAGGCAAAGCAAAGAACTAAAAAAAGTGAAGTTTTAAATTAGTGGAAAAGAGAAAAAAGCTGAGGCCGGATTCCTGACTCTGTGTTAAATTCTTTTCATCCTGCGACAGTAAGTGATATTTTTAAAATGTTACATGTTTTAACAGATTTCATAGTAAGAAGAATCAGCCCCACCTCCATTTTAACTGAAACTGAAGTCAAATTGGCAAATTTGTTTCAATCTGATTTTATTTTACCCTTGACCACTTTCAAGTAAACATTTTAAAAAGGTGAATGTTCTTTTTTCCTTTTTATGTTTGTTTCTATATTAGTTACTTTCTCCTCTCAAGGAAATTACAAAACCAGCCATTATTCACAATATCCATTAAATTGGAAACATATTTTGGACAGAGACATGATAGAAATATACTTTAATTGGCACTTCTATAAAAGTGATGGACAGTTCTGAAATTATCTGTAGTTTGCTTTGTATTAATATGTTATCAATAACTATGAAGATTGTGAAGCTGCATCTTGAAAAGATATTTTTTCTTCTACCAGTGCCAAGTTGCCTAGAGAATAGAGTGAAAGAATGCACATATAAGTTGAAATCACTTATCCTAGAAATGGGACCATTTTAAAAGTTCTATTATCTTGTAATTTGAGGGAATTGTTGAATGATTTTCAGAAAGTTAGAACTAGAGCTACTGAGGCCAGGCGCGGTGGCTCCTGCCTGTAATCCTAGCACTTTGGGAGGCCGAGGTGGGAGGACTGCTTGAGCTCAGGAGTTCGAGACCAGCCTGAGCAAGAGTGAGACCCCGTCTGTACTAAAAATAGAAAAATTAGCCAGGTGAGGTGGCGTGCACCTGTAGTCCCAGCTACTCAGGAGGCTGAGGCAGGAGGATCGCTTGAGCCCAGGAGTTGGAGGTTGCAGGGAGTTATGATGACACCACCGCGCTCAAGCCCCAGCGACACAGCAAGAGACTGTCTCAAAAAACAAAAAAGCAAACAAACAAAAAAACCCCTAAAAACTCCTACAGCTACTGGATTTACCGTGACAAGGTCCATATTTCTTTGGTTTTTGCTTATTTTTTGACAAAAAGATTGACAAGTTAAAAGAAAATATAATTAGTTAATAGTAATTTTGAACAGCCACAGAAAGCAGGTAATAAGAATTTACATATGTGCTATTTTTCAATAAAGTACTAAAAATAATGGAATCCTTGGTGATTTCACTTTTCCACAGTGCACATGCGGAGCAAATTTTTTTTGTCTCTCCACAACAAAATGACAGAGAAAGATTGTTTTTACTTAAGTTTATAAAAGTCTATGAACTATTATTTTAAGGATTTCTGAAATTAGTTTATTTTAAGTTAGAGATTTTAGGTATCACCCAGTAAAAAACTACCAATGATAATTTCCTGAATTTGTAATGATAATATTAAGAACTAAGCATTTTATTTTATTTTCCGTATTTGTATGTCTTGTAATCAAATAATTTGTCTCTGATTCTACATACTATGAATCACTTCATAATCATGCACGGTTGGAGCAGGAAAGCTCTGGATTCCTGCCTAGTGACCATAAAAATCCCTAAGCCACTAGGTGGCAGAGTGTCCTTGGTTTACACTGAGCATTGCATTTTTTTTTTTTTGTTCGTTTGTTTTTTCCACTGATTGACATAGTTTTCCGCTACTGTGAGTGGCTTTCAAACCTTGTACTATATACTCCTAAAATCATTTTGAAAACAGGTGCACCACCCACAAACTTTTAAGTTTACGTATAAAATTACTCAACAAAAGTTTAACTAAAGAGATTTAACTTCTAGCATATTGTAAATACTGAAACTTTAAAATAAAATTGTTATATAACTCTTTAAGTGAATCTAATTGAATGCAAAACACCATAAGGGTTTGATAACCACCATCATTTTAAAAAATTTCCAAACAAGCTCACCCTTTACAGTTGGATACTTTATTTTATTTTATTTGTTTTAGGGAGGAGGTTGCCCAGGCTGGAGTGCCGTGGTGCGATCATAGCTCACTGCAGCCGCAAACTCCTGGGCTCAAGTGATCCTCCCGACTCAGCCTCCCCAGTAGCTGGGACTACAGGCAGATGCCACCACGCCTGGCTAATTTTTCTTATTTTTCGTAGGGACAGGGTCTCGCTATGTGGTCCAGGCTGGTCTATAATTCCTGACCTCAAGTGATCCTCCTGCCTTGGCCTCCCAAAGTGCTGGGATTACAGGTGTGAGCTACCACATACAGTTGGATATTTTATATCACTCCTTTTTATCCTTGAAATCTTATTTTCCATTTTACTTCCTCTATACAATTTTTTAGTAATATAAAATATTTTATGCTTAAAAAGCTGTGATCACTCTGTTATATACTTCTCTGCAATAAGAGTATGTTTATAGATGATATTAAATATTTTTTATTTCTTGTGACCATAAAGTGTTGAGTGTCAAATTTTTACTAATATGCAGTTAATCCAACATCATAAACATATTACTACTTTTGATAAATAGTTATAACAAAAAGTAAAATTAATTGGAAAGGTATCTCTTAATGAGATAGATTGGGGGGGGGTGGTTAGAAGCTTTGATTGCTCCTTTGCTTGGGGCCCAGGATTTTTAAACTCCCAGGCTGTGTACCACGGTCAGATTCTGGATGGTGAAGAGGTAAGCCTTTTTTTTTTATAAAGTAGGAAAAGGGCCCTTGAGAAAGAAGAGAAGGGAAAAGGAGATCAAGCATAATGAAAGCTTATTAATTTTAACAAAATGTGCACAGATTAATTTTAGGAAAGTATATATATGAGTTGACAATCTAGAAATTGGTTTTCTTTTTTTTACTTTTTAAAAGGTTTTTATTAGATAGCAGGAGATGCATGCTGGAGTATTCAGCATCCTTTTCGAACTGTATATTGAGGCAACACTCATATTTCCCATTTATCTACACCTCAGAGTTTTGAACTTTTTCTACTTCTCTTCCACAGGCGTGAGCGTTGTCTTTTCTTCATAGGTCACCTATTCCCATAAACAAAATGAAAACTGCTCTTATCTTAGTTTCCAGATATGCACAGGGGAACAGATGATTGTTATAAGTGCTTTTAGGCCTTTGAACAAGGTTTAAAAAAAGGTCAGCTTCACTCTGATCAAATTATCCCAGTGAGAATTTCCAGGTTCACAGAGATACTGCAATTAATCTCTGCAAGTTAAATATCTCCCAGGTAAAGCTACTTGGAAATGAAACAGGAACCATGGACTGTCTTTGTTTTTATTTTCCCTGGAGACTGTGATACATGTACCACAGTACTCGAGAAGCGATAAAGGATAGTTGCCTACATAATTGGTGAAGATACCAGTTTCTTCCTCTGTTGAATATTAAAACTGGAAAAAGACTCTTGAAATTTTCTTTAGAAACAAGCTGGACACCTTTCTCTTAGAAAGCAGGTTAAGTTCTAACTTCAGGATTATTCAGAATTGTCTGTGTATTGAAATTTATTAATATATATTTATTAAATTTATTGGTGGATTTTGAGTCTGTGGTAGTTGTGAATCGTTGCATGTACCTTAAATGGAAACCAAGCATCTGATGAACTGGACACATACTAAGTTTTATTTAAGCAACTTGCAATTAATCACTGTTCTTAGACCAATAAGAATTATTAATTTTGGAGTCTATTATTAAAGCATCAATTTAATGATTATTTGTGACTTGACTACTATTTTTTGGTTAGAACAATGCTTCCTTTTAAATTTTTAATTATTTTTGGTACATAGTAGTTGTATATTAGAAATTGGTTTTCTTTAAACAGTGGTTTCTTAGCTGGGGGAGATTTTGCCCCACAGGGGATATTTGGCAATGTTTGGAGACATTTTTGGTTGTCACAGCTGGGGGCAGGGTGCTGGCATCTGGTAGGTAGAGGACAGAGACACTGCTGAACTGCTTGTTCCCAAACCAGCACAGCTGAGAGGCTGAAACCTACTAAGCACTCAATAAGTGTTTGTGGAAAGAAAAAGAAAATGAAAAGGAAGGAAGGAATCACACAATTGGCTGTGGACGGAAGTACAGTGAGATTCTTGGACGCTTGCAATTAAATTTGCTGAACTCTTCAGAGTACTTCCCTCTCTTCCGTGTTTATATGGTTTTCTTAACCAAAAGTTCCAGCAGTGAAATGAAGAATTTCCAAAATTTCCTAGTATATTCTTTCATTAATTTGAAAAATCCTGAAAAACACAAAAAAGACAAAAATGACCTACAGTTGTACCACTTAAGTACCTATAGAGAGTGATAAATAGCAGCTCTCTGTGCTCATCTAGTCCCATTTTGCCTAGAGAACACCTGCTTATTAGCTGATGCCTATTCCTTCATATTTTTTTCTAAGTTTATAAAGAACTATTTATACCTTTAAAATTTACAGTGCAAAACATTAAGATGGCTTCAAAAATTGCCTATTTAAGAGATTTTTTCTTTCCCAGTATTAAAAGTACAGTGTTCCATTGGGGGTCTGTGTATATACAACACACACACACACACACACACACACATTATATGCTATGAGGAAAAAAGGGCCATATTTTAAAAAAAATCTTTATTGAGATGTCATATTGCTAAAGTTTACAACTAACTGTTTGGGAGTTTAGGCAACTGCAAAGTTAGAGGAACACAGTCCTCCACAAGACCACCTGCACTTCTGACACCATTTGCAAGTTCAGGGGAAGAGGGATTGGTTCCCAAACCAGCCTCAGGTTTAATTATTCACTAGAGGGACCCACAGAATTTACTGAGAGCAGTTATACTCACAGTTATGGTTTATTACAGGGAAAGGCTACAGATTAAAATCAGCCAAGGGAAGAAGCACATAGGGCAGAACCAGGAAAAATACTAAATGTGGAGCTTCTGCTGTTCTCCCCATGGAGTCTTAGACATTTATTTTCTCAGTATCTGTAACAGTATGCATAGAATGTTGCCAACTAGGGAAGCTCACCTGAGCCTGGATTTTCCGAGTTTTTACTGGGACTCCATTATGTGTGATTGATTGCCGGCATGGCTGACCTCCGTCTCCAGTCTTGAGCCCCTCAGGTCAAGCTGATACTTCGTGACTCAAGGCCTTCACTTTACATCCCTTTGTTGGTCTTTCTGATGTGGTCAGCCCCACCCTAAATACTATCTGGTCTGGCCAGCTCCAATCCTACATGACACTGTTAGATTACCAGCATAATCCAAGGCCCCAGGTAAACAAAGACACTCCTATCTCCTATGACATCAAAGGGCTTTACCTCCCAGAAGCTGAGGGCAAAGCCTAGACCTGTTTTGGGGTAAAGTTAAATTCTTTACTTCACAGATATACTTACAATATATGTGCACCCATTTTAAGTGTACAGTTAAAAAAACTTATACATCTGTGCAACCACCACCACATCTCTATAAAGGACATTTCCATAGTCCCAGAAAGTTCTCTCATGGTCCCTTGCAGTCAGTTCCTCTCTGACCCCTGGTTGATTTCCCTTTTCTAGGAAAAAAAATATATATATATATGTTATATATATATAGAAAAAATATATATAAATAAAAAATATATAAATATACACGGACTCATATAATATGTATTATTTAGTGTCTGGCTTGTTTTACTCAGCATGTTTGTGAGATTAATGCATAGTGTGTCAGTCGTTTGTTAGTGCCAGGTAGTATTTCACTCTATGTATATGTCACAATTTGTCTATTTATTCACCCATTGAACATTTAGATTATTTCCAGTTTTGGACTACTTTGGACAAAGGTGCTATAAACATTCATATATAGGTCTTTGTGTAGACATATGTTTTCATTTATTTTGGGTAAATAGCTAGGAGTAGAATTGTTGGCTTGGATGGTAAGCATATGTTTAATTTATAAAAAACTGCCAAACTGCTTCCAAAGTGGTTGTAACATTTTATGTTCTCACCAGCAATCCTACTGCTTCACAGCCTAGCACATGGTGGTGTCAGTCTTGCTAATTTTAGCCATTTTGATGAGTGTATAGTTAGTTACTCATTGTGGTTTTAATTTGCATTTCCTGATGACTTAGGCTGTTAAACATTTTTTCATGAGTTTACCGACCATCATACATCTTCTTTTGTGAATCTGATGACATCTTTTGCCCATTTTTAATCGGGTTGTCTTTCTTATTATTGTTTTGTAGAAGTTATTTCCTTTTTATTATTTCAGAGTATTACGGGGTTATAAATGTTTTGGTTACATAATTACTTTTGTGCCATTTGAGTCAAAGTTATAAGTGTGCCCGTCACCAAGACAGCGTGAATTGTACCCGTTAGGTGTGAATTTACCCATCCCCTCCTCCCCCTCCCCCCTGCTTGGTTTCCGCTGAGTTTTACTGCCATATGTGCACATGAGTGTTGATCCATTAGTTCCAATTTAATAGTGAGTACATGTGGTGTTTGTTTTTCCATTCTTCTGATACTTTGCTTAAAAGAATGGTCTCAAGTTCCATCCAGGTTGTTACAAAGGGTATTAATTAGTTCATCATGTTTTTTATGGCTGAGTAGTACTCCATAGTGTACATATACCACATTTTATTAATCCACTCATGTATTGATGGGCCTTTGGGTTGTTTCCACATATTTGCGATTGTGAATTGTGCTGCTATAAACATTCAAGTGCAAGTGCCTTTTTATAATATGTCTTTTTTTCCTTAGAAATTATATATTCTGTTTTTTAAAAATTTATTTATTTATTTCAGAGTATTATGGGGGTACAGATGTTTAGGTTACATGTATTGCCTTTACTCTGTCCGAGTCAGAGCTTCAAGCATGCCCATCTCCCAGAGAAATTATATATTTTGGATATGTCCTTTTTCAGATGTGTGCTTGTGGCTTGCTTTTTCATTTCTTAATGGTATCTTTTGAAGAGCAGAAGTTTTAATTTTGATGCAACTGAAAAAGACTACATTTTAAGATGGTGCTGTAAACTCCAAGTACTTTTATAGCTATTTTGTTGCCACCAAAAAATTCTACAAATGTTATCCAACAGGCAACTGATAAACTTCAGGGAAATACCCACTTATAAAGCCTTTCTTCGAAAATGAAGTAATGTGGTATTAATAGTACACAGTTTCCCATATGTCATCATCAACAAAGTTCTTTGGTGGGAAGGATGGACATTTTCCTAGGATTAGGTATGAATTCTACCTCTTGTTCTATTTTTTCTTGACATAGCAGACATGTAAAGACCACTAAGCCAACCGAATAGTAATAATACTGCCTACATTCTTTTGGCTGCTACATTTCAGGCACTGTGCTAAAATAATTAATCTTTGTGGCAGCTCTGTGAAGTAGATATTTTTGTCCTCATTATCCAGATACTCAGATAAGGAAAGTGAGGGTCAGAGAAATTAAATACCTGGACCACGATCACACAGCTAAGAGGTGGCTGAGCTGGGATTCCAAGCCAGGTCTGTCTAACTCCAAAGCTTGTGCTGTTCGTTAATATTCTGTACATGTCCTGCACATGTAGAAATCAAATCATTGTACATTTGATTTTAGATATATTGGATGTAGATTTTGACAGGTTGTAGGGGGAATAGAGGCTGACGGGAGGGGATGAAGGAAGGAGATTAGGTCTGGGACTTATTTTGGCAGGGCTGTTCATGCCTCTGGTTCCTAATCCCCTAGATAGACTGGGTAACTTTAAGGAGGGGCCAAGGTAGCGAAGCCAAATTGGACCAACATAAACACAAATTCAGAAGCAGAACTGCTTCAGTTAATCTAACCAGTTAACAGGTCATTCAGTTTATCACATGCTCTGCCAGAATTTCATAAGATCATCCTTTTGTTAAAGAATATTGGAGGTGCGGTGCGCACTTTCTGGGGGATGGGCATGCTTGTAGCTCTGACTCGGGCAGTACAAAGGCAATATATATAACCAAAGTGTTTGTACCCCTGTAATATTCTGAAATAAAAATAAATAAGTAAATAAAATAAATTTACAATAAAAGAATTATTGGAGAGTGAATTCCTCAAACTTTAATTATGCTAAGGCTTGGTCTAAAATTTTACATGTAATCAATACTTTTGTTGGTACCACTTATGTCAGATTTCCTCATTAAAGTTGTGTAGTTATGATTAACACTATATATGCTCAACTCTCTTTTATTTTAATAAAATGTTTATAAGACCGTTATTTGCCAACTTGGCAGACGTGAAATTCCTTTAGTTTCCTTAAGCACGTTTGGGACATTGGCAGTCCCACATTACTAGTCTCGCATTCTACTAAGGCCTTTCCTTCTACTTGATAGCCTGATTCGAGGCCACTTGTACAGCAAAGATCAAATGTTCAGTGACATCATTAAGTTACAATCACTTTATTATATAATCCTACGGAATTCAGAGTCTTGGGCTTTCCTTTATTACAGTTAAATGTTGCATTTGGAAATCCAGATGATCTTGATTAGTCAGACTTAGATGAGTTAAAAGACTGAATAATCCATTAGAAGTTATGCACTTATTAATAAAAGGACAAATTTGTGTTTCCCCCCTTCTTTAAAAATCAAGCACCAAAACAATTTAGTTTTGGAATGCATTGATATGGTATTAAAATGCACCGTGGAAGGAAGAAATAAATCAGAGAGGACGTGTTAGTTATGTATGCTTATAAATGGGCTATTTTCAACCAAGGAAAAAAGAAGCCTTACAAGTAAATCAAGGCTCTTTTTTTTTAATTGCAAAAAAATATTTCATGACAGTTAAAATAGAATTTCTTAGCCTTTTATTTTACCATAATATATGACAGGAGATGAGATCTAAAATTTTCTGGAATTTTGTCCCATTTAAGCTCCCAAAATTCTTATTTTTAAGCCTGAAAAACATTAAAACACCTTTATCCTGAAGAGTTCATGTCATGCATATTTTTTCTAATACTCCCACAATCTGCTATTTGATTATTAAAGGTAATTGGCATTTGGCATCAAATCTTTAATACATTGATTAAATACTGAAGTTGGAAGATTCAAATATGGAGAGGTGAAGACACTGGCCCAGAGTCAATCAAACACTAAGTTGGTGTAAGGATCTGGTTTTCCTGGTCATCTTATCTACGGTTCAGAAGAATTACTCTAATTTTATAAGTACCTAACTTACTTTCAGACAGGAATATAGTCTCCCTATAAACTTTTTATGCTTATTTGATTGTTCTACTTAGAATTAAGGTCTCAATAACCATAAAAACATTCCAATGAATGTCTTATATATAAAAGAAATTTGAGCAATATTTTTTCAAAATTACGGTTAAAAAATGACAACAGCTATGTCTTTCTCTGTGTGTGAACATACCCCCCCAAAAAACTCTGCTGAAAGAAGTTCTCATTAGAGATAAATATAAATATATTATCTGTGCTTCATAAATAAGAACTAATTCATGGGGAGGAATAGTTAAGTATGGCAGGGAAAACCGGAAATGAGTTGCAGATATAAAAAGGAAGTGAGGTAAAATATATGTACTAAAAAAGGAGAAGAGACATAAAATAATATACTGTTTCTCTGGAATCTTATTTTCAAAATCTTTTACAAATTACCATTCTTATTGTATTTTGTGAGTTAAGTAGACAGTTGATAGTCTTGGTATTTGATAACTAAGATCACAAAGCAGTAAAATACACTAACTTTCTCCACATCTCCTGAGCCTACAGCTGACACAGTAAGAAGACCTATGTCCCATGACTGAGCCTTGTACTCCTCTGCCTGTCTCGCTCTGCCTGGGGGATGTAGATAACCATCCCACCCTATAGGGGTTAGCTGGGCCAGCTGAGAAGGTGCCATGAAAAGGAATAGCTTAGGCATCGCTTGACGTCAGGCATAGAAAGAGAACAACTCATGGGCAAGAAGAGTCAAGTGATATTGATCGGTGGCTCCCAGGGTTGAATTCAGAACATGTTCTGCTGTCTCCTGGGTGCCAAGTTTTGACTGAAAGGGCAAAGGACAACTCGAACAATGTGGGGTGGGCGGGTGAAATCTCCATTCATTGTCATTCACGTGGGAATGGAGTGCTCAGAATGAGGGAGATCTTGACAAGGCTTCCTGCCAGTAGCAGCCTCTTGTTTCTTATCAGAAACCGAATATTCAGTCGCTCTTTAAGGAGAGCACATGGGTACCAGAGGGAGAGATCTTGTGTGGAGAGGACCTTTGTCCTTAATGGGGGAAAAGAATAGGAGAATGAAAAGAGAAGATTTAAAAGGAAAGAACAAGAATTAAAAGTCAGAAAACAGTCTAAAGAAAATGGAAAACAGGCTAAATGAAAAAGGAATAAGCAAGAAATTGGCCCTGGATTGCTAGAAATCACCAATTTTTTTTTAGCTAGGGGGTGGGGGGAGCAATAGAAAAAGAAAGAAAAAGACTAAAATTCAAGAAGACAAAGTTGTAAGGAGAAACTGGACACAACCCATATATACATTAGTAAGGGGTTGGTCAAATA
This sequence comes from Daubentonia madagascariensis, assembly GCA_023783475.1. NCBI lineage: Eukaryota > Metazoa > Chordata > Mammalia > Primates > Daubentoniidae > Daubentonia > Daubentonia madagascariensis. The sequence continues at coordinate 4,207,646 of JAKFHU010000760.1, forward strand.
AATTATGGTACATCCATACAATGGAATACCATATAGCCTTCTAGAAAGATATATACAGATATTGGCACAGATAGCTAAGATTGATTTACTGCAAAACTAAAATGACAGAATAATTTTTAAAATATAATTAACAAAATAATTAGGATGGAGGGAGAAGGAGGAGGGATTACTGTGGAAGGGGGTTATGTTTTATATTACACATTTTTGAGTTATTTGAAACTTTTTAAAATAAAACTCATATAATTTCCACCGTGTATTAGGAAAAAATCAATAACAAGTACAGAAATAAGTTATGTTGCAAAGAAGAAACATAACACATATAAAGTTGAAAAAAGAAAATTTGCAGTAAAACTTAACATTGAAATAATGTATACACAGGTGTGTCTATATCTATATCTGAAATGATGATCCCAAAGTAAAAGTTTTAATTTTGTTTAAAAAAGTTTGCTAGTCTTAAAACAACACAAGTCATTCTTAAAAGGTGACAATTATGATTATAAAAGTGTATTATATTTTATTAGCTCTAAAACTAAATATTAAATATAATCCATAATAACATAACTTACCTATTGATGTAATTAATATTTTTCAGTGATTGAGTATTTTCTTCTGATTAACTTGAATCACTCAGGGAACTAAGGGAATACCCTTCAGTCCTTATGCTATAATTTGTAAAACTCATAAAGCAACTCTAATTGCCTTTAATTTAAAGACAGTCCTTCCCATAAGAAAATCACAAAGCACTAAGAGCAAAGGGAGAGCAAGAAAATTTTAAAAATATATTGAAATACTTTAACAAAATATTTAAAATCATATCTTTAGAAAACAGTAACATTTGGAAGCTGTCTAACTGGACTGCACTAGTCAAATCTGCATAGATGGATCCAACCAGATTAGGTTACATAAAAAATAGAGTAACAATATTTTACCTGGGAATTTGGATAGTTTTCTACTTACCATTTAGGAAAACCTCCTATGTGATAGGAGACCAAGAATCTATCTAGGGCTGCAGTCCCCAACCCCAGGCAATGGACCAGTACCAGTTGTGGCCTGTTAGGTACTGGCTGCACAGCAGGAGATGAACAGCAGGCAAGCCAGGAAGCTTCATCTGTATTTACAGCCACTCCCCATCGCTGGCCATCACTGCCTGAGCTCTACCTCCTGTCAGATCAGTCACTGTCTGCCATCACCCCCAGATGGGAAAGTCTAGTTGTAGGAAAATGAGCTCAGGGGTCCCACTGATTATGCATTATGGTGAGTTGTATGATTATTTCATTATATATTACAATGTAATAATAATAGAAATAAAATGCACAATAAATGTAATGCGCTTGAATCATCCCCAAACCATCCCCCACCTTTGGAAATATTGTCGTCCATGAAACCGGTCCCTGGGGACCTCTGATCTAGGGCATTGTAAAATCTCATCCACAGCCATACCAAAAAAAAAAAAAAACCCAGTGTAAATCTTTTGTTGTGTTCAAAATGACATAGAAGCTGTGTTCCAATTCGTTTACCTGTGGCAGTCAGGTTAGATAGAATTCTATGTAATAGGATTGCATCAACAATCCACTCACATAACGCTGGGGCCCTCTCCCAAATTAACGGAAGCATAAAATGAATTGTCTAAGATGGGAAACTTACACTGTGATTTAAAATACGACTTTGGAAACTTTTGAAGACCTACGTTACCCATTTCAGATCGAAGAAAAGTAAAACGAGATATTTCTCCCACATAGCATTGTAAAAAATTAGAGGCCAGGCAGAGAAGAATTAAAAGGCCAGGGTGAGGGAGTCAGTGTGGGGATCGTTAACACTCGGGACAGCGTGAAGAGGCCACAGCAAACGGTCCCCTCCGGGCCATGTGGACCAAGGTGAGGTACTAGGGAAACCCAACCGGCAGACACATCTCTTTGACTAGAGAAAAGTTGCTGGCTGTGAACAATTCCAGCTGTCCTGTCCTGTAAGAACAGCTGTAAAACGGACACCACGAGGGCAATGTGACTTCTGAGATAACTAAACACACTCAATGCTCCTGGGCCACTAGCTCTCCAAAAAGACGCAGGCTTCTCCACGTGCCCCTAGGCTGCCCTCCCGGCGTGCCCCGCGCCTTCCCGCTTCCCAGCATGCCCTGCTGACTCTCCCACCGCGGGCTCTGCCCCTGGAGCCCCCCCCCCACCGGAAGTCGTCTTGACCGTGGGTCACGATGGGGCCTTGGGTGTGGTAACAACCTTCTTCGAAGTAAGATTTCCAGCTGGTGCCTTAATGCTTGGAAAATCTCCCTAGTCTCCTCCCATAGTGTCCCAGGTGACCTTCAAAATTCTGAAAAACCTGTGACCCCAAGGCTTACCCACCTGGGAACTAGTCTCCTTTCCAAAAGTCAATCAGCCTCCGGTTAGACAACCTCGGGAGAACACCTGCTCGGGATCGGAACATTTCCTCTTCATTCTTTGGCGCGAATCTTCGGCTCTATCCTGTCTGGGCTATTATTCATTGTCTAATTGCTTTGTTCCCCAGCAATTCAAATGAAATCAAATTCTGCACAACCCGAGCTTTACCATGTCTGGGGGAAGAAGGAATGCAAAGGGAGCGTGAGGAAACTAGGCACCCACTTCTCCAGTTGTAGTGTTGGGTGAGTGCAAGCTTTACCCAGTTGTTTTGCTAATATTGTGAATGTCTGACATCAAGAATTTAGAATTTACAGAGTAGTTTTATATGGTTGTTTGTTTATAACCAACTTGACTCTAGAAATAATCCTGTTGGTTGGTAGATTAAATGTGATTATCTTTCCTATTTTATAAATGAAGAAACAGTGAGAAATTAAGCGACTTCCTAAGGTCTCACTCACATCTAGCAAGTGGCAGAACTGAGGACTCAAACCCAGTACTTCTCACTTTATAATCCATGCTAAGAATTTTTTTAAAAAATTCATTAAGAATCATTCAAAGTCTTTCACTTGTGTTTATTTTGGTTAGTATAAGTAAAGGACTACCCTATGATGTTAAATATCCTTTTCCTTTTGAGGGTAGTCTGTAAAAACAAAACCAAAAAACCCATATATATGTGTATATAGAGATACTACATATAGATAGATAAATGCTAGAGAGGGGGAGAGAGAGATGGAGGGAGGGTGGGAAGAGATACAACATAAGTGTACAACACAGGAAAGACAATAGTAGAGAGATATATATCTCTCTCAAGGTAATATGGCCCTCCCAACTGGGAGGTCCTCTGGAGCTTTGGAATGACCCTGGACCTCCTGTGGTTTATAATACCAGGATCACACTAACAATTCTCATATCTCAGGTTCAGCCCCACCTGGCCCCTCTGGAGCCTTTCAAGCTCATGGATCTCCTACAGTAATTTCAGCCTGACTTTGGAGCACAGGACGGAGAAAAGACAAGACATATTACTCAGGGCAGGTAGTAGGTTTGTCATATGCCAAGAGATCTGGTATATAGGATCAGGGTTAATGGGTTTTTCCATCATGCTGGATTTGATCAGAGTTTTTTTGATGTTGTGCTTTGTTTTAACATCTAATAATGTTGGAAAAGTAAATTCCTGAAACATTAGTTTTAAAGGCTGAATTATTTCTCCATTTTGAAATATAAGCTAAGGATACTTTTACCAGAAAGTGAGAATTTATTTTATAATACTACCCAGATGTTTTCTGAGGGAATATGATATTAAAGATTTTGACAATAATGAAGGTAACAGAGGTGATGGAAAACACTGTTTTTCCTGCACTATATGTCCTTGTCTGTATTTTAAAGATAAAGTCGTCTAGTTGGGAAAGAGCTTGATATAAGAATTTAAAGAAAGTCTTAAAAAACAAGCCCCAAATACTGTACTTCTTTAAAGAAGATGACAGTATCATCCTTAAACATTTTTTTAATATTACACGTGGTTTAATCACACACTAAAATAATTTAAGTAACCAATTAAACATAGATTTGTCAGGAAAATATATGATCATATCTAGGGATTTGGTTGAAGAATTAGTGCTAAAATGCAACGAAACAAACCCAAATTTATGATAGCAGACATGGTATTATCTCTATTCCAAACACAATGTTTTTTAAACATATTTAGCTAATATAGATTGTATTTTTTTATTTTTGAAGAATATGCCATTTAGTAAAATTACAAAGTCCTTAATGAAGAATTCTAAAGTAATTAATACTTAAGTACTTCAATTGTAAGCCTTCCCATTGTAGTTACCCGTAGGAGTAAATAAAAGAGCTTCATTAAATGTAAAGCCTTATCTTTTCTGCTTAAGTCTTTTATGTTTCTTGGAAATGCCACTCACTAAAAGCAAAGTCTGATTACTAAATCAGTATTAAGATAGTAGAATCCAACTGTGGATTTTTTTGTGCTAGATTTTTTATTTCTTCTTGCATTCTATAAACAAATACTATGCTTTGATATTTTAAAACTGTTAAATAACAGACAAGGAGAATTTCTATAATGGGATTTCTATTTATTTTACATGTATGAAACCTACTTTGCTTGCTTGATTATTTGTTATACACAGAAAAATGTATGGAACTAATAAAAAATCCCCAAGATATTGTCTGTTACAGAATTTAAAATAATAAGCCTGATGGTAACTTTTTTTTTTGTCCTTGGGGAGAAATATCAGAAGCTAGTTTCCTCTCTGAGGGAAGACTAAATTTATTGTGTGATGGATGATTTTTTTAAATGCACTGGATCTGTCCTAAAATACTGTCTTTGGGATATATGTCTTAAGACTAAGTGAAGGAGGTCTCTTGGGGTACTTAAGAATGTAAGCTCTCTTGGACAAAGTCTGAAGATGACTGTCCTTATTTCAAAATCCACTTATATAGTGTTAAAGGTTAGCTTTGGATGTATTGACATTGTCATAATCTTATCATACATTAATATTTAAATTTCTCTGGAAGGATTGTGGAGAGACCTTTTTCTGCTAGAGAAAGTGTACAACATAGGAAAGGTAATTGTAGGGAGAATATGTCAGCCCTCCTCAGGCCATGAGAAGACCAAAATGGTCATGTTGGGGGCTCCAGAGTCCATGGGCAGAGCTCAACATCAAGCTCCACCAGATCACAGCCATGTGAGGTTTCACTGTACAGTGGAGATGATAGTGCATAGTGCAGACCTCACAGTGGTGTTGTGAGGAGTAAATAAATTAATACATGTAATGTGTCTGGCATGTAGTAAGCAGTCAGTAAATGTTGGCTAGTATCATGATAGCTGAAAACTTAAGCTACTTTCCCATTACCTGTAGAGACAGAGTGAGTGATGAGCTGAAAAGAGAGGCTACATGGTTATGTTTGAGGTTTCTTTTAGATTCTAAATCCGTCTGGCTTCACCCTCATTTTCTTTGTCATACTAACAATGCAGTAAAGCCCCCTGGTTGTCTAACCTATATACCCTTTCAGAATTCTTACCCTAATGTTCATCTGGGTTTCTTGTTTCCTCTTCCAAATTCTTACTCTTCCTTTCTGCTAAAATCCTCCCCCTGTGCCCACCAGAACTCCCAATCCACGAGAAACAAACTTCTCTAGTCTGATCAAAAGCTGGCTCTTCGCCAAGGGCACTGCTTCCTCTGAGCCCTTTGAAGAGGAAGCTGCTCATTCTCCTCAGTCCGTAGTGCCATTTCCAGACTATTTCTCTGCAACCTTGTTCTAGTCCATTGATCTCTACTTTTTCCCTATTCTATCATGTTACACATCTGTTCTCTCCTCTCTCTCTAAGCTGAAACACAGCTTAGATTCTATTTTCCTACATTAGTCATTTTCTTGCTAATATTCTAAACTCCTTTGCTTTGTTGTTTTTCATTCACATCTATCTGGCAGATTCCCAAACCTAGATGGAACAACTACTCATCTTATCTTCACCTGCACCCGGCTGCTCAGAGCTGCTGGGGAAAATCATACTACCGAGGAGATTTGCATCATTAGAAATTCATCATCGCCAGCTTCACCTGGGGCTCCTAATATTTTCTGTCAATCTCTTCCATGTTTTATTTGTCAACTCTATATTCCATTCTCCACTGTGCTTATTTCAAATCTTTTTAAATTTCTTCAAAACACACGCTCTTGCACCTACTTTCCTCTCCCACCCTGCTCTCAGTAAAAACCTGTCCTCCTATTCATGGTAAAATTAGAAAAAGGAAACCTCCTGATATTTAACAGCCTGTAAACCCACTGTTCCCTTGCTTCCCCATTTCAGCAAGAGGCATTCTTTCCCGCGTCTACCCACGCTCTTCGTCTCTCTTTCCCTGGACCCATTGACAGCCCTCTTTCCTTTTTCTCTTTTTAACCTCTGCTTCCATACTGCCCCCGTCAGCATTTAACAGCTCATATTTTCATCCTTAAGAAAAGAAACCTCTCCCTCGACCCCACCTCCCCCTCCTATTTGTCTTCTCTTTCCTTTCCTGTTCTTTTCTAAGTTTTTGGAAAGAGGTGTATACTTTGTCTCTATTCCTTCAATTTCTACTTACTCCTTAACCTACTACAATATGGTTTTGGACCCCTTCACTCTACTACAACTGATTTCACCAGGGGCATCAGCTCCGTAGGTCCAAATTCCATAAAAACTTACAACAATCGAAGCTGTTGTCCACAGGCGGAATTTCTTCTTCAGGGAAGTGCTGGCTCTGCTTTTAAGGCCTTTCAACTGATTGAATCAGGCCCATCCCTTGCTTAAAGTCAACTGATTATGAACTTTAATCACATTTGCAAAATGCCTTCACAACAACACCTAAATTCATATTTTTAAAATGAATGAGTGAATTTACTTATTTTAGAGACAGGGTCTTGCTCTGTCATATGTTAGTATTTGATTGAAAAATTGCCTAGTCAATTTGGCACATCAAAAAAACCCTCACAAATGGCTTCCTTTGCTTCTTGAATAAAGCCTGTCCTTCTTTAAAATGGCTGCTAGTAATGCTTCTGCAGGCTGGCACCTGTCTGGTCTCTCTCCCTTCTCCCACAGAAACTTTAGGCTTGATTGAAATTGAGACCATTTCATTTCCAGAATGAGCCTGAGCGTTCATACCTAGAATGCTCTTTCCTTCTTTTTCTCTGCTTAACTCTCAGCTCATCCCTTCCTCAGGGAGCCTTTCCTCACCCTTAGTCTGAGTTAGGTCATGTTGTTAAAAGCATCCTTAATATCTTATGTTTCTCCATCACATTTTATTGGAATTTTTTTGTTTACTATCTGTCTTCCCTGCTTAACAGCAAGATACGTCTTATCACTGTATTCCAAACACTTCTTATAGTGTCTAATACATAATTGGGGGTCCCTAAATATTTGTTGAATAAGTAGAAGAATGAATAAATATGGTTTTACTATTTTATTCAAAGGTCTGGCTAATTTTGTGAATATAAGATATCTATACTTAATTAGAAGTGTAAAATGTATTCCAAACCAAAAATGTCTGACTTTAATTTTTTACTCTTGTGGATCATCCAGACACCCTCTATTAGAATTGTAACAGAATGGAATGGAAGCTTTTAAAAGTCCCTCTCTTTTTATGTTATTATTATTTCCTTATCCTTTTTTTATTGACAAACAAAATTGTATGTATTTATCATGTACATGTTTTGGAACATGTATACATTGTGGAATAGCTAAGTCAAGCTAATTAACATATATGTTACCTCACATACTAAAAAGTTACCTTTTTATAAGTATATATACCCTTACAGTAGACACAAATTTTTCATTGTTCATTTATTAAATATTTATTGAGCACCTTTGCAGTCATTGTTATAGATTCTAGGGATACCGTGGTGAACAAAACAGATGAGGTACCTATTTTCATGTAGCTTACATAAGAAGTGGAGACAAAAGACAGACAATAAGAAAGTAGTCAATAAACCAATAAAATAATTTCAGATCGTGGCAAGAATGATAAATAAAATAGTAAAAACAGTGTGATATGATTGAAAGATAGTGACTGGGACACTAAAGTAGGAGAGAAGTTTGGTGGTGAGGGAAGACCTCGTTTTATCCATCAATAAAATGAAGGTAGTTTAACTGTTAAGAAAATACATTTTCCATTCAAGAGGGAATGTGCATTTTATATATATTAACTTATTCAATTTCCAACATAACCTTTCTTATTATACAAATGAACACTGAGGCTCAGGAGATGAAGTAAATTGCCCAAGGCCATATAGAACCACTAAGTGACAGAGCTGGGATTCAAATGTTGTCTAGTTAGACTGTATCCCATGCCATACACACTACGCCATTTTGCCACTCACAAAGAGGGCCTCTTTAGAAAAAGGGTTACTTGTGTCACTGTTAGGTTTAAACAATGTCCTAATATTTTTAAAGGATGTTTTTAACAACTCCACATCAATAATAATAACATACAACATTTGTATGCTGCTGTCTTTACAGGTACTTTTATTATTTCACTATCTTGTGACCACTCAGTAAGACACAGAAATCTTATAGACCACTTGAGAGTTGAGACAACTGAAATACGAAGGTTAAGTGATTTCTCTGTGATTACATAGCTGTGCAATGGTGGACATAAACTAGATTTGGGTTTCTTGACTTTTAATCTGTTTTCTTTTTCCCAGTATGCCTGTAAAAAATCTGGTTGCTTTCTTTTTAAGTATTGGGTTTGAGAGTTTAAATCCAAATAAAACCTGAGAATTAATTTTCATTTCTCAGGCAAAATGCCAGAGATTTATCCATTCGTACTGGTAACTTTATTGTTAAGAAATGATGAAGAAAAGAGAGTAAAAGGGAATAAGATAAAAACTGTTTAAGTGTCACCATAAATAATTGATTCTACCCCTTTTTCTAATTTTGTGCAAGTGAAAAAAAGGACACCCAGCTGCAAATTTCCTGTGATGTTATTCAAATTTGAGTACTTGTGAAATACAAATATGTGATAACTTAATTCTTTGCAGCCTATGAAAAAAGCCATTTTTTGTTTATTGCATTGTTGTTGATGGTGTATATGTTTTGTTTTATAATTATCAAGGAAGTAATAATGAAAATGGAAAAAAAACCTTTTTGATGTTATCCTTTCATTGCATTGCCAAAAGAAAATATATTCCCCTCTTTTCCAAAAGTCAGCTGGGTTTTATCAGCTTTGCAAAATGATGAATGAATGCCTTGTTCATTATTATTTCTTAAGTCATTCTTATTTATGCCAGTGATTCATGGATTATGTTTTGATTGTTCTTGAGAGATGAAAACACTTTGTTGCTGATGAATAAACACTGCCACTTTTAAAATATTTATATGCAAAATGTCTTTAAGGCCATTATGAAATGCTTTGCAAGAGCATTAGGAAGCTGTTTTTCGAAAGGCACTGTTTTTCTCTACCTTTTCTTTCATGCTAAGCAGTCCAATTGAAAGGCTTTTCAGAGTTAACTTGTTTAAGCAATACCAGTGTTTTAGCGTAATGAATAACTTTTTATAGAAGACAATCACACACAATTCAACATGCCGGTATTTCTATTTCTGTGCTCCACCAATGCAAGGATTCCGTGGTAGAATCTCTTTGAGAAAGCTGAAGCGATCAAAACCCTGATTAACCTCTGATATTCACGTGGTGCTCTTGATCTTGAGGGCTGCAGCAGTAACAAAGCGTTAATGGCAGCCATATGCTTAGGGTATTGTGGGTATGGGTGACCCAAATGTGAACTTGGGGGTGACTGATGCTAACTGCTGTTTGTTTCAGGTTTGGTGTGGAGATTACTGATGATGAGTTTGACTTGCTACTTGACAGAATCCCCCTGATGAAGATGGAAATGTCAGATACCCCCAGTTCATGGCCATGTTGGATTCTCGGTATTCCTGTTCCACATTTTCTCATTCTTTAGTAATTTTCTATTTGTGTTCTTTTTAATACAGAGAATGTATCCCTAAAAGTATTAAGATTATTTGAAATTTCTCTGCATTGCTTTGTTTCTCATTTATTAATATTTTGTAAGTGACAAAGATTTTTGAAATAGCAATATTAACAAAAAAGTAAGTTCTTTTAATGTTGAACCATGGCAACGCATTCTAAAATATTTAATGTCTCAATCCCTGAAAAATGGGCAAGAGAGTATAGTGTGACTGAGGTGACAAAGGAGGCATGTAAACCATGTTTGCAAAGTTGGGAAGAAAATAGCTGTAAGAAGTAAAAGTCAGGTCCTGGAGATGACTGGTGTTTAGTCCCAAATTGCACTGAACACACTCCCACACACACTGACCTTTGACTCCCTCCTTCACCTCCCAAGTACTGTCCATTTACAAGACTTCTTTCTCCTTCCTTCCAGATGGATCCTGCTTGAGCAGTAGAGTAGTAGGCTATTGACAATGGTTGTGATAAAGGTAGAGCAAGAATGTTTTCTGAAATGTCCTTAATCTATATTTCTCTATCAAGGATCCCAAGTTTTTACTCTTTTCTAAAAACTTTTTATGGATTTACAGAGTAGTTCAATGCTTACATATTTAAAATTCTGATCAGTATTGACCATGTTATTGCTTAAGTACCTCAAGTCATGTTGCAGTCCAAGGCATCTGGTGATTTTGGCTGAGACCACTGAAAAGTAGGCTGCTTTTTCCTAAAGGTGCTTCTTTTCTCTGAAGCAATTTCAGAAAATAACTATCTTCATCCTATGTACCTCTTGGACTGTCCTCCAAATCTCATGGCTATGCTCTTTAGCTATGAAACCCACCCATTAGTTCCTGTTAGTTCTTGATAGCAGAGTAAATAGTTACGAACCTGGTTGAATTAAACGTCATGATAAGATGTGCCCCTCCAAAATTATTTTCCATCACACCTACCATAGAGCCTGAAATTCTCACCTTCGGGGACCCAGTTCTCTCAGTCAACAACACTGATCCACAGAAGAAGCTGTTAAGATGCTAATGTCCCTGAGAGGGCTCACCCACTAACTTGCCAGTCATTAATGCTTACTTCAGCACTTCCCAGGGTGTGTCAGGGGACAATGGTTTCATAGGATAGTCAAAGCTCTCATTCCTAAAAAGTTTCCCACGGCTAAACAAGTTTGGGAAATCTATTACATAAAGTTTATGATGAAAAAAAGTTAAATGAACTCATTTCCTGAAAGACTTCATGTAGCCTTGAACACATTAACTGCCATGTGAGTTGTATTTAACTCATGCTAGTTTTGAGCCCAGGGCCTTGTGGAACATATGCAACTCACGAGTCTCTTCACCTTGGGAGCTGAGAGAACTATTTTTCAAGTTGCATATAACTCATGCACAGAAAACTATAAAAAATAACAAATTTTTCATTAAATTGGAAAAGATCATTTGTTTTCGCAGTTTTTATTCTATTTTCATAATAAAACACAGTGGCACCAGGGAAAAAAATTTTTTTTTCTTGTGTGGCAGTCAGTGTGTTACTACTGCTAGTGTGTGTTGTGGATCTCCAGGAAGAGAAGAAACAGATCCTAAGACAAGTAGTTGATTTCAAAGACGATTCCAGGAAATACTGGCAAGGTAGAAGGAGTGAGACAGGGAAGCGAAGAACACCAGTATACGATGCATTAATGAGCAAGTTATTGGTGTGGCATCTGGAGCTCTCGCCTGCCTGGGGCCTCTGGGAAACTGTCTAGAACCCACCTCAGAACTGTGCCAGCCGAGGACCAGGACTCTGGAGTAGACATATCCACCAACTCCCACCTGCCACTGGTTGAGGGCTGCTCTTGGCAGCATAGGTAGCCTGGCCATGGATAGAGGATGGCAGAGCACGCTGCAAGTCAGAGAATGCCCTCAGGCAGAGTCCTAGGTGCTGGCAGTAGGAAGCCCTCAAGGTGAAAGGAAACTGGGAGGGTTGAGGGGATGCCAGTTGGCCTTATCTAAAGGTGGGCATCTGCTACCGGGGAATTTAGTCTGTAACATTTCCCAAACTTACTTGAGCTTTCAGGGGACACCTTAGAGGCTAGTGCTCCACAAAACAAAACGTGGGAATGCTACTTTAGTTAGACAAATTCATCAGCCAAGTAGTCTTTACCTTAGAAAGTCAAGCTCAGGTGCCTGAGAGAATGAAGTAAAGGAAGGGAGAGAGTTTTTTAAAAATATGGGGCTGGTAGGGAGAGAGACACAAGCAAGGTGCTGCAAGGGAAGTTTCCTGGCCACCCAGAAGGCGGCAGGGCAGGGGCACTTAGGCTCAAGTGTCAGTGCCAAAGGAAAGGTGCAGGGTGGAGAGAGGGACATCAGCACTGAAGCTAGAGCTGATGTGAGCCCGGCCTGGTGCCTTCCATTTCAGGTGGATAAGTGCTAATGACAGGAGACAGCTCTTTTAATCCTTTATATTCTTGATTCACGACATGAAACAACAGACTCACTTCATTGTTAATAATAACAAATGCCTGTACTTATCTGATATTTTACTTACCCTATCTGATTATTATTCCCATTTTGCATGTGAGAAAACTGATGCAGAGAAAGATTGAGTTGCCCAAGTTACAAAAGCCAGTGAGTGGACACTGCTGATTGAACCCAGGTCCATCTGATATGAAAATCCACTAGGCTTCCCACTATTCCACGCTGCATCTCTGAATTATACCACCACAACAACAAAAATAATAATAGTTCCATTTAACAAGCACTTACTTCATACCCCACATTGTGCTAAGAACTTTACCTGCATTATTTAATTTAATGGTAAAGACCATCTCTCTAAATTCTGCTTAAGTTCACGTGTTGATTGCTAACTGTCCATCCCAACTGCCAGACAGGAGGATATTTATTGGCTGGTGGTGTAGCCATGAACTGGGTGTCAGGAAACCTGGGTGACAGGAGCTACAGCTTGAACTTTCATTTAATAATTACATGACCTTGGTCAAGGCTTTAATATCCCCTTGCTCTGGTTTTCTCATCTGTAAAATGAAAAGTTTAGATCAAAAGATCTCCAGGGTCCTTTCTAGGTCTAAAGTTCTGCCTGAAGCAGTTTACATTCTTGTAAATATTAATGAAGATTTGAAGAGGTCACTTAATATACTTAGATGATGCTGTAATAGAAGCATGTATTTTCCTGGTACATAAGAAGAATTTAAAAAAGCCATAACACTGAAATAATACATTCATTTTTAGAGTTTGTTTTAGAAAAATCAGATTAAAATCAATGCAACCAACATTTATGAGTATTTGCTCTGTTTATAATCAGTTAAACATTCCTGAATTGTGAAAACTAGTGTTTCTTTTAGAAAAATTATTTCTTTGCTAATTTTGTCACAAAACCTGCATATATGATTGAGAACTTCATTTTTCTTTTTCTTTTTTTGAGACAGAGTCTTGCTCTTTCGCCCTGGGTAGGGTACAGTGGCATCATCACAGCTCATTTCAGCCTCCAACTCCTGGGCTCAAGATCCTCTTTCCTCAGCCTCCCAACTAGCTGGGACTACAGGCGCACACCATGATACCCGGCTAATTCTTCTATGTTTAGTAAAGACAGGGTCTTGCTCTTGCTCAGGCTGGTCTCAAACTCCTGACCTCAAGTGATCCTCCCACCTCGGCCTCCCAGAGTGCTAGGATTACAGACGTGAGCCACCGTGGCCCAGCGAAGAACTTAATTTTTGTTCTCATGGAACACATATGAAAAGGAACATAGCTATCCATAATTTAAGAGAATGAAGAACTGTAGAAAACAGTATAGAATGGTTAATAGTCTGAGGAATATTAACAAGATAGAAATCCATATTACTTTAGACTATTTTTAGTTTACTTCTTTGTATGTCCCGTCTTTAGCACTCCATTTTTAAGGATACTCATAAATACTAAAACTTCTTTAAAAATTGAATTAAAATTAATGTTTTGATCATAATAGAATGTTTGGGAAAACTGTGGCAAAAAAATGACCAAGACCGTTAAAAACAAATGGTAGACTTTGTGACATGCTCACACCAGTTTAACCCCCAACAAACCAATGGAATTGTTTCTCTGGGTTTGTGACTTAGCTCATTCATTTCACAGGCAGCCATCTCACCAAGAATACCGTGTCCAAGGGCAGGATTCTCCTTCCAAAGTGTGTGTGTAGACTTGAGGGGCAGCCTGAGAGCCCTTTGGAAGATGGGGCTGTGCAGACTTTATAGACGCCTCCTTTGATTCCTTGGAGGTTTTGCAACCTCCAGGCTGTCAGTCACGCAGAACCGTGGCTGTTTGTGAGACGGAGTGCTTCCTTTTGGGTGAAGAACTCTGTATTCGTCTCTTAGTATTGCCATGATGAAGTACCGCAAACTGGGGGGCTTAAAACAACAGAAATGTATTCGTTCACAGTTCTGGAGGCCAGATACCCAAAACCAAGGTGTGAGCCAGGCCATACTCCCTCTGAGACTCTGGGCAGAATCCTTCCTCGCCCTTTCCTAGCTCTGGTGGTGACTGGTCATCCTTGGCATGCCTTGTATTGCAGCTGCACCACTCCAACCTCTGCCTCTGCTGTCATGTGGCAGTCTCCCTGTATGTCTCTACCTCTGTGCCCAAATTCCCTCTTCTCACATAGACACCAGTCTTACTGGATTAAGGGCACACCCTACTCCCGGTATGACCTCACCTTAACTATTTAAGTCAACTACCCTATTTCCAAATAAGGTCATATTCTGGTACTGGGGGGTAAGGACTTCAACATTTCTTTTTAAGACATAATTTAACACATAACAAACCCTGTTACAGAATTACCAGGTCTAGTTTCTTATAAGTTTTGTGGGGGTAGGGGGAAGGGTACAAACGAGAATTAGCTATTAGCTCCTGTGTGTTCTCTGACAATAGCAGCACCCATAGCTAACATATGTAATGTTTACTACTTGTCAGGCACTAAATAGTAAATCATTTTATTCTTACAATAATCCTGTAAAATATTTTACATATGAGAAAGCTGGGGCACAGAAAGTAACTCACCCGTTGTCATCCAGTTAGCAGTGGTGGAGCCGGGATGCACACCGGACTGGCTTACTCCGGAACCCACATACTTAATACTACCCTGCCTTTCTGACAGTCAGAACCAACAATTCTATCTGTGCTAACTAGTAAGGTTACATGTGGCTATTGAGCGCTTGAAATGTGGCTTGAAATAAAAGATTCAAGATTCCAAGCAATTCATGTTTTCTGGCCACTTGTTATTATTTTTTAAGTCTGAATTGAAATGTTATGTAAGTGTAAAATACTGGATTTCAAAGACTTAAAAAATAACAATACTTAAAAATACAAAAAAAAACCCCCAATACTTAAAAAAAAGAATATTAAAACATCTCAATGATTGTTTATATTGATTAAATATTGAAATGATTATATTTGGGATATATTGGGTTATATAAAATAGATTATTAAAATTAATTTCACCTTAAAATTTTTCTGAGTGTGCTTTTAGAAAATTTTAAATTACTTGTGTGGCTTGCAGTGTATTGCTATTAGACAGCACTGAATGAGACAGCAAATCTTTTTAATTAGAATAGGCAGCATAATGGAAGGATGAAATTGCTTCAGTCTTTGTCTGATCCCAAGTAAATCAGTTCCTAAAGTCTCTGTGACTTAGTTTCTCTATCTGTAAAATGTGCTAGAAAACTTGCGTTTTCCTCACATTTATTTAACTGACAAATCAAGGAAAGAAAATTATGAATCATTTTATCCAATGTTTTCTAGGAGGCTGGACAATTATTTATTATAAGGCCAGAATATTATAAATAAATAATCCAGATTAAATATAAATTTAAAGTATTTGCTTATTACTTTCTTTTAGCAAATAGACATGCATCTTTGAACTCCTCCAGTCAAGAGCATTCCTGTGTCCATCACCCCCAGTGTCCCCAAACCCCTCAGGATCCCTCCCTCCCATCCTCATGGCCCCCTTTCCCAGGCAGCTTCATCCATCTTTACTCCCTGTGTACTCTGGTCCCCCTGCCCAACCTGCCCATGCCCTTCCATCTGTGAAGCTGATCTCTTGGGTCAAAGATGAGAGCAAAATTCATTAGCAGATGCCTTCAATAGCTTTTACACATGCCAAGTTTCCTCCTCCCAGCAACCAGCTATAAGTACCAAGAACTCATGAAACTTGAGAGCAAGTTGAAAACTGAACTTGCAGTCACTGCTTATACTTCCCTCTTTTCCAAACACATACAGAGAAGTCAGATTTAAATCGTAGTTGCCTTTAAGGTAAGAATTGTTACTCCAATTTTTAGACAAAAGAACTGAGGCTTTATGAGGTGAGACAACTTGCTCAAAACCCCACAACTCAACACCAAAAGCACAAGCCATAAAAGAAAACACTGATAAGTTGGAGTACATCAATATTTAAAACTTTTGTGCTTTAAAAGACACCACTAAGAAAATAAAAAGACAAGTCACAGACTGGGATAAAATATATGTAAATCATATAACTGATAAAGGATTTAAATCCAATATGGAGAGCACTAACAATGACCAATACATAGAAAGTGCTGGACAAAAATGACCACATTTTTTAAATGGGCAAAAGATTTGAATAGAGATTTCTCCAAAGAAGAAATATGAATGTCTAATAAGAACATGAAAAGATGCTCAAAATCATAAGTCATTAGGGAAATGCAAATTAAAACCATAATGATATAACACCAGATACCCACTAGGATGACTAGAATAAAAAAAAATAGATAATAGCAAGTATTGGTAAGGAAAAGAAGAAATTGAGACCCTTATGCATTGCTAATAGAACGTAAAGTGGTTCACTTTGGAATGTAGTTTGGCAGGTTTTTAAAAAGTTAAACATAAACTTATGGTACAACCTAGCAATTCCATTCCTAAGAATCTATTAGAGAAATGAAAACACATGTCCATACAAAGACATGTACACAAATGTGCATAGTACCATTATTCATAATAGTCAAAATTAGAAACAGTCTAAATGTCCATCCACTGGTGAATGGTTAAATAAAATACGGTATATCCATACAATGGAATACTATTTAGCAATTAAAGGAATGAATTTCTATACATGCTACAACATGGATGAACCTTGAACATACCATGTTAACTGAAAGAAGCTAGACACAAAATACATGTTGTATGATTCCATTTATAGGAAATATCTAAGAAAAAACAAATTTATAGAAGCAGAAAACTGATAGAAATGTTCTAAAATTGGATTGTGGTAATGGTTCCACAACTCAATAAATTTACTAAAATCATTGAGCTGTACAATTACAATGGGTGAATTTTATGGTATGTGATTATATTATGCTTCAATAAACTTGCCTTTAAAGTCACACAACTGGTAAATGGTAGTACAAAATATAAAGAAAAGTTATCTTGAAAGATCTATGATTAATAAACCTATGCAAAGAGGTAGGAAGTAGAATATAAGTTGGTGTTGGAATTCCTCAACTCTCCTTCTTAAAACCTTTTTGTTAAAAATGAACAAGGAGTTTATCTGGTGGGTTATATTAAGCAATCATACTTTAATTCTTTCATAAGAAGCCATTATTTTTATAGCCTTTTACTGTGTTTTGGATTTCTTACAGTTTTACTTCAGTCTATAATATTCCCTAAGATTTTGTTAAATAAATAGGGTGGTTATCTTTTTAAGATTTTACTTTATTATTTATTCTGTTTCATTTAAATTCTTATAACTGAAAGCATTCTAGTTGACAGCAAACCATTACTGTGAATGTGCGCATATGACACGAGAACAATCTCTGAGCTTCTTTGAGGATGTCCCAATAACTGCTTACTGAGCTAATTGCATCAATCGTGTATCCAAAGATACTATTTCTGTAAAATAGTGATCACTATTTATAGAGAGTTAAGGCTTCATGGGTATAGAGTATTCCACCTAAATTATCTGGCAGAGGCTTAGTTATCTAGCACAACATCCATCTTCCCTCCCTCCCTCTCTCCCTTCCTAGCTGGGCACATAGCCACTCAAAATAAAAGACTACATTTCCTAGCCATGTTTGCTAGCCACATGACTGAATTCTGGCCATAAGATATGAGAAGTATTGTGTGAGTGTTCTGAGAATGGTGCTTAAAGGGACCAGACTCCGCTGAGAGGACCCCCTTTTTCGCCCTCTGCCTGTGCCCCTTCTTCAGGCCTGCTACGAGAACACGCAGGCCAGAGCTCCAACAGCAAGGGTGGCTTTAAAGGCAGGAAACCAAGTTTAGACTGGTAGAGCAGCCTGGGTCCCTGATAATACTCGGGAGCTGCCACTGCCACATCAGCACCGAGCTGCCTGCCTCCGTTCCTCTCTTAGACAACAGAAACACACGCCTCCGTCTTGTTTAAGATGTGGGAGCCACGTCTCTTTTACTCGCCCAGAACCTCATTCTAACTGACACACCGTGTAACAGAAAAAGAGTCTACTGCATCCTTTCTCTAGGGACTGAGAGGAGAAAGGAGAGCGAGGAAGTAAAGCTCTATCACTGTCAGCAACATGTGTGTGAGGCCCCAGCAGAGGGGTACAGTGACATTCAGTGGCCAAGGTTAGCAGCCACCGCAGCAGCTTGTTGGAAACCATCTCAATAAGGAGTCCTAGAATTATCCTTAATGAGGCTCCCTAGTAAGGCAGCAAATGGTAAATATACACACACATCAAGTGTTCATTTTCTAAATATGATTTCTCTTTTCCAACGTAAAGACTGGAGAATTATTATTAGGTGAAGCGTGAGCCTAATTCTGAAATGCTGATCTAGTCAGAAGAACATTCTCAAAATTCTCAAACTCTTTGCAGTTCCTCAAAATTCTTAAAAATACAATACTTATTGACCATGTATAAGACGATTATATTATCAAGTGTCTTCTCTCTTTTTTCTCTAAATTATATATGCTTAGGATTAAACTCACCAGGTGTTGAAGACCTGCATGTGCTAGGCACTCTCTGAAGTGTTATTCTGAAATGTTATTTAATGAACAGAATGTAATAGCTGTCTTAGTGCTTTGTACAGATAAATATTTAGTGAATATTTTTGGTGAGAAAAATTTGATGACTTTTATACCTATGATAGTGGTTTGGTGGTGGTAATATAGGACAGATAATGTGTATGCCAGTGTCCTCAGTGAGGAATTGTTCCAAAACATAGGTTTAATTTACTGATGGAACAACGTGTGAGTTGGTACTTTGGACTCTGGTGCAGATATTACCAATTTAGGCTTAGAGATATTTAATGACTAAGAAAAGCACTTAGATTCACATAAAAAATAATTCCTGAAATTAATCTTTTTCAGAAGCCTCACCTTTCTGAGTCTCGGATTCCTTCCCTGTGCCAGAAAGAAGATGGACAATATGACCCCTAAGTTTCCTTTTATTGCTAGCTTGCTAAAATATGATTTTTCTGGGAATAACAAAAAGTAAAAGTATAAATAAAAATAGTGCATTCATTCTAAGTAAATGCATTGTCCTCAGATTTACTGAAAGGGAAATTTACTGGGAATAAACCAACATACTTCAGGATGTAGTAAGTGTAAGTGATTTGGATATTGAGACTTTTAATGAACTTTCCTTAAGATTTCAAGTTACTAGTTATTTTAGAACTTTAAAGTATACAAAGTATTATGTTAAAACTAAAAATACATGGTACTCTTGAAATCAAAAGGGACTTGGCATGTAACTAGTTGTCCAATCCTAATACTTTTAATAGACCTTCTTGATACAGATACCCTGGGCTTTCTGCCCTGCCTGAGAGGAGCACATTCCAAGCTTATCCTAATGGGTTGCTAAATGCAACCCTCTGGGAAATAAAGTGGTCATAAAGTCCTTCTGCTTTTGGCTTGTTTAAACTTCTTCACTATAGTTTAATACTCAATATGTATTAAATATGTTCATTCTGGTCAGTAAGCCTAACCTGCCCAAACAGAAACAACCGAGAGGGGTTTAGAAATTAGAAAGTGTGGCTAGGAGGCCCTGAGCCAACAGGCCAAAGGAGAGCTATCTACTTTGACATTCTGAGAACCCAAAGTCCCCTCACAAGATACACTGAAGTTCCCGGAGTCCTAAACCTCTCTGAAATCCATTCAGTTCATCGAGAACCAAGTGGGCAGGTGTAACAAAGTTTCCATAGTAAGAGATGGAAAAAGGCACACTATGGCTCACACCAACTAGGCTATGAATTCCTATTAAGTAACACTGTTTCTTCTGTATTAAATCACCCCATATTAATTTGTTTATCAGTATATTTTTATTGCTCAAATCACACAGGCAAATTCTGAAATGGGAAACGCTGTGGGAACAGGGACCAGATCAGTGGTTGCCAATAGCTGTGGTAGGGGATTAAATATAAAGGCTGATAGAAATGGTCTAGGTCGTAATTTTGATGGTGGCATACGTTAATCAGAATCCATTGAACTAAAATGAGTGAATTTTATTGTATGTAAATTACCCTTCAATATACCTGAATTAAAAAAATTTTTAATCATATATCAAAAGACACAAACCAGATAATCATATTGAATCCAGTTCTCTGGGTATTTTAAATAACACACACATACACATAAATCTTGGCTAGAATCAGTATCTTGGCTGATTCATAACATAGATTTTGGACCAGAAGGACTAAAATGTGTCCTGGAGAAGGACACCTAACATTTGGAAAAAGTGCTGCCGTGAAGTCTCAGAGAGATGAAACAATAATTTATCACCAACTATATGAAATATATTCAGTTGTGGGTGACATAAGGAATTAGGCCAGAACACTAATAATTACCTGAGACTGTATTGTGAAATTAGACAGTCTAGTCTCTAAAACTAAAAACTAAAACTAACACTTATTACCCTAAAATTCTGTCACAGACATTTCAAGATGCATTAATAATATGACCATTTACTTCTTTAGGGACTTTGATGAATGCCTCAATAGCATTTTCTTAACTTTATTATGATCAATCACTGTAATAATATTTTTCTGTGTGTAATAATATTTCAAAACTTTTCAGTTTGCCTCAGTAGATTTTTCCCCAGGCTTTTCCATGTCAGCACTGCTAAGTATACAAATCTGGATTTACTGACTGGCTAAATTTATTAATGGGTGTCAATGTTCATGTGATATAACATGTGCTAAAAGAATTATCACGAGATTGGAGCATACCATTCCTTACACTGAAAAGACAAATTTTACTACTAAAATCAAATCACACAACCAATACTCTAAAATTCCTGTCCTAGATAACTTAATTGAACAAGTGTGATTAAATCTAAGAAAATGAAGAAGAAAGTGGAACTAGTAATTAACCTGTCCTAGTCGGTCAATAAAGCTATTCTCTAAAAAGCCTTTCTGAGAGTTCTGTGTAAACATGAGGATTTAAAGATTTTAAATACATGGGTTTCTCTTCACTCTCTCCTAAAACCCTTTTAAAATGACAGTAAAGAAATAAAAATGATATAAACCCACAAGAACAAAGATAGCCTCATATAATATAAACAAAATTTTGACACTGGAAAGCGGGAATGAATGGTAACCGAGAAGCAAGGCTGAAGCATGGGATGAGGGGTGTTCAGACAGGGAAGTGACCCTACAACACAAACTCTGGACAGGCTCAGAACTGGGGTGCGTCAGGGACCTTGGCAGATAGGGATAAGGAGGGGCTGGAAAAAGGAGGTAGAGAGCTTGACTACAGAGCTGTTGGACTCCATGCAGCCAGACAACAACTCCTCCCCGTCCCCACCAAAGGAAGAGAAAAGTATTCTTTGGAGAAATTGAAGAGTGAGGATCTGGATTTGGGGACAGCAGAGAAACTGGGCCCAGTATCAGGTGTCATATTAAAAACAAGAATTACGTGGGAATTTGCCCACTCGATGGTCTAACCCTGAATATCTTATCCCATTTGGCCCCCACAATACTGGTAGCCAGGGTTATATTCCCAAGGCAGAAGATCTCTACTAAGGAAGTTACACAAGAGAAAAGACATGCAAAAATTGACATCTGGAGGTCACTCAAGGAAATGACTGGACCCTCAACAATACCATCTTCCCACCAACATGCAGGAAGCTTTCCATTGGCGTTAATGCCTTACTTTTAAATATAAAAGAGCACAGAAAGGGCACTAAACATTTAGGGAAGTCTCCCACATAAAAGACTGAGATAATAAAAGAAAAGAAAAAGGTAAAAAAAAAAAAAAAAAGGAGAAAAGGGAGATTATAGAGATAATGCAGGGAGCAAAAGGAAGCTTAAAAACAGTCTCCTGTGATTAATATCCTCTTAGGAGAAGAGGAGATTCATTTATCATTTATTCAACAAATTTATTGATCACCTGCTTATATATAAGCATTGTTCTCATTTGTGAGGATACTGAGGTTAAAAAAAGATACAAAAATTCCTGCCTTCATGTAGCTTATATTCTAGTGTATAAATGTATCTATGAAACTAGAACAAATGCTATACGAAGGAATAAGCATAATTGTAAAAGACCTCTAATAAATTCAAAACAATTATAGCCATTTCCATTCCTACGGCCTAGTTCGGGCCCTTGAATGTTGACAGTCGCTCGGTTAAGAGTTCTCCTTGCCTCAGATTTTGCCTTTATCATGGTTAATCCATCTTTTCCGCAGCTGCTAGAATGATTCTGGTTCAACCGATACATTCTAAGCATGTCACTCTTCTTCCTAAAATCCTTTAATGGCACTTAATTGTCTTCAGGATAAAATCCACACTCCTCAGTGAGTCACTAAGGCTCTCTGTGATCTTATTCCTGCTCAGCTCCCCCGCAGCACAACCTACCTGCACTCTGTGTCACACCCTTAGTGAATTACTGCTTATAATTCTTGAAACACATAATGCTCCCTCTTACGCCTCTAGACCAGTGATTTTCAAAAAAAAGTGTTTTTTTTTAATTTCAATCAACAATAAGAAATACATTTAACTCCTTAACCGAGTACAGCCACACATACACACATACACATACACACAGGTATGTGCACACACACATATGCACACACAAGGGGAAAAACAGGTTTCATGAAAAAAAAACTTACCCATACTATGTGAGGTGCACTCTGACATTTTCTATTCTGTTTTGTTATTTCTTAAATGCTGGTTGTGACAAATTCAATTGATTTTATGACCTACTAATAGATTCCAACCCACCATTTGAAAAACATTGTTTTAGGCCTTTGCACAAGTTAGTGTCTCTGCTTGGCTCATCGTTTGTTCCCCTTTTCTTCTCCTGGACAATTCTTTCCTGTCTGTCAAGATCCAGTTTAGAGTGTCCATGCCTCTCCCTGCCACCTGGGTTGGGACCCCTCTGGGTCTCCGTAGCACCCCTTGTGCACCTGGTACTCTCTATCATCGTTGTCTTCATCGTTTTCTTTCCCCCACCTGACTGTGAGCTTCTAGAGGGCAGTGATGGAGTTGCTCATCCACACACCCCCCTGCCTGGGAGATTGTGCCCAGCATATAGAGGCCTTCAATGAATATTGGCTTAATGAGTAATTCATCTATTCCATTTTTCATTTGGGTAAATTGAGATGTCCAAGATCACAGAGCTTAGCCACCTCCTAAGGAAACGCTTACACATTTCCGTCACAGAGCCATCCAGAGCTATCTAGCTTTAGGCAAGAGCCCTTCTCTTCCCATTATGGTTAGAGCAGCAGTTTTCAAACTTTTTAGTCTAAGAACTCCTTTATACTCTTAAAAGTAATGAGGATGCCAAAGAGCATTGAATTTATGTAGGAGATGTAGATATATAATTATTCTTATATAATTATTTACTGAGAAGTCCAAGAATGCATACATTCATTATAGCTATCAACATTTACCAATATTAAAACTGAGAAAATTTCAAAACACAAGAATACACAAGCACACTTTCCAGTAGCCATCAGAGCAATGTTGTCATAACACATCCTGTAGCCTCTGGAAACTCCACTCTATGCTTGTCAGAATGAGAGCAAAAAAGGTAAATAACATCTTAGTAGTATTATGAAAGTGATTTTGACCTCACAGCCCCCTGAAAAGGTCTCAAAGACTCCCGAAGGTCCTCAGAGCACAATTTGAGAACCACTGATTTAGAGCATCTAAGCCATAGACACTGCTGCTCAAGGGGCTCAATAAATAACACCTCTGCTTTTATCAGCTGGGTCAGGAACTAATTGAGGGACAAAGAAGTGTTATACGGGTCAGCTTTATTATTCATAGAGCTGTTGGGTAATATGGCATGATTGCATGGCAGCAATGATTTTCTGCATGTAGTACCAAATATTTGCCACCAAGTCACAGATAGCACTGAAAACTGCAGCTCTCCCCGCATAGGGGCACACTGCTATAAAACTTTTGGCCTGGAGGGGCAATCCAGAACGCATGCGCCCTGTGGGCAGTGACTCCCAAAACAAGGACAGAGAAAGGGGCTGGGTTATGCTCTCTGAAATCAGAAACGTCACTCTTTTATTCCTGGAAGGAGAAAATGAGGTAGAAAAGAGAAGTCAAGAATGTGATGGTAATGGAGCTCCCTCAACAAGGAAAAAAACATTAGGAGTGGAGAATAAATATTACTCCATATAACACTGAGCATCAACTCTGCTGTATTGCCTAAAACTTCATATTTCAGCAGAGTACCAATGTTATAAAATTTCCCTGTCACTACAAAAATCTGAATAATATGTGAACTTCTTTGTAAGATTTAATGACTAATACATTGAGGTGTGATTTATGCTCACAGAAATGGGTGCTACATTTTAATACAGTAACATTTGCATATGTTAATGAATGCTTGGAGCCCTGTTTGCCTCTCTTCTCCTGGCTAATTCTTGCCTTCATCTGCAAGTGCTATCCTAACATTTTAAATCATTTTTAAAAGATCTCAGCTATTTATCTATCTTAGGAATAATGTATCTTTTTAAAGTAACCCTAAGTTGAAGAACTATTATACTCATACTAGTCAACAAAAACAAATTCTAGAGTAAGAATGGAAATGGTATGGTTTGTGCCTTAAAAAACTACCAGTTTATCTACTAGAACTGGGTAATACTTGGACCAATATGAGCACTACAAAGGTCAGAACTAGATTGTTTATCATATTATAATTAGAAGTACATTCTCCCAGGTTTTTTATTCTCAAATACCACATATAGGATTAAGCAGCATTATACATAAACAATATTTCTTGAGTGCATAAATTTATGGCATAAAGATCTAAATTAAAGTCTCTGATGAGTACTGCTGAGTCTTTCGTGACAAATACGAATGATTTTGTTGAATACATACCCTTGGCCTAGAGAAGTGCTAAACTCTTCCTGCATTTTCCCACCTGTCCAAGAGGCTCCCACACTTACAGTGTTTCAGGTTTACGTAATTTCTGTCCCAATAAAGGGCATAATTGCACGGCAGCAATGATCTGCATATTGTACCAAACAATTTAAGGGAAGAGACGTGAATGACATTAAAATTATAGCACAGTTTGGATGCCAATGGCACAGCAAAAAGGAGAGATGGGAAAGGAAATTAAGCAAGGCATCAACACAAAAAAGTAAATTTTTCCATGTGCTTTAGAGAAACATAACTCTCTGGCAACCAGGAAGAATTTAAGAGATTTTGATCCAAAGGCAATAGTCCAAATCTTTTTATAGATTCCTTGGAAAAACAACTTAGGATAGATAAAAGCTGTCAGTATTTTTAATAAAAAATAAAGTTATAGTAAATGAAGCAATGAGATGAAAATATAAGACTAAAACTCTTTAAAATAATGATTTATGAGTAAACCAAGGCAAAGCTTCATTTCAATTTTGAATAAAAGTGTGATTATTAAGGTAAAAACCAAGAAATTGAACTCTAGGCTTCGTTTTGCATTTTTACATTTTCCTCTGCCAAACAAATAGGGGTCTTTCTTTTTTTTCCTCTTCTCTTTCCTTTTCCTTTCTGAAAGGGTGATGTTTATGAAATGAGACGTGCTGTAAAGGTTACATCCACTGTTGCCTGCCTTCTACCACGTGGAGTTCTACCCAGTGTGATTCACTGAGTTATTTTCTTCCGCCCAATCCCAGTGTCTGGCTGTGTTTGCTTAGGTTCGAGCCACTGCTAAGTGTTTCAATTTCTCTCGGTGCTCACACTCCCTGGAAGAAGAAGTTTCTTAGCAGTGATGATATTAATGAAAGGAAGGAAAACCCCACTGTTTACTAACTACATACATAATTTCCTACCCGAGCACAAAGTTGAGTGTCTTCACCAAATAAACTGAGAAACCCTGGACAGTTGGAAGACACAGGCATGCCTCATGTTGCCAAAGAAAATAAGAAAGACCTGACAAACTACAGGCTAAGCATTAGACAGACACATAGATAGAATCAATGTGCTTTTTCTCATGCAAAGAGAAAAATTAGATGCAAACTTTACATTTAAAACTGCATTGTTCCCCTTTAATCTGGCCACCATCCGAGTGGTGATCTGGGTGTTGGAGAGGAGATGAATGGGAGACACTGGCAGGGATTGAAGCTTGGGGATGAATGTGGAAATGTAGAATGGATGTTTCTTTTTTTTGGCTTTGAGTTGACTGTTGTTTCTGTCTGTTTTTTAGAACTGATCCGAGAGGACAGGGAAGTCAGTGTGGGCGGCTCTAAGGAGCCTCCCTCTCTACAGCTGCGGCTCAGAGGATTACGGCGCTTCATCCACAAGGCAACATTGCACAAGTAGCCTTTGAACAAAAGTCATGGATACTATTAATGATATGGTAATCCTTAATCGAGCTACCTCCCAGTAGTGATTATACTGACATGGGAAGAATATCTAAGTCGTGGAGGCAGCCCACAACAACACTGTGTCATTGTTCACCCCAGGCTTGACCAGGACTAACTTTCACCAGCATCTCTAACGTCACCTTTCCCTTGGAGCCTCCCCCCAACCCCTGGCCCCAGCTCCCACTCCCACCCCATCATAGTAAAAAAGTGGCAAAGAAAACCCTGATCCCAAATCTTTTTTTAGATTTGTTTTTGCAAGTTCCCACACACATTTAGTGTCGTCTCAAAATTCATGCTGTCAACTGTCTTTAGGAATCATTTCCATCGGAGAACAAGACCACACAAAGGTTAGTTTGGTGGGTCTCAGTGAAGATGTTTTAATTGTCTGACAATAGATCCTTCTGTCATTTGACTTGCAAATGCTGTCCCCTTGCTCTCAGATAACATGTTCAGAATTAGACAATTTGTCAACAAATTTCCAAAAACTTCTTAATTATGATGCTGAGATACCAGTGGTTTCCTATGTGATGAGACTCAAATACTATCCAGTGGGGAAAATCTCATGGCTTACTATACCACGGACTTCCCTAAAGGCCAAACTTAATTCACTCATAGATGATTCCCCTTAATATAAGGAAAGTGACCTTCATGAAGAAAAAATACATTTATGAGTTTTTATGTAATATATGTAGGCTAAACATGTTTATATTAACACTTCAAATGGCTTGTGGGAAATGTACTAATTAGGCTAAAGAAACTATTCCTTAACCACCACTCTGACCTCATGATTCTTTTTCCATGGATTATTAATATTTTTAAATAATGCCATTTCTTTGCCATCCAAAACAAATCTAAACAAAACAAATAGCTAATATAATTTCATGGACACTCTCCCACATTCATGAGACCACGTAGATAATCTTTCTAAACCCCATAATAAGCTATGCTCAACACTCAATGAAATTGTGATGTGAAAAAAATCTGATTTTTTTAACAAACGTCCCTGGAGAAGATCATTGTTCCAAATCAGCCTTTCATTAGTCTTTGCAAAACAATTTTTTTGGAAATTACACATATTTTTATTAGAACAGCCATCTTTAATAAATACATGAGATATGTACATTTTATCTAATATATGACTATAAAGGACAAACAACAAATTGTATACATAAAACATTATTACAGGATATTTTCTATTCAATATAAAGTTGTAAATAGTATAAAGGTTCATATTGAACACTGTGACAATTCACGAAAAATTTTACAGCCCTGAAACTAATGTGCTGACTTCTATGTTAAAATTAATAATCAATTGGTGGTCTTTGAAGGCTGGATTTGGGGGAAAATCATGAGGATAGGACCTTTCCCTGTTGACTTTATATATACTTCTCTAATATTTGGTTATTTATTATACAATAACTATATATTGCTTTTCTAATTTAAAAGATAACAAGTGGCCAAAAACATGATTTGCGTGGAATTTCTGAACATCTTATCCTCTTTAAGTGGTTATATTTTGTGAAATTATTCATACGAAAGTGCCACTGTGGCAACGTCCCAGCAAAGTACAGAGGAAAAGTTCTGGGATTCTAGTTTATGTAAAAATTGGCTCCACAAATTAATACATCATGTCAAATAAAAGCACAGACACTTCAAGCTCATCTTATTTACCCACATGCATGTCCCACTGCTGAGGGGATGCGTAGCTGGTCACCACCACGCCTAAAACTTTTGAAGCATAATTTTCATTACCTTGAAAGTATCGAAGTGGGAAAAGTATCGGCCTTAGTGCCAAGACTGCCGCCCCTGCCTCTTCACCAACTGGGCACTGGGAACCTCTACGCATCAGTTTTTATTAATATATCTGTAAAATGGAGATGGCAATACCTGCCCTTACCATGGACCTATACTAAAGTCAATTATCATTGTTAAAATAAAATTATAAAGTCAGAAGTGACAGTGAACCTCCTTACCACAGAGGTATTCTGTTCTGGGTTCAGTGTCTTGGTGGTTTCATGGGTTATACATATGACAAAACTTACCAAATCTTACGCTTTAAAAACTGCTGTTTATTGTATGTCAATTACCACAATAGAGCTGTTTTTAAAAAAAATAATGGTCACACCCATGAGGGTGGTTATCATCACAAACAAGTGTTGGTGAGGGTGTGAAGAAGTTGAAACTCTCGTGCATACTAAGAATGTGAAATGATAGCAACACTGGGGAAAACAGTTTGGCAGTTTCTCAAAAAGTTAAACCTAGACTTACCATGTGACCCAGCAATGCCACTTCTGGGTACATACCCAAAAGTAGTGAATGCAGGGACTTGAACAGATGCTTGTACACCGACGTTCAAAGCAGCATTATTCACAGTAGCCGACAGGTGGAAACAACTCAAGTGTCTGTCAACAGATGAATGGAGGAGGGAAATAAGGTACACACATACAGCGGAATATTATTCAGCCTTAAAAAGGAAGGAAATTCTCACACATGCTGCAACATGGATGAACCTTAAACTCATTATGGTAAATGAAATAAGCCAGACATAAAAGGACAAACATTGTGCGATTCCATTTATGTAAAGTACTTAGAATAGGCAAGTCACAGAGACAGAAAATAGAATAGAGGTTTTCAGAGGATGGGGGAGGGCAGTGGGGAGTCAGTGTTTAATGGGGACAGAGTTTCTGTTTGGGATGATGTAAAAGTTCTGGAAATGGATAGTGGTGACGGTTGCACAACATTGTGAATGTACTTAATGCCACTGAACCATATGTGTAAAAATGGCTAAAAAGGTAAATTTCATGTTATTCTATTTTACCACAATAAGAAATGCAAAAAAAAAAAAGAGTGAATGACGTGATATGTAAGTCTAAGTGGCAACAGCAAAAAAAGTGTATAATGGGAGGTTGACAAATGAGCCCCAGGGATACGTTCAGAAATAGGGAGATTCTGCTTCCTTCTTGGTCCTTTATCCTGCCGCTCACACCAATCAATTATTATAAATTTATTCTCCCGTTTCTTCACTCCCTTATTTTCAGGTGGTTATATATGGGAGCATGGAGAAATGTAAAGTGGAAAATAAATTGAACGCATCAAGCCCAGAGAGGAGGAGACCGGCGGGGGGCGGGGGAGACCCTGACAGCTGTGTTTAATATTTACAGGCTGTCAGGTAGAGGGAAGAGGAGGCTTATTCTGTGGGCTTTGGATGACAGAAATAGGATTTCATGGGAAGCAGATCTTTCTTGCTTCTGAAAAAGGAACAGCACTGTAATAATAGGACAGTCTATGAATGGAGTAGATGCCCTGGCATGCTGGAAGTGGGCAAACCGAGGCTGGGGATGCTGCAGAGGCGATTGCTGCGTTAGGTGGCAATTTGGAGCAGGTGGTCTCTGTATTATCAGGAAGAAGGAACTTTCAGCTGGCATTCTGAAGGGTATTTGATGAAGGAGCTATTTATGGAGGTACGAGCAAGATTGAGGGGGCCCATAAGGGATGTTGAGGTACCCAGGGACTAGCAGCAGTGGGAAGGTCTTACCATCTGGCCTGAAGGAGCAAAGGGAGGCAGTGCTGCTCAGGGAGACCAAGGGAGCTGCAGAAGAGGGCTCACCAACAGCTGGAAGGGTGACCGCCCAGCAGGAGCTGGTAGTCAGAGAGAGAGAGCAGCCGCTGCCAGAATTGCGGTGCCAAGGCAAGGAAGCAGCAGGGCTCCAACTTCCTCCCAGCCCTCCATCTCCTGCTGTCATCTCTCACTGGCAAACGCAGCTGGAAGCCAGAGGTCACAGGAGCTCAGGCGAGGCAGTTTGCAGGGAGGGATGACCTTCCTAAGGCGCTGGGCAGGGCAGAGAAGTGTATCTCTGAGGTTTCTTCCATCACAGAGATGTGTAAGCTTTGAGGCAATGATGCGCTTGGTTCTCATAGCAGAGAGCCTGCTCTCCCCCACCGCCAATTTCAAACTCGAAAGGAGCAAGAGCCGAGTACACTGCTCTATGAATGACCAGCCCATTGTGTGAAGTAAAGGGGGGTGCGGCTTGTCTGGCAGCATCCATAAGGGTCAGAGAAATGCCCTTGAAAGCCAAAATGTGGGAAAGAAGCTGTCAGTCAGTCAACGTATATTTATTGATCACCTACTGTATGCCAGGCACTGTTCTAAGTGCTGTAGATCCAATGGTGAGCAAGGCGGAAATTTCTCCCCTCTTACATTCTAGAAATGGGAGACAATGAGCACAGAAGCAAACCCTTCAAGGTGCTATCGTGTGATACAATAAATTAGTTAGGATCATGAACTGTACCATTTCCTAGTTGTGTGACCTTCATTCAGTAACTTGATTTTTCTGTGTCTCTGTTCCATATCTGTAAACGGGGATTAATGACTGTACCTTCTCAGTAGGGTCGTTATGAAGATATAGCCAGTAAATATATATATAAATCATTTAGAACAGTGCCCAGCACATAGAAGCGCTATATGAAAATGGCGTTATTATTATTAGCAGGCAATGTCAAGTACCAGGTGATAGAAGAGCTAATAAAGCAGAAAAAGGCAGAGAAAAGAGAAAGTGGGTCTGAGCCTGACAGCAGCCGTGGGAGGGGAGCTGGCGGCTGGCAAGCAGACTCACGTTAGGGAAGGGCCGGAGCTTCTGGAGGGAGGCGGGGAGCAGCCTCCTGAACCCTCATAGAGCTGTCAATGTCTCCGCGGACAAATCAAGAAACTACCCCTACAGAAAAGTACACCTGTTTGATGATAAACACAAGGCCCAATAAATTAGAAGCCATTTTGCAATATGGATTCTAATCTTTTTAAGTCATTTAAAAGCAGAAAGCAGAAACAAAGGACTCTTAAAAGCGCAGAAACATAATACCTAAGAGTTCAGGCTCTGGAATTAGACTGGCACAAGTTCAAATCCCAGCTCTGGCATTTACTATTATCTGATCTGGGATGGGTTGCTTAGCCTTGTTGAGGACCAGTTTTCTTTTTTGGAAAGTGGAACTAATTATACCTACCTCAGAGGTTATTTTGAGTCTGTAATGAAATATTCTATGGTGATTGCTTCACATGATGTCTAGAATAATCTAAGGCACCCTTACATGTTGCTGCTGTTGCTTACTGCTGTTATTATAAAAAGGGAGAATAAATACCTGTGCATGACTTGAAAAGAGTGAGCACAATAAATACTGATGCCTTTTTGCCTTGGTTGCTCTGTATGATATCAGGGCTTATAAGAGACAAATTTTGAATTTCTTTGCCAACTCTGACTCACCAACGCTAAGGAGCTGCATCCTATCTGTGATGCACTCACAAAACCAGAGCATCTGCTTGTGTTCTGCATGAGCAGTTATCAACAAAAAGATATCCCAATACTCAATGAAAAAGCAAAATATTTTAATGATAAAATTCAGTACTTGAGCTATCTTTATTTTTGAATGATTATTTTGACTTTTTGAGCTCATAAACAGCATTAGTGAGATGGGTATTGCTGGTAAAAATTAATTGGAAAATTGGCACTTAAAAATTTGGCAATTTTTTTTTTTTGCTAATTCCTTTCTGCATATAATCTATCCCGTAAAGAGTCTTCTGTCCTGATTTAAAAATTAGATCTATTTTAATGACACCTACTAATTTCTTCCCTGGTAGTTTCCAATAAATCAAACTTCATAGATGAAAAGAAAATAAGAAAATGACGGAGATGCTTCTCCCTCCCCCCAGAAACTACTTATTTGAAAATTTCTTGCAGAGTAGAAATTAATGTGTGGGTGTCAAAGTTTTGTTTTTAAATGATAAGTTCTGTTTTCTTGTACCAGGAATAATAAACTGCTGTATTCCTAAGTAGTTGTTTTTATAAAATACATTGGAATAGATCCTTGCTTTTAATCCTTTTATTCTATGTTACAGTATTAAATAAAATGCTCATTAATTTGGAATAATGGGAAAGAAGGCTCATCTACTTACTATGGTGGAAAATTTAAATGTTTAGCTCTATTACTTCATACCACTATCCAGATTACAGATAAAAACCTAACTGGGAATAAAGTGCTTTTAAAATTCCTATTCAAAGCAGGCATATATTACTACATAGCAGTGTGCCACAAACAAAATAGAACTTTAACATATGAAAATTTACTATGGAGTCAGAAGTTGAAAATACATCTAAGGAATTCATAATTTTATGAAGCTCTGGCTTATGACTATTATTGATTTTAGACTGACTATCCCTTTACTCTTAGGTAAGTCCAAGAAAATTTATGCAGAGAGAAATTATTTTGAAGTTTTAATTTTTTAGGCAGTTTTGTATTTAATGTCCACATGCCTACAACTTTCAAAATAGTGGAGAATAAGTTAATGATGTTCAGCAATGGAGAAAAGTCCTCTATATTTTTCCTTTTCTCCTTTAGAACTTTTAGTTTATTTAGCACTTGGGTGCTAAGGTGCTAAACTGTTTTATTTTAGGGACCAAGAACAACTGAATATGTGAAAGAAAATCTTGCTATTATGTACACTTCGATGCCTCTGAGTTAAGGAAAAAAAATCTTGCCATTGTATTTGAAGAAGTTTCCTTTGGTTTTTCTTTTCTTTTTCCTTTCTTTCCTTCTTCCCCTTTTTGGGGACAGCTTACCTCTTTGTAATTCAAGAGAGGTTTCTAATTCACCTTGAGAGGCAGCCATGTATTATGAAATGCAGCGTTTCCCAAGTTGAATCGCTTGCTTAGCATCCCCCACCAATTTAGCAGAAAGACTCTCCTCCAGGGATCCTTGGCTGTCACATATCTCTTTTGCAAAGTAAGTGGGTCTTTCTCCTCCAGGAGAATTCACTGGCTCGATGTTACTGGCTTCAATACGTGTGACTTCTTGTCTGAATCCCCCACGCTGAGTTCTTGTGTTGTCTTCCCCCAAAGGTCATGGCCTACACAGCATCCCCACTGTGCTGGGTCAGCAGGAACACAGGATGACCGTTTTTGTTCATCGTTATTTGCCTAAACCTAGAAAAAATAAGATCATTATTGATTTCACCTCAGGTTTCCTCTACAAACTAGATCGTTGTACATACAGGGCAATTACTTGTCTTCACTCCTTAGTCATGTGTAAGAGGTAAAGATAGATTCTTTGCTTTTCAGTTGGGGCAGGACACTACTGAAAAGTGAACATGACTCAGAGAATGGCTGATACAATCTCTTTATTTCTTCCAGTAGTCACATTGTGACTATTTCAAGCATGTACAAGATCAAGGATCCATTGGACCTTTTTTTGGTAACTTTTGTGGGTTACCATAGAACTCCAGAAGTGCTGTGTCCTCCTCTAAAAATTAAATTAAATTAACTGAAAAGGAAAAGAAAAAGAGCCTGCATTTTCTGGGGTTTCCCCAGAGGCTCTTTATCTGTTTAAACTAACCAGGGATTGTTCACATATTGACATGAGCATTCATTTGCTAATTTTTTGGACATTAAACTGCATGGAGCTTTCCCTGGAATCTTGAATGAAGCTGAACCACTTGGGTCCTTAAGGCTGCTCAAGTCCTGCATCATTCCCTGTGCACATGTGGTTTTTCCTCCTCTATCTCCCTAGATAAAAGTCAGTGCTGATCGCCTTAAGGAAAGAATGAGTTAAATGGACCAATATTCTAGGCCTGGATCAAAAAAACCCGGCCTTTTCAGAGGCCCCTTAGCACCTGCAGCAGCAAGGTCATTTGCACATACATAAATAAATAAATTAACAATGAATAAATAATTTAATCCCAGTCACACAATGCCACCTTGCAGATTTGATCCTTTGCAGCTCCCAGTGAATTTGTCCATTTCTAATTCTTTTTGATAAAGTCCTCAGATACTTGCTGACGGTCGGCTCATTTTCTTATTGTTTTCGCTTGATTACTTCTGTATGACCTAAGGTCGCCCTTAAAATCCACATCTCCCGTGAAGACTCCCAAAGGCCTTCTTTTTAGCACCCCCTAGGAAAGGATGGAAAGTGCCTGCCGTTTCTCTCCGCACAAAAGCCTGGAAGGTTTTTGGTCACTAGCCTCCTGAAGCAGCCCTTCATGCACCCAAGCGCAAAAATAACTCATTAAGGGCTACCGTGTTTTTGTGGCCTCTTTATTCCGTGCACTTGGGTGTGCCTGTGTCAGGTCTCCCGGGTCCTGGAGGAGCTGGGCCACCTCCCCTTTAACCCTTCTGGGCGGTCTTATGAGTGACAGCACCCAGCCTGGCACCTGCCTGCCCTGCCGAGTGCCTGAGGCTGTCCTGGGGTCTTCAGAAAAGATGCTGGTTTTCAGGAGGGGTGGACAGGAACCAAGGAGGGCCGCTTTTTTCTCTTTTTAAAGCTGGCAGGGAGGTTGCTGCCAGTCCCTCATTTTCAGGCTGCACACCCAGTTTAGGCTGTGGGCCCAGGGGAAGGAATCCTGTCTAATTCTCCAGTGTCTGTGCTCCCCACTTCTGGGCTGGATCTCACCCTGGTGTTGGGGAGGCCCCCCCACACTGTATCATCCCTGCTCGCTCACTGGTTGTTCTCTTCCTTGCCAAAGGGTCAGCTTTTCCTTGAATGGGGGGGAAAAAAAGGAAAGAGAGATCTTATGCTGGCTGAATAAATGGACTCAATTAATGGGAACCAAATTCCTCATTTCTGTTTTTATTGAAAAAGGCACAAAGACTTTAAATCAGTTGTTCAGTATCCTTCGACAGCTCTGATAAAGTGTTCCACGATTGCTGACTGTTAAGTCTTTCGGATTTTCAAGAAGATTTTCTTTGTAGTATTTTTTCCCCTATCTTCTTCAGATAAACCATCAGATAAAAATTTGCTATATTATATGAAGTCTCACAATTGTTACTTTGTTGCAGCAGTGAATCTCTTGAGTACCCAAGGAAGATGTTAATGAAAACTGTCGTACTATATGAAAGTTTGAAAAAGTAGGCTCCACTACCAACATGGAAATCTACTACACAATCAAATTTTAAAATTTCATTATAAATTTCCTTTTATGTGATGAAATTTTAAAAATGAATTTTTATATATTTTTGTGCATTTCAGCAATTTTCCAGAAGGACAAATTACCTAGGCTAAATTGCCAAAGCCCTCCAAGAATTTGGTTCCATCATCTGAATTCTAAAAACGTGACTAGTGTTCACCCCAGATAAAGTCACGATATTCTTGTCAGTGGAACAGCTTAGCTCCAGGAGCTCTGGAAGAGCTCGCTGCTGTGTGTAACGCACAAGGTGAACTCTCTGACAACAGTGCTATGTCATGAGTTGAGGACATTCCAGCTCAAGCAAGCCCTTCTGGCAGCAGGCACCAAAAGTCATGAATTTACATCAGTCTATGTCATCTCTGAACAATTTTTTAAAAAACTTTCAGCCTCCAAAAGATTGATCATCTTGGGATAGTAACAGGAAAGAGAAAATATAACTTCAAATGCTTGCATTACCATTTTGCGTCCAATGTTTATTGCTCTTCCATGGTTATGTTGGGTGCCCTGGGAGGCTCTGAGGTCTCTGGGGCAATTGAAGTTTTATGTTACTAAGGAAGGAGACAGGGTTTTTGAAATGATTGTTCCTTCATTTCCAGGAGAGGGCTACCAAGTCTCTTTGAGGAGAAATCTCTATGCGATGTTTCTGAATTTTGTGAGGAGCCAAGCAGAAGTGTCTACACTCCCCAAGAAAGGACTGCAGCAAACAGAGACCCCCCAGAAATGATAAAACTGCTATAAACTCAGCACACACTGTCATACCAGCAGTTCTAGCTTTTCCTTATTTTGGAAATTACGAAACATTTCAAATGTACAGAAAAATATAGAGAATGATATAGCAAATGCTCATTCGCCTACTACACAGGTTCAGCAATGGTAACATTTTGCCATACTGGCTTTAGCTCTCTCTCTCTTTTTTTTTTTATTAAGAAATCAGACTTCACAGATGCCTCTGAACCCTCCTCATCCCTGCCTGATCACGTAGCATCTGTGCCTCCCCAAGATAACTCCCAAGGCCACTATCATTCTTAAGGAGCGTTTACTTCTGTTTTCCTTGTCTCCATAATTTACCTACTCGAATGAAAATATAATCCCTATTTTTAAAATATATTGAACATTCACACACACTCGCGCATATATACACACAGAGATAGAGCAGAGAGTGAAAAAGGTACGTGAAAAGGTTGACAGTTGATTTTTATGAAATTTGGGGTTTTTCTCTTTGTACTTGTATGTATTTTCTATATGTTCTTATTGAGCATACATTTAAGTAATGATAAAGTAATAAATAAATAATGTTTAAGTAGTGACAAAAATGTTATTAAATACTAACATCTTTTACTATTTGCAAAAATAAAAGTGTTCCACTGCATTCCCATCATGGTGGGAAGCCTCCCTGTACAAATCAGCTGGGTCCTATGCTTAACTTCCTGGTAGCTTCCGCAGCCAGAAGGTAAAAATCAGTAAGAAAACAATCAGACATAGATATAAACCAACAAATGGATAGCAAAGTAATTCCTGGGGGATTAACATCATTAGCTTTGAGATTCTATAAACCTATTAGATCAGCAAACACCAGGAGTAGCTAAACCTGCATCTCATGATAAAGAGCAACATCCATCCCTCATTCATCCCCTGGTCCTGGTGCCCTTGTGCAGTGCGAGTGTGTGCAACTGTACACGGAGGCCCTGAAGTCCAGCCTCTTTCACACTCCTTTGGTCCCATTCCCACTTTTCTCTGGTTCTTCGGAAATGGCCCCACGTGCTCTGGCCTCTGACACTGGAATATAGATCTGAGGCCAGGCCTGAGCTCTGGGGAGGCAGGCTGAACCGCTCTCATGACACGCTTTGGTTCTGCTGCTGACACTGCTCACACCTGGTGAAAGGAGATTCGGTACGTCCAGTCCAGCTCGCACAAGCTCTGCAGTGGTGGTTAGGGTTGAACATTCCACCTGTTAGAAGTGTTCCCTTGCTTTGTCCCCATCTCCTTCAAAATCTCTCGAAAACGGGTGGTCTAAAGCCTTGGGGTATTGTTATTGCTCATATCACCTCTTGGCTGCACCCCAACACCTCAACATTTGTCAAAGTCAGTGAACACCCAGTTGGACATAACTCACTTCAAGACCTTTCAACTCAAAAGAAGTGAGATTTCATCCACTGTAAAAGTGAACCATAAAATGGTTTGTCCTTGGTGGGGGGAGAGGGAGCAGAGTGCAAGGAAGTGTCCTGGCCCATCCTTCCCAAAGGGGGAGGGTGAGTGCAGAAAGACCCCGGGCTCCTCCAGAGGCCAACAACTTTGTTTGAACTTAAGAGTCCTTTTCTGAACCTCATCTCTATAGTGACAAGGGAACAATAAGCATGTCCTTGGGCCAGAATCCTGCCTGACAGGTGGAGGATCCTTCTGCACCGGCTTCTTACCTGTGTATGGGGTAGTCAACAGTGAGGACATGAGTAGCTGGGGTAACCACTGGGCTTGTTATTGAACTAGTGGTTGGCCTGGTCAACAGTAAGGACTTTTAGTGTATGAGGAGAGCCTCACAGAAGCCGTCTTTGTCAGATATGGTAAAAGTTACTGAGCAATCAGGTAGCAGGAGACAGCTATTCAGCCAGTTAGTGTGGGACTTAATGAACTTGTAAATTTAAGGGCTACTGTTCCTTCCTGTGAATTTACTACTTATTTTGTTACATTCTTGTTTCTGTTGCTCTCAAGTGAGTTTCTGTCACCAAGGGACATTTCAAAACTCCATCAGCTCTCCTCCCTTCACTACCACAGTTTCTTCCAAGCACTTAGCCACTCTAGTGTGATCCATCCAGTTCTAAAATCAGGTAGCAATCTAAGCTCCTTAAGCAAGTAGACCCTTTATGTTTCCTATAGTTTAATAGAACTACTGGGAGTATATGCTTGTGTTGTCAGAGTCCTAGAGTGTTAGATCTTAGAAGAGACCTAAGAATTATCTAATCTACACCCTACATTTTACTGAAGAGAAAATCAAGTCCCATAGAGTTAGCATGACTTAGCTCTACTTTACTCATTAGAACACCTGGATAAATATTGAAGAAAAAGGAATACATAATATCTTTTTTGATGCTTGATATATTGATATGAAATTCATCCTACAGCTTTGTTGACTTTTTACATTGTTTTATGATTCCTCAAGATCACTATAATTTGGGGTTTCTGGTGAATTCTAATATTTTATGTAACCTAAATAAAAATTGGAACCTAGTTCTCAGATTCCTCTTATTATAATTGAATTAAATCCATATTTAGAAAATAAACAAAGCTTCTTTTATTCTTTTCTTTTTTCTTCCAAAAGTTATTTCAGATAATTAAAGATCTGTTTTCCAAACACTATCAGGCAGTAGGAAAAGAATTTGAAGATTTAGATGAAATGAAATTCAGATGCTTCACACAGGAAAATGTGTATGTCCTTTTAAAAAATCAAGAAACCTTACATTGTTTAAAGAGTTTTTCTTTTCTTTTTTGGAGGTGTTTTTGTTTTTTGTTTTTTTTAAGACAGGGTCTCACTCTGTCGCCCAGGCTAGAGTGCGGTCTTGTCATCACAGCTCACTGCAGCCTCATACTCCTGGGCTCAAACCATCCTCCTGCCTCAGCCTCCAGAGTAGCTGGGACTACAGGCACACACCACCATGCCCGGCTAATTTTTCTATTTTTTTGTAGAGACAGGGTCTTGCTATGTTGCTCAGGATGGTCTTAAACTCCTGACCTCAAGAGATCCTCCCACTTCAGCCTCCTAAAGTGCTGGGATTACAGGCGAGAGCCACCATGCCCGGCCAAGTTTTTCTTTTTTTAAGGTCATGCTGTTGTACTGCCCCTCCTTCCTACAGTTTAATTTCCTTTCAAAATGTACACTTTACTAAAGAATAAATTATAATTTAGTTTGGGAGAACAAATCGATAATCTTTTAAAGAAAATTAAATATCATAATTCATAATTATGCATAGTTCATACATGCATTCATTTGATGGAGTTTATTGAAAACATCCACTTTATTATGTAGTAATTTGCTTTCCTATAAAGCCCTTGAAAGTGTCCAGACATAGAAAAGTCAATGACATAAAAATGAACGAGCAGTATAGTTCTACATAGTCATATATTTATCCTAGTTCTCTTCTCTCATTGTTCCAGTACAATTAAAATTGACAATATTTTATTTAAAGGTTCAATATTCATCCCAAGATAACATGAGGAGAGATCTGTACTCTTTGGCAAACACTGAAGATCCTAAATGAACTTCATGGATTTCATAAGACATTTTGGCCACTCGCCAAAATCTGTCCATCTTCCCACTGCCACATTTAGCCCCCGTAGAACAGGTGACAAGTACTTCCAGATGTGGTGTAAGATGCTTAGCTGTGGTTCAGACGTACTTGTGGATAGAGTACCAGCAAAGGCAAGACCTCACATCCCAAGCTACCCCCGACAAACCTGGTGAGCAGCGTAAGTCCCGGTGTACTGTTCTCCGGGGCTTCACAGCTTAGTATGCTGGTAGGCCTCAGAGTGGGAGCTGTTGGTGACTTGTTAATGCTAAACATTGATTCCTGTCTCTCAGGCTAAGGTGCAAAGGACAGCATGGCAAGCAGTACCAATATCACTTGTGATTTCTCCCCAGTAGGAAATACTCTTCTGTTCCTGTCTCTCACGCCACCCTGTCCTCACAGGGGGTGACTTACCCTGCCCCTAAAACTCAGGATATAGCTCCTGGCTCCCCTCACTCTTTCAGTGAAGAAGGGCTGTATTTCACATATTCTTTAACTATTCTGTGGCTTACAACCTAATTTTTTTACACTATTTTAAGTTGTTCTCCAGAAAAGAATTTCACCGAATATTTCTAAAACACATCTAGAAAATCTAAGCACAGTAGTTTTCAAGCCAGCTGTCTAGTAACTTAGTTTTGACACATGAGGAGGATGGTCAAACGCCAAAACCAGTCACAGATCCAGCACCCAGGGGCACATACGTGGGGTTGTGCAGCAAGGATGGTCCGAGAAGGGGTCTGTATGCCTGGAGTACATGTTAGTTTGTGTTAGTCCTTTATTATGAAATTGATTTTGGCAATTTTCACCTCCCATTGGAAGATTTTTTGTTTTAACTTCCTTTTACCTTTATGTGGGTTTCTCTTTGGTGCTGTTCAGTTTATACTTAACCCCATGCTGTTTTTTGCATGGGGGTGGTGGCTAGTAATAGCCGCCTAAACGCCTCATGAGCGCCCCCTGGTGCTTTGAAGCTGACAATACAAGTCCCTTCAATTTTAATTCCCAGCAGCACATTGTAAGAATGGAAGAGAATCTTGTGGATTTGCTTCATCTAAGAGGCAGATTAATACTTGTTAGCTTTTTCCTGGAGATTTACAAAATCAGAAAGGAAAGGAAACTCTTTTAGCATTTTAACTGAGCTATCACTTAAGCTAGGGCAAGAGGGCTGTCCCCCTCATTTGATCTAAGAAGCAGGTCTATACCATTTTGAAAACCTGCCAACGAAGAAGAAACAATATATCATGAAGTTATATCAGATCTGAAGTGAAGTTACTAAAACCTGGAGGATGTGTCTTTAGTCATATCGTTTTTGTTATGTAAAGGTTTGGAAAAAATAATATGTTTTTAAAATATGCCATTGATATAATTTCTGTTGTGTTTAATTTTTTCCCCAACATTTCTTGAAACTTTACATGTGGCTTGATTTAAATTCATGTGTCTTAATTTAGAGTGAATTTTCAGTAAGAATTACATACAGAAATCACTTTTATTAATCAATATTTTTCATATAAATGTGCAAGTTAATTGGGTACCATACAACATCACAAATTAAAAATATCAGAAGATATGCATTTATTGGATTACAAATATGTATAATGGAACACGTACTAGTCACCAGCCCCAGTGTAGGTACTGGGATATTATGGTGACCAAAACAGATTTCAGCCTTTGTGTATCTTATAGTCAATTAGGGCAGGCATTTATATAATAAAACATTCACATAAATATATAATTTTAAATTATGAATTATTTTTTGATATAACACCAAAAGCACAAGCAAGAAAAAACAGAGAAATTGGACTTCATCAAAATTAAAAACTTTTGTACATCAAAAGACACTATCAACAGAGTTAAAAGGCAATTCATGGAATGGGAGAAAATATCTGCAAATCATATATCTGATAAAAGGTTAGTATCCAGAATATACAAATGGCCTGTAAACACATGAAAAGATGTTCAATATTAATGGAACATTTGATTTGCATTAGAGAGATATAAATCAAGACTACAATGAGATACCACTTCATACCTGTTAGAATGGCTATTATTTAAAAAAAAAAAAGAACAGAAAATAACAAGTGTTGGTGAGGATACGGAGAAATTAGAACCCTTGTGCACTGCTGGTGGGACTGTATTAACAAAATGGTGTAGCTCCTGCGGAAAACAGTATGGGGGTTCCTCAAAAAATTAAACATAGAATTACCATATGATCCAGCAATTTCACTTCTGGGTATATACCCAAAAGAATGGAAAGCAGGAACTCGAACAGGGATTTGTACACCTGTGTTCATAACATTATTCACAATAGCCAAAAGATGGATACAACGCAAGTGTCCATCAGTGGCTGAATGGATAAACAAAATCTGGTGTGTAAATACAATGGAATATCATTCAACCTTTTTCTGACATATGCTGCAACATGGATGGACCTAGAAGACATCGTGCTAGATGAAATAAGCCAGTTAGAAAAGGACAACTATTGTATGAGCAGCTTCCTTTTATATGAGGTACCTAGAGTAGTCACATTCATAGACATGGAAAGTAGAATGATGGTTGTCAAGGGATGGGGTGAGGGGAGAGGAGGGAGTTAGTGTTTAAGGAGGACAGAGTTTCAGTTAGGGAAGATGGAAAAGTTCTGGAGATTAATGCTGGTGATGATGGTTGCACAGCAATGTAATGCCACAGAACTGTATGCGGCAACATGGTTAAAATTATAAATTTTATATTATGCATATTTTGCTAAGATTTAAAATTATTATGGCAAATAGTTTGAAGGGGAAAAAAGCAACAGGTTTCTACCACCGGGTATTTAGTGGGCAAGTGAGGGGGAATCTAACTTAGAAGAGGCTGCCCACAAAAGCACCACTGAGAACTGCAATGACAGGGTGACAGGTGGAGGGGCATGAGCATTGGAAAGCCCTGCACTGATAAGGCCTGGGGCACTTCTGAGGAGCCAGCCGAGGGGGACCAGAGTGGCTGGCACAGAGGGCATACCCTGGAGAGCGGGAGGGGATGAAGCTAGACAGGAGGGTGCCAGTCGGAGCACAGAGTCCCACCGACTGTGGTGAGGAGCTGGGGTTTTACTCTAATGCAGCAACAAGAGATTAAAACAGGAGGGAAATTCCATATAAGTAGGCCAGTTGGACTGCTGTGTGGGAAGTAGGTTTTGAGAAGCCAAAAATGTTGCCCAGGAATCCAGTTAGGAGGCTGTGGCAAAGGTGAGAAATATTAAAACTATGAGAGTGTCAAAGAATGTGGAGTAAAGTGGGAAGGCCAGAGCTTTCAGTGATGGACTGTGTGTTCAAGTAAGAGGGAGAGAGCAGTACCCACAATGACCTGCAATTCTGTGGTGTCAACTGAAAAGAGTTCATAAGTTTGGAGAGGAGAATTTTATTTCTTATAAAAGGTTACCACCTGCAGGTTGGGAAGCAGACTCTGGCTAAAACCAGAGGCAGACACTTTGAAGGAGGGAGGTTGGGGCCGAACCTTTATGCTGAACAGGTTGGCTAAACATACATGTTCAACAGGTTGTAGGAGGAGCTGTGAATATTTGCAAAGGGGGGATGCGTGCATGCAGATTAAATAAACATGTATGTTACACACAATCCATGTTCACTTTGGGGTGGAGACTTAACATTCAAATGCAATAAAATTAGTCCCTATATGTCAAAAAGTGAAGCAGAGACACAAAAGCACTCAGTGTGCAGCCTCGGTAAACCCCAGAACTAGTCCATGGTCAGTGGTCTCTTATCGGGAGAAAGTTACTGAAATCAGGCTCTTGTCCAAGTAAAGCTGTAGTTATGGCTTGTGGAACAGGGGGTCAGTGAGTCAGCTGAGCTAACAGTGGGTGAGCTGCAATTGTTTAATATTGCTTATCTCAAGGCCAGTGCTTGGTAGCTGCTAGAGAAAAAGAAAAACCCTGTGGCAGTTAGAACACAGTTTATTCTTTAAGTGTAGGGGTTCGTGACTTAACCCTTGCCTGACATGACCTTAGGTCCTGTCTATAATTTGGTATCTCATTGCTACAAGGAGTCTGTTCCAGGTTGCCTGGGCGCCTGGGGGCTTTATTTTATTTTGATGTAGTATGTCATTGCTGTCTTCAGCAGAATTGGCTGTGTGACTCGGTCTGCTCTGAAAATTAGGATCTATTATTTCACCTCAAGAAAAACAAATTGACAACGTACTTTTAATTCTTCAAAAAATAATGCTCCATAAATTAAAATTATTAGAATGGCAGTTCTAAACTTCCATTAC
This sequence comes from Daubentonia madagascariensis, assembly GCA_023783475.1. NCBI lineage: Eukaryota > Metazoa > Chordata > Mammalia > Primates > Daubentoniidae > Daubentonia > Daubentonia madagascariensis. The sequence continues at coordinate 4,251,712 of JAKFHU010000760.1, forward strand.
CATGATCAAACTTAATTTCTAATCAGCTGGATCATAGGCTACAACGATGACAGTGATAGTTAATAATTGTGATGTTTAAACATCTCTGGGCCGAAAGTGCACTCAGAAGATAAAAGGAGACCTAAAGCTGCATGTCAGAATTGTAAATGAGTGCACTGGAACAGTTTTAAACTTTCAAGTCAATTTTTTTTTCTTTTAATGTGGTTGAAAGTAATATTTGGGAAACAAATGGGGAAGCAGTTGGTGTATTTGAGTGAAGAGAGGAGAAGAGAACATCCCTCCATGTCATGAAGCTTCATAGGTGAAGTGTCAGTGGAAAGACTGGTCTGGAAACTCCCGACTCAATAGGCCAGCGAGCTTCTGCCTAAAGCAGTGAGATGTCGTGGTCACTTTTGTCCAAGTCAGAGGGACTGATTATCGTGGTGAGCTCTTACAGCCAAAAGGCGGTGGAAGGGGGCACAGTGCCCATGTCCGTGACTGGCAGCCCAGCACGGGATGCAGCAGAGAGCAGACAGGCGGGGCTGGGAGCAACTCTGAAGAGGCCAAAGTGAAATGAAGACTTAGTAATAGTTCATTCCAGTTTTTGTTTGTTTGTTTGTTTTAAAGTGCTTGGTTTTGCCAAAGGGATCCACCTGAGTCTGATCTAGCCTCTGGGTCCAGCTGCAGGAAGAGAGAAGAGAGAGGAACATGTAGAGCTGCACCACACGTCCACCACCAGCCAAACCCAGACTCTGTGAAACTCTCCATGGCAAATAGCCTGGGTTTCCCAACAGACAAATTGTAAGGAAATTAAAGGGCTGGAGGGGGAATGTACAGATTCAAAGAGATCCAAAAGACATCAAATGTTTTAAAATGAGCAAGACAAAAACTAAGCCATATTGTCCAGGGATGCATTTGGGTGTTAAAACTATTTTTTTAAAAAAAATCCAAGGAGGCAGGTCGAAGTGGATAACGCCTGTAATCCTAGCACTCTGAGAGTCTGAGGTGGGAGGATTGCTTGAGGCCAGGAGTTCAAGACCAGCCTGAGCAAGAGTGAGACCCCATCTCTACAAAAAATAGAAAAACTAGGCAGACATGGTGGCACACACCTGTAGTTGTAGCTCATGAGGCTGAGGCAGGAGGATCGCTTGAGCTCAGGAGTTTGAGGTTGCAGTGAGCTATGATGACACCACTGAACTCTAGCCTGGGCGACAGAGTGAGACCCTGTCTCAAAAAAAAAAAAAAAATTCAAGGAAAGGGTTACTATAAAAATCAGGATAGTGGTTAATTTGTTGGGGAGAAAGGGGTTGTGGTTGGGATGAGGCTACATGGAAGTGGTGAAGTTCTATTTCTTGACCTGGGTGGTGGTTACAAGTGTGTTCACCTTAAAATAAATCATTAACCTGGTATTTGTTTTATGTAGTTTCCTGTATCTTTGTTTTATTTTACAATAAGAAGACTTTTTAAAAGTGTTTAGTTCTTATTGGGCATTTTATTATCTTTATTCTCTTCTCTAACATTGGCAATACTGTCCCTATAACTTAGCAGTGCAACTTGGCCATGTCTACAGAAGGTCTTTATTCTTATACATATACAATTTGCATTACTAAAATCAGTGCTGTTCATTTCCATGTCAAGCACAGCCTAAAAACCACTCACCTGTGGTTGGATCTTTGGGTTGCTCTCACTACTATAGAAAATACCTGTCATTTATTTTCAAGTTTGGAAATTGGTTTGTTTAATAAAGATGCTATTGTTTTATTAAATAGTATATTTTGGCTGGGCACAGTGGCACATATTTGTAATCCCAGCACTTTGGGAGGCCGCGGTGGGAGGGTGGCTTGAGACCAGGAGTTCAAGGCTACAGTGAGCTGAGATTGTGCCACTGTACTCCAGCCTGGGCAACAGAGCAAGACCCTGCCTCAGGAAAAAAAAAAAAAAGTATATTTTAACAGAAATAGTAAGAGACTCCATTTTTTATTGCATTCTTGCTCTACTCAATTTAACAACAACAACAAAAAGGAGCCTAATCTTAGAGACTAAGCTACTCTAAGGAAGTACTACATTTGCCTTTTATAGATAGTTCTTGAGCCCCTACTCTGTGCCAAACTCTGTGCTAGGTGCTGGGGCTAAAAAAATAAATATAACCTTGTGAGCTTTTTTTTTTTTTTTTTTTAGAGACAGTGTCTCACTCTGTTGTCCAGGCTGGAGTGCAGTGGCACAATCACAGCTCACTGCAGCCTCCAACTCCCAGGCTCAAGGGATCCTTCAACCTCAGCCTCCCAAGTCACTGGGACTCTAGGAGTGTGCCACTGTGCCCAGCTAATTTTTAAAAATTTTTTTGTAGAGGCAGGGTCTCGCTATGTTGCCCAGGCTGTTCTTGAACTCCTGACCTCAAGCAATCTTCCTGCCTCAGCCTCCCACATTGCTGGGATCACAGGTATGAGCCACCACGCCTGGCCTTGTGTGCTCTTAAAAAGCGCAGAGATAAGTCAACCACCAAAAATAGTGCAGAATTATGAAACTCAAATAACTGATACTAAGCTTCCACTCTTTCTAGAGAAATCCCACAGAAATGCTACGAACACTGGTCCCTCCTCTCTAGCTCCTTCTCCGCACTGAGACCAGAGGGCTCTTTCTGAAAGGCGTATCTAATAAAGTCTTAAAACAATTCGTTGGCCGTGCTCAACAGTCCCTCTTCCATGCTTCTGAGCTGCCCAATGCAACATCACACATACTGATGTCCATGCAGACCTGCTGAAGACAGCCTCAGCATCATGTGCTTCTGATTCCTTGTCCCTTGGGTGGGATATTTATGAGATGAGCTCAGAAAAAAGTTTCAAGAACTTGATCCCTCTCACACTGGATTTATCAGCAAAGCAGATTTCAAGGTGATTTTTTCTGTCCTATGTAACAACCTGAACAAATATGAGTGTGAAATGCTGGGACAGAGATGTGATACTAAAGGAGGTAAAGGTGAGTCAGATCTAGACAATAAGGAAAGCTGGGTATATGTTTGTATTACTCATAAAATAATGTACCATTTTTTTCAAGTGAGAATTTAAAAATTACTCAGTTTGTGTGTCTGCATGGACTATCTTTTAAAGGATGCACAAAACCTGGTAATAGTGATTCCTTCCCAGGGTGAGCCCTGGGTGGCTGGGTGGGAGGAAGACTTACTTTTCACTATATACCCTTTTGTACTTTTAACATTTTGTGCCATATAAACATATTAGCTATTTAAAATGTATTTAAAAGTTAGTGTGTGCATAGAGAGATTTTTAAGGAAGCATATCAAAAAAAGTTAACAATGCTTATATCTGAATGGTGGGATTGTAGGTGTTTTTGTATCCTCTTTATACTTTCCTATGTGTTTCCAACTTTCTACCATGAGCATAAATTGCTTGTGTAACTGGTTTTAAAAAGTTATCTTTTTTAACCTGGATTTTAGAGACTGTATGTCGGGACATTCAACTGCCCACTTTGGATGTTGTGGAGGACCGCAACTTTACACAAGGGAAGAAGAGCATTCCTAAACTTAGACCCAGACCTTACTGTTCTAAGAAATTGTGCAAATGTCCCTGATTGTGGGAGCTGCATGGAAGAAAGGGCTGGACTGCGACGCAAGCACATTGTCACTGGAACCCTAGCCCTGCCACAAAATAGTTACATGGCTTTGGACAAACTCTCCTGTAGCTTGTGGGCTATGACACCTCCTGTGGAGGTCATTGTGGGGGTGAAGTGGAGTGACTGCGTGTGGAAGCACCTACCACTGTGCCAGGCCAGGGGAGGTGTGTGTGGGGGCACCTCTGGGCAAGTTAGCCCCTCCTCATTTCCACCAGCTCCACTAAGGCCACTCCCAACAACAGGGTGTCTGTTGTGTAAATGCAACTCTAATGCAAATCCTCTAGCCCCACTCCAACCAGGTGGCTGCTGTGAACTCTCACTACTTGGAAATTTTGGAGCTGCCCTTGTACCTGACACTTAGCAAGTTCTAAAAATGATCTCTTCCTTTCTTCCACTCTTGGTATCTTCCCTGATGCAAAAAGGAAAACACTAAAATTAAGACTGCTTCAAGAAAAAAAGATAATGAATTGACAAGAAAAACTATTTTTTCAAAAATTCGATATTGTGATTAGGTCACCAATTTCAAAGAAAACAGTTTTAGTCCATATTACAATCTTATACAGATTTCATTTCTAATAGCTAGTGGTTGCTGGGTACAGACTATTGGCCAGCCACTGCCCTAGTAACTGCTTTAATCCTCCCACTAACCAGTGGGATAGGCACAGTTGTTGCATTTAACTGGTGGGAATGGAAGCACAGAGCTGTTAAACCACGTGCTCGAGGTCATACAACTAGAACACAGCCAAGCCTGGCTTTACCCCACGTCACCTAGCTCCAGGGCATATGTTCTTAATCACCATGCCTCTTAGTGGTAATAATAATTAATGCCTCAAACAGTGATATTATTTGATTATAATAATTGCTGAAAAAGTCCAGAGAAAACATAGAGCATCCATTTCATATAATTTCGTCAGTGTTTCATACCTAGAGCTTCTGAAGCTGGTTCAGAGACAGATTTGTATGAACGGGTAGAAGGTTGCTGCGGTCATGCATTTCCCTTCACCTGAGGAAAATGAAGACCAACCTTTCATTGGAGAAGAGTCAGCAGGTCTGGGGGTGCTGACCAATGGCCTAAGGGAAAAGGTACTCTAAACTTTTCCTTGCCTTTCAAGTACAGCATTTACAACAGCCTGGCGTGAAAGAGGGCTCTGTACATTGCAGGAATGCAAGTGGTCAGCGTGCCTGGATGTTGAGTTTGGGGTAATGTCAGGCAATGAGGCCTGAGAAGTATGCAGGGGCCACAATGAGAAGGCCTCTCAAGGAACTTGGACTTTATCCTAGGAGTAGTAGGAAGGCATTGAATAATTTTAAACAGAGGAATTTCAGATTTACGTTTTAGGAAAAAATCACTCCGGCTGCTCTGCTGAAAATGAAGCAACACAGAGGCTGGGAGAATTGGTGGGAAGCTGGAACAGGGGTTTGAAAGGGACACTGGGAGCCTGGTGAGCAGCTGTGGCAGAGGAGATAGAAATGAATGGATTCAAGAGACAGGAGGTAAAATCAACAAGATGTGGCATTTAGGAGAAGGGAGAGACTGGTCAGGGATGGGGTGGATATGGGCAGACAGATTAAATACATCTCCCTGTGCATGAGGATAGATCTGGAAATGAGACCAAAGTGCTGTTTCCCTTATATAGCATAGGATGGTTTTGCCTTAAAAGAAACCTCAGGGATAACTAAATCCTACCCTATAAGAAAAGAAAAGACGGGAATCAGGGAAAGAGAAAGAAGGGGAGAAGGGAAGGATAGAAACATTTATATTTTGATATATTTATATTTATTTGGGGAAGAGGAGTTTATTTGTCCAACCCTTTTCTCTTCCTTGGCTCCAGGGTGACTGGAAGACTTTACAGAGGGCGTTTAAGAAGCTGGACACTGACCCCAGTGGCTACCTTTCCTTCCCAGAACTCAGGTCAGTTCTAAAGCTCTGCAACCTCCTCTTTAATGAAGATGAGACTTATCGTACCATGTCAAAATATGACCAGAAGTTAAATGGAAAAATAGACTAGAAATCTTTTTTGGAAGAAACTTACAAATCACAGCAAACACCCAATGCCAGAGAGCCACCATCTGGGGCACCATAACTTCATCATATATTCTTTTTACCCACACTGCTTGGTCATTACCTACAGGACTGTCCACGCACAAAGTCATTTGTTGCTTCTTGGGAGCTACTGTTTCCCAAACTGCAATCGTACAATGAGCATAGTCACCTTTCCTGGTGTCTCTTTCTCTAATATACAATTGAAGAGGTTTGAAAATGTTGTCTCATTCATAAGTGTTCTTTTCATACCAAGGAAACAGATAACATAATCCTAGTTTTGATACTTAGAAATTATCTTTCCATTTTTTGTTGCATTCTAAGAAATGATTTGCTCAATTTCTTCCTTCAGAAATTAACAATATAGCAATGAATTACCTTCTCCTGTGGCCTTCCCTTACCACATATTTTTGGGCCATCATCAGCCTGGGGTTCAAGGCCAGAATGGCTACTATTCAATTGTTATTTGACCAAGCTGTAATGTACTTCAGAGGGAATCCAATTGTATTCATGTCTCCCTCTTGCCTGTAAGTCAGAGCAGGAAGGGTTTGTGAAATCAGGCGTCCTTCAAGCCTTCACAGATTTATTTCATGTGGCCAGACTGTCAAGTTACAAATGACTCTCCTTCCAATTTGACTTTTTTCCAAAACAGTTTCTCCCAGTGCCCTGAGAATTGGCTCCTCCAGACTCCCTGCAGTATTGCTAGGGCTATATAGGTTGCAGTGATGGCTGAGCATGCAGCACACAGTACATCCAAAAAGTATAGAGAAGGGTTGTGACTTCTTGTCTTGAAACTTGTGTGCATTTTCTCCATGGCTACCCTCTATAGCGATTTTTTTCCTTCACTAATTACAGTTTATGTTATATTTAGGAAGAGCAAGGAAGGGCTACACCACAAATTTATATTCTGACGTAAATATAAAACAAAAATCCTGTTTATGTAAAAAAAAAAAAAGTCCTGGTACTAGTGGGTGTGAAAGACCTCTACTGATATAAATATAACAAACAACGACAGAGGAGGGTTACTTTTGTGTCACTGCAAACATTGCAAAAGGTCTCCTAGAAATGTCGTAGTAAGAAAGTTTCATCATATTTATAAGGTTTTAATTGATATATTTTTATTGACTCTTGCTTTCCATCCACATGCATGCTTGTGTACACAGGCAGACACCCTGTGCACACACACATGTGGCACTCCTGGGTCTGTACTGCTTGATGCATATAGGCAGATGTGTGTATCTCCGCTTCTAGCTGCACACATACGAACACTGAGGTTCTGGGATTTTAGAATATCTAATAATAAAAACTCATTTTTTCCTCCTATCTGTGTTCAGAACCATTTGAGATATAGATGTAGGTGTCAGGTGGAAATAAAAATGTGTGTTTTGTGACTGATTGGAGGATGTGACTTCAATGTACAGGGAGAGTGGGCCTGCAACATTTCACCTTAGAATTAAACTTATCCATAAAAAACACAGGAAGAGCTAGCAATCTTACACGCAGCCGAGCCGGGAACGCTTGCTGGCTTCCTGGGGCAGGATGGCACCCAAAGAGAAAGGGGCTAAGCGGAGCATGTCTGGGTCCTTCTTCCAGACACTCCAACCAGATAACTGAGCACTGTGACAGGAACAGGAGAGATGTTAAGACTATCACTCTGGTAATAATGCTCCACACAGAGCCATGAGGAGTGGAAAATGAAAGTGCCTCCCAAGTGCAGACACGCGTATGCAAATACACACAGGCACGCGCACATGCCCGCACGCACACACGGATCAATTCCCACACCAGGCATGGACACAGACAGTCAGATGTCAGGAGCCAGGCAACCAGAAAACCAGGCGGGATGGGAACTGAAGGCCCAGTGAGAAAGGGAGTCCAGGGGCAGAGCCCAGCGAGCCGCGGGTCTGTGGCAGGGCTGTGACCCGCATCAGGGGTTGACTCCTCAGGCCTGACCCTGAAGCCCAGAGTGGAGCAGCAGCGGAGGAATAGGAAAAAGTGGGATGGAAAAAAGTGGGGGAAATGCTGAGAAGAGCATCAGGCTGCCAGAGAAAGTGTATTTAAGGAATTTTGAATTAGTTTATCTATCCCATGTTCCAAAAAAGAATTTGCAATGGCTAAAATTTGTATGTGAATAGGCATTAGACTGTGCAATCAGAGAGGAAGTATGGAAATGCGGGTCCAAGAGCTGTTGTACAATGACATAAGGCCGAGTTTCTGTATATATAAGAGTGTGAGCATAGCATTCCCAATTTATTAGAGGGGCTCTGAGTGCCAATCATAGCTCACAGCCGCAAGATTGACTGCAGGTTGGAATTAGAGATCCCTAACCCCACTTACCACAAATGAAGAAAATTGTCTTGTTCCAGAGCAATCCTTGGAGTTTAAGAAAAAGCCCTGGGGTTAAAGACTTTTTTTATGATTTGCCTGGACACTTTGTTTTTTAGTTTGAAGTGGCCCTAAGGATCTGACTCTTTGGAAGATGGGGGTAGATTAAAAATATATTATTATAATAGCTAACTGGACATCCACTATGGGCCAGGAGGTGTCTGGAGTGTTTTCAGTGTGCTGATTCACTGAATCGTCATAGCAACCCTATGAGAGATGCACTTGGATGTGTCTGTGTTATAGGTGATGAAACAGACTCCAAGAGGCTGAGCAACTCACCCAAAGTCACACAGTTAGTAGGCAGCAGAGCTGGGATGCAAATCCAGGCAGGCTGGCTCCAGAAACCACACTCTGCATAACTAATGGGCAGAAGGAGGGTGCAATCTGACTCAGCCTAGCCTTGGATCTTTTCCATGTGAAAGAAGCAGAACCCCATAAGGCTAGTTCTGAATCCAAAACCTGGACTTGGGGTCTGCATTTAGCTGGGCCTGCAGGGTCAGTTAATTGCCTTGACCAAGCAGGCCAGGCTTTGTCTCCTGCTACCAGGACAGGGTAGACTTTGCAGGCAAAGGCAAGGCCATTGTTCCTTCTGATAATCCTCAGAATATGTGTAGATTATCCCACATATTTCTGAGTGTCTGTTCAGTTACTTGCTCGTCTCTGACGACACAGGGCAGGGACTGAGGAGCGGGGTGGACCTGATGCAGAATTCCAAGAGACTCAGCACCGTTAGGCAGTTCATTAAGTCACTCCATAGATAATTTATGGAGCTCCTACTCCATGCCCCATATAGTGTTCCTTTTCTCGGTGTGCTACTCTGTGCATATACCCATTACCAGGTTCCTAGGAATTCCTTACCTTTGTGGGCTCAGGCACTTCCATGGCAGCCCCCCCCCCTTTCTTTTCTGGAATCCAACAGCCCAGATTGGAGGGGCCCCCACTGACACATGGGGCTGTCTTTGTTCAATAATGCTTGGAAGCACAAGTGAGCTCTGTATTACTGCCCTTTCGGCAAGGGCGGCTGGAGGGCCTGGATGCTACTAGCTCCAACCCTGCAGAGCCACAGGGACCAACCCAAAGCACCAGCCATCGGCTTTGTTCCTCAAGCCTCTGGAGAAAACCTTTGATTTCATGGGGATGATTATTTTTATTCTTGCCCACTCAAGGATGAAGCCCAAGAAACAAGAGGTTGCCCCTTTCAGAGGCATCACAATGGGTTACCTTCAGCCAAACCCACTGTTTTTTGTTTTTTGTTATTTCTGGGTTTGGTTGGGCCTCTCTTGGAAACCATTACTATACAACTTACTTAAAGAAAGAGTGGAGAGATTGGGCACAAGAGACTCAGACAGGGATGGTGGGGGCAGGTGTGGGGGGTCCGGGGCAGAGAGGCTGGAGGGAATGTGTTGTCAGAGACAGTGCAGGAAGAACACATTAAAGTCACAATCTGATTTGAATCAATTCCATTTTGTAGTGACATTTTTAATCTTTTGCAAAGTCAGACTATTCCAAGTTTGACTTTTGGCCAAGCCTGGAGAATTGGGACTTTGGATGAAGGTTTCAGAAAAAGACACAAAACACACACACAGACACACACACACACAGAAAAGGGAAACGAGAGAAAGGGGAGGGAGACTTTTATCCTAAAGTCATTGTAAATCCAAAGCAGGGTTTTATCCTCCACAGTTAAATGAGAAAGAAAGAAAACATCAAGAATACCAACATTTGAGGTACAAAGACTGTCATGGACCAGTGGAAGTTTGCAAAATTATATGTAAATGACCAAAGTTTTTACTGTGGTGGCCTGTGCATTCCCAAAGCTAATCCCAAAGAGAAAATCTACTTAGCAAAAGGAAGTTTTGTCTAATTTGGTTAACAGTTGAGAAGTGACAAAAATGCTGAATATATTAATAATTTATATTTCCAGGGTAACACTATATCTTTAATGCTTCACTGCCGAAGGGAATTCAGATTGGCTTAATGCTCAGGGAAAAAAAAAACCCTGAAAGGCCTTCTTCATATTCTGTATCCAGCACTGATGAAAATGAGTGTAAGACATGTGTTCCAATAATAGGCACCATCCATTCTCCCATTTCTGCATAATTTGTTTTTATCCCATATTGCTCAATGTATATTTGTTATCTGGGAAGGCCGCCTGGTCTAAACTCACTTCCATGCTTCAACTCTATCAGTTCATATAAAAAGGAGACATCTCACTTTTATAGATAAGTAATTTCAAGAACCCCTTATATGCAAAACCTTTTAGAAGGTTTACAGATTCCCCCCCCAAACATATACATATATAAATTTAACTTTATGGGCAATATAATGAGGTTTTTTGTTTGTTTGTTTGTTTTTTTCCTGTCTCTGTATAATGAAGTTTGATGGTTTACAAATTGCAGGTCATCCCATTCCATGACCTCAGTAAACAGTCTAGGTCAGAGCTCTCTTAAACCCTGTCCAGTGAAATGGAATAAGTTAATTTGCTGTCCTCCAGCTAATCTGGGAGAAGGCAAATCACTTAGTTCAGCTAAATGGCCTCTGGAATCAAAGAGGAAAACGTGCCACATAATTTCAAATTATTTATTTAAGGGGCAGCAAAGTTAATGGAAACAAAAGTCCAAAGAAAAAAATCAATGGTGGAAAAATTTAAATCCGCAGAAACACAACTTTAGCCTGTTGGACACCTTGTTTATTTTACCTATTTACATAAAACAATGGGCAGTCTCATTTTGCTGTTTGGTCTTAGAAAATCATGATTTTTAACTTGTTATTTTAAATGAATGTATCGCTATTTTGTGGGTAAGGCACAGACGCACAGGAATCACAAACCCCTAAAAGATCACTAGTCAAGTCTCTCCCAGACTCCAAACTTTCCTCACCACGCTCTGCATGGAACTGAGAAGCTTTAAAAAAACAAACAAACAAACAAACAAACAAACAAACTCCGGCCTGGGCAAAGGGAGAGAAGGAAGACTTTTGTTTCCAGGCCTGAAAGCTTGAACAGAGGACCCAGCATTTCGACCCCGGGCCAGTGACCAGCTGATGAAGTTGACTGGGAATAATGCCGGAGGGGCGCGTCTCCCCACCGGGCCAGCCCAGCACCCCTGAAGCCGGGCTGATCCGTGCGCAAAAGGCAACACCAGCTTCCCTGAACCCTCCAGTGCCGAGTAGTTGTCATCCGAAGATAGAAAACTTCAACGTATGTTGTGTCTAAACCATACTTCAGAAACGTTACTTGCTTCTCATATTTTTTACAGGGGCGTGTTAAGGCTGTAAACTCAGCCATGCGGCCTGGGCTTCCCCGCGCTCCAGATTCGGGGGCGTGTGGCGCGCGCGCTTCCGGCACTTGCCTCGGGGCAGAAAGGGCGCCCAGGTCCCAGCTGGCTACGGTCAGCCAAGCCAGTTTGGGGCAGTCCTTCTATTTGCACTTTCAGAGAGCCGAGGGAACTGTTCCTCGCTTCCCCTCTTTCCTGAGGCAAACGCCCAAGATGCGCTCAGGGAGGGCGCGATCTGCGCTCTGGGGGAGCCACGAATCCCGCCCCCAAGCGACGCCTGGAATACCTGCTTAAGCCTCCCTGGAGCCTCCCCCTCCCTCAGACTCAGCAGCGGGCCCCCCACCAAATTAACGAGGGCCAGTCACCTTGGCCTTTGGCCTCGCGCCCTTGGCACTTTGGAGGGCATGGGCTGTGGATGAGCAGAAGGTAACAAAGAAATCCATCTCTTTGGGTCTTTATCAGAAAACGTTTATTGCCAGGGGGAGATCCTTTAGAAGACTAACTCGCTCTTGGCCTTCCCACACCTAGTTTTCTGCGGTCACAATATTTACACCTGTACAATATATACAGCATTTCTCCTAAGCAGCGCCCGACGCGCAGAGAAATCTGGCGTGAGAGTGGGCGTCAGAGCACCGGGGGGTGCTGGGGCGTGTGCAGGTTGAGGTTGTTGGGGTGCGCGTGGCCGATCAGGTTGAGGTAATGCCGGTCCAGGCCCTGTACGGGCGCCAGGAAGGAGCTGTGCTGCTGCGCGGGGCTCTGGAGTGGCACTGGCGCGCTGGGCAGGTAGGGCAGCGCGGGGCTGCGGGCCGCGCCGGGCGGCCAGGGGAAAGGCCCCGGGGCCGCGGCCTGCGAGAACACAGCGGCCTCGCCGGGATTGTGGCCCGCGAACTCAGGCCCCGCCGGGTGCAGCTGATAGTTGAAATCGGGCTCCGGGAGCAAAGCCAGGGGCGGGAAGGCGGGCTCCGCGCCCAGGCGGGCCTTGGACTGCAAGAAGGCGAGGATGCGCGCGTACTTGGTGTCCTTGGTCTCCATCCGCTCCACGGTGGTGAGGTAATGCACCAGGTTCTTCATGCACTCGTGGTAGCCGTAGTGGAAGTAGTTGGCAAACTCCGCTAGGAGTTCTGCTGGAGGGGCGAGAAAGACCATAGGAAGGAAAAACCCCGGAGCGCCCCTTCCCCACGGAGAGCCCCGAGGAGGGCGCAGGGCACCTTCCGTCACGTCTTCTGGCCAAAGTTTCCATTTAAGGCCCGCCCTCTCCCCTCAGCAGTCTAGAGACTGGCAAAGCACGAACAAACACCCCCTTTTCCCTGGGAACCTGACCCCACCCACCGCACCTGAGACAAGGCGGCGCAACCGTAGCCCTAAAAACCAGTCCCCATCGCCGCTTCGCCGTCGCCAGGACAGGAGAGGCGCCTTTGCAGGCCCTGGCCTCCCTCCCCGGCAGCTTCCTGCGGGGAGACCTCCAGAAGACCTCTCCGCCACGCCGCGTCCCTCCCCTCCACCGCCCAGTCTCCCGGCGGCGCACGCTCCTGGCGCAGTTTTCCCTCTCCCTAACCCGTGCCCACCTTTTTCCCTTCCCCGGGGAAAATCAGCGGAGTGCAGGGCTCTCAGGTACTGAACGGTCATCTCTAGGATCTCCGCCTTTTCCAGCTTGCCGGAACTCTGCAAAAGGAGGAAGGGCTCCTCTCAGTGGCCCAGCGAGCTCAGGCCGACGCCCGTAGGCGGGGCGTGCGCGGTGTACCTGGAGAGCACCATCTAGCAAGGCGCAGCTGCTACCTGCGCGGGAGCCGCTCTGGCCTCGCTTGGCGCTCGGGCCCCCGGGGGAGGGAGGCCCTCAGTAAGGCCCTCTGGGTCCGCAGACTCCGCTGTCTCGACCGAGAGTGGCAGCCGAGGGTTCCCAGCGCCGGGTACCCGGCTCCAGGCTGCCGACGTTACCTGCTTTGCCAGGGCCATGGGCACCGTCTTGCTCAGCTCGTTCAGGCAGCGGTTGATCCGGTCCCTCCTCCGCTTTTCTATCACTTTATGAGAAACGGGGGTTCTCTGCGAACAGAGGTTTGTACGTTTAGGGTGGCTTTGCCCGGGCAGTCGTCAAAGGCACGGCTGTAGTAGCTGCGTGCTAACCGTCTTCCCAGCCGCTCACGCTGCTCAGAGGTTCGCCCCGGGAAGGGACCCCCGCCCCGCCACACTTGGGCCACTTGAACTCTGCCCTCTCACGCCCGCGCTGGCGCGCTCCCCTTACAGCCACCCTACCCGCTTGGGCCACTCCGTCTAGCTGAGCTCTAGGGTTTTGGGGAGGTGGCCACCATCCTCCGGGCGTGGGCTTCTCCCCGGTCTAGGACTCTCCTCTGTCTATCCCCATCCCCTTCCCAAACCACTCGGGATTTCTCTACACGCAAAGCGCATGTGGCCATGTCCCTGCCATCCGTCCAGCCAAAAGGCAGGTCGGTGAGTCAGACGCCTCTATCACCAGGGCGCAAGCGCCACTTGGGCTCAGCCGACTCACTTTGCGTTCCTTGAGCTTGTCTGACATCCTGGTCAGTACGCGCCCTCGGGAGAGGTGGTGGCGCGAGGCACCCGTCCACTTTCCGCCTCGTGTGCCTCCTCGAGTGTCCCAGGTAGACTGCAGCCTCCCAACTTCGAGGGGCTGCCTTATAAAGCGGTCATCTAGTGCATTCACGAGTTGAATTATTCCATAGGATTAGGGGAGCTGCGTTTGGAGGATGTATGCATTCAAGATCAGTTTTAAAGAAGTTAAATAAAAAAAATTAGCAGCCGAGGGGGGCGAGCTGGGGGCAGATCAGCTTTGTTAATCCACGTGGCCCTTCAAAGGACACGTGATCGACCCGGGAATAACATTTGCATGGCAAGAGCCCGGGCGGGAAAGGCAGGCGGTCAACTGCGGCCGGCAGGCGAGAGAGCGCCTGCAGCAGTCGCGGGCGCTGAGCGCAGGGGCGCAGCGGCCACGGGCACCGGGGGGCTAGGACCCTCACAAAACAATGTCGCCTCCTTTAGTCCCACCGCTGAGTCTCACACGATCGCCTGTTTACAAATCCCAGCAAGCCCGCCGTCCCAGCGCCGAGTGCGTTTTAAAGCCTGTCCAGAGTCATTAAAGTAATTAAGTAAGCCTTTAATAGGCTGTTCCGCCGGGTTCAAGGGAGAGCTCTTGGAGACGGAGGCGCCCCGTTTGTTCCCAGGCTTTTCTCACACGACTTGGTGACACGTCCTTCTCCCCCCTTTTTGTTTACACCGCTTTATTTGTCCGGACATCCCGGCAGGTGTGGGGCTGCGGCTGGCACACGAAGCTCACGCCTCGCCTAGCCCCTCCCGCCGGTCTTTGGCACGCGACGCTCCCCCCTACCCCCTGACCACGTCGCTGGCTTTCTTTTCTCCCCCCTCCGGCTCTCTCTTCGCGGGGGGAAGAGGCTCAATTTGTAGCCTATTATCCTATAGGAAAATGTCCATTGAAAAGTATGAATAGTTTCATTGGGCTAAATTTTAATGCCAGAGGGTGGGGGAGGAGAGACAGGCGTGTGTGTGTGTGTGTGTGTGTGTGTGTGTGTGTGTGTGTGAGGGGGGGGTGAGAGGATTGGGGGGCAACACGGAATAGAGTGGGCCGAGAAGAAAAGGGGGAATGCAGCTGGCCCAGGCGAGCATTATGCGACGTCACCTGCGAGAGGGGGCGCCTACAGACCCCTATTCATTTGCCTAATTTTGGTCAATTTAACAAACTTCAGGAGAAATTATTGTGGCTTTGTCAGGAAGGGTGAAGCCTTCTGATCGAATTAACAGCATGTTTTGATCCGGTAAATGTCATTAGAAAAGGAGAAACAATCGTGCTTAGAGGGCTCTGAGTAATGCGCCCAAGTGGAGACGCCAAAGCGCACGGCTCACAAAGGGAGCAAGTAGCTGCCACAGGGAACTTTTGTACCCGCCCATCGCCCAAGTTTTGACACAAAAAGGCATTATTTCATACTTGAATACGTTTAATCCAACGATTGTCTATTTTCTGCAAACATATTTTCACAGCATTGTTAACTTTTTATGTCCTTCTTTCGCGGGCGCCTTTTCTCAACGTTTGGGGGCGGGAGAGCGCAGACACTTTGGGCATCAATATTTGTCACTGAAAAGGGCCCCGTGAAGTTAGGGAAGTTGATCTCTTTTTTATGGTTTTAGAAAGCGAAAATATCAGGGGGAGGAGGAGGGAGGGAAGGCACGAACAGAAACGAGGGAGGAAATTTGCTGGACGGGTCCAAGGAGAAGGAGGGGGGCTGGGGCGGCTGGGAACTCTCTTGGCCGCCTGCGCCTCTGCGGGCAGCCTGGCCCCGCGGCCGGAAGCCTCCTCCCGCATCGGCAGGCCTAGCTCGCATTTGCTGCCTTGGATCCCACATTCTGGGGGCTCCGGGCTTGCGGGGTGTGGGTGGGGGCGTGAGCTTTCTTGCAGATGGAAACGATAAAAAGGTTTTTGTTTTATGGCCTGCTCTACAGCCACCGAACTCTCACCGTGTTCTAATCGTTTCCATCTGGGCACAGCTGAGACCTCTCCTTAGACATCTTTCCCTTCTTTTCTGCCCCCCACCTCCCCCTAAATTCTCTCTACTCTGTTGGACAATGGCAGGGCCTGGGCTCTCCCTGTGCATTGTCATTAGTCCTTGGCAGAGGTGGGTAGGGTGGAGCCCTGCTCGATGGTGGAACCTAGGGAGCTCTAGGGCGCAGAGCCAGGCCTGGCATGCGGGGCCTAGAGGAAGCCAGCGGCCCACCTGCCGCGGCCTGCGGGGTGCGGGGGCTCGGTCTGCACCGCGCACCCCTGGGGCGTCCCTCTCCGTCTTGCTTCCAGACTCCTCACGACGTTTCTTTTCTACTTCACACCACATTGGACACCACCCGCACCCTCCTGCAGGTTGCTCTGCCGGCCCGGGTGCCCTCTCAAGGTTGTCCATTTCAGTATATTCACTCGCATACAATGGGATTAAACACGAACCCTTATCATCCGAATTAACTAACGTGAATGGGTAAAAGGGAGCGCGCACACTTCGCACTCCCACCCCCATTTTTAAGCCAGCGGGCTAGGAGTTGATCCTCTTACTGCCGGTGTTAACCGCCAGCTGCAGGCACCTTCCACAGGACAAGTTTCAGTCCATGCAAACTGTTTAATTCCCCGGGTTTGGTCGCGGCGCTGGGCTCAAGGCTTGCCCAGGGCTAAAAGTGCCCGCGTAAGGGTCGGGGGGTGGGGGGCAAGTGAAGTTGCGTGAGTGGCGATGGGGCCCAAGGTGCGCATCCTTGCCTGGTCCTTCCGCTGCGGCAGCACCACCTGCGAGACTGAGAACGCCTCTTCTGGTTCAGGTTTGGGAAATTTCTCCCTTCCTGGCCTGAAGGCCTGAAGCACACTGCCAGAAAGTGGGGCGCCCACAGTCGTCTTTCCTTCACTCCTCCTCGGGGTGATGAGCAAGCGTTCCCTGAATTTGACCTAGTTTCCACGAAAAGCGAGAGCAGAGTAGCGAAGAGCGTGGTCGCTGGAGCCAGCCAGCCGGGTTAAGTTCCAGCTCCAACACCTACCAACCTGGCAAGACTTTGGGCAAGTTGTCAAATACTGTGCCTCAGTTTTCTCGTCTGTAAAATGGAAATAATAATTGTGTCTAATAATAATAATTGCATGTTACTGGGTGGTCATGTGAGCAAAATAAGTCAATATAGACAAAGCCACCTGAAAGAAAGCTTAACCACTCAATCAGTGGTTTTATTTTGCCTGCATATCTCTTCTGCAGTGGCTCTCATATGTTTTAGCAGGGTATTGTGGAGTTTGCACTGTAATATGATTTTTTCACTCGTTTCATATTTTTTCTCATTCATGAGAATGCTTTACGCTCCCTGAAAAAGCCATAGTAATTTCTCCTGAAGTTTGTTAAAGTGACCAAAATTAGGCAAATGAGTGGGGCCTTTGGGTGCCCCGTCTCACAGGTGACATCACCTGGTGCTTGCTGGCCTGCTGTGCTCTCCCAGTGTGTGTGAGGCTGAAAAGGGCTCAAGGCGCAGAAGCTCCTCAGCATCATAGCCATTCTCAAGTGACTCAAATGTTGTCATCAAAATCAAAACACAGCTAGGAGGTAAGACTACTTAGAAATTAGACAATGCTAATTAAACATTACTCTGCATGTAGCCTCCTGGCATCAAAGGCCTCTGTTGAACAGTACAGCAATCGCAAGCTGAATGTGTTCACTATTGTTATTTCTACTGCTATTTCTTTAGCTCCATAGGTTTGACATGTAGCTTCCAAACACTGAAAGATAGGTTCTTGCGTGTTTCTTTCCAATTTTTAGAAACTGAGGACTTGTGCGTTTGGGAGGGGGAGAAGGGGAAGTAAACGGAAAGAAAGAATACATCAGCCAAATGGCTCCAAGACAAAGCGTTCTGGGTGACCTCAAATCCCTCCCTGGCCCCACCTCCAATACACAGAGCAGGCGTTCTAGGCCCATTGGCAGCACTGGGACTTCAAGCAAGTGAGGACACGTGAGGAGTCTCGTCACACTGTGGCTGGCCCTGCAGGACTTCTCAAACCCAGGAAGACGAGGCCTGAAGGGAACCGAACCCTGGGCCCCATTTCGAAGTGAGTAGGATCCCAGGCTGCTCCCTCTGGAAGGACCCTCCACAGCACTGACTCCAACACCCACTTCATGGTGGAGGAACCCCAGGAGCCACAAGGAGCCTGGGACTGCCTGGTGGCATGCAGCCAGCTGCTGTGCAAAGCCTCTCACTAAGTGTTTGTTGATTGTTGTGTGACCTCCAGGGCCCATGGCCTTTGTGACTGCTCTGTTGCTGTGAAGGAGGGTCCAGGCAGACCCCTTGAGGTTTAGGATGGACAGACATTCTGTGGGGCACCTGCTGCACTTGGCATGTGTGGTCATCGTCAAGAGGCATCAGGCTGTGTCCTTGCACCCACTTTCCCTGCTCCTCCTCTCCACAGGCCCAGTGATGACAGTGTGTGTGAGCACCCACAGTGACCAGGGCTGGCAATACTAAGCAGAAAGTGACGTGCCCTGCCTTCCACAGACTTGCCCTCTAAAAGAGAAGGAAATATCCATATTGATGGCCCCAGTGCAGTAGCCTCTACATGACAGTCACTCTCAGTGCCCATTCTAGCAGCTGTGGGTGGCACTGCTACCCTGTTGGGTTGGTAACTTCTCTGGACTTTTCCTTACTCAGCACCCCGATTCTTCTGCTTCCTCTGGTCACCAACAGTGTTCTCAACCTGACAATGACATCAACAGGAAGCATCTGCCAGGAGATGCTTGTCAGTGCAGTCAGGTGAACATGAGAGGGGCTCTGGGGATAAATTGCAAACTCTCCAACCATGAGGACACACGCTGAAGGTGAACCCTAAACCTGAAGGGATTGCAGAGACACAGGAGACCTGTATCCATGACAAGGTGATTTCCCAGGGCTTAATTCTCATCCCCTCTGTTCTGGGCTGGGAAGCAGCTTAATTCTTTGCTTTCTAGCTCTATCTTTATGTTTAGTAAGTTTTTGCCCAGCCAGGTAGCAGAACTGAAACCACAGTTGTCCATTGGCACCACAACTGTCCAGTGGTTCAAATGCCTTCAGTTTCTCTACCCTTATGGGGAAGGCTTGAAACTATTACACACAAGCCACTACAATCTCGTGTCTTCAGAAGTTGGTTTTGTTTTAAGTAAAAACAAAGTGCTGCAATTCCTTGCTACTGAAAATGTGGTCCCCAGACCAGCAGGGTTGTCACCCTCTGGGACCTCATTAGAAATGCAGAATCACAGGCTCCTCACCTGACCTAGTGAAATCAGGATCTGCATTTGAACAACATTCCCAGTTGATGTGTGTGCACTGCACAGTTTGAGAAGCACTGCTCTAGCTGAAGTGGGAGGTCACCATTTGGTGCTTAACAGCTGATGGTTACCTGATGAGCAAATCCCAGGTGGAAATGGCCACTCCAGAAGGACAGCTGGAGAGCAAAGGTAGAGGGAACTTCCAGGCCATCTGCATAGATTGAAAGGCTTCTGGTACACAAGGTAGGTTTTGCAGCACTGCTTGTTCAAATATTCCACAGGTTATCGGCAGGGCTTCCATCTACTTCTACATGCAGTGATTTATTTCCTGCATGTCTCTCCAAGGTTTGAAAGTAGTAGATGCTCAATATAGTTTTGTTGAATGAAGGAAAACTGGGAGAGGGACTTTGAGGATTATTTTGGCATCAATGCTGGAGCTAATTCTACAGGCAGTCTCTCAGTTGGTCATGTTTTGCAGTTCATTTTTGGACTTTTAAAAGCACTAAGTGGAGGGAGTATAAATACAATATTCGAAAAGAATACTTTTAGGGAGGTGGCAGGATATATAGAGGTGTTGCTTTCCATATTTTGATGTTAATACAACTTAGAGTGTATATTGCAGATACTGTGAATTGTGGCATTATGGGCCTTGATTATTCTAGGCAATTGGCTTTTCTTTTTGGGTTGACAATTACAGCTTCTCGCTCTGTGTTAACTTGAGCAACCATCCAGAAGTTATCACTGAGGAGCTTTGGCTTAGAGTATTGAGGGGAGTTCTTACTACAGCTGTCAGGGAAGTTAGCACTTCACAGAAAGATTTTGTCTGCTTTACAGGGCTAATTTTCACAAAGAACTAAGGGTATATGTTGCCGAAAATAAGAAAATTGCATAGGCCTTGGGGAACTTAGGGAAAAGATTCAGGTTTAGGAGAGATGTATTAATAAGTTATTTATAAATTAATTATTAATAAATTATTATAAATTAATAAATTATAGCACTGTGGATAAGGGGTTCCATTTTATGGGCAGGAATCAAGCTGCAGGCATTTGACATACCACCAACCTGTGCAAACAGGTGACTTAGGCTCCAGAACTTATGCCAGGGCCTCTCCCCTGCCTCTCTGGCAATCTGAGATCCCTGTCATCATCACTAATTCCCCACCAGGATCCAGCATGTACTGTGTGCCAGGCGCTGGCTGAGTGACATTGGAGCCACCAAGAACAAACACAGAGCTTCTGGGGAATCTATAAGTCTGTTTGTGTGAAAAGAACCAGACAAAGGATGTAACTCTTGAGAGCAAAGTCCCATTCCTGAGTGGGCAAACATGCCTTTGGTTGGTTCACCTGCCTACAACCACACCCTACTGCTTGCAGTTTCCGTTCACTTCCTTTCTTCACGTTAAGCCAACCAGTTAGAGATTAATTTGAGGGGTTACAAATCCCTTCCTTTAAAAACTTAATTGCCTCTGAGAGCACGAAGGGGCTGTCATTAGAGTGAACTGAGATAGCCAGATTTTATTCCTCCCTAACACCAAACTAAAGGAAGCTGTTGAGAAAACAAGTTTTGATGGGGATGAAGGTAATTTTGGGAGACCTGGTGTCCTAGTTTCCTATGGCTGGGAACAAATGAACACAAACTTGGTGGCTTAAAACAAGAGAACCGTATTCTCTCAGTCTGGAGTTAGGAAGTCTGGAATCCGTGGCGCTGGGCTGCAATCCTGGTGTCGGCGCGGCCACCCTCCCTCTGGGGTGTCGAGGGGGGCATCCGTCTCTTCATGCCTCTTCGGCTTCGTGGATGTTGGCATTCCGCGGTCGGGCTGCTCGATCCACTCTCTGACCCCGTGGTCACATCTTGTCTCTCCTTCTGTGAGTGTCAAGCCTCCCTCAGGCTCTCTCTTATGAGGATACTTTCGGCTGCATTTAGGGCCCACCTGGATAATCTCCGAATCTCAGGGTCCTGAACTTAATCAGACCTGCAAAACCCTCTATTGCCGTATAAGATAACATTCACCAGTTCCAGGAATTGGACCCGGATATCTTTTGGGGTCATTATTTAGCCTTCTACGCTTGGTGAAGTGTCATCGTGGAAGCTGAGATGGCATTTGGGCCCTGAGACCCCGAGGGCAAGGCCACCAAAAAGGGCGGAGGCGTGGCCAAGAGCAAGAGCAGGGAGATGAAAGGAAAACGTGTTTTGTTTCAGCACTTGAGCAGAAGCGTCCCTCTCCTCGTCCTCTCTTCCCTCCCTTTCTTCTTCTCCCTCCTCATCCTTCCTGTCCCTCTCGTGTCGCAGGACCACTGCTCCCAGGCCTCAGAAGTGATGCTGCTGTAATATAGGTGCACTGCATTACGAGTTAGATCGTCTTTAGTTTACCAGCCCACGGCCGCATCACCACTGACGCACGCACACGCACACGCGCACGCGCACGCACACGCACGCAGGCTGCGTCCCACAGCGGCTAGTTCAGACTGGGTCTTTCCCACTCTCCTCCCAACCCTCTTCTTCCGGCTGGCGCTGGGCTTTAGGACAGGCCACGCTCGAACTCACCGGGACCTGGGACTTGCAGAGATCCGGGTGTGCATCCTGACTGTGTCCAGGGAGTGATCTTGGCAAGTTGCTGAGCCTCGGTTTCCCCATTTATAAAGCAGCGATCATGGCACCTACCTCCTAGGCTTGCTGGGACCATTTGTTGCATTCGTGTTTGTGAAGTTCCTGGCATCATCGTACCTGGGCCGCAGGAGGTGCACGGGGCTGAGGTGCTCCTGCGTTGATCTGGTCGAGCACCTGTTAAGTTCCTGGAGTGGTGAGGGGCCCTCATCTTACTACAGGCAGAACCCCGCTGCTGCTGCTGCCACCGACTTTCAGGACTTCACAGGGTGAGGCAGACACGGGGAGGGAGCTGGGGTGAGCTGGTGATGATGGGGGAGCGGAGGAAAGACTTCCTGGGGGAGATATTGCAGGCACTGAGTCCTGTGGAGTGAACGTGTTAGTTTTCTAGAGCTGCTGCAACAAGTCACCACAAACATAGAGACTTAAAGCAATGGAAATTTATTCTCTCATAGTTTTAGAGGCCACAAGTCAGAAACCACAGTGTTGGCAGGGCCGTGTTCCCTCCGAAGGCTCCAGGCAGATTCATTCCTTGCCTCTTCCAGCTTCTGGGGGCTCCAGGTGTTCTGGGCTTGCGGCAGCATCGCTCACTCCCCCACTGTTGTCACATGGCACCTTCTCTGAGTGTCTCCTCCTCTGTGTCATCTTCTCTTCTTAGAAGGACCCTTGTCATTGGATTTAGGTCTGCCTGGATAAGTCAGGCTGATCTCGAGATCCTGAACTTCATTACATCTGCAAAGACCCTTTTCCTAAATAAGTTCACGTTCTTAGGCTCTGGGTGGACATATTTTTTGGCAGGGGGTGGGCACCATTTGACCCACTACAGTGTATAAGAGGTAGCCAAGCAGGCAGGCAGGAAGGGGTCATCAGTCGAGGGACTGGCATGACCCAGAGCACAAGGGCATGAATAGCTTCCTGGTCTTGGGAAACCACAGTGTTGTCTTACTAGATCATGAATCGTGAGGAAGAGAGTGTCACGGGGCAAGTGGACCCAGCACCAAGGAGTTTAACTTCCATGTGTCACAGTGGTTTGGGTAAAGATGATGAGGTGAGGGGAGGGCTGAGCATGTTGGAGAGAGAAAATCAGCAGGGCTTGGGGAAGGATTAAATGTGGTGGGAGAAGAATCGGGAAGATGATTGTTGGATTTCTGGTCTGGGAATGGGCTCAGTGGTGACTCTCTTAACTGAGATTGGCAATAAAGAGGAAGAGAGGTCATTTTGGGAGGGTATGTATATAGGGGCAGGGAGTGGAGGAGAAAATGATTCATTTAATTTTGGACATACTGATTTTAAAGTACAAGTGGACACACCATAAATGGACGCCCAGAAGCCAGTTGAGATATGAAACTGGAGGTCAAGGGTGAAAGGGCAGCATCACCTCCAGGGGCTGACAGGCAGGAGTGGAAGAAATCACTCAAGAAGAGCTCAGAGGAGAAGGACAGGGCCCAGGATGGAATCCTGGGGGACCCTGACGGTCAGGCAGTGGCAGGACATCCACCAGGAAGGCCGAGGGGAGGGAAGGGAAGGGGGAGGGTGGAGGGCTCCAGAGTTCCTAGGAGCTAAGGTGCAGATGGCTTCAAGGAGGAGGAAGTCAGCAGACTCTGACATAGGAGAGACCCAGAAAATGCTCCATGGGCCACTGGGGTGAACATAGAGGTCGTCATCCAACACTGCAAGTGGTAGAAACAGAAAGGGAAGCTCAGACTCTCTTTCCTCTCTTTCCTTGACCTAGACTTTGCGGATATGAGTGCCTCTCTGGTGGGGAATTCAGACTGCGTGCTGGAAGAGGCAGCCCTCCTGGGCATCTACCAGTTGGAGTTGAATCAGGTATGGCCTGTGATGTAGACCTGAGACAGCTCTGGGCACTGGGGCCTGGCAGGGGGCAGTGATGCTGTCCTGCTCTTCTTTCTCTGGGCCAGTAATGACAACAGGCAGACGGCACCTCTTACCTCCCAGGCACTGTACTCCTAGGCACTAAGTGCTTTGCTGATCACTGCTCATATAATCCCCACAACAATGGGATGAGTATTGTGTTTATTTTGCAGATAAGAAAACTGAGGCTTGGGGAATTCAAGGGCATTCGACTCAAAGGCACATAACCATCAGGTGGTAGAGCTGGATACGCATTGAGGCTGATTGAACTCCAAAACCAGTGTCCTTTCTAGCAGGATGCCTGGTCTTGCTGTAGCCTCCATCCCACTGAGATTAGAAGTCATGGGAGAGACTTAGCTGAGAGACTCGCACCCACCTTCCAAAGACCAAACGTCTGCTCAGCAAAGGAGGGGCACATTCTCAATATGTCCTATGACCTTTAGATTTGTTCTCCCTCTTATAGCCCCCAAAGGTGCAAGTTACCCAGAAGTCATCAGATATTTGAATTCAATTCTCTCTCTCCCTGTTGCTCTTTCTGTTTCTGACATTGCAATTATATAGCAATAGCTTTCAAACTCTTTTACACCCCAGAAGCCTTTTGACAACACACATTCCTGGGTCCCATCACAGACCCAGGATTGTTAAGCAGAATCTCTGTGGGTGTGACCCTGGAATCTGTATCTTTAAAAAAAAAACCCCTCAGGTGATTCCATGGTCCTGCATTTATTTGATACCATTGCTATACAGTATATTGCCAATAATGCAAGGTTATGTTGTGGTTATGTATTGAGAATAGATATTGGCAGATAGTTAGGATAATGAGCAAAAGTTTTAAAAAATCTTTTATGTCATTTGTTCTGACATATTTATTTATAAGACAATCTTTGGCCCCTTTTCTTTGTATTAGGACAGCTTGAATCCCTCACCCCTTAACTTCTCAAGAGTAAAGTCTGCGCAGCCAATGTAAATCTTGCCTCAATTGCAGGGCTCATTTTGAGAAAAGATAAAAGGGATTAGTAGTATCACGGACCTGGGAGCTGAGTGACCCAGTGCTGAGGCCACTTCAAGATGCAGCGGATTTGGACCCATTGCGGGTGGGTTGGTGCCCTCTAGTGGTTGAAACTGCCCACCAATGCCTAAGAAAAGGGCTGACCCGCTTGAGCGTCTGGCTAAAAGAGGAAACTGGGTTCAGCCTTGGACAGCTATTTGGAGACCGGCTGTGGCTTGGCAGGACACCTTGCCTCTCTGGCTGCAGTATTTTCATGTATAAATTGCAAGGGTTGGATGAAGGTATCAGCAAACAGGGAGTCAGCACGTCCGCAGGGCTGCTGGGGACCAGCCCCAGGTGAAGTCTAGGCTAGAGGGCGGGGTGCCCTGTTCGGAACCCCATCAGTGCCTTGTTGTGCCACACAGGGATGTCCCCTCCACCGGCATGAGTGCCCCAAGACTGGGATGGTGGCTTATTCATCTCTGTATCCCTACTAACATTGGCACAGCACCTGGCATGGAGAAAGTGCTCAATAAATGTTTGTCAAAAGGAGGGAGGGCAAAAGGAGAAGGGTAGGTTGGGCTTGATTATATTTGCTCAGGAGGTGGTGGGGCAACAGTGAGTCTTGTGAAGTGGAGCTTAGCCCTGCAGCCCTTGGCATCAGAGATATCGGTGAGAGTGGGGCTCACGCGGTCCCATGGGGATGAGTAAACACCCCGGATTCTGACACCTGACGCTTGGTGCCCCCTGAGTTCTCTGACCCCCAGCATAAGCGGGCACATTCTGCCTGCAGGGGCAGCGCCGGGTCAGTGTAGTGTGGACTCTTGGAAGTGCAGGTTGTAGGAGGTGAGTTCTCCCACAGGACCTCTTGTTCCTCCTCAGCCTTCCCCACTCGAGTGTTTGGCACAGTTAGTGGAAAGAGCACAGGCTGTCAGAGACCTGGGTGCCCTTGGCAAGTCCCTTCCCCTCGTGGTTTCCTGGCCTGCCAAGAGAGAAGCTCTTCAGGGGTCAGTGTGGTCCAGCGGGGCTGTTCTGCTTCACCTCACCCCTGTGTAGCTCCTCAGTTGTTGCATCCCACCCCCTGGCATACCTGGAAGAAACCACAGGGAGAGAGACACATGCAAAGGAAAGAAGCAAGCAGAAGGAAGCGGAAGGAAGCGGGAGGAACTAGGACAGGCAGCAAAGGAGAGGCAGACAAAGGAGGAGGAAAGGAAGAGAAAGGAGAAGGTAGACATACGACAGGCAGATTTCATTCATTGGTTTCACAAACATTCAGCAAGCGCCTGTCTTTACGTGGTGTGATGGTTACTTTTCTGTGTTACTGTGGCTAGGCCCTGGTACCCAGATATTTGGTCAAACATCAGTCTGAATGTTGCCGTGAAGGTATTTTTTAGATGAGATTAACATTTAAATCAGTGGGCTTTGAGTAAAGCAGGCCGCCCTCCATAGTGTGGGTGGGCCTCGCCCAGCTGGTTGAATGCCTTGAGAGGAAAAGGCCCAGGCCCCCCGGGGAGAGGGGATTCTGCCTCTGCACTGCGAGCTGCAACACAGCTCTTCCTTGGCTCTTGAGGCTGCCACCCACCCAAGCCTCCAGAATCACGTGAGCCCACTCCTTAAAATGGATCTCTCTCCCTGGTCTTGTATTAGCTGTTGGACAGAGTGGTGAGCAGACCTGCCTGCTTGCCACGCAGTGCACAGAGGCTCAGCCACCTAAGTCTCTTGCACTAAAGGGCAGAGGTGTGATGATGACCGGTGGACGGCGGAGACAAAAGGAGGGATGATTGGGGATCAGGGTGCAGTCAGGGAAGACCTCCAGGAGGATATGGCTCTGAGTTGAGCCTTGGCTGACAAGCAGTGCTTGCTACAGGACCAGGTGGCCAGGGTGTGTCAGGCTGAGGGCACTGTTTGAAGAAGGGCCTGGAGGCCTTGAACAGCTGACAAGTGAGGCTTTGGAGGCCTGAGAAATCTCTCCCTTCTCCACTTTTGTCAACACCCACTTTTCTGTTTGGTTGTCACTTCCTCAGAGAAGCTTTTCTGGCCTCTCTACTTGATCAAAGCCCCTTAACCTATGGTCCCATTGCATCATGTGCCTCTGTTGTAACACACAATCACAGTTATTCAACATTGATTCAAGTGATTATTTGGTAAATAATCTGTATTCTGATGGTAGAATGGATTGGCGGATCTTGCTACTGGTGACAGGCAAAAGAATTAGGAGGCTCTTGCCAAAACCCATGAGGGAAATGATGGGGTGGAAATGCTGGTGGCTGTTTTGGTGTTAGGAGGGAATGGACTAGACAGGTGTCAAGGAGATGGGTCTGTCCCTGTCAGAGGTACAGACCATATCTTTCTTGCCTGTTATTTTTTCCCTGGAACTCAGTGTGGTGTCTGGCACAGAGTAGGTACTGAATCACGTTTGACGAGAGGATGAAGGAATGCCTGATAGATGCCCTTCCTGGCACACATGGTGCTTCATAAATAGTTGTCCAGTGACTACATGCGTGAATGAATCTGTGTGTTTCCAGCATCGTATCTCAACAGACAGTTGTAGCTGCTGGAGCCTTGCTCTCAGTGTTGAGACATCATACTGCCTCCCATGTCTTGCACTGTTGTGTGAGGATCAGAGCCACCCACATTGTGTGCACATACAGAGGTGTCATTCTGTTCATTATGCATTTAGGAGGTTCTTTATTTCCCTTTCTATTAAACAGAATGCCTGATTTCTTTTTGGGAATGCAGGCTGAGAGTACGCCCTTCCTCAGACATGGTCCTCTAGTGAATCCTACACTTGTCTGGTTTGTGGTATGTACCAGGAATGGTATTAGGCACTTTTCACACATTATCTTATTTAATATTCATGATTCCTTTAAGTGATATGATCTTCATTTTCTAAAGGAGGAAACTTAAGACCAAAAAGGCTAATGACTTTCTCAGGGTTGCCTGGCTGGTAAATCACAGCCTGGGGAGGGCACTGCAGGCCTGGCACCCTGTTCTCCACACCGTGGCTCTTGAGCCAGAGTGTCCCAGGTGTCTCTGATGTGCAGCCGCGTTGAGCAGCCTCCCCCAAGCATCTCCCACCCCTGTGGCTTCAGCCTTCACTTGTGTTTTTTCACATCCACACTCCTGCTGGGTCACTCCACCTGGATGTCCCAAACTTGGGACATTCAAAACAACACTCTCTCTCCCACAGCCTCGATTTAGAAATCTTTCACTCTGACACTCAAGACAGAAATCCTTGAGGATTCCTTGACTTTTGCTTTGTTCTGACTACATCCCATAGGTGACAAGTTCTGTTGATTCCTTCTTGACACTTCTTCAGCCCGGTGCCCCTTTGCATCCCCACAGCCACCACCACTGCCACCCTGTCATTTCTCTCATGGATCTCTGCAGGAGCCTCCTTTTCACCTGTCATCAGAAAGCTCCACTAATCTGTTCTATGTACTGTTGCTAGGGTGATCTTTCTAAAATGCTGCAAAGCTTTCAGTGGCTTCCTGTTAGCTTTAAGAAAAGTATCCCGACTCCTCTTGTGTCATACCTTGCCCTAAGATGCCAGTGCTCCTCTACTACATTATTTTAGTCAATCTATGGTCTAGTATTAAAGCACTTGTAGTTTTCCCTCCAAGTGCTAAATACCCTCATGCCTACCTGACTTTGCACAGGCAGTTTCTTATGCTTATAATGTCCATCTTTTCCTGCGTAAATTCAGTTTATCCTTCAACGTCCTATGCTCTTCCCAGGAGCCTCTGCAGATCACCTCTGCCTGCCAGGCTAGTTTAGGTGCCCTCTCTACCCTTTCTACCCTTTTCTATGTGCCACAATTGTAGCACTTTATGTTGTATTTTCCTGTTTGGTTGTCTGTCTTCCCCAGTAGTCTGAGAGCCCCTTGATATTGGGCTTTATCTTACTCATATTTGTATCCCCTAAGCCCAAGCACATTGCACAGCATGGCATGGTCACACAGCATGTGTTTGTCAAATCAGGGAGAACCATGAGATCATACAAAGCATAGACTCTCACCCCAGGCTGCTGAAACGTAATGCCAGAGGGTTTGTTTGGACTGTATGTAGCATGGCTTGGAGAAAGGAGAAGAAAGAGGTAGGGAGCCATCGGAAGAGATTCTAGTATCCTGGGTAAGAAGTTGTAATCCTGGAATAAGAACTTAAGATAGAGAAACAGGAAAGAAGATGTACGCCTAAGGGAAGCAAGAAAGGAAAGGCAAAATTTTTGATCACATGTTATTTTCTGGTAAAAGTAGGAACATTTTTAGAGAACTCCCTGCATGCATTCAAATATCAAAAAAACAACTACATAAAAAATTATATCAGGGGAATATCTGGTTATAGATTCTTGAACTATTTTTAGTTAAGAGCTAAGTTTCTATATCTGAAACTGCAGTAACACTATTGTAAAAGGCATTTATCATATTTGTGACAAATATGGCCTCCTATATTTTGGGGAAATCCCCATATTATGAATTTCCTCCTGAAGGTAGAAGCCAGAATTCAATGTCCAGTCTCCCTTGAAGTGAGGGCCAGTTAACTGACCGAGGTTCTGTCAGTCAGACTTTTATTTGGGAGAAGGCAATATGGGAAAGGAGCTTGGTGTGGAATCTCCTCCTGGAAGGGATGGTGTGGTGTGGTGTGGTAGAGAGGCATCCAGTTTCAGAACGGCAGTGGCAGAGGTCCTGACATAGTCGTCTGTTGCTCAGTGTCGGGTGTGAGCTGCAGAGTCAGTGCCCAAGTGTGACAGGGTCATGCCTAAGACAAGTCCTGTGGGGTGAATGGATATTGTCCCTGGCTTCATCGTCCCCTGGAATAATTGTTTGGCTCTCCTGAAAATATTGTAAACTACCTCATACCCTTTGATGAATTTATTTTCTGCTTAGACGTACCAAAGTGGATTTCTGACACTAAAAACCCTGACTGATAAGATTGCTAACATATAATAGGGCCCAAGGCATTTAGAAGGATGGTGTGATCAAAACTGAAAATGAAAGAACAAACTATAGTCAAACAAGCAAATACAAATAAAAAGAAAGCAGAGGAGGCCTCAATCTTAATGTCAGACAAGATGGAATTCAGCCCAAAAAAACAAAACCCCCACACTAAATAAGGGCATTTTATAATGCTAATAGGTGTAATTGTCAAGAAGCTGTAATAGTAATGGGGATTTTTGCACCAAATAACATAGCTGCTTCATTCATAAAGTAGAAATTACAAGAGATATAAGGAGGAGTAGCTAGAAACTATGTTAGTAGACTGCTGCTTCTAGTCCATGACATTAAGTAAAGTAAAGCTAAATGATATATATTGAACTCTGTATCCTGGAAATAGAGAATGTACCTTCTTCTCAAGTACATTTGTGAATTATTGATATTCCAAGACTATAGATAGTATAGAAGATATTCTCTGATCATCATGCAATAAAATCAGACATTACTAATAAAGCCAGATATAAAATGTCCCTTCCATTAGGAAATTAAACATCTCTTTATTTACACATTGAAATATTTATAGATAAAATGAGATGTCTGGGACTTGGGGTAAGATGAACCAAGATTAGTCATATATTGATAATTATTGAAGCTATGTGATGGGTGCATAGAAATTCATTATACTATTTTCTCTACTATTGCGTATGTTTGGAATTTTTTTATTAAAGAATTTTAAAACCACTTTATCAAATACTCTTGATATAAAGAAGATAAAGAAATCAAAATTATAAAATTTCTAGGAAACAGCAGTAACAAAACCTATAGAATGTAGGTAAAGCAGAGCTCATGGGACAATTTCTAGTCTTAAGTACTGAAATCAATCCAAAAGGAAAGAATAGGAAGAGGTGAATTAATGTATAACTCAAAAAATTAAAAAATAATAAAGGACAATAAAATAAGCCAAAAAAAGCAGAAGGAAGAAATTAATTAAATACAGATAAAAACAGACACTGTTGAATTAGAAAATAGAAAAAGATAGTGCCAAATCCAAAATTTGATCTTTTTTGGTAAAAAGTAAATGACTAGAACTAATTGGATCACAGGCTTATTAAAAATAATGCTATAATACATGGCCTTCTTTACCCAGCAGTGTTTGTAGTGACTGGCCAGTTAGACCAGAGGTCCCCGACCTTTTTGGCACCAGGGACCGGTTCCATGGAAGACAATTTTTCCACAGATGCGGGGGGGTGGGGGGGAAGCTCTGCAGCCCAGGGGTTGGGGACCACAGAATTAGACCATAAACTCAGTTATATGGATGTTAATAGCAAAGGCAGGTCTGACTCAGAATACTCACCCAGAAGGGAGAAGATTTCGAAAGAGGAGTTTTGAAAAGATGACATCAGTCACACCACAACTGATTTTCACAGTTAATTTCTGCCTAAAATTGAGATGTGCCCAGGGACAGAATAATACCTTTCTTTATGTGTATTATTTTGGCACGGATGACCTCTCAGTCCGTGCTCCTGGTTTCAGCGAGCGCTCTGTCCGGCCGGTGCGGAGCAGGCCCCGCCGCAGCTGGAGCGTCCTCCGCGGCCAGGGCCCGCGTCGCTTTCAGCACTGAAGTCAGAACGTGAGGCCGCTTAATTTTGGCCTGTCATCCCCTGCAGCTCCAGCCACCCGGACGCCTTTGTTCTCCTGTCCCCGTGCTTCTCCTCAGCCGTCCCGGCTGTGTCCCTTGCCCGTCAGCACGTCCCGTGCTCCCCAGTCCGTCCTACCGGAGTCGCCGCCCTCCTGGGCAGCTTCCTTGCCCGGATCTGGGGGCGTCGCTTCCTGCCCCGTGGTAGCCGCTCGTTCCCTCAGGTCCCGTTTCCTGCGCACTGCAGGGCCGTGGAGAGTGTCCACTTTCTCCTAGCTCCGCGGGTCTGCCCCAGGCCCCATGCTGACCCCTCACGCGTGCGTCTGCGTGTCGCCTCCTTAACTCACAGCTCCCCGTCTCCACTCCGCTTTAGCCCCGTCACAGCTGCCCGCCGTGGCCCTCATCATCCCTCGCGAATCCTCTGCCCGTGAGAGGGTCCATTCCCCTCTTGGGCCGCCATCCGGCCTCTCCCGGACCTTCCATCTCTCCTTAAATATTAAAAAAAATTGATTGGCACCTAGTGTGTGGTCGGGACTGTGCAAGGCCCTGGGAGGCCGTGATGGAGCAGACGACACGGGCCGCCCGCGCGGAGCCTGCACCTGGAGGGGAGAGCAACAATCAAGTCACGGCTTAACTAAAGGTGCGGTTACAACTTAGGCAAATGAAGTTGAAGAAAGCACCGCGACCCCCCATCGTGACCCCCAGACCTTGTCTCCTCCACATTCTGCAGGTGTGAAGCCACTTCTCTCCTCCACGTTTTTCCTTTCCAGCCCAGGCCCCGTGGTAATCACGTCGACCACTTTCTTACCAGCTCCCTCAACGCCCTTGCCCCTTGTTCTCTGGCAGAACCACCAGCACGGAGTAAATTCAACTTTACGCCTGCCTTCCTTCAAACCAGGGACCAAGTAATGCCAATAAATCTCCCATCAGCGTGAACTGGTGCCCCTCCACTCTTGTGACATCCGGCCCCAGCGGCACTCAAGCCTTCCTAGCAATGCTCATGCACACACACGTCCCTAATCCCACAGTGGTGACCCCAAATGTCCTCCACGCTGCTCAGCGCTGCCTCCACCTGATCTCACGCCCTCTTCTCAGGGATTTCTTGGTGTCTTACTTCACTAAGAAAATAGTCACTGCGGACATGAACTCTCCTGCTCTCTCCTGCTCTACCTGCTCACGTGCCTACAATATATTCCTTCTTCCTCCTTCTCCCCCTCTCTCTGATGGGGGTCTCTCCTCTCGCAGAGGTGGATTTCTCCTCTGGCTGCCTTCTGCCCTGCCCCTGTGTTCTGGATCCACTAACTTCCTGCCTCAAAGAATCCCTCCCGTTAGTCTACCCTTCTGCTTCCAGATCATCCATCTCTCTCCACTTACTCTCCTTTCCCTTAGCAGATAAACATACTCAAAATTTGCACATCCTGGAACACACAACAACAATAAAAATCCCTCTCTTGCCTCTATTTCTCTTTCTAGCTCTATTTCTCTCCCTAAGTCCTAGCCAAGCATCTAGAAAGAATGAGCTCCATGGATTTTGAATGTTTCCAATACAATGATAAACGTTTGAGGTGATGAATATGTTAATTACCCTGATTTGATCATTGCACATTATATACATGTATCAAAATATCACACTGTAGCCCAAAAATATGTATAATTATTATGTATCAATTAAAAGTAACAATAGAAAGCAGAATGGGCTTCATTCTCTGCCTCTGTTCACCATTTCCATTTCCCTTCCACTCATAACCCCCGCTGAAATCTGGCTTCCACTTTCGCCACACCAGTGAAACTGTCCTGTACATCTCTGTGTCAAATTCAAGGGACACTTGACTTCTTTTGGCGTTTGGTACAGCGGATGCCCTCCTCCTTGGACCTCTTTACTCACTTGGTTTTCCTGACACCGCTTTCCTGGTCTTTATAGTATTTCTGGCCTCTTCTCAATCTCTGTTGTGGGTTTTTCTTTTTGTGTCTGCCTGTCCTTCAAATCTAAGTGTTCCCAGGGTTCTGTCCCCACTCTCTAGGGACAGAGAGGTTCTTTCCTTACTCTTCCTGCTCAGCTTGAGCGATTTGGTTCACAACCAGGTTTTCAACTCTCCCTATCTGCTCATCACGCCAAATTCTCTCTCTCTCTTCTCTAGAGACCTTTCTCCTCACCTCCAGACAGATATGTCTGCTTGGATGTACCTTAGGCAGACCCAGCACACTCAGCCCTTCAAGACTGGATCTGTCACCTTCCTCTGCTCACATCAGGACACTCCAGGGTTTTGTCCTCTATTTCCCATCTCAGTGGACGGCAACGCTGCATGCCCAAGCAGAGATGAAGGCATTATTGCAGGGGCTTCTTTCCCCCGTTTTTCAGGCACTGTTGATTCTTTCTCTTAAATATATTCACCCCTGCCCTCTAACCAACTCCTCCCCCCACCCCCTCCCACTGCCGAAACCTTGGTTCAGACTCAGAGAGGCAGTGGGCTTATTTCAAGCTTCCTGACTCCGTCTCTCCCGCTCCATGTCAACCTTCAAAAAGAGTCTAAACGGCTCTTCATGTCCCACAGATCAGATAATGTTGCTTTCCTCCCCAGAACTTGTCATGGCTCCCCTGGGCCCGACGCAAAGCCTAATGTCCTTTCCCTGGTGCCAAAGCCCTTCCTTGAGGTCTCTGCTGTGCCCCCCTCAGTCCCACTGAAGGACTATGTCCCAACTCAGTCTATGTCCCAGCAACATGGACCCACTGGCCACAGTCTGCTGAGAACACCCCTCCTCTACTTGACCTTCTAGCAAATGCTTCCTCTTCTATAAAGACTCAGCTCCAATGTGCCTTCTGAGAGGCACCGCAGAGATGCTTAGCAGACCTCTCCCAAGCCCTTCAACCATGACTCCACTATAGAAATCATGTTGCAGTGCCATCACTTACTTGCATGTCTGACAATAAACTTCTAGGGAACGCATGGATAGCCCAAGTTCCTGACGCAGTGCCTGGGCCTAGCTAATGTGCAGTAGGTATTTGCTGGGACTCGTGATGCCACAAACTCTCGGTAGCTGTTCCCTCTTTCCCTGTTGCAACTGTGGCTTCCATATCAGGGTCCCTGAGGGGCTGCCCCACGTCACAGCTATGTCTCTCTTCCTGCCTTCTCCTTACCTCGTCATCACTTAGGTGTCTTTCCTCCCAGCTCCCTGTTGAGAGAGAATTCTCTCTTCTGTCATATCTTGAATTTTTCTTCCTTCTATATCCTCTTGATACCTGGCTTGTTCTGTGAAAATGGACTCTGAAGCCCTCGGCCCAGGCCCGGCTCTCTTGGTGGGGTCGAAGGGGAACCTGGCACCTGGCTCCTGCAAGTTCTGTGGCCTCACTTTGCCCTCCTTGCTGGGTTCATCTCAGCTAACGGGCTTTTTGTTAGCTAGTGCCAACTCTTGGGCTATTTCCTTTTCTAGTCTTGGTTTCAAGTTTCTTCCTCTGACATTTCATTACCAGGAAAAAAAGAAAGAGGGAAATATTTTCTCTGAGAACTAAATTACGAAATCATTGT
Organism: Daubentonia madagascariensis; assembly: GCA_023783475.1. Lineage (NCBI taxonomy): Eukaryota > Metazoa > Chordata > Mammalia > Primates > Daubentoniidae > Daubentonia > Daubentonia madagascariensis. The sequence continues at coordinate 4,286,366 of JAKFHU010000760.1, forward strand.
GTCCTTTGTGTCAGTGGTGTGGCACCCACGGGAGACTGGTTGGATGTCCCTCTGGTCCACTCCTGCATTCCCCCTCCTACCCTAGCCATCTCTCCAGAGATCAGCCCTTCCTGCACACCCTCCTGCCTGAGTTCTCACCAGCTTCTTACTTTTTATCTCTATCAGTGAAAAATTTTCTGATCCCCAAATTGAACACTCGACAAAGGTGGTTTTCTTATTTGTGAATTTGCATCATAAGCCTTTTAAAACCCTGCGATTATGTTGCATTTAAGGGATCTCTGTAACAATTTTACTGAAAAAGAATAAAATTGGAATTGTTCAAGAAGATATGGCCTGTAAGGTTGGTGTGCTGAAGCAAGTGAAGTTACTGCAGAAAAATAAAAGGCTTTAAAAAGGGAAGAGAAATAATATACTTGTTTTAGCCAGATTTTTCAGTAAGAGATTTTCCGAAGCTTAATTCAACGAAAACTGCTTTCGTATTAGTCAAGTGTGTTGGTACATTTGAGCTATCATTTAAAAATAGTTTTCAAATAAATGAGAAAATGAGAAATGACAAGGTACATGGGAGAGAATTGCTTAAAATAATGGCCACGAATCATATGTATCTGGGAGTCCAGGCAAGGGCAGTGTTTGGGTGAATTGTGTTCTCCAGAAGGACATGTTGGAGTCCTACCCCCAGCCTCGTGAGAGTTGGAAACTGAGTGGTTGCAGATGTGATTAGTTAAGACTGGGTCATACTGGAGTAGGATGGCCACTTGATTCAAAACGATTCATAATGAATGTCTTACAAGAAGACAATGTGAAGACACAAAGAGGACACCATATGACAACAAAGGCAGAGATTGGAGTTATGCAATTTCAAGCCAAGCAACAGCAAGGACTGTCAGCGACGCAGAAGCTAAGAGAGAGACGTGGAACAGATTAGAGCATGGCCCTAGCCACACCTTGATTTTGGACTTCTAGCCTCCAGAACTGTGAGAAAGCAAATTTCTGTTGTTTTATCCAGTTTGTGGTAATATGTTATAGCAGTCCTAAGAAACTAATACAGGCAGGAAATTAATGTCCAAGGCTATGTGTTTCTTCTAATAAGGGTAAAACACGGAATGTCAATTTCTTGTGTGTTTCATATTTCAGGTTCTAGGAGTCCTCCTCTTTTGCATAAAACATAGGCACAATATGCAGTGGATGGGATAGTTTAACAAATCTATGAATCAGAGGAAATAAAAAGGCAATGGATTAAGTTGAAAATATGTCATTGAGAAAAATAAATCCAACTTGTCATTTATAACATCATTGCCACTCCCACATGGCCTGCCCTGACCTAATCCATAATATTTCACTATCACATCTGAGCCAGGGGAGTTATAATATTTCACCTGAAACTGTTAAAATGCCTCTGGAGTCAGAAGGAATTTCTTACAGGCCAGGGCATCTGAAGATGGTGTCTCTGGCTTAGTTGCTCTTTTGTTTGTTGAAGATAGGATACAGGGTGACATTTAATTAGGATAATCTGGCAAACTCTGGCTCTGTGATGCCATTGCTATGTGCTGCTCTGTTCTGTGGCTTCTTGACATAGGTGCTGGAGAGGAGGGTGTTGTCTCCAAGGGACCCTCAGTGAATGAAGTAACTGAGGCACAGGTTGAGTTACCCAAGCACCAGACAGATCAACAATGTTAATTAAATTGGTTCCCAAGTGTTCCAGAACATGTGGGAGAAAATACACCCTTGGAAATGTTGAAATGTTTTATAAGCAAGTGTGTCCAGTTTCCAGGCAGCCCAAACTTGCTGGGCTCGAATTTCACCCAACGGCTTAGCTGTGATGCTGCCAAGGAAAACAATCATTGAAAGTCACACAGGTAAGGCGTGGTGTCACAAATCTGTCACTGCCTGCTTCTTGCAACAGGGACAAATTGATGATGCTGCGGGAGGCACAGATGTCCTTATCTCTGAACAGGGAGCCTGGTTCGGCCCAACTCCTTCTGTATGAAGCTGTGCCAAAGGACAATGCTCGAAGGAGACCTCTGGGTGGTTCCCGGCAGTGTGGGGTGACCAAGCTGCACACATGAGCCTGTCACACCACCCCAGGCTCCCCACCACCAGCACTCGCCTTATCTGGGTGGCACAACCTTCTCAGAGTGAACTGGGATATTCATCATACTGGGTGTATTAATTTTCTATTGCTCCTGTAACAAATTACCACAAACTTAGTGGCTTCAAACAACACAAATTTATCTGGAAGTCCAAAATCCATGTCACTGGGCTAAACTTGGCAGGGCTGGTTTCTTCTGAAGGCTCCAGGGGAGCATCTAGTTTGCCTTTTCCAGCTTTCAACAGCCACCTGTTTTCCTTGATTTGTGGCCCCTTCCTCTCCTTCAGAGCACATCCCTCCAGTCTCTCCACCAGCATCCCACACATCTCCCTCTGCCCTCCCCTTGTAAGGACACTTGGGCTTTCATTGGACCCACCTGGATAATGCAGGAGAATCTCCCCATTTCCAAATCCTTAATTTAATCACCTCTGTCTGCCAAGTCCCTTTTGCCAGATAAAGTAACATGAGCATGTATGGGTTCTGGGGATTAGGATATGGATATCTTTGGGGGCCATATTCAGCCACCCACACCAGGCCAGGGTGTGCTGCCTCCCCACTGGTGAAAGCTCAGTTTATCACTCGCTATTCCCAGGAAGATGTAAAGCCAGGGGACAGCTAAGGGAGAGACAGTCCTTTTCCTGGGGATTGCAGGGACCATGCAACCATCTTGGGTGGGAGTCCATCGTGCAATGCTGTTGCTGCTACTCCTACAACACACACGTGCATACACGCACAGTTGCTCACATGCACACGTTCACGTTTTATATATCTCTTGAAAGGCTGTCTTGTTGGTTACATTTCACACCAGTTTATTTTCTTGAGTGAAAACAGCAGGCTCTCTCAACAGAGCTGGTCTGATTCAAAGGCCTTCATTAACCTCAATGCTGTGTAGAGAGAACAGGATCAGAAAACACCCCAAGGTGCTGGATTCTAGCCCTGGTTCTGCCACATGGTTGTCTGACCTTGGCTAAGCCACCTAGTTTCTCCAAGCTCAGCTTTTTAACCCCCATAATGAGGGGGTTTGTCTAGAGCTGCGTTTCTAAAAAATGTGCCATAATAGCTTACAAGAGCTGCTCCTTGGAAAGAAAGAGTACCCTAACCATGGGAAAATGAGTGTGTGTACACTTCTGTCCCTCTTGGAGAGAGAGCCGTAATGCACGTAAACATAATAAAGGCTCTCACAGGTCCCTCATAAATGCAGTTGGGTAACTCTTTAACCCAGTATTTTGTTAACTGTTTTTAAGTCACAGAACACCTCCACTTTTTTTTTTTAAATACTGAAGAGCAGACTTTGGGAAATGCTCATCATGGTGGTCTCTAAGGAAATTATAATAGGATTCCTGCCCCATTACTTTTACGGGGAATTTTGAAACTGAGACGTTTTGCCAACAATCTGGCTCCTGAGAAAAACGGAAAATGCCCCATGTTGGCTTACCTGGCCTCCTAGAGGCTTTATCTTAGTTTTCGATTTTAACGGGTACCAGGCCTAAGAGCTGGAATCCATGAGTCAGCTGTGACAGTGAGATGACCCATATCATTGAGGACTTTCTCCCTCCTGTCTGCCCCTTTAAAACTCCAGAAGTATTTCTTCATTGTCTTCCAGGGGCTGAGACCTGGGATGGGGACAACAGAGGAGACCTTGAGAAACTTCATGTTTCTGTGGAGCAAATGACCATCTCATAAGCCAGGGAAAGAGAAAGGAACAACCAGGAGTGAGCTCAGGCTAGGAGAGGGCTCTGCTTCCTCCATATTAGTTGATCTTTTCGAATCTATCCTAAGGTAAATATTATTATTCCCCTTGAGAAGTGAGAAGCTTTTCTGAGGCCACGTGCCTAACTTGTGGCAGAATCAGGCTTCAGCAGTACTCAGACGAGGCGTAAGGAGGCGTGGAACACACAGGCAGAGAGGCCCGGATCCAGATGCAGAAGGGAGTGTGCACCAGGCTGGAGAAATTGGGGGACGGTGGGAAGAGCCTTAGCTGGGAGCCAACATGAGAACCAAGTTCAAGTTCTGGATCTGGGACTCTGGCCAAGCCACTTAACCTTTCTGGTTTTCTCAGACGCAGAGGCTGGAGACTACCCTCTTTTAGTTGTGAAGATAATCTACTTCCAGTTGGGGGGTGGGACTTGAGCAGGTCTCGGAAAGAGGTTATAATTTGAAGGAAGAAGCAAGCAGGGACAAAAAACAGAAAGTGAGTAAAAGCTTGCATGCATGCAAAAAATTATTTATGAAGCACCTACTATCTGCCAGACACCATTCTAGGACCTCAGGACATCACAGAGAACAAAACAGGCCAAAGCCCTTATCCTCATGTAGGTTATACACCAGAGGGGAGACAGATAAAAGCACAGGATGTTAGAAGGTGATGCGTGCTAAGGGAAAGATAGAGCAACGTTAAAGGAACCAGGAGTGGGGCTGTATATGGGTAGGATGGTCAGGGAAGGTCTCCTGTGAAGACGGTATTTGAGCAGAGACCTGGAGATGAGCAGGGAGTAAATCAGGTGGGTTCTGGGGAACAGCATTCCAAGCAGGTGCAAGGCAGGGGGGGACGGCCGTGTTCAGGGAGGGACAAGGAGGCCACCACGTGGTGGGGGGAGCATGGAAAGAGATGAGGCCAGTAAAATTGATCTCTTTTCAGTATGCAGAAACCTGGGGAGAAAAGTTCAGTGGTATATTCATTCTATGTATTGGATAAAAATATTAGAAATTTTTCAGTAGAATGTTTTGTGACTTAGTCCAAAACTCTGGAGGACAGGGGCCTTGGTCCTTGATTAGACTCCATATCCAAGAAACAAAGAGCATCCCAAGAATCATCTCTCCTTCTCCCTGGGGGCCTAGGTACCATCTCTCTCTTCTGTTCTCTCAAGGATAGCTGCGGGTCTGTGCATGACCAATGCATGCACAGAGCAATGGTTTTTGACATTTGTAACATTTTTATGTTGCATTATGTGACTTTTGTAAACATTAATGTGGAAACCAGACTCTACCATTGGATGAGTTGGGTTATATTAATAAATACCATGAGTTTCTCGCTCTTTAGAATGACTTTTCCTCTCAATGGATGGTTCTGACTTTTAACTAACTGTGTGCTCTTAATCCGGCTACTGAAATCACTCCAAGTGTTGGTTCCTTTGTCTGGAAGGTGGGTGGGTGTAGACTAGATAATCTGTAATATCCCTTTGGATCTGAAAAGCCCATGTTCTACCCTCTCCAGCAAACAACATTCTTTTCCCAGACATGTCTCCTCTCAGAGGTCAAACCAGCAATTATCCATCCTTTTTGCCTGTGTGTAGGACATGAATAATTCATAGGTGGGCTTGCAAAATGGGAACAGAAGAACTTGTCGGCCCAGTCCCCACATGATTAGTGCTCATGTGCCAGAAAGGTTACCGAGGACGGATTCTGTTTTTCTTCCACCTTGGCCCCTCTCATTTCTACCAACACCCAAGAAGTCTATATGTGTAATCAAATTTTTTTTTTTATTGAGACAGGGTCTCGCTCTTTCCCAGGCTAGAGTGCAGTGGCATCATCATAGCTCACTGCAACCTCAAACTCCTGGGCTAAAGTGGTCCTCCTGCCTCAGGCTCCCAAGTAGCTGGGACTACAGGCCCACATCACCGTACTGGCTAACTTTTCTACCTTTTGTAGAGATGGGATCTTGCTATGTTGCCCAGGCTGGTCTTGAACTCCTGGCTTCAAGTAATCCTCCCACCTCGGCCTCCCAAAGTGCTAGAATTACTGGCATGAGCCATCACACATGGTCTAATAATCAATTTTTTATTATATATCACACATTTATACAATTTTAGATCCTGTAATTCAAAAGCCTCATTTGACAGCTAAGGAAACTGAGGTTCAGAGAGGTCAATGACTTTCCCAAGTCACAGAGCATGCTCCACAAGGCAGGGATGAGAATCCAGTTCCCTGAATGCTGGCTGAGGCGCTTTCTCCCGCCTCTTGTTGCCTCTATTTTGCCAAATGCTAACTGTGCCCTGCAAATTATGAGATGCCTGAAAATCCTTTTTTTTAAGAGACAGGGTCTCACTCTGTCACCCAGGCTGGAGTGCAGTGGCGTGATCATAGCTCACTACAGCCTCGAACTCCTCGGCTCCAGCGATCCTCCTGCCTCAGCTGGAACTACAGGCATGAGTCACCATGTCCGGCTCTGAAAATACTTTTTGAGGATGGTGACCGACAACTTTGAAAGTGAAAGGTTTTTGCTTTGTTTTTTTAATATGTTCTTATAGACCCAATGCAGTCGGAAGGGCAACCAAAGCCAATTTCCCTAGAAATGCCAGGTCAAAAATATGCGGGAAGGCTCTGATCTGTAGCACCCCCTCTTAAACCATACATTTTACAAACCCTGAAAAATAAATGAAGAAAAATGCAAGACTCAAAAGAATATTCTTAGCCTCCCACTGTTGTTTTATTATCCCTTCATCTCTAGGTGTTCCCTGTGGTAGCGCATCCCATCTGGAATGCTGCTTCCCTGCGCGTCCTTTCTGGAGTGAAGGTAGAGGGGAAGAGCGGGCAAGATGGGAAGCCGCCTGGCAGGGAAGGAGGAGTGGCGACAGGGTGAGTGTGGACTCCCTGGAGGGGCCGTGTGCGCTGGCAGAACCGTCAGCTTACCGCACAGGAAGTCATCACTGAGCTGAAGGGACTGGACTGGCTGTAATTAGAAAGAGATTAAATGTGAAAGGAACACTGTCAAAACCCAATTTCCACCACGGGAAATGAGTGTGGCCCAGAATAGATGCAGAGCGTGATTAAACTGCGTGCCGGGCCTCAGGGGGCAGGTGAGTTGGTGCACGTCCAGCCAGGAGCTGCCCCAGACCTGCCATTGCTGGAGGGGGGATCTTTGCAGGTGATGCAGAGGAACAGGGTGGTATGTGTCTTGGGGGATGGGTTCCTACCTTAACCATCCAAAGCCATTTTAACCACTCACTGCTAATTTCCTAGGGTCCCATGGGAGCCACAGCTCAGGGCACCCCCTCTGTCAGCCCACACTTAACCATCAGCCAATTGACTAGATTCCTGCCCCCTAGGAACTCAGAGATTGATGGGAGGCACACATATGCTCATGCAGAAAATAAAAAATTATGCAAGACCTCTGAGAAGTGTGGCTGCTGGGGGGAGTTGGGGAAGCTTCCCAGGAGGGCCTCAAAGGAAGGGTGAGCGTATAGGGGTAGGCATGCTAGGCAGAGGGCAGAGGGCAGAGGGGGTGCCAGACGCCAGGGGGCAGTGTGTGCAAGGTCTGGTGCAGCCGGAGAGCTGGGAGGGGGAAGCTGATGGGAGAAAGGACTGCAAAATTAGTCTGCAGGTCAGACCCTGGGGGCTGCAGTTTGAATGGATCCTTTGATCCGGAAGGTGGCCCTGGGGCAGAGAGGAGGGCAGGAGAGGGAGCTGGTAGGGAGAGCTGTTGGTGGACTGTGCTGTCAGCCCTGTAAGTGGGCAGAAGCCCCACGGCAGGGTCTGACCTGGTGTCTCCAGGCCTTGGGGATCTGCTGGGTGGGGTGAAGCAGAGCAGGGAGGAGGCTGGCTCCGAGTTTCCCAGCTTGGGCGATGGCACAGGCACCTCTGAGGGAGCTGAGGGTTCTGTGCCAGGTGTGAAAGCTGGAGACTGTGAGGAAAGCCCAGTTGGGGTGCCCAGGTTGCTGTGGAAATGGAGGGGGGGGGCTCCCTTGGGTTCGGCAAGAGATTTGGGGAGTATTGGAGGCTGGCGAGGACGTCATGCTCTCCTGATGGGTGGAGGCAGTCAAAGCACTCAGCCCTTCTAAGTGTGTGGGAGTTATTTAAAGTCTGAGCTGCCCAGCAGATCCTCACACTTCTGCAAGGTGTAATAAATTGCAGTGAATCATCATGCATAGACTATTAACCATCTGCTTCATATGGCTGATGGGATATCCTTTTACTAATTTATAAGATTTCTATTCAACTAAAATCCAAACTTTTTAGCTTATGGAACCAAACATTGTGTACAAGGTATGCCCCACCTCTGTGGGACAGAGACAAAGGTGGACAGGTTCTAGAGTCCTGGAGGACAGAGCTATCTCGATTGTGGTATCTTCTACAGCCCTGAGGGCTGGTGCTTTTGGGGTGTCTCTGAGGCACTGCAAAGACCCATAAGCCTTCTGTATGGTCAGAGGAAGACTGAGTAACACCCAGGAAATTTCCAGCTGTCAGTTACCCTGATCTGTGGTCTGTGGCTGCCAAACATGGTGGGTCTCCTGCAACTGGAAGATAAACTCAATCAGAGCCTTTCATTCTCCAATCACATTTTATTATAATACATATTGTGTAGCTAAACTAAAGATGCTACATTTTTACTGGTAAAAAAATAAAATTTGAATACCATTTGGAAAAAACTCAAGCTGTGTTTTTCCTCTGCTCTCACACCAACACAACAATCATCATAGGAGACTTCCGTGACCAGATGTAGGGGATTTCTTCCCACCAGCAAGCAAGCAATCATTTCTTCAGGGGACACCTGCTGGGCATCCTCAAATTTAATTCCAACACTATCTACCTGGAGATAGCGTCAGATCCCACAGGGTGAGGGCTCAGTTCCCCAAACTGCGGCCCCCCTGCCAGACACCAGTCACAAGTCCAGGCCTCCAAAGCTTCTGACCGACTGGCTTCAAGTTGGGGTTCGGTTCCCACAACCCCCTCTTTGGGTCTGATTAATTTGCTGGAGAGGCTCACAGAACTCAGGGAAACACATTTACCAGTTTATTATAAAGGATGTTACAAAGATGAAGAGACACAAGGTGAGGTATGGGGAAGGGAGTATGGAGCGTCCATGCCCTCCTTGGGGACCACCCAGGATCCTCCACCTGTCCAGCTACCTGGGAGCTCTACAAACCCTGTCCTTTTGGTTTTTTATGGAGGCTTCTTTACATAGGCATGATTGATTAAACCACTGGCCACTAGTGGTCAGCCTCACCTTCAGCCTCTCCCCCCATCCCAACCCTCTAATCCTGCCTGGGTCTTTCCGGTGACCAGCCCCATCCTGAAGCCACCAGTCAATCTTTAGCATACAAAACCCCAGCACTCTGGAGATTCCAAGGATTTTAGGATAACAAGCATTCTGGTGTGTTCCAACTGGTTATATAAGGAGAGGTTACTTCATCCATGTTGGCTACCTACCCAGGAGCAGAGGGCAAGGCTGAGAGAATGGCCCAACGAACTTGGTCTGTGGAGAGACAGAGAAAGAGAGAAAGACGGGGGGGCCTGGAACCTGGGATCCTTGCGTACGGGGTGGGGGGTGGGGGGACTTGGAGCATGAACTCACTTCTTATGCTCTTTTTGTTTGTTTCTTTGTACTATACAAATAGCATTTTATTGTTTTGCTGTCTGTCAACAGAAAAGAACCCAAACTCTGTAAAATAACTTAAAGAGGTTGATTCTGAGATGAATATGTGCAACCATGGCCCGGAGAGCCATGCCAAAGAAGCCTTGAGCAAGTGGTCTCACAGTGGTTGGGTTACGGTTTGGTTTCATACATTTTAGGGAGACAGGAATTACATGTAAAGCCATAAATCAATACTTGGAAGGAGTACATTGGTTTGGCTGGAAAAGGCAGGACATCTTGAAGCGGGGGAAGGTTTACAGGTTATAGGTGGGTTTAAAAATTCTTTGATTTGTAATTGGTTAAAGAAATGAAGCTTTGCCTAAAGGCCTGGAATGTTTTAAGATAAGGATATCTGTTAATCAGAGATAAGCCACCTAGACTCAAGTGATTATTAAGTAAATTGATGGCCTGCATGTATGTTTTAACCTTTGTCTTACATGGCCTTAGGCTTGTTAATGATTTAATATCTTATTGGTACAAAGAGTAACTCCAAAAGGGACAGGATGTAACTAGGTGTGTCTGACCTCCCTTCTCCTCATGGCCAGCAACTCAGCTTTAAGGTCTTTTTTTGGTGTGCGGGGGTCCCCTTGTCCAGAGTAGGTCCATTCAGTCGGTGGGGGGAGGTTGTGGGGGTGTGTGTGTGTTAAGATTTTACTTTAGTTTGAATGTCCACGAATATAACACTTGACACTTACTGAATATTTATAATTATTTTTACTTTTATTTTTTGAGGTAGTTTTTATTTTTTTTTAATTTTTTCCAGTTTTATTGAGGTACAATTAACAAATAAAAATTATATATATTTAGGGTACACAACATGATGTTTTGACATATGTACACATTGTGAAATGATTACCACAATCAAGCTAATTAACATATCCATCACTTCACATAGCTACTTGTGTGTGTGTGTGTGCGCGCATGTGCGCACGCTCGTGCAGAGAACATTTCAGCATGGTGACTGTAGTTAATAATATGCATTGTATACTTGAAATTTGCTAAAATAATAGATCCCAGGTATTCTTATGTTCTTCTTTTCCTCAGGACAGCCCTGAAGGAGATTTGAACACCAAGGAAGATGTGGCCACACTGTCCCTAACAGAGTCCACATCTATTAGATTCGTTATTTAAAAAAAAAAAAAATTTCTGTAAAGATTTATACCTCACACACCCTAGAAACACAAAGAATCCTTTCACTTGAAAACGTTATTTACCTAACTCTATTATTTTTCATTCTTATCATTGTCTAAACTATTTTCTACCATTGCAATCAATGAATATGTACCTTTATTCTCTCTATTCATACATACTTTTCCATGTGTTGACAGAGTCCATATATTTATTATTTTAATGGCTCTATATTCTTTCATGTGAATGTCTGATAATAGTCCAAAGGTTGGGCATTTGGAATGTTAATATTTTTTACCATTATGAAAAGCATAACATGAAAAAATTTAAAAGTTGGGCTTATTCCCTTTTTTGGTCAGTAGTAACTATATTCTTTTAAAAACTATTTTAATATGTTTTGTTTTTTATTACCAAACTAGAACATGTTTATTGTAGAAGTTTTATAAAATATAAGCTAGTTGGTGTGTTTACTTATGACTTACCTGGGGCATGATTACAGACTCATCTTTTATATTTTGGGCAATTGTTTGAGACTTTGTTCACAGCAGTTGAGGTTTCCTTTCCCCTCACTTGTCTAATAATCCTGAGGGCCCGGAAGGGCAAGTTCTTACTCCAAATGCAAGACGCACAGGATGCTGGAGAGTCACGGGGCCTGGCTAGTGTGCTGTCCTTGCTCTCTTACTAGCTATACTGTTGTTGTAGAAAATTGGTTTGCAGCTCAGTGCACCAAATACCCACATGAGTCACGCAGACTCCTACAATCAGGCTTCCAAGCTACTAGTTTTGGGGTTTTTTTAAAAGCTTACATTCATAAACTTAGCCATTGCTTCCAAAAGAGGGGTGCTAAGTCTGGCAGGGAGCCCTGCCTGAGCCACGCCCCAAGTGTCAGCCAAACCCCGTGGAACTATTGGATCCCCTTGCTGAGCCCAAGTCCTGACTTCTTCCCCGGCAAATTGGAACAATCCCAATTCATCTGGAATGTTCTCGTAACGTTTATCTTTAAAAAGGAGCCTCAGTTTCGAGACCAGCCTGAGCAAGAGCGAGTCCCTGTCTCCACTAAAAATAGAAAAATTAGCCAGGCATCGTGGCACCTGCCTGCAGTCCCAGCTACTCGGGAGGCTGAGGCAAGAGGATTGCTTAAACCCAGGAGTTTGAGGTTGCAGTGAGCTATGGTGACACCACTGCACTCTACCCAGGGTGACAGAGTGAGGCTCTGTTTCAGAAAAAAAAAGGAGCTTCAGTGACCCCCATGCAGATTTTCCTTTTCTCCCACTCCACACCGCAGAGCTTCATATACCCTTAAACTTACCCTAAAGCTCACCACTTCTCTGTTATTCTGCTAGAGCTGGATAAGGGAGCCAATTCTAACCTGTGAGACATTAGAGGAAGTTTTTTTTGGAGATTCCTGGGGAAGTTTTTCTTTCTTGATAAAAAGAGACAGAAGATACGATCTTTCTTTCTTTCCCCATCTTCCTACCTTAAACATAGACACAGAAGATACAATCTTTCTTTCTTTCCCCATCTTCCTACCTTAAACATAGACATGATGTCTGGAGCTGCAGTAGCCATTTTGTGATTGTGAGGTGATAGGCATGAGACAGCAGCAAGAGATTTTCAGAGAGCCGCTGAAGCAATGTCAATAATAAACTATATTCGAACTCCTTGGTATGTTTAAGACACTCCAAGTTGGGCTTTCTGTTAATTGCAGCTGAACCCATTCTTAACTGATATTTTTATTATTAGAAGCAAGGTTGCAATAAACAACTTATGGTGAAATCTTTGCACACATTCTTAATTTTTTTATAGGATAAATTCACATGAGAAAAATTGGGGGATATTATGGGCTGAATTGTATCCCCACCATATTTACAAGTTGAAGTCCTAACCCCCAGTACTTCAGAATGTAACCATATTTGCAGATAAATTCTTTAAAGAAGTAACAAAGTTAAAATAAGGTGTTTACTGTGGCCCTAATTCAATATGGCTGGTGTCCTTTTAAGAAGAGGAAATTTAGACAAATATGCACACACATAGAAGAAAGACCATGTGAAGACACAGCAAGAAGGTGGCCATCCACAAGCCAGGGAGAGAAGCCTCAGAAGAAACTAGCACTACCAATACCTTGATCTCAGATTTCCAGCCTCCAGAACTGTGAGAAAATAAATGCCTGTTGTTTAAGCCACCCAGCCTGCAGCACATTTTTTAATGGCAGCCCTAGCAAACTAATACAGGGGACCAAAAATATTTTTCTTTTCTGTAAAATAAGAATAATCATGTCATAAAGTAGTTAGGTGGATTAAGTGAAATGATACATGTGAAAGACTCAGATTGGTGTCTGATGTGCAGTAAGCATTTAGTAAATGATGGCTATTATTACCAGGAAGCTTGACCACAGAATTTTCTGGATCGATTTCTCCTATAAACTCTGCAGGGAATTAACTGAAGACCTCATTGGCCTCTAAGACGACCACTGAGCTCAAGGTATCTGTAATGTTATTTTAGCAGAGATGGGGCTGTGTGATCTTCAAACCGTTTTCCTTTCCTGTGGACACACAGTGCCTCCCCCGCAATGTGGGGGAGCAGTTCTCGCCCCTGCCCTGTGAGTGGAGTGAAACGTCATTTCCAGTCTGGCTGTTTAGCTCGGGCGCCGTCTTCTCTGCTTTCTGTCTTTCCCAGTCACAGGGCTAGAAGGAAGGAACTCCAGGACGTGGAAAGGAAGGAGACCCTGAGTTCCCTTTTGGGGGAGTGCCATGCGGGAGAGCCGCCCGACCTGCAGGGGCAAGGAGTAATCCTGGGCTGAATTAAGCCCTTGAGATTTCAGGATTTGTCCTTAGGGCAGTTACCTTTGCTTACTCTGACTAATACAGTCATTAACACATGACAACAATAACACTTATTACTCATAAATGGGGTGTTCAAAGTGAGGGGAGGGTGCAAATTAATGGCTACATTTCAATCAGTTAGCTAAAAATTGACATGGTTTTAGGCCAAATAAGAAGAGGCCGTGCGATTGTTGTTATTAATGTTGTCAGGAGTGGAATGCTTGGTTCCCTTGAGTCTCTCTTCTTTAGGGCAAAGAGCAAGCTTATAATCACCTGTGAAGGACGGACAGGTGGACTCCACAGTCGCCTTCGTATATTAGTCCCTTCTAAGGCTCCGTCCTGTGATATTGGGTCTGAGGGTTGATGTCGGTGCGACTCACGTCTGTGAATGGCGGTGCCATGTGCTCAGTACTGTGCTGAGGTAGGAGAGAGGGCTGAAGGCTGATCCTGTTCACTCTGAACCGGGCAGTCTCAGGGCAGGGAGAGGCCGAGGGCCAAAGACTGGGTCTGACCTCTCTGCACTTGTGTCCTCCTTGGAGTCTTCCTGTGACAATTATGATCCTTCTTGGAGATGAAAACATTTGGTGTTATATGCATACAATAAAATATTCTTCAGCCTTAAGAAAGGACGAATATTCTGACACATGTTACAGCATGGATGAACCTTGACCTTATGCTAAGTGACATAAGCTAGTCACAAAAGGGTGAATACTGTATGATTCTGCTTACATGAGGTTCCTAGAACAGCCAAACTCATAAAGACAAAAACCAGAATGGTGGTTGCCAGGGGCTGGGGAAGGGGAAATGGGGGGTTGGTGTTTAATGGGGACAGAGTTTTGGTTGGGGAAGATGAAAATGTTCTGGAGATGGATGGTGGTGATGGTTGTACAACAGTGTGAATGTGCTTAATGCCACAGAACTGTACACTTAATAATGGTTAAAATGGTAAATTTTGTGTCAAGTATATTTTACCACAATAAAAAAATTTTTTTAAAGCCCAAAACGTTTGCACAGTCTCTTTGGCACGGAGGCAGGTGACCTGGAGAGTTAGAGGAACACGGTCAGTGCTATGGTGACAAAGTGAAGTGTGACGGTCCTGCCATCGAGTGGTTTGCAGTGGGGGAGAGATGGACTCGACAACAACTGGCAAAATGCACAGTCACAAGGACAGAAGGGGAAAGCAGCACAGGAACTCAGTCGGGGCTGTCAGGGTGTCTGAGGGCTCGGGGCAGGAGTGGAGGAAGAAGAGCCATTCACCCTGGACCCCGTGGTCTGGTGGGATCTTGAGTTCTGAAAGGTGGTCTCAGGGACCGAGGCAGAGCCTGGCGTGCTGGGGGCACAGCGCAGAATGTCTGCTGGGGGTGGGTGGGGAGGCCTGGGAAGACCAACCCTAGCAGAGGGGAGGGTTCCTCTCGAGAGCGGAGGGAGCTGGGGGGCAGAAGCCAGACCAATGCTGCAGGTGGTGGGAGTCCTTAGACTTTTCTTTTTTATTCAAATAAACTTTTCAAATTTTAGAATAGTTTTAGATTCACCAAAATGTTGCAAAGATAATACAGAGAGTTCCCATATACCTGTTACCCAGCTTCCCCTAATGTTAGGATCTTACATTACTGTGGTACATTTGTCACAACTAATGGGCCGATACTGATGCATTATTAACTAAAACCCAAACTTTATTAATATTTCATTAGTTTTCCCCTAATGTCCTTTTTCTCTTGCAGGATTCCATCCAGAATACTCACGCAAATCTATACTCACCCAAAGTTGCAACAATAGTACAGAGACTTCCCATCTGCTGTACACTCAGCTTCTCTTATTATTATTATGTTAGTATGGCACATTTGTTATAATTAATGAACCAGCATTTATATATTATCATTAACTAAAGTCCATGCTGTATTCAGATTTCCTTAATTTGTACCTAACATCCCAACCAGGGCCCCACATTTCATTTAGTTGTCATGTCTCCTTAGACTCCTCTTGGTGTGACAGTTTCTCAGACTTTCCTTGATTTTGATGACCCAGACCATTTTGAGGAGTTTTGTAGCACGATCCTTCATTTGGATTTGTCTGATATTTCTCACAGTTAGGCTGGGGTTGCGGGTTTTTGAAGGAAGACCGCAGAGGCCGAGTGCCTGCTCCTCACACAGTAGGGTACATACTATTGATTTGCCTTGTTTCTGTTGATATTATCCCTGAGCACCCAGCCAGGGACTGTTTGTCAGGGTTCTCTGCTGTAGAATTATTTTTTTTCCCGCTTCCCATACTCTACTCTTTGGAAGTAAGCACCGGATGCTTTCGAGTGAGGACAGTGCCTTGATGAAAGTGGCGTTTGGGAAGGAAAAGCCTGCCCGTGGCGGATGCACTGGGTAGGAACACCTCAGCCTGACACAGCTCATGCTGGTCTGGATGCTTCACATACCCACTGCGTCTGAGCCTCACGCTGACGCCCCCTTGGCAGATGAGGAACGGAGGCACTGGGAGGTTAAGTCATTTGTGAAGACCATACAACCAGCGAGCGATCAACCTGGGGTGTGAGCCTGAGGAGTGTGGCTCCAAAGTCTATGTTGTCACCACATCCTCCTGGTGATTAGACTGTGGTTGAGCACTGAGATCTAAATTGGAAGTCCCTTTCCCCAGTCCCACCTCCAGAGAGTCTGTTTCAGCAAGTCCCTGTGGCAAGTCCCTTGGGAGATTCACGGGGCCCGGTCTGTGTGTCCACCTGATGCAAGAATGAGAGTCTGGAGGCCGGGAGACCATTCAGCAAGTGCTAGTGACGGCATGGCCATCAGGCCACCGAGGCCTGGCCCAGAGGGTCAGCTGTGACAGGACAGGATGAAGGGAGAGGCGCTGCAGAGGAAGCCTGCGTGGGCTTCGTCACTGACAGCCTGTGGGGACGGGCAAGAGGCAGGTGGCACTTGGCCCGGGCCACGGAGGAAACAACAGTACCCAAGACAGAAACGCAGAATTCTGAAGGGCGAGGGCATCGGAGAAGATGAGGGATGAAGCTTAGAGCCAGATGCTGAAGCAACCTTGAGGGGAGACTTGGGAGGACATACTCAGCAGAACGGTGGGCGAGCCCTGCAGGGGCTCACAGAGATTTGGGAGGCACCAAAGATACCCCAAGTATGTGAGTTTTCTGTGTGACAACAACAGGCTAAGGGGCAAAGCATTGGAAAATACCCCCTATTTATTTAGACAAGGGGGGGTGCAGGAACTCCAGTCTCCATTCACCTCTCCCTAAAAACAACAAACTGAATCCAACCCCCCCACCGTTTACCGTATAGGTGGAACCCCTTGTTGGTGGGGAAAAGGCAAGATGGCACCAGCAGACTTGGCAAGTGTTCATACAAATGAGGAAAATTTCTCTGAGTCCCATGGATGGTATCCCATCACTGGGGTGATGCACAGTGCCCTTCGGGAGGGTGGGTCTGACTCTACCTGGTCTCGAGTCACCAACTCAGAGAAGCCACATGGGTAGCTGCATAGAAGGTGGCCTTGAGAAGGGGTGTCTGAAACCACTTCTTTACTCTGGGTTTTGGGATGGGCCCTGCAGCAGCACTGGAAGGGAAAGTCAGCTCCCCAGAGTTGTGGGGGCCTCATGACCTGGAGCCCAGAGTGGCTCTGCTCTGGAGCCATCTCCTTCCCTAGGCACAACAGCCCACACCTGCCGGGCGCAGCCCGTGACAGGACGCGCCTGGGCACTGCCTCCTCACTGCCCTGGAGTAACCTTTCCCCTGTTCCCAGGGCCCACCCTGCCCTGCTGGGGAGGGAGGCGCCTCCTCCAGCCGGTTGTTAAAAGAAGCCAGCTTGGGTGAGTCCAGGCTGTCTTTGCTTCTGGCAAATTCTGTCATTAAAGAAGAGAACGAAAACCCAACCCATAAATTTCATCCCCTTTTGCTGTGACCGATTTAGGTCAGTTGTAGAACTATTAAGAGTTTGACAACTATTAAGCAATAAAGGGATTCCAGAAAAACTTTGAGTAGGTTGTTGGTTGATTTCCCCTAATATTCAGGTTCCAAACTGTTAGTAAACCTTTTTTAAAAATCATTTTTAAAATTATCATATGTCTCAAAAATGCAGAAAATTGTAGAGCACTATAAAGAATATCACACTTCACAATAAGCGGCTTAATGAAAACTTCTCATTTCAACATATTTGATTCAGATGTTTAAGAAAGAAAATATTGCAGGTACCCTCCTGCGCCCCTACACGCCCCTTCATTCTTCCCCAAAGCCAACCAGTATTCTCAATTCTATTACTTCATTTCTGGGATAATGCATAAACTTTTTAAATTACTATTTTCCTATATTAACATCCCGCCACAAGTGTTAACAAGGCCAGTGTAGCAAACTGATTTCCCTCCTTCCATCCTTCCTTCCCTCCTTCCTCCCTTTCTTCCTTCTTTCTTTTTATATCGGGAACATTTAAGATCTACTTTCTTAGCAATTTCAAGTGTACAATACAGTATTATTTACCATAGTCACCATGCTGTACATTTGATTCCCAGAGCTTATTCATCTTATAATTGGTATCAACACTGTGATTTGGTTTTGTACAGATTTGAAGCCATTAGATTCAAAGGTACAGAGTAGCAAAAAATTGGATCTTGAGAGAAAACAAGCATTTTTTGAGAGTTTGCCCTGAAGCAGACACAAGTGCATCTTGTCTATTCAACCAGTAAACATCTGTTGAGCACCTGCTGTGTGCTGGACACACAACGGTAACAAAAACAGACCTGATCCTGGATATCCCAGTATTTTGCACCCAGAGAGAAAGGTGGCTGTTATTCAAATAATCATGTAAATAAATGTATGTAACTACATCCCATCACAGAGTGAAATACGTACTCTCAATGAGTGAAAGGGACAGTTTTATGCAAAGACCCTAGCTTAGACTAGCGGTACCTTGAGTGGTACCCAGGATACCTGGGAAAAACCAGAAAACTAAACAATAGGGCATTTTTTAAATTAGTGACACTCCATTCTGTAAATGTAGTTACCTTCTAGATATGGGCATAATTAATATTCCTGTCAGTTCTCTATCCCCAGCAGATTGCACAGGTCCTTACACAGTGGATGGGAACAAACACTATTTAAGCAACTCACAAACTGAGACTTTGAAATAACCCACTATTCTCTAAGCACAAAGTCATCTGTGTAGGGCCCTCCCAGTTGAAGTCACCACCAACTATTTCTGAATGGGGGGCAGGTGACACGTGCTGAATACGGCCCTGCTCTGTGACAGCCAGGCAGGCACAGAAGCAGAAGGAAGAGTCAGTGACAGTCCTCTGGTACTGACTGCTATCCAGGCAAAAGGTTGGAACAACGTCCCTCCCTCAAGGTTTTCAGGAAGAATGTAGGTAGCTGGCTGAAATCACGGTTAACTATTCACCAACCACTAAACGCAGCCACACTATCTTTGCTGTAATGCATTTACAGTAGATAGCAGAGAGTAAGACAGGGATATCCAATGCTAAACAAGTGTATTACTGCCGAACCTCCAAGACCCTCTGCTGCCTCTGTTGGACTAGTGGCTGCCAACAGGACTGGCTGGCTGGAGCTTCCAGAACCTCTGCTCGGCTGCCTATCATCAGCCTGGTGCCTGCTTCCTCATATCAGCCGCTTTCAGTCCGAAGCCTGGGCTGAGACCACCAGATTGGCAGAGGCTGGGCCATTGCCTGAGCGGCAAGGGGGCCTGGGAAGGTGAGCCTCTGTGTTTTCATTAACTACTGTGCAAGGCAAGCTTTGCCTTACCACGGCAGGAGATTCCTGATATGTAGAAGTTGAGGTGCTGTCCAGCCAACAAAATAACAGATATACAACTTCCTTTCAAATTTACTTCTCAGAAAGTTAGGCAGGCAGAAAATCTCTTTTACAGTAGTAAACAAACTCTGTGGACTTGGGCCCAGATTTGACAGTAGTTCAAATATTTTTTCTTGCTTTAGAGAATCCTCTCCTAATAGATGCTCAGTACCAGAGATGGCCACCTGAGGGTAGTTCATAGTGACTTGCTGGCATTCCCCTTTCCTTGGCTGAGTGTGTTGGCCCCAGAACCACCAGGGGTGGGGGTGGTGATCTGGTGCCAAGTAGACTTTTCCAGGGCAGGGTCTGTTCAGGGCTTGCGGACCATATTGGAGAATTCTTACGGGATTTCCTCGCAGCACATGAAGTTGTTCTTTTTCCTTTCTCTTATTTAAAGTCCCTTCAGATTCCCTGTAGTCAAAGTCTTTACAAGTGGAGAATATTAAGCTGTTCAACGGTGTGTATTTCTCAGGTTTCTGGGTGGGGCCTCCAGCTAGGAGGAGTTCAGGGAACTCCAGCAAAAGCTGACACTGGATCGGACTCCCAAACCTCTCCTGAAGGCTGATACTGAGTGAACGAATAGTGGGGAGCTTCCCCATCAGTGGGGAAGACTAACATTTCTTTGAACTCAAGTTTCATCTTTCAAATCCATGCAGATTTTGATATTGCCCCAAAGTCTACCCATGTGTAACAAGCTGCTTGGAGAGCCTGGTATTTTACTCTTTGCAGCTGGAGTACTGCCACTTAAAAGTTGCCAGTAATTTCTTCACCAGGTAGAGGCTCTAAATGCCTTGGAAAGACTTCTTTTGTTTTGAAAAATCGACCAGGAGGAATCTTTTGGTGACTTAAGTGTCACGCTAACACATGCTGCCCAAGTGCAGTTGCTAGTACCAGCTGAACTGCACCCCTGCAGAGTTAGAAGAAACATTTTGTTTTTCTCCCCAAATGTGGGCTTAGCCTGAGCAGGAAATTGTTGTTGTTTTTGGGAAATGTCTGTGAGTCTTCTAGTCCATACTCACTCACAGGAGGCCTGCAGCCAATGTTGGACTCTGCCCTAGGACCCGGTCTCTTCCTCACCTTACACCACAGGGAACAAGAACCAGCCCAGACGTAGCTTGGTGCAACCTGGATTCGTTCTTTTTTTTTTTTTATTGTGATAAAATATGTGTAACATAAAAGTCACCATCTTATCCATTTTTAAGCGTATGGTTCTGGGGCATTAAGTACGTTTACATTGTTGTACAACCATCACCACCACGACCCATCTCCGGAACTTTTTCATCCTCCCAGCTGAAACTTTCTCTGCACCTGCTAAACACTAACTTCTCATCTCCGTCCCCCAAGCCCCTGACAACCACCATCCTACTTTCTGTCTCCAAGCATCTGACTACTCTCGGTACCTCACAGAAGTGGCATCAGACAGTGTTTGTCCTCCTGGACTGATTCTTGATGGCATCCGAGACCGACTGGGCTGGACTTGGTGAAACACATCATCAATTACTCTATTGACTGGCGCTGGCCGGCAGCAACCTGACCCTGAGGTTGGAGCGGATGTTTTCCTCTGAACAAACAGATGTTTCCGCTGTGGGTCATCCTGAAAAGAGTTTAATCCCAGAGCAGGAAAAGAAGGTGACTGAGCCTGGGGGAAGCAGGACTCTCTTCCCCAAGGTTTATCTGGCCTTCATTTCAAGGTGTGGAGCCACCTGGGGGTACTTCCTGGTGGGGAGTAGGTGGCGGTGGCACCTGTGCCTGTGGAAACAAGCCGCTGTGGGCAGTTGGTGATGGCGAGGGCACCTGAGCCCTCCTGGTCCATGCCCTCTGCATGGTCCTTCGTTATCCCCAGTCTTAGTGACACCTGGTTTGCAGTCAGCACTCTGTCTCAGTCGAGCTGTGGGAGGCAGTGGTGGTTGGCAGCCGAGGTCGCCGGGTCCCGTGGGGCAGCCTGTTATGAAGGTGCAAAGCTCACGTGCACCATCGCGGCAGCAACACAGAGGACAGCAAAAGCAAGGCGAGATGTCCCAGAGCATTGCAGGCCATGCTCACAAAAATTCTTAGACATTCCAGCAAATAGGCTGGTGTGAGCTCATGACATCATAATTTCAATCTTAGAGAATTATAATGTACTTTTTTCCCTTTTCAAAAAATTTTAATAGATTTGGGGGTACAAGATGAATTCTGTTACGTGGTAACAGGTATATTGCATAGTGGTATAATTTACTTTTTAGACACAGGCTTGTGTCTAGAGAGACCAGAGACATTGAATTAAACATGTTTGACTTAATATACTAACCTTTGAAATTCCTTCCCATGAACTAAAATGATGCTCAAGGAAGACATGCCACAGGAGGCACCTCTACTCACCCCACCCCTCGAGCCCCGTTGCAGACTCAGAGCCCTGGGTTAATTACAAAATTAAAGTAAAATTGTGCTCAAAATTAGAAAGTTAGATTTTAAAGTGTGCAATATTTTCCATTTCTGTGTAGCTTACATCAGAGCAGATGTCTTGGGGGCCCTTCTCAACTCTGTGTCTACGCAACCCTGAGCAGTAAGTCAGGAGCCACTTGGAAGGAGATGCACGGGTTTAAGCATGTCGTGAATATTAAAATCATATAGTAGAAAATAAAACCATGAAAACTGGGTTTTAGTGTCTATAAAATCTGATGGGTTGGAAGGTAAAGTGCTCAGAGAATTCATAGCTTCAGGACTGTTCATGGTATAGTTATACAGAGATTTCCAATCGTGAGCTGCAAAATCATAAAGTTAATACTTAATTATAGCTTTATTCCTATTACCCTTTATTATCCCAGCCGTGTTCCCAGGTATTATCCCCTTTCTTCCCTTATACCATCCTGTAGGAGAAGTTGATGTAAATTATTATCCCTCCTTTATGGGAGGAGACATTAAAGCACAGAGAGATTAAATGACATGCCTAAGCCACTAAAATTAATATGTGGCAAAGGCAAGGTGAGAGCCTGTGTCTCCTGTTCTCCCCCAAGGTTATGCTTCATTTATTGATAGCAGTAGGTATCAAACCTCTCTAGGTTTGCACATCGCTGCCAACCTCATAAACAACCACAAAGTCTTGGTAAAAGCCTGCTGGTCTGCACACAAGCCTGTTTCCACTTCAATTTAACGCATCTTTAGAGCACTGGCCCGGAACGCTCCTTCTCAGAAGCTTCCTTAACCACGTCAGCCCAAGCTGGTCTCTACCTGTGGTAAACTTCCACCACACTTGGGATCAGCACCACACCACGGAGCACGTAATTACACACTTGCTGGAATTATTCGCTCATTTCTTGCCAATTGTAAGGTGAGCTTTCTGAGGGGTAGGCACCCAGCTGTGTTCTTCTTTGGTGTTCTTCACAGCTTCCAAGAGCAAGTCGGGCCAGCACAGGTGCCTAATACAACTTGCTGAGTGATGTGTTGGACACAGTAGTTCGTGAGAGCTGGGCAAGATCGACTGTCTTTGAAGGCTGCACTGCATGTTCCCATTGCCCTCGAATCACCCAATCACACTTCGTTTCACTTTCCACACAGTAGTTATTGCTACTACTGTGCTATTTATTTGTTTGTTTACATGCTTATGGCTGTCTCTCCCACCACAGTGACAACTGTAGGAGAGCAGATCCTAGGGATGTATAGTAGGTGCTCAATAAGTGTTGAGTAAATAAATGAAGGTCTAAACCAGGCTGCACTCGGTGTTGTCACCAGCCCGTGTGCATCAGAATCACATAAGATGCTTGTTTAAAGCACAGCTTCTTGGGCCTCATTTCAGAACCACCAAATTAGAGTCTCTGGAGGTGGGACCTGGGACACGGCCATGGTGATTTCGAGGTACATTAATGTAGAGAAGTAGTGCTAATTTTATAGATGAGAAAAATGAGTCTTGGAGACATAAAGGGACTTGCTCAAGGTCTCCAGATAGGTTACAGCCAAACTGTTATCAGAAGCCAGATTTCAAATTGTCTGTCCAGAGCTCTAGTACACTAAGCTGCCTAATCTATATAATGAATCTATAACATTTTCAGAAAGATTTAGCCTATAGTTTATATGAGGTCGTTTGATTTTCAAAGCAACTCAGTGTTGTAGATATTATTAATATCTCCAGCTCAAAGACCAGAACTGAGGACAGCAAATGGCCATGTGACACGGTCACCCAGCCCCCTGGTGGGGCCCAGCTCCTGCCCAGCTCTTGCAGACACAAACCCCTTGCTCTGGCCACAGCACTGCCCTCCCTTTCAGTGGTGGCATTTTCTTTTTAAGGTTAAAAACAACTGAAAAATAGCTTAGGTATGTAAGTTATATGTAATGTTCAAATTCTGTATACACAAAGGAAGAGATGTTTTCAGTTGGGTGCATCTTAAGTGTACATAACTACACAAGAAAAAATATATAATTAAAAAGATTTAGCCTCCAGGACATTCTTCTCCATTTACCTACCAGTTATTCCAAGGGAATCCTTCCCTCAATTTGGAAAAAGGATCAGAATACAAAGGACAGAGCCTCTATGCAGCAGGAAATGCACGTTTCTCAAGCTTAGAGGGGAGGAGAGTGGGGTGCATGCCCAGGGGCAAGGCTGGGCTCCCTGGAAATGGGGGGTGCTGGGGCCGGTTATTGGTAAACCCACACAATGGCTCTTTTTGCCCTCCTCCTTCCACATGCATGTTGTACATTTGTGCATTGGAACATCTGTGGAAAGCCTTTTCTGGGTGTATTCAAAGAGGAAGCCAGAGAACATGCTCCAAACCCATGCCCCGGGATGGCCTTTCCTTCTCAGGGCTGTTTCCCAGGCAGGGCAGCTCACCAGTCTTCCTGTCCCAGCATCATGGAAAGAAGGATTTTCCATGTGACCCGCCAGTCTGTTGACACAAGCCACCCCTGTGCCTCTGGAAACAAGAACCAGGAGAAAGGAGTCCATCGATGTGGGGGACTCAATGCCTGGGCACACAGGTGGCTTCT
Source organism: Daubentonia madagascariensis (assembly GCA_023783475.1). Classification (NCBI taxonomy): domain Eukaryota; kingdom Metazoa; phylum Chordata; class Mammalia; order Primates; family Daubentoniidae; genus Daubentonia; species Daubentonia madagascariensis. Next base: position 4,310,519 of record JAKFHU010000760.1, read on the forward strand.
CGGCCTCCCCTGGAAGGATGCGGAGCAAATCGGGGACCAGTCCCATGTACAGAGGAGAGATGCTTTCCCTAAGTGCCTACTTGCACTTACAGAAAGTAGCCTTTTCTCGAGAAGAGAATGATCTCCGCAACCTTGGATATTGTTTTGGGCTGAACTGTGTAGTCCCCAAATTTATATTGTGACTGTATTTGGAGATAGGGCCTCTTAAGGGGTGATTATGTTAAAATGAGGCTGTTAGGGTGGGCCCCAATCCCGTGTGAGTGGCATCCTGCTAAGAAGAGGAAATCTGGACACAAGGAGACACCAGAAACCTACTGACACCTTGATTTTGAACTTTGAGCCTCCAGAACAGTGAGAAAATAAATTTCTGTCATTTAGGCCACCCAGTCTGTGGTATTTTGTTATGGCAGCCCTAGCAGATTAATAAAAACATCTATCAAGGAGCCCCAATATTTGTAAGTCTGTCTGTTTTCTTCTCACAAGTATAGGACATTCATGCAACAGGCATATTCCTGCAGAGACCTTTCCTGGGTCTTCTCTCTTGAGATAATCCCAACTTTAATCATCCCTCCCTGCTGACGATGCTCTGACTTATCCGGGCCTGTGTCTCAACGTCCTCCTCAGATGGCCATTGGCACATGGTAGGTCCAAACAGGACTCCATCAAACTTCCAAACCCACGGCTCCTTCCTGTGAATGGCATCCCCATTCTCTCCTGCAGGCTTGAAAAGACAGGCGTCTTGGACTGCTTCCTTCCCCCTCTTCACCTCCTCATCTCCCTCTAAACACCACACAGTTGTGCACTTTCAGTTCCTCAAAATGATTCTCGGTCCTTTAGAAGCTGAAGGCAAAACTGGTTGGCACCTCTGGCAGGGAACAGCGAAGGCCAAAGAGCTCATATTCTTTTGCATCGCAAATTAAATCTGCAGCAGATCCAGCAGCTAGGGTTTTCCCCAGCCATATAGGTCTCTTGTCGCTAAGGGCTTCGATGGCCACAGCTCCCCAAAATCCCTGGGATTTGGAATCTTGCCTTAGTTCTAGAGTGTCTGCAAGCTCAGGAGAACCTGGGGCTGAAGATGTGATTTCAGAGGAGCTGTGTGGGCTAGCTCTGCATTCTATACTAGAGATGGGAAGGTGTCTCATCAGAAACAGATCCTCTGCCCCACAGCCACTGCATTTCTGGAAATTACTGAAAGATGTCCAAACTGTGAGTTGAAGATTTTTTTTTTTTTAGAGACAAGGCCTTGCTCTGTCGTCCAGGCTGGAGTACAGTGGTGTAATCATAGCTCACCGTACCCTCAAGCTCCTGGGCTCAAGGGATCTTCCTGCCTCAGCCTCTTCAGTAGCTGGGACTCACCACCACCATGCCTGGCTAACTTTTTAATTTTTTGTAGAGATGGGGTGTCACTATATTGCCCAGGCTGGTCTTGAACTTCTGGCCTCAAGCAATCCTCCTGCCTTAGCCTCCCAAAGTGTGGGATTTCAGGTGTGAGCCGCCATGCCCAACCTTGAAGATTTGTTTGTAGCACAGCAATTTCCACTCTATGATATTGAAATTTAGTCTTTGTTGCCAGTTCAGGAGATTATATCCAAAGCATAATCATCAAGTCCTACAACCTCAAAGGCATCATATCTTGAATCACAGTCCTTGTCTTTTTAAAAATGTTTATTGCCACATAACAGATGTACATATTTTCACAGTCCTTGTCTTGATTCCTAATACCTCTCCCTAGTTCAGTCCTTCATTTCCATGTCACCAGACTACTGAAAGGCCTTCTAAGAGGTTGGGTGCCCCCCAGTCTCACCCCTAAATTCTTCACACTTCTGCCACAAGAATATTCTGGATTCACTATGAAGACTTTTGATTAAGTGCAGGATAAAACCTAAATCCCTTTGAACAGCGTTCAAGGCCCCCCAGGTGGGAGACTGGAAAGGTCCTCTGGGAATCTGACCAGCCCAGGAAGATTATTAAAAGTACTGACTATGAGTTTCCTGATGAAATACTCATCCAGATCACCCTAGGGTAAAGTCCACCCCAGCCACACATTCAGAGTTCCCTTTCACTCTGGTGAGCATATGATCAAGGTTACTGGACATTTGAGGAAAACCCTAAGGTGATAGATCCAGACCAAGACAAACCAATATTAATAAAAGCAACATGCAGCAGGGCATGGCAGTGTGCACCTATAGTCTCTGCTGCTCAGGAGGCTGAGGTGGGAGGATTGCTTGAGGCCAGGAGTTCAAGACTGCAGTATGCCATGATTGTGCCTGTGAACAGCCACTGCCTGCCAGCCTGGGCAACACAGCCAGACCCCATCAGAAAGAAAGAAAGAAAGAGGCAACATGCATAAAACAGAGATATTCAAAGAAAAAAAGCTGTTTAAAAAGTCTATCAGTAGTACCCTCAGAGATATACAAAAAGCAACAGAGCAACATAGAAATGGAACTTTTGAACAAAAAGGAGCTTTAAACGTTTAGAAACGTGATAGAAAAATTTTAAGGCTTAGCAAATTGGAAGATAAAATCAAAGAACTCTCCCAAAAAATAGAGCAAAAAACCAAAAACGATGTAAAGGAGAACAAATAAAAAATTAGAAGACCAGTCCAGGAGGTCCAATGTCTAAATAATAGGAGACCAAGAACTTGAGAAGAGAGAGCATGGGAGGGAAGACATCATTAACAAAATAATTTGAACAATGTCCCAGACAAGAATGACATAAGTTTTCAGGCTGACACATGGTGGGAAAAAACAGACACAAATCAAGGTACGTCATTGTGAAACTTCACAACTGCTGGAAAGGATCTTAGAGGATTAAAGGATACAAAGGATCAAATTAGAATGTCATCAGGCTTCTCTCAGCACTAATAGAGGCGGCTGGAAGACAACACAGCAATGCCTTCAAAACTGTGACAAAAGTGACTCCTACCTTAGAATTTTATATGTAGTCAAAACATCAACTGAGTATGAGGATTGAATAAAGACATTTTAGAAAGGCAATGTTTCAAAAATTGCATTACCCATGTGCTTTTATCAGGAAGCTACTAAAAGATATGTTAGCTATGTTTCACCAAGACAAGGGAATAAGCCAGGCGAGGAGACTTACGGTGCAGGAGGCAGGAGCTCCAGCACAGGAGAGAAGCGCAGGGGTCCCAGGAAGGCGGAGAAGAGGAATCCCGGACCACCGTTCTGCCCACGTCGTTGAGAACAAACAGTCCAGGCTGGAGCAGGTCAGAGACTCCGGGAGAGATTTCTTCAAGAAGATCAAATTGATAAAATATGTGATGTTCTGAATGTCTTGAGAAGATGTTTATATAATTAAATGAGTTTGTGTTTGAATTAGTGACAAGCATCAATAATAATAATAAAAATTATTATCCAGGGAAACAAAATGTTGTTCGGGATAGGGTAAGTCATTACAGTTTACTACATGGCTTAGGTCAGAGTAGCATTTATGTAGTCATAATAATATAAACACTGAATAAAGATCTAACTAAAATTATGATGCAACCTTCTTGGAAAGGTAAGCGGAGGGGAAGGGTGAGTGTGTTTCATGAGGGTAAGGGGAGGAGAGAGAGCCAAATTTTGAACTTGCAGAGTGGTTAAGTCAATACATAATGCCTAAATATGAAAAATCAAGGAAAGCAATAGAACCATTTTATTTAGGGATGTAGAGGTCAATACCAAAAGCAATAGGTCAGATGCTTGAAAGTGGTTTTCCTGGAGAAAAGGCGTGTGTGGGGGAACTACTGCTTGTCTTAACAAGCATCGCAGAATGGTTTGACACTTTAAAATTTGTGCTTGCATTATTTCAATAAAAGTTAAAGTAAAAAAGTATGAATAAACGTCAAAAAGCCCACATGGCATGCCTCTGAACTAGTAAATGAAACTAACTGATAACTATTTTATAGCATGTGATTCTAATTAGCATGATTTGAAGCACTTTGAGCTCAGAGTCAGAAAGTGCAGTTTTCACCCTGGAAGCAAAGCTTAGCACTAATGCTGTGACAGGCACAGAAAGGAAGCGGGAGAAGGAACAAGCTAGATATGAGGGTCTGTCTTTATTCATGATTAGATGCCAGATATAACCTGAAATTTCAGTTTTAAATGTTTATATGTAATGATGCTGAGGATGAAATTTTGCCTTATAAAGTTGCTTATCTTGAGAACCAAGAGTACTATAAAAAGATGATTAAACAATTAAATGGATGTCTAAAGATGAGCTGAGTTTTCTTGAAAACAGTGTATTTACAACTTCAGAGTTTGAACGTTCTGATGTGGAACCAAGCCAAAAATAACATAAAGAAAATATTGATCATGAGAGTGGTGACTTGGCACATTCAAAGTTGTCCACCTGTTAGTCCCCTGTCCCCATCGATTCCTGCTTATGATTGGGCAGATTCCACTTTTATCCTGTTGTTGGTAAGCTCCCGCGAGAAAGTTTTCAATAGAAGTAAGGAGTGAAAAAATAAACCTGCTGGAAGAGACTCACAGGAGTGGGGAGGGGTGTAGAACAAACATATTACATTCCAAAACCCCAAATGAGTCCAAAGAATCAACTGCTAAATAAAGCATGTACACCTGAGCCCTGGGAGAGCTAACTCAAAACATTTCCAAGGAAACAAGGAATGAATTCAAGGAATGCAATCAATTCCCAAGCTTTTGTTTTTCCCCCCCAAAACCCTATTTTGGTTTCAAGCTAGCTTTCCCATACTCTGTTCAGACTTTAATTCCATGGTATAATCGGTCAAGCTTTGGTAACCACCCAGCTGTAATTTGGTTAATAAACCAAACACCATCAAAGCTTCTCATTTGTATTGCTAAAATCCAAAACACTGAAGAGATTTAAATGTAAGTATAATCCTTTACTTGATCACACAATCTCAGGGAATTATTTTTCCCCTTTGGATAGTGTCGTGCTGGGCGTTCAAATTTTAAAGACAAAAGTAATCACAATAGTTTCCTGCAATAGAAGTGAGCTGTTTTGTGTATTACTGACAATCCACTTTTTAAAGTTTATTTTTAAATTTATGTATAGTAAACTTCACTCTTTTTGGTGTACAGTTCCATGAGTTTTAACACGTGCGGATTCACGTAACCACCACCACAATCAGGATACAGGGAGTTCCATCATCCCAACTCCCTGATGCTGCCCCAACCTGGAATCCCTGGAAACCCCTGATCTGTCCTCCATCCCTAGTCTTGCCTTTTCCAGAATGTCATAAAAATGAGATAATTCAGAATGTACCCTCGTGTGTCTAGCTTCTTTTAGTTAGCATAATATTAAATATATTTGAGATTCATTCATGTTATGTATATCATATGTGTGTTCATGCATGTGTGCATAAAATGTGTTATATATAATGCCATATATTATATATAAACTTTTAATTTTGAAATAATTATAGAGTTATAGAGTTGCAAAGATAGTACCAAGTGGTCCCTTGTACCCTTCAGCCAGTTTCCTCCAATGGTTACATCCTGCATAATTATAGCATGATATCAGAAGCAGGAAATTGACATTGGTATTGCAGGAGCGAAGGGAAATCTTCCCCTTCACCCTCTGAACGTTCGCTGAAAATCAACTGACAAAAGGCAGATTGATAGGAGTAAAAGGATACAATTTATTTGATTACAGTTTTATGTGACATGGGAGCCTTCAGAATAAAGACTCAAAGATACAGGGGTCCATTTTTATGCTTAGGTTCAACAAAGAAGGGACAGCCATGTAGAAATGTGACTGGACAAAAAAGGTATGACCTAATGCTAACAGCCTGAGTGGGGAAACCCAGCAGGGCCTGTCTGCCCAGGCTCATCTTGGCCTCTCTGAGCAGCCTCCTTCCTTCTGGGTGTGGGGCAGGACCTCTCTGGGATGGGGGCCATATGGCATACTGTCAAACAAGGTAGGTCAGAGGATTTCTTTATGACAGTTTTTACACAGAAAGGTCCCTTGGGGAAGAAGGAGTCTAGTTTCCATGGCTGGTCTCAGGGAAGAATGAGGGGCCAGAGACTGGACAACACCCCCGCCTCAACCAGCACGCAGAGCCACTGCCCCACCACGAGGACCCGCCTGGTGCCCTGCCTTTGCAGTCACCCGACCCCTCCCCTCCCCACCACCCCTAGCCCATAGCAACCTCTAATCTGTTCCCCAGCTCTGTAATTTTGTCATTTCAAAATTGTGGTGTAAATGGAACCACACAATATGTGACCTTTGAGATTCATTTTTTTCCACTCAGCATAATGCCCTTGAGAGGTTTCACGTGTATCCATAGCTCGTTCCTCTTTATCACTGAGGTACACTCCACTGCATTCTCCACGGTTTGTTTACACATTCACCTGTTGAGAGACAGTTGGATTGTTTCCAATGTTTGGCAATTGTGAACACAGCTCCTATACATATTTGCATACAGATTACTATGTAACATAAGTTTTCATTTCTCATGGGTAATACCTAGGAGAGGAATAGCTGAGTCATAAGGTACGTGAATGTGTATCTTTAAAAGAAACTGCTAAACTGTCTTCCAAAGTGGCTGTGCTGTTTCTATTCACATCAGCAATGTATGAGGGTTTTAATTAGTTGCTTCTCATCCTTGTCAGCACTTGGTAATGTCAGTTTATTTATTTTTTTTAGGCATTCTAATAGTTGTGAAGTGGTATCTCATTGTTTTAATTTGCATTTATCAGGATAGATTTGAAGTAAGAAAAAAGAAAACTCAGTTTAAAGAAATAGTACTTTGATTTCCTTAATTCATATTGTATTATCACTTACCAATGAATCTAGAAAAGATCACAAAGAGTTCCTAGTCCCAACTCCCTGCCTCAGGAACCTGAGAGTGGCATCACCAAGACAGCTGTTTGCTGCTTTAAATGATTGATAATCACTGTCGTTAACTAGTCTCTAGGCTGAGGAGAAAAAAAAAAAAAAGCCAATCTAGTCCATAATAATTACTTTAAATAAAAAGCAAGTTTTCTTCTTACTTTATGCAAAAAGTATATTCCAGAAGCATTGTGTGAATGCAATTTGTAGTCCTGAATTTAATTTCAAGAGCACTGGTAATGCCTGAAGTTTTGAGGCATTTCCAGAGGAATCTGTTTGTTAAGAAGGAATCAACAGGGTAGGTGGAAAGAGTGGTGGATCAGGAATTTGGAAGCCCAGTTCTGGATGCAGCTCTGTCTGGCACTAGCTGTGTGACCTTGAGTGAGCCTCTTGGACCTCATTAAGCCTGTGTCTCCTCCTCTGCAAAATTAAAGCTTGGACTTACTTCGGCCACATTTCCTGGGGTATATTTCACAGAACACTCACTCTATAGGATTAGCGTGTATTGAAGAAGAGAAGGGTTCTGTGTTTAAATTAGCTTGGGAAACATGGAGTTAAAGTTTAAGAGGTTTCTTTGAGGGGAGATTTTCCAGAGCCTTTAATGTGTTGACATATATTGTTAATCCCCATAAGAGGACCATCGTATGTAGTATTTTCCAGATTTATTTGGCCACAGAGTCTTTTTCATTGAATAATACATGGGACATGTGTTCCCTCTATTTTTTCCCCAGAACTCAGTGTGGAAAATGCCAGACCAAAGTATTTTTAATGTCCCTTCCAAATCCAACTTTTGAGTGTTCCTAGTCTTTTTGTAATGAGCTCAAACACTTCCTAGTGTAATTGTTTGGAAACTTTGCATTCCCGATGGCAAGTTTTGTGCCAACTGGCTCCATGGTACAAAAAGTGACATGCTCGTGGCCAAAAAAGCAACAAGCCTGCTTCTCAGGCTTATGTACTTGAGGTCAGGCTGTTTTAAACCTGTGTAGGGATCAGCCAGGTCTCAGGAAATTGGCAGGGCAGGGTGAGCTGTGACCGACAGGGATGCAGGTGAGCGGAGCAGGCCCGGGGTCAGGGAGCGAGTGTCCAGAGCGAGGGTGGAGGCATGCAGAGGGTCAGAGCGGCCAGAGGGCCACAGGCATCGTCCTGCTGGGCATCGTGGAGTCCAGGCAACACATAGCCAGGTTAATGCAAGGTCACACGTCAGACAAGAAATGAGGAACTAAATAAAGAATTTGTAGAAACCCAAGGGGATCCAGGAACTGATCGTTAACATGAGACATCATTAAGAAGGAGCCCTTAATACTGAAATAATCTCCCCCAGGTGTGAGTCCTCCACTTCCTGCTGGGACAGCAGCCAGTGCCTAGGGGGGGTCCCAGCCTGCAGAAGCGTGGCTGTGAGGTGGTGTGGAGTGGCCGCCAGGCTCCGAGAAAATGACTGCAGAATGGCAGGAAGAAACCCCACCTCGCCTCTGTCCCACGGATAGGAGGTTTTCTCCCTGCTGTAGTGCTGGGTACTCTTTGAGCCCAGAAGAGTTTAGAGTGAAGAGACTGGCTGACTAGAAACGAAAAGCTCGAGACAGCTTGATGCCCGGGAAAGAGGGTGGATTCACAGTCAAAAGGTCAAGTTCAGCTCTTTGACCAAAGCTGTGGGCTTTGGTTTCTTCATTCTTAAGTCAAAGGTTTCCTCCAGCTCAAAAGTACCAAGATCCTTGCCACTTCTTCTGAATCTTGTCCCCAAGTCAAGGCCGCCCTCCCTGCGTCAGCCCAGCTGGGACTTCAACCAAACCGGGTTCGCAGCCCCCCCCCCCCCCGCCCCCGAGGCAAAGGAGGAGCCTCAGCGGGCCCAGGGCAGCCACTCTAGGCCAAACCAGGGCCGCCCTTAGAAACCCAGACGTGAGGTCTGGGGGCCGGGGAGACACCAGACAGAAAGTTCTGTGTGGTGGGATAAACAGAGACAATTTGGCCTCACCCCGCACCTCCTTATCCAGGGACAATGAGGATGGGGTGGGGGCCGTCCCTCTGGCTGGCTCAGAGGCATTGTTTTCCAATAAGGGGAAGGGGGGAGAGTATTTTGAAATTAAAATGGGCAGAGTAGGTACAAATCACAGTCCTTATGTGAGAAACCTTAGTCTTCGGTTTTCAGAAGAAGGTAGCATTTATGGTAACGAGGAGAGTTTATTCTTAGGTAGATTCCAGCAGCTACCGTTGGCTGTAGGTGGAGAGGCTCACAGGCCCCACCTCTGCCCTCTCCTCTCACAGGCCTGTGCCCTGCCCGGCCCTCTCTCCCTGTCGAAGCCAGCAGAAGCCAGACAGGTGCCCAGCGATAGGGGGCCAAAGCCCTTGGGTGCTGAGTCTGCTGGACTCCACAGGAAGGCGTGGGAGACAGGGACTCTACTGGCATTAGGGAAAGGGCTGGGTTTCTCCAGAGAAGGGTCTAGCAGCTGGGCTGGACAGGATGCACCACCTGTGGGGACAAAGAGCAGGGTGGTGCTGCAGGTAGAGATTTCTTTAAGAAAGGGCAGAGTTCCTTAAAAATGCTGATACTGAACACTACTATGGTGGTTCCCACTGGGGGCAAGTAACTTTCCCACCTCCCAGGCAGCAGAGGCTGAAACAGTCCCACCTTTGTCGCAGAAGGTGCAGGGGTAGGGTACACTGGAGCAATCACATGGGGACCCTAGTTTTCCTGCCCCAATTCTAGGTGACTTCATGCATAGGTGTTTTTGCTGAGGTCAAAAGCACCCAGCACCTCAAGACCTCATTTAAACACGGAGTTGTCTGTGTAACCGTGCCAGCAGTCCCTCGAGATCCCTTCGAGTCTTACTCTGTAAAGGTTGATAACTCTATTATTTAACACATATTAAGTTCAAGCTTGTAATAAAATAACTTGCCTGCAAATGATGGTGAATTCTGATTTCCTCATCGGGAACCGAAACAGTGGGCAGATCAGAGCCTCCAGGTTTATCCTTTCTGACTTTCAGACAATGCATCAAGGAAACAGTCATCGTCTGAGCTGTCTCCACATTCACCCTCTCTCATCCCAGACCAGGAAAAGAAATACTCCACCCTGCAGAGGTCTCCTCCAGGCACTTCAGAAATGCTCTGCTGAGGCTCCCTGGTTCCCCAGCACTCCTGGCAGAGGCGAGCAGCTTGCAGTAAATCTCCCTGCTATTTGTTAACAAAGGCAATGCCACATCTGGATTAGCACCCTGGGGAGATGTAAGCTCCAGGGCAGTACACCGGGTGGCCAGGGACCACAACTCCCGGTCTCTCCTTTCTCCTCGAATTTCCCTTTACTTTAATCATTCATGCAAACATAGAATTGGGGGAAATTTAAAGGTTTATCCAACCCAGCTCTTTGGAGCTGGGAAAAGTCACACCAAAGCCCTAGCAGAATTATCCTGGTCTTAACATTCTCCAACAAATAAGGATTCCATAACCACCCAGAGGTGCCATTCACCCTAAGACAGGAATCTGTTGCTGTGGTTGGCTACATTCAAGATTTTTCTTTCTTCTCTGATATGAAAACTTCCAGATGTTCCTCAAATCAGTTTTCATTCTGGCATTATCAGTGATTAACTACTTTTATAATCAGGCAGAATTCACATCTAAACTTAGGTCCTTGCCTTGCATTGAAGCGTATTCTGTTTTGTTTGTGTTTTATGATGTCATGGTTGGGGCCATCCTTGGGGAACCATTTGATGGATTGATCCCTCAGCTTTCTCTTTTTCACGTTGTAAAACTTTCTTTCTTTCTCCTTACAAGAGAACCCCAAGCCCATGGGATACAGGACGAGAGGGAGAGTTTTGCCTGAGAAGTGGAGAAGCAGGACTATTTTCCCCCAGAGACTAAAGCAAAGGCAGCAAACCCCACATTTCATGGGTCTAGGGTCAGCAGGAGCTCAGGAGGTTAGTCTGATCCAAGCCATACATCCAGACTTTGTATGGCTCACAGGAAGCTCCTTTACACAGAGTCCTGACAGGCTCAAGGAGTCCCCAGGAGGCCGGGACAGGACTAGGGACACCCCCAACCCTGAATCATCCTGAGAGCCACACCAACTTCCGAGGGAAGCCCTCCAGCCGGAGCCTTCTTGACCACTATGGGCTTATTCAGGAGGGGGTCTCGCAGCCACCCCCCCCTTGCAATCACAGGCTCCAGCATCCTGGAACGGTGTCCAAGGAGCCCCCAGCTCACCCATGCTGAGAGTCAATGTTCCAAGAAACCCTGTCTTCAGGATGGATGGGCGCTGACTCTATTTTAAGGAACTGAGATGTGTCATTTAGTCAAAAGAATATGATACAAATGACCCTTCGGTGGCAACATGATTAAGAATAAGCAGTTAGGGAGAACTTTTCAACTATTGAGAGATGAATGGATATAGAAGTAAAAAAAGATAAAAATAGACCTAACTTCCCCCATCTTCACACTAGTGACGTGTGTGGGCAGCCTTGGCTACTTCTTGCCACCTCCACAGACAGAGCACCACGGGACAGGACCCTTTCTGGATTAACTTTTCCCCCACAGTGAGGTTGCTGCATCTTTGCATGGTACTGAATAGCTGTCTCTTTGGGTTTGGTGGCTGGATTTTTGTGGGAGCACTAAGGGGTAGCTGAATTCTCCCTTCAGCATGCCCCTCTAGATTAGGACTCAAAAACTTTTTCTGTAAAGAACCGGATAGTAAATATTTTAGGTTTTGTGGACCATACATTCTCTGTAGTCAAATACTCAACTCTGCTGTTACAGTGGGTGTGAAAGCAGCCACCGACAATATGCAAACAAATGGGCTTGGGTGTGGTTACAATAAAGCTTTATTTACGAAAAGGGGTAGAAATCTGGATTTTGGCCTGCGGGCTATAGTTTGCCCACCTCTGCTCTGCAGTCAAAGAGAGAAAATTCACCCCTTTTCACCATTTTTGGATGATACCTGGTAATTATGTGTTCACTCATTTGTGCATTCATTCAACAAGTACTTATTAATACTATTGTGCCAGGCTCCGTTATGTAAGTTTGGGATGTGACAAAGAACAAAATACACAGAGATCCCTGCCTCATGGAATTTACATCATAGCAGGGAGAGACATGTTCAAGGAACAGCAAGGAGACCAGTGTGACTAGAGGAAAAGGCATGAGGAAGGACAGGGAAGAATTGCCAAAAAGATATTGTTTAGCAGGGGAGAAAGAGAGGATTTGGTACATAAAAGGAGGTGTTAGCTTTAGATGTCTTCAGATAGTTGCTTAGAGGAGGGTTATTTCTGTCCATGAAGGAGTAATTGGTACTGGACTTGCCCTCTTGCCATAAACAACTGGAAAACTGGGAAAGAATGTAATGCCTGAGAGAAGGAAAATAAATAAGTGAACTCTACAACCAACCAGAGTTTCTCTCTGGAGTCACATTCTGTTGGATGAGACAAGGAGGGAAAGCTCAGACAGAACAAGGCAGTCTTATTATGTTGAGGAGATGGAGATCAGAGTTTGAAGAGGCCAAGGCACCTGGCATTTGCAGGATGGAGTACCAGAGAGGGGGACACCATGAAGATAAAGGGCTTTATAAATCTGCCTTGGGGTCCCCTTGAATCTTTGGCTGAACATTAGACTGTGGATGCCCAGAGTCAACCTCTACAACACTGGATGAAGAATAACTATGACAGAGCTATGAACTGAACAATTTCCAGAGCTCACACAGGGTTGGGAGATGTTTGAGTTCTCACCGGTTAGAATGGAAAGACCTCATTGAACTCTGAAAGCTTTCAATAGAGACCTCAGAAGGGTCATACCTTAATCCTCAGTTCTTAACTAGTCTAAAGTGAAGGCTACTCTACACGTGCGCTAGCAAATGTTAAATGCATGATGCAAAAGGATCAAGAAAGTAACTTTACCTGTTGAAATAAACTTCAACACTCTCTAAAGAAAGACAACAAAATTTAGGCTTTCAACAAAAACAACATCTAATCAAAAATTACTAGACATGTGAAGAAGCAGGAAAATGTGACCAGTACCAGGAGAAAAATCATTCAATATAATCATACCCAGAAATGACAGAAATGATGGTGTTAGCTGACAAAGACATTAAAAGAACTCTTATAACAGCTCAAGGATTAAAGAAAATCATGAATATGATGAGGACTGAAATAGAAGATACATTAAGAAAGGAACCAAATATGACTTCTAGAGTAAAAAAGTATAATATTTGAAATAAATAATTGACTAGATAGGCTTAATAGCAGATTAGATTGTGTATAAAAAAGATTTGTTAACATGACATAGCAATAGAAACAATCCAAACAGTAGCACAAAGAGAAAAATGAATGCAGGGGGCCGGGGGGGACTCACTAATGACATGTGTGACAATATCAAGCAGTCTAATGTATTTGTCATTAGAGTCCCAGAGAGGAGGGGAGGTGAAAAATATTTGAAGAAATAGTGGCAGAAATGTTTCCAAATTTAGTACAAACTCTAAACCCACAGATTTAAGGAGGTCAACTAACCCCAAGCAGGATAAATACAAAGAAAATCAGGCTCAGGAACATTATAATCAAATGTTGAAAACATGGTAAAGAGAAAAGTATAAAAATAGTCAGAGAAAAAGACACATTTCATGCAGAAGAACAGACCTAAGAACTCAAGAGATTTCTCATCAGAAACAATGCAAATCAGAAGACTATGTAATGGCATTTTTAAGGTGCTGAAAGAAAAAATCCCATCAACCCTGAATTTTATATCCAGAGAAAACGCTATTAAAAAATTAGGCAAAATTAAAACACTTTCAGACAAGAAAAAGCTGAGATAATTTGTTGACAGAATACTTGTACTGCAAGAAATATTCAAAGATGTTTTTCAGACTATAGGAAATTGATGCCAGATGAAAACTTGGATCTACAGAAAGAAAAAAGAATACCAGAATCAGTAAAGATATTGGTCATTGTAAAAGACTTTTCTAGCTTTCAAAATTTTATTAAAATTTGCTTAAAAAGAAAATAATAACAATGCATTGTTAGACTTATAGCCTACATGGAAATAAAATGTATAACAGTGATAATCCAAAGGACAGGAAGGGGAAAATGAAAGTACATTATTGTAAGTTTCTTACATTATACAGGATGTGATATAATTTATTGTAAACCTTAGAATAACCACTTAAAAAACCCCAAAGGTGTGTAAGTAATAACCAACAGAGGAGACAAAGTGCTAAAAAATACTAAGTTAATCCAGAGGAAGGAAAAAAGGAAAAACAAAGAACAGACAGAACAAATATAAAACAAATATTAAGATGATAGACTTAAACTCAACCACATTGACAGTGACATGAAACATAAATGGCCTTAGCAATACAATAAAATGGCAGAGACCAAAAAGCAAAATCTAGCTATATGCTGTCTATGAGAAAGTAATGGATATGCTGATTAGCCTGGTTTGATCATTCCATAATGTATACATGTATCAAAACATCACGTTGTGCCCCATAAATATATATAACTATTATTTGTCAATTAAAAATAAAATAAAACTATAAAAATAAATAAATAAAAAGATATACCATAGATGAAAAGTAAAAAGATGAAAAAGGACATAACAAGCAAATGTTAATCATAAAAAAGCTGAAGTGACTATGTTAATGTTATACGAAGTAGACTGTAAGATAAGGAATCTTCCCAGGGACAAAGAGGAATATCTCATAATGATAGATAAGTCAGTTCTTCGAGAAGACAATAAATAACTCTAAATGTGTAGACATCTAATAACATAGTTTCAAAATAAATGAAGGAAAAATTGATGGAACTGAAAGAATAAATAAACTAATCCTCAGTTATAGCCAGAGACTTCAACACTGCCCTTGACAACCTCAGAACAAGCAGACAGAAAATCAGTCAGGGTAGAGGAGACTTGAACAACATTATCAACCAACTTGTCTTAATTCACATTTGTAGAGCATTACACATAACAAAAGCAGAAAATATATTCTTTTTGAACGTACATTGAATATTCACTAAGTAGACCATAAAATGAGTCTCAATAAATTTAAAATGATGGAACTGATACAGAGTATATTCTCTGGCCAAATATCTGGATTTAAATTAGAAATTAGTAATTTTAAGATATATGGGAAATCCCTACATAATTGGAAATAAAAAAACTCACTTTTAAATTACCCAAGGGCCAAAGAAGGAACCACAAGGAAAATTTTAAAATACTTTGAACTGAATGATAATAAAAGCATTACGTATTAAAATTTGTGAGCTGCAGCTAAAGTAGTGCATAAAAGAAACATTTATAGATTTAATGCTATAGTCGTAAAAAAGAAAGGTCTAAAAATTATTTAAGCTTCCGCTTTAAGAAGCTAGACAAAGAAGAGCAAATAAACCCAAGTTATAGATCAGATCAGAAATCAAAATAGAAAAATGGAAAAACAATAGAAAAGAAATCAATGAGACCAGAAACCGGTTCTAGACTAGACCCCCCACAGTAACAGGGTATGTGGATTTACGTGCCAGAGCCGGGAGGTCTGGGATTGTGGGCGAGTTAAAGGTCTTAGGTTGCCTTGATGTCCAGAGCACCTTCGTGACTACTATTTAATTACATTTAATAACATCCTTGTAAAATACAGATAAGATACATATTATTACTGCATTTTACAGGTTAAGAAACTGAAGTACCAAAAGGCTAAACAGCTGGCCTAAGGTCATGAAATTTTTTACTGGTAAATTTACACATTGACTGCCACACTAGAAAAAATAATTTTTCCTTGAGGCCATGGTGTTTTATTACGAAAATAGAATAAAAACTTCATAAACAAAACAATCCTTTATAATTTGATGAAAAATTTGTTATTTTTTATTGTTTTCTGTGCGTGAGTTATATGTAACTTGAAAAATAGTTCTCGCAGCTCCCAGGTCATGAGGCGTGTGAGTTACACATGCTTCATGAGGCCCAGGCTCAAAACTAGCGTGAGTTAAATACAACTCACATGGCAGTTAATGTGTTAAGGTCTAGAATCCAAGACCTAAGCTTGCCACCAGGATGGCCTGACAAAACAGCTGGAAAATTTTAACAATTTTTCTTGAGCCTCTTTATCTATAGGCACAGCTGCGCAAGGACACCAGATGGGCCAGGGGCCACAACAGCCACAAGACCCCCTGCCGGATGCCAGAGGAAGTCCAGACCTGCACAAAACAAGTGCAAACCCGAACAGGTAACCTCCACTTACCTTTGGCTCATTAACATATCATTATAACACTAAAAATCCCTCCCCTAAGAAAAACTTGCCGCCATCTTCTGTACATGTGATGTATGGAAAAGCATGTTTGTGAACTGCATCTGTGCGTCTGAAACTCCACTCTGTAAATGCCTGCGCATCTCCTCCATCCCATAGCTGACACTGTAAAGCTCCCACACCTCCCTTTGCTCAGGGAGAAGGTGCCTCTAGAGTGTGAGCTCCCCTTCTCCATTCTTTGGGCACTGGATTAAAACCCAAATGCCTTACCAATTGGACATTCTTTTTTTGCAGCTGACATAAATCAGGGAAAGAACACAGTTTTTTGCTGACAGGTGACAGGCTCGGTCCCTGGCTAGCTCCTTGCAGGCATCTCTGCAGGATGAGCAGTCACAGAATTGGGAAAAATCATCATTTGCATTTAGGCAGTTGGTAGTTCGTCCTCCTTATATTTGATAATTACTTTTTATAAAAGTTTGTTTTTAAATAGGCTTTTAAAATAAAGTTACAATCCCCACTTCAAAATTTTAAGACTTTCCCCTGGAGTAAACAGTCTTAGTTCTGTTTTTTTGAGAGACTGTGAGGTCAGTTGACTTAATATGTGATACACAGAGACAGGAAAATCTTGGCTGTATTACTGTGTAGCTCACTCTGGAACTTTGATAAACTTCAAACAGTATATCCCACCTGTCTCCCAGGGAATCCTTTTTTTAAAAAAAACCAAAAAACCCAATACTTAAGATCTTTGAATAAAAGAAGCTATTATAACACCATCTTTAACTTCCATCTTAGCTTCAGACATAATTACTTTCAACAATTTTAGTAAGCAGTTTAAAATACTTTTTATATCTTTCCTTAGAGTTTAATTAGTATAAAATGGAAGGAAAAAACCCCACAGGATTGGGTGTCACAGATTTGGGGGTTTCTTATCTCAAACCATCCACTCCTGAATGCAAGACCTTGGCAGGACTCCTGTCCTCTGTGTTTGATTTCTTGTTGAAGAAAGAAGGAGGCTGGATTCCTCGATCTCTAAGGCTTCTTTCATCTGTCACGGCCCATCATTCTTAAGAGCAGCTAAAAGTACAAAACAAAATTATACCCATATTTACTTTTAGAAACAATATTTTATCATTTGCTGAAATCTAATTCATGATGATTCATAAGAATGGATTGATGTTTAAAAAGTAAGAAAAGGAAATTATTTATATTCTTAGGAAGGA
Organism: Daubentonia madagascariensis; assembly: GCA_023783475.1. Classification (NCBI taxonomy): domain Eukaryota; kingdom Metazoa; phylum Chordata; class Mammalia; order Primates; family Daubentoniidae; genus Daubentonia; species Daubentonia madagascariensis. The sequence goes on from JAKFHU010000760.1 coordinate 4,327,760, forward strand.
AATGGCAAAATATGAAGTGAATGTTGTTGTTGATTCATTCAACAAATATTCATTGAGTGTCTCCTATATGCTAGGTACTTCCCCCAGTGGAATGGTGTTTGACATGCTGCAGGTGAAAAAACTTGAGGACAGTAGAGCCCCCAACACAACCCCTGTGGCATTCTGCAGGCAAGGGAGGCTGCTCTTTACACACCTCGATTAGTATCTGCGGTTCCTGCCTCTGCTGGAGCAGTGGCCGAGCGTGAGACCGTAAGCATGCCGGGGCTGTCCTCTGTGCTTCCACCTTGCCAACCTGCACTGAGGTTCTCTGGCACTTTCAGAGACACCAGCCGCTGAGTGAGATTTCCTATTCTAAGGAGGCATAAATTTCGTTCCAGGGGAGCCCATTGGAGGTGGCTGTGTAGACCGTCACCTGGTATAGTGACAGTATGTGAGGTTCAAGACCCAGCCTGGCTGCCGTAGCTCAGTGATTTTAGGAAACTGCAGACCTCACCCTGCCTCCATTTTCTCATCAGTCAAATGAGGATAACAACATTTGTTCTTCCCTCATATAAAGCAATTGTTAAAAACAAGTGTGACAATGGCAATGGCATTGGTTAGCGGTTACAAGAGCTGTATATTTTCTAAAACACATTGTTACATCTTCTGGAAACAGAAGTGGAGAATCATGATTACTGATTTGTTCATTTTCAGTTAAAAATATTTCATATTCTTTTCTTTCTTCCAACAAATTATTCAAATCTCACCTATATCACTAATGAATGAATGCATGTTTTTCTCTCTTACGTGAAGTCTTGCTATGCATATATTGGCTCAATAGTTATCTAATCCTTGGGCCAAAGGTCTAAGGTTGGAGGTCAGTGGAATAAATTCAGCTTGCAAACAAAATTCATTTCAACTCACATAGTGTAGCTGCTGTGTTTTAAACTTGAATTAGCTAACAATAAAAATTAAAATTTCCAGCTTTGTTCAAAATATCAGAATATCTGGTCCCATTCCCACATAGTAACAACTGCCTGATCCAGAATAGCAGCTGCCCCCTTAGATAGGGCACATGAGCTTGAGTTTGCCATAGTCACCACCATTCCCTATTGCAGCCTCTCACTGAGGCCAAGTATCAATTGCAGTTTATCATCTACACTTGCAAATCCATTCTGCTCTCTTAAATTTTCTGGACCCCCAAAGTCTTTTGAATCTATCATCCCTTGTTTCCAAAAGTGCCAGATTAATGTCCTGGCGAAGGGACCCAAAGGCATATGTTCCTAGGTGGCATGGGCTTGTGGTAACCCCAGTGCTCTTAACTGTTTGAGCTGGTTCAGGAACTAGGATTTGTGGGCCTGAAGGACTAATAGGCTAGTTTCAGACTTTAAGACTCAGCTTTGAGACATCCTCAGACATACTTGCCTATATTGGTTGTGTCTATGAGTTCATGGTGCCCTAGAGCATTCACCACATGAATGTCTTTGGGGCCAGTGCTACCTTAGGACAGTCTCCAAGTCTTGCTCCATTTCCTCGTTCCTATTGCCACTGGTCATAATTAGCACCCTCATCTTATCCCTGGAATATTGCATCAGTGGTCTTTTTGTGTCATCTCTTTCTTCTCCAATTCATCTGCTTTACTAGAACCCAGGTTAATCTTCCAACAAAACAAGTATAATATATAATCTACTCTTTCCTTCAGTTAGAAACCCCTGTTGGCTTCTCTTTCCTAAGGATGAAGTCCAGGCTCCTTATGAAAGACCTTCCCCAATCTAACCCTAAACCACTCCTCTGTCCCTATCTTCTGCCACACCCTGGGTCCCTCCCAGTTCTGCATGTGCACGTGGCCATCCAGGCAGAACAGGCTTTGCACCGTCCTTCACCTCAGCCTGGAACACACTACCAATGGTTCTCAGACCTTTGGACTTCAAAGACCAATACGTATTTTTAAAATGTGAGATATGTATGTTGTTTTTATTAGGCCAAATAAGAGAGAATATAAATGATAATAATACCATCTATTTTCACCTTAGTTTCACAAGAGAAAGAAAAACAGCAACACCCCAAAAGTAGAAAGTACATCATCTCAAACCAAAGCTCCTTTAAACTGGATAAAAGTAGCTTTCCAAAACACTTACTACCTTGCCTTATTTTTCTCACTTCCTCTTGGTCCAGTGAAGATTTAACTGCCAGCATCTGCTCTGGGCTTGCTTTGAGACCCACCAACCGACCAATCTTTTTCTTTCTAGAAAATACTCACCCATCTTTCAATATCAAGTTCAAGTGCTGCTTCTTGAGTGGAGTCCTTCCTGACTCCCCAAGGCAGAGGTGGTTCCTATTCCCTTGCTTATATCCTTACTACAGTATAAAGTATTAATATATGGATTTTCGATGGAGGTTTCTTGGGCACACGGAAGAAGGAATCACTAAAGCCCCTTAAAAATCTCCTTAAACACTCTCTTCTCTCAAATTTCCATTCCCTATGACAGCTGCTCTCCCCTCGCTCTCTCTTTAAAAAACTTCTTCAGCCTTTCTGGGCACACTCCTACACCCCTCTTACTTAAAAGTGCACTGGCAGAGAGTTCGGTAAAAGCTACATCTGTCCTCAGCCCAAATGACAAGCCACTGTGCCTCAAGCAGGTCCTTCATGCAGTGTGACATTGATCCGTCTACACAAAGCACTCAAGGTCTGTAGCCCCAAGTAACCCGTGAGGTACTCAGGGCAGAAAGATCTAATGCCTGTGAATGCGCGCACCTAAACACACACACACACAGAAACACACATTGGTTTTTTGTTTTTTGTGGGTTTTTTGAGACACAGTCTCTCTCTGTTGCCCAGGCTTGAGTGCAGTGGTGTCATCATAGCTCACTGCAACCTCCATTGCCTGGGCTGAAGTGATCCTTCTGCCTCAGCCTCTCAAGTAGCTGGGACTACAGGCGCGCGCCACACCCGGCTAATTTTTCTATTTTTGGTAGAGATGGGGCCTCGCTCTTGCTCAGGCTGCTCTCGAACTCCTGGCCTCAAGCAATCCTTCCGCCTCAGTCTCCCAGATGCTAGGATTACGGGCGTGAGCCACCGCACCTGGCCACATTGTTTTTTTAATGAAACGATGAATAAATGAGTAAATAAGAGTTCTACAGCCAGTGGTGACACAGTCCATGAGATGCCACTGTTCAGTTTTTGGGGACATTTCTGGTACTTTCCCCGGTTTGATACTTTTCCTGTTACTATAACCACAGTCTCTACCTTCTCTAGAATGAAGAATAAAACATTTTTAAGACATCTGGGCAACTTCGCTGAGATACCAGAATTTGCAGCCCAGACATGACGGGAGCTGCCATGCTGAAGCGTGGGTGGGTCACACTTCCTCTAAGCCCAAATAAGAGGCAGGGGTCTTTGATGGTGGAACAAAGTGGGCCCTGATGTGCTGGCCAAATGGGCTTGCTGTGCACAGGCTACACCCAGTGCTTTTGTTGTGTGTCCTGTGACATGTCTGGCCAGCCGCCCTGGCTGTCAGCCCAGGTTAAGAGGTCAGAGAGGAGCAGACAGGTGACTGCAGGTACCACGTTGGTGTTGGCCTGGGGACCTGACAAGTCAACACACAAACTGTACTCTGGAGTTCCTAGAAGCTGCCACTGCTCAGCCAGCCTGCTTGTGAGTGGAGTCTCATGCCAGCTACACACACCAAGGAAGCCAAGGCTTGGCTAGTAAGCAGTGAAATTCTGAGAAAAGTCAGGCCCTCTGTGTTCTTTCCTCTTTTGAAAACCACTGGCACCGTTGGTTCCCCGGGGGCTCCTTCACTGTGTTCAACCTGTTCTCTATCTGATTGGGAAAGGGCTGTCAAGCCATGCCTCATGACATGGAGGCAAGACCAAACCGTCACAGAGTGTGCGCCGCCTGCTTTAAGGTTCTGTCCCCTGGGTTGCTCCTGTGTGTCTCACTACTTCTTGGGAATTTTACAGGATGTTCACAGAATTCAGTCTGTCCTCCAGGTACTTGAGATGAGAAATAGACTTTCCCTCCTTTAAGAATTCATTATTTCTCCCCGTGGGCTGTTTGTTCAGGAGCAGAAATATCAAATTATAGTCCCGAAGAAGTGATGTGGTAACCTGATGATGAAAACATAAGAGACAAACTGTCTTGGGCTGAGATTGTGAACGTGGCATTCAGGCAGGGATTGGGGGCGACAGAAATGATCAGGGGAGACGGAAGCCTTTCTCCTTGCAGGACAAGACTAGATCTTTCCTGTGCCTTATTGCTGTTACGGTCTGTTTTATTTTTGGTTTTGCTTGTAGGATAGGTGAAAAGGCCGGTTGGAGGAAGAGCAGGCTGTTCAGTTTTAATCAAGCATTACCTGGTTCAAAATGTAGCCACTGAAAGAAGCAATATTTTTTGGCCAGCTTCTCGGAGGATAAGACAGTGCCCAAACTGTGATGGACACAGCCCAAACACAGGCCTTCCACAAATAATCTGGCTGGTTCTCTGTTGCTTGGGTCGTTCTGCAGCCCTCGGCTGTCCCCCTGGAGGCCACCGGTCCCCTGGATGCTGAGCTGGTCACCTAGGCCAGCCACCACGACTTCTGATGGCCTTTGTGGTGTCTGTTCCCTATCTCCTGCTCCACCACCCTGGCTTCCAGGTAGCTCCAGCCCATACACAAACTCCTTCCACTACTCCAGTCAGCCCTTTTAGCAGGTTCCTTATTCCGGTGACTTAAGCTCCCAGGAAAATCGTTCTTATTTGATTCTTTACAAGTATCTCCTTCCGGGGTGCGATTCCCCTGCGGGGAGGGGTGGAATTTCCCAGAGGTTGGGGTGAACGTATGAACAGAAGTGGGAGTTGTGTGGAATGGGGGGCCTGAGTACAAACTGAAGGGTAACAAGGCCAGGTTTGAAAGGGTGTCCCTGGGTGCCCCCAACAAGAAGGAAAAGGTCCTCAGGGGCCAAAAAGACCACTGAGTCTTCAGGTAGAACCTTAGTAGTTACCTTCTTACGTTGTAATTCCACCCGGACTTTTTTAAGCTTTTTAAAAATTGTGGTAACATAGGTTGGGCACAGTGGCTCACGCCTGTAATCCTAGCACTCTAGGAGATTAAGGCGGGAGGATCTCTTGAGGTCAGGAGTTTGAGACCAGCCTGAGCAAGAGTGAGACATCATCTCTACTAAAGATAGAAAAAATTAGCCAGGCTTTGCGGCTCGGGAGGCTGAGACAGGATCGCTTGAGCCCAGGAGTTGGAGGTTGCAATGAGCTACGCCGATGTCACTGCACTCTAGCCAGGGCGACAGAGCGAGGCCCTGTCTCAAAACAACAACAACAAAAAAAAATTGTGCTAAAATATACAGAAGATTTTACCATTTTAACCATTTTCGAGTGTACAATTCAGTGGCATTAAGCATATTCACAACATTGTGCAACCATCACCACTGTCCATTTCCAGAACCTTTTCATCATTCCAAACAGAAACTCTGTACCCATTGAGCAATAGCTCCCCATCTCCTCCCCATCCCAGCCCCTGGCAACCTTTGCTCTACTTTCTGTCTCTATGAATTTGATGAATCTAGGTATCTTATATAAAGCGAATCATACAATATTTGTCCTTTTGTATCTGGCTTATTTCACTTAGCACGCTGTTAAGGTTCATCCATGGTGTGGCACACATCAGAATTTCATTCCTTTTCAAGGCTGAATAATATCCCATGGTGTGTAGATACCCCATTTTGCTGTTGATGGAGATTTGGGTTGTTTCCACCTTTTGGCTGTTGTGAATAATGCTGCTATGATCACTTATGGGCAAGTCATTATAATTTTCTGTGGCAAAGGGGAAATCAGGCCTGTCCCAGCCCTGGTCCTCCACCTGGCATCTCCTCCCAGCTCCCGCTGGAGGCAACCACAGCTCAGAGTCCCACAGCAACACCGGCAAAGGCAGGAGCCAGCGACAGCCTAGGAACATCCCAGGAGGACATTTGCAGGAGAGAAAGTGTAACCAACCTTCCAATGACCTCTCTCTGCAAAAGAATGCTGGACCAGGGGTTGGAGGGGCATGCTACATCTATTTGGTGATTGCATTTATAGTACATAGAAAAGGGTCTAGGAATATATAAATCAAAAGGTTTACAGTACTTATTTCGGAGGATGGAGTTATTGGTGATATTTACTTTCTTTTTTAAAAATTTTTTTAAATATTATTTTCTTAATAAAATATGAACTACTAGTTTGGCACTTTTAAAAGAATTATAGGCCGGGGCACAGTGGCTGGCACCTGTAATCCCAGCACTTGAGGCCAGAAGTTCAAGACCAGACTGGGCAACATAGCAAGACCTCATCTCTAAAAAAAAAAAAAAATTTTAAATTTGAAAAAATGAATACTAGGTTGATTACTCGGATAAAAATAACAAAATATTCTATTTTAGTGCTTGTGCTTAAAATAAAACCATTGTCAACATTCCAATTCAACTGTCCTTTCTTTTACCACTGTCCAGCAGGAAGTTTTTCTGCATCAGAATTGTCACAAATTTTTTGATGTCGATCTTAAAGACAGTGAGTCCATGGCATTAATTGAGTGTCCATTGTGTGCATACTGCTGTGTTAGGAAACTACAAATAAAACAAACATATGTTTATACTCCTGAGTTACTGTGATCAAAACCAGACTAAATCTATGTAATATACATAAGAATATAAGATCCCAAACCAAATTTCCATCAACTTCAACAGAAATACTTGTCACACGTTGTGTGTATTTGGAAAGTGGAAAGTTTTATGCACTATGGGCACAGCGTCCTAGGGGTGCAGTTTTAAGGAGATCCAGGAAAGCCAGTGCCCCTCCTAATCTCTGCAGGCCCTGGAGCCCACTGCCCCGGAATGGGCAGGAGCAGGTGTTGTCACCTCACATGCATCCGTGGTGGGCAGCTTAGATGAGTGAAGCAGGTGGGTTTAGGATGATGACCACATCGTTTATCTCCCAAATGCAAACACTCTTAAGATGAAAAGGGAAGCTATTATTAATTGCATGGGGACAACTGGTGTAAATTGAGACCATCCAGGCAAATCAGGATATATGCTTCCCTCTACCTTTAACCAAGGAATGTGTCCTGTCTAGGGGCAGTGAGATACAGCATTCTTTAAAATCGAGGTCAAACCAAGCATGCACTCCCTCCAGCCACTGCTTTACAATATTTGAAAGCAAATCTATCCTCAGCAGTTCCCCAAGAGGATCAGAGCAGGGCATCCGGGCACACGCTTCCTTCAGGTGTGCTGTGGAGGCTTCGAAACTGATGTGAAACTGGAAACAACTGAAATGTTCAACAACATGAGAAGATCGGGGAATCATGGTCCGTTCATATTGGCTTTTACCAATAATGTCCTTAGAGATGGGCAAAAATCTCACAATATAATGTTGAATCCAAAAATGATATAATTTGAATCAAAAAAGCAGATGAAAACCCACACACACACACACATAAATATGTACACACACACACACACACACACACACACTAGGGCTATCTGGAAAGTATTCAGCCATGTAACCGTACTTTCCAGACAGCCCTTATAAATGCATTTACATATATATTTTATATATATAATGCAAGTGGGACAGAGATGTATTAAGTGTAGTTTGCCTCTGGGAGATGGGGTTAGGAATGATTTTTGTCTTTTCTGAATTTTTCATAAGCTTTTTTTATAGTAAGCATACATTATTTGCATAATCAGAAAAAAGGACTATATATGTATATGAAAGCTGGATACACATATGTATGTCTACACCCAGCACTACTCCATCTGGCTGGAGAATCCCGTGTCCTCTTCTTACCTTCGGCCTTGGGTGGTAGCCCATGTCAGGACCCCAGGGGGCCCATGGAAGAGCCAAAAAGAATCCTTGAAAAATATCTACTCCCTAAATTCTCTGCACAACCTAGTGCCAGGAAGGAGAGGGGACAGAATCTTGTTACCATATTTCCAGGAGTGGCTGTGCCCATACTTGCAGTGAAAAGCTCTCCTATTGTTACACAATTTTAAAAAATAGGCTTTCCTCTGTTTAATCTGATTTCTAGATAATCCCTTCTCTGCCCCTCCCACCGCACAAAAAAGGAAGACATTTGCTGTTGGTTGTTTGTGTTAGTGGTGATTCTGTTGGTAAGGCTGGATCTCACTGCCTGGCCACAAAGGGGAACCCATTCAACACCTCTGTGCCCTGTGGTGCCCTGGCCTGGGGAGCTGCACAGGAGGGCAGTCACCATAGTCCAGGCAGAGACCACAACATTCCCCATTTAGCTATTGGTTCCTTTACATCATGGGGCTGACAGGCCTGCAAAGTTGCTGTATTTTCCTCTTGGGATTCAGTAACAACATATTTTATTTTAATGTATTTACTTATGTATATTGTACTTCATTAGAAAAGATGGCATACCAGCATTTATATTTTTTGTTTGCTTTTATTTATTGAATGCATGAGTTTTAATAGAATTAATCAAAATTTATACTGTAATAAGATTTTAAAAATAAAGAAGTCAGAAAAAAAAGAAAAATTAAATTAGAAGAAGAGGAGGCCAGGCGGGGAGTCAGCTCACAGACCGCCTGCAGTAAGGTCCCTCGGAATTACAGAGGCTGGATGGGAAGTGCAGCTGGGGGCTTCCTAGTGGTGAAGGGAGGTCCCTCCACCCGGAGAGCCGCCCTAGAGCTGATTCAGTGAGGAGAGGGCCGTCACTCTTGCTTGACGGGCTCTAAATGTTTGAAAACACTGTCAACAAATAATTGAAAGCTCATCCAGAGTCCAACAACTGCCATGTGCAGACACAATCTCCTGGGTGGCCACAGAAGACAAAGACATGTTCGGGCTGCCAGAGTCACTGTCGCTATCTTCTGAGAAAGCGTGCAGTGAATATCAGGAACTGAACGGCGCACAGAGAACAAAGAATCAGGACTGGGTCTTGAGAAGCCCTTGCCCAACTTTATAGAATCTTGATGAAGAGAGTCTTGGTTTTATCCTAAAATGTTGGTAAAATTCCTTAGCCTGGCATTCAAGGTCACCACAAGCCAATGCCAACAAACATCCCCAGGCTCGGCCCCACTTCACATGCACCTGTCATTGCAGTGGACATGGTGGCCTCAGACTCCCCATGCATGCTGTTTGGCATTTCTTCCTCCTCTTTGAACAACTCTTTCATTTCACCTAGAATGATCTCCAGATGGGGTCCTCCAGGGCCCAAGTGAAGCCCTACCTAGAATAGAATGTTAGAGCATTCACAGTGATCTCTACTGATAAGAAAACCAAGTCCTGTGTGGGGCAACTGATTAGTTTCTCTTTTATTTCCATTTCCTCTTCTAGGACAGAGAGCCACACTGCATTCCCACCTCCTTTGCAGTCACATGTGGCCCTATGACAGTTCTAGCCAATAAAATATGAACTGGAAGAAAGAAGATGACTCCAGGCGGGAGGGGGTGGAGGGGCTGGGAAAACTCTCACTGAATGGATGCGGGGAGCACAGTTTGGGGGACGTCCACGATTGTAGCTCTGACATGGGCAGTGCATGGGCAATGTGTATAGCCAAAGTGTTGTACCCCCATAATATTCTGAAATAATAAAAAAAAAAAAAAGAAGATGACTTATCTCCCATGTGACTTCGGCCCCATCTCTTCTATCAGCTTCATGCAGAAGAAACACAATTGCCTTGGGAGCCACATGTGGAAGACGGGAGAGCTAAAAGATGGAAAGAGACTGGGGTCCTGAACCACCACCTGAAGGAAATCTGCCTACCTGTCAAGAATTTCTATTACACATTTGGGAGTTTGTGTGTTAGAGCAGTTACCTTAACCAATACACCCCGAGAGGAGAGCTCATTATCACACAAATTGGTTAAGTTACCTTTTTATATGTTTGGGTCCTCTCTCTTCAATTAGACTGCAAGTTCCTTTGGGACACATCTATTTAAAATTCTCATATCCCCAGAAAGCCTAGCATAGAGCCATGGGCATAGTGAGACTTTAGTAAATGCTGAGTGATTTCACAAGCTCCTAAATGGATGAAACTGGGTCTTTGCACTTTGTTTTGAATAGTACTTATAGGATTTTGTTCTATTGGTCACTTTTCATAAAGGTTCTTGATATTAAGGATCTTGAAACCCAGTATACTCATAGAGAGTGAAGATCTAGGGGAAAGAAATTAAAGAAATATGTCCAAAAATCCATTTAGAATTTCATTGAGAGAAAACCTCTTTAATCGTGGAGGTTATGGAACGTAATGGAAGCTTCAGTGGAATGAAAACAGGACTACAAATTGGGAGGAGGCTTGGAGTCTTGTAGCCCTGCGGTCCCCAACCCCCCGTCCACAGACCGGTACCAGTCCATGGCCTGTAAGGAATCTGGCCGCACAGCAGGAGGTGAGCAGTGGGTGAGGGAGTGAAGCTTCGTCTATATTTACAGCCACTGCCCATCCCTGGCATCACTGCATAAGCTCCACCTCTTGTCACATCAGCAGGCGGCATTAGATTCTCATAGGGGTGGGAACCCTGCTGTAAACTGCACATGCGCAGGATCTAGGTTGTGGGCTCCTTATGAGAATCTAATGCCTGATGATCTGAGGTGGAGCTGAGGCAGTAATGCTAGCGCTGGGGAGCAGCTGCAAATACAGACTGTCATTAGCAGAGAGGTTTGACTGCACAATAAATGCAATGCGCTTGAATCATCCCAAACCATCCCCCTCACCCCCCCAGCCCCCTGGTCTGTGGAAAAATTGTCTTCCATAAAATTGGTCCCTGGTGCCAAAAAGGTTGGGGACCACTGTCATAGCCCAACTCTGCCACAAATAGTGCGACTTTCAATTTCCTTGCCTGTAAAATGAAGTGAGTGGTTCCTAAATGAAATCTGGAATAATGTCAAATTAGCCAGCATTAGATCATTTATCTTTATGTTCCCCACATGATTTTGATGCACAAACCAGATCTGGGAACCATGAGGCTGGGCGATCTTATCCTGAGAGTCTATCTTTTTAACATAGAAACATAAACTTACTTTGCCGACCAAAGACTGTATAACTTAGAACTGGAAAGAGATATAAAATTGAATAATCCATCTCTATGGGGGAAAAAAATGAAACACCCTTAGCTAGTCCAAAGATGAAATGGAAAAATAAACATGTCTTAAGATGACTTGGTAGAGAAAATATTTTCTTTGACAGGATATTAGAGAATTTGTCAAGAGTTATTAAACAGGGGAGTCAAAGGTTCTATTGCAGGAACTCAATAAATATTTGTTGATTAACTGATTAATGTGCTAATTCAAGCAGAGAAGGAATTTTATCTTTGTTTTAAAGTCAGGATTTCTAATTGCCCATTCAGGATAAAAATATGCTCTGTGTTCAGCTAAGTAACCTAAACTGCCTATTCCATTATTCCAACAAACACCAAAAAGGATTTAATGTATCCTTTGGCAACCAAAGATAAAACTCCCACGTCAAGCTTCTTTCAGGCAGATATTAATGGTTACTTTTAGTTATTAAGAAATATTACATAATTCATGTGCAAAGGGACAAAGTAGGATTAAATTCCGGACACCCAGGAATTTCAGACACATTTCCTTTCTCTTTGAGGGTGGCTTTGTTCCCAAACCCAGGGTGTTTATCATGCCTCTGAGTGAAACCCAAATGATGACATGATGATGGCAGAACTTTTGAAAATAGAAAGGATCCAAGGTCCTTTCAAAAGTGCAGCAATCAGAAGAACTATTGATTCCAAAATTGAGCAATTTCCAGTGGTACCAAAGAATTGGCATATTACAGTAATTAGAATGTCTTCTATTCAACACATTCCAAATTACTTTCTATTCAAACATGTTCAAAACGTATTTTTATTCAACATATTCAAAATGTTCATCCTTCAAAAAGTACTTCCCAATTGCCCAGCTCCCCCAGCCCCCGCCCCTCCCCCCAAGTCAGTTGTTCTCACCTTTATTCCAGGTGAGAGGTCATTTGAATGCTATTTGCTCTGGTAAGGTGCTGTCATTTGAACAATACACTCACATTTCCTGTAAATTTGAATTATGCAAATTTTAAATAATGCTATGTGAAATAGCAATAAAATATCCCTGAATGGGCAACATTTGAAATAGTGCAAATTCCTCCAAAGTTGTATGATTTGTCCAGAATGGCATATCAAAGCCAGAGCACCAACTGACTGAAATTTATGCCACATTTAGTCCCTTGTCTGGTGGCCACCCTGAATTAGAGGTAAACAAAACCCCCATAGGCCTTGGTCAGTTTCACAGAGAACCATACCGTTAATCAGAAGCAGAGGCTTTTGTGAGTGTATAGTGCTGTGTTTTTTTAACATTCATTGTTGTAATAATTTAACATCTTTTGTATCCTATGACAATATTATCTATCCTTTTATAAAGTGGTGGCACTGAAAATGTGCTGTAAATTACAGTCAACCCTCGGTATCTGCAGGGATTGGTTGCAGCGCCCCTGTAGATACCAAAATGCATGGATGCTCAAGTCGCTGATATAAAATGGCATAGTACTTGCATATCACCTACACACATCCTCCCATATACTTTAAATCATCTCTAGATTACTTATAATACCTAATTCAATGTAAATGCTATGTAAATAGTTGTTACGCTATTTTGTTTAGAGAATAATGACAAGGAAAAAAATGTCTGTGCATGGTAAGCACAGATGCAGCCATCCCTGTTTTTCTTTTTCTTTTTCTTTTTCTTTAAACTATTTTCCAACCATGGTTGTTGAATCCGAGAGTGTGGAACCCCTGGATATGGGGGTCTGCCTGCTCTATCACATGTGACAGACAAAGAAGGCCTGGCACTGGCCATGATCCACAGCGCAGTTAATTTAGGAGAAAGATTCTGCAAAATAAAATGGATAGTGCGAAGACATTTTAAAAAAGCATCACTAAAGCAAAAATATGCTACCTTGAGTGTAGATGTATGTACTCTGAGAACATATCACCCCCATTTTGTGATGATATCTATAGGAAAATTGGACTCGAATTAGGTGAATTCTGAATGATGTAGTTTTTCAGGAATGCAGTTGCCTTTAAAACATCTTCATGTGAATATAGTGCATATCCCTCCTAGATCGTAATCTCTTTAGGAGGAAGTGGAAACCATCTGTTGTTTTTATATTCCACACTCCAAATACCTAATGATAATAATGGTGACATTGTGATAGTAGTTTACTATTTACAAAGTGCTTTTGTCTCAATTCACCCTCATGACCACCTGCAAAGTGAGTTTTCTGATTACCCCCTTTTTACAGGCCGGGCCCCAGAGGTGCACAGAGGCTCATTGCTTGCTCAGGTCAGCCAGCAACGAGTAGTGGGTAAGAAAACTGTCTGATTGGCCCTGGAATAGGAACCTACAGGCATCCGAATGAACTTCTCACATTTGCCTCACCTTGAAGCTGGAAGTCTGAGTCCTTCCTCTGTATATAGGCATGTGCTGGCAACAGAGGATGAAAACCTCTCTCCCTACCTCCCTCCTGCATTATCTGTGACCGTGGTCCCATACCTAAATCCCTGGAGAATCACTTTATTAAGGCGACACTTTCATCTGGGGCTGGCTGGCTGGTGTGCATTGACGTTCAATGTATGGAAATGTGTCCCCTAGGGATGGAGAGGAGAGGAAGGGTACATCCCATGTCAGAGCAGAACTGTCATAGCTACCAGTCCCCAAGGGAGCAGCAGAAAAAGTCAGGGGACCACTTTCTGTTTCCAACCATAACAAGTCATGAGATTTTAGACATGCCCTTTAAACTCTCTGGGCCTTAATTTCCTCATTTGCAAAATAAAAACAACACTTGTCCAAACTACCTCACTAGACTGTTATGAACAATGGGAATGTTGTCTTTCTGACACATGCCACACTAGAGCAGGACAGACCCAGGACCTACCATAAGCCTGCAGAAGGGAGGCCGCCCCCACCTCATGCCAACACCTCCACCCCATGAAGCCCCTACACTCCCTGGTGGGCATGCACAGGACTTTGCTCTTGATTTCAAAAAATAAACTCAGATTTTCGAATTTGTAGAACAAATAACAAATATGCTAGCTAGTCAAAGAGACTAAAATACATATTTTTAGGCAAACCTACTTTGTTAGCTTTTACAGATAGAAAATTATATCCCATTTTGGTCTATAAACTAAAGTCTATAAAATTATCCCGGTGTGAGGGGTGAAATCACTTTTAAAAAATTTATTTTGGAGGTGCCCAGAATAGGCAATTTAGATGTATTCATAAGGAATCTCCTCTCCTTGCCCCCAAATGTGCCTAGGGTATGGCTTTACCAAACCAAAGGAGATTTGCCAGGGAATGTGTTCTTTTCCTCCAAAAAACAGGGCATGGCTCCGCAAGCAACACAGGGAGGAGGAGGTCTGCTCCTTCACACCTGCAACCCTGGGAAGGGGCCAAGCAAAAGGCAAGAACACCCTCTTCTCTTCTCCCCAGGCTCCCACCAGGCAGCACACCCCTCCCCCCCAAGCTGCCTCTGGTGTGCATCTGATTTCACATGAGTTAATATCTTTGCAAGCAATGGTTCTACACAATGGTGTGTGCTCTGGGGAAGGAGATCAATGAGTTTTATGTTGTGATCATTTGATTCTGGCTGCCTGGAGAGCCTGGAGCACCACATTGAAAATGAGTCTCAGGCAAGACCTGGACCAGGAGAAGAGCGTAATGAGCACCCATTTCACATAGTGGCAGCCCTTCTCTTGGGCATGAATTTTCCTCGGGATGGTCATGGCTGGCAGCCTACGGCAACTAAACTTTTGTTTTCTGTTAAACCCACCAGAATTGTGCACAAGACAAGGATGTACAAGTGCATATATTGAGAAAAGGGGCCTTCCATCTTATTCATTATGCAAATGTGGAATTTACAGAATTCTCATATTGCAGATGCTCTAGATCCATCACCACCCCTACTTAGCCCCTTGAATACACACACCCATTCTGAGGTTGAAGAAGGAGGCCCAGGAGGGCCCTGTGGCTTGCCCTAGGCCACTCAGCCAATTGGCAGAAGAGCCAGAGCTAGACCCGCTTCTCTGCACCCTCCTGTCTTGGGACATGACTAGCATGCCCTGGTTATCTGCCAGGTGGCCCAGGCCGTGAAGGTCAGAGCTGGGAGCAGGCATACCTGCTTGAATGAGGCACCTGGAGAACACATGGAGAGAGCTTTGCCAAGAGCAGTACAGTCTGGGAAACAGAGTGAAGTCTTTAAAGGTTGTGGCTGCAGAAAGCAGTGAGGTAATCAACAGCTGTGGGAACCTGAGAGGGGAAGCTGGGAGCAGGTGTTGTTAGAGATTGTGCAGGCAGGTGGTGTTTTGTGCCCAGGCCCCAGGCACTGGGCCCCATTTTGGGGAACAGGCTGCTTGTCCCTGGGAGGGTGTCTGGCACTAGAAAGTCAGAAACTCAGCCCTACAGGGAATGAAGTGGTTGTCAAGAGACAAAAATGGATGATCAAGTTTAAGAAATAGGGGTGGAACCCAATGATCAGGTAGAAGATGGAGTTCATTTTGGGGAGCAAAGCAACAAAGCAGGGGCCAGGAAAGGGTGCCAGAGTGTTGGGTGGTTAAACCTGCTAAGCCTATGGACAGGACTGGGCCTGCAGGTTAGGATATTTAAGGGAGTTGGTGCAGGGACAGAGGTGAAGGCTGCTGACCAGGCAGAAATTTACACTGACTTTTAGCCCAGTGCTCTTTTCTATTAAATATTTGCCTGTTAGAAGTTCTGCAAAGCCAAGACTTTTTACCCTTGAACCTTGTAGGAAAAGAAGGGTAAAGGCATACGAGGTTCCAATTCGCTAGTTTGGGGAAAGCAGTTGTATTTACCCAGATTTGGCAGTCCCACATTGGATAACTCCAGCAAAGAGAAGTCAGAGTCTTCAGATAGATTCTTCCACAGCCAAGCTTCCAGTTCTTCACAAATACCAGGAAAATGGGCATTTAAAAAGTAATCCTATTAAAAAGTCAAATAGGGAGTACAATGCGCAATTCAGTCGGTGAGATAGTGAGACTCATATCAGAGGCAAAATATGGCTGGGGGAAGAATCCTAGCCTTGCAGTCAGAAAACCTGGCTTGACGCTGCCATTCCACTGCTCTGGGCAATGTCCTCTTCTATGACCTGGGGTTCATACATCCCAGAGAGGGATACGGATGAAATGGAGTCATGGCTTTGCAAGTTCAGTGAAGGAATAGCAGAGAATCATTCTCCTAGAGTTTAAGTCCACCATCCCCTCCTTCTTTCTTGGCTATTCAGCTATTCTTGGCTGAGTCGAGAAGGAATACCCCACTTGATTTGGCAGGTGCGACTGAGCCTCATGACCAGCTCTACTGTCCCTTAGGAGCTTGGTGGCTGGTCCTTCTAGCAAGAATTTACCTTGTGTCTAATCCCACATTCGCCTGTAGAGCAGCAGATGGAGGCTAACATTCCTCTTACTACCCGTGCACAGAAAATTATTGGGATCAAGTCAAGTCATATCAAACTAACTCCTTTTATTTTCTGTAGAAAATACCATATTATAGAGTTACCCATGATCTTGGTTACCTCCCTCTTCAAAGGGAGGTGAAACACAGATTGATTAAGAACAATGTTGGGTCAATTCACAGCCTGCTGAATGAATATTTCTTCAGAGTTGATTAATGTCACTGTGTCAGCCACGGGGAGCTCATTAGGTCCCTGCTCTTGGCCGTGGTCAAAGTGACAATTTTATAAGCAACATGGGTAAGCCGAGAAAGCATGCTGACCAGATCTGCAAATGTGGGAAGAATAATTAAAACTAAACAACAAATGCTAACTAAATAAATGATCAGCAAAACCAAATAAATGCCCATAGGATTGTGTTAATGATTTTTACCCCCAGCTGTGCACTAGAATCATTAGGACAGCATTTTTGGAAATATTTGTGCCTTCTAACTTAGTTTCATTTCCCTGGGAATGAAAAAAGAAAAAGAAAAGAGAGGAAAATGGAACGTGACCAGCATCCGTCCCCAGAGATTCTGACTCAGGGCGGAGCCAACGTACGTGAAAACCGTATTGTTAACAGAACTGAGTAAAGGCCAAAAAACCAGAGATACAACATGGTGTACACTTTATGATACTAATTATGTGAAAATACATATGTGAAGAACAAAGATGCTAAGGAAATGTACTAAACTGTTTACTGTGATTAACTCAGAATTAGGAAACAGACTGATAATAAGTGACTCTTATTTTCACTATATTTTCCACTTAAGCCTTCTATAGGCATAATTATTGCTTTTTCATCAAGGGGGGAGTTGAATTTTTAAAAAAAGACATTAGAGTTGACAGACTACTGTGTGTGAGCTGACTATAAAGAACCATCAGAATCGTAGCAGCGTGTACATGAGCATGGCGGCCACGTGAGGTCAGTAATGACACTGCTGTGCTCTGCCCTGGGCAGAACTCACTGGACTTGGGGTTCATTCTGTGGGCCACGTATCGACAGGATCTCATCCACCAGGAAATGAGGCTTCCACAACCATGTCACGTGAGTCAAGGACAAGAACCTCGTTTGGAAAGGACAAGACTCAGGCGGACATGACAACTGTCTCTCTCTGAATATCTGAGGTGCTTTATGGTAGAAGAGGGGGTGTCCGTGAAAGTCAGTCATCAAGAAGAACTATGTGCTGGCTCAACATAGGAAAGAGCCCAAAACAATAAAAGGTCCAGCAGTGGGGTAAGTTGCTTCCGAATGTATCAGGCACCCGGTTATGCAGAGTTGTTCACGCACAATCTGAAACTTGTATATTTAGTAGGGAAGACTTCTATGTCCTATCGTTTATTCATAAATTTGTTGAGATGTTCATTTATTCAACAAATATTTATTGAGAAGATCGTGTGTTCCAAGACAGCTGGACCAAGTGGCCTTTCAAAAGTTCTCTCTGATCAAATCATGCTTCTGCTTACTTCAAGGGAAGTGTTGGGGCTCTTATACTATGACATTTGTTCAAGAGAACTTTTATTAAGTGCTAATTATCCCAGGAATATTTTTGAGCATCTACCGTGAGTAGGTACAAGATTAAGTCTAAGATGCATTGGTTCCGAGCCTGCAAGGCTAAGGCTGTCAGTGGCAGTGACCGGAAACTGAGGAATCCTGTGACTCCAGACCCAATTCCAGGTGAAGGCATTCTGCTTGGCTGATCAGGGCCTGGGCGCAATGAACCCAAACGAGAGGTTGGCAGCCTTCAGAGAGCCCACGGAGGAGGTAAGCCCAGAGAGAGGGGCTGGGCACGGAGAAAGCAAGCTAGAGAAGGCTTGAAAAGAGCTGGACTCTTAAATTGGAATTAATGGAAACAGAGACGATGGAAAGGCTGGGAGACCCGTCAGACTTTCTCACAGGACATTCCCCCCATCCCCACACCCCACTCGGCCACCCTGCATACCTGACCAGCAGAGAGCTTCCTGGCATGCCTTGCATCGTTTCAGAGTCAGTATAAAAAGGGCTCCTTTATCTTTTTTGCTAGCACTTTTCCAAGCTCTTCTTTATTGCCTTGATTAAAATATTTGCACACACACAGAGACAGCTTTTCGGACGCTCAGGAACATTTGCTACTTCAGGTGCAAGGTGGGTAGGTGACGTATCGAGATTCAAGAGAGCTCTCACGGTTGATCAGCCCATTAGATTGAGGCCAAGAGTCTATAATGAGGTTCACATGGAATCCCCACAGCTCTGTTGTGAGCCCCCCATGTGAACTATCTCTCATCCTTAGTTGGCCCTGGGAGGTATCACTTATCCAATGCTGTGGGGCAGGTATGTCAAGCTGGACTCAATTCTGAGAGTCCCCAGGACATGGTCCTCTGGAATTGGTGAAGGCCAGCAGGCAAGGAACTGACCATACTAAAATTAGTGTGGTCCAGCGCAGGAATCAGAGGTCTCGGTGGACCTTTTCAGGGATGATAGCATTCGTTCCCTGGGTAGGTTTTCTATGTCTGCTTTTTGAGCTATCTGCTTTATGTCTATATTAATTCTCACAAAAACCTTAAAGAGTATGTTGTCCTAGAGATAAGTAAGATGAGGATGATAGTAGTTAAGTGGCTTACATCATCTTGCCGGGTAGAAGGTAGAGGAGTCAAGCCCAAATTGGCTTGCAAGTAAAGCCCATGCTGTTTATGTGACACCACACAATCCTTTCTCAGAGAAATGCTAATAACTAACTGGGCTCAGGAGGGTAGGGCTGTGAGCCAGAGCAGGACCAAAGGCCCACAGCCCGTTAGGCCAAGGCCAAGGGTCCAATACTGACAACTTAGACCCTCCCTCCCTTCCCTCTCCTCCCACCTGTTCCTTTACCAGTATGGGAGAGGTGAGGCCCCTGGAGAGGTGGGGTAAGCTGGGGCAGGCCTGGAGATGCACTCAGAGAGCAAGGTTCTGTAGACCAAACAAACGGACCAGACCTGTGAATTCAACTCCACAAGGAGCCGTTGACATGTGCAAAGTGCTCGAAGCAGACATTCATTAAGGAACAGCATACTCACCCCACATTGTTGAATGACACTCAGGCTGTATGCAACTGGAGGCCTGAAGGAGGCTCCAGGCAGCCAGGGCCCCGCCTGTAGCTGAGGTCAGAGGAGGGCAGTGGGGAGGAAGGCAGCTGAGAAAGGCCAGGCCCGTGGATGCCCTCCAGCCCTCAGCCTCTGCAGCATCCTGCTGAGAGCAAGCATTTGTTGGATAAAAAAATGAAAACCAAAGGTGCTTTGAACTCAGATGGGAAGAAATGAATAGAGACGACATCCTGAGAAAGAGGGAAAATACCAGAGACATCTCAGGGGCAGGAATAGGTGGGAAGAGAGAGGAAGAACACCACGACCCATACAGGAAGGAGTAGGGGATGGCATCGGGCAGTCGGCTGGGACTGGAAATGCAGGGCCGTGAGGGCTGAGGAGCACTGTTTTGTCCTATGGACACTTACCACTTACAAGCACTCTGGCATCTCCATGTGGGTGTCTAATAAGCATCTCGAACTTAACTTGCTCTAAACTGAGCCCCATTACATCTCTTTGTGCCTGTGTGTGACCATCATTGAGCTCCCACTTACTAGTGAGAACATGTGGTGTTGGTTTTTCCATTCCAGAGATACTTCACTTAGGATAATGTTCTCCAGTTCCATCCCAGTTGCTGCAAATGACATTATTTCATTCCTTTCTGTGGCTGAGTGGTGTTCTATGGTGTGTCTATACCACATTGTCTTTATCCACTTATCAGTTGGTGGGCACTTAGGTTGATTCCACACCTTTGCAATTGTGAATTGTGCTGTGGTAAACATTCAAGTATTAATAAAAGCCTGACTTAAGCATTATACAATGTATCCATGTAACATAAACATTTATACCCCCTTAATATCTTGAAATAAAATAAAATACATTTATAAGATAACAAGTAAACAAACTGAGTTCCAAATCCCAGGTTTTTACATCTTAATTGGCAGCAACTCTGTCCTTCCACTTTCCAGGCCAAAAATCTTGGAGTCAGTCTTGCCCTCAGCCTTTCTCTCACAACCTGGCCCCAGTCCATTAGGAAAGAAGAGCAGCTCTACCTGCCCAGTGTGCCCAGGTTCTGCAATGCAAGCCCTTTTCACCATCTGCTCACCAGCCTGGTCCAGGGTCACCCCTCCTGCCAGGGTCACGACTGTGGTCCCAGCTGACCTCCCAGCTTCCACCTTGTGCCCTGGAGTCTGTTCTCAGTGCAGCAGCCGAAGGCATTCTTTCTTAAATGCAGGTCAGATCATATCGCCCTGTCTTAGTCTGTTTTGTGTTGCTATAAAGGAATGCCAGAGACTGGGTAATTAATAAAGAAAAGAGGCTTATTTTGCTCATGGTTTTTCAGGCTACACAAGAAGCATGGCGCCAGCATCTGCTTCTGGGAAGGGCCTCAGGGAGTGTCCACCAGGCAAAGGGGAAACAGCATGTGCAGAGTTCACATGGGGATGGGGAGTGGGCCAGGCTTTTTTGAACAACCAGCCCTTGAGGGAATGAATAGAGCAAGAACTCACTCACTACCATGAGGATGGCACCAAACCACTCCTGAGGGATCACTCTGAAGACCCAAACCCCTTCCGCCCAGCCCCACCTCCAACACTGGGGATCAAGTTTCAACATGAGACTTGGTGAGGCCAAACAGGTCACATCCAAACCCCAGCACACTCCCTTACTCAAAACCCATCACTGCCATCTCTCTCTGAGTGAAAGGCCACATGTTCTCACTAGTAAGTAGGAGGTCAATGATGGTCACACACAGGCACAAAGAGATGTAATAGGACTCAGTTTAGAGCAAGTTAAGTTCGAGATGCTTATTAGACACCCACATGGAGATGCCAGAGTGCTTGTAAGTGGTAAGTGTCCATAGGACAAAACAGTGCTCCTCAGCCCTCACGGCCCTGCATTTCCAGTCCCAGCCGACTGCCCGATGCCATCCCCTACTCCTTCCTGTATCAAAACCCATCATTGGCTGCCATCTCTCTTGAAGTGAAAGGCCAACGTCCTTCCGACATCCCATGAGGCCAGTGATCTGTGCACCTGCCTACACCCTGCACCAGCCCAGCCTCACCTCCTACTGCCCCTTCCCCACTCCCTCCCTGTCCCCGCCACACTAGTCTTGCTGGCCCCCAGCTGCTCTGGGCATGCTCTAATCTCAGGGCCTTTGTAACTGCGCTTCCCCAGGTACCCACTCAGCTGCCTCATCCTTCCTCCATGTCTTTGCTCCAGTGCCGTCTCCTCGATCAACTCCCCCTCGCCCAGGCCCAAAACCAGGTCACTCTTCTCCCTGGGCGATCTTACCCTCCCTTGCTTTATTTTTCTTCACAGTATTTATTATAATCTGACGTAATTACATATTTAGTTTGTGTCTATCTTCTGCACCTAGGATATAGGCTCCATGGCAGTCAGATTTTTTGTCTGTTTTGTTTATTGATGCCCCAGAACAGTGCCTAGCATACACTAGAAATTCAATAAATCTCTGCTGAATTAATGAATGAGTGATAGAACACTTGGTCAGAAAGAAAGTTGAAAGTGAATAATAAGAAAAACAATAGTAACAATAATAATACTTTTTACATTTAGGCTATTATGTGCTCTTTTGTTTAAATTCCACCTTGGTTTAGAAAGACTCCCCTTAGCTGTGTTTCATTATCTGTCTTCTCCCTGGTCACCGCTGTCAGGTGGTAGTTTAGCCATTCCGTTGACAGCGAAAGGGTTTTAGATGATGTTACAGGCTGAATTGTGCTCCCTCCAAAATGATGTGAAGTCCTAGCTCCCAGCATCTCAGAATGTGACCTTATGTGCAAACAGGCTCTTTGTAGAGCTCATCGAGTTAAAACGAGGCATTAGGCTGGACCCTAAATCAATATGACTGGTGTCCTTATAGAAAGGTGCAATTTGGACGCAGAGACAGACATGCATGAGGGAAGGCAAGGTGAAGACACGCACAGGGGGAGACAGCCTTGTGAGGACAGAGGCAGAGACTGAGGTTATGCCGCTGCAGCCAAGGAATTCCTGGGGCCACTAGAAGCTGGAAGAGGCCGGAGCAGATGCTCGCTCATAGCCCGCAGGAGGAACCAACCCTACCGACACCTGATCTATCCTGGACTTTTGGCCTCCAGGACTGTGGCACAAAAAATTTCTGTTCTTTAAGCCACTAAGTTCATGGTGCTCTGTCACAGCAGCCCTAGGAAGTAAACACAATTGGGAAGCTTCCTCTCCACCAGGCAGTCAGCCTGATTTGCGCAGAAAATAGAAAACCCAGACTTCATCTTGCCCTGATGCTGTGAGGTGGGATGTGGAGACGATATCTCCGGGGGACAGAGGGCAGCTGAGGACAGGGCAGGGTAGGGTAGACAAGGCTTTGTTTAGCTCCCACCTCGGCCACGGCCATGATGTGGCTCATCACTCCACCTTTAGACTCTCTGTCATCACCTGCAAAATGAGTATTTGGAGAGATCCTGTCCACAGCTCCAGCTAGCACTCGTGTCCCACAGTTCTGTGGCATTCTCAGAGGTCTGGGTGTGAGCAGAAGGCAGAAGGAGAGAACATTTGGTGAAACAGTGACCATGAACACATTTCCAAAATAACTATTAATTTGCAGGGCCCAATTCAACAAATTAAAAACTTTCTATGTTCCCCTTGGCTGGTTCCTCAGCATTTATTTCTAGCCTGGGCTGATGTCATTGATAAAAGGGACGGGACGACTAGTCCCTGCTTGAGTAGGGAGAGAGGCCCTAGGTGACAACCACCACGTTAGGCTACTATAGCCTCATAAGCGCGACTGAAAAGCAGAAGAGGAAAGAAAAAAAATTACACAAAGAAAGAGGCCCAGAGGAAGAAACTTTTGGTCTGTTAGAGAATAGATTTGTGCAGAAGGGCCTCCAATAATATATAATTGGCCAGCTTCTTGTCAGCTCTGCCACTTCACTCCCAGTGGAATTATATGTCAGTTGTACAAACTGCTATAAATAATTATTGGTTTTGCAAAAATTATAACCAGACAGAAATGCTGGTTATAGTGTCCCATGGGAGTTACATCTCTGAAATATCCAAATTTGGAAACAATTAACCGCCTCCAAAATCTGCCCCCACAGTCTGCAATGGCCTAAGTGTTGCAGCAGCCCAAGGGCAAGCACTCCCCTCCCACCAAATGGGTGGGGCAGTGGAGCGTGGGGTGGAGGGAGACTGTGCCAGATGAGTCTGGGCAAGACACAGCTGTTGCTTAGGCTGGAAACAGAGACCTTTGAGGTTATCTATGGAAACTTCCAGTCCATTCAAGAAATTAGAATATGACCAAATGGAAGGATTTTTCATCAGTTCATTCAACAAATCCTATGGGAACTTTCTACCTCCCAGATGGTAGACACTGGACATGTAAGACAGACACTGTTCCTGCTTCACTGAGCTTATAATTTCAGGCAAAATACTAGAAATTACAATAAGAATTGTGAATGAAACAGAAAATAACAAGGGTACTTAACTTTGATAGAGTGATCAGGCCTCTTTGGTTTTTCTTTGTGTGTGTGTGTGAGCTATTTTTAGACATGGGGTCTTGCTATATTGCCCAGGCTGGTCTTCAACCCCTGGCTTCAAGTGATCCTCCCACCTTGGCTTCCCAGAGTGCTGGGATTACAGGCATGAGCCTCTGCACCCAGCCCAAGAAGGCCTCTTTGAAAAGACAAAATTAAGACCCACGAGGTGAGGAGGAGCTGGCTGTGTAAAGGTCAAGAAGAGCAAGGCCAACACAGGCAGAGGGATGGCATGTGCCAAGGTCCTGAGATGGGAAATCAAACGTCTGCTACCGATGTGGAAGGGAACATAGAGAAAAAATTCACAAGTAGGACAGAGAATTAGGAGTCTAGAAGAACCCATAGTCAGCAGTTGCCAAACACCATTAGTTATATTTTCTAAAGTTTAGAAATACTCATTGCCTTCCCCTGAAGTCTCACAGCAAGTCCATGGAAGAGGGAAACTAGAACCCAGAACTCTGGACTACTTTATGTTACCAAACTCTCTTTCTCTTTCTCTCTCTCTCTCTCTCTCTCTCTCTCTCTCTCTGTATTGCTCTCTCACCATATTGTACAATAAATCTCTTGAACTTATTTCTCCTGTTAAACTGAAATTTTGTATTGTCAAGGTGTTTTCTGAAATGGTATTTCTGTTTTTAATAGGAATTCTGCTGTTGGAATAATTTTTTTCCCTGTCTTATAAACTATGAAGATTTTTTCAAAAGACATAAGCCAATTTTTTTTCTGTCAGGCTCCAACTCTCTTCTTTATGCTGTGCGTGCCACACACACACATACACACACGTGCTTTCTCATAGAGAAAAAGTGCTCATTACATGCAAAAATGGCAAACCAAACCCTCTTTTTAACTAAGCAGAGAAATTTGAGTTTACCTCCTTCCTGTTCTTCCAAAATATTAGAAACTGTGTGTGTCATACAAGTGAATTGCATATTTGGAAGAGATAAAAGAGGTCGTTTTGTCTTGTTGTGTTCCTTCATTTGTTTGCTTACTTATTCAACTAGTCAGTGATCTCAGGGAAGCCCATGTTCCCATAGCATGGCCACCTCTCTGGTGACTGCACTTTGCCATGCTGTTCTGACATCCTGTGTACTTGTCTGTCCCCTCTGTTGGACCAAGGGCTCCATGGGGAGGGTGTGTGTGGATCTTTCCTGAGCACCAGAGAGCCCCCAGTGCCAGCACAGCACCCAGCACGTTGAAAGTGCCTGATAAATATCTGCTGAAAGTTGAAGGAATGAGTGAATGTGTGGATGAACATGTGAAGGTTGACTATGTGCCGCTCTTAATTAGAAAATTCACCGTGAGAAAGTGGTTCTGTATTCATGCATTCTCCAATCTTGTCTTCAAACACTGTTAATAGTGAGTTCAGGTACCGTTAAATGCTTATCCACCATTAAAGACTATTGAAATCCAGCCACAAATCTTACAATGACCATGGTACTCACAAAATTTTCTAAATTGTATTTCTTATTGTTTTCAATAGGTGACACATGTGCATGATTCCAAAGTCAAAGCAATATAACACGGTGCACTTTGGGAAGTCTTGCTCCCACCTGTCCCAGGTACTCTAGTCCCCAAGCCCCGTCGCTTGTCCCCTCTATGGTGATCATGGGGACTGTTTGTCTGGAACGACCGAACTATGCCTACTGTCTTGGTATGAATATTAACAGTGACCCTTTCACTCCCAAAAGTATCCCATTTAGGCAAAAAATAATACGTTTACTTTATCTGTAGGAACCACTTTCACTACTTCCTTGAAGCTTTTCTTTCTGCAGAATCAAGCAAATAGGAACATATATTCCTATTTCCCCTCTTTCTTACGTGTTCTTTTCTTCTTAACAGCAGGCAGCCCTTTCCATAGAGATGGGCCTCGTCTTTCCTTTCTTTTTTTTTCTTGCACCTGCGTGGCACCCATTGTGCAGGTGACTATAGCTTATTAACCAGTCTGCTCTTGAAGGGCAATTGGATTATTTTCAAGTGTTTGTTAGTAAAATCAATGTGTCAATGCTGTTCATTTGCACGTGTGGAGTTGTGTCTGTAGGAAATACTCAGAAGCAGGGTTGCCGGGTCAGATACAAATCCATCTGTAACTCTGATAGATAGTGCCAAACTTCCCTCCATTGGGGTTGGGACATTCTGCAATCCAAAAACAATATATGAGAGATCATGCTTTCCTATAACCTTGTTCTTAAATGTCTCACAGACTATGTGACTTGATCCAAAATTAGAAACTATGACCCAGAAGGGGATATCCTTTCCCGGAACCAGACCTGGCTCCCTAGACCTGTCAAACACTAGCACATTAATAGTTTGTTCCAATAGTGATATAATCTGACAATTTTTTTTTAAAAAAGTTCCTGTTCTTTATATCAAATGCTTTCACCAACACTAAGAACTTTCAGTATTTTCCTATCCTTTCTTTTCAATGGTTAACAGTTTTTCTATTAAATCTCCTAACAACATGGTTGCTAACCAGTAGTGCTTCTTTAGTCTGATGCATAAAAAAGATTAATAAGAACTATGGAAGATTGTCCTGTCAATAAATACGTTGGAATTGCAGTAACTATGTATGTAGCGTTTGGTAAGTACTTACTTATTGTCATACTTTTCCAACCCTTCAGGTTAATGAATGAAGTGGATCAATTGCTTACATCCTGCTGCTAAAGTGACTAGAATAAGGAGTCCAGCTGGAAGCTAAAAATGAGGTTATGCTGTTTAATTCATTAGTGAAAAGTTTCTCGAACTGTGGCTCTGAGCCACCTGTATTTAAGTCATCCAAAGTGCATGCTAAAAGGTAGATTCCTGGACTGCACTTTGTGTCTACTCGCTTTCTCTTTGTCCGTTTCTTCACACGCCATTGTTTTGAGCATTATCCCTGTTAACCATAGTTACTGACCAAAGAAATGTACAGGATGCCAGGCCAATGCTCTGCAGGAGCCTCCCAGCTCCCCTTACCCTGATTTTTAGGGGACATTTCTTTATTTTTTTTACTGTCTCAAGATTTTTTTAAAAAATGTTCTATTATGAAAATTTTCAAACATAGGTGAAAGTAGAAAGAATAGTACAGTAACTTCCGTTATCATCCACATCAACTTTAACAATTATCAACACATGACCAATGTTGTTTCATCTGTAGCCCCACCAGTGTCCCCCTAGCTCCTGGAAACCCCAGACATCATATTTTCCATCTGGAAACATATTGTGGCCTGTATCTAGAATTCCTCCTGCTCTCATAGAGGAGCAGCCAAGGGAAGGGGGGGATGAGGCCCCCAGAGCAGGTGTAGGAAGGTTATCTTGGAGGAAAGATGGCCCACCTGGGTGTCTGGTGCATGTCCTCTGGGCTGTGCTATCCTGTTATAAGGGGTTTATTCCAGGCATAGTCGAAGGTCCCTCCTGGCTCTAAAAGACAGGTTCTTCCCTGTCTCCTAAAGCGGCTGTCCCTGCTCGGTTGTTACAGCTTGAATATTTTGCCAGACATTTTCCACTCTTTAATACGTTTGGTTTCTGAAATTCACCAGTATTTTGCCCTAATTTCCCATATAAGCACTTAAATTCCAAAAAGCACTTACACCTCTGCAATCCTCAATATCCTGCCTGAATTGAAAGTAGATCTTTTTCTCCGTTTTTAAAGAAACAGATGGCCATATGTAATATAATAATTTCTGTTCTTATAGAGAAAACCCAAGCACTTCATTAACTGTATTACAAAATGCTACTTTATGGTTTTATAGCCATGATAAGCCATTATTTATAATCCTCTAAAACCCTTCTGACCTAGCCAAGTCTTGGGGCAGAACAGACAATGTGAACCCAAAGTACTTTGACTGAACAAATGCTTACATCATTTCATGTCAATAACAGAGATAGCAAGGAGACAGCAAGACTAAAGTACAAATCCAAACGGTAGGCACTACAAAATAAACCTTTTAATCACGCCTGTAATCCTAGCACTCTGGGAGGCCAAGGCGGGAGGATCGCTTGAACTCAGGAGTTCAAGACCAGCCTGAGCAAGAGCGAGACCCCGCCTCTATTAAAAATAGAAAAATTAGCGGGGCATTGTGGCACGCACCTATAATCCCAGCTACTCAGGAGCCTGAGGCAGGAGGATCTCTTGAGCCCCGGAGTTTGAGGTTGCAGTGAGCTATGGTGACGCCACTGCACTCTAGCCTGGGTGACAGAGTGAGAATCTGTCTCCAAAAAAAAAAAAAAACCTTTTAATCATTTTGCAGTTACAATGTTGCCTACTAAATTGCTGGAGGGGACATTGGAAAATTAGGCTCTTGACTGATCTTTGGCCCATATATCAAAGGGCTTATTGCTGTTGGAAATGTTTTTCATGAAATTGGCATTTTCACATTCTGACTTCTATAGATTCTCTTTGCTCCAATAAATTTCTATTAGCAAAGATCTTTTATCACTAGGTGAACTCTGTCTAAAGAGATCTATTTCTTCAGCTTTAAGACACCACTGATGTCTTGTGAAAGACCATGGTTTTAGTGCAAGAAGCAGAATTGGGACACAAAGCTCATATTTCTCAGCCTGGCCAGTGCCTTGCTGTGTGATTATCCAGGCGCTTGGGTATTAAGACCACTTGGTGGAAGCCTGTTGAATGAAATCAATCATTTTATTAGGTACCCTGGAAAAAACAAGAGGCACCAGCTTCCATTTTTCTTGTTGCAACTTTAACCGCTTGATCAGACTAAAGTTCAAAACCATCTACGAAAGATGCTTATGATAGGTAAAAATTAAATGTCTAAGAATATAGGTTGGATTGAGTTGTTATAAAGTCATAAAATAGAAATCTCTAAAGTCATAAAAAATGAGGAGGTAGAGCTCCATTTATTGGCATAAAAGTATTCCACCATGCATTTTATTTTCTTTTGCATGTATTTCTTGTCTGTTTTTTCTTCTCTTTGTAATGATGGATGCTACCATCAACTATACCTAACATCAATGAACACTCAGGTATTCTATTCCATTGTGATCTAAATAGACATCAGAATTCTGAGAAGATGTGAGTGTCATTAACCATTCAATAAAACAGTACAAAGAAAACTGGTTCCTTTAATGACATCAAACTCAGAGATCATCTTGGAGATCAAGTCTCCATTAGGGAAAAAGTGGCTGGACTGTGTTGTTGCAACTCTCATCCTTGGATAGTCATTGTCATCCTTGGAGGATTCTATGGAGGGAGTATTTCCTTATTTAATATTTTTCACAAAAAGGTCTTGAGAGAAAAGTGAAATTAGTGCAGCTGGAGAATTAGATGATAAAGTGGTAATTAAATATTGAGGTATCTGAAAAGGAAGGATGTTCCTTACTGTTTAAAGACCTTTGAATCTAAAGGCATGTTTCTAGGCATTGCTTGCAAGGGGAGCAAAATGAAGAGCGAACACCTGAGGTGGGTTCCAGATGTACAGATAAGGTGCTGTGGGAAAAAAAAGAGGAGGCAGCCCTGGATGAAGGAGATGGAATCTGAAGGAGGGTGATACTTGAATGCAGCTGTCAAGAGGGGCAAGGGAGAGTGGCCTGTTTGAAGACAGTGGGCTGTTTGTTTTAGCTGGAGACCAGGAGAAGGCCCAGGAGACCAGAAGGGAAGGGAAGGATTAGTTTGTAAGGCCCCTCTGTATACTAGGCCAAGGAATTTAGACTTGACCATATAGGAAATAAAGAGCCAACAAAGTTATTATCAGCAGTGTTTATTGTTATTCTCCATAACGATATAATTTCTGCCAGTAATATCAACCTTTGGACCAAGGCATTATCCTACCTATACCAGGAGTTTACTTTTCAGAGGGACTAAGGCAAGCCTTCATTTATTTTCTTCTGAGAGTAGGGTCAGAGAACAGGATGTCGCTATTCCAAGAAGGCACTGATTTGACCAATGGCATTGGTACAATATAATCAGTTAGGGGTATCCTAAGCCTCAGTAGTATAAGACTAGGTTTATTATTCATTCATTTCTTCAAAATAATATTTGTTGACACTCACCTTGTGTTAGTAACAGTGTTAGGGCTTGGGGATACAATAGGTATGATCCCTACCCTTTCTCAGCTTCAAATCTAATGGGAGGAATAGACAAATAGAACAAATAATAGAAATATAGTGGGATAATGTTGCTGTCTAATCAGCCTTTCTTCTCAACTCAGCATGAACCTTTCCCTGCAGCCCTGGGGCGAAGCCATTCATAAATGAATGTAGGCCAAGGAGCTTGCTATCAAAACGCTAACCCTGACTCCTGCTATCCCACAATGGTTGCTTTACTCCTTTGAAGTCCGAAAGGTGTTTGGTTTTCAAAAGTTCCGTGATTGTTGTGATAGACACCAAATGGAAGCAAAATGTTTGGTGAGTTATAGTTTTATGGCTAAATAGGTAATAACTAGTCCTGTTTTTCAATATAGATAAAAACCATTATGATTAATGAAATACAAGTTCATTTGAAAATGTTACTGAATTCATTGCAACTTTTGATTATTTTGCATTTTTTTATTCACCAGATACCAAAAGTACATGTGGGGGAAATTTTCAAGGTTGGTTTCATCTGCAGCTTCACTCATTTAAATGCTGTGAATTACAGATATGAAGAAAAAAGTCTTAGTGGAGTAGGGAGGGGTGTTAGTTTTCCCCAGAAAAACAGAAATGACTGGAGATACATATATATATATAGAGAAGAGAGAGAGAGAGAGAGACAAAGAGATTTGTTATGAGAGATTCCATCACATGATTATGCAGGCTGAGACTTACAACCTGCAGTCCCAACACTGGAGGCCTAGGAAAGCCAGTGGTGCAGTTTCAGTTTGAACCCAAAGGCCTGAGAACCAGGAGTGCTGACGTCCAACGCCAGGAGAAGATGGATATTCCGGCTTAAGCAGGAAGTGAATTCACCTTTCCTCCACCTTTTTGTTCCCTTCAGGCCCTCAGTGGATTGGGTGATGCCACCCACATTGATGATGATGGGTCTTCTTTACTTAGTCTACTGATTCAAATACTAATTTTTTGCAGAAACACTCACAGACACACCCAGAAAAAAAAATGTTTTACCAGCTATCTGGGCATCTCTTAGCCCAGTCAAGTTTACACATAAAATTAACCATTGCAGGGGGAGAAAAGGGAGAAGTAAAAGTGTGTAGGAAAGCAGGACTCCTGGAAAGGAGGAACCAGACATGGAGGAGTTGTCATCAAAGCTTGTGTATTTAGTACATTTATGCCAGGCTCGTCTGCATTTGCCAGGTAGGCTAGAATGTGCTTTAGATATGTTCTAGATGGGCAAGCTCCATTCTACATAAACTTTGAGGACTCACTCAATCAAATTTTTCACTAAATTTATTAAACTAATTTAACTGATTGCTTCAGTGTCGTGTATTAATAGATCTAACCTGGCCTCCAAACATTGGAATGCCCTGGGGGCAAAGACTAGGCTTGTTTACTGCCTGTTGTAATTCACGTTCCCTAAACTCAGAGTTCCCCTCCTGTAATGCAACTCACTGCATGTCTGGGTGTCACCTGCCTCTTTGTGTGCCACCCTGTAGGGTTCAGGGAACTGGTACAAGAAAATGGTACTCAACCAACTGCTTTTGCTGAGAGTAAAAGTCGTCGGTCTCTGACATATCTTCATATACGTCGTAGCTTCTTCCAGCATCCATGAAACTGCAGCAAACTAACTTGTTAGCTTGTAAGTAGGGTAAAATCTCAGAGTCTTGACAGTTCTTGACACTATCCCACTGTCCTTAGCCAAAGACACAGGCCCAACCATTTAGGTCTTGGACATGGCCCCAATATACCAATAAACCACAATACTGATGGGGATGTAGAAAACATTGTTTCAGTCTATAAAATGTTCGTGCATGTTGAAAGTAAAGCTGGGTACATTATGGTGGAATCTGTCTCTAAGAGCATATAAATTCAGAGCATTTGCCACAAAGTCCTCCTTGCCAGGAGCTGGCAGGTTTCACTAGGATAATTCCGAACCATCTTCTTTCAGTGGTGATAAAAGGACTTTTGTTAAGTCTATGTGCTACACTTTGCACATTGTGACATAATCAGAACCTTCTGAAAGGCATAGTCTCCCATTTTTGTTATTAGTGGGATCTGTCCAGTGCTCTTTTGCCTCTTTTAAAAAAGAAAAAACTAAATTGACTTGGAGAATTTGCAAATCTTCACGCTGAGGATGCTACAGAAGTCAGAGTAAACAATAATGCAGTTGTCCCCCCTTATTCACCATTTCACTTTCCGTGGTTTCAGTTACCCACCTGAAACCATCAATCACCTTCCAAAAATATTACAGTATTTTGAGTGGAGGGGAGAAACCACATTCACATAACCTTAATTACAGCATATTATTATGATTTTCCTATTTTATTATTAGTTATTGTTGTCAATCTCTTACTGTGCCTGCCTAATTTATAAATTAAACTTTATCATAGGTGTTTATGTATAGGATAAAACATACATAGGGCTTGGTATTATCCACAGTTTTAGGCAACCACTGGGGGTTTGGAAGGTATTCCCCATAGGTAAGGGGGCTGCTCTACATGTATTCATGCATCTGCTTTGGGAACAGAGGTCAACATTTCTTCTCTAGACATCCTTTTGTGGACCCATTTATTCATTACTGCCTTTGAAGACTACCTTGGACTATGAACTCTCTTTGTGTACTAAAAACCATGACGGCAGCCTTGCTTCTATTCCTTTGGGCATTTCCTAAATGTTGGATTCAGCTCAACCACCTGCATCACCATACACAGCTGCGACTTCATACCTTCACTAAATTCCCAGAGCTTTCACTTGCCTCCAAATCCCAGCCTTCCTGGACTTTCCAGTCCCTGAATTCTGCCCTCATGCCCAGATAAGTTCCATTCACTCATTTTGTTATTAACCAGATGCCCATCTCCCACTGGTCCAGGCCATTCTGCCCTGCTTACCACATCATGAGTGCCACAGACCTCACCTTGGCTCATCCTGATCATGACAACCTGACAAACTGACATGTAAGTGTTCTTTGCTTTAATTTCTATTGTAGCCCATATGTTTTAATTTTATATTCTATAATGTAAGTGGCTTTAATGAGAAGGACAAGATTTTACAAATAGGAAAACTACTTTAAAAAATTCAATGCTAAGTATGTCCTCGAAAACTAGTGTTAACCTTGGAAAATATAACTGAGACCTGAGAATTCAAATTAAATAAATAACTGAGCAGTACTTAATGTTTTAATAATACAGAATTAGACATACAGATTCTCATTGAATCAATCAGGGTCAAGTCAGGAAATACAAAATACAGCAGTTATTTTAACAGAGAGAAGTTGATACAAAGTATTAGTAACTGGGTAATTGGCAGTTTCCTATGGCTGCTGTAACAAATTGTCACCAATTTAGTGACTTAAGACAACACAGATTTATTACCGTACAGTTCTAGAGGTTAGACATCTGCAATCGGTTTCACTGGTCTAAGTCACGGTGTTGGCAGAACTGCACTCGCCCTAGGGCTCCAGACGACAAGCGGAGTCCTGGCCTTGTCCAGCTTCCTGGAGCCACCTGCATTTCTCATGTCACGGCCCCCATTGCTCCAGCCCAGGCTTCCACTGTCCCATCTCCTTCTCTGACCCTGACCCTCTTGCTTCCCTCTCTTGAGAACCTTTGTGATTACATTGGGCCCATGCAGAAAATCCAGGGTAATCTTCCCATCTCAAAATCTTTAACTTAATCACTCCTGCAAAGTCTCTTTTGCTATGTAAGCTAACCTATTCACAGGTTTTGGGGATTAGGACGTAGGCATCTTTGGAGGACCATTATTCTACCTGTTAGAGTAACTGACAGGCAAAAGTAGGGCGATAAGGTGTCATATTTTATAGACTGAATCGGCAACTTCAGGAAGCAGTAATCTCCCCTAGGATTGTAGGAATGAAGGGAAGGTGTTGGAATGTTTAAAACCTGCAAGTGTCAAAATGGAGCTTGCAGAGCAGAAGTCCAGCCCTTGGAGGACAGGGTGCCAGTGGTTAGTGCTAATGTCCCTGAAAGGGCACAATGAGGCAGGTTCTCTGAAGGTTGGGAAACTGCAGACTGCTGTACCTGGAACCAAGTGCAGCTGCGGGGGGGACAAAGCAAGGCATTGATGCTGACCAGACAGGAAACAAAGAGGAAGCCCACAAGAAGCTACAAAAAGGGGCAGATCCCTCTCCCTTCTTCCCACCTTCTAGTTTTCCTCTAGTGCCCCTTGTTGGCAGGGTCTAAGAGGGAGCCAGCAGGCAAAGGGAAAATGTGTGTAGAGTCCCAGCCCCAGCGCCACGGAGCGGAGCACAGAAGGTGAGTTTGAACTTGGACACAACAGCTTTACAAGTGCCGCAGAACTCAGCTTGATGAAAAGCAAAAAGCATAAACCAACCGATTGTTCCTGAGGAGGATTTCTGGAGCAAAATAGTAGGTGTTTTCATCAAATCATGTCATAATAATAAGTGAAAAGAAACCCAGAGAGGAGACATCCTGAGACAGAAGGTCAGATTAAGAAAAATCTATCCCATTTGAGAGAGCAGTCTATGCATTTTTGCTCATATTTTGACCTCATTTTAATGGCTTGTGTTAATACAGTCTTTCTAGACCTAATTTTCCATTTTTATATACCAGGTTTATTTTGTACACTACTACATATTATCTTCACTATACTCCAAATTATCAAGCTATTTTTGAATTGTAAGAGCAAGACTAAAAGAACTCAACATTCTTGTGTGTTTCTAGCATTTCATGCTCTATGTTGACTTCTAGAATGCACCAAGCTTAAGCACCTGCAGTGCTGTACCTGGTACACTCTGCATTCCCAAGTATAGACCAGTTATGATGCTCTCAAGTCAGCCTTGGTTGGCTACCACTGCTTTCACCTTTATTCAGTATACTTCCTTGTCATAATTATCCAGGAATGACTCAAGCTAAAATATTCATTCAGCTGCTTCTAACACCTCATCCTCATGAATTCTGTTTCTTTTCCTCTCCCCCATTTATAAATACATCTTTTGATTTAGTGCTGTCGTACTGAATTGCTGCAACTCTGCAAACTGTACCTTTATTTTGAAAATAATTGATTAACCACTTCATTAGAACACTTTTGTAAGTGGATTTTTTAATGAAAAACAAGCCAATACAAGGAAAACAAAAATTATATCAGGAATTTATTACAAAAACATTGTTCAGGATATACTGGGTCTCTATGGATTCATCCTGTTCCCATACGTATTTTATATTTCCATCCATTCAATAAAGATTCTGGTTCAAAGTGGTGATCCTAAGTAACTGATTATAAAGTCCCCAAATGCCCCAAACTCTTGAAATATGTGGTAGGCAATGGAACTATGAAGACAGGAAATAATAGATTAGCTTATATAAAACCGACTTTTCAATAAGCATTTATATTTAAGGGAGTTTTCTGTTTAAGAACTTTACTTTCCTTAATTTCTATTTTACCACTACTTCATTTTCTATTGTTTTTGTTGATGATAGTTTCTTTTAAGATTTCTTCCTTTCTTTTTTTAAAATGCTACTGTGCTTTTGTTTTGCTAGTACTACCCTACTCTTAAATAGTTTGGCTTTTTTTTCCCCTTTACAGCAACCATACATTTATCCAAATCTTCATATTACATTTTAGGTTTTTACTGTTCTCACATATTTTTATAGGGTAATTAATTTTTGAATGACAATTTTTTTGTCCCCTAATAATTGACCAATTGCATCTTATTTTCTTGTTTTATTCCCTGAGTAACTGCAGCGTGTATAATTTCCTTTTTCCCCTCTAAATATCTTATATGCTTTCGCCAATACTTTAGCAGTTTGGGGATATATAACAAATTTCTTTACTTTCCTAGGTAAATGTATAAAAGTGAGGTGATTAGTTATAGGATAGTGTGTGTGTATCCATATCGCTTATAATCAAAGATAAAAGGGATATGGTGGAACATTAAGAGACTATAGCCATGTTTCACTTCTGTTCATTTTATGCTCTCATATAAAATAGAAATATTTTATGTTCATGTACACATGATTTCTAATATTTTCTCTTGTAGCTTGCCTCTTTCTGTACTCGAATTCTCTTTATTTATACCTAAACATTTCCTTGCCTGGGAGTTCCACTTCCAGTTGTGGTAGTCTAAGTAATTCAGATTAATCTTCTTGCTGAGAACTAGAAAAGCTAACAACTACTTTTTAAAAATGTTTGAAGGCGTCGGGGGGCTAAGAAGTTAGTGAAGAATCAAGGAGTCAAGATCTTGGAATGGAAGGAAACACAGAGTGATGAGCATGGCATTGGATCTCTGCAACTTTCCAAAGAGGCAGAGGAGCTCCGCAGAGACCGACAAATTCATGAAGCTAGGGAGAAAAACCTGGAGTTCATGTGCTACTAAACCAGGAGATCCCAGTAACCCGCTCAAGCTCTGGAAAAGCTATACGGCTACACTCCAGGACTGGGAATCAACTATAAACGGGCTGACCTTCACAGGGACTAAGGCAAGCTTCAAAAAATCTCAATCTCTGATTAGATGAAGGTTATCTGGGACTGCTAGGACCCTCAGCTGCTAACGAGAAGCAATTATTTTCCTCTTTGTGGAAAGATAATATCATCTTAGACTTTAATTTCTCTCTGCAATTTTATATACAATATCTGGCACTCATTAAAAAATAATCAGAACACGCTGCAGTTACTCAGGGAATAAAACAAGAAAATAAGATGCAATTGGTCAATTATTAGGGGACAAAAAATTGTCATTCAAAAATTAATTACCCTATAAAAATATGTGAGAACAGTAAAAACCTAAAATGTAATATGAAGATTTGGATAAATGTATGGTTGCTGTAAAGGGGAAAAAAAAAGCCAAACTATTTAAGAGTAGGGTAGTACTAGCAAAACAAAAGCACAGTAGCATTTTAAAAAAAGAAAGGAAGAAATCTTAAAAGAAACTATCATCAACAAAAACAATAGAAAATGAAGTAGTGGTAAAATAGAAATTAAGGAAAGTAAAGTTCTTAAACAGAAAACTCCCTTAAATATAAATGCTTATTGAAAAGTCGGTTTTATATAAGCTAATCTATTATTTCCTGTCTTCATAGTTCCATTGCCTACCACATATTTCAAGTTAGTGACATGGAGCATGAAATGCTAGAAACACACAAGAATGTTGAGTTCTTTTAGTCTTGCTCTTACAATTCAAAAATAGCTTGATAATTTGGAGTATAGTGAAGATAATATGTAGTAGTGTACAAAATAAACCTGGTATATAAAAATGGAAAATTAGGTCTAGAAAGACTGTATTAACACAAGCCATTAAAATGAGGTCAAAATATGAGCAAAAATGCATAGACTGCTCTCTCAAATGGGATAGATTTTTCTTAATCTGACCTTCTGTCTCAGGATGTCTCCTCTCTGGGTTTCTTTTCACTTATTATTATGACATGATTTGATGAAAACACCTACTATTTTGCTCCAGAAATCCTCCTCAGGAACAATCGGTTGGTTTATGCTTTTTGCTTTTCATCAAGCTGAGTTCTGCGGCACTTGTAAAGCTGTTGTATCCAAGTTCAAACTCACCTTCTGTGCTCCGCTCCGTGGCGCTGGGGCTGGGACTTGTATGCTCCATGTTGACTTCTAGAATGCACCAAGCTTAAGCACCTGCAGTGCTGTACCTGGTACACTCTGCATTCCCAAGTATAGACCAGTTATGATGCTCTCAAGTCAGCCTTGGTTGGCTACCACTGCTTTCACCTTTATTCGGTATACTTCCTTGTCATAATTATCCAGGAATGACTCAAGCTAAAATATTCATTCAGCTGCTTCTAACACCTCATCCTCATGAATTCTGTTTCTTTTCCTCTCCCCCATTTATAAATACATCTTTTGATTTAGTGCTGTCGTACTGAATTGCTGCAACTCTGCAAACTGTACCTTTATTTTGAAAATAATTGATTAACCACTTCATTAGAACACTTTTGTAAGTGGATTTTTTAATGAAAAACAAGCCAATACAAGGAAAACAAAAATTATATCAGGAATTTATTACAAAAACATTGTTCAGGATATATTGGGTCTCTGTAGATTCATCCTGTTCCCATACGTATTTTATATTTCCATCCATTCAATAAAGATTCTGGTTCAAAGTGGTGATCCTAAGTAACTGATTATAAAGTCCCCAAATGCCCCAAACTCTTGAAACAAGAGTGTGACAAAGAATGTCACTCAGCTATACACAATAATGAACTAGTGGTATGTGCAACAACATGAATGAATCTCAAAACATGCTGTTCCAAAGAAGTCAAACACAGAGGAGTATAAAAACAAGTCTATAGTAACAGAGAGATTAGTGGTTGCTTAGAGGTGAAGGAACTGACAACATGAGAGAACTTTTTGGATTAAGTAGATGTTATATATCTCGATGGTTACATGGGTGGATACCTTTGTCAAACTTTATCAAACTTTGCACTTAAAATGGGTGCATTTTGTTAAGTGTCAACTATACCTCATAAAGTTAATTAGATTAACAAAATATGTGAAAAAAATAGCATCTAAGTTGGTCAAAGTGCTACAAGGTCCTGCATTATCCAGGAAAAAATAAAAGTGTTTGATGTTGAGATATAAAGGGTGCATGTAGTAATATCTAGGGTGACCACTAAAAGAATAATAACGTAATTTATAAATACCAAACTAATAATTGGGAAAATGGAATTATTTAATAAAAACAGACAATCAATTTGAAAGATGGTAAGAAAAGAAATATAGAACAGGTGGACAAATAGGAAGCAAATGGTAAGATAGTTGATCTGGATTAAGAAAACAACTATATGCTCCTTGCAGAAGACACACAACAAAGATAAGAATACAGAAGTATTGAAAGTATGGGACTAGAAAAAAATAAATAATGCAAAACACTAACAAAAAAAGCCAGGATTATTATATTAATATCATAGAAAGTAGACTGTAAGGCATAACTGATTACTAGAGATATAGAGGAATATTTTATAATAAAAATGGTTTAATTTATCAGAAAGATATAGTAACTTTAAAAATGTATGCACCTAATAACATAGCCTCAAAATGTGCGAGGCAAAGATTAGCCTAACCACAAGAAGAAATCAATAAATCTACAAACATAGTGTGAGATTTTAACATACCTCTCTCATTAAGGAGACAAAAAAATAGATTTGAACTTTACAATTAACAAACTTGACTTAATTGACATATAAAGAATATTTCACCTAATGTTGCAGAATTCATTCTTTTTAAAGTACACTTGTAATATTTATAAAAATTACCACATGCTGAGTCTAAATTAAATCTTAAAAAATATGAAAGACTTGCAATATACAAAATTTGTTGTCTGCCGATAGTGGAAATACATTAGAAATAAATTATAAAAAGATAATTTGAAGACCCCTCCATGTGTGGAAATTAAGAATTATCCTTTAAATGATCTATAAATCAAAGAAGAAATAACAATGAAAATTAGGAAATATTTTTAATAGCATGAAAATGAAAATATTACAAAGCATGTTGGTTGTGGCTAAAGCCAAAAAGGAAAATTTATATCCTCATGATGCAGGCTGAAAAAACAACGCTCTAAGCATCTCTGAGAGTGGAAAAAACACAACATGCTTTTTTTCTAATCTCTTGCTCTGCGACAGCAATCAGCACAGAACACTTCTGTGATCAAATGTGGGGTTTCCCCCACACACCAAGCAAACAATCAGTTTTGCAGCTGACATCAGCCGGTGTCCGATTAAATTCACTTCTGATGCTATCTACCTGGAGATGGCCCCAGATCCCACAATCGAGGGCTCAGTCGCCAAGACTGTCCCTGCTTCAGGCACCTGGCGCAAGTCCGGATCTCCGGAACTTGTGACGGGCCAGCTTCAAGTTGGGGTTCCCACAACCTCCTCTTTGGGTTCGATTAATTTGAATGGCTCACAGAACTCAGGGACATACTTACATTTACTGGTTTATTGTAAAGGACATTACGAAGGACACAGATGAAGAGATGCATAGGGTGAGGTATGGAGGAAGGGTTGGAGCTTCCATGCCCTCCCTGGGGGCGCCACCCTCTGGGAACCTCCACGTGTTCAGCTATCCCAGAAGCTCTCCATACCCCATCCTCTTGGGCCTTTTCTGGAGACTTCGTTGGCTAGACATGATTGACAACCATGTAGAAATATGATTGGACAGAAAAGACACGATCTAATACTAAGACTGAGTAGCGAAACCCAGCAAGGCCTGTCTGTTCAGATTCTTCTTGGACTCTCCATGCAGCATTCCTTCCTCCAGGGTATGGGGCAGGACCCTTTTTGGAATGAGGGTCTTATGACGTACAATCAGAAAGGTAAGGGAAGATTAGAGTCCTGCCTTGGGCAAATGAAAGGAGGTCAGAAGAAGATCAGAGAGATTCTGTTTTCTGAGCACTGCTTCTGAGGCCTAAAGTGCCCCAACACTATAATAAAAGACTGGAACAAGAGCTATGGCAGTTATGAGCCAGGAACTGTGGATGAAAACCAATGTATATAGATATGTCCGTATGGATATAGACACAGGTAATATAATATCACAGCACCTATCTCAAAAAGTTAGAAAAATATCAAATTAAACTTAAAGAAAGTGGAAGAGAGGAAATAAAAATGATAAACAGAGAACGAAATGGGATATAAAACAAATATACAATAGAGAAGCTCAACAAAGCAAGAAGTTGGTTCTTTGAAAAGACTAACAAAGTCATGTGTCCCTGGTGGGATGGATCAAGAAAAAAGAGAGAAGGTAAGAAATAACCACATCAAGAATGAAAGAGGGGACATGGCTTCAGACCCAACAAGTATTTAAAATCTTATAAGAGGATACTACAATCAATGTTATATGAATAACTAAAATTTTAGACCAAATGGATACTTTCCTAGAAAAGCACAATTTACCTAAAGTGACACAAGAAAATCTGTACAGTTCTATAACAATGAAAGAAATAGAATGCATAGTTTTAAACATCCCAAAAAGAAAACACCAGATCCAGATGGCTTCACTGGTGAATTTTGCCAAATACCTGAGAAAGAGGGCCGGGCGTGGCGGCTCACACCTGTAATCTTAGCACTTTGGAAGGCCTAGGTGAGAGGATCGCTTGAGGCCAGGAGTTCAAGACCTGTCTCTACAAAAAATAAAGTCCCAGCTATTCAGGAGGTTGAGGCAGGAGGATCCCTTGAGCCCAGGAGTTCGCGGCTGCAGTGAGCTATGATGATGCCACTGCACTCTAGCCCGGGCGACAGACCAAGATCCTATCTCTAAAAAAGAAAAGAAAGAAAGAAGGCCAATTGTACACAAAATTTTTCAGAGAATAGAAAAAGTGGGAACATTTCTGGTCTTGTCTTTTGATGCCAGTGTTACCTTGATACTAAAACCTGACAAGAACATTATAAGAAAGGAAAATTGGAAAATTACAGGTCAGTATAACATAGTATTTTACGTTACTGTAAAAAACAAAAAACCTCCAACCAACTTTTTAAATTTGGGGTATTTTGTTGTTGTTCTTCTTGCAAAACAAATACAACAATGTCTAAAAAGGTAAATACATTGTGACCAAATTGGCCTATTTCAAGAATGCAAGAATGTTTAAACATTTGAAAAACAGTAAAATTCATCAGAACAAAGGAGAAAACATAATACTACCTTATTTCAGATAAATACTGAAAAAGAATTTGACAAAATTCAATATACATTTATGATTAAGACTTTTAGCAAATATAAATAGAACTGCTTTATAGATATAGAATAGTAATAAATTCACTGGTTCCCTTTCCCCTAAATTGTCCCCAATTTGTTTCCTTTGGCCAACTGCCATCTCACTATGAATCTTTAATCATTTTTGTTGGCCACCTAATGCATGCCAGGTACTTTACTAGATTCATTTCCACATATTGTCACACAATCTTCACAACAGCTCTGTGAATAAGGACATTATTATCGGAAAGGTTAAGTGAACTGCCCAAAGTCAAACAGCTTTGCTTAGCAAACAGCAAGCACCAGAGCCAGGATTAGATCCTGGTGTTTGCTGCATTCCACCACTCTTTCAAAATCAAAAGATTATAGGCCAGGCACAGTGGCTCACACCTGTAATCCTAGCACTCCGGGAGGCCAAGGCAGGAGGATTGCTTGAGGTCAGGAGTTGGAGACCAGCCTGAGCAAGAGTGAGACCCCGTCTATATTAAAAATAGAAAAAATCAGCCGGGTGTGGTGGCGTATGCCTGTAGTCCCAGCTACTCGGGAGGCTGAGGCAGGAGGATCGCTTGAGCCCAGGAGTTGGATGTTGCTGTGAGCTATGATGACACCACTGTACTCTAGCCTGGGCAACAGAGTGAGATTCTGTCTCAAAAAAAAAAAAAAATCAAAAGATTATAAATACAAAATTCCAACATTTACCAATTCATGTGGGCAATTCATGGTCTATAAAAAAAGATGCTTTAAAAAACATGCAGCCAAGTAAAATGAAAGAAATCAATATTCTTTTCTACACACCCAACACAAATTAACAGTACTTTTCAAGTACGTAAAGCTGTTTTACAAAGTGGACTAGTGGAAAATAGAATTACAGTTAGATAGCCTCAAATCGCAGCTTGGTCACTTGCCACTTGAGTTTCCTTGAAAACTTCCTTAACTTTTTTTTATTTTCTCCTCTGCAAAAAGCAAATAGTAACACCTATTGGTGGCAAGCCAAGGGAACATTAAGGAAATCACTCTAGATGAGCTGCATCCAGCCTGTAAGCCCTGGAGACTAAGAGATAGAGTCTGTGATGGGCAAGCTGGCAGCGGAGGGCTTAGCTTAGTGAGTGCTCAGTGAGTTGTAAACGCAGGTGGACTCTAACTTATCAGTCATCCGACATAATCATATGACAGCTCGTCCCCGTCTGCACCCTCTGCCTGCCTGTCACCTTTCACCCTGCCGTCACCATTGCTGGTTCCTCTGTTGCTGCTGTCATGAGAGCTGTGCTGAAGAAACTCATTGGTATTAGAGAGTACGTTGGAGGGAGGTTAAGAAACCAATCTAATGCAAACTAAATCAACAAGACATCATTTTTCAACAATCAGATTAGCAAAGACATTTTCTTTTTCTTTCTTTTTTTTTTTCCTCAGGACCAAGATTTTCTTGGAAGCAAAGACATGTTAAATGGTAACACTCAACGTTGGCAAGAGTTTAATAAATGAACTTTCTCATGCACAACTGGAGGAGTGGAAGCAGGCACATTTCTGGAAAGCCATTGGACAAATGAATTGGAAAGAAGACATGGAGATGTTTAGAATCTCATATGCTCTGCCACAGTGATTCACCTTCTAGGAATCTGTCTGTAGAACATAATATTGATCACATACTTGGCCTAAGTTTTATGTCTGAGGGTGCTGTGGCCTCATTTCCCACGGCAAAGGTGTGAAATAACCTAAATATTCATGCACAGGATAATGATTAGATTACCAAATACACGCCTATCATGACACTGTCTCTCATTCAGGTGAAATGTTTCCTGAAGACAAGTTGACAAAATAGAGCAATGTTCATGAGACATTATAAAGTGAAAAGTGGAGAGCAAAACTATATACACTGGAAACAATCCAAATGCCTACCAAAAAACAGATGGATAAACAAAATGTAGCATATATGTGCAATGGAATATTATTCAGCCTTAAAAAGGAAGGAAACTGTGCTATATGCTATGCCATGGATGAACCTTGAAAACATTATGTTAAGTGAAATAAACCAGACACAAAAGGAAAAATACTGTATGATTCCACTGATGTGAGGTAACTAGAATAGGCAAATTCATAGAGACAGACAGTAGAATAGAGGTTATTCTACTACAGAGGCTGTGGGGAGGCAGGACTGGGGAATTATCTTTAGTGGATATAGAGTTTCTGTTTGGGATGATGAAAACATCCTGGAAAAGGATAGTGGTGATAGTTGTACAATATTGTGAATACACTTACTGCCACTGAATTATACACTTGAAAATGGTTAAAATAGTAACTTTTATGGTATGTATATTTTACCACAATAAAAAGTGCATTAAAAAACTATATACACAAGTTTATTA
Source organism: Daubentonia madagascariensis (assembly GCA_023783475.1). Taxonomy (NCBI): domain Eukaryota; kingdom Metazoa; phylum Chordata; class Mammalia; order Primates; family Daubentoniidae; genus Daubentonia; species Daubentonia madagascariensis. Next base: position 4,371,847 of record JAKFHU010000760.1, read on the forward strand.
ACAACGCATGCTTCGTTTAGCCAGGCGTGGCCTACAGTCCCAGCTACTCGGGAGGCTGAGGCAGGAGGATCACTTGAGCCCAGGAGTTGGAGGCTACAGCGAGCTATGATTATGCCCCTGCACTCCAGCATGGGCAACAGAGTGAGACTCTGTCTCAAAAAGAAAAAAGAAAAGCATGCTTTGAAACACAGAACAATGTATAATTACATAAGAAGATGTGATCTTGGGCTATTGATTGATTCATTCAAAGAGAGAATTGTTTTGAGCACCTACCTGTGCCAGTTACCCTGCTGGTTCTGGGGACAGAGCTTGGTCAACAAGACACATGGCCCCTTACTCCAATGGAGGGTAACAGACATTGAGGTTATAAGGCAATTCTTTCTTTTTCACCCCTTTCTGTATTTTCCAAGTTCTTTTCACTGGGTATTCTATAATATTTCTGTTTGGGAAAAAATGTAAGTGGAAGAAGGGAGGCAGTTACAAAAAGCAACACCGGCTTGAGATAGTTATTAATTTTCCTCCTCCTCTCGGCTCTCTCCCTTGGTGTGAGCACATGCCCCATCCACACAGCACCAGGTCTGATGATGATGATGATGGTGGGGAGGGAGTGCAGGGGATCAGGACTTAGGGAGCAAGAGACACCTGTGGTGCCTGTTTGGTCACCATCCTGCTCGGTCACCTCTTCCTGGTATGTGTTGGGCCTTCTGGCTTCCAGAGGCGTCTGCTCTGCAGTGAGGGTGTCAACTCCACTCCGTCTGTCCGATGGTAGTTTACACTGGTGTTCAAAAGATTAAGTACTTCTATTTTTTGGTGCCAGGGTTTTTATTCTTTTAACAGGAGTCTTGCAATAACCCTTGAATAATTGTTTTAACCCTCCCTCTACTTACAACAGGCCATCAAACTTCTTCTAGAGATTCACAAAGCCGATCTGAAAATAGACAGAGGTTCACAAATGCACTGGCTCAGCACCTTTCCTCTAAGAAACTGTTGCTAATTTGGGGCTCCTCTTACAACATAGCAAAACTGAAAACAATTTCAGGGCTTTGCAATGCAAAAAGTCCCTGGTGGCCTCATTTCCACATCCCCTCTCCACCCCCAAATAATTGACCCTAAGTTCTTGTTCGTTCTTGTCTGATCTTGGCTGGGATTAGGGAGAGAGCCTGACCTAGAGGAGTGGAACTCTGCTCTCTCCAGCGTGGGTGCAGAAGCCCCCGCACCCCCCGGCCCATGCAGAGACAGGAGGAAGGATTCAGATCCTGCGGCTTCCTCTCATCTCGCACAGCATCGGCCTCACGCTGGAATGAAAGAGATCTGCGGGATGAGATCCCAGCGTCTTTGGCTAGAACCCTCCTATTATCCTGCTGTACCCTTTCACCCAGGGATCTATTTTAGGCAGTAACTTCCACTCCCTCTCTGTCAGAAACCTCTCTCGCCATTGAACTAGATTTTGGAGGTGTACGAACATCTGGTTTTTGGACTGTGAGTCCCCTAAAGGCTGATCACGTGTTTAATTTTAGCTGTTCGATGAATGTTCAATTTATGAGTATATGATGAACGAATAAAACCAGCTTTGATGGCTTCATTTTAATCTTACTCCCAAGATAAATTTTACTCTCTATATTTCCCCCACAAAATCTGACTTTTCTTCTTCTCCATTTCAATTCTTTTCATCTCCCTATCCACAAAATCTCCAATTATCTTCTCTTCCCATTAAAAGTTCATGATCTAGTAGCTTTCCCCAAGGAAGACTGTGTGGTCTGGTGGTTATAAAGCGCAGGCTGCCTGAGTTCAAATCCTGTTGCACCCCCAGATGGTTGTAACCTCTGTGAACCTCAGAGCCCTCGTTTGTACATTGGGGCTAAGGACAGAAACTGTTGTGGGGTTTGGGGGAGGGGTGATGAAGGTAAAGCTTCTGTCATAGAATCTGGCAACTGAAGAAAGATTCCATACATGTTCCTTGTTGGTAACGTTATCTAGGTAGGCCTTTCTTACTGATGTTCATCCAACCCTAGCCTTCATCATGAGAGGAGAAAATGTATGATTGACCTTTGAGGAAAAATCTGGAAGAATGGGCTGCTTGTTCCAGGGCAGAGGTGATGGAGAAGTGTAACAGCTGCCCTTGCCAGCTCCTTCCACCCTGAACGCTCTCTCACATGCCTCAGTGCCTTTGAACCTCCGGCAACTCGACCCTCTGCTCTCTAAGAGTGAACTTAGCAAATCACAAGCTCACTGAGATTCAGCGTCCCTGCTTATCACCTATATGATACCCCATGAAAAGAAGGAAGCTGCACCCTTGGGAGTACCAACAATTTGCCCAGGGGCAAACAACCAGTAAACAGCAAAGCAGAGATGCGATTCCAGGTCTTCACAGGAGCAATCTGGGACCTGTGGGAGACACAGAGCTGCTGGGTTGTTCTTCATTTCCACTTAACCCACCACAATTCCACTACATCTACCCTGCTTCTGACACCCCCTGAGCCAGTCCTGGACTCCACAGGTGCAAAGCACGAGTCTCCCCATTCGTCATGTACCTGGTGGGGCTTGAGAATAAGCCAGCAGCCCAGACCTTGGCCCTGCCATGGCCCGGCCATGACCCCTGGGCTTGGGTGACTCCCTGAGGGGCCTTGGATCTTTGGCCTTGGCCCCAGCCTGTGTCAGTGCCCACCATGAACAGACAGATTTCAGGGAACAGTGCCTCTTCCTCTGGGCCCAAACACCTGAAGGCTGCCTGCCTCCCCCATGCCCGGGCCTTGCAGCCTGCTACAGACTCCTTCCATGACTTGCAGCTTTGGAAACGAGGGCTCTCTTTCTTTGTTACTTCCCATCACTCATTTTGTCAAAGAAGCTGTACTATTTTGTATCCAAGTAGCCTTGGTTTCAACAAACCATATGATTGCTAGTGTCTCTTTACGGAGTGGAATTGGACTGTCTACTCCAACTGTGACATTGGGCAAATCATTTCATCACTCTGAGGCTTCATTTCCTCCTAGTTAAAATGGGCATTAAATTATATGACCGTTTAATATACTATAAAACTTTGTGAATTTAGAGCTATTACCTGAGGACGCTGAGAAGGAAAACGTGGGGCTAATGACACTTTAGTCTTTAGGTAGGTCTGGCTGTCTTCCAGGAGGACACTCCGAAAATTTTCTCCACCATAGGTAAGATTTCTAGTCTGTATTTTCACCTCATATCCCTCATGCTATTGTTTGTTTGAGAATCAACCTTTTCCATCTATGTAAGCTATATCATACTGATCTTTTTTTTTAACTTTAAAATCCACCTTTGACACTTTTTAAACTCCCATCAGCTTTGTATATTAAGCTACTGGTGTGACAACCGCGATACCTTCCTTCAATCTGAAAATGGTTTGGAGACATAAAACAATAAAAATAACCTTTAAAATGCAGCATCACCCTGATGCTATTGGGAAACACTGAAGTGACTGGATTTCAACTATTTCGATGCTCTGTACTTTTTGTCTCTCAATATGTGCTGTAATTTTTGGCTAAATGATTAATTTTGATAGTTTCTTTCTCATTTCTGCTTCTTAGATTTTTAAAAATTTCTTTGTTACATGGTGAGCAGAATTATTTCCCACCACATGACCATGAGTCATGACCTTACACCCCTCTTTCAGTGCAGGAGGAAGCTTCACTAATTTAGTAATGCATTCATTGAACAAATAAACTTCTGCAATCCTCATTGACTCATATATTTTTACAAAAACAAAAAAGAAACTCGTATAGGCTTTTGGGGTCTTCACAATCCAAAACATCTATTTGAAACTAAAGATTAAATCATTCCATGCTCATAGGCATATTGATTGGTAGAAAAGTATGAATCATCACCTGGATTTTTTTTTTGGTCCAACCCAATTCTATTTCCTCTAGAGAAATTGACTCACTAAGACTATTTCCTTTTCCTGGAAACACAATCAAACTAATTTCCCAGTCACCATTGCTACTAGGTGGAGCAGTATGAGTAGTTCTCACCAGTGGAATGTAGTGGAAATGATACTGCCTCTCAGGGGTGAAGGAAGCTGTCTCTCTTCTTTCTCCATTTGCTGACTTGATAATACCAAGACGATCTTGAAACCATGTGTTGAAGACGGCAGAACTGCATGGAAGGTGCCATGTCCCTGAGTTGTTACGTGGAAGGTCACCTGTCAAACACCTGATTGGACTGTGAGGTGATTCATTGGGGCTCTGGCACAGTTTGATATAGCAATTATCAGGCCCTCCCTAATACTTTGCTCTTATTCTTTAAGTTGAACAAGTCAGACACTGGAACCCTTAGAGCAGCCTTGCTACGCAGCATGGTCAAAGATGGTGCTTCACGAGTGGTTTACGACGCTCCTGCTACTTACTGTGCCTTCACTTTAAGTAACATAATTTACATCTCCTCAGCAGAATAGGGGTCCAGAGAAAAGGGGTTCAAAGTCATAAATACATTCTCTCCTTTCAGTTTACCTTTGCTGCCCATCCTTGCCGGCCAGTCCTACAGTCAGAGTTCATGAGTCTGTCAAGATCGCTCCTTATTTTGGCATTTCATGAATACAGAAAAATGGGCTCCCTGGTGTGACTCAATCTCAGAAACCAAGACAAAGTATCTAAACCTAGCCCTTTTCGCTTTTTTCAGATCATTCAATAAACATAATCTGTTTTCTTTGGAAATAACATGGTTGTCTAATCTCCTTCATTAGCAGCTAGTTAAGAAATGCTTCTGGCTTCCTATGACCTAGTTCACCAGCTCCCTGAGCTCATTTTGGACTTTTCCTTTCGCTCTGCGACAGCCACAATCTCACTTCTTTAATGTAACCTACGGTTTTTCTGTTTAAATGTGCTTCCTCTTTTCTTGTACGTTGTTTACAGACGTGAGTGCATCTTCACATCTATTTGTATCTCTTTATCTTCAGCAGTCTCTTCAACAACCATCCCCTGAAAATTTATCTCAAATCATTTCCTCCTGGGTCTGTCTCTTCTTTAAGAGAAAGTATTTTAAAGCGAAAGCTCGATAATGCAGAGATCTGTTCCTCTTCTCCTATACCACAGTTGCCGCCTCCTGTTTCCTGAGCCTCCCCTCCAGTTCAGCCCGTTACAGGATGACTTGAACACAAGCCATCAATTGCCAGCTCAAATCAAACAAGATAATGTCCAATTTGCTCTTTTTTTCCTCTCACACCTGTCCTGATGGTTAAATTTCTCCATCAGTCGATGAACAAATCGCTGTGGTACACTTTGTCAGGCGCTTTGACATGAGAACAGAAAGAAGATGAGAACACAAGCAGGCTCACACGTAGCTTGTGAGACTCACATGAAGCCATCCAAGAATAAGAGAGGGAATAGTGCTAGTCGTCTGGTGTATATTAAAAGTGCACTCAGACATGTAGAGGGGAGAGATCAATGTGTGCTAGAACCAAGGGAAAGTTTAATAAAGACGGGACTTAGCCCTTGAGGACTGTTAGGCTAGAGCAGCAAGAAGTACAATCATTTCATATGTGGGGAATATCATGAACAAAGGCATAGACACAGAAATATTAGTCACAGTCACAGTGGGTGCTAATTATTATGCACCTATTATGTGCCTTGCACCATGCCAGGCCCTTCACATTCATTATATCTGACCCTCATAGCAATACTAGGACCATGAAGTAGGTATTTTACAAATAAGAGAACTCAGTTTTAGAGTACTAAATGGCAGAATCAGGATTCAAGGTCTGTGCTTTACCCACCACATAGGAAGGTGGGTACAGTTACAAAGGTGCCGCTCTGAGGAACAGAGGGCAGTAGATTAGGCAGATCGGTGAAGCTGGATTGTGGAGATGCTGGACGCTGAACGCAGATGCTGGACTTGTGTGGCAAATGACAAACTTTGGAGTTAGGATCTGAGTTCAAGGCCATGTTCCATGTTAACTGTGTGACTCTGGGAACCATAGTTAAACTTGCTGAGATTCAGTTTTCTCCTTCATAAAATGTATTCAACAGTACTATCAATTTATTAATATAAAGTTGAAAGGCTTAAATGAGATAACGTGTTTAAAGCTGCTGGTAAAGTACCTGAGATAGTGTAAGCATTTGATATATGATAGATGTTTTTATTGTGATCACTGCTACTACTACTACTGCCACCACAATCGTGTTTAAGGAAGATAATCTAGAGAAAAGCAGCTAATGGATATGTCCTGGAGAGGCGCAATGAGATACTTGGGGTTCTCAGGATAGGGAGAGACAGGTAGGAAAGAATTTGTAAGCACGGCAAGGATGAGTCCACAGGACTTGGGGACTCCAAAAGGCAGGGAGGCCTACCGTGCCCGGGGCTGCCAAGGGGAGAAAAGACTGGGGGCTAGGAAAAGGCTTCTTCATGGAGCCCAGACTGGGAGGAACCAGGGGGGAATAAAAGACAGCAGACTCAGCCCATTCATTCAAGATGTAAGTACACAGAGAGAACTAGGCTGTTGCTGGAAGTAGTGGCAAGTTCTTGGAGAGGCCAAAACCACTGGGAATCCTCAGACAAGCATTTCATATGTGGGCAACATTGTGAACAAAGCTTGACCCTTCCTGTAAACTGCGCATGTGGGGGATACGAAGATACGTTTCGCGCTCCTTATGAGAATCTGATGCCTGATGATCTGAGGTGCAGCTGAGGCGGTGATGCTAGCGCTGGGGAGCGGCTGCAAATACAGATTGTCATTAGCAGAGAGGTTTGACTGCACAGTAAATGTAATGCGCTTGAATCATCCCGAAACCATCCCTGCTCCCCACCCCTCTCTTCGTCGCATGGGAAAATTGTCTTCCATGAAACCGGTCCCTGGTGCCAACCTCTAACAAATTCATCTAAGCTTGTCTGTTTCTCCTTCAAAGACGTCATCAGGAATGAAGATTATTTTACCTAGTTTATTTTCTTCTTGTTTGGCACAGGTGTCTAAAAAAGGGATAGCAGTCATTGTCATCATTGTGGGCTTCACATTACTCCTTTCAAACCATTCAAGCTTCCTCCACTTCTTCACCGGAATTCCGTTGTGACTTGTACCCACCTGCTACCCAACTCTGTTTTTGGAGTATGCGCCAGGAATACCCTCCCTCGTCCAAACCACCTTGTAAGCAGTTCTTGGAAGCGCGCTGCCTCCATAAAGCTTATCCAGCCGGATTTCTCTACTTCCTGCCCTGATTAAGCATAGACTTCCATGATTGCATCCCGTAGACCCCTCTCCCAAACATGCTTACTGCATTTCATCTCAAGGTACAAACACTGTGTGCCAATGAGCAATGTAGATACAATTATTGCCCTATATAAGTTATTTCTTATTTTCCTTCTGTTGTTGGTTTTGCCCAATAAGCTAGCCTGATTAGCTTCATTTTATATCACCTTATATCATACAGTTCAGAAACTGTGTCTAATTCAGTTTATCTAACTACAGGTCACTCTCTAGACTATAGTATTCCTGCACAATATCATGTTTAAAATGGCACCTTGCAAATGCTTTTTGTTGATGACCTAATAATGACTGTGATCCCAATCATATTCTCCACAAGTTTTTCTATTATGGTGGCAACTAGATAGCCTCACTTTCCTTCTAATTTCTGAAAATCCACTGCAGTCATGGTTGACTTTCTTAATTGTCAGTGGTTCTAAGTTCCAGTCTTCCTTCCAGAGAGTTTTAGCAAAGATCCTTTTTCTTAATACCTGTATCATAATGTTTTTCTGCTTTCCTTACATGTTATTTTGCCTGTGGGCAGGTACAACAATTATTTTCTGCTCTTCTGGGGTTTCAGCACTGACTTCAGAGCGCCCTTGCTCATCTCACTAGGAGAATCTCCGCAGTCAAGCAGAGATCTACGTAAAGCCCGACCTTCACCAGAGCGTGACACATGGACATAATTGTAGTGGCTTTTGGTGACTATTCCCAGTGGTGCACACTCTCCACTCTACCACTGAAAAGATCTCCAGTGCCCCAAAAGAAATTATGGACTCAAGTATCATATCAAATAAGATGGAGTCTTCCTGAGAAAAAGGAGATATCGACACAAATGAGAAGAAGGGGATAGAAGAGGTTTATTATAATATGAAATTATAGGATCTTAAATTTTCCAAAGGGGAGATGATTCCCAACTTTTCCACAGCGAGATATTGGTTGAGCTTAAAATGCTAATTTGAATTGTAAATCTCTGAAAAGAGAGGGGGAAAAGCTAATGGGATAAAATTTAACCAGGTGAGTCCTGAGTGTATATTTAAAGAAATTCCACAAGTACAAGACGGCAGATAGTACTTGCTGCCACATTAGTTGACCACTGGTCAGTATGAGATAGCAGTGGGATGTGGTCATGTAAAAGCTAGAGAAAGTTTACGCTATGTTTAATAATAGTAGCAGTCATTGAAAGTATGTTTTAGTTAAGAATGCATTTGGACCAGAAAGTCACTCACACTAGCTTAACAGTCAAATAGCAAGAAACATGGAGACAGGTGGCTGTTATTTTTGATTTGGCAACTTAATCTCTCTAGGATTCTCTTAGCCTTTTCCTCATGCTGCCCCCTCTCAGTCACAGGATGGCTGCTGCAACTCAAGCTAGTCCCCAAATTCAAGGCAGAAAGAGGGAAAAAGAGCGGCACCCGCCGTGTTTGTCTTTTCCCTGGCATCCCCAGCAGATTTCTCATTGTCTGGAAGTGCATCGTGTGGCCATTCTTAGCTGCGTGGCTGGCCAGGAGAGTCAATGTTTGGGTTTTCCAACACCTGCACTAGACATGGGCAAGAAACTGGGCAACAGAGCGAGATCCTGTCCCCTCCCCCCCCAAAAAAAAGGTGTGGTGGTGCATGCCTGTAGTCCCAGATACTCAGACACAGGCAACACACTTGAGGAAAGACATACAATTAGTAAATAATAAAGCCAGAGTTCCAATTCAGATTAGGTGGAAGCCAAAATTCTTGTTCCTCCTATTATACTACATCATAGTGTCCAGGTCATGGGGGCTTGGGAAGGAAGAATCATATTCAACTATGCTCACCACATTTATTTGACCATTAAAAAAAAAACAACTGAAGTACAACATACATACAGGAAAGTGTACATGTCTAAGTGTATAGGTTGGTGAATTTGCCCACATAATTTCATTAAGAAACAAAATATTACTGCACCCTAGAAGACCCCTCCATGCTCTCTTCAAGTTCCTAATTCACCCCACAGCTTCTAACAGCATAGATTAGTTTTGCCTATTTTTATACTTCATATAAATGGAATTATATGAATCATACACTCTGTCCTCCATTGTCTCTAACTTTCCTGGGATCTAGATGGGAAGTAAGTCTCAAGAACAGGGTAGAAGTTCATTTATAAGAACTGAGTTATGAGGCCAAAGCCAGATTGCAATAGCATCCAGGGTGACTTGAGTCTGGAAATATTAAGTTAATATTTCAAGTCCCTTCCTGCTGGCTAAGATCATTTTGGACTTGGAACAAATGGTTCATGGTCTTTTAGGAGCCTTTTACCCATTTAAGAATGTGTTAAAAGCTGTATGGATCTTCTCCCCATAAAAAGTACATGGACACGAAACAACAATATGATGCTTGTAATTTCAGGACAATCACAAGCTCTTTAAAGTTCTTGTATGAATTCCCTGGGGATTCGTGGATACCCAGGTAGGACTTTTGTCCTACAGACTGGAGCAGGGCTAAGCACACAGGTGGAGTTCACGTGGTCTCAACCATGGAGAGAGATGTGTGAAGCTTGGGAAATCTTCCTGGCATGATAGCTCTGCCCATAGTTTCTTCTTAAAAAAAAAAAAATGAGCACGCTTATAAAAAGGCAACTGGTGAACAGTAAATTCTACCCCCATGTTAGATTCCCAGTCTCCCAGTGACACAACCAGATCCACAGTCTTTCATTCCAGAGACAACCACAATTACCATTTTCTTGTGTGTCCTTCCAGAAATATTCTATGACATAGAATCTGACCTAGTTACTTAACTTAAAGCTTTTACCCCTCCAATCCATGCTACAAGTGCAGCCAGATTGGTTTTCCCAAAGCATCCAGATTATGTCATTTTCCTGCCCATAAACATTCAGTGGTTCCTTGTGACCAACATAATAAAGTACAAACACCCTAACTTGGCATTCAATGCTCTCTTTAACTGGTATCTCCAAAATCCCTCTCTAATGACTTAAAAAACAAAACAAAATAGAATAGCCATAGAACCTAAAACTCCTTCCCTTCCCTTGGAAAACCTCCATTCCTACCCCATGATCCCAAACCAATCAGTTGTCATTTTCTATCAATTGTTGCATTGAGATACTTCCCACATCTCTTCCTTTCTTTCAAATCTCACTGATATTACCTTTTCCCCAATCTCCAACTAAGCCCTGCTCACCACAATCTGGTGTAGAGCACCATGGTCAGCGTAGGCTTCCGAAAGCTGCTCTTAGAACATTTCATTTCCCACACAAGCACCTTCAGTGAGTCCCATCTAAACGCCTTACTCTAAAGACCTGTGACAGGTATCAAGAGATTGACATAGAAGCCATGTGACTGCAGACATGTTACTCTGCCAAAGGCTGACCCAGGTTTTGTGGGGATGAAGTTTATAATCTGGGAGGACCTACTTAAAAAAAAAAAAAGAATGTAAAATTACAAATACAAAATTAGATACAAAAAGTGATAATTTATTTAAAAACTGATCAAAAGCTGATAAATGTCACAAAATCCAGAAAAAGTAACATGATATTTTGAAAAAAACTGCCTTCTATGACTCTATAATATTTTACCTCTTTGTATGACAATGATTTTGTAGTATAATTGTCAGAGAGAGTGTAGAAAGATGATTTAGTCTTACCTCTAGCATGGTTGATTGAAATTTGGTTTTTTATTAATGATAGTTTTGAAAAATTTCTTTCAAATTGTTATTGCTACATTTTAAGATTTTTGCCAAATTTGAGGAAACCTCTACTAAGTCTCCATATGATCTCAGGGTATGATAAGTTTGCTTTTGTAGTGGTTAATCTTAAATGCTCTTTGAACTGATTTCACTCATTAACCAGTTTGTGAACAATGTCCTCATAGTGACATGAGTTTTACATTATATTTGCTGTGGTCAATATTTCATGACAATCATCAAGAACCTGAAATCTTTTTCCAATACTGTATATTCATGTGATTCACTCCTCTTCATTAACTAGATCATTAAATAACCCAAAACCTATTAATTATTTCTATTCAAAACATATCTTTCTCCTAATGAATTTCTGATTTTTATATTATTTGAAAATTCCTTTTGTTATGATTGACTACTTATAACTTATGTGATAAATTCACTTCTTATAATATATATAATCAACTTCTTGATTACATATAGAAATACATGAAAATACTTGTATTATATGACTCATTCATAATTGTACATATTGCATTATTAAGCATGTTCCTGGTAAAAAAGAATTTCCCTTTTGGTTAGGCATTATCTTTTGCTCATAAGTTTTAAAATTGCTAATTTGAAATATTTTCAAATCATTCATAACCCATTGAATTGTCTTGGCATCCTTGTCAAAAAATATTTGTCTGTAAATGTGAGAGTTTATTTCTGGACTCTCAATTCTATTCCACTGATCTTTATATCTACCCTTACTCCTGTACTACCCTGTTTAATTACAGTAGCTTTATAATTTTGAAACCGGGAAGTATGAGTTCCCCAACTTTGTTCTGATTTTTCAAGATTGCTTTAGCCATCCTGGGTCCTTGAATTTCTATATGAATTTTAGGATCAGCATGTAAATTTCCACAAAGAAGTCAGCTGGGATTTTGATAGAGATTGTGCTGAATCTGCAGATAAATCTGGGGAGTATTGCTAATATTAAATCTGTCTTTCCATTTATTCAGTTTCTTTAATTTGTTTTAACAATGCTTTGTAGTTTTCAGAGCATAAGCTTTGTATTTCTTTTGTTAAATTTATTCCCAAGTATTTTATTCTTTTTATTGTAAGTAAAATTTCTTTCTTAATTTCATTTTTAGTTTGCTCATTGCTACTGTCTGTATAAAATATAATTGATTTTTGTACATTGATCTTGTGTCCTGCAACCTTGCTGGGCCTCATTAATTTTAAGTTTGTTCTTTTAATATGTGAAACATTAAAAAGATTTCAAATTACTTTCCATAGAGGTTGTACTAGTAGTCCCACCAGCAGTGTATGAATGTTCCTATCTCTCCACATCTACTCCAACATTTGTAATGTGGAGATACCTCAAAGAACTAAAAGTAGAACTACCTTTTGATCCAGCAATCCCACTACTGGGTATCTACCCAAAGGAAAAAAAGTCATCCTATAATAAAGGCATCTGCTGTTGAATGTTTATAGCAGCACAATTCACAATTGCAAAGATGTGGAAACAACCCAAGTGCCCATCAATCCATGAGTGGATTAATAAAATGTGGTATATGTATACCATGGAGTACTACTCAGCCACACAAAACAATGGTGAACTAACACCTCCTGTATTATCCTGGATGGTGCTGGAGCTCATTCTTTTAAGTGAAGTATCTCAAGAATGGAAAAACAAGCACCACATGTACTCATCATCAAATTGGTACTTATTGATCAACGTTTACGTGCACATATGCAAGTAGCAATCACTGGGTGTCGGGCAGGAGGGCTGGGGGGGAGGGGATGGTAAATTCACACCTAATGGGTGTGGGATGAACACATTTGTAGCTATGACTTGGTCGGCGCACAGGCAATATATATAACCTTAACGTTTGTACCCCATAATATTCTGGAATAAAAAATAAAAAACTTCTAAAGCCAAAACTATACACAAAGTATTATCCTTATAATTTTATATGTCTACTGATTGGAAGAATTCTCCACAGACTAGCTTTTGGCTATGTACTTTTTGAACCTTGTTTTTCCTCCAATACCCATACATTTTCATTCTAATTCTGAATACTATGAGATACAGTCATATCACCTCTGGTCCTGGACTTTAGTATCACAATGCTGAGTGATTAGTCAGTAAGCCCTGGGAGTATTCCTGGAAGTTGTTTCTACACTGGGACACCCAGTAATAACCATATGTTGAAAACCACATCAGTATAACCCATTCCACCAAAACTAAATGTATCCACACTACAATTTCCCCTTAACTAGATCTCCAAAAGGCCCATAACCACTCCAATGACACCTGATACAAGGAGAAATGTGATGGAGAGGAGGTTTAAGTGAAAAGGCACAGCAGACAACCAATTGTAGTTAAGATATCTTACCTCTGAAAATTTACAAAACATCTGACCATGTAAACACAATTCTGGGTCCCTTCTAGGACCTTGGAAGAAGGCGTCAGTGCTAATGAGGGGCTCTGAAGCTAAAATTTCATTAAATTCATTGCAAATTCACCTTTCTACTTCACCTCTCTGAGTTTTGTTTCTTTATTTGAAAATACGAATAATATTTGCTTTGCCTATTTGAAAGGTTATAATGCTATATAATGGAATCATGTGTTTTTCAAAAAAACACTTCTTATTATCATGTAATGCATCATTAGAGTTTGTTCTCACATGTATTTTCCAAAACTGGCTACAACAATACCTCCCTTCCCACATTCTCTTCTTACAATTATGACTTTGACACTCCTCCCACTGAGAGGTAGAGTCTCTGTTCCCTCTCTTTGAATTTGGTATAGTCTTGTGACCACGGCAGAAGTGACACTATGACTCCCAAGACTAGGTCGTAAATGGCAATACATCTTTCACCTGGCTCTCTTGGGATACTTGCTCTTGAAATCCAACCACTGGGGAGAAGTCCAAGCTGTAGCAAAGCCCACACAGAGAAGCACAGGTAGCCACCTCCAACTTTCCACCCATGTGTGGGAGCCATTTTGAAAGTGGATCGTTCAGCCCCAACTAAGCCAACACCAAGTGGAACAAAGACAAGCTGTAGATTCATGAGCAAAATAAACAATTATTATTGTTTTAAACCTTTAGATTTTGGAGTGGTTTCTTACGCAGCAACAGATAACTGATGCACCATCTATCTTTGCAATTAAATTCCTCTCCACTCACTCCAAACTGAACTGTTCCCCCTTCTGGGATCACACTTGGCAATTCCCCACCCCATGCCTTTTCTCACGCCATCCCTTCTCCCAGAATGCTCTCTGCCTGTTGAAATCTTACCTATCCTTAAAGGCCTCAGCCAAACACCACTTCCTCTATAAAGCTTTCTTCAATGCTCTAGCTGGTTTTGATATCTTCCTCCTCTGAAGTCTTGGAGAACTTTGTTTTTATCGTTTCTACAGTACTTATTGCCAGGATTGATATTCAGCATATTTATCCACTGGCCAGATGGGAAGCCTCCTGAATTATCAGTCCTGTGAGTGCCTTCTGCCTCCTCGCAGCAAAGTTGGTTCCACGCATTCTCAGCCCCTCTGCTAGCCTGTAAGCCTTCAGGGCAGGGCGCCGCATATGATTTCCCCCACGCAAAATATAGAGTCTTGCACGTTATGAGCGCCATATGTTATTTTACAAATAATTTGTTGAAACTTAAAAAATAGATCTCTGACTAATAAAAGAGAAGTTCCAGAGATAATCCCCAGAGGGAAAAGGAGATTAAACCTTGAAAACTGTAAATAACTGGGAAATAAGATAATTTTTCCCAAATCGGGATCCTGAAGTCATAGGATTTTTTTTTTTTTTTTTGGAGACAGAGTCTCACTCTGTCACCCAGGCTATAGTGCATTGGCATCATCCTCAAACTCCTGAGCTCAAGCGATCCTCCTGCCTCAGCCTCCCGAGTATCTGGGACTACAGGCTTGTGCCACCATGCCCGGCTAATTTTTCTATTTTTAGTAGAGACGGAGTCTCGCTCCTGCTCAGGCTGGTCTCGAACTCCTAGCTTCAAGCGATCCTCCCGCCTCAGCCTCCCAGAGTGCTAGGATTACAGGCGTGAGCCACTGCGCCCGGCCTGAAGTCATAGGATTTTTGATCCGAGAGCTTAGAGAGCATTTAATTGGTTCTCACACTTCTGGGTGCAAAAGAGTCAGTTGAGGAAAATGAGGGGGTGCAGACTATAGACTCCCCTCCCAGACATTCTGAGTAAGCAGGTCTGGGTGGGCCTGGTGACGTCTCCTTCTGCTTTGATGTGGGCAGTCTGTGGACCAAGTTGTCAAAAGCCCGGTTTAGTCAGACCCCCTCTGCTGGTATCTGGTTTGTCCCTTCACACGGCAGACGCGAGTACTCATCCACACCTGACGAGGCTGCTGGACGGCCTTCAGGGAGAAAGAGGTCACCTGGCCAGGAGGAAGGAAGAGATCGGGAAAGCCAGGACTTTGGGGCTGGCTTTGGAGGAGAAATCACTGCCTTTTTAATCCTTGGGTGGTGGCAAAAGCAAACGGAACACTTCACTGAGATCAGCAGGGAGGCATGTAGCCTGGATGCGATGTCTTCTGTTGGGGGCGTCCCCAGGTGGGGTGACGTGTCTCCTCACAGTCCAGTGAATTGTTGATGGTGTGAATCACTCAGCTCTGGTTCCGCTGCCACCCTTGGCTACCTGCTTCCTATCATCCACCATCTCATTTCCCTTACCCACAACCCCAGGGCTGTGCTGAGAGTCTAACACCAGATCATACAGTGGCACCCATTTTTCCAGTGTAAAATCTACCTAGTTCCGAATCCTTCAACTATTTAGAAATGAACCCAAGGACTCTTTCTAGTTTTGTTCTTCCAGTGTCGCTCTCCCCGTCCCCTAGAACCCTCCACAGAATGAGTGAGTCTACCCCGGGGTCTGGGTCTCTGGGTGAGGTGCCAGAGCCACTGCCTGGGCCTCTGGTCTCACCCCACAATCTCTAAGGGGCTGCTCCACAGCCTTTCAGATCTCAGTATTTCCCTAGAATAAAAACCAAGGGACGTCTGCGAACTAAAACAGCTTGGCCCTTTTCATCGCCAGTGTTTTCCTCATCGTAGAAGCAGAAAAGGAAAAAAGCAGTAGGAAGCAGTAGGAAGCTACAGCTGACTCACCACGAATTACCATCAACTGTGAATTATTCAGCAGCTGCAGAATAGCCATCTTTTGTTAAAAAAAAATTAGGCCTTTCTGAAATACTCTTTATCTTCCCCAATCTTTGTACATGTTTTTATTTTTATAAATATCTGCTCAGAACATAGTCAAGGCAACTGACACCTGCTAAGTGACTGAGATCCTATAGAGTTCAAATACTGGAATAGGGTCCAGTATCATAAATATATCCACAAAGACAGACAAATCCATATCATTGTCACAGACCCTCCCTACGGCAAAATTCCAGAAGTCCTGTCTTTGGTCTTTAATGATTGCACTTTGTTGCTTTTGTCACTGCATGGGCATTTGTATCAACAGTATACAAAGCGCTCTTTATCACATGAGTTCATTTCACTCTACAACAATGCTGTGAGATAGGTATTATTTTAAGATCAAGAAATGAGGCTCTGAGAGGTTTAGTGACTCGTGTAAGTTCACTAAACTAGTAAGTGATGGATTACGGACTTGACCCAGGACCTTGATGCCAATTCCAGGGTATATTCTACCATGTCATGTGGCTCTTGCTCTATGTATGTGGCAAGCAGGGCCCACACAGCTTGTTCATGAGACAGCCTGGCCCCAGCCTGTGTAGCAGTCCTGAGAAAGCACCTCGCAGAGCTGCAGCAGGGAGCACGCTGGCCCAGGACACCAGCTGCTGCATGGTGCTCTGAATCCATCGCTGCCTTTGCTGAGGCCACCCCTCCCATGGCTGCGAACGGCTGGTCATAGCAGGGCCCCTGGGGCAGCCCCCTTCCTGAGAGACATGGGACAACTCTGACTGAGACTTTGTGTCAGCACTCCCCTTCTGCCTTGCCCAAATTTCCTCAAACTGCACGGGAGCCAAGGAAGCATCCAGGCTTGCATTGCAGTCTGATGGCAGTCCCACCTTTCTCCAGCACCCTAATAAAATCCTGAGCTGCTGCTTCTTGGAGGCCCCAGGTGATCTTGCTCCTTTGCTATTGATGCTCCTATAAGGCTCCTCTGCAGGCTCAGGAACCCAGTGGAGACCCAGTGCTCAGACTCTCTAGTGAAGGGGCAGGTGAACTAAGAAGGCAAAAGGCAGAAAGTTCAGGCAAGCTTCAGCGTGCCTGCCAGCGCTGGCCTGGGTCTGCCCTTAAACACGGAGGACTCTTCCGGGGGAAAGTCAGGCAGGGGACTGCTGCTGCCATGGGCGTGTCTGTCTGGGCAGCCTTCTTGCAATGCTCAGTGGGAGGTGATTGTTCCCAAGCAGCGAGCACTGTTCCCAAAGAAGCTCCATCAGGCCCCTCTGATCTCTGCGCCTCTCCTAGGTTCCTAAGAGCCGCTGTCCTCAGAACCTGTTTTTGTTGACTTTCAGACTGCCAGTTATGGGGAGGAGACAGCCAGCTATGAGGGTGTTTCTTGTTAAGGAAAGAAACATCCGTGTTAATTCCTCTTGATAGGAAGACATCAGAGAAGGCACTAGTTGTTGTCTGTATCTGTCATTTGAAGAAGGAACCAATGTCAAAAGCATCATCCCACACACTCTTCTCCCATGAGTCATGGAGCAAGCCTGGCATTCTTGGGTGTGTTCATCCACCAAACATATTATGAGCCCTCCCATGCCTAGGTGGTGGGACTCAGAGAAGAAATACCGTATAAAAGTCAGCACCCAGTGCCAGGGAAACATGTCATGGGGAGTCGTCTAGGGGACTCCAGGATTGAAGCACCTTTTACTAAAAACCAATTTTTTTCACCTTGCTAACAAGGATATTTACCACCGTGGCAATACTTCCTGTTTTAAAACACAGCAATTATCCTGCAGTCACTAATTAACCCAGGTGTGGCTAGGGACAGCTGGCTACCTACCCATCTGTGTGGTGATGGCACCTATATCATCAGGCTGCCATTGCTGGCCCTTGGGGCAGCATGAATGGGTGGTTTTTCTCTGGGGCTGTGATCCTCAGAGTTTAAGCCTCACTATTTTATAGCTCCCAATAGTCTCCTAATGTCTGGAGATTCCCAGTGGGTGGAAGGGAAGGGTTTAGACAAGGAAAACTGTTATACAATATCCTCTAGATCTGTGCTGTCCAATAGCTACACAGGATGAGTCTGAATGGAAGTGTGCCATATGTGTAAGGCAAACAATAAATTTTGAAGACAGTATTTAAAAAAGTATATAAAATATCTCATTAATAATTTTCATATTGATTACATGTTGAAATGATGCTAATTTTTAATATATTGGGTTAAATAAAATATATTAAAATTAAATTCACCTGTTTCTTTTTATCTTTTGAATGTGGCTACTAAAACATTTCAACTTACGTATGAGGCTCACATCTATTGCACGGTGCTACTCTGGGTGTCAAACTCAATGAGGGCGGTGACTATATCTTTTTTTGCTTATCCAATCCAAAAAAGTTAGCACAGTACCTGGCACTGAAAAACAATACATATTTGAGGAATGAATGAAAATATGAATGAACAAATGGACATCAGTTATTCATTTCTCTTAAGTCAAGAAGCAGTTCTACCCTCTTCTTATCTTAACCTAATGTCTGAGAAGGAGATAGGAGATTTGCAAAAATCTACCTACCAAATTTGAATCTCCAGCCCCGAACTCCCCTGAGTGTATACTGACTGCCTACCTGCAAACGCCACTTAGATGGGTAATAGGTATCTCAAACTTAACATCTCCAAACCAGAATTCTTTATCTTCCCCACAAACTTTTTCCTTCTCATCATAGTAGATGATGCCATGATCCACCCAGTTTTTCAGGGCAAACACCTAGCAGTCATCCATGAGTCCTCTATCTTCCTACTCCCTTCCCCCTCATTTTCACACCACCCAACCCCACCCAATCAAGAAATAGTCCTGTTGGTTCTATTGCAAAATATATTGCAGACAGACCCACTTTCTCCACGGTCACTCTCACCATCTTAGCATGAGCCACCTTTGTCCCTCACCTGCACTGTTGTCCTCACTGTCCAAGCGTCGCTGCCACTGCCTTCAGAAGTTCTGTGAGCTGTTGTTATCCTTTTGACAAAGACAAAAAATGGATGCTGATGAACTTTACTGTAAGATGAATTTTATCTGTACTTAACAAATGTGCTTCAATAGAGCACACAAACTGCGGGATGGAAACAGCTGGAAGCAGTCGTCTAAATATACACCTGTCTTCAGGCAAGTCTTCACTCAGGCTTGTCCAGACAGAAATATACCCTCTCCCCAGATGTGGGATCCAGAGACAGGCAAGCTCAGGCTTTGACCACATCATTTGTTAGCTGTGCAGCTTCCCCAGGGGTGGGCACGCTGGCCACAGCAGGCATCACTTTCCACTGCAATGGTCTTCCTGCTGCCTTTGGGGACTTCACCAAGGGTGTTCTCCAGCTCAGAAGCAAGCAAAGCAGAAGCCTCGCCCCTGCTTAGAACATACAAAACATAAAAACCAGCCTGCATGTGCAGGATCACAGAAAAAATGAAGAAGAAATCAAACACTTATGGAACTAAATCACAGACACACTTTGCTGCTTTGGTTATTTAATGAGCTTGCATTGCTACGGAATTGAAGGGAAGTTAAGTTAGCTTACAGGATGAGGGAACACTCGGAGCTTGAACCTTCACGTGGGACCTGTGCCTGCTCCTTCCATGGCAGGAGAGCAGATGCCTTCGATGCTTATCTCTGCCATTAGACTTGGAGCTCGATGTCTTCATGCCCCTCCTTCCCTGCTTCTAAATCTCACCTTCTCCAAAGACACTCCTTCTTAAACATCCTCCTCCCTGACAACTCCACAGGCCCCCACAAACCACCACCATCCTTCTAGCCCTTGGTGTCATCTTTGACTCCTCCTTCTCCCTGGTCACTCACACCCATCACCAACTCTCACATATTCTTCCAGATGTTTCTTAGACCCATGGGCAACCTCTGGAGCAGATCCATATCACTGGGCTCCACATGACCATGAGTTTCTCAGGAGGTGGTCTGTCTTCTCTCTTCCCTATCCAGTCTGTTAGGATCTCTGGCTCTTCTAGGGACAAGGGAGCTCTGCTTCAGTGCTGTGTCAAGCAATTGCTCCACCTGGGAAGAAGGATAAGGGCGGGCACTCCCTTTTTGTGTTGTCCCACCCTCAATCCTATCCCGAGCAGTTGCTACACCTGGGGTAGGAGGGAATGCTTTATCCCCAGTCCCAGCCCAGGCATGATAGGGTTCAGAAAGTGACCTAGAGTAACCTAAGTGTAATTCTTATGCCATTAGCTTGAATCTGCATTGTGGTTCACCACTCCCCACCCAGGTGGGCTTTTGGAGAGGGAGCTCATATACACAGATGGAATTTTGAGGACACCTGTTGATCATTTGATAACATCCCACACCTCCTGAGAGCCCTCCCCCAGACTGGGCTAATAACAGGTAACAATCTGAGAAGTGAGAGAGTGAGTCAGTCTGTCTCCCCCCTCTCCCCCCTCCCCCCTCCCTCCTCTCCTCCTGTCTTCCCCTGTCTCCCCCTGTCTCCACCTGTCTCCCTCCACTTACAGAAGCAGACCCGTTTTGTTCTACAAGAAAGAGCTGCCGGCGTGAGACAGCTTCCTGCCTGAGGTCACTCCATCACATTGGCCCTGCTGGTGATTTTTCCAGGCGAGGACTTAGAGGACCAGGATAATGGTCTGGACCTGACAGTCTGGTGTGTCTGGTCATTCTCTGGCCAAGAGCACACCAGGAACTGAGGGCAGACTGCCACCCTGACAAGTCCTACTCTTCATGCTCATTCCTGCCAGGTGAATCTTCCAGAAGCACTATTTTCTTTAAGCCAGTCTCCTAAATAAGAATCTGCAGTAGCTCCCTATGGCATACTCATTCAATTTTTGAAGTCCATCCATCTAACACGTATTTATATGAGGCCATCTGCTAGGTGCTGGGGTAACGATAGACAGAACAGTCCAGCACTAACTCCATGGTCTGAATGAATTCCATTCCCTTCTGCATGATTTTTAATACTTCACCAGTTCTCAAACAGGCCTTTGCTTTCATTATTTCCCCAGCGTGAAGTTCTTCCCTACCTATTTTCATCCTCTGGATTTTGCTTATCATGAAAGGACTGTTCAAAGCCTCCTTCTTCAATACTCTCTGAATTCGTTTCATTCACCTTCTGTACGACCTTCGTTTGGTTTCTATCCTCCACTGTCTTATTTTTTTCAATGCAGTTACCTTTTCATCTGTGTGAGTCTTATCCCCACATCCAGATATAAATAGAAACACCTTGCGGGGCTTCTCCCACAGTGTCTAGTTGGTAGAGCGCTTTGCAATATTTTTTGATGAGTCGATTGATCTATACAGAAATTTACTATTTGGGGGGACTACTCTATTATGTCAGTGAAAGTCTTTAGGAGGAAATTAGACCATTACATTATTGTCATTATACCAAATTGTCCAATTGAATTTCTATTATTTGAACTTTATGTTCAATCTTTAATAAGGAGATATTTAATATCTATTGTCTACACTGAAAAATTGTTTACAAACTCTATTTGTAAAACAGGAGTTGTGCTTAAAGTTAAGATTTTATAATTCACTTTTTGTTATTACTCTTTGTGCTTAATATGGTATTGAGCAAACAGTATGTGCCTGATTTGAAAAAATGATTGATTGTAATATTTCCCCATATATCAGTGGTTGATTTTTTGTCTTTGTCATTGCCTTCTGATTTACGCAAAAGCAGGATTGTGTTTTGTCCACTGCCACATCCGCAGTGCTAGGACAGGCCTGCTACCTATTAGAGGGAGAGAAGATCCATGACTGTGATGGGTGGGTGCGTGGAATGATGGCTACACGGACAGATGGACAAATGGATGGATGAGCAAGGTAAAGCAACAGAGATTTCTTCCAGCTGGGGTACGAGGCACTTCCTTAAGGAACTGGTATGTCAGCTGTGCCTCAAAGGCTACGGAAGACGTGGACGTCTGAGCTGATAACAAACCCAGGCAAAGCAAACATCCTGTGCAAAAGCTTCATGGGCCAAAAGAGTTTGACTAGAATAAAGTTGGCAAGACATGAAGTGATGGAAAATAAAATTGACGACTCAAGACATGTTTGCTGTACTTCTGAGTCCATTAGAAGGTTTTAAACTCCTTGAAGGCATGGCCAGTTCATGGCTGTGTTCCCAGGTCCCAGCACAGCACCTGTCTGTCGCACTCAAAGAGCGAAACAACAAACAACACCTGGAAGGGGGTGGCCCTTGGTCACTTCTTTGAAGTCACCTAGTGCCACTCTTGTTCTGGCTCAGTCCGTTATGTCATGTTGATGTTCTTGTCCTTTCTTAAACGTGACTCAGAGCCTTAGTATTTGCTCTTCCCTGCACCTGAGACTTCTCTTGCTGTGTTCCACCCTCACTGACCCAAATCCTGTCCCTTACACATACCACCTTGACACCTCTGCACTTGCCATTTATTTGATCCCTCTGCATGGAATATCCTTCCTAGCTATCTTTATGAAACTTGACTCCCCCCTCACTTAAATCTCTTTCACTTCCTTGAGAGGCTGTCCCTGCCAGCCTACGTAAAGGGTGCCTCTCTCCTCTGTCACTCTTAGTTCCCCTGCCCTGCTTTCTGTCATAGCACATATTACCACCTTATATTATTAGACAGTTGCTTCTTTCTTTCTTTTTTCTTTCTTTTTTTTTTTTTTTTTTTGAGACAGGGTCTTGCTCTGTCACCTGGGCTAGAGTGCAATGACATCATCCTAGCTCACTGCAGCCCCAAACTCCTGGGCTAAAGCCATCCCCTGCCTCAGCCTCCTGCGTAGCTGGGACTACAGGCCGGTGCCACCACGCCTGGCTAATTTTTCTATTTTTTATAGAGATGGGATCTCGCTATGTTGCACAGGCTGGTCTTGAACTCCTGGCCTCAAGCGATCTGCCCCCCTTGGCCTCCTAAAGTGCTAGGATTACAGGCGTGAGCCACCACACTGTCCCGATAGTTGCTTCTTTATTGTTGGCTGACTCTTCCTCACTAGAATGTAGCTTTCTTTCTAAAGACCTCACATGGTGGTAAGTACTTTTCTTGTGCACTATTATTTCCCCAGAGCCTAGAACAGTGCTTGGCACATAAATAACACTCAATAAATATTTATTGAATAAATACGTAAGTGGTTAGAATACCTTACCCTGGGATTTTTTTATAGTCATACTCCAATCTGCCTTTAGTGTAACAAAGTCCCAGAAACTTAAAGGTAGAATGGACCACATTAGAATTGTCTTATCCAACCAAATTGTTTTAAAGATGAAAATAACAAGGCCTAGACAGGTGAAGATCCAGTTGCAGGCCAGATCACACAGCTAATTGGGGAAAGAGCCAGAATGAGAAACTTGGTCTCTGCAGGCCTGCTTCAGGCTTACCCCAGCCCACGTGAGTTCCTGCCATAGAGGGATAAAAATGAGCTTTCTAACAAGCAAATGCCACCTGCCTCTGCCCAAAACTGTTCCGTGCCTCTCCATCCTCCAGTTCAGTCACCTAAGCTGGCTGAGAAGAGCCGCCAGTCTTGCTCCATCTTCTTTCGCTACCCCTCCAGCCTCACACACTATCTGGGCCTCTCTACCCGCTGTCATTTACACCTGGGCTTGTCACTGTCTGCGTGGTGATTCTTACCCATTTCTTCCTCAAAACCTTTAAGAGTCTACTCTACTGTGAGGCCCACCATTATTCCATAATATACCACTATTATTAATTTTCCTCCTCTAAACTAATTCTGATTCTAGTACTTGCCTTATCATCGAATACAGAATGTGGTGGACATTTGTCATTTTTTACTATCCAATATTTAACCCCTTCCTACTTTGGGGTCACATCATCCTGTCTGCAACTACAGATGACAGTGCAGAGGGGTCCTCTTTCTCATTACCCCTGGCAGCCAGGGCACAGGCACAGGGCCAAAAACTGGCAACCAGAGGTTATCGTCCAGGATTTCGACTCTTGAGTGAGTGTACCAGAGATAAAGGGAGGGTTGGAACTTTATTGTGGCAGTGGCCATGGTGTCCCGTGGCATCCAACACGGTGGCAGTTACTGCAGTGCTGGTGGCAGCCTTCTGACTAGACTGTTCTTGTAAAAAATGGCAGTGGTTCTTCCTGCTTGTTGGCCCATGGACCAGGTCAGGTCTTCAGACTCTGAAATTCTCCAGTTTCCTTCCAGTGAATTCTGTATCTACTCAAAACAGTAATAGTTGATTTCTGTTGCTTACAATCAAGAAGCCAACTGTCTTACACTCACAACAGTTCCTGGCCCAGTATTGTTCAAAATAGCAGGTGCTTAGTTAGTGTAAGTTGATGGTAAAGACGAATATACTTGAAGAGGAGACACATTGAAGTAGACCAGTTAACCTAAAGTTTAGACTAGACCACTGAGCCTTTCTTTTCCCATTCAACATACAAATTATGGAAACATAATGGCACATAGAACTTCAGTAGGAATGACATCAAAAAGGCAGAGATTTCAGAAAATTACAAATCTCTAAGCCTTCAGGAATCTCTCTAGATTATTACCAAAAAGCCAGTTTCTTGGCAAAGTTGGAGCTTAGTACATTCTGGCAGTACATTCTTCACCGAGTTGAACAAGACACCATGAGAACAGAGGCATCCAAATGTTTTCAGTAGTGGTTCCAAATGACCAGAATGCCATGAGCTGCTTGCATTTATATTGAGAACTATGTTGAAGAATAGCCTGACAAGTATTAAAAAAATATGGATTTTTAGCCATGATAAAATCAATCCCCTAAAACACATTTTAATAACCTTTAGCTGTGCAGAGTGCCATATTATAATCGATTTTATTCAGGCAGTGAGAACATTGGTATTTACCATATCAAAATTATTTCAAAAACCATGTAGTTAATATATTCAGGCCAAAGACATCTCACTCAATTTTGACTACACAAGAATATCCCTGATGAAGACTCTTGGCTTTAATTTAGCAGAGTCAAGGAAGAGAATGTATTTTCACAGAAACATGTGGGTGCCAAAAAAGGCTATGATCCCATAGCCAAAATGCTAGAGGTATCAATAACACATCTTTTTGGTGGGTTAATTAGGTAAAATATTTTGTGCTAAAAATTTTAGGAGGGATTTCATTCTAGGAATGACAGGCACTGGGTCATCATACTGTGAGCTCTCCGAGGTCCCACATTATATTCAATTCTGTACACCTCTCATGACCAGGTGTATATACACACAATCACACACACCCCTGCATACTCCGGCGCCTACCACTGTGGCTAGCACACAGCAAATGTTCAGTATATGATTATAAGTAAATGCTTGAAGACCTGAACTTAGAATGAAACTCTCACCCATTACTGATTACATGTGCCAAATTGTAAGCACCAGGCACTTGCAAATGGTTACAACATATCTGGAAGGCTGGGGTAGGGAAGCCAGAACCAATACCCTATTGTGTGGCAGGCCCCTTACAACCTGCAGTGCTAGCTATTGTTATACTTATTTTCAGATGTAGAAATTGAGGCTCAGAGAGATCAATCACATAACTAGTAAGAGGTAGAATCAGGCCTTGAACTTAGATCTTTACAAATCTACTGCTCTTTCTATTCTACCAGGGTCTCTTAACTGGGTACCCTAGGAAACCCATAGAAAGCATATGGGAAATATTTATGAGGTGAGATCCATATCTTTCATCTGATCAAGGTGGTCTGTGGCCTCCAGAAGGCTGACATGTGGACTTATGGCCACATGCAGGTGCCAGGCTGGCATTTGCCTCGTGCAATGGAGAAGAAGGAGCTGGTGAGAGCAGATGTGGAGGAAGGTTGTATGTTGCTGCACTCACCCAGTTGCAACATCCCTCTGAGCTGATATGACAACACTAAGGGAGTACTGGTGTCCTGCCCCCAGGGGAATAGGGTGACAAATAACCTGGTCCAAGTCCCACCCACTCCCCATAGTATTTATAGTCACATTCTACTCACTTGGAGAAACTTAGAACGCTGGTGTGTGTGTGTGCATGTGTGTGTGTTGGGGGTGGGGTATCACAGAGGCCACAGGGACAGGGACTGGGCCTGCAATTATTTATTCTCTTTCAAGCCCTTGGTGACCTAGCTGTGTCGTGATCTAAAAAGGAGAGAAAAATCAGCAGAGCTCAGATTCTAGGAATGGAGTAAGAAACAACTATTGATGAATTAAATACTAAATCTAATTTACTCCAGACATCGAGGCTACAGGCCTTCCTGGGTATAAGAGAGAAATTGAAATATTCTGTGTTTATGCATTTAACAGGTATTTGTAGGGTATTTGCTGCTCCCACCAGGCACGGTGCTAGGAAGTTCTGTGTAATATGAAGTTGAATAAGGTGCATTCTATATGTGTGCATGTTACACAAATAAGTCATCCCAACTCAACGTGACAAGACTATACCAGAAATATGATAAAGGACTGTGGGAGCTCCCCCAGAGGAAAGAATTAAACTAGGGGAACAAGAGCAGTTCTATTGGAGGTGACATGTCACTTCAACTAAATAAACATGTATCAAGTGCCAGACATTGTGTTTGCTTGAGGATAGAAGGTGTCTAGATGCAGAAAAACTGCTATCAAAGAGCCCAAAGCCAGGCCCACAGGGCTAGGAGCACAGAAATGACAACCTGCTACAACAAAGGCAATGTGTCTGAAGTCCAGCTTTAGGAGCTGGTGGCACAGCTCTAGGAGAACAATCTGTGTGTGTGTGTGTGTCCTGGGGAGAGTGATGTCTGACTTCTTAGGTTTTGGAGGATAGATAGGAATTGACCAGGTTTCAGGTAGAAGGAAGCATATATACAAAGGCTTTCCAAAAAGAAGCAAAAATAATAGTAATAGTATTTATAGAGCATTCACTAGGTGCTAAACACTGTACTAAGTGCTTTTATAGTACATTATCTCACAGAGCAACCCATTGAGGTAAGTACTATTACTTCATTCTGTATAGTCTTAGGTGCATATTTTTTCAGACTTTTTAACATCTATGGAATCAAGACATATGGTGGATTGTTTGCAAAATGGCATACATAATTCCCTTCCTTGTATCCAGAGCATGGGTAGTTCTTTCCCAAACTAATTCTTGATTTGGTCATGTGGCTTGCCCTGGCCAATGGAACAGCAGTAAACTTCATGCAAACAGAGGTTTGAAAAGCAATTGTAAGTCTTGTCCCCTCGGCTGTGCTTGGAGCCCTGAAACCACCATCTTGAGCTAGCTTGCTGGGGTGGCCATGTGGAGAGCTGAGGGACCTCAGCAAACAGCCTGCCAGCCATCAAAAATGTGAGTGAGGCCATCCCAGAGACTCTGGCCCCAGCTGATCCACCAGCTTAGGGCATCTGCAGGAGACAGCCCAGGAGAGATCAGCAAAGGAACCACCTGGCTGAACCTAGCCCAAGCACCACCCACAGATGCTGAGCTAATGATGCTGTGTTAAGCCACTAAGTTTCAGTGTGATTTCTTATACAGCAAAAGTTAATTGACATAGGGTGCATCTTCCAATTGATGATGTCTTGCAATTAAAATGAGCCACATTATTTTTCTCAGGGATATGTAAAATAATAGTACATCTTACAATTGTTTGTGATTTAGATTTGATGCAATACAGTATTATACTCACTTGGCAGGTAAGAAAGGTAGGGATTTGAGGGTTACTTGCCCTCGGTCTGTAACTAGTAAGTAACGGAATTTGTTGTTCTTTTTTTTAATTTTTAGTTTTTTATTTTTTTTAATTTATTTTTTTAATTTCAGAATATCATGGGGGTACAACACTTTGGCCATACACATTGCCCCTGTTCTGCCCGTGTCAGAGCCACAATCGTGGTCATCCCCAAACTGTGCTCCGCATCCATTCAGTGAGAGTTTTTCCCATCCCTTCCACCCCCTCCCGCCCGCCCGCCCTCAGATGAATGTTATTGCCCTGGGTGATGTAAGTGTTCATCAGTTAGTACCAGTTTGATGGTGAGTACCAGTGGTGCTTGTTTTTCCAATCCTGTGACACTTCGCTTCGAAGAATGGGTTCTAGCTCCAACCAGGATAATACCAGATGTGTTAATTCACTGTTGTTCCTTATTGCTGAGTAATACTCCATGGTATACATATACCACATTTTATTGATCCACTCGTGTATTGATGGGCACCTTGGTTGTTTCCACAACTTTGCAACAATTCACAATGGATAACAGATCTAAACCTAAGACATGAAACCATAAGAATTCTCGAAGAAAACGTTGGAAAAACTCTTATGGACATTGGCCTAGGCAAAGAATTTATGAAGAAGACACCCAAAGCAATCACAGCAGCAACAAAAATAAATACATGGGACCTGATCAAATTGAAAAGCTTCTGCACAGCCAAGGAAATTATCACTAGAATGAACAGACAACCTACAGAATGGGAGAAAATATTTGCATGCTACACCTCTGATAAAGGGCTGATAACCAGAATCTATACAGAACTTAGGAAAATCAACAAGTAACGGAATTTGAATCTAAGCAATCTGACTCCAGACCTTTGGCTTTTAACCTGCGAATAGCTGGTGAGAAGAATGACAGATGAACTGGTTGGTGAGGAAAGCAGGGACAGGTTATGATGGGTGCCTTAGAACCCTTATAAAGAGTTTGAATTTTACTGGTTGAGCCTAAGAAGCCAGTTGAGTTGGAAAGATGAAGTACTTATAATTTCTTTTTGACATTGACTAAATGAAATCTTCATATCACTTCAAGAAACAGCAAGTAGAGTGCTGTAGGGGTGCAGGGTGGGGTCTGAAAGCCCTGGCCTGTCAACTCTGTGTTGGGGCAGAACTGCAGTGTGAGGAGAGAGCATGAACAGTGAGTTTAGAGGAGCTGATGGCCTCTGACCCAGAAGGAGGAGGGGAAAACCCAGGGAAGTCACTAGGCACGTGTAGACTGTTCTCCCCCACAAAGTTGATGAAGCCAGTGGATCGAGTGCATTTAAAATATAAAATGGGTGTGGGGAAAGGGGGGACTGTGGCTTCCTTAGGGCCACCGAAGACCATGTGATAGTTATCAGCCGTTATAGAACAGTGTCAGACTGGTAGAAATGCCCCTTCTTCCCTACTGCTGGAAGCCCAAGAAAGTTGTACCAGCAATCCCAAACAGTAGCACAAGAATGGTGCAAAAAGCATTGCCAAATGGAGCAGATTCACTGTGAAGCCAAAATAGCTTAATTTTCAGGGCTGCTCACTTACAGAAGCTCCTTGTGAGAGCCTGGGAGGGGCTTTGGCAATGAGTTCTCATAGTTACATGTTTCTGCAAAATTGGCAAAAGTAAGACAATGTAGCTGCAATCAGTTGACACCGTTGTCACTCTCTATTCCAAGTCTCTTCTGTCACCACTCCCTCCCATGGTAATGCTGAAGTGGCCGAGGTAATTTTTGGAACCCAACTAAGGGCAACTGGAGCTGGACATACATTTCTTTGGGTTTGGGTAACATATATTTATGGAATTTGCAGTGACTTGCATGCGTATCTCTAGCCTTCCGGCACAGGGATGCCTTCAGGGCTACTTCTCCACCCTCTGTCAACTCAGCTAGTATCCTGGCAGGAGGCTCAGGGCCAAAGGTCATATCTCACTGTCAACCTTCCCAGGGCACCTAGAAGTACATGCGCAGGGGAAAAGAAACACGGAGTGAAATGGACATAGCCAGTAGGTATACTACCGAAAATTCTTCCGATCAGCACTCGTTTAAAATGGAAGGCATCTGTCTCTAGTTTAGGACTGTTAAAAAATTTTTTTTTAAATAATAAAATGGAAAGTAATGGATTTGATTTTCATCACCATTTAATCAAAACCACCAATTTAAGAAAATTCCATCAGTCATGTTACAGGAAAGACTGAATTTTCTTTCTATTCTTTCTGTAGAAAGCGATATTATAAAAACGTCATATGTGGCCTTCCTCCTCCAAATCCATAACCCCAGTTTAATCATGAGAAAAACATCAGACAAATCCCAGTAGAGGGACATTTTACAAAATACCTGACCAGTATTCTTCAAAACTGTCAAGGTCCTAAAAAAACAAGTATAGTCTGAGAAACTGTCACAGCTAAGAGAGGCCTAAGGAGATGTGACAACTAAATGTAATGTGATATGCTGGTTGGGATCCTGGAACAGAAAAAGGACATTAGGTAAAAAATTAAGGAAATTTGAACAGTGGATAATCGACTTTAGTTATAACAATGTATCAATACTGGCTCACTAAGTGTGACAGATGTACCATACTGACGTAAGGTATTAATCAGAGTAGAAATTAGGTGAGGGGTTTATAAGAACTCTGAAATATTCCTTTAAATCAAAAACTGTCCTAAAAAGTAAAGTTTGTTAAAAATGTCACATGAAGAAACAATTCATGAGTATGCAGCCCAAAACATAGGGAAAAACTTGTTAGAGAGTAGGGAAAAAGAACTAATAAAATTTTTAGGGTATTTTGTGAAATGTGTGGTACAATTACAATGGAAAAGATTTTTTTCCTTTCCTACTGCTGAAGGCCCAAGAGCGCCTAAACTTTTAAAATTTGTATTTTGCTGTGATTTCAATTCTCATTATAAAAAACATGCACTTTGGCATCCAACTTTGTATTTGTAATTTTCTTAAGGAGGTTCCCTAAATTATATAAGCTTCAGGCTCCACAAAACCTGGATCCACCCTTGATTGCCATTAATCCCACGTGAATAGTTAGGAAAATTTTGAATACCTACCATCTGTAAATACAATGCTAGGGTTTGCAGGAGAGAGGAAAGGGCAGGGCTGGTTTATGAGGATTCACTGGATGCAGTGCCTCCCGCCAGCCCCTTACAGTTTCATGGGGACATGGACATATGCCTAAAATAGATGTGGTCCCGAAATGGATTGAGCAACAAGGCACTTGGTCCCTCATGCCAACTCTTCCTTTAATAGCCAATTACCAAGGTCTAGAATTAAAAGCATATTGGCCATTATTAATTGATATGACTATATATCAGATAACTATGTGCAAAAGCAATAGGTGTAGAAGATCAGTAATAATCACAACTTCACAGGTGGCAATCACAAGTGGGAACTTTTGAGATAGGGTTGTTGCCAACCTGCCAATTAGCTTGTCCCAGAAAGGACTTTGACTCTCTTTAGCTTCTCTTCAGCAGGGGTCCCCAACCTACAGTGAGTTTTATAATTATTCCATTATATATTATAATGTAATAATAATAGAAATAAAGCGCACAATAAATGTAACACGCTTGAATCATCCTGAAACCATCCCCCACCACCCAGTCCATGGAAAAATTGTCTTCCATGAAAACGGTCCCTGGTGCCAAAAAGGTTGGGGACTGCTGCTCTAGAAGATTGATCAATCAGTTTTAGGTGGATGTAGATTTGGATCTGGCCAGAATTAGTCACAAAATTTTAATCAGGCCAAAATGTGACAGGGACTAGGGTAACTGGAAAGAGACTCAAACTTCCATGAGGAAATTTACTCCAGCTCAACATCCAATTGGCTCTTGTTCACTTGGCTAGAGATGTTCCGGGAAAAAAAAGTAGAAAAGAGGGTTAATACTGGTTTCTTACCTCTCCCTAGGTTACAAAATGGAATGCCCAACTATGGAGTCTGGATTTTTCATTTAATGAGGACACTGAGGGCCTGGCTATCAGTCCTTACGACCCTCTTCTGTGGAAGGCACTCTTCCTGTTTTTCAGAGGATAAAATGCAGCTAATGCAAATCTGCCCAACCCCAAATCCTCTGTTCTTAACCACCGTACAACACTGCCTCCCACTCAAGTCTCTGTCTCATGGCCACAGAGCAACCCCATAAATTGTGAAACTTTTTGAAATAACTAGGGATAAAGATTTTTTTAAGTATCGGTGCTGAGAGGCGCCTGAGAGATTATTTAGTTCAGGCCCCTTATTTCCAGAGGAGAAATCCAAGGTTCTAAGGATTGAAGTTGCTTCCCAGTGTTACACAGAAGCTTCTGCCAGAGGGAGTAGGAACTCAGATCTGATTCTAGGTTGCGTGCATTTTCCAACACAAAGTTATAAATCATCTGCATTAAGGGCCAGAGCCCAGGGAGAAGAACCCAGTTTGAGAGAAAAGTGTCTTGGAGGGGGAAGGGATAAAGTGGAACATGTAGATAACTGTCCACATGTTATGAGTTGAACTGTGTCCCTCCCACATTCATAAATTCATACGTTCATGTATCTTAGAATGTGACCTTCTTTGGATATAAGGTCTTTACAGAGGTAACCAAGTGAACATGAGGTCATTAGGGTAGGTCCTAATCCAATATGACTGGTGTCCTTATAAAAAGGGGAAATTTGGACACACACACTAGAGAGGGAAGATGATCTGGGGAGAAATAGGGAGAGGACAGCCATCTGCAAGCCCGAGAGAGGTCTGCAGCAGATCCTTCCTCAGCACCTTCAGAAGGAAGCCTGCCGACACCTTGATTTCATACTCCTGGTCTCCAGAACCGTGAGACAATCAGTTTCTGCTATTGAAGCTGCCTAGTTTGTAGTACTTTACGGCAGCCCTGGAAAACTAATACACCACAGAACTTGGGAAGCACCTGAGGCGCAGTGGTGCTGAGGGAGTGGTTGGAGAAGCCGGAGGAGAAAGGAGAGGCTAAGATGATGAAATCATGGGTGGGGAGAAAGACCTGGACACAGAAACCAGGGATGAGCCAAGAGGAAACCACTAAAAATAAACGTGGAGACTATTTTTTTCTTTGAAATGGGAGGGTCTAATCTGGAAGATACAGCTCTAGAAGGGGATCTAGAAGTGAGCTGTTACAGAGGCTGCTGGTGTGAGTTGCCCTCAATACCACTGCCCCACTGTATCCCACACACTGGGAGGAAACAAATATTGCTGCCTCCTTTGGGTGTTTCAGAAAGGTGAGAGACACCCAAGGAAAGATGCTATTTTCTGGAGTCAACTTGAGGATGCATGAGGCCTCCAGGGAACACGTGCTGTTTCACTGGAGTGTGAGCCCAAGTACAGTCGTGGTTGTTATGCGCATGCTCTGGGGGCAGGCTGAATTCCAAGCACAGTATTGCCCTCTCTAGGATTTCACCTCCGTGCCTCAGTTTCCTCTTCTGTGAGAGGGGAATGATGATAGTACCTACCTCATAGGGTTATGATGAAGATTAAATAGGATAATGTGTGTGAAGAGTTTACAGCAGTGTCCAGTATCAAGCACTCAGTAAACAGTATGTTATTATCAAAGGCGTTTATTACAATAATCATTCTTCTCATCCTTCAAATTCAAAGCAGTACTAGATAACAGCCCTCCACCCAATGTCGGGCGCAAACACCACTGTAACTGGGACCACTATTACTAGAGGTTGGGGACACTGGCAGGCCTCGGTTGCTGAAAGGAAGAGTACATTTGGATGTGATCCTGAAAACAATTACGTTTGGCCCCTGAAAGCCCCCAAAGGGGCATCGCACAGATGCGGAGCCTCTCAAAACCTCATAGTCGAGGCTGAGCAGGGCAGACAGGCCCCAAGAACTTAGCAGGTGAACCCTGCCCTTGGGCAATGTCTAGTCTGCTTTCTGCTCTAACTGCACCGGGCCTGATTTGTGCAGGGCTGCTTCACGTCCAGCTCATCGCAGAAGCCCGGACTACCGGGGACTGTGGCGAAACCCCTTGTGGGGACCGTGGTGAAATCGGGTTGAAAGGGGTCGTGCTCGTCAGTGCCAAAGAAAAACGGAAAGGAAAATTCTTTGGCCACCAAGGCCCCTCCCAGGAGAACCCCACCCCCTCGCCAAGAAGGCGGCGGCGCAGCGCGCGCTGGGCGCTGCAGCACGCGAAAGGGCGCCTCCCGTCGCCCAAGGCACTGCAGGCCCCAGGGTTCGCCTGGCTTTGGAGTAAGGCACAACAATTTGCCCTTTGTCCTTCCTCGGGTTCATTATGAAATCCGAGGGCAGCTCGGACGCCCGCAGCCGCGCTCGCCGGTCGCCTCCTCTCGGCCGCCCGCCGGCCACCCGCCAGCCACACGCGCGCCCGGAGCGGAGGGCGTGTGGGCGCGCGGCGGGCGGGGCGGAGGGGGCGGGGCCGCGGGCGGGGGGGCGGGGCGGCGAGCGCTCCGGCAGCGGCCCGGCTGGGTCGCTGCGGCGGCGGCGGCGGCGGCGGCTGCGCCTTAAATAGCATCCGGAGCCGGCGTGGGGCAGGGAGTGGGCTGCAGTGACAGCCGGCGGCGGGCGGCCGGGCCAGCTGAGGAGGTGAGTGCGTCTGCCGCGCGGAGCCGCGCCTGTCCCCGCTGCGCTGCCCGTGCTTGGCCGAGGCGCGGGGCTCGGATTGCCCCGCAGGGCCGATCTCCGGAGGCGGCGGCCGCGGCGGAGGCCCGCGAGCCGGCCGTGGCTCGGGGAGACGTGCCGCTTTTCCGGCCTGGGATCTGCGGCCCCGCTTCCCTCAGCAGCTGGAGGCCTCCAGGCCGCCGCGGCCGCCGCCGCTTCCTGTGCCCGAGCCGGGATGCCGGCCGCCGCTTCCCGCGGGCGGCGCGGGCGCGGGGCTGGTGCACGGCGGGGCCCGGGGACGCGCGTCTGGGACCGGCCCCTTGTTTGTGTGACGGCGGGGACCGGCCTGGCAGAGCCGCCGGACGCCGAGCTTCGCATGCGGAGAGCGGTCCGGCTGGGCCGGAGGTCTCTCGGGCGCGGGCATCCCTGTGCCGGGGGCAGGGCCGGCTGGCTCCTCGCCGCGGCGGTGGCCCGGCGCTCGGGAGGGTCGGAGGCAGCACCCAGAGCCGCTGCCGCCTGGAGACGTTCTCGCGGCTCTCCAGAGGAGCGCCCACGGCCTCTGCTCGCAGCCGTGAGGGAAGGAGGCATTGATTAGGGAACGCTGGCATTTTTTGAAATCGGGAAGCAAAGATGATGTCTGTTACCTTGTGTCGTAGAAGGAGAGTGGTGGTAGACGACTTGAATGAACACGTGGGTTAGAATCTAGAGACAGACGCTCCCCCTAATCGGTGTGTATGTCAGGGCTTGCAGACCCCCTCCCCACGCCGCCTGAATTTCAAGGTTATGGAACTTAATTAAGAATGACCATTATAGAAGTGCCCTCTAGTGCCCTGGTTAAGACTTTTAAGCTTCTATCTGGTGCAGGTGTATCTACAGTACCCCGGCTATCACTACTCTTCCTTTTATTTATTGACCTTTGATTAGCATGAGAGTAACTGGTTATGTCTCGCAGTTTCTGACACATTTCACAATTTAACCTGTGATTATCCCAAAGAAAACAATTGTTGGCTTAACGCAAGCAAAAATTCAACCAAAAATTTCTGGTTGATTCTGTGTTGTTGTGTTTTTTTTTTTCTTCAAGTGGACATGGCAGGTTAGATTGGCTAAAACTTAAAAGTTTGAATTGAAGGTCTGCTCTGGGTAGGCTTGAGAAGGTAGAGCCTTTTAAGAACAGTTGCTCACCGTCTGTTTGGAGCCAGACGATGCAGTGTGCGACAGTGGAAAACAAACAGGACCAGGTCTTGGGAGACATTCTTTCTTGTTCTGGTTCAGCTGGGAAAATACCTTCTTAGTCTAAGACTGACTCCTTATTTGTGAAAGACTGCATTACACTAAAATCTTTCATGAGCTAAAATTCTGTGCCTGGAAAAAGAAAATCATTAACAGCAGCACACCTTATACCTTTCCTCTCCCCTTAAAATCATATAGATATATTAAAGACTTCTGTTTTCTGAATTTACTGTAAATAGAGAATAATTTTTTTATAAAAACAGTTACCCTTCCCCCATGATTGTAAGCATTTTGACATACTTCCTTCCTGTCTCTGTTGTTCCTATTTTGGCAATATTTTCTATTATTATTGCAGGCAGCCTGGCTAAAAATAAATCTGGGCTTTTTAGTTTTGGGCACTTAAGAGGTAGATACAGGTGACAAATGCAGATAGGAACAGGTGTCTCTGTACAATCAGGGTAGAGTTTTCATAGCTACGTCTACTTTTGAGTGAGGTTTAGGGTAAGTAAAAGTGCACCAGCATGCCAGGGTATCATGCTTAATGTCTTGGTCGTGCTACTTCTTTAGTTTTGACGTAGTTGTCTTGTGGACAACTGCAAAGGAATAATGGACATCTGTTTTAAATGGTAAACTTGCACAATAAATTCAACTGACCTTACAAACTAAACATTCCTCTAAGGTTATTGAGTATAAACACCTAGAAATTACTAGAAATTCTACTAATTTCTAGTATTTCACCTGTATCTACCTCTTAAGTGTCAAAAATTAAAAAGCCCAGATTTATTTTTAGTCAGGCTGCCTGCAATAATAATAGAAAATATTGCCAAAATAGGAACAACGAGACAGGAAGGAAAATTATTGTATGTTCGAGGAGGAAACCTCACTCAAAATTATTGTATGTTTGAGGAGGAGCTTGAGAAAAGATCAGGTTGTCTTGTCGTTATAACTGGGTATTTTTCCTCGTCTCTTTGTTCCAGTTTTACTTTTCTGGAAGGAGCAAGACTATAGGAATACTAGTAATTTCTAGGTGTTTATACTCAATAACCTTAGAGGAACGTTTAGTTTGTAAGGTCAGTTGAATTTATTGTGCAAGTTTACCATTTAAAAGACATGTCCATTATTCCTTTGCATTTACTGTCTCTTATAAAGAAACTCTGTTATGTTAGAACCCATAAATAATGTTTTATGGACAGTCTTGTTTGGATGATGTAATGCGTAAGGCTCCTGTGCTACAAAATATATCTTTTTTTGAAGAATTTCCTTTAAGGCAGCTCAAAGCTGTCGGTATCCTAAAGCCTTTTTAAGCCTTACTCTCCAATAAGCACTAGTCAGTCAGGAGATAGATTAAGGTGCCAGAGTTTTTACTGAAGGTTGTCAGTCCAACTTGGTAGCAGACAAACACATGAGGGTCATAAAGTGCCTGTGACACTCATGCCTGGAGAAGAATTCTCAGTGAACAGAGCTGATATGAAGCTGCCAGTGGTTGAGTTTGAGTTTCAACGTGCTAGTACTTCAAGGGGCTTCTGAGAGCTTTTAAAAGCACAAGCCCTGGAGTAGTAGCTGGACTGTATGAACTAGAAGGTAGAGGCAGTTTTACCAGTGTTTGTGGCGGCAACTCTGATATTGTCATTTTACATAAAATGCTGAATGTCAACTCATAAGAAATTTTAGTTTGTGTAAGCCTGGGGTGATACATAATAGTGACGAGAGGAAACTATCACGTAGTCGGAGTTATGTTAATTTTTCTGCTTTTTACATCCTAACATTTTCAAATTTTTGACTGTGTTGATCTGTTCAGTTGTAACCTTTGAGGAATCAAGAGGGTAGGGTAAAATATGGTGGAGCCCTTCTTGAAGTTTGGCTGGCTTGGAGGATGTCACTTTTGGACAGAAACTCAAGTGGAGGTAAGTGAGGGTCCTGCTCTTCTGTGCTGCCCAGCTCAGAAGGATACATTTGTCTGGAGGCAAGTGTCTTGTCTCCTAAAGCTAAAACTTAAAACTGGTGGCTCCACATAGGTCCCTGGGCTAATTCTTTTCATGAATTCTTTGCTAGTCTTCAAGTTGTAAATAAAAATTTGAAAGCTGTCTAAAATCAAAACCATTTGCCCCAGAAAAGGTATATTTACTGATTTTTTTTCATATTATAAAAGTAATATGTGCTTATTGTAGAAAATTTGGGAAATATAAAAATTAAAGTTTTCCAGAGATTAAATACTGTTAACATTTTGGCATGTTTCCTTCTAGTCTTTTCTTTCTAAACAAATTAAAAAGAAATTTAGGCATACGTTGTACATTGAAGATAAAGATTTGACAATTTAATTTTAATTGCCTGTTATATTGTGAACCTTGTTCCGTGTTATTACATATTCTTCAAAAAATGAGTTTTTGCATTATATGTTAATGTGATATGCTGCGGTCTAGTTATTTCTCTCCTGTTGCTGGATATTTAGGAACAACTGTTTATTTCAGAACAGTTTACCAGTTCTGGATAACAGTTTGTTATCTATTTCAATATATCTTTTTTTTTGAAAAAAATTAGGGCACGTTCTGCTTTAAATCTCTTGAAATTGACAATGACTTGAACATTATTTTTATCAATGAAAAGGTTTTAATGAACTCTTGTGTTCATGTATTCTAGGCAAGCTGTTGAAATAGGGATTTTATGGTTTGAAAAGATAAATTGAAAGAAGTGAGGGCATCACAGGAGGAAATGTGGCTTGCCTTTTAGAACATTTCCTCATTTTGGGAGGGACTTCTGATAAATGTGTGATCTTATCCATTAGCACATTGTTGGCTGCTGTGGAAATTGGCATTTTCTTAGGTTTGTTGTGGGAGAAATATTCACATAAATGAGGCTGAAATACCCTGAACACTATTTACCCCTTCGTTAAGCAGAGTCAAGGGAAAGTTGCTGTAGAAACTAGCATCGCCCTCAAGGCTTAAGTGTCAGCCATGAAGCAGGGCTGTGGTGGATGACAGAGGTGGTGGCCACAGCTTGGACACGGCCAGGCTAAGGGACAGAACAGTGATGGTAGCAGTTAACAAGCCAGGCACTCACTGTTCTCGGTGCTGCCCCTGTTAACTCATTAATCCCCGCAACAACCCTGAGAGGTAGGACCTGCTACTGTCTGTGTTGTACAAAAGATAGAGGAACAGGTGCAGAGATTAAGTTGCTCGCACCAGGATTTGAACCTAGGCAGTCTGGCTTTAGGGCCTGGGCTGCTAATTGCTTGGCTCTACTGCCCCTCCAGAGCTAGAAGGGTTCTTAGTCCAGGAGGGCCTGGGAAGTTCCAGGTAATCTAGCTGGCGGCAAGACAGGCAGATCTGGGCCTCTTCTGTGACACTGCTGCTTGATGTTTCCCCACCTCATTTATACTCTGCCTTGAATTGTCTCTTTGTACCACTAGAGTGTTGGAAGAGGCAAATTTTGATTCAGCTTGGTTCAGGGAGTGATAAAGGTTACTTGCTGCACAGCTATGATTTTCTAGAGAATTAAAAAATAAAAGGCTTTGCCTGCCCTAGAAGTTTGTCTTATAAGACTAGAGAACAATTGAGACACACAATTAACGCATCAAGTGTGCCGGAGGAAGAGAGCTCATTCTGGGGGAACAGGGACCCAGGCTCAGCAGAGATGATGGAGCGGTGCTTACTTACGCAGGAGATGGCCTCAGTGTGGCACATAGCTTTGCTTTCTGCTGTGTATCTTGGGGTATTTTTTTAAACCAGAAATGGACCTTTTTGGCATATTCTAGATCATGTTGAAACCTTTTAATAGACAATAGAACTGTGAATTTTCAGTGTTTGAATGCATAGTAGCATCGCCTGTGGGCTGTTTTCCCAGTGAAGTTTTAGGCAGAACCCCAAGATATGAACTGCATAAAAGCAGGGCTGCTGTGGTTGAAGTGCTTTCTCTATCCCTGTGTTGCCTCTGAGGCACTTCAGAACAACCCTGGGCTCCCTGGAACACTGAAATGAGTCTGCTCACTTTACCAATGAAGTAATGATGGTGCAGGGAGAGGAGGTGACTTAGCCAAGGTTGTACAACCTGCCTTCCCCTCTTGGCATGCACACGTGTGGAGTTTGTTCCTGGGCCCTGTTTCTGTTCAGGGAATGGCTGGACCTTAGTGTTGTCCTTGATTTCTGCCGTGAAATCCACTCAGTCAGCAGGTTCTGCTTATTCTAAGCTACTCTCTGTCCAGTATGGCCCAACATACACCCATTTCTTCTTTACCTTCTCAGTATCACCACCCTGATCCAGAGTCTGTCACCTCCAGTGTAGACAACAGATGCCTGTTGGGAGCTTCTACAGCCTGGTTCCAACCTGCTGTGGCCTGTGCTTTTTCCAAACCACCACACACTGGGGCTTCTGGAAAGCAAACTCTGGTGGCACAGGAGTAATGGGTCTGTGCACCCCACTGCTCTGTATGTGAGCTCTCTCGTCTGCCCGACTGACCTTCCTGTGTCCTGGAGGGGCTTCCCAGCTCCTGCATGCCATTCCTTACTCAGAGAGCTCTGCTTGCCAGAGGTACCTGTTCTGGAGTGACTCTCCCCTTCCTTAGACTCCACATCACTCACTGGAACCCTAGGCTCACTGTCACTCAGTTGGATGCACCAGCAAGCATACTGTGGTTAAAATATTGAAATATAGAAAATAGCTGCTACCCTAAGTGCCCACCCCTAAATCAGAAACTGAAGGGTTAATGCCTGGCCCAGCAGAGGATCTTCTGAACCCTGTTCTGGTGCATTGGCCTGTGTCTTTTCTGATTGGTTGGTGCCTGGCCATACTGGTTATTAAATATTTTGACTAGCATCCCTGCCTCTGTGATGCATGTGCCTTTTCACATGTGTGTATCTTGCTTTCTCAGATAGGCACTCCAGCTACACTCTAAGCTCTGGCACGTAGGAGACCTAGTCATTGTCGTGTCTGTATTTTCAGCAGCATGTAACATAGGGCCTTACTGCTGTAAGCAGGTCAAGTTGTCTGATGATTGAGAGTAGGAGACACCCAGATGGTCAGATGTCCTATAGAAGGGGTCCCTGACGAGAATATATGTTGTAATGTTCCTGGTTTGTCTATTCTGATAGTGTGCAAAGCTTAGATCTTATAGCTAAGATTAAGGCATTGAAAATTTCTAGACCAAAACCTGTGCTTTCATTGGGATGAACTTTGTGTTTGGGAGTATATCTGAGGTATTTCTTTCAGTGTAGTTTCAGTTATGTTTGAGAAGCAGGTGGCTGTGAGCTTTGCAGGATGTGGGAGGGAAGGAGATTAGTGTCAAGTCCCAGATAATCTTACATAACTGTACTATAGTCTTCCTTTACCTAGTATTCCTACTTTAAAATCGTCTCTTGTTTCTGTGCCACTAGTAAAATGGTCGAATAGCTCTTTGTTCCTTCTGTAGGACAATTATTCACACTGTGCCTCGGGCAAGATTCCGAGGTGTCTCAGAACATGGAGCTGGCAGGGACCTTGTCTATCCAGCAGTCCACCCAGGCACCTCACAGTGGACAGAACCGAGTTCCAGAGGGTCTGTTTTCCTCTCCTGACATGAGTCAGAGATAAGCTCCACTGATGCCAGGACGTCTCTATAGTTCAGGCAAGGTGAAGAGTCTTGGCCCTCGGGGTTGAGGCTGAAGCTGCGGGTCCCCAGGACAGACACCCCTGTGCCTGGCGTGGCCCACTACCTTGATTCTGCTTCCTCCAGAGCAGCCATCCCAGTCCACTTGGCCTCTTACATGGGCCCAGGTGAAGGTCACCAGCAGTGTCCTGCCCTCTCTGGCATGCTGCTTTCTATCACCAGGTGATGCTGAATGTCTTTGTCTCCCTTCTTGGTGACAGTCTCTTTTGCAGGCTTTGGCAGACACTGTGACTCTGCCTCCTAGGTGTGGCACTCTTTGCAGGGTGCTTCAGTTAGCAGTTTCATTTATTGTTGTCCAAAGGAGGGAACTGGTTGAAACTCTAGCCAGGCAACCCACCAGACAGCTGCAGGCACTGCTCAGGAGGTGGAGGAGTAGTCTCCAAAATGGGATGCCTTTGCCCTGGATAGGGTGCAGCTAGACCATCCATTAGGGTGCAGAATTGAAATGTTAGAACATCTATAGATATTCTTTATCTCCTCCTTTTAAATTCATTTGTGTGTTTTATAATGTTCAGAAAATATTTGTAGAGTCTACATGTATATAGTTTATAAATAAAAGCATTTACGTATTAGGGATGCATTTATTACTCAGTGGGATACGTTACCAGAAGTTTAGAGAACCAGAAAGTTAACTTCTTCTCTACCACCAGT
This sequence comes from Daubentonia madagascariensis, assembly GCA_023783475.1. NCBI lineage: Eukaryota > Metazoa > Chordata > Mammalia > Primates > Daubentoniidae > Daubentonia > Daubentonia madagascariensis. The sequence goes on from JAKFHU010000760.1 coordinate 4,413,583, forward strand.
ATGGCCAGAGACCTCTGAATACCATTTTTAAAAAGGAGAGAACTCAATTTGTCAATTAAAGAGGGATAGAGACTTGATTGCTCTCTGGAACTAGGTTGTGATTTCAGGAGAGTCAGGTTAAATCTAGGGTATGTTTTGCCTTTGGTCCCCAAACCTGACAATGTGGAAGCCTCGTTAGGATAGGTATCTTATTTATTTTCTTTTTTGTTCACTTTTGTGTCCCCTGAGGCTAGAGCTGTGTTTGGCATATAGTGGATCTCAATGAATGTTTGCAAACTGAATATATGGACCTTTTTCTTTTTTTTTTTTTTTGAGACAGGGTCTCGCTCTGTTACCTGGGCTAGAGTGCAGTGGTGTCACCATAGCTCACTGCAACCTCAGACTCCTGGGCTCAAGTGATCCTCCTGCCTCAGCTTCCTGTGTAGCTGGGACTACAGGTGCGCACCACTATGCCTGGCTAATTTTTTAAAAATTTTCGATAGAGACAAGGTCTCGGTATGTTGCTCAAGCTGGTCTTGAACTCCTGGCCTCAAGCAGTCCTACCCCCTCGGCCTTCCAAAGTGTTGGGATTACAGGCATGAGTCACCGTGCCCGGCCATGGACCTTTTTTTTGCATCACAATTAAATAGTATGCTGAGTTTGATGCTTCAAGTCAATATTTAAGTTGGTTTCATTTTTTTAAACCTTTGGGCAATTGGCAGGATGCAGTACATGTGCTAGGTAGTTTGTCCTGCGAGTGACTTCCCAAAATTGTAGAATCATAGAGCTATTGGGGCCTCAGAAATGTCACCTGAATGGTAGGGTGTTTGGGATGTGCTTTAAAATCGTTTTTTTAAAAAATGGATAAAATGAAACAATATTAGCAAACGGATCATTATTGCAGCTGAAGCTGGGATAATGAGCACATGGTAATTTTATTATACTACTCTGTCTACTTTTGAATAGATTTGGAAATTTTCATAATGAAAATTTAAACAAAACATAAAGGGAGTATAAAGACCCAAAACTAGTCACCTATCCCAAGTAGGTAATGGCCAAACTGGATGGTCTTTTTCCTTCTTTTTAAACACTGGGTCATTATTCTATAATCTTCTGCAACTTGTTAGATTTGTTTTGATTTTAGCTTCCCCAGGGCTAATCACCTCTGTAGTTACCTGAACTCTTTGTGTAATTTTAGCTCACGTCCCGTGGTTGTCACCAGTACGTCTTTAGTCCCTCCATGTACGATGAGCTAAATCCTGGTTAACCTTTTCTCTATTTCACATGTTGCTTCCTCCAACACCACTGAGGTCTTCCACACAACTGACACAATGTGGAGGTCACAACAGGGTCCCATGTTCTGTACAGGCTCTGTCTAGTCCTGAGCAACCTCACAGCTTACAAATATTTTGTAGATTCCATTCATTTCTGCTTTTTAAAGTAACAGCAGGTACCTGTTGAAATCTGTAAAAAGTGAACTCAGAAGTGGATTTCTCTGAACTTGTGAGAGGCTGGCCTTCCTCTGTCTGGGGAGAGGTCTTTGTGTTCTGTCTTCCACTTACGCCTGTTCTGCTAAGCCATCTCTCTGGTTTATCAGTCACTCTGAAACCTTGATCTATTTTAAGAGGTGTAAGTAACTCTACCGAACCTGTGTCCTCTTTAGCCTTCTTATCCAGGTCACTGATATTTGATAGCCATGACCTCTGCGAGCTGCGGGGTGGTGTAGACTCCTTGAGGACAAGGACTAGGTCTTGCTTTTCCTGGTCTCCCACTCCGGCGTGGGCCCTGGCCGGGACTCCATGAACCGGACACTGGCTGGGTGAGGGGATGAGGGCGTGCCAGCTGTTTCCCAGCCTGCTGTCAGGAATGCTGTCATGGGAGAGAGCAGTCTTCCTGGAGGCTGCTTCATGACACTGCTACTCCCCAACCCACCTGCTGCTCCTTCTTGGCCTCCTCCCTGCCTCCAAGCTCCTCCAAGTCTGGCTTTTGCTGGTGTTTCCCCATCCCCACCTGTCTCTGCCTGTTCAGACTTGGCCTGCTTCCACCCTCAGCTGTCTGGACAGCCTTCCCTCTGGTCTCCAGCCCATGCATAGTGTTTTCTCCCTCCTCTAGATGCCTGGAGCACCAGGCCCCTACCACTTACTTCTCCTGTGGTTATCATGGTCTGTCTTCTATAGTTTGCTTAGCTCATGCAGGTGTATTTATCTGCATTGCTATCCTAAACTTGCTGAGGGCAGAGAAAACATTGTAAGTGCTTTATCCTCATGGTGACGGCCTTCTGTTTGTAAGGGACTAAGGAGTTTTTTATGCCCCTGCAATTGTCAGAGTACTGCTTATGTATTTGTAGGGGGACCCTTTTTCAAAGGGATGCTCTTGTGGAAGTTGCTTAGATAGTTGGTCAGTGGCCAAGCTAGGGCCCGACACAGGCAGACGGTGAGGGCTTACATGTGTATTTTCTGAGAGGGGTTTATATCCAATCTGTCGTTCTGTTATAAGGACAGGTTGCCACTCTAAATCCCTTGTGGAGCAGGTGGGAAATACATAAATACAAGAGGAAATTAATTGACCCAACCCAGCTGTATAGTTTTTACCTTGAGAAATTAAAAAAAAAATACTGCTCTGGTAATATGGCAAATTTTATGTTATATGAATTTTAGCACAATAAAAACATTTGGAAAGAAAATATAGCAAAGTATAAAGAGTAATAAAATAATAATAAACAGCCATAGGCTCACCACACAGAATTGATGGTTTTTAACATTGGTTATTTTCTTTGTGTGTGTCTGTTATCTGGAGTCTGTGGGTATAGGTGGAATTCTGATTGTTTAGTCCTGGATTCCAGGATTACCTGACCATCTTTGGCCTTCTCTTATGTAGTCTTGGTGTTCATGATGGAAGGGGGCATAGCTCTCCTCTGTTCCCACTCTCTCCTTATTCCCTCAGAAGCCCAGACTGCAGGATTTTGCAGCTTGTCATCAAAGGCACAGCCAGTACCTGGAATGTGATCGTTTTGCATCTGAGTCTAGGATTCTTTCCACATTTCTGTCCTGTTTATTTCCTTAGTCACCACAGGAGGATGGGAATATACTGGCTTTGTACAAAGTACCTGAGAAGACCCTGGGACTTAAGTATCTTCTCTGTGTGCAGTTTCCCGAACAAATGGACCCTGCTCCCCACCTCAAGGCCCGCAGTGAAGAAGAATTCCTGCCTAGCTTGGGTCCTGCTCTGGCTATCGTGGAAGGATATCTGATACTCCCTCCTGTTAAGTTGTTCTCCTTTCTCCAGGGGACCTCTTGCTTCAGGGCTTACTTTGTGGTTCATCCCAGTCCAGTAAAGTGGAGAGTCTGTTCTGGATTATTTTAGTGGCAAAAGGCATTTTTTTTCCCCTTCTTTAGCTATCATAATAACAGGCTCTACTTGTCTTGCCTAATACCCTTAGAATATGGTGTCGTGTTCTTCAACATTCAGTCTTGTGAACATAATTAGGACTCTTCATGTGCCGAATGTGAACTGAAATAATGTGCCTTATTAGATCCAGGTTACGAGTGGGAAGCTTAATCTCCAGAAGCCTCTTCTGCCTTTCTCTTTGCAGAAGGGTTGGGTCAGCCTAACAAGTACGTCGTACAAGTCCATCGGCCAAAGCAAAGCTGTTGACTGAGGCTGTTGGTCTAAGCTTGCTGCCTTCTCTAGCTCTTATCGGTAAACTTCCCAGCCTTGTCACGACATAGCTGCAGAGATTGCTTAGCGGTAGTCAGTCAATTACAAATGGAGTAATCTTGGTTCTCTTAAGAGTTTTTTGATTGGAGGCTTTCCCTCTGAAATATCTACCACTCAAATTTAACCTAGCTGTCCCACACAGAGGCTTTGAGATGACCTGGATATCTGCATCAGGCATGTCCTAACTATAATTATCATTTTCCCAGGTAGATGTACACGGGTCTTTGCATGTGAAGAGAGAAGGGAGGAGAGCTATACGTGTGTGTGCGCGCGCTCTCGTGCTCTGGAGAGCGCTGGGCAGGCCTGTAGCCAGCATTCCTTACATCGCAGATGGCCACCGCCCAGCTCTCAGTGTTTCTGGGAGCATTCTCACTAGAGTCCTCTCATGGTACTATAGCTCTTGTGCTAGAGGAAACCTGGTCTGTTTCTCTAGTTTGGAGGATTCTCTTTTCTGTCATAAAAAACTCACTTATAGAAGTTGGTGGCCAGCTCTGGTGTGGGGCTCTGGGCTCGAGTCCTTCTGGCATCTGCTGTTCTACCAAAGAAAGCTGCTTGATTGATTGCTGCCCCTCCCCATGGGTGGCTTGATTAGTTTTAAACTAAAGAGCAGTCACATGTCTAAATGTGTATCTGAATCTGTTCTGACTGAAAGAGGAGAACCCTTGCCCTTAGAGTTGACAGGGTTCTTGGGATGACATTATACACAAGTGAAACAATTTGAGAAATATGAAATATCATAGGAACAAGGGCAAGAGGATATTCTTATGAAGCCTTTAGATCCGTGGCTTGCGACCTTTTCTGTTACCCCTCAATCGCCTGGGAGATGCTCTTTACTCGCTCCTGGTACACTGACTCACAGCAACTCCGTGGGGAACATTGAAGTTTGAAAATGCTTTGAATACCCTCTTCCTTTTTGGAAAGTCACTGTTGTATAAATACATCCTCCAGGGGGTTGCAGCAGAGAAATGGTCAGAATCACAGAGGGTCATTTTTGACTCAGCAGATGTTTGTGAAGCACCTGCTGTGGACTAGGCACTAACTGAAGCACCAAGGGCACATAAAGATGGAAGGGAGGAGGCCCTGGCCCAGGAGGGGAGAGAAGCATCTATGCAGGTACTAAGTCCCACCTACCGTAAGTATAAAATAGGAGGTGCTAAGTAGCACACCACCACACACAGGGTGCAAATAAAGTACTCCTGGAGTTCAGAAGACAGACTGATTACTTCTCACTGAGGGGATCGTGTAAGAATTTATTGGAAAAAGTGGCCTCTGGCCTATTTGGATAGAATTTGGACATCTTAAAACAGGGCCTAGGAAGAGCTTGGTAGGTGAAGGGGACAGTGAGAGGGGGCTGCAGTGCAGGCTCGGGTCATAGGGAAGACTTTCTTGAGGCCAGTGGGTGTGGGACAGGATGGGCAGAGTGCCCAGGGAATCGAGGTAGCGTGCACCCAGATGTCTGCCTCTGTGTGTGCCTAGGCAGGGAGCCAGCAGGGCAGCCTGCCCGGAGAAGTGCCAGGTGGGGTAGCCGTGGAAGCTTCTCGAACATGAACCCTCTCCAGGCCTGGAGGACCCTGGAGAGTTGGGCTGGTAGCTCACAAACCACCTTCCAGTCTCACCCTCCCTGTTTATCTTCGCTGTTCATTCGCTCAGGCTCAGAATTACTTCTCTTTTTTCCATTTGTATCCACTCAGTTACCAATTTCGGGCCTTTAAAAAATGATTTAAAATTTTTTAAATTGTGATAAAATGTATAAAACATAAAATTTATCATTTTAATCATACATACATAAGTGTATAGTTACACAATGGCATTAAGTATATTCACAATGTTGTATAATCATTGCTACTATCTAGGTCCAGAGTTTTTCATCATCCCAAACTGACACTCTGTACCTCTTAAGCAATAACTCTCCTTCCTCCCTGCTCCCCACGCGCAGCCCCTGGTAACCTCTGTTCTACTTTCTGTCTCTCTGAATTTGCTGATTCTGGGTACCTCACATAAGTGAGATCATACAATAATTGTCCTTTTCTGTCTGGCTTATTTCACTTGTGATAATGTTCTCAAGGCTCATACATGTCATGGCATATATCCAAATTTCCTTCTTTTTAAATGTTAAATAGTATTCTGTTGTTTGTATATACCACATCTGATTTACCCCTTCATCTGTTGATGGACATTTGGGTTCAGATCATGGCTTTTTGTCATTATCAGCATCACCTACCACTTCTGTCTAGGTTTGAATCACCCACCACATGCTGGGTTGTAGCACTTGCCTCACAAGGTCCATAGGTGTTGGCTTCAGACCTGGGCTCTAGCCCTGTTCTGGTGCAGAGCAAGGGCAGGACATTTTACTCCTGTGCACAGTTTCCTATCTTTGAATGGAAGGTAATAACAACCCCACGCAGAAGGACTGTTATGAAGACTGCATTTAGTCATGTGTGCAATTGCTTAGCACAGTGCCTGACACATGGTGAGTGCTTAACACACAGTGGCTTTTAAAGGAATCATAGCTGAACTGATTTCCCTGAATGTCTTCCTTCCCCTCTCCTATCTTATTTAACTCTGTTGTTTGTTCTAGATTAATTTGCCAAAAATGTGAGCACTGGGGGTGGGGGGCTGCTGCTAGTAGTCTAGTTTCTGTCTCTGCAGCCTGAGGTATAGCTCGTTTCCTAAATGACACTTGTTTGAGGACCAGCTCAGCTGTGCCTTCTCGCTGAGATCGTTATGTTTCCTTTCACAATTTCTTTTGCGCTTATTGCCTCCTTGTTATACACTATTTTGTGTATGTATTTGTGTTATGTATTTTACTTCCAAGCCTCATGAATGGGGTCTGCAAGTTTTTCTCAGCTGTACCCCCACCTGAATATGCAACAATTCATATGCCCCAATATAAGGTGAGGGTTTCTCCAAAACCCTCCTTCAGTCTTCCTAGTAAAGCCTTACCAAGGCTTTCGTATTATGGGGCACTCTCTCAGCCACTGTATTTGGAAGAACATCAGGTAGAAAAGGCACCTTGTCCTCAAACCATCTCTGCCAATCCTAGTCTTGGGTCTTCGTAAAGGTCAACCAAGTGAATTTGACTTTTTCTAAGGCAATGAAATTTAATACTAGCTGGGTAATTTTTCTTAGGGTTTGACCTTACAAAGGCAAGCATTGGTTATTATTGTAAAAAGCTTTAAAAAATCAGTTTAAAAAGCAATAAAATATGAGGTTTAGTTATATGAATGTGGACCTGTAGGACAACACTTTTTACTGTCCTAATATTCAAATGTGTTCCTTGTGACTTGAGAGAATTTTTTCACTAGGGGCACATATGTGATTTCAAAAAATGCTTCGACTTTAACAACTTAATGGAAGAGAAAAATGTGAAGTTATGCCACAGAAAACTGTTAGACACCTCAAAAAGTGGCTTCAGAAATGCCTAGGACCCTATGTGAAGATGCATGTTCAAAGAATTTGAATAAAATATTAATGAAATGTGAATTTAAAACAGTATTTCTAAAGTAATTTAATTTGTCATGTGACTTAAATATATATATATAGTTTAATGAATATAGAAACTGCTGTAAGTATAATAGATATTTAACCTATATCCTAAAATTTAGGGATATATCCCATCTATGTCCCTAAAAATTTATCTGTTCAGCTGGGCACATTATGTTTGGAATCTCTTTATTTTTTGGAGGAGAGGGTGAGGGGATAGCATATGTGATAGTTGTGACCAGTGGCCAGTATGAATGGGTGAAGTATGCCCCTAATCTTAGTGATTAAAAATTAGTATGGCCTTCTATTTGTTTTTAAAAGCTTTGTGTCTTACTCTTTCTCTGATAATTTTAGAGGGGAAGGGTAGGGAGTGGTTTAAGTTTAGAGCATTTAAGTTGAGTATTTAATAAATGAAGCTTATAAAACCAAGCTTTGCTTCCCCTTTTTAAATCTTCATAGAAGAAAATTAAGTGGGTTTAAGGTTTATTATACTTAGTTGGGAAGAAAAGCCCCAAGGCAGTGGATGGGAATAATTAATTCCCTGTGGAACCACTTGCTTATTTGTGCATGGGATCTCAAAGTCGCCCACATGGTCTTCATCCTTCCCATGCTCAGAACAGTGACCACGGACAGGGATTCCGTGGGGTGGGGTTTGGACAGCACCCCTCTCCTTTCCTCTCTAACTAGAAGATTCTGGCCTGTCTTCGGAGCTTCTTTACCTCCCTCTGTCTAGGGACAGCCCAACTGCTCTTTTGGTTCAAGAGGTGATGGCTTAAGCAAATCTAGCTTTAGGTAATTTGCCAGCCAGGGTTAAGGAGCATGAATGCAACGGTTTTGGAGTGGCAAATTGAAAGAACAGCAAATGGTCTGTCTGCTGCTATCTTGTTCCTCCCTGAGGCCTGAGCTCTGCCCAGCTAACGCAGGACAAAGGGGGAGCTTTCAGCCTTCTGTAAATAGCCTATTGTACAAGGGGAGGAGGTGGGGCATGGGATGGCAGCATCTTGCCAGCTTGGCTCACTGCATTGAGGAAAGATGTCAGGATTTCTTAATTTGCTGCTGCCAGGGCAAGGGTGCTATTTATGTGGGTTTGTTGAGGGCTGCATTCCCAGTGAAGTATTCCATCAAACTACTGCTATTCATCTTGATGAAAACTTGAGGGACTTCAGAAGGAGGAAAACATCCAGGTTACTCGCTTTTTGATTTGTAGATGGCATGAAGAGAATGAAATGCTAATGTAAGTAAAAGTTTCAGAGTTATAAGAGGTATATGTGTGTGTTCTTAGAGAACGATGCCCTTGTGAGTCACCTCTGGCCCTCCTGAACTACTTTTTTCACAGTGCAAACAACATTGTAAGAGGTGAACCTTTGCATACAGTGGGCCTTGAACCCACATGTTCAGAGCCCAGGGTGATAGGATAAATGCTAGCGTTTATGTAAGACATTGAGAGTTTAGGTGGGTTTCAGATGCAGAGCTCTCATAATGCCTTGGAGTGTTAGCACAGGAAGGACCCTGTCCTTATGGTTCCTATCTTAGGTCGGGCAAAAGGGGACATGTGAGCCCCGTGTATAGATGATGATGTGTATTCTCAGGGGAGAGGGTCAGTGGCTTAGCACAATTAAGAATCATTTGTGTAGATTGGATTTAGAGTCAGGTTGGTGTCGCATTCATGATGAACATGGGAACATCTTCCTTGGGGAAGCCTTTTAAAAGTCTCTGGCCTTGGTTTCCCTATCATCATTTTGTTGTTGAGGTGTTCAGATAACACACAGGATGTGAAAGGCTTTCCAAAACCCTAAATAAATGCTAATTGTGTTTTTAGCTATTCTGTCCAAAGATTGGGTAGACAGGTACTGGGATTTCTGTTTTCTGACAGTCATGCAATCCAGTTTGTACTAGCCTGCCCTGCTCCCTGTATTTCTACCCCCTTCTATTTAAAGGCATCCTCTGCATTGGTTCTTTACACTGGGCTTGCGCCAGATTTCTCTGGCCATTGTTACATCCCCTGTCATTCCGTGGTTTTAGACTCCAGCTTTATAGGAAATTCCAAAAACCCAGCTAAGCAAACCCACTTTTTGGAAGTGTGAAAAGGAAGGGTGCACTGGAGTAGCTGTAGAAGAAGGAGAAGCCAGATTTGTGTGTCCTTAGACAATGCCATGTGTGTTCCCCACTCAGAAACACTGGCTTCTTAAGCTTTTCAGCTAATTGAATCATATTCTTAGCAAACAGCAGCATGATTTATTGCCCATGCTATAAACTTCCTTAGATGATGATGTAGAAATTAGATTTTGAAAGAATAAAAGAAAAATTCCAATTAGAATGGTATTGGAATAAGAATAAAATCTGTCTCTGAGTTTTAACCATTTGTTAGCAAGTATGTGAGTCTTAATACTTCTTAGTGACCTGTTAGGATTGAATCTTAAAGCATGCTGTTTATGTTCACATACAGCATTGAAAGGCTGTTTATTGTGTCTAATTTTCTTTGAATGTAGGTTTGCCTCTATTTTTAAATACTTCAAGTACCTTTTCCATAATAGCAGTTAAATAGAAAGGAAAAGGTTTATAATGCTATCAGTTTCATGTTTAAGAGATGTTCTTTACATGGATCTAAATGAGATGTTGTCTTAGTTCTTTATGCATAGATGATAGTTTTCCTATATACGGCATCAAACAATTTGCTCAGTGAAGTTGGTTTTTAGCTTGTTACCTGGCTGCCAGCTAAGAGATACGAATTAAACCGCTGTAGCTTGTCATTATCACCCACTAAATATAGAAATTTGGCTAGATTTAAATCCTTAGCATTACAGATTAGTATTCTAATAAAAAAACTCTTGCATTTATGCTACTAAATACTATAATTTTCTGAAGTTTTAAAAAAAATTTCTTTCCTTATTAAACCCTCTTAGTATAATGCAATCTATAGCTTGGCTACTCCTGACGCTTAAAATAGGCAAGTTAATCACCTGTATATGACTGTATTTGTATCCAGAGGAATTATTTCATATTCTTACTCAGGGATGTGATTCTGTTGAACAGCCCCTGTAAATTTACATAGTCTAGGTTTTATGGGAACTCATTCAGGGGCCTTGGGAAGAGAAGAGAGAAGGGCATGGGAGTGTGTGTAAGGGGTGGGTAATTCCTGTTCAGACTCGGAGTGCTGCAGGGTGATGAAGACAACTAGAAGATGGAAGGATTTGAGGGCAAGTTTCACATTTTATTGGTAAGGTTGCTTTGCATTTGTAGAGTTGCAATACTCTCAGTGAAATTTGACCGCTGAGTGCCAGTTGAACCTGGACATGATTTATCCACTTACCCTGCTCTGAAATGACTTCCCCGATGCCTCATAGACATTGCTTGTTCAATTTGGTGTCTCCCCCACTAGGAGGTTAGCCCACCGAAAGTCTGGACCGGGCCATCAGCATTGTCTTCCCAGCCCCTAGCACAGTACCTGGCATGCACTAGGTGCTCACATGTGCTAACTGAGGGGAGTAGTAGCTCAATTCCTCTGAACCCATCTAGAAAAAATCTGCTGCTGCTCTTGGCAATCTGTTTCTTTCTTGGTATGTCTTAGGTTGGTTGGACATATCACCCAACATCCAGTCCTTCATTTCAATAGTTTAAAAAAAAATATGCCCATTGTCTCTTCTTTTTGGGAAGCTGAGCGGAAAGAAAACAGTGTCTGTTTTCAGAACTGGCCCAGGCAGCGACACTCACTGATGCCTGTCCCTGCCCATGGGTGGTGCAGTGGGGTGACTGTGCTCCCAGCTCGCTATTGGCCCATCCTCTACCCGCTGCTCTTCTGAGAAGTCAAGTATGGATTCTGTCTGCTAGTTACCTTTAGCCCAGTGGGCAGCAGTGTAGGACTCGGCATGTGACTCATGCCCTGAGAGACCTTGGCAGGCTGGGTAAGCACCGGCTGAGCCCTTCTAACCCCTCTCCACCCCCACCCTCACCGCCCTTTTCTGTTTCAGCAGTGGTGTGTCACCCCACAGTCAGCTGTTGGTGGCACACATGGTGAGTGGTTTTGCAAGTGCTGGTGCATTCTCTCCAGAATTATGGCCTGAAGAAGTTTGCTTATCTGTTCTTTCTTTGCTGTCATGTTAAAGCCTGAAGTTTCGTGTGTGTGTGTGTGTGTGTGTGTGTGTGTGTACATGCACTTACCCAGAGCCATTGTAGCAGAGACTGAAAGCGCTGAGCAAATACCTTATGTTGGTTCCTGTAGTATTGATGCCTAATGAAGTAGCTCGATATTCTGCTACTCTGTGGAAAACTATTTAATAGTATAGATTTAAATTTAAACAGGGGATTTCTATATTTGAAAAAATAAAATTATTTTCAGTTTTGTGATCTAGACATTAAAAAGAATATTATAGTAAATAGCTCACAAATACCATATGAACTTATATGAAAATGTTAATGCTTGTTGCATTGCCAGGGAATTTTTGAGAAAAGTCTTTCATATCATTTACTATTATTATTTCCTTCCCTTTACTGCCAAACTTTAGAGCAGTTATTCACTAATAATTTTCTAATTAGAATTATTCTTATTATCTGTACTGCACATTTATTTTTTATACTGATCTTTCTATGAACACTCTATTTGGGGCTTTGATACATATGTATCAGGTTATTAATCTGATTTTTTTCTGTGTGTTTTAGCTTCTTAATTTTGTTTGCAAACTGCTTGTAGGCAAGCATCATTTTTTTATTACCTGGGTACCTCACTGTTCTGTACTCAGAGCTAATCACAGCGTATTGGTAGAGGAAATAATAATAATACCTAACATTTTTTGAGCACTTTCTGGTGTGTGGCACCAACCTAACCTCCTTATGTGAATCACTTAGCAGTCATAAAAGCCCCACGAGATAGGTACTATTTTCATCTCCACTTATAGATGAGGAAACTGAGGCACAGAGAGGTGAAGTAATTTGTTCTAAATCATACAGTTAATAAGCTGGGAAGGCAGAATTTGACTCTAGAGTCTAATACTGTTCTATACTTTCTTTCAAATACTGTGCTATAATCTCTCTCTAGACATCTGGTGGTTGATTTAAAGTTTATGCACACCAATTTATTTATTTATTTTTGCTATAATATCTTGGGGAATATAAAAGAAACTGATCTTACCAAAATAGCCAACTATAGGTTTCCCAGCATTTATATTGCCACTCTTCTGGTATGAAGCATACAAGAAGGTGAAATTTAGATTGGTCTGTTTAACCAGTTTGGAAACTTGTTCTGAGATCTGTTGGAAGAAATAGAAACTGGTGGCTCTCAGGTGGTTTGGGCTTGGTTTTCCTCTTCACTCATCTCTTCATTAGCCTTGATAATAAGAGTGGAGTATATTTGATTGGGTGGAAGAGAACAGAGATATAATATCAGAGAGGAAAATAGAAACTTATACCTACTTATTTGAGCATTTTATGGGAAGAATTCTTTGTGGGTAAAATCTTTTTAATGTGGTTAATGAAAGGAAGATAATTTTTTTTTAAACACAAGATAATGGAGAAATCGAATGAAAATGAATTCCTAAAATGTTTTTAGAAAAATGACATCTGACAGCCAGGAATAGGCCTGGAGCATTAGACTGTGGGTTTAATGCCTCAATTGGTCAGCCCCTGGGGGTTCTGGAGAGAAGTCCTGCCTCCTGGGAATGAACACAGTTTTCTCTTCCGACAGAATTCAGCTTAGAAAACTACCAACACAGGACAATGCAAGCCCACGAGTTGTTCCGGTATTTTCGAATGCCAGAGCTGGTTGACTTCCGACAATACGTGCGCACTCTTCCAACCAACACACTTATGGGCTTTGGAGCCTTTGCAGCACTCACCACTTTCTGGTACGCCACGAGACCCAAAGCCCTGAAGCCGCCATGTGACCTCTCCATGCAGTCGGTGGAAGTGGCGGTAAGTGAAGGACCCGGCCTGCCTCACAGGTTTTCTCTACGTTCCCCCAGATTAGTTAAGCCCCATTGGATATGGTATAGATCACAATCACAATCAAATATTTGGTTGTGAGGGTACTTTATGTACAGAAATGCGCTAAACAAACAGAAGTTGTTGATGATGGTAAGCAGAAGTGTAGGCCAAAATATAGGGCACAGGGACAGATGAGGTGGTGTTGGCTGAGTGGCTATCCACAGTCACACAGAAGATCATTCCAGAAGCCATGTTGAGCTTCTACCCTGTGCTAGGCTCTGTGGTGGGCCCAGGGGATTCCACACGGGAAAAAGACAGCACAGAGCCCCTCTTCTCACTGGCGTTATATTCCAAACAGGGATGAGAGCTGTTGAACAAATGTTACAGAAGGAAGGATTTCACTTGTAGCATATCCGGAACTTTGAACACATCCTCAAGCTGCTGAAAGGGACTTTGGGATTTCAAACAGAATAGGCTAGATGGAGTAGAAACTTGTCAGAATAACGTGGCTGCAGAATTTAGAACAGGATGTGAAGGAGCAAGAACATTCGAGAGGTGCCTCTGATTGACTTGTTGAGTGCCGAGGCTGTATATGACTTAGGCAAACTAAAGGTCATGCTCTCAGGGTTATGAAGATTAAACCAGAACGTAGGTAATTAGGGCTTATTGAGTTGGCTGGCATAGGAAAGCCTGAAGACCCTTTCAAAGAAGATTCTTTCTTATTGCTCCTGCCCTCCCTTCTTTCCCTTCTTAATCTCTTTACAAGATTAGCGAAAAAGGTGAGATGTTGAAAAGATGGAGAAGCCACATTCTCATTGATGCTTTGACATGTCACCTGCACCTCGCTTTTGCTTTGTAGTTGCCTGTGTTCCCCTACCTAAGTCAGAATTACGTTTCAGGATTGATTACTTTCAGCAGATACACAGAACAATGTTGTGAAGCCCAGAATCCCCTCTTTTACTGCTTTTAGAAGTAGAGATGAAAGACCTCCTCCACTTCCCAGGATTGCCACAAGGAGGAGAATGTGTGCCCTTCCAGATAAAGCTCTGGCTGGAGTCAGAGCTTTTTTATTTATGGGGTTTTAGTTCTTTGTTTTATTTTAGAAAAGTTCTTGGATTCATTAATGTAAAACTCTTAAAATATATAAAAGATATGTCATGATTCATGCCAAAATATAAATAGAGAATGACTGAAGAGCTGCTGAGAAAATCTGCTTTATTTAGAAGGTCAAGGTACCTTAATATATCACCTCAGCTAATCACATACCAATAATGAGTAGAATTTAACTTTTCCTAGTAGATTCGTGTGATGTTTTGACTTTCCTTCTCTTCTGGTGGAATACCTGGAGTAGTATTGCCATTGCTGTGAGAGGAGTCGTTGGCAAGTGCAGGGTTAAGACATTTATAATTTGGCAGTACCTGTGAGAATGCCAAATTCTTATTATATGAGAAATTCTGGGGGCACTTACACTGTGGTTTTTAAGTTCCAACTTAGCATAAAGTCATTGCAGCTTATTAAAGTAATTACACATGTTCTCTGCAGAACAATTTAAAACTACAGATAAGCAGAAGGAAAATGAAAATCTATAATTCTACTACCTGGTATATAGGCTTCCTGATTTTTCTCTTGCTTCTAGAAATAGATTTAGCTTTGATTTTCGGAATTTGTAGGTCTTACAAATAGATACTAAACTTGCTTTGCCTTTTTAAAAAAGAACTTAAAAATATGAATTTAAAAGTAGCCCTGGAACTATGGTACTTAGTAATTACAGATGCTTTGATACAGCTCGAAGTAGAGGGCATCTCTGGCAGGGAAAGAGGAACTTAATTCATTTCATAAAGTATTGGTGAAGAGCCTGTGTATCTGGCACTGTTGCAGGGGCTGACCATCAGAATGAAATATTGTTGCTTTGTCCCTAGTTTGAAAGCAAGTAAGCACCTTTTGCCAGTTCCCACCTTCACCCTGCCCTCTCTTCTCACATATGCAGTTTTTGTTACCCTCTTATTCCCATAAACTTTACATGGATATTAAGCTGAGAGGAATCCACACTTTGTGGGGTTTGGTCACGTCTCGTCACAACCCACATTGGCTGATTCCCAGCTACCTTTTTTTAAAGCAGCAGCACAGAGGTGCTTTACAAGTTACACCTCCTAAAATTTTCTTTTAAAAATCAAGGTTATAAAGAAGAGGTTAGTGCTCATGCTGTCAGCCTGTACTGGAGACCTACACTAGAGAGTGGGACAGAGAAGCAGGGTTAGGAACAGAATCCAAAAAGTGTTTCCTAAATGTTGGAGCATGGCCTGATAGGGACACTGTCTGGAGAGCCACATCCCTGTGTGTGCAGTGGCTGCTCACCAGTAGCAACAGTGACTTGAAGGCTGGCTTTTCCCTGCATGCCAAGGAAGAACTTCCCTCTTCTGAAGCTTTTCACTGCTGCTACTCTGTAACTTTGGGCAGTGAATGGAAGCAAGTTTTGTGGTTTGTGTGTGTGTGTTTTCATACCACTTTCACAAGGGACATGCAAGACTTCCAGTTTTCACTTGTCTTAGCCTGTTCTCTGAGGTTGAGAGCCCCCTGACCCCCTTGGGAAGATGACCTCCACTGGAGTGACTGACTGGATGCCTTTTGGGATTGGTCAGGGCCCAGACCCTGGTGGTTGTGGTTAAGAGAAGTATAAGAGCATGGTGGTGCCAGAAGGGACCAGGGGGAAGAGAGGTGGGACCTCGGTGGGACCGGCCTCCCGTGCTGGGACCAGGCAGCTGTGGGCAAGTTCACCAGGCGTTTCTAACCTTCAGATTCCTCATCGGGAAAACAGAAGTGACGGAGGTACTTCCCTCCTTCCGTGTTGCTAAGACGACTGCATAGTTATGTAGTGGCTGCCTGGCCCACAATAAATATTCAGTAAATGTGAGTTTTCTTCTTCCTTAAAGGTCTCCTCTTTTAACCCTCATGTTTTATACCTGAGAAAACTGAGTTCAAAGAGATGAAATTATATAACACAGTTAGTGGAAGATCTAGAACTCTATTATGTGCCTTCATTATTGTAGTCGAAAGTTGTGTACTAGAAGGAAAGTTTAGATCTGTCCAGGGCAGTTTGAAGAGTTGGTGGCTAGAGCCTGTGCACCCAGGCTCTTTTGAAAAAGGATGTGCGGGCACAGGAGGCTGAAGGTGGTGATGGAAATGGAAGCAGCAGAAGGGAAACAGAGTCTAGATTCTATATACAGGCTGGGTGTAGAATCAGAAACTGCCAGGAATCGGGTGGGGAGGCGGCACAGGGCTGTGGAAACCTGAGCAGTTCTGCCCTTCCCGTGTCCTCTGCACTGGAACCCGGTGAGACATAGAAGGGGTCAGAGCAGAACTTGGTGTGGTTGGGCTTGTAGAGCCACCTATCAAGTTCGAGGGATTGAGGCCCCGAACCATCATGAAGTATAGATGGGAACCATTGTAATTGCTGACAGAGGTAGTGGGAAGAATACGTGAGTTCCTCACATCAAGGAGAGAGGTGGTATGGGCGTTGAGATGACTGACTTGTGGAATTAGTTCGGAAAGATTTTTGACAGCTACGATTAGATTATAAAGTACTTAAATGAAAACCCATGTTATTTTTTATTTGTTTTTTAAATATTAGAGAAGGGAATAAATTGTAGCAAGTAAAAATTTCTTTATACCTACAAGTCCTTAGCCTCGCTAAGGCTTAATTTTTAGAATATCAGAACTTAGATTAATATTTACTTCTGGTGACTAAACCAGTTAGTCTGTCAGATTCACTCTTTAGTCTTGTTCCCAGACCTTGGTTCTAGCGTGGATTTGCATCTTTTAATATGCAGAACCTTGGTTATAATCATCTTGTTTCCAAGTTGGATGACTGAATTCCACACCAAGTAATCTCATGACATTCAGGTCCCATGCTGGCTGGTGACCCTTTTGCATAAAAGGTTGAAAGTTACACATCCACATGTTGGGATATATATGGTTAGTGACTTGCTTTAGCATTTTAATCCTTTGCTTCAGAAAGTCTACTATGGAGGATGTGACGCTGTGGGTTTAATTCTCCACGAGTCACAGAGAATGGTTGTCAGGTATGTATTCATTCAGCAAGGACTCGAGCTTCTGCCACGTGGTGTGCACAATTTCAGGGCAGAGCAGGCTGCTGCCCTCATGGAGCTTACAGTCCAGTGGGAAGTACTGCTCAGGGCTCCTCCTGTCCTTGGCAGAGGGTGAGAGCCATCCCCAAACTAAGAGCAATGCAAGCGGCTTGTTTTCATGCCATAAAACTGCAACTGTGGGTTCATTCTCAGATAAGAACTTGAAAGAAGCAGACTAAATGCAGCACATCCAACCTTTGGAAGCAATAATGCTCGATAAGCAGCATGGTTTTAAAGTCCAAAAGTCGTGGTCTACCAGAGGCTTGCATGAACAAACCAGACCCCCTAGCTCACATGCACACTGCAGTAAGCATTCTTTGTCCCCATTTAGAGGGTGTGTACGGAGCGTACTACTGAGTAGGATTTTCCTATATGGCTGGCGGAGTCCTTCCTTTCCCCATGATCATACTTCACACATGTATATGTATAAAGGCCCACTTGCAAACTGGCATAAGTAATTTCTACAGCAGAGGAGAGTGGGCCATTGATTCATAAGATTTCATGAAGACTTACCCCGGACTTGGGGAGGTAAAGCAAGTGTGTGCCCATTAGGGTGATGCCGGTGGAAACAG
Source organism: Daubentonia madagascariensis (assembly GCA_023783475.1). Taxonomy (NCBI): domain Eukaryota; kingdom Metazoa; phylum Chordata; class Mammalia; order Primates; family Daubentoniidae; genus Daubentonia; species Daubentonia madagascariensis. Next base: position 4,431,395 of record JAKFHU010000760.1, read on the forward strand.
AGTGGTGATGTCCTCCTGCACTGGAAGGGCCGGGCCGGCTCAGAGTGGGGAGCTGTTGTTGTGTTGGGCAGGATCAAATGCTGCCGTGAGACAGACATATAGGGACAAGCCTGAGTGGAAGCTGCCAGGGAAGGGCAGGAAGAGAGTTGTCCAGGAAGGGCAGGTGGGTGGACGGTGATAGCACTCAGTCCCCCTAATACTAGCCTGGTGGGTCTGCAGAAGGAGTGTCTGTGCCAGTTGCACAAGGGGGCGTTCAACTAATGAATTTGAACCAGGAGGGAGGTAGCAGGTGAGCACTGACAGGAAGGGAGAAATGTTAGGAACAGTAGTAGCATCTGGTTGTTTCTGAGGTCATTTGTAAATGTGGCATGATAAATATTGTTTCTGTAGTTGTTTGTAAATATAAACCCAATTCTCATCTCTGGGAAGTTTTGGAACAGAGAGAGTAGTTACCAGGTACGTATTCAACTAGAAGTGCCTGTGAGACTTGGGAAGACTCTCCTGGTCTGATGCTCTGGCTTCATATCTATCAGTCATCCTTGTGGAAATCTTGACTGTTTTTCGGCATTAACTTTAATCTATTTACCATCTGGAATTGCAGGTTCCCAGTCACTATTCCCCATGGCCTGTTCTTCCCTGGTCTTGATTGCACAGTAATTGTGCAAGTGGTCAAATGAAGATGTGAGCAAAGATTCACCCTTTTAATTCTACCCTAACAACTTTGCACTGACACAGTGCTCAGAGAATTCATGGATGTACTTTCCTGAAAAGTGTTCTGGCTTTTGATGCTGTGTTCACCAAGCAGTCCTAATAGTTGTTGGGGCTGTGGGGGTGGGATGGAGAGAGTATACTTAGGGGGGTGTTTTTCTTTAGAAATGTTATTCTGACAGAATGCAAACATCAGCGTTTTCATACCTTTAGGTAACTTTAGCACATTTTCTAAAGCTTAGAGAGCTACTTAATAATGAACTGTGAAAAACCTTGGAAAATTACTTTTTCTTACTTAACTCACATTATAGGAACAAGTGACTTACTCTTCAAGATGCTGGTGTAAGACCTCTCTGCTGACTTAGAAACACTTCTTAGGTGGCTGAATTAGGTGGAAGTAGTATCAGCGCTGTTAAAGAGTAGCAGTTTCTTGGGTGGGGTGGTACTTTGCTGGCTGAGGGGTCCGTATTACAGAGAGCTGCAGGCGGAGTTTCTGATCTTTCTGCAAGACCAGGCCACAGAAGTATTAAGTAGCTGCCTTAGGAATTCAAGGAAAGAAAGAGATTTATTGTTTGTTTTAATTTTTTATTTTTTTCTTTGCTCTGCCCACCCCACCTTTTTTTTTTTTTTTTAATTGTTATTTTTTAAAAACTATTTGTTTCAGTGTTCCCTTTTCCCAGGAAGAAAAAGCCATAAAGTTCACTGCAGGTATATAGGAATACAATAAAGCAGGTCTGAAAACACAATTTGGTTTTGTACAAATGATGCCACTTCTTACAGGCTTCATTAAACAAAGAACATGTGTTCACGTAAATGACAGACACACGTGCTGTAATATTTATTTAAGTTTAAAAATAGCCTCCCCCAAATGGAGTCAACTGGTACCAAATGAAAAATGACAAAGGTAGGCTGTCTGTGTTTCTTGGCAAAATCCCTTCTGCACTCTGTTGTCCAAAAGGCTGACAAAGGATGATAAATAGAAATGTGGTTCCCTTTGGACTAGGCAGGAGTGAAGCAGAATGCCTCATCTATTCTAAATGGCTGGCATGTGAAAAATTCTATAGGAAGTCTTATTTTGCTGGAACAAGGTGTGTGTGTGGGGGGGTGGAATTTAGATGTTGTGACTTCCCTTTCATTGAGGTGGGAGGGTGATATTTTCCCTCCTGCGGTTGGCTGATTTTGTTCTGGTGATGAGATATTCTGCTAAGTGCTATGTCAGCCTCCTATCCCACCCCTCTTAAACAAATCCTGTGATTGGGTTTGATTAGAGCTCCGGAAGTTGGAAACTAGAGACGATCTAGGAATCTGAGGATTAGAGAAAAGCGTTGAAGAATCAAAAAACCCAGCTGGGCACTGGTGATCTGGACCCCCTGTCTCCTCAAGATGAACGATGTGTGAGCAAGTTTGGAACCTGCTTGTGAACCACAGAGCAAATCTTAGCATACCTGGATGCCCCACGGAGCTGGATTTGAAGCTCACCACATTGTAGATATGGGACTGAGGGGGGGAAGCGTTCCCCTAAGTCTGAGTTTCCTCATCAGAAGAGTGGCTGGCCTTTAGCAGGTGCTCGGTAAATAGTCACTTACCTTCCACCTTTCCTGCACGCAGATGTCAAAACCCAGCACTGACTTAAGTTACAATGGTTCTGCCCTTTCTGTGCTCACCTGGGAGTAAAGGGTCTTGGGAAGTTAGCTAGTTAAGTAATGAGCATGAATAGTGAGCCTGTGGCTTCACTGTTACCCTGTGACATTTATAGTTCAGTGTATTGGGGGAGTCTGGGTATTTTTAAATATCCTGTCTATTATGTTCAGAAATTATCATGGAGGGGAGGGTTGCCTATAGCCTGGCCTTTAAAAGACCTAGTTTAATATATCAAAGATACAGTGTTGCTGGATATGGGAATTGATGGCTAGAGATCCTCTCTGAAAGGTCAGTGGATGGAAAAGTCATTTTGTGTCTGTTTATAAAAAGAAGCAAATGGTGGTGGTCGGGGCAGGCTAAGATGCATGTAAAGTGTAAATTCTGGGAAGTATACTGTCAGCCCTCTGTGGGTTCCACATCCATGGATTGAAAATATTTGGGGGGAAAAGAAATGGATGCTTGCCTCTGTACTGAACATGTACAGACCTTTTTTTCTTGTCATTATTTCCTAAACAACATATTACTAGTATAACAAATACTTACATGGCATTTGCGTTATATTAGTTACTGTAAGTCATCTCAAGGTGATTTAACGTATAAGGGAGGATGGGGAGGATGTGTGTAGCTTACATGCAAATACTACACCGTTTTATACCAGGGACTTGAGCTTCCACAGATTTTGGTATCCTGGGGTGTGGGGGACCTGGAACCATCCTCTGCAGATACTGAGGGGTGACTGTACACCCCATGTGGAAGGTCACACAATGGGCATTTCGCTGCTGTGGCCTGTAGATATCCATTTATAGATTGAGATGGATGAAACCCCGATTTATAAAGCTCGGCCCTTTCTACTGCCTAAGAAATCCTGAAGGACATAACTTGCTTTTGAGTTTAGATAGGGGAGTGGCACAAAATAACCGGCCATCCAGTGTTCCTATTTGTTAAATACTGACAAGCATTCTGGCTTTGGGAACCTTTGATACATGCTGATTTTAATGGTTTCCCTGCCCTTCCTGCCCCCAGTGGGAACTTGAACTTTTGTTTCGTAATTCAGCCCTTGTTGGGAGACTGCACTCAGGGGGAACCTTAGCTTGCATAGATGTTGCAGAATGTGCTGGTTACCGCTGATTTGATTGTAGTGTGTTTGAGTCACCATCTTTTTTTTTAAACTGGGAAAACCATATAACCACATTAAAGAAGTCTATAGCAGAAGAAATAAGAGACCCACGGTCCCTCCTGACTCATAGTCTTAATGATGTCCTGCACATTGGATTGGGGCTGTCTGCTTAGCTCGCCCTGTTTCCTGAGCACAACTGAAACCCCCATCTCTACCCGCAATCCATAGGTTATGTCAGAAAGCCAGAAAGTGAAATTTAAGGTATTTTCCATTTAAGTAGACATTCCTAGAAATAGCCACATGTATTTGAATGACCCAGTACTGTAATTAAATCTCCTCCTGCTTTTGAAGTGGCTGTTTTGTGTCACATACAGACATTTTGGTCTCTAGTTGTGCAGCTGTGCCTCCCAGCACTCCTTGAGTTTGTAGATATAACTGAGGCTGCTAACACCCAGTGTTTAAGTATGGCACTTTTGTTCAAGAATAGTAGCACTTACGCACATCAAAAATGATGATTCTTGGCTGGGCATGGTGGCTCATACTTGTAATCCCAGCGCTTTGGAAGGCCGAGTTGGGAGGATTGCTTGAGGCCAGGAGTTCAAGACCAGCCTGGGCAACAAAGTAAGACCCCATCTCTACAAAAATTAAAAAATTAGCCAGGCATGGTGGTGCATACCTGTAGTCCCAGCTACTCGAGAGACTGAGGCAGGAAGATCACTTGAGCCCAGGAGTTCTAGGTTACTGATAGCTATGATGACACCACTGCACTCCAGCCCTGGAAACAGAGCAAGACCCTGTCTCTAAAGAAAAAAAAAATATATATTCTTTAGGTTGCTCATAGAGCAACACATTTCCAAGCACAAATCTTTCTTTTTGCTTTATGCCGTTTCCCTGTTCTGTTCAACCTGTTCTCTTGAAAGTACAGAGTATGTCTTACAACTAAGCAACAATGTGACCTTTTACCCAGGTTCGTGGTGCCTTCAATTAGCTTCTCTTTTTGGCACGTCTCATTGACTGATTCATTTTCAAGCTTTTGCTAATTATTCTAATTGTTAATTAAAATAACAATAAATATCTTGTCCTTAGGTTACATTGTCAAGATGAAGGCTTTATTGGAGATGTAATTAACTTCTTTCACTTTGATTTGGTTATTTTCCCTCCATGTTTCTCAAAGTCCTGAAGATCATATACCACCAGAAGCTTAAACCTAAAGAATTATTTAGCTAAAAGTTTGTTATAAAATGATCCTAGGGCAGTGATTCTCAAAATAAGAATTGGGAAGTTGACCAAGAGGGTTAACCTATCTTGAAGGGATATGGTCTCCATATATCCAAAGCTAAACTTAATCTCTTTTCCCAAGCCTACGCCCAGTGCCTGGTCTTTTTGACCAAAGGAACTGCTGTCTTCTTAGCCCTCCTTTCCTCTTACATGCAGTTACCTGCCAGATCCTGCTCGTTAGTACTATAGTGCTTCCAGCATCGCTGTCCTTCCTTACTCCCCTCGCTCAGGCCGGGAGGAACTGGCTTCTTTCTAGCCTCTCCCCACCTCCTGTTCTGCACATTGCTTATACTTCTGGTAGATTTCCTTCTAAAACATTACTCCATCTCACCACTGCCCTGCTAGAGATCTTGATGTCTCTAGGATGGTGCCTTCTCGAAGTTGAGCATCCTCTGAAAGGATTCTGGGAGCACAGATTGCTGGATTGTACCCCTCGAGTTTCTGATTCTGCAGATCTGACATAGGGCCCAATAATTTGCTTTCCTAACAAGTGCCAGGTGTTCCCCAGACCACACTTTAAGGAACTTGGCTCTAGGATGAGCCCTGCCCCTTCACTTCCAGGCCTGCTCCTGTCTGTCGATTCTGACCTTTCCCTGCACTCTTGTGCTCGGCCAGTGTTCCCTGGAGTCCCTCTGGTCACTTAGGGACAAGGCTTGGGCCCCATCAGAGCAAGCTCTTATTCACCCGATTCCCATCCACCCCCACTTGCAGCTATGAGAACTCCTCAGCAGAGTGCAGAAAGCAGTGTTGCTTTTTATAGAGATACCATTGAAAAACACCATGAATTGAGTAGAGAAGGCACCATCCTAAGCACAGTGACCTGAGGCCCTCCCTGTGGGCCAGCCAGGCCGCCTGTGCCTCCAGGACATGCTGAGACAGGCAGAGTGTGTGGGGCCCGTGGCCAGAGGGCAGCTGTTTATAGCAGTTGGCTCCTCTTCACCATGGTACCTCTGACTTTTCTTATCTCTTTTCACTTTCTTATTCTCCTTATTCCCTGTCATTCTGTGCCTCCTCTTTCTCTTCCTACCTTAGCCTTGGTGCCCTGGGTCTCTTCATTGGCTTCATGAGTAGAAGCTTCCGATACTAACTTACTAAAAAGCAACAAAATTGCTTCTGAATTTTAGGCTATTTGTTGGAGTAAAGATACAGGTTATAGAGGGCTTGTGTTATCGTTAGGGCATGTTATTGGGTGCATGAGTAATATTCCACATGTTCATAGTTTACAGGAAAGTTCTTGTTTAACCAAAAATAACCCTGGAAGTAGACTCATGGTATCTCCATTTTACAGAAAAGAACACAGACTCAGAGATTAAGTAATAGTAATACATGATACTAAAGTGAAGAGATTTTTTTCATCCTTAATGCACACGAAGAATAACTTCTTTGTTTTATAAAGTAGCATGTTGTAGTTAATAATTATGTTTGAAATCATGGCTATAGGTATTAGAAAGTTTCTGCCAAGATAGAGAAGATGATGTAATGAGAAGGTATGATTGGGAAATACTTACTCCAGAAAACTATTTTCAGTTTTAGACAAAAGTTAAACACATATGTAGCATATAGTAGATATTGCAAGAATGTATATAAATATAGAAGCATAGAAAAAAAAAGTCTGGGAAGAACTTACCAAACTGTTCATAGTAGTCAGTCATCTTTTCTTTAATATACTTCTGTACCATTTAAATATTTTTAAAAACAGTATATAAAGTATAACTTAAGAGGGGGGAGACAAAAAGCAAAACAGTTTGCAGGAAGAGGAGGGGATAATCCTAATCAAAATAGAAGTGTCCATGAAAACGGATCTGGCAGTCATTGCCTTAGAAAGGGGCTCTACATTAGTTCTTCCCCTTGAATCCATCCGTTTCCCCATCAGCGCTGCCTGCTCAAACTTTCAACTCTTTGAGACCTAGGTCCTTCCCCCTTCTTCGTGGAGTCTTTCCTGTTTTCTCTCGTCACACCTCTAGCCAGAAATGATTTCTTCCACTTTGGTACAGTCCTTTTCTTGTGGTACCAGAAGTTCTTATATCACAGTCGAATTTCCCCAAGAGTTTCCTGATCATTGCAAAAGTAAAGGCCCCTCTCTGAAATTAAAAACAAAAAAAGATTGTAGGTTCTAACGTCATAGTGGTTGAGCGTTTATTTATCAGTCTCTAAAGAATGCTTCTGGGATTCCTGTGTATGTCTGGACCCCTTGCAGTGTCTCTGTGGCCCCAGAGGATTCAGCAGCTCTCAGTGGAGAACTACTGCCTTTTAAGGGTACTACTGCTACTGCATGAGGCTCAGAACTGTTGTCTGATCCATGGTGAGGAATTCTTGTACGTAGTGGGTGTACTTAGGAAGCCAGCAGATGAAGACAACTTAGAGAAAGGTGCACAGCGACATCAAATGTGCATAACTAAAAAAGTTGCAGATAAAACTGGTAAAGGCCTATCTCTGCACATCCATATGTTTTGTAGCTGATGACTTTAGCTATTAGATGCTATATGAGAAAACTGAAGTTCCTAACAGATTATATTGCAGTTGGTAGGGAGATAAAACAGTGGAAATCATCTCAAAAAGAATATAGATAACATTACAGAAGTAAAATCAAGTGGAGTGTCATTTCCACCAGAGCTGAGCAGGCTCGGCCCCCTGTGCTGCAGATGGAGCGGTTTGAGAATTGTCAGTGTGTGGGGGGCAGTTTGCAGTCCTCGTCTTGCTCTCCTTGGCCTTGTCTGCCAGGACCAGTGCTTGTAGGTCTGTGAGCCTCTTTTCTTTTTTTCTTCAGTTGTTTCCTTCTCCCAGGGATCCTTTTGACAGGCATGTTGTCTTAGTGTTGTTTCTCTGAAGCTGCACTTGCCTCCTGGTGAATGACTGATTTATATCAGCACATCAGCAAATCCTGGGCTTTGTTCATTGAGCCAATGCTCACCGAGCAGCTGTTCTGCAGGGGCCTCCTGGAGGAGCGGTGGGGGTACCACGGGGGCACATTAGGCTTTTTGTTTTATTTTTAAAATTTTATTTTTAATGGACAAATATAATTATATTTATGGTGTGCAATAGGAAGAATAAGTTCAGGAGATCTATTGTTCATCACAATGGTGACTGTGTATTGACTATAGTTGGTGACTATAGTTAATAACATACGAGAGTAGATGTTAAGTGTTCTCGCCACAACTAAATGAGAAGCATATAAGGGAATGGATGTGTTAATCAGCTGGCTTTAGCCATTCAGCAGTGCATACATATATCAAAGTATCATGCTGTAGGCTTTTTATTTTTCACACTTTCCTCTAACGTGCTCCCCTGTCTGTCTTTTTCAATAGGGTGGTGAAGGTGCTCGAAGATCCACGCTACTTGACAGTGACGAGCCCTTGGTGTATTTCTATGATGATGTTAGAACGTGTTACGAAGTTTTCCAGAGGGGTATACAGGTGTCAAGTAAGCATTTTACTGCGTTTGTGTGACTAACACTTACTGTTTTTCTCTAAGAAAGAGCCGCCTTTCTTTCAGAAAGGCACATTTGCTCAGGTCTTTCGCCTACTTGTATTGCTCCAGCCTCTCTTTCTAGCTTCTAGCCTTTCTGTCTCTGCCCATGACTTTCCCAGAGTCAGTCCCAAAGCTCTCTGAACCCTCTAGGTGTTCCCTGTGGCCAAGGGGGCTCCATGGCCAAATGTGTTTTCAGCATGTCCTATACTTTGTGGTGAGTCACATGTACTTTAGCTTATGATGGGCTCTAATGTTTCCTGCAGTAAAGAGACCTGTTTAATGGGGCCTAATCCAGCATTTTTCAAGCTTGCTTGACCATGAAACCCAAATTTTGAGAAAGAAATACTGACATCCCAAGGTGGGTGTTCTGTCAGAGACACTTTGAAAATGTTGGCTCATGGGATTACCCTTAATTATTAACTAGGCATAAGAGACCTCACGATATCTGGCACCTGCATTCTTTTCAGCCTTCGTCCCTTCCAGGCCTCCTGTGTACACTCCTCAAGCCACACCAAACTTCCCGCAAAGCCGTGACCACCTCTGCTCTCTCCAGACCCCAAGCCTTTGTGCACCTTTTTCCCCCAGATCATAAAGCATCTTCTTCCCACCCTTAGGCCAGGTGCTTGATGTGTTCTTATTAATCTTTTAAAACTCATTGCATTTCACCTTTTCTCTAAAACCTTCCCGGTCTGTCATTTTCATACCCTAGCTCCCAGTCGGGCATTTCTCCCCTTTCCCCTCCCAGCACCGTATACCTCCTTCTGCATAGCTCTAGATGGCACAGAGGTGTTCACTGGCATCAGCCCCCAGCCCGAGCTCCTTGAGAACCGGGTGGCAGTCAGCCGTCTCCTCTCATGGCACTGACACAGTGGCGCACACAGTAGGCACTCCATTAATGCATCCTCAGTGAAGGAGGGAGTGCCTTCTGGTTCTCCCAACCCCTTTTTGTTTTAGCCACTTCATTTTTGCTTATACCAGATTCTTCTCTAGAAATGGTCTTTGGAATCCATGCTTTGTTATTTAAATCTTTCGGTGGTTAGCTTTTATTTTTGCCATGGCTAGCCAGATTGTGATCTTTTCACAGTCGGGGACCATGTGGTATTGCTTCCTCTGTGCGCCACGATACATTGAGTGTAATATGTGCTCAAGAGGTGCCCATTGTCTTTTACTTGATGCTGGTAAGATTGGATAGCTCAGTGTGTGTGCTCCAATATCCCTGTAGCAGGTTCATTAAACCCCACTACAAAGGGAAGACAAGCATTTATTAACTTTCTGAAAGTTGGGGTCAAGGTCAGGGTTTGTCTGTGATAGTAAATATCCATAACGTAAAGCAGCCTAATATAAGGCCACGTGGAACAGAGTGTGTGTTTGTGTGTGTGTGTTCTTTACCACCACCACAAAGTATGTATATATACTGCCCTTGAACAATGTGGGGGTCAGGGGTGCTGACCTGCCCCACAGTCAAAAATCACGTGTAACTTTTGGCTCCCAAAACTTAACTACTAATAGCCTACTGTTGACCTGAGGGCTTACCAATAACATAAGCAGTCAATTAACACATATTCTGTATGTTGTATGTATTCATATGCTGTATTCTTACAAGAAAGTAAGCTAGAGAAATGTTATTAAGAAAATCATAAGGAAGAGAACATATGTTTACTGTTCATTAAGTGGAAGTGCATCACCATAAAGGTCTTTGTCCTCACTGTCTTCGTGTTGAATAGCCTGAGGAGGAAGTGGGGTTGGTCTTGCTGTCTCAAGGGCAGCAGAGGCTGAAGAAAATCCACCTATAAGTGAATCTGTGTAATTCAAATCCATGTTTTTCAAGGGTCAACTGTATATACATGAATATACATTTTTTCCATTGTTAGCAATGGGTGGGATTCTAGGAGTATGGTGATTTACGTCATACTCATCGAACTCTCCCCTCATCTTAAGACAACATGTAACTGTGTTTTTTTGTGGTCATTTGCTTTACTTGGAAAATGAAAGAAGTTCTATGAATGCTTCAGAGAAGGTGAAGGAAAGTAAGTTCAGTCTTCTTAATTTACACTGGTTGAAGGGAGAGTGGCTTTGAAGGTTATTCTTTTCTTCTTTTTTTTCTGGAGGAGCTTTTTATTCTCTTTGATTTTCTTAGACTACCATAGAATTAAACTTTTATAGAAGAGAAAAACCCAGCATTTGGATAAGATGGTCAGAAGTTTGTTGAATAATAGGAGAAGCCAGCCTAGATTTTTTAAACCTAGTATTTTAAAACTGCACCTAGGAAGCTATTTATTAAGATTGAGTTCCCTGTTTCTCTGTGGCTCTTGTCCCTAGCTGTGCTTTAGTACCACCTGGAGAACTTTTAAAAAATGCTGAGGCCGAGGCCCCATCCCCATCTAATTGAGTCAGAAATGTTATTAGTAGAGAGCCCTGGTACAGTGCATTTTTTAAGTTCCCCAGGTCAGCCTGGGGCTTAACCACCACTGTTCTAGAGTTGGAGTCAACATACTTCGTCTGTAAAAGGCCAGATAGTAAATATTTTAGGCTTTTGTGGCCTTATGGTCTTGGTTGCAACTACTCAACTGCAGCCTTAGACAATATGTAAACTAATGAGTGTGGCTGTTTTCTAATAACACTGTATATTTACAAAAACAGGCAGTGGGGCCTTGACTGGTCCCTTGGCTATGGTTTGCCAGTCTCTGTTTTGAGGAAATAAAATAGCATCATTTCATGTGGTTAATGTATTGTTTTTCCATCTGAAAACAAAATCTGTTTGGACTTGCTTGTAGGGCCCAGGCTTTGTCACAGTCTCTGTAAATTGAAGAGGGTCTGAGAATAGGGCTCTTTCTGTTTTCATCAGGACTGTCCTTAGGGATAGCAGAGAAGTCAGTGTGTCCAGCCTGTGTCCTCCCCACCCTCATGACTGATTCTTGCATGCGCATGTGCATCCCACTTCTGTTCTCTGGGGCATTATCTGTGTGATGGGTCCAGACTTGTCACAGACCCAGGCGGGGCCACCTCGTACCTTCCTTCCTACTTCTCATGTCCTCTTGCCTTCCTGAACACTCGCACCTGCACTGGTGAAGCCAGGTGTATTATGGTCTCTTTCTGCTTCCTTAGAATCTACATTGGGACCAGGACACATCCTGATATTTCTTAACTTGCTTTCACAAATGCCCCCTTATTTCCCCTCATTTTGCATCTTTTCTTCATTTTTGTTTCTCTGCCGTCATGACTTCACCCATGTAACTAGGATTCCAAGTAATTCTTAATACCTTTGGTCGTCAGAATTTGGGCACATAAAGGATTATATTTTCCTTTTTATATTCTGAGTTAGAATGTTTTAAACTTCTTTAGAAATTTTGAGGAATTCCTCTTTCTGAAAACCCGCAGCACCTCTCTTGACCTCTCAGCTGCTGACTCCTGGTCTAAACTAATAGGGTGTTAAAGAGGAAAACACAAATTAAATGTCCTCAGTAGTTGTATTTGCCTTTTCTTCTCTCTCTGTTCTCCTCTCCTGCCCCGTTTAGGAAACAAAACAGAAATAAACAAGCAAACAAAAAATCAGACCAAAACACAGGGAGGAAACATTTCCAATCCAAACTCATCATTTCTAATCTGAGGAAGAAAGTAGAGTCTACCTGATATTTTTAGAATAGGGTGAGATAGAGATTAAAATCTAGGAATATTTATACATGTTAAGCCCATCCTTGTTTTTTTCATTGTTTTCTTTCTCTTTTTAGATAATGGCCCTTGTTTGGGCTCTCGGAAACCAGACCAGCCCTATGAATGGGTTTCATACAAACAGGTGAGTTTTCTGGCTCTGTGGACTAGTTGAGCAAGCAGAAGTGCTTCCATGTATTAGTTCTGGGGGCTCTTGAATGCTGGGCTGGAAGGTTTCTACAGAGAGTATGCGCTGGACCAGCTCAGAGCATTGCCATAGACATGGAGCATCCAAATAGAGAAACTTGACACAAGGATTTGGGGAGAATGAGTTAAGTAATTTAACTGGCAGTTCAAAGCACTTTATTTTAAAACTGATGTGGATACATTGTGGAGTCAAGTATAATTTTTAAAATAAAATTCTAGAAACTGCTTGAAGCTGGTGACTCCTCTCCCTGGGGAGATGGGGGTAGGATTACATCTCTCTGCCTGCCTTTTTTCTAGAAAAACTTAAAAGCAGGAACATCGAGCATCTCTCTCATTTGTAGAAGAGGAAAACATGTGCCAGGGAGAGATGTGTGACCCGCCCAAAGTCACAGCTGGTTAGTGGCAGAGCCGGGACATACAGCCTCCTCCGTAGGGCTCTTCTAGTGTGTCCTACAGATCCTCAAAACTGTCCTGGCTGACTCACCCCACCTGTGTGACTTTTAACCCCAGGGAAGCCGTAGGGAAGAGCACAGATGTTCCGGGAAGACACTGCTGTGCTTGCTGTATAAACACAAGGGGAGCTGGGATCTGGGTATTTTGACCCTTGTCACTCTCTGGTCTCCACCTATCAATGTCTGCACCTGTTTAAATAGCAGTTTGCGAATAGTAGGTAGCTGAGCAGGAAGATGTTGCTTTTATTTTTATTTTTATCATGATTACAACAAATCTGGATGCCGTTGCTTTTCCCCAGTCGGAGTGTCACCCTGAGGGCAGGCAGGCCAGCTGTGCCAGTTTGCTTTGCTGCCTCTTGTTTCCAGTGCAGCTGTCCAAGAAAGGCTTCGTGTCCCTCTAGGGGCAGGTTGCCCTGTGGCATTCATGAATACAAATGACTTTCTCCTTCTTTGTTTTGTATGAAAGGTGCTTTTAGTGGCTGGTGTATTTGGGGTGTGTCTGTGTAGGGAATTGTCATTTGCAGCCACAGAGCCACACTGTGGAATAGTGCTTGTTGGTTCTTCTTGGACTGAAACACATGATTTCTTCCCTTCTGTCTTCTGAGAGTTGACAGAATACAAAAGTCTTTGCTTGAATAAGGCAAGAGTGTAAAAAGGTAAAGTGACTTATCATACCTTGCCTGTAGAAGGAGTAATGAGCTGTAGCTCAGGTGACTGTAGGGGTTTCCCTTTTGTTAGTTTGCCCTACCAGAGTGAAATACTCGTTTCCTATCCAAATAGTAGTTTCCAAGATCCCTCATTTTCATGTGTGGTGTAAAAACAGTTTATACGTGTGGGGCACGTAGCATTGCATGATGGTCCTGAGGCCTCACGGAATCCTCAAGTGTTTTCTGTATTATTCGTGGTGTTTATTGGCTGGAAGAGAGAAGATGCTTCCATTGCAGATTGGCGTTTTCAAGGCAGATTGCAAATCACTGGGGTTTCTGAAGGTGTGAACCTGTGATTTGTGCATTTCAGTCACAGGCTGGCAAAGATATAAAACTAGACTTCACTGAAGCCAACTTTGGATTTGTGCGTTTAAATCCTTTTTTTGCTTTTTACTTGCCAGTGAATCTGACCTTTTGGGTGCTAGGAATCCCTTTGAGACTTTTTTTAAGGCAAAATATGAACTGTCTTTCTAGAAATATAAATATATGCATATTATCCGATAAGCTCTGCAGACAATTGCAGGCATTTCTCAGGTTCCGATTCCTTAAATGCAACCAAGAGTTGTGAACTCGTCCATGGAGTAGAGAGTAATATGCCTGTTGATGTCATCCTGCTGTCGCCTCACCAGGGTCAGTCTGATCCCCTGAGGGAGGGCCAGGAGGCCCAGTGCCAAACCAGTAGGGTTCCAGGCCAGGGATAGGCGTGGCTTACTTCCTGTGGGTGTGGGTGTGCTTTAAGAGTACTCTTGAGAATTCACCAATGGAGAATAAAGAAAAGAACTCCAAAGTTTAAGAGTTTTTTAAAATTTCAGTTAATTTGGGGTATGAGTGGGGACAGGATAGGGATGAGTATATAGCCCTGCCTGATTTTGTGAATCTACCTATTTTTACTTAGTTGTTATAATCATATGCATTTTTATATTTACTTGTGTTACTTATTGTTAATGATATTATCCTGTTTGATATGGTTTTCATAATTGTAACATTTATCAGCTGTATAGCATTTTCTCAGAGGTTTACCATCATTTACTCGACCATCCAGCCGCTGGTCTTTTTTCCCCTAGAGATTTTCGACTTTAGATAATTTAAAAATGTACATATATCTTTGCACATAGGCTTTTAAAAACCTCTTTCTGAGCTTGAATTGTTTCCTAAGAATAAATTCTCAAGAATGGAATTGCGGAGCCTAATAAGAGTTTGCTCTTATTTTTTGAAAGGTCTCTCAAAAAACTTGCTGTTTCTGGGTTTATACAAAATGACAAGTTTTGGCTGCTTTGCTGCTCTTTATAAATACAGAAAAAAATCTGTGTCTCTGTATTACTTTTATAATTTTAGAAAACTAAAATAGAAAAAAGACATGTATAAGAAGCTGTCACCTATAATCATCTGTGACCTGCAGCTGTTGGGATGAGATTCATTTGCTTTGCAGAAGGAATCCTCCAATTAGTTCTCTTAATGCTCAGTTCTGGTGAATAAAACCTTGTATTTTAGAAAAATTTATAAATAAAGGAATATCTGCTTGTTTCTTCTCCCCTTCTCTGTGCAGCACTACTTGCTGGCCAAGATACCAGTTTGTCATCTGGTAAGCTTTGTTCCTTGAGATGGGGCCTGATGCTGTTTCTGATTTTTTCCTTCCCATTTTAGGTTGCAGAATTGGCGGAGTGCATAGGCTCAGCACTGATCCAGAAGGGCTTCAAGACTTCCCCAGATCAGTTCATTGGCATCTTTTCTCAAAATAGACCTGAGGTATTAACCGTTAGGCCCTTGCTGTCCATGGTTTTGAGAGTTCTCAGATATAAGAGCCAATCAGAGTTCACACGTGACTTCTGCTTGAGACCAGGTTTTGTGGTCTGATTTCTGCTGGGAATATGGCTTTGTGTTACACCTTAGAAAGTTACACATATGAAAACCTGAACCAGGGCCACCGTAGCCTTTAAGAGAAAAAAAAAAATCACTTTTTTTTTTTTTATGTTATTAGTTTGTTTTAGTTTTTTAAATCAGGTTCCCAAACAAAATCCTTAGAACAAGTAACTAACACAGAAGTCATCTCACTTTAAGGGCTACCTCTATGATTAGAAAAATAGCATCGATGAATTATAGAGAAACTTACATACATTTTTGTTAATAGTAGACTCTCCTCTTTTCTTTCTGAAAGGTATGAGGCTTTCCCTCTGGTTGGATTACAAAGTTTACAATACCGTGGGCAATGGGGAAGGTACCTCACCATAAGCCAGCCTTCATTTAGACAGTCTGTTCTTTGGCTTTCTAAGCCCACCATGGTGCTTCTGTAAACCAGTATATGGGAGTGAATGTAAATGAGAAGCTCCTCTGGAGGTATCACTCATGATGTTAGTCAACAGATTAGTAGTATAATTGGCTTGGAAAAAATTAAGCATGTGGCTTGAAGAAATCAAATTTATTCTTATACCTACTTGTGTCCAAAAGACATGTTGGCTTAATCCTTGTGATACTGACTATTTTGTAAATTAAGAGTGGGCTTCTTAGAGTTTTATGTGCTGCTAAGGGGAAAAGAGCATTTTCCACAGCTAGACTATGACTGGGCTTGTAGAATTTAGTTTCTTTCATTCCAAATGAACATATCCAAAATTTTTGTCTATAACTGCTACACATATTCCTTACTTCAAGTAGATTCTTTCCTATATTTATGAGTTAGTGCAACAGCAGTTTGTTGAGCACCTACTGTATGCCCTGTACTATGTGAGACACCAAAGCTCACAGTGATTTGGACCTTCTTCCTAAGGTACCATATGAAGGAAGACAGACCCAAAAGCTGATGCTTTCTATGTAAAGTGGTCAGTGTGGGTGCAGGGCAGAAGGATTATGGGAGCTCAGTCAAGGAGGGCTTCCTGGAGGTGGCATCTGAGTAGACTCTCAGAAGAAACGGGTTGGGGGCCCAAGGGAATGCCAAGAGCAACCACATGTTCACATCAAACAGCACGTCTGTGTCTGGAAATAAAGCATTTAATGTGGTGGAGCATAGAGTGGCAGGAAAGAGAGGGCCTTATATGTTGTACTTATTCTGCTAAGGAGCTTGGGCCTGCCCTCCAGGCCAAGTGGGTATGAGTGGGTCATGCTCCCTTCCTTTATCTGTGCCATGTGTCAGAGTTCTGCAGGCAATTTTGTTTGAAATGTGCAGCTGGAGGCAATGAAGTATCCCTGAGGGATTATAAGCGTAAGCGTGACCTTGCCACATTTGTCTTGTATGTAGGTCAGTGGCTGTGCAGCTGGTGAGTTTATGCACATCTTACCATATCTTGCTATGTGGCAAGATGACCAGTTGCTGGATCCCTTGTTTCCTTCATCACTTTTCTGGGAAGATTTTGCCAAAACAGTGTTCGTATTAGATGAATGTGTTCCCTTCCTCCCTGTTCCCAGGTCAGATAGCACCCAGCTGCAGGCTGGTGGTCCTCATACCCCACAGCCACTGCTTTGCCTGGAAACCCTCAGTGGCTGCCCTCCACTGCCCAGCCAGAGCCCGCTGTCCTGGCCAGATAGCTCACTGACCTCCTCCCCTGTGCTGGGTCCTGTGGTAGTCCACTCTGTTGGAATCTCCTTGCCTTTCTCTCTCTTTCTATCCAAATTGTACTTCTCTTGCAAAAGGCAAGTTCAGTTTCCTCCCCCTCAAAGGCATCTGCAGCCACCCAATCTTATGGTGGGCTCTCCCATCTCTGAATCAGTCACTGTCTTGTATTGTTAATCATCCTTTCACGTATTTACCTCAATTCTTCAGGCATATTTTCTTGTTAAGAAGGAGGCACGTGTTCTCGTTATGAATCCCTCATGGCACCTGGCACAGAGTAGTAGATACACAAATTTTAATTTTGCTACGTCAGATGTTTTCACTTTGCAACTCTCTTAGAGTATTGTTCTCCTCAGATTGTTTCCATTATGACATCTCATTTTCTACTCCCCCCCACAACCTTTCCTGTTTGTGCAGTGGGTGATTATCGAACAGGGATGTTTTGCCTACTCCATGGTGATCGTTCCCCTTTATGATACCCTGGGAACCGAAGCCATCACGTACATAGTCAACAAAGGTACGTCTGTGATGCTCATGTGGACATTGGCCTCGTTATTGGTCAGGGTCAGTGACTTTACATTTGCTTCTATTTCACTTGATAGGGATTTTACGTTTAAATATATATTTACCTTTCTATTCAAAGAATGTTGTACTTCAAATATCCTTGTATCAGATGTTATAGTCAAGCTTTTAACATCCCAGAACTTATTCTTCATTGTATCTCTTCATTTACAGCTGAACTGTCTCTGATTTTTGTTGACAAGCCAGACAAGGCCAGACTTTTATTAGAGGGTGTAGAAAATAAGTTAACACCAGGCCTTAAAATCATAGTTGTCATGGACACCTACGGTAGTGATCTGGTGGAACGAGGCAAGAAGTGTGGGGTGGAAGTTATCAGCCTGAAGGCGATAGAGGTGAGTCATTCTGCCCTGCACACTTCTCTGAAGGCTCCCCTGAGGTCGTTTTGGCTCAAATGTGATTTTCGGTGCCACCAGCAATCCCAACTCTGGCCAGGCATCTCGGCAAGCCAAAAAAGATATACAGCAGAAATTCCCATCTTACTGCTGGAAAGAAGAATTCCGCATGTGTGCCACGTGTTAATATGTCACATCTTACAGAAATACTTTCTCATAAAGTCATTTGCAGTGCTCACATATTTATTCTAGAGTACTGACAAGCCATGCCAGTAAGTGTTGGAAATGTGAATTCCAGCTTCAGGCAAGTGGAAATTTGAGTTCCTATGTCCTCTTTAGGATTTAATGTCTTTTACTTACTAATTTGTCTCCAAGACTGAGCCAGATATAGAAATCTGCCTCATTGTTCTTTTTCTCAGGTGGCTTTTGTAGAGTCCTGGTGAATTTCCGGTGTACATGTTTGATTTGGTTTCTTTTCATATTAAATTTCTTAACATCCACATTAATCACAACTCTTCTTTCCTAGAAGGTAACTGGTAACTATTCTTACCTGGAAGGTAAATAGGAAAATGAGTGTGGTCCATATTTTATTGGTTGTTTGATGTCAGATGATATAAGAAGCTGATCCCTTGTTTGGACTTGGATTAGAGTTCAATCCAAGGAAGCTGGCGAGAGGAGAATCTTTTTATGAGAATCTTTATAGGAAATAATAGGCTAAGTAGAGTAGTAAGTCATTTTCTTTCTGAAGATGTCATGAATATTTTTCTGAAACTGTTATAAATAGGGTTTTAAATTTTTATTTATAGTTCTCCTCCTCCTAGAAGGAATTTGAGGCAACAAGTAAGGATCTATAGACCCTTTCCTGAGGAACTTAGTAGTCATAGGGAAACCATCATTTGTTCTAACAGAACCTTTTGTCATGTGCACACACGCACAGTAACACAGAACATGATTTTATAAGCGTTAATGGTTGTGCTTCATTGTTAAATTGGGATTTTAGCTAGCTTTTTACCTAGCATTTCCCCACTTTTGTTTTTTTTATTGATAATCCCCTTTCACAATAATGTAATCTCTTCCCCCCACCTTCCTTCTTCTCCCCTCCCCCTCCACACAATTTGGGGAATTTTTTGTTTTTTTTTTTTGACTGGAATATGATGAAGTAATTTTAAAATTAAAAAATTATTTAAATGAGTATGTGACTGGAGACTGTAATATAAAGTTTATATTAAAATCTTAATTTATAAAAGACATTGTTTTACACTTACCTGCTTAATATGATTCATACTTAGTTTTTAAAAATTTTGTGAACAAAAGATGAAGGTTTAAAGAAATGAGTTTAAAATTGGCAATGTGGTGGCCAGGCACGGTGGCTCACGCCTATAATTCTAGCACTCGGAGGCTGAGGGGGAAGGATTGCTTGAGCTCAGGAGTTCGAGACCAGCCTGAGCAAGAGTGAGACCCCATCTCTACTAAAAATAGAAAAATTAGCCGGGCATTCATGGCACACACCTGTAGTCCCAGCTACTCAGGAGGCTGAGGCAGGAGGATTGTTTGAGCCCACGAGTTAGAGGTTGCAGTGAGCTATGATGACCTTGCTGTACTCTACCCAGGGCAACAGAGTGAGACTCTGTCTCAAAAAAAAAAAAAGAAAAAGAGAGAGAAACTTAACCCCCCTTCATATTAAAAAAAATTAATGTATATTTTTATAGGATCAAAAATAGAAACATTGGTATTTGGAACATTTGCATTTTTAAAAAAAATTTTAGTTATGAAAATTTTAAAAAATACAAACAGTTGAAAGAACTGAGGTATGATAGATGGCTGCATACCCACCACCAAGAGTCTATAATTAATGTTTAAATATATTTGCTTTATCATGTATTAATCCATCACTCTATTCCTCCATTCATCAATCCATCTTAATTTTTTGATGCATTTTCAGTAAATTGCAGATTTCATTACCCCTAAATAACACATTAGTGTGTTTATCATTAACTAGAACTCAGTTTTGTTCATGGGTTTTTTTTTTTCTGGAACAAAGGTGGCAACTTGTTTTTTTAAAAATAATTGCTGTATTTTTTCTAAATGATGACATAAGACAGATTGAAGGCTGTGAAAGTTTCATGGCAAATAGTGCACTAATGTGGATAATGTTTGTTCCCAATAAATTAAAAACCAAATTGCATGTAACTATTGCTTTATTTTCTTTAACATTAATTTTTGAAAAATTGGAGATCTCCAGAAGTTATGTAAGAATTTTGAACAGATGAGTAGAAATTTGGAGTTAATGAAGACTATTTTGAAAAAAATGTGCAGAACTATCATTGCTTTGGCTCTCAGTTGACTTCTAATTGAACATTGGTGTTCCTGTTTTTAATCAGGGGTCTGTCATATGTGATTTAAATGTGATTAAGATCAAAAACTGTTTAAAACTATATGCTAGGCAGAAATTCACTGAGCCCCGTGCACAGTCATCTCATTTCCATTTAATTTCAAGCGTGTTCGTTCCACGTGCTCACTCAAGTTGTTCAATTTTAGTAAGAAAAGAATATAATTATTCATTTTTAAAAATTAATATTTATTAATGTGGCCACAAATGCAATAAACTGAACCAACCGCCTCAGTGGTAGTAACTAGAAGCCTGCTGCTGGGAAATGAATCTGCCATTCTTAACCTTTATGTGCACGAAGGAAGTGGTCTTAGATCTTCTGTTGTGGCTTGTTTTATAACTGGAGGCTCCCAAGTCCTTTCTCCACTCTGTGGGCAGTGCAGATATTTGAGCCCTTCTAAAATGGCCAGCATTTAAATCTGGGAGAGATTGGTTTTTCTCCTCAGGTATGCAGAGCTGGTGATCCAGGAGTGCTGTGCTCTGATTTGGGAGCTTGCGGAGTATCTGGCTATGGTTAAGAGCAGGTCTTTGTTAAAGGCCCTAATAGCACGTGGGAGCAGGGACCAGAAACACACTGTAAAAGATTTTGATTGCTGTCTTTTGAATAAATCCTGTTTCAAAGGCCAGTCCTAATACCATTTATGTAGTTTTAGATAAGAGAGAAGGAAACTGGAAAATAGCTTCTTGGAACAGTATATATAACAATAAGTATTTTGGTTCTAGTGAATTAAAATTGCCCAGTTCATAATTTGAAAATTATGCCAGCTGTGAGTGAACCACACAGTAAAGTCAGCTTTAAGTGATTTGACTTGACCTTATTCTTTACAGTCAGAATGTTTCCATTTAAGATTTTTTTCTCTCTCTTCTAATTAAGGACCTGGGAAGAGCCAACAGGCGGAAGCCCAAGGTAAGCACACTGTGTCAGGCCCTGCTCAACCAGCCTCTGTGGTTTTCAACACCTAGTCATATTGGATCAGAGACTAGTAGAAATCTTGGGTGATGCTGTGTGGCTTATAGTTCTCTTTTTCTATTCTGATTTATACCATCCTCTTTTCTTTTTAATCTTCTTTAGCCTGCAGCACCTGAAGATCTTGCAGTAATTTGTTTCACAAGTGGAACTACGGGTAAGTTTTGAAATAGAATTGCTTTCCTGCATGTTGTCTGGAAGTCTACCCCACTCCACCCACTTTTTTCGCTGACTTATTAGCTAACTGTAGATGGACTGAAAGCAGGAGAGATGGAAGTGATTCAAGTGCTGTCTTCTTGTTGCTCTGTAAGGTACTCTCAAATTCTGAGAGTGCTGTATATTTCCTCAAACATTTATTGAAGGCGACATTGGATTCACCCATCTTCCTAGGGCAACTATATCAGTGGTTCCCAGGAAGAAAATTCGTGGTTTTTCTTCTCTTATTGCTGCATGCACCCTCTAAAATTTGGCCATGTTAATAAAGATTGTTTAAGATAATTTTAAGATAAGTCACTGAAGGATTGCAGGTTGCTTAGGAATTTAGTGTTACTCAACATTTGGTTTTCATGGGTGTATCTAACAGTAGAGTCTTTGAGGCCCTAATTATAAGGGTTTCCAGGATTCCTTCATTTATGTCTTTCTTTGATAGAGTCTCTTTACTCTTAACTTTGTTCTGCTTCATATGTGCACCACAGGCAACCCCAAAGGAGCAATGATCACTCATCGAAACATAGTGAGCAATTGTTCAGCTTTTGTGAAAATGACAGAGGTAACTTTTGGGGATATTGTCATCTTTCTTCATATTCATTGGTTGACATTAGGCCTTGAGAAGGAAAGTGACAAAGGCGGCACCACTGTGTCAGGTCCATGTTGTATTTAAACACTATTTGAAATATAAAGTCGGAACTTTAACACAGCCTGAGGTCACCTTCTCTCAAATGGTTTTCATTGTGGACCTAATCTCCAACTCTTGCTTGTGACCATTAAAGTGAATTGACAGATGGAATTTACATAGCTTTTATATAATGAAACTTTATTTGGATACTGCACTGTAAATATGTCCAGGAAAGGACAGAGAAGAGATGGACTCTCTTGTGCTTTTATCCCTTGTCCTTTCCCAGTGTTGGGAAAATAATTTCTTTAAGTTGTCTATGAAATGTTACAAGCTGCTGAAGGTTTTGAATTATTATTTATTGTGGTCAATTAGACTTCCATTGTATGAGAAGGATTAAAGCCTTGAACTTAAATTAATTTGCTATAATTTTAAAGTTTGCTATCCCAGTGTCTTAGTCTATTCAGGTTGCCATAACAAAATGCCACAGACTGCTGGCTTAAACAGCAGACATTTGTTTTCTTGCACTTCTGGAGGCCAGAAGTCCAGGACTGACTGCCAGCAAATTCAGTTTCTGGTGAGGGCTCTCTTTCTGGCTTACAGGCAGCCACCTTCTTCACTGTGTCTTCATATGGTCTTTGTTCTGTGCATGTATGGAGAGAGCAAGCTCTGGTGTCTCCTCTTCTTATAAGGACACCAGCCTTACTGGATCTGGACCCACCTCCAAATATGGTCACGTCAAGGCCCCATCTCCAAATACGTTGGGAGTTAGGACTTCAACATATGAATTGGGAAGGGGGAGGGGGACATAATTCAGTCCATAACACCAAGGCTATATTCAAACTTGCCTTTTAAAAAGGTACTTGAGGCTGGGCACAGTGGCTCATACCTGTAATCCCAGTACTCTGGGAGGCCAAGGCAGGAGGATCACTTAAGGCCAGGAGTTCAAGACCAGCCTGGGCAACATAGGGAGAGCCTGTCTCTCCAAAAAAAAAAAAAAATTGGCCAGGCATGGTGGTGCATGCCTGTAGTACCAGCTACTCGGGAAGCTGAGGCAGGAGGATCACTTGAGCCCAGAAGTTCGAGGCTGCAGTGAGCTATGATTGTGCCACTGCTTTTGCAGTCTCTTGGGAGTATTCTGTAGCACTAATTTTTGTGGCAGGTGCCTGATCTTGATGGTTTTGGGGAATGAACATCTTTTGTGGCTGAAAAAAGATTGGTCTTTGAGGGATCTTGCCACTGATTTTACTCCAGTCACACTTTCTTAGTTCCAAATACCTTTTTTAAATGTGTATGCTTTGTAAACAGAGTTCAACATTTAGTACCTTACCAAAGTGAAATTTTAATTTCCTATTTGGCCCTCAAAGAAAATTTAAAATGCACTGATGGCTCATTGAGGCAAATAATTACAGAACTTTGTTTAAAATCAATTATATCAGTGTGAAAAACAGGGGCCTAAAAAAAATCAATTATAATATCAAATGGCATTCTTAACTTTGTAAAACTTCTGATTATGATAATGGACATAACTTTTGTACTAAATCGGAAAATCGAGAAGTATAGATATTATCAAATCTGATTTCTTATTATATAATAATTTCATACTGAGAAGTACTAGTTGGGATGCAGGTCACGCTTGAACAAAATCAAGCTAAGATTATAGCATGCTCAGCCTATGTCCAGCACTTCTGGGGCTGCTGTGTTTGCCCAGGACTGGTGCTTTTATCCATTGTTACATCATTATTAAGGGTGACCCAGCTTTGGAGAGGGGGAGAGCATGAGTCCATCACTCACTAGGTAACTTGACAATGCCCTCATTTCTTAGTGTGGCAACAGCTGCCATTGGACACCCTATTTTGGCCAGAATTCTTTATGTTAATAACATGAACAGTCCATGCAAACCCTCACTGTGTCTGCCACTAGGCCCATTCTAAGGGAAACCAAATGTCCAAACTTAATCTGCCTGTGGACCCATCATGATTAGCATTTCATGGGAGAGCAAATTCCCTGGTGCTGGATCTGAGGTTGTGTTAAATAAATTGTGATATTTTTTGTGAAGTAAAGCAAGGCTTTAAGGTAAAAATGTTGATCAAACTCAAATATTCTAGATACATTTATACTATAAATAGAAGGATCTTGGAAATCCAATTTCTCTTGTCTTCTTTCCTCCTTTCCTTTTGCAACATAATATGCTATCTTATGTTGGAATGGATCTTATATTCTTAAGGTAGAATTGAACTTGCTGGGTAGTGGGGTGCTGTAAATCTGAAATACTGTTTAGAGTACATAATCCCTTAACAATTGAATTTGAACCAAATCTTCCTTGTTTTGATTAAAGTCCTGAAGTAGATTTACTTTGTCATTGGGGATGACTTCCACTCTATTTGAATAGTTAAAAGTATTGCTTTTCATTTCATTCCTTGGTGAGAAAAAATTATAGACCATAAGCAAAAGCTGTTTCTCCTTAGCGTTGAGGTACTATGTGCTCTGAAATAAAATGGAAAGTTGCTGGGAATCTTAATGCTTTTCTGCTTTGCTGATGTCTTTGCTTTCAGAATACAGGCACTCCTTCCCCAGATGATACTTTGATATCTTTCTTGCCTCTGGCCCATATGTTTGAGAGAGTTGTAGAGGTAGGCGTTTGGTTTTGTTTTCCTTGCTTGCTTGTTTGTTTGTGTTCTGCTAAGTTGTTGTGTTTTACAGAAAGTACTTGCCTTGAATGCCAGTGACACACACATTTCGTTTTTACCACTTGCACACATGTATGAGCAACTCTTGCTGGTAAGTTTGATGTACAGACTGTCGTCCTCATAGATAATTATTTGCTCTGCCCCATTTTAGAAATGGTGCAAATTATTTGAAAGAGTATAAATTCTTTTCCTGGGTCTGAACTGGATACTTGAATTTTAATCATCTGGTTTAAAATTAGAATCTCAGACTTCTGAAGGATACTAATATGGACATAATTCCAGTAAGATTAACTGTAAAAGTAAAATTTTTATTAATTCAATCCTGCAAAGCCTGGATTCTATTCTGTAAGAAGTCTCTATTTTTAAAAAATAAAAAGGAAAACAAAAAAAATTTTAAGTCTCTATTTTTTATTGTGCTTATTCATAATGCACAAGTTGGTGTAAGACTAATTTTTTCACCAATATGCTAAGTGACTTTGGAAAAGGAGGATGATCTTTCAGTTGACCTTTGCCTGGGCTCCCTGTATACAACTCTGTGACTAATTTAAAAACTGACTGAGAACCACCTTTTTTCCTTCTTGGACAATTTTGGATTTTATACTGTAGGAAAAACAATGGACACCATTCATTGATTTAGGGAATATTTATTGAGCACTGGCTGTGTGCCAGGCGCTGTGCTGGGTGCTGGAGATGGAGCTGACTGATAGCTGGCCAATGCTGGGTGGCCGCTGCCCTGCAGGGCTTACTTACCACTACAGGAGCAAGGGTGGTTAGAGCCCTTCTTCCATCTGTTGCTTCTGCTCCCAGCACAGTTCAGGATCTTTTGAGAGTATAAAACGATCTCAAATGAGTTGCTGATGGACCGTGTGTACCTGATTAGCTTTAGAGATGTGCCTAGGAGGCAGGCCACACCAAACAAAAGCCTCTGGAGCTTTAATTTTTCAACAGTGAACCTAGCATACCTCTCTTGTGGTTTCTGCTTTCAAGCCGGAGAACATTTGTACTTCCGTTACATCATCTTTTGAATCTTCTTTTCTTTTTTAAATTGAAAGTAGGCAAATTGCCTGGGTGTGATGGCTCATGCCTGTAATCTCAGCACTCTGGGAGGCCGAGGTGGGAGGATCGCTTTGAGCTCAGGAGTTCGAGACCAGCCTGAGCAAGAAGGAGACCCCTGTCTCTACTAAAAATAGAAAAATTAGCCAGGTGCAGTGGTGTGTGCCTGTAGTCCCAGCTGCTCTGGAGGCTGAGGCAGGAGGATTGCTTGAGCCCAGGAGTTTGAGGTTACAGTTTGAGCTACAATGACGCCACTGCACTCTATCCAGGGTGACAGAGCGAGACTGTCTCAAAAAAAAAAAAAAAAAAAAAGGCAAACTGTTTTTCAAGTCCATATGACAGTGCAGTGCATGCTAGACAGGGGAAAAAAACCAAACCATGCAGTATGTTATAGCTGAACGGCCAGCCACTGTGGCATTAGATATACTGGGGTCTCAACTTCATTATATCCAGTGGCTTTTAAGAAATTTTTAGTTAGAGTCTAATAAAAGAAAATGAGACTTTAATGAGCCGGGATGGTAGCAAGGAGTTAAGTTTTTATTTTGAAAGTAAATTAGACCTAAAGTTTCTGGGAGGCTAAAAATATTTGGAGGGTATAATCCCATGTCATTCATTCAACAATTTTTATCACGAAGCTGAAGTAGTAGAACCCCTGTGATCACCACTAGAAGCAACATAGCCTAGTTTCATATTAACTCCTGTATCTTCAGGATGATCAAGAGAAATGACACGTCTCTGTGTGGTACAATGACCAGTAAATGCACAAACATTTTTTTAAAAGCTACATATATTAGGAACTTTTAAGATTTCTGGAAACTGGCCTGAAATGCTAAAACCGAAGTCTGGTGTGTTGTCTGCCTGTGTGCTGTGTGCCCCGTGCGGCAGTGATAAATGGTTGTTTCTGTTTACCTCTGTAGTGTGTCATGCTGTGTCATGGAGCTAAAATAGGATTTTTCCAAGGAGACATTAGGCTGCTTATGGATGACCTCAAGGTGCTTCAACCCACTGTCTTTCCTGTGGTTCCGAGGCTGCTGAACCGCATGTTTGATCGAGTAAGTTCCAAGCGGCAAAGTACGGGGACAGACTGCTGACTCTGAGGCAGGGGCTCACGTTTGAGTTGGGCTTAGCTGTGTGCCATCTGTGTGACCCTGGACAAGCCTCTTCCTCCTGCAGAACTTCAGTTTACTCATCTGTGCAGTTAGGTTACCTTTACCTCACAGAGCCATTGGTAAGTACTGAAGGGAAAACACATGAACACACTTTGTAAACCGTAGGCACGGCACAGGTGTAAGGTGGGAGGGTATTTTATTTTTACAAGAAACCCTTTGAGCTTCTGCTTTCTCATCTTCGAAATGGTCTATCCCCTCTTCTCCCCTGCTGCCTGTCTCATAAAGTTACTAACTAGGTAACGTAAGAATAATGACTATGGAATGGTTTTCTTAATCGTAAAGCTCCATGCACATGTAAAATATAATAAGTAACACTTAGCCGTGTTGACAGAAGTGACTAAGCTAAGGCAGGGCCCGAGAGAATGCCAGCGACTCTGTGGTGGCCCGTCGTAGTGTGGACCACACAGCTGAGACAAGCCTGCATGTGGCAGGGGCAGTCTCCAAATGAATCTGCATTGGGCAGTATTAATACTCTGTATTTTGAGTCAGTGCTTCTGTTATCTCTGAGAACCTTCTTATTTTTTTTAATGGTTGTTAAAAATTTTTTTAAACACTTTATTGAGATATAATTCACACTCTATGCAGTTCACCCATTCAAAGTGTACAACTCAAAGGTTTTTAGTACTTTCACAGTTCTGCAGCCACCACCACAGTCCATTTTAGAACATCTTCATCACCTCAAAAAGAAACCCTTTGCCTGCTCTTCAGCCATCATCCCCAGCTGTTCCACCCCTAAGCAACCACTAATCTATGTTCTGAATCTATAGATTTCTCTATTATGGCCTTTCGTATGAATGGAATTGTGCCATGTGTGTTCTTTTGTGACTGGCTTCTTTCATGAACATGTTTTCAAGGTTCATCCATGTAGCACCTGTCAGTACTTCACTCCTTTTAATAGCCAAATAACGTCCCACTGTGTAGATGTAACATTTTATTTACCCATTCCTTCACTGATGGCCATTTGGGTTGTTTCTACCTTTTGGCCGTTATTCATAATGCTGCTGTGAGCATTCATGTTCAAGTTTCCCTGTGGACGTCATTTCCGCAGGGTATCTAGCCAGGAGTGGAATCACTGTGTCCTGTGATAACTGTGCTTAACTGCGAGAGGAACAGCCACGTGGTTTTCCAAAGCAGCTGCACCGTTTCACATTCCCACCAACAGTGGACAAGGACTCCCACTTCACATCCTCATCAACACCGACGATTATCTGACTTTTTGATTCTAGTCATCTTAGCAGGTGTGGAAACATTCTTACTTCTTGCCTTATTAGATTTTTGGACAAGCCAACACCACACTGAAGCGATGGCTTTTGGACTTTGCCTCCAAGAGGAAAGAGGCAGAGCTTCGCAGTGGCATCATTAGAAACAACAGCCTGTGGGACAAACTGATCTTCCACAAAATACAGGTGACTAATAGACTCATGTAGACTAATTTAGGTTTCAAAGTTTCTATTAGGGCTTTTTTTTTTTTGAAGAGAGAGATGAAAGTAAGGGAGACAATGACACGTTTTCTTAATTCTGGCACATGTCTAAAGATAAAGGACAAAGCCATTGAGTAAGCTTCAGTCTCCAAGATAAATCTGAACAATATTGTAGCTATCTAGGGGGGAAAGGATTCAGGGTATTACAGCCTTTCTAATTCTCCATTTTGTTTAGCTTTTCTGGAACAAGTGTGTCACTTTTGAGGTAATTTTTTAAGCATGAGTCATAAAGAGTGTATGATAATATTATGTCCCCCCAAAATGTCAAAATTGTGGAAATTGCCATAAACCCACCATGGTCTTCTTGTAATTCCCGAAGATGCCCGTCAGCAGAGACGCTGGCTTGCTTCCATGCCCGTTGAGAAGGAGTGAGGTAGCTGCGGGTAGAAATAAGCCCCAGCCCCCTGCTGCTGTCATGAATGGCGTGTATTCTCTGTGCACCGTCCCGTGTGGCATTCAGGGTGGCCTGCGGAGGAGCTAGTGGATTAGGGCACGGGTCCCAAGCACGTATCTTTGCCCGAAGGGCCCACCGACTTCCAGATGTGTAACCCTCACTTCCTCCTACTCTCCCTGCTTTGCAAGTCAAGCCTGGGTGGAAAAGTCCGGCTGATGGTCACAGGAGCCGCACCCGTGTCTGCCACCGTGCTGACATTTCTGAGAGCAGCCCTCGGCTGTCAGGTGAGGCAGGCCTCGTGTGCCCCAATTCCCCAGACTTTATGGTGCTAAGTCCTCTAAAAAGCCATTTTTACTCTCTTTGTGTGTGTCTTCTTTTTAATTGATAAAATTGTATATATTTATGGTATACAACAGGATGTTTTGATATAGGTATACTTTGTGGAATGGCTAAATGGAGCAAATTAACACATGCCTTACCTCACATGCTTTTCCTTTTTTTTTGTGATGAGAATACTTCAAATCTACTCTCTCAGCAACTTTCAAGTATACGATATGTTGCTATTAACAATAGTCACCGTGTTGTACAATAGATCACTTGAACTATTACTCCTAATGGAAATTTTATGTCCTTTGACCAACATCACCCCCATGCTCCCCACCCTCCCCCATTTTGTGTGTTTGTCTTATTTTTGTTTGGAAGATATGTTATTACTAGGTTGCTTGGAGAAGTAAGCATGTTTGCACCCTAGACAGGGGAATGTGAGTTTGTGTCACCATTTATGTAATTTTCTCTAGGGTAAGACACAGATACGTTTTTAGAGTCAGGCATGCAGGTATGAGAATGGGCCATAGGTGATACACCTACCTGCAAACCACAGTGGGAACCTATTTTAAAGTGGGCAGGGGAGACTTGGTGGCCCATAGGACATGTGTGGGGTTCACCCCAAACTGCCAAAGCAAGTGCACTCCAGGTGGATAGTGACCCATCATGTGGGGGTTCTTCCCTTGTTTGGTCCGCAGGACATTACATAGGAAGTGAACGTGGTCCTTTGGCATTGGGGTGCAGATGTGTGGGTGCTGTCATAAAGCATGTCAGACTATTGAATGAACTTACTAAACAGACCATTTGAAACGAGATTGTGCCAGAGTCAGCCATAAGTCAGGAGTTAATGGGACTTGATTACTTGTTAGAGTGCCCTCCTCAGTAATATCTGTCTCTTGTTGCCCCAGTTTTATGAAGGCTACGGACAGACTGAGTGCGCTGCCGGGTGCTGCCTGACTGTCGCTGGAGACTGGACAGCAGGTATGAATGGCGGATGGGTCCTTTTTGGAGTCTTATTGATTGAATTGGGTTATTGGAATTACTGGAATTGAGTTAATCATTGATTGGTTCATTAATCAACTTAAACAACTGCTTTGTCTCAGACAATTAGACCTCGAGGCAAATAATCTTACAAATCAAGGTGCTGCAGGGAAAATGCCCCCTGTGGCTGAGGGTGGTGGAACTGGGGGTTTGAGTGTAAAGCCTCATGGCAGTAGAGATTTGCTAGACCCTGATGGCGACATCTGAGAGAAAATGCCCTTTGTACCAGACTGAGAATATCTGACCCAATAGAGTTTCCCAGTGATTGGTTAGGGTCTCGTTATTTGCTGGTAATCTTTCCACAAATAGTTACTAAATTTATACTGTGTGCTGTGCTAGGTGTTGGGACTACAGATAGGAATAAACACAAGTCCTTTTTCACAAAAGGACAAGGGGGAGGACAAGCACAAATAACTGATCGTGCACCTGTCCTGGACAAGGGTCTACGATGGGTGCTTTGTACATCATGTTGATGTGATCAACATCCCTGCGAGACAAGTACTGGTCCCTCTGAGAGGAAATTGTAGATCATTGCTAAATAGCATGTAAATAATGTAAAAGAATTTACACAGCATTGTGCTTCAGAGCCAGGATTTCAACCCAGTGTGACTGCAAAACTTCTGTGCTTCCTCTGTGCCACATTAGTAGTACATTCTGCGCTGTGATAAATGACTTTCCCAACTGACTTGGTGTATTATAAACATTAGCACCATCTAGTAATATAGATTCTAGTATATAACACTATCTAGTAACATAATTCTACTGGGATTGACACAGATAGTCTATGAATCTTCTTCATGGTGTTTAGTTTGTAACTCCAGGTTCCTTAACAGCCACAGAATTTGGAATAGGGATCTCTGTAAGCTCAAATTATTAAAACATGGGAAGAATTACTTGTGACACTTAAAACATATCTAATATGTTATTTTTGTTTTTGGAAAAGCCAAAACCCAATCTTAACACCCTTTGGCAAGAGAGTTAAGTTAGCTGTGGAAATAAGCGCTGTCCTATCTTACTAAACTTAAATAAAAACATGCTCATTCACACTTAAGGAAATAAAGGTCATGTTGATCAGAACCGGGTGGTGCGTGAGGTTTGCAGAGCCGCATATGTTCTCTCTTCTTATGGCGGATAGGGATGTTAAGAAGTCTGTATCTGGGAGGAGTGGCAAGTAATGGGCAGGACTCTCAGATGGTAGAAGCCAGGTAAAAGTTTTAGAAAGCTTGCTTCCAGGTGTTTGTAGTAACCCTTAAGCATCAGAGGCCAAATTATTTACAAGTAATTCAGAGCATCAAACTTGGGAGAGGTCCTGGAGAGACTTATATTTTTGTCTCTATTCTAGGAATAAACTCTCTTAAATTATTTTATAAGGGAGAGAATGGCTGCAATTGCAGAAACCAGAAGTTTATAGCAGATGTTCTTATTATGAGGAGACGTGTTTGCTATAAAAATAATTTGACCTGAGGTTATTAGTAGCCCCCTTGGGAATGATCATTTGCTCATTTCATATACAGGCCATGTTGGTACCCCAATGCCTTGCAACTTTGTAAAACTCGTTGATGTGGAAGAAATGAATTACATGGCTGCCAAGGGTGAGGGTGAGGTGAGTGAAACCCCTTAGTCATTTATCCCACTGCCATTCCCTGTGATGGCTGGCCCTTGCGAGTGCTATGCCATCTCCCAGCACAGCCCAGTAAAGCCATTGAGGTGGTCCTGGAGTCGGACAGGCTTCTTTCTGAAGGCACATTCACGTTCGGCTCTCAAGGGGTGGGGTGGAGGGACACTTAGGACTGCCTTTTTCTGCCTGACATGGTAGGGATTTGGGCCCAAGAGCATGTGAAGCTCTGGCAGCCTCAGTCCCCGGGGAGCACCTTCCGGCTGCTGATTGCCCTGGATAGCTATTAGCGAGCTACTGGCTACTGCATGGAGAGCCTCATTACTTAAAAGTGATCTCATCCCCTGTGGGGCTTTCTAGCAGCTTTGAACCAGAACCTAAGGCAAACATTAGCCCTACAATTTGCAGCTGAGGTAATTAAGAAAGGGCCCTGGTAAGTCCCTTTGGATTATGGAATTCTGGCCTTCTAGCTGAAGGTGGGGACGGACAGACACACACACCACACACACACACACACACACACACACACACACAGAGACACGTGCACGCGCCAGTTTTCTTTGGAGAAACCCCAGTAAATGCCATTAACATATGGTCTTCTTTTCTATAGGTGTGTGTGAAAGGGCCAAATGTATTTCAGGGCTACTTGAAGGACCCAGCAAAAACAGCAGAAACTTTGGATAAAGACGGCTGGTTACACACAGGGGACATTGGAAAGTGGTTACCAGTAAGTTATTGCCTCCCTGTTCACCCATGGTTGTGTTCCACTGTCGTAGGGAAGAAAATATCCCATCTCCTGTACAGCTGCCACGTGTCAGCGGCACCCCTTGTTGAGTGGTAGGATGTAGACTCTTCCATTTCCTGCTGGGGATAGGTTTATACTTGCTTAGGATTTTCACTTTAACTTTAGCAAATATGTTTTGTTTTGATACTTAACATCAATTCTGGTTGCTGC
This sequence comes from Daubentonia madagascariensis, assembly GCA_023783475.1. Lineage (NCBI taxonomy): Eukaryota > Metazoa > Chordata > Mammalia > Primates > Daubentoniidae > Daubentonia > Daubentonia madagascariensis. The sequence goes on from JAKFHU010000760.1 coordinate 4,463,986, forward strand.
TTCCCATTGGGAATCCAAAGAGACTATGTCTCTTTGCAGTATCAGTGCCGTGCCTTGATGTTGGGGCCTTTGTTAACAAGGTCTGGGGGAAGTTGTGGTAGACTGCCAGGAATGTAGGATGGGCAAGAATTTGGGGCTAAATGTGTTTCTTAGGTTTGTCATCTCATTCAAAATATATTGTTTCACGGATTAGACCAACTCCTTGAATTTAGTCTTGGAATCATTTACTGTAGGGAAGTCCCAAAGAGTCTATCTTGGGAGTGAGAGGCTTGTACAAGAAGTCTTATTTGTCCCACCTGTAGGTTTGACCAATTTTTTTTGCTGTGGTAACAGCCACTGGTTTTTCTAAGTTAGTACTGTGTTAAATTACAAGCATTAAAAATGGCTAATATAATTTTTATTTTCTGAGTCTTGTAGATTTAATTCTACAAGAATGCTTAATTCTCTGAAATTTTTATTGATTAGAAAAATGCCTCCCAAAATTAATTCATATTTCATAATACCCAAGCTATTTAGGAACAAAGGCCAGGAGCAGTGGCTCACTCCTGTAATCCCTGCACTTTGGGAGGCTGAGGCAGAAGGATCACTTGAGGCCAGAAGTTTGAGACCAGCCTGGGCAATATAGCAAGACCCTGTCTCTACCAAAAAAAGGAAGAAAGAATGAAAGAAATTAAATCCCTATCTTCAAGTTCAAAAGGGATGAAATATCAGTTCTAACTCTAGCTCTGGCTCTCAGGAACATATCTCATAATCTCTCTGGGCCTCAGTCTGCTCCTTTTGAAAATGGAGATCTTGTGTGGAATGAGAGAACCCTAGAAACTTCCCATCAGGTGACTTTCGGAGGCATGAAAATGGCTGTGGGGTGGGGATGGGATTTTGCCTACCGAGGCGGGCACAACCGGCATTTGGATGCTAGTGAGCACTCCCGCACTTACTACATGAGGTGGGTGACTGACTCTTCCTAAAGGGCCAGGAGCACCCCCTCCAAACAGTAATAAAGGAAACTGCAATCCTGCCTTTGTGCAGCAAACATCTCTGTGCAGAGCACTGTGGAAGGAAAAGTCTGTGGCCCTGCTCCCAAGGGACTGGACTCACGTGGTGAGCCAGATGTGTATGTGCCTGATTCAGACAGACTAAAGGAAGACGCCGAGATAAAGGAGGCACAGCCCTGCTGGTTGGCTGCCACGTGGTGAAGCTGAATGAGTGTGGGCCCTGGGGCCCTTTCTCTCTCTTTGTACTTGGCTGAATGGCCTTAGACAAATTACTTAGTCTCCCTAAGCCTTAGTTTCCGTCCCTATAAAATGGGATAATAACCAGCCTCTGTGAGATGTTATTAAATGATAGTGCACATCAAATATCTTGTACTGTATTGTGATTGATCCTGGGTAGAAACCAGCCATAGAACCATTCACAGCCCCCTCCTCTCTGATAAACAGAATGGCACCTTGAAGATTATCGACAGGAAAAAGCATATATTTAAGCTGGCACAAGGAGAATACATAGCACCTGAAAAGATTGAAAATATCTACCTGCGAAGTGAACCTGTTGCTCAGGTGTTTGTCCACGGAGAAAGCTTGCAGGTATGTGCTTTCTGGGCTATGAGAATCAGTTGCACAGGCATTGCTAGTGCCTTGTACTCCAGGGGCTTTAAATGCGATTGAAAATTTGAGACGAGTATAAATCGGCTTTCGTGTCTGACATGCCAGAGTATCATTGACCCATTTATTGGTTTTTGCTGCTTGGCATTTCCTGCCCAGAAAAGTTTGTTCTCTTTAATTTCCATGTTTTTATTTTACTGAGAGTGGTCTGGTGTACCAAGGAAAGTTGAATAAAGATATTGGGGGGTGGGTAATATGTATTTCTAATTTAATTATGAAGGAAACTATTGATATATGGATTACAAGAATGTTGAAAAACTCCAAACATATTAAACCCAGCTTATTTATGATGTGCCTCCTAATCATTTTTGAGCAAATTGTGGTTGTAAACCAGGAATACTCCAAGTTGAAAATCAAAATCAATGTTGCAGTGAAACACATACAGCATTTGACAAAATGTTGGACAGATGGTGCCAAGGAAGAGAAAAGGGGTCTGGTTTCCTAAAAGTTAATCTTTTGACAAATCTTAAGATTTTAAAATTATTTTAGAAGGATATTTTATCATACAGGAGAAATGTACTTACTTTTCTTTGAGATTATACCTATTTTTCTTTGATCTAGAATCTTATCATGCTTTTGATTTTTTAGTTTTATTGTTACTAAATTACAGAGTGAGTATTAGAGATTTAAAAAATGAATCTGTATAAATTTTCTTTCCTTTTTTTAAAGCAGTTGTGTCTGTCACCTTGTTTGTTTATTTGACTGTTTTATAAAAATAAGTATACACAAAAGTAAATAAAAATTAGGGTTTTGTTAGATTTTGGTTTCTAGTGGTTCTTTTAAAACATTAATTGCAAAATTCCTGGTGCCGTCTATATTTTAGAGCCAGGAGTTCTTAACCCGGGGTTCAGTGACTTCCTGGGCAAGGGGAGCAGTATGTTCTGAAGAGAGGGGCCATGACTTTCCTCGGGTTCTCCCAGGGGTCCGTGGTACAAAAAAATAAAGAATCACTATTTTAGAGCATTTGGATCAAGCCATGTAATAACTCACTTATCTGTGTTAAAGGCATTTCTCATAGCAATTGTGGTACCAGATGTTGAGACATTATGTTCCTGGGCCCGAAAGAAAGGATTTGATGGGACCTTTGAGGAATTATGCAGAAATAAGGTACAGTTCTGAAGTGTCCAGTCTGTCTTCTGCATCTTTACTTTGCATTAAGTGTACCTATAATTATGCAGGGACCCCCAACAGAGGAAATATCTTCTTTTTTTTACTTTATTAGGATGTCAAAAAAGCTATCCTAGAAGACATGGTGAGAATTGGGAAGGATTCTGGTCTAAAATCATTCGAACAGGTATGACTTTCATCTAAGTGCATGAATTCCTGTGAAACAAATTTTTGATTTGAAGATTTTTTACAAGTAGCTTCTATAAGCAGATGAGATGACCTAAAGAAATACATGAGAAATAGGCCAGGCGCAGTGGCTCATCATGCTGTAATCCTAGCACACTGGGAGGCGGAGGCAGGAGGATTGCTTGAGGTCAGGAGTTCAAGACCAGCTTGAGCAAGAACAAGACCCCATCTCTACTAAAAATAGAAAAATTAGCGGGGCATCGTGGTGCACGCCTGTGGTCCCAGCTACTTGGGAGGCTGAGGCAGGAGGATCACTTGAGCCCAGGAGTTTGAGACTGCAGTGAGCTATGATGACACTGCATTCTACCTGGGGATACAGAGTGAGACTCTGTCTGGGAAAGAAAAGAAAGAAATACATGAGAAATAAATAATGGAGTGGTTTGATAAAGGAAAGGTTTTTTTAACCAAGGGTATGATTTCTGTTTTCCTCTGGAGGTCAGGATACAATCCTGAATTCTGTCCTAAGAACAGGATGCTCGTCCTTTGTTGAGAAAGTGCGGCTTGGCTGACATGAGAGAGGAATTGGATGGCCTGTGAAGGGCCTTGATCCCCCTCTGGGGCTTACATGCTTTTTAGACTGGGTTGCCTGTGTCCCCTTTCTTCCACTAACAGCCTTGTTTTTTTGCAGGTCAAAGGCATTGCGATACATACTGAATTATTTTCTATTGACAATGGCCTCCTGACTCCAACAATGAAGGCAAAAAGGCCAGAGCTACGGAACTATTTCAGGTCACAGATAGATGAACTTTATTCCACCGTCAAGGTTTAAGGCGAGGAAGAACACTCAGAAGAAACAGCACATCTCCACAATCTCTCACTCTACTGATGGCCTTCGTGTTGGTAATTTTGACTACAGCAAGCATAGGGAAGGAAACATGCTTGTTTAACTTGTCTACTTGGGGTTCTTGTCATAGGAATATTAGAGGAAATGGAACACTGCCTTATAGTCACCTCATGTTGTAGACCATGTTTATGGCGATATACGATTCCCAAAATGAGCCTTAAAAATTGTAAAGGAAAAACTATAAATGTGTTAAGTTATTTGAGACTTCCTCAGTTAAAAAGGTGGGTTTTAAAACTTCTGTCTCCCTGTTTTTCTAACCAAGGGGTTAGGACTTTGCTATCTCTGAGCTGTCTGCTACTTACTGCAAATGCTGCAGTCTCTGCTGCTCTAAAGAGTACAGTGCACTGGAGGGAAGCTGTCCCTTTGAAAACAAGAACAACTATCCTGGATGGAGAACGTTATAAGTGGACCAGAGATTTTTTTTTAATCCCTGCCACCAACCCCTCCCCATCTCACAGGCACTCAACGCAGCCCTTCTGATTCATAAGGGTTTTTCAACTCATACTCTTCTCCACAGTCCCCTCTTGTTCCTGTTGGAGCATAAGGTTTCCAGTAAACCCAAGGACAGATCCAACTCAGAACAGTGCAGGTACGGAGTCTCCAATGGATTCTTACTCTTGGACTCTGTTCTCCAGACTTGAATCAGGAATCCCTCCCTCCGTCCCTTCCCAGGGGTTATTTAAAAATCTGCCTTAGATTCAACAGTGAAGACAAGCATTTCATGAAAGAAAGAATTACCTGGGTCAACTGTGATGCCTGAATAACTGTCTACTTTATCTTCACTGAACCATTCACTCTGTGTGTGTAACGGCCAACGGATTTTTAATATGGTTTTCATATCAAAAGATCGTGTTGTGATTAACTTGCTTTTCTCCCCCCAAAATAAACTCTCAGGCAAAGCATGTCTTTAAAAATATTAAGGGAGTAGATATACTCGGGTACTTATTGAAATGGACAGAAATAAACAAATGTTATTATAGCATAATGCTACATGATTTCTATGAAATGTATTTGACAAGCCAAAATTCTAGGATGTAGAAATCTGGAAAGATCATTTCCTGGGATTAACTTCTCAAGGGATTTTTTATGTTAATTTGGGAAATTAATAGCATTTCACTTTATTGCAAGTCTTGGCCACATTTGAGTGAATTGAGCTGTCATTTATACATTTAAAGCAACTGTTTTTGGATATGTGAGAGTGCATGTATTATATATACAAGCACAACAGGGTTTGCACTAAAGAATTGTCATTGTAATAACACTATTTGGTAGCCTAACTTCATATATGTATTCTTAATTGCACAAAAGTCAATAATTTGTCACATTGGGGTTTTGAATGTTTGCTTTAAGTGTTGGCTATTTCTATGTTTTATAAACCAAAACAGAATTTCCAAAAACAATGAAGGAAACCAAAATAAATATTTCTGCATTTCAAGTGAGTGAAGCATCTCTTTTAAAAGTCAGGTTTAATATTCCAGACAGCCTGTGATGTACACAAAGAGCAAGAATGGCCCTCAGCCCCAAAGCCTTCCCAGCGGCGTCTTCCCCTTACTTAGGTCTCCTCTTCTAACTTGGTCATCTCTGCCACCAACAGACACTGACCGAGCCTCCCACCAGTTGTCTCTGGCAACAGTCCTAACAGGTCATGAAGAAAATCATGATGTGAATAATAGTGATAGTCCTAAAAATGCATCTTCTTTGCTGGAATGCTACATTTCAGGAGACATTGGCTGTAACTGGTGGTTCTGTGGTGGATTTAATTCTCCTATATCTTAGTAATCCTCTTACCATAGAACTGTTTTTAGAAGATGTCTCATTTACGGCAGCCAGCCAACGTTTCGTTTTCCTCTATACCTACCCTACTCCTCGTGTTATCATTTTAAAGGTTTTCTTTTCCATAAGTATTAATAAATCCCCCAATTTCTTCCAAGCCTGTTGTATTTAAATCTGTCGTCTTCTCTTAAATTTTATGTTTGATGTGGTGATGTTTGTTTTGTTCCTCTAAAGCCCAACCCCTGTGTACATACAGTATCTCTGATAAGGCTTCCAGTCCATTCTGCCTTTTTTACTTATTAAGATCCTTATCTTAGCCAGGTGCACCTGTAGTCCCAGGTACTCCGGAGGCTGAGATGGGAGGATCCCTTGAGCCCAGGAGTTCCAGTCCAGCCTGTCTCTAAAATTAAAAAAAAAAAAAAAGTGGAGATCCTTATCTTTTCTCTACCTGCCTTTCTCCTCCTCTCTCCCTCTGTCTGAAGTGTGAGGTTCTTGAGAGTAGGCGTCACCTTTCTTTTACCCCCCTTAGCACCAAACACAGGGCTTAGCAACTAGATGGTCATTAAATATACCTTTTGAACAAATACTTGAAATTTTGAACAAAGCTCCTCTTGCAGTGAGGTTGATAATAAACACTGAGTCTTTTAATCATGGTGCAATATGCATGAAGTTACCATCTTCACCATTTTTCAGTGTACAGTTCAGTGGCATTAAGCACATTCACACTGGTGTGTTGTCATCACCACCACCATTCGTCTCCAGAAATCTCTTCATCTTGCAAAACAGAAACTCTGAACTCATTAAATAGTAACTCCCCACTCCCCCTTCCCTCAGCCACTGGCAACCACCATTCTACTCTCTCTGAATTTGACTACTCTGTGTACCTCAAATTAGTGGAATTATAGACTATTTATCCTTTTGTGACTGGCTCATGTCACTTATCCTAATGTCCTCAAGGTTCATGCATGTTGTAGCATGTGTCAGAATTTCCTTCACTGGTAAGACTGAATAATATTCCATTGTACTTATAGACTACATTCTGTTTATCCATTCAGCCATCAGTAGACACTGGAGTTGTTCCTATCTTTTGGCTATTGTGAGTAATGCTGCTATGAACACTGGTGTATAAATGTCTGAGTCCCTGCTTTCAATTCTTTTGTGTAAGTACCTAGAAGTAGAATTGATGGATCGTATGGTAATTCTATGTTTAATTTTTTTCAGGAACTACCATACTGTTTTCCACAGTGGCTGTACCATTTTACCCACCAGCAATGCACAAGGGTTCCAATTTCTCCACATCCTCGCCAGCACTTGTCTTCTGTCTTTTTGATGGTAGACATCCTAACGGGTGTGAAGTGGTATCTCATTGTGGTTTTGATTTCCATTTCCCTGGTGATCAGTGACGTTGAGACTCTTTTCATGTGCTTGATGGCCATTTGTATATCATCCTTGGAGAAATGTCTGTTCAAATCCTTTGCCCATTTTTAAAATTGAGTTGTTTGGGGTTTTCTGTTATTGAGCTGTAGGAGTTCTTCATATATTCTGGATATTAATTCCTAAACAGTCTTTTTAATTAACTTTCATGGTGCCCTGTTTGGGGTCAGTGCCTAGAGACACAATGGTACTTTTTCCCACAAATCAAAAGTGCACCTCAGAAGCCCACTGGTCTCTCTCCAGCCCGAAGAGAAAAGAAGAAATATGATTGGCTACAAGATGGTGCTTTGCTGGGCTGTGGGGCAGCCCTTTCCTCCATCCAGGCCCCTGGCATGTTCAGCTTCTTTCAGCAAATGCCCCGAGAGTGGAAGTCCCCCTAGGAGACCCTCCTGAGTCAGGAGGCCCAAGTGGGTGGGGGGTGTGGATCGGCAGGAGCAGCCCTGCTGTCCTCAGGCCTCAACTGGGCCCCCACCCCCGGCCCCAGCTATGACACACCCTCGTTTTACATCTAAACTCAGAAAAGCAGTTTTTAAGTATATTTGGCACTTGGTAGTTAAATATTTTTAGACTACTTGGAATAATTATAATGAAAATGCATTGAGTGTTGCTGCATGCCAGGCACGTGTTACATCGATTAACCCATTTCATATTTACAACCTTTGGAGCCAACTGCTTCTGTTATCTCAGGGTACAGACGAGGAAATTGAAGCACACAAATAACTTATCAATGACACTGCCAGAGACAGAATTCGAGCTAACCATCTGGCTCCAGAGACTGAACTCTCAACCTCACGCTATGGATTACTATTCCTTCTTGTCTATTTTTGGCAATGAACTTCCTGACAAAATGTGGACTGCTTGGTACCAACAATTCTGCCTACAGGCTTTAGTACTAATGATTTCTATTCCCATCTAATGGCTTTTCCTTGTCATAGCACAGGCTAAGACCACTTCACAGAGCTCTATTCTACTTTTGTGACTTATCAAAAAATGAAATATGCTAGTAACCACAAATCCATCAAGGACCAAAAGCTTGACAGAACCAGCCACTCTACATTAGGAAGAAAATATGCGTAAAGCTGGGTCACTCACATTTTGCAGGTTCATGAGATTCCTTAGAATTTCTAGGAATCACCAACTGTGGAAGTAGTAACAGCTACAGGTATGGGTTTGCTATGGGCCGTACACTATGCTGCGTTCTTTACCTACATCCTCATTTAGTTCTCACAAAACCACTGCTGGGTGGGTGATCAATCCATAACTATGTATTTACCATCGGCCAGTGCCGGGTACTGCTCCGTGCTATGGGGTAGAGCAGTGAGTGCAGCAGACAAGAGCCCTGCCCTTGGGAAGCTCACTTTCTAGTGGAGAGAGACAATAGTCAAGAAAGCGAACAGTGTCAGATTGTGACAGACGCTTTGAAGAAAACAGTTGTATTGACAGTGTCCATTTTTAAGTGTTGTCAGGAAAGGTCTCCTTGAGGAGATGACATTTGTGGTGATAATCCAAAGAATGTACAAAACCCAGCCTGGCAAACCCTTGGGGAAAGAGTTTTCAAATAGAAGGAATAGTGAGTGCAAAGGCCCTGGGAGGAGAAAGAGCTTGGTATATTCAAGGAGCTGGAAGGAAGCCAATGTGGCTAAAGCATCAGGAGCAAGGGAAGGAGAGGAGTCGGAAGAAGTTAGAGACACAAGGCCAGATTACCAGGCTTTGCAGTCCTGAAAGGAATCTCAGTTTTACTCTGGGTTTAGGAGGAACCCATTGAAGGGTTTTGAGACAAGGAGTGACATTCCCCGAATTCCCCTTTTGGAAGACAACTCCTGGCTGTTCTGGGAACAGCTGCCAAAGGATAAGGGGAGAGGCGTGGAGGACAGCATAGCGTGTGAGGGCAGCATGAACTAGTTTGGTGGCAGTGGAGGGAGGAGAGAATTTGAAAGCGAGTTGGTGGTAGAACCATTGCATGGGGGAATCGGGAACAGGCAGGGTTTGGGGTGTCAGCACAGTGGGGTGGATGGTGGAGCTGTGAAGACTCAGAGGCACATGCATTTAAGAGGAGGGAATTAAGAGCCGGGATTTGGACAGTTTTCACTTGAGGTTCCTGTTAGACTTGAAGATAATGAGTCTGCAGCTCAGAAGAACAGGTCAAGCTGGAGATAACAGTCCAGAAGGTCTTCGGCTGGAGAGGTAGTTAAAGCTGGGGGACTTTATCAGGTATCCTGGGAAGATGTGTAGATAGGAAAGGCAGTAGAGTGGGCCCCAAAACAGAGTCCTGGGGCCCTCTGATCCTTGAGGGAGAGTTAAAGGAGGAACTGGCAACAGGGATGGAGAAGCATCTGCCATGGAGGAAGGTGGAAAACTACGAGTGTGGTGTTCCTGAAGCCAAGAGAGAAAAGCATTTTAGGAAGGGCGTGTAGGGCATCAGTCACTTAACGTACTGTTGGAAGGGGGAATGAGGTGGGGACAGAGGAAAGTCCGCTGGATTTGGCAGTGGTGGCAACTCTGACAATAACTGTTCCAGCAGAGTAGGGAGCCTGGCTGGAGCGTGTTGAGGCTTGAGCTCCCAGGGAGTCAGGAAGAAAGGCAGGTAGCTCTTTTTTACTGTGAAGGAAGCCAAGCGAATGGGTGGTAACTGGAGAGAGGTGTGAGGCTGCGAGGTGAGTTTTTGCTTGCAGGGGGTGCTGGTTTCTAGGATGGGAGGTACTAGAGCATAGTGACATGCTGATGAGAATGATCCAGAGAGAGAGAGAAAGTGGTGGTTTAGGAAAGAAGGGAACGACGGCTGTCCAGAGAGCGTGGTGGGAGGGTTAGAACCGAAGTGAAGTGGGGAGATTGGTCATCCACAAGACACTTCTTTTGCAACCGGAAAGGAGATGCAAGTAGGTTAGATGCAAGTAGACCCGTGGTGATTGGGGTGGGAAGATTAGGGAGTGTCTATCTGAACACTTCTATTTCTTCAGTTAAGTATTATCTCCTTGTTATGGATGAGAAAATGACAACTTGGAGAGATCAGCTAACTTACCCAAGTTCAGATGCCTAGTAAGTGGCTGAGCTGGATTTTGCTGGACTCCAGGGTCTGTCTGTGCCTAGGTCACCTTTTCAGCTGTTCCTTCCCGTCTGGTGTGATGCCCAGTGCCCTCAGCATCCAGTCACTGTTGAATAAGTTTTCTTAATTAGCTAATTCTCAAGTGCAGCTAAACTTTCCACTGTAGATACATCTGTTTGCAGTTTTAAGTTGGTCATGCCATAAGGTGACAGAAGATAAATGCCAGGGATTCTGGAATTTCCTTTTTATGTTTTAATCCACATTTCCAGCTGCTGTTTCCTTTCACAGTAGCATAAGCAGAAGAGAAGCCTGCCGGTCTGTCCCCAGCCACTGGTGCAGAGCAGGTGGGTAGAGAGAAGGTCCTGGCAGCACGTTGGCAGGCGAGAGCAGTGGTCGGCTAGATGGGTCCGCGTGCCTCCCGCCCCTCAGCCTCCTCCTCTTTTATTAGGGAAAGTGGCTGCAGCCCTAAGTCTGAGTGGAGGGGACTCTCCCGAGGTTCCTAGGACAGAGACAATGTGTGCCCACACGCAGTGCTGAGAAGCCCCGGCTCCAGCTTATTCCAGAGCCTGTAGAATGGGAGACCCACAGAGGCAACCCCTGCACCCTGCCCTGGCTGAGTTTGCACCACTGTGGCCTAGAGTAGATGCCGCGCGGTATGTGTTGGTTCAGATTAAATGCACTTCTTCACTCAGCTTGGGTAATTAGGGAAATTGACCCATCTTACTCATTATCCATACATTTAGCATAAAAACAAATCCAGATTTTTCCTTTGGAATCTTAACTCCTTTGCACTGTTGACTTGCTCAAAGAGTAGAAGTCTTGCTAGATGGATTTTGCTTCTAAGCGGCTTTCTTCAGGTATAGAGAGATTCTGTTCTTGGTCTAAAGCAAGATTTTTTTTCACAGATACATTTTGCATGTAAGTTCTTAACTACTCTTGTTTGCCGAGATTTTTACCAGGGAAGGGGAATGGTTTTGACTGTCAAATTTCTCTGACCGAAATTGTCCTTGCTCAATACTAAGGCTGCTGGATTTCCCTCCAAAAACACAAGGCAGGCCTCCTGCTTTGCATGTGGCTTGTTCAAATTGAGTAATGCTGCAAGGGCCACTGAGCGCTGTGCACCAAATGGGGCACACACTGAGCATGTGTGAAAACCAGTTCGCTCACATTCTGCATGGGCGACGTGTGCAGACACAGAGGGACTCTGGTTTTGGAGGCTCTCACATTCCCACACCCACTGATACCGCCCTCCCCCACCTGCTGTGCTGCTGCCAGCTCCTCAGCCCCGCCTGGCTCAGCTGTCAGTGGGCAGTGCATTTGGGAGCCTCAGCCACTAGCTCATTCCCACTACGCAGTCAGGGCGGAGGCCATCTCTTGCCAGGACAACTGCACCAGCCTCTTAGCTGGCCTCCTTGTCTCCTGCATTGGTCTCTGCTAACTTACCACTTTGCAGCAGGAATGATTTTCCTAAATCACAAGTCTTACCACGTGATTCTCCTGCTTAATCTTTCAGAGGCTTCCCATTGCTCTCTAGTCTGAACTGTAGTTAGAGGAGGGCTTCTCAAACTACTGTGCTTCAAATCATCTGGGGATTTTAAAATGCAGATTCTGATTCAATAAATCTGGAACCGGGCCTGCAATGCTGCACTTCTCACAAGCTCCCTGGCAACGCCAATGCCGCCGGTCTGGGTACTGCACTTGAAGGAGCAAGTACTGGGATGACCCCTGCTTGGGTCCCTAGTGTCATCTTTTGCCCCTCCCAACTCTGTTCTAGCCACACTGAACTTGTTCATCCTGCTCTCTGCAAAGCACCGTGGCCTGGCTGCTCCTACTCCTTTAGTAGGATTGTAGGTGGCACTTCCTCCAGGAAGCCTTCTCTGACTCTCCAAGCCCAGGAAACAGAGTTGAGCACATCTGTGGCCCAGCAGTGGTGTGAGGTGGGAGTAAGGTGGTAACGATATTTATGCTAAATGACAAGGTCAATTGGGTAGGAGAGCTGACCTGTGAGGTACAGGGCAGCAGCCAGAGGCTTTCCTTCTAGAGAGGTGTCCACGAAGGTTTCTGCATCACCTGGAAGCCTGTCTGACGGCTACCATCTGCTGATTGCATTCTTGCCTGAGCAGAGAGGGTTCCTGAGGTAAGGACACTGGTTGCTGGGAACCCTGTGAATAAGGTCATCCTCACAGCTGTGTGTGTTTTCAGGCCAACACAAAGTCATGTCAGGCCAGGCACAGTGGCTCACGCCTGTAATCCCTCAGCCCTTTGGGAGGCTGAGGCAAGAGGATCACTTGAGGCCAGGAGTTCAAGACTAGCCTGGGCCATAGCGAGACCTCGTCTCTATAAAATAAATAAATTAAAAATTAGCCAAGCATGGTGGTGCGCGCCTCTAGTCCCAGCTACTTGGGAGGCTGAGGTGGGAGGATCACTTGAGCCCAGGAGTTCGACGTTACAGTGAGCTGTGATGACGCCACTGCACTCCAGCCCAGGCAACAGAGTGAGACCTTGTCTCTAAAAAAAAAAGAAGAAAACAAAGTCACATCAGAGTGAGCAAGCTCATTAAAAAGATGAAAACATTTTCCCAGAAAGTTCTTTTCCAACCACAGCTTGAGGGAGAGTTATAGAGACAAAGTCTCTACTGTAGACGTTTTATTTCTTTCCTTATTTTTCTTTCCTTAAGAAAATCTTCTTCTTTGTGATGTCCTTTCCTTTTCTCTTTCTCAGCTTATGTGCTCACTTGGTTCTTTTACATCAGTCTGAGGTATACAATTATTTCCGATGCAGGTTGGGAGTCTGCCATTCCTTGGCTAAAGAAATCCTGGATTTTGCTAGAATACTCCTGCCAGGATTCCAGCACCAGACTCTCCTGGCCCTGCAGACAGCTGGGAATGGAATCTGAAACATGTGACATTGCCTGGTCATGATGTACTGGTCAGACCTAGTTAGCCGTGTGATCTCAGCTTGGGTAGAGCAGTGCCAGTTAGGTCTGGAAAAAATAGAACAACATTAGTTACAGAGCAAATAAGTTTAGTAGTCGGGTAACAGCGCCAGGGAAATGTTGAGAAGCACATGACACTGGAAGGGATCTAATGTCACTGCGGTTTGCTACAATGGAAAAATCTTTCTGCCCTCCAACTTTAAAAGACACAGAGGCATACTTCCTTTCTGGATTTTATTTCCTCTTTTTCTTTTCTTTTTTTTTTTTTTGGAGACAGGGTCTTGCTCTTGTCACCCAGGCTAGAGTGCAGTGGTGTCATCATAGCTCACTGTAACCTTGAACTCCTGGGCTCAAGTGATCCTCCTGCCTCAGCCTCCGGAGTAGCTGGGACTACAGGTGTGGGCTACGCCTGGCTAATTTTTTCTATTTTTTGTAGAGATGGGGTCTCACTCTTGCTCAGGCTGGTCTCCAACTCCTGGCCTCAAGCCATGCTCGATCCTCGTGCTTGGGCCTCCCAGAGTGCTAGGATTACAGCCTTTATTTCCTCTTTTTCTTAAAGGAAACATCTGAGAGAAAGTACCCTCCTCTGCTCCCCACCTGTACCCTCCTGAGACATTTCAAGTTTGTTTTGCATTGTCATGGTTATAGATGTTGAGCACTTGGCCTGTTTAAAGCAGATAATGACTTTAGTTTGTTAAACTGCCAAGTTTAGTGAGATACTCCTGTGTACCCAATAATTAGTAGGTGCTATAGGAAGTTAAATAAGTAGGAAAATTTCAGAAATACATTAATTTCCTCTACACAATAGAAAATCATATTTTTTGCCTTAAGGGAAGTTTATAGGAATGGATTTGATAAATTATAGAAGAATATCATTTACATGAAGGAAAAAAATTGGTTAAGCAAGGGCAGTTAAAATATCTAGTCTTGGCCAGGCACAGTGGCTCACGCCTATAATCCTAACACTTTGGGAGGCCGAGGTGGGAAGATTGCTTGAGGCCAGGAGTTCAAGACCAGCCTGAGCAAGAGTGAGACCTCATTTCTACAAAAAACAGAAAAATTAGCCAGGTGTGGTGGCAAACACCTGTAGTCCCAGCTACTTGGGAGGCTGAGGCAGGAGGATCACTTGAGCCCAGGAGTTTGAGGCTGCAGTGAGCTATGATCACACCACTGCACTCCAGCCTGGGTGACAAAGCAAGACCCTGTCTCAAAAACAAAACAAAACAAAAACCTACCTCTAGTCTTATTAACCTTCTTGAACTGACTGAATCAATATTTACCACGTCTGAAAATGAGTATCTCTGTTCTCCAGTTACATTTTCAGACCTCCAGTCCTTTTCTTTATCTGCCCTCTGGTGGACACAGTGCTGAATAGAAAATTCTACAGAAAAGCTCACTAGAAAAAAGCAAAGAGGCACAATAAGGAATGATAAGCCCTTATGTGTATCTAGGGACCTCCATATTCTTTACCTCTTATCTTTATGATACTCCTGTAAGATAAAGAATAATATTCTCATTTAAAATCAAACTAATGATTCAAAAATATGGAACTAATATATACATCAACCCTGTCCATAGGGAAGACATATTTCCATAGGGAAGTGTCCATGCCCAATCACTCAGTTTATCCCAAGCATCCAAGAAGTTTTACAGTTCCTTATTTTCTGTAGTTTGTATTATAAAAGCAATAGTTTGTGGGTTTTTTGCATCTCCCAAACATATAAGCATATTATATAATTTAAGGATCTGCTTACCTAGGTGTCCCCCAGCATCCTGAGGTCACCTGTTCTTGGGGTCATCCGAGGCTCCCCGGCGGTTGCTCACATAGCTCCAGGTCACCTCCAGGGCCTCCGACCCCACTGTCTCCACTCCTGTGGTCTCAGCCCCTGTCCTGCTCCAACACTCACGCATCACCCTATCCTGAACACTACTCTTCATTCTTCACTGCCCGCAGACACACAGACACAAGGCTGTTGAGTTAGCAAACATTCACAAAAGGTTAACAGCAGCGGAAAGCGACCAGCACAACACAGGCACCATCTTAAAATAGGAAATATTGGCCACCACTTCCCTAAAAAGTAACCCACCGTCCTCCTTGTAGAAGGGTTCCTTTTCTCACTGGCTGCAGCTTCTCCTCTGCTGGCCCCTCCCCGCCCCACACCATCCCCGTGCTTTTATTCATGTCTTATGATGAGCCTTTGTGTTCTCCTCCCACCCCAAACTGCATGTGTCTGGCTTTACATATCCAAAAGCTCATGAAGTTATCCTGGTCTCCATACTCAACAACACAAATGAAACTTATAGATTGCTATTGTCACACAGCCTCAGCCCAGAGCAAACTGGAATCTTCCTCCTGTTATAGTATTGACTTGCTTTATCATCTACACCAACCTGAGACCCTGGAATACCCTTTCCCTCTGCCCTCCCCTCACCCAAACTGACAATCACTGCTCTAAGCTAATAGTTTAACTGAGAAAGCAGCATGGTGGGGGAGGAAACCAAGGTGAGCTTGGGTGTTAGAATACCTGGGTTGGAATCCAGGCTTCCCTATGACTAGCTCTACAACCTCAGGCAAGTTTCTGTTGGGAATTTGAGTTGTCTCCGCAGCATCCATTTCCCCCTTGCCCAATGTACAACCTCCCCACCCCCCACCCTGGTTCCAGCAGGATCCATGTGGTTCTAGGAAGCTAATGAGATAGTTCATTTCCCTAGCCACAGGGTTTGGTTCAGGGGAAGTGTGACAGTTAATGTCTTATGTCAACTTGGCTAGGCAATAGTATCCAATTGTTTGGTCAAACACCAGTCTAGATGTTGCCATGAAGGTGTTTTTTAGATGTAAGTAATATTGCAATCAGGAGCCTTTAACTAAAGCAGACGGACCTCCGTAACGTGGGTGGGCCTCATCCAATCAGTTGAAGGCCTAAAGAAAAGAAGACTAAGGTTTACTGAAGAAGGAATTATCCTTAAACCTGCAACACAGAAACTCTGCTCGAATTTCCAGCCTGTCTGGCCTGCTCTGTAGATTTTGGACTCAAGACAGCAACATCAACTCTTACCTGAATTTCTAGCCTGCAGGCCTGTCCTAGAGACTTCAGACTTGCCAGCCTCTACAGTCACATTGGCAATTCCTTAAAATCTCTCTCTCTCTCCCTCCCTCCTTCTTACTGCCCTCCCTCCATATATATATTGGTTCTGTTTCTCTGGAGAAGGCTGACTAATACAGGTAGGTATGTCAGGCCTTTTTCTGGGAGTGCTGAGAGGTGGCGAGTCTCTTTTTCTGAGGCAGAGTTCAGACGTCAGACTGGGATGCTGTCAGGTGCAAGCTCTGGGCCAGACTCCCAGGAGCTACTTCAGGCACCACCACTTCCTAACAGTAGGACTGCTCCTCAGTGTCCCCAGATGTAAAGTGAGATTACAGTGCCTACCACACAGGGTTATTGAGAGGATTAGATGAGTTAATAGATACTAATCACTTAGAACACTGCGTGGATTACACATAGTAAATGGTCAGTAAATCTGGGAGAAGGTGATGATGACAGGGTAAGGACCCAGTCTGAGGAAAAAGCTGACATACAAGCAGTGCAAGAAAAAGGACTCAGAGCCCTGATGGCTTCTTAAACCTCTGGATCAAACCAAGCTTGACACCCATTCTACCTCTGGACTTTTCAGAGACACATGCTCATGAATTCCTTTTATTATTTAAGCCTATTTGGGTTGAATTTTTGTACCCTTTCTGCCTTGACAGTTGGACAGTTTCTTTTTTCAGACTCATAAGCATGTTACCAAAACCTTGGCACTTGTCCTTGAGACCGCATGAGAGGAAAGAGAACAAATGGTTTGGGGAGAAGGAAAGAGGAGTTTTATTAATTTGCCGGCAAATGACAGGATGGAGACTACTGTCTATAATGCCACTGTCCTAATAATAAGCAGAAATACAGAGCTTTTAAAGGGTGGGTTCTCAGCTCCAGGCAATTGCTGTTCAACTACAGTTGATGATTCTAATCCCATCTCAGCCTAAAACAATCCCCGTGACCTCCACCCAGGACCTCCGCCCTCCACCCAGACAGTTCCTTTCCAGCACAAAGAACAAAGGACATTCCCCGGCCCCTCCCAACCACTGGCTTGAGACAGGGATGCACGTTTTTGTTCTCAAAAAGAGTGAGAAAGTTTTAAAGAGAAAACATTTTTGCCGTTTTTTGAGGTCATTC
The DNA here is from genome assembly GCA_023783475.1 of Daubentonia madagascariensis. Lineage (NCBI taxonomy): Eukaryota > Metazoa > Chordata > Mammalia > Primates > Daubentoniidae > Daubentonia > Daubentonia madagascariensis. Next base: position 4,481,234 of record JAKFHU010000760.1, read on the forward strand.
CCTGTTACATATTCCCCACTCTCAATATTTCCCTTCAGCATCTGTGGGAGGAGGGGTGACTACTCTGTTACAAGCACAAAAGGTTTGACTATACCCCTTTCCCAGAAAATGAGGCAACCTACCCACTATCCTAAAGGTGACAACTTTCAGTGGCTCCAGGAACCCTATTTCTACCCATCAATGAGGAACTACCTTCAATACCTCAAGGTGATTTACCCTTCTATGGCAGTGACCCACATGATTTCTGGGTAGGGTGAACAAGCATTTCACTGAAGAGGAAACAGGAATGACCCATAAACAATGAAAAGATGATCGACTTTAGGGAAAGGCAAACCAAAAACACAAGAAGATACCATTATAACTCCCTAGATAGGTAAAAAATGTAAAACTCTTGAAAATTATTATAAGTATTGAAAGTATGTGGAGCCAAGGGGACTCTTACACACTGCTGATGGGGGTATAAATTGTATAAGCTACAAAACAATGTGTAAAATTTGGCATTATCATGTCAAGCTGAAAATGTCTATGGCCTACATAGCAATAATATCACTACCAAATCTTTCCCTAGAGAAAGACATGTGCCCTGCAAGACACACACAAGATTGTTTAGTGCTGCATTGTTGGTAATAGCAAAGGACTAAAAACAACTGATGTATCCATACACAAGAAATGGATAAATAAAATGTGGTATATTTACCTGATGTGTTCCACAGACAATAAAAATGACCTACAGCTACATGTGATGTGGATACAATGTGGATAAGTCTAAAAGTTACAGCTGTAAGAAAGGGCACTTGCAGAATACCTACCAAATATCATTTATATGAAGTTTAGAAACATACAAAAATGAATACATTATTTAGGGATATATGAAGGTAGAAAAGCATAGGAGTGATAAACATAAAATCAGAAGAGTGGTTATTCTTGGGAGAAGGAGAGTGCCATTTAGAGGGCATTTAGAGTTATATACGATGATTTATGTCCCAATATAGTGGTGGTTGCATGGGTGTTTGTTTTTATCTTGACATTATATGTTATATTCTTTTGTATGCATGAAACATGTTATGTTTTTTATTGTAAAACATAACGTAATACCTAACGTTATGTAATACATAATGTAAAATTTAGCATTTTAACCATTTTTAAGTATACAGTTCTGAGACCTCAAGTACATTCACCTTGTTGCACAGCCATCCACCACTATTCATCATCCCAAACTGTGCTTTTGGTGTCATATCCAAGAAATCATTGCCAAGTTCATGAAGCTTTTGCCCTGTTTTCTTCTAAGAGTTTTACAGTTTTAGCTCTTAAGTTTAGGTCTTTGATCTATTTTGAGTTAATTTTTATATAAGGTATAAGGTTAGGGTTCAAATTTATTCTTTTGCATTACAATAAAATTTTAACAGAAAGAAAAGAATCAGAGAATATTAGCTCCAGAAGGGACCCTGCCCATTTACAAATGAAGATTCTGGAATAGCGGAAAATAACATGCCAAGCTCACAGCGCAGATTAAAGGAAGGAGCGCGCTAGCAGCCAAATCCTACTCAGCAACGCATTGCCCTGTCGTCCGCGCCTGGCCCGCCCCACAGCGGCGGCTCCCACCCCGGGCCCGGATCCGCCCATCACCCGCGGCCCGCCCCGCCTCCGCGGCTCTAGCTCCTCCCCTTTCCCCGCCCGGCAGGTGCGGGCCACGGGGCTTCCGGGATTTAGAGCGCGGGAAAACTGGCCGTGCGGGTGGGAGGGAAAGCCCGGAAAACTTTGGCGTCGCACGGACCGTCAGCAACGGGTTGGAAGGCATGGACTCCAGCTCCGTTGCGATGTGTTAACCAGGCCGGGGAGGAGCCTGGGCTCGCTCCGGAAGGAAGCCGGGGGAGGGGTGGGGCGCGCGCGTGCTCCGCGCGGATTGGCTGCTCTGAGCGGCGCGGGGCTTGGCGGGAGCTTCGGGCGGCGCCGGCGCGGAGAACGGCCCGATGCCACCGCGGCGGCGAGTGTGGCTACCCGGGCGTGCGGGGTGAGTATTGTCGACCCTCGGAGCGCGGGGTTGGAGGCCGGCTTACCTTCTTCTTCTCCGCGGCGGTTTGAGCCTCTTCGAACTGTTGGTGCTGCCGCTGTAGGAGTTGTCCTAGTAGCTAATCGCTCAGGGCCTCGGTTTCCAAGTCTGTAAAATGGGTATATTAATAGTCCCAACTTCCTAGGGTTAAAGGAGTTACGGCTTAAAGCTGCCCGGCAGGTGGGAGAGAAAGTTAGCTAGTGTTGGTATTACTTTGTGTGGGCGAGTATCGTTTAAAGTAGTGGGTCTCAAAATGCTAGTTTGAAAACAGAATATTCAACAGATCATTATTAAATGTCTGCTATTTGCCAGACATTATGTTCTAGTGAAATTTGCAGTCTGGCTGATAGTATTCGTATTTTGAAGACTCTGCTATTTTCGTAACACAAACCGTAGACTAAACTGAAACAGATCTCTGGCGGGGGAACCAAGCTGCCGCTTGTTAAACGGCATTCCACCGTGGGTCAAGCAATTTATTTTTATCAAAAACGGCAGGCATTTAGAAATAGGTTGCAGAACTGCGCTCTGAAACGCTAGTCTTCATGGATTCGTTGGCGAATTCCCATCCAAGGCCCGGTCTGGACCTGGTTAAAGGGGTCTTGGCTTGCTACGTAAGGTACACGGGACCGTCCACCCAGGAGTTCCTCCTGGGCCGAGGGAAGACTGCCTGGAGGAGGCGGTGTTTGTAGGCGCGGGCTTCGGATAGAAGCTGGAGCACGACACAGCGGAGAGGTGGGGAAAACAGACTAGATTCCTGTGGCCAGTGGAGAAGAGGATTAGAAAAGAATATAGTAGCCTTGAATGACAGCTGGAAAGAGTTCAACTTTATCTGATAGGCCAGTGGTTTTTGTTGTTTTTATTTTTTTTAAGCTCTTTAGAGTTTTAGACTCGTGAAATCTGTTCATTCCTTCCCTCCAAAACACACTACTGCACGTAGAACAAAAATTTTATATGTAGATTATCCCAGCGGTCTCCGTCTTTTGGGAGCCCGGCCTTGACTCCAGCCTAAGGCAGAGAGGAGGAACCTTGATCTATTTTTTTTGAGCATAGACAGCTGAACGAGTTCAGGTTAAAAAGTTTATGTGATCTGGTTTCTAGTCATATTTCTGTTACTTGGCCACGTGACCACTGATAAGCCACTTAATGCTTATGTACCCCAGAATCATCTATAAAATTAACATTAAACAGATATTTGTTCTACCTTCTTCCTTAAGTTTTGAGAATCAGAGCCTGGGAACTTGTTAAGAAATACAGAATCTTAGACCTCACGCCAGCCTTACTGAATCAGACACTCGGGTGGTGCCAAGGAACCTGCTTTAACAAGTCCTGATAATTCTGATGCCACTCAAGTTTAAGAACCACCGGTTTTCCAGCTTTTTTTTTTTTTAAACTGTGATTCACAGTGATGATGTTTTACGTCACAGTGATGATGTTTTACATCACATTGCGCATGCTAGTGCACACACGTAACAAAACAAAAGGCTTATGAAAATACTGTATCTAGTGCGATCTTACGTTTTGTATTCTCCTGTATTTCCTTTTTTTTTTTTTTAATGCTGGGCTTGAAATCTTAAAGGACATAGGGCAATTGATGAAATTTGAGTATGAACTGTAGATTAGATAATCATATCAGTGTTAAATTTCTTGATCAGTATGACTGTAAGATAATGCCCTCTTTCTTAGGAAAGACATATTAAAGTATATAGGGGTAGGGGTGCTGAGTGTCTCCAGTTTACCACACACACAGAAAGCAAATGAGACGAAATGTAAACAATTGGTAAACCTGTGAAAGAGTATACAGAAGGTCCTGGGGCTATTTTTACAACTTTTCTGTAAGCTTGAAATTATATCAAAAGGTTACTCAAGTCGTGGTTCAGACTCACGAAACTGATTTTGCTGTCTACAAATGAGTATTTGAAAAATACTGCTGTAATCTGCATGGCATATTTTAAAATCAGGGACAGTATAGTATTATCCCAGAGTATCCCCAGTATCCTTGTATAGTGCCTAGTACATGAAGGATGCTCAATACATATTCACTGACTACTGACATTATTATTATTAATATGATATATTTTTTTTCTAGTCACTGTTGTTACCTCTGTTTACTTTAAGCTCGTTGAAGACATGCAGCTTTATCTTTTTACCCTATTGCCCAAAGGCAGGAGTGTGGAGGGGTGTAAAGAGGGCAGGCTCTGGATTTGAACTAATGTGAATTGCAGTGCAGGCCTCTCTCCTTACGGACTCCGTGTTGCTTTGGGCAAGCATACGTCTAACATGGGATTTACTTCTACCTTATAGGACTGTTAGATTAAATGAGAAAATATATGTATAAGAGCCAGGTGCAAGAGGGAACAGGTGTCAGGTGCTTAGTGTTAGTGTACCTCCCCTTTTCTCAGTTCTGCAGAAAAAGTCAATAATTGCTGATGGATTAGGACCTCTGGGAAACAGGATAACAGCATGATTAGGAGTTTTCCATGTCCCTGATGAGAGAGGTATGTTATTTAATACATTGGTGATAGGATTTGACCTATAAAAAGTGTAATTAAATTAGTAGGATACAGGTTCTGCTTTCTAAAAGGATTTTACTGTAACCTAAATTTCACTGGATGCACATAATTAGTGCAGCTGATAAGGAAGATAATTTGGAAAGAAAATGCTTGGAAAGGGTCACAAGTTATAGTGTTTTCCCAAATTATTTAAATATTTCCTAACTCTCTCTTTTGTGTTTTTTTGCTGATTAATAGTGCAAGATATTCAAAGAACACTTTAGGAAAAACACATTCTGTGAAAGATGTAAGTTATCCTTTTATGTTTTAATGTAATTTTCTCATAATTGACAATACAAAATAACATTTTGTGGGGACCTCAAAGTTTTGTAGACTTCACTTGGTAAGCTCAATGTTTATTGTAGTGAAAATGTGTGTTCCTTTCTCTCACACTTTTTTTTAATATAAAGGAGAACATGAACATTTAATATAAAGGAGAAATGTGAACATTTTAGAATTTTTTTTCTGAGCCTAGGTTAGTTTTATTTTCATTTAGATAGTTGACATCATGTAAAAATTGTACAACTTTCTGTATTTTGCTTTTTTGACTTAAAGCCATTACTGCATGTTAGTTTTCAGTAATTATTTATGATTTCATGAAATTCCACTTAGTCCACATTACAGTTTTACTTTAAGATAGAGTCTTAGAATAAATAATCGTGTGTTAAAGGCAGGTGCATTTCTTTAGCACTCGTGATAGCTAATTCCAAATTCTTTTCCCATGGCTTGTGCAGTTGGCATTGGAGTTCACATTGTGTGTGATAGTGCCTACTTTTCAGGTTGCCAGGCAGTTGAGAGTTCCTTCTGCTCTCTGTTCTGCCCCTGGCTTTCTCTGTCTTAGGGGGTCTCCCTCTACACTGTGTCCCCAACCTCAGCCTTGAGAGGGTGGTTCTTTTCCTCTCCGTGAGACCCTGGGATACCTCTGCAAGATTTCGCCCAGTCCACTGCTCCCACCTCAGCCTTAGCCCACTGGTTCTTTGGATGGCTTTCTCAGCACTCCTGCCCTGCCACCCTGCCCTTGGTAGCTGAAGTCCAGTGTGCCTTGGGGGCATTTCTCTAAGCTCTTTAGCCCTGTTCCTAGCCTTCCTTAGCTGAAAATCCAGAGTGCCTGGAATGGATTTTTTCAGCTTTCCCGGCCTCCCTCTGCAAGGCAGCTTAGCTGCCTTACTTGCGGTAGAGGCCCCTTTTGCCTTAGGGTAGAAGAACTGCCAGCTATTTTCTGGCGTTCCCCCACCAAGCACTCCAGGAATGATTCTTTCAGTGAGAGGCTGTGAGTGGTAAAGTTTTTGTTTTGTTTGCCAGTTTTATTTCATCATCTTTATATCTTACAGAATTTTCTTATTTTCATATCTGATTGTAGTACCCTTCCACACTTCCCAGAACTACTGTGGAAGATTTTCTCCTGTATGTTTTCATCTTTCATTAGGATTTGGGGTAGCAAACTTCATGGGCTTATCAGTATATTGAACTCTAAACCCTAGTGTCACTCCTTTAGTCAGGAGTTTTCACCCCTGTGTACCCTCAAAACTCTTTATGAACTTTCAGGTGTATGGAAATATTTCTGGTGAGAGGGCCCATTGCTTTCCCTAGGTTAGGGGTTTAGGCAAACTATGGCCTATGGGCCAAATTTTTTTTTTTTTTAATTTTTAAATTTTTATTTTTTTTGTTTAGAGACAGAGTCTCACCCTGTTTCCCAGGCTGGAGTACAGTGGCAGGATCATAGCTCACTCCAGCCTCGAACTCCAGCTCAAGCAATCTTCTCGCCTCAGCTTCCTGAGTAGCTGAGACCACAGGTTTATGCCACCATACCCGGCTACTTTTTAAATTTTTTGTAGAGACAGGGTCTCACTGTGTTGCCCAGGGTGGTCTTGAACTCCTGGCCTCAAGCAATCGTCCTGCCTTGGCCTCCCAAAGCACTGGGATTACAGTCATGAGCCACAGTACCCTGCCACCTGTGGGCCAAATCTAGCCTGGCACCTGTTTTTGTGCAGCCATGCAAGCTAAGAGTGGTTTTTGTATTTTTAAATGGTTGAAATAAAATAAAAATATGTCATGACGTGTGAAAATGATATGAAATTCAAATTTCAGTGTTGATAAGTCAAATTTTATTGGAACACATCCATACACATTTTTTTTTGCATTGTCACTGTCTGCTTTCACACTGCAGTGGCAGAGTTAGTGGGCACAAGAAGACTTAAGGTCTGCAAAGCCGAAAATATTTACTCTCTGGTCCTTTGTAGAAAAAGTTTGCCAATCCCTGCCTTAGATTATCAAAGAAGTCTGTGTCCCCGAAAAAGTGTTAAGGATTGCTTCTTTTATTTATTTATTCGAACTGACGCATTATAATTGTGCATATTTATGGGATACAATTTGATGTTTCAATACATATCTATGTTGTATAATGACCCATCAGGGTAGTCCGTATATCCGTCACCCCATGCATAAGGATTGCTTCTTTAGGCAGCAGTGATAGCAAGAATATCCTTGCTAAATAAATCAGCTTTGTAATGTTCTTTGTGAGAGCCAATTCAGTGACTTTGACTTTATTCACTTTTAGAAAGCTGGTCAAAAGCGCAAGCCTTCTCATGTGTTTGATTTTCCTGACGATTCTGATAGCTCGAGCATTGGCAGACTGGGTGAAAATGAGAAAGATGAAGAACCTTATGAAACCTTTGGTTAGTATTTTAAATCTTTATCCTAACATGACTTTAAAGGAACAAAACTTAGGCTAGATATAGTAAAAATACAGAAGTATCTTCAAATATAAAAATCAGTTGTCTGCATATAAATATCATGTTCTGGGGAGTACTTGATAATTTGCATTAATTTTTCTCACTTCTAGGTACATTGAAACTAAGAACGTTATCAAGGTAGAATTCTTCTAGTAGCGTTTGTTAACAATGCAATCATATGAGGACACTTACTATTGTGCTTTGTAACAAGAGGGATATAAAACATATCTCTCACTCCATTCCACCAGTTGGTAGAGCCGTTAGTTTAGGGAGGAGAAGAGTATGGGTAATTTTCCCATATCTTAAGCTCACTGGGGCAGGGGATGCTTCAGGTGAGCCAGTGGGAGACCTTCACCTGTGTTCTTTGTAGTGTGGGGTGAAAGGGTTTGGGCCCGGCTGTCCAGGAGTATATGACTTGTCCAGATGGACTGCTTCTGTCACCATATGTCATTGGCCACACCAGAGGCCAAAATGATGCAGAAAGTGCCAAGTGCCCCCACATCTAGAACAGTAGTAGTCAGACATTTTTGCTCGAATAAGTTTTAAAAGAATTTTGAAAATTTATGTACTCTCATATTTTTCATTTGGCTTCTGAAAATTTTCAGTCTAATTTTTTGTTAATAAAAGAAAATACACATTTTATAAGATGAAATAAGATGAGAAGTAATCACCAGAATATATCTTTTTTATGACTTGATAAAAATGTTTCAGTTGTCTAAAAGAAATCTAAAAGATCTGAATCTGAAAGAAATCCATAATTTAAAAAATTGAGATGTAATTCACATATTATAAAATTCAGCCTTTTAAAGTGTACAGTTCATTGGTTTTTACAATATTCACACAGTTGTATAATCATCACCATAATCTAATTCCAGAATATTTTTATCACCCTAAAAAGAAACCCTGTACCCATTAGCAGTCACTCCCTGTTCCCCCTTCCTTCAAGCAACCATAAATCTCTTTCCTGTCTCTATAGATTTGCCATTTCTGAATATTTCATATAAATGGGATCACAGACACTGGTCCTTTGTGACTGACTTCTTTCACGTAGTGTATTGTTTTCAGGGTTTATCCATGTTGTAGCATGTGTCTACTTCATTCCTAAAAATTTTTATAGCTCAGTGATATTCCATTGTTTGGATATACCACGGTTTGTTGTTCACTCATCAGTTGATGTACATTTGGGCTGTTTCTACTTTTTGGCCATTATGAATAATGCTGCCATGAGCATTCATGTGTAAGTTTTGTGTGGACATGTTTTCAGTTCTTTTGAGCATATACGTAGCAGTGGAATTTCTGAGTCCTGTGGTAATGCTGTTTTTAACTTTTTGAGAAACTGTTCTACAAAGCAACTGCCCACTTTACATTCCCACAGCAACGTATGAGAGTCCAGTTTCTCCACATCTTTGCCAAAACTTGTTATTATCTGGCTTTTTGATTCGAGCCATTTTAGTGGATATGAAGTAGTATCTCATTGTGGGGTTTTTGTGTGTATAGTAAAATACTCATAACATACAATTTACCATTTTAACCCCTTTTAAGTGTACAGTTCTGTGACAGTTAAGTATGTTCACATTGTTGTGCAACCATCATCACCATCCATTTCCAGAACTTTTTCCATCTCCCTAACTGTGAAACTCTATATCCATTATACAATAACTCCCTGTTCTCATCTTACCCCAGCTCCTGGCAATCACCATTCTACTTTCTGTCTCTATGAATTTGACTATGTTGGTAACCTCATATAAGAGGAAGCATGCTGGACTTGGTGGCTCACACCCCGTAATCCCAGCTACTGGGGAGGGTGAGGCAGGAGGATTGATTGCCTGAGGCCAGGAGTTTAAGACCACCTTGGGCAACATAGTGAGACCCTGTCTCTTTTAAAAAAAAAAAAAAATCAGCTGGGTGTGGTAGTGCACACCTGTAGTCTCAGCTGCTTGGGAGGCTGAGGCAGAACTGCTTGAGCCTGGGAGTTCGAGGCTGCAGTGAGCTGTGATTGTGCCACTGCACTCCAGCTTGGGCGACAGAGTAAGACCCTGTCTCTTTTTTAAAAGGAAAACGATGAAGGAAGCATACAATAGTTGTACTTTTGTAACTGGCTTATCTTATTTAGCATAACCTCTTCATGGTTCATCCATGTTGTAGCATGTGTCAGAATTTCCTTTTTAAAAGCTGAGTAATATTCTGTTGTATGTTATATACCACATTTGGTTTATCCATTCATCTGTTGATGGACCCTTGGGTTGCTTCCACCTTTTGACTATTGTGAATCATGCTGCTCTTGCAGCAACATGTACAAATATCTGTTTGAGTCCTTGCTTTCCCTTCTTTTGGGTATGTACTGAGAAACGGAATTGCTGGGTCATGTGGTAGTTCTGTGTTTAATTTTTCGAGCCATTTTCACAGTGGCTGCACCATTTTACGTTTCCACCAGCAATGCACGTGAGGGTTCTGCTTTCTCCACATCATTGCCTATACTGGTTTTCTTTTTTGTTTTTGTTGTTGTTTTTGTTTTTTTTAGTAGAGATGGGGTCTCACTGTCCCCCAGGCTTGAGTGCAGTGGCATGATCATAGCTTACTGCAACCTTGGACTCCTGGCCTCAAGCGATTCTCCTGCCTCAGCTTTCTGATCTGGGATTACAGGTGCAAACTTTTGTTTTTTCTGATAATTATTGTCCTGAGCTTAGGGTGTTAAGTGGTGTGTTGTGGTTTTGACTTACGTATTCCTAATTACTAATCATGTTAAGCACCTTTTCAGTGTGCTTATTGGCCATTTGTATAGCTTCTCTGAAGTGTCTATTCAAACCCTTTGCCCATTTTTAAATTGGGTTCTTTGTCTTTTTATTGTTAAATTGTAAGAATCCATCTTGTGTGACTGGTAACGTGGAGATTTGGGATTGGTCTGTTTTTCTCTTTTTTTCTTGTTATTCACAGCAGTAGATTAAATAAATCCTTTTGCCTAGTTGAGGGCAATACAAAGTATATTACTAACTTAAGAAATTATACAGTTGATATATTCCTTATTTAAGCAGCTGTTTATTTGAAAAAAATGCCATTAGAATTTGCACTGTCATGCTAAAATTTGAGCATGAAGAAATGGTTGCTCGGCTCTTACCAGACCCCCCAGAGCAGTTGAGCTCTGTCACTACTGGCCACCTCTTTTACCCTAAGTTCTCCACCCCTGCCATAGTCCTGAGGTCTGTCCTTCTTGTTTCTCCTTTTCCCTGAGTGGATAGGAGCATCCTCCTCCTCGTAGCATCTCCTTTCTGCACCTTTCCATCAAGGCCATTTGCTCTCCTTCTCTTACCTTCCTCACTCAAGGTAACTTTTTATGTGTCTAAAGGCTCTAGTGATCCGGAGTGAGGTGGAGAGGAAGGGATGTGAGGGAGGCCTGGAATCTCTCCCCAGAGGGCCATTCATTCATAAATATTGAGTGCCCACTGTATGCTAGGCACTTTGTGAGGTGATAGAGTCACAGGAGTGGACAACCACTCTACGCTTAGAGAGTTTGTAATTAATGCAGTGGTCTCCCAGGTACAGTGTATGACGCTCCATAGGCGTGAGGAAAGAAAATGTTAGACTTCTTATTTATATTATTTTTTTCTCATTAAAAAATTTCCATATAATATATAAGTATAGTAATATAGGTTTAAAAGTTATAAATATCCCTGTATTTATTGGTGATATGATTTAAATTTTTTATTGTTTAGGTATAAGATCAAAATATTTAAGATATGGCCTGTGTAATTGATTTTAGTTAGCCATTTAAACAATGATTGTTTTGTACCTCATTGCAAGGGAACAATCTTAGATACTACCCAAACAACCAGAATTTCAAAGTTGCACTATTTTTGTCTTTTGAAGACCCTCCTTTACACAGCACAGCCATATATGCAGATGAAGACGAATTCTCCAGACATTGTGGATTATCTCTCCCTTCAACTCCTCCAGGAAAAGAAGCAAGAAGAAGGTACAGTTACGTTTCAAGCAATTGTTTATTCATGGTTAATGGGATTTCTGAGTAACCATTTAAGATAGAAGCTAATGAAACTAAAGCTTTTTAAGTCTTTTGAGCCAACTTGTTATGTGTTTCCTCAAGAGAACTAGGACATTAAAAACTTAATTTTTTAATAATTGACATTGCTTATAATAATTACAATAATTGTAATAATTGTCATAATTCACACCTGATTATCCTAGAAGACATGCCTGTGAAGGTAGTTTAGCTTTGAGGTAAAACAAATAAGAGAGGAAAGATTTTATGAGCATAGGATTTTAGGTGATTTTGATAGGTCCCTTTCATTTACAAATTCTCTGTCACAAATAAAATGTTTTCATGTACATGGTAGGTGATAATTATAAAGGAAATACAGTCTGTTTCAGATGTGTTTCCTTAAGGAGCATTGGTTTGAGTCCTACAAATTTATATAAAGATATGGGTCAGGTAAATCTCTATAAAAATGATTTCATAGAGACAAATTGAGAACAAATTACATAATGAAGAACTCTTCAATAACTATAGTACTAATTATAAATTATTAGAGCAACTCTTTGGCTTAAGGACCTCTATTAGGTAATAGGTCACTTCTAGTTATTAAATGTATTTTGCAAGTAGCAAAACTGCGGTTTTAAAATATATATCCCATTTAGGCAGAAATCTGAGTGAGGAAGTCATTTTGAGGTTATCTGCATTGGGAAATTTTGTAGTGCTTGGTTATTTTGGAGACTCTGGTTTTTTATATGTTACTGGAAATCACTAAGGGCCAAATATTTGGGAAAACATGCACTCTAAATAGTGGTGAACATAATTTTTAAAGAGGAATTTTTTGATTAGGTAACACATTCACATGGTTTAAAAATATAAAAGGGTTTATAGTAAGTCTTCATCTCATATCTGTCATCCACCCAGCTCCTGGTACCCATTTTTTGCACCCACTTCTTCCTTCTTTCCCATTATTTATTTCTTATGTGTCCTTCCAGAGTTTCTCAGTGCATATAAAAGTAAATAAGAATACAAACTTTTATCCTTTTTTATATAGAAAAGGCAGCATACCTTGCTACCTAGCTTTTTTCACTTAATATATCTTGGAGATCTTTACATATCTGTACACATGGAGCTTTCTCCTTGTCACAGTTGCAGGCATTTCAAGCATGGATATTCTGTAGTTTGTTAACCCAGTCTTATATAGATGTGCAGTCTCTACTGCAACTCCCAGTGCTGCAGTCACTGACTGGCACACATCCCTTCACACGTGTGCCTGTGTATCTATAGGATGAATTCGTAAGAGTGAAATCCTGGGTCAAATGAAATGTGTGTTAGTCATTTTTATAGTTATTGCCACATTACCAACAGAGAGGTATCAAACTTGTATTTTTGCCAAAGTGATAGGTCAAAAGTGCTGATTCCGTTTAGTTCTCATTTGTATTTTTCTTATGAGTGATTGAGCAACATCTGTTCATATGTTGAAAAGCTCTTGAATTTTTCTTTCTGTAAGCTTTTTATGTCTTTTTTCCTTTTTTCTAGTAGGTGTTGGTCATTTTCTTCTTGACTACTATGACTTCGTTTAAACATTATTGAGGTAAACTCTATGTTACAGATTTGTTTTACTAGTTCTTCTGTCTTTTGACAAAACACCTCGACAGTGTTCATTTTTATGTAGATGCAGTAATACATTTACCACTCTTAGGATTTAGGAATTTGAGTCATATTTAGGAAGGCATCTCCATGTTTTCTTCTAGAGCTTTTATGGTTTATTTTTATACCAAAATCCTTTGTCCTTTCTATCCCTTTTTAAGGTGTGAGGTATTTGTTCTAGATGGCCACTCCATTTCTCAGTGCTGTTTATCAAAAGACCCTTCTTTCCTCTACTGGTTGAGATGTCACCTGTCTTATGTATTATATTCCAGCTGTATTGGGGTCTATTTCTAGACTTTCTATTTCCGTGGGTTTTCTGTCTAGTCATGCTCCATTGCCATTCTTGTAGTTGCTGAGGCTTTGTAATACATTTAAAGTATCTGGTAGTGCCAGCTGCTCCCTCATTGATTTTTACAGTTTTATTGGCTATCTTTTGTTTGCTTATATGAATTTTAAGATCAACTTGTGAAGTTAAAAGCAAAAATAACTTTTACTGTCTTTATTGGATTGTGTTAAATTTATAAATTAAACTAGAAAGAATATTTGTATGATGATTTTTACATTTGTTCACATTCTTTGTACCCTTTAGTGCTGTTCAGAGTTTTATTCATATCGATTTTGCACATTTCCTAAATTTATTCCAAGATAATTTATCTTTTTTTGTTTGTGTTTGGTAATTATTATAAATGGGGTCTTTTCTTACAATTTTATCTTCTGTGTTGTGGTTGATTATATATGTGAAAGCTATGAATTTCTTAACATTAATTTTTTTCCTGTTAGGAATTCATTTTTCAATTAATTCAATTTTATAAATGATTAAACATTTACTATTTGCCAAACATTATGGTAGATATTGGAAAATAAAGATGAAGAATACCTGTCCCTAAAAATACCATATTAATGTTGCTTAATACTGAGTTATGAATTTTATCAGAATTCATCTGTTGAAATAATTATGTGTGTTTTACTCATTTGACCTACATTACTAGATTTCCTATGTTAAAAACTATCCTTGCATTCCTTTGGCCTCCTTGCTGATCTTCAGACTCCCAAGTATGCACTGCCTCGGGCCCAACACGACCATTCATCCCAGAGCCTGGGTTCCTCTCCCTTCCTGTGTCTGCACAGCTCGCTCCCCTGCCCCTCTCAGATTCCACACGTCACCTCCCACAGCAGCCTGCCGGATACCTCGTAGGAAATACCACCTTTTTTCATCAACATGTTTTCTTTACTCTGTTCTTTTTCTCGTAGCATTTATCTCTACCCAACCAATATTTTATATTCTTTTAAAAATTTGTTCATTGTCTGTCTCTCCACAATAAAAGGAGCTAAAAAAGTGCAGGACTTTGCTCTGTTCAGTGCTGCGCCTCAGGTACTGAGGACACCACCTGGCATGTGGGAGACACTCAGTGAATGTTAGAATTCATTCTCCATTCATGCAGTGGAGTATCATGGTGAAGGTGACCGACCTAGGGCCTGTCGTGCTGGGCTCACATCCTTGTTCTGCCACTACTAAGTATTTGATCTTGGGTAAGACAGTTAACTTCTAGGGTCTTCATCTGGAAAGTGGGATGATAGTGCAACCACCTTATGTGATTGTTTTAAGATGAATTAATCCCCTTAAGCTCTTAAAACAGCTTGGCCACATAGTAATAACAGCTTTTTATTATTTTTTTTTCTTTTTTTTCCTTTTATATTGTTATTTTTTCAACAAGCATTTATTGAGCACAGAATAGGTATCAGGCCTGTGTTAGGCTCTGGGTTTACAATAATAACTCAAAATGGACATAATCCCTGCCCTCATGGAGCTTATGGAGCAATTGATATTAATGAAGAATCATACTGACCAATCACATGTGGGGAAGGTACTACAAGTGGGAATTAGATTTGGGGTGGGGTAGGGCGAGGAACATTCTATATAACAGTGTGTGCAAAGGCCCTGTGGTGGGAGGGAGCTTGGTGAGTGTGCAAGACAGAAAAAAGCTGGAGTGACCCAGAGTAAAGAGAATGAAGAGGGAGAACACACTGTAAAATGGTAATTACTTTGAATGGCATGATTGGTAGAAATTGCTAGTTGTCTAATGTTTTCCCCTTCTTCCTTAGTAATAGAATGTTTGATTTTAGCTGGGCACATGGCTATCAGAATAAATGTATTTCCTAGCTCCTCTTGTAGCTAAGGTGTCTATATGTGATTAAATTCTAGCCAAAGGAGTATCTGCAACTTCTGGAAGTATCTTTATAGGGAGATTATGCCCCTCTTTGTTCCTTCCTCCTGGTTGGAATGGGATGTGATGGCCAAAGCCTGAGCAGCCGTCTTGGACCCTGAGGCAACATACTAACAAGCTGGAGCAATGAGATAGAGGGAACCGAGTCCTCGATGGTGGGGCTGCTGATACCAGCCCTGAATTGCCTCTGGAGTTGCGCTGAAGGGAAAGTGTCTTGTGAAAGCCATTTTGGGGGTGTATTTTCTATCATTTGCAGCCATATCTGATCCTATGTAATAAACTTGGTGAAGAGTTTTGCCATCCTAAGAGCAGTTGAAGAATTTTAATCAGGGGGTGGCATGGTTAGATCTGCATTTAAAAGTTACCACTCTGGCTGCCATGCAGAGAATGAATTTGAGAGAGGCAAGAATGGAATGGGGAGACTGGCTGGAAGCTGTTTTAGTAAGTCTGGGGCAGGGAGGACCAGGGCAAGCGTGGCAGAGATGGAGAAGTGGGTGGGTTCATGGAATAGGAACCAAGTCAGGGTTTGGTGTTGGGCTGGCTTAGGAGGGTGGGGAGGAGTTGCTGTTGGAGATGACTCCTAGATGTCTGGCTTGTGTAAATGGATTGATGGTGGTGCCATCGACTGAGGTTTGCTTTGACAGGAGGCTGAGCTTTATGGGGAGAGTGTGAGTTTGATGTGGAGATGTCAAAGAGGCCGTTGTGTATTTGAGCTTAGAGGGGAGGGCTGGCTCGAATTGAAACGGAGGTTATTTGCATATAGGTGGTATGCAGCTAGCCTGAGAGAAGGCAAGGACCTGGGGCCAACCCTCAGGAACCCTCTTACCACCACCATCTGTCTGGGTAGAGGAGAAGGAGAGAAGAAAAGTGGAAAGAAGAGAACCAGGAGTGTTTCTAGAAGTACTGGGGGGGTGTGTGTAGTCAGGAGGGTCACATGCAGCTGAGAAGCAGTTAGGCAAGGACTGATATGTTCATTGCATTTAATGATAGGATGCTCTTGGTAGCCTTGGTTTTGGTGGCATGATAAGTCCAAACAAAAGACGTAGTTTGGGTTTTTCTCTGGATACAAAAGGAAGTCAAGGCGAAGGGATGTGTGGAGAGAGACTGCGTTTCCCAGGGTTCATCAGCAGCCAGGCCCCAAAATCCTCCCCAGGGATGTCCAGACTTTATGATCCTGGGTCTTCTCCTCCTCTCTTCCCCGTATGTGTAGCTAATTCTACTCTTAGCCCTCTCTTCTCCACCCACCCACAATTTACCCTCATGGTTTTAACTACCCATATGCCACTGTTTCCCAAGTCTGTCTCTCTTGTCCAGCCCTCCTCCAGCGTCCCAAGATGTCCTGCACGTTGGTCATACATCCCTAGATCCCCATGGGCGCTTGGACTCAACAAGGGCAAAACCGATCTGCGGCCTCTTCTTTTTCATCTTGTGTCATTGAACTCCTTGGGTACTCCCTGGGGGCTAATGTTCCTCTGCCCACCCAGTCTCCTCACGTCCAGCGATCTGGGAGTCAGTCCTGCTGTTCTCTTCTGTCTGACCAGTCCTGTTGCTTCCGGCCTGCGACTAGAGTCCCTTTTTCCTCTCCACACTGTTGCTAACTCCCTGTGGCTGCCGCAGTTGAGGCACTTCCAGTTTTTCCAGCGTTCCCGCGGTAGTTCTCTACCTGGTCTCCTTGTCTCTTGAATTGCCCTCTCTTTTCTGGTCCACCCACCCGTACAACTTCCACAGTGATCTTTCTTTATTATTATTATTATTTTTTTTTTTTTTTAGAGACCGGGTCTCACTCTGTCACTCAGGCTTGAGTACAGTGGGACTATCAGCTCACTGCAGCCCAGAACTCCTGGGCTCAAGGGATCCTCCTGCCTCAGCCTTCTGAGTAGCTGGGATTTCAGGCATGTGCCAATACTTCCAGCTAGTTTTTTTTCTTTCTTTTTTTCTTTTTTTTTAAAAAGAGATGGGATCTCACTATGTTGCTCAGGCTGGTCTCAAACTCCTGGCCTCAAGTGATTCTGTCACCTCATCCTTCCAAAGTGTTGGGATTACAGCGTGAGCCACTGCGCCTGGCCTTAGAGTGATTTTTCTAAAATGCAAGTCTTATCTTATTCCCATGCCTTCTGCCTTTTAGGGGCTCCCCATGTCCTGTATGCATGGCATAGAAGGCCCCTGTGCCAGTTTGGATCCTTGAGTGAGTAGACACTGGGGCAGAGTTAGGAATGGAAGAGGTTTATTAGTAACATCTGTGAAAGTTAAAGTTGGAAGAAGCAGCATTGGGCAGATTTGGCTTCAAACTGTGCTACAGCGTTTATGGTTCTGACCATCCCACTGGGGAACTCTAGAGGAACTGATCACTGTTAAAGGAGGCCTGCACTGGGCAGAGTGGCCAGGCCCCAGGACCCTCACCATGGTCAGTTGTGGGCTGCAGACTGCCCCGGTGCTGCCATGGGTTCTGATGGCTGTGCAGTGGGAGGCTGTCTGCTAACCATAGGGAGATCTGTGCAGTGTCCTCTGTGGCTGTCTCCCTGCCCCTTTGGTCACATCCTTTGACTTCTTCCTAGCATTATCTTTTCTTGAAAAATACATTCTATCTGTACTCTGTTTGAAGTTTCTTGAACATGCCAGGCTGTTTTACACCACCATGCTTTTACATTCACTTTTCCTTCTACTTTCAATATGCTTCCCCCTACTTGTGTTCCTGGAAAAGTACTTTCATAAGTCAGCTCAAGTGTCGTAACCATGATGCCTTTCCTAATCTCTTAGCCACGTATCCGCGTCTCCTTCTCTGTGAGATGCTTGCTCAGTCGTTACTCTGCACTATATTCGGCCTTCCTACTAGACAGTGAACACTTTAAAGGAAAGCCTCTCATTTTTAAGTAATTTTATTCACCATACTTTGCATTTTCAGATTGATGTTAAATAAATGTTGTATTGAATTAAATGAAAAGATGAAAGAATTTTCATCTCCCATCAGAAGTTGGGGTTATTTTTTTTCCTTTTCAAAGGATAAAAGAAAGTATTCCCATTTTTATCACCTAATGATGGGCCTAGGGGATTAGCTTTCAGTACAAATAATGGCCCATACTCCTGGGGCTGGTGACTTGTAGGAAGGCACAGTTCTCATACATGACCACAAGGTGCTGCAGTAATGGCACACTGGTACTTGCTTGCCTGGGTAACCTGACTTGGCCTGGGTGTGGGAAGATGTGGGAGACAGCCAGTAAATCTAGGAAGGTGGCAGGTTTGCATGTGACAAGTAGGATATCTCCTCATTAAATTGAGACTGTTTTCACATTGGACAAACAACTTAGAGAAGACATATGTGAATAAAAATGGAATGTGTGCAAGATATTGATTGCTTGTTCTTTGGTACAGTTTGAACACTTCTGAAAGTGAAGCAAGTGAAAATGAATCTGTAAAAATTAGTGCAAAAAAGGTACGTAGGAGTGTTCTCTCTTCTATCTTAATTTGTAAGAGTTTACATTATATTTTGGTTGGATGCAAATAGAGAAAATGTTCTGTAAAATATTCATTTCCAGATAGATTGGATGTAGATAGAAAAAATATTCTGTAGCAATATTTTTCATAGAGAAAGTATATTATGTTTTAGAAGATACTTTTATAGTAAAAAGCAAAATATTTTTATATCTGAAGTGTTTTTCGTTAAAGAGTTCTCAAACCTCTTTGTACCTTTGTCAATTTTCATAGCATGCACATAATTCACTCTGCCTTGTGATTTGCCAAGGCAGAGTGAATTGTTGGGAATGTATATTTGGAGCTCTTTAACCTAGGTTTTTTTGTCCTAGCCACTAATTATGTTGCTATCTTCTTCTTATGTTCACTTTTGAAGTTCAGAAATGAGAAATGTGGACTTTTCGGTTTTCTGCTTCTTATAGTAAGAATTATAAGCATTTGTATTTCCTAAACCAGTAATGCTGATTTCTTCACATAGCCAGGAAGAAAACCCAAGCCCATTAGCGATGAGTCTGAAATTGCTGAAGAAAGCGATGTAAGAAGAAAAGTTAAATCAGCAGAGAAAATAATTGCACAACAACATGAAACTCTTCCAACTACAGCATCTTTAGAACTTTTCACAGAAACCAGCTGAATTGGTCACTCCTAAAAAGATAGGACCGCTTAGTGCCCAGCTGTCTGTTGGAAAAGAGACCCTGGCAACAGACTGTCAACCGGTAAGAGGGTGTCTGCCATTCCCTTGGAGAGAAAAAAAAGTTTATTGAAAAATGTGTGGGAGGAAAATAAAGCATTTTCCCTCTTCCCTTCAATGGTTTAAAAGATAAATTTTATATTTTCTTTACATAATAAAAATATATGTTTAATATAATAAAAATAATGATTATTTTAGAAAATCTGAAGGTATGAGAAGGACAATAAAATCATCTACAATTCCAAAACCCAAAAATAACCCATCATGTTTTTTGGTCTGTAGTCTTCAGTCTTTTTACTGAGTTTTTCTTATCTTAAATGAGATTGTGTACTTGTCATTAAGTATTCTACAATACCATTTTAATGAATGCATAACATTCAATTCTTACCATAGTTTAGTTAATCTCTTACTAGTAACCAATTGCAATTTTAAAAATTATAAGGTTTATAGCTAAATATATGTGCATACCCTTGATCGTTTCCTTAGGAAAAAATTGCTATGATAAGATTTCTGGGTCATATTTGTTCAAAGATTCTTGACATATAATATCTTTTGGTTAAGTTATTAATATGTTGTTAAGTCAGTTGGTTTAATGTTTTGAATAAATAATTCCTTCTCATGTTTGAAAAATTCTGAAGTATAATTAGGTGTCCCTGCTACCTCATCTTCCACTTTGCACTGGCTAATACACACAGGTAACCTTATAATTAGTTTCTTATGTATTCTTCTAGAGTTTCCTTCTGCACATATAAACACATATGAATATATTTTCTTATTTTTATTCCCTTTTTTACATAAATAGCATATTACGTTCTTCCTCTTGTTGGTCTGTCTTGGTGAATCCCATGTATACTTGAATTTTCAGCTGTTGGGTGTAGTGTTCTGTAAAATGTCAGTTGAGGTCAAGTTGATTGATAGTATAATTCAGATATTTTGTCTCCTTACTGTTCTTTGTTGTTTTTGATGAGGGGGAATGGTATACGTGATCTATCAGTTACAGTGAGGGGCTTTTTAAACATCCTAACTTGGTGGTTTTCTTTAGTTCTTTGATGTTTTCTATCAGGGATTTTGAAGCTATGGGGGATTTTTTGGCCCCACAGCTTTTTAAAATTATTATTTTTTTAATTGACACATCCTAATTGTTATACATTTATGGGGTATAATGTGATGTTTCCATATATGTATATAATGTGGGATGACTAAATCAAGCTAATTAGCACATCCATCACCTCACTTACCCTTTCTTGTGGAGATGCATTGGAAATTTACTCTCTCAGCTATTTTGAAAAATGTGATACATTATCATTAATTATAGTCATCAGGCTGTACAATAGATGTCAAAAACTTATTCCTCCTGTCTTACTGAAACTTTGTACCCTTTGACCAGTGTCACCCCACTCCCTCCCTGCCCCAGCCTCTGGTAACCACCCTTCTGCTCTCTCCGAAGTTTTGATCTGAGTCAAACAAGGGAGGGCTTTGCCAAGGTGGGCAGCTCAGCCCTGTGTCGCTGAGGGGAAGAGTTTTAAGGGCATACTCAAAAAGACAGAGGACAGAACCCGTGGATCCGTGCCAGTTTTTCAAACACTTCCCCTCTGTTCTGGTAGGAGCGAGTGGGAGGTGTGGGGTGAGGGGGAAACTGCCCCTTTCCCCCAAAAGTTTGCTGAAAGATCAACTCACAATTCAGGCAGATGAATAAGAGAAAGGTTTTTTACCATGTGCATGGGGAGAATCACAGAGTGATTACTCCGTATCCCAGTGGGGTCCAGAAATTTCTATATGCTCCTTTTAGAGGAGGGTGGGGATGAGGAATACAGGTAATTCTGTTTAGGGGCAATAAATGGTTGCTAGGGAGGATGAATGGATGGGGGAACAGATTGACTTGTAAATGATTCTCTTTGCAAATTAACCTGAGAGACAGGTGTTAAGTTTAAAATGATTTGGGCCAGGTCTGGTTGCATTCTTGATCTTCTTTCCTGCAATATAGTGAGATAACAGTGAGGGGAAGGGAAGTCCATTGTTCTTTTGATAGGTCTGTCTGGTTATGCAGATAGAGGGAAAGCCTCTGCCAAAGCCTGTTGACCTCTAAGGGCCTTTAATTCAAAATACTCTTTATACCAAGGAGTCATATTCTGGAGTGACATTTCCTGACCACCTTCAGAGGATGCCTGAAAGGGCTGTGGTGAGCCCATGCTGCCCCTCATCCTCCAGGAGACGTGGTAGGGACTAAAGCAGAGGGGAGGCATGGGGACACAAGAGGGCACCACAATCCAAGCGACTGCCACACACACACAGGTTCAGACTTATATGCAGATTCAGTTGTAAACAAAAAAGGCAGATCAAACAGAAAAATAGCCTTCCAAAACAAAGTTCCAAACTGAAAGTTCTCAAGACTATTCTTCTACACAGGCCCCTTTTCTCCATTCATATGGGGAGAAACCTCCCAAGACAAGACTTACCTCTTTTTCTTAAGAGGAAAGATGACCAAGACCTCTGAAGGGCCACGAAGCCTCCAAAAGAAGCTGACAAATCAGGAGGGGGGTGGGTGCTGGATGGCTTAGAATATTCACCAAAGGCATTTTTCTAGTCCACTGCGAGCCACGTTTTTAAGCACTGTGGTCAACACTGTCCACCAACGGAGATGGCGCAAGAGGTGGCCCGCAGTCCAAAAGGGACTGTTCAGCCTCGAGGGCACACCCCTAAGTCTGCCCCACTGGCGAGAAGCCACTGAACTGGGCAGGCACCACAGGGTGGTCCTGGACAAACCCTCAAATTTGTTACCGCTGAGCTGGGTCCCTTGCCCACAACCCTGTAAAGGCCAATATACTGAGACAGCAGGAGGTGCAATGGAGAAGGAGTTTCATTTCGCAAGGTGCTAGGCAAGGAGATGGGAGTAATTTCTCAAATCTACCTCCTTGAGAATTTGGGGGCTAAGATTTTTAAAGGTGGTTTGGTGAACAAAGGGCTGGGGAATTGGGTATACTGACTGGCTGGTGATGAACTCATAGAGTTAGGAAGTAAAAATTGTCCTCTCAGCTAAGACATTTCCCGGGTAGGGGGTCACAGGACTTGTTGGATCAGTTCCCACTCGTGGGCAGTGGTCTGGTTGATGTCATTTGGTCTCCCCCAATGCAGAGTCTGGAAGACATCTCAAAGACCAGTCTTGGGTTTTACAATAATGGTGTTATCTATAGAAGTGATTGGGAAAGTCACAAATCTTGCACCTGTCAAGGAGATGTGACCTTAAGCAGTGAGCAGTTACAGCAGTAGGGAAGTTAGGGAACAATGGCGGGTGAACTGTTAATATGCTTTTACAGCAATCAGACTTTTATCACTGTTCTTCACTTCTGGCCTTACATTATTTTAATATAGACAGTTTCACTGGATTGGACCTTGATGCCAGACCAAGGTCAGATTTCAGTGAGTTTGAGCTTTGGCCACGAGCCTCAGAGCCGTCCTCCAAGGGAAAAATTATGCAGGGACAACAGAAAGTACCTCTAAGACCTGTAGTTCTCAAGGTGGCAGTCACTGTGGGGGAAGGGCAAAAACCAAGTAACTATTGAAACTGGAGGGTATAGTGTGAAGGGATTGTTTCATTTTGGGGATCTGTATCATCAGCTTCCTGAGGAACCGTTGCTAAAATGGATTCTGAAAGTAACTAATTTAGCGGCAGTATCTCTGGTTTTAAATGCTGCAGGATGGAAGAGCATGTTTGGGTTGGTATAGGACCATAGCTTGCTATGGACCAGTCACAGATGGTTGTTATACAGGATCCAGACTCACCGGAGGTTATTCCTGTATAAAAGCCACTGCATCGTCTGTTTAACCAGAGAAGAGGGACTGTTGGTATCTGCCTATAAATGCCAAGTGGAGCACCCCAGTTATGCTTTGTATGCAAGCCATGTGGGCTGGCTTTATGATGGGGATGTGTCGTGGTAAATGCTGTGGTTAAGGAGACTCCTTTTGCATGGGCACCTCATGTGACTTTACTCCTGCAAAATCGGACAACAGAAGCCTTATCAGATTTGCTGTCTCGGCCCTTTCATAGGTCTTACAGATGCTGATAAAAACATAACGTTAATTAACAAGGGAATGGGGAAAGGCCATGGGGAGAGTTCAATGACTCATCTCAGTAAGGTAGAGATTTTTAAAATGGTTATTAAGAAATAAGGTGAATAAAGAAAACATGGGTAAGTGTGAAACTAAGAAGAAAGAAAGGGGAGAAGCATGGGACTCGTCCCAGCAGGGTGGAAATCTTCAGATGGATATTAAGAAGTGGGGTGAGTAAAATGGAGATTGATGGGGTTAAATCAGAGGTCTTAATACAACACTATTGAAGGTTGGGGGGACCAAAGGGAGCCCCTGCTTGGTTCCCCAATATTAAGAGGTTTCAAACAGGTTTGCTAAAATTTTGAAAGCAGAGATTACTTTGATCTGAAACTGCCTGGGGCGACAGATTAGTGAAGGTAGAGACTGAGAAACAGGCAAGGGTCTCTTGGCTCGTCCCCCTGCTGGGGACCCAGAACCTGGTGTGCACAAGTGGGTGAAATGGTCAGGGGTGGTGGAGAGAAATTCCCGAGGCTCCTTCATAGGGGAGCCCCGTGCCCCGTGGTGCCGAGATCACTGGTGAAGCCCCGACTCAGGCTGCGGTTAGATTGAGAGCAAAGGAAAAGGCAGGTGTTGATGGGATCACGAGAGGTGCGGTGTTTCAACAGGCCTTGTGTGCAGAAGTGTCTCCTCTCCCTAGATGTCTTGTGGGAGTGGATATTCTGTCTTATCAGGGAACGCTTCCCTTACCTAATATTGTAAAACCAAGTTTGTTGATGAAGTCCCAATGGAGGCCTCAGTTAGGATAGTAAGAGTTGATGGAATTTAGGTAAAAGTTTATAGGAGAGTTGGTATATTTGAACATACTTCATGTGAAGCGGTTGCATCTCCTTTACCTGATTGTATTGTGGGGATGGACACTGTATCTGCCTGGGGAGTGTTCCCCCAAGTGCTACTGGAGAGCAGAAGGCTGTGAATCTGCCCTTCAGGCAGTAGTAGTTGGACGTGCTAAGTGGGAACCGATAAGATTGCCTGAGCTCACACAGTGTAGAGTAGAGGCTGGAGTGCTGATGGGGACAAATCTCCATCTGATGATCCTGTGTTCAGCCTCTGCTGGGCTTATGGCAAGAGCCTGTGAGCAACGACTGCTGGTGCTTTGGACTAGACAATTTCTACATGAGGGGCATTTACTGCCTTGCTGTGGGACATTAACTAAAGCTACCCCTATGGCTGAAGGACGTAAAATGATCTTGAAGCCCAAAATACCCACGAGGTCTTGGGTGATGTCAAAGAAACACTGTAATGGGGGCGGCAGTGCCCAGAAGAGTTGCATAATGAAATAGAAATGGTTTATACGTGATCATGCTACCTCGGAGGGCAAGGAGGAGATACTCATGAGCAGGAAGCCTCTTTACTCCCAGGAAGACTATGGAACTATGTGAGGAGCTGTTTGATTCTGTGGGCACTTGGACAGTACCCTATAGACAACGCTCAGTTATCCGACAAAGAACTGCTTGGTTTGTGGATGGCAGTTCCAAGGTGAACAGACAACATCCTATTTGGAAGCTTGCTACTTTGATCAAAGAAGTTAAAAACAAGTCAGCTTAGTGGGCTGATTTGCATGTTGCATTCCTAGTAGTGATGGAAGAATTGAACAGTGATAAAAGCCCCTGTGTTTGGGTTTTTACTGACTGATGGATATTGGCCACTGGCCTGGCCATATGACCAGACGGGAGGGCTGTGAAAACAGGTCTGTTAAAGGGATACCCATATGTGGTGTGGCCCTATGGAAATTTGAAGGGTACATTAAAGTAGGACGTGGGGGTGCCCATCAGAAGAGCCCCCTTCTAAGTTCGGAAGGTGACTGGAATCGACAAGCAGATATCCCTGTGTGCTCACTTAAGGTGGTCACTTAGGTCCATAAAATGAGTTAGTTTGCAGCAATGCAGAGATGGGCTGAATCTAGACATGTTCCCTTTTACCCTCTCAGGCACTTAATGCCCGTAAGAACTGTTGTGTTTGCCAGCAGAAGAGACAGAGACTGCAGGTGGCTGTGTGGTAGATTCCCTGACGGGAAGGCCCTGAACATAGGTGGGGAATGCAAGGAGGAGGCGCTCATGAGCAGGGAGCCTCTTTACTTCCAGGAAGACTGTGAAACTGCGTGAGGAGCTGCTACATTCTTTCGGCACTTGGATAGTGCTCTATAAACACCTGGTGAGACTGACGCTGGTGGCCCTCTGGGCCTATGAGTGGATCCTGACAGGTCCAGACACTGACTCTGAACTGGGCTTTGCTTAGCTGGTAGAAGATGCAAATGCTTAGAGTGTTGTAGAAAAACCGGAACAGAAGATATTGTGTGCATTTGGATGGCCGACTGCCAGTTATTTAGGCCAAGGAATAAACTGAACAGCCCGTAATGCCCAACAGTGGGCAGAGAGATGTTCTCCTCAGAGTGATAGTTTGATAGAGAAGCAGAACTGGCAGTTCGACGACTGGTTGTCTGAAATGGGGGGAGATAACGGCACGAAAGGTTGGCTTGCACGCCTTCACGAGTGTGTGCTCACACTCGCGTGAGGGGGACTACAGGAATGTCCCCAGTAGATAGTGCTCTGTTCCCGTGGTGGGTCTGGAGCAGGGGGTGGGAGAGGTGCTGGCGCGACCGTGCAGTTCTTGCCGGGGGGGGGGGCACACTGTATACTGACTGTGATTCTTTTCTCTTCCCCACATCACCTCAATTTTTTTCCCTACTCAGTGCAGTGGTCACAGGGTCAGCTGCACCTGTGAGTGCCGTAAGTAGGGACGATTCCTGAGCAAGAAACTGTAACTGTTTTTAAACCCTGTGTCAGAATTGCTAAGGGCCTGATGGAGTGGGATGTGCTTTCACCTCATCTAACAAAACTGTGGCTAAGCGAGAATGAACTGTATAGCCTGGTGGTAAACACGGCCCACGTTCTGCACCTGCGTAACCCCAGCAGGGTTCTTGGAATGTATCCCCCAAGATATGGGGGGATTATAGTGTACAGTGTCCCTGAGTTTTGTAAGTCACTCTACCAAATTAATTGAACCCAAGGAGGGGGTCATGGGAACCCCAAGTTATAGCCGGTTGGTCAGAAGCACCAGTAAAACAACCTGGGGCTTGCAATTGGCATCAGAAGTGGGGTGCAGTCTTGTGGGACTTCAGATAGTGTCAGGATTGAATGGAACTAAAGGACACCCAGCTGGTGTCCACTGCAGAATGGATTGATCGGTTGTTGGTGGGGAGAAATCTCCACATACTTCTTGGTGATCAGAGGTCACAGAAATATTTAGTGTTGATTGTTGAGTGAGAGAATAGGAAAAACACTATGGTTTTTTTTTTCTCTCTCTATCTGCATATGTATTTTAGATCATTTGGTATTTTACTCAGGTCCCTCAGATGCTCTGGTAATTTTTTTAAATCTCTTTTCTGTCTCTGATCTGCAGATTGGATAAATTTTTATGACTCTGTCTTCAAGTTCACTGACCATTCTTAAGCCATTTACAGTCTGCAGTTAAGCCCATATGTAGTGGGCTGAATGATGCTCCCCTGCCCATATGCCTGTGTCCAAATTTGAAATTATCCTGGGTTATGTGGGTGGGCCATAAATGTCATCACAGATATAAGAGAAGCAGCCAGACACAGAGGAGAAGGCAATGTGCAGATGTAGGCAGGGGTTGGGTGACGTGGCCAAAGACTAAGAAGTGCCACAGCCACCAGAAGCTGAAAGAGACAAAGAATGGGTTTTCCCCCTAAGCCCTTGGAGGGAGTGCTACACTGCTGAATAAATTTCTGTTGTTTTAAGCCACCAAGTTTGTGGTAATTTTTTATAGCAGCCACAGGAAACTAATATACCACCCAATGATTTTTTTTTTAATGCGTTTTTTTGGTTCTAGAATTTACATTTAGTTCTTTTTTATGTGTAACATCTATTTCTCTAATGAGAGTCCTTATCTATTTAGTTATTAAGACTATCATTTCCTTTACTTCTTTAGACACATTTATGATAGCTGCTTTAAAATCTTTGTTTTCTAAATCCATTATCTAGGGCTAGGCCTTCTCCAGGTCAGTTTCTCTTGGGTGTTTTTTCTGTCTTGACTATTGGTCACATTTTCCTGTGTGACATCGTTAGTACTTTTTAATTGTGTAATGGACATTGATGATAGATTGATGAGGCTCTGAATTCTGTGTCTTTTTGTGAATAATGTTGACTTTTATTCTAATAGGTAGCTTGATTATTGGCTGATCATCTTGAAGTTCAGTAGGCTTGATTTTATCCTTTGTTGGGGTCAATTTGTGGAAAGCTTAAGGTGTTTTCCAAACCTTTCACACTCATTGGGACTCAACTTCTGTATTAGTTTTCAATTGCTGCATAACAAATTACCACAAATTTAGTGGCTTAAAACAACATACATTTATTATCTCTCAGTTTCTGTAGGTTAGAAGTCTGGGCTCAACTTAGCTGAATTCTCTGCTCAGAGTCTCACAGGCTGAAATCTCATCTGAGACCAAGGGTCCTCGCCTAAGATCATTCAAGCTGTTTCAAGCTGTTGGTACAATTCATTTCCTTGCAGTCATAGGACTGAGTCCCTATTTTCCCTCTGGTTGTAGGCTGGGGATCACTCTCCACCTGTAGGCTGCCCTCCATGTCTAATCACATGACCCCTGAGCAGTATGGCAACTTACACTTTCAAAGCCACCTGAGAACCTCTCCAGACTACTGCAGTGCAGTCTTAGATGATGTAATGTAATCAAGGGAGCAAGTATCCCATCATATTCACAAGTGCCCTCCACACTCAAGACGAGGGAATTATACAAGTCATCTTAGAATTCTGCTTAGCACAACCTCCAGTCTGTGTCTCAGTGGTGGATCTGGTCAGAGATTGGTTTTAGGCTTTGTTTAGGGTATGCCTAGAGTAGATCATACTCTAGGGCGGCATTAACAGAAAAAACCCAACTCTGTAAAATAATTTAAAGCGGTTTATTCTGAGTCAAATATGTACAACCATACCCTGGGGAGTCACACCCAAGAAGTCTTGAGCAAGTGGTCTTGCCATGGTTGGGTTACAGTTTGGTTTTGTACATTTTAGAGAGACAGGAATTGCAGATAAAATCATAAATCAGTACACGGAAGGCATACATTGGTTTGGCATGAAAAGGCAGAACATTCGAAGCAGGAGTTTACAGGTTATAGGTGGGTTTTAAAAATTCTTTGATTTGTAATTGGTTAAAGAAATGAAATTTTGTGTAAAAGCTTGGACTGTTTTAAGTTAAGATAAGGAAGTCTGTTAATCAGAGACAAGCCCCAATAAACTGACTCAAGTGATCTGTCAAGTAAATTGGTGGCCTGCAGGTGATTTAACCTTTGCTCTGCATGGCCTTAGGTCCTGTTTATAATTTAGTATCTTACTGTCCAAGGCGTCCAACCTTGCTTCACTTTGTGGCCAGGAGCTCAGTTTTAAGGTTTTTCTGGGGTGCCCTTGGCCACAAGGGGGTCCATTCAGTCGGGGTGCAGGGCTTAGGATTTTATTTTAGTTCACAGCAGTGTTTCTTGACTCATTTTCATTCTTGCCTCCCTAAGGAGGCCTATTAGATGGTTTTTTCCCCCTAATTGCCCTTCCCCTTCCCTCACAAACACGATTAAATTTTAATACTACAAGAATACTGTGTATTTGTTTATATACTGGGGCCCTTTGGAGGGTCACAAACTATTTTAATACCTAAGTTTTTTTGTTTTGTTTTGTTTTTTTGGGCATTCCATCTAAGAACCAGTTGTTGCCCTGTTGGGAACAGTATTGACCTGAGATAGCGTGCTAAGTGTGGTCTTTCTGCTGAATAGCCGGGTTGGAAGTCTGCTTTTTCTAATTTCCCCCAGTGCTGCTTGTCCTCTTTTATCTGTTATGTTGTTATCCCATGATAGCTGCTTTCTGGTAGACTTTATGTGTCTCACCCAGCACATGTACGGCACTCAATCAAGGACTTTTGGGTAGCTCCCCCAGCAAACGCCTGCACTCTCCTCTGGGCAGGTTTTTCCAAGTGTCTCCTCAGCTGAGTGGAATTTCCATGTTCTGCATAGACTTCAGCTTGCTGTGCCCCCATCTAGAAATTGTATGTGGGGGGAGGTGGCATTCATGGGGCTCACCTTCTGAGTTTCCCTTTTTTCAGGGAACTCAGTCTGGCGTTTCCTACTCTCCCATGCCTAAATAAAGTTGCCATTCCCTACCCCGCATCTTATGGTGGTTTTTTATGGCAAGAGAGTTAGTGCAGAAGCTGTTGCTTCATTGTAGCTGGGAGCATAAATTTCAGCTGATTACACACATTGTTATCTTAAGTAAAAAAAAGTTCAGCTTCCTCCAAGGCAACAATTGTTGTAGTCAACTGAAAGTGTTATTTTCTTTTTATTTTGTGATGGTTTTATTTAATTTTTTGCAATGTTTCCTTATTAATTTAGATAATTTATATAACTGATCTATTTAGAACTAAATAAGAATTGTAGCTAAAATATTGAATGACAGTGTTTGATAATACTGTCATAATCCTTATGTTTTAAGAGAAAACTTTTCTTAAATATAAAAACCTATGCTTTTTTTTGTAGAAAACTCAGGAAAAAGGGAAGATGTCTTGTGGCAAAAGGGAGAAATCAAGTGAAGCTATAGACTCAGGTACAGAATGGTATTTTATACTTTGTCACTCATTCAAGAATTTCATGGGGAATATATTCTTAATTTGTTAAAGTAGTAAATTGTAAATACATAAAAGTGCCTCTTTTAAAAATTAAGAATATGTGACTTTGGAGTAACATTTTTTCTAACGTTTTGTCATGAAAATTTTCAACATACAACAAAGCTGAGAAAATGTTTCAGTATGTGTTCATATACCCATCACTTAGATTTTACAGTTAACGTTTTATCATACTTTGTTATCTATCCATCCATTAATCCATTTTAATTTTTTAACACATTTTAAAATAAATTAGACGTCAGTACTTCTGAAATATTTCAACATGCACATGATTAACTAGAGTTCAATGTTTGTTTACACTGTTTTCTTTTAATGTAAAATGTACATATAGCACAATGAAATGCCCAACTCCTAAGTGCATAGTCACTGAGTTTTGGGAAATGCAAACACCTATACCCTAGATTAGTTTTGCCTATTGTGGAGTTTCATATAGATGGAATCACATAATATGTACTCTTTTCATTTATTGATTGATTTTTATCCACTTCCTGTCAAAGGAAACATAGTATGTGCTTTTGTATAAAGCTTCTTTCACTCAGCGTAATTTATTTTTTTAAGATTCATCCATGTTGTTTTGTGTGGTTTTTTTTTTTATTCCATTGTATGATATTACCATAGTTCCTCCAGTCTCTTATTGATGGACAGCTGAGTTGTTTTAGGGTTTTGGCTATTATGAATAAAGCTGCTATGAACGTTCTTATATACATGTTTTTGTGAACATATGTTTTCATTTCTCTTAGTTAAATAGAAATGAGTGAAGCTGCTGAGTCATAGGGTAGGCATATGTTTAATTTTACAAGAAACTGCCAAACTTTGGAAACTGCATTCCCGAGGTGGTTGTATAATTTTATGTTCCCACCAGAAGCTGCACAGTTTAAAATGTTACTAAGAACGTAATGAACAGCTTCATATAAATAAACTTAAAATTGGGAAGGGTGGGGGGTGGAGGTTAGTGGGTACAAAGAATCCAGATGAAAAACATAGATGAAAAGGAGACATCTCCCCTCTGCCCCTGACTTGCAGCACATAAATGTCTAGAAAAATGCAAGGCTAACAAAGCTGGCTTTTGAGGGGAAAAACCTAGAATAATCCTATAACTATCAAATTCAGTTAGTAGTTAAAAATCTTCCTATAAAAACTAACAAAAACCCCTCAGTTCCAGATAGTTTTATAGGTGAGTTTAACAGACATTTAAGGAACAGTTAATTCTAATCTTAAAGACAGTGACACCGACAGGTAGACCAGAAGGAGGCCCGTGCTATGTGGAAACTGGATGAGTGTGTGACGAAGGCGGGGTGCCGGTCAGCGGGGTTTTCCCTGTAGGAAAATGAAATGAGGCCTCCTCCGATTTGCAGCATGCACAAAAAGGTAGTTCTAGGCAAATCGAAGACTTAAATGCGACAGGTAAAATTTGACAATTTTTACAGAAAATATAGGCATATTAATAAAAAGACAACCTAATAGAAAAAGGGGCAAATGACACCAGATTTTTACAGAAGAGGAAACAGTAAAATAAACATGTGAAGGGAGTCCATTCCTAATCACAGATTATAGCTACAATGAGACACCCTTTTGCACTACTAGATGGGCAAATATTTTAGTCTCTCAATTCCAAATTTAATGAAGATGTTATCAGTGTGAATCCTTGACGACTACCGGTATAAAGAGTTATAACCACTTTAAAAATCATTTTGGCATCTCTTGTAATGTTGAAAATATGCAGACTTTGAAACCTAGCAGTCACTGTGGATGTATTTACTAGGGAAATTCTTGCACATGTCCATGAAACATGTATGTGAGTGCTCTTAGCATTACCTGTGGTGCTAGCAAAATACTGAAAATGGCCTATCACGGTAGAATTGATAGATGAAGGAATTGTGGGATATTCATGTGATAGAATGGAATACAAAAGCAAAACCTTTGCTGGTACATTAACAAATATAAAAAGATCAAAAACATGCAAAAGTAAACTCTATGTTATTTAGGAATATATTCATGTGTGGTACAGTTATGATGAAGAATACTATAATAAACACAAAATTCAGAATGGTGGTTACCGGCAAAGTTGGCAGGGGATGCATTCGAGTGGGGATACACAGAATGCTTCAGTGTCTTGTTAATGTTGTTTCTTAAGCTGTACTGTGGTCCCAGGAGTGTTCCTTTTATTATTCATCTTTATATATTACACACATACACAAATGTTCTCATGTGTATGAAATAACTCATAATAAATCAATTATGATGCCAAAATTAAAAATGTTAAGAGTGGATAGGTTGAATAGAATGGTCCTTAATTAAACTTTAGCCAGGCACAGTGGCTCACACCTGTGATCCTAGCACTCTGGGAGGCAAGGTGGGAGGATTGCTTGAGCTCAGGAGTTCAAGACCAGCCTGAGCAAGAGTGAGACCCTGTCTCTACCAAAAAAGAAAAAGAAAAATTAGCCGGGCACGGTGGCTAACACCTGTAGTCCCAGCTACTTGGGAGGCTGAGGCAGGAGGGTCACTCAAGCCCAGGAGCATGAGGTTGCAGTGAGCTGTGATGATGCCACTATCAAACAAAACAAAAGAAAACAAAAAAAACTATTAGCTCTGAGAGCATAAAAAGATTTTATTTGGACTAATAAAATCTTCAGATATTGTGTCTTTTACAAAAGCAGGACTACTTTTTCCAGATTACTGGTTTTTCTAAAAGTCCTGGTGAGCTGAGCTTAGGTAAGCAGGGATCTGGGAACTGAGGGGATAGTGGCTGCATTTGGGTGAGCAGTGTTGTAGGTCTGGCCTGGATGCATTGTCTCGGTACCTTTTACTAACTTCTGTTCCTAACCGCTTCTGTTTTATAAATTAATAGCAACAAAAACAACGGAATGTTTACTGTGTGCCAGTCATTCTACTGAGTGTTTAATATCATCCTTTTTCTAATCCTTACAGTAACCCTATGAGGTATAGGTGCTAATTCATATTTTCCCCATTTTTGAGAAAATTGAGATTAGATCAAAAAACTCGTCTGAGCTTGCACAGCTGTAAGTGGGCTCAGCCAGTGTTTCAGGTATGTATTAACACATAACAAACTACCCCAAAATTTAGTGATTTAAAACAGTGCTTAGAAAACTAGGCTCTACAATCCAAATATGGCCCATTGCCTGTTTTGAAAGATAAACTTTTATTGGACCACAGCCAGATTCATTCATTTACACATTGTCTGTGGCTGCTTTCATGCTACAGTAGCACAGTTGAGCAGTTGGCCCACAAAGCCAACAATATTTACTACCTGGCACTTTACAGAAGTAGTTTGCCAACCCCTGATGTACTACAACAACCATTTTATTTGCTCACAATTTTGCTTTGGGCAATCTGCTCATTTGGTGGCTGAGCTAGGATAAAAGATCTAAGAGTCTCTGTTCATATGTCTGATGCCTTGGGCCCCCTCATGTGACCTCTTTTCTTTTCACGTGGCTAGCTTGGGCTTTCCTGTTGTTTGGTACTCAGAATTTCACGTGACAGTTGACTTCCAGGAGAGAGCATTTCAGGAGGTGAAAAGGAGCAGAAGCTGCAGATCTCTTAAGATCCGGCCTTGGTAGTTGCACAGTATCACTCTATACGTTCTGTTGTTCAAGCCAGTCTTGGGGCTATCCCAGGTTCAAGGGGAAGGGAATTAGGAAAGGGTGGCGAAGAATTTGCAGCCATCATTAATCCAGTACAGCCAAGAGTTGCTCTCAGGTCACTGTG
Source organism: Daubentonia madagascariensis (assembly GCA_023783475.1). Lineage (NCBI taxonomy): Eukaryota > Metazoa > Chordata > Mammalia > Primates > Daubentoniidae > Daubentonia > Daubentonia madagascariensis. The sequence goes on from JAKFHU010000760.1 coordinate 4,515,111, forward strand.
AATCTGGAGATGAACTCTCAGTATGTTCATCAGTTTTGCAGTATTAAATAAGAAAGTAATTATGGAAGAAGAGTGGACTATCCTGTCAATGCCTTATGTTAACATTATACAGAAAATTTGAGCATGCTTTAGAAATTGATTATAACACCTCATAAATGTATGGTAATTTATAGTTTTATAAATGAAACGCAGAACATGTTTTATTCCTTCCATTTACCATTGAAAAAACTGGGCCTCTAGAAGGTTAAATGACCTGCCTAAGATCTCATGACTAGTAAGGAAGAAGTTCAGACTAGAACCTAGGTCTTCAGATTCCTGTCCAGTATATTACTATATATTACTATAATTATTTAATACACTGAGTGATCTTGCTGTATCCTACAAGTGGCCTTATCTGATAGATTAAAATTCAGCAAGTGTAGCTGACAAAGAAGAGCTTTATCTCAGTGGTGCTGATAACAGCAGACTATTAAATAAAGGCACATCAAGGTAATTAAAAGGCAGCAGTGCTTTTGGTGGCTTCAGCAGAAATGGGAGAACCAACGAGACAGCAGTTAGTGTAGACTGGGGTTTGTGCGACTCTGCACTGGGATAGGAAGAAGTGAGTATGGGTCCTATCTGATTCTTCAGCTGTAGCTATCTTTTGCAATTTGGTGGGACTATTTTTGTTTCAGGCTTTCAGAACCCTGGACCTACAGCAAAACTATGAATAATCAGTATATTAAGTTGATTTATCTTAATGTTATAGATACTTCCAACATTGTACATATTTGGTGTCTAGAAGGAAAGAAAACCAGTGATATCATGGAGTTGAATATTGTTTTGCCTGCATTCGAGACAACCCTCCTAGAGTATAAGTAAGTCTTTTGATATTGTGATATATGTACCTAATAAATTTCCCTTGAAGCACCGTTTTTGTCATCCCACAATTTTTGATATGTATTATTTCATTATCATTATGTTTTAAATATTTTTACATTGTCATTATAACTTTTTTGAATATTGTAGAGGATAAACATGCTTTTTTGTCTTAAGGTCTACTTTACCTGATGCTAATTTTTGTCATTAGCTTTCTTTTGCTAGCATTTGCCAGAGTTTACATTATTTTTAATTTCTTTTACTTCCAATCTTTGTGTGACCTTAAACCTTAATGTTTCTTATAAATCTTTTTATTTTTATTTTTAATTGTATTCATTTTTTATTTTTAGTTATTATGAGTACATACTAGTTTTATATATTTATAGGGTACATATGTTTTGATACAGGCATACAATGTGTAATAATCAAATCAGGGTAATCAAGTTATCCATTACCTCAAGGATTTATCATTTCTTTGTGTTGGGAACATTCCAATCCCACTCTTGCAGTTATTTTAAAGTATGTCATAACTTATTGTTGACTGTAGTCACTTTGTTGTGCTATCAAATATTATTCCTTCTAACTAATTATATTTTTGCACCCTGTGAATCTTTTTAAATCCAATGTCTCAGTCTTTGAATTTCAGCTGTTGAGTTTAGTCCATTAACATTTATTGTAATTATCAATATATATGGAACAATATATTAATACATTGTTTTTACTTTAAAGTTTTTGTTCTTTTTGATGTTTTTAATCCTTTTTAACTTTAAAATAATTGTATTTATAACTCCTCGCTTTTAATATTAGAACTTTGGCATGCTCTCTTGTCCCTTGGTCTTTTTTCCATTTCCCCCACTCATCATGTTTATGACACCTGGAGACTTTTAATTCTGGATTAAGGTAGATAAAATTTCCCCTTTTTTGTCTTGTGTGTGTGTATCTCTTTCTTTAAGACAATAACAACATTTACTTAGGTGTTTGATCACCTTTACTTCATGTATTTTCTTGCAACATCTTCTAGATATGTATTTTCTCTTATTTAAATACTTCAGCACTTCAGTGTGGCTGTTTATGTTGCAAAACTTGCAGAACTTCTAAGCCCTTCTGATTATTTTGATTATATCCTTGAATTTGAATGACAGTTCAGCTGGATATTATATTTGAGGTTCTAAATTATTTCCTTAAATATTTTGTATTTATACAATTTATAAAAAGAATTATATTCTTTTGCATCTAGTGTCGCTTTTGGAAATTTTGATATCTATCTAATTCTTGTTTCTTGATATGTGATCTGTTCTTTCTCTCTGTAAACTTTCAAAATATTTTCTTTTTTTGATATTCTTAAATTTCACTATATTAGGTCTGAACTTTTCGTTCCAAGCTTTTTTTTAATTCCAAAATTTAAAAATATTTTTGTCCTAATTTTCTTTTTTATTCTCTATATCATTGTCATTTGCTTTATTCACTGGGAGATTTCCTCAATCTACAAATTGGAAGATTTGCTAATTTATTTCTCAGATACATCCCTTCTGCCATTTATCTCATCTGTTGAGTTCCTTATTTAGCAATTTTAGTTTTTATATTTAATATTTCTGCTTGGTTCTTTTTTTTTTGTCTTATTATATTCATGTTTTGTGTTGCTACTGTCTTCCTTAGAAGATTTATTAGGCTAAGTTCAAATCACTGCATCATCTATTCTAAAATATGGCTTCTGATATAGTATGTGTTCTCCTTTTGAAATAGTGGCATTCCTCCAGCATCTTGTTATTCCAGACTATGAGCTTATTTTCCCCTGGGGCTGTCAGCTTCTCTGTCAGACAGTGTGTGGTTATCATTTTCCATGCCTGGCGTTTGGCAGGGGAAGGATAAGGAAACAGCTGCCCAAAGTCAGTCAGTCTTCCTTGTTTTTGTCCAGGTCTCATAAGCACAGCCCAAGTTTTACTCTTGAGGACACAGGGACAGAGGTCTGCGTTGCTACAGGTGGTAGGTGACAGGGAGTCACTGTTTATGAGGCTGGGTGGTGGGCTAGAAGCAGGAGTCAGCCTCCAATAGCTCTGTTCCTGCCGGGGGGCCATACTCGCCGCTCCTTACACACTTACCCTTTCTAAATGACCGCCCCCCCTCGGGGTTTTCACAGCTTTCTCCATTTTTTTTGCTGGTGTTCCCTCTAGTTCTTCTGGGTGATCTTGGGGAAAGAAGCCAGCCTGTCATGCTCTCATCATCATCATTGTGGGAAGTGCCTGTCTTATTCTTCTGTACTGTATATTCCAGAGCCAGTTCGTTGTTAAAACTGGTACAGGAGTTCTCTTGACATACCCAAGACCATCTTGCTTGTGTTGTCCTTTTCCCACTCATAAATCTCTTAAAGGAAGGTTATTACAGTTTTTGGGAAAATGGTATTGTTCCCTTTTAGCAGAGCTAATTTCTTGATATAAGAAATGATTTAGAAGAGATAGAGTTAGACTTCTAAAATTCCAAAATAACCTAGTGTTCTTGTCATACCAAATAAGAATTCCAGTGAATCACTGCTCCCATTTTGTTTTCTTGACAATATTGTGTTCTCAGCTACATGAAACACTTCATTCTTTCAAAAATCAAGTTAACAGCGCTGGGCACAGTGGCTTATACTGTAATCCCAGCACTTTGGGAGGCTGAGGTGGGAGGATTGCTTGAGGCCAGGAGTTTGAGACCAGACTGGACAACATAGCAAGACCCTGTCTCTACCAAAAAAAAAAAACCCATGAAATCAATTTTTTGAGGGTCTGCTGTTTTTAATATCCTATTACCTAGCACTCACACCTGAATAGCTTCTTTGTTAATAGACTTACTGATTATAAGCAGTTTATGAATGTGTTTAAGTAGAGAAGTATGCCATGAAATGCAACATTACAAACTCTTAGAATATTCTTTAACTGATTCAACTAGTTACGTAGGGAAAGTGGCCAGATTTTTAAGGCATTAGAATTTGAAAGAGCTAGGTCTTACTATCATATGTAGACCATCACCTTTGTGGTTAATAGAATCCATAAATTTATCATGATTACAAGCCATATGCAGAAAGGGCTGGCCAGTTTTTCTTATTTTTTATTTTATTTATTTTTAATTTTTATTTTATTTTTTTGGAGGCAGGGTCTCACTATGTTGCTAGGCTCAAGGGATCCCTCTGCCTCAGCCTTCTTGAGTAGCAGGTGTTACAGGCACATGCCACCATGATGTCCTGCTGTATTTTTAAAATATTTTTAACATCTGAAAATCATAATTTGATATTTATATTACACTAGAAATTCTTTTTTAAAGATAGGGCTTATGTAAATTTTTATTTTTAATTGTGATAAAATACACATAGTATAAAATTTGCCATCTTAAGCATTTTAAAATACACAGGTCAGTAGTGATAAGTATATTCACGTTGTTGTACAACCCGTCTCCAGAACTTCTTTATCTTGCAAAACTGAAATTCTCTACCTATTAAACAACAATTCCTTATTTCCCCCTCCCTCCAGCCCTTGGCAACCACCCTTCTACTTTCTGTTTCTGTGAATTTGACTTCTGTGAATACCCCGTATAAATGGAATCATACAGTATTTGTCTTTGTGATTGGCTTATTTCACTTAGCATGTCCTCAAGGTTCATCTATGTTATAGTATGTGTCAGAATTTTCTTCCTTTTAAGAGCTGAATGATATTCCATTGTGTTTGCATACACACAGACACACACACACACACATACGCACCAGTTTTGTTTACACAGTCATCCATCAGTGGATACTTGGGTTGTTACCACCTGTTGGCTATTGTGAATAATGTTGCTATGAACATTGGTATACAAGTGCTCCAAGTCCCTGCTTTCAGTTCTTTTGTGTGTACACCCAGAGGTAGAATTGCTGGATGATGTGGTAATTCTGTGTTTAATTTGTTTTTTAAGGAACTCTCAAACTATTTTCCACAGCAACTACACCATTTTACATTTCCACCAGCAATACACAAGGATCCGTTTTCTTCACATCCTCACCAACACTTGTTTTCTGCTTGTTTATTTATTTTTTTTAATAGTAGCCATCCCAACGGGTGTAGCATGGTGTTGTGGTTTTGGTTTGTATTTGCCTTATGATTAGAGATTTTGAGCATCTTTTCATGTACTTGATGGCCATTTGCATATCTTCTTTGGAGAAATGTCTGTTCAAGTCCTTTGCCCATTTTTAATCGGATTGTTTGGGGTTTTTTTTGTGGTTGAGTTGTAGGAATTCTTTATATTCTGGTTATTATCCTCTTACTATAATAGATACACGGCTTGTAAATATTTTCTTCTGTTCTGTGGGCTGCCTTTTCATTCTATTGATTGTTTCCTTTGTTGTGCAGAAATTTTCAAGTTTGATGTAATTCCATTTGTCTATTCTTTTGTTGCCTGCACTTTTGGTGTCATATACAAGAAATTATTGCCAAATCCATCGTGAAGCTTTTCCCCTAAGTTTTCTTCAAGGGTTTTATAGTTTTGGGTGTTACGTTTAGGTCTTTAATCCATTTCGAGTTAATTATTGTATAAGGTAAAGGTCCACCTTCATTACTTAGCATGCGGATATCCAGTTTTCCCAGTACCATTTGTTGAAGAGACTATCCTTCCCCACTGGGTGGCCGTGGCACCCTTGTCGAAGATCATAAGCCCTCAGTATACTTGAAGGTTCATTTCTTTCTTCTCTATTCTGTTCTGTTGGTCTATTTGTCTGTCTTTATGCTGGTAGCATCCTGTTTTGATTACTGTAGTTTTGTTGTATGCTTGGAAATCAGAAAGTATGAGGCCTCCTGCTTAATTTTTCTTTTTCAAGATTGTTTTGGCTATCGGGGGTCCTTTGATATTCCACATGAATTTTAGGATTTTTTTTTTCTATTTCTGCAGAAAATGCCATTGGAATTTTAGGGACAGGGATAGCATTGAATCTATTGATCGCTTTGGTTAGTATGGTCATTTTAACAATATTAAGTCTTCCAATCCATAAGCATGGGATGTCTTTCCATTAATTGGTGTCTTTAATTTCTTCCAGCTATGTTTTGTAATTTTCAGTGTACAAATCTTTCACCTCCTTATATAAATATATCCTGAATATTTTATTCTTTTTGTTACTGTAAATGGAATTGTTCTCTTAATTTCCTTTTTGGATTGTTTATTGTTAGTACATAGAAACACAACTCATTCTTTTTGTTTGTTTGTTTTGTTTTTTAGATAGAGTCTCGCTCTGTCTCCCAGGCTGGAATGCAGTGGTGCAATCACAGCTCACTGCAATGTCCAGCTCCTGGACTTAAGCGATCCTCTTGGCTTAACCTCCCGAGTAGCTAGGACTACAGGCACATGCCACCATGCCTGGCTAATTTTTAAATTTTTTGTAGAGACGGGGTCTCACTGTGTTGCCCAGGCTGGTCTCAAACTCCTGGCCTCAAGCACTCCTCCTGCCTTGACCTCCCAAAGTGCTGGGATTATAGGCATGAGCCGCTACACTCAGCCACAACGGCTTTTTGTGTGTGTCGATTTTGGACCTGGCAACTTTACTGAATTTATTTACTAGTTCTAACAGGCTTTTTTGTTTGTTTTGGTGGAATGACCAAATTAACCTTTTGCCTTAGGGCACTAGAAAAAGAAGCAAATTAAATCCAAAGTAAGCAGAAGAAAATAAATAATAAAAATTAGAGCAGAAATCAATGAGATTGAAAATAAGAACTCAGTGGAGAAAATCAATGAAATCAAAAGCTGGTTCTTTGAAAAGATCAATAAAAATAAGCAACCCTCTAGCCAAGCTAACTGAGAGAAAAAGAGAGAGGACACAAATCACTAGTGTCAGCAATGAAAGATGGACATCATTACAGATCGAATGAACACTAAAAGGATAATAAAGGAATAATATGAACAACTTTGTGCCCACAAATTTGTTAACCTAGGTAAAATAGAGTCCTTGAAAGATATAATCAGCCAAAATTCCCATAAGAATTTGAACAGACTATCTGAATAGGTCTATATCTATTAAAGAAATTGAATTAATAGTTAATGGCTTCCCCAAACAGAAATCACTAGTGGGCTCACTAGTGAATTCTACCAAACATTTAAGGAAGAAATTATACCAATACTCTGCAAAGTTTCAGAAGACAGGAGCAGAGGGAATACTTCCTAACTCATTCTATGAGGCCAGCATTACCCTAATACTAAAATCTGATAAAGACATTACAAGAAAACAATAGACCAATATCTGTCATGAAAATAGATGCAGAAATCCACAGCAAAATATTAGCAAATTGAATCCAACAATGTATAAAAAAGAATCACATGCCACGACCAGGTAGGATTCATCCCAAATATGCAAGGCTGGTTCACCTTTCAAAATCAATTAATGTAATCCGTCATATCAGTAGGCTAAAGAAGAAAAACCACATGGTTATAGTAGATTCAGAGAAAGCATTTGACGAAATCCAATACCCATTCATGGTAAAAACTCAGTAAGATGGAAGGGAACTTCAACTTGATAATATCTACCAAAAACCCCCTGCAGCTCACATCATACCTACTGGTGAGAAACTAGAAGCCTTCCCACTAAGATCAGGAACAAGACAATGATGCCCCCCACCAGTCCTCATCAAATCATTCTGGCAGTCCTGGATAATGCAGTGAGACAAGAAAAGGAAATAAAAGGCATATAGATTGGGAAGGAAGAAATAAAACTGTGTGTGTTGTCAGATGACATGATCGTCTATGTAGAAAATCTGAAAGAATAGACCAAAACAACTCCTGGAACCTAGTAATTGATTACAGTAATGTTGCAGGATACAAGATTAATATAGAAAAGTCAATTGCTTTTCTATATACCAGCCATAAACAAGTAGAATTTTAAATTATGAACACAATACCATTTATATTAGCACCCCCCCAAAATGAACTACTTGCGTATAAATCTAACAAAATGTGTACAAGATCTATATGAAGAAAACTAAGGCCTGGGGAAAGAAATCAAAGAAGAAATAACTAAGTGGAGATATTCCATGTTTATGGAGGGGAAGACTAAATATTGTAAAGATGTCGGTTCTTCCCGTTTTGATCTATAGATTCAGTGCAATTCTAGTCAAAATCCCTGCAAGTTATTTTGTGGATATCAACAAACCGATTTTAAAGTTTACATGGAGAGGCAAAAGACCCAGAATACCTAACTCAGTGTTAAAAGAGAAAAACTTAGAGGACTGATGCTACTCAACATCAAGATTTAATATAAAGCTACAGTAATGAAGACAGTGTGGTATTGATGAGAAAATAGACAAATAGATCAATGAACAGCATAGAGAGCCCAGAATAAGACCCACATAGATACAGTCAAAGACAGGATCTTTGACAAAGGAGCATAGGAAATACAGTGGAGACAAGAGTCTTTTCAACAAATGATGCTAGAACAACTGGATGTACATTTGCAAAAAAACAAATCTAGACACAGACCTTACACCTGTCCCCCAAATTAACTCAGAATCAATTATAGACCTAAATGTAAAATACAAAACTATAAAACTCCTAGAAGACAACATAGGAGAAAATCCAGATGACCTTGGATTTGGCAGTGACTTGATAATGACACCAAAGACACAGTCCATGAAAGAAAGATTTGATAAGCTGAACTTCATTAAAGTTGGAAAGACACTGTCAGGAATGAAAAGACAGGCTGTAGACATGGAGAAAATACTTGCAAAAGACGATACATTTTGATAAAGGTCTATTAACGCAAAATATACGAAGAACTCTTAAAACTTGACAATAAGAAAACAAACAACCCAATTAAATAACTGGCCAAAGATCTGACAGCGTCTGCTGAGGCACCATGGGTGGGGTCTGCCGCCCAGCCATGAATGAGCCGAACTGGGAGAAGCAGAGCCTGGCTGCTGGATCTCTTCACCGTGATGACAGGGACCTGAGCCAGTTTCTTTGTTTGAGTCAGCTTTACAGTTGCTGAAGAACTAGACAGCTGATTTATGGCCACTTACTGGTTAGTCCAAATGTGTTACACTGTTGTTTTTCCAGTTGCTAACAGGCAAGGAGGGCGGGGATAAAGCCTGCTGGTTGTTCGTAGATCCGGTGGTAGGAAAAAACGGGGAGTGGCTGTAAGCATTTGCATATCGTGCTACTGTGAGCTCAGCCGATGTCAGGGAGTTAAGATGACCTCATACAGAGGGCTTAGGGAAAAATGTTTCTGTTGTTCTTCTTTTGCTGAGACATGTTTCCAGTATTTTGTTAAAGCCTGAGAAAGGACTGCGGGCTAAACATTGCCATCTTAGATATTTAAAATGGGATATACCAAATTGTGTGTGTATGTTTGTATATGTGCTAAGCCAATGAAACACACCTTTCGAAATCCTTTATGGTACCTTTTTTTTTTTTTTAAACTCTTCTACAGACAAAGAATAGAATCCAAAATTTGTAAGGAAGCCATCAACAAATTTTATTTTAAAATTAAAGAAGAACTCATCAAAATGGTAAGCTCACTGACATAAATTTATTGTTCTAAAAATTTTTTGGCGAATCCTGAGGCAGCATACTATACCTTGCGTTTGCTGGCAATATGGTCAGAAACTCATTAGAAATACCCATATTTCACAGAACTATTTTTAAACTAAATGTGATATATGTGAAGCTAATTAACATTTAATTTTGGAAAATGCATGTGAATATTTATTTTTTGTTTTGTGTAGCTTAAAGATGCCCAGATGTTGAAAAAGGTGAAAAGGAAGAATGCTAAGGTAATCACTTACGCGAGTAGAGTCACAGTCGTGCACAGTACTAACATAGGTAGAGTTAAGTAAATACTTGACTCTGGGTTTTATAACCTTTAGACTTTATAAGATTTTTAAATCTTTTTAGTCAGGCTGTTATTGGGTTGATCTCGTGGTTGATATGGCAAGTACTGCTGCAAGCTAAGGAATGGGGGTCCTAGTCACCTTTGTTTCCTAAAGCTGTGCAAACATCTAATTATTTTTATAACTGGATACAGAAATTTAAGCCCCAAATTTAATGTCCCAGAGTAGCTATCAAGTACAGCATGACTACTTATGTGGATAAGTATTAAGTCATGTGTATTTATTGCTTTTGTGGATGTCAAAAGCAAAACCTTTCAGAATAAAGAACTGTCCCAGGTAAAAGGACAGCCTGGGAAGCATACTGGGTTAGGGGTGAGGAGACCTTGTTTCTCATCCTGGTTCTGCTTCTTCAGTGTTGCACACCTTGAAAATTGTCCCCCACGAGGTGTGTGGTGGGGGATGAGCCAGCGAGCACCAGACCCTCCTTTCCCGTCTATAAGGTTGGACCAGATGACCTCAGAGGGGAGTCCAGGGATGGACAGCCAGCCCACCTCTACATTCATGATAGAAATGGGCTTGAAATATATACATTTTCCTTCCAGTGATTATAAGCCTTTGGATTTTTTTTTGTTTCAGTTTTAATCTTGGTCATTTCTGCATTGCTTGTAAGCAAGTGGGAACATTCTGAGCATCCAAAATGGATTAGGTAGTCACTAAAGGTGATGGCTGAATTAATAAAATTTATAATATTGAAATGTTCTTTTTAAAATACAAAGCATATCACAGCACTCCCCTGCTTTGATATTTTCCTAGCGTGCCTAGATAAAATCTCAAGTCCTTACCTTATAGGTCACAGGGTCTAGTAAGGACCTGGCCCCCACCTTCCTCTCCAGAGTTGTCCTGAAGTAGATGCCCCTGCTGTTCCTTTCTCATATAGAACATGTCACAAGTTGTAATCACTTACTATTTAAAAGTAATGTCTGTCTTCCCCATTAGACCAAAGTCCCATGGCGGTAAGAATTGGGTCTGTCTTGTTTCCCACTGTACTTTAATACCTGGCATAGTGTACGTGAGAGTGCTAATATTTACAAAATTCATTTAACACAGAAATGATTGTATTACTTAGATGATTTCAGATATCGAAAAGAAAAGACAGCGTTTGATTGAAGTCCAGGATGAACTGCTTCGGTAAGATAATATCAAAATCCTGTTTGAGGACTTACCTGGAAAGATATAATTGTGTCATTTGGGGGAGTAATATTTGCTGCTGTGTTGTATTAAAGCCCCAGGACCTCTTTGAGCTTGGATGCTCAGTGAAGGGCAGTCATGCTGCCTAGTTGCAGAACCCTGTAGCAAAGGAGAATTCAGCACTGATCTATCTCCCAACAGACCTCTCAGCTCTGGCCTGAGAGGCAGCCTAATTAGAGTTTTAATGTGTAGACTCTAGAATTCCACTGCCTGGGTTTGAAAGCAGACTGCCATTTACTGGCTATGCAACCTTGGGCGAGTTACTTAACCTTGCAGTGCCTTAGTTCCCTCTTTTGAATATAGGCATACTACTACCTACACCTCATAGGGTTTTGTGGGAATTAAATGAGGAAATACACAGGAAGTGCTTCACAGTGACGGGCATGGGGGTACTTGGTGCTGTGTATGGGTTAATGGATTTTGTTTATGTTGTTGAAAGGCATACCTTGGAGTGGCACTGATGTACATCCCTTCCCAAGTGTTAGGCCAGGAGAACCTCCCAGGCCCTGCTGGCCAGGGCTGTCTGGTTGGGACGACTGGAGCACACATCAGCCAAGTATTTTTTGGTGCTTTTCTTTGAGGCCAGGGCTGGAGGCTTGGTAGTGAAGCAGTATCAGATGTGCTCTCTGCTCTTAGGGAGCTTTTAAAACAGCTTGAGAAAGTGCTATTATCCAAACAGGGAGTGTATATAATTAACTACTAAGTTTAAAAGAAGAGACTGCCATTGGAGTTTAAAGAGGGAGAAATTGGTTGTCTAATCCATTGGTTTCCAAATCTAGTCTGTGGACAGGTACTGGCCCATGATAAGGTTGTCATTGGCCCAGACCAAAATAAGAAAATGAAGGTGATATAATAAAGGTACCTAACACAGGCTTCCTCTGTGGTGGGGCATTTTCCTAAATGCTTTAGGTAGTAGGCTTATTAGTCACCATAATCCTGTGAGGTAAGGTATTATAGTTACATAATCTTTGTTATACTTGTCATCAATATAAGATAGAAGTTGAGAAGTGTATTTGGAAAAGACATAGTAAGAAGTGGTGTGGTATGTCATTATTTTAACGTGACATGAAAAACCTAAGGCACAGGGAGGTAACTTACCCACAGTCACACCCCTGGGAGGCGGCAGGGAGCCTGGATGTTGAGACCTGTCAGCTGATGGTTGCGACTTAAATCCACTTTCTGGACACAGCAATACTACTAACTGTGATGTTTCCCAATGCTGTGTTGTTCAGTGAACCTTTAAAACGAATTTCCTTTTATTAAAATATATTCAGAAGATGAAATTGTTATCCCTCCTTTTTTATCAGCACTAAATTCTAGTTTCCTTTTACTTTAGGAAACTCAGCCACTGAGAGATGAAGCAGTTTGCCCAGGTCACGCATTTTTCATCCAGGCACTATGATGGTTTCTTCACTGGTTTTGTTAGACTTTGGAAAGTAGACAAGATTTTGCTAAGAGGAAGGGGCACAGGGAAAGCTTTTTGTCCGTGGTTTCCCTGTTAAACAGCAGTGTCTGCCTGTGCCTGCCTGAGACTCTAAACTGTTAGCCAAGTATACATTTTAATTCGGTAGTTTTCAACATTGAGACATGACTGATTTTGTATATATAGCAATTCTTCTGTGATGTCACTGAATTATCATGGCACGTATTCAGAGTTTTCCTTATTAATTACACAACTCTTACTTCGTAGTTTCAGAGCCAAAGATAAATCATCTAATCCACCTCCCCTGGTTTTCATACTTCACTGTTTACTGGCATCCTCAGTTTTGTACAGTGTAGGCTGTTACACTTTGTTATATACCATTTATTTTTGGAAAAATATTTATTTTTGTTTTAGGTTAGAGCCACAGCAGAAACAACTACAAACAAAATATGATGAACTTAAGGAGAGAAAGTCTTCCCTTAGGAATGCAGCATATTTCTTATCTAATTTAAAACAGCTTTATCAAGATTATTCAGATGTGCAAGAGAAAAAACCAGAAGTAAAGGAAACGGTAACTCCGATTTTTACTTTTTCCTGTGCTTCAGAGGATGATCAAGGGCATTTGCGTGCTAGAGTACCAGAAGCTTTGGGGGAGATAAATGCAGATGTAACATTCGAGTCCACCCAAAACAGCATCACTATAAAGCAGTGAAGATTTGTTATACCATCGCTTTTCTTTGCTATTTAATGAGGGCTAGAGTAGGAAAAAATCCAGGATCACTGATTTTTTTTTTTAAGGTATTTATATTTCAGAGAACCTGATTTCATCAAGGGAAGTATATACTCTGTGTACAAATCTCAATTAACAGCCACCTTCTACTTTATTGTAATTTTCATCAATATAAGACCATTCAGACATGTTTGGAAGACAGCCTCTTTTGTTCTTTGCCTAGCCCTTGTTCAAAATTTCTTTGGTATCTGAAAAACAAGCCATTATCCCATTATAAATGGTTATGATTTTAGAAATTGAGAAAGATAAAAAAAAGCATATAGTAGGAAAAAATGTGGTATATTATTGTTTTAATAAATTTTGTAGTTGCTTCTGGATTTTTGCTGCAGGCCATCCAGCAAAGATTAATAGAAATGTTTAAGTTATAGAAAAACATTTATATTTCTATACCCTAATATAATTTCATATAAGATATTTATATATAATTAAATATAATGTATACATATATCTTATCAGATGTGTATTCTTCTAAATTCAATTTTAAGAATTTGACACTGATCTAAGTTAATTCTCCTGAGCCTAAGGTTTATAGATCAGGAAATAGAATGGTTTTTGGGTTTTTTTTTGGTACTTAACTAGTCTTAAGCTTATTATTTGGAGTGGGGATTTGTTACTAAATTTGGAGAAATTAATAGTAGCATTAATTCAACTTGAACATAGTCACTTAGGTTAAAACTGAGTGACTCTACCTTGTTTGGAATGTACCACTCTCAGGAGCGTCCTATTCTGTGTACGCCCAGTAGCTTCTTGTACTTCTATTGTAGCATCTATCCCTTTTGCCTTACAGAGTGTAGGTATTTGGGTACATATCCTACCTTGTTTCCTAAACTAAACATCTAGCACCAAATGGGAGTTCTTCCCCTTCACCCCTCCCTGAGAGCAGGTGCCCATGGCATCTTGGAAACATCAAGCTCTCAAATATTTAAGTCTAATTCTCTAGTAACACGGTAAGTTGTATGCCACAAAAAATTCCACTGTTATGTGGGTGGCAGTCATAGTCTGACAGGTTTTTTACTTAGTTTTCATTACTAAGAAAACCACCTTGTAAACATGATATTAAACAGCAAGTTGTCAAAAGTATGGTAAAATTCTGTGTGGGGAATTTAATCACTCAGCCCCAGTTAGATAAATCTACAACCGGAAATTTGGCTTTGTTAATTATTTCAAAATCATGAGTTGGATTTTGTGTTCTATTTTTTGTTGGGTTTGTATTCCAATTTTTGTCTCCAATCATTAAGAACATTTGGATTAGCAACCTTTACATTTAATTGATCCTCCCAAAAAATAATTTTTCTAGACGATGGATGTTTCTTTTTTCTTTCTTTTTTTTTTTGAGACAGAGTCTCACTCTGTCACCCTGGGTAGAGTGCAGTGGCATCATCGTAGCTCACTGCAACCTCAAACTCCTCGGCTCAAGTGATCCTCCTGCCTCAGCCTCCTGAGTAGCTGGGCCTGTAGGCACTCACCACCATGCTGGGCTAATTTTTCTATTTTTAGTAGAGACAGGGGGTCTCATTCTTGCTCAGGCTGGTCTCAAACTCCTCAGCTCAAGCGATCCTCCCGCCCCGGCCTCCCAGAGTGCTAGGATTACAGGCGTGAGCCACTGTGCCTGGCCGGATGTTTGGTTTTCTTATGGACTTCTGTAGGCCTGGTGTTCCTCTTCCATCAGTTCTTACAGTAAAAGTAAAACCCACCTTGCAGTTTTTTGTGTTTTAAAATAGACACGAGATCAAGCAGACCCCACAAGCAGACTGGCCTAAACCAAATCTTGACCTGTCCCAGGCACGATTTTCTGTTTTAAATAATTTAGATAGTTCTTTGAGCCAAATGATTGTCTGGGATGAGATCAGTTCAAGCTTTGCTGAGCAGTTCCCCTGTAACTTTATATTATCAATTATGTCCTAAGGAAATGGATAAAAACCAATTTTCTCAATGGTCCTAGTTTAAAAAATAAAGTAGTATTATAGTTGATGGAAAGCTCTGTAAAAATGGGCACTGGTCATTAAATTGAACTGTGTAAAGACAAGTTTTTGATACTTGTTAATCTAAATAAATTATTTTCTTTCAACAGTATGATTCATCCAGCCTTCCAGCTCTGTTAATTAAGGCAAGAACCGCTTTGGGAGCTGAAAGCCATCTGCAAAATATCAACCATCAATTAGAGAAGCTCCTTGACCAGGAGTGAGAAGACCAGTCTACCAAAATGTGCCTATAGAAAGATTAGTCCTGTGCTATTGTCTGTTGCCTTCTGAAACTGTACTTTTATAAATAAAAATTCTTTTTGAAGAAGTATAGCCTAGTCACCAGAATTTAATATTACTTTGTTCAAATTAAATGACTGTGAACAATGTTAAATGGCACCAGTTTGAGTGTCTAATAGTTTTATAGGCCATAATAATCTGGTTGGTGTCTTGAGTAACAAATAGACATGTAAGAGTTTTAACCTATAAATAAACTTGTAAAATTAAGTTGGTGTGTGAACAAAAACTAATTCTCGTTAATAAGATTTCTACTAAATTTAAGTACACCAAGGCTAATTTTCAATAAAACTGGTTTACTTAAGTAAAAAACAAAAACTGAAAAACAAAGTGATATAACCTAGTTGATATAAACAGGTTTAATAATAAGTTAATATAATTTAATATGTTTATGTTATCAAATCTCACAGACTTAAGGCAAATTATAGCCTGGTTATTTAAGTGTCCACAGTTAATTAGCTACTCTTGTAATCCTTCTATAATGAGTTCATCAGGAATTCCATCCACTATACTATCGTAAGTGAGAAGACTGTTCTCTGCAGCCTCGGCTAATTCAACATCTTCAGCGGCTTCTAAAAAATAAGCATCATCGATGCCATTATCCCAGTCAGCATCAGAAGATACACCTCTTGACAACTTATTAGGTGATGATTGTTTATGAGGATTCTTGGTTTTATTTTCCTAGTTTCATCTGCTGGAAACTCCTCTTCCTTTATTTCAATGGGGAAAGGTGACAGAGAGTGGGATAGAAAAATAAAGGTCTAGTCAGAATATGATGATTTCACCACATACATAAAAGAACTGGTCATTACTACCTTATTCAACAGATACTAATATGCTGGAGGAATATTGTCTCCAATATAGCCGCCACTGGAATGAGTGCACTGTTTCAAATGTTGCTGCCATTCAGCTCAGACACATTTGAAACTCCAAATTTGAAATTACCTGTAGTTTTGTGACACTTTTCAATATCCCCAGATGATGGGGCTAGAGCAAGGGCAGATTTAATTTTTTAACAATTCGACAGTCCAGCTTAAAGACAAATTGGAAAAAACGTTTGCTATCTTGACAATGGATTTATTTCCCTAATTTTAAAGTATTTTAAAAATTAAAACATGGATTGAAAAAAATTGTTACAACGAACAATTTTGGAACAACTGCCAAAATGACTATAGATTATATATGAGATAACAGTATTGCATCAATGTTAAATTTCCTGAATTTAATAATTTTACCATTGCTATGTAAGAATGTCCTTATTCTTCAGCTACATGCTTAAATATTAAGAGATGGAGGGTTTTGATGTTTGCAACTTATTCTCAAGAGATGCAGCAAAAATAATACGTATGTGTACAGTACAGGGAGAAAACAAATGTGGCCAAATGTTAACAAATGGCAAATCTAGGCAAAGGACAGACAGGAGAGTCCCTTACCTCTTGTACATTTCTGTAGGTTAGACATTTTTAAAAATAAGATTTCTAGTCAGTATTCAGGTTATCAGTGCACTAATAAGATGATCAATGCAATAGAAATGTAGGTAAATAACACTGGTATTTTGGTTTAAAATACTTAAAAACAGATGAAGCAGAAATGATAAAATGTCAATTGTTAAAACTGATGATAGGTACATAGGTGTTCGTTATATTGTTTTATTTAGCTTTTATTTAAACAATAAAATGACTTATGTTCCAGTAGTGGTAAATACTGTACACTAAAAGTACTTTCAACTTGGCATTTCTGATGTATTATTAGATAAGCAGAAAAACTAACTTAAATCTACCGAAACCACAAACACTTATCAAAATAACATTCTAACAAGGATGATACATTCCTATTCCTCTTAGAGACAAAGTTTAAGAAATGTAATTTGTTCTTGGTTATTTCAAAACATTTTTTAACCTAGTAGTTAACCAGAGATTTAGTTATCAGTATTTTATGTCCAGCTTTTACAGACCAAGGATGGGATTTCCACCATTTCAAACTTGGATGGAGTTTTTGCAAGAGGAGACATTTTTAAAATCAGATTGAACAGATACCAGATTGAGTTTTCTAGAATATAAACTCAAGCACTTATTCAGCTTGTAGCAGGCAACTTTTATTCTAAGCATAACACTATAAAATTTAAAAGTTTAAAACGTCAAGAAGAGTACTTTAAAAAAAATTCTTGCAAAAACCACTAAGATATAGAAAAATGGACAGACGACAGGTACAGGCAATTCAGAATGCCAATATAAACAGTAAATCTGAAAAGGTTCTTCATTAAGGAAATGCAAAATAAAACAACTAAAATACCACATTTTGCCCACCAGGTTGGTAGCCATTACAAGGTAAATATAAGCAATGATGTTAGCAAAAGTGTGGGTTAATAGGTGCTGTCATAAATTAATTGTGTAAGTCTAGTATCCTGTAATTTTTATGGACAGCAATTTGGTAATAGGTACTACTGAAAATATTTGTGATATTTTAAGTAGAAAAGTGACTACCAAATAGTATGTGTACTATGACTTAAAAAAAAAAAATGAGCATACATAGATACAAATTCTTGAAGATATATGCCAAAACATTTATACAGTTATCTGGTCAAATTATGAGTTAGGAAGATTCTTTCCCCTTTTGCTTATGTATTTTCTAATTTTATGTATTTCCTAATTCATTCTACAATGCATGTTAATTATTTGGGTAAATAAAAGTCTCTATAAGAAAAATGCTAGTTTGGCAATCTGGTAATACCTACCGAAATTAAAACTGTGTATACTCTTTGACAAAATTCTCCTTCTACAAATTCATCCTACAGATATAGTTGTTCAAAGAAACACAAAGATGAGAATTTTGGTTTACTTTGTAAAGCAAAAATATAAGAAATTTCTTAAATGTCTGGGATTGGTTAAATTAATTATACAATTTCTCATGCAGCAGTAAAGAAGGAAGAGATGTGTATCATCAGGTATGTGGTGAGATGGGAAAATTGCTACAGTATATTCCTAAGTGAAAACAAGGTACCAAACATTGTGTTTACAAGCTATCTGGACACACATGAACACTGCTTATAGCTCATTTATACTATTGTACCAAGAACTACTTTGTAATGAAAAGACACTGAAAACTGCACTTACCTCTTTGAACAGAAACAGGAGGCATACTTCAGCAGGTAGTGGAAAACCTGAATCAGAAAGATAAACTGTTTTATATAGATGTTGGGCTTCCTCAGGGTGGGAACTTTAAAAATGTATGGGGTAGGTGAAGAAGTCAGATAAGGGCCCCCCCACCCCCACCCCCAGGCTCCAAGGTGGAGGCTCTGGAAATTGTAAAGACAGCTCTGAATTACAAAGGCTGGGATGGAGGTGACAGAAACTGGTGGCTGTTCCAGAAAGAACTCCCCCTCCCCAAACTTTCTATAAAACTCGCCACTCTTCCCCTTCTCTGGGTGGACGCCCTTTCCAGCCTCCACCCACCTGCACCCAGGTGCTCCAAATAAATGGCATTTTACCACGCCCCCCAGCTTGTGTGTCTTCCTCTTGGCTCAGACCTAACAATAGATGCCTAGACCATTTCCAGCCATGAGCCTTGACAAAGTCGGCGCATGGAGGAGGGGCCTTCAGAGAAGGCTCCGCTGTGGAAATCCCGTCGGGACCCCTTTGGATACATCAGCTTAATAGCATTACTCATAACTGCAGCTGTTGTGTGGCTTCTAATTAATATGTTTACTTCTCCCTCATTGGGACCTACAATACTGTTTAGCAATCGTTTCCAGGAATTAGAGTCAAGTCCCCCCTCTGTGAGGATGGAATTAGAATGGTGAACAAAGACGGCTTACAAGTTCCCTACCAAAGTTTACAGTTCATGGAAACACTTGCTCGGGCAGGACCCCCATGGTGTATTAAGACAATAAAATCTAAGATTGACATTCTTAGCCAGTTAATTATAATTGAGGAAAAGTGTTGCTGGTCCAAACTAAAAAACAGTATAGAAAAAATGAAACATCAAAGAGAAGAACTTAGAGTACAGCTTAAGAAGGAACAACAGCAGAAACTTTAGAATAACCTTTGCTTAAGCAAGATTTTACCTCATGATATGCTCCACTACTGTGTACTTTACAATACTTAGAACAACAGCTTTCATTTAGCCTTGCTTTAGAAACCATGTCTATCACCTCTGTGATCAGAACAGTTTCAGTTTCCAGATGTACTAACTATAGCTTGAAACTATGATTACTGCTTGATTGTAATAACAAATATGATTATGCTTGCCAAAATAATGAATATAAAAATCAGACTCTACAAAATAAAATTGGAACAGTTACTTCCAACCTCTGAGTTGTGTCGTTACTGTCTCCCACTCGCCGACACCCTGACCCACCTTGAGGGACTCCTGGACTCTGCTGCAGCTGGACTGCGGCAAATAGATACCTAATTTTTACTTTGAGGTAAACATAAAAATGAGTAACTCACAGTCAGATTTGAAGTTTTCTGCTTTACATACAGGGTCATGACATTTTTGATACCAAACTTCATTTTTCAGATCAACCAGAATCCTTTGTTTCAAAAAAAAAAAAAAAGTATTAATACCAAGACTAGATAGAAAACAAAATTTAGCTGCATAATGTTTACAAGAGCTATGCCTAAGACAAAGAAGGAAAAAAGTTAAAAAGTAAAAGGATGAAAGTAGACACCAACCAAAAGAAAACTGTAGTTCCCAAAAATATCACACAAAAAACTTCAGGGGAAAAAAGGAGACATTGACAAAAGTCCCCCCCCCAGGAAGATAGAACAATTCTTAACCTGTACCCTCCAAATAATACAGCTTCAAAATATGTTAGCAATCCTAGCACTCTGGGAGGCCAAGGCAGGAGGATCACTTGAGGCCAGGAGTTCGAGAGACTAGCCTGAGCAAGAGTGAAACCCCGTCTCTCCAAAAAAAATAGAAAAATTAGCCAGGCATGGTGGCATACACCTATAGTCCCAGTTACTCAGGAGGCTGAGGCAGGAGGATCGTTTGAGCCCAGGAGTTCAAGGCTGCAGTGAGCTATGATGAGGCCACTGCACTCCAGCCTGGGCAACAGAGTGAGACCATCTCAAAAAGAAAATAAATAAATAAAATTTTTAAAAGATGTGAACAAATATTGATAGAACTACAAGGATAAATAAATCTAGATTAAAAAAAATTCTTGGTAATTTATAGATCAAATAACAACCAAAATAAAGTTCAATGAGAATATAGAAAATGTGAATGACAATTAAAAAGCAATTAAATTTGATTTAATGGGCATGTGAAGCAGCTCTTTATAATCATATAAAGCAATAATAAAAATTGATGTCATGCTAGTTATAAAATGAATCTTACCAAATTTAAAAGTACCAATTTACATGGAACACATTCTCTGACACAAAGTACATTTCAGAAATGAAAAGCTAATAGAAACCCATAATTTGGAAATTAAAAACATTTCTAAGTAACCAATGGCTCAAGGAAAAATAATGGAAATTAGAAAACACTAAGACTTGAGTGGAATTGGAAATCTACATATTAAAAATGTGTGAAATGCAGCTAAAATGACCTTGGACATTTATAGTCTTAAAAGCTTACCTTATGAAAGAAGATGGCTAAAGAAATGAGTTAAGTAACTAACTTGGAAAATGAACAACAGAATAAACCCCAATAAAATAAAAGGCAGGAAGTAGTGAAAAGCAAAAACTAAAAGAATTAACAAGGTCAAAATTTGAAGATAATGAAATTATTGCAAGATTGATCAAAAAGTAAGACAAAGACACAAATGTTATTAGAAATTAAATGCATCATATATAAAATTTAAGAATATTATGGACAACTTTTACCAGTAACTTTGAAAATTTTGGTTAAATAAAGTGCTAGATAAAATATACCAAATTAAGCAAACTTTAACAGAAAATCTAAACAACCCTATAACCAATGAAAATAAAAATCTTGAAAATATGATTAAGTACTTTAAAATCTTCCCACACTCACAGAAAAGGAAACAAAATGGCTAACTTTCCGTGAGGGCAGGGGGCAGGGGGTAAGGAGGTGGTGAGGGATGTGTACCCAGGAGAGAAAAAAGCAGGTGACTTAGTCTGATCTTCTCGTAAGCATTCCAGTAACAGACGTCCTAATAAATGGACTACTGCTGCAGCTCCCAAACTACACTAAAGTACCCTGGGGCACTGTAGGATATTTAAATCTTTCTAGAAAACACAGTGATACTTGACATTGGTCAAGTACCCTGAAAACTACTTGCTTGCAGTTCATATCTTCAATATTACATCACATTTCATTCCTTTCACTGATGTCCCACCTTTATAGAGCTGGGTTTTTTGGTGGTGGTTGTGATAAAAAGTACCATCAACATCAACGTGGAACAAGATAGGAGGTGGGGGGGGGTGTCCAATCTGATTCCAAGGTTTAAGAGGTTATGCAATACCCCAAAGGGCATACATCCCATTAATAAGAATATTTAAGAATGAAATAAAAGTATTATGTTCTATCAACATATGAATATTATTTTTCAAACAGCTACTAAATTGTTAAGACATAAATACTTATCAAGTTGTTTGAAAGTAACTCATTAACAGAGCTCTTAGGTATTTCTTTCAGCCTCGGAGCAAATGTGAAAAAAATGACTAAGACACCAGGGGCACCAGAAACGAAGAAAATCTGGGAACCTCTGGATCAAATGCTAGGAGGACAGTCCTTATCTGTAGAATGTCCTTTGTAGGATACATCTAATTTTAGGATTGCATATGGTAAGTAAACCTACAGTCTATGGATTTATGAGGCACGGTTTCCTAGAAATGTCATCCATGCTATGCCACTATATAGGTATAAAGTGCCAATGCTTCACAGTCTCCATGCTCCCTCCTGTGTTCAGTGACTGCTCACTTCTGCCAGGTTCCCCGAGTCAGAGAGCAGGAGGAAACATATATGCAAAAAATCATAATTCCAAACATATATGATGCAAACATATATGCAAAAAATCATAAGGAAAAGCAAGAAAAAGATTAACACAAAATCCAGGATAATGGCTGTAATCTCTAAGGGCAAGAGAAGAGGAAGAAATTAGGATTGGGCCCAGAAGGTGCTTCTGAGGTCTGGTCAAGTTCTGTTTCTTAAGGTGGGTGGTAGATATGATAGGTGTTCATTTGAGTGTTAGTCTTTAAAATGTACGTATCCCATATATACTCTTATACGTATGATATATTTAACAGTTAAAAAACAGAATAGATCATGGATACATAATACAACTTGGTATGATCATCGAATGATAGCGGCTTTTTGGTAAATTAACATGCATAGAAAAAAGAATAGAAAGGTACATCAATTTGGTAACTGTAGTTACCACTGGGTTGTGGTGATCTTTTCCTTTGTGCTTTTTTGTTAGAGCTTTGTGTATTGAGCTTCTACTTTTTGAGCGTTTTTTCCTAAACTGAGTTAATCTAAGTATATCAAGTATGGCACTGGATCGTGCTACCCGTGTCTGCCTGCTTTCCAGCAAAAACTCCACAATCACTTCCCCATGTGTGGCATATGTGCCATATGTGCCTGATTACATAGGATTCTCTGCTTTGACATGAAATATGAAACACAGCAAAATTTCTCATATCACAACTGATAACTACTGGGTTTCTATTTTATCTCTATTCTAACTATGCCTTTATTATTTAAAATTCTATTTATGGTTTTGCTTCATTCTTTACTTCTCTTTTTGCCAGGGGCATTTTAAAGAAAATTCCTAAAAACAGGGTGTGGCATACACAACAAGCATTCAATAAATATTAGTTCCCTCAATACCATGCTTTGTCGTGAATGAGTTAGCATAACCTTAACCTCTAGCTCTTAACACTTACTGAGGAGTCTCCTTCTTGCCCAAATCTGCCCAATTTCAATCTAGATTCTGTAAGGTGTCAAGGGCCAACGGTGACAGGGAAGGAGAGGCGTACTTTCCATCATTGTTCCCCTGTCCACTGCGTTCTCTCTAGCCCTAACTCAACTCTACCTTAGTCGTCTCAAGATATACTAAGGGGTTATTTTACCAAATAAAATACAAATAAAGTTGACATGAGCTAGAAGCAATGCAATTCAAATTAGTTATTACAAAACACCAAATACAACAAATATAAATTTAATTACAACTAAATTGATTACAAAAACAAAATAATTTTATATTTTCTTTACTTCAAAGTTATAAACATCAAAAGTATAATATTGGTTAAATACACAAAAATCAATAATATTACTTACATGATATTATTACTCTTGTGGGCTCTTCCAATGTTTTCACACCAGCGATATTTACAAATATCATAAACCAATAATTCTTCTGGGAAAAAGTAGTTCCAACGCCGAATTCCTAAAATGCAAACAATGCTTCTAAAGGTACTGTTACTCTATTATATAACAGTTAATAAAGAATAAGATTAGCTATACCTCCTTTAATGCCATTTTTATTCACCAAAGAAAGAACAAAACGATCAACTTCAGGATAGGGTGAACACTGAAAACCTTCAATGGTTTCTACTGCAACAGAGAGAAGAATTATTATAAATTACCATAGCTAAAAGTTAAGAAGTTAAATTTTGATTAAATTGTTGTTTAGTACAATTAATTCAGCTTTTTTTTTTTCCTTTTTTGCAATTTGCCTTTCAGTCAGTTCACGGGCTTTTGTTACCCTACATGGAAGCAGCGTAAAATTCAAACATCTCAATTAGGTCAAATGTTAACTAATTTTCATAGAAAACACCTGAAATAATTTCAACTGCTGTCTTCCTTCTGGCAAAGAGAAAAACAGCCCCTCACGTCCAGGAGCTGTCCTGGTTCCATCAGCCAGGCCTTCCAGGCCTTGGTATGGCCGAGAGCTGGCCTGGTGCTCGCACCTTGGCCTTGGCAATCTCCTGACACACATAAAGGAACTCACAGAACTTCAGCAATAAGGCCACTCTGTGGTCATGAGGATTCAAGACCCAAACAAGACCACTCTGTAATCATGTGTGAACACAGATAAGACAGGAACATTCGCCAAACCACAAAAATGACCACACAGCCCGATCCTGGATAACATAAGTAACTGCTACTTCTTTACCAACTGCAGCATTAGCCTTTGTCTACTCTGCCTTGCTTCTAGATAAGGTTTATTAAGATAACCAATCATAGAGTTGTCCCTGACAACACCGAATTCAGAACAAACCCCACATTTCCTGGTTTACTCCTCCAAATCACCTGTTGCGAGCCCAGATCCTATAAAGTCTTTCGCACACCCTCTTAGTGAAATGCCCCACGGGTCCCCAGGGTTTGCATTCCCCTCTGCTTCCATGAGTAGTCAACTCCGCTCGCTCACTCCACACTCGCTCTGTGTGCCCTGTGGTTCTTAGCTAGAAGGCACTGACAATTCAATTATACTGTATATCTAAGAATCTGCTGCAATAATTTACAATGACCAGCTTAAAATAGTTAAATTTTAAAGACAGAAAAATCTAGTTTTCTTAAAATGAAGTCTGTATTTCACTTACAAAAGTAATACATATAATTAGAGAAATATTAGAAAATATATTAATGTAGAAATCAGAGAAATAACTCTAAATCAATGTTTACAAATACATGTCAAACAACCAGAAGAAAACAAACATATAAAGAAAATGTTATCCATGTTTTTAATAAGCTTGTGATCATACCATACCTGTAATTTTAGAGTCTTATTTTTTTTTTCTCTTAACATCATCAATGGGTGTTTTCCGTATTATATAGGCTTTATAAATTTAAATTTAATGGCTACAGAGTATTTCACAGCATGTAACCAATCCAATTTTGTTGTACATTTAGTTTTCAGTTTTTCACTAAGTAACAATATACCAAAATATGAATATAAAAATGTTTACTGGAGGGTTTATGTAAGAAATCTTAAGAAAAAACTATCTGTTCTTCAGTACAGAAATGGCTAAATTATGATGGATCCAGACAATGAAAAAACGATGCGACCATCAGAAGAATGAGAAAGACCCCCTGCACTGGGAATACAGGGACCGCCTGCTGGGCTCTGCAGGAAGTAGCTGCAGTGGCCCCTGCCTTGCACAGGGGACTGCAGAGAAGGATGAAACAGAATTTTTAGTTTTTGGTATGTGTTTATTTTATACAAACAACCTACATTATTTTTGTTTTCATTTTAAACACACCATAAAATGAAAGTGAATAATACTTTAATAAACATCTTTTTTACACTTTTCCCATTTTGGACAGAAACCCAGAAATAGTTTTAAATGATCAATGGATATGAATACTTAAGATTTTAAGGCAAAATAGATTTTATATCCTTAAATTTTGACAGAAAATTATTTTCTTAAAATTACCTGAAGTGCTGGTATTGTTAAAATATTCAACTCCCTTTCGTTTATTTTGAGATGTGTCACACGTAAGAATTTTTAAAGTATCTGAGAATCTGAAGAAGAAAATATGTAAAAGAAACAAAGAAAACATTATTAGAATTAAAGAGGCATAGATGAAGAAAGGAAACTAATTTCAAATAGTTCCATATTAAAATCCTTTGGGCCAGGCACACTGGCTCACATCTGAAGTCCTAGGACTTTGGGAGGCCAAGGTGGGAGGATCGCTTGAGCTCAGGAGCTTTGATCGCACCGGTGCTCTCTAGCCTGGGCGACACAGCAAGACCCTGTCTCATAAATACATAAATAAATACACAAATAAAATAAAACAAAATAAATAAAGTATACAGGAAGATATGCATAGGTTATACAAATACTATGCCATTTTATATCAAGGACTGGAGCATCCTCAGAGTTTGGTATCCACAGGGGTCCTGGAACCAATCACCCATAGATACCAAGGGATAACTTCATAACTTTATTCACCAAACAGAACCTTTGAAATTTTTGTTACAATAATTTTATTACAAAAGTGTGACTAACAGGAAGAAATGAAGAAGGAAAGAGGGGCGAAAGCAAAGAGAAAAACTGATTAAAATTAGCTGAAGAAAAGATACATTCATAACCATAAAGGGTTTAGCCTTTATTTCAGGAAGTAAAATACCTGGTATTTACTTGGATACACAAAAGGCAATTAAGGTAACCCCATTTAGTAGGAGAACCCTCCACTTTTGTAAGGTTAATATTAAAACTGCATAAGAAATGGGATTTGGTAATTGGGAAATTACCTACACTTCAGGCTGTATTGCGGGCTAAAAATGTTGCTTTTCCCATACATGGTAAATAGAATGTGACCTTGTTCTGGTGCCAACAACAGGGGGCAGCAAAAATCATACAATTTTTATAGTACTTCTATGCCACTTCAACAATCCCAGGTCCTACTACTGCTAGCAACTGACATTTACTGAGCAGACACTATGTGCTAGGCACCATCATATATGTTTTACGTGTACAGTTTTAACTTATTTAATTCTCTTAACAACTCCATAAGGTAGGTGTTATTATTATTTCCATTTTAAAATAAGGAAACTGGCTGGGTGTGGCAGCTCATGCCTGTAGTCCTAGCACTCTGAGAGGCGTAGGAGGGAGGATCGCTTGAGGTCGGGAGTTCAAGACAAGACCCTGTCTGAGCAAGAGTGAGACCCCATCTCTACTAAAAATAGACAATATTAGGGCGTGGTGGTGCACACCTGTGGTCGAGCTACTTGGGATGCTGAGGCAGGAGGATCGCTCGAGCCCAGGAGTTTGAGGCTGCAGTGAGCTGTGATGATGCCACTGCACTCTAGCCGGGGTGACAGAGCGAGACCCTGTCTCAAAAATAAATAAATAAATAAATGAAAGTAAGGAAACTCAGACTTTGACCTTACCTCTGAGATACGTTATTAAAGGAACTCAAAGAGTACAAAAATATATGAAGAAAAGCAATCCATCTTCCCACCCTCCTAGGTAATGGCTGTTAACTGTATATCCTGACACAACTATCCCTACAGCAATATATTTTAAATATTTATTATTAAAATTAATTTCTATAAAATTTTTCCTTAAAATTATATTTAGGGAAGGCAAAGGGAAAATAATTATAACAAGTTAATGGCAAGTTAGTCTGAATCTTAATCACATGTTTTAGGCTCACAAAATTGCCAGCCCAGAAAAAAGGGAAATGAAGGCAAATATAGTAAGTTCTCACTCAACATCCCCAACAGGTTCCTGGAAACTGCGACTTAAGCGAAACAACTAGAGCAGCTCCTTAAATTATGTCATTTTGTTATAATGTTGGTAAGTCAGGACTTACTATATTTCTGTTGAAAGATGACTTTCACATTTTTTAACAATGAACAACACATGGGAACTTAAAGGTTCAACAATGGAACTGACAATAAATAAGAGTATGGCAATATAATAGAAAATTATATAGACATTAAAGGTTTTGTGTACAGTTAACTATGGGCAAATTATTAACTTGGCAAATATTCATGACATAATGTTGAGTAGAAAAACAGGTCACATAAGCACATAAATAATGATCTCAGGGATATGTCTGAATAAAGGAGCTATGTAAATTATATATATGTGCATATATGAACAGAAAGAGACATTAATAGTAATTATATTTCCAAGTACACTACAAGTCATATTGTTTTCTTCTTTATAGAAGTGATAATCACTTTAGAAAAACTGGAAAGTATATTAAATATAATCATAAAAAGATATAAAGAGAAAACTGATTAAAAATTACCTTTTACTATTATTTTTCAGTTATTGGAGAAAAGAGAACAGTTAACTCAGAGTTTTAAGAACTGACTTTCCTTTACTTAAGGTAGAATGAATTTACATGATTCACATTTTAGTTAATACACAATGACATTCACTGTTTAATAAATATTCATGAATACACAACGGTTTGATGCAGATACTACATACCTGACATTGCTGACCAAAGAAGAAAGAAAAAACTGATATTCCTCAGAAATATATTTTGACTGTAGAGGAAGGAATTTGTTATCTTCAGCGACCTCCAAAGCCACACGCTTTCCTATTTTTGATGATTTATAGAGCCGAAAATTTCTATTTCTTGTATAAACTCCTACATCAAAAGTTAATAAAACAAAATTAATACATGTTTTCTGTGACTAGTTTTACAGTCAACAAATATTAAACTATTTTTGTACAGCATTACTAGAAGAAACAATTCTTTTCCATGCACAGCTATAAACAAAATTAAAGCAGCACAGGCAGTCCCCAGGTTTCCGACGAGACATGTTCCTGAGAACATCGTCAGGTCGGACTCATACGCAACTCAGATCCCTGATAAGCAGTGCATATATAGTAATAACAACAATACTATAATGGCTCATATGCAGTAATTATAACAGTGTAGTACTGTAATACTATTAGTAATACCACCCTGGTATTGTAGTAAGAAGTCACAGAAACTACTGTGCTCTTTCTTTTAAGGCCTAGGCTACTAGGAATGCTACACCTACTTTGATCTTCTAACCAAATCAATAATAACCTTTCCACGTCAAGAATTAATCCACTACGCTGCTTAGTAATAACTGATGCTGTCATTGGAGCACTGCCTGCCACATGTTCCAGTATTCTCATTTCACCCTTTATAATTGTTCTCATAGCCGTGCGACGGAAGCCTAATGCTTTCCCAGTAAACGATGGCATCTGGCCTTTCTCCAAATGCTTAATTATTTCTACTTTTGTTTCTGTTGTAATCACCTTTCTCTTCGCTGCAGGCTCACCTGGACTTGCAGTGGACTTTCACTTTAGAGGCACGGTCATAAGGGTAACACCAACTCACAAAATCAAATAAAAAAGTTAAGATGACAGTGATGCTACACTTAAGCGACCATATAAACAATGCGACCAGCCGCCAATATAAAGATTCTGCACTAACGAACCTTATGCCACGTGGCTTGTTTACATGCACAGAAGAAACTAGTTCCTCAATTATTAATTTAATTATTTAGTTATAAGTTATCCTTATGGGGAGCCTTGGGAGCCTGTTTATAAGTACAAAGTGCCAAAAGTTGTGTAGTCTGTAACCTGGGGACTACATGCATATAAAAAGTAAATCTGAGTTAACATGGAAGAATGCCACATCCAGAAATAGTAAACTAGATTATTTTGGCACAATTCTTCCACTGAAAATAAAGGAAAACTAGACATGGTATTAGAAATAAAAAGTTTGAGACTATTGGAGAGTTTCCAAGACAGTGAGGATTTGTGGTGCAAAACCCCAGAGAAAAGGGAAGGATCAAAAAAACTAAATATCTACAATAAATCTAACAAAAGGATGTACAAGATTTCTATTCAGAAAATTATAAAAACATTATTGGGCCAGGTGCAGTGGCTCACGCCTGTAATCCCAACACTTTGGGAGGCCGAGGCCGGAGGATCGCTTGAGGCCAGGAGTTCAAGACCAACCTAAGCAACATAGTGAGACCCCATCTTTAAAAAAAAAAAAACAAACAAAAATTATTATTGAGAGAAAGGAGAGAACACCTAAGTAAATGGAGAGGCACACCATGTGCACACACTAGAAGACTCAATATTATAAAAAATGTCAATTCTCCCCCAAGTTGATCTATAGATTCAATGCCATCCACATAAAAATTCTAGCAGGGTTTGTGAAACACACCAGTGTAAACTGGCAAGTTGATTCTAAAATTTGAATGGAAGCCCAAAAGGTCAAGGATAGCCAAGAAATTTCAAAGAACAAAGTCAGAAGACTTTTTTCACTGGATATGAAGACTTGCAACAAAACTGCATTAATTAAGACAGTGTGGCACTAGCACAAGAGTAGATCAATATAACACTGGAAGAGAACAGAGTCTAAAAACAGACCTATATATATATGGACACTTGCACTTGATTTATGGCACAGGTGGCAGTGCCGAGCAGTAGGAAAAGGACAGTCATTTCAACAAATGGTGCTGAGACAAATGGATATCCTCTTAAGAAAAAATGCATCTTGACTCCTCACCTAACAAGCAAAACCCATTCCAAACGGACTGTATATCTAAACATAAAAGGCAAAACAATAAGCTTCTAGAAGATAAGCAGGAAAATATCTTTATGGCCTTAAGATAGGGAAACTTTCTTTAATAAGATGTGAGGAACACTAATCACACAAGCACGGGTACCGCAGAACGAGGTCTGCAGCCGCGGCTGCCACCATTTCAGACAGACGATTCACCACGTGAACAGTGTGAACTTACAGCACCGACGGATATGGTACAGGACTGCAAATGTATTTTCTCTTCCTTATGATTTGCTTAATAACATTTATTTTCTATAGCCTATTTTAATACAGGATATAATACATACAACATACAAAATATGCGTTAATCGACTGTTTCTGTTATCAGTAAGGCTTCTGGTCAACAGTAGGCTATTAGTAGTAAGTTTTTGGGGAGTCAAAAGTTATACGTGGTGTTTAACTGTGCAGGGAGTGGGGGAGAAGGGGGTCAGAGTCCCTAACCCCCGTGTTGTTCAAGGGACAACTGTATATGATTCCAACAATTAAAAAGTTCAAAAATAGGCAAAACGAAGCCTCAGCATTAGAGGACAGAAGAGTGGTCACCATTGGGGAGGACACAGGACCTGACTGGAAGGGGCACAGAGGAAGTTATGGGGTCCTGGTGATCCATTTCTTGTCTTGGGTGGTGTGGCAACAAGGGGTGTCCATTCTGCAATAATGCATTGACCCAGGCACTCACAAATTATGTTATTTTTCTATATGAACGTTAAGCTTCAATAGAAAAGTTTCTTAAAAAGATTGTCATGTACCATTAAATCTCTGAACTTTTTAAAGGATTGTTTAGGGACTGATTTCCTCATGTTCTTTTGGTACATAAGTAAACCTGGGTATACTGTTGAAAATATTTCTTTCAAGAATATCAAGGAAACTTCCTTGCAGGTCCAGTAACCTAACTTCCAAGGATGGAGCTGCCATGACCTGGGGGATTCTGTCTGGGGTCTCTGCACTGAGGTAGAGGCCGAGCATATTCACTGGCTGATGCTGCTCTCCCTGCATCGACTTTCTGTTATGCATCTTTCCTAGTTCATTGCAGGCTAGTCCAACCTGGAGATGACGTTCTGCTAATAAAACAAAACCTGTCATTTGGAAGAATGCTCCCCTACGCATAACTCGCGATCGTTCTACATTGCACTTGTCTGACTATATTTCCAAATTCCAGCATTGACTGCCAGAGGTACTAGAAAGATATGTAAGAAAGAGGAACACTTCTCTAATCTTGGTACCACTGTGGGCCTGGGAATCTTGCCTATAACTTAATCCTACCTCCCCTTAACTGTTAGACACTGAAGCTCTCTGAGGTGCTCGGTCAATGGCAAAAATGCTGCTCTGACGGCTTTTTAGCTTTTCAAGGAACAAGCTGGAACCTCAGTATAAAAACAAGGTTTAGTTCACCAAATTGGAGCTGTTGCATTAGGGGTCTTGATTGGCCTGTGTGTTGAATTAGGCTGAAGTCCCATCAGCCCAGTGCGTCCCACATCTTCAGGTTCCCAAACCAGCACCAAGCAGAGCCAATGTTGAGTTGAAGAAGTCACCAGTTTGATCACAGCAAGAAAGTTGATGAAATGGCCCCTGCCACTGTCACAGAGACCTTCAGCGAAGAAAACACCCAGGCTTACTGTGCTACATGAGTATTGTTTTTATAGTGTGTCTGTTTCTAAAATTTACGTAATCCAATTTAACCTCTCAGCAGTGTTGGAGGGTGCTGGCCCAATAGACCCTGTCAAAACTCCCTTGACAAGCCAGGCATGGTGCCATGCACCTATAGTCCCAGTTACTCAGGAGGCTGAGGTAGGAGTATTGCTTGAGCCTAGGAGTTCGAGGCCAGCCTGGGCAACATTGCAAGATCCCATCCGTAAAATAAAAAAGCAAAAGAAAACAAAAACCAAATCCCTTGACAGGAATCCTCTGGACATTTAGAGTAGAAGCCTGCCATAACCAATTCTCTTTTGGAGCTCAGGCCAGCCTGGTGCTTATGTTCCACAGGGACCTCTCTAAGGTCTCTGAGCAGAAACCTAGTAGATTCCCAGCACCTGAGCTCACCAGTCACATCCTGCCAGTGACTGGACTGTCACTGTGGAGCAGTGACAGTCCGAGCACAGTGATTAGTGGGCACACACACTTGTTTCCCACAAAAGTACCCAGGACAGTCTAATAGAGACAGCTGCCAATTTTACTTACCTAGATCTACAAAAAGATGCTTTTCTCCCATGCTGTTCTTCACAACTAAAAATGAAAGATCAGGATTGCTTTGCTCAGCTGACCCTAGCCTCTCCTGATTCCCTGAATTCAGTGTCCAGCTCTCTTCTACATCCTTATTTGTGGACATTTTGTTAAAGGAAATTCCTTGTTGTATTGGTGCTTCATTAAAATGGGGAAATCCACGGCCTGTTGTCTCTGGAAGGCTACTGTCATCTTCATCGGCAATCAAGTAAAGAGCAGGCTGCAAAATTTTTCTCACAAAATTACCTAAGGAAAAAAGATACCACGGTTAATCCGATTCTTCTTTTCCATAAACCATAACTTAAGATCTGGACGCAAATCTACACATGACAATTTTACATACACAGTAAGCCTTATTTTTTCCATTTCTGATTTTGAAACTGAGTTGTTGTCATAAACTGTAACATGCCTCTCCTGCTACTTCCTTCCTCTTACGCAATCTTTTACTTTTTCAACTCCCACTGACATGGGAGCTTGGTGTCAGCTACAAACAAATCATTTTAGGGGGGAAAGTTAATTTGAGAAGGTGTGTCAACATTGCCAGGACCGGCCTGAGCCTAACATGCTGTCGCCAAGAAAACACCACTTTTACTAACACATACTGAGCAGAGTTATCTCCATGATCAAAGAGCAAAGAACAATGGGGTCACATGAGGAAAGTGCTGCTGAGGAGACCGAGAGAATCTCTGCCAGATCCTCCTGAGGTCAGGACGTTGGCAGATTTCACAGGAGCTTATTCTCCCTCTTTTACCTGCCATGACATGCCCCACAAGCCTGGACTTTCACAGCTGGCAGCTCCAAGGTGGTTGCTTCTCCTGCCTCTCTCAAACTGGTCACGGGATGGACTATGGCCTTGGAGCTAGAGTCCAGAACCAAAGCGATTCAATACATTTATTGTATTTCAATGTTTATCCTACGAATTCTGAATAATAGGGGTCCTATCTGTACCATGAAAAGTATGTAAGACAAACTGGGACTTCTTTAAACTCACATATATTATTGTACCATGAAATCAAGTAAAATTTGGCTATTAAGTTGCTTCATGTATAACAATACTGGAGAAATGCAATACTGTAAGAAAAAGTTAATTTTAACCTCTAGAACTATTATAGTCTGGGTTTATTCCTCACTTTATGCACCAGAAAAGCCTAAACTCTTAAATCATAACTTACACAAGCTCTAAATTCAAAATTCACCTTCTCCAAATTAGGGTTAATTACTTCCTTACTCAAAGAAACAAATCCAATTTCTTACAAAGCCCTAAATATCAAAATGAAAGCAAAAGCATTTAATCTTTGCAATGATATGCCTGTATAGACATGATTGCTTCTGGAATGATGAGAGAAGGTAAACACTGAGTGAAAAGAAATCATGGTATATCAAAGGACAACAAAGTAATATAAATATAAATTGATAGAGTTAATTTTCCTGGAAACTTAAAATTGCAACTACTTGACCCTAGGCAGTAAGAGAAGGCTGGACACAGTAGCTCATACCTATAATCCCAGCACTTTGGGAGGCTAAGGAGGGAGGAACACTTGAGCCCGGGAATTCAGGGCTGTGGTAAGCTATGATCGTGCTGCTGTGCTCTAGCCTGGGTGACAGAGTGAGACCCTGTCTAAAAAAAAAAAGAAAAGTGAACACATGGTTGCAGGAATGGCTGTGAAGGTGGCACTGAGGCGGCTGGTAGCCCTCTGAGGCTTGGCAGGGAGCTCATGGCCAGGACTGAGGACAGCTGCCAGTGTGGACACTCACACACTGGTTCCCAGCACACTGCTTCCTGCTGCCTCCTCTCATCGCCCCACCCCTCATTAAGACAGGGGCGATCCTGTTGGCTGGAATAACTCAAATGAGCTAATGAGAAATCTCAGGTAGGACAGCAAACTGGCAGAAGAGTATTTTTAGGTAGATCAAATTCTCTGATCTCTTACATTTAACCTACTTTCCCTTTCTTAAAGGGTGACAATAGGAACTGGAGATGCCATCAAGAGATACACTGAGGGAGAGGAATTGAAGAGAAAATGTTGCATACTTCATAATTCTCTGCGTCTGACTCTAGCCATTCATAATTTTAGAGGCAAGCACCTTAGATGACACCCCCCCTTACCAGAGCTAATTATGTCTCTTACTTTAGCCACACGAGACTCCCACTGCTCCCCAAATTAGCCACACATTCTTATCACTATACTTTTGCTTATGCTGTTCTCTCTGACAGTAAAGCCTTTCTTACCTTTGTCTGTATGATGACACCTCATTCAAAGTCCAGGTTGAACGTCATCTGCTTTCAGAAGGTATCTGCAGCAGAGACTGCTAGTTACCTTGCGCATTTCTACCTCCCCTTCTCCCTGAGCAACAGATCCTCAGCTTTTGGCCTGTGCCTAGCAGTCACAGAGCAGACTGTGAAGAGTAAATAGGAAGCAAAGAAATGGCTTGCTTAGGACTCTGCCTCCACACCTGACAGCAGTGCCTCCTTACCATCCATGCATTTATTCAGCAAATATTTATCTAATGCCTACTTGTAATTCTTATTGTTGCAGCTGTTCTAATATTAATATTATTGATAATGATATTATTACTGTGTGCTAAGCTCTGGAAATACAATAGTGAGTAAGAAATAGTCCCCGCCCCTAAAGAAACATTAAGTGGGATAGGGGAAACAACAAAGAAAACAGGAAATGACCTCAGGAAGTGGTAAACGTTTTGACACAATGAACACTGGACACTCTCTGCAACCCAGAGGAACACTCACCTAAATCTTAGGGTTTGGGATGTGACAGAAACAGCTTCTCAGATGATTTGATAGCTACACTTAGTCCTAACAGACCAGGTGAATCCGTAGGAACATCTGTTTAGACAGCAGCACCAAAACGTGCAAAGGCCCAGGGACCAGAGAAAACGTGGCCATCATGCAAGCAGGGGAGAAGGGCAGGGTGAGCAGAGATGAGGGGGAAGCACGGGACCTCACTGTGCAAGCCAAGACAGCTGTGCTTCCTTCTGAAGGCAATGAATGACCATTGAAGCATATGAGGCACACAAGCAGTGTCATCAGCTCACTCCAGCTAGCTGACAAAGTAAGTGGGTTGAGAGACATACTGAGGTCGAAGATGACACCAACATTTCTTCTTGGGTGACTGGTGACACTCACTGATACACATATCAAAGGAGAAGCAGGTTTTGGGGAGATGAGGAGCTTGGCATAGGACACGCTAAGTGCGAAGCGTCTGCATGGGGATTTTTGGTAGCCAGTTGGCTGCCTGGGTCTGGCATCTAGGACAACAATCTGGGCTGAAGATAAAGACTTGAGAGTCAACAACACAGATGATCATCAAAGCGGTGATAGTGGACGATCATCAAGGGTAAGGATAAACTGAGAAGACGGTCAGGAACAGATTCTGTGATTACTAGTACCTAAGGGATGAGAGAAAGAGACAGAGAAGGAACATCCCACTCAGCTAACAGAAAACGGGGAGCTAAGAAGGAGCCCTGTGTACACAGCACACACTAGGTCTCTGTGACCAGTGTTACCCTAATCCAGCAATTAGGTTCCTGACTTTTATGCCAGTCCCTTAGCGACTATGTTCATGCTTTTACCCTAGGTGGCCATGAAACTATAAGACACTTACAGCTCTGAAATGGATGACCTGTCACCTGAGCTTCAGTCAATCATCTGCTATTTGGACCCAGGAATACTTGCCCTACCTTTGCCTTGATAAACGCTCAGGATTTTGGCTTCTATTCAGACTTTAGTTTTTGGTATTCCCATTCTGCCTGTGTGTTCTCTTTTGGACTGACTTTGTTTTACACCCCAGCCTGTATCTCTAAATACTCAGTCCTGGGACAAATACTCACGTTACACTTTCAGGCTTATGCATCTAGACTTCCTCCCAACCCTGAAGTTCGGCCTGGAACAATAAACAAGTCTTCCTTGATAGACCCAAGTCCCAAAGCAAGGCTGAAGAAAAGATCAAAAATCCAGATAAGAGGTGGCACAGAGAAGGCTTGAAATGAAAAGGCCTCTCATGAATTATCAGAAAACTGAAATGGATCCTGTTGGATGAGAAACCAGTACCAGGACACGCGTGGCCATCCCAATGTCTATGATGAGAGGTGCTAATGCCAATGGTGTCTTGAGTAGGTTAATGTGCCTGGAACAGAACGATAGGTCTAGAGCTAAGGGCAAATCCTGAAAACATGAAAAACCACATTTCATTTTTTAGGATAGGTTACCAATCATAAAACTTTGTAAGTACTTACAAAATTTTAAGAGGAATAGGAAAATATGAGTTTTTAATACAATTCCATGATTTTTTTAAAAACAGTGTACTTACCAACATGAATGTTATCTTTAAATGCTACATCATGGAGTTGAAATATTAAATGGCGGCTAAATTTTTCATCAGTACTAGAATCCAAGTTCAAAATGTCTTCAGCTGAACAATTAACACCATATAACTCTTGAAGTGCTTTAAACACATGCTAGAAACACACGTTAAACATAAATAATTTATACTTTTTGTTTTAAAGATTTTCCGAGAAAAATTCAAAAGTCTTGGTACAAGTAAGTCTGACGTAAATAAATAAATTTTGATTCACTATCAGAATTTTTACAATATAACAATCTTACCAATTACTTATAAATTGAAATACATATTATATTTAAATTATTCTACATGTTCATGTTAGAAAACTCATAGGCTCTCAAGATTAAAGAGACCTCTTAGAAGTCAAACAATTTATACATTAGCCTACTCTAAAATTATAATAAAAACATTCCTTTTTAAACATCTCTTTAAATATCATCTATAAGTTAAAAAGCCACTAATTCCTTTTTTTATTGTTTTAATTATTAGAAAGTTTCTCATTCATATTGAGCCCAAACCCATCTCCAAGAATTCAGCCTCTGAGACCAGATGAGGCTGATAGTAAATGTAGTCACGCACTGCACAAAGGCAATAAGCATAGTTAGGACACAAGATCTGGAGTCAGATAGATGCAAGTTTGACTTTTGACTTTGCCATTTACCAGCTCTGTGACTTTGGTCAAATCTAAACCTTACATTCCTTAGCTGCTAAATGGGAATAATAATAGCACCTTCTTTTTGGAGTTGCTGCAAGGAGTAAACAAGGAAATGAGATTAAGGAGTTAGCACAGTGCCTGGCATGGGTAACTGCTTAAAAGTACTGGCTGTGTAGACTTAAGATAAGTCATTTGTCCCTAAGCCTCAGCCTTCTCATTTGCAAAATGAAGCTACTAAGGATTGCCATGCAGGGTGATCCTGAGATTAGCAAAAATATTTGTAAATTGCCAATCACTTAGGTACGTAATAGTTATGCAATAAACTGTATTTATTAACGGTATTTTGGCATTACTACAGCACCACACTCCCCCTCATGCTAAGTTTACTCTTCTTCAGTAAATTCTCACTTTCTCAGAGAAGGCTTCCTCAATTTCCCTATCTACATCAAATTCCCCCTATATACTCTCTCTTTGTAGTACTTAACACAGCCACAATTTTTGGTTAATTTACGTGATTAGTTTGACATCTGTTTCCTCTATATTACAGAGGCTATTCCCCAATATCTCTTCTCTCCTGCAGAAACAGAATCTTGACTTTTAGCTAGATAGGAGGCCATCCAGAATAAGGCTACATTTCTCAGACTCCTTTACAGTAAGGTGTGGCAGTGAGTCTAGCCAATGGGACGTGAGAAGAAGGAAAGGATGCCACTTTTAAGTTATAGTCTTAAAGGTAAGGGACATTCCTTCCCCTTCCCCATTTTCTACTGACTAGATGCAAGAATAGTGGTGTGAACCATCTTGGACGATGTGAATAAGGTAACATCTCAGGAACAGCAAAGCAACAAGCCTAGTCTCTAATACAGTGGAGCCACATGAGATATTACTTGAGAGAGAAATAAGTTTCTATCTTGTTTAAGCCACTTTAATTTTGAGTCTTTATTATGGCAGCTAAATCTATCCTAATTTATTATCCTCCATTAGACTACAAATTCTATGAAGTCAGGAACTACGTTTCTTTGGGCTCACCCCTGTATTCCCAGTGCCTAGTACAGTGCCTGACACACAGTAGCAGCTGGAAAATTTCTGATAAATGAACAAAGTTGAGTTCTGTACTTTGGAGCTACAGAGAATAAATTTAGTGACTCTAGGCAGAAAAGTAATCATACTCTCTAATTTTCTTTCCCAAGTTAAACTTTAAAAAAAATTTAAGTTATTTAAATAATTACATTATAAAATCTGTAAGTTAAAACTATACGATTGTTTGAGCAATGCTACTCATCACCATGGTTCTATAAAATGCATTAGCACCAGAATACATTCTAACTTACAGAAGTGGATTATTGAAATGTGTCAACTAAGCCACTGAATCAAAGGGCATTATGTATTATCACCAATTATTATTAACAGTCTGCGAAACTAAGGTAAGAGCTAACCTAATTTATGCCTCCTCACACAGAGAGTCAAAAGAAAAAGTACTTACTGTATTATAAACTTGTTGCATAAAAGTAACCAATTAATGAAATTAATTTCAACATAATCACGTATAAAGGCATTATATTAAGTAATCCAATAAGAACTGTTCTATCAACATGGTAAACATGTTGAAAAAAATGCTGGCCAGGCACAATGGCTCACACCTATAATCCCAGCACTTTGGGAGGCCAAGGTGGGAGGATCACTTGAGGCCAGGAGTTTGAGAACAGCCTGGGCAACATAGTGAGATCCCATCTCTACAAAAAATTTTTTAAATGCTGTATAATTTTGAACTTAGATTTTTACAATTTTTTCCAAGTTTTGGTGATAAAGAAGATTAGTTGTTCAAGACTCCTTTGGATCAGGTGGTATAAAGAAGTAGGAGAAAAAAAACTCTACCAACTACTTGATCTTTGCTATACCAGTGTTTATTAATGTTACAAAAGGGATTTGCACTAGTGTTGATTTCATTAGGGATATTTCTAGTTTCTAATACAATGTGGTACTTCCTTGTTAATGGTATCACCATATTTAAGTGCCACTGAAAATCTCTGAATCTTAGTTCCTTATAGACCACAGAGAACCTACACAAAAAATCCTAATTGACTGTAGAATTTTATCACACACCAGAAAAAAATCAGTATTTATGAATTATTAAAAACATAATTAAGTTTAAAAATTAAACAGAATTTACCAACCACAATGAAATAAGCACTTAAATTTATTCTTAAGGATTCAATGACTATTTTAAGAAAAACAACTTTTTGTGTTTTCTTTTAAGGGAGGGAGGGAGATTTTATGTATATTTCTTCTGCTTCAAAGCCAGGATAAAGCTAATTTTCTCTATATTTTTTAAAACGCATTTTCATACATTTTCAAGTGAATTTAAAATCAAGCATGCAGAGGTCCAACAGAGGATATTAGCAGATATCCTTTATCAGAAACATTTTAATTTGGATATATTTTAAAAGTTATAAAATGGGTCATCTACTTGTCTTTCTCGAGTGGTACCTAAAAAAATAAATAAAATAAAATAAAATAAGGGATTTCCACTAAGTAGAAATCAACCAGCGTGGAGGGGGAAAAAGGGGAGGGGCAAAAACCTACCTAACAGGTATAATGAACACTCTTTGGGTGATGGGCACTCCTATAGCCAGGACTCAAGCATTACAACAGCGATCCATGTAACCTAAAACATTTGTACCCTCTTAATATTTTGACATTAAAAAAATAAATAAAATAAAATAAAATGGCTCATCTACAACATTACTACCCAGTTAACATCTAAAAGAAAAAATAATTAATCAATAAATGTTAATAGCTACTCTGAGGCCAAATAATAGTCAATACAATTTTAATACAACTTCATGCAATACAATCTTAAAATTTCTTTGGAAATAATTGTAATAGAACTTAGCTGCATAAGCCCATATTATTCCTTTTTTTAGTAACATCCTGGTTGACACAGCTAAATCAACAATAAATACTAGAACTACATTCTTTTCTTAGTTAAAAATAGTGATACCTGTATTTGTAAACAAGGTTTTACCAACAACTAGAGCCTTGAGTAGGAGTTAGTCTCTTCCAGGTCTTCATTTCCTCATTTATGAAAGGACAAGATAAAATAATTTCCAAAATTTCTGCCAGCTGAAAAATTCTAAGACTATTTCTAGTCAAAATTTTCTTAAGGTTTATCTCACTACCCAATTTTCACAGTAAAAATTACTTAGCCTAGCCTTTACCAAAAGCAGCTATTTGTAATGAAAATCAGAGAATACATAACTAAAAACAAAATTCCCAAACTGCCAACTTTTTCAAAGCTTTTTTTTTTTTTACCAGATATAGTAACATTACAAAATATATGAACATAAATTGAACTTTCCTTCTTTTTCACAGTTTACTCATAGAGGTGATATAAAGTCAAAGGAAGAGTAGCAAGAAAATAGAGGAGAGATATGGAGCCTGCATACTATGTAGGCTGAATTCACTGAGTGAATGAGTAAGTGAATAAAGAGATGAATAGATCGATACAGGGAGAAAAACATGGGTCTGTCATTTACCTCAATGAGTAACGCAACCATCTTTTTCCCATCAGCTCCCAGATTGGCAGGCTTGTTAAATTCCAAGTCAAAGTAAAGCTTGCACACAGCATTTTCAGGAATAACTTCATAGCAGTGCAAGAGATTTTTTCTAAATTGAATAATTCAAAGTTATTAGATTTATATCTTGTACCTTTTTTAAATCATCAAAGTTGATCTTATATCTCCTCACATATGGTGTTAACTTTGCTTTAACTACATATGAGTATGAAATAATGACATGATAAAGTGAATGTGTTTATCATAGGTTTATGGCTATGAATTTCCATCAAACAAAATGCAACAATTATATTCTGTAACATCATGTAACTGGAAAATACAGTCAATCTTACAGTGTTATTTATTCTCAGATGATTCTAATATTGAATAATACCTCTATATTTGTTTCTGGTGTCACCATGAAACAAATTTTGAAAAAAGAATGTTCTTTCTCAAACTGGGATGCCAGGATCACACACTCTTGGGATTCCACGAATTTTCTATGAGAATTTTTAAATTTTGTATTTGCATTAGGAAGATAATATTTTTAAAATTTGTTTAAAAAAATTCTGAATAACCTGACTTCAATAAGCTTTCGTTGCTCATGTTTGCAGTTACATTCTTGCTGGCAAGAAGAGAACTGATTTTGACATGGGTTAATAAGAATAGAAGCTGTCTTAACACATAAATGATAATTTGGGCTAAGTGACATTCAGATGGCATCCTATACAAATAAAGCGTTTGTAGTAAATTTGAAAAAGGAAAAGTGATTGTATCATCACGTAGCACAGGTAGTACAGGAACTCAAAACACACACACACACACACACACCCTGGAGCAGTCAGTACCATGTTTACATTGTAAGAGAAGAATTTAGTTTCGGCAAAACACATCACATTATCTTAATGATTTTAATTGAACTCTAGCCGATGTTGCACGTATATAAACATAAATAAATCTAGTTTTATATTTGAAGCGACTTAAGCAACATTATAATAAAAGTTTTTTTTCCTACCCCCACCCAAAATACTTGTAAGTCAATACAGAGCATCCATAACAATTTGGTCTCCTTTTCCATACATTACTCAAGTCTGAGAAATAGCTCAATAAATCACTCAGTTAAAATTAATAATAATAAATAACTTAAATAGTAAGGTTAAGATAAAGCAGATATTTCTTATTATTATTATAGATAATAATGTAAGTATTCATTTGTGATTAATAGTAAAATTTAATACTTGTTTGCAAAGGAGAAACTTCAAAATGCCCTTTGGGTACATACACGTATGTGTGTATACCTGTGGTTATTTTCCCCCAGCACCTGATGAGATAATCAAGTGTTGCCATGACAAGGGAATTCCAGAACTCAATTCTAACAGTAAAGGAGTAACTAATCATGTGGTCAAAAACTGTGAAAGCCAATTCAGCCTGAATTAATTTCATCAAAATTACTTGATGAAGGAAATGTAACCTTAGCTTAAATGTGTTTTCTATTACACATTACTTACCTGGATTTATAGTAAAACCAAAGTTCAGTATAGGTTGTTACAAGGTAAATACGATGTCCATCTCCTGCTTTGTATTCCAAGGCAAATACATGAACATCCTATACAGTATCAAAAATAATATTCAGAAAAATTCACAAAATGCAAATCTAAATTCAACTGTAGCTACTGAACGTTTATAAACAGTATCATCCAAATTTTCAGAAACTGGAATTTGAAAGCTTATTAAAAACAAGACAGTCACTAGACCTATGCCATTGACAATCTAATTATT
Source organism: Daubentonia madagascariensis (assembly GCA_023783475.1). NCBI lineage: Eukaryota > Metazoa > Chordata > Mammalia > Primates > Daubentoniidae > Daubentonia > Daubentonia madagascariensis. The sequence continues at coordinate 4,558,061 of JAKFHU010000760.1, forward strand.
TATATTTAATCATTCACATAATACATGCACAAGGTGAAAACAATTTGAACATGCAGATCAAAAAGAGAAAAAAAGGAGAAAAATCATTCCTAATTCTATTACTCTAGTTTGACTTCCTATGATAGTTTTATTTCTTATTAAATAAAACTTATTTCATGAGTTTAAGAAATTAAACTTATTTTTCAAAACTACCTAAACATTATTATAAATGATTTGGGCTAAAATTAATTCATTCTTTAGTACAGATAAAATGTGGCAACCAATTTTTTAAAGGTTAATTACTGTGGTCGTGGATTAAATATAACCGTTCATGACTGCTGCCATAATTTCTTCCAATACTGGAATATATATACAAGTTATTTTGTTTCCACTTAGCTAAAGGTAGCTGGGGAGCCTATTTTTATTTTCATGCATGAAAAATCACACAAAGACTCAGCTGCTTGATTCTATTAAAAATCTCTTTGAATTGAATTTTATAAACTGGTGATTGGCAAATCCAGCAAACATATACTCCAGTATCTTTTTTAAAATTCAAGTTCTAATGAATCTGTCAGTTTTAATTTCTGATGCCTTAATTAAGTTTTCACAAAATAAGTAAGAAAAGTCTCTTATATTTCCCAAACAATTCTTATGAGATTTGCATGAGCATCCCTTTCCTTAGGGGTCTTTTTCCTAAGACTTCTAGCATTTTGAGCTTTTATATACCAGCAGCGATCAGACTCATGATACGTTTATGTTAGATTTCATATATGCATCTTATCTTTTCTTTTATACTTCTTTATATTCCCTGCAGTGCCCAACAAAAAAAAAGAATGTGCAATACACACGTTACGTGATTTACTAATTTTTATTTTTTGAGCACCATGCTTTTTGCAAGGCTGGCACGTAGCAAGCACTTCTTTCTCCCACTTGCTTTATGTATTGGCAATAAATATGGTCACCCTTCCTCTAAGCATAACTTTCATTTAAATGTCATTACAACTTTTTTTTTTCTTTTTAAGACAGGGTCTCACTCCATTGCCCGGGCTAGAGTAGAGTGGTATCATGATAGCTCACTGCAACCTCAAACTCCTGGAGCTCAAGGAAGCCTCCTGCCTCAGCCTCCTGAGTAGCTGGGACTGCAGGAGCATGCCACTATACTTGGCTAATTTTAAAAAATTTTTTGTGGGGACAGGATCTCACTATGTTGCCCCGGCTGGTCTTGACTCCTGGCCTCAAGTGATCCTCCCACCTTGGCCTCCCAAAGTGCTGGGATTACAGGTATGAGCCACCGTGCCCAGCCTGTAATTTTTTTTTTTCAAACCACTTTGCATGTTAAACCAGCCTATAATTTTTTAAAAGTAACTGGCACTAGATATGTCATTCTTTTTCATTACTAATATAAATTAAATGGTTAATGATTCATAGAGGTATTTTTCCCAAATCATGTGATATTAATTAAGATTGCCATTAAATTCTCTTAGTAGAGTACATGGTCTGAAATGAAGACAAATAATGGATTTGTTGTTGTTGTTGTTAGAAATCTTAAGTTATAGTAGCTCTAAGAAAGAAGAGGATGAGGCAATTACTTCTTTACAGTTTCTAACAAAATTAAAAGCTTGAGTTTGTCGATGAAATAGTTTCCAAATGGAGGGTGGTTCTTCTGGCTTGGACAATCTTGGTCTATACACTGAAGACAATGGTTTCCTCTCATAATGAGACGCTCGTTCTTCAATTTGCTTCAGTTTTGTTTCCCATTTTCTGTTCATTGGTTCAGAAGTATGAGAATAAGTCCTATCCCACGTAAGACTTCTGTCAATTACTACTAAAACAAACAAACAAAACGCCATTAATTTCCTTGTTTAGAATACATTCTGTTTGATAAAATTTCAAAACTCATTTCCTGGTTTGCTCTACATTTTATTCTTTGCGTGCAGTTGTACCACAGAACGAGAGCAGGGTTGGTTATCAGAAGTCCTTAGATCCCAGCTCTTCCATCCAATAGTGTGATGACCCTGGACAAGTTAACAAAGCTCCCTGAATCTTAGTTTAATCAACTACTAAATAGGAGTCAATACCTTCTTGAATACTTTATATAGTTACCTGGAGGATAAATGTGACGAGACAGATGAAAATGTTCTCTAAATCAGCCGTCCCCAACCTTTCTGGCACCAGGGACCAGTTTCATGGCAGACAATTTTCCACAGACCAGGGCTGGGAGGTGGGGGGATGGTCTGGGAATGATTCAAGCACATTGCATTTACTGTGCACTTTATTTCTATTATTATTACATTGTAATATACAATGAAATAATTATACAACTCACCATAATGCTGAGTCAGTGGGAGCCCTGAGCTTGTTTTCCTGCAGCTAACGCCACCGCTGATCTGACAGGAGGTGGCGCTCAGGTGGTGGTGCCAGTGATGGGGAGCAGGAGCGGCTATAAGCACAGACAGAAGCTTCTCTCGCTTGCCCCCACTCACCTCCTGCTGTGTGGCCAGTTCCTAACAGGCCATGAACTTTGGGACTGCAGCTCTAAATTACAAAGCCTCATGTAAAATATAAGTGCTTTTTGTATCATTATGGTTTTTATTATAACCATTTTATTGTACCACATGCTACCTACCTGGCCTCATTGGTGCCACCACCTCGCCCATAATTATTCTGCTATTATTCTCAGTGCAGAATTCCTCTCTAAACACCAACGTGCAACTCTTAGTTCCCTCTTCCTCTGTTTCCTTCCATTTCTCCTCTTCTCTCCCAACACAACTTGGTTTTCTCAGTTGGGAGAGTAACGCAGAGTGAACGGGAACCACGGTATTGGCTAGTTTGGGCGTCTACGGTAATGGGTGATTTTCCTTTCCATACAATACTTCCATGCTACCCGCACAATACTAAAGGGGCCAGGCAATACTTTTCCAATTTGGAACTAAGATTTATTTACAAAGGAAAAAGGATAGGTTTTTAGAAGGGGGGGAAACTTACACATAGATTAAAAACAGCCACAAACCCCTTACCATTTTTCCCATCAAGAGACATCATCTAAGCTCACTCTCATACTGGCCCTCGGCTTGGATGTATCATATGACTTGCTTTGGGCCAATGTCACATTGACAAATGTGAAGCAAGCAGGGGTTTAGTATGTGCTTTTGTATCAGATTTGGTTATCCTAGAGTCCTGCCCTGAGACTGTCATGGTATATAAGAGCCAAGACATCTCAGTCAACAGCCAGCACCAACTGTCAGATATGTGAGTTAGGCCATTTTGGATCATCCAGCCATCATCTGAATTCAACGCCCGAGGGACTCCAGGAGACCTACAGAACTGTCCAGCCAACTCACAGAACTGTAAGAAAAAATAAATCTATTGTTTTTTTTTTTAAGCCAGTAAGTTTTGGGCTGATTTTTACACAGCAGTAAGTAACTGATATAGTTCCCCTCTTCATTAATATCACCTATGTCATAATTTACCGATGCAGAAAACAGATAAATTAGGGTTCAAGTAAAATAATATATACTAAAGCTTTTGAGGGGCAATTCCTTTGTGCTTATTGAATAGATAAATATTTTCTTGAATTTTAGCAGAAAACTTTGTAGCAACACAAACTCATTGGCAAATGATATATTCCCTGGAAGGAAAAACAGAATCTCCCTAAAAGATTAAGAGAGGGTAGAAATATCATGACCTTGGTTAGAGATAAAGGCATATTATCCATAGATTTCAAATTTGACATCAACCATAACAGACCTAAGAAAGATTATTCTCTCATAATTATACCTAATCCACACAAAAATTATTAATTATAAACCAAGAAACAGAAATATAATCCTAAAGGCATCAATATAAATTTCAAAACAGATATACCTAGGGAAAAAATATCATTTTATTGGATTGAGGAGATGGGGCAATTTTTCAAAACACTCCTTTAATTTGTCAATACAAAATGATATGGCTCCTTATTGCTAGACAGACTGTGATTATTCAGTTAACTTTAATCTGCTTCACATACAGATAAAAATCTGCCATATTTAGATAAACCTAATTGAGAAACTGACTTTCTTCTATGAAACTTATTAACTTTTAACAAAGTCCATTATTTGGACTTTGTTAAAAATGCATTTTCTTCATTAAGTAATGAAGAAATCATATCTGAATTCTTTAGATATGTAATCATATCTGACAGAATGCAATCATATCTGAATCACAGCTAGTATCTAACCAATAACTGACTAGAAATGACTATGTGGATGTTCACACTTGGGGACACTGACATCAGGAAAAATCCATGGGAGTGTGTCATACATGAAAGCCATGGAGTCACTGTGGAAACCAGTTTAAGACTCACTGGATGGGGGAAACTCGGAGCATCAACAGAGGGAAAAAAAGAGAAGTTCAGTATGTATCATGCCCCTGTGATTTTTGCACAGCTTGAAAATTTTAACAGCTGGGCTGAGGATCAGAAGACAACTGGGGCTTGGGCTATTCCAGGAGGGCTGAATGACAAAAGCAAAGGAAATGGAGACCAGGAAGGCATCTGGCATTCTAGCTGGGGGTTATCATATTCCTCATCCCTACCCTTTGGGAGAATATGTCACCATGAAATGCTTTTAATTCCTGGTGGGCAAGAGTGCTGTCTTTCTTTTATACGATTGTGTATCAAAACTCCTTTTCACCCAGGAACCATAACTATTTTTGGTAAGTTTCCAAGTTCCAAATGAAAATATTTATTGTATTTTAGAAGAGTAGACTTAAAGAGCTCTATTCTTTACTTCTTAACATTGCACCAAATGCTTATTTAACCATGTTCCATACCAATTTTACAACGAAAGGTGGTCAAGCTAGAAAAAAGGTTGGGTTAGGTCTTTTTTAAAATAACTGTAGTGGGAAAAGGGACCATGGAGATGAAAATGGAGAGATGACTCAGAACTAAGTAGCCCTGGCTTCCCTGGGGTTATGCCCAGACTCGCCCAGCTGTGACACTTGATGGCCTGGTTCCCAGGAGCAGCTGGACCAGGGGGCACCGCCCTACAGTCACTGGCTTTGGGGGTGGGGGGACGGGAAGCCTGCCTGGCTGTGGTTCTCTCTAGCCCGCTTCTACCAGTTTCTCTCTTTCTTTTCTGTCTGTCTAATCATGAGCCAATTTCTATTCCTCAACTCCAACTTCTCCCAACACCCTGAGATTAGATTAATCAGTATTTTGTGTTTTCTGGCAATACTCTAGTCCTAGTATTTAGTAATGTTCTGGTATTTGACAATGTTTTCTTAATATAATCCCTTTTCTGGCCCCTTGGATACATTTGCATTTATACTATTGCTCCCATGCTAAAGTATTCATAATAAAGTATGTGATCAAAATTCATTTACAGAAATATAATTACATAAGTTTACTTCCCAGATTAATAACCCTCTTAAAAAATTAAATACAATAAATGACTGAATTTTCTCTTTTTCCTCATTTCAGTCACTTTGCCTATCTATGCTTGAACAGAAATAACTCATAGTTAAATTTCCCAAAAACCTCTTGTAAGAGATAAGAAAACATATGGCAATATATTGTTGTTTTCCAGTTCCTCCTGTCTATCCTCCCCACAGGATCTCCTATCCAAACAGCACATCTCTGCCAGACTAATCACCCTTAAACCACTTTCATAACTTTTCAGAGACACTGATTAATGATTCATAGTGTGAACTAAAATAAAATCTTAAGCCTCCAAGCTGACTGAATGGACCCCTTCTTGTCCAAGAGGACATCCTCCCCCACCACCAAAAAACCCCCTTAAAGCTGAGTTGCCGGCCATGAGAAGGGAGATCGGACATGCCTAGTTATGCCCTTTCCCTTTTGGAGTTATTCCGTGTAACAATAAGATACAAAATCATTAACAGGCCTACGGCCATATAAGACAAACCTTAAACCACACAATTGCAGGTCAGAGCAATTGAGTTCCCACATATGTCTGGTAGCTTGTCTCTGATTAACAGACTTCCTTAACTTAAAACATTCTAAGCCTTTCAAAGCTTCATTTCTTTAACCGATTACAAATCAAAGAATCTTTAAACCCACCTAAAATCTGTAATCCTCTGCTCTGAGATGTCCTCCCTTTTTGGGCCAAACCAACGTATGTCTTCCACGTATTGATTTATGACTTTATGAGTAATTCCTGTCTCCCTAAAATGTATAAAACCAAACTGTAACCCAACTACAGTGAGACCACTAGCTCAAGGCTTCTTGGACACAGCTCTCTGGGCCATGGTCGCACATATTTGGCTCAGAATAAACCTCTTTAAATTATTTTACAGAGTTTGGGTTCTTTTCTGTTGATAATAGCATCGCTGAATTCATGCTATAGTTTACCTCATGAAGTCTAAACTTCCCTCCAGAATCTGGCTCTCAATCACTTAGCTGTTTTATTTCTTACTGTTCATGTTCAGCATTCTCAGCAAATAAATGGTAATGACCTCTTCCCAGCTCCTGGAGCACTCCAGAAACCCCTTTCCACATGTTTCTCTCACCTGGAATGCCCCACTTTGCCCTTCTGTTGCCTTTCCGGAATTCTTCCCCTTCCAGGCCCAGATCAAGTTCTGTCACCTCTGGTACACCTCTATAAAGAGAAATTACAGGGCTCAGTCAGAAGACAATGCCCCCGGCCTACTGTTTTGCTATGATTAAAATTTCTCCAGACTAAGTAAATTAGCATAATGTATAGGAAAACATAAAACTATTGCTGGTGCTTTATCACTTTGGTAAGAAAGTTTAGCACAGGAAGTGGTTTAGACTTCACAATGGGGTAAGGAGATCTTGTTCCATACACTTAGTCCCCTCCTGGCGAATTACTGCCTCACTGAGCCACTACTAGGGTTGGGAGAGAGTTCTATTCCTCAGTTTTAGGAATAGAATAGTTTTAGGGCGGGGCCGGCGGGAGCTGGGGCCACTAGCAGGATTGGGAGAGAGTTCTATTCCTCAGTTTTATTGCAGCAGAAAAAGGACTGCCAAACACTGGTCCTCGCTCACTTGAGAGGTATAAAAAAAGGCCTAAATTTTACTTTCAGGATGACTTTAATTCCTACAACTCTTTCAGCAAGAGCAAACTATTTAACCTCCTTAAACTTGGGTGGGGATTGGAATTCCTACCTTGAGGGATCGTAGAAAGGATGAAATAAGAAAATGTATTATGAAAATGTAAGAGCACGGAATAAGCACCCACAAATGGTAGCCATATATCTAACTATGTATATTTATGTATAGAATATAATCTCTGACTTCTACCCGAATAGACACAAGTGTTGGGACAGACTGGTTCTATCATGGGGTTCCTGATTTGACTTAAAATGCTATGAACCCCTTGAAATTGGATGCAGAATTTCGCGCTCACGTGTTTTGGTTATCTTCTGCGACGATCCAGTTTGCATCAGGGTCTAAAGCAGGTTCGTGACACAAGATAGGCCGGAACCAGCAGGGCAGTTAAGGCGTTTGATTTCACGGCAGGGAACTGGGGTAACCTAAGGAAACCCGAAGAGAAGCAGAGATTACCAGTGCGAGCCCCGGCCTGCTCCCCCTCTTCCTGGAGCTCGCACTGGGCAGCAGGCCCCACCCTGCCCCTCCTCTCGCTGCCCCACGGCCCGGGCGCGGCCTCCAAACCTCGCCCAATTCACCGCGGGAAGGCGGCGGTGGGAGCTGAAGCCCGCGGGTCCTTGATTGCGCGGGAAGACCGCGCCGTGACCGCAAAAGCGGCGCGGGGCGGGGCGTGCCGCGGCGGGAAGACGGACGGCGCGCAGAACCCTGCGGGGGCGGCGTTCCCGGGCGGCGAGGCACTGACGTGTCATGGCGGAGGGGGCGCGCGGGGCCGAGGGGGGCGGGCGGAGGCGGGGCCGGGGGGCGGGCCGGGCTCCGAGCTCACCTCTTAGGGTTGCGGGCGGCGGAAGCCGCCAGACGCGGATCTAGGCGACCGGCGGCTGCGTGGAGGCTGCGCGGTGAGTGCCGCCCTCGCCCGTCTTGCCTAGGCGCCGTCTGCCCTGGGCCCGCTCCCGCCGTCCTCCCAAGCCCGGCGCCGCCCCAGGGACCTGCCCGGGTGTGCAGCTGCTGCAGGAGACGGAGGAGATGGGCACGGTCTGGCGGCGGATCCTTTGTTTTGCCACCACGACGGGGGCGGGGGCAAGCGCTGATGCCCGCGGAGCGAGAGACCGGCCCGGGGAGCGGGAGGCGGGGCCCGGGGGCCGAGACCCGGGAGATGGGAAGCCGGGCCGATGGCACCGGGGCGGGCGGCCAGGCCAGGGAGCGGGAGACGGGGCTGGAGGTCCCGAGCTCCGGGGGCGGGAGGCCGCGCCGGGGTGGGTGGTGGGCGGCCCGGCGGCTGGGCCGGGGGCCCAGGACCCCCGACCGGGAAGCGGGAGGCAGCGGGTTGCCGGAAAAGCGACGGCGGCCGGGACCGAAGACCCAGGCGTGGATCGGGAAGGGAGGAGGGGGAGGCGGCCCGGTGCTGACCGCGAGGCACCGGCCCTCGGGGCTGATCCTCCCGTTGTTGGACGAGGGTGTTTGGTCTTTGCTGCCTTCTGTGTCTGGAGCCCGAATATTCTCGTGTTGACTGTGTGGTTTAGTTCTTCTACAGAGCTAATTTGAAGCATTAAACTCCAATTGTATAATAAATCCTTCCAGCTCGTACCTGTGGCTGCGTATCCAAGGCCAAAGTTGGGTGTGAGCAGCCTCGAAATCCCCTCAGGCCGTGTTGAGTTAGAGTGCTTTTCTCCAGCCCGTCACTCTTGTTTTCAGTGAGTCTGCGTGAGCAGCTGCCTCTTTCCCCCTTCTCAGCAAGTGGCCCCCAAGCAGGAAACCAGAAACCATCCCTCTCAGCTCTCTCTCGCCCACCCCTCTTCGTCCCCGTCGGTCACGAAGAAGCCTTGTCGACCTCCACAGCGTCTGCCAGATCCGTCCCCTCTCTCCATCGCCGACTTCAGCCGCCCTGGGCTCTCACTGACCGCGGCAGCCTCCGCACTTGCCTCCCCACTTCCAGTGCACTCTCTACGCACAGGCCGAGGGAAAGCGGTCCTTTGCCCTCAGGGTAAACCCAGCCCTTAGTGGTTTGCAAAGCCCAGCACTGGTTGGGTCCTGAGAGCCCTGCCCTGTCTTACCTTCACTTCAGCACCACAACCATGCTGACTTTCAAACCTGTTCTCTGCCTGGAACAACTTGCATTTCCTTTCTCCCCCCATCACATGTACTTAGAATAGGCGCTCCTACTTACGTTTCTGCTCTCATTAAACAGTTCAAGGGACATGTCATATCCTTTGCAGTTGCTTGTTTGCTGTCTTCCCTAGGAGATGGTAAGCAAACTCCATGAGGGACTGACTGTGTTTATCATGGGGCTCCTTCTTGTCTTTCCCCAAATCCAGGACCTGGCACAAGTGAATGCCCATCCATTTGTGTTTTTACTGCCTTATCTAGAAAAAGTAGATCTGTTTTAGGATTATTTAGCAAATTATAATTAAAACATGTGGATTAGAAAAGAATAGTAGAGGTGAAGTATGGAGTCATTGTAACAGTATGAACATGCAAGATAGGAGAACAGGTGCTAAGCAAGGTGGTTAGACCAGCCTGTATCAAAATGTGCTCAGCCACTTTGAGTGTGCTCTGTGTGGTTACATGATCTGTAAAAATGAAATGTAAGGCTTAAATCATCCCTATCACAACAAGATGTTTGAGCTTTGGTTTTGCTTTGCTCTTTTGCAAAAGAAGGCTTTTGAAAGTGAAAATGTATTTTAATGAATGAATGAACAGTTTGTTGGAGTGTGGTAATAAAACCTGTTCAAAGTAAAAGAAATGAAACATTGCACTTAGTTGAATCAGATTTGCTTTTGCTATCCTGAAAAAAGGTCTTGCCTCCCGACAATTGAAGAGACTGGCATCTTATCTGATACAGGCAATTACAATGCTTCTTTACTGTTTTGCTTTCAAACCTAATTCAACACAATATCTTATTGCTTAATCCACCTTTTAATGTTACAGAGCAATCTTTCTTTTCATGAATGACATTACATTGCTCCTGGTGCTTAGTATTATTAAAAGATAATTCTTCAAGCTCTTCCCCAAAGATAGGAAGCACTGGTATCTGGGCCTTAAATAAAATATGGGAATTCTTAGATTTATGTAATGTTAGTTATTTCACTGCATGTTTTGTTCCTGCCTTTGCATATTGCCTATAGAGCTTCTGCATTATGGTAGAGTAAGATAAAGTTATCTGGTAAGTATTGAACATAGTCTGGCACCTGCCTTGTTTGTTGAGCCACTTTTGAATACCAGTGAACGTTGGTATTAAATATAAGCCCTGAATAGGGATAGGGTCTTTGTGTCTTCCACTGCTTTATACATTCAGAGTCTAATACAGTATTCTGCACACAGTAGTGTTCAGTAAATTATAATGGTGCAAATACCAAATGAATAAATGCTGCTAGCCCTGGCTTTTGACAGTTTCAAACCTTCTCCTGCAGGCAGGATTTCTTTAATCAAGTGGTTTTAAACCTGAATCTGATTCTACAAAGCAGTGGTTCTCAGTGGGAGTGGTGAGGCATTATAGGTCATCTGTAATTTTTATAAAAGGCATCCAAGATCCTCCATTCTACACTTCATACAAAATATTTAGGTCTGCAAGGACTTTGCCATTTTCTCCCTTTATCATCTTAGGACTTCATTTGGAAGAGGGGAAGATAGACCCCTTGCATATAGTAAGTACTATGTTCTCTCTGACTTATGGCATAAACTCGGAGGCTTTGAATAGTGGGGAACGCTTTAGTCTGTCTTCCTGGTTATGTGACCCATGCCAGAGAAAAGGAAAGGATGGTTTATTTGTTCATATGGTACAACTGAACTTAGTTTATTCTGTATTTAAGTTTACTTTCCTGTTCACATGTTTTTGTCCTTAATTACATAATAAATATTAAAAGATTGACTTCACCAGGCCCAGTGACAATAACCAATTTGGTAATTCTTACATGTCCCCAAAGAAATTTGGAGACCAGATGGGAAAAGATTTCAATAAAACCTCTGTACATTACAGGTAAAGTTTTTTCTTATCCAACTATCGTGAAACAGATCTTTCTGTTTCATTTACTAAATCTGGAAATGTGACTGCTTTGGAGACTGTCCTCTGATAGGAAATAAATATAACCCTGATATTTTTCAAATTGTTTGACAGATGTGTAGTTATCTTCCCAGAAATTATACTGGAAAGTCTTCACCTTTCCTTTAGAGGCAAATAGAGATATAGAAAATTTGTCTTAATGACTTATATGGAATGCTGAACATGAAACCAGTTATTTTACTTTTCGAAGTAAATTACCCAGTGGCATCAGAAGTGCCATAATCATTATTGCTATTTTTTTTCATTAATTAGAATTAAGTGTACTATATGCTATTTCGGTATCTCTGTAGTCAGTTTCTATCATGTTATTTGTGCTCTTTATCTCATCTTAATTAGAGCTTCTGAGATTATGGATTTTTGTTTCCTTCCTTGAAATTTAGTAGTGTCACTCCTGAGTGGTACTAAGCAGTCTATAGAATAGTGGGCAATACCCTCTTGAGTCAGACAGATCCTAGTTTGAATGCTGGCTATGTCACTTAAAAGTTACTTAACTTCACTAAGCCTCAATCAACTGAGCTATAGAATGGGGACCATTATGCTTCAGAGTGTCATTGAGAGGACTAACTAGAAATACCTATGGATCTTTTTGCTCAGGGTCTAGCCTGTATGAGCCCGCAGTAAGAGGAACTGTCAGTATACAACGCTTCGTGCGCAACACTTGAATCACATACGGCATGGTTCCTTTTCTTTGGCTACTGTTCTGATAAATCTTTACTTATGAATTTTTTTTTCGAATATTCATATTTGTGGAGATGATTCAGGAATGAACAGTTTTGGTTCACTGTCTCATTTTGAGATTTAAAAACTCTTAGGGATAAGACCAGGTTTTATCCATTACCTCAGAGATTCCCTGTAGGACAGGCACCAAGAACAGCCTAATGATGGGGAACAGATTAGCTGATTAAGAATCTCTAAAACTGGTTATACTAACTTAATATTTCATTTTGAATTCTCTACCACAGGTATACTTTCAAACTATTCATTTTTTAATAACAAATTGGTTTTTTTCAAATTGTTAATATTTATAGCTCAATACAGAAATTTCAATTTTAGAAATTTTTATTCCCTCTGCCTTAAATCTGTAGATAATTTATTCTGCTTTACTTTATTGTTGTAATGAGTAATTGGCTGACCACCATGTAGATAGGGAAAACATTCCAACTCTTTACTTCTTTAGGAAAATACAGCCTGAAGTGTTTAAATATCTATTTTAGAGTGATGGTAAATTTATACTGGCAACATTTTTTAACTTTTGAAGATCTGACTGTTGTAGCTTTGGTGGCAAGTGTTGAAGGGATCTAGGAACTAGGGAAGTGATTGTGAGACCTGAGTTCCAGGTTGCTGTCTGTCAGTTGGTCTACTTAGAACTTGGCCATGACCTAATATATGTTCAGAAATTTGCTTTCTTATTTTATAATCAGCATCCTGAATTGATGCAAAAAGTTACACACATCAGCACAGGAGCAATTAGTGTTAAGTCCATTGCTGTGCCCCATTATTTTCCCTGTTTATGTTTTGCCAAATGAATATGTTCTAAGAACCTAAACTCCAGTTATCATTTAGGTCAGTAAATATTTTCCTTAGAAGATAATTTTTTATCCTTCTAAGATGAGATCACCATCCCCAGAATAATTTGTATCCAGCTGGGCATTAGCTAATGGAGGTGAGGTAATGCTAAGTGTAATACTTAAGCGCTCTGCAGAAAGCTCTGCAGGAACTGAAGCTCTGCTCCCAAGAGTGCAGATTTGGTGCTTTCATGTGGAAAAAGCAGATGTGCACATTTGCTCTCTACTTGTCATCATGTCTGGTGCTATAAGGATTTTATTTACCATCATGTAAATTTTTAGTAGTATATCAAGATCAACTGATAACTGTAACAATATATGTTGTTCAGGTACCAGTAATGAAGGAAACTAAATACATTATAGTATTTGTTCCTGAGAAATCCTTATAAAATACTAAGGCATTATTTCAAATCCTATTCTAAAAGAATTCACGTTTTTCTTTCAACCACCACTTACATTACTAAAACAATCTATCTTGTGTCTAATATCAGAAATAATTACCTTATAATTACTTGTATTGAGATTGATATATCTGAAATTTTTCTTAACTTTTAATAATCAATTAGAAAAATTTGGTTTGATGTATAGAGAGAAAACGACTTTTAAGTAAAATCACATAATATTTAGATGAAATCTTACATAGGTCTGAGCCAAGAAGCAAATGTTATAAAACTCTGGAAAGCTGGTCATTATTTAAAGCTTTTGTTACCAGTCACAAGGAGAGAATAATTTTATCCCACAGCTTTATTGCTGGCAAGAGACAAAAGGTTATTAAAAGTCAGTATTTCAGTCTAAGAGTTATTGCACTGTTTGCCGAAGTGTTCAAAAAGAGACCTTTAGGGCCTTGATTGATGGTGGAAACTGACCGGCATTTGGGGGTTCCTGAGCACATGCTGTGAACCCTGCCTTTGGCAAACTCATTCAAAGGGCCAATTCAAGGCAAGCCATGGGACTAGAAAGGACATTGCCAGGAGCTCCAGGTTCATCTTCAGAAATTATTATCTTTATTAAGTCTTATTTCCCAATTTTTTTATTCTTTATTTTCTAGAGCAGTTTTGGATTCAAAGCAAAATTGAGAAGGTACAGAGGTATCCGCTATATCCCCGCACAGCCCTCCTGCATTATCAACATCCTGCACCAGAGTGGTAGATTTGTTGCAAATGATGAACCTACACTGACACCTCATTATCACCCAAACTCCACAGTTCACATTAAGGTTCCTTCCTGGTGCTGTACATTCTATGGCTTCGGACAAATTTTCAATGATGTTTATCCACCATTATAATATTACATAGAGTAGCTTCACTGCCTTAAACATCCTCTGTGCTCTCTATCTCCCTCTTAGTCCCTCGCAACTGATCTATTTGTTGTCTTCCTAGTTTTGCTTTTTCCAGATTGCCATACAGTTAGCATTGTACAGTATATAGCATTTTCAGACTGGCTTCTTTTACTTAGTAATAATGCATTTAAGTTTTCTCCATGTCTTTTCATGGCTTGACAGCTCATTTCTTTTTAGCGCTGAATAACATTCCATTGTCTGGATATACCACAGTTTATTTGTTCACCTGCTGAAGGACGTGTTGGTTGCTTCTAAGTTTTGACAGTTATGAATAAAGCTGCTATAAATATCTGTGTGCAGGTTTTTGTGTGGATGTAAGTTTTCAGTTCCTTTGGGTAAATACCAAAGAGCACATATTTACCATATGGCTGGATCATATGGTAAGAGTACGTTTAGTTTTATAAGAAACTGCCAAACTGTCTTCCAAGGTTGCTATACCATTTTGCATTCCCATCAGCAATGAATGAGAATTTCTGTTGCTCCATATCCTCACCAGCATTTGGTGTTGACAGTATTCTGGATATTGGCCATTTTACTAGGTGTGTAGTGGTATCTCATTTAAGTTGCATTTCCCTGATGCCATGTGAGGAGGAGTGTCTTTTCATAAGGCTTATTTGCAGTATGTATATCTTTGATGAGGCCCATTGTGTTTTCACTCCATTTTCTATAGTATAGCCTTAAAGTCTTGAAACAAAGATATTTTCTCATGGGTTGTAATGCAGTATCAATAAACCATTTGTTATGTATTCACCTATGTTTCCAGACTTGTTAGCCACTCTGTAGTGTTCTCTCAGTTAACCAAGTTAACCACACCTTGTTCCTCAACCACAGATGGATAATTAGTCTTGCCCACTTGAATTGACATGCATAAGGACAAGTTGGGCTCCATGATAATTGTGGTTCGAGAAAGTTTGAGATTTCCTTGTACCTAATGCATGTTTATTGTACATATGAAAGAAAAAAAGAAAGGCAAGTAGACTGGAACACGGTACAAAGCATGATGTAGACAAGGAAGGGCTGCTATTATACTTTGATTGCAGGAGAATACCCCTACTTTTGTCACTCTTGAAACTGGGCTGAGAGTTGAAATTGCGTAGCACAAACCTGTTTGATGCAGTCTGCCTTTGTTGATACTATTTTATAAAATAATATTTGTTGCTATTTTTTAACTTTAAAAACAATGCAAATGTTATAGAAAAATTAGAAGATATAGAAGAATATTAAGGGATAAATAAATTGCCAGTAATTGTCACCAAGAGACAGCCACTGTTAATAAATTTGTTAATATGTAAAGAGGTTGTGTAAGTACTTTTGGTCTTTTTTTTGTTGGGGGGAACAGAGTCTCGCTCTGTCACCCAGGCTAGAGTGCAGTGGTGTCATCATAGCTCACTGCGACCTCAAACTCCAGGGGTCAAGCAATCCTCCTGCCTCAGCCTTCTGAATAGCTGGGACTACAGGTATGCGCACCAGTGTGCCGGGCTAATTTGTCTATTTTTAATAGAGACGGGGACTCGCTCTTGCTCAGTCTGGTCTTGGCCTCCCAGAGTGCTAGGATTATAGGCGTGAGCCATCGCACCTGGCCCAAGATGATACTTTTTCATTGACTGTTTTCACTTAGCCTTATATTGTGAGCATTTCCTATGTCCTTGGTAAGTTCTTCAAAAAAAATGTATGTCTGTATTAATCATCGTATGGACATACCATAACTCTTTCTCTATTCTCAGATTCTCAGTTTTTTTATGAATAATGCATATTCTTCCCTTTCCTTACTCTCCCCAGCCCCTGAGTTAATTTTTTTAGGATGCATTCTTAGTAGTGTAATTTTACCAAATCAGAACTTAAGGTTTTTATTAGGGAGTAGGGGAACGTTGTCAAGATATTCTCAAGAGATCTTACCAGTTTATGTCCTTTTAAGTAGTGCGTTAGAATGTCTATCTCATGCACTTTTGCAGGATTTGTTTTTGGTAAAGTAGATGAGTAAGTACACATGAGACTATAAAATGAGGACATTTTGGGATTCTTGGCTCATAGTTTATCTTCTAAAATATAGGGAAAATAGGTGCAATCATGTGACATGTACCTCATTCTCCTTTGTATCAAATTCATCAGCCTTCCTGTGTTGTGCCAAAATACCTTGTCTTCTTTCCCATTGCAGCGGATAGGCTGTCCCTGTTCTCGTCTGAGGTGAATTCCTTTTCATATGTAAGTTGGATGCCCAAGCTTTTCCATGCCTTCAGCAACTTCACTCTCTACTCCTCCTACCTTATTAATTTCTCACTTTCTCATCAGCATAAAAACATGCCTTACTTAACATGGACTGCCTTTGAAACAAAACAAGAAACCTCCTCTACCCTTTGTCTCCTTTGTTAAATAAAATTTATAGGAGCTCCGGGCGTAGTGGCTCATGCCTGTGATTCCAGAACTTTGGGAGGCCATGGAGGGAAGATCACTTGAGTCCTGGAGTTCAAGACCAGCCTGGGCAACATAGTAGGACCCCATCTCTACTAAAAATAAGAAATGTTAGCTGGGCTTGGTGGTACATGCCTGTAGTCCTAGCTACTTGGGAGGCTGAGGTGGGAGAATTGATTAAGCCCAGGAGTTTGAGATTGCAGTGAGCTATTATCACACGACCGTACTCCAGCCTGGGCGACAGAGTGAGACTCTGCCTTAAAAAAAAAAAAAAATTATAGGAGGCTGTTGGTTTGGGCTGAGTTCCTGCACTAGGCCCAACAGACCAAACCAAAATGGAGCTACTCGTGCTCAAGTTCCAAACCACCAGTCTGAAAGCAGGTTGTTTATTTGACTTTCCAAGAAATCAGTAGAAGGAGATAATAGCCAAATGCCCAAACAGGCCACTTTCAGTTGATGTGATAAGGAAATCCCCTCTGCCTTAACCTTTGTAAAGAAAGTAACTTTGAAACGACCAGTGTGCTTTTTGTTCTTGTTTCTGCTTTCTTCGTCCCTTTTCTTTTTGTTTTTTTAGAGATAGGGTCTCGTTCTGTCTCCCAGGCTGGAGTGCAGTGGCATGGTCATAGCTCACTGCATCCTCGAACTCCTAGGCTCAAGCAGTCCTCCTGCCTCAGCCTCCCCAGTAGCTAGGACCACAGGTGTGCACCACACCCCGCTAATATTTTTATTTTTTGTAGGGATGGAGTCTCGCTCTGTTGCCCAGGCTGGTCTCGAACTCCTGGCCTCAAGCGATTCTTCTGCCTTGGCCTCCCAAAGTGCTGGGGTTATAAGCATGAGTTGCTGCGCCCCGCTGCTTCAGCCCTTTTCTGTCTATAAAGCCAAACTCCTCTGCCCGTCAGAACACTCAATTCTATCTTATAGAATGAGGTGTTGCCCAATTCTAGAATCACAAAGAAAAGCCAATTCAATCTTTAAAGTTGTTGTAATTTGTCTTTTGACACCCACTATCCTATTTCTCCTTTCCCCTTCCCAGCAAAGCCAGAAAGAATTGTTTCTATTGACTGTTGTCTTTACCATCTTTGTTCTTCCGTTCTCTCTTCAACCCACTGCATCGGCATTGGTCCTTTTCAAAAAGTTAAAAACTTGACTGTTGTACAAATATAAAATGAGCATGTGTGAAGTATTTTATTCAATTAATAATTACAGGCTCACACCTGTAATCCCAGTACGTTGGGAGGCCAAGGCGGGAGGATCACTTGAGACCAGCCTGGGCAAATTAGTGAGACCCCTTTCTACAAAAAATTTTAAAAATTAGCCAGGCATGGCGGCATACTCCTGTAGTCCCAGCTACTTGGGAGGCTGAGGTGGGAGGATCGATTGAGCCCAGGAGTTTGAGGTTGCAGTGAGCTATGATCACACTACTGCACTCTAGCCTGGACAACAGAGCGAGACCCTGTCTCTATAACAATAATAATAATATGGGGCCAGTAAGATGGTAAGTCCAGTTCATAGGAGAATTTGGAGGACAAACAGATGTGGACA
Source organism: Daubentonia madagascariensis (assembly GCA_023783475.1). Classification (NCBI taxonomy): domain Eukaryota; kingdom Metazoa; phylum Chordata; class Mammalia; order Primates; family Daubentoniidae; genus Daubentonia; species Daubentonia madagascariensis. Next base: position 4,576,024 of record JAKFHU010000760.1, read on the forward strand.
GTTGGGTATGATGAAATGAATATGATAATAGGTATAAAACTGGTTGATATTCTGTAGGGCAATAAATTTAATGGGGGGGGGTCAATCTTTTCTCTAGGGTGGAATTCAATTGCATCATTTCAAGACAAAATTCATTTTCATTGTTATAGACAAGGATCATTTGCATAGTTGTCTATCCATTTTCTATGGCCTAACTTCCTACAGAGTTGTAAAGAAGCCTAGTGAATAGAAGGTTAGTCAAAAAGAGTACAACTTATACAATCAGATAATCCCTCTAGATCAGGGGTCCCCAACCTATGGTGAGTTGTATAATTATTTCATTATATATTACAATGTAATAATAATAGAAATAAAGTGCACAATAAATGTAATGTGCTTGGATTGTCCTGAAACCATCCCCTCCCTCCCTGGTCTGTGGAAAAATTGTTTTCCAACAAAATGGTCCCTGGTGCCCAAAAGGTTGGGGACCGCTGCTCTAGATAATGCCTAGCTGTGCACACTGAAATGATATCTAGTATTTTTTTTTGCCCATTTCCAAGTCTGGGACAATTTTTCCTGACAGTCCCCACCATACTGGTGACATTCTTGGCAAAGCCTGTGGTTTTCTTTCCTCATCTGAATTGACCTCTTAGCAAGATTTGAAAAGGTTGGACTCACTCTCTTTGGAGAGACTTCTGCATTCACCTGCTTTCTTCCGTTTCACCCACTTCTCTTTAGTCTCTTCCTGGCTTTGAGTCCTCTGGCAGACCTAAGTGCCCCCGTGTATCTCCAGCCTGATCTTTACCGGAGTTCCAGACTCCCTACATCCACTGTTGAACTCTAGTTCAAGGTACCCTCATCTCTGTCTGAACTATTCCAAAAAGCTTCTCATTGGCCTATGTGCCTCCACTCCAGCCTCCTGCAGCTGATTCTGCACTCAGCAACCAGGGTGATCTTTTTAAAGCATGCTGTCCCTCTTCTGCTGAAAATGTGCCATGGTATCTCTTTGTAATTAGAATAGAGTCAAAGTTCCTCTTGTCTCCCAAGGCCTTATTTGGCTTTGCCCTTCCTATGTCATCTCCCTTCACTCTTTCCCTTCTTTTACCTTGCACCAGCGGAACTGGGCTTCTTTCTGTTCCATGAATACACCAAACTCTTCCAGAGCCTTTATCCTTGATAGTTCTTCCCCTCAAGGTCAGCCTCTGTTGGCAGCCTCTGTGCTATTGAGATCTCAGTGTAAATGTCACCTTGGAGATGACTTCTCTGACCACCTTAGGTAAAGTAGCCCACTTTAGGTAAAGTTAATTACTTTACCCTATTTTATTTTCTTTGTATCCCCTACTAGTATCTGAAATCTTACTATCAATCTACAGTAGTCCATCTCCCGCATCCAAGTTTCACTTTCCTTGGTTTCAGTTATCCACGGTCAACTGTGGTCCAAAAATATTAAATGGAAAATTCTAGTAATGAAGAATTCGTAAGCTTTAAATTACACACCATTCTGAGTAGCTTGATGCATATCACACTCCGTCCCACCAGGGACATGAATCATCCCTTTGTCCAGCATATTCACACTCTACACTCTACCTGCCTGTTAGTCACTTAGTAGCCATTTTGGTTGTCATATCGACTGTCACGGTATCGCAATGCTTATGTTCAAGTAACCTTTATTAGTTATTGTTGTTAATCTCTTTGTGCCTAATTTATAAATTAAACTTTTTCATAGTTACATATGTATAGGGAGAAACATAGTATATATAGGGTTCATATAGGGTTTTGTACTATCTGCAGTTTCCAGCATCCACTGGGGGTCTTGGAATATATACCTCCTGGATAAGCAAGGACTACTGTGAAATTATTCTTCCTTTCTAGAGTGAAAACTTCCTTACGGTAGGAACTCTGTCTCGTTTTCCACTCTGTCCTGGTGCCTAGAATGGTACCTGGCCCAAAGTATGTAAATATTTGCTTGCTGACTGAAAGATGAATCATCCTAACTGTGCTCACATCCTCCCTTGGTTTTCTAGAAAGCCTACAGGAAGTAAGATGGTAGAAAAGCAAGGAGCTTTTTATAGAAATGCAAAACATGGACAGGCTTTAGGAGAAAGTGAAACACTACCCTCTTCTGTGGTTAAATTGAAATGGTAACACTTGACTCTGCTCCATATTCTTTCCCCATCATACTTGCACACAAAACTGGGGGAGAAGGGAGGAAGGAACTCAGCTTTGAGAAAGGAAGAAATTATGTTTTCCAGGAGACTTTGAAAAGGGGGCCCTAGGTAAAGTGTCAGTTTGGGAAGATAAAGTTCCTGGCATAGATCACAACAACGTGACTACTCAACACCACTATACTGTACACTTAAAAAAATGGTTAAAATAGTAAATTTTGTGTTTATTTTAGCACAGTTTTAAAAATTAAAATTAAGGCCAGGCACAGTGGCTCATGCCTGTAATCCCAGCACTCTGAGTCCAGGAGTTTGAGACCAGCCTGGGCAACATAGTGAGACCCCGTTCCTACAAAAAAGAAAAAAAGTTTTTTTGTTCTTGTTTTTTGTTTTGTGTTTGTTCTTGTTTTTCTATCTTCTTTATTTATTTAGGATTACCATGGAAAGTACCTTTGCTTCTGGAAAGCCAGAGGATATCTGGTAGAACTCCAGAAGCCATGTAGAAGGAGCTGGCTCTTCAGAGGCAGCATAGCAGGGAGGGAAGAGAAGGAGCTCATCACTTCGCTTGTGACTGTTGATAAAGTCACTCATGAAGCTTGGTTTCCTGAATTGTAGAATTATTGGGGAGATTAAAGATGAGTGCGTAGCAAAGTACCTAGTATATATAAAGTGCCCAATCAGTGGGAGTTACTTTGCTTATAAGGACTGATTCACTGTGTAAGATATAATTGTTTGAGGGAAGAATGAAAGCAGAAACTTTAGTTTTTACTTCTAGGTTTCCTAGACCATTCCACTACCCTAAATGAGAAGTTGGGATTCTAAAACCCAGTTTAAAAATAAAGACTATATGGAGGTTTGGGGTTTTTGGTACTGTATCTCTTAGGAACCTAAGCATTGTAAAATTGTATTTTGTGAATGATACTGTTGTGGTAGGAAGTTTTTGTTTTTTGTTTTCCGTGTGTTGAGTTGGAGTTCCTACAAATGACCCCATATGCTCATCTTACAAAGGAAACAAACTGTAATCACTATCTTGATCTGGTGAGAGTATACAAATATAAAAATTCATGGAGCTACACACTTCCTATTTGTGTACTTTATATAATTCAATGTGTATAATTCATAGCTCAGTTAGAGAGAGAGATGCTAGCTACATTGTATGTACTATTGCAAAGGATCCTTTTCCCCAGATCTGACTCAAAGAAATCTTTAACAGTGGAGGTGAAACTGAGTTATAATTTGGAGAAATGATCACTAGCATAATTAATATAATGCAGTGGTTTTATGACTGATTTTTTTATTAACTTCCATTTTCTTTATATTCTAGTTAATTAAAGTATCCATGGAGAATACTAAAAACTCAGTGGATTCAAAATCCATTAAAAATTTGGAAACGTGAGTATTTAAATGGAATCGTATATAATCAGAGAAAGATAGGTATGTGAAGTACAGCAAGCTTTGAAGAGTGGGAAAGCAGAAAGACTATGGGCTCTCAAGCCAGGGTGACCAAGCGGATGCTACCTCAGACAGCTGCGTGGCTTCACGTAGGCTAACTTATCCTCCCTGAACCTCGCCTTTAAAACGGAGGTAATAAAACTTTCACAGAACTGTGGGAAGGATGAAGGGAAAGAACCACAGTTGGAAACCTCGTCCTGGAACCAGAAGAATGGCACAGGAGAGGCAGAGCTCACACGTCTGGGTGCTCTGTGCCTTCCCAAATCACTGTAGGTTTAGAGGTTTTAGGTTTGGGGGTAGTTTTTTGACCTGCTCATGAAGTTTTTTGTTTGTTTGTTTGTTTCTTATTACAAAGCCCATACTACAGGATCCTGTTTATGAGTTTTTAAGACTAAAATGCAATGGCAATTTTCAGTCTAGAGAAGAATTGACTAATTGTGGATTATCTTTTACCTGTTGTTTTTTTCTTATCTTCCTTTTGGAATATTCTGCTTATTAATGTTTCTAATAACTAGCTTATGGGGAAAGGAAAAAGATAAAATTCAAACACTCTTCATTTAATTCACGTCTGTTATTATTCATTTGGGATCTCTTCTGGTACTTTTAATACTAAAAGTATATGTCTAAGACCCAGTAATATTATTCTGGACCACCCTGGGAATTACAAACTAATTTTATTACTAAACAACAGTACTACAGCAATATGATTAAAAAGTTACCAATAAAAATTTCACGATGTTTAGCAAAAGAATTTTTCTAAATATTAAACTTTTGAAATGCAATTTCATTTTAGAGAGTTTATCTGTATGACCAGAAGGTCAAGTCACTCAACTTTCAGGGTTTTGATTTTCTCTGTAAAAGTTGGGGTTCTGAACCTCTAGCTAAATGTAATAGCTCTTTTCTGACCTTGACTCCTTTAATATACTACTTTTAATCTTTTTCCAGCAATATTTTTAGAATTATGTATAATGTGAAATACTCTAAAGTTAAGTGTATGAGTACATGGACTTTAAATATCAGTGTTTGGCTGTTCCTAGACCTGTTTTTTTCTGATTCTTGGTCTAGTCAGAGGTCAGGCTTGTGGTCTGTTTTTGTCAAGTTTTATTGGAACATAGCCACACCCATGCATTTACATACTGTCCTGGGCTAGTTTCACCAGCAGAATTGAGTAGCTGCAACAGAGACAGGGTGGCGTGCAAGCCTAAAATACTTAATATTTGGGCCTTTAAGAAAAAGTCTACTGATCTCTGGTCTTGATAGTAAAGATTTTAGGATTAAGTGACTTTTTATATTTACATTTTGTTGATTTCCTATCATTTCAGGATAATTTTTAAGATTTTACTCCTCAAAGAATAAAATATTTCACAAAGTTATAAGAAATTTTTAAATGATAAAAGATATTGGATGAAATTTTACTAAAATTTAGAGGAAAACATAAAACATAGATGTTAAAAGCCTGAACTATGAAATCCAACAGATGCTTGGCCTTCCTCCTTGGCTCTAGCACAGTATCTGCATAACCGTCAGCATATTACTAGGCTCATGGCAGGTCATTTCCTCTTCTGTAAAATGTTTTGGTGTGAAATTTAAATGAGGAAAAGCTTGTAGCACAAAATCTGGTACGTAACACTTAACAAATGTTAACTGTTCTCATGAGTTACAAAAGTTGTATTCATGTAAACAGAGGATTGGTCACTTCTACCTTTGTAAACTACTGTTTGATTTCCAAACAGAAAGATTATCCATGGAAGCAAATCAATGGACTCTGGAATATCCTTGGACAATAGCTACAAAATGGATTATCCTGAAATGGGTTTATGTATAATAATTAATAATAAGAACTTTCATAAAAGCACTGGTATGTATCTTATATAATTTTTGATCCTTTTCAAATATTTGTGTCATGCAGTAACACATTTGATACAATATGAAAAGCAGTATTGATGTGTGATTAGACAGTAAACCATGACGCAGGCCAGCCATGAGGTGGAGGTAGGGCAGGACCCCATGGGTCCCACAATACCACGTGAACTTTAGCTCTTCTACCCAGTTCACAGTCTCCTCCTTCCAGCAGCTAGCCTCCTTTCCCTGTGCTTGGCTTCCTCTGCCCTGACTTCTCTGTAACCCTTGCTGCTTTATCCTCCTGCCCCCTCTTTTATCCCAATGGAAGGTTCTCAACAAGTAGTAAGTAGTAGCACTGCAAGGCACATCACAAATACTGTCTCATTTAATTTTTACAACAGTCTGGAGAGTAACTCCCGTTAGATTCTGAAAGGTTAGAAACCTTGCACAGTCACACAGATAATAGAGTAGCAGAGCTGAGATCTGAGCCTTGTTCTGCCTGACTTCAAAGTCTGATCTCTTATTCCACCTTCTGTTCTGCTTTGCTTCCTGCATCTTCATGTGCTCTGTTGCCTTTTTCCTCTTACCCTGCAAAGCTGACAAGAGACTCCCCATCGCAAAGAGACCTGTCTTTTACCCTGCTTCCTCCTACTTCCTGGCTGTTTATCTCCTTTCCTTCTATCCTCAATTTCGAATACCTGTAGTTTAAGCCCACCGCTGTCATTTTTTTCTCCTTCCCTCTTGAATCTTTCTCTGTTTTCTGTCTACCACTGAAACTACTACCCACATTCACCATGGCCTGATTACCAGACCCCCTTCTCAGCTTCTGTACTATATACAATTTGAACCTAATACTATATTTTAGAAATTTTTAAAGAAAATATAGATTATAAAATCCTTTAGAATCCCCAAGAAACTGATTAACATTTTAGTGTATTACTTGATATTTTTTGACAGTTTTTTTTAAAGCTTGATTTTATTCGTAACATGGAAGCAATATTTTGTCCTGTTTGTTGCCCTTAATGGCATTTTTTCATGTTGCTGCATAATTTTCATATCTGTTATTATAATGATTATACAATACCGCAAGCCCTAAATATAAATATCATTCATTTAGTTTGTACAATTTACCATTTGAATGAACATTTTAGCTGTTTCCCTGTGTTTCCTTTTTAAGTTGATGCTGTGATAATTCTTTGAATTGGCATATTACTCATATTAGAATTAATTTTTAATTAGAGAAACTAGATGCAATAGATCTAATTTAGGACACTCCCTACCAGAATGGTGGTGAAAATGGAAGAAAGCCAGATTACACTGGAAAGATAAGCAGAATTTGGTGTTAGATTAGTTATAAGGAGTGAGGAGGGAATAATTGAAAATGGGTCTCTAAATGGCACCATTTTTATCACTTTTGACTGTAAGTTGAGATATCACCTTCAACCATTAAATTTAAAAAAACCTTATTTATTTCTGCTTTATGAATTTTATAATTTACCTATAGATTTTCTGCCTCACATTGCTAGTTGTGATGCCGTCTTCCTGTAAAATTTTGCGCCGTTGAACCTATTTTTATTTTAAACAGCATGTCATTCTACCACTACTACCTGCCCCCCAAATATTTAGGCCAGTAGTCTGGATATTACCTAAAGTGACCTCCTTTTCTAGTTTGATGTTTGAAGGCCAAGTTTTCACACCATCTCTGGCAGTCCAGTGTTTTCTGTTCTGTGCAGCCCACAAACCTTGTCACATAGCTGCATGGTGTCCTCAGCCTTTCCAATGACAAAACCTTGATGATCTCATTTTAATTTGATAAAAACAATATATGCCCATACTAGAAATTTTAGAAATTACAGATTAGCAAAAAGAAAAAAATGAAAATCTCTCATAATCACACTACCCAGAGATAAGCAATATTTTGGAGATATATTTAGACTTTTTGTACATAGCCTTCACATGTATCAAATTTACTCTCAGTTCTATGGTGTGTTTCCCACCAACATTTTACCATTTTGAAATCTAGTGAATCATACAATCAATCTGTACATTAATGTGAAAGGTGCTACAGAGGAGTGGTAGGAAGCCCAGGAGCCCTGGGTACAGCCCCAATACCAGCTTTGTTACTGTGGACTAGTTGCCTTACGGCTACATGTCTCACATCTGTACAAATGAAGCTAGTAGTGATAACTGTCTCGTGGTGGTTGGAAGAATTTAAGGGAAATTACCCATAGCAGAATGCCTGATCACCAGTATTAATGTTTGGGTTTTTTCCCAGAAAAGATAATATGAAAGTGGTAATGCTATCTTAAAATTGTTGGGAAGTTAGAATCAAAGAAATGCAGTTCCTCTGAGTGTGTGAGATGTATATGTATTATATATATACAATTTTTTCTTAAAAATAGGATCATGTTTTCTGGTCTTTTTTTTTTAAACAATGACCATTTGTGGGCAAAATTTTATCTGCAAAAATGGCAACATAGTATCCCATTATATAAATAAATCATAATTTATTTTTTCAAACCCCTGTTAAGCATTTGTTTCTATTTCTCACTGTCTAAGCAGCTGTGAAAGATCACCTTGTGGCTGTAACACTGATATAGCTTATATTATGAAATGTCTTATTAGCTAAGAAACCTAAAGAGATTTTGTGTTACCATGATCAAAACAATTAGACTTTTCTTAGCATTTAAAAGGAAGAATTTATTGTGGATTTTGTGAATTGCTGAATAGTTCATTTCATTTCAAAGCAGTTTTTGTTCTGTTAAAGTGCCATTAAAAGTAATTCTTTCTGTTTCAAGGAATGGCATCTCGGTCGGGTACAGATGTAGATGCAGCAAACATCAGGGAAACATTCATGAACTTGAAATATGAAGTCAGGAATAAAAATGATCTTACACGTGAAGAAATTGTGGAATTGATGCGCAATGGTAAGAAATAATTACTATTGACCTTCGTTGTCCAATTTTATGTTATGGTCTAGCTGTATTTGTACATATAATAAAGTATGAGAATTGTGTAATTATAGTGTACATGATCCTAATCTTACATGTTTTAGTAAGAAGTAAAAAAAGTTATTTATGCCACCTCCCTAAAATGGTTTGAGGTATGTTGCTCTGCCCCAGGTTGGGTCTAGATGATCTGTTCTCAATTTCTTCATCTTATTCCCATACGGTATATCTGAGGTTGTTGAATAAAGTTGGGTTTCTTCTTATTTGTAAATATCTTTCTAGTTTCTAAAGAGGATCATAGCAAAAGGAGCAGTTTTATTTGTGTGCTTCTAAGCCATGGTGAAGAAGGAATAATTTTTGGAACAAATGGACCTGTTGACCTGAAAAAAATAACAAGTTTCTTCAGAGGGGATTATTGTAGAAGTCTAACTGGAAAACCCAAACTTTTCATTATTCAGGTAATGTGTAATTGAGCAATTTGGTTATTGAGGATTAACCAGGGATTAATTTACTCAGTTGTAAATTACCCAAAGGATTTACTTTTCTTCCTGAGGCTAATGAACTGTTACCTTTTTATTGATTTAAACCACCACTTAGAAGATAGGGAGTAAATTTTAATTTTAGATTTATATCAAAAAGACTCAGCATAATTAATGTCCATTTTTACACAGCCCTTCCATGTCTTAGAAATAAGTTATGTGTGTGCATACACGTATTTTTTAAAATAAATGTTTATTTTCTAACGTCCAGGCCTGCCGAGGTACTGAACTGGACTGTGGCATTGAGACAGACAGCGGTATTGATGACGACATGGCATGTCAGAAAATACCAGTTGAGGCCGACTTCTTGTATGCATACTCCACAGCACCTGGTAAGAAAGTTACGTGTAATGTTACCTGTAGATTTTAGATGAATTACACTGAGACTAATTATAGAATTAAATGATCAAGAGTATGTTCCAGAGACTGTCAAGATTTTGATGTCTGTAAAGAATAGCTAACTTGTCTATATCTTAGAGTACCTTAAACACAGAGAAGCTCAAAAAGTTGTCTTTAGCCACAAGTTTGGCTAGAAATTATGCATATGTAAGAGTAGACTAACAATGTCATCCATGAACTTAATACCAGATAGTATACTATGTGGCCATAGAGTAGAAGAGAGGTGTGTTTTGCAGGAATTCTTTGGAAGATAGGAAATAAAAAGCCTAAATATGACTAGTATAAGAGAGGATAGAAGGTAAAAATGATATATGAATATGCTATTAATCTCCACTGTTTTTGCGGTTGTGTTGCACATTATCTTAAAAATAAATATTTTTAGATCACACAGCTATTTACTTATACAGCTAACTCAGAATGTCAGAGAATTTAGAAGCTTAAAGTTAAATGTATTTTTAAACAGTGTTAACATTTTTAAATATGCCCAATATGGTTTCCTTTATTCTCCAGGCATATTCCCAGGTGAAGTACTTCTAAGTTAAAAGCAATGGGTCTAATAGCTAATCAGAAAAAAAGTACAATAAATATGCTATTTTCTCTTTGGGACTTCTTGAATACTCTGCAATGTGTTTATTATACTTCATTCAGATGCCATGTAGACAGGCAGGACACTCATAGCGATTTATTTCTTGGCTAAGTCAGTACTAAAATAAGATGACATCTGATTGAAACACCATGCTACTTTATAATGGTCCTTCCTGTTTATCTTTGTTTTTGCATCTTCTTATCCTCTGCATGTTTACCATTCTTGCCTATTAGAAGGGGAACCCAGAAAGTAAAACTTTCAGTAATTTAATGGTGATGTTAGTCCACAGTTCTTTTTTTGTTGAAAGCAGAGGTGTATGCACAGCACACGTTTTTTTCCCCTGCAGCATCATCTCTCCTGAAACAAGAGGTGTAATTTTCTGTTCTTTTGGCTAATAAAACCTATGGAAGTTTATGCTTATTTTTGCCTTTATTATTACATAATAATCTATACAATCAACTAAAATCAGATGTTCATGGTATTTTGGTTGTATTTTGCCTTATAGGTTACTATTCCTGGCGAAATTCCAAGGATGGCTCCTGGTTCATCCAGTCACTTTGTGCTATGCTGAAACTGTACGCTCACAAGCTTGAGTTTATGCACATTCTTACCAGGGTTAACCGAAAGGTGGCAATAGAATTTGAGTCCTTTTCGTTTGACTCTACTTTTCATGCAAAGAAACAGATTCCATGTATTGTGTCCATGCTCACAAAAGAATTGTATTTTTATCACTAACGAAATAGTTGTTTGGGGTTTTTTTAGTTTGTATGCCAAGTGACAAAACAGTATGACTGGTGCTGTTCTCATTTAAATCTAATCTAATGCTCCAGATAGTACTTTGAAACGTACCACTTCCATAGTATTAGAACCAATATAAAGCTACCTCAGACTCAAAATCAGGTAGTTGAAATTGAATTGAATTAGGAATAAATAAAAATGGATAATGGTGCAGTCCTTATGAGAGGAAACGATTGTCAATTTACAGCTTTCATAATTAGCAAAAATGCTGTGCTATGAATTTTCAAGTAATCATGAAACATTGCAGTAAGGAATTTTAACAATATCCTCCCACTTAGGACTGTGCATTTTAGTTTTTGTCAAACTATTAAAATGATTATGTGGAAGAACTTAGGGATCCATGGGCATGGTCAAAGGCTTAAACCTTTAGAATTGATGTACAAAGATGAGTCAACTGCATTTTTAGACCATTTATCTAAGATTATGGTTTTGTGATGTTTGCCCTGAGCATGTCTTTGTTGTAAAGAAAAAAAAAGTTATTGTTTAATGAAAAAGAAAGTAAATATTTTATTTCAGAGGACGTATGAGCAAACCCAGTTGATCCTTTTAAGGCTAAAATGCAGCATTCATAAGGGGACAGAGCTACAATCATAAGGTGCTGAAATGCAACTGATCTACCAGCATATAAGTACCTTCTGATTTGTTCCTGGACACATCAGTTGAGCTTCACATACCAGCAAAACATCTGAAGAGCTATTATGTAAAAACCTCAAACTGTTGATTAGTAACAGGATGACATGAAGAAGTTATATAGGAACAAACTAAAATACAACTTATATAATAAAAATGGAATGTGAGGAAAGAACAATAAATCAGTCAGCCGGGCTCGCTGTAACTAGAGAGCAGATGGTTGGCGCCTGAGCAGAGACCAGGCACAGCCTATGCTGTGGGCAGCGGCTTCGGGAAAGGACCACCGGCTAGTTTCTTCATACGTACTGGTGTGTGCGGAGGATGCCCCAAGGCACAAATCACCAAGTAAGAAAGTGAGCCAAATCAGAAGCTTCTGGAATGGAAATTTTTCAAAGGTGGTGTGTCACAATAAAAATTGTAGTACTCTTTGTAGTAAAATTTTTAAGCATGTTAAGTTATTTTTCTGTTGAAGTTTACAGTCAAAGGAAAATAGTAGTGATGTTTTATGCTGCTCACTGGCACGAGAGGACCATGGCGCACAGGACTGTAGAAGCCCCTGCTCTGGCCCTCCGGGCAGGTGCAGGCCCCGCCTCCTCCCTCCCGGAGGCGGAGGCATAGTCTGGCATTTCACCTGAGCTTTCTTTTTGTTTAAAGAAAGGAATTCACATTTGTAAATGACAGCTGTTTGTTTTGACTAGATCTGTAACTTTCTCTAAGTAAACGTAGCATGTAATGGTATCTTGAGGCGTGTTCATGTGTGACAATTTTGTAAAAATTTATTTTGCGTTTTTATTTCAAAATATACTTTCGAACTTAAAATTACCAACATGTTCGAGTTTTTTCTTGTTTTTGAAAGTTAAAATATTTTTAACCAAGAGCTTATATTCAGAAGAGTGGAAGAGGAAGGACCAGAACCCTAATATGACATTTTGAGGCGGTGGCAGTTACTTAATAGGGTGAACAGAGCTCTTAGCCTTCCTGGGTCCTCTCAGAAGTTCCTGTTCCTAAAACCACCACGATGCTGGGAAGGATATTAGCTTTGCCTAGATCTCAGTCCCTAAATATGACCGTATTTTTGAGTTTGAAACATTTTCCACCACATACATTTTAAATAGGGATAATGCGTGGGGTGGGGGAACAACCTAAGAGGGACACGCAGCAAAGCCCTGCTATCTGCAGCTGGCTACCCCGGGGAAGGGGAGTGTGCCAGGGAAGATACTGCTACCTTATGTGCTTAAAAGAGTGTGGGTGCTTTTAAATTTCTTCCAATATTTCTGTAATGAACATATACTACTTTAAATCAGAAACAAAATAAAAATGTGCTAATTAGGAATAGGGGACTCCTGTTTGCGAGGAGTAGAGCGTGTCATGAATGAGTACTTTGGCCCCTGTTAAAGCTGTGGTTCTGTAATGTATTGGGGAAAATCTGCCCCTTTCTAATCTCCCTGCTATATAAGAAGGTCTCAGATTCTAGAAAGAAAAAGGCCAACAACCCAATAGAAAAATGGGCCATGGGCACGAACAGTTCACAGAAAAACAAAGCCCAAATGTCCCTTAAACCCGGGTGAAGATCTTAATCTCCGTCATAATAAGAGAAATGCAGATTAAGGTGTCATCTATCAGATGATTGGCAAAAATCTCAAAGTTTGACACACTGTGTCGGCAAGGCGGCTGGGAGATGTGTACTCGTGTTGGTGGGAGAAATGGTGAATTCGCTGAGGAGGGCGCCTGAGGATACCTGTCATTACTTGCTCTGTGCGGTAGCCGTCTTACTGCTGTCACAACCACAAGGAGAATTTGGCCTGGGTCCAGTTGCTCATCCAATTATTGAGACAACAAAGAATGCCAAAGAAGAAAGGAATTTTTAACATGACAGACATCAAGTCATGTGGGAGAAGCTGCCTCAAATCCATCTCAGAATGAGGGAGATTGGGGACTTTTAAAGGAGGGGCCACGTGCCCTGGGGCAGGTCGTGGTGCAACTAACAAGGGGCTACGTGCATTGGGGGTGGGTTGTGGGGGATGGTGAATCTTGGTGTCAGGATGTCAGCCCAGGGGCCTTCGGGATCTCAGCTCCTCTGTCTTGTAGAAGATCTAACATTTCTGGGAAAGAGCTCAAAAGGGCAAGTAGTTAAGGGGGAGGATTATAAAAAACATACAGGGGTCATTGAGATTTGTTCATAGAGCCGGTTACATTATTTTTTGAAATCCAGCCTGCCCATACACCGGTATGTGTACAAAATTACATACAAGCTTTTCATCGCAACATTGCTTTAATGGTAAAAGATGGCAACAATCCAGCCGTAACAAAGACAGGTTAAATACACTGTGCGTCCAGCAGGAGAGAGGGAAGGAGCTAAAGGGGAAGGTGAGATTTGTGCATGTTTAAATGCTGGTGCCAGGGATCCAGTCAAGAAGACTGGAATACTGGAGGGAGAGCCACTGACAGTATAGAATTCCTAAGAAGGGTAAATCTGAGCATAGTTGTGTAACAGAAGTAAGGGTCTGCAAAAGGGCAAAATGATTTACGAGTTATCTCTTTAAAACCCCTCACCCTTTTTGAGGAATTAAAACCTGCATTCCTGCCCAAGGCCAGTAATCAGAGGGGCAGAGGAGTGAGCTTTCTTTGTTCTTTGTTTTCCAGTATCCTAAACCACAGGAGATGGCTCAATGGAATTGTCCAGGCAGAGGTCACAAGACCATCTTCACTGGAGATGCTGTAGTTAAACAGCAATAGCCTAAAGCTGAAAACACCCTTTAAAAACCTTGTATTTCTGCTTAAAGGGGGGAGGATGATTCTTTAAGACAAGACCCTGCCATCCTCCTCGTTTGCCTGCAAATTAATAAACTTCTCTTTTCTTTTCCTCAAACCACTTGTCCTTGTTCTTTGTTCGGCCTCAGGGACAAGTACCGAACTTTGGGTAACAGTTGGGGGGTGGCAGGAAGAGAACTTTTTTTTGACAGGGAAAGTATGAAAGTGTGAATGAAGCTGAATGTGCAGTCTTTGTGGCAGGAAGTTCCCTTACAACAGCTGCTGTATTTTCTGTGAAGCAGAAGACAAGGACTGTTCAAAGTTAGGGAGGTGATAGTGAGATCGAGGGTTAGAAGAGTAAGGAAGGTTTGAAACAATCATTGTCACCAGTGGGAATGAGTTGACCACAGAAGATTACTAAGATCACTGGGCAGTGCTTGGGGGCTCAGTTGAAACCAACAATGATGAATGCGCAGTGGTACCAGCCTGCCCTGCTGTGTGATTTTATCCAGTAACACTCAGCTGCTCGGTATTGGCATGGATATCAAATATTCCACTTTGGGCTTTTGCCCGTGTTTAATAAAACAAGACAGGAGCCACAGATTTCAGGGTACTGCAAAATGACTTACTGAATTGATGAACCACAGAATCTAAGCTGGGTAGGCAGGGAAATGAAAACAAGAGGGTCTAATTGTAGGGAATAAGAAGGGGGTCCATGGCGTGATGGTCGTGATGAATTTGAATTGTGGGAGGAGAGGAACACTAGACTGAAAGACGGAGATTGTGGTCAGAAGTGTCGAATGGGGGTGGGGAAAATGTGATCATGAAAAAGATGGGACTGACTCAGAAGAATAAAGTGGCATGGAAGAGACAGACCATTTTGGAAATGAGGTCATGGAATTAAGGGGTGGGAATATTTCTAACATTTCCTGGCATGGGCATGGATGTTCAGCAAGCATTGGAAAGCCCACGCAGGAAAGGAACACACCTTCTGGGGCTCTGACCCCTGCACTGCGGAACCTGCGGCATCCCTGGAACCTAAATACCAGTGGCTCCTTCTCAAGCAGAGTTGCCTTACAGATACTGAAAACCTCCCCAGTGGATATCACCCTGTTGACCAGAAGGAGAAGAAGGTGGAAAAAAAGCAACTGGAAGTTCGTATTTAGGGCTGTCTTTCCCTTAGGCCTGGAATGTCACATTTTGGGGCTGATTCCTGGGAACTAAAAATCTTAAGCTCCCTAGCTGACTGAATGGACCCCCTCTTGGCCAAGGGGACCCCAGAAATACCCTAAAGCCGAGTTGCTAGCCATGAGAAGAGAGGTCAGACATGCCTCCTCATGTCCCCTTCCCTTCTTGGAGATGTCCTTTGTATTAATAACTCATTAACAGGCTTAAGGCTATATAAGGCAAAGCTTAAACCACACCTGCAGGTCATCAGTTTACTTAACAGCTCTCTTGAGTCTGGGTATATGTTGGTGGCTTGTCTCTGATTAACAGACTTTCTTATCTTAAAACATTCCAAGCTTTTAGGCAAAGCTTCATTTCTTTGATCTCTAGGGGCTCCTTATGAATAACAAAAGTCACTCGCATCACTCTGGAAATGCCAAGGATTTTAGGAGCTCTGTGCCAGGAACCAGGACAAAGACCAAACATATTTCTTATTATACCACAGGTATATATCAAAGTCCTGTAACTAACAACTCATCTGTGTGCCTGTAGGCAGTGTATACAGTGATTATTTTTAGTAGCTGAAAATGATTGGCCGGAGCAGAAGCGGCTTGGTGAAGATGGGACGGAGTAGGGAGGACCCTGCGGGGAGGTGGTAGAAGTGATCAAGACTTGGAAACTTGAAAGACGGCTGCAGGGAGATGCCAGGAAAGAGACAGAACCTGATATTCTGTGAATCCTCTGTATCTAATATTATCTAACAATCTCCCACACGAGTTTATCTTTCCATATCCCATGTTCATTTATAGTATTTAATTTCTTGACCTTCAAGTTCTCCAAGGCCCCTGCCCATTTTTAAAGCTTTCAGAAAAATAACTGATGATTCTGCTCAAAACCTAAAGATATGTTTTTTGTTTCCAATTTTTAATCAGAACATAACATAGTCAGAAGCACCATGTAGAAATTGTTCTGTTTCCAGCCAGTGCTGCTGTGTCTCTGTTCTGAACATTTGCCTCCACGGCCATTGTTGCTGATGCAAATTCAGACAGGAAGGACTGAGAAATAAAATTTGCAAGTGGTTTCTGTTGAGAGTTTCTATTATGTGTAAGAAGGAGTTGCATTGCCTGGGGGCTGGGTGCTGGAGGCAGGCTGTGTAGCAAAGCCCTGCTGTGCTCCTACGCAGTCTTGCCCTGCCTCAGTTTCCTGTCCGCCCCCCTGGCCCTCTGTCCCTGCTATGTACTGGAGACCTTGGCATGTGCATATCACCTGTGGTCTGACTCACCACCTGAAGGAAGCCAAATATTTCATCCCAAAATAGACTTCTTTGACATATTTTGAGATGGCTATTCAGAGAGCCTGCAAGCAGACATAGCCCTGCAAAGCTGTCTTTTGTGAGGGAGATTGGCATTTGTAGAGAAAATCTGCATTAATGCAGGCAGGCTGTCTCTGAGGCCCTCCCGCGTCCAGATCTAGGAAAGATTAACTGAGAGTCTGACACCTTTAAAGGTCTGAAAGAATGTTACCATCTATTCCCTCCGAGAGCTGCTACCCATTAGGTTTCATCTACGTAGCAAGATCACCTTTGCTAGTCAGGCCTCCTCTGCTCTCCCTCCCACAACCTGTTTTACCACCATAACCTGGTTTTGGCCATGCTCTGCGCCCCTATTCTTTCCGTAACCTCAAGATGGTATAAAAGGATCAACCATCTGACCATTTCTTTAAGTTCCTATATTTTGTAAGACTCTGATACACATTAATAAATTTGCCTTTTCTCCTATTCATCTGTCTTTTGTGAGTTGGTTTTTCAGTGAACCTTCAGAGGGCGAAGGGGAGGTTTTCCCTTGGCCCCTACAATCCCTCTGCCCCAACCCAGGCTGATACAAAAATTAAATGATTTAAATATTTAAAAATCTGCTTTTAATGGACAGATTTGATCTTTCTATTTTACTTTCTGCAACTTTATTCCTATTGATCAACTTGGTAGGCTTCTGAAAAAAATTTTTTCAAAAATCTTTTCTTTATATATAAGAAATTTAATATTGAGAAAGAAAAGAAAATTTTTATCTGAGGCATGTGAGCCCCTTCAAATTATCAGGCCCCGAGAGGCACTGACATGCCACAGCCGTCAGGTCTCACTCCTTACCTGAGCTAAATAATTACCTCATGAAGCCACCTGCTAGGTAGGCTCTAGATTAGCTGATGCCAAGTAGCCATAAAATGCCATATGCTGCACACCATAACTCATACCTGTTAATGGAAAAAAACCCAAACTCTGTAAAATAAAGAGGTTTATTCTGAGCCGAGTGTGGTGTGACCTACACCTGGAGCACATATTTTCAAGAGGTTCTGAGAAAATGTGCTCGAGAGAGCCAGGCTACAGTCTGGTATTATACATCCATGGAAACAGGCATTACACATAAAATTGTAAGTCAGCACATGGAAAGTGTACATTGGTTTGGCCTGAAAAGGCGGGACATCTCAAAGCAGAGGATTACAGGTTATAGGTGGCTTTAAAGAGTCTTTGATTTGTAATTGGTTAAGGAAATGAAGTTTTGTCTCAAGGTTTGGAATGTTTTAAGTTAAGATAAGGAAGTCTGTTAATCAGAGACAAACCACTGGACATTTATCAAAACTCAAGCGCTCTGTTATGTAAAGTGATGGCCTGCAGGTGTGGCTTAAACTCTGCGGTGCATGGCCTCAGGCCTGTTAATCTTACTGTTACAAAGAGTAACTCCAAAAGGGGGGGGCCGTGACTAGGCATGTCTGACCTCCTCCTCAGGGCTGGCAGCTCAGCTTTAAGGTTTTTCTGGGGTCGCCTTGGCCAAGGAGTCCACTCAGTTGGCTAGGTGGCTTATGATTTTATTTTAGTTCATATGCTCTATAGTTCAACAATGAATAGCCAATCACTAACCAGTGTTATTTCTGAAACCCAGTGAGAATTCCTGTCAGACAACTTTGTATCAGCCCACTCCTTGTCCCCTTTTGCCTTTATTTTTTTTATTTTTATTTTTAATTTTTTTGAGGAGAAGGAAAGAGGAGTTTATTAATTTGCCAGCAAATGAGGAGGATGGAGACCACTATCTAAAAATGCCATCATCCTAATAATAAGCAGAAATACAGAGCTTTTAAAGGGTGGGTTCTCAGCTTCAGGCAATTGCTGTTCAACTACAGTTGATGATTCTAATCGTCCCATCTCTGCCTAAGACAATCCTGTGACCTCCACCAGGGACCTCTGTTCACCAGGCCCGGGAGGGCCTGGCATTTCCACTGAGCCATCTCCTGTAGCAAAAAGAAAAAGAGACATTCCCCTGCCCCTCTCGACTGCTGGCCTGAGACAAGGATGCAGGTCCTAGTTCTCCAAAAGGAGTGGGGGATGTTTTAAAGAGACAGAAAATATTTTTGTCGTTTCTTTTCTTCAGGTCATTCCTTCTGTACATGTTCCCCCCTGTCAATTTTACCCTTCCATATCTATGGGAGGAGAGGCAATATAGCCATCAAACTACTTCCTGCTGAATTGGGGTGATTTTTCAGGCGGAAGGTTTATACTTATGTATGCCATTGCAAAGTGTTGGCAGTATATTTGCGATAACAGATTACCCTTTTGCCTTTAAAAACCTGCTGTAATAAGTGCCAAACAGGACACTCCTCAGGAGGCAACCTGGAAGTGTGTCCCAGGCAGCTGTCCTCAACATTGGCCCAAATACACTCTATGTTAATTTTGCCTCAGTTTCTTTCTTTAGGTCGACATTATGAACTTCCAGGGCATATCTCTCTGATGTTCACTCTATTCAAATATCCTTTATATTTTATTTGAATTTCTAGTATAGCTACAAAATCATATAAAATTGGAGCCTCATTTTTCCCTGTGCCCTTGGCATCCTAGCCCATCACACATCCTCAAACATAGGGCAGAATTAAAAGGTTGAAATAGTTGAACCAAGGCAGTGTTTTGGTTTATTCAATGAGTTCATGAGAAAGAAAGATGGGCTAGACTCAGGGCCACTCTGATACATTCATATCCTTAACGTTATCCTAAAATGTCAGAATGATATCTATGAATTCTCTTCATGAATTTCTTCTAAATACTCACCAAGTCTCTGATGGAGGCTCATTGTGAACATTTACCTGTGAGCTATTGGCCCCTCTCCTTGTGTTCAAGCCCTGATCTAAATGTACCTTCAGGTCACTGCACTGATACCAACTATGGAGTCTCTGTGGAGAGGGGCATGATTTCAAATTGTATCAAGGAAATTCTGGAAAATTCCAAGTTGACATCTGCACTGTCTTTAAAGTTTATTGGGCAATCTGTTTTTCAGCATGTGAAACTTACAGGTAAACTATGACTAATAAATGTTTTTCACAAAACACAGTCACAGTTCATTTCAGCTCAGAATCCTCCCCTCCCTGCCCTGGCTCCCACTCCCACTGCTGGGTTTTATGTAGTTTAGGTAGTGCCAGCTCTGGGATTGGCCAGCTAGCCACCACTTCCCCAGTTTCTCCTTCTCTAAAATGGGGACAATAGTACTGTCAAAAGACAAAATTACAACAAATTTAGTTTAAAGATCTAATTGGCTTTATTAGCAATTCATGAATCAGACAGCATCTTAGCTTTAAAAATAGGTACCCCGATGAGCTGAGCAGAGGAGATTGGCTTTATAGGCAGGAAAGGACTGAAACAGGGAACAAAAAGCAGACTGGTCAATTCAAACTTACTTTCCTTACAGGGTTAAAACAGAGGGGACTCTCCTATCATGCTGGCTCAGGTAAGCTGGGCTCCTTCTGATTGGTTGCTGTGGATTTCCTGTTTGTTTCTGAAAACTGACCCATCTGGAAGTTCAGTTTGATTACATGGCATCTAGCTGGTTTGGTCTGATCTGACAGGCCTAGTGCTGGAGCTCAGTCCAAAACAATGGCCTCCTATAAATTTCAATTAACAATATCTTCCTTCAAGTAGGAGGATGTGAGAATTTTTTAAAAGATAATTGCAGAAATGTTATCTGACAAATTAAAGTACTATAGAACCGAGACCGAATAGAGACAGGACTCAGGCCTCATTTCTGACCAAGGCAACATGGGGCGGCATGGCCCTGCCTAATTAACAGAAGAGCAAATTCTACAGAAGAGCAAAAACCAAATGACCTAACCACTGTAATTCAGCCCATACCCACAAAAAGAGGCAGACAAATTGTTTCTCTCTCAAGTAATGTTTTCCAAGACCTCTAAAACAAGATGCTAACACTAGCTGGTAAGGAACCTGGCCACACAAAAACCAGACCTATCCGGATCTAACCACCTTAAGCCAAAAGAGACCCCTACACTCACCTTACCCTGACTTTTCCCTCTTTATAATCTCATTTTAATGCTAAAAAGCATGACTGGGGTGGAGATTTAACATGGTAATGAGACATGCAGTAAACGTGGGGCAATAAATGATTACTGGGGAGGGTGAGTAGATACTCTATATGCTTACACGTGACCCTTTTCTGTCCAAGCTTCTTTAAAACTCTCCCTGAACTCTCCTCGGGGAGGAAGCCTGAGAGTTTTTCCTCTGTGCTCCCTTATGTTCAAACATAAGCCCCAATAAAGCCCTGCCTGTGACTCCTGTTTGGCCTCTTGTTATTAAATAATTTCTATTACACAGAGAGCCCAAGGGCTCTATGCTGGTAACAGAACCATGGTAAGTTATTCTAGATATCCATCATAGTTTGCCATTGTCATTGAAAATGTCAGTAAGACCAAGGAAACTTATTTATCAACACTTATATAGCTCTCTGCTTTGTGCCAGCCTCTATGCTAAGTGATTTGTAAATATTAACTCACATAATCCTCTTATCAACCTTATGAGATGTCCCCAATTTACTGAAGTAACTCGACCAAGAGCACAGTGCATTGTTAAATGTCCGGGCCAAGATTTGAACTCAGTGGTCTTGCTATAGAATCTGGCTCTTGACCACTATGCTAAGATACCTAGAGAGTGAGAGAAATTCTGCATGATGGCGGCAGCCATGTTAACAGGTTTAGCCCTAATGTGCAGCCATTTCCTGAAGAGAAGTTTTCATTCAACATTTACTGAATGCTTACAATGTATTTGTCAGGCATTGTGGTAGGTGCTAGGACTACAGAGATAAAAGACTCATTTCATGCCCTTGAGGAGTTTCTCAGATGGTTGATGAGACAAACAAGGAGCACCTGTGTGATATTGCAAACTATGTATTTGGTCTTTGACCGTGTTTCCTGGCAAACAACTCTTAAAATCTTTAGAATCTCCAAAGTGATGTCTTTTGCATGCTAGTGATTGACTGGTGGCTGGCAGCACCTAGGTAGCTCCAGGATGGGGCTTGTCATCGGAAAGACCAAGGCAGGAATAGAGGGTTGGGACCTTCAGCCCCTCACCCCAACCTCCAGGGAGAGGAAGGGGCTGAAGCTTAAGCCAATCACCAATGGCCAATGTTTTAATCAATCATGCCTACATAATGAAAACCTCCATAAAAACCCAAAAGAGTACAGGGTTTGGAGAGCTTTTGGATGGCTGAACACATGGCGGTTCTTGGAGGGTGCCGTGCTCAGGGAGGGCATGGAAACTCCGCACCCCTTCCCCCAGACCTCATCCCTTCACCTGTGTCCTTTGTAATGTGGGGGAGAAGGAAAAACTTCCCCTTTGCCCCCAGAAGTTTTGCTGAAAGATCAACTCACGATAAGGCAGATTAATAAGAGAAAGAGACTATAAATTTATTTGCTGTGTGCATGAGGGGAATCACAGAGTGATTACCCAATATCCCAATGGGGCCCAGAAGTTTATATGCCCTCATTTTAGAGGGGGGATGAGGAATATAGGGAATTCTGTTGAGGGCAATAAATGATTACTGGGGAGGATGAGTAGATACTCGGGAGAATGAATGGATGGGGAAACAGATTGACTTGTCAATGATTCCCTTTGGAAATTAAATTAACCTGAGATACAGGTAATATTTTAAAAATGGGTTGGGCCAGGTCTGGTTGCATTTTTTATCTTTCCTGCAATAGATATTGAAGTAACAGGGAGGGGACAGAAAGACAATTATTATTCTTGATGGGTCCATCTGGTCTTCATGGAGATGGAGGGAAAGCCCCTTCCAACACCTGTTGATCTCCGAGGGCCTTTAATTCAAAATACTCTTTCTACCAAGGAGTCATATTTTGGGGTGAAATCCCTGAGCTCCTTCAGTAATACCCTTTATAATAAACCAGTAAATGTAAGTAAGTGTTTCCCTGAGTTCTGTGGGCCACTGTAGAAAATTAATTGAGCCCAATGAGGGTGTCATGGGAACCCCAGTTTATAGCCTGTTGGTCAGAAACACAGAGAGAACACCCAGGAGCTTGGCATTGGCATTGGAAATGGAGGGGGGGCAATCTTGGGGACTGAGCCCTCAACCTGTGGGATCTGACACTATCTCTAAGTAGACAGTGTCAGAATTGAATTGGAGGGCATCCGGCTGGCATCTGCTGCAGAAGTGCCTGGTGTGTGGGGTTTTCTCCACACACATCTAGGCACAGATGTATTCTGTGCTGTATGAGAGCAGAGAAAAAACAGTTTGAGTTTTTTCACACTCAACCTGATAAAAGGCTATTTCTGTGCCTTATCCTAGCTACTTAAGTAGCCAGCCTCTTAATCTCTGCCTATTTATCTATCAAAAAAGAAAGTAAAAGCAACCTGGACAAACTCAATACCTTAATAAAACATAAGTGACTGGCCAGTCCCAAGGCAGGTACTGGATAGGCTACATTCGACTCAATTAAATTGGATCCAAGCTCCCTGGGGAGTTTAGGTCTTAAGGAGATGGCACATTCTACTTCCCTCTAGCTTGCACAGGGACCAGGCCAAGCTCAGTTAGCATAGCTCAGCTTTTTAGGGACTGCTCTTAATGTCCACGTGGAGTCTGGGAAGGAATATTGACTTCCTCATTGAGTGTTACAAAGTGGGTGAGTGTGGATAGGAGTGGCTATCACAATGTCGAACGACATTGAATGAATGTTGGAATTAATTCCTTAGCCTCTCTTTTTGTCCATTTATACCCATTGCTAATACCACAAATCAGATTTAGTGCCTCAGAAAAGAAGTGGTGTACCATCTTCATATTGTTGTTGTTTTTTTTTTTCAAGATCATATAGGAAACATTTATTGTGTATCTATTGCTAGAAAGTATCTGTGGAAAAATTAAGCAAATGAAAAAATGTGTGTCTAGGATACAGAATTATGCTCAACGAGACATTCTAAAATATGTGCATTCCAAATCCCCTTGTGTGGTGGTATAATAAATCTCTTTCTATACGCAATTAGGTCTGGGGCTCCACAACCCAAACATTTGAAGCTGGGGAGGGAGGAGTCATGCCCAAAAGCCAGGAGGCCAAAATCTTGTATGTGATCGTTCATGCCCAACCCTGGACAATTCCAAAGGCTCTTCCTAGCAGGCCTGGGGGGAAGCTGCCCTCCCCACCCCAGACTTGGCACACAGTCTGGGGTCCCCCTGGCCAGCTATGACCGTACACATAGCTATCTGCATTCCTGGCTCAAACACACCTCTCAGAGGCCTCCCTATCTGGAAGCCCCAAGCTGAGGCCTTTCTCAGGACTCTGCTGAGACCTCTTCACCGGGTGGGGGCCTTGAAGACGTTTCTCTTTGCTCTCAGTATCCAGTACTTTCACACTGTAGCCCTTCTCTCCCCGCCCCCCCCCCCCCCCCCGTAACCCTGCGGGAGCCTTTGTTTGGGTTCCCTCAGCAGTGGGATCCTGGCATTTGTACTGATCCACCCAACCCACTCCTGGCAGTGTTCTGTGGGGAGAACTAGAACATGGGGCACTGGCACTCTCTCCGCGTGGCCTCTGCTTACTAATACAGTAGGCGATCAAAGCCTCGACCTTTGCTGTCATGGACCACCTGGACACCTGGCAGCTCAGCTCTCTCCAGTCCAGCTTGGGACAGCGAGGAGGTTAAAGATGATTATATTTTCTAATTGTGACTGAAAGGTCAGCATTAGAACTACCGTAGCAAAAGTAACCAAACAAATAAGCTGTGAGAAGCCTGCGGCTGCTGCTGCTTCCCTGACATCCTAGGGCCACGGACGCCCACGGCCACATCAGTTCCAGCTCAATCACATCGTTGTTTGCCAACAAGGAGCATGTGGGTAAAGTTTCAGGAAGGAATTTTTTTGTTTGTTTCAAAATAGTCAATATGGGTAATTTTTTAAAAAATCACACATTAAGTCTTAAACATGAGCTTTTCCTCTAGCTAAAGTTAGCAGCTTATCAAATGATGAGGCAAATTTCATAATGAAAGAGAAAGTGATGCTTTTTACTTAAGATTGCTTTGAAAGAGAGTTGCAGGCTGGGCGTGATGGCTCAACGCCTGTAATCCCAGCACTTTGAGAGGTCAAGACAGCAGGATTTCTTGAGGCCAGGAGTTCGAGACCAGCCTGGGCAACATAGTGAGACCCCCCCTCTCTACAAAAAATGGAAAAATTAGCTGGGCATGGTGTGCACATCTGTAGTCCCAGCTACTCAGGAGGCTGAGGCAGGAGGATCGCTTGAGCCCAGGAGTTTGAGGTTATAGTGAGCTATGATTGCACCACTGCACTGCAGCCTGGACGACACAGTGAGACCCTGTCTCTAAAAATAAATAAATTAATTAATAAAATAAAAATCTGAACAAATGGCTGAGACTCAGTTTTCCAAAATCTGCCTTCAAGGTGGCCAGGAACTATATTTCATTATACCTCCTAAAGAAGCCAACTAACTAAGGAGGAGTGAGTTCAAGAGATCTATTGTACATTATGGTGACTATAGTTAATATAATAACAATATATTGTATTCTTGAAAATTGCTACGACAGGAGATTTTAAGTATTTTCATCACAAAAAAAATGGTATGTGAGGTAATGTATATGTTAATTAGCTCCATTGAACCATTTTACAATGTATACATTTCCAAATAATATGTTGTATGTGATAAATAGACACAATTTTTATCTGGCAATTTAAAAATAAATTAGGCCAGGCACGGTGGTTCATGCCTGTAACCCTAGCACTTTGGGAGGCTGAGGCGGGAGGATCACTTGAGTTCAAGACCAGCCTAAGCAACATAGTGAGACGCCTGTCTCTACAAAAAATAGAAAAATTGGCTGGGTGTGGTGGCGCGTGCCTGTAGTCTCAGCTACTCTGGAGGCTGAAGTCGGAGGATCACTTGAGCCCAGGAGTTTGAGGCTGCAGTGAGCTATGATCATGCCACTTCCCTCATGCCTGGGCAACAAAGTGAGACCCTGTCTTTAAAAAAAGACAGGCAAGGAGTAACTACACAAGCTGGCAGCTGAGTTGGGCACACAGAGGCTGGGTGATAGTGTGGGGTGGCCCTCTGACTCAGAAACAACGTGGAGGTGAGACATAGGAAGCAGCATTATAAAATGGAAAGTTCATGGGCTTTGGAGTCAGCAAGATCTGGCTATGAGTCCTGACTTCTCCACTTATTAACCATGTGGTCTTGGGTATTTTGTTAACCTCTGTGAACCTGTTCTTCTATCAAGTCCCAGGATAGAATGGGAATGTTATTGTCTTAGTTCATTTTGTGTTGCTACAAGAGAATATCTGAGACTGGGCAATTTATTTATTTATTTAGTTTTGTTTTGTTGTTCTTGAATTGTATTTTTATTTTTTAAATTTTATTTATTTAAATAGGTTTAGGGGGTACAAGTGGTTTTTTGTTACATGGCTGAATTGCATAGTGAGGAAGTCTAGGCTTTTAATATACCCATCACCCGCATAGTGTACAGTGTACCCAATAGGTAATTTAATTTTTCATCCTGTACCCTCCTCCCCCTCTGAGTCTCCAATGTCCATTAAGTCACCCTGTATGACCATGCATACCCATTGCTTAGTTCCCACTTATAAGTGAGAACATGCAGTATTTGGTTCTTTGTTCCTGAGTTACTTCACTTAGAATAATGGCCTCTAGTTCCATCCAAGTTGCCACAAAAGATATTATTTCATTCTTTTTGTTGGCTGAGTAGTATTCCATGGGGTGTGTATATGTGAGTGTGTGTGTTATCCAGAGACTGGGTAATTTATAAAGAAAAAAAGTTTATTTGGCTTATGATTCTGGAAGCTGGGAAGTCCAAGATTGAGCAGCCTGTCTGGTGAGGGCCTTGTACTGCCTCAACTCACAGTCCATGCAAGAGAGACATGCACAAGAGGCTAGGCTCACTTTATAACAACTCACTCTCACGGAAACTAATTTGTTCCTGCAAGAGTGAGAACTTACTCATTCTCAAGAGAGTGCATTAATCTATTCATGAGGGATCTACCCCCATGACCCAAACACCTCCCACTAGGCCCTACCTTCCAACGCTGCCGCACTGGGAATCGTATTTCAACATGAGTTTAATTAGAGACACATTCAAACAATAGCACTATACAATTGACCCTTGAACTACATGGGTTTGAACTGCATGGGTCCACTTATATGCAGATTGTCTTCTGCCTCTGCCATTTCTGAAACAGCAAGACCAACCCCTCCTCTTCCTCCTTCTCCTCAGCCTGCTCAAAACGGTGACAAAAACCTTTATGATGATCCACGTCCCCTTAATGAATAGTAAATATATTTCTCTTCCTAATGATTTTCTTAGTAACATTTTCTTTTCTCTAGCTTACTTTATTATAAGAATACAGTATATAATACATGTAACATACAAAATATTTGTTAACCTACTGTTTATGTTACTGGTAAGATTTCCAGTCAACAGTAGGAGTTGTGTTTTGGGGGAAGACAAAAGTTATACATGGATTTTTGACTGTGTGGGTAGTCGGTACCCCTAACCCCGTCATTGTTCAAGAGTCGACTGTAGCGTTGAGGAGTCAACTTTGGTTAAAAATTGGCAGATCCCTATCTTGTGATGCATACATTGGTTTCTTAACTAAATTTCTAAATCTCTTGGCAATACATTTAAAATATCATAGTTTTCTTTTGTACTTTTCTTCTTGATTTTCTCTTCAATTTCATTCTTTTCTCACTTATCTGTTACCTTAGGACTCAGAAAGTAAAGAAGACATAGCTGCTACAGCTGAGGGAGCTAAGCTAGGAGCACCCGTGCATATGTTGGGTGTGGGTAGCAGCAAACACACAGGAGCAAGAGGTCCAACAAAGAGAGTTTTGGCTACCGACATAGCTCTAGGAAATGGGTAACTACACAAGCAGTCAACAGAGTTGGGCACACAGAGGCTGGGTGATAGTGTGGCGTGGCCCTTAGGACTCAGAAACAAGGTGGAGGCGAGAAACAGGAAGCAGCATTATAAAATGGAAAGTTCACAGGCTTTGGAGTCAGTGAGATCTGGCTGTGAGTCCTGACTTCTCCACTCAATAATTATGTAACCTTGGGCATTTTAGTTAACCTCTATGAACCTCAGTTTTCTTATTTATAAAATTATTATAAATAACATTATTTACATCCTTATGTAGTTATTATGAAGATTAAAACCGTGTATAAAGTACACGGCTTAGGACTTAATAGGCAATCAGCTCTGTCCTACTTGAAGGCTCATATGTTTCCTACGGGATCCCCCATGGTTTCCATGAGATTCTCAGAGCTCCTTATGGGTTGGATTCGCTGCCCTTGTGTGTGCCTGCGCTGTGATCCGGTGCAGACAGCAGCTGCAGAGAGCTGGGGGATGCTAGTACTGAATGGTCCCTGCTGTATTCCATTTCCTATTGATGGGTGACAATTTACCACAAACTTGGCATCTAAAAACTACACAGATTCATTCTCTGAAAGTTTCTGTGGTCTGGAGTCAAGGCATAGTTTCGCTGGATCCTCTGTTCAGGGTCTCACCAGGCTGAAATCAAGGTCCTGGCTGGGCTGCATTCTTATCTGAAGGTTTGACTCGGAAAGAAACTGTTTCCAAGCTCATAAAGGTTGTTGGCAGAATCCACTTCCCTATGGTTGTGGAATTGAATTCTCTGTTTTCTTTCTAGCTGTTGGCTGGGGCCTAGTCAGCACCTGCAGGCCACCCTCACCCTTGTCACGTGGCCCCTCCACAGGTAGTTCATGATGTGGTGTTTGCTTCTCGAAGGCCTGCAGGAAGAGCTCTCTCACTTCAAACACCTCCTCTTCCCAAGGAAGGCCTGGAGTCCTAAAGAGCTCACCTGGTCAGGTCAGACTGACACAGGAGTCAAGTGATCAGAGATCTCAGTTACCTGGCAAAATACCTTCACGTTTGCCACACAACCTAACCTAACCAGGAGCAAGATCCCGCTGTAGTCACATGTTCCACCCACACGCGAGGGAGGGCATTGTACTGGGCATGTACACCAGAGGGCAGGGGTTTGGGGGCCACCTTAGAACTCTGCCTCCCCTACCTGCTTAGTCACACCAGCTCCCCAAGCAAGGCTGAGCCTTAAAAAGGAGTGAGTTACTTGGTAGATTCCTTGTGAATCAGCTCTTGATTCACTTGGAAATTCACCAGGTGAATTTTCTTCTTGCCAGATTTATATACTCTATAGAAGCCCAGAAAAAAATTCTAGATGCCACACCCTATAAGAACATTGTCTCTTTGGGAAATGTTATGTCCCGGAGGAAGCATTTCATCACCCCTTACCCCTTCCCTTCTGTCTCCCCACAGAACATCTTGAGTTGTATTGTGCAGCCAGAGCAACACAGGGCACATGGTCTGGGGTCTGATTTTGGAAATACCCTCAATCTAAGTACAGGGACACTAAGACCCAGACAGGACCAAACTCACCCAGCCCCCAGCTCTAGGCCTCTTGTAGTACTGTCTTGACTGAGATTTCCATGGGCTGGGCCTGGCTGTTAGAGGGGAGAAGTATCAGCTGGTTAGGATTCCTAGCAGGTGGTCTTGTGAGTGGGCAACAACTAGAAAATGGAAAAAAGACTAGACAGTGTGGGCGGGCTGGGGCATTTTTCACATAAAATTTAAATTCCTGAGTGACTGCTGCTATAAAGAGAAAGACATGTTTAAGAATTGTTTTCAGATTAATTGAATTTGAATTATTTAATTGAATCAAGGAATATTTCTTTAGTATAAAACCTTATTTCCCATTTATAATAGGAAAAAACTTTGTATTCATATTAATAGGCTCCATGAGACATCACATTTTGAAAGTAAGTAATTTACAAAGTCTCTCAAGGTCTGTTCAGATTAGAACAGCTACAAAATTATCTTGTTCAGCATCCTCTATCCCGATCACTGACATCTGACTGCTCTATTGTTCTCTGCTCCCCTAGGCCCTCCAAAAGATTTTCACATCTCTTTTTGGCTAAGCTTTTAAATGAAACCTGGCAGTGTTAGTTTTCCTTTAAGGAAGGATCCCCTATGCTGTCAAAAAGTATGGTTCAGCTTGAGAAAGACTTGTGGGATTCAAAATTCAGAACTTAAAAGTCAAATGGGAAGAGTGGTTCTTGGTGTGCACAGGGCAGACCCCAGAGCCCATCCGGCCCGGTCCTCCAGTGCAAGGGGATTTAAAGAGCTGAAACAGTGTGCATGTGAGCAAGTTTCAGCAAGTAGTGCCTTTGGCTGAGCCTGGCACTGAAACCGCACTGGCTTTGGAGGGATTTTCACCAGAGCTGGGACCAGAGCCTGGGACCAGAGCCAGAGCCCAGTAACGTGAAGTAACTAGAATTCTCATGCACTGGTGTTGGGAATGCATAATTGGGCAGCCACTTGGGAAGTCAGTTTGGCTGTTTCTTGTGAATTTAAATGTATTTTTACTGTATGAGCCAGCCATTCTACTCCTAGGTGTTTATTCAAGAGAAATTAAAATATATGTCTACAGAAGACTTGTACATGAATGTTCATAGCACCTTTATTTGTAATAACCAAGTGAAAACAACACAAATGTCCATTAAAGAGAGTGAATGGACAAATTGGGGTATAGTCATACAGTGAAATAGTATTCACCAATAAAAAAGAACAAGCTAACTACTAATACAACATGGATGGATCTCAGAAGTATCTTGCTGGATGAAAGAAACCAGACACCAGAGTACATACTGTAAAGGAAAAATAAAATCTTGGGACCCCCCAAAACCCATAATGCCAAAAGGGAGACTGCGCCTGAGAACTGAATCATGCAGCAGTGCCATCCTCACCCCAAAACAAATAGCAGGAATTTATACATAAGCCAGGTCCCCATAACAGCAAATGTCCTTTGCACTTCCAGATGGCTGTCCTCACAGATTGCTTACAGGGAGTTGCCTAGTTAGCCCTAAACCTTTCAGGGTATATGGCCCCTATAAACATGCACCTGCCAATTATAACCTTAGAGCTACAACCCAAAGAAATCCTTGAACCTGCGTTCTGTTAAATTTCACACTGACAATGTCGATTGCAAGTTTATTGCCACAGATGGGAATAAAGGACAGCTGAGATCAGCCACACCTCTGCCTGCTCAGGAGAAGGCTGCATAATTGATTCTCTTTCCCCCTACTCCCTTTTTGCATGTTCACCCTATCATCTTATGTAAAATGTAGATTTACTGAGCACTAGTCAGAGCTTCACAAGAATGTAACCATTTGCCACGCTGCCCACCCCTCCCCTCTCCTTTTTCTTCTGTATGGCCTTCCCCTTTAAATACCCTGTTCCCAAATCCCTGGACGGAGAGCCCAGGACACAGATACGTTTGTGACCTGTGCTTATCCCAGGCATGCGTCCTTGGACTTTGGCTTAGTAAACCTCTTTTGAGTGTGACTCTCGGTTCCAGTCACTCATTAAGCTATCAGTACTGCATAATTTCATTTATTTTATACATGGGGTTCATTTATATAAGGGAAGAACTAAGCTATAGTGAGAGAAATCAGATTAGTACTTGCCTGGGGTAGGGATTAGGAGTATATAAACTGCAAAGCAGCCCAAGGGAGACTGGGGGGCAGGAAATGGAAATGTTCTATGTCTTGGTAGTAGTGATAGCTACACAGGTGTATATGGTTGTTAAATCTCACTGAACTGTAATCTTAAAATGAGTGCATTTTATTGTATGTAATATTCTTGTAATATTCATTTTATTGATATCATTATTGTGTGAATATCAAACCCCAATAACGTTGATTTTTAAAAATGACCGGGTGCAGAGTTTCCACTGGAGAAAACACTGACCTGGATCACTCTGTGTGTCTCTAGAGACATCTGAAATTTATACTATGTTTCTCATTTCCAATGGAATTTCTATTTAAGTGATATAAAAATACCACAGGGCCCAAGATGAAGTAGACGCATTTCTCTCTCTTCCTCTTGCTAAGTATAGCTAAAAAGCCTAGACATTATTTATAAAACAAATATAAGAAGACTCTGGAAGTGGACAGAAGAAGGAAGATGGGGTAGGGAACCAGGATCACAGGGAACGACATGGCAGTGAGTTCCTCGGTTTTCTTTTGTCTCATATATCCTGGATCATATATACTGGAGGAGCCAGCAACCCACAAACACCAATGGGTGTGGATTAAACAAAAGCCAAAGAAAGCCTGCTCTATCTAGCCAAGGACCAAGAAAAGGGCAGCCCAGCAAGACAGAAAACTTTTAGACAAAAACTACCCTGCTCCAGCCAAACACCACAAAAAAATCCCTTGGCTCCACCTCCACCCTGTCAGCAAAGGCACCCAAGCAGGAGAAATTATCCTTTCTCAAGTGAGTACTGTTTCTTCTAAGAAAAACTTAACATTTTCAGAGACACTGGCTACGCTTTGGGGTAATTCATGACTAATGACAATTATAAAACATTAATGGTGCCTCTATCTGGAGGAGGTAGTACATCCAGACGGCCCTTATATGACTGTCCTCTGTAACTGTTATATTGGTAGCTCCCTGGCACAAATCTCTGCTGCTCCTCTTTCTCAGATTGGACACCTAATTTACAAAAAAATAACCAGTTTTCTCTGCCAAGCCTAAATTCAGGGAGAAAAATATCTAGTAAACTGTCAGGATGACTTCGTACCCAAATTATCTTTGACACTACTTAGATGGCCACTTGGCATTGCCAAAGGATGTACTTGCACTTCCCGCTAATTTAACTCGTGGCCTGGCACGCACACACAGTGACGGGATTCTGGGAAGAACGAGATGTGACTAATAAGCCCCACAATCTCCCCAGGGTAGCTCCACAGTACTGCAAGAACTGCCCTATTTTTCAGTCCCACAGAGTGAGAAAAACTTTAAAGACAAAAGAACACAGCTCCTTCTCCTCCTTGAAAGATATTTATAATTATTCAGACTTAATCTACTCAAATAAAAATATTACCCTTATAAATACATGCTTTAGTAATTGTATCTTTCCAGGATGGATAGAAGCACCCATATACAAATACCTGTCAGCAAATGCTGTAAAAGACTTTATTCTATGTTTGAAATACTTTGTCGTTAAGTATTTCACTCTGTTAAGAGTGAATGGGCTCTTCACAGGATGGTATAAACAGAGTTGGTGAAGCCCTACAGCATCACCAATGCTTCCAGTACCCATGTCATCCAATAGGAGTAGTAAAATATCAAAATGGCATTTTGAAAAATAAACTTGCCATGATGCATGTTAACGCCAGCCCTGCTCATTACTCTTCTGAACATGAACTCTACAGCTTATTAGAGACTGGCACTCTCTTCATATGAAATATTAATTTGTAGGACTTTGGGTCTTCTGAATATTTTTGCCAGAACATACAGGAGCTAAATGATATTGTGTTGGATAATAACACCACATATATGAGATGTGACATTCACAAGTAAGAGAGGCTCTACCAATTGATCTGCATAATCATGAAGTAACATGGTTTCCCATTGGGGTCTATCAGTGAAAACATTGTTTAAAACCTCACCAGAAGGGGTTTTATCAAGCCCTGCTAGCTACTGAGATGGCCGTCAAGTACTAAATTCTTGTATCTTCAGTCCCTGCCTCCCACAATAAGCAGATGTCAATCCCACGCATTTTATAACTTTTTGCTGCTAATGTCTCTTTTTATCCCTAGACACAGGGATTAGCAACCCACTCTTCACTAAATTCCAAATCAGTGGTGGCATCAAGATATGTCCCAGGAGTGGCCAGAAGCTACAAGGAAAAAGGATAGATTTGCTCCTCTAACCTAGGCCTGCCCAGGAGCAAAATTTAACCTGGGTTCCTGTTCGACAACCTTCCTGAATTTCTCTAAGTAAGTTAACTTGCTACAGTTGAAAATAATCACAAAAATCTCTGAGGAGACATTTATCAACCTACCTGTTGTCAACAAGAACGCAGGTCTACTGACCATCACCAACACTGACAGTGTGCGGCAGTGAGCACACCCCACAACGTTTGCTATTTCCAGTCTTGCCCATGAGTCATGACAGTGGGGCAAAGAGGAATTAGCCCTCCAAGACGAGGCCTGACCCTCTCTGAATATGATGCCTTGACCTAGTTGCCTGTCACTGTGGTCTTCAGGAACTAAGATACAATAATAATTTTTTCCTTTAATTGTCATGTTGATATACAAAATATTTCCAAATGCTTCTGAATGGAAGGTCTGCTCACATGCGCCACAGAGTGCTACAGGAAAACCCCATGAAACACGCACCTTTCACCTGAGATGCCACGTGTGACAGTTAAGCAGCTAAAGGCTAAAAAACAAAACTCCCCAAATATTACAGGTATGGCAACTGGTCTGACTTCACAGAGTTTGTACTTTCCCTTTCTAGCAGAGTGGAAAAATACAGAGATAACTAGCAACTGATGTCTTAGTGTGCTGCACCTGTGTGATTAGGAACCAGTGTTTAACCATATCCCGGGCTACATTAAAAATCAACCCAAACACTTGCAGACTATAATGCGACCTCATTCCTAGTCAACAGTTACAACTGGAAAGGAAACACCGAGTTTATGGAAAACATTAATACTTCTAACACGTTGCAGAAACTGAACCCTTAAAAGAATGTATTCTGGACTTTCTGACTTTCTGATACTAGCAAATAGTGGGCAATATATATTTAACACATTGGCTGCCACACATAAACAACAGAAACTTTTCCTTGGGGCCACAGTGTTTTATTATGAAGATAGAATAAAAACTTCGAGTGTCATTTAAAGGTAAACATAAATAGAAAAACGAAGTTTATTGACTTCTATTCATTTAATCCATGTTTTTAAAATTAAATTGTCAATATTAATTATAACAATAAGAACATCAACAAGTAAGATTTTACATATGCTTCACATGGCCCCGGGGTCAAAGCTAGAGTGAGTTAAATACAACTCTCGTGGCAGGTAAGGTGTTAAGAATAGACACGGAAAAGAAACCTGAAGACCCAAAAGCAAGAGATTTTATGAAGAATCAAATTTAAAGTGGAACATTGCTAAAGAGGCAACAAAGGGAATCGTAGAAGAAGAAGATGACAGGAAGCCCTAGATCTTAGTTTGTGTGTGCTACTATAATAACAAAATATACTAGACTGGGTAATTTATAAAGAACAGAAATTTACTTTTCACAGAAATGGAGGCCGGAAGTCCAAGATCAAGGTGCTGACGGGATCGGTGTGTGGTGAGATGCTGCCCTGAACACTGCGTCAGGAGGGAACAAATGCTGTGTCCTCACCCGGTGGAAGACAGAAGAGCAAAAAGGGGCAAACCCACTTCTTCAAGTCCTTTTATAAGGG
The DNA here is from genome assembly GCA_023783475.1 of Daubentonia madagascariensis. Lineage (NCBI taxonomy): Eukaryota > Metazoa > Chordata > Mammalia > Primates > Daubentoniidae > Daubentonia > Daubentonia madagascariensis. Next base: position 4,610,920 of record JAKFHU010000760.1, read on the forward strand.
TCTTAATCCCATTCATGAGGGCTCCCCACTCATGACTTAATCACCTCCTAAGGGCCCCACCTCTTAATACCATCACAGTGGGGATTCAGTTTTAACATATGATTTGCAGGGGACACATTCAGACCACAGCAGCCTGTGTTCCATTTCTTAGAAAATCCTTTTCTGTTGTTTTACAAATGACTTAAATGCACAAAACTGGACGAACCATAATTCTTGATTCATAGCACACCTTGCTTCTTAGTTCGTCCTTGTCTGTGCCTGGGCCTCTATGTAATTATATTTGAATGTATTTGAATAACATAGTAATCACCTGTGAACCCACCACACAGCCCAATAACTAGGATCTGACCCTAACGTCTACCATCATCAGCTCCTCCCCTGTACTTTTCCCTGACTCACACCCTTCAGCCCCAAGGGGGACCACCACCTGAATTGATGTTTAGGATTCCCTTGCTTTTTAAAAAGTTGTTTTATTACACGTATATGATTGTCTAAAAAACATATTGTTACATTTTAAAAAATATATAACTTATTTATCCATTTTCCTATTAATTTACCCACTTTCATATTAATGGACACTTGGCTTATTTCTAGATTTTTGCTATTACGAATGGCACTACGTGAGCGTTCCTTTTTTTTTTTTTTCCACTACTTCTGATACACATGGGCAAGACTTTCCCCAGGGCTTATACTAGAGGAATTACTGTGCCATAAGCTATGGAAAATGCTCAACTTCATGGGATAATCCAAATTGTTTTCAAAGTGGTTGCTCTAATTTAAACTCTCACTTAATAATAAATAGATGATCTTGTTGATCCACAATCCCTCCACATGTGGTATTGTCAGATTTCTTATTTGCCAGTAGAATGGATACAAAGTGTCTTGTGCATTTGCCTCATTTCTAATTAGGGTAAGAAAAATTTTATGTGTTTTTTGGCTATGTTTTCTCTGTGAAATCCCTATTAATGTCTTTTCCCAATTTTCTATTGGGTTGTCATTTTCTATTACTAATAATTCTTAGGAGCTCTGTATACTTTGTTGATATGATTTTAATCCACTGTAGGTTTTAGGTACTGCAAATGTCTTCTTCCAGTTTATAGTTTTTGTCTTTCCAGTTTTTTATGGAAGAAGTTCTTAATTTTGTTATAGTCAAAATTTCTAATCTTTTTTTGTGGTTAAATGCCCTTTTGTGCCTCATCACTTACATTTTGCACTAAAAATTTTAAAGTTTTGCTTCTGATATTTTAGTCCTTGATCCATCTGGAATTAATTTTTGTATATAGGGTGAGGTAGGGATATAACTTCATTTTTTTCCCTATATCAATAACCATTTTTTCTAGTTCTATTTTTTTTCTAGTTCTAGTCGTTGAAAAGTCCCTCCCTTCCTTTCTGATCTGCCATACCACCTGTATCACATATCAAAGATTAAATATGTAGAGGTTTGTTTGGGGACTCTATTCCGTTTTGCCGGCCAATGTCATTGGTCAGTTTGTTTATCTTTGTGACAATACCACACTGTCTTAATTGCTGTAGCTTTATAAAAGTTCTGATATTTGGCAGGACAAATCTTCCCTCTTTTTTCTTTAATAATGTCTTGGATATTCTTTGCCCTTTTCCTTTTCCACATTTTAAGACCTAAGCTTCTCAAGCCTGTTTTTCTTTTTTTTTCTTTTTAATAAATTTTTATCGACTGCTGGCGATGGCTGGGTATGGGCCCAATGCTGCAGCGCCCATTTTCAGGGCTACTTGATTCAGCAGGTGTTGTTACACTCCTTAGCAGATTCCGACTTCCATGGCCACAGTCCTGCTAAGTCTGCTTTTTTCTCTTGGTGCTATTGGAACCACCATGTTTAGCCTCGAGAATGCTGCTATGAAGAAAATGTAAGGAATATAAAAATAAAATATTCTCTCTTCTCTTAAAAATGCAGAAAAGCAGATACTCTCTTGAATCATAAACTTAGTTTTGATAAACTGGTGAATGGGGAGCATTCACAATAGTATTAATTTTATCCTAATTTCTGCTTAACTATGGAGTCTCTTAACATAGACTTAAAAGATTATTGCTATGAAAGATTATTTTATAAAATGTAACCTATAACCTCTACAATTTTGCAATTCTAATTGGTTATCTTACTTACTAATCAGTTGCTCTGCTTAATAATACTTAAATTGGCATCTCTATTTTCCAAAAGTCATAAATATTGGTAAGGTTTCTCAGTTAAGCCAGAAGAAACTTCACCTTATTTACTAACATGACTTATGAGTAAAGGTGTAATAAATCTCCCTGTTCCTTTTGCATCATAACAATCACAGAAAATATTTTTATAGCAGGCAGGGGTAAACGAACAGTGGTGCTTGAGGCCAGAGGTGAATGAATGGCCCAAGAGCTCCAGCATCTCAGGCCCCACAAAGCCTTTCCAATAGCTGAGGGCATCAGCATTTCCAAACACTCATGGTGCCCCAGAACATAAATCAGATGCTCTGCTTTATTCACATGAGGAGTTGACAGTATCTCATTTTAATTAAATTAATAAATAAGCATTAACATGTACTTAAAATCTGGTTGGATTTGTGTCCCTTCATAAAGCAAATTGCTTAAATTAAACCATAGGCAAACACAGAGTTAACATAATTGAGCACATCTGCTTCTGTGAGATGCTATTCAAAATCTAGTTTGAATCTAATTTGGAATGCCAATAAAAAGTTTAAACATTAAAGTCAACTATCTGTAGATTATTTTACTTTACTTTAGTTACTTATTGTTATGACTACACTGTTATAAAAATATTCATAAAAATGAATATTTATTCATTTAAGGCCGGGCATGGTGGTGCACATCTGTAGTGATAGCTATTCAGGAGGTTGAGCCAAAAGGATCACGTGAGCCCAGGAGTTTGAGGTTTCAGTGAGCTATGATCATGCCACTGCACTCCAGCCTGGGCAACAGAGAGAGACCCTGTCTCTCAAAAAAAAAAAAAAAAAGAGAAACAAACAAAAAAAACCAATATAGCAAAGGACTAAGAAGATGATCAAGAACCATTCCCAACCGCATGGTTTAGAAATAATCATCATTAATATAGGAAAACACCATGCCATTCACTCCTCTGGGCATATATACATATAAACAGAAAGATGAAAAAATAGACAGATAATGAAAGGATGGATAGAAAATAATTCTGAATAAATGGGGCTACTATAATGCTAATTTTTAATAAAAAGCATTACATTTGCATTTGTTTGCATTTTGAAGCTCTGTTGTTTGGTGAATACACATTTAGTATCTTTATGTCTTCTTGGTGATTTTTAAAAATCATTGTGTAATATGCCTCTTTGCTCTTATTAAATTTTTTTCTAAAGTACACTTTATCTATTATCAATATAACCATCTTGCTTTTTTAAATTATTAATATTAGCAGGATATATCTTTTTTCATTCTTTTACTATCAAATTATGCCATGTTTGAAATGAGTTTTTTGTAGACAGCGTGTAGTTGGGTTATGTTTTGTTTTGTTTTGTCTAAACTGCCAATCTCTGTCCTTTGATTGATGTAATTAGACCATTTACCTTTAAAGTAATTCTTGTTACGTTAGAGCTTAAGGCTGCCATTTTATTATTTGTTTTGTTTTCGTTTCCTCTGTTTCTCTGTTCTAGTCTCCCCTGGAATACTTGGTCATTTTAAAATTTGTATCTTGTTCAATTTACACTGTTTTTTAGTGTATCACTTTGTATGGTTTTCTCAATGGCTGCTGTAGGTAATACAATATATATTCATAACTTATCACAGCCTAGTGTTATCAACAATTTAGGTCTTGCAGTGAAATATTGAAAACTTACTTTCATTAGGGTTCTTTTGTCCTCCCTACTTTTTAGATATAATTGCTTCAAATATTTCCTGTACATATATTGAGCATCCCAACAAATGCTGTCATAATTTTTGCTTTAACCATCAAATATGATTTCAGAAATTCATGAGAAGAAAAATAGTCTATTATTATTATTTTTACCCATCCATTGTTCTTTCTTTTCTGGAAAGTTCTAAACTTTCTTCTGTTATCATTTCCTTTCTGTCTGGGGAATTACTTTAGCTATTCTTTAGTGGTAGGTCTGCTAGTGACGAATTCTCTTCGTTTTTTCTGGTCTGAGGATGTTTTCATTTCCCCTTCCATTCTGAAGGGTATTTTCTCAGGATATAGAGTTCACAGTTGCTGTTCTTTTCGTGTAGCACCTGAAAACTGCCGTGCCGCTTCCTTCTGGCTTCTTCGTCTGAGATGAGTAACCTGTTGTTGTTTGAATCGGTGTTCCCCTTTAGGTAATGTACCATAGTTTGGTGATTGTTTTTAAGATTTTTTTCTTTACCTTTAGCTTTCAGAAGTTTGAGCATTCTGTGTCTTGGCATGGACTTCTCTGAATTTATTTAACTTGAAGTTAACTCAGATTTTCTTGAATCTGAAGGTTTATGTCTTTCACCAAATTTGGGCAGTTTTCAGCTGTTGTTTCTTCTAATGCTTTTTTTAGTTTCCCGTTCTTTTTTCCTCCTTCTGTGCCTTCAATGAAACAAACATTATAACTTTAGTTATTGTTCCACAGGTACCTGAGACTCTGTTCACTTTTGTCAGTGTATTTTCTCTCTGTTGTTCAGACTGAGTAATTTCTATTTACTGTTCTTAAGTCCAGTGCTTTTATCTTTATCATGCACATTCTACTATTGTGCTCATTCAGCAAGATTTTGTTTTACTTGGGTTCTATTTTATTTAACAGAAAAAAAACCCTAAAGTAAGAGTGAAATCAATGCTGACTTTTAGAAGAATTATTTTCTTTTCCACTCCATGACAATATAAAGCTATCCCTGCAGTCACCGTCTCTTTCATATGGGGATTATTGGAAGGGCCATTTAAAAATTATGGTAGGGCCTGGACACTCATATTTTTGGAGACCCCTTACTCCTTGTCATATCAAATATATTAAAGTGATCAAACATTCCATATTAAATATAAATTTCCTATAAAATTTTTGAAAAGAATTTTTATAATACAGACCTGATATTTTTATTAATTTTTATTATTTTTTTCATTTGGATGCAATAGCACTTTTTTCAGATCTCAAATGTTCTTCGTGGTCCTTGTGGTTTTGTGGCCCCAGACACAGCCTGTACTGTACTGACCACTGGCTCTGGACTCATTTTGTTGGTGGGAGCAGGTTTGGCACCTGAGTAGGTCTTGCCAAAATTTCCTCTCTCTTTCATTGGCCATCAGCTCCTTCCAAAGTTTACAGCCTGACATTGTGACCCTTTTCTGTGTTTGGTTAGTCCAGGTGAATTGTGCTGTTTCTGTTGTCATGAGGTATTGAGGGAAGTAGATCCTATTATTTAACTTTATCCATTCACCTTTACCCCAAAGTCTCACATTTTTTTAAAAAGTAAAAGCTATCATTTTTGGTCTTTTCTCAGTGACATCTATCTAAACCAAAACATCATTAGCTTTTTAAATATTTTAGGAAGTGTCTGTCATTCTTTGGTTGTCATTTCTTTATGTGATATCTTCCCCTAAGTTACTATAAATTAAATTAAATTAATCCTAAATTTGGTCTAATTTAATTTGTTACTTTCTTCTTAAATAGCTCAAAAATGTTTCTATTGTTTTAACCAAAGTTGCCCAAATCTAAAGGATTATTCCTTTTGGTCATCTACTAAGGATGAATATATTTCAGTTTACTTATTACTAAAATTTGTTAATATAGGCAGATCAGTGCATATTGGCTTTTTCTCATCTTCCATTTTGCATGACAAACACACCCAAAGCTCAGCTCACTGTATTTATTTTCTTTGCACAATGCTTCTTGCTAAGTTTTTTCTGTTTGCTTCGCCATACTTCCAACCATTTTCTATTTAATTTAGATATTTTAAAAGTTTATCCTTTCGGCTGGGCGCACTGGCTCATGCCTGTAATCCCACCATTCTAGTCTGAGGACCAGGCTCGGCAACGTATTATAGCAAGACCCCGTCTCTACCAAAAAAAAAAAAAAAAAATTATCAAGGTGTGATGTTTGTGCCTGTGGTGGAAGCTGAGGCAGGAGGATCTCTTGAGTCTTGAGTCCAGGAGTTTGAGGCTGCAGCCTGGGCCACAGAGCAAGACTCTCTCTTAAAAAAAGAAAAAGTTTACCCTTTCTATTTTTTTGTTTGGAAAAACCCTAAAGTTTCAAAGTTATTTTTTTCTGCCTGGTATCTTTGATGTTTGCTGATGTCCATGATATATTATTATAAAAGCTAATTTGTTTTGTTTTTTACACTGATATTGGAAAAAGAATAAAGTGATGAAGTTAACAGGTGTTTTTAAAAATGTGAGTAACAGGAAAGTGTTTTGTTGTTGGTATTTGTTTTGTTTTGTTTTTTCTTTAAAGCCTCTCATAGACTAGATTTAAAGGTTTATGGAGGATGAGGCACAATTATCTAGGGAAAGTTACATCTTGTGATCTTATGACCTCAGGCTGCCCTCAGGTAAGGGAGCCTGGGTTTGGTAAAGGCATCATCCTTCTTTGGGTATTTGCATCTTAACAGAGGAGCCTGGAGAGACAGTTATGGAAGGTTTGTTTTAGGTGCTGGAGAAGAGAACAGAGTATCCCTGCAACCTCCATTTACATTTTGTTGAACCACTGTTGTCTAGGGGAAAATACGAAAAAGAAAAGATCGTTACAATGCTATTAAGATGCATGTCACATTGAATTGCAATGATCTTTTGGTGGATCTTTTGACAGGACAAGAACTGTCAGCTTCTCCAGCCAACGGCCCTATATTCTTGATATTTCTGTCCCACAGGCCTGAAAGTGGTTGGCTCATGGTTAGTTTCAGCAAATGTTTTCTCAATAATACATGGTACATTTAAAACATTTTTCTATGGCCTCGTATATGGAGATTAAACATTTCCAGTACTTGTACATAAAAGACGTTTATTCATAAACATGTAGGGATGATATTGTAATTTCTGAGAGGAGGACCAAAAGCGCAAGGTTATTGCAGCATGGATTAGCAATGAACGGTAGTAGTCTATTCCCCGATTTGCGGGTGCCGAGGCCCCCGTTTTGGTGTGCCACCTTCCCCTCACCACTGGGGGGCAGCACAGGTAATGAAATCCAGCCTTAAGTTTACACCTCGCAGCTCCCTCCGCTCCAGTTTACAGTACAAGATAGCCCCTTGCGTGCGGGAAACACTATTAAATAGCAAATGGTTGCAGTATGCTTGAGGTTTTAGGATTGATTTTCGCAAACCTATAGAAAAGCCCGATGCATTATCTTAGGCTGTAATCTTGTGGCCTAAACCCCCTAATCTCATCTGTCAAGGGGGCTAGTTTAAGGTTCCTTCCAGCTCAGATTGATGGTTTCCCAGGATGATCTGCTCCCTGCCACCCACCCCAACCTTGGTTTTTAAAGTGTGGAGGTAAATGGCAGATGGCCATGTTTACCTCCAGGCCACAGTGGCAGATGCCCCAGGGCAGCACCGGCTCTGAGGAAGAAGAGCCCGTGACCCTAAATAGGCCTCCCATTGCACAGTGACCTTATTTTCTGAGGCTTAAACCTGGACAAATGTCTGAGCAGTAGGAATGTGTTCAGCACCATCAGGTTAAACATTTGAAACTGGGACTATCTGGAAAAATCTGGTAGATGCAGGTGCAGTCCTCAGTCCAATAAAAAAGAGCTATTCGTACTTTCTTTTTTTCATTGGAATCTTTGATATCAAAATTAATGACCCGTCCTTGCTTTGGTCTGCTTCCCTTCCTTGTTCATTTCCCATAAGCAGCTTCCCCCTCCCCCTCCCCTCAGGCCGCAGTAGATTCAGGACATTTTAACCATGAAAGCGAAGCTCCATCAAAGGGATTTAGACACTAAAATAGAGGAAAGAACAAAGAGCCGTCCTCCTTAAAAAAATCACCCAAACCTCTTTAACAGGAGTTTAGGTTATAATGGAAATGTGTGGGCAATACTTTTTACCTTGGGTAAAGTTCTTAAAAGATTGTTGATGGAAGACTGCGGTGAGGCTGTGCCCGTGGCACGGTGGTGCTTGGAAAGGACTGGTCCTTCCATTTCCAGGCTTTGTCCCTTTATTCTTTTGGGTACAGGTGTAACTCATTTCATTGCACTTCACTTTATTGCACTTTGTAGATACTGCATTTTTTTTTCCAAATTGAAGGTTTGTGGCAACTCTGTGTCAAGCAAGTCTATAGGCGCCATTTTTCCAACAGCCTGTGCTCACTTCATGTCTGTGTCATATTTGTAATTCTTGCAATATTTCAAACTTTTAAATTATTATAATATCTGTCATGGTGATCTGTGGTCAGTGATGTTGTTTTGGGGTGCCATGAACTGCACTCATAGAAGATGGAGAATTTAATCGATAAATGGTGTGTGTGTTCTGACTGCTCCACCAATCAGCTGCTCCCCCATCTCTCTCCCTCTCCCCAGGCCTCCTGTTCCCTGAGACACAACAGTACTGAAATTAGGCCAATTAATAACCCTACAATGGCCTCTAAGCGTTCGAGGGAAAGGAAGAGGAACACGTCCCTCACTTTCAGTCGAAAGTCAGAAATGCTTAAGCTCAGTGAGGGAGGCATGTCTAAAGCTGAGATGGGCCGAGAGCCAGGCTTCTTTCATCAAAGATAAATGCAAGGGAAACGTTCTTGAAGGAAATGAAAAATGCTACTCCAGTGAACACGTGAATGATAACAAAGCAAAGCAGTCTTATTGCTGATGTAGAGAAAGTTTGAGTGGTCTGGATAGAAGATAGAAGCAGCTACAACATTCCCTTAAGCCAAAGCCTAATCCAGAGCAAGGTCTTAACTAACTCTCTTCAATTCTACAAAGGCTGAGAGAGGTGAGGAAGCTGCAGAAGAAAAGGTTGAAGCTAGCAGAGGTTAGTTCATGAGGTTTAAGGAAAGAAGGAATTTACATACCATAAAAGTGCAAGGTGAAGCAGCGAGTTATCCTGAAGATCTAGCTAAGATAATTGTTGAAAGTGGCTACACTAAGCAACAGATTTTCTTTCTTTCTTTTTTCAAAAAATTTTTTGTAGAGACAGGGTCTGGCTATGTTGCTCAGGCTAGTTTTGAACTCCTGGCCTCAAGTGATCCTCCCCTCTCAGCCTCTCAAAGTGCTGGGATTACAGGCGTGAACCACCACACCCAACCAACAACAGATTTTCAATGTAGATGAATCAGTCTTTTATTGGAAGAAGATGGATCTAGGACTTTCATACCTGGAGAGGAGAAGTCAAGGCCTGGCTTCAAAGCTGTAAAGGACAGGCTGACTCTCTTGGTAGGGGCTAATGCAGCTGGTGAAGCCAAGGCTCACTGACCATTCCTAAAATCCTAGGGCCCTTAAGAATTATGCTAAATCTGCTCTGCCTGTGCTCTATAAATGGAACAACAAAGCCTGGATGATGGCACATCTGTTTATAGCATGGTTTACTGAATATTTTAAGCCCACTGTTGAGACCTACTGCTCAGAAAAAAGATTCCTTTCAAAATATCACCATTTATTGACAATGCACCTTGTCACCCAAGAGCTCTGATGGAGATGTACAGAAGATTAATGTTGTTTTCATGGCTGCTGACACAGCATTCATTCTGCAGCCCATGGACCAAAGAGTAAAATTTCAACTTTTAAGCCTTATTATTTAAGAAATATTTCATAAAGCTATAGCTGCCATAGATAAGGATTTCTCCAATGGATCTGGGCAAAGTAAATTGAAAATCTTCTGGAAAGGACTTACCATTCTAGGTGCCATTAAGAACCTTCATAATTCATGGGGGGAGGTCAAAATATCAACCTTAACAGAAGTTTGGAAGAAGTCAAATCCAACTCTCATGGATGACATGGGGCTTGAGATTTCACTGGAAGAAGTAACTGTGGTGGGAATAGCCAGAGAACTAGAATTAGAAGTGGATCCTGAAGATGTGACAGAATTGCTACAATTTCATGATAAAACTGTAATGGATGAGGAGTTGCTTCTTGTGGATAAGCAAAGAAAATGATTTGTTGAGATGGAATCTGCTCCTGTGAAGATGCTATGAACATTGCTGAAATGACAACAAAGGATTTAGAATATTCCATAAACTTAATTGATAAAGCAGCGGCAGGGGAAAGGATTGACTCCAATTTTGAAAGAAGTTCTAATGTGGGTAAAATGCTATCAAAACAGCATTGCATGCTAAGAGAATATCTTTCATGAAAGGAAGAGTCAGTCAATGTGGCAAATTCATTGTTGTCTTATTTTAAGAAATTGCCACAGCCACCGCAGCCTTCAGCAAGTACCACCCTGGTCAGTCAGCAGCCACCAACATCAGGGTTAGATCCTCTGCCAGCAAAAAGATTACGACTTGCAGAAGACTCAAAGTATTTTTAAATTAAGGTATGTACATTTTTTAAGAGATAATGCTATTGCACACTTACTAGACTACAGTATAAACATACTAATAATGTTTATATGCACTTGGAAACCAAAAAATTCACGTGACTTGCTTTATTTTGATATTTGCTTTATTGCAGTGATATGTAACTGAACTTACAATATCTCCAAGGTATGCCTGTACCCCTAGAAGCAGAACCCGAGTAAGGACGTGAGTGTGGGTGGTTTATCTGGGAAGTGATCCTAAGAAGCAAGACTCAGAAAGTAGGGAGACTGGGATAGGCAAGACAGAAAAGCCAAAACAAGGTTGCTGCAATAGGCTTGTTTCTGCCAGGACCCTGTAAGAGGCTCTCGAAAGCCATCTGGAACTGTCCACCTGAAACAACAGGAGGCTTGAGCATTTGCCCACCGGCTCCTGTCCAGCACTGGTTGAGGACTTCCCCTGAGGCTGTTAACTTCCAAGTATTTCTGGGCTGTATTTGTGTCCAGGAAAATCCCTACAATGTTGGAGATGGCCTTGGGGCCGTCTAGTTTAGCTTGAGTTTGAGATGCGATGCTGGCAGCACCAGGGAAGTCTGAGCTTCTGTGGATGGAACTGTCCGCTGTGGCTGAGGCTGAAACAGAAGGTGCGAGAAGACACGATGCAGGCACCGCCGGGCTGAACGGTCGCACCCACTGACCGTGGCAAAAGGACCGCTGCCCTGGAGCCTGTGCTTGAGAAGGTGTCCCTCAGCCCTTCACTGACTGTACCCCTTCCCACCTAGAGCTTTACTCCTCTTCCAGACCACATTCTGGGCACTCAGGACCTGTCCAATGTTCCTGGGCCTCCGTGGCCTCTGTCCCTGGTCCACCTTCAGAGGGCAGACTGCACTTGCCCAAAGGGCGCCCAAAGTGCTGCTGCCTGGAGCGGGTGAGATGTGCAGATGGCGACTGAACGGGGCCTGGGATGTCCACACAGGGGTACTCCAGGCCTCTCATGGGAGGGCTGCGATGAAAGGGAGGGGGTTGGCCTGGGGCTGGGGACTGGCTCTCCCTTTGTCACTGCATTCCCGTACAGAGAGACAAACAGTCTGAGAATTCTAAATTCAAGTTTGACCTTGTAGGTTAGTAAGGAGGTACATTTGTCAGAGTAGAACAAAACATATTTTATCTGACTACTTGTTAGCTTGATTTATAACTTATAATTATTTAGACATAATGCAAATGTGGGCTGGAAGAGACATTCCTATCATGTTCTGATTTTTGTGGCCTTGAACTAAGAAAAAGGGACCTTGGAAAATAGGTTTCATCTGCTTGGATGGTTTCATAGAATTCCCAAGTTTAGCTTCTGCGATAACTCATGATTGCTACTAAAATGAACTTCGTATTATCTTTAAAAATCAAGGGATATTATTTAGGTCAGCAATTAGAAGACACTAGATTCAAAGTTTCTTTGAACCAAAGGATACGAATGACTAAGAGCAGAAGAATTATTACCTGAGGGTTGAATCTCAGGATATAATCTGTGCAATTCTTCCTGCTGATTCAGTGTGGCTGCAGGTGGGGCCGGAGAGCTCCAGGAGCAACACATACCTGGGACAGCAAGGAATGGGGGAGCAAGGCAGAGAAACAGGCCCTTATTTTGGTAATTTTTTAATTGCTACACGATGATTGTACTTATTTCTGGAGTACATGAGGTTTTGATACATGTGTCCAAGGTGTAATGATCGGTAATCCACCTATTCATCACCCCAAACACTTGGGATTTCTTTGTGTTGGGAACGTTCCAAATTTTTCTTCTAGCTATTTTGAAATACACAATAAATTATTGTTTGCTATAGTCACCCTACTGTGTTATCAAACATTGGAACTTACTCCTTCTCTCCAACTGTATTTTTGTACCCCTTAACCAACCTCTGAAAGGGGCCCCCTTTGAGGCAAAGATGAATCTTACCAGAGGAGAAGAAATTTTAGGAGAAAAATATAAAGGTGGGCCATGGACTTAGAGTGGGGCCTGCTGAAGTTGATCAGCAGAGAGAGAGAACCAGATTAGCAACATGAAATTCCGTCCCAGTGTCATTTCCGTTCACAGCCCCAGCGGGTGATATTCTTTTGAGAAGCTCGATGTGAAGTAGGAATCTATCTTTGAGTCAAATATGATGATCATTCTTATTAAATGGTAGCTGATAATTAGTGAGCGCTCACTATAGGACAAGCTCTCTTCAAAGGCCTTTATATGTATTTTCTCCAACCCTAATTGTTAGGTATTCTTATTATCTCTACGTTGTGGATGAGGGAACTGAAGCATAGGCAGAGAGGCTGAGTGCCTGGACCATAGTCCAGTAGCAAAGAAATGACTGGGCCCACATGCCAAGCCAGGCAGTATCCTTCTATTATATGAAGTTCAATGTTTTCCTGTTTTCATCTTGTTATGAATGTACCTGTTTTCAAAAGGGTTTTGAAGCTACTTTAAAACTTTTTTTTTAAATTTTAAGATTTCAGAGCTTAGCTGTTAAATAAGGGGTGAGAGCATTCAACAAGCATTTGGTGAGGCCCCACAGTCTGTTGACACTGGTGGGCACTTAAGGATGACACAGCAATGACCAGGCGGGAGCTAATTTACACCTAAATTACCCAGCAGATTATAGCATAAGGCAGAAAGCAGCAAGTGTTCCAAAAGACGAGGTATAAAGTGCTGCAGGAACTCGAAAGTGGGCAAGATTATATCTTGGGGTTGTGGAGGGATCAGGGAAGTTTCAGGGAAGAAGTTGCCTTGCTCCCAGGCTGGGTCTTGACAGATGGAGAGGGTTTTGACAGCTGGAGATTGAATGTTAAGTTCCTGACTATGTCAATAGATTGTACACACATGTGTTTTTGTGTTGACCTTGATTTATTCTTAGTACATTTTCAGAAAATATTATTGAGCATCTAGTGTGTATGGTGTGCTGAGATTGGCACCAGGGGTGCAGGGAATATATGACACAGTCTCTTCCCTCAAGTAGTTACACTCTAACACAGGAAGTAAATATGTATATAAATATAATATAGTGTGATAGACATATGCAACAAGTAATTATCATTAGCTATAAACCTATTTTATAGAATTTTAAACTTTAAAAGTATGTCCACACTCCTCCCAAAAAAATCCATTACATAATCTTAAAGGAATCTTCGGTTTGTCATCTTTATATAAACTGCAGTAGCATCTTCTGGTGAAATACTGTTTTGTATCTATTAGAATAGTCCAAACAATGGGGAGAGAATCACATTATTAGAGCTGTAAAAGGTACTGCCCAGAAATCTCAGAAAAGGGGAGGAAATTCGTTGGTAGAGGAATAAGACGGCAGCTAAACTGTTCTCTTAAAGCTGTTAAAGTTTTACAAACATCTTGTGGGCATAAAGCTCCAAGTATACGCCAACAAACCCTCGTGGCGCAAATGTGGCACTCTTCCAACTTCTTTTTGCAAAAGTTTTCAATTTAGTCTTTCCAAGACTACTTTTTACACCTGCATATTCCCAACTTTGCAAGCAAAGACAAGACAGGAACGGGGCTTACGTTTGTTGAATGCCACCTGCCCTAAGGATAAGGCCCTGCCCATGCATTTGGTGTTGGTTCTCTTTTATCCCCACATCAGCTATAACACATAGGTGTTAACCTCCACTTTACAGAGAAGGAAATGGAAACTCTGACAGTACTTAACCTACCCCAAGTCATGCAGCTTGTATATGTAAGAGTTGGAATGCACATCCAGTCTGTGTGATTCTCGAGTCCACATGGTTTCCATTTTACTTTGGGATCAACTTGACTGGGATATGTCTGCCTTAAAAGACAGTAAGTAGGAATATGTTCTCTACACCTCCACTTAACATCCATGGGTCTGCTTTTAGTATTTGAAGGTGTATTTACTTTTATTTGAATAGTGAGTATATACTGTTCAGTCTAGAGATTTGTGGCATCCCAGTCTAAATTGGAGGAAAGCTGTGAAGCTTCCTTAAGGGAAACCCAGTATGATATAATAAAATAGGAAAAAGTAGAATTGTCATAGAGTTGCTACTTCCAAATTTAAAACTAGTTGAGACAAAATAGATGTTCAAAAAGATCTCTGTAATATTCACTTGAAATAATACAAACATTTTTGAGATCAAATGATATATGATGCGTGTGTTTATATATGGACAAATAAAACCCACCCTAAAATGCTATCATCATTTTCTCTGCTATCTCTTGAAGAAAAAAAAAAGATGCTGGATGGTGACTATGGGTATTTGGCGGCAGTATCGTGTTTCAGGGGAACTGGCTTGAACAAGTAGACAAAATTTGCAAGAATGAATGAGTCAGAAACCAGCACTCAGTACAGATCAGCAATTAGTGTGTTCAGACTCCAGCTGCATCTCAATTTTGACGCGAAGACTGAGGCAAAGTAATAGTGTTTTTAGCTGAATCTGATCTGGAAGTCACAAGACGTCACTTCCACAAACTGTTTATTCTCCACATTCTTCCCCCCAAAAATCTAATATTATACTGCTCAATTTATTTTTAACAGTATGATTTTGTGAAAAATCATTTATGTATCTTAGGTTTTCTATCTGTAAATAGGAATCACAGTGCCACACTTTTTTTTCCTTCCTAAAAATACTGTAAATAGCAGCAAAAATTCCTGGTGGATTCAACTCCCATGCAATATGATTTACTATCGTTTTTTTGTTGTTTGTTTGCTTTTTGTTGCAACCACATGGGCAACTTTCACATTCTTCCCTACTTCCCATAGCTGCTTAATTATTGCCTTCCCTCCTGCTCTGATTAAAGTAAAACAGACATGAATCAGGTTTTCTGGAGCACCTGGATGAACCGTGAGAAAGAAACAGGCAGGAGAGACATGGTGTTAAGAGAGGGGTCAGGAGACAGGAGGTCAGAGGTTTTGCTTTTAACGTTTTATAAAAGATCACGTGGCTAGTTTATGAAAATTTCCCTGAAACTCTCAACTAGAAACCTGGATGTTTCACTAGGCTGGCACCAATTCCCCCAATGCCCCCAACGATGTTTTGCTAGAAGAAAACCCCCCCAAAACTACACATTACAGATGTTGTACAAGAAGTTGATTTTAGTAAATTTCTGTGGTTTCAAGGTGTCATCACTTAAAGACCATGATGAATGCTTTTCATACCAAGGGTCCACCTGTCCCCACTCAAGGTGTTCCCACGGCCACCACTTCGGCCCAAGTGCCAGCATCTCAGCCCCCTGCTGGTCACACAGGGTCTGGCGTCCTGCAGTGGCAAAGCCATCTCACGCCTGGTTCTGGACTTTCTCCAGAGTGACAGCTCGTGTGGGTGTCCTGAGCGCTCAACCCATGATCAGGAGGGGTCTGAGCAGAGGCAGCTGGCCCTTCTGCATCAGGCCGGGGACTTAACTAGCCACAATCTCGCATCAGGCTGGGCTTCCTGTCCTCAGTGGAAATATTAATATTCCTCATCTGCCCAGGAGACTGGCAAGGTAACAAAGGTGGTAAAGCCCTGGGAGGCAATGAACAATCATCTAGAGATCCTTGGAGGCGAGCAATACTCACTACTGACTTTCCTGCCACCTTGTATCTAAGGACAAACTGTGTGTGAAGCTGCAAAAAGTCTAGGCACTTGGGAGCAGCCTACACTTCTCCAAGGTCAGCGCAGGGCTTGGATAGTCTGGTCTCTGCACAAATGACTGGGTTATAAGCATTTATCTTAGGAAGGGACGGTCCTAGCGGAGGCATGTATTTGATGAGGGTCTGCACCCTCTTGGGAGGAAATTCAGTGGTCCAGCCCCCTGAGGAGGCCTTGGTCTGGCCTGGGCCCCCCAGAGGGCAAGATTCATCCTGTGCAATCTCCTGAAGAGTTGGTAGGCAGGTGTGAGTTTCTGCCTTAAACTTTCATACCCAGAGAAACTTCCCCTGCTCAGTAGAGAGTAAACTAACTTGAATTTAAGCTTGAATTTCTTAGGAGAACAGGTTGCAAAGGGCCAGTGTTGCTCTAGAGGCCAAAGTGCCCAACAGTCTAAAATGACCTGGCAATATCACTTAGGGTTCATGGTTTTTTTTATATTACTTATATCAGGAATAAGGGGTTCATGTATTAATACAGATAAATTTCAGGAAGGAGTCAAACCCTTGTTAAAAGATAGAATGAGGCACATTAAAACTTTAAAGAGTTTATTTGAGTAAACAGTGATTCACGAATCAGGCACCTCTAAACTGAAAGTGGTTCGAGGCTCCACGGGAGCAGTTTGAAGGGAAGGCTTTTAAAAGCGAATGCTGAAGCAGAATGCAGAAATTATCTGATTGGTTAAGGTTTGAGCATCTGCCTTATTCGAGCTATCCCAGTGGAAATTCTCTGATTATTAATACTCAGTTGGCCACTTGTGATTGGCTAAGCTTACATGTCGTTTTGTTCACATAGGAACCCAGAACATGGGAACTACCTCAGCCTGATGGCCTTCCATGAAGTTATTTTAACACCTTCTCTCTGTGTCAGGATAAGCCGGGGTCTTCCACCAGCGTGTTCTTAACACCTTGTTTCCCTTAACAAAGTGAAGCCGCCCTTTTTGCCTCCGTAGGCAACCTTCTAAACAAGGGCCTTCCTAATATTCTTATTTCATCTTATTTTGTCTTATCTCATCTGCATCTCTACACCTACTTAAATAAAGGAAATTCAGGCATATGCTAGAACACGGATGAACCTTGACATTATGCTAAGTGAAAGAAGCCAGACGCAAAAAGACAAATACTGTACAATTCCACTTACATGAGGTACCTAGAGTAGTCAAATTCATAGAGACAGAAAGTACAATGGTGGTTACCAGGGGCTGGGGGGGAGAGGGTTGAGGAGTTATTGTTTAGGGGGTTCAGAGCTCCAGTTTGGGAAGTTGAAAAGGTTCTGGAGATGGATGGTAATGATGTCCGTACAACACTCTGATTATACTTAATGACACAACTATAAAGTTAAAAATGGTTACAATGATAAATTTTATGTTATTTATCTTTTACCACAGTAAAAAACTAAAAGCTTCTTTTAAACTAAAATCTTTTAAACAATTAATTAAAATAAAATAAAAATTAATTAAATCTATTTTAAAATTAAGCTAAAATTAATTCTCCCTCAATTCCCATATCTATGTGCCAAGAGTGCTACTTGTCCTCCGATCTTTCTACCCCCTGTGAGTATCCATCTATGGCCTTTTGGCTAGTTCATAAAACAAACTTAGATGAGCACATTTCTTCTAATTCTCTTCCTCTGTCCCACCAGCCACATTCTACATCCTACAACCTGCAGACCACACTCAACAAATTCTGTCTCCCAACTCCCTCTAGTACCTAGGTTTTTATGCACTCCCTCCTGACGCTGTGGGGCCCATCTTTGTGCAATTTGATATCTTGGTGTAGGAAACTCTTTGCAGATGACCCTGGAATAGAGGAATATTAGGTGGCCCACCCATGTCCATCCATTCCTATTAGTAATGTTAACAAATGTTTTGTGGCTTAGGACTTTAAAGAAGGAGAATTTTATTTAATTTATCAGCTGAACCAGCATTATAACAGCTTATGAAGAGTTTGCAATTGTTTGGGGTTAAAGTGGGGACAATATGAAACACTTAATAAAAACTTTTGCAAAACCTGGCCTATTTCCAACAGATTAGCTGTGTGAGAATAACTTTTATACCATGACAACTCTAAAAACAAAACTGTTTTTAAGTTAAAGCTGATCTTCCAGTTGCTCTTTCAAATTTTATCCCAAGAACTGAGATGCTATTCAGTAAAATGCAGTTACAGGCTTTTCAACAATAAGGTTAAGTAATCATATGTTTTCTGGTGATGAATTTATTATTCTTTGAGTTTACAATGATAGCTATAAAGTTATTGTCAATAGTATTACAGTAATTTAATTTTCAAATAGAATGAGTTTTAAATGTATGTGTTAGTCAGTGCTGTGATATTCCTAATAATATTATTAATTTCATATTAAATATTAAATTTTATATTAAATATAAATATTAATATTTATTAATTTATTTTGTGCTCTGTAATGATGATACCAGTAAACTATATTCTCAGCAATATTTTGCAATGTTTCAGACTATTAATAGTTATCTGTGTTTTAAAAACATGGCATTATAGTACACCCTCAATCATACCATTATAAGTTCATGTCTTTGAAATTTATGTAAATAACTATCATATAAACATTGTTCTCTAAAAAGGAGACTTTTTATTTGTATCAGAGCAGAGCCCAGTTTCTTTGATTAGAACTGTGGTTCCCAGACCCTGTGCCAAAGCACCTGGGGTGATACAGCAAACTTGTGGAGGCATTGTGGGGTATTTTAAATTTTTGAGGATGACAGGCATCTGTTGGACACCAGGAAGCAAGAAAGTTAGGGAATCTCTGGATTAGAAAGATTAGTGGATAGGAAATATAAAACTCCTTATTTAGTGAAGCCCTTTCATTTTATAGATGAGAAAACTGAGGTCCAGCAAGGTCAAAATATCAAAACTAGTGAGGCCTAAGTACCCAGGCCTCCTGGCTCCCCTGCCAGGACTGTGAGTAAAAAGATCCTGTGAACTTGGTAGTCTGTTGACATTTCCCGCTTGGGCTGCTCCTCCCTATCTCTCAGCTTGGTCATCAGTGCATCCGAGCTTTGTGGCCTTGGCGCAACCATACTCCAGCTGAGCCACTTATACCAAGTTGCCCTCTGTGAACCTGAGCTTCCTAATTGGGATGATGGTAATAGCTAATAATAGGCAAAAATTGAGTTGTTTCAAGAATCAGTAGAAATAATATACTTGAAAAAGCCTCATAAACTACCAAGCGCATTATAAATCACTAGTTTTTGTTAAATGGTGTTAAAATATCTACTATGGGCCAAGCACTGGGGAGATAAGAAGGAAAATGAAATCACTCGTTTTGAGTGGATTTGAGAGGCTTACCTCTCCTGGAGCAGAGAAATGCAAACAATTAGAGGTAAGGACCACGTATAACGTGAGTGTGGAAGAAGGTCCGCTGAGGAGGTCGGGAAGTCTTTGCAGAAGAGGCAAGGCTCCAGGTCTGACTTAGAGGATGAGGAGGTGATAGGGAGGGGTGCGCAGGCACGGGATGTGGGGGTGATCATGGTGCAGGGAGGAGCATTCCAGGAAGTGGAGGCAGCCCGACCAAGGGAAGAGAGGTAAAGGGCAGATGCCTCCAAGGAATGGCACATAATGCCATGTGGCTGGCGGGAGAAGGGAAGGGAACAGGAGCTGGAAGATCACATATGGGAAAATTAACATGTATGTTGGGTCCTGCTCATAAAGGAAGAGCTACTGCTTTCAAAGGAGTGGATGTTACCCTGCAAGGCTGTCAAAGGGTTCCAGCAGGGAAGGGGTGCAACCTGATGTGTTTATTTGAACAGCACTCTATCTTTTAATTTTTTAAAAATCCTTTACAAATGAGGAAACTTTGGAGCATTAAGAATCATGGAGCTATGTCTTTATGACTCCTCTTGCATTGCAATTTATGACAATGAGAAACACAGTGCTTGATAAAGATTTAATGATTGTGTGTATTGTGAGGTGGTGAGGGGGTTCATAAAAGAGATTGGGGGAAATATTCCTGGTTATTAGTTTTTTTAAAAAGTTCTGTTTCTTTCTAAATTATTATTATTACTTTAGAGACAGGGGTCTTGCTATGTTGTCCAGGCTGGCCTCAAACTCCTGAGCTCAAGCAATCCTCCTGCCTCAGTCTTCTGAGTAGCTGGGACTCTAGGCACATGCCACCATGCCTGGCTTGGATTTTGGTTTTTATTATGGATATTTTCAAGCATATATAAAATTTGACAAAACAATAATGTATGCTTATGTCCCCCTCATCCACTCCCAACAACAAGCATCACCTGATCTTTACATTTTATTTATTTATTTCAGAGACAAGGTCTCTCTCTTTCTGTTACCCAGGCTGAAGCTCAATGGTGCAATCATAGCTCACTGCAGCCTTGAACTCCTGGGCTCAAGTGATCCTCCTGCCTCAGCCTCTTGAGTAGCTGGAACTATAAGTGCACACCACCACTCCTGGCTAATTAAAAAATTTTTTTTTAGAGATGGGGTCTTGCTATGTTGCCCAGGCTGGTCTCAAACTCCTGGGCTCAAGGGATTCTCCTGCCTCAGTCTCCCAAAATACTGGGATTACAGGCATGAACCACTGTGCCTGGCCCTGGTCTTTACATTTTAAATTATAAGAATAAAGGTCTCCTCAGCAATGCTCTAGATTTAGAAAAGATAAAGTCTCTTAGGCAGTTCCCTGGTAGTCAGATAAAATAAACTCTGTACTTCTCAGGTAATCAGATGGCCACCACCTGCTGCCAACCAGTCTCACCCGGGACTCCTTCCTAAAGTACCATACTTGCCCTGAGCTGGGCAAAGCCTGGCTCCCAGAGCCTGTTGAAACAAAGGGCACCAATGACTTCCTCAGAAATGCTCTCATGTTTTCCGTCTTGATCTTTCACATTTGTTGCTTCTTCTCAACACTGCACACTTGCTTTGGACAGGGGTGAGTAATGACGGGTGAGTTCAGGCCTCAGATTTCTTGGGCGGAAGCAGAGTTCAAACCAGACAAAGAGGAGGCAGATGTTCTCCCAGTTCAAGGTGCCACCAGCAGAGACCCGGTACACAGCACCTCGCTTGCTCCTTCTCTGCAGTCAGGCCTGATGAGCAGGCCTCTGCCTGGGCTCTGCCTTGGGCCATTTGGCCTCCTGGAGTCAAAACTCCACATCATGGAGTTGCCACTATAACTTGATTACTATTGAGTGTTTATCATATGCCAGGTATTGTGTTAAATATGTTAATCCTCACACTTGCCCTGTCAGTGTCATTATCACCTTTATACAGATGAGGAAACTGAGGCTTATCCAGGTTAAGTAGTTTGTCCCAAGTTACACAGACTGTAATTTGAACCCAGTCTGACTGACTCCAAAGTCCAGTTTCTCACTAGGAGGTTGGGAACAAGAGGAGAGTTTCCACAGAAAGACCCTAGAGCCCCAACACTGCTATTTGTGTCCAGTATCACTGTGTGTTTGTCACTCTTGATCCAGGATATCTCAATGCTTGGGGCTTTAAAACTCCTAGCTGAAACAGTCTGCATATACACAGGAATTAGTCTCAAAAGAGTAACTTGAACTGTATTTCTTCATGTTGTCATTGCTATTTGAATACTTATCAGGTACTTTTGCATTTGTGATCTTGTTTGTTTCTCTAGAACTGAATTAGGTCAAAGTTCTCCTTGAACCCAACATGGAGATTTGAAAAGGTGAAGAGCATACACAAAAGAAGACGATGTCCATTGATGATAATTCTTCATTGAAGGTTTTCAGTCAAACCTATCTCAAATTCTTCTCTGAACAAACTTAGAACTCTCTATGCCTTAGATTGGCCCAGAGTTTTTGTTCAGTGGTGAGCTGGGGCCGGCTGGGGCTCATGAGAATAGGTGCACACACCTTCCCCACTCTGCATTTAGTGAAGTCATGTCACTTGGCCATGGTGGATGGGTTGAGTATCCCTTACCTGAAACACTTGGGACCAGAAGTGTTTTGGATTTTGGATTTTTTTGGATTTTGGAATATTTTCATATACATAATGAGACATCTTGAAGATGAGACTAAAGTCTAAACACAGTATTCCTTTATGTTTCATATACATCTCATACACATAACCTGAAGGTAATTTTATACAATATTTTAAATAATTTTCTACATGAAACCAAGTTTTGATTGTGTTTTGACTGTGACCTGTCACATGAGGTCAGGTATGGAATTTTCCACTTGTGGGGTCATGTCACTGCTCAAAAAGTTTTGGATTCCAGAGCATTTTGGATTTTGTATTTTCAGGTTAGGGATGCTCAACCTGTATTTATACCACATGTGTTAGTTTCCCAGGGCTACCATAACAAGGCCCCACAAAGTAGGTGGCTTAAAACAACAGCAATTTATTCTCTTACAGTTCTGGAGGCTACAAGTCTGAAATCAAGGTGTCGGCAGGGCTATGTTACCTCTGAGACTCTGGGTGGAATGCTTCTTTGCCTCTTGCTAACTCCTGATAGTGGCCACCAATCCTTGGAATTCCTTGGCTTGTAGACGAGGATTGGATCACTCCAATCCTCTCTCGAGAGACAGACACTGTTGTTGGTTTCAAGTAGATCCTTCCAGACCCTTTTCAATGCATTTTCATACATTAAGATTCTTGTTCATACAAATGATACAGTTTTTTTCAGAAACATAAACCATATCATGCTATGTGTTTTATCCCACAGCTTACTCCTCCCCCTGCTCACTAGATTGTATGTCCTTGAGAGCTTTTCATGTTAGTTTTAACTTGTTCCCTTTAATTGCTGCAACATATTCCATCCTATAGATGTGTCATAATTTATGGCATTGTTCTCCTGTTGCTGATTTTTAAGGTTGTTTTTAAGGTTGGAAACAAAAATTAAGTACATCATCCAATATAGTAGTCAGCCTCACTCTCTAATCCAGGGGGACCTTCAATCCTGATTTTCCAGTTCCTGAAGATTATTTTCAATTATGTCAAAGAGTACAGTAAAAGCTCTCTTAACTGATGTGGTCGACATTGGTAGATAGTTGTCTAATCATAAAAGTTAGTAAAAGTGGAGTTGTGAAAAATGGAAACATATTTTAAACATTTTAACTGAAAAAATACATAAATGTACACTTATTTACCAATATTTTAAAGGTAGGTCTTTTCTCTTTGTATGGATCTGCTGACTGGATTTCTCTCTTGCATTAGTTGTCCCCATATGTATCATCTCCAATTTCCAGTGTTGAAAAGAATTAAAATGTAACTAGGCACAGATAAAAGGATTGAGTAATGTGGTCAAAGTGCTTTGATTTCTTGTATAAAAAAGATACCCTGCACTCAAGACATGAATAGTTTAGTGGGAGAAAAGAAAAGTAGACTTAAGTTAGGAGAACTGAATCTTAGTATGTTATTCAAAGATAATTTACATTCGGCTGGAAATAACAAACTTATTTAACCTCTCTGTGCCTCAGTTTTTTCTTGTGTTATATTGGAATAATCATTTCTAATTTACTTACTAGCATCATTATGATAATTAGTATATATATTAGCAGATAATGTGCTCTCAAGGGCAGAGACCATGCCCTATTCATTTTTGTGATTCACAGGAGTTTTGAGGAGATGAACCCTTTAAAAATAAAAAAGTCACGTGAACAGTATAATACTTGTCTTTTAAGTATTAATTGGCTTGGAAAGTCAATGCACGCACAAAGAGGATTCTCAGGCCCTTTGCAGTGGTACCTCATCTGCTGGGTCTGAGCTACAGTGGGTAGGAGTTGCATTTTCTTGGCACTCAGCACACAATCCCTGCCCATAATACACACTTGATAAATGTTTGCTGAACTTTCAAAAGGAAAAGGCACCATAGCAATAGTATTTATATTAGACCAAAACTTTGCTGCTGTTATTATCAAAACGTGATTTTTTTCATGTGAAATTTCTTTTGCATTAGATAATTTATTTGTGACAGAAACTATCCTCTACAGTTTACATGCCTGGCTGACAGCTGGATCAGGGTCGTGGTGCCATTGCCACTAGAAGCATGGCATCGGCTTCCATTCAGCTGCAGGAGATTCATAGTTCTCAGCAATTGTACTCAGCCTTCCCCTGCCTTAGTACAGATAATTAAGAGTTGACTGTTACTATTTTATGTATTTATTAGTTATTTATTATGTAATATTCATATCTTAATATAATAATCCTATAAATCCAAATAAGCCAATATGACAGTATAAAGGTAATATCAATAATATAAATACCACTAAGAGTCAAATCTTAAATAATTGAAGAAATAAACGTCACAAGCCAGATGCTCTATACTGGTGTGTTAGTCCGTTTTGTGTTAAAGGAATACCTGAAGCTGAGCAATTTATAAAGAGAAGAGGTTTATTTGGCTCACAGTTCGGCAGACTGTACAAGAAGCATGGCACCAGCATCTGCTTCTGGTGAGCGTCTCAGGGAGCTTTTATTCCTGGCAGAAGCCAAAGGGGAAGCAGACCTGTCACAGGGCAAGAGAGGGAGCAAGAGAGAGGGGAAGAAGGTGCCAGGCTCTTTTAAACAATCAGCTTTTGTGTGACCTAATAATGCAGGGAACTCACTCCTTACTGTGGGAAGGGCATCCAGCCATTCACGAGGGATCCACCCCCATGACCCAAACACCTCCCACTGGGCCCCACCTCCAACACTAGGGATCAAATTTCAACGTGAGATTTGGAAGGGCCAAACAAAACCATATCAATTGGACTCCATATTTGTTTATGCCTACATTTCAGAAAATTCCAGCTTTCTCTTCTCTGAATTTCCTAGGTTTTATCCAAGTTCTCTAAGTACTAGCCTTATCCTTTGGCTCCAACTCTATATTCCTTGATTGTAGATTTAGATTCCCAGGTGGTTGTCTTACCAGAATCCACTCCTGCCCTCCCCTGACAGGAGCTGATTAATTAGGTTAAAGCACAGTCCCAATAAGACTAATTTAACCATGTTCCATTTAAGTAGTAGGCGTTCTCTCTTGTGAGATCCTTTTATTTAACATAAAGAAATAAAGGCCTCCTTGTCAAACTTTATTAAGACTT
Organism: Daubentonia madagascariensis; assembly: GCA_023783475.1. Taxonomy (NCBI): domain Eukaryota; kingdom Metazoa; phylum Chordata; class Mammalia; order Primates; family Daubentoniidae; genus Daubentonia; species Daubentonia madagascariensis. The sequence goes on from JAKFHU010000760.1 coordinate 4,635,945, forward strand.
TATATATGCCATATCATCTTCAACTTCCAAACTTAGAATTGTTTGGAGTCAATGCATATGTTTTTGTAAGAAATTGTATTAGCTTATGAGAAGCATGACTAATACTTTTATCTAAAGGTATGAATGATGACACCAAATACATTTTCTTTTTTTTCCTATCTTTGTTTCCAAAAAGTGATAAAACCAAAAGGAGCTTTTGTTTTTTTGAGATGGATACTATGGTTGGTTATCTTATTTTTGCAAAGCATTGATGAGACAACTTATGCAGTAATTAATGTACATTTAATCATTTTACAAACCTAAACATAAAGTGAACCATTGTTTATAACTAAAATTCCAGGCACTGGAATTCAGGCACTCATTGAAACATTGGGTTCCTGCAGGCTAGCAGAGATAAAACACACATAAATATTTAAATTAAACACATTTTCCCTTTTATTTTTAATTGCATGTAATACTTGTACATATTTATAGGATACAGAGTGATATTTCAACATGTGTATACAACGTATAATGACCAAATCAGGGTAATGAGCATATCCATCACCTCAACCATTTATCATTTCTTTGTGTTGTGAACATTCAAAATCCTCTCTTCTAGCTTTTTGAAAATATACTAAATTATAGTTAACCATATTCACATACAGTGTTGCAGAACACCAGAACTCATTTCCCCTATCTAGCTGGAATTCTGTGTCCTTTAACCAACCCCTCCCCATCTTCCCCTTCCTCCTTCCCTTCCCAGCCTCCAATACCCACAATACTCTCTACTTCCATGAGATCAAACTTTTTTTGCTCCTTTATATGAGTGAGAACATGCAGTATTTGTCTTCCTGTGTCTGACTCATTTCATTTTATAATGTCCTCCAAGTTCACCCATGTTGCTGTGAATGGTGGGATTTCATTCTTTTTTATGACTGAATAGTATTCCATCATGTACATATACATATTTTCTTTTTTCTTTCTTTCTTTTTTTTCTTTACTGGAAATCCCCTTATCTTCTAAATTTTTCTTTTTTTTTTGAGACAGGGTCTTACTCTGTTGCCCAGACTGGAGTGCAGTGGCCCAATCATAGCTTACTGCCTTATACCACATTTTCTTTATCCAGTCATCTGTTGATGGATATTTAAGTTGATTTTATATCTTAGTTATTGTGAATAGTGCTGCAATAAACATGGGGGTATAATTATTTCTTTGATATACTGATTTTCTTTCCTTTGGATAAGCACCCAGTAGTGGAATAAGCTAGATCATGTGGTAGTTTTATTTTTAGCTTTTTGAAAATATTTCATACTGTTTTCCATAATGACTGTGCTAAATTACATTCCTACCAACAGTGTACAAGAAGAGTTCCCTTTTCTCAGCATCCATTGTTTTTTGTCTTTTTGATAATGATATCTCACTGTGGTTTTGATTTGCATTTTCCTGATGATTAGAGAAGCAATTTTTTATATGTTTTTTGGCCATTATTCTGTCTTCTTTTGAAAAGTTTCTGTTCATGTCCTTTGCCCACTTTTTAATGGAGTTGTTTGATTTATTCTAGTTGCTTTTCCTAAGTTCTGTGTATATTCTGGTTATCAGCCCTTTATGATAAATCTGAGATGTGTAGCATGCAAATATTTTCTCCCATTCTGTAGGTTGTCTGTTCACTCTAGTGATAGTGTCCTTGGCTGTGCAGCTTTTTATTTGATCAGGTCCCATTTATTTATTCTTGTAACTGCAATGATTGCTTTGGGGCTCTTCTTCATAAATTCTTTACCTGGGCTAATGTCTATAAGAGTTTTTCCAACATTTTCTTCTAAAATTCTTATGGTTTCATGTCTTAGGTTTAAGTCTGTTATCCATTGTGAGTTGATTTTTGTGAGAGGTGAGAGGTGTGGATCTAGTTTCAGTGTTCTACATGTGGCTATCCAATTTTCCCAGCACCATTTACTGAATAGGGATTCTTTTCCCCAGTGTATGTTTTTTTCTACTTTGTCAAAGATCAGATGACAGTATGAGGATGGTTTTATATTTGGGTTCTCAATCCTGTTCCATTGGTCTATGTCTCTGTTCTTGTGCCAGTACCATGCTGTTTTGGTTACTATAACCTTGTAGTATAGTTTGAAGTCTGGTAGATAGATGCCTCCCAATTTGTTCTTTTTGCTTAAGATTGCTTTGGCTAGACGGGGTCTTCTCTGGTTCCACACGAAGTATAGAATTATTTTTTCTAGATCTGAAAAAATGGATGTTGGTATTTTGATAGGGATTGCACTGATTCTGTAAATCGCTTTAGGTAGTACAGACATTTTAACAACGTTGATTCCACCTATCCAAGGTCATGGTAGTGTTTTCCATCTGTTTACATCCTCTGCAATTTCTTTTCTCAGTGTTTGGTAGTTCTCCCTATATAGATCTCTCACCTCCTTAGTTAAATATGTTCCTAAATATTTAATTTTCTGTAATGCTATTGTGAAAGGTATTGTGTCTTTAATTTGTTTCTCAGCTTGACTGTTATTGGCATATATGAAAGCTACTGATTTGTGTGCATTGATTTTGTATCCTGGGACTTTGCTGAATTCATTTATCAATTCCAGCAGTCTCTTGGTTGAATCTTTGGGGTTTTCTAGATATAATATCATATTGTCAGCAAAGAGTGAAAGTTTGATCTCTTCTGCCCCCCATTTGGGTGCTCCTGATTCCTCTCTTTTTGTCTGATTGCTCTGGCAAGGACTTCCAGCACTATGTTGAATAGAAGTGGAGATAGTGGGAAACCTTGTCTGGTTCCAGTTTTAAGGGGGAATGCTTTCAATTTTTCCCTGTTCAGTATGATATTGGCTGTGGGTTTATCATATATGGCTTTAATAATTTTGAGGTATGAACCATCTATGCCTATATTGTTAAGAGTTCTTATCATAAAAGGGTGCTGAATTTTGTCAAAAGCCTTTTCTGCATCTATTGAGAGTATCATATAGTCTTTGTTCTTGCTTTTATTTATATGGTGAATTACATTTATAGATTTGCATATGTTGAACCATCCCTGCATCTCAGGGGTGAAGCCCACCTGATCATGATGAATTATTTTTTTGATGTGCATTTGAATTCAATTTGCTAGGATTTTATTGAGAATTTTGGCATCTATTTTCTTGTTATGTCCTGGCTTTGGTATCAAGGTAATATTGGCTTCATAGAATGAGTTTGGGAGGATTCCATTCTTCTCGATGTTGTGGAATAATTTCTGCAGTATAGGTACCATTTCTTCTTTGTAGGTTTAGTAGAATTCAGGCATGAACCCATCTGGTCTGGGACTTTTTTTGCTGGAAGATTTTTTTACTGATGCTTCAATTTCAGTGCTTGATATTGGTCTGTTTAGGAATTCTATTTCTTCCTGATTGAGCCTGGGGAGGTAGTGTGTTTCTAAGAATTTGTCCATTTCCTCCATGTTTTCATGTTTTTGGGCATAGAGATTTTTGTAGTATTCAAAGATGATGTTTTGTATTTCTGTGATATCAGTTGTGACCTCTCCTTGTTCATTTCTAATTGACCTTATTAGAGTTCTTTCCTTTTTGCTTCTGGTCAAAATAGCAAGTGGCCTGTCTATTTTATTTATCTTTTCAAAGAACCAACTTTTTGTTTTATTAATCTTCTGTATAGTTCTTTTGTTCTCAATTTCATTTAGTTCTGCTCTGATCTTGGTTATTTCTTTTCTTCTGCTGGGTTTAGGGTTGGTTTGCTCTTTCTTTTCCAGTTCCTTGTGACAATTCATTAGTTTGTTGATTTGTGATCTTTCTGTCTTTTGGATGTGGGCATTTAAGGTGATGAGTTTTTCTCTCAGGACTGCTTTTGCTGTATCCCACAGATTTTGATAACTTGTGTCCCCATTATCATTTAATTTCCATGTTTTCGGGTAGAGATGAGTGTGAAACAATTTTTAATTGATGCATAATAGATGCATAAAGTTTTGGGGTACATGTGATAATTTAATACATTCATATAATTTGTAAAGATCAAGTCAGTGTATTTGGGATATCCATCACCTTAAATATTTGTCTTTTCTTTATGCTAGAAACATTTGAATTATTCTCTTCTAGCTATTTTGGAATGTATAATAGATTATTGTAAACTATAGTCACCCTGCTGATCTATCTAACACTAAGCCTTATTTCTTCCACCAAACTGTATATTTGTGCCAGTTAATCAAACTATGTTCATTCTCCTTTCCCCTCATCCTTCCTAGCCTCTGGTAACCACCAATCTACTATCTTCATGAGATCTACTTTCTTTTTAGCTCCCACATATGAGTGAGAACCTGTGATATTTGTCTTTCTGTGCTTGGCTTATTTCACATAACATAATGACCTCCAGTTTCATCCATGTTGCTGCAAATGACAGGATTTCCTTCTTTTTAAAGTCTGAATAGTATCCCACTGTGTATATATACCAGATTTTCTTTATACATTCATCCATTGATGGGCACTTAGGATGATTCTATATCTTGGCCATTGTGAATAGTGCTGTGATAAACATGGGAGTGCAGGTATCTCTTCGATATACTGATTTCCTTTCTTTTGGATATATACCCAGTGGTAGAATTGCTGGATCATATGGTAGTTCTATTTACAGATTTTGAGGAACCTCCACACCATTCTCCATAGTGGCTTTACTAACTTATATTCCCACTAACAGTGTATGAGGATTCCCCTTGCTCCATATCCTTGCCAGCATGTTATTGCCTATCTTTTTGATATAAGCCATTTTAACTGTGGGCAGATGATATTGCATTGTGGTTTTGACTTACATTTCTCTGAGAATTAATGATGTTGAACATTTTTTCATATACTTGTTGACCATTTGTATATCTTCTTTTGAGAAATACCTATTCAGATCTTTGGCCCATTTTTAATTGAATTTTTTTTTTTTTTTTTTTTTTTGCTATTGTGCTGTTTAAGCTCCTTATATATTCTAGTTATTAATCCTTTGTCAGATGGGTAGTTTGCAAATATTTTCTCCCATTCTGTGAGTTGTCTTTTCACTCTGTTGATTATTTCCTTTGCTGTGCAGAAGCTTTTTAGCTTGATGTAATCCCATTTGTCTGCTTTTGCTTTGGTTTCCTGTGATTTTGAGTTATTACACAGAAACTCTTTGCCCATTGTCCTGGAGCATACCCAGTGTTTTCTTCCAGCAGTTTCATAGTTCCAGGCCTTACATTTATGTATTTAATCCATTTTGTTTTGATATTTGTGTATGGCAACAGATAGGGGTCTAATTTCATTCTTCTGCATATAGTTATTGTTTTCCTGGCATTTTTAATTGAAGAGACTATCCTTTCCCCATTGTAAGTTCTTGGTACCTTTGTTGAAGATAAGTTGTCTGTAAATGTGTGGATTTATATCTGGGTTCTCTATTCTGTTTCATTGGTCTTTGTGTCTGTTTTTATGCCAGTACCGTGCTGATTTGGTTACTATAGCTTTGTAGTAAATTTTGGAGTCAGGTAGTATCATGTCTTCAGCTTTGTTTTTTTTGCTCAGGATTGCTTTGGCTATTTCGGGTCTTTCATGGTTCTATATAAATTTTAAGAAATTTTCCTATTTCTGTGAAGAACGTCATTGATATTTTGCTAGGGATTGCATTGAATCTGTAAATTTCTTTGGGTAGTGCTGTCATCTTAACAATATTAGTTATTCCAGTCCCTGAGCATGGAATATTTTTCCAGTATTTGTCCTCTTCCATTTCTTTCATCAGTGTTTTAGAGTTTTCCTTGTAAAGATTTTTCATTTCTTTGGTTAAATTGATTCCTAGGTATTTTATATTCTTTGCAGCTATTGTAAATGGAATTGCCTTCTTCATTTCTTTTTCAGATTGTTTGCTGTTGGCATATATAAGCACTACTGATTTTTGTATGTTGATTTTGTATCCTGCAACTTTACTGAATTTACCAGTTTTAATGGTTTTTTAGTGAAACCTTTAGGTTTTTCTAAGTATAATATCATGTCATTTGTGAACAAGGCTAATTTGACTTCTTCCATTCCAATTTGGATGTCTTTTATTTCCTTTGCCTAATTGCCCTGGCCATGACTTTCAGTACTATGTTGAATAAGAGTGGTGAAAGTGAGCATCCTTGTTTTGTTCCAGTTCTTAGAGGAAAGGCCTTCAATTTTTCCCCATTCAGTATGATGTTAGCTGTGGATTTGTCATATATGGCCTTTATTATTTTAGATATGTTCCTTCTATACCCACCCAATTTGATGCGGGTTTTTATCATAAAGGGATGTTGAATTTTATTGAATGCTTTTTCTGTATCTATTGAGATGATCATATAATTTTTATTCTTGGTTTGGTTACTGTGATGTATCAAGCTTATTGATTTGCATATGTTGAATCATCCTTGCACCCCTGGGATGAACCCCACCCGATCACATTGAGTGATCTTTTTAACGTGTCATTAAATTCAGTTTGCTAGTATTTTTTGAGGATTTTTGCACCTATATTTATCAGGGATATTGGTCTGCAGTTTTCTCTTTTTGTTGTGTCCTTTTCTGGCTTTGCTAGTAGGGTAATGCGGGTCTCCTAGATTACGTTAGGAAGAATTCCTCCTCTTCAACTTTTTGGAATAGTTTGAGAAGAATTGGTGTTAGTTTTTCTTTATACATTTGGTACTATTCAGCTGTGAATCCATCTGGTCCTGTGCTTTCCTTTGAGACTTTTATCACTGATTCAATCTTGTTACTCATTATTGATCTGTTCTATTTCTTCCTGGTTCAATTTTGATAGGTTGTATGTGTTCAGGAATTTATTCGTTTCCTCTAGGTTTCCCAATTTGTTAGCATATAGTTATTCACAGAAACCTCTAATAATCCTTTTTATTTCTGTGGTATCAGTTGTAATGTCACCTTTTTCATTTCTGATTTTATTTATTTGGGTCTTCTCTCTTCCTTGGTTAGTCTGACTAGTGGTTTATCAATTTTGTTTATATTTTCAAAAACCAAATTTTCTTTTCTTGCTCCTTTGTATTATTTTTTAGTGTTTATTTAGTTTAATTCTGTTCTGATCTTTGTTATTTCTTTCCTTCTACTATTTTTGGGTTTGGTTTGTTTTTGCTGTTCTATTTCCTTGAGGTTCTTCATTAGGTTGTTTATCTGAAATCTTTCTACTTCTTTAGTGTAGGCATTTGTTACTATAAACTTCTCTTTTAGTATTGCTTTTACTTTGTTTCATAGGTTTTGGTATGTGGTGTTTCTATTTTCATTTGTTTCAAGAAATTTTAAAATTTTCTTCTTAATGGTCATCCAAGAGTATGTTGTGTAATTTCCATGTATTAGTATAGTTTCTGAAGTTTTTCTTGTTATTGATTTCTAGTTTTATTCCATTGTAGTCTGAGAAGATACTTGATATGATTTTGACTTTAAAAAATTTGTTGAGGCTTTGTTGTGTGGTCTAACATATGGTCTATCCTGGAGAGTGTTCCATGTGCTGATGAAAAGAATGTGTATTCAGCAACTGTTTGGTGAAATGTTCTGTAAATGTCTGTTAGGCCCCTTTGGTCTAAAGTGCAGATTAAGACCAATGTTTGTTTCTTTGTTGATTTTCTATCTAGATGATGTGTCTGATGCTGCAAATGCAGTGTTAAAGTCCCCAGATATTATTTTATTGGGGTATATCTCTCTCTTTAGCACTAATAATATTTCCTTTATATATCTTGGTGTGCTGGCATTGGGTGCATATATATATTTAAAATTGTTATATCTTCTTGCTGAATTGATCCCTTTATTATTATATAATGACCTTCTTTGTCTCATAGCTACTCCTACATGCTTTTGGTTTGTGTGGAATATTTGTTTTCTATTTCCTTACTTTCAGTCTATGTGTGTCTTTATAGGGGAAGCAGGTTTCTCATGGACAGCATATAGTTGGGTCTTGTTTTTTGTTTTTTTTTTTAAATCCATTCAGCCAATCTGTATCTTTGAATTGGGGGATTTGAACCATGTATATAAATGAAATACAATTTGATAGAAGTATAGAATAGGAAACTCAGGCCCCTGGGAAGCCAGAAAGGAACAGGAATTTATCTGATGGTAATGGAATAGTTGCGTGGGAGGGACGAGAGTTGGGGGAGAGAGGCATTTAGGCCATAGTGGGAAGAATGTACAATGACATGGAATTATGGAGCAACATAATTTGTTTATTACACTAATCAATAATTACTTGTTTAGTGCACCTGGGACATAGGAAATGAGGTAGGGATGAGTGGAAGAGGTAGCTGGAGAGGCAGGCTGGTTAGAGACACCCCTGGGCAGGGATGTAATTGAGGACTTGAGATAGTGTAACGCAGAGGGTATAAATGGGCTAGTGCAATAGCGTAGGCAAGGTTCTGAACTAAGGCAATGGTAGTGGGAAAATGAAAAGGGAGGGGGAGTATGAAGAGCTATTTAAGATGTGGAATTCATAGAACTTAGTGGATGTCAGTTGGGAAGGAGAAAAACTTGGGACATTTCCTGGATTAATGGATAACTGGTTTATATGAATGAGGTCAATCACAGAAAGAAACAAAGGATTAAAGATAATAACATTGGTCTGATAAGTTGGACAAGTTGGGCAGGCCTGTAGAAATGTGAAGATAGGTGTTCTGAAGGCATGTGGATATACATGCAATAAAATCAGGCTTGGAGCTATTGAGTAAGAGTTCATCAACATTTAGCAAAACCTAAAGGAGTAGTTGAAATCATCCAGGGAAGAATAAAGAGTAGCAAGAGAAGAAAGCCAAGGAGGAAGTACAAAGAAGCATAAACATTTTTTCCATGACAGGCAGGAAAACAAAAAGGTAACTTTTGGTTTAAAATGATTCAGTTAGACATCTCCCTGGGTGCTAGCACAACAATAATGAAAGTTCATAGAAAGATAAAAAGTTTCCGTAACCTTAGAAGCAAAACATAGCAAACCACTATTTGTTAGAATCTGTGAGGAATTTTCCACTTAATACAGACTAATCTTCATGTAAAAACCTATACACAGATGGTCATAGTAGTTTTATGTATATTCACCCCACACTGGAAATAGCCCAAATCTCCTTCAACTGATGAGTGGATGAACAAACTACAGCACACCTATACGTTGGTATACTACTTGCCAATAAAAAATCTGATACACGCAACAACATGGTTGAACTTCAAATACATTATGGCAAGACTCAAAGGTTACATAATGTATGATTATATCACTATTATGGATTGAATGTTTATGTGCCCCCAAAATTTATATGTTGGTGCTCCAATTCCAAATGTGATGGTATTCGGAGGAAGGGCGTTTGGGAGGAAATTAGGTTTAGATGAGGTCATGAGGATGAGGCCCTTGTGATGGGATTAGTGCCCTTATAAGAATAGGAAGAAAGACCAGAGTGTGTGTTCTCTCTGCCTTGTGATGACAGCAAAAAGGCGGCTACCTGCAAGCCAGGAAGCGAGTCCCTACCAGGAACCGAACCTGCCAGCACTTTGACTTGGACTTCCCAGTTTGCGGAACTATGAGAAATAAATTTCTGTTGTTTAAGCCAACCAGTCTGTGGTATTTTGTTACAGCAACCCAAGCAGACTAACACAATCAGTCTCAAAAAGGCAAAACTATAGGGACAGAAAATAGGTAAGTGGTTGCCAGGGCCTCAGGTTGGAGCAGTTTTCAACAATGGGGCATGAGGGAATATTTTAGGGGTGATGGATCTGTTCTTTATCTTGATTATAGTGGTGGATTCACCATTATATGTGTTTGTCAAAACTCATAGAACTGTACTCTAAAAAGCTTGAATTTTACAATGTGTAAATTATCTTCAGTAAACCTGATCCCTCAAAATGCTATATATTACAGCAATGCTTGAAAAAAAAAAGAGAAGAATGAATTGGTTTAGATACAAATGGGCAAAGCAAACAGACCTAGACTAAAGAATTGGAAATGCTAAAAGTAAACACAAGTAGGAAAAGCTGGTTTCTGGTGAGAAGCCATTCAGGAAAAAAAGACCTGGGACTTTCTACGGCCTACAGGCTCAGTATGTACACATATTTTGAGTACAGAGTACACAATACTCTGTTTGTTGCCATAAGGTTAAAGTCTTAAGGCAACATTGTAGAGAACTCATTACAAATGAGTTCTCTGCATCATCAGGCAAACGTTGCTTACTCCTTAGCATACATAAAGAAATATATTGGAAAATGGTGTAATAAAATTAAAAATAATTAAAATATAAGAGCAATATAAAGTATTGCATAAAACTTAGAATATAGAGAACAAGATACCATTATCTAAACCCAATCTAAATCTATAATAAATTATTATAGTATACAAATAACACATTTCTTATAGAAAAGTTACCATATATAGGTGAACAAAAGGAGAACATGAATAAAAGCCACATTTTCAAAGTTAAAAAATTCTGACTAAATCAGGTACATGCAAATTAAAATGACTAGATATTATTTTAAGTCTATCAGGATAACAATAAAGAAAAAGTTACAACAATACTCAGTGATGGTAAGAATATGTATCATAAGGAACTCACAAGCACTCTGGGAGCATGAAAAGGGGTACAACCACTTTGCAGAGTAATTTGGCAGCATCTGGTGAAGGTGAAAATACATATACTCCCAAGACCTGGCAACTTCACTTGCAAGTAAATACCCTAGAGAGACTCTTGCACATGTGTTTAAGAATGTGCATAACAACATTGCTTTCAACAAAACTGCATCAATTGTGTCACTGATATACAATGCAATAGTATACAGAAATTAGAATGAATGAATTATAACCACATGCATTGTATTTTTGGATGAATCTCAAAAACAGGATGCAGAGAAGTGAGAAAAGCAAATTACAGAACAATACATACATACAGTATGTATGACACCATTCCTGAAAAACATGCCATATATATATATATAAAATACATACCCATAATATTGTGTATATATGGGTATGTATATATATTATATTGTATATATACACATACAGACATATACATACTCTGCAGAATCTATGTGTGTGTGTATGTGTGTCTACTTCTTCGCAGATGAGAAACGACTACATCAAGGACTCTATTTGTAAAGGTTTTTTTTTTGTTTCCTGTAATGTTTTCTTTTTTCTTTTTTTTAGAAAGAAAGAGGAAGGAGCAAAAGAAGGGAGGGAGGGAGAGAGGAAGGACCTAAAGTAAGTATGACAAAACTTTGTGGTAGATACCAGGGTGTTAAAAAATTGCTCTATATGCTTTTCTTTATACTTGAAATATTTTATACCAAAAGGAATATTCCATCCTTGTAAACAATTAATAAAATACATAAAATAATAAAAAATATAATCCTCTTATCCAAAGAAAATTAATTTTAACATGTTGCTGTACATGCTTCCGAACTTTGCCATACTTTTCATTTGCCCGCATGTCTCATACATAATATGGGTTGGTGGTCTTTACTTTTGTGGATTTTTTTTTGGTATGCTTTTTTAAAGAGACCAAATTTTTAAAAAAATGTTCTCCTATTCATAAGGTGAAGGATATGGAGGTTTGTTCTTTCTCTGAGTCTTCGGGACGGCTTGCCTTCCTTGATGCCACAGGAACAATTTGTAAATAGATTGCGGGATTGTCCTTCCCACCACTCCGTCCGCTTGGGTGCTATCTCGACCCAGTCCCGAGGCCGGCACTCGCCGTTCCCAAGCCGTCGCCCCGCGCCGAGCCGCAAACATCCGCGCGATCGCCCTCGCTCCGCGACACGCGACGTCTCGCGGCCGCGGCGCCCGCTTTGCGACGCCCTCCGCGCCGGGGCCCTCCCAGCCCTCGGTTCCGCCTGGGTGGATTCAACCAACCGTGCATCGAAAATATTTTTTTAAAAATAAAAAAACTGCGTCTGTACAGAATATGTACAGACTTTTTTCTTATCATCATTCCCTAAACAATACAGCATAACTATTTACATGGCATTTACATTGTATTAGATATTGTAAGTAACCTAGCGATGATTTAAAGTACAGGAGGATGTGCGTAGGTTATATGCAAATATTACGCCATTTTATATCAGGGGCTTGAGCATCCGCGGATTTTGACGTCAGCGGAGGTCCTGGAACCAGTTCCCCGTGGATACGGCGGGACGACTGTATACGCCACCCACGAAACACCGCAATTTTCCCGCGGCTGGGCGCCGGAGCCCCCTCCCTCCGCACTACGCCTGCGCGCGGACTACAACTCCCAGGATGCACCGGGCCGCCGCCCGCGCGCCCTGCTTCCTGCCGGGCGGCCACCCCTGGGTGTTAGTGGCCGGGCCGAGTCTGGGGAAAGCTCCAGGTGGAGAAGGTTTGTGGGCCGCTTGGGAAGGCATTGGGAATAGGTTATGTTTTCCTTTCACAAAAAAAGCAGCAGGCCCATAACAGAGAGCGGGCTGCCTCGTGTCCTGGTGCGCACACACCTTGCTTTTCTGCACCGGGAGAGGCGTCTTTGCACCTCCCTTCGGCGGGCCCGGCACAGGTGGCCCGCCGCTTGCTCTGGTTGCGGTCTCGGCGTCCGTGGGATTGTCCGAAATCCTCCCATACAGAGAGAGGCTGACAATCCTAGTTGGATTTTATTGGTGTGGCGAATTTTTTTCCCAGGGATTTTAGTGGGAAATTAAAAGACCATAGAGGAGGCAGATATTTTACCTTGGAAACTCGTGCAGGCTTCCTGTAAGGACTGTTCGAGGTCTCTTCAGACTTTGTTGCAGCAGGGCCCAGACTGTTAATGTGTTTGTTTTGAAGACTCCTGGGGAAGTACCTGTATTTAAGGGGAAATGACAAGTCTTCTTAACGCACCGCTAGTCCGACGCCCTTAATTGTGTAATTCAGGGGGATCTACGATCCCCACGAATGTCAGATCGAAATGGGTTGAAGAGTGAACGGTGGCTGGGAGGTGAATGAATTCTGCTGGGAGGCAGAATTTCTTCTTCAGCAACATTACTTTTCAATAAATGTATTGGTGAGAAGGATGGGATGGTGGCTTGAGACATAGCTCTTCCGTTTATTGACTTTGTAATCTCATACAGGTTAGTTTACCTCGTTGAGTCTGTTTCCTCATCTGTAAAATAAGGATCATATTACCTGTCCTCCCCGCTTGAGTTTTTGTGAAGGCAATTCAAAATAAAGTATGTGAACATAGTTCCTAAAATCCACAATCACCCCAAAGTGAGTTGGTAACAATAATAATGTGGCAAGTGTAATGAAAGGCCAGGGCAACTAGAAACGCCAGTTAAAAGAAAAGCTGAAACAATGACCATGGGGTCAAGACTGGTGAGTGAAGCAGGTGAATCTGGGAAGGGGCCAAGAATTTGGGAGAAGGTAAGTGGGTCAGTCCACAGTATCTCTCACTGGTCTCTAAGATTTAGGATGGTGGGAGCCACATCTGTCTTGTTCACGGTTGTTTGCCCGTGTCTAGCAGTGTCCAGTGTGGTACATGGTGTCTTTGCTCTCATGTTCCCTGTGCCCAGAACTTTCTTACACTATATGTCAGTCAGGGTTTTCCAGAGACACACAGCCAGTAGGAGATGTGCATGTGTATACACACATGTATATGTATACATTAGTATATATACATGCATGTATATGTATATACATGCATGTATATGTTTATACATGATATACATACATATGTGAAGTATATATGTATACTAGATATGCATTTGTCTATATATACATGCACATGTATGTATATATTAGTATATACATACATATATATGAGAGAGATACATATATGAGAGATAAATACATTAAGAGATATGCTGAGATTTATGTCAAGGAATTGGCTTATGCAAATATGGGGTTGGCAAATCCAAAATCAGCAGGGCAGGCAGATAGGCTGGAGACTCTTAGGTAGGAGCGATCTTGCGGTCTTGAGGCAGAATTTCTTCTTCAGGAACCTCAGATTTGCTTTTAAGGCCTTTCAACTAATTTGATGAGGCACATCCACATTTTCGAGGGTAGATTTCTTTACTAGAGGTCAACTGCTTGTATATGTTAACCATATCTACAAAATATATTCACAGTAACACCTAGATTAGTGTTTGATTAAATAATTGGGTATTATAACCTAGCCTAGTTGACATATAAAACTAACCGTCACACCCTAGAAAGTCTTTGCTCAAGTGTTCTTAGAGCATTTAAAACTGCCGTCTTACACTCACATGCCCTTAATTCCCTAACCCCCTTCCCCTAGCCTGGTTTCTCTTAGCACTTGTTGTCTTTGAACCGTCACTATATTTCTTATTTCTTATGTTTATTGTCTTTCTGCCCCCTCCAGAATGTTAGCTCCTCAAGGGCAGGATTTTTTGTCTTAGTTGTTCACTGCTGGATCCTTAGCACCTAGTACAGTACCCAGCACACAGTGGGCTCTCGGTAAATCTTTGCACATGACTGAATGAAGTATTAAGGTGAGCAGTCAGTAAATATTTGTTGAATGAATGAAGGGTCGGAATTCATCATGCAGTATTCCTGAATGGTAGGAATGGTGGAATCTACAGAAGGGTGGAAGGATAGCAGATTGTTGGAAAAAAGTTTCAGAGTTCTGTATCTAAGAGGTGGAGGAATTAGTGAAGCAGCAGCACACACAGACTTGGGTGTGAATTCCCTTTACCCCCTTGCTTAGCTGTGTGACTTTGGGCAGGTTGTCTAATCTCCTTGAGCCTCAGTTTCTTCATCTGTAAACCGGGAATAATATACTTAGCACATAGGGTTGTTCCTATGGTGAAGAGTTGATGGATATAATGGGTTTAGCATAGGGCCTGGCCCAAAGTGAGCACATGTTAAGAGATGGCTGTTGTTATTATCCTTATCATCATTATTCAGTATCAAAGTTTGATATCAAAGTACTTTGATATCAAAGTATCAAAATTATTGGATTTAAAAGTCTAGCCTGTGAGGTTGGAATGCTAAAGTCTGAAATGATGCTGACACGCAAGTTAGGCCTGTACAAAGAGTTGGGCATACTCACTTTAGTTAGGGTTCCTTTTGTTTCAAAACAATGAAAATATTTCCATATATATAGCCCAGATTGACATCAAACCCTTCAGTTTGCCCCAAGCTGCCATTTAAAGTACAGGGCTAGTTGGTTCCAGGTCAGAGGTTCCATTTATCTGCTTTCTCCAGGTACACGAGAGAAAAAGTGTGCTCTTTGCTGCTGATGTTCTGTTCACCAGGATTCTCTTGTCGTTTCCTTAGGTGGTTGTTTTGCACAAGAGAGATGTTAGATTCCAGCAAAGCTTCATAGATGGCCTACCCAACTCCACTGTAATTATTGCCACGTACAGCTGAATGATTTTTTAAAAAGCTCCAAACGAATATACACTCACATTGAACCCTGTGTCTTGTTACTTACATATCCATACAGATTCTAGTATTCAAACAGAACGTGGTCCCTTCTGATAAATGAGAATTTTTCTGATATGTGGGTTGTGTACTTATCAGAAAAATACTAATTCTGAAAAAGATGGTGTGAACCTGGTTATTCTGCAACATCATGCCTGATTTTAACTTGTCGTGAGGAGACATTTATAGTCACAAAGCAAAGTAGATTTCATGTAGGAGAAAGATGAAGGCCGGATGTTTGAGGTTTTTCTTCTGGTCTTTCTATTTCCTGTGGCGTCTGACTACAGCTAGTTTAACTGTTTTGTGTTTATTTAAAGTGTGGGCAGGTTGTGAAAAAATAGACAGTTGGCTGCTACATTTTGAGCTATGTTTTTGCTTCTTAATTTCTGCTTTGCACTGTTGTTATGAGAAATAAATAGGAGGGAGAGCCATAGTTCAAGAATGATAGGTTATTCCAGCAGTTCTTTTTTGATCCAAGGCCATTTTTTTTTCACATAGAGGGGACTGTGGAATTCATAGTAACATTCTTCTGAGTGTCATTCAATTCAGGATGGATGGACTTTGGTGGGGAACAGTGGTCCTCGACTTTCCTCCAAGATTACAAGATATTTTCTGCCTAAATGTTAGGGATGGGATTATGAAAGTGTCACTGTTCTGTGCTCTGTTTCCCAAATGGAAAAAAATATGCTGATTTAAATTGAATTAGTCCTTGTTCTTCTGTGTATATAGTTTTAGGCATGTTTATAATAAAGAATTAAAACAATACTTTCAAATTAAGGATGTACCTAATTGATGTCCTGTCCAAAGCATTAAAATAATCTTGATAAATCCTTTCCTGACAGGAACAGCCTAGGATAAAATTGAGTATGATTCTACTGTTTTGTTTTGTTTTAAAGGTGGGATATATACAAATCTATACTCTTTCTGATAATTACCACATCTGGCAGAGATGGAAGCCTCATCTTCTGTTATTAACATTGTTCCATGGTCTCAGAGCAGTCACTGCATAGCCCTGGGATGCCATTCACATCAAATTGTGATTTTTTCAAGGAGGGGGCTGTGACTATTTATTCTCATCAGTTTCTTAATAGTGGGGAAGGGGGGTCATTCAAGTTTTACTTAAATACTGGTCTTTTTATTCCTGAGATATGTCAGCTGAGCTTACTTTTTGAGTAAAATTGGGATTGAGTTGCTGAGATTCCTGCCACTTCCCAGGGACACTCTGGCTCTGAGTTCTTGTCCTCACCTAACACTGACTCTGCCTCCAGAGGGACCCTTTTTCTTACCTTGCCAGATTCTTACCCTATACTTTTTTCTCCAACTCCAGCCTCCTCCTGCATTACTTGGCTTCCCTTCATCTTCCCAACTCACAGGGAGCCCTGATTTTTATGGGGCCCCCAATTTTTTATTTCTTGGGCCTCTTTTGCTTCACACTCTCTAAGGAAGTTAAATTTTTACTCTTCGTCATGCAGAACAGTTTAGCTTCCCACACCTGTCTCAGCTTTGGACCTATGTTTGCATACCCAAAATTTTATGGATGTGTCCTGCCAAACAAGGACTTTTGTATGAGGTTGTTCACCTCTTAGTGTTGACAACGGTTTTGAAATTTTGAGTCTTTTCTCCCTTCTCTAGCGTCCATTTTAAGTGGATGTGAACCTTATTTTCTAACTGATATGAATGGTGCCATGCTTCCTTAAAAAGAAGCAGTTAAAGGCATTTTGTATTTAAAATATTTTTTCATCCTACTATGTGTATTCTCCCCTTAATTATTTATCTCAACAGATAAATACTGCACATCTATTTGGTCTGAGGCATAGAAAATAGGTATGGAATATGACAGTGAACAAGACACAAGAAAAGTCCCTTTCTTCATAAAATTTACATTCTAGTGAGGGACAGACAATAAACAATGGATAAATTATATAATGGCAGGCAATGGTAAATGCTAGAGAGAAAAAATAACGTAGGGTAAAGGGCTAGAGAATGATGATAATGTCATTTTAGATAGGATGTCAGGGGGAGGGCTTTCAGTGGAAGTGACAATTGAACAGGTTCCAGGGTAAAGTGTCTTAGTCTGTGTGTGTTGCTATAAAGGAATACCTGAGGCTGGGTAATTTATAAAGAAGAGAGCTTTATTTGGCTCATGGATTTGCAGGCTGTACAAGAAGCATGGTGCCAGCATCTCCTTCTGGTGAGGGCCTCAGGAAGCTTCCACTCATGGCAAGGGGAAGGAAGCAAGAGAGAGTAGGGAGGTTTCGGGTTCTTTTAACAACTAGTTCTCATGGGAACTCATAGAGCAGGAACTCACTCTTTCCCAGGAGGACAACACCAAGCCATTCCTGAGGGATCCGCCCCCATGACCCGAACACCTCCCACCAGGCCCCACCTCCAACACTGGGGATTAGATTTCAACATGAGATTTGGTGGGGACCAATATCAGAACTTTATCAGTATGCAAATGAGCCATGCAAAGAACTTGGGGAAAAACATTCCAAGTAAAGACAGAAAAGGCACTGGCCTTAGCCAGGGGTGGGCTGAGGAATAGCAGGAGGGCAGAGTGGCTGGAGCACAGTGAGAGCTGGGAGGCCTAGAGAGATGGGAGCAAAGACATGCCAGTTTTTGCATGGGCATATGTTTTCATTTCTCTCAGGTGTATATCTAGGAATGGAGTTGCTGGATCATATAGTAACTCCACACTTAACCTTTTGAGGAACTGCCAGCCTGTTTTTCAGAGTGTCTGTACCAGCAGTGCATGAGGGCTGAATTTCTCCACATCCTTCCTGACACACATTATTTTCTCTTTTTTGATTACAGCCATCTAGCGTCTGTGAAGCATTGGCCCATTATTGTTTTGATTGCATTTCCCTAATAACTAGTGAAGTTTTTCCATCCCACTGTGTGTATTCTGCCCTTCATTATTTAACTCAGCAGATAAATACCGCACATCTATTTGGTCTCAGGCACAGAAAATAGGTATGGAATACGACAGTGAACAAGACACAAGAAAAGTCCCTTCCTTCATAAAGTTTACATTCTAGTGAAGGACAGACAATAAACAAATGGATAAATTATATAATGACAGGCAATGGCTTTTCATGTGCTTATTGGTCGTCTGTATATTTGTGGAGAAATGTCTATTCAGATCTGCTGTAGTTTGGATGTGTCCCCCAAAGTCCATGTGTTGGAAACTTAATGCCCAATGCAGTGCACTGTGTTGGGAGGTGCGACCTTTAAGAGGTAATTAGGCCATGAATGCTCTGTCCTCATGAATGGATTAATGCTGTGATCTAGGAAGTGGGTTTGTTATCATGGGAGTGGGTTTCTTATAAAAGCACAAATCAGCCCCCTCTTGCTCTCTTGCCCTCTGTTTGCCCTTCTGCCATGGATTGATGCAGTGAGAAGGCTCTACTCAGATGCCAGCCCCTTGATCTGGGACTTAGCAGCCTCTAGAACTATGAGCCAATAAATTTCTCTTCATTATAAATTACCCAGTCTCAGGTTTTGTTATAGCAGCACAAAATGGACTAAGACAAAACCTTTGCCCATTTTTGATTGGATTATGCCTTCTTAATATTATTGAGTTATAAGAGTTTTTATATATTCTCAATACTTGACCCTTATCAGATATGTGATTTGCAAATATTTTTTCCCATTCTGTGAGTTGTCTTTTCACTTCCTTGGTTGTATCCGTTGAAGCACAAAAGTTTTTAATTTTGATGAAGCCCAATTTACTTATTTTTTTCCTTTGGTTGCTTATTCTTTTGGTGTCCTAGCTGAGAAACCATTGCCTAATCCAAGGGCATTAAGACTTACATCAGTGTTTCCTTCTAAGAGTTTTATAGTTTTAGGTCTTATATTTAGATCTATGGTCTATTTTGAGTTAATTGTTTTAAATGGTATGAGATAGAGTCCAAATGCATTATTTTGCATTTGGATATCCAGTTGTCCCAGCATCATTTGTCGAAAAGACTGTTCTTTCTACCATTGAATTGTCTTAGCATCCTTGTCAACAATTGACCATTGATGTGTGTGTTTACTTCTATGCTCTCCATTCTGTTCCATTGATTTATATGTTTATCCTTATGCCAGTACCACACAGTCTTTTATTATTATTATTATTATTTTTTAATTTCAAAATATCATGGGGGTACAAATGTTTTTGTTTACATGTATCAATTTTGTTATGCTTGAGTCAGGGTTATTAGCCCATCACCCAGATTGTGTTCATTGTATCTGTTAGGTAGATTTTCACCCCTCCCCCCCACTGCTTGATTTCCACTGTGTTTTACTTCCCTCTGTGTGCATGAGTACCACACAGTCTTGATAATGGTAGCTTTGTGGTATGTTTTGAAATTGGGAAGTGTGAGTCTTCCAACTTTGTTATTCTTTTTCAAGATTGTTTTGGCTATTCAGAGTCCCTTGAAATTCTATATGAATTTTAGAATCATATCATCAATTTCTGCAAAAAGCCAGCTGGGATGGCTTATGTTTTAAAAGTAACACTATGGCTGTTGCATGGAGAATATATTATAGATCAAGCAGTTAAGACACTATTTTAGTTGTTCAGGTGAAAGATGAAGGTGGCTTGGAATAGGATATTAGCCATAGATTTGGTAAGAAGTGGTTGAATTTTGAAAATACAACTCCCTGGGTTTGCAGATGGATTGTATTTGGGGTGTGAGCAAAAGAGAAGAACTAAGGGTGATTATAGGTTTTGATTGCCATTTAATGCAATGGGGAACCCTGGGGAAAGAGACCAGTTTGGGGGGAAAATCAAGAATTTCCTTTTGGGCATGCTTAGTTTGAGATGCCTATTAGAAATTCTTATGGAAAAGACAAGTAGAAAACTTTATATCTACATCTATATCTATCTATCTATCTATATATATACACACACACTATGTATGTGTGTATATATATATCTGGGAGAGATTAGAGCTGAAGATAAAAATGAATGTATAGATGATATTCGATATCTTGGGACTGAATGAAATAAATGGAGGAAAGAGTGTGAATAGAGAAAAGGAGTGATCTGAAGACTGACCGTGGGGTACTCCAGCTTCTGGAGGTTGGAAAGAGGAAGTAGATTCAACGAAAGAGGTGCAGATTAGCAGAAGACCGGGAGAGTTTGTGTGGTATCTTGGATAAGAAGAGAAGAAAATGTTTTGAGATGGAGGCAGTGATTAACTGTGTCACAACCTGAGAGGGTGAGTAAAACAGGGACTGAGAATTATGCATTAAAGGTTGTTGAAGAACATCATTTCAGCAGTGTTGGGGACAAAAGAGTAGAGTGAGTTTGAGAAAGAATAGGAAGGAATGAAGTGAAAACAGAAGACCCTTTCAAGAAGTATTTTTTTCTTTCCTTTTTTTCTCTTAATATTTTTTACTGATGGAAAATTTCAGGCACAAATGTAGCAAGAATAGAGACTTCCACTCGCAGCCAAAATGGAGTAACAGGGACCATATTTACTCTCTTGCATGAAATAATTTAAAAATTGACAAAATATATGAAAGAGTGGTTTGAAAGACTCTGGGAAACAAGCAACAAAAGACAATGATGATTTGGAGGTAAGAAACAAATGAGTGAGCCATATGACCACTGCAGCTTACTGCCCTGAGAGAGCTTTTAGGCCTCAGCACAGGGAGAGGGACAGAGCCCCATGGGCTCTCCGAGTTTAGGAGATGGAGCTGAGAGTCTCGGGAGACCAAGGTAGCTGGAGGTTGTAGGACAGAGTACTGGGGAGGAGAGAGCTTCACACAGAAAGAATTTCAGAGTTCTGCAGAGGGTCCCCTTGGTTATGTAGTTGAATATTCATTAGCCTGTAGTCCCAATAAAAGGATTAGAGGAAGCAGTGCCTGGTGCTCACACGGCACTGGGAATGGTGCCTTTTCCCTCCAGGTGTAGTAGAAAACATAAAGGTGTACATGGCATTTGGTATAGTACCCAGGGGGGTTTGCCTCAGTAGTGAGACTATCCATAGACAAAACACTGTTGTGGTTCTAACATATTTTAACAGCAAGATTCAAAAAGATCAAATCATGGCTAAGTAACTTAACAACATCCCAGGATAAAGCTCAAGAATATAGGAATACAAACATATCCAGTACCGTTGAGGGTAAAATTTATAATGTCTGACATCCTATCAAAAAATATTAGACAAGAAAAGAAGCAAGAAAATGCTATCCATACTTAGGAGATATTAATAAATCAATCGATCAGAACCAGCCCAGAACTGACACAGATGTTAGAATTAGCAGATGACGACTAGAAAACAGTTATTATGACTCTATTCATATGTTCAAAAAATTAAATGGAGATATGGAAGATGTAAAAATACCCAAATCATATTTATAGAGATGACAACTACAATATCAGAGATGAAAATATACCAGATGGCATTAACAGCAGATCAGACATTGTAAAAGAAAAGACTAGTGAACTTGAAGATACAATAATAGAAACTGTCTAAAATGAGACACACAGAGAAAAGAGAATAGTAATTGAAAAATGAACAGAGGATCAGTGAGCTGTGGAACAACTTCAAGTGGCCTGATGTGTATGTAATTGGGAGAGCAGGCTGGACAGAAAATTTTTCTTTTGTTTTTTTATTATTTTTAGTTGTATATATTTATGGGGTACAGGGTAATATTTTGATACATGTATAGAATTCATAGTGGTCAAATCAGGGTAATTAGCATATCCATCACCTCAAACATTTATCATTTCTTTGTGTTGGGGACTTAAAAATTTTCCTTTTCTAGCTGTTTGGAAATATATACTAAATTGTTGTTAATTATAGTCACCCTACAATGCTATAGAACACTAGAAATTATTCTTTCTGTCTAGATTTCATTTTTTATCCTTTAACCAGTCTCTTCCCCACCTTCCTCCTCTTCCCAGCCTCTAGTAATCACTATTCTACTCTCTACTTCTATGAGATCAACTTTTTTAGCTTCTGCACTTGAGTGAGAACATGCAGTATTTGCCTTTCTGTGCCTGGCTTATTTCACTTAACAAAATGTCTTCCACACTTATCCATGTTGCTGCAAATGACAGGATTCCATTCTTTTTTATGGCTGAATGGTATTTCATTGTGTGTATATACCACATTTTCTTTATTTGTCTGTTGATGGACACCTAGGTTGGTTCCATGTCTTATTTTGGCTATTGTTAATAGTGCTGCAATAAACGTGGGAGTGCAGATAGAAAAAAAATATTTGAAGAAATAATAATAACCACATTTTTCCAAACTTACTGTAAAACTATAAACTCATGGATTCAAAAAATTTAAAAAGCCCCAAGCACAAGAACCACACTAAAGCATATCATGATCAAATAGCTTAAAACCAGTGACAAAGAGAAAAATCTTAAAAGCAGGTAAAGTAGAAAAGAAAAAACAAAGATGTTACATATAATAAAACAAAGGTAAGTATGACAGTAGATTTCTCACCAGAAACAATGCAAGTGATAAAACAGTGGAGGAACATCTTTAAAGTACTGAAAGAAAACTGACTGCCTGGAATTCAATACCTGGTAAAACTATCTTTGAAATATGAAAGTGTGACAAAGATTTTTTTCAAATACACAAAGGCTGAAAGAATTTGTCATCAGTATACTCACTCTACAAGAAATAGTAAGGGCAGTCCTTCAGATAGAAGAAAAATGGTAACAGAAAGGTAGATCTCAACAAAGACTTGAAGAGCACCAAAGGTGGTAACTACATGGGTAAATATGTAAGATTTTAAAATTATTGACCAAGGTTGGAAGATTGCTTGAGGCCGGGATTTCAAGACCAGCCTGGGTAACATAGAAAGTCCCTGTCTCTACAAAAAAAAAAAAAAAATTAGCCAGGAACAGTGCATGTACCTGTAGTCCCGGTTACTTGGGAGGCTGAGCCAGGAGGATCTCTTGAGCCTAGGAGTTGGAGGTTGCAGTGAGCTGGGATCATGCCACTGCACTTCAGACTGGGTGACAGAGCAAGACCCTGTCTCACCAAAAAGAAAAGTTATGTAAATCTCTTTAGAAGATAATCAACTATTTAAACAAAAATAATAAGTGTGTAGTATAGGGTTTATGTAATGTATATAAAAGTAAACTGTGTGATAATCGTAGCAAAAAGGTTGGAAGGGGAGTAATGAAAGTGTGCTATTTTTAGGTTTTTATACTATACATTAAGTGGTATCATATTACTTGAAGATAGACTGTGGTAAATTAAAGGTGTATACTATAAATCCTAAAGTATAACAAGACAGTTATAGCTAATAAACTAACAGAGCAAATAAACTGAAAGAATATAAATATTCAATTAAATCAAAGACGGTAATAAAAGAAGAAGGAGGAAACAAAGAACTGATGGAACAAATTGAAAACATGTAGAAAAATAATACATTTGATCCTAATCATATCAATAATCTCATTAAATGTAAATGATTTAAATTTAAAGAAAGATTTTCAGATTGGATAGAATAGAATTTGCTTTTGATTATGCTGAGCTTTACCAAGCTATATGCTGCCTACAAGAATCACACTTCAGATACAAAGATATAAATAGATTTACAGTAAAATAATGAAAAATATTTATCATGTTAATACCAATCAAAAGATAGAGTGGCTATCTGACTAAGAGAAAGTAGATTTCGGAACAAAGAACGTTTGTTATCATAGATAAACAAAGTCCTCTCATAATGATAAATCTACAATTAATCAAGAAGACATTCATTAAGAGAGAAAATCAGTAAGGATGTATGTGATTTGAACAACACTAATTGACCCAATTAACAGTCATAGAATATTTAACCTGACAATGGCAAAATACACATTCTTCTCAAGTTTACATGAAATATACCAACATAGACAATATCCTGGCCCATAAAACAATTCCAGATAAATTTTAAAGGATTCAGCCTACACAAAGTATGTTTCCTGACTGCAATGGAATTAAATTAGAAATCAATGACAGAAAGATCACTGGAAAATCCCCAAATATTTGTAATCTAACAAACGGGTCAAAGAAGAAATCAAAAGGGAAATAAGGAAGTATTTTGAACTAAATGGAAATGAAAAACATCATATAAAACTCATAGGGTGCCACTAAAATAATACTTAGGAGAAAACTTATAGAGCTAAATGCCTCTGTTAGAATAGAGAAAGATCTTAAATTAGCAAACTTAGCTTCCATCTTAAGAAACTAGACAAAAAAGGGCAAATTAAACCCATAGTTTTTGAATAAAGAAAATAGTGGACATTAGAACAGAAATCAATAAGATAGAAAACAAAAACAATAGAGAAAATCAGTGAAAGATCAATAAATTGATGTATTTTTAGCTAAATGGATCAGGAAACAAAAAAAGGGAAGATACAAATTACCAAAATCAGGAGCAAGAGTGATGGCATCACTACATTTTCTACAAATATTAAGAGGATGATAAGGGAACATAATGAACAATTTTATGCCAATGAATTCAATAAGTTTGATGAAATGAACAATTCCTGGAAAGACATAAACTACAAAAGCTCATTCAAGAAGAAGAGATACCCTAATTGCCCTATATGTACAAAATCATCAAATTTGTAATTTCAAAAATTTCCACAAAAAATACCTCCAGGACCAGATGATTTCACTGGTGAATTTTACCAAACATTTAAGAAAGAAATTATATTAGTTCTACCCAAATGGTTCCAGAACAGTGGAAAGGTGGGATTACTTTCCCACTCCTAGGAGGCTAGCATTATTCTGATATCAAAACCAAAGATATTACAAGAAAACTACAGACCTATCTCCCTCATGAATATAAATGAAAAAATTCTAAATCAAATTTCAATAAATTGCATCCAACAATACATAAAGAAAGTAATACATCGTGGTCAACTGGAGTTTATAAAGAATACAATATTGGTTTAATGCTTGAAATCCCTTGATGTAATTCTTCTTAACAAAAGAAAAAAGAAAAAAAATTGTGATAATCTCAATAGAAATAGGAAAAGCATTTGACAAAATCCCACATTCATTCCTGATTAAAAAAACTATCAGCAATCTAGTAATAGAGGGGCATTTACGAAAAATGTACACTAACATAATTAATGGTAAAAGACCAAATGCTTTTCCTCTGAGATCAGGAACAAGGCAAGGATGTTTGCTTTCACCACTTCTGTTTAGCATTGTACTGAAGGTTGTAGAAGCAAAACTGTCTTTATTTGCAGACGACATGCTTATCTGTATGGTCTCTGTTGTAACTACTCAACTTTGTCAATGTGGTACAAATATTATGCAACAAAATAAGCATGGCTGTGTTTTAGTAAAACTTTAGAGACAAGCATCAGACCACATTTGGCCCATGGGCCATAGTTTGCTAACCCTTGGTCTATGTAGAAAACCTCTTGGAAATGACAAAAGAGTCATTAGCACTAGTGAGTTTAGAAAGGTTGCAGGATGCAAGACCAATATACAAAAACCAATTTTGTTTCTATATAATAACAAAGAACAATCAGAAATCGAAATTTAAAAATAACAATACCATTTACAGTAGCATTAAAAATATGAAACACTTTGAGATAAATTTGACAAAGACATGAAGTGACCTGTACACTGAAAACTATAAGATGTTGAGAAAAATTAAAGACCTAAATGAATAGAGAAATATACCTTATTCATGGCCATATATATAATATATATGATTCAATATTGTTGAGATGTCAGTTAGATCTATCAATAGATTTAACAGAATCCCAATTATAATCTCACCAAGCTTTTTAAAAAATACAAGTTGAAAAGCTGATTCTAAAATTCATATGGACATGAAAGGATCTATAACAGTCAAAACAACATTTAAAATGAAGAATGAAGTTGGAGGGCTAACATTACCTGATTTCAAGGTTTATTACAAAGATACAGTAATCAGGACAGTGTGATATTGGCATAGAGATAGACAAACAGATCAATGGAACAGAATAGAGAACAGAAGTATTTCCATACATATACGGACAATTTATTTTTTACAAAGGTAGAGGAAATTCTGTAGAGAAAGAATAGTCTTTTCAGCCAAGGGTACTGGAACAATTAGATATCCATTTGCCAAACAAAACAACAACAAAAAAAACTTTAATCTATACCGCACACAATATGTAAAAATTAACTCAGATTATAGACTTAAATGTAAAACCCAAAACTAGAAAACTAGAAAAAACATAGCCAAAAACATTTATGACATTGATTTCGGCAAAGATTTCTTAGATATGCCATCAAAAGCACGATGCATTTAAACATTGATTAATTGGACTTACCAAAATTAAAACCCCTGCTTTTTATGTTTTAAATTTCAAAAAATTCAAAAATTTATTATTAATAATATTTTGATTGATAAATCATAATTGTACACATTTATGGGGTAGTGTGATGTTTGAAATATATACAATGTGGCATGATTAAATGAAGCTAATTAACATATCTATCGCCTTGCTTACCTATTGTTTTTATGGTGAGACATTTGAAATTTACTCTTTTAGTTATTTTGAAATAAATAATATACTATTATTGACTATAGTTACCCTACTGTGCAATAGATCTCAAACCTATTCCTCCTTTCTATCTGAACCTTGTACCCTTTGATCAAGAACTCCTCATTCCCTCCCTCCCCATCTGCCACCTTCTAGCAACCACCTTCTACTCTCTACTTCTATGAGTTCAACTTATTAAATTCCACATGTAAGTAAGATTATTCAGTATTTGTCTTTCTGTGCTTGGCTTATTTCACTTAGCATAATGTCCTCCAGATTCATCCATGTTGCTGCAAATGACAGGATTTCTCTCCTTTTAGAGGCTGAATAGTATTCCATTGTGTACTATACCACATATACTTTTTAAAAGACATTGTTAACAGAATAAGAAGGCTGGCAGAAAATAGTTGAAAATCATATATCTGATAAAGTATTTGCATCTAGGATATTAAAAAAAACTCTCAAAACCCCAAAATAAAAAACAAACAACTCAGTGCAAAATGGGCAAAAGATTTGACACTTTACCCAAGAAAGTTTGTGGATGGCAAATAAGTACATGAAAAATGCTCAACTTCACTAGTCAATAGGGAAATGCAAATCAAAACCACAATGAGAAACCACATCTATTGGAATGATAAAAGTAAATCTGACTATATGCCAAGTGTTGATTAGGGTGTGGAGGAACTAGAACTCTCATACACTCTGGTGGGAATGTAAAATTGTACAAATACCCTGCAAAACAGTTTTGCAGTTTCTTAAAAATTTAAATGTCTACCTACTATATGATCCAGCCATTCCATTCTAGGTATCTACCCAGGATAAATGAAAGCATATGTCTGTACAAAGACTTATACTTGAATGTTCATAGCAGCTTTATTCGTAATAGCCCCAAACTGGAAATAACCCAAGTGTCCATCAGCAGGTGAATGGATAAACAAACTGTGGTATAAATAGCACTAAGCAATAAAAAAGGAATGAACTATTCATGCATGCTGCAACGTGGATGAATCTCAAAATAATTATGCTGTGTGAAAGAAGCCAGACAAAAATGAGTACATATCATATGATTTCATTTATAAAAATTCTAGGAAATACAAATGCATATATAGTGACAGAAAGGTTGCCTGAGGAGGAGGGGCAAGAGAGAGGGATTTCAAAGGGGCACTAGGCAATTTTCAAGGGTGATGGATATGTTCATTATCTTGAATGGTGATGGTTTTACAGGCATATTCACATATCAATACTTGTTCAATTGTACATATGAAATACAGGTCCCTCGGTATCCATGGGAAATTGGTTCCAGGACCTCCTAAAGATACCAAAATTAGCAGATGCTGAAGTCCCTGATATAAAATGGTATAGTACTTGTATATGTCCTGTGCACGTCCTCCTGTGTAGTTTAAATCATCTTGAGATTACTTATAATACGCAATACAATGTAAATGCTATGTAAATAGTTGTTATACTCCATTGTTTTGGGAATAATAACAAGGAAAAAAGTCTGTACATGTTCAGTACACGTGCAACCATCCATTTTTGGGGGGAATATTTTTGATCAAGGTTGGTTGACTCCACAGATACAGAACCCACTGATATGGAGGGCTGACTGTATATAAAGTTTATTGTATGTCAATTATAGCTCAATAATCTCTTTAAATTAAAAATGTAGCAAGAATATTATAGCATACATATTCCCGTTACCCGGCTTCAATAATTTTCAGCATTCTGCTACTCTCTTTCAAGGAGTATTTTGCTGTAACAGGGAGCAGAAAGATGGGCTGTACCTAGAAAGAGATATGGGATCAAGCAAGGATTTTTGATTTTGTTGAGGAGGGGTATGCTATAGTGTGGTTACAAGCTGATGAGGGGAGAGGACAAATTGATGCAGGACTGAGAGGAACTGATAGAGTCCTTGAGTGGGCAGGAAAGGCTGGGCAGGGGTGCTGTGCGCAAGGGAGGATAGGCCTCGGAGGAGACAAAGACGTGAATAGGGTTTGCTTATTATGCCACGCTGACTCTTGGTTAATGATGATGATAATATCAATGATTACAACAATGTGAATAGTTAATAATAGGCCTTTGTATTCATTAATGTAATGAGTCATAAGAATTCAGCAGTGCTTGAATTTCTCAGATAAAATTTTCAACAAGGACACCAATGAGTATCTTGTAGGTACAGATTTCTCTGTATCTCCAGCTAAGAAAGGATAATTCCCCCAAACCCAACTCTCCTTTGAAGCAATGCTCACTGGGTCTGAATTGGAGTAATCAGTTGATAGAGAAGATTGAAAGCCCTCTGTCTGTGTAAAATTATATTGTCATTAACTTTTTCAGTGTTAGTGGTGTTCTCATAAACAAAAATTTCTGTGCCCATCTCCTTTCTCCTTGTCAGTGTCACCACCATCACTCCCATCACCCATTGCCTACCCAACAAAATCACAGTGGCTACCACTTATTAAGTGGTTCTGTGCGCCACTGTCTCACTACATCTTCACAACAGCCCTATGAGGGAGGGCACTAGTGTATTAGCCCCTGTTAAGTTGAGGAAAATGAGGCTTGCCGAGTTAGGCTAATGTCCAGTGTCACATCTCGGACTCATCAGAGCCAGAATTAAAATCCAAGTCTGTGTGACTTCAAAGTCCTTGCTCTTAACAAGGATTGTATGTTATACCACTTCCCCTTATGAGTGGGAAGTTTTACTGGCAAGAGTAGATATATGCATATTTCCCTCCAATTCTAATTTATTGCAAAGGCCACATTTTGACAATAACAAAGGAATGCAGAAGAATGAAAATAACTCACAGATCCAACATCCTGTTGCAGCAACTGTTTTCATTTTTCTTTATTTCCTCTTGACCCTTATCCATATGTACATATTTTACATAGTTGTAGATGCAATTTTATATTCTGCTTTTATGCTTAATGTTATACCAGACATTTTCTTTTTTGCTATTTAGTCTTTAGTATTCCATTTTGTTAATGTGCCATGACTTGGTTAACCAGTCACCCACAGTGGACATTTGTTTCCAGTTTTTCGGTTTTATAAACTATGCTGCAGCAAAGAACTTGGTTTTCCTCCCATCTTTTGTCATTTTTTTCTTAAATTCCAAAGAATGAGATTTTACGGACTTAGTACTTTTAAAAAGGGTAAAATTCAGAGAGTTTGTGACTTTGATCACAGTAGATGAATTTCATAACTGAGAAGAGCAAATTAGCCACATGAATTATTGTTTAGGAGGACCAAAAGTGAAGACAGATAGAGTGTCTGCTAATGGGTACAGGGTTTCTTTTTGAGGTGATGAAATGTTCTGGAATTAGTGCTGATGGTCGCACAACTTTGTCAATGTGCTAAAAACACTGAACTGTATGTATACTTTAAAAGGGTGTATTTTATTGTATGTGAATTATATCTCAATAAAGCTGTTATAAAAAATTAAAGATAACATTTCAGATATTCCTAATAATGGTTTTAACCGTTGCTATAGGAGAGTTATAGATTTGTCTTTATAGGAGAGTTATAGGTTTGTGTGTGGTAGCACATCACAGTGATTAAGAGCATCAGACTGTCAGTTTGAATTGTGGGGTCACCACTTACCTGCTGCGTGGCCCTTGGTGAGTGCTGTAGGTTGGGTCTTCCAGAAGCTGCTGCTGAGACAGAGTTTGGGGTGCAGGATGTTTATTAAGGATCAGCGCCTGGGCAGGCCAGAGGTGAAGGAGGACTGGACAGAGGGAGGTGTCAAGGTGAGATCAGGCCAGCAAAGCCTGGCCAGCATGGCAGGGAGCTCCAGACCATCAGAGCTCCCACATTGGGCTGAAATGGCCAGGCCTTTATACACCACCTGGCTCAGAAACCTGCTGTGTGCTGGCCCTGGAAGGACATGACCCTAAGTGAGCAGTGTCTGAGACTGACCTGAACAGCTGGCAGAAGGTGGTTCCCTGCACTCTCACAGCCGGAGAACAAGGCTAGTCTTGACCAGGCGTCTGAGTGACACATCTCTGTGTCTACCACAACAAGTTGCTTTCACCTCTTTTGCCTCAATTTCCTTACCTGCAAAATTGAGATAATAATAATATCTATCACTTAGGATTGTTGAGAATTAAATGCAGTAACACATTTGAAGTACTTAGAACAGTGCTTGTCATATGATAAATGTTCAAAATATACTAGCTATTATTAGTTTATTATTACTCTGCTGAATACTACAGTCAGCTTTGCTCGCACTATGCTAAAGAATTATGATGCAGCATATATACTGAGAAAGCTCTGAAGACTTTTCTAAAAATTGACTTTATTTTTTAGAGCAGTTTTAGGTTCACAGCAAAATTGAGCAGAAAGTAGACTTCTCTAAAACCCCTGCCCCCACACATGCATAGCCTGCCCTGCTGAAGATGTTCTAGAAAACAATGACAGCTATCTGAGATGGCTTGTGTATATTTTGAGGCCAGACGGGCAGGATCTACAAGGAACGAGTTGAACGATGTTGTGAAAGCTTCCCTGCCCCCAATTTCCTTGTTATCTGCTTACTCCTGGCTGATACTTCTATCCCATTCGATCACTCTTGGTTATTAACACCTCTGCATAGTGAGCTTGGGTTTATTGGATCCATCCTACCATGACAGTTAACTGAGAGCACAACCTCATGTTGAGGAAATGAGTTCTGACAAATAGATTAGGGCTATACCTCTAGTATGGAGGGGGGCACTCCCCAGTGCAAGGATCAGGGGCAGTGGGGCTGATGTCACAAATGGCAGGCTGTGCATTCGTGGGGAGGGCAGCATGCGCCCATGGGTGTCCTGCCTGCAGGGTTGTGTGGGAGGATCAAGAGAGAAAGCGACTGGGGAAGGTCACCAGGGGCCTTTGCTTCGTCACGGCTTTGCCTAGGGATGACGCTGAATACTGTTCTAGAGAAGGAAAGATAGCCTAGGTTTTTAACTTTTTAATTTTGGGGTCAATTTCAATTTTATCCACATTGTATAGGAGAAAATTTCTAAGTGTTGAAAAAGCTCTGCTTTTTTAAAAAGACATTATCATACAGTGAAGTGGACTTTTGGGGAATATGCATTTTATGAATTTTAATACATATATAAGTTCATGTAATCACCACAACAGTCAGGATACAGAACAGTTCTACCACCGCACAAAATTCCTTGTATTTGTCAATGGAAAAGAAGCCAAACTCTGTAAAATAATTTAAAGAGGTTTAATCTGAGCCAATTTGAGGACCATGACCCGGAGCCACACCCAGGAAGCCTTGAGCAAGTGGACTTCCTGTGGTTGGCTTACAGTTTGGTTTTATACATTTTAGGGAGATAGGAGTTACAGGTAAAGTCATAAATCAATACATGGAAGGCATACATTGGCTTGGCCTGAAAAGGTGGGCCATCTCGAAGGCAGAGCAGGGGACTTACAAATCATAGGTAGGTTTAGGGATTCTTTAGCTGACAATTGGCTGAAAGAGTTAGGCTTTATCTAAAAGACCAGAAAGGAAATGCTTAAGTTAAGACGAAAGGTCTGAGCACTCTGGGAGGTCCAGACAGGAGAATCTTTCTTAAGATAAGGATCTGCTAGGATGCTTGAGTTAAGACAAAGGGGGTCTTCTATCTTTTGGATGATGCTAATACTACACCAGAATCAGGTTAGGAAGTAAACTGCACTATATTTGGTTAACAAAACCTGTTTAGTGAGATTTTATCATTTGTAAGCCACTGGCCAGGCCCCCATAGAATGGAATTTTTGGGTGAGAGAAAAGATCAGAGTTCAGTCCTCATTATTTATTCACACTGACCTCTCACAACCACTGATCTGTTCTCCATCACTATAGTTTGAGACACTCTGCTTTTAATGATCTTGTTTTTATCTTCATGGAGTTTGCAAAAATTGTGGGCTTTGGGGTCAGAAAGAGATATTCCCTCCTCCCCTACTATGTATGTGATTTTGGGAGATTAACTTAATGTGACCTGGAAAGGAAAGGTGACATATTCACAGGGTCTGTCTTTGCCATCTTGGTAACTGGGCCTTATTCAACAGATCGTGGCAAAGTTAAGGGGTGGGTTCTAGAATAGTGTGATTTATTTACTTATTTATTCATTTGAGTTTACAGTTTATTTATTTTTTAAATTTAGTTTAATTTAATTTAATTTTTTAAATTTCAGAGTATTACGGAGGTACA
The DNA here is from genome assembly GCA_023783475.1 of Daubentonia madagascariensis. Lineage (NCBI taxonomy): Eukaryota > Metazoa > Chordata > Mammalia > Primates > Daubentoniidae > Daubentonia > Daubentonia madagascariensis. Next base: position 4,668,942 of record JAKFHU010000760.1, read on the forward strand.
GATGTTTAGGTTACATGTATTGATTTTGCTCTGCCCAAGTCAGAGCTACAAGCGTGCCCATCCCCCAGGTAGTGTGATTTATAGTGGAAAGAACAGAAAGTTACTTGAGGAAAGGAAATAATGGATTTGGCAGGTGAAATGAGAGGGCAAAAGCCAAAGAGCCATTCTAGGCTGAGTATCGTGCCTGAATCATCCAGATACTGAATGGAAGAGCCAGGATTCTAATGCAAATAGGCATTTTTCATTACAAAATGTCCTTTTGAAGATTTAGGGTCTATAGTCCCTTCTCTCTTCTCTGTATCCCATACAAACACTAGTCTGCCAAGTTTAGCCATAGTACTTCGCCTAAGAAAGTCCAAATGAAGCATTTGTTTACTTTCATGAGCAAATACAAAGCATTGTGGAAAAACCATTTTGCTAGTCTGTATGATTTTGTGATCATATTATTTTTAATTTCTAGAATTTGCTTTTTTTCCCCCTTTCTTTTATTCAATTTTGTTTTATAATCTTGATTCCAAAATAAAATTTACAAAACAAGGTGTATTTTGAGAAGTCTAGTGTTACTCACCCCCACCAGGTTCTTCAGTTCTAATCATTTTGTTTGTTATTTTGTAGTTTATTCTTCCATTTAAAAGCCATATATAATATGTATTTCCACTTTGCTTTATTCGCACTATATTCTGGAGATCAGTCCATAGAAATGTATGGAGATAGTCTTCATTTAGAGGGTAGTTTTGAGGAGAAAAAGATGGAATGCATAAATTCATATGAAGTAAGTTTTCTGAACACACTGAATTAAACTAGAAATTAATAACATATCTGGAAATAACTCTAAATATTTGAATATTAATCAACATACTTCTAAATAACCCATGGGTAAGAATATTAGAAAACATTATGAATTGAATGAAATTGACAACACATGTCAAGTTTGTAGAACATAGCTAAAACAGGGTTTCCATAGAAATTTATCACATTAAAAGGCTATGCTGGAAAGTTCTCAAATTATTAGTATTAATAATTTCAGCTTAAGAAAACTGAAAAATAAAGCAAGTTAAAACTAAAGCAAGGAGAAGAAAGGAGATACGAAAAGAGCAGAAATCAATGTACTAGAAAATAGGAAAAAATAGGGAACATAAATGAAACAAAAATCTGGGTTTTTGAAAAGATCAATACAATTGATAGACCTCTATCCATACTGATGAAGAACAACAACAACAAAAAAAGATACAAATGACCAATACTGGGAATGAAAGAGGGATACCAGTACAGATCCTATAGATATTAAGAGGATAATAGGGAATATTGTGCTCAATTTTATGCCAATAAGTTTGATAATTTAGATAAAATGGACATACTTCTTGAAAGACACAAACTACTAAAGCTTACTTAAGAAGAAATAGCCTGAATAGTCTTCTATTAAAGAAATTGAATTAAAGAAATTGAATTTGTAGTTAAGAACCTTTCCACAAAGAAACTTCTGACCCAGATTACTTCAATGGTGAATTTTATCAAACATTTAAGGAAAAATAGCATCAATTCTATAAAAACTCTTCCAAAATATGGGCCAACATTACCCAGATACTAAAACAAGACAAAAACATTATAGGAAAAAAATAACTACAGATTAATATTCTTCAGGAGCACAGATGCAAAGATCCTTAACAAAATATTAGAAAATATAATCTAGCAATATGTAAGAGGAATAATATATCATGACTAAGTGGGGTTTATCTGAGAAATGCAAGATGTTTGAAAATCAGTGTAATTCATCATACTAACAGATAATAAAAAATAAATTATATGATTATGTCAATAGATGCAGAAAAGGAATTTTACAAAATTTAACATCAATTCATGATAAAACAAGAAAAATCTCAGGAAATGAGGAATAGGCAGTAACCTCCTTATTCCGGTAAGGGACATCTATGAAAAACCTATAGGTAACTTCATACTTAATGGTGAAAGACTGAATGCTTTACCCCTAAGGATGAGGACAAGGCAAGGATGTCAGTTCCCACCACTTCCATTCAATATTGTATTAGAGGTCAGGTCCTGCCCAGTGCACTAAGGCAAGAAAATTACACAAAATGCACATAGATTTTAAAGGAAGAAGTAACACTATCTTTACTCATAAATTACATGATCATTTGCATAGAAAATCCCAAATAATTTACAAATAAAGCTACCAGCACTAATAAATGAGTTTAACAAGGTTACGGGTTACAATTTCACTAAAAGCAATTGGGTATTTAAATAAAAGATCATTTACTGTATCATAAAAATGAAATACTTAGGGATAAATTTAACAAAAAAAGTATGATGTACATAGAAAACTACCAAACATTGTTGAAATCAAAGAAGACTTAAAGCATGTTTAAGGATTAGAAAACTCGATATTGTTAAGATATCAAATCTCTCCAAATTGGTTAATATATTCAATGCAATCCCAATCAAAATCTCAGCAAGCTTTTTGTCAAAATCAATAGGCTGATTTTACCATTTATATCAATTGCAAAAAAAATAATATTGCTAAAATGTTTTTGAAGTTATACTACCTGACTCAAGACTTATTATAAAGCTACAGTACTCAAGATAGTATTTTATTGATAAACTATATAGATCAATGGAACAGAATAAAGAGACCTGAAATATACCCATGCATATATGATCAATTGATTTTGGTAAACATACCAACATAATTTCATGGGGAAAGGATAATCTTTTCAATAAATGGTGTTCAAACAATTGGACACTCATAGGTAAAAGAATGAATCTTGGCCTTTACCTTGTACCATATGCAAGTTAACTCAAAATAGATCATAGACCTAAATAAATATAAGAGCCCATACTACAAAACATCCAGAAGAACACGTAGGAGAACATTTGTGTGACCTTGGCTTGGGCAAAGATTTCTTAGATAAGACAGAGAAAGCAGGAACCATGAAAGAAAAAAAAAATCAATAAATTGTACTAATCAGAATTAAGAACTTCTACTCTTCAAAAGACACTGTTAAGAAAATAAAAAGTCAAGCAGTAGATTTGGAGAAAATATTTGCAAAACACATATCTGATAAAGGACTTGTATGTAGAATATAGAATACCCAAAATTCAATAAAAATAAACTACCCAATGAAAAATGAGCCAAAGATTTGAACAGATACTTAACTAAAGAAGACAGATAGCAAAGAAGCACATGAAATAGATGCTCAACATCATTGAGTCATTAGGAGAATGCAAATAGAAACCATAATGAGATAACACTACATGCATATTAGCGTGGCTAAAATTAAAAAGACTATCAATACTAAGTGTTGGTAAGGATGTAGAGCAACTGGAACTCTCTTTCATTGCCGATTGGTATGCAAAATTGTATAGCCACTTGGAAGATAGTGTGACAGATCGTTACAAAGTTAAGCATAGAGATACATTTTCTATACAACCTATACCCCACTCCTTTATATTTATTTACCCGAGAGAAAGTAAAATATGTTCACATAAAGACCTGTACATGAATGTTTCTAGTAGCTTTATTCACAGTAGCCCCAAACTGGAAATAACTCAAATGTCCTTCATTTGGTGAATGCATAAACAAACCGTGATACATCCACGCGAAGGAATACTACTCAGCCATAGAAAGGACTGAACTGCTGGTACCCACAACAACATGGATGAAATCAAAAGCTTTATGCTAAATGATAGTAGCCAGACACCAAAGGTTGTATACTATATGCCTCCATTTACACTGTATTCTCTAAAAGGAAAAACTATGGAAAGAAAAATCAGATTAGTGATAGCCAAGGTCAGGGACCAGGTAAGGGGATTGACTGTAAAAGGTCATAAAGAACTTTCTGGGGTGATAGAAATGTTCTATGTCATGATTATGGTGGTGGTTACACATCCACATACATTTGTCAAAACTCATCATACCGTACTTAAAAGGGGTGAATTTTACTTTTGTATATTATACCTATATAAACTCGGCTTTAAAAAACAATAAAGGTAGAAAAAGAACTAAAAAAGAAAAGTGGAGGCAGAGATTAGTAAGGAGACGGAGGAAGGAATCAGGCTTACACCAGGGCACTGATTGCTGAACCAGAGGCTGCAGCTGAAGAATCCTCATCTTTAAAATCAGACGGACTTGAGCTTGATTTTTGGCTTTGCCATATACCGGTTGTGTGATCTTAGGGAAGCTATTTAACCCCTGTAGCCATGTTCATTTATCTATGAGGTAAGAGTGATAATAATAGTACTCATCCCCGATGTGCCTAATGCAGTGCCTATAGAAGATGCCATTATACATTGTTTGAGTTGTGTTTAAGAGGTAAAAGTGAAATGATGTGGTGATTGATTGGATATTGGAAATAAGGAAGTATTAATAGAAAGAGGCAAGGGTGACTCACAGGTCCTGATGTGGGTGATTGAGCGCCACCAGCTGACATGAAGATCTGGAGGGGAGACAATGAGTTTAGGTGTAAACATATTGAGATGAAGAGCTGCCCTGAGGGATATCTCAGTGAACCGTCCACTGAAAGTTGCATAGAGATGTCCAGAGCTCAATTTAAAGTGAAAGGCTATAGCCCATACTGATCTAACTTTTAAAGCAAAGAAATAAAAAAAAGTTCACAACATCAGAAATAAGAGGTGTTTCTAATTCAGGCTTATGTTGACTATATCTCTTGGGGATCCCCACAGAGAGTCAAATCTAAGCCAACTATTGTCGTCGTAACAACTTGTATCTTACTGCCTGGAAGATGGTAGGCATTCAACAAATATTTGTTGAATGAGTCTGTTGAAAATTTCCTCTTTCCAAAGTATTGGAGGCTTCTGCATTCCCTGGACTCTGGGCAGACACAGGTAGGCTTAGGACACAAACTCTGAGAAATGACCACATGACTGGAGACCCCTTTAAACTCATAGTGTCTTCCGGAAGGATGGGAGGAGTTGGTGCTACTTGCTACTTGGCTCAGTGACTTTGCAGCAAACTGCTGGTTTCTTCTTGTCCTTTCTTCCAAAAAGTTGCTCTTAAATCCAGCTGCTATCCTCTCTTATGGAGTCACTGCATTTTCATATCACATTGGCAGTTGGAATCCTGCAGGAAAGACCTGAACCTTCTCTGAAAATTGTTTTGTGACTTTGCAACAGGGCCTGGAAGTGTCACAGGGGGAATCAGCTGGAACATCCCTGCTTCATGGCAGGAAGCCATTTCGGCTCACTGTTACCAGCTCAGTCTGGCCTGGGCACCAAAGTATTATGTTCCTAATCATGCAGGAGCCTGTGCATTCAATTAAAATGTTGTGTGGCTTCCTGAAAATCACCAGTTAGGATGACTGCATTCCCTTAACTCAATTGGGCAGGATGGCACACGTCCTAGAACTTGCTGTTGTCTCTTATTAGCAGTTATTTCTCACCACTCAAAGTCCAAGGAAACAGTCCTCACTCATCTGTGGACCCTTGATTCTCACTGTGTGTTTTCTCAGCATCCTGTGCGTGGAGCAGGTTGGGTTTGAATGTCATGGTTATTGAGCAAATTTGAAAATAAGTGGGTTTGTAGGAGTCAGAGTGAGAGGAGTAGCTGGTCTGGTGACAGCAGTGGGAAGGGAGCGGACTGCAGGAGGGATGAGTCACAGCTGCTCTGCGCTTCGGAAACAGCTCAGCCTGCCTAGCTGTGGGCACTTGCTTCGCCGCTTTAGCAAGTGAATCTGTCCGTACTCCTTCTGATGGGGTGGTATAGGAACGACTTGGGAAGTCCTGAATAGGAAACCCCACATTTAGAAAGTGTCCCTTAGTATCTCGGTTCCACAGGCTGCGCTCACAGGAGTGACCTGAAGGAGGAACTGCCAAGATGACACGGGCTGGAACACACAGCATCTCACCCTCTTGGGGAGAGTTAAATGGAAGGGTCTGCTGATATCGCATATGCAAGACTAGGACATCCCTAATGCTTCGTCATTTTTCTCTATTCAGACAAACAAAAAGTGCACACGTACACTTAGGCACCACACCCTTAAAGGTGTTAGGAGGAAAGAGTTCATAATGAAATGCTAAAAAAGAGGCATGAGCAATGGGGCCAGGTTTCATGTGTTCCACCCGAAGACTAGTGGTCTCACTGGAAAGAAGCTCAGGGATGTCAGAGAGGTAGAGAGGAGAAGAGTAGGTAGTTGCAGGTTGGATCAAACATTCAGTATAACAAGGACGTATTTAAGCAGGAGTTGTCCAGAGAGATTCCTGGGTCTGTAGCCCCCAAGGACCTGTGGCCTGTGATCTCGGTGGTGCTGTCTGGTTAGGTGCAGAGGGGGGGAGCAGATGAGCCTCTCAGCCCCTTCTTCCCTCTTTTATCTTCTCGGTGTACCTTATAAGGATCCCAAAGGCTCACTCCCTTCATGGTTCAAGGGCTTTATTATAAAAGGCCCTGAAGGGGCCTTGCTCTTGGGCAAATGCCATGAGATACACATTCTCTATGAATGCCTCTGAGTGACCGTCTTGAGTTAAGACATTTGCTCTTGGGGTCCTGGTGCCCAACTCTAGGAAACTCTGCAGCCTTCAGCACTACCTTGTCTCTAAGCTGCTCAGCACAAAAAAAAGCCATAGACGCTACCTAACACTTACATGACAGTTGGTTTTATCAGGCACACGACTTGTTACCTGTAGAAATTACAATATGACAAATCCCAGGGTCTCTTCTTCTAAGGACCTCAGGTTTGGGACAAGGAGAGGGAAGAGGGTTGGCTGCTGCACCAAACTCTCTTGTGTGACCTGGTGTCCTGGGCCCCAAAGGTGACCTCGGTCAGGGACATCTTGGTTCTGTGGAAGTTAATTATTTCTCTGAAAATTGCCACCTTGCCACTTAGTCATGTTTGGAAGGAGAAAAATTAAACCGATATATATGTGACAACCAAATGGCATAAACAAGACCTTGATATTTTGTTTCTATTCCATTTCTGACAGAAACAAAAACAAGACAGAAGGATACATAATGGAAGACAATGACACTCACGCCCATTAACTTCTTTTCCTATAGATTTCTATAGAATCTATAATCATTGCTCAAATACTCCTCCAGAACACAACTAAATGCCATTGTTTGACACTTAGTGTTATGGATATTTGGTGCAAGTATTTGGAATGTGGCCAATTGTAGTGTGGTCAAGGAGAAAAATGATAGCCTAGCAATAAGTCAGGGTCTAGCTAATGGCTGTTTCTGAAATGCATGGATAGAAAAGGTCACAGGATCTAAGGGAAGCCTGCTGGGACCTCTCCCATTAAGTGCCAAGCCAGGTTTGGTGCAGGTCCAACCATCTATGGGTGTGAGTTGTGCTACAACCTTGCAGGCATATATTTTTAGAATTGTAAAGAACAGCTTGAACTCAGACTGATGGAGTTTTGTAAAGAAAATGCTCTTTAAAGCTAAAATGTTATGAATATTATGGTGTTCATTAACTCATTCCCTCAGCTAATATTTATTGCCTACTGACTACTTATACTACTTGTGAGCTAGGCATTTGCTTCTTCTAGGTGTTGAGTGTTAGATAACACCACCAAAAGATCCACAGACTTTTCTCTCTCCTTTTGCCTACAGGGAAGGAGGGCTTTCCCCTCCTCCTCCTGATTGCAGGTGTTTCCTTATTCAGAAAGAGCGCTGAAGGCTGCCCTGAACAGACAGCCTTGTCATGTCAGGAACAGCTCTTTAAAGAGCAACTCTGCTAATTTGCTGTCCCTTTCCTCTCACATTCAAAACTGACTCTGTAGGTCTGGAGCTTAATTGGAGAAATATTTTAAATTCCACTGATAGGTGGTCCTTTGCTGAAACTTGGAAGTGAAAAATATTTTGCTTTTGGTCTAAAGCAGCTCTGGGGACAATGCACAACGTTCAACCTCTTGCACAGAGTGGTTAAAGAGCTGCAGGTTATTACAGAAGCTGGAGAACATTTTGTATTTAAAATGAAATCCTGACACCTTACAGCAGCTGCAGAAGTATCCATGGAGTGGGGAAAAATGGCTCTCATGGACTAGGGCCTTTGAAATGTTACATACCAGGACAAAGCCCTCCTGCTGTAAGGCAGGGGAAAATTTGCCTGCATCCCACAATCATTCCATGTGAGATCTCTAATTAAATTTACTTATGTGGGTCTTCAAATTTTCTTCTCCAAGCAAGCACAAGGGTTTGCTTGCCATCCCTTCCTCTTGCCTTTGAAAAGGCCAGTCATGTAATGAAACATAACTATTAACGAAGATGCTCATTAAATAAAGTAATATGTATTTAGAATATTCATCTTAGCTGAACTTTGTTACATTAGCATCAAAATGGCTGAAAGGATAAAAAGCCATAACAATTCCAGATAAGGCTTTAATCCTTGAGCACAGAAAAGCCAAATTAACTATATCCCCAAGGCACTTGAGGGCATATTTCTCTTGCCCAGCAAAAACAAAACAAAAAAATCCTTAAGAATCCTACACCTGACATTTCTCTTGATTTAATTAGATGCAAGAAAGGAACAAAAGCCGCATTTAAATGAATGAAAATGAATGCCTAATTATTTTTGTTGCAAATTATCTGCATATTTTCCTTACTTTCATGTGGCTTGCCAAGACTTTCATAGCGGTTTGTGCCCACATTATCTTATTTGAGGCTCACAGTAATCTTGTGAAGAAAACAGGTGACAAAAGTGGCTGTCACCATTTCGCAGATAAGGAAACTGAGGCTCCAAGAGGTCACATGGCTGAGAATTGGCAGTGGAGCTCTGCGCCAAAAGTAAGGATTTAACCTTTGCTGCTTTCCAGAAAGAACTGAGGCAGTTTGTCAGTGCAACTAATACCTGTGTATGAGTGCCATGGAATAAACTTGAGGGGAAAAGGTGGCAGAAAGATTTAAAAATTAGAAAAAAGGGACAGAAAATGGATTAAAACGGGGTAAGAGTAACTAGAGAGTTATGCTAAAGTGTGGCTCAATGCAGCACATTAGCCCCATGTGCCTCAGAATGAGAATATTAGATGAACAACTACACGTGCTAAACTTCATGGTTTCTCAAGATTTGGTGTATGAGCATCCTTTGGTTGGCACCCAAATATGTCACCAGGCATTGCTTTTGGCAGATAGGTGGGACTGACCATGTATGTCAGTACACGAGCTGACACTAAGACACTCACCTCTCTGAGATAAAGTTAACTTCTCAGACTAAAATGAGGAAGTATCAAAAGGTCATGGGTGAAGTCAGACTAAAAGTCATCAGTGAACCGTTGCCTGAGGAGAGAGAGATGCCCCAAACTAATCAATGAGTTGCATCAGTACATCCATACTAACTTCTCTGAGGCTGAACATGATACGTGTATTGACCTGGAGGAATATGAATCCATTGTGCTTGCCTTATCTAGGGAAGAATGATGGTTAATAGGAGGGAGACAGGCAGACGCCGACCCTCTCCAGCATGGAGTTAGGCAGCAGGAACTGCGCAGTGGGGTATGCAAGGGAGTGATTGACAGTCCCTGAAGTACTCAGTCATGGGCAGAATGCTTCATCTGGTGTCACTGGGCCTGGGGGATCTCAGCACTCTGTGTTTATGTTCATCCAGCAGCCCCTAAGGGACCTGGATACCTGGAAAGGGCTGCCAAGGATGGGGTAAGTAGTCTTCGGAATGACCTGTTCCCCTTTGTAAAGCAATAAACTGGCTTTCTGGCTTACAGTGCAGGTCTTTGGGGATAGCTGGTTTGAGTCTGTCCTCCATGAGGCAACCAACGCTGGGGTTTCTGGATTGGCACAGCAGAGCCCTGGTCCTTTGATGTGATGAGTGTGCCGAGGCCCTCTGCCCTTTTGGACCCTCCTGTCTGGTGGACGGCCAGTCTCCCTGGGCCACAGCTCTGCAGATCTCCCTTAGTGATGGTGGGCTTGGGGCTTTTTTCTCTCTTTTAAATGGATGATTAACTCATGGCATGCAAGGGCAGCGGGCTGGTTCAGGGGCCATAGCAGCCTCATACTAGTGCTGGAGAGAAGAGGGGTCCTTGTCTTGGTGCTACCACAGCCATATCTTTGACATTTCAAGCTGCTTAACCTCAGTCCAGGTTCCCTCACATATACAGTGAAGGGATTTCATTAGGTGATGTTTACAATTTGCCCAAGGTCACTTAGCTGGCCACTGACAAGCAGACCTTTACCTCATCACCTTCTCTTAGCTTACTCTACTTCTTCCCATGTAAATTTGGGAGTAAAGCCAGTTTAGGGGGCAGAAGGGTCCCAACTGAACAGTAAGGTAGTTTGAAATGGATTTACTTTCTCCTTAAGTGGGTTGAAATCAGGGTTGGTCACACATAAACTTTTTTCACCTACATGAAGACCTCATCAACAAGGATTCAAGTCTTTGCCGGGCGTGGTGGCATGTGCCCGCAGTCCCAGCTACTCAGGATGCCAAGGCAGGAGGATCACTTGAGCCCAAGAGTTTGAGGCTGCAGTGAGCTATGATCGCACGACTGCACTCCAGCCTGGGTGACAGAACGTGACCCTGTCTCTACCAAAAAAAAAAAAAAAAAAAAGATTTGCCTCAGCCACAAACCAGTGTCTCTCTACCTTCTCCATCTCACTGGACACATGCAGAAAATGATAATGGCTGAAAATGGTATTTGTACAGAGCATGTTGGGGTAAATGTATTGGGCTGCCATGGCCATCCCAAGGGATGAGAGAGACACAGCATCTGAAACCCACTTGCCCAAGCACACTAGTAAAGTGTTCTGCCATGAGCCCTCTCAGACCAGGGTGCCACCACGAGCAAAGCTAGATTAAGTTATTTCCTCTTCTTGGGATCTGTCTCTTATTGGTAGAATAATTTCTTGTCATCCAAAAACAGAGGTGTAAATCCCAACCTCCCTTTGTCCTCAATTTACCGTACGAGGGTCACAGGCAGGAAAGAATATGCTCCTTTGGTTTGGTGTGTTTCTGTGAAGCGAGGATACATTCTACAGACTGCTGGTTTCTCCCATGTTGCTTGTTTTGTTGTTGCTCATCTCTGCATCTATCACCACGATTGTCTTCTTTCAGCATAATTGATTTGATGGTGTAGTATGCTTTGTTCCTCAAGTTAACATCCTAACAGATGGTCAGGATGCTAACTTCCATCATTTCAATATGTCCTATCAATCTTTTTGTACGAACTCTAGACAGCAAAGTTGTCCTTATAAAGACTTTTCCTGGAGTATACTCAAAATTTTAGGTCCCATCTCCACACCTCATAATTTTACAGTGTTAATAAATGGCAATAACTTATTTTAATGTTAGTGTTCTAACAGAAGAGACACATAAGGTTAGTTTACATTAGTCGAGTGAGTACATTTTTTCTTTACTTTTTCAGATGAAGCATAGATTATATACAGTAAAGTGATAGCACATTTTTTACATATCTTGGCTGCCTTTGGATGCTGCTCATGTTTGCGTGCCCTCGGCGGGTGTTTGTGGCATACCTTTGAGTGGGAGGTACTGCATTTGGTCTTCTTTCTCCTCATTTTCTATTTCTCACTTCATGATTTTTCTTTCTTCCCTCCCTACATCTATTTCCCATTTTCTTGCCCATATTCCTTTAATTTCCTCCTGTCTCTTTTTAAAATTCTCTCTCCCAGTCATGCTTTATTCTGTAGCTCTCTGTCACGTTCCTGTAGGCTTCCAGAACATCATACTCCAGTTGTAACAACCATGCTCGTCACCCTCCCACCTGCACGAGAGGTTGCTAAGTGTCTGATCTCTTCAGGCTCACTGTTGACACTGGCTGCCTTCTCGCCTTGCTGGTCCCACATCTGAGGTTCCTGAGCTTGAAGGCCATTCCTAGTGTCGCTATCTGTCATACGGGGTTTCCTCATCAATGAAAAATGCACAGCTTACCAAAGGCCAAGAGCAGAAGTGCAACCCACAGTGTGAGGATGTGGTGGGGAAACTTTAGCAATCAGTGTGTAGGGCTGGTGGTTCCAAGTGGGAGGTAGGACACTGGATTTGAAGAAGATATGAGAGTTGATGAAAAAGTAACCAAAACAGCTGTCTTTATGGTCCCTGTGTTACTTTCCTATTGCTATAACAAACCACTACAACTTTAGTAGCATAAAACAATAAAAATCATTCACTGCTATTTTCTCTTACAGTCTGGGGGTTGATTGGCTATGACTTCAGGTGGGGCAGTCAGCCGGGACACCCACACGTGGCTTCACTATATGGTTTGGGCTTCCTTACAACATGGCCACTGGGTTCCAAGAGCAAATATCTTTAGAAAGAGCCAGGAAAAAACTGCATTGCCTTTTATAATCTAGCCTTGGAGTCACAGAGTGTTACTTCTGCTATACTCTATTGGCTGAAGCAGTCACAAAGGTACACCCAGGTTCCAGGGGAAGGGACATAGAATTCACCTCTTGATTGAAGATGACAAGATCACATTGTCAAAAGAGCATGTGGGATGAGAGATACTGTTATGGCCATCTTTGGATGATGTAGTCTGCCAGTCTGTCCTCTGGCCACAGTGACCCACACCCCTCCCACAGGCAAAATATACTCATTTCCTCCCCAAGACACCACGTCTCATTGCTTTGTGGTATCAGGACAGGTCAGGATGGAACAAAACCAGACTTTCCCTCACTCTCTCTGTCATGCAGAGACCCCTGTTCCCTTTCCTTGGTTAGAAAAAGTTTCTCTTTTTCTGTCCATGCCACTTAAGCAGTTCCAGGTTTCTGGCTGTTCTGAGTCTATGCCAAGACATATGGGAGGGAAAAAAACTCAGGATATTTACCCCCTTATTGGTCTTCCTTGGGGTTTGATTTCCTTCCCCAACCCACCTGCTAATGTTTCCTTCCAGAGTCCCCATTAGTTGCTTTATGTCTCCTCTGCAAGGTTTGTAGATGTAACCACTGGGAGAGACATCATGGCATCTGCTCACTCCGTCTAGAACCAGATCGAGAAGTTATTTCTTAATTTTAGATTTGTTTGCCATCTGGAGAAACTGGGAATGAGAAACCATTTTATTTTCAAACTCCTGTCACCTTTATATTTAACTGTTTGTTCTTTAGCTCATCTCTATTTTCTATTATTTTATTGTGGCAGCTAGAAGTCAGGTGGCACTTTCAACACTGTGTCTGTAAATTTCCTTAACTAAATCACGCAGTTCATGGATGCATTTCTGTTTTCCAAGTTACCCTGGGTTTCAATGTTGCTAAACTTCCCACCACTACATAAAAATGTCTCCTTTCTTCCAGGCTACAATACTGCTTTTCCTCATGTTTAGTTAATCCCTCACTGACAGACTTCTCAAGGACCCTCTACCTTCTATCCACTGCCAGGTCCCAAAGCAGGGCCACACATTTTAGGTTTTTATGCAGCAGCACCTACTCGGATTCCAAAATCTGTATCAGTTAAAGTTTGATCAAAGAAGAAAACCCACCTTGAGCAAAACGAGGAATTTATTATAGGGATTAGAACTTATATGTTTATGAGAGCTGGCCAAGCAGTCTGTACAACCTGTGTCCAGCCTTGGGCCTGAAGTCAGCAGGGCTGGCGAGATGGCTGTGGAGTGGAGAGGGCAAACACACATTCCTCCTGCACGGAAGAGATGGAGCCTGTGTGGACGGGCTGGAACCAGCATCGTCTGCATCGGTCACTCATGCCTCCAGCCCTCCAACCTCCACGATGAGGGTGGCCTGCAGAGGGTGGCCATCAGTTCTGGTGGCAGCTGGGGGAACTTCAGGTCCAGCTGCTGCCCTGATCAGCAGAAGGAGCCAGTAGCTGCGTGGCATTGTGTGTGAGCTGCCACAGTGCCTGACCTGGCACCAGCTTTCTGACTGCAAACATGGCTGCTGTTTCACTTCTGCCTTCCAGATTTTGCTCAGATTTTCTGGGAAACATAGTTCCAGTTCAGCCACATTGACACAGTACAAAGTCACCACAGTCTCAAATTCCTTGGCCAGGGATTAGGAGTGTAGCCTGAGAATGCATGGGAAGTGTTTGTCTATCTGTAGTGGTAGAGACTGGCCGTTTGAGGATTTACAAGAACAGAGTGCAAAGAACTCACATAAAGGTGGGGAAAGTTAGTGCTTATAAATCAGGGATACTGGATAACTAATAAATAAAAATGAATAAATGTCCAGAATAAATGGCAATAAAATAGTATTGAAATGATTATTATTATTATTTTCTTTTTTGAGACAGGGTCTTGCTCTGTCGCCTGGGCATGAGGGCAGTGGCATCATCATAGCTCACTGCAACCTCAAACTCCTGGGCTCAAGTGATCCTCTTGCCTCAGCCTCCTGAGTAGCTGGGACTACAGGTGTGCATCACCAAGCCTGGCTAATTTTTCTATTTTTTGGAGCGAGGGGGGTCTCACTATGTTGCTCAGGCTGGTCTTGAACTCCTGGCCTCAAGCAATCCTCCGGCCTTGGCCTCCCAGAGTGCTAGGATTACAGGTGTGAGCCACCATACCCAGCCCTGAAATGATTATTAATACTATTCCAGCATATTCCAAACTGATCATTTGGATATTAATAGGTTTTCTGTGTTAGTTTGCTAGGACTGCCATACAAACTACCACAGACCGGGTGGCTTAAACAACAGAAATTGATTGTCTCACGGTTCTGGAGGCTGGATGTTCAAGGTCAAGGTGTCACAGGTTTGGTTTCTTCTGAAGCCTCTCTCCTTTGGCTTGCAGATGTCTGCCTCCTTGCTGTGTGTTCACATGTCTGGTGTCTCTCTCTGTGTCCTAATCTCCTCTTCTTATAAGGACACCAGTCATATTGGATCAGGGCCCACCCTAATGACCCCATTTTACTTTAATGGCCTTTGTAAAGGCCCTATCTCCAAATACAGTCACATTCTGAGGTACTGGGGGTTAGGGCTTTGATACATGAATTTTGGGGGGACACAGTTCAGCCCGTAACATTTTCCATAAAACAATCAAGTTTGACAAATGCCATATGCTATTTTTTCTTCTTGGAAATTCACAAAGTATATTTGTATATTCATCTTTCACGCTCCTCACTGTTTTATACATTATTTATTGATCATCTTCAACTACCTGCTCTTTTACACTGGCTGGTCATACAGAGCTGTCGCGAGGAAACCCTATCCGCTGGCTGTTGCTGGCAGTTGAGAAGGGAAGGGGCACGAAGCCAGGTAGAGCGAGCTCGACTGGAGCTGGAAGTGGGTGAGCTGGAGCCGGGCCGTCCCCCATCAGAACGCATGCGGGTCTCGCACCACCTGCAAGCCTCGCAGTCTGAGACGCTCAGTGACTTGCTCTAGAGATCTGTGCTGAGGGCATGGGACTGGTGAGTGGGTAAGGGGGTTGGCTCTTGCTGGATGACATTGCCTCTTCCTTTTGTTCCAAGGGGACCTTCCAGACTGCTGGGGGCCTGGAGTGTCCTTGTCTGCCTGTAGCTGCTGGCCAGGATGAGTGACTTCTCCTCGGGCCTAACCTCTGCTGCCCCCTTGGTTCTCTTGCTTTTTGCAGGTGAGGAGGAGGAAGAGAGCAGAGCTGTGGGTGCCACTGGAATGTGGCACGGCTGACCCACCCAGGAGGGCGTGGGCAGGTGTGAGTGGCTGGGGGCACGGGCCTTGCACAGTCAGCTGGCGCTGTAGGAGACCCCCCCCCCCACACCCTGGCTACAGACATCCTGCAGCGGCCGTGCACACACCCCCTCCTCGGGCCTCCCTGGCTCCTGGCCTCCCTTCTGCTGCCTAATCCTACCTTTCCAGCCCAATGCTCAGTTCAACTCGTCTAGCTCAGAGTTTGGCTTTCCTTCTTGACGGCAATTAGGGTTCTCTCTGGCGGCCCTGGACCCCCATTATAACAATTCCCGTGCTCTGGGCTTGCATCCGTCCTCCGAATCAGACCCCAGACTCACTCTCCAGCCCCGTGCAGACCCTCTCTGCTACCTTGGCACCCAAGGAGGCAGATGCTTCTCCCTATTCCTGTAGTGCTTTTATCCTGAATCATCTCCAGGTACCCCGACAGGATTAGTCACTTCTCATATCAGCTGTGCTTTAACACTGGCGTCTCTGCAGCCTGGCAAGGAGGCTGTTGTTTTAACGAAGCGCACATCCCGGCGGTAACTGACCTGGCATGTTACAGCAGCAGCGACGGCTTCCTTTTGAGCAGAGCACAGCGCACACTGTTTCCACGTGTTCTTTCTGCTCCTCGCAGAGCCGCGGAAAGGTGGAGCACGTTGTCTCTATTTCTCACAGAGGAGAGAACTGGCTCCCAGAGGGCGACCCAGCACCGCTAGGCAGTGCCAGAGCAGCGGCTGGCACCCACGTCTCCCACTCAGGGCCTGGGCGCCACGGGGCCCCCACACGTGTCTTACCAGACAGCCTGGTTTACATGAAAAGCCCTAAACCCGGCAGTGGCCTCATTCGCTCAAGACTTACTGCGTTTCCTTCCAAATCCCATTTCACAGGTTGCCTCAGCAGCCCTTGGGAATGCTCCCCTGGTATTCCCTGCACTCCGAGGCGCTAAAGCCATTCCTACAGCGAGCCCCTTCCCTGAACTGCTGGGGGAAATACACGCTTTCTGAATTAAAGCTGTTTCGTAAATGTGAGTGTTAGTCTCACCCAGGAGGTCGCGTTTGCTCCTGCGTGGCCTGGGTCCGCCGTCCCCGCCATTGCGTCTCAGAACCCCCTCCCGCCTCCGCCTCGGCTCCCCGCGTCTCACAGGACTCAAGTGCCTGCTAAGCAACGGCCCCCGAAACCTCACACGTAGCCTTTTCTCATACATTTTTTAAAAACAAAATAATACATTGAAGGACAGACCAACTTAATTAAATACTCTTAATATACTCACAAAATTGTGGGGGTTGTCACAGTGGTATTTCTTAAGTAGAGTTTTGTGTTCCTGTTTCACGGTATTAAGAGAGGGCTAGTGAAATATTTTATGTTTCTTTATGACTTGGTTTAAAAAGCAGTTTTACAGATATTTTCTCATTTGCTCCTCAAACAATCTCTAAGAGGTTTGGGCCAGGTGGTATTTTACAGGTGAGGAAACGGGCTCAGAGTGGGTGAATGACTTGGTGTGGTCCCGCAGCTGATGTGGAGGGAGGTCTTCCATCTCAGGTCTGTGCACACTGACTATGCCACACGCTAAATGATTTCACTTTTATCCCGAAGACCTACTGACGCCTTCTTTGGAGGACTGGTGCACTGTAATGAAAAGAAAACCTCATCCTCTGTTGGAGGTCCCATGTCCACAACTGTATTAAGAATTCTGGGCTGTGCTTGCTGCCTTGCTGTCTCTAATGTGTGGAGATGTGGCTGAAATGACAGTGAGGAGAGTTTAAGTGACAGCCGCTTTGTTTCCCCAAGTCTAGGATATGGAACACACAGTCTCTTCCTCTAGCTCCTTAGTCTCCTGGGTGCAACAGGCGAGGCACATCCATTCACACCAGTTGCAGGAGGAATCACCCAGTTGATGGAGTCTAGAGCCCCAAGAAAACTTCTCATTCCCCCCCCCACTGCCAGATAGGAATGAAAGAATCTTAAACCAAATCTCTCCATCCAGGGTTTGGAAGCTGGTCATTTTATGGTAAGAGATACAGTCTGACAGTACATGACCTTCTGCTGGTTTTATCCAAGTTAAGTGAGACCTTATGAGGACAAACCAGCCATGCAAAAATCTAGAGAAGAACATACCAGGAAGAGGGACCAGGAAATAGGGAACCCAGAGGAGGGCATGCACAGAAGGGGTTTTAGGGACAGAAAGGAGATCAGCGTGGCCAAAACAGGGGTTGGCAAAATTCTTTTGTAAAGAGCCAGCTATGAGTATTTTGAGCTTTGTGGGTCATTTGGTCTGGGGTTGCAACTGCTCAGCTCTGTTATTTTAGCACAAAAGCAACCCTGGACAATACATAAATGAATGAGCATGGCTGTGGTGCAATAAAACTTATGAACACTGAAATTTGAATTGCATATAATTTTCGTGTGTCACAGGATATTGTTTTTCTTTTGATTTTTTTTCTAACCATTTAAAAAAATGTAAAAACCATTCTTGGTTTAGGAGCTGTTCAAAAACAAGCAGTGGGGTAGATTTTGCCTGTGGACTGTAGTGTGTAGACCCCTGTGCTAAGCATGTTAAGCAGGGAAAAGAGTCCCAGAGGAAATTAGAGAGTTGGGTAGGCAGGAGCCAGATGATATACAGAGAGGGGTTTTGTAGGCCATTGAAGGGAGTGTGAATTTTATTCTAATTGCTATGGGAAATGTGTGAAGAGCTTTAGGCAGGGAAGTGACATGATATTTTAATAACACTCTGGTGCATCCGAGCAGAAGGAACTATTGGAAAACAAAAGTAGAAACAGAGATGGGAGGAAGGAGCCTGCTCCAGCAGATCAGGCAAAGATGATAAAACGCTAAACTGGGAGTTAGATCCCCAACCTCAAAGAGAATGACCTCTCGGGGTGATGAGTGTTTAAGAATCCAACAGAGTGCCTGGCACATACTTTATACTCAGTGAATGTTAGTGCCATACGCTTTTTTTCTTTCTTTGGTGGTGAAAGCTGAAAATACTTGGCTTGGTCTGAATCTCTCACTACTCAGAAAAATGGGTCATTCTACTTGAAATTGGTCAGATAATATCATTAAAAGTAAGTAGACATATGTTTCAGTTTTGTTAATGACTCTGTGACAGAACACACACACACACACACACACACACACACATATATAATGGTTAATTTATGTGTCAACTTGACTGGGCTAAAAGATGCCCAGATAATGGTGAAACATTATTTCTGGGTGTGTTTGTGACAGTCTTTCAGAAAGAGATTAGCATTTGAGTTGAATGAAGAATTGCCCTCACCAATGTGGAGTAAGCATCACCCAATCTGCCGAGTGAGTACCAGAATAAAATATATAAAGGCAAAGAAAAGGTGAATTCCTTTTCTCTGTTTGAACTAGAACATCCATCATCTCTTGCCCTTGGACATCATTGCTCCTGGTTCTTGGGCCTTCAGACTTGGACCAAGACTTACATCATCAGCTTACCTGCTTCTCAGGCCATCAGCCTCAGACTCAGACTGAACTACACCACTGGCTTTCCTGGTTCTCCAGCTTGCAGATGGCAGATAGTGGGACTTTTTGGCCTCCGTAATCACATGAGCCAATTCCTGTAATAAATTGCTCTCTCTCTCTCTTTCTCTGTGTGTGTGTATGTGTGTGTGTGTACGTATAGTATTATGGTTCTCCAGAGAAACAGAACCAATAAGATATAGATAGATAGATATGTGTGTATGTGTGTGTGTGTGTGTGTGTGTGTATATATATATATACATGCAAAGGTATATTCATATTTTGTTGAGTCCTAGGAAATAGCTAAAATTTTTCTATTAATTAAATTTTATCAAGATATCAAGATCACTGGGCTTACTGTTCCTCTGAAAATACTCTTAGTTTTAATCTATTTAGTTGTTCCCATTTAGAATATCAAAATATCAAAAAGTTTTAAAAATTATGCTAAGTATATAGAGAAAAAACAAATGTACTTCATAATTTTTTTCCATAATTAACAAAGAAAAACCTAGTCTTTATGTGCTATTCCATTTTCTTCCATTCTCCTGATCTCTCCTTGCATCAAGTAGGAATAAAAATGTAAGCAACATCAAAGTCAGGAATTTGCCTCGTATTGGCAAATTATCAATTTGGGAAATGGGATGAATCCCCTAGGAGCCCATATGGTTCCACATGAGACCATGGGGTTGAGGTGGGATATATAAAAATCTAATGAAGCCAGAATCTGGGTGTTAAATAAAATAATGTAGTTGTAGTTTAAAGATTTTACATCTATTTGACTTTGTATACTTATAAAGATAAAGGTGTTTAATCAATGGTTATTAATATTACATACATAGCAAAAGCCTAAATATGGCCATAATTTGAGGCTTCAAACTGGATATTTATAATACTTGGCTGGATTTCTTATAGATTTGCAAACTCAGAGAAACTCAGGGTAAATGACTTTGTATTAGTTTCCAAGGGCTGCTATAACAAATTATCAAAAATTTGGTGGCTTAAAACAACAGAAATTTATTCTCTTACAGTTCTGGAAACCAGAAGTCTGAAATCAAGGTTCCAGTAGGGCCACAATCCCTACAAAGGCTCTAGGGGAGAATCCTTCCTTGCTTCTTGCAACTTCTGGTGACTCCAGGTGTTCCTTGGCTTGTGGCTGCATCACTCCAGTCACATGGACTTCTCCTCTGTGTATGTGTCTTCTCTTCTGTCTCCTATAAGGACACTTGTCATTGAATTTAAGGCCCACCCAGATAATCCAGGATGGTCTTCTCATTTTAACAACCTCAACTGAATTAAATCTGCAAAGACTCTTTTTTCCAAAGAAGGTCACATTCACAGGTTTTGGGTGTTAGGACATGGACATATTTTTTGGAGAGGTCACCATTCAACCCACTACAACCATGGCAAACAGTTACTTCATGGAACTGGCAATATGATTTGTCTACATACAAGATGCAAGTTGATACATTTCCCTGGAATTATTTCCTAATTTTTTTCCAGTAACAAAATCTTATCTCTTTGATTAAGTTCTAAGTTTTATGCCCAGGGCTTTTAAAGTTCAATTCATCAGTCTGATTATTAACTAGTATCATCCCATTGTCTTCTAGGCTTGCAAGATTCTGATGAAAAGTTTGCTGTTAGTTTTATTTTTGTTCTGTATACAATGTGTTATTTTCTTTTATGGCTGCTATTAAGATTTTTCTCTTTAACATGGGTTTTCAGAAATTTGATTATGATATGCCTTACTGGTTTTTTTTTGTTTATTTATTTGATTACCCTGCTTAGGGTTTGTTGAGCTTCTTGGATCTGCGGGCTTATTACTTTCATCAAACTTGGAAAAATTTTGGTCATTATTTTCTCAAACATGTTTTTCTTCTGGCCTCTTTCTCTTCTCTTTCTGGAACTTCAGTTATATACAGGTCAGACAGCTTTGCATTGTCCCAAGAATCACTCAATCTCTGTCCATTTTTTCTTTAAGTCTTTTTAAAATCTCTGTGCTTGATTTTGGATAGAATTTGCTATTGTTATGAATATTCCTGGGTCTTTTGTGTCTATTTTGGCTGCTAATCCTACCCAGTGAAACTTTAAGAATAAACTTTTATTTTAGAAGAGTCTTAGATTTACAGAAAAATAGCAAAGATTTACAGAGAGTTCCTGTGCACCCCTCACCCAGCTTCCCCTATTGTCAACACTTGGCATTGCTACAGGACATTTGCTATAACTAATGAACAAACACTGATACATTACTATTAATATTAGCTAAAGTCCATACTTTACTCAAGTTCCCTTAGTTTTTACCTAAAGTCCTCTTTCAGTCCTAGGATCCCGTCTAGAACACCACATCACAGGTAGTCATGCCTCCTTAGGCTCCTCTAGGTTGTGACAGTTTCTCTGCCTTTGTTTTGTATGATTTTGACAGCTTTGAGGAGTGGTGGTCAGGTATTTTTGTGTAATTCTGGTTTGTCTGATTTTTTTGCACAGTTATATCTGATGTATTAGTTTTTCATTGATGTTCTAACAAATTACTACAACCTTAGTAGCTTAAACAACACAAATTTATTACCTTACAGTTCTGTAGGTCAGAAGTCAGACATGAGTCTCATTAGGCCAAAATCAAGGTGTCAGCAGGGCTGCACTCCTTTCTGGAGGCTGTAGGCATGATGCCATTTCCTTGCCTTTTCCAGCTGGAGGACATCTAAAATTCCTACAATTCCTTGGCCGGTGGCCCTCTTCCTCCGTTTTCAAACCCAGCAACGTCCCACCTCCCTGACCCTTCTTCCATCGTCACATCTCTGTCTCTTTCTCTGACCCCAGCCAGTAAAGATTCTCCATTTTTAAGGACTCATGTGATTAGTTAGACTGGGCCCACCCAGATAATCCAGAATAATCTCCCCATCTCAACGTCTGTACCCTTAATCACATTTGCAAAGTCCCTTTATGTAAGGTAATATAGTCCCAGGTTCTGGGACTTAGAATGTGGACATTTTGGGGGCCATTTTTCTGCTTATCACACTGGGATTATATGTTTTGGGGAGGAAGACCACAGAGGTAAAGTGCCCTTCTCATCACATCATGTCAAGTTTCCCTGCGGTCAACATGATTTATCACTAATGACATTAACTTTGGTCCCTGGCTGAGGCAGCGTGTGTCAGTTTTCTCCACTGTAGAGTTACTTTCCTTCCTATTGCCATACTGCATTCTTTGGAAAAAAGACACTATATGAAGCCCATACTTAAGGGGTGGGAGTTATACCCTACCTCCATGAGGAATGAGTATCTATATAAATTATTTCAAATGCTTCTATTTGTGTCTTCTTATTTATTTATTTACTTATTTATTTAACCATTGCTTTATATCAGTGTGGATCCATACATATTTATTTTATGCCTTGGGTTATAATTCAGTATAGGCAGCCCTGCATATCCTCAGGTTCTGTATCCATGAAGTCAAACAAAAATATTTTTAAAAAAATAAAAACAAAAAATAATAATACAAATAAGAACAAGATAGTATAACCACTATTAATATAGTGTTTACATTGTATTGGATATTATAAGTAATCTAGAGATGATTTAAAGTGTACAAGAGAATGTGCATAGGTTATATACAAATACTCCCTTGTTTTATGGAAGGGATTTGAGCATCTCCAGATTTGGGTATCCCAAAGGTCCTGGGACCAGTACGCCATGGATTCTGAGGGACAACTATATTTATTTTAATGCTCAAATTGTTCCAGCACTGGCCTTTCGGTTTGCTACTGTGTCCCCTTGACATTTTACTTTTTAGCACTTTCTTACTTACTATCATTTTGTGTTTTAGCACTTCTTTACTTTCTGGCACTACACAATGCTCCAGGCTCATCTTGTATATTCCCTGCCCCAGTCCTAGAATGAGACATTTCTCCAAGGAGGCCTGGTTTCTTTTATTGGAGAATAGTTTTAGAAACCAAGATCTGGGTGCTGGCTCTATTCAGTCAAATTTTCATTTCAGGTGATATGCTTTTATCTTAGAAATTTCATTTGGTTCTTTTTTATATCTTCTATTTATTTCTTCATTTGGTTCATATTTTCCTTTAAATATGTGTTCACAATTATAGTAGCTTTTAAAAAACATCCTTGTCTACTAGTTTTATTATCTCTGGCTTTTATATTTGTTCCTATTGATTGATTTTTTTTCTGGATTATGGGTCATATTTTCTTACTTCCTGGCATATTTAGTAATTTTTTTATTTGATTTTAGGCATTTGAATTTTATGTTGTTGAGTGTCTGGATTTTGGTTTGCTTGTTTCCTTGTTCTTTGTTTTTTTGTCTTTAATAATTTTTTGGCTTCGTTTAGCCAGGCAGTTATACTTGCAGACCAGTTTGATCCCTTTAAGACCTGTTTTTAAGATTTTCTAAGGCAAGGCTAAGTTTTCACTCCAGGGATTGTTCAGCCCTACCTACATGAATGCCTTGGATGGTGCATAAGGCTTCTCCATTCTGGCTCTCAGGAGCTTGATCAATTCCAAGGCCCATGTGAGCTCTGGGAATATTTGTTTACCATTCCCCAGCCATTCTTTGTCCAGCAGTTTGGAGTATTGATGTCCACATGCATGGTCCAGTACTCAGCAAACACTCAAGTATACATACTCTATATAATTACCTCTTTTCCAGAACTCTGCTCCATGACCTCTGGCTGCCTCAGCCTCTCTGATTTCTGATCTGTGTTTCCTCACCTCCCTTTGCTGGCTCGATTTGAGTCCCTGTGTCATTGCGACTGCGGTATGGAAACTGCCTCCAACAGAAGGCACAGGTGATCACAGGGCCTGCTTCCTTTGTTTCCCTTTTCTCAAGGATCACGGTCCCATGCTGCAATGGCTCAATGCCCGAAGACAGTGTTCTGTATGTTTTCTCCAGTTTTCTAGTTGTTTCCTCCAGGAGACCAAGTCCAGTGCTTTTACTCTTTTATGGCTGAACTGTCTTTTTAGTTCTTAATCGTGATGATGACCTTAATCTTCACATCTTATCTTCATTCGAACATTGTGCTATACATTGGGATGTCTTTTAAATTTGGACAATCATGCTGTTGGAAATTTCCTAGGAAATATTCTTATATTATATCTTTACTAATTTCCCATCCACTGTTGTCTTAATTCTCATTTTCTGGGATTTCTATTGGATATTGGATCCCTTGGATTGATCCTCCATTTTTTTTTTTTTTTTTTTGCATACTGCCCATTTCTTTATGATTTCTTCCCACTTGGGATTTCCTTGGCATTATCTCCCAATTATTCTATTGAATTTTTAACTCTTAAAAATATTTTAATTTCTAAAAGCTTTTTCTTATTCTCTAATTGTTCTAGTTTCCCCTATTCCTGTGCCTTTGGGAGTTCTATATGGAAAATCAGCTCACGTCTCCTAGATAGCCCTCCAACTGCCCTTGCGGGTGCTAAGGTTTGACTTACTTTCTCTTTGCTAAGTTATTTGTTATTCCTCTTCCCAAATTCTTTTTTTTTCACTGATACATAATAGACATACATATTTTTGGGGTACATGGGGTAATTTGATACATTCCTATCCTGTATAAAGATCAAATCAGGCTAACTGGGATATCCATCACTGTAAATATTTATCCCTCTTCCAAATTCCATCTTCATATATTGTGTTTATAGACATCTCTTAGTTTCCTAAAGATAGATGTGTATTTCTGTTATGTGTTGTCCTTGCTGTTTCTTAGTGACTTTTGAGACAAGGCAATGGTGTGGGTATGTCTTTACTCTGCCATTCTGGAACCAGAGTCTCTTACATTTTTATAGCGGAAAACGTGGCTCACCATATTGTGGATTTTTTTGTTTTTGTTTAACTTAAAGCCCAAACTTAGAGATAAACACATTTTTAATCTAATTTGGGCTTTTCACTGGCTAACTGGAAGAGATAAACTGTATAGAAAAAGGGCCATCAGCACATACTATCAGCATCTGGGTAAAATACTGCATTAGTGCACAGGTGTTCTGCCTGCATGACCACAAGCTAAACCTCTAGATATTAGACATTTTCTTCTTCAGTTTTTGCCAGATGTTTGATGTTATGGAATAGAAATAGCCATGTAATTAAAGTAACTTGTGAGTGAAATGCCGAGTTAACAAATAACTTGAGGCTCCTCTTCTGTACACCCTGAATGTGACTGTGAATAAGTCCACTACCATTATTCCCATCAGCCCATCTACTGATGCATGCCCTAAGAGGGTCCAAGGAATCCACATCTGCAGGCAGCAATCTAGTGACTGCAATGTTTCTCTTTAATTCCTAAGAAATCAGTCAAAATATCACAAGGAAATAATTTTCAATCTACACTTTCAGAGGCTGAAGAGCTACCTCAGAGATCTGATTAAATGCACACATTTCTTCCACATGTTGGATCTAGGATTCCCCTTCCTATCCTCAGTTTTTAATTGAAAAAAAAAAAGTAGTTTCATAACTCTACCAATATCTTGCCTCTATAATTCAACAAAATCCATTTGGCTTAAAGACAGAGCTGGATTGGACTATAGGACCAGATGAGTTTGTCAGATTGGTGCTCTCTGTGGGGTAAGAGGATGTTCAAAGGTCTGATGGCTTCTGTCAAGGCTTTATGGGGCTGGATATTAACAATAGATACATATACACATATAAATCTATTTTTAATTACTCTGCTTTTTGTTTTTAACCTGTTTTTTAAGGTAGAGCTCAAATCCTGCTACCTGTAGGAAGCCTTCTATGCCTTTCCTTTGGTAGTACTCATTGTGCTTCATTGTTTACTATCTACAGTTGTTTAGCTTTGTGCTTGATTGATGAAAGTTTCATGTTGAAGAAAAGGACATCTATCTTCTGGTGATTGATTGTTCAAAAGAGGTACAGAGAAAACTGGACTAAGGCTCATTACGAGGCCTCTGAACTGGTGTTGTGGGCATACGAGTGGTGTTGAGTAGAAATGTACATGGCACTTTGTTCTCAAAGTGTACTCAGTGGACCAGACTCTACCAGCTGCTTGCCTCCTTCCTGTGGGTGCGTCCAGCCTGCAGGGAAGGAAGCCGTGTTGGTTCTCTAGGGTGATGTAGGAGAACTCGTTAGTGCAAGGCACAGGACTCAGGCTGGCGTGGGAGGGATACGCCTCAACGCCCACAGTTTTACACTTTAGGAAACCCTTATCCTTTAGGCCGCAGAGACATACAGAAAAGGCTATGATGGGCCTTTCCCACAGGGAGAGTAGGCAGATCTCAGAGGGAACTGAAATGACTGCCTATTTAAACAGCTTCATATGGGGCTGTTGGGTGGCTTTGGGTAAAAGGACTCTTGCCAGAAGGCCCCTGAAGTGATATAAACATAATGGGCAGTCAAGAAATATCTATTAATTAAGTAATTAATTACCCAGGGTAGTTCCAACACACACACACACACACACACACACACGTGAGTACACACACAGACTACCTAATAAAATAAAAAAGAATTCAGAAACTAAAGTGATTTTATTTTCTCTTTAATCTTCTCTGTATTTTCACAATTTCATTTTGTTTTAAAATTATCATTTTTTTCTCAATACAAAAAAAATTAACAACCCACCCGTCCTCAGGTCACCAATGTTAATAGCTTGGTATGTACATTTTTATCCTTTTAAATTCAAGCCTTTTTTGGAGGGGGGGGTCACTTTTGTCTTTGCAAAAAGGAGATTATAATATGAACATTTCTTTGCATCTTGATTTTCCTTCTTTGTAATCCATCCTGGTCCTTTCTCTAGAGCAACAGATATTCTTAATTTGTTCTTTTTTGTTGGTGCACATCCCACAGAATGGATTAACCAGAGTGAATTCAATCCTTCAGTGACCAACAGGCATTCAAGATCTTTTGAGTGATTTTGTCACTACAAAGAAATCTGTAGTGCTCTAACATTCTACTATAATCATTTTATTTAGCATTTATTTTAGAAAAAATATTAAAAGAGAGAGATGAAAAAGAGATAATTATACTATAAAGTCAAGAAACACTATTCTATATTATACTATATAGTCAAAGACGCTGAATGAACAGGGGGGTGAATGTATTAAAAGGTAACCAGGGAGTGTGACTCTGTACCATTTTTGTCTTGCGATAATGATCTTTTCCTTGCAGGCTGTGTCCCAATGCACACTGCAAATGCCCTGAGATCAGGAGCCAGGCCTTCCTTCCTTGGCAACTCCGAAGCGCTGGGCGCAGTGCTGGGCAGGCGGCCCCAGACCACACACTCCACGGTGCTCCAACAGTTTCTTTTGGAAATGGCTGTTTGGACTTCAGAATGAAATTTTTCTATGTATACAATGTTATAAAATGGTATATTCTCATGCCAGCTCACGAACTCTTATTTTAACCCCTAATGAAGGTGAACTATATACTTATTATAGTTTCTTATTATTTCTGTGGGAAAAAATGTTTTGAATTCCAAATGAGAATGTAGGTGCAGGGAATCCTGCTCTACTCCGTGTGCGTGTGTGTGTGTGTGTGTGTGTGAGAGAGGGAGCCCACACAGGTGAGCACATGCAACCCTTTCCCTCACTGCCTTCAAATGAGATGTCCTTCTCTTTCCCCTTCTGCTAATCTGGTTGTATATGGAAATCAAGCAGGCAAAATAGGCCATATGATGAGTAAATATGAAAGTGCCAGAAAGAAAAAAGCAAAAAGAACAAATTTAACAGAGATTTTTGATATTTTTTCTTAGAGTCCTCATTCATTTTTGAGATCTAAGAATTTGAGTTTGATTGCTAAGAATACAGTAACTGAAATCTAATATAAGTGAAATGAAATTTACCATTAGAAAAGATTATTTCATTGTTATAGATTTCTTTGAATTCTTAATCTTTTTCAAACAGCATATTTAAAACACGTTTGTCAAAGCAAAATATTATTTAAATATTAATTATCATGGGATGTATGATCTATTAATAGCTATTGAGCTGGATGTAGGTTAGTTTATAAGTTATTTCATATTTTGGGAGCATTGACTCCCAGAAAGTTTGTTCTTATATGTTATATATTCCTTGGGAGAGTCAATATTTGAACTACTAAGATAAAAACAAATGCTTTTGAAAAGCATTTTGATAAAATTAAAGACTGGGAGACACTATATAGTATTTGTAGGAAAAATGATCTTTGATGTAACTTGAAGGTACATAGATATAAAAATTCTTAAAAGACACTAGTTTAAGATATCTTGGATGTGTTAATCAGTGCTTTCTTTTTGGAAGCACTGTGGAAAAACCAGCTAATCATTACTGGTAATTTATTTAATATATAAAAAAACATAAGTGTATCAAGAAATAAATTTCTGAAATCACCTATAAAACTATTTAAATTTTAACATTAATAAAAGTAAAATCTATTCTCAAAAATGTTAATTTTTCAATAGGAAACAAAATCACCCATAGTCCCATCATGCAAAGACAACCACTGATGTTTTGATGTAATTCCCTTTGGTTTTATGTATATGACCATTTTTGTGGTGGTCATACTATGCTTAGAAAACTTTATTTTCTTTTTACCCTCAATATATAGCTAAATATCTCCCACCAACGTAAAGTTCAAAATAAGCAAAAATGTCAACAAATGAAAAAGTGTATATGTGGTAAGATATTTAAAAGTATTGCCAAGACAGAGTCACAGATAATGTTTCTTCAATTTCTCAATCAGGGAAAAGCTTTGTCAGAAAGTGTCATAGAAGCATGACATCAACCACGTACATTGTGAAACAAGTGGACATAATTCTGTTGGTTCTACATCAGTGAAAAGACAAAGAGTTCTCATCAAGATAGGAAATAAAAACAATGAAAAATGGAGATAATTTGAGCATAACTTGATTGATGATGAACCTATAATGTTGGTATCTCTAAAGTGGCTGGCTCTGCCTGGCTACCCAACGTGAAATTCCTCCACTATGTTGACACTTGCACAGCCTTATGGTTCTTGGTGTACATATTTCTTTCTTTCCTTCAGTCTTGGGGTGTTTCATGGTTGGTTGTATTTTCTTTCTTATCTCCACTTATCTAAAAATGAAGTAAAACTAACAGTTGGTATTGGTGGTTTTGATATTTTTTCTATTTTTTAAAACAACAGAATCTTTTTCCCAAATGACATCCTACTTAGAATTTCAAAATGTAAAACAGAAAAAAGTGGACCTTCTTTGGTTGAAAAGGAGTAGTACCTAAAATCAGGATCTGCAGTTTCAGGTTAAAAAAATATGTCATGGGCTGTTTAAACCAATATTTACTTTGAAATTACTAAACATTTGAGGCAATCATGAAGTTTTACTTATGCTGATTGTTTTGCCAACAAAAAATCAGTTTTGTGAAAAATATTTATCACACAAGGAGTTTCTGGTGGAAAAAAATCTGAAAATTGTTGGAATCAAAAAAGTTAAATACATTTGAAACCATTACAATTTTGAAAGGAATGTTGATTTTGTGGTGGCCCAATCTCTGAAAATTAGCACCGTTTACTCAAAACAGAATGAGGAAAATAGTGTGTGCCTGAAATCCATCACTGAATATTTCTTCTTCTTCTTTTCTTTTTTTTTGTAAAAGGTCATTAATTCACCTTATTTACTTGTGGAGATGAAAATCAGAGAGAGTTAAATGGGAATAAATATTTTGACTTAGGAATTGAAAAGTAGAATAAAAAAGACTGAATTATTTCACATCATAAATATGTTGTTTCTCAGCAAATTCATCATGCAATAGACTGAGAGGGCAATAAGAGAACTGTTGCAAATTCCTCGGAGAAATCAACAAATTAAGAAATCCTTGCATTTCATTGACATTGAAGAGACAGCTGGGAAATTTATGGTTTGATCTTTTAAAACCACAGGCCAATCTTGTTTAGAACCCTTTGAAATCTCCCCCTTACTCTTAGAATAAAACGCAAACCCCTCGATCTGGCCTTTGCCACCTGTGCACCACAGCCGTGTCCTTCTTCCCTCACAACTCTGAAGTCACACTCGCTTTCTGCCAGTTCCCAGAACACGCCAGACCCGTTTGCTTCTCAGGGCCTGTGTCCTCGCTCTTCCTTCGGCTTGGTGCTCCTTCGCACGGTGGTACCAGTTGTGGGTTCAATTGTCTCCCCTCCCCGCAAATTCACATGTTGAGTCCTACCCCCCGGTACCTCAGAAGTGACCTTATGTGGAAATAGGGTGGTTGGAGATGTAATTAGTTAAGATGAGGCCATACTGGAGTAGGGTGGACTCCTAATCCAATATGACCCATAGACGTGTCCTTATAAAAAGGGGAAATTTGGACACAGACACACATGCAGGGAGAATGCCACATGAGCATCGAGGCAGAGATCAGGGCGAAGCCTTTACAAGCTAAAGAACGCCCGAGATCGCCGGCAAACCCCCAGAAGCTAGGAGGCAAGAAACAGTCTCCCCCGTGGACTTCAGAGCGGACCGACCCTGCGGTTACCTTACTCTCAGACTTCCAGCCTCCACAGCCGGGAGGCAATAGATTTCTGTTATTTAACCCTAGCAAACCAACGCGGGATCTTCCCATTCTTCAAATCCTGGCTTACGTCTCGTTTCCCCAGAGGATGCTTCCTTGGCCACCTCGATGGCACAGTATTTGCTATCAAACAGCTCTGTACCTATGGTGCTGGTTTGCTGCCTTTTTTGTCTGGTGCCCTCCCTTTCCACGGAGCGTCATTGCTGGGCAGGGGTCTCGCCTGGTGCCTGCTGCCTCCGCGGCAGCTCGCAGGCTGGAGCACCACGGCGCCCAGTGAACACGGGTGGGAGATGCCGCCGAGCTGTCAGGTGGAGGCAGAGCCAAGAGCTGTGTTTGTGAACCGCCATGCACATTTTGGGTTTAGTGGAGATGAATATTGTCGAGGGAGTGAGAGAATTTAAAAAATACTCTCAATCCCTTGTTTTATGACACTTTTCTTTCTGATTGGCAAAGTTCCAAACATTTGCAGATAGAATAAAGGTGTATCATTCAAAATGCTATGAAGTTTGAGGAGGAAGAAAACACACTGAATGTCACCAAGCTTCGTATGTTGTGACTGTGGAGCTTACTGAGAAATAGTGAAAGTTGTAGCATATGGGCAAAGGGCCTAAGTAGACATTTTTCCATATAAGATGTACAAATGGCCCAACAGGTATATGAAAAAGTGCTTAACATCACTAATCATCAGAGAAATGCAAATCAAAAGCCCAGTGAGATGTCACCTCATACCTGTTAGAATGGCTATTATCAAAAAGACAAGAGATAAGTGTTGGTGAGGCTGTGGGGAAAAGGGAACCCTTGCACACTGTTGGTGGGAATGTATATTGGTACAGCCATTGTGGAAAACAGTAGGGAGCTTCCTCAAAAACTTAAAAATGGAACTACCATGTGAGCCAGCAATCCCACTTCTGAGTATATATCTAAAAAAATGAAATCAGTATCTTGAGGAGACGTCTGTACTCCTATACTCATTGCAGCATTATTCACAATCGCCAAGATATGGAAACAACCTAAGTGTCCATAAATAGATGAATGGTTAAAGAAATTGTGGTGCATGTACACAATGGAATATTATTCAACCATAAAAAGAGAAGGAAATCCTGTCATTTGTAACAACATGGATGAACCTGGAGGACATTATGCTAAGTAAAATAAGCCAGATACAGAAAAACAAATATTGTATGATCTCACTTTCATGTGGAATCCAAAACTCATAGAAGCAGAAAGTGGAACAGTGGTTGCCAGGGCTTGGGGGTGGGATGGGGAGATGTTGGTCAACAGGTACAAACTTTCAGTTATAAGATGAACAATTTCTGGGGATCTAATGTACAGCAGGGGTGGTGATGGATGTGTTAATTAATTTGTGGTAATAATTATACAATGTAAGTGTATCAAATTATCACGTTGTTCACTTTGAATATATTCAGTCTTTATTTGGCAATTAAATATTTTAAAATAAGAAAACAAATTGAAACAATATTAAAAAATTTCTTCAAATATACAGATGGCCAGAGCAACAGGTAGTTTCCTGAATTTAGGTTACAAATTTGAAATTTATCTCTTTAAAATCTCTTCAATACCCAAAACTATCATAGTGATTCTTTCTAAAGGACTTCGAGGCAAAACTATAGGCGCTTTTCCCATATGTCTTTAAAGGTAAAAGGACTACTTTGCAGTTTTTTACCATAGAGAAATAACGAATATGTCACAGGCATTTGGGAAATTATGCCAAAAAACAATTCATGAAGTTTTCAAAGTTGAAAACCTTTCCATAGGACAAGAAAAACACACACATACACACACACTCACATACAAATAAAGAAATCTTGGCAATTTTAGAGAGTATGTTTTCCCTTTCCTCATCTGAACAGGACAAAATGAATATTTATTACTAAGGACTGGGCAATATATTACTTAATTTAAATTCATGATTTTCAGAGAATAATTGCAAGAAAAATGATCTTCATTTTAGAGTTTCTAGTAAGACAGAAGGCACCATTACATGAAGTAATGGTCAAATATGCTCAAGGATTTCTCCAGCTTGATGCCAATGATCTTTGAACTTTTACTGAAGGCTTTTTCAACTTCATCACAGTTCTATTGCCTCAGTGAAAATTTAACTTGGCTCCATGTTTATTCAACTTAGACGTCACAGTAATGTTCCTTGCAGTGCAGGACTATTATCTACGGCTTTGTATTGGCCAACTGCTCTGGCAAGTGTGGAACACTCATTTTCCATGATTTTATAACCTCCTGAATTACAGCGCTGCAGAGAGGAGCCTCAGTGGCCGGGACAGAAGCGGTGCCAGCGATACTGTGGAGAAAACTGGAGCATCAGCTGACAGACACGAGGGCCCCCTGGTTTAATCACAGCTATAAATATTTACACTTTAGTTACTATGCTATCATATTGTACATTCCTAACTTTAATGTACAGTTCTAAAGGCTGTGATTATAGATGGAGATGATGTTGGTGCCATTACTGGGATGCTACAATGGAAATTAGCACATCAATTTACTAGATGGTAAGAAAACATCTTGGAAGGCAGAGACTTTCACCCATTTGGTACTGCTGTATCCCAGTGCTGACAAACTTTCCTAAGCATTCACTAAATGTTTGTTACTTGAATGATTATTTTATGAAACATTTCTCATTTATTAGAAAAATAAATTAAAAACTCATTTGAAAGGGATTAACTTTGAACATATCTTTAAATTTTTTCCTTAGTTAAGATCCATCCATGGAGAGATGCAGCACTACCACGTTCAAGTAATCATTGTCCTTACCAGACTCCCCTGAAAAGAAATTGGTCCTAATGCATCCAGGTAGATCTTTTAGGATGTTCCATTCCACAGGTGACATATAAACATGCTTCACCCATGAGATCACTCTAGTTTCACTTTATAAGACTGCTCAAACAACAGTTTTTCTATTAGACTAAGGTGTTTAGTCAGATTTTCTTGGTATGGTAAAGGTTATTTTTACACAGACTTCCCAAAATGTTGTATTTTGCTATATTGATCCATTTTCCACAGAGATTTAGGACTATATGCATCTCATCTAAGTGCTAAGAAATACTTCTTGATTGTGCATATCAGTACCATGTGGATGTTTTGGGTCATATTTACATTTTTGGTTTGCAATGACATGCAATCAAGGGCCTAAGACCGGAGTGAAATTCATTCTAAAAATTAGAAGCAATATCTATACTTTAGGAAGCTCCAGGGGCTCAGGAAAGGGAGGAGTCTGTGATACTGGGCAGCAGTTTCCTGGCTATCTGATGGAGTGACCAATACAAGGTTGCGGGAGAGATGTTACAAGTTTAGTTTTGGACATGCATAATTTGTTGCACCTGAGGAGTGTCTAGGAGTTAATGTGTCCGGAGCTACCAGAAGTTACAGATTTTGGAGTCATTACCAAATAGTGATATTTGACGCTTTGGGCGTGGATGAGAGCGCCCAAAGAGAAAGCATGTTGAATGAGAAAATAAGAGGGTTGAGGCTAGAACGCCTGGAAACACCATAATTTAGGGGGCTGGCAGCAGAAGAGGAGCCAGCCAAGAACTAGAATAGGACAGAAGGCTGTCACATGGGCACTGCCGAGAGCGGGCAGCACAGTCAGCATTCTTAAATGACACAGAGACCCAGTAGATGAGGACTGGAAACAGCTCTTTAGACAAATTACTAGAAGGAAATACATAAAATATCCACAGGTATATTCCTGACTGGGGAGCTATCAGGGGGCTTATTTTCTTCTTTCAACTTTCCTGCATTTTCCAAATTCTGTATAATAATTATCAGTTACATCTATATTAAAAAGCTATTAAGATATATAACAAAGGCTCTGTTCAAGTCTAAAATATTTTATGAGAACTCGAAGAAAAGAGCAATTATTAATTCACAAATATTTGCATGCCTTTGTGCGGGGCACCACACTAAGGATAAAACAATGAACAACAGGACCGCCCTGTTGCTTTACAGAAAGCCACGGGGCGTGGCTTTGGCAGAGCAGGGCTGCAGGGCTCGAGGGGCAGAGTGGCAGGAGATGAGGCTGGAAAAGTCATTTGCTGCCAGATTACAATGGACTTTATGTGTCTTGTCAAATAATATGGCCTTTATTCTGTAGGCTACAGAGAGGCTTCTGAGGGGCAGTTAGGATTGGAATTGTGCTTTACCTGAAGTTAATTTTCTACTGAACTTGGGCAGTAGTGTGGCTGCTGGCCTGGGGGGATCCAAGGCAGGAGTCAGGCAGCAGTTAGCAGGCAACTGGGGAGGGGCCAGGTACAGAGATATTTGGGAGTAGTGTCAGTAGCATCAGTAGGACACAACTGACTGGATGTATGCTGCAGGGATGTATGACTGGAAAAAAAAAAAGGAAAAGGCAACAACAAACTTCTTCCCCCCTCCAGGACCATAGTTAGGGCAGTGACCTTTCCTGAAACACTTTTCCTTGGGAAGTCAAGCATCAGAATCACAGCAGTCTGGAAGCAAGTGCGTTTCCAGTATTAGCCTCACGCATGGAAACAAAGCATGCAGGCTAGAGGTTTGCGGGTCTGGCCCTGTCTGGCTCCCCTGAAATCACACCACTGAGGCAGCTGCCTTTCATAGACACAAGGAAGGCAGCACTAGCTGATCTGACTACACCTCATTATGTCTTTCATGGTGCAGGCTGCCACAGGGCGGGCAGAGTCCCACACGTGCAATGGGGGAGAAGTTCAAGGTGACACCTTGCATTCACCCCTTCTCTGTTCCTCTCTTTCTAGTCAGGGAAAATAAAGGAAGACGATTGTTTTGATACAGAAAAAAAAAAAAAAGAATAACTATGAGTTTTTAACTTGGGTTCTATAGTTTGTATCTAGTTACTCTAATTGCTTGCTATAGGACACAAGAAAGCTAGTGGCTGTGTCAGATGTTACTATAACAGACGGGGTAAGGAATAATGTGTACAGGACATCTATTTCTGAGACCACAGCCACAAAACAGAATCCTAAACCCTCAGCTATTTCCTTACTACGCATGTATATTTGGACACTTTTCTTTTTCCAGTCCATAGAATTCAACACTTCTGTGACAAAGAGGGGTGCTGGAGTTATTTTTTAGGCAAATGTTTACATATGAACAGTTATGGTCTCCCAGGAAGGGACTTTCTCTGTCGGATTGAGAAGTTTGGGAGCAGACTGATGAAACTGCATGTGGGGAAGGAAGAAACAGGTTTAACTAAATGGGAATCTCTACTTTTAATGCAGGGGACCAAAAACGGGTAGGTCCCCAGGAAGTTGTATGAGTTGCTGCACCTGTCACGGGTGCCGTGCCTTATACATGCTCTCATTTATCTCCATTTACTGCAGTGTCCAAAACCAAGGCCTTAGGTGTCAGTTGAACATGAGGGCAAGGTTGTCCAGCTAGTAAGTTAAGGAGGCCAAATCTGAACTTGGCTGGAAGCGCTACTGCATAAAGCCTCTCTCCAGGACCAGCCACGACCAAGACGTCCTGAAGTAAACGCAACTCACATCCTGGCCCATCTCTCCCTGCAGTGAGGGAACTTCTGTTGCACAGGCGGTAACTAGTCTGGGAGTGTTTGGCTGTGACTTACTAGGGGCAGGCCTTCCTCATCGTCCTAGCTCCTAAACCGAGCGCCAAGTGGTGTCAGGGAGGGCAGCAGTCCATCCAATGGTTACACCCTCAACCACTGATAAGACTCCAAATAACGCCGTCTTTCCGGTTGGTTGTTCCTTTCACTCCTTCGAGGTGGACAGTGTTGCAAAATGAATTTTTATTCACTCTGAAAACGGCGGTTCTAAACACCACTTACATCCGTCCTACTAACTGGATGGGACGCCCTCCTCGTCCCTACGTCGCAACCTTCAGGTAGCCCCTTAGGATCGAGCGTCCCCTCCCCGGCTGCCACCAGCCTGAGCCGCAGCCTGTGCCCCGCCACCCCCGGGCCCCCCGCTCGAGTGCTCGCGGCGAAGGGAGAGCTCCTGTGCGCGAGCCACGGACTCACGAGCTGCCGCTTGTTGCTCCCGCCGCCGCGACGTGGGGAAGTGAAAATGAAATTGACTTTTCCGAGAAATGATGAAAGCGGCGCTGCCTGCCAATGAACAGCGGCGGCGAACTTCCGCACCTCCCGGCCCGGCCGCTCGCGCCCTCCCTCCGCCTCCACCTCCCGGTTGCACAAGCTTGAAACAAACACTGGGGAGGAAGGGCGGAGGGAGGAGGGCGGAGAGGGGAGGCGAGGGAGGGAGCGAGGCCGGGAGGAGGGCGGGGGGTGGGGGGATTTCCATCCTCAGCTCTTCGCAGTTTCCTCTCCTTGTTTTGCTTTCGATCTGGACTGTTCTCAGGCAAGCCGGGGAGTAACTTTTAGTTTTGCTCCTGCGATTATTCAACTGACGGGCTTTCATTTCCATTTCACACACCCTAGCAACACTTATACCTTGCGGAATTGTATTGGTAGCGTGAAAAAAAGCACACTGAGAGGTAACATTTTTCAAATAATAGTTGTGACTGTGCGTGTGTCTCTCTCGAGGGCATGTTTATGGGGACTGGGGGGGGGGGGCTGTGTGTGTATGCGTGTCCTGATGCTTTGACACGATGTTTTGCAGACGGAAAATGCCGGGGTTCATAAATATTAATACCGATTTTTGGAGGAACAGTCGGCGCGATTATGGATCATCTGATTTTAGGGGAAGCAGGTTCTGCTGCTGTTGCTGCTGCTACAGGGGCTGCTGAGGCTGCGAGGAGGAGGAGGTGGAGGAGGAGGAGGTAGAGAGGGAGGAGGAGGAGGAGGAGGTTGGTGGAGGTTTAATTTCACTTTTGGATTCGCAGATGCGGAGAGGTGGCTCCATGGACACAGACCTGCTCAGCGTGATTCTGCGCCCCAGGTGTTGTGTGTGGGGGTGCAGGTCCGCTGGAGTCGGGCCTCATTTAAAACAAAATTATCGTGTGTGTGAGCGTGTGTGTGCACGTGTGTGTGTACAGCCACCGCCGCCAGCAGATCCGAAGGAGGGGAGCGGGTCCTTCTCGGAGCCCGGCGGCGGCGCCTCTCCGCAGGCAGCCTCCAGCCTCAGCGAGCAGGCACGGCCGTCCGCCGGGCTGCCCGCGCCCTGGCCCAGAGGGGCGCCTCCCGCCGCGGCGAAGGAAACTTGATGGGGCGCCCCACGGCGGTCCCAGGGCCCGCCCGCCCGCCGGGCTTGGGGTAGGGTCGCGGGCGTCTGGTGCCAGCGGCCGGAGCCAGAGGGCGGGCTCCGAGCGCGGCTGGGCGCAGGGCCTGGCCGGCGCGCCCCGCTTCCTGGGGGCTGGGCCGCCGCCGCCGCTCGGAAGGGACGCCGCGTCCTACTTCCCGCCGGCCAGCGCCCGGCCTGGCCCTGGGGCTTTGTCATTGCACTTGTCCCGGCGCGCGAGGGGCTCGGGCGGCGCTTCCCGGTAGGGCGCCGCGCCCAGGGGTCATCTGCCCAGGCCGCGGCCTAGCGCCGGGCGCCCCCGGGTCCCCGCAGGCGCCCCCGGGCCGGCCTCGCGCGCTGGGCCTGACCCGCCTCGGCTACGGAGCGGGCGAGGTGGGGGCGGGGAGCCTCCGGGGACAGAGCGGCGCCCTGCGGGCAGGCGTGGGGGCCGGCGTCCCCTTGGGGTCCAGGGGCGCGGGCTGCGGCGGGGTGGGGACGTGAATGCCCGCCCCGTGCCCTCCGACCCGGCTCTGGGCGCCGGGTGACATTCGCCGGCTGGCCGAACATGGTTGGTGCAAAGCCGCGGCCGCCACTTCCTTTCCGCCCCGCCGGCCGGGCTCGCCCACCGAGTGAAGCGGGACGCGGCCAATCGCGGCGCCCGCCCGCTCCCAGTGGCTCGGCCAGGGGGCCGGCGCCCGGGAGGGCTCGGGGAGCCTTGCCAAGTTGGAAGGATTTCGGATGAAACTCATCCCCTTCCCCAGGACGTACTGGCAGCTCCCTCTGCCCCAGGTCCTTAGAAGGGGGGCGGGGGGGGGGGAAGGGAACGAGGCTGGCAACCCGAACGGGGCGCAACGCCCGGGTCAATCGGTGTAGGCAGCACCCTTGGTGAACGGCTGTAAATGTGACCCCTGGGACTGGTAGTCGAGGTAGCCACATGTTAGCGGGGTGGCTTTCACTCGTTTCTAACCCCGTAGTGTTTGAAACTTGGGGATATATTACCTACCCCCTCCCTCTTCAGTCTCCTCCCTCCAGCTGCTCCTTGTCCTTGGTTATGGAATAAGAAAACACAGTCTTTCTAAATGAGGAAAAGTGGTGCTGGCATTTGTCTTCTGCCACTGGCCTCCCTGTGGCAGTGACTCGGTCTGTGTCTGATGAATGGCCAGGCAGGGTGGAGGATAGTTAGACTTCCTGTTGTGGATTTTCAGGAATCACCAAGGTTGCTGTCAAGCCTGCACTCATTTATTAGTTTTCAGATCCACTGCAAGTAACGTTGGAACTTAGCAGCCTGCACTTTTTGGTGCTTAAGGGCAGGTGCAGACGGGGGGCTGGGGTAAGACTGAGGTGGCTTGGTGGATGGTCTTGATGCTAGACAGATAGATGCAGGCTCCCTTTCCAGGCCCCGAGAGTGATCCTGTTTAACTTTCTCACGCACCCAGATTCAGGGTTCGCAGATTTTCTCCAACCCTTCTTTGTTCTTCTTTTGGGGGAAAAAGGGGCAAAAACAGAAACCTAAAAAACCCTGGACAAACTTGTCTTTTCTGAGGAAACTTTAGCAGATGGAATATTTAGGACTTCAACTGGCATCTCTAGGGGCAACCTTGGAGCATCTATTGATTGATGTGGCAAAGTCCAGAATTTCACTGTGATTAGTGAATGATTAGAATTTATAACTTAGCCTGTTGTGTAAGAAGTTAGATTTTGGTCTCTTGACTTAGATCCAAGAGTTCTTGTCTGTTATGATTTGTAACTGCTTCTTAAAATTAAGCATTTACATATTTCATTCTTAATGAGTTTTTTTTTCTGTTGACCTGCATCAGTTAGAGATAATTCCACATATATCAGACTTACCTGTAAAAATGTCATTGTAAT
This sequence comes from Daubentonia madagascariensis, assembly GCA_023783475.1. Lineage (NCBI taxonomy): Eukaryota > Metazoa > Chordata > Mammalia > Primates > Daubentoniidae > Daubentonia > Daubentonia madagascariensis. Next base: position 4,708,455 of record JAKFHU010000760.1, read on the forward strand.
CAAAAGTAAGGTTTTGTAGTCAGATTGGAAGCAAATTGTGGCAAACAAATGGTTGCCGTAAAGTAATGACAGGTCTATGAACCATGGTCGCACTTTTCTCTTACTCCACTTTCTTGAAATACTTTTATTAGGCAAATGTTCAATGTAGTGGAGCTAAAGATGTTTAAACTTAGTAGTGGAAAATTTGAAACTTTGGGCGTTAAACATTTAATGTGCATCAGTCTTCTTATGTTATTAAGGATGTATTTTTATTCTTAACATTATCTAGTATAAACTTTGTTGTTTTTAGAACATTTCCACATAATTTCCTTTTGATAGTGAACGGAACACTGAACTGTAAATGGGGTGTCTGGGTCATGTTTCCCTTATGTGTCTTACACCAAAAAGGGCTTAAAGCAGACAAGGGAATTTATTTATACGTTTAATAAATATTCATAGAACATTTACCATGTGCTAGACACAGTGCTAGGCTCTGTGCATTCAACTGACAAGAAAGACAGCCTATTTACACTCAGGGTTGCGTTCTCTTTGGTGAACTGACAATAAACAACAAAAAATAAATACAGTAGTTACCTTTTGGGGTTCTGTGGAAGGTAATAACACTTAACTGTATATCTCATAGGGTTGCTTTTGTGAACAATTGAGATATTGTATATGAAAGAACAGTTGCATAAATTACAGCAGTCTACAAATGTGTAAGGCATTAACTTTCAAAATTCTATCAGATTATTATTAACGTAAAACAAGGGAATCACGACTGGATTAAACCCTATCGTTCTCTTATAGAATTTCCAGTAAGAAGGGATTTTGCTTTTGAGAGTGTACGAATAATGGTAAGGAATTAAACATTGCATAACTGTTTTATGTAAAGTATCAAGAAAATATTTAACAATGAAATCTAATATTGTCAGTGAATTTTTTCCTGTCAGAGGAAAGTTAGGTGGTATCCATGGAGACCAAATGATATGGAAATAACAGTGATTGGACCAATGTATTTTCCCTCTTTATATCAGATAAGAAAATCTTCCCAAGCCTCACTGTGCTTTAGTCTGAATTTTCTTCACTATTGTGTCAGACTCTTCAATTCATAATTGTCTGTTATTGCAGGTGTGCCCTTGGCTGAGTTCAGTATTTTGCTCTACCGTCTTCAAAAGGACTCGGTTCACATGCATTTATTGAATGCTTACTGTGTGCCCAACACTCTATATGTGAAAACATAATGTGAAAGTAAATATAATTGATAGTATATATGTGTAATATATAAAATACATAAAATAATATATAAAAATAAAATAAATTGCTTTGAAATGTCAGTTATTATTAATAAAGTTCAGTTCTTCTTCTCATCTGTATGGGACACCATGTTCCTTCCTACACAGCGGTAGGAGGTCAGGACTTTCCACCTCTCTCTGCCCCATTGGTGCCCTACTTTTGGCCTGAGTGTGGTCAGTATTTGGTGCATAATGCCAGCTTAATGCCCAGTGGGCTGAGTTGAAGGATGCCTGGTGATGGGGTGGCTGATGGAAAAGGAGGTGAGGAGGTTTAATTGAACCTTTATTTATCAACAAAGAATGATAAATAATGTGTAGGGTCCACATTTAAACCTGAAGCCAATATTTTTTATAAAGTACCAAGGGAAACACACAGCCAGCAAACCCAGCTCATGGGTGTGTGATGCTGGGCGGTAGCCCTATCTCGGGGACTTTGTCTAGGCCCCTCTGGATGCAGAGCAAGTAGCAGGCCTGTGGTCTCTGGCATTTACCTTTAAGGATCCCCTAAAAACAATTTCCCCCCCTCATAAGCTCCATCTTTTGACAAACTGTCTCTGAAACAAATTGTGTTTATAAGACTTGATGTGCCCATTTTTATTCCTCAGAAACACATATGACTTCTAGTCAGAACTCCTGATTGACTTGAGAAAACTAGTATCATCAAATCTAGTGGGGCTCATTCCAGCCAAAAATAGAGACACTTGGTGCGTCAGACAGTCAGACAGCCCCGGAAGCTCTGCGGGAGAGAAACTCACAATCCTGTCAGGCTTCCCAAGGGACTGAAACTAGCCGAGGACCCTCCATGGGTAACTGAGTTGTGCTGGGGACCCAGGTACCCCAGGCAATTATTTTCAATGGATAATAAATTTTGTTAAATGTAGTAATGCATGCAATTATTTTCTTAAATTCACATAAACATTGTGCCATTATTTTACTTACTTATTAAATATTTGTTGACACTGAGCTATGTACAAGATTCTGTAGTGGAACGTGCAGGAACTCAGATGCCTGGAGTTGGCTTTTAGCTCTGCAATCCCTTCCCGCGTTGGGACCTTAGTTTTCAATGTCTTAAAATGTGGCTAGATGGTTCTGTCATCCTTAGGGGACAGGACCTAGGTATGCTATCAAAATCACCCGGGGAGGCAGAGGCTTTTAGAAACCATGCAGGACCCTAAGTTTAGAGACTGTTTGCAGCCCTTCCTCTCCTGTCCCCTCCTGCCCCATAGGGAGCCTCCTGGTCACACTGTGTGCTGGATGCCTGTCCCCCAGGCCCCTCAGGTGCGTGAGCCAGAGCAAAGGCAGAGAATCACTGAATCAAGGATCTCCTCCCAGGGCCAAATCTTTGATCTTTTCCTGGGCTTGGAGGCCATGCTGTGCAGGAAAGCAAAAGATGGAGCCTGCTTCCACATTTTAAACAGCACTTTGAACAGGGGGCCTGTGGTCACCTTCTGTTGGCTCTGCCCAAGTTGACCTTACTTGTCATACAAAAATAGTATTTGTGTTATGGTTGTGTTAAATTTTCCACTTTGAAGAGGCAAGAAGGACTTCGTTTTATGAGTTTGTTTCTTTGTTCAGGAAGGCCATAGAGAGTATGTGTTTTGTTTTGTTTTGTTTTTTGCTTTGTTTTGTTTCTGTTTTGGCTCATAATCCCTTTTGTCAGTTCAGTATTCAGCTCTGATAAGCAGGAAAGAACTAGAGTTGAGCAAAGAATGTTTCCGTATGAGAAACAGAAGGTTTGTGAGGTTTTTTCTGATGATAGATTCTAAGTATTTTTATCTCAAGGGCAAGAGCAATGTAGTTCAACCAAATATCTTAATTTAGGATTTTATATGATAAAAGCCTGTCCAGTTTTCATTAAATAAACATTTATGAGAGTTAACCACTTGCTATGTAATCTTCATAAATAGTTTCTTTTCAGGTGGACCTAATAATCTGTTGTTATTTAATAGCATTTGATACTCGCATACCTAATGTGATTAAAGGAAAGATGAGTTTACAGATTAATTTGTTCCTATGGAGTGTATGAGTGTCAGGGTTTTGGAAGAGCCAAAGAAGTACTTTGTAGGTAGAATGTGCCATCCTGGCCCCATAAGCTTAGAATCCTACTGGTTTTCCCATTTCAAGTGGTTGATCTTTTGAGGAGAAAGCGCATACAAATTGCTTTATTTCAAGTAATGTCTACCATGTTATTTTTGAAAGAGTTTTTTTTTTTCTTTTTCTCCTAACCCTAGATTTATTGGAGAAGCTGAGAAAGATTATTGTGGTGATAAGGGCGCCCTACCCCTGGCTGTGACAGGTGTGTGGGGTGATGGGATGGGCATGGGGGGGGCTGGAAAGTGAGAGTCAGGCGATGGGGTCATGACAAAGGGAAACACACTGGGGGGTAGAATCGCTGGGGGGTAGAATGGTGCCTCCTGAATTCTTGCACCAGGGAGAGAGAAGACGGGGAGAGAGAAGACGTAATCAGGCAGGTAGATTTTCTGCCTTTGCACAGATGTCACTGAAAGAGTTTTGGAGGTGGGGGGAGCAAGTTAGTCAGTTGATAGTAACTTAAGGACCCATTGAAAGACTGGAGGACCCTCTGCTTCTGACTCGGGGGTCAGACATTTTTATCCTGGGGATAATAAAGTCCAGTGGGAAAACTGCTAGGCATCAGCTGACTTTGAATGAGGAGACAGGAAATTGTGAGTGGTTGTCACTTGGGCATGGTTGAAGACACCTTAGAGGTACAGTCATGTGCTGTGTAATGACATTTTGGTCAATGATAGACCGCATATGCAATGGTGGTCCCGTAAGATTATAATACTCTATTTTCACCATACCTTTTCCATATTTAGATACACAAATACTTAGCATTGTGTTATAGTTGTCCACAGCCTACAGTATTCAGTACAGTAACATGCTGTGCAGGTTTGTAGGAGTCATATAGATGGTACTACCTAGTCTAGGTGTGCAGTAGGCTGTACCATCTAGGTTTGTGTAAGTGCACTCTATGATGTTTGCACAATGACAAAGTTGCCTAGTGATGCATTTCTCAGAATGTATGACTGCACTGGTCTGAAGCATTGTTTGGGGATGGAGAAATTGACACCTGCTATGTGAGGCCTCAAACTCAATTTAAAATTGCCTTTGGAGGCAGCTGTGGGCTCCCAGAGGAAGAGACATGTCAATAAAATTTATCAGAAATACTGTAATAGCTGTCTTAGGCCCTCCTCCCTTCTGCCATGCTGGTCCTCCTGGTGATTTTTTTTTTTTAATTAAAAAAATTTTTTGTTTGTTTGTTTTAACAAGGAAAGTCCTTTGTAATGTTTTCCAGGGCACTACAATTTTTGAACATTACATACAGGAAAATATCATACAGAGGAAAAGTCACTTTACAAGCCTTTAGATGAGGCCTTTTCCATTTTAATGAATGTCATGTCTAAGGAAATGTTTGATATAACAAAGTTTCACTGAACTGTATTGTTGGAATAATCTGCAGTTACTTTGGACTTTCAGCTTTAATATTGTGAGAAATATATTTCTAAATACCCTTGGCAGGATGTTTAAAGTTTATTTCTTTTCCAATATGGATTTTAACTCAAAAGGCCAAGCCAAACTCACATTTGTGGTATTCTTCAGGTTAATTAAAAGTAAACAAATTGACAAAATATCAAATGAGTGGTATGGACATTTCCATTCAATTACTCAAAAAAAAAAATTTTTTTTTCTGCAGTTTGCAGCTTTTTTTTTTTAATTTCAAAATGGGAAGGGGGGTACAAATGTTTTTGTTACATGGATAGCTTTTATAATGCTTAAGTCAGGGCTATTAGTGCGCCCATCACCCGAACAGTGTTCATTGTAGCTGTTAGGTAGGTTTTTACACCTTCCTTACTCCCCTCTCCCCCTTCTTGATTTCTCATGACTTTTACTTCTTCCCGTGCCTATGTGTGCCCATTGATTAGTTCCAAAAACAAACATGTGGTGTTTGTTTTTCCATTCCTGAGATACTTTACTCAGGATAATGGCCTCCAGTTCCATCCAAGTTGCTGCAAATGACATTGTTTCATTCCTTTCTATGGCTGAGTAGTGCTCCATGGTATACACAGACCACATTTTGTTAATCGGCTCATGAATTGATGGGCACTTAGGTTGATTCCACATCTTTGCCATTGTGAATTGTGCTGCAGTAAACATTCAAGTGCAGGTGTCTTTTTGATAAAATGACTTCTTTTCCTTTGGGTAAATACCCAGCAGTGGGATTGCTGGATTGAATGGTAGGTCCACTTTTAGTTCTTTGAGGAATCTCCGTGCTATTTTCCATAGAGGTTGTACTAATTTGCAGTCCCACCAACAGTATATAAGCATCCCTTTCTTTCTGCATCCAGGCCAGCATCTATTGTTTTTTGACTTTTTAATAGCCATTCTGACAGGGGTAAGGTAATATCTCATTGCGGTTTTAATTTGCATTTCCCTGATGATTAGTGATGTTGAGCATTTTTTCATGTTTCTTGGCCATTTATCTATCTTCTTTTGAAAAACTTCTGTTCATGTCTTTTGCTCACTTTTTAATGGGGTTGTTTTTTTTTTCTTGCTGACTTGTTTGAGTTCCTTGTAGATTCTGGACATTAGCCTTTTATTGGATGTATAATTTTAATTTTTAAAAATTGATACATAATTGATGTACATATTTTTAGGGTACATGTGATAATTTAATACATTCATGTAATTTGTAGAGATCAAATCAGTGTAATTGGGATATTCAGATTGTAAGGGGTAAATATGGAATCAGGAAAATAGAATGGGCTGATAATTTGTTTTCCCGAAGAAAGAAACAGATGGCACAAGTTGAGATTGACTTATAAATGCCATGACTGGGTACTGCAGGTCACAGATTTGGACTCTCATTACTCCACACTGACTGTAGTTCGGATGGCACAAATTGCAATAAACTTTCTGGAATTTAACTTGGTGTTATATACTTAAAGTTTTAAAAATGTTCAACTCTCTGTTCCAGTAATTCTGCTTCTTGGAACCTACTTACATGAAGTAACCAGAGATGGGAACAAAGACTTATGTATAAGGATATTCATTGAATTAGCTTTTGTTATGTGAAAACTTGGAAACAACCTAAATATCCAACAATAGGACACATTTAAATGAATTATGACATATCCAGACAGAGTATAGGTAGCTTGTAAAATTCATTTTGGAGTACCACTTAATGATGGGAAAATATTTGTGATGTATATTGGTTGGATGGGGAAAAAAAGGATAGTAAATTGTGCTCCTAATTTTATTTTAAAAATGTATGTGTGTATCTGTGTCTACAACATTTAAAAAAATCCTGGAAGAAAACATATATTTTGATGGTGGGATTGTGGGTGTTTGGCTTTTTTTTAATGTTTGAAACATTTTTGTATTTTCCAAATTTAAAACAACAAGCACAGTGACTCTTGTAACCAGAAAAATATTCTCAAGACAGTGCTAATGTGTTCCCTCTGACCTCACCTCTGGCAGATGTAAGATTAGGAAAAGCAAATTGGGTATTACTGAGGAGGATGTTGTACTGGACTTAGCCATTCTTGAGTCTTTCTGCCTCCATGTATGGAACCAATTTCTAGAACCAGGGCTTTCCTAGCCAGTGCTAGAAAGTGCCATTGTCCCATGACAGCTCTTGCTACTTGAAGACAGGCTGGTGGGTCCTTGGTGAGGTTGGGACATGCCTGTTTTGTCAAGAACTGTGAAGGGTCTGCCATGTTACCCTACTTCACAGTTCCGTCCTTTATAAATAGGAACACTGCAGATGCACGAGACACCTGGGTAGGAGAAAAGAGTTTCCTATTGATGTTTACAACCAGGGCGGCAACCACTGAGACCCTCAGGCGATGCTAAGAACTAATGGGGGGGGAGGTGTCCCCTTCCACAAGGAAAGAGTGAGAGAAAAAACAAACAAACAGAAACCTTTGCTCCTTTGAGATGAGATGGAATGGATCCAGGGTTCTTATTCTAACCTTTTAGAACGTAGGACTTTTATAACCTAGGGATATATGGAGACATTTTTGGATTGTTATGAAACTGGGGTTGAGGGTAACTGCTAGGAGTTCAGCGGCTGAATGCTGAAGCACAGCCAGGAAAAAAAAAAGTACTGATTAGGACAACATTGTCCAATATGAATATAGTGTAAGCCCCATGTATATTTTTAATTCTAGTGACCATTTAGAAGAGTAAAAAGAAGCTGGTACAATTAATTGTGATATATCTCAGTAACCCATTATATCCAAATAGTATCACTTCAGTACACCATTAATATAAAAATATTAATGAAATATTTCACATTCTTTTTTTCATAGTCTTCAATGTCCGTCTTTTACACCTACAGCATGTCTTAATTCTGCCTGGCCACATTTCAGGTGCTCAGTAGATACACGTGGCTGGTGGCTGCCATGTGGGTTGATGCAGGATTAGAAAATGAAGCAAAGCATGAAGAGAAATTCAGGGGGAAGTTCTGATACAGAGACGACACCTAAAAGGACTGGAGGAAAGCAGAGTTAGAGTGGTTGCTTTGGGCATAACTGCATGAATCTCCTTGTGCCTCTCCCCACAAACCATACCTGATCTCTTTAGCCTAAAACAGTAAAATGCTCTGAATTTCCACTGAAGCAAAAAACTGTAGGTGCCACTGCTGTGGTGGTGATGAGCTGTGTACATCTTGATGAATTTTTTCTAGACTCTTGAACTGTTGTGAAAATCTTTGATTACTTGGATTTTCCCATTTGTATCACTTATGTGGTAAGTTATTTGAGAACTCGGATCGTGTCCTGTTTCTTTGCATTCCCCACCAGTACTTGAAGCGCGTTAAGAACTAGATAAACGTTTGTTGAATTGATTTTCAGCTGTAAAGCAAAGACTAGCTTGGAAGTCTGAATTCCGGCTAAGGAGGGATGGCACAGATCTACTTTGTGTTAGAAACCTAATGGTATATGGATTGAGTACGTAAACATTGGGATTGTCACTTTGCGTTAGGATTTGTCACTTTGTATTAGGGGTTCAATACCCAGAAGATGAAAAATTGTTTGGTTTTTCTCCTTTGTACCCAGACCTTTAAAAAAAATCTTATCAGTCCATCCCTTTGACACTTAAGTTCCAATGAGGATACTTATGCCTTCTTGTGCATATAAACAAGCTATATTTGGTGGTAAACTGGAGATAGATATTTGGGAGCTGCTACTTTCTCCATGGGTTCCTTATTAACAATAACTTTGTTTTGACGGACACTTCCAGTCCATAATGTCTATACAGTGAAATTCTATAGAAATCAAATACAGTGTTTTACAGTTGCCTTCATTTGTTCTCTTTGATTGTAATTGTTGGGTTGAAGCAACGGACTTATCCACAGAGCCAAGGCAATTTATTTTTACTGAAGCCTACCTAAGAACTGCTTAGGTAGCTTTTCTCTGCAAGATTAAATGCGACCTTCACAGAATCATGTTAGCAGGGCCAGCAGCTAGAAAAATAAAGACTAAACCAAACCTTCCAGCAACCAAATTCCCAGCTGCTCAGCGGGTCAGAGCTTTCCTGATTGCTTTCTTCCAATGAAAACACTGTAGATTAGTTTTAAGTGAATTCTAGTAGGTTTGGGGATTTGCAACTGACAGAAGAACAGAAAAGTATAATCTCACTTTAAAATAATAATCCTGAAGGTAAATCTTTATTGACTCTCTCTTGGGATGTTGGGATTTTTGTTCATATGGGAAAACTTAACTCATACGCTCTGTTTAGCTAATCTTTAACGTTAAGGTCCTCAAGGTAGGAAGGAAGACCTGGGACAGAGAAGTCAGACTTGAGGCTGCTGCCCCTGCGGATGCACCTGGGGATGTGGGGTGGTTTAGTACTCTTAAGGACCTACAATGAGGCTACTGCTCCCCTTTCTTCTCTCCCTTGTCACGTGGAGGTGGAAACTTGGGGAGCCTGTAAGGAAGACCCGGGCAGGGAATGTCAATGAACTGCTCTTTCCACTTTTGGGTGTGGTCATTACTGATGATTCATGAGGTCAGGGTGAATTTAAAATATTATCGGAGAGGATTTGTTTCTCTTACAGGTGCTTTTAATAATGCATTATGACTTTTTCAGGTTGCAATTTGGCAGATGGAGTAGAGAAGGGTGCTTACCTGAAACAATTGACTATTCTGATCATTCACCCATTCAGTCATTTATTGAATGGATGTTTATTCAGTGCTAACTATATGTGCAGGGAGTTCTAAAACGGAAGAAAAATAATCAACTTGGATTTGAGTTGGCTAGGTAGGTAGATGGTCTGCATTCCTTTATAGTCAGGAGCCTAATTTACCCAGATAGAGAAAATAGAGCCAAGCAATTAGTCAGCTAAGATGACAGTTCCAGAAGCGATTTTAGGTGTCTGTGAGTCCCTGTTAGAGTTCTTAGTTCTAACATGGGCCACATGGGGAAGATTAGATTGTAGATTGTAGGGGAAGCCACAGTGCTAATGTGACAGATTTTTTGCCAAGTGTATACATTTTATTTTCTGAAAAACAGATTCTTAGTAGATTGTAAAATAGCCATAAAACAGCATACTGTGTTTTTCCACAATTCTTCCACATTCAGTTTGGTATGTAGAGCTGTTTGGTGTCCTTTGTCATTCAGGAAACTGATGTAGCTAAATCCACTGTCTGCTTCCCTTTCCCTCAGGGTAGATACTGTAACTAGCTGTGCTGCTGAATAGTACTCCTGTCCCAAATCCCTCCCTGGAGGTTGTGCTGGGAGAACCTAGCTTCTTTGCATGAATAGGAGCAGCTTTCTCCTCACAGGGCTTAAGGGGACATTGCCAGGAAGGGGAAATTGGCCCTTATTTAATTTTGAAAATGCATCATTTTCTGTGTGTGTGTGTGTGTGTGTGTGCATGTGTGTATGTGTTTGGCCATAGGGAATACTTTAAGTTGCCTGGAATTAAAGAATAATTATAATTACTGTACATAGAGGACTGAAGGAAACCATGGCAGCGAGTAGTAAATTCCTAAATGCATGTTGAGTCATTTTTGCTTTTTATTGTGGTAAAGTTTACATAACATAAAATTTACCATTGTAATCATCTTAAAGTATACAATTCGGTGGCATTAAATACATTCACAGTGTTGTGCCACCATCACCATTCTCCATTTCCAGAACTTTTTAATCATCTCAAGCAGAAACTCTATACCCATTAACCAATAACTCTGCTTCCTCCACAGAGCTTTATATAATGTTTGGCACATAATGCTTTTCATGTGCTTGGCTTCCTTAAGTTTTTTTGAAATGAAACGTTGCATAAATGTAATTCGAAAGTTTGTTAACCCGGAAAATGTCATGCAAATAGTAAAATTATTCTTTTTTAGGCTGAGTGCTTTTTGCAGTCATTTTGTTTCCCTTGCATGTGACTTGTTCGTAATAAGTTTATCCATCACAGGATATGGTTAATATCATCTGCCTGTTCCTCCCACTCTGCACCCCCAGTGGGTTCTTCAGGAGGGATTCATCCACTTTCTTATCAATAAATAATTGCTATATCATTATGTGCAAGGTACTGTGCCTGATATTTGGGGAGGTTCAAAGATGGGTGAGACGGGATGCCTGCTCATAGGACTTTATACAGAGATAAGCCTGTTGTCAAGTACATGAAGCTGTGAGCTTTGGTTGTATCATAAGGTGGAAGGAATTGGTGGGAGAAGAGGTTGGCAAGGTGGGGTGCATTATGGTGGCCAGGAGTCCAGATTTTTTTCACTGGGCATTGTGGAGCCACTGAAGGATTTTCAGCAAGACGATGAGATCCTTGGCAGGATTAGTCTGGCCAGCACTGTGGAGGGTGGAGAATATGCTTCTATCCCAGAGACGGACCCTGGATACCCTCTCGCTCCTTGTGGAATAATCTGGCTTAGTGACCTGCAGTGAGGTGGAGCACTGGCTCTGCTATTTGAAATTTCTTTGGGGAATCTTAGGGGAGACCAATGCAATCTTATCTCATAATTTTCTTCCTAATGTAAACTACCCTTCATCTATTTTCTTTCATAGTAGCTCTGCCGAGTTGCCATTAAGATCTGTGTTTACAGATGAGGAAGCTATGGTTAGGAGCAGTTACAGGTTGTGAGTGGTGAGGTTTGAATCCAGGTGTCCTGGACACCAGCCTTGAGCTCTCTCTACCATATTAGGCTTCGACGAGGAACGGGAGGGAAACCACTGTGGTCCTGGAGGGGTTGGCAGAGAGGGGCAAATGGTGACAATACCAAGGGCACCAAATCCAACTTCTGGCTACTATTTGGAAATTGTTGAGAGGCAGTAAGTATCATTCAAAAGTATTTGAAGACAATTCCGGAGCTTGCAGGGGAGATATGCCTTCTTGCTTCGGGGGTATTCCTGTACTTAGAGTGGGTGGCAATTTTGGCTTTCTTTTCCAGTTGGAATTCATTGGTAATCAGGATGGTTCATCCCAGGAATAGAATCAAACTAGTGAAAACTGTAGTGCTTAACTTTATAGTTTGTGTGTTGAAGCTCAACCTGATGTGAACATAGAGTTGAACTGGATGGGTCTATAGCAACAACAACAGTGACAGGTATCTTTATTGAGGGCTTCATGGCAGTGGGGGACCAATCAAAGGAAATCCTCAAAGGGAAAGCGGCTGTAAGAAGGACCATCAGAGCCAGCCTGTGGCTGTGGAGGGAGGGGAGGAGGGATCACTTATGCTTTTCAGGGGAAAAGAGAGTGCTCTTCAAAGTCAACCTTTCTCAAAACAAATTATTTTCAGGAAACCATCTTTTGGGAAGGCGTGGTTTTCCAGGTAGTCTCCAAATCATCCATTTGAAATCAGATGGCAGCAAACAAGTTTGTTGCTTTATGCAAATAGGTTGTCTTAGGTTCTCGTTCTAGTAAGCTGGCCCTTTAAGAGTCCCTGTTATTTGACTTTTCAAACTTTAAGTACTGAACACATTGCCCCTTTGTCTTCTCTGTGTTCCTGTGGGGCAAAACACACCTTTTGTATGTCTGTGGAGTGTAAAAAGGAAGTGGAAGGTGACCGGGTGATATGAGCAGCTCAGATGATGCAGGTCCTGCCCATTTCCTGCCAGGCCTCTCCTCAAGCTAGCATGTGTCTTATTTATCCACTTTGGAGTCTGCCCTTTTCCCACATGCCCCATCTTATTGAACTTTTTCCATATATCAGTTCTTTCCTGTTGTACTTGAGGACCAGAGGTCTTTTCCCGGCTTGCAAACTGCTGGCTGAGAGGGATGGCCACAGGACACCACCCTTTTCATGCAAAGAGGGACATAAATGAACTCTCTACTGAACTCCTGGTGGGAGAAGCCGTGCCTTTCAGAGGTCGCTTTACTTCTCTACTCCAAAGGCAGTGGCTTAGAGGACATGCTGATTAAGGGAAAAATAAGATCTCTTCTTTTCCCATCTTCCATATGGAAAGACGGTTTGAAAATGCAGTATGAGCTCGAGTCCATATGCTTTGAAATCTGTCCATGATTCTTGCTTTGCTGAATTGCAGAGGCTGATGTCATCTAGGTGCTGGGATCCGGGACCAAACATACCCAAGGGTCCCGGCATGATTTTAAACTCATAAAATATTTTAAAAAGTCAGTCTACCCTTTTAGGTCCTAATTGTGTTTTATGAATTTTTCTAGAAAAAACTCTTTTAAAAAGTGGTGGATTAAAAAATACTCTTAGATTTTCATAATTTAGATGTATAATATCTGGAAAGTAATTTATTTGTGTAACTTCACACAGCTTTCTCATCTTACCTGTTTTCTTTAAAAAAGTACCACATTTGTATGTGCAACAGATTTAATGGTCATTGTATGTTGTCTTTTTTTTGTGTATGTGTGTTGAGCATGCATGTTGGGGGGGCCTGGCTTGGTTTTCTACATCACCTGAGGAAGGATGTCAGATGCCAAATAGAAGTGCAGAAGTTTTACAGAGTTTGTGTAGGGATTTCAGGTTTTAGACTCATGCTTATCTTTGCTGCTGGATTTGGTGTGATGGATTGCAAAAAATGTGTTTGTTTTTATCAGTGCAGCCCTAGGGTTATATAGGGTCAGAAAGCTTCCTCTTTTAGGAAAAGTCCCAGACAGCTCACTTATCTTCGTGTTCCATCCTTGTTTGTGGGTGATTGGTATTTTTGTCTCTGAACAAAGACCAAGCCAAGCAGAATGTGTTGGGAAATGCCACAGTGAACATTCTGGCTTTGTGTTTTCCTTCTGATCTGTGGGCTTGACCATTCATGTTCCTGACACAAGGAGACAACCATCAGAACTAGTGTGGTGTCCAAGTAAAGCTTGTGAGCACACCAGCTTTCTAGCATTTATGTTTGAGGACCAACGATACATGTAGAAAAATACTATTTCCCAGGTGTTTTGTATTACCAAGAAGACCCCTAAAGATTGACGCCCACTTTTGGACACTTTGTTCTAATGACATTGGTGCTAAGTGACCAACAATCAGCTTTGGCATGGGCTAAGGCACAGCTCCCTCTTCTTAAACTGAGGATAGTAATGATACTCACCTTGTAGGGTTATTGTGAAGGTTAAACAAGGTCTTGAGAGTTCAATGCAGAGTTCAATGTCAGGTGCCTCATAGGTGCTCAATAAATGGGCATTGCTGTCATGCCCCCTCCCACCATTGTCTACTGAGAAATCAGGAGGGCATTGTTTTTGAGGCAAGTTTTGACTTTTGCATGTATATATTATTATATATTTATAAACAATTCGGCTCAGTGCCTGTAAATGTAAAAACTGGCTTAATTAACTACTTTGGCCCTTATGGTAGGAAGGTCTCTGGGGGCTCCTTCACCCTGGCCCTCTTTAGCGTTGGTATTTTTTCTTTCTACACATCTCCAGGAGGAAGTATGTGCCCATGGATCTCTGAATTGAATTTCTACTCAAGTTCCATAGAACCCATACAGTTCAATGTATATTGTACTTCTCACATTGCAGTGGTATATTTGCCCTTTATTCAAAATTAAGTGACAAAAGAAATAGAGGAGGTAAACTTTCCAGACAATTCCTTGTGGAACTTTGCATTTGTGTCACTATAGTATTTAGTCTTTTTGTTCTACACCGTGGCTTCTGTAGAGGAGTAGGGCTCATATTAAATGAAATAGTAGCTTATGTACCCATTTCAGTGGATGACATGGACCTCATTCATAGTGAAAATGCAATAATAAATAAATAACAAACTCCATTTAACTTGATACTCATAAAGGTATTCTTTAAAATAAATTTAATTTTTAAATCAAATATTTAAAATGTATAGGAGAACAACAATGGCATTACAAATACCATTGTAAAGGAAACTTAGGGAGAATATTTTAAAGAAATTTTGAATCTTACTTAAAGCTTTTCTTCTTTTATAAATAAGTATTTTATGTATTAAATTGGTAAAGTAAAACACTTATACATATTGCTAGGTAAACCTGGTTTAAAGGAAATAATTTTAAATGGCTATTTAAGATTTTAAATTTTTAAAAACTTGTCAAGAAAAAGTATTTTCCCACTTTCTAATAGGCAGAAGCATTTTGCATTAAACTTTTCCATTTCAGAACTAAAAAGTGTCGCTGGGTGCAGTGGCTCATGTCTTTAATTCTAGCACTCTGGGAGACTGAGGCGGTAGGATCACTTGAGGTCAGGAGTTCAAGACCAGCCTGAGCAAGAGCGAGACCCCGTCTCCACCAAAAATAGAAAAGTTAGCCGGACGTGGTGGCATGCACCTGTAGTCTCAGCTACTGGGGAGTCTGAGGCAGGAGGATCACTCGAGCCCAGGAGTTGGAGGTTGCAATGCGCTATAGTCTGGCTGACAGAGTGAGACCCTGTCTCAAAAAAAAAAAAGAACTGAAAAGTGCTATTGTTCATTAAATTAACACAGTGTATGCCAGATTAATTTGTAATGTAAGTATGATTTAAGGAAAATGATCCTTATTTTTCTGTATAGCATGATAACAATAATATATTCCAAGGATAGAAATAACTTGAAATCTACTACAGGTCCAAAATCCCTTATTTGCAATCCAAAAAGCTCTGAAACTGAAAGTTATTATTGTGACTCATTTGGCAGTGTAGTCTGCCCTGAATTGACATGAAGCTATTCATAGCTTTTATTTATCCAGTGTGAATGTTCATGTTTTGCTGTAGAAATATTACTGTGTTGGATTAAGGGGTTCTGCCCTAGATATTGCTGGTATATGCACTATATTATCTTACCATCTTTCTAAAATCCAAGCACTTTTGAACTATTAATGAGATCCCATTCACACTCAGAAGTATTCCATATTGGCCGGTAAATTATGTGGTCACCATCCTGACCACCTGTTAGTTCTTGGTGGTGGGCAACGTAGTACTGGTGAGCATCGATAAGTTTCTAGTGAATTCCCATATATGAAACTCTGAAATACACATGATTCTAGATTATATCTTGAAAACCTAAAATAATTTAAAGCATTGTTTATAAGAAATAATTTAAAAATGTATACCCCACTGCCTTCCTAGACAGAATTCCCCACAGCATTTGTACAAACTTCTGTCTGTGGCCGTCTGTTATTTTCCTCCTTGTGATTGCCTGGGTGCAGGCCTTCTCTTCCTGGGCTGCAAGCTCCCTGCTCCCCTTAGCTTATCACGATGCCTGGCATATAGAGTAAGTTCATTGTTTGTTTATTCAACAAATGTTTATTGAGCATGGGGCTTTGCCATGCTCTTGGCCCTGGGAAGGGAGTGATGAACAAAGAAGAATTGGTTTTGGTCCTCATGGAAATTCTTGTCTGCAGACGTGGGGGTCTGGCCTGGCCCAGAAAGACAAAGAAGGCTTGCTGAGGAAGTGATTTTGAAGCAAAATCTAAAAATGAGTAAGAGTTAGCCTGTGACGGGGACGCTGTTGAGGCTGAGGGACCACAGATGCGGAGGCTTGGGGCAGACCCACTTCTGAGGCTTGGGGAACGAGGACAGCAGAGGGAGAGGAGGCTGGAGCCTGCACGTGTGACCTCAGTGGGCTTTAAGCAGTGTGATGACAAGATCCCACTTGTGTTTTTAAGAGAGTGTTCTGGCCGCAGGGCAGATGCTGGATTGGGGTTGCTGTGCTGCAGAGAGCAGTCAGAATGGCTGCTTGGTACAGTCTTTGTTGAAGGAAAGAATTGTTCTTCACCCGCTGGTTTCACTTTCTGTTCTTATAGTGGTGTAGCTGTTCTCTTGGACAATGGTAAATATGTGCTCTGCTTGGCACTCTGAGGCCAAAGTAGCGACTGCAGTTTTCAGCCAAGTCAGGACAAGTAGAACTGAAGGTTATTCAGGCTTCTGTCTTCCACAAGTTGAGGAAAAGTGGTAAACGAGAAGCAAAAAGCAAAACCCTTACTCATGGTGGGTCTTTTTTGAGACAAGTGCTTGAAAATCTGTGGGACTGGGAACTGTTGTCATGCTAGAAAACGAAACTGTGCTGGGAATGCCAGCTTTGGGGGTGCTGGGGAAACCTGGGCTGTTCCGAAGTGTCCTGCAGAGACTTGGTGGTGTGGGGGCTTCTGGGGGGCAGATACCTAAAACACGCAATGCGTGGTGCCCGGGGATGACACTTCTGGAGGTCTCCCTTTGTTGCCACCTTAACCTCTGAGGGGAGGCCGTGCGACTTGGAAACCAACTTTATGTTTTAAAACTTAAATTACTTCCATTAAATTAGTATAGAAGTTTATAAATCCAGACTGGAGGTAAATCTTTGGTGCCTAAATCTGAAAGCCTTCTCTAAAATACGTAGGAAAGCTCTCTGGTCGTCTTATTTTTCCTTTTCTACACAAGCTAACGATTTACATTGAATTATGGCCCATCACTCCTCACCCTCCCCTGGAAATGAAGCTTAGAGGCTCCTTGTTCAGCTAATTGTTGCTTGGCTGAGCTGCCCCGCATGGATGGTAGATAAAGTGATTGATGCATGTGCTTATTCATACCGTCCTGGTGCGTGGATTAAGAGTAAACTGCTAGCTGTTTAAGCACCACAAAGGGGGTTTTCTAGAGTTTGTTGTATTTGCAGAAATGATGCAATCTTTTCCTCTGTGCTGTAAATCACTTTCGTGCTTTGGTATTGTCTTGCTCACCAAGTCTTTTTCTTGTGAACTAATTTCAGACTTACACTAAAGTTGTAAGAATAGTATTATATTAATAAAAAGAATTTTTTTCCTGCACCTTTGGAAAGTAATGTGCCAACATTGATGTCCTATGATTCTTGAATACCTGTGTGTGTCTTTTCTACAACAGGGACACTCTCCAACACGACCGCAGGATGACCACCCAGAATCATGAAACTGATGTTGGTATATTAGTCCCACCTAATCCGTAGACTCCATTCAAGTTTGCCAGAAAAATGTCTCAATTATGTCCTTGAAGCAGAACACTCTGATCCCAGGCCAGATGTTGCATTTAGGTGTCCTGCCTCCTTAATCATTCCTCTACTTCCATGAATTTGACATTCTTGACAGTTCCAGGCCATTTATCTTAGAGAATATCTATCAGTTGGGGTTTGTTGGATGTTTCCTCATGATTAGATTCGGGTTATGCATTTTTTTACAAGAACATCACGGGTGCGAGGCTCTGTTCTTCTTGTATCTTCACGGGTGGTATATGACTTTGATTTGTCCCTTTAATGGTGATGTTCATTTGATCTTTTGATTAAGGAAGTATCTGTCAGGCTTCTCCATTGTAAAGTGACTGTTTTTCCCTTTGCAATAAAAAATATTTTGTGGGAGGTACTTTGAGGCTATGTAAGTATTTCAGACCGTGCGTCGATGTTTCTTGGCTGAATGATTACTACTCTGATAGCAGCCAAGTGTTGGTCTTCTAATTCTGTCATTTTTTCTGCATTTGTTTGTTGGCATTCTGCCTTATGGGAAGGCTTTCCCATCTGCCTCTTTACTTATTGGTGGTCCCCTGTTGTGTTCAATGATAGAGATACATTTCTGTCATTTATTTGAACGCTCACATTGTCTCAAGTGTGGCCAGTGGAGCCCCTTCATGTTGGCTGCTGTCTCCTTTTAACATGTTCCTGTCATCTTTTGAGCACCTCCTTACTTTCTGGCCCAAAGTAAATAAGTAAACTTTCTGGTTTAGGCTTATCTTTTGCTTCCCCTTTGCCAGCTCTGGAATCAGCCCTTTCTCTGAGAAGCTCTGATTCCTTTCAGGGGAGAGTGGAGAGTGGTGTTTAGAAACTAAGATTTGGGCACTGCATGTGCTCATGGTTGTTGGTGTATTACTTCTCCCAGGCCCTCTTAGTGGGTAGGGTTAGAGAATGAATGTATCCGTTATATATGTACCTACACATACTTTTTTTTACATTTGTATTTATTTCTGTGTTTATTGGGATATATGAAAAAACATGAATTCAAGCCAATTCCCCCCATTCTAAGCCAGCACCCTGGGTTATTCTAGCTTGCTTGCTTTTTGTATTTGTGACTTCCTTCTCCAATGGTGAGAAGCCTGGATCCTATTATACTTGATGTACTATATAACTGACTCAGTTGCCTGTACATATCTAATCTCGTGTCCCCGTGTCTGCCCGCTGCAATGAGGATGCCCTCCTCACCGCACTGCTCCTGCTCCTGTCCCCTGATGGGGCCACTGTCTCCCCCTACATCTCTCCTCACTGCCCCACGCGGGCTTCCTGCTCCACATGCCAGGATGCTGTTGCCCCTGCCACCTGGATGGACGCCCCTTTGTGCCAGTACCCACACTGGCTGCGTCTGCCCCTTCCCCACAGTGTCTATTGTTTTAGTTTCCTCTGGCTGCCATAACAAATTATCACAAACTGGGCAGCTTAAAACAATGGAAATTTATCCTGTCACAGTTCTGGAGGCCAGAAGTGTAAAATTAGGTGTCAGCAGGGGTGGCTCCTTCTGGGGGTTCTGATGGAGAATCTGCTCCATGCCTCTCTTCTGGCTGCTGGCAGTCCCTGGGCCACCTTTGGCTTGTAGACAAATCACTCCATTCTCTGCTTCTGTCTTCATGTGGCATCCTCCCTTCTATGTGTGTCTGTGTCCAGGTTTCCCTCTTCTTATAAGGATGCTGGTCATATTGGATTTAGGGCCTATCCTAATCCAATATGACCTCATGTTAACATGATGATATCTGCAAAGACCCTATTTCCAAAGAAGGTCACATACACAGGTTCCAGGGGAACATGAATGTTGGGTGGGGGATGGGGGACACCGTTCACCCCAGTACATCTACTTTGTTCAGTTCTACCTAATGGGCTTTTGGACTAAATCATTCATAAAGGAGGGGCGGGAGGAAGGAAGGGTGGAAAGAAACTCTCTCAGTTGTTTTGAGAATGCTCTCTATTGCCATATTGTTCTTATTTGCTGATCTAAAATTAGAGCACTGCTGACATCAGGGCTGTCTTGGAAAACCGAGGACTTAGAGTGAGCACAAGATAGCACTTACTGTGATGTCACTGGGCTGTTCAGGAAATGTCTTTGCCTTCTGTGCAGCCCTGCCCTGGTGTTGGGGCCTGCTCACTCCTATCCTTTGGAGACTGACTTCCAGGCCAGACAACTGTCTCTTGGTGCATGTTGTCGGCCAGGGCCGTGCCCTGAGTTCTCTAAGTGTGAGTTGGCTGGAGAGCTTGTAGACAGGGGATTCTGACTGTCATCAGTGTTGTGGGAGAAGAGAACAGTGTGTCAGCACTGGGCCTCACGGCCACGGGGAAACCACTGTGGCGCAGTGTACCCTGCAAGTTTGGCCCTTTATTGCCCTGATGGTGAAACAGCCTCCTCCTCACCCACTTTTTTTTCTGCTTCATGGTCTGAGCATTCCCAGACAAATTAAATATTCTTCTATGCAGTAGTCCCCCCTTACGTGCAGTTTCTGTTGCAGCAGTTACAGTTACCTGTGCAGTCAATCGTGGTCTGAAAATATTAAATGGAAAATTCCAGAAATAAACAATTCATAAGTTTTGAGTTGCATGCTGCTCTGAGTAGCGTGATGAAATCTCTCAATATCCCACCTCGTCCTGCCTGGGACGTGAATCATCCCTTTGTCCAGATAAGGGGGGATTTATCCAAATACTCCATTATTTGACTCTACCATGTTTTCTTTAAGCATTTTCCTATCGTCTGGTATTTGGGTAAATTTTGCTATTACACATAATGCTCCCTGAACATCTTCAACCATAAATTTGTGTCTGCAGAAATGATTAGTTATTAAATATCAACCATTGATCAGATACTAGGCTAGGCACTTCACACGTCTTTAGTCCTTACCACAAACCCTGAGGAAGTTGCTGCATTTTGCAGAGGAGCAAACGGAGGCATAAGGCTCTTGGTTCTGTTACCCTCTGCGTTTGGTGCCTGAAACAGTGCCCTGGGAAGTGGTGACAGTTGCCCAATGGAGACCCCCTCACCCCACCTCAAAGACCTGAACAGCATCTACAGGTGTGGAGACGGTGATGACTAGGGGATTTCTGAGTTTTTAGGGGAATTGCAGGCTGATTTCTCATTTCAGGTCATATGTCCTCCATCCTTACCTCATACAAGGTACAGTGACAAAGAAGCTGCTCTCACCACAGCCTCCCTCCCTGCCCACTTGTGAAGGACACAGGAGTCATCAAGGTCTTTCCTGGTCTGGGCCCTGCCCCTGGGTGGCTGTGCCACCGTAGAGTTAGACCTCCATTGCCATCCTGGGTCCTGCATTGTGGCCACCATCTTCCTCCATGGCAAATGAGGAAAGGCCCTGTGGAGGTCATAATCACTCCTTAGGAAGTCAAATTAATGAGGTAAGAGTTAGACAAGACTGATTAGCTGTCCGCCAGCAGGAGTTACAGTAATAGTTGAATCTATACTGATCAGTAAAGGCTTTCTCAGAAGGTAGATTTAAACCGTCCCCTCAAGTCCAGGAGAGAAGTAACCTGGCATTGACTGGTAAAGAGCTGACAGGGTGCTGAGAGATTTGAGCAGAGTTTTGGGCATGGGAGTTGTACGCTCCTTAGCAGTCCTGATACTAAAATGAGATCAGTATTAGAGTGGGAAGCAAAAATGGCCTCATAACCTAGTGTTTGCTCTTCATAGACCCTGGAATGGCAGGAAGTGGACATGGCAAATATTAAAAGTGCTTACTGCTTTAGTGGCTTTCAGTACCTTAAGTAAATGTTACTGTGAAATTAACATTAAGCCTTCAACGCAACTTATGTGTGCTCCTGAAATAGCTCTCCAGGTTAATCAGTAATGGGCTGGGCAGGCCACTCCTTCCTCCCCCTCTGCCTTCAAAAAACCCCTCGAGGACCCGGGTGACCCTGCCGAATGGCAGAAGCAGAAGCTAACATGAAGCAACTGGAGAATGCACCCAAGCAATGCAAAGGAAAAAAGCCCCTATGGTTCTCCCTTGTTGGTTTCTTAAAGAGGGGATGGAGGTGGAGGGTTGGAGAGTGGGAAAGTGTTTTTCTTTTGGAGTATGGGACTGGGGAAGTGCTGTTTTCCTAGTACAAACTACAAAGCAGAGCTCTGGTTGGCCAGGAGATGTAGCGTGTACTATTATAACAGGGGCAAGGAATGTGCATGGAAGGGGGGCTGGGTGAAGGAGATTGGGAAACTGTGTCCTATTCACCAGGCCTGGCCACCAGAGCTGGAAGGGAGCTTGTCAGACTGTAGGGCTGTCGGCATAGACTCGGGCTCAGAGGGAGGCATGTGACCCTCCATTCCTCGTTAAGTGGACCGGGTTTGGCTGCGTGTGCCTGCCCCCTTTCCAGAGGGTAAGCAAGGGTCTAAGACTCCTGTTCAAACCCGAGCTCTGCTGCTCAGTAGCTCTGTGATCTTGGGCAAGTCACTTAACCTTATGTGTCTTAGCTTCTTCACCTATAAAATGGTGATATAGTAGTACCTACCTTATGAGGTTGTTGTGAAATCAAGTGAGCTAATACTCCTAAAGTGCTTAGAACTTGTCTAACACTGTTAAGCACTGAATACTCATTCACTCTTGTTAACATCCTTATGGGGGAAGTGGGATGCTCTGTACTTACCAGCTGGGGTTGTTTTCAAGGGCTTACAGGTCTAGACCTGGATCAGGCAGTTATTCACGCAGAAGCTGCCCCCGCCCCCTTACCAACAGGTGGTGTTCCAAAAGGTGATTAAGCTTGCAGAGTGTGCATCGGGCCTTTTAAAAGTAAGCTTTCCTCAAAACAAAACAGTTTCAATGTCAGGAGCTCCACAGCGGTGTCTGAAGCAGGTATTTCCTCTCCACCAGACGCCTGGCCACTCAGTGCGATTCGGAAAGATTAGAACCAGCCTTAATACTGTGTTTGCATCGCTGATGACCAAGGTTGCCCCATTTCTGCTTGCCACATTCCAGGTGTTCAGTAGCCACAGGTGGCTAGCAGCTACCTTGCTGGACTGTGCAGGTGGAGAACAAGTCTATTGTTGCAAAATGTCTACAGGACAGTGCTGGCCTGTACTCGCTGCGTGCCTGCGGGTGCAGAGAACAAGGCTCTGTAGGCCTGTCTAATGACACCTGTGGAGACGTTAACTCGGTTTCCAGCCAAGAGGAGCATTTTCTCTCAGTGGATTAAAGCATGTAAATATGGAAGGGAGACTTTAAGGCAGTGTGACATACATTTTAAATACCTGTTGGACGCAGTGTGTGCTATGAATGCAAGGGAAGGGGGCAGGTGCGGGTCTTGAGCTGGCCAGGCCGGGCACGGAGAAGAGACGGCATCTGCACAGTCTTCGAAGGCATGGTTGGGTGTCTCCAGGCTGGGCCTTTCACCTGAGCCGTAGCCTCACATGTCTGATTGACCACCCGACATCTCTTTTTGGGTATCCCCAAGATATCTCAAACCCAGTAGGCCCCAACCCAATCTCAGTATCTTTCCGCTCACACATCCCGCCTTCCCGGGGCAGGGAGTGGCCTTTCCGCCCACCTAGCCTGAGAAAGGAGAGAAGGCGGTCACAGAAATCCAGGCAGCTGTGAAGGGGGGGGGTTGGCTGTTTTCTCTGTGCAGTCAGAGGCAGGCCCGGTATAGGGATGGATGAGGGTGGGAGGGAGCAGGGAGTGTGCGGAGGGAAGGACCTGAGATGGCTGCTGTGCGAAATGCAAACAGGAGCTAAGGAGGGAAATGCAAAAAATCTCGGAGACTTTGAAAGCTCAGAGGAGGTGATGAGCTCGGAATCTATCATGAGACTGTTCAGCATATTGTGGATTTTGCAGCGTGGGCAGACAATGAGACAGAGGCGATGAGACCTGTCTGTGGCGGGGAAGTGGCGGGGCCGCCCTGTGGGGATGAGAATGGGCCGAGAGTGGACATTCTAGGGAGAGGGGGCAGGAAAGCCAAGTCAGGAGACGGAGAGGCAGGCTGGGGAGTGGCGCTGACTGGGTGGGGGTGCAGGGTTCTGGGGTGCAGAGGTAAGCAAGCAGGACTGACGAGTACTGGACACCGAGGAAGGGGCCTGTGGGCTGCAGTAACAAGTCTGGGCTTTTCCCTGAGGGCATGAGATGGGGGACCATCGAAAGGTTTTGAAGCATGTGAGTGACCAGCTCAGATTTGTTTCTGAAACTGCCAAGTGTGGAAACGGATTGAAGGCAGAGTGGCTGGGACAAGGACGCTGCAGCAGCACGGGGGAGAAGAGAAGCCCCTGAGCCAGGCTGCAGCAGGAGGATGGAGAGAGGCTGCAGGTTTCAGGGACAGTGCAGTGCAGGGAGACTGTACCCATTGGTGCTGAAGTGGCAGTGGGTGGGAGTGCCAGGGAATGGGGATGGGTCAGGGGAGGTCAAGTAAAGGTCGGCAAAGAGGTCTGGCTGCTTTCCCATTGGTGCTCTTGCACCGTGCTTCTTAAATTTCCCAGGGACTGCCCTTGAGACGCTTGCGGGCGTCTCTCTCAGCACACATCTGCGTGAACATAACATGTTACTTAACATGTTACTTAAAACATGGATGAAGAACTGGATGAAGAACTCCTGTTCTTGTTAGGCTGCATTAAGAATTGTTTTCTAAATGACCACTGGGTCACCTGCAGAACCTAGGACCAGTGATGGATCCTTTGAGCACACAGGTGGAGGCCCAAAGTCCCTCTCTCTGTCCACTTACGGCTGTGATGATGCAGCACACATTGTTAACAGAGGCGGAATCACACTGTTTCAGGCACCAGAGTTGTTTGTGGTCAGAGATAGGGTAATTTTTCACAAAGTAGCTATGGTAATATCTTCCAAAAAGAAATAGGAAACACACCTAATTAAAAAATTGTGGATAGAATGGCAAATATGCAAAACTATAATCTGAATGATTCTCAGCATGGGAAATGTGTGTTGTGGTAATTAAAGGCACTTTAGAGTTTTAATTTCATGTACATTAATGATGAAATCTATTCACCATTGGCCTCCTATTTTCCCGTGACTCAATCGAAGATGTTTATTAAACATCTGGGATCTAAGTCCATTGGGCTAATGGGTGTTGAATGGCAGTGATTCCCACACTTAGCTGCACATAAGAATTACTCTAGGATAATAAAAATAATTCCTGGTTCCTAAACCCTGGAGATTCTCATCAGGGTGGGGCTAAGGGATTTTTTTTTCAGTTCCCCAGGTAATGATGTTGCATAGACAGTTTGGAGATACTGGTTTGAATAGAACTGAAAAGTATCAACTGTGGGTTATGATGTATTTGGGATAGCAGTCCTGCCACATCATTCTTCCTGAAAAATCCACATAGTAGGAGAATTCATGGTTGAATTGTTTAAAATCTTAATGAGGAAAACTGGGCTGGAGACTCATTCTTTTTTTTTTTTTTAAGAGACAGATTCTTGCTCTGTGTCCTAGGCTGGAGTGCAGTGGTGTCATCATAGCTCTCTGCAACCTCGAACTCCTGGACTCAAGCGATCCTCCTGCCTCAGCCTCCTGAGGAGCTGGATCTACAGACATGCACCACCATGCTTGGCTAATATTTTTTATTTTTTGTAGAGACGGGCGTCTCACTATGTTGCCCAGGCTGGTCTCAAACTCCTGGCCTCCAGCGATCCTGCCACCTTGGCCTCCCAAAGTGCTGGGATTACAGGTGTGAAACACTGTGCCTGGCTGATACTCACATTCAAAAATGAATCTATGACATGTATCTTTTTTAAGTTCAATACAATAAAATAATAAATGCATGAAATAAGGATTATATCAATTATAAAATGGATGTGATACAATTTATTTCCATTGCTTACTAACTTTCCTGAAGTTTAACAAAACTTTTTTTTTTAGAGACAGAGTCTCATCAGTCTGTTGCGCAGGCTAGACTGCCGTGGTGTCAGCCTAGCTCACTGCAACCTCAAACTCCGGGGCTCAAGCGATCCTCCTGCCTCAGCCTCCTGAGCAGCTGGGACTACAGGCGTGCACCACCATGCCTAGCTAATTTTTTCCGTTTTTAGTAGAGACAGGATCTCGTGCTTGCTCAGGCTGGTCTCAAACTCCTGAGCTCAAGCGATCCTCCTGCCTCGGCCTCCCGGAGTGTTAGGATTACAGACGTGAGCCACTGCGCTGGCCTAACAAAACTTTTAAAACTCAGTTTTGCATTGGTGCAGATGATATGTACACTCAGCAAGGCATGTTGTTTTTCTGTGTCTGGCACCCCATCCGAATGTTAAACTTCTTTCTGATTTCCTGACTAGCAAGCGTTGACTTCTTTCTCCAGGGTCCCACCCAAGTATGTAGACTGATTCCAATACTGCAGGCAGAGAAGGATTAAGCGTGGCCACATGGGAAGGTCTCAACTCCCCTCCCTAATGCATAGGGTCATATTATCTTAGCTCTGAACATGATATTTTCACACCAAGCACATGCCATGATACTTCTTTCATACATTTTATTTCTACTTCCCAGGAGTCAGTGCAGTTCTTAGTGTTTTCTTCTTGTTTTCCTATATCCTTCTGTCTTGCTTTCCACTCCCCACAGAACCTTCTACCTCCCCCAGCATCCCCATGCTCACGCACATCTGCATGCACCCTCGGGAGGCAGTGCAGCCTAGTGTGATGCTTTTTATACTCTTTTGACCACAGTACCTGTATGATACAATATGACATAAAATTGAAACAAAAATTTCATAAAACAATGCTCACTTTATTTGGGATACTTTCTCATATTTTCTATTCTATACTGTAGTTCATTAAAATTAAGTTAGAAGTGCTGATCTTAATCCAATGAACTGATCCCATGACCATCTAATGGGTTGTTTTCAAAGGTTTGAAAGGCACTGCTCTAGAGGTTACTGGCATATTCTTTGGAGTCAGGCAAATCTAGATTTGAATTTTAGTTGTACCACTTAATAGTTGTGGAGCTTGGTAAGTAGCTTCATTTCCTCATCTGTAAAATGGAGATCAGACACGATACCTATGTAGGCTGTGGAAGATTAAATGAAATAATGCATGAAAAGCACCTGCTTCGCATTTGGCTCCTAGTAAGGCCTGGACTGATGGTGATGATGATATTGGTTTTCAATGTCCAACTCCAGCTTTCTGGCCATTTGCATAATTTTGTGTGGAAATTCTTACTTGTGCTGAAAAGGCACGCAAAAGTTAGTGTGAGGAACTTGTGAGAGGAACTTGCATTTGGGGAAGGACTATTGTGCACCCAGGAAAAATGACTACTAAAAATTGCTGTTATATCCTGTAAGTGGATTGTCACTTGTGTTTTTTCCCATGCATTCTCATAGCCACCATCCTGAACAAGAGTGCTTGCATGGCTCATGATATTGAAACATGGCTTTTCTCAAGTCATGCACTCCAAAGTCTTTAGCAGCCTACGTAAACAAGTCCAGACTCTAGCTGGGCATTTGAGATTCTCCAGGAAAACCTGGGTTCAAATCCTGGCTTCCCATCTAGAGGCTTGGGTGACTTGGACATTTTCTTTTCTTTTCTTTCTTATTTATTAATGTTATTTTGGGGAGAGGGTTACCTTTTTGGCTGTACATTTCTGCCTCTCTCAGGTGGGGCTAATGATATTTCACTGGTTAGGGCCGTGGTGAGGATTAGAGATGACTACGGGAAGCGCCAGTGCTTGCTTCTCACGTGTGGGGTGACTCTTACGAAGCCCCACCCGCGTGGGTGTGGAAGGCCATTGTCTGCCCACACCAGCAAACACGTCTTCCTCAGTCGTGCTGTGCCTGGTGATACCAACCTTGTAGCTCGCCTGACCTGCCTGCTTCCTTCTCCCTGCCTAGGCAACGCCTTCCATCCATTAGGCTCTTCGTGTACCATAAAGCTTTCCCTTACAAACCCATTTAATAATGATTTATATATTCTGTATGAACTAGTTAATTTAGTTGGCAATTAATCATATACTGCCTTCTGATCTTTATTGCCTAGTCTTTTATTATTATAATTATAGTATTATTAGTTAGCTTTATATGATTTATGTCTCATGTCCTCAGTTCACTTATTAGTTCCTTGAGGGCAGTGATCATCTCTTACACATGTGTGAATCCTCCACAGCACCTAGCATAGTTCCTTGTAATAATATGTGTTTTTAAAAAATTTTTAATTTTAATTTTAGTAGAAACAGGGTCTCGCTGTGTTGCCCAGGCTGGTCTCAAACTCCTGGCCTCAAGTGATCCTCCCACCTTGGCCTCTCAAAGTGCTAGGATTATAGGTGTGAGCCACTGCACCTGGCCAATAATATGTGTTTAATAAATATTTGTTGATACACTGGGTGACTGAGTCCAGAGACAACACATGTCACAGGACAAGAGTGTCCAGTGGTTTGCATTGTGAAAGAAAGCTTACTGGGTGAAAGTAGATTTGAGCCAGCTTTTGTTGGGAGGGTGGAATTTCTGTAGGTTGGCTATGCAGGGAGGGCTAGTAGGTGACAAGAGCCCTCACGGGCACTTTAAAAAAACCCATTTCCCAGGACTCTGCTGCTCTGAGCTGGTAAACTGTGGCTCTACAGGTGGAAAATTGTCTAAGTTTTTCTCTGAGTGAAAAATGCCTCTATTTCATCTTTATTCTTGGAGTCAGTATCCTCTGGATGTAAAATTTTAAATGGCATTTATTTTCTTTCAGTACATTAAATACATCTTTCCATTGTCTTCTGTCTTCCATTGTTTCTGTTGAGTCGTCACTGTAAGGCTTATTATGGGTTTTGTGGTTTTGCAGGTTTTTTTTTTGAAGGTGATGAGTCTGGTTTCTCTGCCCCACCCCTGGCTGTTTTATGATTTTTCTCCATGTTTTGGGTTCTCAGCAAATGTACTACAGTGCACCTAGGTGTGGTTTTATTTGTATTTGTCCACTTGGGGTTTGTAGTGATTCTTAAATTTGTGGTTGGAAGATTATTGGTCATTGTCTCTTCAAATACTGCTTCTGCCTCATTCTTTCTCTTGTCTTTGTGGAACTCCAAATTATCCACATTTTAGATCTTTTCAGGTCTTTTAGTTCCTTTTTACATTTTTCCACCCTTTTTTCTCTCAATGCTTCATTCTGTGAATTTCTTTTGACTTGTCTTCTTGTTCACTTATTACTTTATTCAGTGGTGTCTAATTTATTGTTAAACCCATCTATTGGGTTCTTAATTTTAATGATTTATTCTTTACTTCTAAAATTTGTTTTATAGAATATCTGTTCTTTAGAAATTAAAGAGAGATAAAGACTTTCCCCTGGAAAAAAATGCTGAGGGAATTTATTACCACTAGACCTGCCTTACAAGAAATACTAAAGGCAGTCCTTCAAGATGATATGAAAAATTCTTAAATAGCAACATAAAAGCATACAAATGTAAGAAGGTTGCTGGTAAAAGTAATTATATGGACAAGTAGAAAATATTATAATACTGTAACAGTTGTGCATAAATCCCTTTTAATTCAAATATAGAAGTTAATAGACAAAGTTATAAAAATAACTATAACAATAAAAATGGTAACATATATACAATAAAAAATAAAATAAAATTTGTTTTATAATTTTCAGTTTTCTGACAAAACTTTCCATATTGTCTTTTATTTCCTTTAACATATTAGGCACAGATGTTTTAAAGCCTGCATCTGAAAACATTTGGTATCTGTATATCCATTATATCTGTATAACACCAGTGTCTGTATCCCTGTGGGTCTGTTTCTATTGCCCATTATTTCCCTTGGTTTTCTATTTTGTTGCCTTTTGTCTTCATATTCCTAGCTATATTGATTGAATGCTGGTGATTGTGTATGAAAAGCTGCAGAGATAATATGAACCCTAGGATAATGCTGTCTTCCTCAAGATACTATTTACATTTACTTCTGGCAGTTCCAGGTCATTTTAATTTGATAAGGGATTAAGAGGATTCAAAGTTGAGCTTTAGTTTTTGATATTAGTCTATTTTCATTTAGTTATATTACTTACAAAGCTTGGGGAGGGGTGTTTCCCAGACACTGTTTTCCTATGAGAGTCTTGGCTCCCCACTAACTAGCAGGTTGCCTTTCAGCAGCTCCTGAACCTGTCCGCCCATCTGCAATAAAGGATGATAAAGTCCCTACCTCCTGGTTGTGAGAGTTAAGTAACAGAACTCATAGAACAAAACTCAGAGAAAATCTTGGGTTTTTTTGTTTTTTTGTTTTTAAGAGACAGAGTCTTTGTCATCCAGGCTGGAGTGCAGTGGCTATTCATGGGCCTGATCATAGCACACTACAGCCTTGAACTCCTGGGGTCAAGTGATTCTCCCACCTCTGTCTCCTGAGTAGCTGGGACTACACGTGTGTGCCATTGCACCTGGCAAGAAAATCCTAGTTTTAATGGCTGGCACATAGTAAGTGCTCAGTAAATAGTAGCCATTGCTATTACTATTCCACAAACCAAACCTCAGTTATTTAGATGAAAATTCAACCTCCCTGTTAATGGCAGTAATCAGGGCCATAGCATTATCAGTTTTATGGGGGACCATTCATGTCATATGACTCAGTGACTCACAATGAGTAGCTTGCATGCCTTTATGCAACAGCCCTGGCACCAGTGATATTCTGCATACCCGCCATGCGCTGAACTGATTTATAGCCAGATGCCATGATTGTGAAGCTGGTCCCAACCCCGCATCTCAAAGGTGTAATGAAAGGTGATTTTATAAAGTGCCTTTTGTCAGGTAGGTGCTTCAGCTCTTTTACTTCCTTTGAAGGAGAGGTTGTTCATATTTTAGGTTTATAGAACCATAAACTCTTACCATTGTACTTTTAAAAACAACCCAGTGTATGAGAATAGAAGCTTACAAAAAGATAAATCAGATTATGAGCCTTCATGTTACAAAAGGATTCATACAATCATAGGTAACCTCAGAAATCATCTTTTTGAAATGTCTCATTTTTCTAGATGATCAAAGCGTGGACCAGAAAGATGGAGTGACTAGCCCCAGGGACACACACCAGCAATGGCAGAGTCAGGACGGGGACACAAATGTCCTGGTTTCTGTGTATTTTGGTTCTCTTAGGCAAAAATAGCACCTGTGTGTTTCCCCACTCAGTTACCTGCCTTCTCCAATTCTGCTCAAGTTTCACGTGGCCTGGTTGTTAGTGCCTGGGGGAGACTTGCCTTTCAGAAAGAAGACCAGTGTGTCACCTTGAATTTCAATGACGGAAGCTAGAAAATACATACCAAGCAAGCATCTTTTCTTTTCAGTACTCAGTCATCTGGCCCTCTCTGCCTGTCACCCAGTCTTTTAATCTCTGGAAATATAATCTGTTTTTAGTGTCCAGCTAAATGATCAGTTTCTGAAGCTAGGCTCAATGCAGAATTCCTCCTTTGGTTTTTCTCACAGAAGTAATGATGTGTGCTCACCCTCTAATAGTTGTGAGAAATCTGGGTCAAACGGCAAACTTCTTGTTCTGCGTCATGTGGCAAGATGACTGGTAATTCATTACCTGTTCAGTGTGTGGGAGATGGGGCCAGGGTGTCAAATCAAGTAAAAAAGAGGAAATGCCTTCATGTAAGTGGGTTAGCTTTTCGTTGTGTAGCATTGGGGATGGTCTAGCTATTTACAAAAACAAACAAACATAAACCTGAAGTAAGTAAAGCCTTTTGTAAGAGTTTTTCCTCCTCTGATAAAATACTTGCTCTACTTGTTTTTCCTAAATATCTGCTTATAATTAATACCAGTCCTGATTTAAGATTTTGAGAATTTTTTTGTATGTTTGAGGTTTGGCTGAGCTGCTTCCTTGTTGGAGAGGCATGGTATGTAAATAAGGCACGGCCCAGCAGAGAGATGATGCAGTAAAACTGACGCTTACACGAATGGCCAGAGTGACCAGGCAATTCATAATTAAAAATTAAAGGGGAGTCTAGAGTCCTGCTTCTCAGAGTATAGGCCATAGGAGCTTGTTAGAAATGCAGATTCACACGGGTCACCTGGAACTACTGCACTGAGATTCATATGCGCATTAAAGGTGGTGAAGCACTGGTTTAGATTTCATAACCAGCTCTTATTTACTATTGACAAAACTGACCACATCTTTCATTTGCTTAAATCCTTCAGTTTTCTCTTCAGTCTCAGGATGTTGACCAGAGTCCTGGGCGTGGTTTTCCAGGTCCCTGGCATCCTCCCTGTTGCTGACTGCCTGCCAGCAGCAGGTCATCAGGCTTCGGGGCCTTTGTAGCGTCTCCCTTCTGTATTCGTTTCCTAGGGCTGCCATGACAAGGAACCACAAACTGTGTGGCTTCAAACAACATAAGTTTATTCTATCATCGTTCTGGAGGTTATACGTCTAAAATCAAGGTGTCAGCAGGACCAAGGCGTCAGCCTCCTTCCAAAGTCTCCAGGGCAGGACCCTTCCTTGCCTCTTCCAGCCTGTGGTACTGCTGGGCATCCCTTGGCTTGTGGCAGCATCACTCCAGTCTCTGCCTCTGTCTTCACAGGGCCATATTCCCTCTGTGTGTGTGTCCACATTTCCTTCTTCTTAGGAGGACATCAGGTTCCTTTGAGCCTTCTGGTCACAACATTTTCATCAACTGATCAATATATAACCTTGTTTTATGTGTTTTGTTTAAAGACACTTTATTTAATATCTGCTGTTGGTTGATTAGCATTGAACTCACAGCAACAGCACTATGTAATTCATGCCTGAGCCAAGTTTATTTAACACATGTGTTTTCTCCATAAGGCACATCACAGCCTTCTTGCCCTTAGGAACACTGACAGCACTTCAGCACAATGCTTGAAGGGCATTTGAAACAGCAAAATCACCAACAAAAACCACAAAATTGTGGAAAATGTTGCACTAAACAGACTGTGAACAGGACATGTGTTGGTAGTAGCAGAGCTGAAACAAGAAGGTGGTGTTGCCTTGTTCCACCTCAGCTGGGAGCATGTGTGTCAGAAAATTCGAATTCTGTGCATTTCTGCAAATGACTGCGAAAGCATCATGAGTATTGACTTGGGGGTTACAAATATATTTTATTGAGTAGCCAAATTTACAAATACAGAATCTGCAAATAATGCAGATCAACTGGATCTCCCCATGCAGGGTTTAGCTTCATGAAATATTTCAGGTGACTATTTTTTTCCCAAATGAGTTATTTGTGCAAAAATATGGGAGGAAATATCATGTTATTATGATTATGAACTGGAAGCAGGGCCACTTCCACATGCCTCTCGTTTGCCCATATTACTAGGCTTGGGCACCACAGCAGTGCTGGGGACCTGCACATATTAGTTCTGCATGTCAGGTTGTCAGAAGAACCAGTGTGTGCGTGTCAGGTTGTCAGAAGAACCGGTGTCTGTTGCTCTGTTCTCATGACCACTGTAACTACCCCTATTTCTACTCTTCCCTCTATTTTATTTCCTGCTCTGGGCTTAGTTGTGCCCATTCTGTGTCTTGAGATCTTCAGAGGGAGGATCTGACAGGCCTGGCGGTCACCACCCTGGTGGGCAGACCCTTGCAGGATCACCAGTGTGGTCTGTGTACAGCTTTCCCCAGCGCTTCTAGGACTGTCCCATAACTCCTTATCATCTTGTACCAGGGACTCTTCATGGGGTCTGGAACTCCCTTCTTTCCTGTGTCCTCTTGGATGGCAGGGAATGTCTTATCTTTGTCAGTTCCTGGAACACCATTCTCAATACATGATCTTTGAGTGGGTGGGTGAATGAAGGAATGAGTGGAACAGCTTGAGACCCACTGAGGGCAACTATTTGAGGCTTCTCCAGGGTTCCTGTTTCCGTCTCAGAGAACGGTGGCATTCGCCTCCAGATGAGTGGGCGTGGCCGACCTCCCATGTCAGCCCCGCCAAGGTGATCTCCAGAGCTGGCCTGGGCCTTGTATGGAACGTGTCCTGTGTGGAAGGCAGCATTTGGGCTTTGTAGGATCATGAAAAGACCTATTAGAAGTGAAGTTCCTACTCTCAAAGAACTTAGGGTTTGGTTAGGAAGAGAGAATATATACAACTGAAAAGCATAAAAGCAAGGGATACAATTAAAGACTTTATTTATAACAGCTGCCCTAAAGCAGTGTTAGATTTTCATATGAGCAGTGTAAGATCAGTGAGTATGGTAGGAGTTGGAGGAGGAGGGATTACTTCAGACCGGAGTGGTCTGGGAAGGCCTTGGAGAGAAGGAAGGTGGAGGCTGGGTCTTGGAAGGTGGGTGAGGATTGGCAAGGCCAGAGGGTGACAAGCAGAGGGCAAGGTGTGAACGAGGGGCGAGGGGTGTCTGCAGCACCAAGGAGGCCAGAACTGTGGGAGAAATACAAGGAAAAGACGGTGGCTCCTGCCAGCAAAGGGTGAGGCCCTCGGGTTCATGCAATGATGCCGTCTGTGCTCTTTCACCAGCTGGGGGCAGGGCAGAGGGAGAGAGAGGAAGTCCTTGGCAAGCTGGAAGACAGAGTTATTGAGATGCTGATCATCTCAGTACAAATTCCTCTGAATAGAACTTTCAGAGCTCTTTTTTGACAGAAATGAGTTAAGGAGAGACAGGTTAGGGTTGAGAGAGGATTATAGTGTCACACTGTCCATGAAGTCCTATAGGATGGAAGCTTGAATTGGCATGGCCTTCGCTTTTGGATCCCAGATTAACACATTGACTGCCGTGTGAGTTGTATTTAACTGAGGCTAGTTTTGACTCCAGGGCCTTGTGAAGCAAAACCCTGCAGTTGGCTCATGAAAATCTTACTTGTTGATGTTCTTATTGTTACAATTAATATTGACAATTTAATTCTAAAAACATGGATTGTGTTGCATATAACTCACGCACAGAAAACAATAAAAAATAACAAATTAGAAAAGATTGTTGTCTTTCAATAAAACACCGTGGCCCCAGGGAAAAAATTTTTTTTTCTAGTGTGGCAGTCAATGTGTTAAATGTAAATTTAGGCATAAATAGGGTGAAGATGAGTGGTAGGCGGTTTGGAAGGTACTTGGTTAGTGATTCCCCTCTGGATATGTTTTGGTGGACAAAGGAAAGACCGTCTTAGAAAGGAAGCTGGGAGGAGGGAGGGAGGCATGGTGTGGGCCAGTGGAGGATGTGTGGCCAGACCGTGAAATGCTTTTCACGGGCATTTATGGAAAGTGAGTTAAAGGAAAAAGGGATGATGTGGGGTCAGAGGGGAGAGTGGTATTGAACAAGGTGCTTGAGGGAGGGACTAAGAGACTGAATTAGGGCAAAAGCAAAGGTGAAGCCCGAGCAGGGTGCTGGTGTGCTCTGAAGTAGAGAGAGTAAGTCAGGAGGGAGTGGCTCCTTGGCAAAAGACTTTGGGGGAGCCACACTGATTCCTTTAGAGCTTTAAGTGCCAATATTGGGGGTTCAAAGCGTTTATATAACCCAGATACCCAAAAGGAATGAATGGGTTAGATGACTCTTTACCACAACAGCTGCTTTGCTTTGCCCACCCTTGGCTCTTGGAAGGGTAATACCCAAAGGTATTGTGACATGCTGGCCCTCTGAATGCCTGACACCCTGGTGGTTTCTGCTGTAAACACAGCCAGGTAGGAGGAGGGAAAGCCTAGTTTTAGGTAAAGGTGGTAGGTGTCTGGGCCCACCAGCTACCTGGGTTTCTGCCAGGGGGCTCCTATGTCCATAGGACCCTGCAGTGGAGAGCTGGCTTAGAGAACGGGCAGGCCTGGGCCATCCCGTCCCCGCACCCCCGAGACAGCTCCTCGGACGAGCGGGAGGGGTGAGCAGGGGCAGGTGGCTCTAGGGCTCAGCCCTTGAGGACACTCCCCTGACCCCAGCCCCGAGGATGAGGAAAATAGGAACGGATCGGAACTCTGCAGCGCAGACATGGCAGTCGGTAGCAGAAGTGCCTAACGTCGTGTGTCTCTTGTGCAGCAGGGTACCATGCCGGTGGAAAGGATGCGCATGCGCCCGTGGCTGGAGGAACAGATCAACTCCAATACGATACCAGGGCTAAAGTGGCTGAACAAGGTGAGTGCGTCGGGGGGCGTGTGTGTGAGAGAGAGAGAGAGGGAGAGAGAGAGAAAGATACGCCCTTGTGGACCGCCAGAAAAGTAAAATTGTTGTTTGTGTTCAAAATCTATGGTCATTAGTAAGAAAAACCAGCCAACCCCAATCATATCCAAAAGTCTTATCATCTTCTCAGATTGAAGCCTCTTGGCTTACCAGTGTCAGCTCACCTTTGGCATTTTGGTGACTCTTTATGGGAAGCTCCCTTCTGTGTTTTTCTTTAATGCTTCTTACCCTCTTCCTTCACCAGATGATCCCTTTCTTGCCTCCCCAGGTTTTCTACAATTAGAGGACATAGAAACTAGAGGATTAGAATAGAATTAGAGGACATAGGGTTTTATATTAGGAATGGAGGGTGGAGGAGCATATTGCTTTTCTTTTCAATGTTTTTTATTTAAAGAAAACTTTTGTTTTTGTCTTTTAGAAAAAGTCTTCTTTTTACCTTTGTGTGCCCACCTGTCCTAAAAACGTTTATCATTATACCCACCACCACACACACACACGCGCGTAAATACTCCCTTACTTTGTTAAGCTCAAAACTCTCATTTAATTGGTCCTAGCTGTTAGGGGTGAATCAGAAAGATAATATCTGTAAAATAAAAAATAAACTTGTAGAGATATATAATCTAGAAACACAAGTAAATATAACGCATCTTGCCTTTGAGGAGGCCCAAGGGAGAAATTTCTCTCCTCCTACCAGGAACAATTGTGGTTCTTCTGAGCAAATGTCTTTTTCCTCTTCTCCACCCCCCTCCCCGTTTCTTTTTTAATCTTAAGGACACAATGAATAATTTAGCTGGTCAGGCTTTATCTCTGTATCAGGTGCAAGAGCTGAGAGCCGGATTGCAGATCGTGCCTGCATCCAACAGGCGAACAGCGTATCGCAGCATACTGTTCTGTTTTGTTTTTACTAATACCACTCCTGGCTTTATTTTATCTTTTCAGACACCTCTCAAATCTTATTTCTTTTTGTTCTTTTCCCCTCTTTCACTTATTTTTCACTTAATGTTACTGTTTTGAATGTATCTGTTTAAGTGAGTCCTTTCTGAAACAAGGTGGGCTATGAAGTAAATAGAAATAACTTAAATAAACTATATGCCTATTTCATGGGAATTGTCACACATTTTAAGGTCTTATGGCAGACAATGTATTTTCCTAGCCTTGCTGTATCTGTAGTGTTTTAGATTTAGATATGTAATTAGCCTCTTCCAAAGAAACAAACAGGCAATTGGGTTGCTCCTTTGCCTGCTCCGTTAGCAGGGACACCTATGGAGCTGTCAGGAAAGTAGAGTTGAAGAGACATAGGGTAATAAATAATAATAAGAAGAAAAAAGCTAATGTTTATTAAGTGCTTATTCCATGCCAGGTACTCTTCTATGCAAGTTACCTGCATTAACTCACATAATTACACCATGGAGTAGGTACGGTTATTATTTTCCATTTTACAGATAAAGAAACTGAGGCACAGAGAGGTTAAGTAAGGATTCTGTTTTGAAGAACAAGATAACATTACCTGTTTTGATTTAGAGTGGGAGTTTAAAGCAAATGCTTTAATTCTGAAGGGAAGTACATTGTCTGTTTTTGCTTTTTCTTTTTTAAACGCATCCACCAATTTTGGTTGGCTTGATGCAGGGAAGAACATACAATGTCATCATGCCACCTGTATTGCAGAGGCATTTGATATGCTGCAGTTAGTTGTCCTCTGTAGCAGATGGAACTGTGGCCCCTAAGAAGAATATGTCCATATCCTAACCCCCAGGACCTATGGATGTGGTTTGGAAAAAGGGTTTTTGCAGATGTAATTAAGGATCTCAAGAGAGATCATCCTGGATTATCTGGCAGGGCCCTAAATCCAGTGAGGAATGTCTTTATAAGAGACAGAACTGGAGAAGACACACACACAGAGGAGAACACAGAGGCAGAGACTGGAGTGATGTAGCCACAAGCCAAGGGACTCTAGGAGCCACCAGAAGCTGGGAGAGGCAAAGAAGGATTCTCCCTTAGAGCCTGTGGAAGAAATGCAGCTCTGCCAACACGTTGATTTTGGATTTCTGGCCTCTAGAACTGAGATAGAATATATTTCTGTTGTAAGCTGCCCAGTTTGTGTAATCTGTCATGACATCCCTAGGAAACTAATGCACCACTAAGGGTTGTTTCCTTACTGGGACTCTCCTTGGGATGCCTTGTCTTCATCCACTTTGTCCATATTTTTCTGATACAGGATCAGAAGGCAAATGGATTTCTCTTTGTGCAGCTGAACACTTGGCTCCATTAAGGTGGCCCTTACCTGCCGAGCTTCACTCACCTGGCTCTTGGCTCGAGAGTTCTCTTCCCAAGGCAGAGAGAGGGAAAGGAGACACCTCTGCCATCTTGCTGGGCTTCTCTGCTAGAGCTGGGCACGAGCCAGGCTGATGAAGGAGTGCTTGACTGTGGTTGCTGGCCCACGTGCCTCTCAGCACACCACTGGCACAGAGGCCATGGGCCCACCATGGCTTGGGGACCTTGTCAAGCAGGCGTCCCAGCAGGGCCTAGCCAGAGTGGGCATATGGCCTGTTTGTGCACATGGGCAGTGCCATTGCTGTCACCGCAGGCCTTGGCTGGGGTCAGGACCCTTTCTCTCCACACCTGCAGTCCCACAGGGCAGGTTTTTATAGGTTTCCACTAACTTAGGCTTGTTGCCATTCATCTGTCCACATAAATACTTAACTGAAAGCCTAATGTTGTTTCTTCCCCATTCCTAGGCATTCTGCCTAGGAATCCCTGTCTGTTTTTTGAGTGGTTTGAGGTCATTCCAAAATCTCTTCTCCCCCTGAGGACTGTTGTAACTCTTAGAAAAGACACTGTCCATGGCATTATGGCTCACTTATGCCCCAGGTGTTTGCGTTTGTGGTGAAGTGTGCCAGGACCCATGCACAGGTGCCGTGGCTTTGTTGATCGTTGCGGGTACTCAGTGCCAGGTCTAGTGCCTGGTGGTAGGAGGGGCTCCTCTGTAAGGATTGTTCTGGGAATATATGAATGAGCGTTGTGTACTTGAAGAGGAATGCCACACTGGTGGCTGTGTTTTGTTCTGTTACAATAATCAGACTTGTGAACACTGGGTTGGCAATTGTCACATGTCTCTCAAATGGCGAATCCATCCAACCCAGTACATCTTAGTAAGAAGCAAAGAGGTGGTTAATCAATGTCTTAAGTTTGTTTTCATCTCCTATTGTCTTAGTCTCTTTCCTGTTGCTTATAACGGGATACCTGAAACTGGGTAATTTATAAAGGAAAGGAATTTATTTCGTATAGTTATGGAGGCTAAATAGAAGTTCAAGGTCAGGGCGTCACATGGCAAGGGAGCTGAGTGTGCTAGCTCAGGTCTCTCCTCCGGTTTTTATAAAGCCACCAGCCCCACTCCCATGACAGCCCATGAATTTATTAACGCATTAATCCATTAATCTCTAGCAGAGCCCTCATGACCCACCTCTTACAGGCCACGCCTCTCAGTACTGCCACATTGGTGATTAAATTTCAACATGAGTTTTGGAGGGGACAAATATTCAAACCATAGCACCTACTTTTAATAAATTTGAACCAGGGTGGTGATGGAACGGGTTCTTTGGATTCCTCTGAAGGAACAGTGAGGAAGTTTGGCAAAGCAGCATTATGACTAGCTCATGAATGTGGCCTTGGCTGGGGCCATCTACTCTTTATTATGAGTATTTGCAAATGTACATGGTATGTTTGAATAGCCTGATGACTAGAAAAAATAGGACAGCAAATTCCCATATGCCCACAACTAGATTTATTAACATTTTATTTTATCTTCACATGTGTGTGTGGTATTTTAAAGCAACTCCTGAACAGTGCACATTTATAAGACTTAAGGACATTTTCCTATGTAGCCACAATACCATTATCAATTGGACAAAATTAGTAATAATTTTTGAATATCATCACTGCCCCATTCATATTCAAAATGCCTTGAGTATTTCACAAATATCTTTTTACAGTTGATTTGTTAAAATCAGAATCCGAAGAAGGTCCACAGATCGTGTTTGCTGTTTATGACTCTAAGTCTCTCCTGACTGTGAACAGTAGCTCCTCTTTTTTTCCTTCTTGCCACTGACTTGTTGAGGAGACCAGGTTAGTTCTGGATTTGTCCAAGTGCTTGCTTGTGGTTCCTTGGGCCATTTCTTGAAAAAGGAAGGCGGCAGCCACATCCGGGTTCACTGTTTCTTTCGTAGCTCTGTGGGATTCCCACCCTGGTTGTTGATGTTCCTGTTTCCTGTTGGAGGTCCGCCTGGACCCAGGCACCAAGGCACAGGGGTCATCGGTAGTTTTAGACCTTTCCCACTTTTTCCCCTTTGAAAGCAGTCTTGTGTCTGTGTAAACATCAGACTGTCACTGACCAGGGTAAGGATTCCAAACAAAAATAGCAAACTAATTGGAACATCTTATAAATACTGGGTGTGTGTGGTATTTTAAAGCAACTCCCTGCAGAGGCAGAAGGAGATAACAGAACTAGTTTGCACGGGAGGCCAAGGCATGTTTGTTCTGCTTTGCTCAAGATAATCTTAAGTGCTTTTCTGAATGCAAGCAACACTCCTTTCTTCTGCCTTCAGAAGGGCAGAATTCTATGCATGTGTACATGAGTGCATGAAGTGTGCATGGAGTCCTTCCATGCACAGCATGTACGGCCACTGGGTGTGCAGGACTGGTCACTCAGGGCTTCTGAACCACCACCTGGCATGTACTGATGTCACCGGGTCTACACAGACATGTGGCAACACTGTCTCTGTCGCATAGAACACAGGGATCTATGACCAAAATGTTCACTGGTCAGAATCTGTTTCAGTTTTA
This sequence comes from Daubentonia madagascariensis, assembly GCA_023783475.1. Classification (NCBI taxonomy): domain Eukaryota; kingdom Metazoa; phylum Chordata; class Mammalia; order Primates; family Daubentoniidae; genus Daubentonia; species Daubentonia madagascariensis. Next base: position 4,748,928 of record JAKFHU010000760.1, read on the forward strand.
AAACGAATCTCACCTTCTTTTACCTTTCATTATGGTCTTTTTATTTTTAAAAAAGATATCTGTTGCATGTTTTTTTCCCCTGCTATACGAAAAACTAGTTAAAAGTTACATGTAGTTTTTAAAAAATTTTACTATTTTAACCATTTTAAAGTGCACAATTCAGTGATATTAAGTGCATCACAGTGTTGTGCAACCATCACTACTGTCTAGTTCCAGAACTTCACCCCTCCAAAAGGAGACACTGTACCCATTAAGTAGTCGCTGCCCACTGCCTTCTGCCCTAGCTCGTGGTAACCACTCATCTGTTTCTGTCTCTATGGATTTGCCTTTTCTGGATGTTTCATGTAAATGGAATCACCCAATATTTGTCCTTGTGGGTCTGGCTTCTTTCATGTAGCATAATATTTTCAAGGTTCATCTGTGTGGTAGCAAGTGTCAGGCTTTCCTTCCTTTTTGTGGCTGGGTAGTATTCCATTGTATTCATATCCCACATTTTGTTTATCTGTTCATCAGCTATTGGACATTTGGATTGTTTCCATCTTTTGGCTTTTGTGAGTAGTGCTGCTCTGAGTAGTGTGAGCAGTGTGTAAGTTTTTGTTTGAATATTTGTTTGCAATTCTTTGGGTATACATTCAGGAGTGAAATGACTGGGTCATCAGGTAATTCTGCATTTAACTTTTTGAGGAACGGCCAAACTGTTTTCCATAGCAGCTGTACCATTTTACGTTCCCACCAGCAATGGGTGAGAATTCCAGTTTCTCCACATCCTCACCAACATTTTTATTTGTGTATCTTTTTTTGGAGAAAGGTGTGTTCAGGTCCTTTGCTTATTTCAAGAGGATCATAGTACATACTGCTAAATTTGGTCATTCTTTTGTGATTTCATGATTTTTGCATAGTTTCTGTGAGATTAGGTTTATGTGTGTGTTCACATGCAAATGCTTAAAAAGATCTACTTTATCTGTATCAACTTTGTGTCTTGTGAGAGAGATTTCAGATTGTGTCACCCCAGAACTCCTCTGACCTAGAAAAAAGTACAACAGCAAATTCTTAATGGTGTATATCTTTAAGCATAAAGCTTTAGATTCTGAGTGTGCACATCAGGAAAATTATTTTACTGAAATCAGTTTTCATTTTTATTCATTTTCATATGAACATCAAAAAAATTACACTAAGTGATTTTGCTCTCTGATTTTCATCTACATTAAAAAATAAAACTTCACTCAGACCTTTCCTGATCACTGTCCTTTTGAAATTGGCTAAGCTGAAACCCTGCAATCTCTGTGGATGACACAGAATGAACAATGAGGAGTTCATGGAAAAGTCTATTCACTTTCAGTTCTTTATTAACTGACTTTTAAAAATATGGCAGGATTTCCCCTTTTACAGTTTTTGGGAAATTCTCCAATGTTCTTAAATATTCTTAGTTCCGGCTTTGTAATTGGTTCTGTGGAGAGGTACCGAGTCACTTTGGGGACAGCTGGGACCCTTTCTGTATTTCATTATTTGAGACTGAAGTGGTGGAAACTCTCTCCTGACATTTCTTTTCCTTTCCCACTGTAGAGGGCAGGGTTCCCCAAACCTAGTAATTATCAGAGAGATTTTTTAAAAATATAGTTTCCTGGGCTTTAATCTCCACAGAATCCAAGCCAACAGGTCTGTCATAGGACAGGGAATCTTCTAAACCTAAAAGCTGGGAGACAGTGTGTGAGGTGATTATGTAATTGAATATGGGCTCACATGACCTCGGTTTTGAACTTAGATGCTTATTACCATACATTCCTTGGCTAAATAGTTTAATTCTGTTCCTCAGTTTCCTCAACTGTAAAATGGAAATCATAACATATACTTAGCTTACTAGGTTGTTGCAAGAAACAAGACTGAGCCCCAGGTGGATATGCGTAGTCAAATGCACAGTGCCGCAGGGCCCTTAGTACCCGCTGGAACTGTCACAAGAGCTGGGTGAACCAGTTTCACACAGTAGTTTTACTATGAATGTGACTTTGTTTCTAAAGCATTAGTTTCTAATCGTGTGTTTGCCAGGGTCGATTTCAGCAATTTTGAGTTACCTCTTGGTCTGTAAGAGAGATAAAAAGTCTGATATAAGGATTATATCGAGGGGCTTTTCTCCAGAATGAGTGTCATCTCATAATCTACACATCGTTGTGTGCACTTCTTACTATCCCATGCAGGGTAGTAGACCCACAGGGATTAGGACATGAGACATCAACCTTCTCTTTCTGTTGGATACCCAAGCAGATGGAGGTATTTGGTTCCTGTGACAATGGCCTCTGATACACCCACCTTCCCTTTAGCACCATAAAGGTGTATTATTTTGGAAAGTTGCCTGATTTTTAGCTGGAGTTACTATTTACCAAATGATGGGATTAAATTATAAGTATAAGCACTAGAAGTTTCAGTTATCTGTAATCCTATAAAAGAGAAGAGACATGGATAGTGGAACACATTGGTGTATCCCAAATCATCACCATTGACCTTGAAATACCTTCCTGCTCTGCCAGACTTGGAGAGACTCTGAATCTCATTTGGGGTAGACTGTCAAGATGTGGGACCCAGTGAGGAAGTAGGTTTGATTTACAGTAGATTTTCCTATAGACAGTCAACAAACTCAGCGATGCCTAGTGGGGAATCTTACTAGCTAGAGCTTAAGGACCCTCTGCAATGGTGGGCCAAAACCCACGACTGCAGCTCTTGTTTACTTTTTTTTTTCCCCCCAGGAAAAGAAGATTTTTCAGATCCCCTGGATGCATGCGGCTAGACACGGGTGGGATGTGGAAAAAGATGCCCCACTCTTTAGAAACTGGGCAATTCATACAGGTATTGAAACTCCCTGCATCACCTCTAGTGGCAGGTGCTATCATTTATTTTTTTATTACAAATATAAAATATCCTGGCTTACGGTTTCATGAAGGTACCTCTGAAAAACCTGTGACTTTTTCCTAGGCACATCCAGGACACACGGAGTATGAACTACACCACTGAGAAGTGATGTTCCACCCATCCCATAGAAGCTTAGTCCTTAAATTTCTCATAAATAACAGTATTCTGATAAGTTTCCCAGGTGTTCCCAGGGGAATATAAACTCATTTTGTTCTGGAGCTATAAACTCGGGTTGACTAAATCTCCCCAAAAACGGTAGTCAGGAGTATATTTACTTATTACAAAATTTAAGTAGGGAGCTATTTTCAGGAATGGACTTTCTACTTAATGTTTGAGAGTCGGGGGAAGAAGAGACACTCGAGTGCCTTCTGTTTGTTGGCCTTCCAGTCTTTGGGATCACTCACAGAATGCTCCATTCTTCTACCATTATATTTTCCTCTCAAGCTATTTGGTGGAACCAGGGGGACCAGCTTGTCCCAGTTTGCCTTGAAGTGTTCAGGTTTTAAAAATAAAATTCCTGCATCCCAAAAACTATTCCAGTTCTAGGCAAACCAGGACAGTTGGTTACTTTAGGTGTAACCTGGAATGAAAAGATTTCTCTGTACTACCTGGCCAGCAATGCTATGTTTCCAGAAATTTTTTACTGTTTCTAATTTATTCCCTCTTTTTCTTAACCTTTGGCTATTTTGTTAGGAAAGCATCAACCAGGAGTAGATAAACCTGATCCAAAAACATGGAAGGCAAATTTTCGATGTGCCATGAACTCCTTGCCTGATATTGAAGAAGTTAAGGATAAAAGTATAAAGAAAGGAAACAATGCCTTCAGAGTATACCGGATGTTGCCCTTATCTGAGCGACCTTCTAAGAAAGGTAAAAATATTTAAAGACTAAAAAATTGGTCACTTAATATATACATAGTGCCTCTGTGATTTCTTTATTTCTATATCTGTAGTCACTTCAAGGGTAGAACACCCTGTTCATACTGTAGGTGATAATTCTGCCCTTACCTAGATTGGGAATGTGACTTTCAAGTCACCAAAGGCAGCAAATGATCCATTTGGAATTTTGGCCATGTACAGATTAAAGCAACACATTCATTGAGAGTTTCAGAAAGAATTTAATTTAGGGGAAATGTTTCTCTGTAGGTCCTTCATGAATTAATCCAAAACTACATTTTTGTTGCCACAGGAAAGAAACCAAAGACGGAAAAAGAAGACAAAGTTAAGCACATCAAGGTAATCTTTGGTTGTTTGAAGAGAAAGCCAAAGTTGTGACCATATTAATGGTTCATATTCTGTTTTATAAAAAGTAATATGACCTCTGCAGAGTGTTTAATCTTTCTCCTTTTGCTATCATATCTTATGTACCTTACATGTCTCTTCTTTAGCATGTACCCACTTGCAGATACAGGTACACATACCCCCTGCTTAATCCATTTTCCCTGACAAATTTATGAATGAAGTCATAAATTCACACTGAGCTTGGCAGGGTGAAGCCTCCATCTGGTCACCATGACTGCTGCCAGGCGGTCACTTGGTTCCAGCTAAGCTCCAGCAACCCGCTCATGTCTGATACTATTAAGTATATTTTCAGGCTATTAAATATGTTTGAATATATATTAGATATTATAGACTTCTATTAAAATGTATTAACTATATTTTATACCTGTTCCATCATGGGACATTATGTTGGGGACACAGTGGTCAACTTAAGCACTCTACTAGTGTGGCTCTCGGTAGTTTTTTTCTGCTCCACTCTAGAACCATCTCTCATACCTCCAAAGGTTTTCCATAAGGATGTGTATGTGTGTGAGCTTCTCAGTAGACTGTGTTGTCTGAACACCCTGCAGTTTGAGGATCTTTGTGCATAGATTAGGTAGCCCTTGTTAGGCAGTGAGAGGAGAGCCAGATATCCCATGCAAAACTGGGGATGTGCTTCAGTTGCTAAGCAAGGAGCAGGCACTACAGTCACAGGCCCGTGGAACACCAGAGAGATCATCTAGCTCTCCGGCCTCCGTGTACGGATGAGGAAACCAAGGATCAAGAGAGTTGAGTGACACACGTCCAGGGTCACCTGGTTATTTAGGACTGAACTTGAAGATGCTAAGTATTCTGATTTATAATTTAGAATAACTATTACAGAGAAAAGAACCACACTGTTTTTATAGCACAACATTTAAAAACAAGCCAGTACATTGAAATAGTCAGGGAAAAGTACAAAATAATTTACTTCAGATAGAAACTTAGACTTGAGAAGGTCATTAGATTTTGAAGGAAAACTTAGTTAAATTGTTAAAGTTTCAGAGATACTTACCTCTACAATGGAAAATAAATATTTTAGGCAGGGTATTTTAGCAGTGGTACTTCCAGTTTCACTTTCAATATTTTTAGTTTCTGACTTATTTTAAATATTGTACAATATTAAAGGACTAATTTTAACCTTTTTTGGTGGAAAAAATTTATGCACACAGAAAGGAGACAAATGAGTGAAATTTACCCCATAGACCATCACCCCAATTTCAATACCTTTATCTGCTTCCCAACTTCTAATATGAAATTTCAGATATTCAACCATTTTTGGCTTACAAAAACAATTTATTGTGAAGCAAATTCCAAACATCCTATAATTTCTTCCACAATAGTTCATATATATATTTAAATGATAAGTGCTTTTTAAAAATACCACAGTATCATTATTATACCTGAAAAAATTAACAGTAATTCCTTAATATCATCAAATATCCAGGCAGTGTTCAGATTTCCAGTTATCTCATAAATGTTATAACTTTTGTATAGTTTGTTTACTCGAATTAAAATCCTTATAAGATCCACATGTGATTTTTGGATATGTCTTTTAAGTATTTTTTTTTTTTAATCTATAGGATTCCCCTACATTACTTTAAAAAAAATTTATTTTTTCTTGCAACTGGAAAAACCTACTTGTTAGCCATACCAAGTTTCTCACAGTTTGGATTTTAAGGCCTCCTTTTTTTTTTTTTTTTTTTAAAAAGAGAGACAGGGTCTCGCTCTGTTGCCCAGGCCAGAGTGCAGGGGCACAATTGTAGCTCACTGCAGCCTTGAACTCCTGGGCTCAAATGATCTTCCCACCTCAGCCTCCAGAGTAGCTGGGACTACAGACGTGCTACCATGCTGGTTAATTTTTTAACTGTTAGTAGAGACGAGGTCTTGCTATGTTGCCCAGGCTGGTCTCAAACTCTTGGCCTCAGGTGATCTTCCCAAAGTGCTGGGATTACAGGCATGAGCCACCATGCCTGGTTAAGGCCCACATTTTGGTTAGTGTTGTTTAGACAGAAAAGTATAGCTTCCCCACAAGTATGTGATTTTGAAGAATTAGCTACAATCTGAAGTGTGACTGTATCATAATTACTACTATTTTCATAGCATCTAGCTCAGTGCCTGGCACAGAACAGATAATTAATACTTATTTGGTAACTGAATAGATGTGTAAGCATTTGTGGACTAAATAGATGCATAAATAAATATAATATGTGGGGTGGGAGTGAGGGGTTTTACATTAGGATGAAGATTTAATTTCATAATCACAGTTAACGGAGAAATAAGAATGGAGTAACAGATGTTCAATTTTCAGCACACTTTGCTCAAATTTATCTCCCATATTCCATTGATTATTAGATGTCAATGATTATAAGATGCACCATTATTTTACGTATCTCTAAGAAAGAAAACCTGCTTCCGATGAAACCCTGACACATCATTGATTATGAGGCCCATCCTGTTTCAGGGATGTGGAAGTGTGAGGAAATGTGCATCTTAGAATTGATGACGTGGTGTTCTTGTAAGTAAAGGATGTCTGCAGTCACATCGGCATTGGCAGTGCTTCATGTGGCTGCCAAGATGAGCAAGTTGTGGAAAGCACAGCCCTGGTTGGGCTATGCCGTATTTGCCCAGGGAAGTAAGTGAGAGGTTCCCTTTAGGGGCAACCATGTGGGTCAGGTTCCATCTTAGCCAAGTGTATATTATGAAATCCTTCTGCAATGAAGATATGGTTAATACCTGAAACTTACCTTCAGCAGAGGCAGGTGAGATTCATCAGACATGAGCACAGCCTAACTTTTGAATTGAAATCTTTTTGCATTATGCCTGCATGTAGAACATGGGGGAACGGGGATGAGTGGGCCTCCTCAGTTCTGTGGCTCATGGCTGCTCAAGCCATTGTGTTGACTTAATGTTTCCACAGAGTGTTTCAAAAGTTAACTCCCCCGGGGCATCTGGAATTGTACAGTCAAAGGACCATATCCTTCCAGAGCTGTTAGTATGTTACTTTTTATCGTATATCAAACACCTAAACTCTGAGTTAATATGTCTTATGCAAATATGTAACTGGATGGACTTGGTAGGTTTCTTCTACCAAGGTTTGTCTTGTGTGTAGTAACTAGGCATGAAAACTTGCTGTTGCAGCATGCTTTTTCCAGTTTTCAAGTTGAGTTGAAGGTTTAATTAGCTAACAGCGTTTAGACTACGTTGGCCAAGTGTCCGAATTTTTCTTGGGTTACTCAGATGATTTATCTCCATGCTGTATGTTTCCCCTAGCAAATAGTTACCCTGAGACTGGAAGACCCAAGGCCTATTGGCCATGTAGTAGGTGCAGAAACTCTGCCTCAGCATTCTTTGATATTCTTTTTGTGAGTATGTCCTATGTACTCAGTGAGCGGTGTTTTACACGAACTAAGCCCCACCTGTGTGGAGGTAACTGGCTATCTAAGGAAATAAGAACAAGAAAAACAGTAGTGAGGAAGTATGTAAACAGAGGGATGGTAGCTGACATTTCTGAGCCTTTAGCATGTTCCAAGCAGTAATTATCATCTCAGTGAGTTTTCCCTGCAATGGGCAGGACATCTCCCTTTTACATACTGAGAAAATGGGGGCACAGAGAGGCTGATTCATTTTCCCCAGGCTGCACTGCTTTCCAGAGCTGGGATTTGACTCCAAGTCCAACCAACCCTGGAGCCCACACTCTTTCACCTCACCTGGTGCCTCTCAGCCTTTTGGAAGCTGTGGGGCCTGAGCCAGGCCTTGGGGGGTGGACAGGGTAAAATGGTGGTCATTCCCCAGCGTAGAAGCATCATGAATGAAAGGTCGGGATTAGAGCTGTTTGTTGTTCTTTCTTGGACAAGTCAGGAAACTGGCTTATTTAGAGCAGGAGTTTGTGTGAGGGAACAATGGGACGGAAAGACATTTAGGTAGGGTGGATATAAATGATACTTCCTGCTTCAGAGGGTTGTTTGCAGATGAAACATACATGCTTTGAAATTGTGAAATGTTGCCAGATCAAAGCATTAGTGTTATGGTGGAAAATAAAATTGAGAAGGGCCTCTAAAGTCACTTGGTAAGGAGTAGGCCTGGTCTATATTAGTTCTGAATGCAGACCTATGGGTAGAAGTTATAGAAAAGCAGATACTGGTTCAGCAGAGCTTTTTTTTTTTTTTTTTTAAATTTCAGAATATTATGGGGGTACAAACACTTTGGTTACATATATTGCCTTTGCACTGCCCAAGTCAGAGGTACTGAGTGGATTAATAAAACATGGTATATATATACCATAGAGTACTACTCAGCAGAGCTTTCTAACAGAGCTGCTGGCTCTGACGGTGGCATGAGCTGGTGCACTCCCTGGCAGGGCTGTTACTGGAGTGATCCCTTCGTTGGTTGGAAGAGGTCTTCAGTTTTTAAACTTTAATTAGATGAAAACGCATGCCAGCAACCCACTTGAAAAGCAGATAGAATGAGAGCTGCCCTGCATGAAACAGGTTATCGGGCTCATCCTGCCTGTTCTGGTTCCTGCCTTCCCCTGCGATGGCTCACCGGGGAGCTCGGAGCACTGTTTGGTAACTGGTGGGCTAAATAACCTCTGTGGATGGTTTTATGAAATGAGGCACCACTGAACTCCTTGGAGCAGACTGGGAGCACGGTGGAGTTGGTATCTAAGGGAGGTCTTTCTCACAGTGGTAGAAGGGATGGAGGGGAGGAGAGACTGCAGAAGATGGTTGATGGTAGACACTGGAGTGGAGAGAGGAGACGTTTCTCCAGAGAATGGCAGAGGAGATGGAGGGTGAAGACAGGAGTGGATTGAAGAGGAGGCCCCTTCAGAGAGGGAATGTTGGGAATGGAGCTCATTTTGTGCAGGAGATAGTGAGTCACTTTGAACATGTTGAGTCTGAAATGCCAGAGAGCCCCGTAAAGCAAATGTTGGATAGAAAGTTGGATCTACCAGGCATAGAGCTCAGGTAAGTGCTCCCAGTGCAAATGTGTGGTCATTTACTCAAAAATGGTATCAGAGCCTTCAAAGACAGGTGCCTTCTCCAAGAGAGAAGCTGTATGAAATGGAGACACAAACCCGAGGAGGAGACGGGGAGAAGAGGGAGCCAAGGAGACAGGGAAGTCGCAGCGAGAGAGGAAGGAGGAGGAGGAGGATGGCCTCGTTCCCAGGAAGGAAGGGGAGGAAGGAGTTTCTCGCACTGGGCAGGAGGCTCCAGTCTGTCTCACTAGATAGAGCCTCTGCTCTCAGTGGCACCGTGGCCTTCATGGTGAGGTGCGTGTATCCCCCCAGGTCCGGTTCCCTGGTCTGCTTTATGAAGCCCAGATGTCAGCCTGGAGGTTTTGTTAGCCGAGAGTCCTAGAGATGCCCTTAAAAAGTTGATGCCCTTAGATTTGGCTTCAAGGAGACTGGCTTTGCCCTGATGAAAGAGGGCGTTTTGGGGTGTGGGGGGTGGGTTGGGGGCCCGCTATATTGGGCCTCAGAGCAGGGGAGCTCTAGACCAGGGGCTTTGGTGCAGGGATGAGACAGCATGGGCTGGAGCAGAGGGATGAGGAGCACTGGTGGCAGAGTCCCTCTGCTGTCCCCTACCACCCCCCACCCCAAGCCTACCTCACAAGCGCAGCTTTGAGACCCACCAAAGGTGTGTTATTTTAAGGTCTAAAGAAGGCCGCCCTTGCCTCTGTACTTTCTCTCCTGCCTGTTTGCTTTTGCTTAAAATCCCTGAAAATGTAAACCAAACATTGGGTTCTATAACTATAGAAAAGGTTCTATAATTATTTGTCAGAGTTCATATACCGTGGAGGACTCTGGACCCAAGCAGTCTTCTCTTGGGTGATCTTTGGAGCGAGGCAAGAGACCAAGAAAGCTATGTGCTACTTGACTTACAGGAGAGCCTCTTCCTGAAGTGAGAAAGGGAGCAGAAAGAGGAGGCTGCTTCGGGATTAACCAGGCCCAGGTTACGGTGCAGCCAAGGTGGGGCAGTTGAGCCAGGGCAGGAGTGGGGCAGAGGGGACCAGGAAAGGCCACGGGGAAGGCCGTTCATGGCCTGCTGGGTCTCTGTGCATGTGTTATGTAGAGAACTGGGCACCCCTTTTCTTAATTTTGGATCCTTGGATTTTTAATATAGTTTAGGTTGAGATATCTATACTTCTGATTATGTCAAAAATTGTGACTGAGTTTAGTGAAGGTCCTTCTCTCTGGGCCCATTGTTCTGCACCCTGGATGGAGACCTTTCAGGGAAGCACTGGCTACGTGTGACTGTGCCATTGACAGTACTGTCCTTCCAGAGCAGTAGGACCAGTGAGAGGGTTTGCACTGATGACTTTGAGATGACAGGTTTTTTTGAAGGAGGTGATAGGAGTAACCAGTGTTCAGAATCGTCTGTCTCAGCCTCCATCAGTGCAGGACACAAGGGTTTGTTAAGACAGAGGCCCCTGGACTTGAACTGTGTGGCGTGACCAAAGGCTGAGTTCAGTTCCTGTGTCTTCTCAGGCTAAAGGCAGTGCAATCTTGGAAAATTAATTTAGTCTCTGAGTCATAGTTTTCTCAAGTGTAAAGTGATACAAATGTTACTTGCCACTAATTAAACTGCAAATCATGTGAAACACATAGAGGTCTTCAGTTGAGAAATCAGAATTAATTTAGGTTTTTAAGTATGTGTAAGTCTGACTGGCTCATTACTTTTATAAGAAACCTAGAAACAGAATGAGTAAAAAATACCATAAGACAGCAGAGGAAACCCGTACAAATGGACAGTTCTTCCCATAATTCCTTGAGATACCTGCGCTTAGTTCCTTTTGAGGGAATTGAGGCAAGGGAAGTAGAAGAGTGAACTGTGGGGCATCTGTCGGCGGGGGACCAAGCAGCGGCCACGGAAGAAGGCATCAGGAGAGGAAGTTGCCATCGGAGAGGTGGAGGATGAAACAATATCTGACAATTCAGGTTGTCGAGAAGGGAGAGTACGGCGTCGTCGGGTGTCAGAGCATGGGGTCGAGGGGAAGGGGCTTGAGAACAGGTCATTGGGTTTGGGAGAGCAGAGTTTTATTGGTGACCCTTGACAACAGTGAGTGCTTATTTAATAATAAGTGCCATGTACATATTTATCTCATTTAATCTTCCCATTATCCCCATGACGTGGGTGCTGCTATCGTGGTCAGTTTGTGACTGACTGCAGTGTCCTAAGAGAGGCTTAAAGAGGTTAAATAAGGTCCTGCAACTGTCCAGGACAGGTCCAGGCCTGTCTGGTCCCAGAGCCGGGCCCTTGCCGCCCCACTGGGAGCTTGGATCCGCGGTGGAGTGGAAGCAGGCCGCAGGTGCTAGCGGGGGCGCAGGGGAGTAGGGGAGGTCAGGAAGAACAGGTGCTGGTTCAGAAGTTTGGCTATATGGGGAGGGAAGTTTGGCTATCTAGGTGACTCAGATCACAGGCAGGTGAGTTTTTTCCCCAGAAAGAGCAGGCTTTTTTATTTGGAACTTGTAAAAGAGAGAAAGCAAGATGCCAGGGGAGAAAGGAGTAAAAGCTCTGCCAGGTAGGGCTGCTCTGGGCCCTTCCTTACATTTGGCCTTTGGTACGTCTGGTAAACCATGCAGTGTGTGGTTTCTTAAAAAACCGAGCTGTACAGTGAGGTGATGCCTTTGAGGTCGTGGTTCTTATAGTGGGAGTTGGCCAAGTGAAAGGAGGAGGTTATTTCCCTCCTGCCCTATGTGACTTCTCGAGGATTTTGGGGGTTCATCACTGACTCCAGGTAGTGCCTCAGTGAGTTGGTAAGAACCCTCACCATGCCTTAGAGCTGTCCCCCATTCCTTACTCCTCAAGGCACCGTCACATCCACCTCACATGGTCCTCTGCTCCCAGCCCAGTGTCCCTTCCACCCCTCCCCCTTCTTTTCCATCGTGGCTTCCTTAGGAGTCGTCCTGTGTGGCTTTTGTCTGATGTGATTGCTGTCACAGAAGCAGGGGCAAGCTTACCTGGAGGAAAAGCTCCCTCATCAAAGTGCAGAAAGTCACTGTGTCCCTCAGGACGGGCTTCCCAGCATTGGCTGGTCCTCTCAGAGGGAGTGGAGGGCTCCGGTGCACTCGAATAAAGCAGCCATTTAGAGCTTCAATACGAAAAATAGATTTGTCTTCATTATTTCATTAGTATGAACCCGTAGCCTCTTGGGTAGATGGGATACGCAGGCACCTGAAGGGCGTCTGTGTGAAGCCATGGGTGTGGGGTGGCCCAATTGGACTCAGGCCAGGGAGAGGGAAGCCTCAGCAGTGAGTGTGGCCCATGTGACCAGGCAGCCACCCAGCGCAGGATGCTTGAGAGGCCAGAGTCCACGGCGACTGTACCTGAGGACAATTTACCTACAGCCTCCTCTGGGTTCCTGTTCTTGGGCCAGTCATTGAGGCAGAGCTTTCCCTAAGAAGTAATCTTGGAAGAGGTGGCATGAGCCCTCCCTTAGCAAGAAAGCCAGGTGTTGATTCTTTTCAACACTCCGTTGGAGAGGGAAGCCTTGGAACCCAGGCAGTGTCATACTTCACACAGATAGTCACCAACTCTGCCTGGCCCCAAGCTATTGTCTGCAGGTGGAGGCATTTCCTAAAGGCAAGCCAGATGCACTGGTACCATTTCCTGGAAGGAAGATGGAATAAAGTGAATATCCAGCAGTGCGTCTGTGCAGAAATGTGCTGCTTTAACACCAGGCCAATTTAAAGAAGTCGGCAGTGTATTCGGCAGCTGAACGTGAATGACCCTAGCATTAAAGCAAGTAGACAGAGGGTAGAATTTCAGCTACGTAAAGGGAGGGAAAAGGAAGTGTTCTGAATTCTTTTTTCTTTTCTTCTTCCTAGCAAGAACCAGTTGAGTCATCTCTGGGGCTTAGTAATGGAATAAGTGATCTTTCTCCTGAGTATGCGGTCCTGACTTCAGCTATAAAAAATGAAGTGGATAGTACGGTGAACATCATAGGTAAACTGTTTTGACATCTCATTTTTTATACACATGAGCAGCCCTCTGGGGTCTAAAATTTGTAAAACAGTGATCTTCAAATAACTTAGTCAGTGGGAGGAGGTCTTGGAACCATCTCAAAATGCAAGTTCCAGCCCTTAGATTTCAGGGCTGAAAAATAAAGGCCTTTGCAGATCAGAAAAAGGAACTTAAATGGGTCAGCAAGGGGTGGGGAACCTTTGGCCTTGGGGCCACACGTGTCCTTCTGGATGCTTGAGTGCAGAGCCTTTTGACTGAATCCAAATTTTACAGAACAAATCCTTTTAGTAAAGGATGTTTGTTTCCCGGTGGAATGGTTAGCGTTTCCAGTCTTTTACTATTTGGTCACATGGACAAAAGTGTTCTTTATTAAACTGGGGAACCAAGGAGAGGGAAGATTGTCCTCATGTCCTCTCAGCATCTTCTCCCTGGCAGACCTGCACAGAGGTGGTGCTCATTTTACAGACAAAGAAACTGAGGCACAGAGACACATTGCCGAAGGGCACACTCTGATTCAACAGGTATTTTTGAGCACCTTCCAAATACTAGACTCAGTACCATAAGCAGGAAATAGATCAGGGAGGCCAATTCCTGTTTTCATGGAAGGACACACATAGCAAAGAACCCCCAGATAACCACAGCATTACCATCTGTGGTAAATGCTGCCAAGGACGGGAAAGGAGAAGATGACAGAGAATAACCAAGGAACCAAGTTTAGATTGGGGGGTCTCGGAGGTGCAACATTTCCCCTTCTCCATAACAGCTGAATGTACTTCCAGACTGAGCTAGCTGTGCACGCCCAAGAGGAGCGTGGTGTCGCCATGCTGAAGACATGTCTTCTAATGTTCCGTTTCTTCTGTGTGGTCAAATGCACAGGTTTAGTGCCCAAAAGACTTATCTCTGCTTTCCCTTTAAGGGGAGGGAGGGAAAAAAACTCCTTAGTTTTATTTTTACTTTTCTTTAGTATTGAATATTTGTTGTGTGTGGTGACTTCTGTTTTTAGGAAACGGAGGAAGCCAGCAACATGTTGTATTGTCCTGACAATGTTCTGCTGGCCTCTTGCCCAGGGTAGCAGGGTTTTGCTGAGTTGTATTGAAACTCATCTCCAGGCTAGTGTAAAGCGTTTGCAGGTGCGGACATTCTGTCCGACTTGCCTAGGCAGTGCTTTATAACCCCATTGTGTTTCTTGATAAAAGGCAACCTCACCCTTCAATAAAGCAGAGATCGCTATGAAACAAAGGAGAGTATTCATTACTCTGAAGTAAATAATGCAACCTGTAGTGACTAGACATACAGCAATTAGGAATTCATGAATTTGGGATTTTGTCTTAATTTTGTCTGCCCAAAGTGCATCTTATTGGGCATTCTTTTTTGGTAATTGCTTCCAAATTTGACTGACTTTATCTGAAGTGAAGGTTAAGTAGCTTTTTTAGCCAAGCCTAGAAACTCAGGTAGCAACAGGGGGTCTTGAAGGCTCAGGAGAGCAGATTCACAACTTAGACAGACTTCAGGGTCCCCGTGAGGACCTTGTGGTTTTAACTCAAGATTGGCACCAGAATCCGTAGTGGTTTCGGATGGCAAAGGTGACGCAGGGCTGTGGAATTGTGTGTTCACCATTTCCCGTCTTATTCCTTGTTCTTTTTGCCATTTTTCCTAGTGCTTAAGATATGAAATTTCACCTATTAGATAAAAAGTGGCTCCGGGGTGGGTCTTTAGCTGGAGGGCACCCCATCTTCTGTGCTCACCAGCTGTGCCCCGTGCCTTCTCCTGGGAAGGCTGAGGCCTGAGCCATTCACCCCTTTGGAGTAGGGGCCAGAGACAAGGCATCTGGTTTTGTCAGGACCCCTAGAAAACTCTCAGCAATATGAAACTCCATTTGAGGTGTGAACCAGGATGTCACCATATACCCAGACACAGAACCCGTAGCATACTTTATTTTCCTTGTGCAGATTGGACCTGGTCACCAAGGTGAGACTGTGGGCTGGCTCCTCAGTCACAAGTGCCAAACAGGAGACCTGGGCAGTGGGGTTTGGCTGCTGTTTATTCAACCTAAGAAATTTTCAGTTACTCAAGAAAGCTGTCATCTTTTTGTGAGGCCGTATATTTTTTTCTCCTCCCCCCTCCCGTGCCACCCCCACCCCATTGATAATTAACTGTCAGAACCTCCTGTCTTCCACACCGTGCTTCCCAAGTCCGTTCCCTTCTGCTTCTGGCACCTGGGCTTTGTGTCCATTCTGTCCTCCCCGTTCATCCTTCACACAGAGCGTCACCACTGCCCTCAAGACAAAGACCCCAACCCCCTCATGTCGCCGGGGACTGGCATGACCTGGGCCCTGCCCGCCGCTTTTATACCTGCTTTTGAGCTTGAGGCATTCTGAACAATGTAACCTCTCTGTGGCTGTTGGTGGAGAAAGTGAGGTTGGTGGTGGGTTTTGTTGGTGTGGAGCCGTTAAGGCTCCGTCGGCATGGCACAGGAAGGAACGGACGTTTGGCAGTTCCAGTGGTAAGTGTGAGCTGGCAACCCAACACTCTTACTCAGATTTCTAAGCTTCCAGATCATTGGCCCTTGAGACATTGGTTAACTCTCTGCTGAGTTTTTTCTGGGACACATCCTTTGCTCGCCTTTGTAGTGGCATGTGATGCTGGTTTCTTCTGGGGGTGAAGAGTACCTACTGCCCCAGCTACATTCTTGCTTCCTCCTGCCCCTCTGTTGCCCTGGTGAGCGGGGGAGGGCTGCTGCTGGGGGCAGTCTGGCCCACACAAGGACGGAACTCCTGTCTCTGGAGGTACCCGACTCTCCCACCACTGACCTTGAGCACCTAAGCCAAACCCTGGCTGTGTTTTACAGAGAAAGAACACAAGATTTGAAGTTAAAAGACTTGGGTTCTGGACCTAGTTCTGAAGTTTTTTATTTACCATGTGATTTGGGGCAAACTTCCTTATCTCTCTGAGATTCAATTTGTATAGAAATTGGAAATAACATATATATTATAATTTATAAAATGGAAATATATAACATTATATATAAAATGGAAGTAATAATACCGATCCTGTCCACCTTACAGTTGTGGAGAGAATCAAAGGATATGTTCAGATAAATCACTGTGTGGCTGGAAGGTGGTAAAATGATATATTATGGTTACAATATGACCAACATCATATTAAAATACACTTGAGTAAGAAAAATAGCCTCCAGCTGTGCTGTGTCATCAGGGCTGGTATTAACAGTTTTACTCAAACTTTCAGATAGAGTCAGGGGGAAATTTCTCTTTATGATCCCCTGCTGATGGTCTGATTTTATATGCCCTGTGAACAAGTTTCACTCTTGACTCTGCAGCTTCCTGGATGACCTTGGCAATTTATCTGACCTCTGGGTTTTAGCTTTTTTTGACTGTAAAATGGTGGGACCAAGCCACCTCCAAGGGCCTTTTTGTTTCTAGTAGTCTCTGCTTTAAGCACTTTCTCTGAGGCGTGGGAGCAAGCTGCTTTCTCAGGTGGAGCCCCACATTAAGTCAACAATTGTTAATAAAGTAAGAATGACCTTTTAAGGAATTAAACTGGTTTGTCAGTAACCAGCCATGAATAATATTGTTATAATTCTCAGCAGCTAGGTTCAGATAAAATTACATTCCTGTGGGCGACTCTTTTCAGATGTACTGACTTTAATAAGCTTAGTGTATTTCTCGTTTTTCTAACCATTTGAGAATTTCCTTGGCACCCAGTAGAGAACGGTCGAAAAGAAATGTCACCATTGGCTGTGAGCCCACAGACTCACTAAGGTGATATTCAAAAACTTTCATCCTAAGAGGCTTAGAAAGCCAGGAGGACCTCGGTTTGGACTTCATTAACTCTTCTATTAATATTAGGGAGACCATATTCCAAAGAGTTGAAATTTGGGGTCAGGTAAGGCTGATCTTGAATCCTGATTCTGCCACTTGCTGGCTATCTAACCTTGAGTGAATTATTCAGTTCTCTCTGAAGCTGTTGTTTCATGTCTGAAACAGGGATCATGACTGTGCCTTCTCCGCAGAGTTGTGAGGTCTTTCAAGGGGCTAGGAGTGGCATAGGTAAGTGCTCAGGAAGTTAGCTTTTGTCATTAGTGTTAATCAGCACCCAGAGGAATGCGTGCCACTCCTGACCTTATGTGCTGTAGCAGGTAAGTTTGTTACTCATGTGTCTTTTCAGTTGTCAGGAGTCAGTGTTGCTGCTACTTGGTGGTTCGAGGAAATCAGTTCACAGGGCGAGAGAGAGAGATTGCAGCTGATTAGTGACAGTGTCTAAGCACATCCAGAGAGCATTCCAGATGTTGGGATTTCCCTGCTTCTCTCACTGGCTGTGACTGGCGAGTTGGAAAATTTCCACAGTGCCCTGAATGATGTTTGGATGGAGAGAAGCGGTCGTCCCTTACCGAGGCATGATACAACATGCTCCTCGTGGGGGGCTTTGGCCTTGGAGATATTGTAACTTTATTAACTGGGTATCCAGATTGTTGTCCAGAAAACAAAAACTGATTTTTCTGTCCTAGTCACCAGCATTCAGGATACACTTAAAATTTGAGTAAAGGTGCTATTTATTTAAGTCACATATATTAAGTGAGATATGGTAAAATAAACCCCTTTTAGGTGTACAGTTCTATAAGTTTTGACAGATGCACTCAGTTGTGTAACCACCACCATATTCAAGACAGAACATTTTCATCACCCCAAAGTTTCCTCCCCGGTCCCCAGCCCCTAACACCCACAGACTGCTGTATCTTTATCACATCACCTAGCTTTAAAAGAGTCCACTTGCCAGAAGGCTTGACATTTTCTAGAACACATTAATTGTCGTGTCCTGTATTTGCAAGCTGTCACAAACTGCTGCAGGACTCTGGCTGCTGCCAGAGTGAGCCTGGGCCCCTTCCTGCATCCAGTTATTTAGCGGATATTCATTGGGCGCCTCTCTGGTGGAAGCCGTGAGCGTGTGTCATGCCTGGACCTGAAAGGTTCTAGTGCAGGTTCTCAGCTCTCAGGAGCAATGCTTTGATTGGGGAGATAGGACATACACAAATAAAAAGTTCAGTAACCAGCCACACGAAGCAGAAAGTCAAGAAGTGTCACAAGGTCGTGTCACATTGTAGTTGTGGCAGAGCAGTGGGCACAGTGAGTGACAGGCGCTCAGAGGAGAGCAGCCGGTCTGTGCTGGGGTGGTTGGGAAGGGGCTCCAGAAAACGGGGGCACCCTGAATACTGCCTGTCGCCCACCCCGTGTCACTCCCTCATTGAAGCCTTTGCTTCCTCCAACTGGAAAAAATACTCCACTTCCTCGGCTTTCAGCACATGGCGCCTGCCTTCTCTCGTCCACCTTTTCACTCCCGCGCGCCTTCCGCGATGTCTAGATCGCTGGTGGCTACAGCCACGTGCGCTGGCTCCTTACAGACCGCATCCCTGCCCGCGCTGCTCTTCCTCTGCTTCTGCCACTTGATGACAGCGCCTGGTGCTCTGTCCCTCTCTGTTAGTTGAGTAACTGAGTTGGGCATCCTGGGGAAAAGCAGGGAGGGACGGAATTCCTGGGCAGAACGAAGGGATGTAAGTAGCAAGAGGCTTGAGCCGCTGCCATTGTCTGGTCTGAGCTAGCTTATGCTTCTCTGCTAGGAAGAACAGGGCAAAAAAGAAATGAGTTTTGAAGCGTTGGACATGAAAGTGGCTTTGATTGGAATCAAATTTATGTAAGACCTTTATTGCCTTGGTATGCAATGTATTGTGCTGCCCCTCCCTTCTCCAACCCCCCCCCCCCATTTGGTTTCGATTTCCACCCCCGGACTGCTCCGTAGGGCTTGGGATGGGACAAGGACATCATCACGTTTTCCTGCCATTTTGTTTTACTTAGGGGAAGAGGCAGAAGAAACTTGAGAGAGGTTATTGTCGGTCATGGTCAGTCTGTGTGTAGTGAACTGTGTAACTGACGCCCTCACACTCAAACAGGGTAGTCCTGAGGACGAGAAAAGGATTTGGGAGTGCGCCTGCCATATATAGCCTGCCTGTCTTTTCTTTAATTTTATCCCTGCCAGGAAAACCTGAACAGCATCCCGTTTCCCCTCCGTCCTCTACGCTGTGGCTTTGGATTCTTTTACCACATCCACACGGCTCCTTTCCTAGCCTCTTTTGTGCCCTTCCCTCCTTTATTAAATAACCTATGAATTCCCACTGTCCTCTGAAACCTTCCCTGAGTAGAAATAAGATAATGTTCTCACCACCACAAAAAGCAATTAAAACAGGGACTTATTTATGAATAAAAATACTTCAGCAAAGAAAATACTTTGAGTGATTAAAACAATGAACAAGTTAGTCCATTATGGCTAATTCCTCAAGGAGACTGGAGTGTGGCCCGCTTCCTGCCTAACCTGACATTTTGCAGATAGTTGAGAACATGACAGGAATATAGAGCACCGCACGTAATCCAAGTTGTGTGCATTTGGACAAATCACTCTCCCTCTCTGTGCTTGAGTTTCTTCATCTGTAAGAGGATAATGATGCTTTCTCTGTCATTCTCATGGGTTGAAATGTTAAAATAACTTACACAGGTATGAGTAAAACGTTGATTATGGTGGCAAAGTGCTTTGAGGACCTTGGGAAAACATTGTTATTACCATGATATTTTCTTCCCCTTTATTTATTGGAGGCAATTTTCAGGGACATGTCATCCAATCAACTACCAACAGCTGTTGAAGGTCAGTTCTGTTTAAAATTAGGGCAGGGCATTAGGGATGTTCAAATTAAAACCACAATGAAATATCATTACTTACCTATCAGAATGGCTGAAATAAAAAATAGTGACACCACCAAATGCTGGAGAAGATATGGAGAAATTAGATCACTCAGACATTGCTGGTGGGAATGTAAAATGCTACAGTGACTCTGAGAGACAACTTGGCAGTTTCTTGTAAAACTAAACATGAAATTACCATACAACTCAGGAATTGCACTCTTGGGAATTTCTCCCAGAGAAACAGAAACTTATGTTTATACAAAACCTAAACACAAACATTCATAGTAGTCTTATTTATTAATATGATAGCCAAAGACTAGTATCAGCCCAGATATCCTTCAGTGGGTGAATAGTTACACAGACTGTGGTACATCTATACCATGGAATACCACTCAGCAATTAAAAAAAGGAACCAATTATTGATGCACACAACTTGGGTGACTCTCCAGAGAATTATGCTGAGGGAAAAAAGCCAATCCCAAAAAGTTACTGTATGAGTCCATTTGTGTAACATCCTTGAAATGACAAAAATTATAGAAGTGGGGACCAGATTAGTGGTTGCCAGAGGTTAGGGACAAGGAGGGGGAGGGGGAGGTATTGAAGGAAGGTGGATATGGTTGCAAAAGAGTAACGTGAGAGACATCTATGTTGATGGAACTGTTCAGTATTTTGACTGTGGTGGTAGATACATGAAACTACATGTGATAAAATTGCATGGAACTAGGTGCAAGCATGCACACACACGCACACACTCACACCAAGGAGTGTAAGTAAAACTGAGGAAATCTGAACAAGATGGGTGGATAGTTACTAATGTCAGTATCCTGGTTGTGATATTGTATTCTAGTTTTGCAAGATGTTACCATTGGAAGAAAATGAGTAAGGGGAACACAGGATGTCTCTGTATTATTTCTTATAACTGTATGCAAATTTATAATTGTCTCAAAATAAAAAGTTTAATAAAAAAAATTGCAGTTTTCAGAGCCAGAATGGTCAGAATTCATCTTATCAGTGTTCTGGGGAGTGGACGATACCGATGTTTGCTAGAATTGGAGAGCTGACTCTATTCCATTGTTCTGATACTTGGGCCAGTTGGTCATGTGCTCGCAGAGCTGGGGGAGGGCTGGCCGGGAGCATGAGCAGAGCTCCCCACAGCTAGAAGGGACACCATGGGGGGATGTTCATGGTCTTTCCTCCTTATTAAGGTTTGATAATGTCTCTTTGGACCATGGAACTCAGAAATCAAGCACAGTGCCTTCCTTCAGAGCAAGAGCAGAAAACAGAAGTCGGTCAGGTGCAGAGCACTGTCATGTCTGGCCCGGGGGCAGGGGCTGGATGCAGCCTCTGGTCCTGCAGCCTTGGCTGTGGCTCAGTTGAGTTTGGAAGTCTGCTGAGCTGGATAGGACGTGGCCACCTGTATGTGCCATTGGCAGGCATACCGAGACAGGCCTGGGGAGCCCGGTCGTTGGCAGGCTGCTTCTTTGGAAACATTAGCCCAGAGCTAAGGCTTGTTCTTCAGCCCCATGGCAGGGGACAGGTGGTGACCGGGAGTCTGACTCCTGGTGATCCGGCTCCGTTGGGGAAGGCTTTCTTTCTTGAGTGTGTGCTAGAATTGTGAAGTCAGGCGACATTGGTGCGTGATGGGTCTCTTTTCTTTGAAGTTGTAGGACCGTCCCATCTGGACAGCAACATTGAGGATCAAGAGATTGTCACTAATCCACCGGACATTTGCCAAGTTGTAGAGGTGACCACCGAGAGTGATGAGCAGCCGGTCAGCATGAGTGAGCTCTACCCTCTGCAAATTTCCCCCGTGTCTTCCTACGCAGGTAAGTGGAATGGAGGGAGGCTGGGGGACTGGGCAGGGAAGAGAGGAGGGCAGTCCTTTGGTCCAGGGTCACCCGTTTACCCACAACAGACAATCTCTCCTCTGCCCTAGGGGATTACTCCTGATGGAATTATTCTTGTTTTAATTT
Organism: Daubentonia madagascariensis; assembly: GCA_023783475.1. Lineage (NCBI taxonomy): Eukaryota > Metazoa > Chordata > Mammalia > Primates > Daubentoniidae > Daubentonia > Daubentonia madagascariensis. The sequence continues at coordinate 4,770,812 of JAKFHU010000760.1, forward strand.
TCTTGACCAACATCTTCTGAGACACTTTTGTTTCAGTTAGAAGATGTGGTCACGAGCATCTCTTGGCTCAGTCGCCCATAGCATTTGCGTGCATGGCTAACAGGTAGTAATATTTCTTTGGAGAAGTGGTTCATCAGAATCTGGTTTATTTGCACAAGTCATCAGAAATTTGGAAGGGTGTTGAATGGAATCTCAGGTTGACCGGGCTGGATAGGATCTTAGAAATCATCTCTTCCAGGTCCTTCATTTTTGCAAGGGAAGAGACTTGCTCCAGGTCATACAACCAGTACATGTTCGGGCCAGGACTTAAACTCAGCCTTCAGACCCCAAGCTCATGGCTAGATCCATCCATCCACTAAGTTTACTTGTCACCTCTGAATATTTTCTCCTTTTTCTATTTAGTACATCATCTCACTGGGCCAGGAGATTGGCCCATTTCTAATTCCCCAGGGAACTGGCTACATAATTGCACGAATTGGCCCAGACATAGTCACAGGAGGGGAAACAGATTCAGTTGGTTCTTCTGTCCTCACAGAGGAAAATGATGGCTGCTTTCTTCATCGACATTACATCATCTTACACTCTCTTCCTGATCATCTCTATTTAATTTTTTGGAACTCAGTTATAATTAGGAAGCATAAATTCTGAGTCAGTGTTATTGCTTGCAGATATTAAAAATAAAAAGCAGAGGCGCTGTCATGGGAAACCACAGTTGGCACTAGCAAGCACTTCAGGGATTCTTCCTGGTGTTCTTCATACGCTGCCAGATGCAGTGTCCTCCAGCCAGGGTGCCACCCCGGCGACTGGCACAGAACCAGCATGAGAGTTGATTCAAATGACTGGTTGTTTGTATCAGCCACTACATCTAACCTCATATTCCCTGAATGCCAATTTTCTTTTTTTTTTTAATTTTTAAAAATTGTGGTAAAGTACATATAATACAAAATTTACCATTTTAGCCATTTTTAAGTGTACAGTTTAGTGGCATTAAGTGCATTCACGCTGCGCAGCCATCACCAGCATCCTTTGATCTCCAAAGCTTTTTCCATCTTGCCAAACTGAAACTCCATACCCATTAAATGCTATACCCATAAACTCTATACTCATTTTTCTCCTCCACCCAGCCCCTGGCAACCACATATCTACTTTCTGTCTCTACGAATCTGGCTATTCCAGGTACCTCATATGAGTGGAATCATACAGTATTTGTCCTTTTGTGACTGGCTTATTTCACTTAGCATAGGTCCTAACTTGCTGTTATGCTAGGGACATAAAATGAATGTGAGAACAAACCTTGGCTACAGAAAACTTATAATCTGTCAAACAGGATAGGCTTGTCTTCAGTTATGTTCACTACCATTTGTTGCATGTTTACTGTGCCCTGGGAACCATGCTCAGTGCATGGTACAATTGACTTGTTTATCGTGAGAGTAACTCTGTCAGCCTGGGCACCATCATTATGCCCCTTTTAAAAATGAAGAATCTAAAGGGCTGATGGGAGCAAAGCAGAGTGTCCAGGGACAAACAACTTGTAGCACAGCTTAAACGCACCTGCGGCTGATTGCCGCCTGGCCAGCTGCACAAGGCTCTGCCATTCAGGGCACCTCCACGTCCCGTGGTCTCATTTGACTTTCACAAGGACCCACCAAGGCAGGCAGAGCAGAATGTTCATGCCGTAATTTTACAGTAGAGATAACTGAAGCATGAAACACCAAGCCACTTAGCTTGTATTTCCATAGCTATGGCTAAAAATTCGTGACTTGTATATCATGCTGCTGCAGGCATTGTTACACTCCATGTGGTTTTCTATTTCTTCTTTTTTTTTTAGGGGGTGGGAGCTTTAGAATAGACTGTTGTGTTTATCTGTTGAGTAAGACTTTTCTGAAGTCTTCCTGGGGATTCTGGAAAGACCTCTTCTTGCTGTTCTGCCAGCAGTGGCATTTGCTTTAGCAGAAGAATCCTGAGAACAGTTGATCCATGCAGAGAGAAATGAAAATTTCATTACAGGACATTTGCATAGATTTGAGAAGAAGGATTTCAGTGCCAGGATGGCAGGCAGCGAGCGGGAGGTTTTGTGTCGGAGCCTGGCTTCTCAGCCTGGCCTTTGGTTCTTCCCATTGTTTGCATTGTCTAAATCCTCCAGAACCCTTTGAGGAGGCAGGCTTGTTGGATAGAGCCAAAAGGTTCCATCACTGCTACTTTTCTAGAGCTTACGGACATGTAAGGAATTTATCTATAACCGGCTGTCACTAATTCAAGTCTTTCAGTCAGGAATTTTAGAACATTCTGCTGGGAAAGGTAGCTTTCTGGTTGTATTCACCTTTCTTGCTTTATGTTCCCCAATCGCATAGGCTGTTTCCTACAACAGAGTTCTTTTGCTGTAGGTATTCAACTGCACTTCAACCTCGTCTAGCCACTTTCATTCACCTGTTTAGGAAACTGGTATTTGGAGGCTGCTGTTTGCTATTTTTTCCCCCCGCTGATCATTGAAATATAATCTCAGTAGTATTGCAAAACTACATTGAGTTTTGCAAGTCTGTCTTCTCCTTTATGGCCTAAATATTATGGTGAGAAAGAGAAGAGATAATTTCTTTGAGTGGAAGTACTTGCATTGGATGTTTCAGGACAACATAAAATTCTAGTTTGATTTGTAAAACTTTCATACTGGGGAGGGAGGGATGTTCTAAAGCCCAAGCTTGGGAAGCTCTAGAGGATTTTAAAGGTTTACCCAGAAATGGCCTCTTGCCTGATCTGGGGCACCAGGATTTTATTAGGTGGTTGATGATTTAATAAAAGAAAGCCACAGTAGTATTTTGGGGGAGGAAGGGGGGCGGAGAAGACACTGGAGGAGAAAGCGTAACGCGAAGGATTGGGTGGTTATAACTGAGAGAGTGGAGATCGCCTGCTGACCAGCAGTCATCGTCAACCCATACTTTGGGTTTTTATGGAAACCGCATCAGGCTTATGTTTTATTGGGCGGAGCAAAGATACAAGGGCTTTGAGATTAAGAGGACTCTGATTTGAATGATTTAGCTGAGCCTCGTAGTGAAAATCATTGAGGGTATGATCGACAGGAAGAAACCCTTGTCGATCTTAATAAAACTTGTTGAACAAGAGCCTTCTAGAAAATGTACCAGGATGTCATAGTGCAAAAAGGCTTTCACATAAAGTATGTCGTCTCCCTCCACGTAATGTTCCTGAGAAGGTTCAACAGGAGGTATCCTCAGGGAGGCATTAAAAACTGGGCTGAAGTGGAGTGTGAACCTATGACTAGCGTCATCCTAGAATTGCAGCTCTGGAAGAACCTTTGAGGTCACCTTATCCAAGTGGTCCCCTTCCCTCTCACCCCAGATGCTTTCAGGAAAACTGAGGCCAGAAAGGTTAAATGAATTACTCACGTACCTGTTACTACTGTGCAAACACTTTCAGCTTATTCAGACCATGCTAGCGAAGCAACTCCAGACTTTTTTATTCCATTGTATTCGAAGTAATTAAAAAAAAAAATCTAAACTAATCAAAAGGGAAAATGTTGATAGTTCGGCAGTAACATTGATCTGGAGGCAGTGGCCACAGTGAACTCATTTGTCATGTAAGAAGTCGTCTTGGAAGTGGCAATGATGTAGTAAAACCAAGGAAACAGAGGACATTAGGGCGTGAGTACACTCAGCAGAGCACTCGGAACCACCTGTGCGGGGGGAGCCATGGGAACTGCTGCTATTCCAGAGAGGAGGGTCTTGGGTCTTCAGGTGGGAGGTTCAGGTGCCTTCTGCTCCTAGGCTAAGGGCACTCACGGCCATTTTTTTAAAGAAAAACCTTAGTAGCCTCAGTTTGCTAATATGGAGAGTCTTCGTAACTACTTCAGAAGCAGTGGATCTTAATTTGGAAATGAAGCTCTTCAACTGGCATTTGTGTCAGCTGAAAACATAAGCTCAGAACATGTGTATCTTTTCTTATCTGCAACTGTTTCTCTGAAGTCGAAAACTGAGTACTTAAAGGAAATTAAGCTTCTGAACATGTTCCTGTGCTTACCAAGGAGTCTTAACCTGGGACTTCCAACCCCTGCAGCCACTCCGACTTGGGCTGTGGTGGAATCCCAGCCCCCCAGTAATGTTTGGTGGCATTTCTTTGTTTTTATTGGCAGGGAAAAGGAACAGAAGACAATGATATTTATGGAGGATAATTAGGAGTGAAGGGAGCCCAAACATGTATGGAAGGAAGAGAAACCTTGGCTTCAAAGAAAGCTAAGCATAAAAATGGAAAGCGGATCTTGAGATTTCATCAGAGGCCAGAACAGCAGGGAAGCCAAGTTGCTGCGTTCGGTGCACAGGCCCTGGAATCAGCCGTGCAGTTTTGTTTTCTCTCCTCTGTGCTGACTCAGTCGGCGGCTTTGGCAAGTTTCTCAACATCTCTGTTCCTCATTTTTCTTGGGAGTGGCAGTCCTGATTCCTGTCTCCTAGGGATACTGAGCCAGCCTGAGGGTTATGTGAGCGGGGGAGTTTTCCTTTGCTGTTGCTTTTCATCTGTTTCTGCGTGGAAACATTTCTTATGCCTGGTGTTGCCAGTTTGTCTTTCAGATTGTCATCAGCTGAGGCCGAGGCCCTCTCTGGGCGTCTGGTGCTCCCAGCTGGGGATGCTTTGGGGACTCATGCCCCGTCCAAGGAGTGGACAGGCCTGTCCTCTAGCTGCTTGGGGTCAGCCCTCGGCAAGCACCCAGGCCTGTGTGAAGTCAGTGGAGAGCAGTGGCTGAGAACATGCAAGAAGGCTCCAGGGTGGGACAGTGGAGTCAACATCTTGCTTTCTCTGTTTAACGAATGAAGCTGTGGCACAGTCTGCTCATTTGTTCTTTAGCCTTTAGTTTATAAAGAGCCTGGTCTACAGCTGATGCTTTGGGTGGTAGAAAAGGCTTCATCTGGGCTGGAGCCGTCTTGTTCCAGCACTGCCACCAGGAAGATGAGACTGGCAGCCAGCCCCTTAGCAGGGGTTGGGTGAGGGGGTAGAAGGCACCAGAGTGTAATAGCTCTGCTGCATAATGGGAGGATGATAGCAGCTACTTCCTGACTTAGAATCTGTGTGAGGGCTACACTAGAACTGCATGCAAAGGCTCTGGCGCAGCACCGGCCATAGCACTCTCTAAATGTGCCCTAATAGTTATAAAGAGAAGCTGTACATTTCTCTTTAGGCCTCGTCTGTAAAATGAATGACCTAGGCTGTCATCTTGAAATGTCTGTGTATTTTAGAAGTTCCCCCCTCTGTGATTTCATTTCTCAATGGCTGTGAACACTGGAAAACTGTACACCATTGATTTTTTATTTTAAAAATTATAATTTTTTTTACATTAAAAAATCTTTTTTTAATATGTATAGGTGGTATATAATTGCTAACTATTGACTTCGACTTTGTTAATCCAGCCTGTTGTGCAAATCGAGTGTTGAACGATGCTGATTTGCTGAGTGTGTGCTGTGTGCCGGGCCCCGCACTAGGCCTTTTCCCATACATCCTCTCACTTGCTCATCACGTGATCGTCTCGGGAAGGTGATAATACTCTCATTTTACAGATGAGAAAACTGTATCTAAGTGAAGTTGAGAAACTTGCTCCATGTCTCATAGCTGGCAGGCCAAATCAGGATGGGACCCTATTAGTTATCTATCTATTGCTGTGTAACAATGTAACCACAAACTTAGCAGCTTGAAACAACACACATTTGTGATCTCACAGTTGCTGTGGGTCAGGAATCTCAGCGTGGCTTAGCTGGGTCCTCTGCTGCAGAGTCTTACAAACCTGAAGTAAAGGTGTTGTCTAGGGCTGCTGTCTCATCTGAGCCTCAACTAGGGGAAGGGTCCATTTCCAAGCTCACATGGTTTTGGGCAGAACTTAGTTCCATGCAGGTTGTTGAACCAGGAGCCTTGGTTCCTTGATGGCTGTTGTTGCTGGAAGCAGCCCTTAGTTCTTTGTCATGTGAGCCTTCCCCACACGGCCACTTCCTTCTGCAAGGCCAAGAGGGGAGTGAGTCTCCTCACAAGACAAATTTCAGTGTCACAGCACATGACTGTGGACACATGATCGCAGACTCCCCATCACCACAGCGGTATTCTGTGGGTTAGAAGCAGTGACCAATCCCACCCACACTCAGGAAAGGGAATCCCAGAGTGAACCCCAGGAGGTGAGAAACATGGGGGCAGCCCTGGGTCTGTGCATCACCATAACCCAGGTGGAAGATGCAACTCTAGAAACCCAAGATATCAGTACTGAAGGGGTGTGAGGTAGAGGAGGGATCTGAGTAGAATGGGATGATCTAGGAAAACTTAGAAAATGTCGACTCCGCATTGGGCCTTACGTGAAATGATCGGCGTGGACTGGAAGAGAGGGCCCTTGTGGGCGCTGCAGGTAGAGCTGCAGTGAGGAGGGCACCAGGGGCCAGCGCCCTTCCAGGAGGCAGTGCCCGGTGTAGACATAGCCTGGCCTTGCAGAGTGGGCCTCGCCTCAGCTCTCAAACCTGCTTTGTCTGGAGGGCGGGGATTGGAGAGTTAAAATTCACTCCAGCTTCTCCCACCCGCACAGGAAGGGGGATGGTGCGTTTAGTTGCCCATCTCTCTCTGTAAACACCGCTCGAGCCTCGGGACAGCCCGAGTGGCAGGAATGACAGCCTGTGTTTTTCTCTCTGCTAACAGAAAGCGAGACCACCGACAGCGTGCCCAGTGACGAAGAGAACGCCGAGGTAAGCCGGCCGCCACCCCTCGCCTGTGACGCTCTGCGGACAAGCCCTGGGGTGTCCTCACTGCTGGTTACGTGCCTTTACTTTACATCATGAGTTTCACTTTTGGATTTTTCTGTGTTGTCCAATATACATAACCTAAAAATCACCATACTTTTGGGCTTGGGGTTATAAAATTCAGCACTGGGAACTGAATAGGAGGAAAGAGAGTCACACGTTACCATCAGGAAGAGAGGCTCTGACGGCAGGAAAGGGGAATTAAAGTTGGGGCCGGGAAATGTTGATGCTCTTATCACTATAAACATCCTCCTTTACAAGCAGAAATAGTGCATCACGCATGGCCAAAGGCAGTGACCAGAAGTAAACGTCAGAAAGAGCTAAGCAAAAGTCTCTCCACGTGTCGCAGGAGTCCCTTCCCTCCGTGTCTGGGCCCGCAGGCTGGTCACGTGTCCAGCCTGTTTCCCGTTCCCTCCGTGGGCTGGGCTCACGCAGTGGCAGGGCACGGCTGTAATGCCCATGGAAAGCATCGTGCTGGCGCCTGCTCCGGGCCTGCGCTTGAGCGACTGAGGAAGGCAGGAAGAGACACAGAGAGAGAGAGGGGAGAGAGGGAGGGAGAGAGGCTCGTGGTTCTTTGGATCAGTGGGTGCCCAATGTACTAAACACTTTCGGGTAGAGTGCAGGGAAAGACAGTAGGTGTACATGCTCACATATATGCCGACCTGTTTCTTCAAGGTCGCAATTCTAGCTCCTTCTCTGAAGGAAGCCAGCCCTGAGGCCAGCTGCTTGCTGGGCACCCTGGAGCGCTAAGCTGCCCCCATTTGAAAGCAGTCAAGGGGCACTCACTGTCTGTTACTAAGTCCCTCACTTCCCTTTCTCCGAAAACACAAGTTGATGCAAAGGTCTAATTGGGCCAGCAGTGAGGACAAGCCTCCATGACAGACGGGCCACCCACCATGGCCTGAAACCTATCAAGTGATTGTGCTGGGGCAGCCAGAGCCCAGGGGGGACCAGAAACCAAGCTGCTGCCTTCATGGAATAGTCTGGGCCACATTTCTGGGAGGTAGCAAATGGGAATTGATTTAAAAAAAAAAAAAGGGAAGAGAAACAGTTGCTTAGGGTATGAATTGCTGGGTATAGCTTTCAGCAGAGGGATGCAGAGTTTGTTCATTCCACAATTCTTAAAAATCAGTGAAAACACCAACACATGGGAACCGTGGTACATTTTTAAAAAGCCATTCCATAGTTGGAAAAGGAAATCTGTTACTTATTTTCTTCGAAAGGGGCGACCACACTGGTGGAAGAGGAACATTGAAGGCAAGCAGTACCTCAGCAACACGGGGACGCGGAGCTCATACCTGCTGCCCAGCATGGCGACCTTCGTCACTTCCAACAAGCCTGACCTCCAGGTCACCATCAAAGAGGAGAGCTGTCCGCTGCCTTACAACAGCTCCTGGCCCCCCTTCCCGGACCTCCCCCTCTCTCCGTCTGTGACCCCAGCACCCAGCAGCAGTCGGCCAGACCGGGAGACCCGGGCCAGCGTCATCAAGAAGACGTCAGATATCACCCAGGCCCGCGTCAAGAGCTGTTAAGCCTTTGACTTTCCCTGGTGGTTGTTGGGATTTCTTGGCTTTGTTTTGTGGTTGGTTTGTATTTTATTTTTTTCTCTTTGACACCTATTTTAGACAAATCTAAGGGAAAAAGCCTTGACAATAGAACATTGATTGCTGTGTCCAACTCCAGTACTGGAGCTTCTTTTTAACTCAGGACTCCAGCCCATTGGTAGACGCGTATTTCTAGAGCCTGCTGGATCTCCCAGGGCTACTCCCTCAAGTTCAAGGACCAACACCCACACGGGCAGTGGAGGTGCTGCATTGCCTACGGTCAAGGCCAGCATGATGGAGTGGATGCCTCAGAATGGACGAGAAAATGTGAACTAGCTGGAATTTTTTATTCTTGTGAATATGTACATAGGGCAGTCCTAGCCGCTGCAGTCTGCTTCCGCACCTTATCTTAAAGCACTTACAGATAGGCCTTCTTGCGGTCTTGCTCTGTTTCACAGCACAGCCAGCCTCCCCTGTCCCTGTCCCCCGCCTCCCACCCTGTCCCATCCACTTCCTTTCCCTCCCCTCAGAGGCTCTGTTCTATGTCCAGAGGAGAAGAAGAAAATGAACTTCTCCACAGATGTCCTGTTTTAAGACTGCTTAAAAAAAAATATTTCTAATCTGCCATGCTTGAATGCCACGCGGTACAAAGGAAAACGATCATGGAAATATTATGCAAATTCCCAGATTTGAAGACAAAAATACTCTAATTCTAACCAGAGCAGGCTTTTTTATTTTTTATACAGGGGAATATTTTATTCAAGGTAAAATTCTAAATAAAATATAATTGTTTTTTATCTTTTCTACAGCAAATTTATAATTTTAAGATTCCTTTTCTTGTTTATCAGCGGTTGTTATTATATCCTTGTGGCACATTTTTTTTTTAATTTTGTAAAGGTGAAGAAAAGCTTTTATGAGCTCATGTAGCAATCAGATTATCCTGTGGATTGATAATAAATGAATATGATATATAGTTAAATTTTTAATGGGCATCACTCCTGGCTTTGTGTCTGCTTTGCAAGAGCACGATCGTGGGACAGGACTGACAAAGTACCATTTCTTCTTAGGGCCCAAAACTTTTTCCCTTGCTGACCACAAGAAACCCTGGAGGTTACTACTGTGAGGCTGCACATGACGTCCTCTCCCGAGCATTCACCCCGTGCCAGGGCCAGTGCGGAGGGTTTTGCACGAGCTACCTTCCGCGCCATCACCATTGTGCCACACAGTAGGGATGTGTCCTCATTTTGTGTGCAGGCAATGTAGACTCAGAATGAAGATGCCTTCACCCAGGTCACAAGGGTCACGAGAGTCCAGGTACAAGTGAAGCCAAGTCTGGTGTGACTATGGGGGGAGGGGGGTGTCTTTTTTTTTTTTTAGCATATCCATCATCTTAAACATTTATCATTTCTTTGTGTTGGGAACATTCGTGATCAAGAATGGGGTCTTTTTAGGCATTGCACTATTCTCCTCCTCTGCTGTGAGCAAATTCCATCCACCTCTGGGTTTTTCCTGTTAGTATCCACAGGCTTATACATATGGCTAGAGTTTTGTGTTTTTGTCCCTTATAGGGCATACGGATAAGATGTTTTAAATAACAGGAAATACTTTTTGGGCTCTGACTCCATGTTGGTCACTTTTCTTCCTAGGACTCGGGGACTTTGACATAGGCACTTTCCTCAAAACTTAGAGTATGTCCTTTGGAGTGGGAAATGTGACTTCAAGGACACCGAGCTCCATCACCTGTTTGGTATTTCAAGGCATAGACCTGACCTTGAGAAAGCCACTGCACTAACCTCTCGTGTATCCATGATGTCTGTAAAATCAGAATACTAAGCTGCCTACCTGTTAACCTCTGGGGGGTTGTGGAGGAGGGGGTTGCTAAGTTAATATTTGAAAAGGTGCCTGCAGTGAGAGGACAAAGGGCTATTTTTACCCTGTCTCCATGTGTGGCTGCAGATATAATTAGCGATCATAAAATTATCCAGCCCTAAACAGGAATCAACTGAATCATTTTCCTGGTTGATGTGTTATAGTTGAAATGCCACATGCTGATGGCAGACTGCTTCTGTGAGGGCCACCTCTGTTGGTTGTGTTTATCTCAATTTCTCAGTGAAAAGAGGAATCCTAAGGAGGAAAGAGATGCTCTGTGCTGTTGAGTTAAGACCTACTCTTCCCCCAGGTCCTAAATAGATGAGTTCAGTTCTTTGTGACTTATATCTAAATGCTTTTACCTAGTCATCCTGTTTTAATAAATTACCAAAGCAGTAACAGAAGGTGGCCTTGATCACATGGCCTAGTTATGAAAGTGTTTAGGGTAGCTTGGGTCCCCTCCCTCCTCCTTCTCCCAAACACAGGCTGCCATCCTGCTCTGGTCCTGCCTCTGGCAGAAACTGCAGCTCCCAATGCTGTCCCCATTCCCATCTTCCACTCCTGTCATGGTACCAGACTTACAGAACCTCACCAGGTGGAAGAAAATTCAGATCTGGAAATGTACAATTGAAGTACCAAAGATACCATTTCCAATAAGGCCGTGAAAAAGAGAATCACGTTGAGAATATTTCTGAGAAAGGCCATATTGTTTCTAAGTGATACTCGCCAGTAGCCTAGGAAAATAAGCTAGTTATACAAGGCCTAGGGTTGAGACCAGGAGGAAACACAAACAAGATGGGGCATTTGATGCACTCAAGGCTTAGACTTTGTTGTTACTTAGAGGAAGTACCAGGGACATGTGCTTCTTTTGGTTGGCATCTCTGTGAGCCGATATGCTTTTATGATGGGCTTGGTTGTGTGTGTGTGTGTGTTTGTGCATGCGTGCGTAAGTAGCAGGTTCAGTGTAATTGCCTTTGGAACAATAGCCTCCATTCTTTACAGCCAGTACCTCAGTCACTCCCTTGATAACGGGCTCATTGTACAGCTGTGAACTATGAATCCAGTGACAAGTACTTCCACCCAGCCATGAGGTTGCTAGAACCCAGCACATCCTACACACCTTGACGCAAAGGGCTTCCAGAATACCATTTGCAAGTCTAAATAAATCCTTGCTCAACCGTAGCATTTTTTCCATGTTTTGATGAAGTAACTGCCAAAGGCAGTGTTTAGTCTATTTAAATGTATTTGTAGAGAAGAATAAATATATATGAAAAAGAAACATAAATTCTTTGGACATCAAAACCTTAAAATAATATCCTATTATTTCCCCCAAATGCAAAATGTATTATACCAGTACACTTTGTGTGTAACTCTGCTGAGATAGACATTATAGGAAGGAGGAAGGTGAGTGATTTGGTTTCAGGAATCTGAGTTTTCAAACTTGTGCTTTTGGAAAGTACTTTGCATGTGAATGAAAAAGGTGTTAAGCCCCTAATGGCCTCCTGCCCCTAATTCAGAGACATGGAACATTAGACATTCCTTTTGCTTGAGGCCATTATTGAATGTTGAATTCGTTAGGCTTTAGAAGCTGGCTGTTATTGTACCTTTGGACAAACAGGCCCAGATAAAAGGTGAAAATAAGAACCCCACTATTCTGCCAAATTGATACTGAAGAAAGACAAAAAGCTAGGAAAAGGTTTGCAAGCGGTAGCCAAGGTGGGTCTCTGGCACGCAGGAGTCAGCTGTCCAATGTCTCAGAACCTATTTTGGTTTGGGAAGAAAATGGAGGTTTTTACCTGGTGGGGTTCAGCCACCTCCCTTAATTCTGAGACCATGGCATGCCCAGGGCCAGGGTGATGGGAGCCACTGGGACAGGAACCTGACCAACTCTCCCTCTGTTCCCGGCCTGCAGTGGACCCCTCCCAAGGGTATCACAGTTGGGTGTTTCTCTGTCTCCCAGGCACTGTAAGCTTTTTGAAGCTCTGTCTCGTTCTCTTTTGCATCACGACATGTGGAAAAAGGTCAGGTACATATTAGGCAATCGGTCCCAGCATCTCCTCCTTCCCTCCCCCCGCCATTCCCAGTGTCAAGGGAACAGGGCTGAGACCCTTGGCTGTGCCCCTCAGGCCAGCCATAGACCTGGAGGAGAGCCCGGGCTGTGCAAATCTTCAGGTTGGGAGATGCAGGAAGATGGTGAGTTCTCAGATGTTCCCTCCTGAGGCTGCCTGGCTTCTGGGCCCCACCCGGCCCACTGGACACTGGTACCATCCCCTGCCTGGACTTGGGCATTGTTGGCCTTGCTGTGCGGCCAAATGAGGGTTTCACAGCGGTTTTCCTCTGTGGCCACACTAACAACAGGTGCAGAGGCGCTTTGTCTCTGCTTCTGAAAATAGTGCCTGGAAGGAAGGAAGTGGTCAGGCCTAATAAACAGTTTTAGCAAAAATGTTAAGTCTGTCCAAGAACCTGGGTCATGCTGTAGAAGGATCTCATAGTCTACATTTCAGAGTTCATTTTGTCTGAAAAGAGCATGTTCTGGAGTCCTCTGACCAAGTTTCTTCATAAGAAAAGCAGCATGTGTACTTCTGTTCCTCTGAGCAAGCTGCCCTTTGGAGATTTGGTCAGTTTCTCCATATCTGCTTTATAAACATGTTCAGACAGAGATTACTGGCTCTGTGGAATGCATTGTACTGGGATTGTGCAACTGCTGCTTGGTTAACCCCTTACATACACAGCTGGAGAGACACCACTGTCACATTGTAAAAGCCTGCGCAGAGAAAACAGTTGATTTTAGAAACACAGCTGTTTTTGCAGGTGCAAAAAAATTTCCAGGGCTATAGCATCTCTAAGTTTCAGTTTGGGTTGAGAAGAACATTTTACAATCTGAACACCCAAACATCCATCCACATGAATCATCCGGGAAAGAAGATACCCAAGATGTTCCATCTGCTGGAAGCTTGGGTCGTGTGTCTGAGATGCTTTTACTCCCCAAATGCTCTCCCATGCACCAGTTCAAAGGCATTGACATTTTGGATCCACAAATTATACTGGAACAGACTGCCTGAAGTTTCAGGATAACGTTAGCAGCCAGATGGGGGTGTGTTCTTTATGGTTAATGATGACTAAGCCTTTACTCTTTCCTAGAATTAACAACATTGATGCATATCCTCTCCAGAGTTCACTCTTCTGTCTCCCAATGTGACTTCTCTAGTGCTGTGAATCTAGAGCACATCTTTACTGCTGCAGTGTCTTTTCTTTGGGAAACTCATGTATCATGTTTTTAATGTAACTGTGAAATACAGAAGAGATTTCACAGGCTCAACTCAAAAATATTAACAGTACAGGCAAGTAAGAATTTTAGTTTAAAAAAATGTAAAATACAGTGCACAGCTATTGATTGAATTTGACCTGGTGGTTTCAGGGATCATGTGTAACATGGCTGTGATATGGCAAGGAAACTACAGGCTGATTCAACAGATTTGTGTTTTTAAGCTTTGATTTCAAAGATTGATTTCAAAAGCATTGATTTTAAAGATTGATTTAAAATAATGTAATTCCAGGTGCCTTTTCTTAGGAGGTCGTGAATTTAATTAGGGTAACCAGTCATCTTCATTTGCCCAAAACTGAGGGGGGTTCCCAGGATGTGAGACTTTTAGTGCTAAAACTGGGAAGGCCTCCGGCAAACAGGGAGAAGTTGGCTGCTCTAAATGTAATGCCGAGATACATAGGAGAAATGACATTTTGTGTTTTTTGAGGGTTTTTTAAACCCAGGTGAAAGCTTCATGAGGAGACATTATGGATGGTATATAGTTGATGAGTCTATTACGAATGCATTAATTTAATGTAGTGTTTTGTTAAGAAAAGTAAATTTTCTTCATTCAACACTATTTACTGAATTCCCACTATTTGTTGGTACTGTTTTAAATGTTAAAGAGCTGTTACAGAAGTGAATAAAACAAAGTCCTTGTTCTAATGGAGTTTACATTCTAGTAGGGTGGACATTCGACCAACAAATAAAATAATCTTTGGGTGACAATTTTTGCTATGGAGAAAAACAAAGCTGGATATGGGAGATAGAAAGTGATGGAGATACTCAAAGTTTTCATTTTAGAGCTTAAAGGATCGATTGCAGGGTTGGTGGTTGCAAAAACCAGCAGTTAGAGGGAAAGAAGGAAAACTGTATCAGCAGGGCTCAGTTGCAGGAAACAAAAACCACTCTAGCTATTTTAAGCAGAAAGGCATTGAATAGAGAGCAGCAGGTGTTTACAATTTTGTTGTGAAGCCTGGAGGAGCCAGCTTTCTGGGTGCGTCCACCTCTGCCACCAATGTAAAGGTAGGCAATCAGGACACTGGAAATTACTGGAAATACTGACTGTGAGGGCACTTTGCTTTAGCTGAAACTTGCTCATCAGAAAGTTCCTGCCGCCACCACCTTACCTGTCTCTCAACACCCATGAAATTAGTGGCTAACCATTGAGACACTGCTTCAGAATGTCCTAATGTCTCCACAGTCATGTTTGCCAATGATCACAGCCAAATCAGCAGGAAAGTGGCTCCTGCCTCCATTCTGATGTCGGTATCTCTTGCAAGTGCCTATCATTGGTTGAACCTAACTCACAATGAGAATCCTGGCTACAGGTAAGACTGGGAAACATGGTTTTCGATTGCAGCCTCTGCAGTACAGGAAGGTACACTAGAAGGAGGTGAGAATGTGTACATCCTGTCACACCTTGAGAAACCACTCTGCCAAGAATACCAAAGGGCGTGAAAAACCCAAGGTAAGAATATACAGAGAGTGGCATCTTCATCCCATATTTTCCAGTGTATATGGGACAGTAACATTATGTGGTGGGAAGAGCATATGTTTTTGAAATCAGATAAATCTTGGTTTGAGTCTCACTTACTTGCTGATGATCTTGGACAAATTTCTTAATATCCATGGGAAGTAATTTCTTCATACATAAAACCAGGGTATTAACATCTTACTTGCAAGGTTGTTGTAAGAAGTAAAATAGTGGTATAAAAGTATGGGGACACATTGTAGACACTCAAGTATATCAGCCATACATTCTGCATATAAAATAGCTAAGATCCATATTTTGGAGCACTGATACCAAATTGCCCATCCTCTGTCAGACTTCCATTAATTTAAGATTTCACCCCTGATGATCCCAGAGCCCAAACATGTGACCTCAATTTCTATATAGCTAAAATTAATCTTGTTTTTCACCCCCTAGATCCTGGGCTGTCCTTTATTAGGCAAGACTATTTTTGTTACTGGGTGGCTTAGGAGGTGAGAATTTATTCCTTTCTGGTAGAAGTTGAAGGGAATCAAAACTTGCCGGTAGTTACTCTTACTTTTAAACAACATACATTCAAACAAATTTTTAAAAAGTGTTATAAAACCACCAGGTGTAATTAAATTACCTTTTGGTTATTGAAATGATTCTAATTTGCTTCATTCTGGGTCAGCAGTACAATTTCCCTTGTGGACCAGGTTGCATTATAATTCCCACCAGATTCATGGGATGCATGACATTTTGACAGCCATTTTGAAAATGACAATATTTCAACCTATTTCTCAAATGGAGCATTAAACTATTAAGCTTTTGTGCTTTCCTGGTATCTTCCTACCCTATCCTAGAATCTTACCCTAGCTCATGGACAGGATGAGGAGCTTGTGTGGCAGGTGCTTTTTCAGAGCCTAACCTGTGCCAGGAGTGAGGGCGGGGGCACTCCTTCCATAGCATCTGTTTGCATAAATAAACATAGAGGCTGAGGAGCCTCTGAGAAAAGAGCTAGAAGTGTGTGCAGAGACTGGATCCTGGGGAGAGAATCTAGCCTGAGGATGTGACCAGCTGGGGCCAACTAGAACCTGAAGTGGGTAGGAGCTGTTCTTGGTACAGTGTCCTGACTGTAGCCTGAGCCCATAAAGACATCTGAACACCTGTTGCATAGGTTGGGCTTTCAAGGTGAGGATAGCTAGTATATTAACATGACATCATGCGGACCTACAGGTTGGGAAGCCCTGGGACATTCAAATTACAATTGGAGAATAAAAACAGAGTTTTTTTCATTGTGAAGTTACCATTGTGATCTAAAAATGTATCTCTTTAATTTCTTCAAGAAATGCTCAAAATTCTCTCTCTTGCTTCCATCTTTTTCTTCACTGCCAACTCTGCAAGGAGTACTGCCCCTTTTCTATGTATCTTGTTCTCCTCCAGAAGTAATGCTTCTCTGAGGCTGCCACTTTTACTCACACTGAAGCCCCCACAGAATAAATTCCATGCTTACATGCCCTTCCAGAGAGTGTCCTAAAGGATGAGCTTCATCTGGCAAAAGACAACTGGCAAAACTTCAGCAAAAGAACTGAGGTGAAAATCTAATGTATTTAATTATAGCTAAGACTAAAACAAGGGTCATGATTGGAATAATATTAATAGTATGTAAATGTTACATGTTCTGGCAAAGTAGGAAGAATACAACTAAATAATGTAGGAGAAGTGGCAAAGTAGAATAAGATTATTGACAATTGTGCAGGTATTGGGTGTGAGTCAAATTATACCACTTAAAATGGAAAGAACAGACCATAAAAAGTTAAAAAGGGAACAAAGATATTATAAAAGATGTAAATTCAGAGGTATCAAAATGTTTCTGCATCAAAACAACTATGTAAAAATATTCTGATCCAACATTATGAGTCTAAAAGATGTCTCCAAGTTGCTCTTTCTAGGTCAGTTTTCCTAAATATACAGTGGGCCAGTTCAGTGATTTGGAGGAGAAGGTGAGAAAATGTTTACACATCCCAATCTGTGGAGGGGAGAATGTGTGTCTAAAAAGGTAATGGGTCTTTGTCTCATTGGTTTGATTTGTTTGTAGTTACAATATTTCATCTATTTTGAGTTTTATAAAACTGAAAATAGTGTATGTGATTTTTATAATGATGAAGAGAGAAAATGGGTTTTAAAGGGTTAATAAACACTATTCTAAGGGAGTTTCCAGAATAATTGCAATCATCTGAATTTGAACTTCTTCATACAACCCTTAAATTCAACAGAAGCACAAGAAAACCACACATGGCCTATGCCTTTAGCATTAATAGAATACAGAGAATACCACACATTTTAAATGACCAGTAAGTAGAGAAATAAACACCATATTCCAACAGAACCCCTATCACTTGCCACTATCTGCTGGGTACAGAGAGTGGAAGAGAGGAGACTTAAAACCTCCAGGATAAAAGAGAGTAAAGAGGCATGGAAGACTTAGATGTAGCATAAACAAAATCACCCCCAGAAAGAATAAGTTTCAATACTAAGTGACATATTCATAGCACAGAGGGAGGGGCTTGAAAGTGAGGAGGCCCAGAAGTAGCAGCTTCAAATAAGCATTGCTCCTTAAGGAGAATCAGACCAACCAAGAAGAGGTGGTGCCCTTTGGGGACTTGGCAGTGAAGAGAAAGAAGGAACTAAGAGGGAAACATTGAGAATATTGCAGAAATGAGAAAGAAATAAGACATGGCTCCCTCCCATTACTATCTACTTCTGCACTACACTGAGAGGAGAAGGTATTTTTGAATTAGGAACTCTGTCCAGAAAATTCCTAAGAAAAGAAAAAAGCCAACCTAACTCCATAAATAGCTACTATTATTTGGAAGAAAACAGAAAAATGAGAATCATAACAGTTTAATTGATAAAAATTCTTCACCCAAAACCAACCACAGAGCAGAAGAAAATGGTAACTCAACATTCCAAACTGAAGTAATTATGTTAAAGAAAACTGAGATATTTGGAGGAAAAAAACAACAGAATCAGAAATTTAAAAACTAAAACCATAAGTGGGCAAAAAATAGGAAGAAATACAAGAGTTATTGGGCCTAGGGAATGAAATTGAAGAAAAATACACAACCATTTAAAAAATGGAGAATAGATTACAAAGTGCTCAAAGGAGAATCGATTTGAATGTTGAGCAATTTCAATATTGAAGAAGGGCAGTAAAATAGCCAAGAGGATGAAGAAAGATGTAAACAGGCTTAAAGAGAACATGATTGAAATGGAACACAAGCAAATAAGGTCCAACATACATATAGTAGGAGTTCCTCAAGAAGAAAAACAAAGCAATGGAACAGAACTGTAATGCAAGAAAACCTTCCAGAAATAACAGAAAATATTAATTTATGTATTGAATAGACCCACTGTATATTTAGGAAAACTGACCTAGAAAGAGCAACTTTGAGACATTTTCTAGTAAACTGTGAGGCTTTAAAGGCACACACACATGCACGTGTGCGCGCGCACACACACACACACACACAATCCTCAGGGCATGTATTAGTTTCCTGGGCCTGCTGTAACAAACAGCTTAAAACAACATAAATTTATTCTTTCACAGTTCTGGAGGCCAGAAGTCCAAAATCAAGGTGTCAATGGGGCTCCCTCTCTAGAGACTCTGGGGCTGAGGCAGGGGAATCCTTCCTCGCCCTTTCCAGCTGCTGGTGATTTCAGGTGTTCCTTGGCTTGTGGATGTGTAACTCCAAATCTCTGTCTCTCTTCCATAGATTTTCTTATTAGGCCACCTGGTAATTCGATACTCATTGCAGATCCTTAACTTAACTGCCATTTACAAGACTGTTTTTCCAAATAAGTTACGTTTGGTCCCAGGATAGACATGACTATCTTTGGAAGCCATTATCAATTGCTACAGGTGCTCCAAAAAAGATCAAAGTTACTTAAGGGTAAGAATATAAACTGGTACCAGACTTCTCATTAGCAACATACAAAAAAAGTAAATAATGGGGCAGATTTCTTAAGAAATTTACAAGCAAAGAGTGTCAGCCAATGATTTTATATCCAGACAAGCTGTCCTTCAAGTATCAAGATTAAAGTAAAACAGCTTTGACATGCAATAACTCAAGGAATACTGTACACATTTTCAATAGGACTCTCCTAGAGGATAAGCTTTATTCAAGCAAGAGATAACGGGAAAAACCTCAGCAAAAGAACTAGTGGTGAAAATGTATTTTATGCTGTAATTTTATTGCATAACAAAAACATAATGTATTTAATTATATGACTAAAACAAGGGTGAGGACATGGATTGAAGAGTAGAATGTATATATTATGTTTTGAAAAACATAATACAAAATTACACAATCAAAAAAAGAAGAGACAAGAAATGAGAAAGAGGAAAGTAGAAAAGTAGAATTGATAGTTACATATTTAATGGGGGGAGGAAGAGTATAAATGGTCATACCATAAAGAAAAATGTTCAGTGAGAAGAAAAGGGGATTAAAGGTACTAGAAATGGAACAGATACAAAGGCAGCCACTGGAACAAACACACAAACATCTGAAATGACAAAAGAAATGAAAAAATAAATAGGAAATAAAATATGCCTATTAAAGAAGGAAATATGGTAAATATGAGACATGGAGTAATTATAAAGTAATATGACACTTCAGACTAAATATATGAGTCGTATCAATAAATGGAATGGGCTTTACTGGTTTATCCTCTTTTCTTGTTATCATGAAAAATGAGACAATTCTCAAATTGGCCGACAAGGCAAAACCTGACCCCATGCTATCTTTAATACACACCTCAAACACAGTGATTCAAAAGGTCAAAAATATAAAAAACTGTCAAAGATATACCAGAAAAATAAAAACAACAAGAAGGTGGGCCCATCTCTACTAAAAATAGAAAAATTGGCTGGGCATCATGGCACATGCCTGTAGCCCCAGCTACTCAGGAGGCTGAGGCAGGAAGATCACTTGAGCCCGGGAGTTTGAGGTTGCAGTGAGCTATGATCACGCCACTGCACTCTAACTGGAATGACTGAGCGAGTCTCTGTCTCAAAAAAAAAAAAAAAAGAAGAAGGTGGTGGGATAGTGATTCTTATAATTCATGCCACAAAGCTTTAAATGAGACAATTAAGTATACTATATAATACTGAAAACCAGCATTCACAGTGGATGCACAACAATATGAATATCTATGCACCAAATAACATAGCAACTACCAGTATAAAACAGAAATTACACAAGATTAGAATAGAACTAGATAGAAACACATTAATAATAGGAGACTTTAAGACACCACACTCAGTACATGACAGGTCAAGTGGAAGGAAAACAAACAAAGATATTGTTGTTTAAATAATTTAATTAATAATAAGGTAGATCTTATGGATATTCAACACTATGCCCTAATGATAGAGGATATAACTTCTTTTCAAATGTACATGGATCATTTTGAAAAATTGATCATATATTCATATTTATGGTTGCATTAAATTAACCTGGATAGGCTTGGTAGTCCTCTGCTTTTATCCTTGCTTCTGCCATGGCCTTATCTAGTGTGAGATACACGTGCAGGGAAAGCAATTCTCACTTAATGTGTGATTAAATCCAAAAGTTGACTAGTGATACTGTTCTCTTCCCTGATCTTTTCCAGACACAGCATAACTAATATCTCCCTTTTAAGCACAGCTTGTCAGATGATTACAAATAAATGTGCTTTCAGACACAAGTGTCAAGGGATATGATAACTCCTTCAAGTCTCCAAGCCTGGGTGGAGAGGTATTTGATGCTTCTGCTCCTGCAGGCCACTTGGTGTGCCGGTCAGCTGGGCTATGTGTTGTGTGCTATGGCCTATGAGTTGTGCAATGTCATCACATGGCCATTCAGCAGGGTTAGTGGGAAATATGAGAAATGATAGGTTAGTTGCATATGAAATATGTGCAAAAAATAAAAGCTGAGCAGTCACGTCCATAGAGTGTATACAAAGTACTACATGCTCACGCTACAATGGCTCTGTCACTTATTGTAAGCTGTATATCCATAACTGTTTATTTCATTATTTAGTAATTCCTTTTTTCTTTTACAATAAATAATTTGGCCATAACAATGAGGACTTTTTTTAAGTGCAAGCTTAATGAAAAAATTATTACTGTCTTTTTGACTCTCAGGAAATGATGGTAAATAAGTAATTCGCACAAATGTTTGAAGACATGACATTTGCCATCCAACAGGGACTGCGGTGATATCACTGACCATAAGAAAACCTGTCGACAAAATCTGCTAAAGAGGTATCAGCATCTATTTCAAAAAGTTAGTAATTATTTTAAGAAGACTGTGTTGGCAGACAGCTCTTCAACACGAGCAGTTGCAAAGGGTGCGTTTACACGTCCTTGTGAAGCAGTGAAGACTTTTTATTTGGATCAGACATCTGTTCTTCTAAATGCATTTTTTTTTTTTTAATTTCAGTAGTGGCTCCCAGCAAAGGGCCACCGGTGCTGACAGGACTGACAGTGGGTGGAAAAGCCCAGGCCTCCCATGTGCCACGCAGAGACATTTGGCAATGTGGAAAATGAGACTTTTTCCCATAAAAGGATTCAACTTGGATAAGTAAGGTATATCTGAAAGCCTGTGTGCTGAGAGAAGGGTACGTGTGGAGGATTTCACGGTCAGAAATGAGAGGAAAGGGTTTCTAGCTGGCGCAATAGAGATGTTGCTCTTTACTATCCAGCAAACAGTGCGGCTGGGGCAGGGAGGGTGAGGGCTGGGGACCGGAGCCTGAGGTCCTGTTTGCTTGGTCTTAGGGTTCCAGTGTGTGTGCAGGTCATTTGGCCACAGGGGACTCCCACAGGGCAGGCTCACTCTCACCCTGGAGCTGGCTGTGGGTGAGAGGGGCGCTGCACCCCTTAAGGTGACTCACTCTTCCAGAGCTTTGTGTAAATTCCTTCCAGAGACATCTGCATCTTGGTCTGATTTGGCTTTGTCCTCCTGAATAGGTTCTTATCACACATTTCCAGGTCGGTGGACTTACTCTTTCTTTTAAAAGACTAGCTGGGGATTGTTCAGAAGCAGCAAGGCAAAGCTCTTACTGGTAAAGCAGGAAGGGAGAGGCTTTCGTGTGAGGACTTTTAACCACGATGAAAAGGTTGTTTGCTTTATAACTATATAAAAAAGAAGGGGGTGAAAACCCAACAAAAGCAAAATAACCACACACATGAACACACAAAACTACAAAATACTTTGATAGGATTAGTTCCTCATTCCTTTATTAGATTGGAGTTGGTGTTTCACAATAGCCATGTGTCATTACTATTAATAATTCAAATGATGTGCAAGACCCCTAGAAAAGAGAACCATCATCTCTCAGCATAGCCATGACAATAGGCATTTGCCTATCAGCCTTCAGAAAATGAAGTCTGAGCTAGAAGAAATTAGCCTAATGGCAGTTCAGGCAGGAAGCTTAAAATAAGCTTAACTCTTGTCTTCTTCCTTTTTGGATTGCTTTTCCCTCCAAGCTGTGATTTGGACTCTCTTATTTCCAGGATTGGAGTTGGAAGAGGAGTCATGAGGGCAGAAAGGGAAGAGGGAGACACAACTTTCTGGCCGATGGACCCCGCTCCAGCCATGCAGGCTAGCTGTGATTCTCAAGGCCTTGTGGTTTTTGAAAACTGCCATATTTCCCCCCCTTTTAAGACTCATTGTATTTTCTCATGTGTTAACATTTATGAAGTTGGGTGTATAATGTCTGCCCTGTCAAAAAGCGTCGCCAGCTGCCGGGCAGGGCAGTGAGGTGCTGACACGGTTGGCATTGCTGGTGGCCACACAATCTTCCAGCTCCGTAGAAGTATCTGCTCATCCATTTTGTCACTTCTGTTTTATTTTTTGCATTGGTGGCACCACACACTGTTAACTGAGATTCGTGTCCCTGATTGTCACTGAAAATGTCTTCACAAAGATTACAC
This sequence comes from Daubentonia madagascariensis, assembly GCA_023783475.1. Classification (NCBI taxonomy): domain Eukaryota; kingdom Metazoa; phylum Chordata; class Mammalia; order Primates; family Daubentoniidae; genus Daubentonia; species Daubentonia madagascariensis. The sequence continues at coordinate 4,793,751 of JAKFHU010000760.1, forward strand.
TGCTTTACTGTATTGAAACAAAAGTCACCGTGTACGTGGAAGATTGACTGGCACATGCCAGGCATTACACATTGCCCATTGCACAGAGTAAATTATACAATTTTCAAAGCCAGGGGAAACTGGTGTGATGACTTCATGAATCATAAAAAAAAAAAAAGAACAACTGTTAATCAGGCTCCAAAATCTATCAAAAGCATCTAGTGATTTTCAAAAGAAGCTGCTTAATGTTTATCTTTAAAAAGGGAAAAACAAAATTATAAGTTTAACCAAAGAGGAAATGCCAACAAACCACTAGGCTTCTCTATGATGCCCTCAAATTACATCGTCAATCTTAAGTGTGCTGAAGAGGCCAAGATCACAAGCATGGCTGGAAAGTGGCGTGTCTCCACAAGGCTGTGAGTAACTGTGGGCGTCCAGAGCGATTTGGAAGAATATTTAGTCTCTGATTATGAAATAGGCTAGAGTTAAACGTTGGTCATGAAAGCAGCATATAATTGCATGGATAAATGCATACTGAAGCCATTTAAGAATATGCACAGGAAGTTTAGCCCCTCTCTCTCCCCCTCCACTCCCTCTCTCTGTTTTTCTGTCTCTTCCTTTCTTTTCCTCCCTCCCTCCTTTCCTTGTAATCTCTCTTCCTTCTTTTCCCTTTCTTTCTCCCACTGAAAGGCTGCTATTAAATTGAGAGAGCATCTTACATTCAATGACGTCTTAGGATTGGGGATATAGAATGTTTGTCAGGCTGCCTGAGTTGGCCACTGGGGGACGAAGGGACGGAGAGGACTTTAGATCAGCGACATTACTGGATCTTTTTAGAGAAGATGCCAGTGAGATGGAATCACCGTAGCAAGTGACAGAAACCTCAGCAAAGGCCAGGCTCCTCCGACCTATGTGGAGTGGATGGAGAAAGGGCCAATCTTGGGTTTGTAAACACAAGTGGGTCCTATGGGCAGAAAAGCAAGTGGCAGTCTCAAAAGAAGATGAGGCGGTGAAGTTTGAGCATTTAGAAGCCAAGGTTAGAGCTGGAAGAAACCTTGGTTACCTCCTTGCTGACTGCTTTCACTGAACAGACGAGGAAAATGGGCTCCTAGGCCAGAAATAATCTGCAGAACAAGGACTGTCCCAGGTATCCAACTTCCAGTCCAGGGGTTTTCATTTGGAGAAGTCAGGTGTGTACCTGCCTCAGGGCCTTTGCACCTGCTGTTCCCTTTGCCCAGGCCATTCTTCCCCTGGATAGCCACATGGCTTTCTTCCTCATCTCCTTCAAGTTTTTGCTCAAATTTCAATTTCTCATTGAGGTCTTTTCTGATCACTATGAGGGACCAAAATATGCCACCCCAAAATATGCCTCTTTGGCACATTATTTTGAGCTGATTACTTTGAGAAACTGGAGACACAAGAGTTCTAATCTGAAAACAGATTAGAAGTTACCCTTTTGTAGGGGAAATTTACATCTATGTAGGAAATCTCCATTTGTAAGAGCGTCTCCTTCTCAGTATCTGGACAAGAAGGATGACTCTAAATCACTACAGACTCTTAGCAATGGAGAAGGCACTGACTTAAATCTGTATAACAAAATTTACCCTTGTTTACCATAATTTTCTTGGTGGCCTCCCCATAGCACTCCAACCAGCAATGTAGGAGAGGTCCAGTTGGTCGGCATCCTTGTTAACACCTGATATTGCTGGTTTTTTTTTTTTAATGTTAGCTATTCTAATAGGTGTGTTGTGTTTTTAATTTGCATTTCTCTAATTACTAATGATGTTCATCTTTTACGTTTAATAGGGCTTTAAACCAAGTCAAACAGATTTCTTTACTGCAAAACTGCTCACAGTTTTTACTGTATTAATGCACTACGTGAATTAGCTGATGGATGGGTAGCCTACAACTCTTTTTTCCCCATGGGCAAGTAAAGATGACAAGGCTACAATTCCATGAGGGCATTTTGGCAAATACTAGCCTACATGATTGAAAGGGTCCAGAATATGCCACCCCAAAATATGCCACTTTGGCATAAGGTTTATTTTGGGCTGAAAGCAACTGAAAATCAGCAGATGCAGTTAACGTTCTCTGCTCTCTCCTTTCCTGCCTAAACGCAGGGCATAACATTCCCTTTGTGTAGGTGTGACCCCACTTCCATACCGTGAAGACGAGACAGAGAATCAGCACTGAGATGACTCTGTACAAACAAGCTTTTCTACAAGAGCCCTTATCTTCCTTTGTCTTCGCCCCATTAAGCCAGGAATCACAAATGAATTTCTCTTGGTGGCTGGCTAAGTGCAGAGCTAACGTTTAAGTGAACTGATGTAAATTCCTGTTGATTTATTTTATGTGAATTCAACAAGTGTTTGTAAGCAATAGCCACGCACACAGCTCAACGCATCGAGGGACTTTTTAAAAGGTCCAGGATAGCAGGTCCGTCTACTAAATATCTAATTAGAAAAATGGAACAGAGCCAATTTGGGAAAATACAGAATTAGCTTCCCCCATATTTTTCCTAGTCCCTCTCCTACAATGTATTGTCCCTTGAAGCTAAAACCCCTTTCCTTTCTGAAAATGATACATAAGTCCCCAAGTCTAACCACTTCTTTGAGTTTTACTTCTTCTCTGTGAACTCCTGTGCATGTAAAAATATAAGTAAATTTGTATTCCTTTTCTCTTGTTAATGTCTTATATTAGTTAAATTTGCAGGCCTCCAGCCAATGAACATATAGGATAGAGGAAAAGTTTTTCCTCTTTGACATGATCAAGTACACACTCTTCTGGAGAGCATTTCACCTGTTTCCAACCAACTCATTCAACATTACTTCCTTTTGGTTCCTATTCATAACAGAAACATTTTGGGGGTTTCAACTATGCTACTTTCTGGCCTTTTCTTGTGCCATTCCACCTGCTTGGAATGCCTTCCCCTTCCCTGTTCCCTACCCCACCCAGCTGTTCCGGTCCGGCTCGTGCCCCTTCTGGCCCACAGTAATCTCCCTTCTCTCTTCCCCGGTGACTGGGCCACTCATGGAGATTTGTGATCAGACCCTGTCTGGGTTTTTTTTGTATTTTCCCAAATTGGCTCTGTTCCATTTTTCTAACTAGTTGGTGGAAGGCCCTGCTATCCTAGACCTTTTAAAAAGTCCCTTGATGCATTGAGCTGTGTGCATGGCTATTGCTTATAAACACTTGTTGAATTTATATAAAATAAATCAACAGGAATTTATGTCAATAGTTCACTTAGATGTTAACTCTTCACTTAGCCAGCCACCAAGAGAACTTCGTTTGTGATTCCTGGCTTAATGGGGAGAAGATATTTAATTGAAAATATGGGGCTGGGTGCCATGGCTCACGCCTGTAATCCCAGAACTCTGGAAGGCCAAGGCAGGAAGATCACTTGAACCTAGGAGTTTGAGACCAGCCTGGGCAACACAGCAAGACTCCGTCACTACAAAAAATAAAAAAAAATTAGCCGGGCGTGGTGGCGTGCACCTGTAGTCCCAGCTACTGGAGAGGTTGAGGCGGGAGGATCACTTGAGCCCAGGCATTTGAGGCTGCAGTGAGCTGTGATGATGCCACTGCACTCCAGCCTGGGTGACAGAGTGAGACCCTCTCTCAAGAAGAAGAAGAAGAAGAAGAAAACAAACAAACAAAAAAATAAACAGAGCTCTTACAGCTGGGTCTCCTGAAACTCACAGATAAAACTAGAAGTGTGTGGCCAGGCTTACCCACAAAACCCCAAACCATTTCTTCTCCTTTTGACACATTGTTCAAGAAATCAAGGAACTGGAGAGGAGCTCGTGTAGTCCACCCTTATCTCTAAATTGGATTGTACCCATGTCTAGAAGAAACGAACAGAGCCTGTGACAGTCAGATTTCTGTGCCCCTCCCTCCTCTCCTTGGTTCTCTCACCTTCTTCAGCAAACTTCCCACGCCCAGCTCCTTAACCAAAGAGCCTGACGGGTCACCAGATGGTGAGTCCAGTGTGCTCAGGTGTTCCGGGGTGACTGTCGAGGGTGGTGGCAGCTACTCTCCTATGTTTCAGCCTTTGTGGAGCGTCTCATTGCTGCAGCAGCATCAGACTGGGTGGCACAAACTAGTGGGTAGCCAGGAATCACTCAGTGGGAACGTGATGTGCCCGGTTTTACAGTGACCATGTCCTGAAGCTTCCTGCCCTTCGTTCTTTTAATAAATATCGATTGAGCATCCATTATATATCAGGCACTAGAAGAGTTCCTGGGGGATACTGATATGAATGTAGCATGATCCTGACCCAAGGAATTTGTAGTCCTGATGGGAGACAGGTCTGTAAATGAGAACTTGCAGCAGAGCTCTAGACATAAGCCATGTTCCTGGGTACGCCATTGCTGGTGGTGGTGGTGGTGGGGAGTTGGGGTGAAATAAGTGCCTACTTACTAGCAGTCACAGATGTGGACAGCTCTGACTCCCACCCGTAGGAGTCTAGGAGTTTCTAGGGTCTTCTGTAAGTGCGTGAAGCCCTCTGGTCCTCTTGGCTGTCACAGGCAGCACAGGCCTCCCTCTGTCTTGGCCCTGGACGTATAGTCAGCTTTCTCCGATCCTGTAGCATGCAGATGTGAGTGCTCACCCAAGGCACCCGTGCTGCTGATACTGGCTGAAGGCACTATCTATCTAGCATGTCTTCCACTCCTGTGACAGGAGGCACATCACCTGGTGCAGCCCACTACCTGAGCCTCTGTGACTGTTCTCCACTCAAATCTGCTGCAACGGTAACCTTGGTGGGCCTGAGTCTTCTCCACCCTGACTCGTGCTCTGTATTGTTACCTGTGCTTCAGAGTAGCACTTTGTAACGTGTAGCCAACTGCAGTGGCATTCAGGCTGCCCTAGTTCATACAGTGCCTTGTGAGAATCGGAAAGGAGTACCCGCTTCTGCTAGGTGCACATAAGTGCAAGTATGCATGTAGTCATGCATGTAGCATGCCTGGTCAGTGGAGGACAGGCTGGGTTGCAGCCCGATCTCATCCCCTTGGCTGGTGGCCCTCATCAGAGCAAAACCAAGCCAGGTGATGGTCCTAATGGCATGGCCCCTTGCTGGATTTTTCCAGGCATTGTCTACCTTCACAGCTGTTCTCTGGCATCTGTGGTTGTTTCCCAAGGCTTCCTCTGACTTGAACTTGGAAGAAGTCCTCTCTGGGCCTCCCATCCTGACCTTTGGGTCACACCTCCACTGGGCACACCTGGCCTCCAGAGACCACCACTGCTACCGGATTGAGGCAAAAGGACACCACTTTTCTCTGTCTTGACACATCTGTATTGGCCTGGCTTTTCACTAATTCCTCACAGCATGGCTGAGACTACACTGTAATGTTTAACAAAGGTCTTACTGGAGGTTTAAGGATAAAGGAAGGAACATAAAACTGTATATATAATGCATATAAAATTAAATTTATTTATATTCCCCCCAGGAGTTATACAGATGTGGAGATCAGTATAGATATAAGTGTATAGAGAGATAGAGCTAGAGATATCCCAGGAAATAATTTATAAATATTCCACAGACCAAACTCTGCCCTAGGATTTCTCATAGACTGCGCACACTCTACTGTCTTCACTTGCGTGTGGCCAGGGGCAGCTCGTGCCCCCGCTAGAAGCACTGTGGGCACACTGAGCAGTGGCTTGACAGAGAGGAGGAAGTTACATCCCTTCATCTCAGTCCAGGGCCAGCCACCCTGCCTCCTTAATTCCTGTCCCGGAAATGGTCTCTTTCCAGGATGACTAACAGTTAGAATGTTATAACCTTCAGGAGAACCTCACCCCCACCTGCAAAGGGGTAGTCCGGCTACAAGAAGATAATCTCACAAAGAAGTAATATCAATATATTTTCCAAAGTCTGGTTTCAAAAAGTCTCGGGATGCAGGTTTACCTGTGGGATGGTTGTGACAAACACAGATGCTCCTCGACTTATGATGGGGTTAAGTCCCTGTAAACCCATCATTAAGTTGAAAATATCACAAGTCGAAAATGCATATAATACACCTAACCTACCGAACATCACAGCGTAGCCCAGTCTACCTTAAATGAGCTCAGAACACTTATGTTAGCCTCCAGTCGGGCCAAATCACCTGGCAATACAGTACCCCGTGGAGTATCGGCCACTCGCCCTTCACCTTATGGTTGCCTGGCTGACTGGGAGCTGTGGCTCAGCTCGCTGCTGCTGCCCAGCATTGCAAGACATTATCGGACCACATATTGTCAGCCAGAGAAAGGATCAAAATTCAAAATTCAAAGTACTGTTTCTACTGTATGCATATTGCTTTTGCAGCACCTCAAGGTCAGAAAATCATAAACTGACCCATTGTAAGTTGGAACCCATCTATACTTAACAGAGATTTCTGTGAAACAGTGCTTTGGATTATTAATTATATATTAATTGTATTAATTATGTTACCATATTATCTATTAATTACAATTTAAATTATTAATGTGTCATCACTGCAGTATCCCTTGCCAGAACCCCCAGGGACTGGGCTGGAGCAGTGTCCTGTGCTGATTTTCAGTCAGAGCTGAATTTGCTCCTGCAGCTTCAGAACGGGCTATAGGGAGAGGGTGGAAGAACAACAAACAATATGGCAGGTTTAAAACATGGTCACAGATTCTTTGGCACTTTTCCCATCACGAAGCAGGCTCTATGTCCTCTCCCCTGGAATCTGGGTGGCCCTGCCACTGCTTTGACTATAGAGAGTGTCAGAAGTGACTCCCAAGGCTAGGTCACAGAAGGCAATCCAGTCTTGCATTTTTATCTGGGAACATCTGCCCTTGGAGCCCTGAGCTTCCATGTAAGTGGTCCAGCTAGCCTGAGGCAGCCATGCTGCTGAGACCAGAGGTAGATGCTTTGTTCACCAGCACCAACTCAGCCCAGCCTTCTTCCCCACCACGCCAGCCCAAAGACTAAATATGGGAGCTTCCTGCCCCATCAGTGCTAGCCTCCACCGTGTGACCCCATCCCAGCTGAGGCCCGGACGTTGCAGAGCAGAGAGGAGCGCTGCCTTCTGTGTTCTTTCCACATTCCTGACCTGCAGGATCTGGAAGCATAAGGGTAAAACAGTTGTTGTTTTGTACCACTAAGTATTGAGATGGTTGATTATGCAACAACAGATAAGTGAAACGTGACCACGTGCCCTGCTTTAAGTATTAAATCCTGCGTTTGTAGCCTTCTGAATAGAATAGACAAGCCATGCAGCTTCCTTCAGTCCTTCCTTCATTTCGGTTATAGAGGGAACGCACCTCACAGGTGTGTGAGTTTCCCAGGGCTGTTGTAAGAAGCTACCACAAACTCGGTGGCTTAAAACAACGAAATTTATTCTCTCACAGCTCTGGAGGCCCAAAGTCCAAAATCAATGGGTCTCCAGGGCCGTGCTCCCTCTGAAGGCTCAGGCTTCTGGAGGTCCCAGGCATCCATTGCCCTGTGGCAGCATAACTCCAGTCTCTGCCTTTGTCTGCAGGTGAGCTGCTCTCTGTGCATCTCTGTGTCCTCCCCTCTTCTGGCAAAGATACCCATCATCGGATTTGGGGCCCACTCTAAATCCAGCACGATTCCGTCTCAAGACCCTTACCTGATTATGTCTGCAAAGAGCCTATTTCCAAATAAGGTCCCATTCTGAGGTTCTTGGTAGACATAGATTTTAGGGAGACACTTTAAACCCACCATAACAGGTTACAAATGTCAGGGCAAAAACTAGCTTTCCTTTTCTGCAATTCAATTTGATTACGATGTCAAGCCCTTCATTCACTTGCAGGCAGAATTGAGGTTTAAACTCAGTCTCTCTTGGATAAACTAAATTTTAGGGTTCTTCCCCTCCCTCCTGAGGAATAGCTCAGCTGGTGTGTAAGTCCTGAAGTTCTTTGCAGGGGGTGGGGAGTTTATTTAGTGCCTAGCAGTGATGAAGAGAGGCATGTCACCTGTAGCTATTCTGTCCTTGAAATGTGACTATGACCAGAGGGATTTATCATGAAGCTGTTGACCTTAACCTACAGGGTCCCTGACTTGCTTGGGGCTCTTCTAAGGCTCTGGGAGGGTCCTCAGAATGTGTTCAATTGGTCATGTGTTTATATTGTAAAATTTTCAAAAGTGAGACACTTAAATAGCAAGTTAAGCCTACTGGTTCTTTCCACTCTAACTTCCTCTCTGTTTGTTTTTCCCTTGTGTTGGTGTTGGGCGTGGCCCTGGGTGTTTTTTGTACTTGCTTTAATGGAGTTCAAGTTGGAGATATATTTAGTTTGGGTTAAATGGGATATATTTATGTGGTTTTTAGACAATTTCACATAGAGTTGAGTTATTAATAGCCATCCTGATGAGGAATGACTTCCAGGAATACTCACTGAGTCCACTGGGCTGATATACCCAATGTCGAGACATAGATGTGCAGAGTCAGAGAATACACGGCATATTACACCAGCACTGGAAGCACGTAGGGAGTGGGGGAAGAACAATGTTTGAAATGTGTGGAGCCAGAAATGAGTCTGTGAGTAATCCTTCCAGTATCACTGTATAAATCTGTAGGTAGAGGATTTGGTTCTCAATGATGCCTATTCAAAGTGCAGTTCTCCCCAGTTAGGAATAACCTTGGTAATGCAGAGCATACAATTATAAGGTCACCATATTTACTTTTTAGTTTTTGATAGGAATTGCATGAAATGGAATTTGTCAGACTTTCTATGTTTACGGACACAAACCTGTAACTACTACATATAACGAATACATCTACCACAACTCCAATATGAAAGAAAGACCTCAGAGGTCTTCTCAAACTTAACAACCCAGATATTTATATGACATTATCAAGAACAACTTGTGAAGCCAAAAGAAACTTTTCCAAACTTCTCAACAATAAAAAACAAATTTTGACCAAATATGCTAGAGAAAAGGCTATGTTATATTTATATTCTCTTTATTCAAAAATGACATTATAAAATAGGTAGCTAATAAATGTATGGGAAAAGTATGATAGAGGTGTTTGAAGCAGCTAATTAATGAAAAATCTTAATTTTCTGGACTTCACGATGTTTGTGTTCTTTGCCAGTTTTTAAAAATTTATTTATTGTCTTGTGTTCTTTCCTCATTCTAAATGTTAACATTAACACTTAATTTTGCATTTATAATCTGACATTCTTTTCCTTAAAGAGGGCACCTCAAATTACATAAGCTTTGGGGTCGCACAAATCCTGAATTCACTCCTGTCTCTCTCTTCTTTAAACCCATCCCTGCCTGCCCGGAATTTCTATCAGTTTCTCCTCCACGTTTCCATGCCGAGGGCCTGACCTGAGGAGAGGGCAGCCTGGCTTCTCGTCTTTCCCCTTTTCAAGCTTTTGACCAGGGCAAAAATTCTGTGCCAGGCTTTCTTTGGATTGGCCTTGCTCAAAGCCTGAATGGGCTCTGACTGGACAGAGGCAGGCCACCGCGCAGGACGTCAGCCTCGTTCGCCCTTCGTGGGGAGGGGGCGGGCAGCGGGCGTGGAGACAAAGGGAAGACGATGGCTGTGGGTTCTTAGGCTTTAAAGAAGCCTGTTAAGACAAGTTATCCTGGGTTTGGGAACAAGGGAGATAACACTTCCTTCCTGCCTTTAAACCACTCCATGCGTTCATGACAAAGAAATATGGATGATTCGGTCTCTTGGGAACTGGGAACTCCAGAAGATGGTTCTGTGTAACATTTTCAGAAGTAACATGGAACACAATTGTTCAGTGAGTTTTCCAAGTCTGTGGTGTCATCAAAATCTTTCATGAATTGAAGGATAATACTGAACTGTGGAAAGACCTTTCAAGACCTGAGAATGGGCGAAGTGGTGCCGGGTGACCTTAGGCCAAGCAGGGTGAGGTTAGGGGTGTGAGGAGAGGACACCAAGAAGCCCGACCCTGCATCTGACGTCACTTCCCCTGCGATTCCTGTCATACCTCAGGACATGCGCTGGAAGGAATCAAGGCCTGTGGGCACCATGGGGAAGAGTGAAGAAAACAGAAACAGGATAGCCCTGCCTCACAAAAAATCAAGGAGCCCCTGCTCCCCAAATGCTGCCGGCTTGTCCCCATGAAGTTAGGGGAGCAGAGAAAGAAACTAGCGTGACCGAGTGGATGGAGGATCTTCAAATCGAGAACAGGTGTTGCTACATTTTTACTTTTTCACAGTAGTATCTTTAAGTCTGGAAAATGGAAATCTTCCAGGTCACGAAGGATGTGAAGGGATTCAATGAAAGCTAAGAATCCTGTGATGTATGAGAAATTGTGGGCGAGTCCCTGACGCTCAAGAGTGGCTTTAGGGTCAATGGAATCATGTACTACTTCCCGCAGTGGGTGGTAGGCTTCGCAGATTTGGGCATGTGAACCACGTGGGGTAAGAAAGGGCTTTGTGTGTAAATAAACAAACAACCTCTATGTACATATAAAAATCTTTTTTTTCCGACTTCCAAGGATTCCTCAGATGCCTCAGAGGAATGGGAACTTCAAGGAGACGCTAAAGTCCTGCAGTTTCTCAGATGGGCAATCGCACAGTTGTGCTAGAAAATGTCAAGTCTGCTATTCAGGGAAGTGATAAAGAGCTTATCTTTGGAAACTGAGACCTGGGTTGAATGTGAGCTCAGCCACTTATTACCCTGTGGACTTAACCTCTCGGAGTTTCAATTTCCTCATCTGTAGGTCGGACATGAGAATCCTTTTCTCCACAAACTCACAAGATGTCAGGATTAAGTAAAATAGTGTATGGAGGACTTGACAAATTGCAGACACTGAATAAGTAGCACATCTCATGAACTCATTCGTACCTGTAAGTTCCTAAAGCCTTGGTTATAAATAAAATATTACAAAATATATGTGTATTTTTACATGTGAGTGTTTTCTTTCTTTCTTTCTTTCTTTTTTTTTTTTGAGACAGAGTCTCACTGTGTTGCCCTGGGGAGAGTGCAGTGGCGTCATCACAGCTCAGTGTAACCTCGAGCTCCTGGGCTCAGCCTCCCGAGTAGTTAGGACTACAGGTGTGCACCACTGTGCCCGGCTAATTTTTTCTATTTTGGGTAGAGGCTAACTTTTTCTATTTTGGGTAGAGACGGGGTCTCACTCTTGTTCAGGCTGGTCTCAAACTCCTGACCTGAAGTGATCCTCCTGCCTCGGCCTCTCAGAGGCACCACGCCCGGCCTACATGTGAGTATTTTCATCTGAAGTACTGGGTTCATGACCTTGGTCTATTTATTCATTGTGTGTGAAGGGGCATGCTGGCAGGGGCCCTTCGTACAATTCCACCCCACTGCTGCCCCCGTGAGTGGTTAAATGGCTGGCATTGGGCTCCACTGTGAAGGACCAAGGCCGTTCTGTCAAACCTTGAGAAATTACTTTTATCAACAAATGTCAGCTTTGGAATAAAAGCTCATTCCAGTCTTCCTTGGAATTCTTAAATAGGTCAGCAAGCATTGTGATCTGATATAAGCAGGGAAACCACTGGCATAGGAAGGGACAAGCTGCCTGTTGTGCACACACACTCACAAAACAGCCACTGCTCTCACCACTTCCTTTGAATATTTGGGGCCAAGCTATCTAGTCAAATGCTATAAAAAAATGCTTTTTCTGGAATCCACCCCCAGCAAGGGATTAGCACCAATTCTGAGAGATTCCATTTGTCTTGTTTGCAGTCCTTGTGCAATTTCAGAACACTGTGTTCCCTTTCTTATAACTGCACAATAGCAGCATTGCCACGTAGGGCTGGACAGCCTTCCCGCTCTCTGCCGGAGTTTCCTTCTGGCTGGCATTCTTTGCAAACAGCTCTGGAATCTCTAGGTGTCTGGGACAGAGAAAAGAGCCTGGGCTTTAGAGAAATTCAGACAAACCTGGGCTCGTGTTCTTCTGCTGTCATTTGCTATATGCTTACTTAATCTCTTAGTTTGTTTTTGCTTTTTTCTGTAAAATGAAAATAATATTATAGTCTTTGTAGGATCATTGTGAAGATTGAATAGGACGATGTGTATAAAGCACTCAGCATAACGCCTGGCAATATTAAGTACCCCAGTAAATGAAGTCATTATTTTAATAATGGCAGTAAAGGAATGTGCAATGTGCTTTTCTTTGTTGTGGTCTCCAACACCAAAATGCTCTGCCTGTGCTTAAAGTCTGAAGAGACACACACAAAAATGCTTCCCTGGAGAAGGTGCTGCTAAATCGTATGGATTCTTGGCAGCTTGGCAAAAGGCTGTCTTAGTGACCAGTTGGCTACTCTCTGAATCAATGCTGGCTTTATAACATCTCTGGAGAAAGACGACGGCCACCTCACTGGGTTGTTGAGTGTGAAGAAACAGGTAGGTGAGGTAAAGGGAAGTGGGCCTTGTACTGATGATGACGTGAACACTTACAAGAATCCAAAACACCTGTTGTGTCTCTGCATTTTACCCTGGCATGGCTGAAGAAGGGTGGGTGTGGCCACAGATTATATGTTGTTGATATGCACAGTTATGTACAATGAGCACATTTCAATAAATATGTCTTCTTCAAACTTCTCGCACATGGGGGTTCAAGGTGAATGTATCATGCTGGCCCTGAGCATTCTGAGAAGCCTTACTTGGGTGAGTCTTACCAGGGAAGGATGAATGGGTTGGTGTTTGCCTTGTGTGTGCTAAGCATTTACTCTAGGGAGCTGGTGGTACTCATCACGTGGCATGGAGGAAGGAGAGCAGATTTTAGAGTTACATAAGCCTGGACTTGAGTCTCAGCTGGGCCACTCATCATTTACCTTGAATGAGCTACTTAACCTTGCTGAGATACCTCATTTTAAAATGAAAAGAATAATGTTTACCTTGTAGAACTATTATTACTATTATAGATTTAAAAATGGTACTGTACCTTGCACAGTGCCTGGCATAATGGGATAACAATACACAGTGGTTTATATTGCCATTACTTAAAAATAATCTAGAATTGCATAGCAGAAGGGTGATGGGGCCACACAGCAGGACAATTCATTACATAAATGAACAGGCCTCTGAACAAGCCTGCTTACCCTCAGTGCTGAATCCAGATGTTATATCATTAGCAGCTACTCATGGAAGAAAAAGGACAGCTAGAATTTATTACTAAGTGAAATCCTGGCCAGGGCCCAGCCTAGTTACACAGCTAATCTTCTTGATACCTGCCACTGGCTTCCCAAAGTTGCCCCGGGGGCACTGCACATGCTAATGTGTCCATTCATCATTGAGGACCAGAGGAATGTGCTTCTCCTTTGTGAGGTCCTCCCGCATTTGTAGGCCTCCTTGGGTGAATGAGCACTGGAAACAGGACCGGTCATGACACTATTGTGCTATGAGTGTGAGCTGGGTCAGCACAGCCTCATCTGTCTTTGCCACATTGCCACAGGAAGGACCATCTCCCAGCTCCATGGTACTACTGCAAACTAATGTAGTACAGAACAAGACTGCAAAGCATGGTCTCGTGGATCTGCTGGGACTGGGCTGTACTTGATCACCTGTGGTGCTATCCCACAGGCTCGGGGATGGGTAGAATCCACAGTGTAAACGTGTGGCCAAAGGGTTTGTTGTTCACCAGAGAGCTCTGCTCCCCTTCTATGTTGCTGGGAAGTGGCTGCTCAGCCAGGAATGACATTTTCCAGAAACGCTTGCATCTAATTTGGGCCACGTGACCTGGTTCTGGCTATTGGAAGGTGGGCAGAAGTGATGCACAACGCTTTGAGGCCTGGCCCATAAAGACCTCACATTGACCCTTTGCTCTTGCTATCCTGTCTTTTGGCTGGGTGGCCGTGCCTTGGGCAGCTCTGGGAGAAGTGCCTATGGAATGGCATAGCCTCTCTTAGCCGGGAGCGCCATAGGATTGCGTGGAGCTTCCCTTCTCCTTGCCATGTGCCAGGTGGGCACTGCACGAGTGGGACATGAATTCCAATTGTGCTTTGCCACTGAGGTTTGGGGGTTTATGTGTGATCGCAGCTATAATACCTTAATACAAGATGATTTGTGATTGACTTTTCCCAGGATGTCAGCCCAGGTATGCTGGAGATTTGGCTATATAGTGACCAGATAATTAGGGTTAGGTGATTGCACTAAGTAAGACCAAGGTGCCTTAATCCCACATTCAATACATGTTTACACCTTTTAGGACAAGAAGAAGAAAGCCTGATATTTAAAACTTAAGTCCGGAGCCTTGATGGCTGAGTAGATTTATAATGCAGAATAAGCCCCAGTCAATACAGAAAGAAACATCCATTTACTACAAAATTTTAAAGGTTCTTTCTTGGAATGTCTTCATCCAAATAAGCATTTTGGGAGTTACCTGCTTAGTAATTATTAATATTTATTGATGAGTTAATTTAATTGGGAAAGAATCATGAAGGACTTTATATTCCCATTCTAGTTTGTGCAAAATAGCTTAGATGTTCTAAGCAAAGAAAAAAAATAGTCCTGCTAATAATTACTTGGATTCCTAAATGTCTTCAATAACATCTACAGTCTACATAACTGGCCAGATAATATTATAAAATCGACTGTGTTTTATTTTTCGTTTCAGCCCATCCCCTATAAGGAGGGGTCCCTGGATAAGGACAGCCCACTTTCCCTTCGGTAACTTTGGTGGAGGTCACTCTCCTTTTCTTCATCAGCCTGCCCCATAGACTTCATGGGCTGGGACGTTTGCCAAGTTCCTCACATTTTAGCCATGTAAGGCAAAACTCACCGGAAGCGTGCACTTCCCTTCTCTTCCCAGCAATAGCGCCTTTACCCAGTCACCAGGAGGTCCTGTCCACTGTCAGCCGTGCAGTGTGTGTGTGTCTCACCTACAGTGTGGCATTAAAAAGACTCATATAGGAAACAACAGAAAGGCCTTTCCGCAGCACTGCCTGGAGATCCTGCCTGCAGGATAAGCCTCTTTGCCGCCTTTCTCCTGCAGGGGCCTAGCCTGGCTGGGCTGGGTGCTCGTCCGCCCTCCCCGGGGCAGCTCACCCTGGAGGACACCCTGTGAGGTAGAGGAGGTGCCTATTCTCAGTGGTCTCCAGGCACCCAAATTCTGCCACTCTCAGAAAATATTTTTTTTCTTGCTTCAAATAAAACAACACTCTTAGAACAGATCCTTGTCACATTTCTTCTGGTTCATCATTGTGTCTGAGACTCGGGAGAAGCCACTGATTGTTCTCCAATTGCCTTAAGAGCTCTTTTCTCTGTTACCGTGATGGCTATAACTGCATCCTTGATTCAGGAACACTTCCCAAACAATAGATTCAGTGAAAGTGTGTATACTGCTCATACCTGGTGCCCCAGTTACTTCTGCTGCATAAGAAGTTACCCCAAAATTTAGTGGCTTAAAACAATCATCTTATTTATGCTCATGGAGTCTGTGTATTTGGAAGTTAGACAGCAGGAGTGGCTGGCTAATTTTAAAATATATTTTTGTAGAGACAGGCTCTCACTGTGTTTCTCAGGCTCGTCTTGAACTCCTGGGCTCAAGGGATCCTCCTGCCTCAGCCTCCCGAAGTGCTAGGGGCCGCCATGCCTGGCATTATTTGTGTCACTTTAAATAAGGTAAGCACCCCTTTGCCCTTCTGACATATTTAGGCATAAATGCACTCAGCTCTCTTTTGGGGTCTCATTATCATACCGTCACATCTTTGCACACTTCACTGCCACCCCTCCCTGTGACTTTGGCTTCCCTATGACCTTATTCAAAATTTAGAAAGAACGAGCCCACTTTGACTCTCTTTCTCCCTGGTGCCTTCTCCATCCATTCTAGCTGCCTCTTTACTCTGCAAAATCACACTTGACCCAGTGTCGCATTATTTTTATATTTATTTATTTATTTGTTTATATTTTAATCAGAAAAGGAGGAAGAAAGAGGGAGAGAAGAGGGAAGGAGGAGGAGGAGGAGGAGGAAGAGCTATTTTTATCTTTAGTTGTGTGTGTTATTCCTGTGTCAAAGAGCCTGTGCCCTGGATGCCGACTTGTCATCTTGAACATTCTGCAAGGCAAATTTATTGAAAATTGAGGCAATGTTGAATCGTTTTTGTATCCCAATGACTGGCAAGAAGTTAAGATACCATGGTTGCCCCCACACAACCCATACCTGGAAATATACCTCTGTATTATTCAAATAAAGAGTCAGAAAGGAAAATTAAATGAAAAATACCTTTGGGAAATTGCCCAATTCAGATACTCAGAAATAGAAAGACGAAGAGGCAGTCCCCTCTCCATTGCCAAACCAGTTCCAGTCTACTGGGGGTGCCAAGGCATGAACACATGGAAAAGTAAATAACAACCGGGTGGTAGTCAGGATAATGACACCCCTACAATGTCCACGTCCTAATGTTGGGAACCTGTGAATATGTTACCTTACCTGACAAAAGGGATTTTGAAGATGTGATTAAAGTAAAGATCTGAGATGGGGACACGAGCCTAGATTATCCAGGTGGGCCCCATGTAATCACAAGGGTCCTTATAGTTGAAAAAGGTAGGCAAGAGAGTCAGAGTTGTGCAATGTGAAAAAGACTTGGCTGGCCATTGTCTTTGGAAGATGGATGGGGCCATGAGCCAAGGGATGGAAGCAGTCTCTAGAAGCTGGGAATGGCAGGAAGGAACACAGCCCTGCTTATACCTTGATTTTAGTCCAGCATGACCTGTTGGGGACTTCCGACCTTCAGACCAACTGTAAGATAACGTATCTGTGCTGCTTTAAGCCACCAAGCTTGTGGTAACTTGTGACAATTAGGAAATTAACACAAACAGCAAAATTAAATGAGACAAGAATCCAGGAAAAAAATGTCATAGGTCAATAAGCCAGAAATTGCCAAATACTAGAATTTCTACCGTAATGCTATATATATATGCATCTGCCTCCTCCCCAAAATATTTCGCTCCTGCAAAGTTAATTATGGAAAATAATTAGGCTTATGAGAAAAGTACAGTTGGGGCAGACCATCCAAAACTTATGGAACTTATAACCAGAGCAGTACCAAAAACAATAACAATGCTAATAAAAATATCAGCACAGTTCAATCTCCACTGGCATCGATCACGTCTCTACCCCTCAGTCCACCCTGTGCAGCAGCGGGCTTGTGCTCTCTCCTTGAGAATGAAATGTTCTCAAGGGCATTTGTTTCTGATAGTTACCTGCTGCATTAAAATTAAAAATACAATCCCCAGGTAGCCTTCTTGGCCAATCATTTCTTTCTAAACTCTGGGGGAAATGTCTTTCAGAGTCTTCATCTTCACTTGCAACTTCCCAACATAGTAGAAAATCCAACTTCTTGAAGTTATAAAACCAGCTCCTACTTGGGTTAATGGAAAATACACCTGCAGGATATTCAGACTTTTTTTTCTTAAGGTTTTCATATAGTGCTAAAGCTTTCTATTTAATTCTAAAAACCTACTGCTCATTGCTTCAAAATATTAATCTACCTGGAAAAATTGATTAAGAGTAGGCTGTAATTGGTAGAGTGATGAGGGCTGTGAGTTCACTCAAGTGTGGGAGCAGGTGGGGATGTCTCCTGCTGGCGGTGGCCTGAGCTTAGCCTTGAGGATGAGTCAGACTTGGAGCCTGCGGGAAGACAATACGGAAGCACAATCTAACATGGGGTGTCCCTGGTGGACATGTTTAGCCCTGGCACACCTGCTGGTGCAGGGTGATGGCCACAGGCAGCAGTCCTCCCTTGGTGCTGGGCGAGGTGCTGGCATAGGCAGCAGGCCTCCTACAGGGCTGGGCATGGCACTGGCCTTAGGTGCAGCAGTCCCCCACAGTGCTGGGCAGCATGATGGCCATAGGTGCAGTCCTCCCACGGTGCTGGGCAGGGCAATGGTCATAAGTGGCAGTCCTCCCATGGTGCTGGTACAGGGCGAAGGCCACAGGCACAGTCCTCCCATGGTGCCAGGCTGTGAGAAGCTCCTCTCCAGGAGGCAGTGTCCCCCTAGGTTCTCACCTACATAGACTACAGCTTCTGGACTTTGCCTCCAAGCCGCCTCGCCCCTGTCATTTCCCCTTCAAAGCAGCCTCCTGTGCTTTTGTGGGACTGGTGCTCTTGGAGGAAATAAAAATATAGAAGAACAGGTTCTAGAGAATGTGTACGTTCTCCACTTTTTTAGCCAACATCTTTCAAAAGATTTTAAGGCCTCTGCCTATCATAGGGCTTTGCGGGAGAAAAGGCCTCATTGACATAGCAACTATAGGGCAAGGGGGCCTTCAAATGCATTCCTTGATATTGGGACCTCCTGTACACACATGTGTGCAATGGATTTATACCCATTTCTCAACCTTGGAGCCACTCCTAAGCCATCTCTTTCCCTCACCCCCCACATCGAAGTGGTCATTCTGTGCCGTTGATTCCTTTCTCGCCCTCTCCCTCCCTGCTCACTCCTTCCCATCCCCGCCTCCCCCCCCCCTCCGGTTTCTCTCTGACTGGCTGGAAGCAGGAGCCTGTGCTGTCCAGGCAGCTGCGAAGCCCGAAGCCCGAGTGTGGTCCCTGAGCCCTTCCCCACTGTGCACGTGGGAAGATGCCTCATGTGTGCTTCTGCCCTTGTCCTCATCTGCACCTGCCCTGCTCACGCTCTTCCTCCTGGATTCAGGCTGGCCTCAGGCCTTGTGTTCAACGCTCTCCTGCCACTGGCTGCTCACTCAGAGTGAGCCCAGTGATTGCTGGGTGTCTGGGTCTAGAGCAGCAAATCCTCAAGAGGGTTCAAAGGGGAGCCACAAAGACGACCAGGGAAATTAAAGCCACACAACCTGGAATAAGGTGGTTTTTCTGGGGGCCTTGTCAATGTGGCTGTTCCTCAGAGGATGGGAAGCCCTTTCATTTGTGTACAATAAGAAAGATGTTGTCAGTGTTCTCTGAAACCTCCCTGAGAGGGAAGAGCTGCAGGAAGGGGAACTAGAAAGGAAGTACAGGCTGCTGCTTGCTCTGTCCCAACCACAAAAGAGTCAGAGAGAGATCTGGGAATAGGCTATGCATATGCAACTTTGTCACTCACTCATTCAAGAAATAATAATGAAAAATGAGTTACCCGCAATGGATTGGTAAATGCTGATCAGATTGAATATGTAAGTGAACTGGATTTAAATTACATAGGAAGGAGCTCTATCAAGGGCAATTGTGAGTCCTTTGGGAGGCTTTCAAAAGAGGAACCATTAAACATGGTTGAAATGGGGGATCATTAAAGGCAGGAGCAATAAAGAATTGCAGAGGTGACTTTCTCTGGGTGCCGCTTTGAGCCCTGCTCTGGTGAGCAGGCTTGCAGGTGGGAATGTTTGCTTGCATTTGGCTCAGCAAGTCCTTGTGCTGTCACACCCAACCTGTTTCCAAGGTATCAGATTGTGACCTGGTGTGGCGAGAATGTTGCTGGCCTTTGTGTGCTGAAGGAGTGGCATGAAGCACAGTGGACCTTGACCTTCAGTTAACACCACAATCTCCCTAATCCCCTGGACTCCAATCATCCCCCTAGATCAGCAACTGTACCAGGCAGTATTTTTCCATGTGCCGTGTGTTCAAGGACAACGCTCTAGAAACAAGCTTGGACGCTGACACAATACAGTAGAGTGGGGGGGGCGGGCAGTGGAGAGAAACGGAAAGGACTTATATGATTTTTAGAAATTGCTGCCAAAAGGTAAGGTTGTCTGTGCAACTATGCAACTTCTAACACTGAGGAAGGGAGGACTCTGTGAAGCCAGGAGAGAAAGAATTTCAGTCAGCAAATAAGTACACAATTCACTTTAGCCAGGAGGTGGGGTGGGGCGACGGCTGGGAAGTGATCGAATCTATGAATAGGCATAGAGTAATAATTTTTGAAGCATTACTTATCGGGTGTCTTCATTTTGAAGCACTACCTATCTAGTGTCTGATTTCATTTTGTTTGTATACAGTGATTATTTGCGGTCTACGTTCAGAAAAACAGCTTATCAAAACACAGGACTACAAATTGAGGTCGCTTAGTAGACTCAGATGATCAGGGATTAAAGCAGAGACTGCCCAGTCCTGGGTGCCAGAAGACTCTGCCATTGGCCTTCCCTGACCTCTGGGTCCCAGAGCCTTGTCATCAGGGACAAGCCCTTTGGGTGGCATCAAGGCCAGTAGGAGAATTATAAAAGAAATCTGTCATCAGTACAAGTCCTGGCTATTACCAGGAAGTGACCTAAAAAATGAAAATAAATGTGCATATCAGAAGTTGGAGCAGATTTTTTACTGCAGTCTGCCGAAGTTCATCCATTTCAAGGTGTTAAAATGCACTTTCTCTCAGTGGAAGGACACTAAATCCTCCTCCTGGCCGCTCTGGGGTCTGAGTGGGACCAGGCCATGCCCTGGCACCTCTGTTAGGGGAGGCAGGCCCCAGTGGAGGAAGCCTTTGCTTTGTTAATTTTGCAAAAGAGCACAGACTTTGATGAAAGTTTCTTTGACCCAATGGCAAGCTCTTTTATCTACCATTAGTGTCCAGGAGGGCAGATGGAACTTGAGGAAGTCCAAGGACAGTGTCTTGAAATCTGGGGAATTTATCACTAGGCAGAGGGACACAGAAGGAGCCTATAGGAGTGTGGGTGTGGGACTGAAAGCCCATCACAGGTAGGGTTTTTCTCAGCAGAGGGCAACACTGCTGGCTTTGCTGGGGCATCCTTCCCAGGAAGATTCAAGCTCAGAGGAGATGGTCTGAGGTGTCTGAATATCCGTGTGACTGTTAGTGACATTAGGCAAAGCTCAGTGTAGGACACTGTGGGACTTCAGATTATTATTGGCCAACAGCTTATGTGTGAATTTCATTTTTAAGTCGTGACTTCCTCTATGTTGTGCCAATGAATAGGCTGGACAAGGTGGAGTTGGTATCACTCTATGAGAGATGTTTCCTCAGGTTTCTGGGTGTGCTCTTAAGTTAACAGAAATCTGACACCACTGAGAAGTAACACAGGCTCTTGGGCCCAGAGCCAGAGTAGCATGCACTGGCGACCCATCCAATCCCCTTTGGAGCTGAAGACTCCAGAACATGGAAGAAGTCATTTCTGTAGCAGCATTTGCTGTTCCAAAGCTGAAAGAGGAACTGAAGACAGGAAAGCAACATTTTGAAAATGGCTGTGGAGTTCACTGAGAGCTGCAAAGTAATCTGTCCCTAAGAGTCTCCTGAGACATCATGACTAGGAATATGTTTCAAAACTCTTGTTGGATGATCTGTACATACCTGTTAGAAAATGGAGAAATTACACCAGCACTGTTACTGCTTTTCTGATCACCAGCTGAAAATGCAGTGGACATCAAATACTAAAAACAGCACCAAATTCCTCACCAAGAGGAAATCCCTTGGTATTAGCTGCTTCGCAGTAATGGGTTTTCACAAAATGAAATGAGTATCTATAGGTGATATTCACCTAGAATGGAAAGCTTGGCAAGAATAGCTTATTATGTGCACTTAGCTATTCTGTCTCTCTCTCTCGCTGCCTCTCCCTTTCTGAGCTCTGTTTGGCTCACATGTGTAATGCTTTGACCACGGAACTCTCACAGAACTAGGGTAGGAGGACAAAGCATTGAGATAGAAGGAATTTTTAGCTGGCAATTTCCCAATAGTACACAATTTCCTTTTCCGTCTTCTTTTCTTCTTCGGAGGAGGTGGCGAGCAGGGTGTGTTGGGGGGTGAGGATATGACTACACGCTGCAGGCAGGAAATTCTGTCTCGTGACACCAATTTTAAAAGAAAGGATGTTAGGCAATGGCAATATATTTCTAGTCTACTTCTTTTATTTTGTTCGATGCCATTGACTTGAAAAAAATTTTAATACATTTCAGGGGTACAAGTGTTTTTTGTCACATGGATGGATTGTATAATGCTGAACTCAGGGCTTTTCGTGCACCCATCACCAGAGTAGTGTACATTGTACCCAATAGGTGGATTTTTATTGTGAACCCCGTTTCTTAGTTTTTAATGTCCATTACACTGCTTTATGACCATATGTATCCCTCATTTAGCTGCCATTTATAAGCGAGAATATGTGGTATTTGTTTTTCCATTCCTGAGTTACTTCACTTAGGATAATGGTCTCCAGTTCCCTCCAAGTTATTTCATTCTTTTTTGTGGCTGAGTGGTACCCCACGGTGTACATAGACCACATTTTGTTAATCCACTCATGAATTGATGGGCACTTAAGTTGATGCCACATCTTTGCAATTGTGAATTGTGCTGCTATAAACATTCGAGTGCAGGTGTCCTTTTGATAAAATGACTTCTTTTCCTTTGGGTAGATACCCAGTAGTGGGGTTGCTGGATCATATGGTAGGTCTACTTTTAGTTCTTTGAAGAATACTATTTTCCATCAAGGTTCTAGTTTACATTTCCACCAACAGTGTATAAGCATTCCCTTTTCACCACATCCATGCCAACATCTATTGTTCCCTGACTCCTTAATAATGGCCATTCTTTTTTTTGTTTTTTTTTTGGCCCATATAGTTTTTTTATTAGCACAGCTTTGGGTTTGGCACTTTGGCCCCATTTTACATACAGAGAAAGTGAGATACAAGGAAGTGGATGAATTTAGCCAGGCCACAGACACCAGTGAAGACTGATCAGAGCCATCTGGGTCCCTATTTTAGAAATTGTTTCATCCTATTTGGGCAGAGATAGAATTGGTTGCAGTATGTAAAGTGGAAATATTAGACTATAGAAAACATTGATGCCTTTTAAATATTTAATGGATCAACCAAGGTATAACTACTATTACATTATCTGAGATAAAGGGAGGGTAAGATTTAATTATAAAACTTCGATCCTAACTCAGAGCCTTACAAAGTAAGGTTGTTAAAAGTCATGTGAGAATAAAATTTCCTACCAGAGGTGGTGCACAAAAGCACCATGTGCATGGCAGTTTCCATGCTTCATGTGTGTGGAGTTGTGCTTCAGATGCACCGTGTATATAAAGTACAATGGTAATGGTGCTCCTATCTATGTAGAATGGAGTTTTGCAATGGATGACACTGTCTTTGAATTTAGGGAAAAGTACGTTTATTTGTTTATACCATGTGTCATAGGGTTATATGTTGACATCACATCACATCAATTTTTTTCCTTTTTTTATTTCAAAATATTAATTAAGGAGTTACAGGTGTGTTTGTTACAGGGATATCTTGTATAATGCTTAAGTCAGGGCTTATGGTGTGCCCATCACCAGAATGGTGTTCATTGTACCCAACAGGTAAGCTTTTCTCCCACACCCACCCTCCCACCCTCCCCACTTCTTGGTTTCTCAGGAGAAATAATGGCCATTCTGACAGGGCTAAGGTGATATCTCATTGTGGTTTTAATTTGCATTTTCCTGATGATTAGTGATGTTGAGCATATTTTCAGATGTTTCTTGGCCATTTGTCCATCTTCTTTTGAAAAAAATCTGTTCATGTCTTTTGCCCACTTTTTGGTGGGGTTATTTGTTTTTTTCTTGCTGATTTGTTCCAGTTCTTCATAGATTCTGGATATTAGGCTTTTGTTGGATGTATAGTTTGCAAATATTTTCTCCCTTTCTGTAAGTTGTCTATTTTCTCTGTTGATTATTTCCTCTGCTCTGCAGAAAATTTTTAATTTGATTAAGTCCCATTCATTTTTGTTGTTGCTATATTTGCTTTTAGAGTCTTAGTCATAAATTCTTTGCCTAGGCTAATGTTCAGAAGAGTTTTTCCTATGTTTTCTTGTAGAATTTTTATGGTTTCAGGTCTTACATTTAAATCTTTGATCCATCTTTAGTTAATTTTTGTATATGGTGAGAGATAGGGATCCAGTTTCATTCTTCTGCATATCACTGTCCAATATTCCCAGCACTATTTATTCAATAGGGCATCCTTTCCTCAGTGTATGTTTTTGTCTGCTTTGTTTAAAATCGGTTGGTTGTAGCTATATAGCTTTACTTCTGGGTTCTCTATTCTGTTCCGTTGGTCTATATGTCTACCTTTATACCAGTACCATGCTGTTATGGTTACTATAGCCTTGTAGTATAATTTGAAGTTAGGTAAAGTGATGCCTCCAGATTTGTTCTTTGTGCTTAGGATTGCTTTGGCTATTCAGGCTCTTTTTTTGTTCCATATGAAGTTTAGGATTGTTTTTTCTAGATCTGCAAAAAATGATGGTATTTTGATGGGAATTGTGTTGAATCTGTAAATCACTTTGAACAGTATGGACATTTTAACAATGTTGATTCTTCCAATCCATGAGCATGGGTTGTTTTTCCATTTGTTTGTGTCATCTATGATTTCTTTCATGAGTGTTTTGTAGTTCTCCTTGGAAAGATCTTTTACTTCCTTGGGTAAGTATATTCCTAGGTATTTTCTTTTCTTTGCAGTTATTGTAAATGATATTGAGTTCTTAATTGGACTCTAAGCTTAACTGTTATTAGTATATAGAAATACTACTGATTTTTGTACATTGATTTTGTAACCTGAAAGCTTACTGAATTTATTTATCAATTCTAGGTGTCTTTAGTGAAGTCTTCAGGGTTTTCTAGATATAAGATCATATCAAGAAACAGGGGTAGTTTAACCTCCTCTTTCCTGATTTACACAGCCTGTATTTCTTTTTCTTGCCTGATTGCTCTGGCTAGGACTTCCAGTGCTATGTTGAATAGAAGTGGTGACAGTGAGGCATTCTTATCTTGTTCCAGTTCTTAAGGGAAATGCTTTGAACTTTTCTCCATTCAGTATGATGTCAGCTGGGGGTTTGTCATATATGGCTTTTATTATTTTGAGGTGTGTTCCTTCTAAGCCTAATTTGTTGAGGGTTTTTATCATGAAGCAATGCTGGATTTTATCAAATGCTTTTTCTGCATCAATTGAGATGATCACATGGATTTTGTTTTTAATTCTGTTTATGTGGTGAATCACATTTATTTACCATCCTTGCATCCTTGGGATGAAACCCACTTGATCATGGTGAATTATTTTTTTGATGTGCTGTGGATTTGGTTTGCTAGTATTTTGTTGAGGATTTTTGCATCTGTGTTCATGAGGGATATTAATCTGTAGTTATCTTTCTTTGTTGTGTCCTTCCTGGCTTTGGTGTTTGGGTGATTCTGGCTTTGTAGAATGAGTTAGGGAGTATTCCCTCCTCAATGTTATGGAATAGTTTCAGTAGGATAGGTGCCAGTTCTTTTTCATAGGTCTGGTAGAATTTGGCTATGAATCCATCTGGTCCCGGGCTTTTTTTGTCAAGAGGTGTTTTTATTACTGTTTCAATCTTGCTACTTGTTATTGATCATTCATGATTTCTATTTCTTCCTGATTAAAACTTGGGAGGTTGTGTGTTTCCAAAAATCTACCCATTTCCTCTGGAGTTTCTAGTTTGTGCACATAAAAGTTTCTGTAGTACTCTAGGGTGATATTTTATATTTCTGTTGTATCAGTTGTAATTTCTCCTTTTTCATTTCTGGTTGAGCTTATTTGAATCCTTTCTCTTCTGTTTCTGGTTAATCTAGCTAGTGTTCTATCAATTTTGTTTATCTTTTCAAAGAACCAACTTTTTGTTTTATCGATCCTTTGTATTGTTTCTTTGGTTTCCATTTTGTTTGGTTCTGTTCTGATCTTTGTTATTTCTTTTCTTCTGCTAGCTGGGCTTGGTTTGTTCTACTTTTTCTAGTTCCTTGGGGTATGACACTAGATTGTTAATTTGTGATTTTTCTGTCTTTCTGATGTGGGCATTTAGTGCTATGAACTTCCCCCTTAGCACTGCTTGTACTGTATCCCAGAGATTTTGGAAGCTATGTCACCTTTGTCATTTAATTTAAAAAATTTTTAAATTTCTGTATTGATTTCATCACTCGCCCAGGGATTGTTCAGCAGCAAATTGTTTAATTTCCATGTATTTGTATAGTTTTGAGAGTTCTTTTTGGAATTGATTTCTAGTTTTATTCCACTGTGGTCTGAGAAGATACATGGTATGATTTGAATTTTTCTAAATTTGCTGAGACTTGTTTCTGTGGCCTAACATATGATCTATCTTGGAAAATGTTCCATGTGCTGATGAGAAGAGTGTATATTGTGCAATTTTGGGGTAGGATATTCTGTAAATGCCTGTTAGGTCCATTTATTCTGGAGTCTTGTTTAAGTACATTGTTTTTTTGTTGATTTTCTGTCTCAATGATCTGTCTTGTTCTCTCAGTGGAATGTTGAAGCTCCTGGCTATTATGATGTTGTTGTTTATTTCTTTCCTTAGATCTAGTAGAATTTGTTTTATGAATCTGAGAGCTCCTGTATTAGGTGCATATATATTTAGGATTGTTATATCTTCTTGTTGAATTGATTCCTTTATCATTGTATAATGACCATCTTTGTCTTTTTTACCATGGTTGATTTAAAATCTATTTTATCTGTTATAAGAATAGCTATTCCTGCTTGCTTTTGGTTCCCATTTGTGTGGAACATTTTTCCACTCCTTTACCTTGAGTCTATGAGAAATTCTGAGTTAAATGGGTTTCTTGGAGACAGCATATATTTGGGTATTGTATTTTATCCATTCTGCCAATCTATATCTTTTAAGTGAGGCATTTAGACCGTTTACATTTAATGTTAGCATTGATATATGAGATACTGTTCTGGTCATTATATTGATTGTTACCTAGTTGCTTTGTTTTCTCCCTTGTTTAACTGTTTTATAAAACCTGTGAGTTTTAACTTTTGGGTGTTTTTACACTGATGGGTATTCATTGCTCTGTCTCATATATAGAGCACTTTTAAGCATTTCCTGTAGGGCAGCTGTAGTGGTGACAAATTCCCTTAGTGTTTGCTTGTCTGGGAAAGAATTTATTTCTCCTTCGTTTATGAAACTTAGTTTTGCAGGATACCAAATCCTTGGCTGGCAGTTATTCTGTTTAAGAAGATTAAAAATGGGACCCCAATCTCTTCTGGCTTGTAAGGTTTCTGTTGAGAATTCTGCTGTTAGTCTGGTGGTTTTTTGTTTTTTGTTTTTTTGTAGGTAACTTGTTGCTTTCATCTCAGAGCTTGCAGGATTTTCTACTTCATGTTTACTTTAGCCAGACTGATGACTATGTGCCTTCATGATGTCCTATTTGCCATGATTCTTCCAGGTGTTCAACGGCCTTCTTGTATCTGGATATCTGAATCTCTAGCAAAGCCAGGGAAGTTTTCTTCCATTATTCCCTAAGTAGGTTTTCCAAGATTTTTGCTTTTTCTTATTCTCCTTCAGGGCTACCTATGATTCTCATATTTGGTTGCTTTATGTAATCCCATATTTCTCAGAGAGATTGTTCATTCTTCTTGATTCTTTTTTCTTCATTTTTGATTGACTGGGTTAATTCAAAAGCCTTGTTTTCAAGCTCTGAAATTCTTTCATTTGCTTGGTCTAGTCTGTTGTTAAAACTTTCCACTGTGTTTTGAAATTCCCTAAATGACTCTTTTGTTTCCAAAAATTCTGTTATATTTTTTCTTAGATTGTCTATTTAGTGAATTTTTCATTCATTTCTTGAATTTTTTTTTTGTTTCTTTGTGTGTGGTTTCAACTGTCTCATCAATCCCATTGATCTTACTTACAATCCATATTCTGAATTCCATATCTGGCATTTCAACAATTTCCTTTGGGCTAGAGTTCATTGCTGGAGAGCTAGTGTGATCCTTTGAGGGTGTCAAAACAGCTTGTTTTTTCATGTTTCCAGAGTTCTTTTGCTGGTTCCTTCTCATCTGGAACCTCTTCTGTTGGCTCAAAACAGATAGCTTTGTGGTGTACCTATTCTCCTCTGCTGGGAACACTGTTGCTCAGTGAAGCAAGGAAGAGGTCCCTGGATGATGCACTAGAGTCCTACTCTGGAAGACTGACTAGGCAGAAGAAAGGCAGATGCACTATGGGCCTGTAACACTGCTGCTTTCCTGCATCTCTCTGTTCCCCTGCAGTTGTCACAGTCCAAGCAAGTGCTGGGTGATATTCATGTACAAGGGTGGGCTGGTCCCCAGGCTGCTGTTGAAAGCTTGGGTGGGGGCAGGGTGGGTGGTGCATGGTGGGTGGACAGCTGGTGGCGGTGTAGGCATTCACCCCATCCAGGTCCATTGGAGGTGGCATTACCCAGGTGGTGGTGGTGGTAGCAGTTGCAGTACCCAGATGGAGGCAGTGGGTGGTGGGCGCCAGGGGCTGTGGGCACATGCTCTGCCCACCACTGACTTCTTAATGTTTTGTAGTCACTCAAAATGTTGCTCACAAATTGCAACGTTAGCCCCATGAAATTGACTTCAATGGTCACACTTTTCCTGAAATGCTGGGGACTTTTCTTTAAAAAGTTAATGTGTTTTTTCCACTTGGTCAGAAGATATTTATAGACATCCCCTGGGTGCACAGTGATGTAATTGGTCTTGAGGGATACCAATTAAAGAGCAAGCTTGGGCCCTGCCTTCCTGTAATCACAACCTCTTGAGAAGGGAGGCCTTGTGTGCTGATAGGAGCTTGCTTGGTGGAATCCCACAGATTAGGGTGGGGGTGGGAAGAGCTGCACCAAGAAGGCCCACTGTGGGTTTAGAAACTTATGGCTGGGACCCCAAATTCAAACTTATACTGAATTCTGGAAAAAAAGGGAAATATGTCAGGCCTCTCTCAACCCCTGAGAGACATTGGCAGGGAAGAGGCCACAAAGAGTAAGACAACTGTGACAAGTGTATAGTCATCTCAGACCCCAGGGCTCACCTCTGTTTCTACACACCATGTCCAAACCAACTGTCCGGCTTTTGTCCTGTTCTGTCAGCCCTCTTCTTATCTTAGATGGTTACATCTCAACTCCCAAAACAGACTAGGAGGCTGCTGATGCCATGGAAAGCGTCTGACTTTGAATTAAGTCAGACTTGGGTTCAAATACCCTGACTGTACAGATTTATAACATTAGATTTTGTGTTCCTACCCTGTAAAATGGGAACACCAGTACCTACGATTCAGGGTGCATAAGAAAACTAAGGTAGGTAATGCATGTCAAATGCACAGCACAATGCCTGGCCCATGACAGGTGATCAGTGAAGGTTACTTGTCTCTATTGCTTGCCCTAGGAGGGGATTTGTCTTATTGGCATGTGAGTGTAGTAGACAGAACATTGAATCCTGGCTATGTTCTTTACCAGATGTGAGATCACCTGTTTCTTTGTTTCTAAAAACTAGATAATGTCATAAGATTGTTGTCAGGATGAAAAAGTGAAAGTGATAGAGCATGCCTGTTCCATAGTAGGAACTAAAAAAATGTTGAAATCTTTAAATTTCACAGATGTGTTGAAACACACATGGCACAGATTTCAACATGTTTCAAATGTTGAAATCTTTAAATTTCTTTGAAATGTGCCATCCACTTTACCCTGTGTTGCCCCTGTATATGGCTATGTCCCTTGAACTCTCTCCTGGATAACCACACCCCTGCCTCTGCTTTATGCACCTGTCAGTGCCTCAGGAGGAGCCCCTTTGGGTGACTCAGCCAGGTGCAGAGGCAAATGTGGGGCTCCATGGCA
The DNA here is from genome assembly GCA_023783475.1 of Daubentonia madagascariensis. NCBI lineage: Eukaryota > Metazoa > Chordata > Mammalia > Primates > Daubentoniidae > Daubentonia > Daubentonia madagascariensis. The sequence goes on from JAKFHU010000760.1 coordinate 4,823,163, forward strand.
AGTCTGTGGGTCTGTCACTTCCCAAACAAGCTTCCCTTCACTTTCCGTCTTTATGACTCCTGTCGCTGTTCAGTATAACCTGATTTTACCTATGAAACCAATTCTGGGCTAGGATAACATTTCTTTGTAAGCCATGCCTCATTTTTCAGAGTGGCTCTGAGCTGTCACATCTTCCCACTTTGCCCCTCCCCAGGGCTTGCCTTGCAGATGACAGCATGATTTGAGCCCATGAAGGAAAAATCAGGCTCAATATACCTAAGAGAAAATCTAAAAATAATATAATGAGCTCAAGGCTCAGGTCTGAAGAGGAAGTGTCTTGTTTCATAAGGGACAGTCACTGCTAGTTTAATAGACTATCTTTTTGCATTATCACAGATCTAGCAGACTACATGTGTAGTCATTGATAAAGAATTATAGACAATTATCAAGAAAAAAACAGGAGCATCTTTTGGGATCATTTAAGGGAAAACACTAAGCATCCCTTTGCATAAAATGCCAAACATGATGTACATGGTGCATCAAGTATTTAATGAAACACTTTCAAGTGGATAAGAAACAGGAGACCAGAAAGATTCCACTGGTGCTTTGCAAAGCAGAGTGTAAAGTGCAAGGTTTTGCTAGATTTACACATCCCGTGCCAAACCCAAGGAGGAAAGGAGTAAGTGGCTAGAAGGAAGAGGGGCTTGATTGTCAGATGGTTAAACATGGTGTGATAGTATTCTATTAGAAGTTTTGAAACATTCAACATATGTTCACTGTGTTTCAAACAGACCCAAATGGAAAACATCTGGAGATACACACACTCTGTGTGCTGTGAGACACATCTGTGTATAAGTTGCACACTGAGCTGGCTATTTGTCTGTTGGCTCTCAACTCCAACCCACTCTCCCTGCCCCTCTCTACAAGGGGCTGGAAGCCTGCAAACTACATTTTCCAGAGTGCACAGCTGGCTGGTTTCCAGTTAGGTTCTACCAGTAGGAGACACTGGTGGGAAACTGGAAGGAAGGTGGAAGGGAGCCCATTTTATTTCTACTCTTATTGAAGTCTTTGGCAGTGGCAGCGGTAACGGCAATAGCAGCAGTCACAGCAGTAGCAGTGGCTGGGGCTGACTGTGAGTTCCTGCTCAGGTTTCTCAATTTCAGTAGCGGCAGAGGCAGGGGGTGCTCCTGCAACTTCTGCAGCACAGCATTCCTGGGCTCTCTATCTGGCAGCATCAGCATCAGTGACAGGCAGCCGTTGGTGGGAGTTTAGTTTACTGGCTTCCTGAAAGATTTCCAATAAGAGCAGTGGAATAGTGGGTCTCCCAGCAGCCTTAGCACAGAGCAATCATAGACTCTGGATAACACCACTGTTTCTTTTGTTCAGTCAGCCTTAGGATGCTAGTAGCTTCCTGCAGTTACTCATCTCTAAGCGACTTCAGCTTCTTCCTTTTCTCTCCTCCAGTCCTTCAACACATTTGTTGCCAATTTCCTATTATTTTCCCTCTAATTGAAATTCCTAGAGAAGTTTCTGTGTTGCTGATTGGACACTGACCAGTACACACATATAGACAAAACACAGAAATTTAAGGCAAATCGGACAAGATGGCTGACCAGAGACACCACCTGCAAGATTGTCTCAGAAAGAAGGAAAAGTTTTAGATGAAAAAGAAAAAAACAAACAATCATAGATTAGGTATAATTCTGAGAGAAATATGCTAGAACCAACCACAGATTCCACGGAAATAAGTGGCAGAGCAGAAGAAGAAAGAGCAAGACATTAGCAGAGAACAACCCCCGAGGCTTGGAGTCCTGCAAAAAGGGTAGGTGGAGTGGTTTATTTCTCCCCCCTCACATCTCAGGCAGTCAGCAGGCTCCCAAGTGGCTAGAGAGTCTTTCTACCCTCATGAGCCCAAATGCGTCTGCTGCCTGTGAACCAGAAGCTTCTTGAGGATAAAGAACCAGCCAGCCCCCCCAGCCCCCCTTGGGGCACTTCCCATCACCACAGACCTGAGTTAAGACGGCAGGTGCCAGATTACTTCTCCACTCACTGTGTGCCTTTGTCCTCCCCATGGGGCTTCAACCCCTCAGTTTTTGACTTGGTCATTCCCACACAAACATTTCCCAACTCTGGCCCAGATTGCAGGAGCCACAGGGGGCCAGTGGATTCTAGGGGATCTGTGTGACTCCAGAGCCGGGACATTCCAGGTGGGCTGCCTTCCAGAGAGAGAGACAAAGATGACCAGAGTGCTAGCTTTCCTCCATGCAGACACTTTTCCTTCCAATCCCTTCCCCTACCTGTGGCTGCCAAGAGAGACACTTGAGCTGGGGCTCTCAGGAGATGCTGTTTCCCCTTTGTTGGGGCTTCCACAGAGAGTGGGGCTCAAATATTTCCTCTTAAAGACTGGCAGAGGACCAAGGGGTGCTTGGACCATAATATCCCTGTTCACAGGCCCTCCCCAGTGCTGTTTGCCCAGCTGTTCCATCAAAGCAGGGAACACCTGAAGCAGAGGGACATCAAACCTGCTGGAGCACCCCATAGGCAACACAGGACCAGCATACTTCTCCCTGGCACAGTCAGAGATTGATCTTTGGGGACCTGGGGACAGGCCCACAGGCCAGATCCCATACACCCGGTACATAATGATGTTGCTCGGGAGCACAGAGGGGAGATTTGTGAACCAATCTTGGGAGGCGAGGGAGCCTGCATGGGCAGAACTGAAAAGAGAGCGTAGTGTGGGTCTTGGCCGCAGCATACTCACAGAGCACCCCTCCCCCCATAGGAAGTCTGTGCTTTCAGTCCAGGGTGGCATCTTGGACAGGGAAGCTCCAAGCCCACAGTGCCATTGTAGGGGAGCACAGCTAGTTTGAGGTCCTGCCTGCTGGTAGATACCGGAGGGAGACCATGGAGCAGAGAAGGGGGGAGAAAAAAGAAACCTGCTCCTAGCAGCCAGACTGTGGATCTCATATGGCCCCGCCACCACAAGCCGACTTTCTGGCTGTGTGGGGCCACTTCAGCCCCTCCCTGGAGGCTTTCCCCAGAAGCCTGGGAGTAGACATTTGACCCCCCACTGAAACAGCTACCTTAACAGCTTTTGTGGAGCCTGAGGGCAGGCCCACCCAACCCAGCCCTACCCAGCCTCACTTGTCCACTGGCCTCTGCTATGGTGGAGAATAAGGACTCACTTGGAAGTTCCAAGGCCCCACCCACCGCCTGGGATATTTTGATGCTTCTCCTGAGGGTCTAGAGCTGGCCATAGGTCTACAAAACAAAACTGCAGCTTATTACTTCCAGCAAACACCACCTGCTGACAGGGAGGTCAATTTGCACAGCCCTTAACAGCATTTACTGACTCAATCATACAGGCTGTGGCTGATTCTTACCCACAAGCACCACCTACTCTCACAAAGATTAAACTGGGCATGCCAATACAATCTACATTGTTGAGAAGACCACAGAGCTGGGGAAAGAGAAAGGATCTCAAAAACCTCCATCCTCCCTCATCAAAGAGAAACGGAATCAGCCCCACACATAGCTCACCACTGCTACAGCCTACAAACAACTAGCAACTGAGAAAACCACCACACTAAGGATACCTATAACCAAGGCATTCATCCAGAACCTAGACCCCCCCACCAATGCACCCAGAAGCAAAGCCAAAGGTTCTTACTCAACATATGCTACCAACACTCCCTTACAAGTGAGGCAGGAAGAAAAGAAAACCCCACATAAACAAAAGAAAATCTAAAAATAAGAAGTGACAGCTGCCCCAGATGAGAAGGAATCAGTGAAAGAACTCAGGAAGTATGAAAAAATCAGAGTGAAAGAACACCCCAAAAAGGGAACATCAGCTCCCTAGCAATGGATACCAACCAAAATGAAAATGTTGAAATGACAGATACAGAATTCCAAATATGGCTTGTAAGGAAGCTCAATGAAATCCAAGAGAAAATTGAAAACTTACTCAAACCAGAAAAACAATTCAGGAAATGAATGAAAAATTCACAAAAGAGATTGATATATTAAAAAAAAACAAATAGAACTTCTGGAAATGAAAAATTATTTAAGGAAATACAAAACACAGTGGAAAGTTTTAAGAATAGACTAGATCAGGCAGAAGAAAGACTCTCAGAGCTTGAAGACAACTCTTTTGAGTTAACTCAGTCAAAATTAAAGAACAGAGAAGAAAGAGGAAAGAACAAAACCTACAGGAAATATGGTATTATGTAAAATGGCCAAATGTAAGAATCATAAGCATCCCTGAGGGTGAATAAGAAAATGCACAAGGGCTGGAAAACCTATTTGGGGGAATAATTATGGAAAACTTCCCTGGTCTTGCTAGAGATTTAGACATCCAGGTACAAGAAGCTCAATGAACATCTGGAAGGTTCATTGCAAAGAGGTAATCACCAAGACATGTAGTCACCAGACTGGCCAAAGTCAACATGAAAGAGGAATGCTTGTGTGCCATGAGGTGAAAATATCAAAGGATATAACTTACAAAGGAAAACCCTCAGGCTAACTGCAGACTTCTCAACTGAGACCCTACAAGCCAGAAGGGTTTGGGGCTGCATCTTCAGTGTTCTTAAACAGAACAAGTCCCATCCTAGAATTTTGCATCCTGCAAAACTAGGTTTCATATATGAAGGAAAAATAAAGACTTTTCCAGACAAGCAAATACTGAGGGAATTTGTCAAGACCAGACCTGTCCTGCAGGAAATACTCAGAACTGCATTATACATGGATCAGCACCATAGACACCCACCAGTGTAAAATCACCCAAAAGCTGAAGCTTAGAGCTCATATAATACAATAGCACCAGAGGTAAAACAAAGCAATAAGGTACTACCTAACAGGATGAACAGAACAGCATCCCACATTATCAATTCTATCAATCAATGTGAACGGTAAGAATGCCCCACTCAAGAGACACAGGCATGCTGAATGGATGAAAAAATACAACCCAAATATCTGCTGTCTCCAGGAAACACATCTGACCCACAAGGACTCATATAGACTCAAGGTGAAGGGATGGAAAAAATAATATTTCAGGCAAATGGAAGCCAAAAGAAAGCAGGCATAGCCATTCTCATATCAGACAAAATTTACTTTAAATCAACTTTAAATCAAAGAAAGACAAAGATGGTCAGTATATAATGGTAAAGGGAGCTATTCAACAAGAAGACATAACAATCCTAAATATATATGCACCTAATACAGGAGTGCCCAGATTCATAAAGCAAACCCTACTAAATCTAAGCAAAGAGATAAACAGTAGCATTGTAATTGCCAGAGACTTCAACACCCCACTGCCAGAACTGGACAGATCATCCAAGCAGAAAATGAACAAAGAAACACTGGACTTAAATGGGACTCTAGTGCAAATGGGCCTAACAGACATTCACAGAATATTTTACCCAAAAACTATTGAATATACATTCTTCTCATCAGCACATGGAACATTCTCCAAGGTCGATCATATCTTAGGCCACAAAACATGTCTCAACAAATTCAAAAAAATAGAAATCATACCATCTATCTTCTCAGATGACAGTGGAATAAAACTAGAAATCAACTCCAAGAAAAATATTCAATTCTACATAAAGTCATGGAAATTAAACAATCTACTGCTGAACAATTATTGAATCACTAATGAAATTAAGATGAAAATTAAAAGATTCCTTGATTTGAACAACAAAGGGGACACAAGATACCAAAATCTATGGGATTCAGCAAAAGCAGTCCTAAGGGGAAAATTCATAGCCTTAAATGCCTACATCAAAAAGATAGAAAGATCACAAACTAACAATCTAATGACATGTCTCAAGGAACTAGAAAAAGAAGAGCAAACCATACCCAAAGCCAGCAGAAGAAAAGAAATAACTAAGGTCAGAGCAGAACTGCACAAAATGGAAAACAAACAAACAAACAAAAAATACAAAGGATCAATGAAATGAAAAGTTGAATCTTGGAAAAGATAAACAAAAATCAAGGTTGACCTCTTGCGAGGTTAACCGAGAACAGAAAAGAAATTATCCAAATCAGCTCAATCAGAAATGAAAAAGGACATATTACAACTGGCACCACAGAAATACAAAATATCATCTATGAATACTATGAAAATCTCTACACAAACAAGCTCAAAAACATAGAGGAAATGGACAAATTCCTGCTCACTGTCACCGCTTCTCTTCAACATACTCATCACTCACAAAAATTAATTCAAGATGGATAAAGGACTTAAATGTAAGCCATGAAACCATAAGAATTCTAGAAGGAAATGCTGGAAAAACTCTTCTAGATATTGGTGTAGGCAAAGAGTTTATGAAGAAGACCCCAATGGCAACCACAGCAACAACAAAAATAAATATTAATAAATGGGACCTGATTAAATTAAAAAGATTCTGCTCGGCTAAGGAAAAAATTAACAGAGCAAATAGACAACCTACAGAATGGGAGAAAATATTCGCAAGCTATACATCCAATAGAGGGCTAATAAGCAGAATCTACAACAAACTCAAGCAAATCAGCAAGAAAAAATCAAACAACCCATTAAAAAACGGGCAAAAGATATGAACAGAAGCTTTTCGAAAAAAGATAGACAAATGGCCAGTAAACATGAAAAAATGCTCAACATCATAATTATCAGGGAAATGCATATTAAAACCACATTGAGATATTGCCTTACCCCAGTTAGAATGGCTTTTATTAAAATGTCCAAACACAACAGATGCTGGCATAGATGCAGAGAGATAGGAATACTTATACACTGTTGGTGGGACTGCAAATTAGTACAACCTCTATGGAAAACAGCTTGGAGATTCCTCAAAGAACTAAAAGTAGACCTACCATTTGATCCAGCAATCCTACTCCTGGGTATTTACCCAAAGGAAAGGAAGTCATTTTATCAAAATGATACCTGCACTCAAATGTTTATTGCAGCAAAATTCACAGTTGCAAAGATGTGGAATCAACCCAAGTGCCCATCAATTCATGAGTGGATTAACAAAATGTGGTCTATGTATTCTATGGAATACTACTCAGCCATGAGGGAGGATGAATTAAGTCCTTTTACAAAAATTTTGATGGAACTGGAGACCATTATCCTAAGTGATGTATGTAAGAATGGAAAAACAAACACCACATGTACTCTCTGTTAAATTGGAACTAACCAATGAGCACACATGTGCACAGAGGGAAATAAAATTCACTGGAAATCAAGCAGGGGGGAGGAGAGAGGAGGGGATGGGCAATACTTAATGGGTACAGTGAACACTATCTGGGTGATGGCACACTTATAACCCTGACTCGAGCATAACAAAATTGATACATGCAACCAAAAACATTTGTACCCCCATAATATTTTGAAATTAAAAAAAATAAAAAAAATTTAAGGCAAATCAAATTAGAATTTCACTTTGTTTAATCCCTTCTCCATTTGCATTTGAAGGCCTACAGAAAAGAGGGAATAGCAAGTCATTACCCCAAAAGGTTGGCCACAAAACTCAGTTCCTTGTCATGTACCCTGCAGCCTCCAACCGGGAAAAGAGGTTAACACAAGTATTCTAGAACAGAGACTTTCTTTTCAGATATCTCTGTCCATAGCCTTAGACCGTAATGACATTAACATAGGCACTTTCACCAAGTGTCTTTCATGTGGTAGGCATTTCAAGTATGTTATTTCATTTAATTATCATCATAACCCTAGAAATTAGGTATTATTCCCATTTCATATATGAGGAAGACAAACTACAGTCATGCATTACTTAATGACAGGGATACATTTTGAGAAATGCACTGTTAGGCGATTTCATCATTGTGTGAACACGATAGGGTGTACTTACAGAAACCTAGATGTTACAGCCTACCTCACACCTAGGCTACAGCATTTTCTAGTTTTATGTAAGTGAAAACATACATTAAGAACCCTTTTACTCTAGCTTCTTTCATTTAGGGTAATTATTTCGAGATTTGCCCATGTTGTCACGTATATTAATAGTTTATTTCTTTCTATTGCTGAGTAGTATTCTATTGTATGTATATGTCACAATTTGTCTATCCAATCACCTGTTGAAGGACATTTGAGTTGTTTCCTGTTTTGGGTTATTACAAATAAAGCTTCTGCGAACATTTATGTACAAGTCTTTGTATGGATATATGCTTCCATTTCTCCTAGATAAATATCTAGGATCATAAAATAAGTGTATATATAAATTTTTAAGAAACTACCAAACTATTTTACAAAGTAATTGTACTATTTTACAGTCTCATCAGCAGTGTATGAGGGTTTCAGTTCCTCCACATACTTGCAAAAACTTGGTGTGTTCAGTCTTTTTAATTTTGACCATTCTAAAAAGGTATAATGGTTTCCCACTGTGGTTTTAATTTACACTGCCATAATGAGAAATGTTGAGCATATTTTCATGTAATTATTTGCAATTTGTATATCTTCTTTAGTGAAGTGTCTGTTAGAATATTTTCCCATGTAAAAATTGGGTTTGTTTTCCTATTATTGAATTTCAAGAGTTCATTATGTTCTGGACAGAAGCCCTTTATCAGAGATATGCTTTGCAAATATTTCCTCTAGTCTGTGACTTTTCTCTCTTAACTGTGTCTTTTGAAGAACAGATGGTTTAAATCTTGATGAAATCAAATTGATCAATTTATGATTTTCATGAATCATATCATACTTTTGACACTGTATTTAAGAGATATAACCCAAGGTCACAAAGATTTTATTCCAGAAATTTTAGTTTTAGGTTTTATATTTAGGTATGCGATCCATTTTGTGTTAGTTTATATATTGTGCAAGGTAAGGATTGAATTTTTTTTTCTTTTGCATATGGATTACCAATTGTGCCAGCATCATTTGTTGTGATGATGGCAGGATAGAAAAGGTTATTCTTTCTCCACTGACTTGCCTTGGCATCTTTGTAAAAAGTTAATAATCCATGTATGTGTGGGCCTATTTTTAGACTCCCTCTTCTGCTTCATTGATCTAGTTGTCTGTCTTTATGCCAAAATTGCACTATCTTGATTATTGTACCTTTATAATAACTCTTGAAATCATGTCATATTGGTTCTCCAACTGTGTTCTTCTGTTTAACAACTGTTTTGGCTATTTTAGTTCCTTTGCATTTCCATAGAAGTTTTAGAATCAGCTTATCAATTTCTACCAAAAAAAATTTGGCTTGCTACAATTTTGTTTAGAATATTTGCATCTATGTTCAGGAGGAATATTTGTCAGTTGTTTTCTTTTCTTGTAATGCCTTTGGTTTGATGTCAAGGTAATATTAGTCTAATAGAATAAGTTGGAAACTGTTCCCTCTTCTTCAATTTTTTTGGGCAGGTTCAGGTAGAATTGGTATCATTTCCTCCTTAAATTTAATAGAAGTCATCACTGAAGCTATCTTGGCCTGATGTTTCATTTACGGGAAATTAACTACAATTTCTTTAACAGTTATTTCTGACTGATATTTTCCTTCTGAGTGAAGGACTTTCTTTAACATTTCTTATAATGTGAGCCTGCTGCTGATGAATTCTTTCAGCTTCTATGTGTCTCAAAATTGATTATTTCATCTTTGTTTCTCAAAGATATTTTTGCGGGGTATAAAATTCTAGATTGATAGATGGTGTTTTTTTTTCCTGCACTATATTTTCTCTCTGATAAGAAATCTGTTGTCATCCTTATTTTTGTTTCTTTGTTCATAATATGTCTTTTTTCTGGTGCTTTTAAGATTTTTTCTTTATTACTAGTTTTCAGAATTTGATTACGATGTGTGTTGCTGCAGTTTTCTTTATGTTTCTTATGTTTGGGGTTTTTTGAACTTCTTGGATGTGTGAGTTTATACTTACCATTAAATTTGGAAAATTTTTGGCCATTATCTGCCAAAGTCTATTGAAATATTTTTCCATGTCACCTTCTCTCTCTTCTCTTTCAGGAACTCAAATTACATGTCTATTGGGCCACTTGAAATTTTCCCGTGGCTCACTGACGCTTTGTTCATTACAAATATTTTTTCCCTTTGTGTTTCCTTTTGGATAATATCTTTTGCTAGCTTTCAATTTCACTTTTTTTTCCTTCTGCAATGTCTAATCTGCTATTAATCCTATACAGTGTATTTTTATCTCAATATTATAGTTTCCATCTCTATAGATTCTTAGTCTTTTCTAAATCTCCCATGTCTCTATTTAACTTTTTGAACATATGGAATATAACTATAATAACTTTTTATGTCCTTTTCTGTTTATTCTAGTGTCTGTGCCAGTTCTGGTTTGATTTCAATTCATTGATAATTCTCTTCATTGTGGTTCATGTTTGCCAGCTTCTTTTCATGATGAGTAATTCTTTATTTGATGCCAGCCACTGTGAATTTTATCTTGTTGAGTCCTGGATATTTTTGCAATCTTATAAACATTCTCAAACTTTGTTCTGGAATACAGTTAAGTTGCTTGGCAGCACTTGACTACTTAAAGTCTTAAAGTCTTTAAAATCTTAAAGAATGCTTCTAAGATTTGTTAAGTGGGACTACAGTAGTTCTCACTACTGAGTTAAGACCCTTCTGTGTACTCTACCCGTTGCTTCATGAGTCATGGTGTCCTAAATCTGGCTGATAAGAATAGGTACTATTTTTAGCTGTGTGTGAGTATCAGACACTGTTCTCTCTAATCCTTTCAGGTCGTTCTTTTGGCCTTAGGTAGTTTTCTCTCATGTATACATGAAAGTTCCCTCTGAAGTACTCTGGAACCCTGTGTGCAAATCTCTCCTCTCTGGTACTCTGCTTGTGAGTCCTCACTGCTTTGGTTTTCCCAACTATCAGCTCTGTCTCCTCAGCTCAGGGAGGCCACGGGGCTCTACCTTGGGTCCCCCTCCCTATATCTTAGCCTCAAAACTTAGGCCATTGTAGGAATCAGAACGTTTGTTTCCCATCTCTCAAGTATCATTATCCTTCATTGCCTGATGTCTTGTACCTTAAAAATTGTTATTTAATATATTTTGCTTTTTTTTTCAGGCAGGAAGGTAAAGCCAGTCCATCTTGGAGGGATGTGGAAGGTGTTAAAGAAAAAATTATTCTGGCACTTGTTAAAATGGTAAGAAAGACTTTATTTGGGATCATCACAATGCTATCAAGACTACTGCAATAGTAAAGAGAGATTGGGTGGGCCCAACACTGGATACAGAGAAGATGGTTTTAGCCAATTTGACTACATTATAGCCAATGAGCAGAGTGGGAGGGGGATTACTAAGAGGAGACATCAAAGGTGGGAAGATTTTCCCTAAACGGACTTAGCAGGATTCTTGCAACAACTGGACTAGGCTGGCTGAAGGCATGACCCAAGGGTTCAGAGGAGTCTGGAGTTTGGTCAAGGAGAGGGTCTTTGTTAGTGTCTGCTCTGTTCTTCTTTCCTTCAAACAATGTAAGTCCATTTCTCGTCTGGTTGCCTTTTGTTCATTGAGGACCAGCTGAACTCCCTGCAGAGACTTGGTAGGAGGGCAGCCAGTTAAGAAGATTTCTAGATGTTGGGCTCAAAACATCTTTATATGATGGGGTGAGGACAGCAGTGGCAATCCAATGGGTTTCCTCATTTGCAGTTTGAGTGTCTTTGGTGACGGCATAGACATCAGTGTCACAGTCACGGTTATTTCCCAGAGCAGAGGATGGAAGTGCCCAGCTTCATCTTGCAGGACTTCTTCAGATAGTCCCAATAAGGATCTGGGCAGTCAGGGTTTAGTTCTCAGTGCTGCCAAATCAGGAGAGTGGGAGGCAAATTCAAAACCTTAGTTTGGAGAATTGTAGCCAGATAGTAAACTAAAAGAATTGAGAATTTGTTAAGGACTGACAAGCTGTACAAGATGGCAGCATCCAGTTCAATTTACAAGTCAATAACAAAGCTGGGTGCCGTGGTGCACACCTGCAATCCCAGCTACTCAGGAGGACAAGGTGGGAGGATCACTCAAGGCCAGGAGTTCAAGACTAGCCTGGCCAACATAGGAAGACCCTGTCTCTTTAAAAAAAAAAAAAAAACCAAAAAAACAAAGTAGATAACCAAACCTCTAAGGCAATTAACAGTTTCAGAATAGTAACCCACGAGAGGGTCCTTTACTTTTCCACTGAGACATAAAAATTTCTCTCTGTAGTCATCCCCTTTTCTTGATCCAAGTTAACCAAAGTAAGATTATTCTTGTTCACAAAATAAATCTTGTCTCATTAGATTTGGCCTGACTATTTACATAAGTGCAGCAAGAATTATAATTGACCTCATAGGCCTTTCTAAGTTTGCTTTGCTGGAACTTTTTATAAGGAAACTTAGATTAGATTTTCAAAAGTTCTCAAAGGTATAAAGCCAAGCCAAGCACTGGACACTAGATTTCACCTGCAATACATAGAGATTAAGATGAATTCCTCTCTTCTTGAAGTTCCCCAAATATCCTAAGTTTTCTGAGACAGCCAGGAAGTGACCCTCCTGATTCACCTATAAGGCTGGGAACACCATGAGCCAGGTGCCAGGCTGGTTTTCCCAAGAAGGCTTCATACACACTGGCTCCATAAAGTCAACCTTAGTACCTTAAAACTGTTCATATCTGATTTTATGCATCATCCTCAAATATGACATTCTAGTCAAAGCTTTGGTTATATAACCAATTTTAAAAATTATGTCCTATTACAAGGAAGACAGATTCTTATTAAACTCATGTAAATAATTATATTGCCATGAAAATAAAAATACTCAATAATAGTTTCTGAATTCTAGAAGGATTAGGCAGGGAAAAAAGATAAACGTTTCATTTTTGTTTATAAAAATATAATCTACTAAATTGTTATGTGTTATAGACATCTTAAGAGAAAAGGGAAAGTTGTCCCTTATATCCGAAAAATAGAACATTAAAGAATGAGGAAGTGTTTTGTTCCAAACAAAAAGCTATAAAGATTATAATCTTTCTTCATTTCCTTTAGTCCTATGTAATTAATTATTGCTTTGCTTGATCTTGGGTTAGCAGTTACACGAACCTGTCAGCTTTTCGACTAGAGTCTGAACATTCTTACTCAGTGTGATATCAGTTATTTAAGCAATGTCAAGGATCAGATGGGGCCGGGGGGAGTTGGTGGGTGGAAAATTGTTAAGAGAAATAGTTACCAAGAATATTATCCAGGGGAGGGGGAGTCTTGCTAAACTGACTTAACAGGATTCTTGCTGAGGACAGACCAGAGTGATCAGATAGCGGGGATGGGGGATTCTCACTAAATTGACTTAGTAGGATTCTTGCTGCAACTGGACTAGGCAGGCTGAAGGCTAGGTCCAAGGATGATGCCTGTTGAAAAGAGTGTTCAGAGGAGACTGTCTCAAGTTTGGTCAAAAAGATGGTCTTTGTCAAAGGCCCTCCATATGTGGCATTTATGATGGTATTTTGGCTGGTGTTAATAGGGTTGATATTGTGCACTTTTCATTGCAAATCAGAAAGCATCAGAGCATTTAAGAGTTATGGGAAGAAGATGTTGTTGGGGTTGGAATTAATTGCTTGAGGCAAGAAAATACTTCCTCAGCTTCATTCCACTGATGAGCCTTTGAAAGAACTGAACTCTAACCCTGGTTACCATCGCCTGGTTAATAGGGTTGATCCAAGGCACAAGCAAGAAAAGAAGTGCTTAACTGTCTAACAGTGGGCGGATTCGGACCAAGACTCCAGACCATGGGGACAGGCAAGAGGCTTTCCTAATCCCCAGTCTAGGCTTTGGCTAGAAACAATCAAAGGTCAAAACAAAAAGGTCATACAGTCTGCAATTAATGCTTAAAACTTCAGCATAGGGAGTGTGATATTCATCTCTGGGTTTTAATTGACACCCAGTGGGAGTTAGTTAATATTGAAGGACCCTTCTCAGGAATGAATACACACTCCAGGGGTGGTTTGTTGGAATTCGAAATGCTATAAAGATGCTTCTGCTCTAGAGACAGCTATAAGCACATCCCCTCTCTTTGTCCTCAACGGACACCAACAACTCTGTTATTTAGCACAATGGACTTTAGAAGTGACTTCTATTGGTGAAATAAGAGATGCTCAAAATATGTGGGTTGATTGGAAGTGCCTCATCACACACCCCTGGCATAAACAGGGTATGGTGATCTAGAAAACCTATTTGATAATGTATGCCCTTCCAACTGTTGTCTCTGGTTTAGGATTTGAAGCAGGTCCTTTATCCACAGCTTATGGGGGTTCTTACACTTGACCCTAACTAAGTGTTTAGCTAAATTGTGCTGTTAGAATATTGTCACATCTGCTTTAAGTGAATCCGTTATGTAAGGCATCTGTCTGAGTGCCAGTAGAACAGAGAACCAGTGCTTCATTGAATTTACAGAACTGGTTGTACAACTTTTTTGTGCCTGCTGGCTTCTAAATGTTTATTTCATGGCTGAATTCAGTCTGAGACTTACGTTCATTATAACACACCACCTAGTAATGGAATGAAGGAGAGGAGCCCTGTGGCCCCTGCCAACTTCTATTGTTGTGTTGTGTTCTATTATTATGTTATGTTATTGGCCCACGTAGGCCACACAGGAGTGTTTGTGTCTCTTACTTTAGGAGGTTTTCAGAAGCCCTGAGGCTGGAATAAAGCATGAATCTGCTGTTAAGGACCCTTGTTGTAGCAGAAGAAGTGTTCTTTACTATACTACTATGACCTTGTATTTCTGCATCTTGGTTCTTCACCATTAATAATAAGCTTCCTCAGTTCTCTTATTAGAAGGACTCATAACACTGACTATGTGGCATTGAGCTAGGGATGAAGTGAGAGAGAACATCTTGCAACACCAGGGGCCATTTGTAAAACGTGCCTGTTTGTGTTTATATGTTAACATGTGTGGCTGAATCAGTTTCACCTTTGAATGACACTTAAGGCCACTGAAATCCTTGCAGCCAACGAAGCCCCTAAGACTACAATTTCTACCCCCTGGCCTGAGTGCAAAGTGTTGTTTTTAATTTCAAAAAGCATAGAAAACCTCCTCTACTCCAACTTATGTTTGCATTGAGGCTGATGTTTTATTTGTTTGTTCTTTCGATGTCTTTAAGTGCCACCACCCAGCACCACGCTGCTTTTATCTGCTCCCAGTCTCACATCTTTGTGCCACACATACAACAATAAGCAACTCCACACTTATACTTCTGTGTCGGTCAACTTTTGTAAGTAAGAAAATGTGTACTCTTTGCTGTTGACTACACTGTGAGATTCCTTTTGAGAACCCCACAAATAAAACATAAAAGACCATTAGGAATCCGTAGACTCATTAAAATTCCAGACTCTTTAAAAACAATATTTCCTGTTGAATCTTAACATCAGCAAAATGATCCAATTGAGAGCCAAAGCATTATTGTGGGATAAGCAATTTTGGACATTATCTGCATGATGTTTAGAATATCCGAGTCACTTGTTAACATGAACTTGATAATGTGAAGCTTCTCGTTTTTCTGACCCGCACTCGTAAGTACAACATGAGTGTCTGTATGTGCCATGGGTAAGTGCGCTCCACAGACAGTAGGCAGAGCTGACAGTGCTGCACCACTGCAACGGAAAGTCATCGGAAAGAGCTACCGTCAATTTAACTGTTTTCTACTTTTCACCTTGAGCTAAGCTTTGCAACCACTCTGTGAAAACAAAACCAACATAAACGTCCTGTCCCACAGAATTGTCATGTGTGAAATGATTTCACGGAGGGGTTACTGGACAGCAAACAACATTTTCAGAAAGGACCTTTGCTTTTTGTTAGTGGAAAAATAAATGTTTCCTTAGGAGGGCAGTTCCCTTTTCTTGAAAGGCCAGAGAATGGGAACGGGGAGCGGGGATTGACGGGTTGGGATTTACGCCAATGGACTGCAGGCAAGTTCTACTTATAAGGCCTTGGGCTTACTCAGCTTGATGCAGTGCTGTTTAGGAAAGCCAAGGAGATTTTCTGGATGCATCAAAAACTACAGTGATCATTCTTTCATACAGACTTGTAATATTTACCATTAAGTTTGATGTAGTAGAAAGATTCCTGGATTTTGAATCAGAAACTCCGGATGGGAAACTCCTTATTTAGTCACTGTAGGGAGGAAAAATACCTTCCTTGCCCATACGAGGCTCATGGCCGAGGCCTGTGTAACAAAAGACAGAGCAGTAAGAGAAAAGCATACAAATTTATTTAATGCAAGTTTTACATGACATGGGAGCCTTCATAAAGAAATGAAGACCCAAAGAAACAGTCAAACCTGGGTTATTTTTTATAATAGGTTTGATGAAGAGTGGGCAGTCATGGAGAAACATGGTTGGAGGACAAAAATGTATCCTCTAGTAGTAATTAACTGGGGGCAATGTACGAGGCTGGTTTGTTCAGATTCTTCTCTGTGATCCTTCATCTTCAGAGATAAGGATGTCCCTTTTTTCTGGGTCTAGAGAGGGGACCATTCACATGAGGGCCTTATGGCCTGCTTTTGGGAAAGGTCAGAATCCTTCCTAGGTTTTATGACCTGTTTCAAAGAGGAAAGGTGAGGGAAACAGTCAGAGAGACCTTCCTGTACATGCTGTGTCTCAAATTCTTTCCACTTAAAATATTCAATATGTCAAGGTGCCATATTTTGTGGTGTGTCCTGAACCGCACCATTAACCATTCTGAGCCTAGAGCTTTCCTTTGTAAAATGCAGAGAGTGTCTCTCTCCTTGTAGGACAGTTTCATCAGAGGAGCAAATGAAAGTGACTGCGCAGTACCTGGCACATAGCATATGCTCAATAAACGTTATTGCTCTCAATCTTATTTTGAAATTAATAATGCAGGTGTACTACTTGTATAGCTCTTATTTGTTTTGTTTGACTCCCCAAGTGGGTTGTAAAATCCTTGAGGGTAGGGACCTTATCTTTTTTTAAAAAATCAACAGCAATAAGCACAAGGAATCAATGCATATTGAATTTTTGTCAAATAAATGCCACTGCTTCTTACAAGTACTTTAAAAATATGCTAATACTATATAACTTCCTCTTACCTCTGGAGATAGCCTGGGGGTTACTCTTACGACTCAATTAGAACACTGCCTCAGGACTGGGGATGGGACACCTGGGCTGAAGGTAGGAATTTTGAGAGCAGTGGAGAAATACCCTCTCTGCCTTGGAGTCTGTACTCTGTACTCTAGGACAGAAACCAGAGTGCGAGATTGCTTTTGTTCATCATCTAGTCAGTAATCAGTCTGCCTCTTTTCTTTCAGTTTTAAAACACTGGCACCCATGCAGGGAAAGAGAAGAAAAAGAACACATATTCTTCAGGCTTTCTCGGTCCCTTCTGTGTTCATTAAGCTAGAAGACCAGAGTGTGGAAAATCCCCGTGGCTATGCGTGCAAAGGCATGCACACGGGTGACTCCTCCTGGGGTACTGGCTGGAACAACAAACAGCAGGTTACCCGTTCTCTGAGGTTCACATGGTTGAACTCGAGTCTGACAAAGCATCTTGTCGTGTGGTCACTCATAACCATCCTCAGGTCAGGACAGCAAGATCCTGACGGCAGGGGCATCCACCTGTTCTGCCTTGGCCACCTGATTGTGGTGGAAACTGCATTTATCCTGGTTCATTGAGGCTTGGTTTTTCTCTTTCCCTCTCTTTAATATATCTTCCTTCCTTTACTAAAAATGAGACTGGGAAAGTATGTTGAGGCTTAAAGACTTCAAAAAGACCAAGCCTCAAAGTCAGGAGGCTCCCAGCATTCTGAAGCTCTTTCCACTTTTCCAGAATCCATCCCCTTTCTCCATCTGCTGTCATCCCATTAATGCAGAGTTCTCCGTCAACTGCTCTGTTCTTTTCTTGGATGTGCTAAGCCTGGGCTTGGTAAACAATTTTCAATTCGATGACTGTCAGCCATTCATTTATCCACTTGCTCAATGACTCCAGCATTTGCTGTGTCCCTCTTATGAGCTAGTAACTGAACTTTACAGATGAGCAAAATGAATAACTAACTCTTCCAAGGTCAGCTGCTAAGACATAGAGCTGGGATTTGAAAGAAGCTCCTTAGACTTTAAGTCCTATGCTTTTTATTCAATATGTCTAATTTCAACATCTAGCAAAACTAGAAAACTGGGGATAATCCACCTATAATTATGGATCATTTCACTCTTAAATGGACTTTTCTAGCTATTCCACCCAACTGGCTGCCAATGTTACCTTCCTAAGTATTTTTGTCTTTATCTTCTCTAGATTAATATACCATCAATTCATGACAACAAAAATAGATTTGAGATTGGAGATTGGGAATATTGGTTCAGAGAGGTCTAAACCTTAATTGCAAGATCTCCTGTGTTTATACTAGTACCTGTAGGGTAGGAAAAACATTTTTTCTCTACCTTCCTCTGTTCAGTGGTTGGGGACCCTGCGAATCAAATTGACAAAAGACAGACTAACAAGAAGTGAACTAAAATAAAATTCTAAGCCCCCCTGCCAACTGAACTGAACCCCTTTTGGCCAAGGGGACCCCAGAAAAACCTTAAAACTGACTTCCTGGCCATGAAGGGAAGGGGGGGATGTCGCCATTCCTCATTACACCCTGTCTCTTTTGGAGTTTAGATACAATAATTGGCCAGCATTAATGTTAACACAGAGATCATAAGACTGACAAAACAGACTCTTTGTGGCAATAAGATACGAAATTATTAACAGGCCCTAAGGCCATGCGGGGCAAAGGTTAAATCACCCGCAGGCCATCAGTTTGCTTAACAGATCACTTGAGTCCATATGATGTATTGTGGCTTGTCTCTGATTAACAGACTTCCTTATCTTAAAACATTCCAAGCCTTTAGACCAGTGGTCATCAACCGTTTTGGCACTGGGGACCAGTTTCACGGAAGGCAATTTTTCCATGGACCAGGGTGGGGGTGGGGGGGCTGGGGGGGTTGGGGGGGTGTTTCAGGATGATTCAAGCACATTACATTTATTGTGTAGTCAAACCTCTCTGCTAATGATAATCTCTATTTGCAGCCACTCCCCAGTGCTAGCATCACTGCCTCAGCTCCACCTCAGATCATCAGGCATTAGATTCTCATAAGGAGCGCGCAACCTAGATCCCTTGCATGCGCAGTTTACAGTAGGGTTCGTGCTCCTATGAGAATGTAATGCTGCTGCTGATCTGACAGGAGGAGGAGCTTATGTGGTGATGTGAGTGATGGGGAGCGGCTGTATATACAGATGAAGCTTCGCTTGCTCGCCCACCACTCACCTGCTGCTGTACAGCCAGGTTCCTAACAAGCCATAGACCAGTACCAGGCTATGGCCTGGGGTTTGGGGACTGCAGCTTTAGACAGAGCTTTATTTCCTTGCCCAATTACAAATCAAAGAATCTTTAAACCCACCTATAACCTGTAAGCCCCAAATTCAAGATGTCCTGCCTTTTTGGTGTACTGATGTACACCTTCCATTTATTCATTTATGATTTTATGTGCAATTCCTGTGTCCCTAAAATGTATAAAACCAAATTGTAACCAAGTTGTCTTGGGCACATTTTCTCAGGACCTCCTGAGACTATGTCCCCCAGGCAGCAGTCATACATGTTTGACTCAGAATAAACCTCTTTAAATTATTTTACAGAGTTTGGGTTTCTTTTTTTCCCATTAACAGAGAGAAAAACCGATGTAATTCTGTATATAAGCACAGGAGTTCACAAAGAAATGTGACCAAAGAATTGGGGGCTTATGTGCCATCTTAGGCTAGATGAAGGAAGAGGGGTTTGGGGCTTTTGGGGTGGAAGAGATAAGTTGTGGGCGGGTGAGAGGTGGAGATGTGTATGCTAAATATGGGTTGTTTGGTGAGGGTTGCTGTGCAGATAAGAGTCTCTGTCTCAGGTGCTAAAAGTTGTCTCTGGAGTAGTTCTCTTCCTGGTGTGGGAGAGGGACCACCCTTACAAATAGAAATTTATGTCCTGCTTTTAGACAGACTAGGGGAGAGCAGAGAGCTAATTGCTGTCAGCTCAAAACAATCCGTATGCCAAAGTGGCATACTTTGGGGTAGCATAATCTAGTTCCCTTTATACCCAAGAAGCATGAACGCGTAGCACTACGTACGTGGTATCAGCACACATTGCCTCCATTATTTATCTCTTTTGCAAGGCCATAAGCTATTTATGGGGAGAAGTGGTTTCTTTAATTTCATGTTTGCAGTGCTCCCTCTTCAAAGGTACCATTTATTTAGCACCTGTGATATCGCATGTGTTTTACATACATTCTTCTCAGAACACCTCAAGGTAATATAAACATCTCCATTTCACAGATGAAGAACTGAGGCTCAGAGAAATTAATTAATTGGTTTACTGAAATCATTCTACAAATATGTAGCAGAGGTCCCAGGATTTGTCCCTAGATCTGTGTATTAGTCAGAGTCTTCCAGAGAAACAGAACCAATAGGATGTGTATTCATACATATATGGAGAGATTTATTTTAAGAAATTGGCTCCTGTGGTGATGGAGGCTGGCAAGTCCAGAATCTGCAGGGTGAGCCAGCAGGCTGGAGACTCCGGGAGGAGCTGATGCTGCTGTTCAGGTCTGGAGGCCGCCTGCTGCAGCTCTCCCTCCTGCTCAGGGGAGGTTGGCCTTTTGTTCTAGTCAGGCCTTCCGTTGATTGGCTGGGGCCCACCCACAGGCTGGAGGGTAATCTGCTTTACTCACAGTCTACCAATTGAAAGGTTAATATCATCCAAAAACACCCTCACAAAAACATCCAGAATAATGTTTGACCGCATATCTGGGCACTGTGGCCCAACCAAGTTGACACAGAAAATTAGCCATCACCATTGGTCAATAGCGAATTTCATACTTGCTTCTTTTTGTCACATTAAGGGTCTTCTCAACATAGGATAACTGGTGAACTTGAGTCAAATTCAAGCCATGTATATCAAACTGGGGCAAAAGGCTCCCCATCTTATGGGAAATGTATAAAAAATGCTATTTAAAAGGTGTTTGTTTACAAATAAAATCTGTAAGGAATTTTCTGCCTCCTGAACCTTAAAAGGCAAACCTGATGTGAGTGGTTATAAAGAGCATAGACACTCTCTAAGCCTCCTATCTCCAGCGCCGTCTTTAGGGACCTCTCGGTCAGTTTTGGAAGTCAATCTAACACAGGGAAGTAAGTGAAATGAGAAGAGAGGTTAGGTTTTTATATTTAAGCAAAGCCACTTTACTTTTACTTTCTGAAGTGAAAGAAAAGGAAAATAAAAATAGATTGATCAAGGGCTAGGAATCGATACCATGTGTAACTAAGTTTCCCTAAAGTTGCAGTTATATTTTAGCTTACTTTAAACAGCAGTTTTGCTTTCAAGACATTTCAAATTTTTTAATTAAAACCAAAAACAAAGGATTCAAGAAAACTTGTTTCCTGGAATGTGTTTCTGTGATTCTGACCACAGCCAGAGGAGCAGTGCTTACAAGTGGCCTGTGATGGCAAGGCCTTGGGAACATGCTGTGGTTCAGCCTGTCACCAAGGACACTGGGGTGGAACTCTACAGCCCAAGGCATCCCAAGTTTTGATTTATTTTAATGTT
The DNA here is from genome assembly GCA_023783475.1 of Daubentonia madagascariensis. Lineage (NCBI taxonomy): Eukaryota > Metazoa > Chordata > Mammalia > Primates > Daubentoniidae > Daubentonia > Daubentonia madagascariensis. The sequence goes on from JAKFHU010000760.1 coordinate 4,844,677, forward strand.
CATCCTTTTTTTTATTGTGGTGAAATAGATATAACATAAAGTTCACCATTTTAACTATTTTTGAGTGTACTATAAAACAGTGGCATTAATTATGTTCACAGTGTTGTGCAACCATCACCACCACGTATTTCCAAAAATGTTTTCATCCTTTTCACCATCCCAAACAGAAACTCTGTCTGCATTAAGCAGTAACTCCCTTTCCCTTCTCCCCTCAGTCCCTGGTAACTTCTGTTCTACGTTCTGTCTATGAATTTGCCAGTTCTAGGTACCTCATACAAGTGGAATCAGAAGGTACTTGTCCTATTGTGTCTGCCTATTTTCATGCAGCATAATGTTGTCAAGGTTCATCCATGTTGCAGCAGGTACCACAACTTTCCTTTTTATGCTGAATAATATCCCATTGTGTAGATACACCACATTCAGTTATTCTTGATCTGCCTTTTTTTTTACATAAAAGTTTTTATGGAAGCTATATTTAAATAAAATATAATAAACTGTGATACAAAGTAAATCACCCTAGCTAATTACAACAATGAAGCAGACCTATACATATTGACATGACATGGGGAAATGTACTCAATATATCATTAAGTGAAAATGTGAGTTTCAGAACATCATGCATTATCCCATTTTGTTAAAAAAGAATTATACGTATGGTATATAGTCTGTGCATATCTGACTTTTTATTTGAGAAAATTGTCACTGAGAGCAAAAAGAGCATTTTTCCAGTGGGTGATGACATAGATATTCCTTTCTGTGGGACAGGACGTGGTAGGCAGCTGTTGGTGTGAGGCTAACTAAAGCACACACACAGCATTCCTTTGAGTGGCACAAGAGCCTAATAAAAACCAGTCTCTACCCTGCAATTCCAGATTAAGCTAATTTCCCTTGTGTCCAGGACTTCAACTTTTCCCTAGACCCTGGGGAAAGCACACTGTCCGTGGCCTAAGTTTTGTGTAGTGAGAAAACTTTCACTTGGTGAAATATTTGCAGCTGATTACATTTTGGGAGCGTTGAATTTTTTTTTTTAAATAAAAAGTCTACACAAATGATGATTTATTCTTTAAAAATCCGGTAGAATGATCTGAAGCTTTGAAACATCCGTGCAGAGAACACACTGTAGAAAAGAATGTGCATGCATTTTCAATTCCAGAGTATGTATTATTATGGTTCTCTGGAAGCCTGAAGACATGAGCATAGATCTTTCCTTTCCTATCACTCTGGTTTTGTTCTATCTTTTGCTATAGCCTCCTTCAACCTGCTTCATCACTTACGCATTAATTAATCAACATGGTAAATTAATTAATATGTAATCAATATTATTAATAAAGTAATTGGTATTTTATAAATGTTATTTGATAGTGAAATAAATTTAATTAATAATTATTAATTTAATAATTATAGGTAATCATTTAATAATTAATAAAATAAAAAGAATTAGTTTTTGTCATATTTATTTATGATTCTCTAAAAGGCCTCCCCCCAGATATTACTCGTTCACCAACTGGCCTTACTCGCTTGACATCCTGAGAAATCAGCCTTTTAATCCTGGAAACATTTATTATCATTGAAAGTGTGCTGCAGAGGGACAGACTGAATGTCCCAGGAGGGTGTTTATGTTCAACTTGCATGTAAGTAATTACTTTAAGACCTCTTGCAGAAAATTCCATGTGTTCTTGGTGCTAGTTAATAACTAACTTTGTATGCAAATTTATAATAGAGTGTTTTCACCACTATTGGGTCATTTGATCCTCCTGTTGACTAGGTTGATGAGACAAGTGAGGAAAGAGAATTTAAGTTGCAGAAAAGGAGCTTGGATCTAAATCTTCACCCCATAACTCCTGCCTTTTTCCTTCCGCTCTGAGTAGTGCACTAACACTGAGGAGTATGGCTTTAAGAAGGAGGAGGGCATAGGGCTTGGCAAAGTTTAGCTGAGTTAGATGATGAAAGCTCTTCAAGTGTTAAGAAGTCAGTAGCCAACCCAGACCCCCAGTCACGAGAGAGCTTAGAGACACACATCCACGTGGGCAGAATTTACGCTTCTAACCAAACTGGGCGGGTCTAACTTCGTACTTGTAAGTCCCTAGTGCAGATAACTGGGCTCTGTTACAAGAGGTGGTTATCTTGCTGTAGGCCGAATGTTAAGATCGTGACACATGTGAGCAGGCCTGGTCTTCTCTGACAAGGATGGACTTTCCTGTTGTGAATTATGTTAAGTGTCGGGTCCTCAGACAGAAAACCAGAATTCAGAAGGTGGGCCACAGATGGGCAAGAGAAGGAATCTTGATGTTTTTTTCTGAGCCTCACTCCTTGGGTCTGAATTGAGGAATTGAAAAATGCTTAAAAGGGTTCTAGGTGGTAGGAGTTAAGTAAGGCCCCACGATCTTGGAGGCAGTTTGAAGATCCTACACTGTAGATTAGAAAGCTGTATCTCCTAAGACAGAAAGTTCAGAATCCTCTGTGTGTTCATTTGTTATCCTATAACTTTGGGAGCATCCCAGTTAAATGGTCCAATGTTTTATCTCTGTGTAGAGTGGGGAGGTAGGTTGAGTGAGGCAGTAGGGTGGGAGGACATTCGAGAAAGGGTCCCTTGCCCACCCTTGGCCAGCATGTGAAGTGAGGGGATGAGAGCTCCCCCTCCCTACAGCCCACGCTCGAGGGCAGCAGGCCTCAGAGGCAGGCACCTGCGACAGAGTCTACCTGCCCTTCTCAGTGTTGGAGGGGACATGGGATTTCCCAAGGCTGGTTCCCAAGAACCACCTTTTTGTGGTTCTTTTAATATTTCAAGGCCAAACAAGAGAGATGCACTGTGTACCTATGCAAAGAGGAATTAAGTACATACTCCTTCGTCCGTGGTCTCTTTCGTGGCCAGACTGCATCAGATGTTCTAGTGCTGTGGAAAGTCCCCACCCTCCCACAGTCATCATCTGGGTCTGAAGTTTTAGTATTTATCTGTTATCATGCCCCACCCAGGAGTCCACCCAAACACCAGAATCTGTAAAATGATGTTAATGGTGCCCAAATCGTAAGGTTTTTTTAAAAAAATAATTTTATGGGAAAATTTCTAGAAAATTGACTCCTTAAAAATTGCAAGCAGGGGTTTCCTGAAAGAGATTAAACTTAATTTTACCTTTGGGGCAGACTGTCCCCACTTGACTGGATCCTTACTATAACCTAGGTATCAAGTGTGTGTTCTTGTGTGAGGGCCCTGCCTTTGCCACTTTTTTTGGTGGCACTGATGGAAAGTGGCACAAAGGGGGAAGAAATGATGCCTGGCTCCACGTGGATGGAGAGTGAGTTGTACTGCAACTGACTATGCAGCCTGGACTTAGCCTGCTGGTTCCCTGTGTTGTGAGGTTGTATTCTTCCTTGACCAGGTATTTACAAGAGCTGGAAAGCTCAGAGCAGCATTCTGCAAGAAGGACAAGCAGACAGGATCATCAACCCATGCTGGAACAACCTTTGGCTCAGGTCTCTGGGGGTTGGACCTCTGGGTCCGCCAACTTAAATGGCTGCAGGGGCCAGGCAAGCAGTACACGTGATTAAAGGACACTGGTGGAGTTCTGGCAAACTGAAGAATGTGAGCTTCATTTAGAAGAACGAACTGTGTCTTAGTCCATCGGTGTTGCTATAAAGGAATATGTGAAGTTGGGTAATTTATAAAGAAAAAAAGTTTATTTGGCCCTGGTAGCTGGAAAGCTCATGACTGAGCATCTGCATCTGGTGAGGTCTCAGGCTGCTTCCACTCATGGTGAGAGGTGAAGGGCAGCTGGTGTGTGCAGAGGTCACAGGGCAAGAGAGGAGGAAAGGGAGAGAGGGAGGAGGCGCCAGGCTCTTTTTAACAACCAGCCCTTGCAGGGACTACTACAGCTAGAACTCACTCGTTACTGGGAGGACTACTCCAAGCCACTCCTGAGGGATCCACCCCCAGGACCCAAACACCTCCAATACTGGGGATCAAATTTCAACATAAGGTGTGGAGGGACAAACATCAAACCATAGCAAGCTTCTCCTGAACTCGAGCTGATGACTGCCATGCAGATACATGGGCCGAACGTTGTTGTCTTCCCATTTTTCAAGAGAAGATGGAAATCTTGATTTTTTTTGTGTGTATGAAATATCTCAATTGGAATATTGGTAACAATTCATAGTTTTTTGAAACACTGCATGACCCAAATCAAACCTGTCTGTGTGCCTGATTTGCAACATTTGGACTATTATGTTCAGATGGAACTGTGTGGCCTGGGGTCAGGAAGCAATGCTACAGGCCTGCGGGTGCCGGGCGGGGACCTCCCTGAATGGAGTGGGTATTCCCACTGTCACTCCTCCCGGGACAGGAAATGAGGAGCAGGCAGGCAGGGTTTTCACCCGTGGGAGCAGAAGCTCCTTCTCTGAGTCTCTGGAGCGGTGGCCTGCACTGTGGGGTGGGGGTGCCCTCAGGGAACCCTGTGGGGCAGGCCTGGGCTGGCCCCTGCTGCAGGGAGGCAAGCGGAGGGCCTGACTTTGCACAGACCCCCAACAGCTCCAAGTCCCCTTTTTTCAAGCTTCCCTTCTCAAATGCCATCAAGACCTCCTTGAAGTTTGTAGCCCATCTTCGGCCGGATGTGGAGGGGAAGGGGGTGGAGGGGAAGGGAGTGGAGCCGAGGAGAAAAAGGAGGGCGTGTGCCCCTTGTTCAAGGTCTGACTGGGCAATCTCCAGAATGCCAGAGACCGGAAGGCAGGCGTGGCAGCTGGGGTGTGGGGAAGAAGAGGCAAAGGCTCAGATGCAGATGCGCTTATCCCTGAACACTCACAGCGCAGCCCAGGAGAGCACCCAGAAATCACTGAGAGATACTTTGAAGGGTTTAACTCCCCGTGCTGCCGGATGGGGGATGCGACTGATTGTACTGACGGAAATGTGCCCCTTTTCTGTAGCCACAGGCGGTTGAAGCTGGGTCCTTTGGTTAAAGAAATGACATAGATATTTGTGTGGAGATTTAGAGCCTACCAAGTGACCCGCCAACATCGTCTCATGCAGTCTTCGCAACAACCTTGAGGAGAAGGCCTTGGAGGCATTACGGTCCCCACCACTCAGATGTGGCATCTGTGGCTCACAGAGTTTAGGCAGCTTGTCCCAGGTCCCGCGGCTGGTAAGACACAGAGCTGGGATTCAAATCCAGGTCTCAAGACTCTAAACCCAGGGTTTTCCTGGCTAGCACTCAGGCATGAAGCAAGGGGATGGGCCACCCCAGCCGGTTATGGGCTGAACTGTGTCCCCTCAAAAGATACGCTGAAGTGCCTGTGAATGTGACCTATTTGGAAATAGAATCTTTACAGATGTAATCAAGTTAAGAGGAGGTCATTAGGGTGGGCCTTAATCCAAAAGACTGGTGTCTTTGTGAGAAGAGGGCAATGAGGATGCAGATGCACACAGGGAGAAGGACGCCACGTGTGGACACAGACGCAGAGGGCAGATGGCCGTGTGAAGGCAGAGGCAGGCGGGAGTGACGCAGCTGCAAGCCCAGGCACTCCCGGGGTTACTGGAAACTGGAGGAGGCCAGGAAGGACCCTCCCCTAGAGCCTTCGGAGGGAGCACAGCCATGCCAACACCTCAATTTTAAACTTCCAGCCCCCGGAACTGAGAGAGAATACCTACCTCTTGTTTTAAGCCCCCCAGTTTTGGTACTTTCTTATGGCAGCCCTAGGAAACTCATGTGCCCACCAATACAGGCAGAAACAGAGATGCAAGCATGCAGATTCAGGGCAAGGTGTGAGCACGCTCAGGCTTTGGCCCGGCAACTCCCTTTTTGGCTTCTTGTTGGGGGTGACTGATGCAGGGAGGGAGGAGGGTGAGGGCAGCTGTTCCCATCACTGCCTTAGCCCAATTCTTACTCCGCAAGCTTCAGGACACCCAGTGTACAGAGCACGCCAGGTCCAGTTCACCGGAAACTGTGCCTTAAATCTTCCTCTCCCAGTTCCCCCGAAGGACCTGTGATGAGTTGTGCTTTCACCGGGCACTGAACTCTTACATCATTTTGCTTGTGCTTCTCTTCTGAAGCTTTAACATCGACTCAATTGCGCCATGTTAGTCTTTCTACGATGGTTTTCATTTTCCTTTCTTTTCTTTTTAATGGCTGTCGTTTTATCAAACGGATTATGTATTTTTAACCCTTTCCTTTTAAATTGACTTTGTTTTTTAGACCGGTTTTAGGTTTACAACAAAATTGAGCAGAAACTACAGGGTGTCCCTGTATATCCCCTGCCCCCGCACCTGCATAGCCTCCCCCAGTATGACATCTGGCCCCAGAGGAGGACATTCCTTACAAGTGATGGGCCTAAGTGGACACGTCATTATCACCCCAAATCCATAGTTCACAATAGGCTCACTGGAGGTGTTGTGCCCTTTCCTTTGTACGACGTGTTTTTGCACAACTCTTCTCTCCTAAACCTCCCCAGGCCCTGTGACGTTGGGAAGAGCTATGATCACTGTTCTGAAGACAAGAAAACTCAAGGAAATAGCTAATAAAAAGTAAATCAGGACTCAAACCCAGATCTCATATCTTTAATCCAGGGGTAATGTTTTTTCCTTTTTAATACAATTATGATGCTGCCCTTTGAACTTGTGTTATATACCTGCCACTACACACACATACACACACACACACAGGTCTTGAGAGGCTGTTGTCAATGGTTCTTTAGATGTCCTCACAGCCCTGGCACACAGTAGGGGCTTAATAGATATCTATTACATTGAAATTGAAAGCTGTTTGTCTCAACACTCTGCTCTCATACACTGTCCTACAAACGCGTCAAATAGCTAGAGCTCAACCCTCTCCCTCTCCCTCCCTTTGGAATCTCCTGGGGCTTAGAATACATGATTTGCTGAATTCCCACAGGTGTCCTAGTAGGTGGGCAAGGGCGAGCCTTCAGTGGTTTCTGCGGCAGAGCAGACTCCTCTGTGCTAACCTGGGCTCCCAAGGAGTGCCCCTCTGCGTGCAGGGCAAACACCTCTCACTACCAACATGCAGCCTCGACTGGAGTGAAATAGGGTGCTTGGTTTCTATTGCTTCAGTAGGAACACTGCCCCATGATCTAAGAGAGGAAGTCAGAGAAAAGCCCATCAAAGTCCACCCAGAACAGCAGGGAAATTCCATGTCATCGGTTTCTAGTTTTCCCCACACAGGTGGTGGCCCTGCTCTTGTGGTGAGCCACCAGGGCTGTCCTGCTGTGCCTGTGAAGCACCCGCCCACAGAAAGATGACCCATCAAGGCATGCTCCGGGCTGCTGAAAATGTCAGCACCAGCCCCTGTCATCAGCTAAAGGTCAGCAAATGAGTTCTCTGGCATTTGGGGTCTGCAGGGGCAAACATGTGCTGTAAACACCTGCAGTGCCAGGACCAGGGCCATCTAATTGGCTTCTGCAGGGCCCACTGCCAGGCTGGGCCCAGATGTCTCAGGATGCAGAAGCCCCCTCTGGGTGCAGAGGTGGCCAGGGCTTAGCTGGCCTTGCTAGTGCACTGTCCTGCTCCACCCTGCAGGCTGGGTTACGTGAGCCTGCTTCTCCTTCCTATCTTGAACACTGCATTCAGGGCAACCACACATCCTCTGAGAGGTGGTAAAAATAATGAGACCAAGAAGACTGGACCAAAATAGATGTTTTTACTTTGCACAGACCCCATAATGTATCTCATGCAGCGGAGGGAACTGGCTGGGCTCTTGGAGCCCCTCCTCTGCTTCCTGTTCCCTTTCCGGAGGGGGTTTTGTGTCTGTCCTTTGGGATCCTGTCTGCTCTCCAATTCTTCCTGATGGTCTTTATGTCTTTGCGTCGCTCTGCTTTGCTTTCAGAGGCCAGAGAAATGTGAATGGGAACAGAAACACGGCACAGACGTCCTTGGCTCCTTCCCCGGCATCACGGAATGCCTGCTACATGCTAGTGGTGCAGAGGAATGATGAATAACATGTGGTTTTCCCCAACTTCCAAGAATTAGAGGCAGATCCAGGAGGGTAAAGACGGTCTGGGCTTAAAAATAGTCGTGCAGCACATCTGTTGGGGAGATAATGCTGCCCATCAAAAGGACAGAATAGGAGTTGTCTGTGGGTAGTTCCTACATCCACATAACGGTGTCGCCCAGCAAGGCTCGGACCTGGGCTGGCACCTGCCCTGGAGGGGAGGCTCACAAAGAAAGATTTCTCCCAACTCGTGATGTCCACAGAGGGCAGTGAGCATCCTGGTGGGGAGTCATACCCCCCTGTAGTCTGTCCTTACTCGGCCAGAAAGAAGTTTCTAGAACCCAAGCCTGACCGGGCACATCACTCCCCTGTAAGTTCATTTGTTGGCTCCCAGACTCAGCGAGTGACACAAGACCCTCACCACAGGGTTCCATCTCTATACCAAGCCACCTGCTGCTCTGCAAATAGTCCATTGGGCTTTGCTCCCTCTGTTCCTGTCCTCTTTTCTGCATCCAGCTTGTACTGAAGACTTGGGCTTTGGGAGACTCCTGGGACGCCATCTGAGTTAGGGCCTGCACCCACAGTGGCCTTGACGTCCATGGTCTGACCCAGCACTAAGCACACACCTTGAGATATCTTATTCCTGCTCTAGGTTCTCATCAAGTGTGGGAACCTCATCTCCTCTCTGTTCCTCAGAGTGCAAATTTTTCTTTCAGTACATATGCATGGAGCTCCCATTATGTTCCAGTTGCTATGCTAAGCTCTGTAGATGCAGTGACAAAATATCCAGAAATAAAGACATGATTGCTGCCTGCATTAGTTGTCTAGGGTAACAAAGCACCACAAACTGGGAGGCTTAAATAACAGGAATGTACATGTCACAGCTCAGGAGACTAGAAGTCCAAGATCAGGGTGTCAGCAGGGTTGGTTCCTTCTGAGGCTGTGAGGGAGAATCTGGTCCTGGCTTCTGGTGTCTTCTGGTGATCGCTGGAGTTCCTTGGCTTGTAGGAGCCTCCCCTTAATGCCTGCCTTCATCTTCACATGGCTTCTCCCTGTGTGGGTGTTGGTCTCCAAATTTCCCCTTTTGTAGAAAGGCGCCAGTTATATTGGATTAGAGGCCACCCTAAGGACCTAATTTTAACTTCATTAGCTCTATAAAGACCCTATCTGCAAATAAGGTTACATTCTGGGGGGTAGGACTTCAACATACGGATTTTTAGGGGAAACATTTCAGCTCACAGAACCACGGTCACAAGGCCTGTGGTTTAGTTGGCGAGAGGGTGTACGGGCCCCACCAGCACGTGCTCACCTCAGCAGCATCCCTGATCTGGACAGGTGACCAGGAAAGGCTTCCTGTGAACGAGGCTTCCTGTGATGTTTTTGTTTGTTGTTTTTGCTGCTGCGGCGGCTGTTATTGTTGAGGGCATGTGGAAGTGACTGAGCCTCACTGTATGTCATCATCATAGCAGCTATGATGCTCTCTTGTGGGATACCCCTCGGGTTGGGAAAGGGGAAAGGGCATTTTTTTCCCCGACACCAGGTTATAAAGTTATCACATTCGTAGAAATAATAGTGGCGGCTTTCTGAGGAAGGGAGAAGACTGAGGCAAAGACCCAGAGGAAGCTGGTGTGACTTTTTATGCCTGCGGGCTGGATGCACCTCCCTGCAGCCTCAGGAGGGCGCAGCCCCTGGGGGGTGGCAGTGAACAAGGAGAGGCAGGAGGCTGCCCAGGGTGTAAAATTTAGTTAATTGCATGACTCTGAGAGCGAGTGCCTTCTCCCGGATAGAAACAGGCACCGTGCTTTTCCAGCCTCCAGTGGGCTGCGATACCAGCTGGGGAAGGGAATGGCGCAGGCTGCTTTGCCCACGTGCAGTGATGAGCATGATTCAAAGCCCTTTTTCTTACCCTTTGTTTCCCCTTAGCCATGTCAGCCCTGTGAGGCAGGAGGGACAGGGATTATTGACCCTGCTGCAGGCGAGGAAGCAGAGACAGGCTGAGCTGCTCACCCAAGGATACTAGTGGTGACAGAGCTGCCCCAACCTGGGCTGACCCCTCCTTGACCTAGTCACCTCCCTTCCTGGGGGCCCATGTCCCGTCTCTGTCATGGTTAGGAAGATGTAGTACCTCATCTCTTTAACAGATCCTGGAAACAAGATTGATTAAACTGGCAAGTTACTGGCAATTGTACATTAAAAAACAGGATGGGGAGAGTAGATAGGTAAAGTATGTGGATGTATCCACCCAACAGAGTGCTCGGAAACAGTGGGCTGGGTGTGCACAGGGTGGCATGGGTGATCTTAAAAATGCGGCACTGAGTGAAAAGGGTAAGAAACAGCAAGAGAGATGTGACGCAATATTCCTTAGGTGAATTGCAAACACATACATAAAACCACAGTGTTTTTAAAGAACTGGCACAAATAAAAATACATATAAACACATTCCAATGGTTACCTATGGGGAGCTAAAGGGGGTAACAGCTAATAAAGTAACCAAGGGAAAGGCCTTGCCCAGCCCAATAATAACCATGTGTCATGAACAGAGGACTACTGTGTCCTCATCCTCTGCAGCCAGAGGTACAAAAACCCCAAACAAATAAACAAACAAAAGCCCAGACAACCCCCTTCAAAAGTACCACAGCAGTGTATGAACTGTGAGCTGTGTGCCTCAGGCTTTGTTGGCAATGGGTGGCAAGGCAAAGTGGGCAAACCTAATGCTTTCCTTTTGTTTATTCACTTCACAGAATCCTTGCTCCTGGTCTTTCCTTGATGAAGATTTGTAACATCCATCCATCCATCTGCAAATGTATATCAAGTGTTCCTAAATGTTAGACACGCTCCTTGGCCTTGGACGGGGCAAAGAGATAAAGATAGAGGAGGAGGTATCTTTAAGTCCAGCTAAGGATGAAGCATTAGGGACTTTGTAAACTTGGATTTTAGAGCTTGACTATTCATACAGCTTTGAAAAATTCTATTTTGATCTATGTCTTTTACTCACAACGGGGGAGGGGGTAAGAGAGAAGTAATATAGCTGACCCTTGAATGGCATGGGTTTGAACTGCATGGGTCAGCTTATATACAGATTTTCTTCCACCTCTGCCACCCCTGAGACAGCAAGACCGACCCCTTGTCTTCCTCCTCCTCAGCCTATTCAATGTGAAGACGATGAGGAAGATCTTTATGATGATCCACTTCCACTTAATGGATAGTAAATATATTTTTCTTCCTTATGATTTTCTTATTAATATTTTCTTCTCTCTAGCTTGCTTTATTGCAAGAATACAGTATATATACAGTCATGCACCACATAATGATGTTGGGTCAGCAATGCACCACTTACACAATGGAGTCATGAAATTATAATGGAGCTTAAAAAGTCCTATCACCTAGAGATGTCATAGCCACTATAATGTCTTAGTGCAATGCATTACTCATGTGTTTTGCTTATGTTGGTGTAAACAAACCTACTGTGCTGCCAGTTGTATAAAAGTATAGCACACACAATTATGTACAGCAAATTATACTTGATAATGATGATGGACAATTACACACCTGGTTTATGTACATAATACTATACTTTTTATTATTATTTTAGAGTGTACTACTTCTACTTATACAAAAAGAAAGTTAACTGTAAAACAGCCTCAGGCAGGTCCTTCAGGGGGTATTCCAGAAGGCGGCATTGTTATCACAGGAGATGACAGCTCCAAGTGTGTTATTGCCCCTGAAGACCTCCCAGTGGGACACGATGTGGAGGTGAAGACAATGATATTGATCATCCTGACTCTGTGTAGGCGTAGGCTAATGTGTGTGTTGTGTCTTAGTTTTTACAAAAAAGTTTAAAATGTAAAAAAATTTTTTAAATAGAAAAAAGCTTATAGAATAAGGATATAAAGAAAGAAAATATTTTTGTACAGCTGTATAACATGTTTGTGTTTTAAGCTGTTATTACAAAAGAGTCAAAAAGTTTTTAAAAATTTAAAAAGTTTATAAAGTAAAAAAGTTACAGTAGGCTAAAGTTAATTTATTATTGAAGAAAGAAAACTATTTTTTATAGATTTAGTGTAACCTAAATGTCCAGTGTTTATAAAGTCTACAGTAGTGTACAGTAATGTTCTAGGCCTTCACATTCACTCAACACTCACTCACTGACTCACCCAGAGCAACTTCCAGTCCTGTGAACTCTGTTCATGGTGACCGCCATGCACTGACTGGGTGAGTAACATTAACTTACCAAAGGTCACACACTAATGAAGAAGGGATTTGGACCAGGTATTTCAATTCAGAAGTATTCTTTTTTTAATCCCCTAGATCAGGGGACAGTAAACTTCTTCTGTAAAGAGCTAGGTAGTAAGTAAATAATTTAGGCTTCATGAGCCATACAGTCTCTGTCTCGACTACTCAACCCGGTCTTGTACTGTGAAAGCAACCATAGACAGCAGGTAACCAAATAGGTGTGACTGTGTTCCAATAAAATTTTATTTACAAAAACAGGTGGTAAGCTGGGTTAGGGCTGGAGGGCTGTGCCAACCCTTTCCCTAGACAATGAAAATAGATTTATTTATTTTATTCTCCTGATTCTATATTTGGTCCTTTTAAAGAAAATTGGCTGGGCACAGTGGCTCTCGCCTGTGATCCTAACACTTTGGGAGGCTGAGACAGGAGGATTGCTTGAGATCAGGAGTTCGAGACTAGCCTGAGCAAAAGCAAGACCCAGTCTCTACAAAAAAATAGAAAAATTAGCCGGGCATGGTGGCCCACGCCCATAGTATACTTGGAAGGCTGAGGCAGGAGGATCACTCGAGCCCAAGGAGTTTGAGGTTGCAGTGAGCTATGATGACTCCACTGCACTCCAGCCTGGGCAACAGAGTGAGACCCTGTCTCATTTAAAAAAAAAAAGAAAAGAAAAAGAAAATAACTAAGATCATATGAGGTAGTATACAATTTGATAAGTTATAACATGTGTACACCTGTAAAAAAGCATCATCACAATCAAGAAAATAAACACATCCATCACCCCAGAAGTTTTCTTCTGCTGCTTTGTAATTCCTAGCAACTTCTCCTCCCCAAGCAACCACTGATCTACTGTCTGTGCTATAGACTAATTTTCATTTTTATAGAGTTTCACATAATGGAAACATACAGTATGTACTCTTTTTGTGTCTGGCTTTTTCACACAGCATAATTATTTTGAGATTCGTCCATGTTGTGTGTAGTGCACTTTGATGAAGTCTAATTTATTGCTTATCTTTTCTTTTCTTGTGTTTGATTTTTGTGTTGTAGTTAAGAGATCTTTGCAAACCCGAACTAAGATTTTCTTCTATGTTGTCTTCTAGAAGTATTATAATTCTAGTTTTCACATTTTGTCTATAATCCAATTTAAGTTAATTTTTGTATGTGGGATGAGGTAAAGGTCAAGATTCACTTTTTTGTTTTCTTTTAACGTGGCTATCTAGTTTGTTCACTGCCATTCACTGAAAAGATTTTTCTCCCCTCAATGAGTTGTCTTGGTACTTTTATTGAAAATCAACTGACCATATGTGAGTCTATTTCTGGACTTTCTATTCTATTCCATGAATCTATTTGTCTATGTGTATGCCAATACCACACATTCTTGATTATGGTAGATTTATAATAAGTCTTGATATTAAGTAGTATAGTCCACCAATTTTGTTATTTTTCAAAGTAGCTATTTGAGGCCCCTTGCATTTCCATGTAAATTTTAAAATCAGCTTGTCAATTTTTATGAAAAAGCCTACTGCAATTTTAATTGGGATTGCATTGATCTATAGATCAATATGGAGAAACATGATCTCTTAATCAAGTCTTTTGATCTAGGAACATGATATATCCCTTTATTTATTTATTTATTTAAAAGTAATTTTGAGGGTTTTTTTTTAGACAGAGTCTTGTTCTGTTGCCTGGCCTAGAGTATCAGCCTAGCTCTCCAGCAACCTCAAACTCCTGAGCTCAAGGGATCCTCCTGCCTCAGCCTCCCAAGTAGCTGGGACTACAAGTGTGCCCCACCACCCCTGGCTAATTTTTTCTATTTTTAGTAGAGAATTTGTTAAAATTCTTAACATAATTTTAGCAAATCAAATTCAACAATATATAAAAATTATAAAACATCATGACCAAGAAGGGCTTATCCTAGGATGGTTTAACAACTTAGAATAAGTTGGTTGAACAATCTAGCAAGGTTTGTTTAACATTCAAAAGTCAGTCAATGTAATTCACCACGTAAAGGCAGTCAATGTAAGGGTCTTGCTCTTGCTCAGACTGGTCTTGAACTCCTGACCTCTAGCGATCCTCCCATCTCCGCCTCCCAGAGCACTAAGATTATAGGCGTGAGCCACCGTGCTTGTCCCCTTCATTTATTTATGTGTTTTTAATTTCTTCTACTTATAACTCAGAAATGTTCTACAGTTTTCAGGTACAGATCTTGCGTGTCCTTTGTCAGATTTTTTCCCCTAAATATTTCATATTTTCATATGCTATTATTAGTGGTATTTTAAAATTTTTATTACAGATAGTTCATTGCTAGCATATAAAATACGATTGTTTTTTGTACATATTTTTTATCCTGCTTAAATCAAGCCTCAAAAGGATCAGTGTTTGTGTACCCCTCCTGCCCCTCAAATTTGTGGGTTGAAATCCTAACTCACAATGTGATGGTATTAGGAGGTGGTACCTTTGGGAGGGATTAGTTCATGAGGGTGGAGTCCTCATGAATGAGATTAGTGCCCTTGTAAAGGAGACCACAGAGAGCTCTGGCTTCTTTCAGTTATGCAGGGACACAGTGAGAAGATGGTTGCCTATGAACCTGGAAGCGGGTTCTCACCAGACACTGAATCAGCCTGTGCCTTGGCCTTGACTTTCCATTCTCCAGAAGTGGGAGAAATAAATGTTGTTTAAGCATGATATTTTTGTTATAGCAGCTCAAATGGGCTAAGGCAGTAGGTTTTATGACTATACAGTATGGTGAGGACAACAGACCAGGACAAGATTGCTGTTACAAAGATAGCGTGTGTTACTCACAGTGCCCAAGAGGAGGGATGCACCATGCCATGCAGGGCCACACGGGGGTGTACCAGAATCGGTCAGGAGGCAGAGGGAGTGAGAAGAAAACATGGGCAAGAGCTTTTGTTGTGGTTTCTATGGAGAAAGGTAAGACAGGGAAAGTAGGCTTAGTGTTGGCTGTTTTAAATAATTTCACTGGGCTCTGGGCCAACACGGCTATCTCTAGCTAGTTGTTTAGTATCTGACCCTGGGGTGACTAGGGCAGGGGGATAGTGGCTCTGCAGGTGAGAGCCAGATGAAGGAGGTGGTTGGGGATATGGGCTTTGGATTGGTTGGTTTGCATTGAAAGGCACACTTGCAGGTGAGTCCTTTACCATCTCCAGGAACTGACCAGTCTGGGAGGTTAGTCTCTCCAGGACCAGCAAGGCCTCAGATGTCAAAACATCAGAAAATATGGAAAATAAAAAGGCATTATTAGAACAACATGGACATCTTTGGTTGAGGGGGCCATTATTTAGGCTACCACAAAATCAACTGTATTCCACATGCTATGCTCACCATTGCCTATGTGCTATCTCTAATCCTCACAACCACCCTGTAATATAGCAGGATACTCAAGGTAAGTGTTATTCAGTTTACAGATGAGAAATGTGAGGCTTAGAGATATTAAATAACTAACAGGTGTCACCCAATTTCTAAGAAGTAGAGACAAAATTCAAAGCCAAATCTGCCCAGCTAAAGCTCATTCTCCTTTAATAAATGCAGGTATCCCCATTTTACAGATCATAACAATTTATCAATGAAAATGACTCTTTACTGGTCAGTGACTTCATGAATTCCACAATGTTGGAATTAATCCAGAAATCTGGGCCAGTTTGAATCATCCTTCTTCACCTCATGAGAAAAACTGTCTCTAGAATGCTGAGAACATAAACACAACTAAAGAATATCGTGAAACTTGTAACAGAAAGCCACCTACAATGTTGAAGAAAAGAGACCTTTACCATATTTCTCTGCACAGGGAAATACTGAGGGAGTAAAGGGCATGGCTGTGTCTTTCTACAAATTTTGCAGTCATTCCTGTCTGCAAATACATAAAAACTGTCACTAGTTAAGTCTAGGAGCTATTGACTCCATTTTCTTCAATAAACACTGCTGGAAGGCTTGTTTTCTGCTTCCTCAGTGCAGCCATAGTAACTGTTGGTGGGTTGCCAGCCTCCTCAACCAGAGTGGGATTTTTTATAAACTTGATGTCATATCTAGGACAAACGAGGAAAGTCCTTTTAACCATACTGGACTCCTTTATAACTATAATGGTTTACCAAAAATTTATATGACCTAGTGTGCCCCCTCAACTACTTTGTAAAGCATCACCCACACACAGAGATCTGTCTGTATTCTGAGAATAGATGGAGAAACATTAGGCATACAGTGCTTGTTGTGCCAGCATCCACAGGTGGACTAATTCAGTTAATCCCCACAACTGTCTTTAAAGTAGGTGCTAATACAATTGCCATTTTACAGATGAGAAAGCTGAAATTTAGGAAGTTGAGCCTGATGTCAAAGCTACACAGCAGTAAGGGTGAAGCTGGGATGTAGACCCGCCATGGATGATTCTGGGCTAGAGTCTGTGCGGTAAGACACTCCTGCTGGTTCACCTGACGTTCACTATACATACCATTTCCATTATGGGTGTTTATTTTATTACTAACAAGCTTTCGAGTTCCAGAGGTAAAATCAAGGACAGGCTCTTTTCCTTCTCAATGAATGACCTTTCACCTAGAAAAACAGACTTTCAAGAAATTGGTAAAACCAAGACAAACTTTCTGTACTGGGGAGAAAGGAAGGATTCCTAGCCAAAAGAGAAAGAAAAGGGTTACAGCGACCCCTCCAGTGGGATGTGCCCAGCCCTGATTCTAGCTGGCAGGACGGCAGGGGCAGTGCTGGGCCTGCCCTGGGTCTCCAAGCCCTGCTGCCTCCTGTGAGCTAAGTGCAGTCCCAGCTCCGAAGGAGAGGGGCCAGACATTTGAGGCCTGGCATAATTCACCCACCGATCCTGTAACAGGCAACAGCTGGAGTCAAAATGTAACAGCAAAAACCGGAGTCACGTTGCCGAGAGAAACACCGAGAGGTACACGAGGTTGCAGAGAGATCAGGTTTATTAATGCCGGCAAGCTCAGAGGAGGTCCTCTGCTAAATTCTGAGCACCCCCGGTCAGGGGGACTTGTCTTTTATACTTCAAGAGCAAGGAGGTGGTACAGAGCGGCTTATACCAGGAAGTGCACACATACCAAAGTTACTGTAATTTACAAGGTAGCTGCTGCAAAGGGCAGCTGTTTACAGGAGCATGAGCTGCAGGCATTAGTCAATTTCAATTTCTTTCTTTATAACATCAGTTTCACAAACATTCCTGTGGGGGTGGCGATAAGCAGTCTTACAGAAGCAGATTAAGCAATTAACATGCATAGGGCTATAGCTTGTCCATTTCAAGGTAAAAGGTTTTTAGTGAATTTCTGTTTTTCCCTCACATAATCACACTCAAACATCCAAAATCCATTGCTGTGTCTATCACATGCTGTATCAGCCAGCTTTACAAATGGAGTTAATATGGAGACCTAAGAAGGACAGTCTTCCTATAAACTTATATTTGTTTGAGGGGCTCTAGTTCTCAAAGTGGATTTTCCTGGGGCCCCTTCATGGCAGCATGCCACTACCCATTGAGCTATCTGGACCTTACTGAACCCTCAGACATGGGTTAACATTCTTAATGCGTGTTAGAGTTCTTATAAACACACACAAAAATAAAGATGAACGACTGCACACAAAAATGGGAGAAATAAAAAAATAAGCCATTAATCAAAAAAGAAAAAAAATGAACTACCAAAATGATAAGAAAATAGCTGGTCTTACTCTTAATGACAGAAATGTAAAATAAATAAGATGCCATAGTTATTTACCCACCAAATTGTCAAAAAAAAACCCCATCAAAAACAAATGTAAAACTCACTGCTATAAAGAGTATAAGAAAACAGAGTTTATATACTCTGTGATGAGAGTATAAATTGGTTCAATAATACAGAATGGCATTTTGGAAAAAAATTACAGCCTTTAAAGAAATAGATAGACAGACACACACATACACACAGATGTAGAGTGGTGCCCCCTTATCCGCGGTTTCATTGTCATGGTTTCAGTTACCTGCAGTCAACTGCAGTTCAACAATATTACATACAATAAGATATTTTGACAGAGAGGGAGAGAAAGAGAGACCACATTTACATAACTTTTATTTCAGGATATTGTCATAATTGTTCTGTTTTATTATTAGTTATTGTTAGTAATCTCTTAGTGTACCTAATTTATAAATTAAACTTTATCATAAGTATATATGTAGTAGAGGAAAAAATGTAGAGAGAGTTCTGTACTATCTGTGATTTCAGGCATTCATGGGGGTCTTGGAACACATCTAACATGGACAAGGGGAGAATACTGTACACATGTTGCACACCCTTTGACCCAGCAACTAAACTTTCGGGAGATGATTAAGAACATATGACCAATAAACTTGAAAAGATGCTTAACCTCACTAGAAATCAAGGAAATGCAAGTAAAAGACAAGATTCAATTTATAATCAAAGTGGCCAAAATCAAAAGTTTGATCATATGAAGTGTGGGTGAGGTTATGGTGGCACATGTACCCTCATTTGCTTCCTGGTGGGAATGTTATTTAGCAGACACTTTGGTGGGCAATTTGGCAGTATCTGTTAAAATTAAAAATGTGCCTTGTCCATGACCCAACAATTTTGCTTCTCTGCATCTCCCCAGAGAAACATTTGTACATACGCACAAGGGGAAGACCTAATGCAGCATTGTCTATCTTAACAAAAAGCTAAAAACAACCCAAGTACTCCATGATAGGGAAATAGCTCAATAAACAGCAGGTTATCCTTATGACAGAATCCCACGCAGCAGTTGCACAGAAGGACGCAGATCTCGTGTGCTGACACGGAAACATCTCTAAGATACACTGCCAAGTGAATGTACAGCCTGTTCACATCTGTGCATCTCTCAGCCTCACAAATAAAAACTAGTCAGCATATATACTTTATTTAGATACCTGAAAATATATGTAAATGTATTAAAAAGGATACACATTAACGGATAACAGTAGTTATCTTTAACCAGCAACAGCAACTAGAATGAAGCTGGTTAAGGAGGACTTTAGTCTTATCTGTTATGCTTTAAGTAAGTTTTTACCGAGAACATATGTTCGTTTATCATATGTGTAATTTAAAAATGTTTAAAAGAATGATTGCAAAGATTTTCCTACTCTAATACTTACCAAGGCATTATTTGGTGTAGTGAACATTTGGAAATAGCCTAATTGTCCAACTACAAGGAATTAATTAAATATATTATGGGAGATCTCATGATGGATCACAACATAATCATAAAAATCATATTTAGAAGTCTCCTGAATGACAGAAAGGGAATGTTTGCAACAATTGTCAAGAGAAAAAGGCAGATTACCAAACAAAGTGTACATTATTAAATACCTGTCAACAAGGGTCCAATGCGGAGAAGACAGACTCCAAAATCCTGCCACGCTGGCCAAGAGGCCTCTTGAAGGTTCAGTAATACCAAAGTCAACAGCACTGACCACTGACATAGTGACCCCACGGAACAACGGAATAACCCAGGGCCAGAGGAGTTGGGGAAGAGGAGAGCCTGGCTGGACGGCTGGGTCAGGGACGGAGTGCTAATGCTAATGTCTCTGCCATCAGTGACTCCTGTCTCCACCTCCTCCTTCTGGACCCTTCTGGAGTCGGCTGGGGAGTCTGGAGGAGGTCTGGTCCCCTCCCTCTCGCTGCTTGGGCAGGGGCTGGGTCAGGCCCAGGACAATGGCCTCCTGCTGCAGGAAGATCTTTCCAGCTGTGCAGAACCCCTCTGGTTTTCTGGCTGGTGATGTGCACTCCAGGCCCAACTGGGCATCCCCCTGCAGAGTACAAAGGCCCTCACAGCCTCCTGAGAGCCAGGCTGGCTTGCTGATGCCCTTTCCTTTGACTTGTGAAGAGACAGGTCCGTATTCATTAAATCATGAGAAATGTTATACAAAATGGCAAGCATCTCCCTGGAAAACCAAGAATAAATGTTAGAAAATTAAGTTGTAGAATTAGTCAAAGAGCAGCCCTTTGGTGGAATAGATTTTACCTTATGGAACAGGAACAGAGAGAAAGGCGGGAGAACAGAAAACGGGATGGGCGGGGAAAGTAGGGGGGTGGGGGAGAGAGAGTGATTTCTGCGTTTACAGGGGACAGTGCTATTTGTGTCTTTCTCTCCAGCAGCACCCCGACGTGAGTGAATTTATGCCACTCGCAGGCAAGGTGAGGGGTGGGGCAGAGCGCAATTTGTAAACCCAGGTGAAAAATAATTGGGCACCCAAGCATTAGGCAGCTGTAGTTTAAAAAATTTAAAATAAGCAACTAAACCAACCAACCAACAAATCCAAATCCCTGCATGAGTTTGAGGATGAGAAGAGGAAGAACAAAACGGAGGGGAAACAGGAAGACGTCTTTCTGATGTGAAGGTCAAGTGTCTGGAATGATTCCAGAACCCATGAGCCTCTGAGTTCAACTCATTATTTTCATTTGTTTATTTTTTTCCCATTGTGTTTAAATACCTTTTCCCCCTCCTGCTTTTATACCTGCATGAAGGTCTTACTGGTTGTGAAGGACAGTAACAATGTAAAGTCTCTTGTCCTTTTTACAAGCGGACCCTTCACAGACGGGGCGCTCAGAACAAGGGCAGGGGCAGGCACGCTGCAGCAGGTGCCAGCCTTGCCAGCCAGACGCGCAAACTCGCCAGGCCAGGCGGAAGAACCGGTGGAACCTGCACACCAGCCTTGGAGATCTGTGGAACAATTGGCTGGCTTCTGCTGTTAAGTCTGCAAACATATTAAGAGCTTTTCCGGGTGCCTTCTCAATGGATTTAGTAAACAATTTACAGCCTGACCCCGAGAATGTGTCCGTGCTTCAGGAGCAATACTGACACTACCTGCTTGAAGCTTTAGGACTAAAGAGAAAGTAAGACCAGAAAGGGAGGAACAAGGAAAGACCCTAAATATAACAGCTGTCATTACTGAGGACCCACCATCCTCACTATTGAGGACACACTTATTTTACCCAGGGACTGAGGTTCCAGAAGGTTATGATGTTATGGAAACTGCAGGGGTTCAGCCTAGGTCCACTTGCTCCCCACCCAAAGATTCAATTATTGAGACAAGGAGGATTGCCAAGGAAGAAAAGAATTTTTTTTTTTAATACTAAAGACATCACTGGAGAACAGGAGAAGCTGCCTCAAATCTGCCTCTCACACTACTGAAAATTATATCTTCCCTGTATTTTAAAGAAGGGAAATTAACAAGGGGCTAGGAGCATTTTGGCAGGTTGTGTTGAAATTAACAAGGAACTAAATGCAGGGGGCAGGCTGTATTGAAATTAACAAGGAACTAAGAGCAGGGGGCAGGTTGCATTGACATTAACAAGGGGAAATTAATAAGGGTCTAGTGCAAGGAGCAGGTTACTAAGGGATGGTGAGTCTTGGTCTCAGGAAGTCTGCCCAGGGGCTTTTTGGAATCCCTGCAGAAAATCCACCATTTCTGGGAAACAACTCAAAAGGTCCAGTCATTAGTTAAGCAAGAGGACTATAAAAAAAATGTAGGGGTCATTGAAATTTGTTCATAAAGCCAGTTACAATGAGCTGGCCTGGCCTGTGCTTGCTCCACTCAAAAGTAGGTGGAGGGTCATTGTGAATTTGGGGAGTCTGTTTGTGTAGAAAAGATTATTCAGTACTATTTGGTTTTAAGAATGAGTATTCAACTTATTGAAGTTAACAAATAGGCTAGTTCTTCCTTAAGATTTAAGTTCAACATCTAAATCTTATTATTTTATTTATTAGTAAAGTATATTATCAATAATCATGTTTACTATCTGGGAAAGTCTGTCAATAAGAAATTAAAATACTTAAAAAGGAACCTGAATGTAAAAAATAGAAAAATGCACTTAAGATATTTACGAGAGCTAATTAAGTTTGTTATATTGGCATTTCATTTATAAATTTATTCTATTCTGATTTCATTTTAGGCATATCTGACTGAACAGCCTTCCCAAATACTTAGATATCTTTTTAAAATCATATTGTGAGGGAAAAATGAGAATTCACTAAAAACCTTTCACCCTGAAATGAGAACAGACTGCTTATCTGCTTTGTTAAGACTGCTTGTTGCAACCTCCTGGTCACAAGAATGTTTGTGAAACTGATGTTATAAAGAAAGAAAACTGAAACTGTTTAACGCTGCAGCTCATGCTCCTGTAATCAGCTCCCTTGCAGCAGCTTCCTTATTTGTACATTACAGTAACTTCCGTATGTGTGCACTTCCTAGTATAAACCACTCTGTACCCCCCCTCCTTGCTCTTAAAGTATAAAAGGCAAGTTCCCCTGACCAGGGGTGCTCAGAATTTGGCAGAAGATCCCCTCTGAGGCTGCTGGCGTTAATAATAAACGTGTTCTCTCTGCACCCTCGTGTACCTCTCGGTGTTTCTCTCGGCAACATTACTCCGGTTTTGCCGTTACAATATAAAATAAACATATAAATAAGGCAATTTGTTAGGTTGCTGAAAAGACTCAATATTGTTTTCAAACTTAAAAAAATTACCTTATTTCTTTTAATTTGATATCATAAGTGTAAGTAACTTGAAAACATTTTAAATTGGAACCTTAAGACTCATTGGTTAGATTCTTCAATAGAGCAAGTTATCTTTAACACTACGAGTGTATTAAATTCCAAACAAACAGACTGTTCTGAAATATAACAATAATAGAAATGCTATGGGTTTAAATTATGTATTAATCCAAATCTTTCTGGTGTTAAAAGATACTTACCTTATACAGAAACTGTTTTGTCAGCCCAACTCAAGTCTGCTACAGTTTCTACCTTGATGCTCGAAGGTTACTCATCAGCCCATTGGGCCTTGCCTGTGATGCTGGTGGCACACATAAGACTAATTTATAGCCACCATCCCAATAAGTCCACACCCTCCAAATGGTCTGGTCTAGTAATTCACACCTCTGGGTTTGAGATATTTGATTATTCCCGCCCCCCCACCCCCATCCTCACTAAGATTGTAGTTAACTTCCTTTTCTGTTGCAGTTGGATTTGCCTTTCTTTGACTTATGTACCAGTGCCAACTAAATGATCATATAACCATTTCTTATTACTAGACTTTTAATTTTAAATTTGCTGAAAATTTTCTTTTGGACTTAGTTGTTTTTTCTTTTTTTCAAATAAGCCAGTGAAGGGGTCTGTCTTATGGACTTAATTATATTTTAATTATATGATCACCTTTTTGCAAACTTAAAAAAAAGTAAATGTAAAATAAATTGGCTAAAGCACTCCTAAAACTTCTTCACATTCAGAGTCTAACACTCTTTTGAATCACTCTTCTACTTAGTTGTTGATATATCTGCTTTTCAAAAAGTAAAAAAAAAAGACCCTCATGCATATCTAGAATAAACACATGTCAAAGATTAGTAAGGGAACCAGCAGAATGGTAAAGCTGGTTCAGAAGAGAATCAGAGGAACAAGGGGTACAAGAGCATTGAAAAAATATGTTGGACTAAGTTTAGAAACAAGTCTGGTTAACGTCCTACAGGGCTTATCTTTTCCATTAGACAAAAATCATTTGCATCTACCAGAAAGAAATCTTAAGTTAACATGTAACTTCACAAAATGTGAACCTTTACCCAGTAGTAGATAGCAAATCAAACAAAAGTGCATTCCATTAGGCAATTAAGTGATCTATATGACATTGAGAGGATGTGCCACCCTCCCTGCACCTTATTTCCAAATTTTGGATAATTTTTTTTAACATTGCTATCAAAAACATTGGTGATGCCGCATTTTAAAAAATAATCCATTGAAGAACCAAAACTTTTTATTCTGGCTCTTAAGCTCACTTTACAATTATGTAGAATCAGCCAACTTTTGTCTCTTCCTTCAGCAATTTGCTGAACACATCTGGTTCACCACTTCCCCCAACCCTTCCTCACGACTGTGTGGTTCCTATTGTGTTATACTCTTACTTCTAGGACTTTCCTTCACGTCATTATAACTTTCGCTGCTGGCACTTTTATGTTTTAGCATTTTCAGGCAATGACACCTGTGTCATGACTGCCATTTGGCAAATAATGATTGTAAGATGCTGCTGATTTTAACGTGTCCTCAATTTCAGAGATGTCAAATTGTGGAGTGAAAAATGTGATTCAGAATTGATGAAATCTGGGACGTCGCTGAGTAGCTGAAAGATTAAATGGAGAGGTTAGTCTAGCATGTAGCACACATGTAGCATCTATTTTTGGTTCTCCGTAAATGTTAATTCTCCCTTCCTTCTCCCAATACAAAAATTTAAGTGACTTATCTCAAGTATGTCTTCCTTCTGCAAAGAGGAATACAGAACGGTGGGGAGTAGTCAGCTCTTGTAAGGGTTCCCCAATTGCCAACCTCTATGGACCCTGGTTCTCCCCCTATTCTTTGTGGGCCACTGTCTGACAGGGTGGGCGGAAGGGTGTGAGGCCTATCTGTTGCCATGAAATCATGAACATGTGAGTCAGAATGCTCTTAGATTTTGGTGCAATAATGTTTCTCTTGATGCCCTAATGTGCAGAGTGAGCTCTGACATGGTCCCATCTGCTGTGAAATGGTACTCGTGAGCACTTCCCAACCTTTTTCATGTCATGGCACACTAGAAAATGATACATCTCTCCAGCCACAGGGGTCAGTGGAGAGGCATCTTGGCTGCGGGAGGATGCTCTCAAGACTGCATTCCCAAACTCATGGTGGTTTTTGGAGCCACAGGAATTACTGCACCAACAGAAGGCTGTCTGTCCAAAGGAGCAGGGGAACAGGGGCGGTGCAATCCCTGGCTGGGGTGCTGTGTGAGGGAAAGCTGCAGGCTGATCTGGCCAAGTACTGGGGCTGTCCCTGCATAGTCCACAGGGGCTTGGAAAGCATCAAGAACCTGGCAGAGGGGACACTGGCAGAGAGCCACTTGGATGGCAAAGGGGGTGGAGGAATATTCCTGGGACATCTGCATTCCCATGACCAGTGTGCATTGCCCTGCTATTTTGAGAACCTCCTTTCCTACTTCCTGCCCAGAAAGCCCCAGATGGAAAGATCTACTCGCTGAGCTTACCCATGGGTGACATTCCTATGGGTTGCGTGGCTGTGACATATCTGGGTCCCATGGTGTTCAGACTACTGGAGATGTCAGAGGAATACATCAGCCCAGGTGTGGGTTTTGGACCTGTAGACACACGGTGGAGGAGTATGCACCCTGCCCTCCAAGCACAGCGATGACTTGGAGAAGCTGGGCTTCCCTGGGGCCCAGGACCTGGACAACATGTTCCATGTGTATGCCCTGAAACCCGCCCACAGCATCAAGCTGACCCTGAGACTCAACACCAGGCCAGGACACTGGATGAGTGATTGGAGCAGCACAAAGGGGGCTTTGCCCAGCTGTGACCTTGCCTACTTTGCAACCCTGAGTCTGGTGGGACAGGAGGCACAGTGTCACAATTATCCTTTCCTGTGTTACAAAACAAATTTACACAAAGGCCATTATTATTATTATTATTATTTTAAAAGGACTGACTGCCCAGGGGGCTGCAGCTGCCAGCCCTACCCCAAGCACCTGGTCTGAGAGCGAAGGGGCAGAGTCCCCACACTGTTGCCATCTGCAGCACAGCCTGTGCTGCTGCACTCTCATTGGCTGGAAGCTTGGGCACTGGGAATAGGCGTGAGTGTGGACCAAAAGCGAAACCTTAAAAAGAGAAATAAAGCAGGTCATGCTCTGGCAGACAAATAGTATCATTTCTGTCCATTAGAAGAAGTGAGTAACCTATCTTTCAAAATTAGTAGTTGGAATTCAACTGTAGCATGGTCACAGGACTACCCACACCATCCCCACACGGGCACAGAAGATGTTTCCTCTGCTGCTCTCTGGATGTTCTGATTTTCCTCATGAGCCTACACCCACTGGGTAATAGGAAAAACAAACTAAACTATGTTTAGTATGATCCGGTAAACTTAGTGTGTTTGCAGTAATATAAACTGCTCCAGTTTAAGACAAACGCTCAGTCCATTCAGTGGAAATGCGCAGGCTCTCGACCGTCTTGCCCTCCCGGGCTCCTCTTCGAGGTGATGCCTGCAGTCCGGATAGAGGGACCATCATAATCCATCCTCCAAAATGGACACTTGTTTTCCTCATTTTTAAAAACACCTGCTTGGTACAACAAGTAATACATACAAAATTAACACCACCGTTTCCGTGTTCCCACCCCATCCCCAGGTAACCACCGTTAGCAGTAACCTTCTAAACACACTCCCTACAGACGTACAAACATAAAGGAACCCTGCACACATAGGCGAGTTTTTATAATTATTACATGGAATCACTGTGTGCACCTTATTCTGTAATATTTATTTTACAACCACTCACGTCAGATCAATCCAGGGCACGTTTGAGAAAGAAAGGGGGCACTATTAATAATTATGCCAGGACAACAGGTGGTGTTTTTTCACCCGAGTTAGGGAGGAGAGATGTGACTTAGGCAAACTCATGGTGGAGGAGACAGTTAGGTCCATTTTGTGTCCTGTATTTACACACCAGTCTGTGCAACAAAGTGGCTGGGCTGGGCTACTCCCTACACTGCTGCCCTCAGAGGTGCTGCTGGCCTCAGCTGGCCTCTTGGAGTGAAGTGCTGCAGGCCCAGTGGAGCCTGGAGGCCTGGCAGTCTTTTCTGGTCTTGCTGTCTGATTCACGAAAGCTTGCCTGAAGCAATCCGAGATCTCTGCTGGCTGATGGCATTCTCAGTATAGCTATGTTCCCTTCGTGGGGCACACGGGGACGGCTGGGACTCCAGCGCGCCATGTGCAGGCCCTGGGCACCAGCGGTCCTGCCTTAGGCCCATCTGTCACCCACTTGCACCATCTTGGATGTGGTGCTGACTGAAGGCTGGAATTCTCTGGGGACCTGATACTTCCCCTTCCTGTGCGCAGAAACGTGGACTGCCATGGTTCCCAGCCTCCCTTCTCTGATCTGTTTCTAAAGCCTCTCTCTTCCTGCTCAAGAGCTGGTCCTGCCAGAGAGGGTGAACCAAACCCAGAGTTTCTCCCCCTCCATCTCTCTCTCTTTCCCTCCCCCTGCGGCTCCCCATTTGCACAGGGGCAGGCTGCAGCTGCGCACTTCCAAGTCACAGCACCCTTCTGTCTACGGATTACAGCCTAATGGCCTGGCTGTCACTGAAGGACTGGGTTTCTCTATCTGTATGGAAAAATGATCTGGGTCTATGATGTGGGTCATCTACATTGGTTTTTGATCTATTAATAAATGGAGAAAACTGTCTCAATAGAAATCTGCTTCCCAGCTGAGTGCCTTACTGCAGACA
This sequence comes from Daubentonia madagascariensis, assembly GCA_023783475.1. NCBI lineage: Eukaryota > Metazoa > Chordata > Mammalia > Primates > Daubentoniidae > Daubentonia > Daubentonia madagascariensis. The sequence goes on from JAKFHU010000760.1 coordinate 4,872,126, forward strand.
CAAATGGAAATCCAGCTTGGTGGTCAGCACTGAGCGGAGATGTGATGGTCATGGGGGAGACCTGCTTTTCCCCTGAAGCTCCAGTCCAGTTTGTCAAAGAGCAGGGAGCCTTGAGTGGTCACTACGCAGAAATGGTGGCACAGCCCAAGAGTCGCCCAGAGCTGCCTCGCTATTTGGGCATGGTATAGGTGACTTATTGCCCCTGCGCTCACGACAGGGAAAGAGAGAGAAGTGAAAAGGGGGCTCCCACCACCCACATAACTGCTGCTGTTCCAGCTCATCAAAACAAGAGTCTAAAACAGTTGCTGGGAAGTACCTTGAATGGTCCCTTCATAGAAGCAGCAGCAGAGAGGAGCCACGTGCAGACATCGCCCCGGGGCTTGGCCTGCCTTTGGTCTCCCACTCTCTCGCTTCTCCTACCAGCCGGGAGTCGGGTCCCGCACCCCCTGAATTGTCCTTCTCCTCCTAGCTCTTTAGAGAACTGAACCAAGTCCTGCCCCCAGAGCTCCTGCTTACTGCTCCTGACGCACTCGAAGAGGAAACAGCAGGGTTGGGGGCCAGGCAGAGGATGGAAGGGGCACAGAATTTGGGAGCAGGTGGGCCTGGCTCTGACTCCCAGTTTAGCAGATGTGTGACCTGCAGCAATTTCCTTATTCTGAATCTCAGTTTCCTCACTTGCAAAATGGGAATATTGTCATCTACTTAATGGGCTGTGGGGGGAATTAAATACGCTCACGGGTATATAATCAATGCTCTGTTGGAGAGACCTGTCCTTATGTGAACAATCCAAACACAGTCCAAATAGTGTGGCTGCCAACAGGTGCCACTGGGGACACAGCGATGGCCTTTCTTGCTAATTTTTTTCCAGGTCACTGCCTGTATGGTTTCAGAAACAGAATTTCAATTAATTTCTAGGAACAATTTTTTAAATAAGTAATTTCATGTGTTAGAGTTAATTAATGTGGGAAACAACAAACGTGTTCAACTGCCAAGAGCTCAGGACCATGAGTTCAAAAGCCAGCTAAAAGTCCCACCTAATATTGTGACCTTGAGCAGGCCACCGAACTTCCTGGGTGATAGTATCTTTGTCTGCAAGCAGAAGGACAGGAGCAGATGGTCTCTGGGATCATCAGCTATATGTGTTTTGATTTTTAATAACGTCTAAGAATGCAACTGGCTGCTGTTTTTCCTTTCCTGATGTTCTCTGCCAGCAGTTTGAGCACTACTTTTGAGTCTTTTTCTTGACTGAATATCAGCTCCTCAGTCTCAGGTCCCACAGTCCCTTCTGCAGGCTGCACCGTCCAGCTTTCCTTTTCAGTTCACACCTCTGAGGGGAATGTGCTCAGGAGAGTGGGGCCCATTCAGCTGAACGATTAGCCCAGTGGCTCCCACTGCTTCAAGCCCCTTGCCCTTTTTCTTCTACTGAAAAGAAACCATTCATACCGTTCCTGCCTTGTGCTATAATGATGACATCTGAGAACCATCCCAGAGGTTCCTTGGCTCTTCTGACAAAACCATTCAAGACATTCTTTTAAACAGTAACCAGATCCTTAATTCATTAAAGATTCACACAGAAACGTTCCAACCAGTGTCTCTCTGTCACCGTGCCTCTGTCAGTCTCAGACAGGGCCCCATATGGCACCATCTGCAGCAGACCACACTTTGGCCAGAGAACCCCAACCCTTCCTTCAAAGCTATGAGGAGATGAAATCATGGGCCAGATAGGATTTCTTAAGTAGCCTGCTTGTAAAATGTAAGTTACAACAATGAAAATAATTTCAATAACTCCACTGAAGCATTTCAGGGACATAATAGAAAAAAAAGAGATAATATAAATCCTGCCACTCAAAGTGAGGTCTAAGAACCAGTAGCATTGGCTGTCATCTGTGAGTCTTCAAGAAATACAGGATCCTAGGCCCCACTCCAGAATTACTGAATCAATATCTGCATTTTAACAGGATCTGCAGGAGATTCCAATGTACATTAACGTTTAAAAGGCACCAATCTAAAATATCTTGAAAAACTAGAGAAACTCTGTGTTGAAAGGTAAAGGATTTATGTTGCCAGCTTTTTAAGTAAAACAATATCTCCAGGGAAGGTATTGCTATGCATGAGTTTAGATTCATTTAAAAAAATTTTAATTTAATTTAATTTTCTTTTATTTTTCCAGAGATGGGGTCTTGCTGCATTGCCCAGGCTGAAGTACAGTGGCTATTCACAGGCACAATCCCACTACTGATCAGCATGGGAGTTTTGACCTGTTCTGTTTCTGACCTGGGCTAGTTCAGGCCTCCTCAGGCAATCTGGTGGTCCCCGGCTTCCGGGAAGTCACCATATTGGTGCTGAACTTAGTGCAGACACCTGATCGGCACGGCATACTGAAGCCCAGAACTCCTGGGCTCAAGCCATCCTCCCACCTCAGCCTCCTAGGTAGCTGGGACTACAGGTGTGTGCCACTACACCAGGCATAGACTTGTATACTGCATAATAGAGACAAGTGTACAAAGACCTTCCCTCTTCTTCTTGCCTTTTAGTGGTAACACTCAGAGCTGCTGCCATGAAAAAGCTTAATGCAGGCAATGAGGGGACAGGAGGTTTCCTTAGGCAGAAAAGAATAAATCATAAACTTGGGAAGGTGGAAAGGAAAAAGATAAGAAATTTTGGCAGAGTAGCTTCTGGGATGAGTGGAATTTAATGAAATTTTGCTGAGGTGGGTTATGACTTTGCCCTCTGCTTTTGGGGTTCGTTTTATGTTTCTTTTGGATAATACAGAGTCACACAGAGATAGGTCATAAAGTGGGGGAAAAGTCCCAGAATTCCCAAAGACCCGTATGTAATTTTTCTACAATTCACTTCTTACATTACCACTGTTTGCCCAGCATAGGGCTAAGAAAATATAAAGCTGCGAAATTATCAAATATTATTTTAGAGCTTAAAGATACATTAGATGTCATACCTCCAATAATCTCACATTACAGATGAACATCCTTTAGTCCAGAGATTCAAAGTACCCGCCCAAATCCACAAAAAAAAAGCGTGGCTCAGATTCTGGGCTGTGCCCTCAACACACTTACCACACACTGAAATAATGCCCTACCCAAACCTGACACACCTGACTCTGGTTCTGAAAACTTTAAAGCATTAGACATATCAGTTCTTGTGCACAGCTTGCAAAGAATTATCTGGAATCACCCCACTCCCATGGAACTGCCAGTTGGCATCCTGTATATTGCAGGTGCGTGAAGTGGCTTTGAAGAGCAGCAGCTAGGACTGAAGCGAAGAAACCAGCTCTGGAAAATTCCTCCCCTGCCAGGAAGACCAAGAGCCCAGCGGCTCTGCCTCCTTCCCAACTGGAGTCCTCTTCTCCAGCGGTGGGCACTGACCCCTGCGGAGGCTGCCCCAAGCTATTGTGACATGAGGGCCAGCGCTTCCAGTGACATTTTTCTCTGTAGCACCCAGCTCTTAGACTCTGAAAAGTGTGTTGTTTCCTCAATCTCTTTAACAAGCTCACCTGGAAGACTAGAGAGAGCGGGGCTGTCTCAGGGAGCTGGGACACTCATCTGGCCCGAGCATTTTTCTGTTTCCTGCCTCAGCCCAACGCAGGCAGCTCCTGCTTGTTCCCCTGGAAGTGAGAAGTGGCATGAAGGAAGGGCTGTGGATGGGACAGAGGCTGGGGGGCAGGGGCATGAGGGGTCGACGTAGAGTGGTCACCAGGGCAGGGGTTGACATGTGGGCAGTAGTGACAGCAGCCATGTGGGGGGTGCCGAGGGGCATTGAGGGTGACAGTCACCGAGGGGCAGCTCTGCCTGCCCCTGCGGGTTGGTCTCAAAGACAGACAAAGCCAGACGCTAGCTAAAGTGGTAAAGACAGATTTTAATCAGTAATATACTATCGCCACAGGGAAAGGTCCACTGTGAACTGAAGTCAACTCTGATTTGTGCAGAGGTGACTGGGCATTTTAAAGGGAGAGGGAGAGAATACGGAGGGGGTGAGGGGGGCTCAGTAGGGTGTGGGAAGTGGACAATCACAGAAAGCGGGAAGAGGGGCTTGGTCCATGTGAAACCCACCTGGGTTTGCTAAGTGGCTCCTACCCTCCCACAGAGACTGGGAGGGAAGGGCCCCGTCCAGTGGTGTCAGCTGGAACGAACAGTAGATTCTTCCAGCAACCTTAAATTTTCTCACTGTAAGGGTGCTGGGGCAGCGTAGGGATGAGGCCTTGAGCTGTTAGAAACTATGTTAGTGTTCGTTCAAGTCTTTATAGGCCTTTATAGGCCTGGTTGAGAAAAGGGTGCAAAGGAGCCCGGCTAGAGTTTAGTCCAGGAGAGAATCTTTGTCAGTGGCCCGAGGTGGTCTCCTTCACACTGAGTGTCTTCCAGAGTGGCCTCTCACGCAGGACCGCCTTTGATTCCGGGGCAGGCTCCCTACACACACGCAGCTGGTATTCGGAGTTGATGAACTGTCTTGCAGGGGAGGGTTGGGAGAGTGAAAGCCCAAGTTCAGCCCTGCCCCGGGGCGCTCAGTGTGGGGAACCTGCTGCCAAACGTCCCAGCTTTGGTCTGGCTCTTGGTTCAGCTGCTCACCATGGGAAGGTGAGGTAATTTCTGCGAGCCTCCGTTTCCTCACCTGTAAGATGAGAGAAGGGCCCTCTCATTGCACTGGTGGGTTAGACAGAAGCGTTCTGTGAAGCGAGTAGCACTCGATGAGCACTCCATAAAAGCTCATTCCTTTCCTGTTCCTTTAGAGGGAAGCTCAGGAAGTGCCCAGCATAATAAACAGGTTAAAGACCAAGATTCTTTTGAATATTGTGTACATTTCATTTACTTTCCATTTTGAAAGTCTGTTTAAAACTTTTTGATTTATGTCTGTAATTAAATGAAAAATTTTCTTACTGACTCCTTTCATATCTTAACTTATTCTTCAGTTACCTCACCGTGTATGAGCATGAGAGTGGCCAAGGCAGGGAAAGACCGACATCCGCGAGTGAACATCTAGTTGCAAGGAAATAACCCAGAAATTCTCAATATTTGATTTTCTCTCAAGGATTGGGCATATCTACAAAAAATTCAAACCTCTTACACAAAGGGTGGTAGGGACTTCATTTGGCCCCGTGGTGAATCGATCAGGAGATGGCTGCAAGTTAGAAAGCGAGCCTTGTACGGGAAAATAGGGAAGCCAGAGAGTTGAGTGTCTAGGAAAATCTGAAACGTGGGCGTTGCTGGGACAGGCTTGGGTGAGGTGTCACAACAAGACGCCCACGTTGGCATGAAGCTGGAGTCTGTGGGCAGTGGACAGCTAAAGTTTCTGGGCAGAATATGACTGCATATGACAAAGGTTAACTTGCCCCCTTTGCTGTTTTCCCAGGGGCCAGATATACCTACCTGACCTCCAAGAGGACTCTCCATGCCACGCACAGGGCATCGAGTGGACGCCTGTCTCACTTCTCCCAACATGTCAACTGATCCTGGAATGCTGGTGGGGGATGGAGAGGCCCTTCCCCTTCCAGCACGGGAGAGCCAAGTTGGGCGGGAAGGAGCTCAACCCAAGCTGCTGCCCTCACAGGTGCCACTCCCGCCACCCCCTTGTCCTCACCTGGGTGAGTCCCCGGTTCTCCCAAATCCAGCAGCAGCCACACCCGGCCTCACTGTGTGCTTGCGTCATCTGAGCTATTTCAGCACAAACGTTGAAAAAGAAAAGTATCCTTTTCCACTGATTTCAGCCAAGGCAATTGAGAATTTTTTATGACACTTGTTCAACATAACAAGAAGGAAAAGGGAAACAAAATTCAAAAGCTTAGATATGAGTGAGCACACAAAGCATAGGTTTCTCTGACAAGCATCTGAATTCTCCTTACAGGCTGACTTGGGCTCAGGGCACAGGCTCCAGGCTGTTAGAAACCAGACGAAGCTCTTTGCCTTTTAAAGGAAATTTAGCTGGCACTGGATGGACTTCTTGTCCTTCCAGAACCTGCCTGGAAAGTTGGAGGAACGGAGTGAGAGAGTTTCCAGGCCGTCCTTGCCACTTCGAGGCTGGGCTGTAGCTGGATCTTCCTCTGCCCTGGTTCTGCCCACTGGATGAAGACAGCCTCGCTCGACCTCCTCAGAGCAGTGCCTATGCCACACCCCCACACCCCGAGCATGATCAATTGATAGGTGGATAGAAGGATAGATGGATACAGAGATGGATGGATGTGTGGATAGATAGATAGCTGAGTGGACAGATGGATAGAAGGATAGATGGATAGATAGATAGCTGAGTGGATAGAAGGATAGATGGATAGATGGGTAAATGGATGGATGGATGGATGGGTAGATACATACATAGAAGAAATAGTAGCTGTTTGGATCCTTATAATAATAACTCAGTAGAGCCCTTGGAGAAACTGTGATGAATTGCCACAGTGGTGTCCTTAAGTAGGTAAGGGGTTGTGGGATTTAGCACACAAGTGAAGAGGCAGCCTACGGTAAGAGCATGTACAGGGAAGACAGTGAGGTTAAGGCTGATCGGTGTGTGTTTGTGGGAGTTTTATTCTGATAGCTTCTAATTTATAGTGAAATGACTAGCCGCACCAGGGGCTGGGGTCACCGTAATGGAGGAGGTGCTGGTAGTTTGTGGAGAGAGGAGGTGTGAAGTCAGCATGGGAGAGTCACTGGGTTAAGGAAATGGTACAAAAAATTCCCACTTGAAATTTATGGTCACGAATTACAGTGAGGCCAGCCAGCATGTGGAGAGTTGGGTTTAGCTTGGGTTATAGTTTCGCCCAGGGTGTGACAAAGCAGGGAAGGCAAGGAGGGTGAAGGTGTCTGCAAGGGAGGGGTGGTAATGAATTCCCATGGAACCAAGGGCTGTGGGGGGAGGGCAGAGGACAGTGCAGAAATGACAGGAAGAGTGGATTAAAGGACTTGAGGTGTCAAAGGGTTGGGGTTCTAGAGGGAGGAAACAGGAAAGTTAAAACACGGTGGTCCAAGAGTGGGCAGGTACATTGGGGTCATGGGGGTGACAGTTGTTGGTAATGGTGTGATCACAGCTCAGGGTATGAGCATGAGAGTGGCCAAGGCAGGGAAAGAAGCATGATCATTAGAGAAAAAAATTCCACAAACTGAGAGGACTGGTTTGGAAGAATCAACTAAATCAGTGGTTGGCAAACTATGGCACAGTGGCCAAACTTAGCCTGTTACCTGTCTTTAAAATAAAGTTTTACTGGCACACAGACATGCCCATTCATTTATGGATTTTCTACCAGCAGTCCCCAACCTTTTTGGCACCAGGGACCAGTTTCATGGAAGACAATTTTTCCACGGACGGGGGTGGAGCGTGGGGGCAGGCGGTGATGCAAGGGATGGGGAGCAGCTGTAAATACAGATGAAGCTTCTTTGCTTGCTTGCCTGCCACTCACCTCCTGCTGTGCGGTCCGGTGCCTAATAGGAACCCCTGGGGGTTGCTGACCGAAGTTTTCTACGGTTGCTTTCATGCTCCAGTGCCGACATTGACAGCCAAAAATATTTATTTTCTGGCCCTTTGCAGAAAAATTTTGCCCACCTAAGTGGATATTGCACTTACCATTGTTTATAGTTTTCAGTGAACAAACAATGTTCTATGATGACAAAAAAAAATTAAACCAATGAAATTTCCTATAATAAATATTCATGGTGTAATGGCTATAAGCCAGCTGCCCTTGAAACTATGGAAACAAACTTTTCAATATTACAGAAAAGCTCTTTGCCCTGTTTTATAAATAGATATTCTGTTCAGCTTTATGATGACAAGATAAGATACAGAACAAGTATCAGCTTAATTTGAATTATATGCTAGCAGTTTTGTAAATATTCACTAAATGTCACCCTATATTTATTATAAGATGTAAGAGCTGCCTGGTGTATCTTCTTCAACCACCTGTATAGCAGCTAAGGCTGAATTAGGGAATAAAGTACTTTTAATTCCCATTTCCTCATTGGTGATGAGTTCCAGTTAGGTTCTACCATTCCAACTGGGTCAATTTGGGACCTAATTAAATATTTTAGGATCAACATATAAATAAATGTTCTATCTTTCTTTCAGAAAACCTCAGCTCCACCCAAAAAAGAGTCACAAAACCATAGTTCTTTAGAGAGACCTTCCCTGGCTCTTTTATCTAAGAAGTTCGCTCTGCCATTCTCTAAACCATCACCCTACTCATTTTCTTCACAGCATTTATGCAATTATGTAAAACAAGTCAAATAGAGTATTTTCACTTACTATCAAACTTTTCACTCATATTTCCAACTTTTGTAGATATGCAGGATTTTGATACACTTTTTATTAGTAGTGTATTATATTCTTACACTGTATAACTTTTCTTTTGAATATTGTGTACATTTCATTTACTTTCCATTTTGAAAGTCTGTTTAAAACTTTTTGATTTATGTCTGTAATTAAATGAAAAATTTTCTTACTGACTCCTTTCATATCTTAACTTATTCTTGAGTTACCCTTTGTTAGCTGGGAGTTGAGTGATATTTTTGTGGGTAAGGACAAGTGGATTTCTTAGCCCTTGCAGATGTGATAAGATCTTTTTGTTGGTTTCTCTCATGAGTAACAATATTGACTTGCTGTAGAATTCTTGAGTCATACTTATTATGCTTCAAAATTCTAGGCATTGTTCCATTGCCTTCTGGTCATTACTGAATTACGGATAGGGAATAGCATTCTAGGGCCACTTTGCATTTTTTTCCTTTGCAAGTAACTTTAAAATTTTTTTCTTATTTATTTTGGAAATGCAAGCATTTCTGAAGGAAATAATCACATTTTAGAAATAACTTTCTTTGGTAAAAGGTGAGTACGTTAATTTTTAGACTTAGGTATTGTTCACTTCAGGACAGTGTCTTTCTATTTCTGACTGTTTTTATTCGGTTCCTCTGGTTTCTTCTTCAGAAATACCCATCTTACCCGCAGGATAGTTCTCTATCTATCTATCTCTGTCTATCTCTATAGTTCTGTCAACTTCTTTCTCATCATTTGCCATCTCTGTTCCCTTTCCTCTGCGTCCTCGGAGAATCTCTCTTTTGCCCTCGATGTCACACATTCTGGTTTCTGCAGCTGCAGTTCTGCCCTTCATGGCCTCCAACAGCCTTTAGTTTTGCTATCACGTTTTTAGGCTTTCTCACCATCTTTTTGTAGTCATCTGCCACTCTGTTCAAACCAGGAGCCCGAATCATGCTTCACGCCTTGCTGCCCCTTTACCTTCCCCCAGCCCATCGACAGTTACTGTTGTTTCAACCTCCAGAATGTTTCTCTAAACTGTCACTTTGTCTCCACCATTACCGCCATCACTTCAGTCCAAGGTGCCACCCTTCATCTTTCTTTTGTTTCCTCACTGTCCCTTCCAGTCTGTTCTCTATACAGTAGTTGGAGTAATTAATATATAGGTACATATTCAAACACATGTGAATGTACAGTTGATCCCTGAACAATACAGGATTGAGCTGCCCAGGTCCACTTATTCGCGGATTTTTTTCCACTTCTGCCACCTCTGAGACAGCAAGACCAACGCCTCTCCCCTTCTTCCTCCTCCTCATGAGTTTCTTAATAACATTTTCTTTTCTCTAACTTATTTTTATTGTAAGAATACAGTATATAATACATATAACATACACAAAATATGTGTTAATTGACTGTTTTTGTTATTGGTAAGGCTTTCGGTCAACAGTAGGCTATTAGTAGTTAAGTTTTTGGGGTGTCAAAAGTTATACATGGATTTTCAATTGCAGGGCAGGGGGTGGTGCACGTAATTCTCACGTTGTTCAAGGGTCAACTGTATGTATGTGTATGTGTGTATATACATGTATGCATCTCAATACATATATACACACATACATACATACACATACACACATCTTGAATATGTATATACTCAGTGACTTCCTTTTGTACTTAAAATCCAAACTACTTTTCCTGGCTGTAGAAGTGCTACATGAACTGACACTGTTTATATTTCCAAATTCATCTTGTACCATTTACCAGGCACGCTGGTCTTTCCTCAGTTCTTCAGACATGCAGAGCTCTTTTTCACCGTAATGCAATCTGTTTCCTTCCCCAGGAATGCTCGTTACTTGCTCTTTCCCTGGCTGGCTCAGATTAAATTCTACCCTTTACAGAAGCCTTCCCTGATTTAATTACTTATCTGAGTAGGTCCCACCTGCCATTCCCTAAATCAGCCCCTTGTTTGTTTCCTTAACAGCAGCTGTCATTTCAAATTATTTATTTATTTATTGTTGCATTGTCCGCGAACCCCGCCAAAGTGTAAGCTGCTTTGAAAGTGGCTATTTCATTTCTATTTCACTTATCTGTGCATTCTCCACTCCTGACACAGTGCGTGGCTTGTAATGGGTTCTTAAGAAATATATTTGTTGAAAGCATTAGTTCATCTCATATTACTCAATTTTTATCTCTGCTTATCCTTTTCTTTTTCTTTTTCTTTTTCTTTTTTTTTTTGCTTCTGTGTAATAGAAGCTGTATCTTTTTATATCCTATAGAGGATGCCAATTTCTTGAATCTGTGGGATTCTGCTGTAAATTATTTTTAGAGGTATGATTCTTCTAAATCACCAACATGAAATCTCTTTCCTATTTTCTGTAGCTTTTAAAAATTGCCTCCCCTGTAGGGTTTCTTCCCCCTTGTTCATTCATTCTTAATTGAAGTGACATCTGTAGCGAGCTAGTATTTGTTAAGAGCTGGGGCGAGCTGACAGTTATGGTCCTGTCCTCGCGTGCGGAATCCTGTTCTCAGCGCAATAGCTGGAGGGTAGCTGAGCAATGCAAGTTCCAAGGCCTGGTCCTGATTTCTGATAGACATTTCTCTACAGAAGCTCTATTTTCCCAAACTTCTAACTTCTCCTATCTTGTCTAATTGGTTCTCTGATACTGCATTCTGAGTCCAAGGAGGGCATGAAAAGCTTGAGTTTCTAATATACTGCTGTACAGATTTCTTGCATACTCTTCTCTTGTTGAGAACTGTACTTGTGGGTACTGTTTTCCCCAAAATGTGATGAGCTACTTGCAGTTCCTTCTACTTTCTGCACAGGTGGTTTTTATTGTTTTTTTAAGTTCCTGTCTCTGAATGAATATAGATTAAAAGGGGAACGGGATGAGGGGTAGATATCACAAAGAGTAACTGCACAGCACAGAGTAACTCCCGTGTGATTTGCTGGTTGTTTCAGAGTTCAAGTCCTAGGGTCTGGGTTGAGAGGGCTGACTGTAGGGTCGTGAGAAATGTCTTCCAACCTTTTTAAAGTGGCCTTGGTTTCCTGAAGTGAAACCTGGATGTGCCATGAGGAGAGGCCTGTTAGCAGTTTTCCTTCCATCCAGTTCTACCTGCCCATGTAGTTAATGAAGTATTTTTCCATAGTTTCTATTCGGTTGTTCATCAAGCCTAGTTTTGGTGATGTGAGTTTTTGGTTTTGCTGTTTTCTGGAGGCTGAGAAAGGTTGCATTTTAGGGTTGCCAATCAGATCTCTTTAAAGACCAAAAATTTAGTATTTTTTTAATATTAGACAGTGAGATCATTTTCCTCAAAGTAGCATAAATAATGACCATTAAATATATACTTTCTTTCTTAATCAGCTGTGTATTAGGAACTAGCACTAAAGGAAATTAGAAGAGGGGTTTTATACTTACGTATTTGGCTGAGACTATTTAAAGTATTTTGTTCTCTTAGCTACAATAAACTCTCCTATTTTACTCTGGCTTTCTGTCCAAATTAAGCTAGGAACAACAGCTATTGCCCATTTCTCTTTAAATTTAATCCCCTCTTTTTTTTATTTCTAACTATACGTGGAACCGATATGGGCTAGGGAAACACAAAATTAAATACCTTTAATAGGCCAAAAAAAAGGTTATTCTGTGTTTTCCAGGGTTTTCGAGGATTATTATGAGTAAACCAGAATGAGAAGAGTTACGAAGCATGTACTTCACACTCACTCACAGAGACAACTTTAAATACATATTTTAAAATATCAATTTATAAAATATGTCTTTAATGTGTTACTGTACATATAAACATAACATAGAATATATTTAATAGGTATTTTATATATAATTGGAGTTATGAAGCATGTATTTATCATCCAACAGCAGAAAGAATTTTAAAAATATAATGTGTACAATTATATATATAATAAATACATATTTTAATATATTTAAATATGTACTATATACAATTATATCAATTTTGTAAATATTCACTAAATGTTACCCTATATTTATTATAAGATGTAAGAGCTGCCTGGTGTATCTTCTTCAACCACCTGTATAGCAGCTAAGGCTGAATTAGGGAATAAAGTGCTTTTAATTCCCATTTCCTCATTGGTGATGAGTTCCAGTTAGTTTCTACCATTCCAACTGGGTCAATTCGGGACCTAATTAAATATTTTAGGATCAACGTATAAATAAATGTTCTATTCTTCTTTCAGGAAACCTCAGCTCCACCCAAAAAAGTCACAAACCATAGTTCTTTAGAGAGACCTTCCCTGGCTCTTCTATCTAAGTAATATTACTCGTATATGCATATTATGAGTAAACTCACATATTCATATTACTCATATAGTTATTCATATAAACTCATATTCATATTAATATATGAATGTATGTTAAATGTGTTTATATTTATATAGTATATATTAAATATATATTGGATATATTTAAAATATGTTTAAAAATAGATTTAAAATTCTGTTGCTGCGATAAATACATGTTTTGTAACTTGTGTGTATATGCACAGGTACGTGTGTGTTTCTTCATTATACTGTTTTTACTTTTAAGACAATAATCTAGGGACCGAAACCAGAAACTTTATCTTACGGTGGCACTACAGACGGTGGACTATAGATTGGTACAAAATCTGGACGGGAGCCAGTGGATTTGGGGAGCGAATCCGCTTAAGGCTAGGCCGTTTCGCCGAGAGCCGGCCCGGGCCGCGATGGAGACAGTTTTGAAGATAGCGCTCCCCCTGGCGGCCAACCCCGTGCCGACGTCTGCCCTCGCGTTTCAACACGCTTCCGGTTTCACGAGCGCGTCTCGGATTTGCGATTTGCTGCTTTCTGCTTTTGGTCTGCAGCGCTGTGCTGCCGCCGGCTTTCAGCCTCCGCTCAGGCCCGGTCGGAGCGCCTGCTCCCTGCGTGCAGGGCCTGGGATGCGACAGAGGGTGCAGGGGCCGGACTCGCTTTGGCCGCGGTGGTGGGCACTGCAGGGGCTGGGGCGGGAGCGGGAAGGCCGCCGGGATGACCGCCAGGCCCTGGCGGGATCACGGGCTGGTGCGGTTATCTCCCCCTCTGCCGCTCAGAGTCTGTGTTCATGGAGCCCAAAGCCTCAGGGACGACCCCTCTCGAGGGCCCCTTCCGGTTCTGAGATACTGTGGTTGTGCGGAGTGCTCGGCGGGGCGGGGACCTCAGACCTTGGCACCTGCCGTTTTTCCTGGGGCCTCATGCCACACGCCTGTCTGGCCCGGGAGCCTCGTGAGAAGAAAATGCAAGCACAGGGCTTTGGACAGGGCCAGCCTCACTCGGTGCCATGTCTTCTACACAGGGGCTGGTGGATGGCAGCTTTTACTGGTGGAAGGGTTCTTGGAAGAGATCCCCAAGGGAAACATAATCCTTAAGATGTGACCAGCACAATGAGGAGCTGCTTTCTAAATCTATCAAATTAACAAAGATTTTTTTTTTTTAAATTATTCTCAATGCGTGCTAGAGTGTGGTGAGATGGGCAAGCTGGTGGGTTGTAAGCAAGTTGAGTTTTGTGTGGGTAATTTGGAAATATCAAGAGCTTTGAAAATGGTCGCTACCCTTTTCTTGGAATTTCAATCATAGATGCAGAAATGTGGGCCAAGATGACTATACAAGATTCACTCAAGCTTCCATTCTGTTGGAGAAAAGCTGGAAACAACCTAAATGTTTACCTTTAGGGAAGAGGCTTAATATGGTGGTAACCAAGTGTTATTTTGTTGTTTTGCCATGGAGCCTTTCTTCAAGTGGAATACTTTATGAAAGTCTAATGCACAATTGGAGTGGTTGAAGCAGGGCCTGCATCCCACCTGGACTGCAGGACCCAGTCAGTTCCTAGTTTCCCCTGTGACGGCTCTTGGGGCACTTCAGTGGCAAACATGCTCCATGGCATAGCACGAAAGCCACCCAGTCAGTTGCAGGATGTTAGTATCAGCCTTCCCCTCTGACTGGTGGAATTGTGGACAATTCTCTCCCTAATTCTTTTTACTTTTCTGAACTTGCCAAATTTTTCATTATAAATGTTTTTATTGCCACTAAAGTATTTATTTTAAGATATTAAAGATAATGTCACTTTATTGTTTTAGAATTAGATGCATAATTGTCATAGGAACCATGACACTTGTGTCAGCCTACCCAACATATTTTTTCCCTCTTGGCAGATCTTCAGGCTTATGTGGAAAACCTGATAAAACAGAAAAGCATTATGAAGAATATAAAAACCACTGATAATCCAACCACCTAGAGAAAACTACTGTTAGTATTTTTAGTGTATTTCCCGCCAGCTTTATTTTCTATGTGATGTGTGTGTTATATATAATATATATGACTAAATCTATAAGTATATCATATATATCTTAACATATATTTTACTTGTTATGTTATAAAAACCATTTTGCATCCATTTATTTTTGTAAATGTTATATTGCATGTTCCCTAGATATTACGTTTGAAAACATGATGTTTAATGGCTTCTCAATATTCAATTCTATTGACAAACACAATTTTATAACCAATATTTTTGCTATAATAGATAATACTGACATGAACATATCTGTACATAAATCTTTTCTATGTACATACTTTGTTTTGTTTAGTTTCCAAGACCCTATCGATGACGGTGAGGACTTACTGTACTTAAGAAACGTCCTTCCCACAATAAGAGACCAAGAGACATTTACTCTTGTAGTCATTTGATTGATTAGAAGTATATGTAAAATGTGGCTTGTTCATTAGAGAATAAGTCTAATTATAAACAAACCAAATGAATTTACATTAAATGTTTTTCATTTGTTTCAAATTGACATAGAGTCTGTTGAATGTTAAGTAGTCTTCTTGCTTTTATCAGCATGGTATAGTCCACCAATATTATATTGTTAATTAAAGAAAGTTCCTGGTTTTGTTTTCTGTTATTAGCTTCAGTCAAGCAAAGACTGAAAACATTCCATTTGGGAAAGAGAATTAAGGTAAAAGCAACCAAACAAACAACTCCCCACCCCCACCCAGACTCACTAAATGCAATCTTTTGCTTCATACAATTTTGTGTAATCCATTTTGTTTTCTGAACACTGCTCAGAATCTTGCCTCTCCTGTTACTTCATATTATTGAGCGCAGATTGAGCAAACGGAAGCTCTGTTCAGATGGAGACTGCATTCTTTCCTTTGACATGTTGGTGTATTTCCTTATTGCTGAAGCATTTCCCCTCACCAACCAGTTTGTTTTAGAACTTGCATGAGAATATTATTACATTTGAGCACTCAAAAATTAGATGCCTTTTACATAAAAATCTACATAGTCATAGTTTTTAGACAGCTACTTACTTGGAACTTCTCAAGGACAGGCGTAAAGGATATGCACAATAAAAAATTGTGGCATTAAAAACCATCTTGGAATGTAAAGGCAGCTAACACTATGGAAATAGTCTGTGTTAAACATAATTCATCTTCCCAAAATAATTCTAAAATGATTGGAAAAAATAGCTTGGAGAAAATCAAGTTTTTTGTCTGGAATTTTGGGGAGTTTTTTCTTTTTTTGTTTTTTGGGTTTTTTTTTTTTAGCCTCAAGTATTCATATCTCTTCCTTGTCCTAATCATGAATGGGAAATTTCCAAGCATAACAAAGACCCAATTCTTGCTACTCCGGAGGGGCTTCTGTGGGAATTTCAGCTGCACTTCTGTTGGTTATCCTAACCGATGCCACTACCTTTAAACACTAGTAAATTTAATTGGTATAACAGTAAATTTGTTTGTTTGTTTACTTACTTACTTATCTTGAACTTTCCCTGTTTCTTTTTTGTATAAATTTAGAGGGTACAAGTGCAGTTTTGATACATGGATTTATTGCATTGTGGTGAAGTCTGGGCTTTTAGTGTAACCATCACCCAAATAGTGTACATTGCATCCATTAAGTAATATGTCATCCCTCACCCCCTCCCATCCTCCTACCCTTCCAGGTCTCCAGTGTCTACTATCTTACTCTCTATGTCCATGTGTACTCATTATTTAGTTCCTACTTGTAAGTGAGAACATGCAGTGTTTGGCTTTCTGTGTCTTGAGTTATTTCACTTAAGATAATGGCCTCCAGTTCCATCCATGTTGCTGCAAAAGACATGATTTCATTCTTTTTTATGGCTGTGTAGTACTCTATGGTATCTATCACATTTTCTATATCCAGTCATCTATTGATGGACACTTAACGTTGATTCCACATCTTTGCTATTGTGAATGGTACTGCAGGTGCAGGTGTCTTTTGTTATGATGACTCTTTTCCTTTAGTATGTACCCAGTTGTGGGATTGCTGGATTGAATGGTAGTTCTATGTTTAGTTCTTTGAGAAATCTCCATTCTGTAACAGTAAATTTAAACAATATAAATTACATTCATAGTTTACAAGGATTCTTTCATGTATATTGTCTCATTTAATTCTCAATTAATTAATTAAAAATTGACTAATACTTAACACATAATCTTGTGCCTTAAGTATTAGTGTCCTCATTATTTCCACTTTATAGCCAAGATTTCGAATGGAGATTTAAAGAGACTGAGTAGCTTACTCACTGGAACGTCCAAGCTAGAAGCCAAACACTTATCTTCTGATTATTTCCCTTGCACCATAAAGTCTCTAAAAATGTGAAATAAACTTGGTTTTATAAGTAGAATCAGATTCGTTCCAGCTACAGGGAAGTTGTAACAACTTTCTTCTCTCTGGCTAAAAGGAGAGAAGCTGCAGCATGTGGAACACTGCGTGAACCCACACGGCTCACAGAGATGGCCTCTCCTATGCTGTCCTCCAGTGTCCTCCAGTGTCCCTGTCTGCTCACAGTGAGGAGCAGTTTAAAAGTCGGAGAGTACAGTTGCACAGATCCCCGTCCCATAGCCCTTTCTTCCCCACCTTCCACTCGTCTGGTTCATTAAGAATGTAATGTCACAGTCACCAACACTGCATGGAGAGAGGATTAGAGCTATTCTAAAAGGTGCCAGAATTAGGACACTTGCAGCATGTGGTATGCCTGTCTCAGAACGGCAATGAGCAATGAGTTGACTGTTAAATTTTTTAGACTTTCATTGGAGTCAGTTATTAAATATAGCCATTATTAAATAATACAGACTGAAATGGTTCCCTAATTCCTGCAACTGTATGAAGAGAATTAGCAGTAGTGCAGTGAATAGCACTGAAAGAAGTTTCTGTTTAACTAATACAATTTTTACAAGGATGAGAAGTAGTTTAATGGTTGATCACATATCAGATTTAGCAACAATAAACTTCTCGGGAAAAGAGTTAGCCGATTGGAATGCATCACCATTTGACAAATCATGGTTGAGTTACAACCACAGGTTGACTAAGAATACAAGATTTTAACAAAAATCAACCAAAAATTCTCATGGAATTCGATTCTGTGAGAATCAATTTGCTATATGAAATTTACATTAAAGAATAGCATATGTTTCATTATTAATTGTAAATTGTGTATTATACATCCTTTATATTAAATGCATGTGTGTGTTAGCTCAGTCTATTCAGGCTGTTATTACAAAATATCATAAACTGAGTGGCTTATGAACAACAGAAATTTATTGCTCACAGTTCTGCAGTCTGGGAAGCCCAAGATCAAGGCACCATCTGGTGAGGGCCTGTTTCCTGGTTCATAGGCAGCACTTTTTCACTGTGTCCTCACATGGCAGAAGGGGGGAAGGAGTCTGTGGGGCATCTTTTATAAGGACAGTGATCCCATTCATGGGGGCTCTGTCCTCATGACCTAATCACCTCCCACAGGCCTCAGCTCTTAATACCATCACCTTGCGTGTTAGGATTTCAACAAGTGAATATTGGGGGACATAAACAAGATTCAGTTCACTGACTGAATGTTTATGTCAGAGAGAGAGAGAGAGAGAGAGAGAGAGAGAGAGATCCCTGCTTTTAAACATTTACGAGCACACCACTGCCTTTGAGAATGAAAGGGGGTGTTATTAATACATTTGTTGGAACTCCAGGTAAAATCGGGACTGTCCCAGACAATCCAAAAATCTATGGTCCCCACAAAACTTTACAAGCCTAGTAAGCACCGCCCTCCCTCTGGGTTGGCTTGTGTCCTTAGCATCTCCCTCCTCCACCAGGGGCGCCACACAATCCTTCCAAAAAGGCTGTTTCTCTCTGAGTACATTTGCCATAGGCAATCACAGGAGCATCAGGTTACCTCCTGAACAACGTGCTTAATCCTTTTCCCATGCCCAGCGCGTAAGATTCATTTCTGGCACATATTAGCTGTGAGGCTATAGAAGAGTCTCTTAAAGTCTGTGAATCCTAATTTTTTTTTACTGTGAAATGGGACTAATAGCACCACCATGCAGGGACGTTGTAAGGCTTAGAAACAGGACCTGTAAAGTGCTTTCTATATGCTTGGCACAAAACAGATGCTCTATGAATGGCATCATTTTTGTTATCATTATTACTGCTGCTACCACTTTGCTTGATGCTCCCTGCCTCGGACTCCATGTTTTGGACACATTCCCATTACTTAGGACCCTGGACTGTGATGGTTCTGACCCTTTAACCCACTCTGTCAGCTGACGGTTGCTCCACCTCTTCCCTTCTCATGCCTAGTCCTGGCTTGTGGGGTGGTGGCCGCAGTGAGGGATAACCAGTGATCACTCTGCTCATTTTCCAAGAGGGACCTCATACTTAGGGATGGGCCTCCAGGAACAGCTCCAGACCCTTAGATCTGTCCCTTGGCCTAGCTAAGTGATCCAGGCGTGGGCATGACACCAAGTCAGCAGATCAGACCACTTCAGCCCTGGCCCAGTGGTCGGCACAGAGAACCTGTGAGAATCCTGCCCTGAAGTGAAGCAAAGGAGTTGGTCCCTCTGACCGAGAGCTGGAGGCACAGGAGCTGATGGAGACATGCTGGTTATCTAGAAGAGCCAGTGCAAGAGTCTGAAGCCAATGCCCAAGTGAATTAGACTCAAGAGATGGTGAGAGAGTTTTGCTGGGACAGTTGTCCCTGAGGTCCAATTGCATTCTGACCCTCTCTGGAGGTACACTGAGCTCTCCACTGTTCTCAAGGAGCAACATCACAACTCTGGCTTCCTTTCTTTCATTTTTTTGTAGAGACAAGATCTTGTTATGTTGCCCAGGATGGACTAGAACTCCTGCGCTCAAGCAATCCTCCCATCTCAGCCTCCGGAGTAGCTGGGTCTACAGGCACGTGCCACTGTGCCTGGCTCTCTGGCTTTCTTCACTGAATCTCCAATAACCGGGAGGCTTTGGGCCTGCAAAGTGTGATACTGTATTTCATTAAACCTCAAAGACCTCAAATTACTATCCCTGTGCTTATTAAGGGTTTCTTAAGAGTAGTCGTTTCCAGAATAATTACAATACCTTTTATTCCCCAAGCAGGACTCCTTTGCATTTGTGCAGTGTGGGTAGGGCACATGAGGCTATAGCTGGGCATCTCACAGTTTTTTTGTGGGGAGTCACTGCCATTTGCTCTCGACCTTTGCCTAAGCTAATTCAAGTCAGCTTTATTTCACCTGCAGTAACAATTTAAAACATTCCTAATTAGCATTCCCAGATCCCCCAGTTCCAGGAAGGGGAAATCAGACACTCTCTGCCCCTGCTCTAGGCAGAATAGGCTCCCATTTAAGGTCAGGGCTAACTCTTAATGGTTTATGTCAAATGCTCAAGAAAAGCACATCGCTTTTTTTACCAGTGCCCAAGCCCCAAGGAATCTGACTCTAGAAGGCTCTTGTGCTCTAGGTGCATCAGCAGTGACTTCCGTGACCTTCTTGCCTGACCGCTGGATCTGAGCTCCTGGGAGTCCACATAAATCACAGACTGAATACACTGCTCTGCTCTGAAGCAGACATACAGTGTCTAATTCAGGCAACCCGTGCCTCTGCACACACCCCTGCCAAGTCTGTGGCAGGTGTTGCCATAGTGGTCGCGACACTCTACCGGGGATCCTGAGTGTAGCCTCAGAATGCTTCTCATCACATGTCATGAGCATTCCCTTTTCTGCTGCACTTGATCTTTCTTGGAGAAGGCACCAAGTTTGTCTTCACGGTTGAGTGGGCCTCTGTGACTTAAGACCACAGCCTATAAAATGGCTATTTTGGATTGGGCTGTTTGTGAGTTCTTTGCATATGGATATTCTACAACCCACAAAGCCACTCCAGCTTCTGCAAGTCAAAAGTTAATACCCACGGAAGGTGAAAATCTACTTTAAAATTGCTAGTGAAAGGTGGGCCTCACAGTAGGAAGATAGAATTGGGCTAATGTAGCAGCCTGGTTTCCATAGAAACAAGATGCAGTGGAATCAAATGCATGACTAAAGTTTTCCACTCTAGTTTTCAGCCTGGAATGAGGGTGGAAGAGTGTATTTACTGACCACGCAGGCACAGTGAGAATTTTGACGGCAAAGCCCTCCAAAAAGACTCACCCAAAGCAAATGGCAGTGATTCCCCACAAAAAAAAAAATTGTGTAGGGGCCCCAGGTACAGCCTCATGTGCCCTACCAGCACTGTACAAATGCAAAGGAGCCCTGCTTGGGGAATAAAAGGTATCGTAACTCATTCTAGAAACATACTACTCTTAAGAAACCCCTAATAAGCACAGGGGTAGTAATTTAGAGTCTGTGGGGTTTAATGAAATACAGCACCACACTCTGCAGGCCCAAAGCCTCCCGTTTATTGGAGACTCAGTGAAGAAGCCAGAGGTGTGACGTTGCTCCAGCAGGAAGGCTGGGCCTCCAGCCTGCTGTGAAGCTGCAGCCCCTGAATCAGGGCCTTTGTCATCCAGCCTGCCAGGAGCCCTGGGCCCTTCTGCTCACACTTCTGCTGGGGCAGTACGTGTGTGAACTTGGGAGCCCTTGGTGGCTGCCCTCTAGGCAGAGCAGGAGCAGCTGACAGGAGGAGGGGCCTGGAGGGAGGGCTGGGGGCTCTTTGGAACAACACTCACTGTTCCCTCCTTCTCCCCACAGTATGAGGGCTGGGCTCCCAAACAGCCACAGGGCTGCAAGAGCTTTCTGCTAGAAACACCGGGTCTTGGTTCATTTGTTTGTTTGATTGTTTTAAATGTATCAGTTATTTAATTAGGTTCTTGGCAAGAAATTTAGAACCCCAATTTGTGAGGATAAATTCCATTTGTGAGTGAGAACACAGAATACAGATAGCCTGAGATCTAAGGAACAACTTTGATTTTTGGCAAAATTTGAGTCCACAACTTTCTGAGCAACCTTGAGCTGCCTTGTAGGCTTGTGTTTCTTTCTCTGAGTCGAAGCTCTCACCTTCCTCGTGTCTGGGCTCATGTAGCTTCTTCTTGAAGTAAGCATCAGTGAGTCATGTGGGGATTTTCATACCAGTGATATAGACTTTGGTGGGGGTGGCGATGACAAATTTCTGGTATGTTCTATGCAGAGGAACTCGATGGAGGCCCAGAGGCCAGTCAGTCACTGCTCAGCTGCTTCCAGAGAGCCACCCTCTTGGCGCTGTGGCACCCAGGGAGGATGGTCTGACGGTCTGGGAGTGATGTTGGCCTGTGGTTTTCTCACATGGGGACTGAAGGGTTTACAACTTTAGTAGGATCATACGTAGGCACTTTGTGACGTTTAACCACCTGGGCACCACCATTCTTGTCATCACCAACTGGTTTGGTGACAGTAGCAAGAAACTTCTTTTTCCTTTTCAATCCTGGATTGACCGCTGAGCGCTTCCTCTTGCACATGGCCTTTCGGGAACACCAGCACATCGGGAATATCCCCAGCTCCTCTGACAGGACTGGGTTTCAGCTGCCAGGGGTGGGGGGGCTGCTGCTCCTTAAGCTTCCTGGCTTTGAAGTTACCCTTCTCAACTTTCCTGCTCCAGGTTTCTTTCCTCAGCTTCCAACTTCTCGGCTTTTCCACCTACCATCTTGCAAGATGGAAGAGTTGAGTTTTGTTTTGCTGCAACTAATCCTGGAATAGATGCAGAGGCAGAAGCATCACTGTTGTTTTATCAATTGCATGAAAGCCTCAGAGCACATGGATTCCCAGACGGTGTAGCACTGGAGGAGACCAGCTTGCCGCAGAGAAGAAAAGCATTAGCAGCTGAAATGCTCCGTGCCTGACCGGTCCTAGGGCACGGCAGGGCCAGAGCCTGTCACCATGGGGAGGAGCTCTGAGGAGCAGCACGCGGTCCAGGCTCCGAGCTGCAATCGTGGTCAGGCTGGAGTCTTCTGAGCCCTGGGTCTGAGCAAGGCTTCCTGGCAGGTCACTCCTGATTAGTAAGAGTGAATTCGAGGTCTGCCAGTGTTTCACATTTCCACCGGGATAGCAATTAGGGCATAAATAGTTTCCTATTGCTGCATAACAAAGTACTACAAACTTAAAACAACACAAATTTATTATCTCACAGTTCTGGACATCAGAAGTCTGACATGGGTCTCCCGGGGCTGAAGTCCAAGTGTTGGTGGGGCTGCATTTGTTTCTAGAGGGCCTGTGGCCTCTTCCTCCTGCTTCAGACCAGCAAGGGCGGTTTGGGTTTTGCCAGTTCTTTGCCTGACACAGCACTCTGACCTCCTCTTCTAATTCCCTCTTCCACATTAAGGACCCTTGTGATTTCACTGGGTGCCCCAATAATCCAGGATACTCCCCCTACGACTTTAACTCCACCTGCTACCTTAACCCCTTTGCCGTGGAAGCGCCTTCTGCACAGGCCCCGGGGACAGGACGTGGACGGCTCTGAGGGGCCGTAGTGCAGCCTGCTTTGTCAGGAGCAGTCCCTACAGCACACCTTTGGCTTCTATGGTCTCGACTGCTGGTGACTCAAAGATTCTCGGTTTCGACTATTCGGGGGTGACCATGTGATCCGTGACTTGTCATCATTTGTCATTTCACTTCTCTACCGCTGTGCCAAGGCCGGGGACTTCCTGGAGAGTGAGCCTTGCCAGCCTCCCAGTTGCCATAGCTCAGCATCCTCCGTTGACCCCATTTCATGATACTCAGATGGGTTCTCACAATAACTCTTTGAAATTGATACAATCATTCCTGGATTGATAGTGGGGAAAATTATAAAATTATATGCTGCAATGATATTTCCAAATTCAAAGACTATTTCTATATTCCCTGCAAAAATGTAAAGGTATTATGTCCTTAGTGACCCAGTGCCTTGGACGCTTTTGAGTCTTTTTAAAAAGGATCTTTGGCCACTAGAGGGAGACAACTCTTTGAAGAACTGAGGCCATTTTGCATGTTTGTGGGTATAAATAGATGGAAACTCTGCTTATGTTTAAAAATGGTATCAAGGGCTGACCTAACAGGTCGACAGTGAAGGGGACAATTCCTGCCCTCGTCCTCAATGCAGACCTCGGGGAACGACTTTCTCCAGCGTCTGCACAACTCACTCTTCTGTAGTCACACGGGCCATTCAGAGCAAGGTCTTTTTCACCTGGCCATTGGTGCTGTAACATTCAAAAAAATCTTCTCTGTCTTTGCAGGCCATTTTGTAGAAAGACAGACCAATACATTGTCAGAACTGATACCATATAAAAACACAGAATCCCAAAGACTCTAAGTCCATAAGTGGCTTCATGTAGGGTCTAAAACAGGGGACACTGCTTACCCAGACAAGCCCTGTCACAGCCACCTGCCATCTGACCAATACTTTTTCTGAAATGGGGACAATGGTGCATTTTCTCTGTTAGAGAGCTCTGGCACAAGATTTGCTCCTGATATGTGATAGTTTAAGATATGAAACTTCTATAGGAAAGAGGTTGCTTCCCATGAGGTGGAGTGTTACCTGTGGTCATCTTGTGAGCCCAACGGAGGCTCTATGGAGAAAAATCAGCCACAGATGCCAAGTAGTCAACTTAGGAATACGGAGACTCAGACAGGGTCAGAGTGGATGAAGCGGAATGACGTTAGCTTAATGCTACGTATGGTAGATCTTAACACATGAGGGTTTTTAGATAACAACACCTGCCCTCTTCCCCTCCCTCTCTTACTTTTGCACGGAGATTCTGATCCACCCGGGAATCATTGCCACAAAAACCACTGTTACGAATGGGATGTGCCATTTTGCTTATGTGTTTTGAAGAGGTTAAAGGGCCTCAAACTATGACTGTGAATTAATAACACATCTTGGAGAAACCAGTGCTATTTGTTTTTAATCACACCTTAGTAATAGAAAACAGGATAGATAAATGTAAAAATAAGTGGGGATCAAAGTACCATCTTAAATAAAACATATATTCTTTTAAAATGTAGATGGATATGTGAAAATAGTGCCTATGTACTAGGCACATCTCTTTGCCATATCAAAGAGATTCCAATACAGAATGGCTTTAATAAAATCGTTTACCTTTCTTTCTCCCATGTAAACTTTCAAAGGTAGGGGAGTGGTTTGGGAATGGCAGGATGGCCTTGCCCCACAAGAACATTCAGGAATCCAGGCTGGCGGGACACTCTGACATACAACTTCCATCTCTGAATCTCAGGGGGCTGTTCTGTTGCTCCACTTCCCGTTCCATAGAAAGGAGGAAAGAGGAGGTGCAACAAAAACAGTTTTGCCTTTCAGGAGATGTAACTTCCCTCCTCTCCCAAATCTAGTCACTTGGCCTCCCTTGCCTGCAAAGGAGACTGGGAAATAGGGTCTCCAGCTAAAAGCGACATGCCCAGCTAAAACTCAGCAGCAGTTGAGAATAGATACCAGGGGACGGTTTAATACTTCCTGCCACAGCCAACCTCTCTGGCCACAAACGTATTCATGCACACCCTTCTTCACATGGGGAATACATGCACTCTCTCCCCAAGGGAAACAATGTCAAATTCCATCCAGCTCAAAGTCCAGGAACCCTGGGTGATGTGAAGTCCTTTCAATGGGTCCAATTAGGGCTCCTTGTGGTTCAAGAACCTACAAACCAAAAGGTGAGTTGTTTACCTACCCACGTCCTTCCACAGTGGAGTGGGACAAGGTCACTACAATGAAAACGCCCATTCAGGAAATGGCAGGAAGGGAGACACACGGTGGGCACTTGCCCATGGCAATATCAGATCCTGCCGGGCTTGAGCTATGTGATCTCCTTGTGGTGTGCAGTAAGTTCTGTGAGCAGTGTACCTGGCATCTCCGGCCATCCTCTGGCAGGAATGCTCTTGTCCATCGTCCTCTAATGGTCCCTGATTCTTTCCTCTGGAAGGTCCTTTCTTGTCCAGGTCCCTCTTTGGCCACATTTGAAGCAGGTGTGACAAGCATGCCCTTTGTCAGGCTGTATAGGTGTCACCATCTGCTTCCCTTCACAGGCCTAGGGAAAGATTTATTGATTTGAACGATCACAGGCTTTGGCAGGCTAGACTTGTGGTTTCTTCGGCAATATAATTCACTTTAAAATATAAAAATGTGTGAATCTATTTCGCTATGTCAATTTCATGAGCAAGTCAAGGATCTTGACCTAGATATAATCATTTTACCTGCAGATTCTAGTCTTTTCATTAGAGTCCTCGGAGTTCAGGTCATCTCTCTCTCCCTAATGGTACATACCTTGAGGCCATCACAGTTTGAGTTTGGGTGGGGAGATGACCTCTTCATTGCCTTTCCCCAGCAAGCTCATTGCTACTTGGGTGACAATGCTTCTAGGGCTTTACAGTGAACAGAGCTATAAATTTAAAAAAATAATAACATACAGATTTTGATTAACATTTCCTGTTCAGTTTTTATGTAACTTGGATTTTTACTATAGTCTTTGATTTGATTATAGTATCTCTTTTCTATCTGACCTCTATTGTTTAATTTCTAGTACTATTAGAACCTAGTATTCTTGAGTCAATTTTTCTGGGTTATGTTTTTCTAGGAATTTGGCAATTTCTTCGGTTTTCAAATTTATTGACATTAAATTATTCAGAATCTCCTATTTAATTTTCGATCACTATAGGGTCTGTAATTCTGTCTTTTCATTTTCATTCTTATTTATTTGTGATTGTGCTCTCTCTCCCTCTCTTTTTCATTTAACTTGCCAACTTTTGGTTTTGTTAATCTTCTCTCTTTTATGTTCATTTTATATTTCTTTAATTTTGGCTCTAATTTTTATTTATTTGCTTTTATTGGGTTTATGCTGTTGTTCTAGTTCTAGTTTCTTAAGCTGAGTGCATAACTCTTTATTTTCCAGCTTTCTTATTTTATAATATAAATATTTTAAGGTATAAATTTCCCTCTAAATATGATTTTAGCTTCATCCCACAGGTTTTATCATGTAACATTAATATTACCACTGCATCCTAAATATTTTCTGATTTTCATTAAGATTTCTTCTTTCTCCATGAATTCAGTGTTTTCATAATTGCCAAACATATATGATCCAGAAAGTTATCATTAGAAAAATAATTAGAAAGTTACCTTTTTACTGTTGATTTAGAATTTAACTAGATTATAGCCAGAGAATATGGGCTGTATGGTATCAAATTTCAAAATTTGTTGAGTTCTTTTATGGTCCGTTTGTCATAGATGTTCCATATGTACTTGAAAAGAATATGAAATCTCTGCTCATTTGGTGCAGTTTTCAGTATCTATTAGATCATTCCTATTGCTTATGCTGTTCAAGTTTGCATTTTTAATGATTTTGAACTATCAGTTATTTGGAGAGGCCAGGTGTGGTAGCTCACACCTGTAATCCCAGCACTTTGGGAGGCCAAGACAGGAGGATAGCTTGAGCCCAGGAGTTCAAGGCTGCAGTGAGGTATGATCACACCACTACACTCCAGTCTGGGCAGCAGAGTGAGACCCTGTCTCAAGAAAAAAAAATTACTTGGAGGGATGTTTTGAAATCTTTCACTGTGTTGGTAGGTCTTTTTCAATTTCTCCTCATAGTTCTGTTAGCTTTTTATTCATCTCTTTTAAGACTATATTACTAAGTAATTAGAGGTTTAGAATTGATCCATTTCCAACCTTTTCATTATACAGCTTCTTTTTATCTCTAGTTATGATTTGTCCTTAAAATCTATTTTGTTGGATGTTAACATAGCCACACCTGTTGACTTTTGTTTAGAATCTATATGCTATGACTTTTCCTATCTTTTTATTTTCAAAGTTACTATAGCCTTAGATTTCAAATAATATTCTTATAAATGGCACATAGCTGTTTTAAAATCGAATTTGATAATCTTTGTTTTTAAAAGGGAGAATTTGGCCTTGTTATTGGTTATAAGTAATAATACACTTGGATTTATTAATATTTTTCCCATTTTGTTTTGCCCTTAACTATTGTTCAACCTTTTCTATTTTTTTCTTTCCTTTGCATCTTATTTTGGATTGATTACTTTTGCTCACTTTTCCCTCTCTCCTACTACTCTTAAAGTTGTACATTTACTTACAATTTAATTTAAAATTTTCAGTTAAAAAAAGCAATGACTTTAGGTTTTCTTCAATATATATGTAATTTTTGTGGTGTATTTTTGACTCCATGAAATATTATTTTCAATATTACTTTAGCTGATGTTTCTTTTGATTTAGCTACATATTTACCATATTTACCTTTTTTTTCATTCCTTCTTGTGTCTTAAACCTCCTAATTAGGCCAACTTGCCTTATGTCTACAGCACATCCTTTAGAATTTCCTTTGATGAGGATCTGTGAGGCAAGTTCTCTCAGTCTTTATTTGTCTGCAAATACTTTTGTTTTGCTCTCATTCTTGAAAGTTATTTTCTCTGAGCACACAATTCTAGGTTCATCACTATTGTTTGTTTAGCACTTTGAAGATATTGTTCCATTGTTTTCTGGTTTCCACTGTTGCTATTGAGAAATAACTTGTTATTTTAACTTTTGTTCCTGTTGAGTAATGTCTTGTTTCACTATGTCTGCTTTATAATTTTTCTTTTTGTCTTTGGTGTTTTGTAGTTTCACTATGATCTGCCTGGATGAGAATTACTTTTTATTTGTCTTATTTGGAATGTTTTGGGCTCCTGAGGGCTGTTGTCCTTCATCACTTTTGGAAAATTCTCAGCTACTATCTCTTCATATATTATTTTGCCCCATTTTCTCCTCTATATTAGCCATTATACTTAAATGTTTGTGAGATGTTATCAGTCTGTCCTCCAAGTCTTCTAACCTTTCTTTCATATATTTTTTCTCTTTGTCTGTAATGCATTCTGCATAATTTTTTCAGATCTGTCTTCCAGTTTATTGGTGCCTTATTCAGCTTTGTCTAATCTTTTATTAAAACTTATTCTAAGCTTGAAAGTGTATTTATTTTACTTTCCAGTTCTGAGATTTCTATTTGGTTCTTTTTAAATATATGCTTCTGTTTTAAATAGCTGTTTAATTCCCTATTAATATTTTTCATCCCTCCTTTTATTTCTTAAGCATGTCAAACATATCTATTTTGTATTATAGGAGAGCAAAAATGGCTTTCCTCCACCCTTCTAGGTTTCTTGTCTGGGCTAATATTTAAATTGACATAAGACAGATTAACAAGAGAAAAACCATATTTAATTATGTGCATACATACAGGAGTCCCACAAAATATGAGACTCCAAGAAGGGTCAGATGATTGAAACTTGTAAAGCATCCTGAGCTACAAAAAGGATTAGGAGCTTGGGGCTTTTGGGGAAGGTGGTGATACACATTATGGGAGGATGAAGGGAGAAAGTACATGGTGAATAAAGATTGTTTTGTTATGCAGATAAAAAGTCTCTCAGGTAATAGAAATTGTCTGGAGCAGCCCTCTTCCTGCTACAGATACTTTTATTAATGTAGATTTCCTTTATGGATGTATATTTCTTTTACAAAAGGATAGCTTTTCAAAGCTACTCTTGTGTCTGCAGTTTCTTGAAATAATCAGCTAGAAATGTGCCAAAAAATTATATTTTGGGTTAGAATATTTCGGTCTCCTACAGTCATATTTTGGAGTGATGTGTCCTGATCCCTAACAATATTGAATAATTGATAAGCCCCATTTCTGATACTTCTGTTTGTTATTTCTGCTGTTCTTCAGTGAAGTTTCTTGTTTCCTTTTGTTATGTGTGTCTGTGTGTATGTGTGCTTATTCTGGGCTCCTATTCCTTGGAACTTCATGTGTGAGAATTATTTGGGTCTCAAATTCAAGGTGAATTACTCCAGGAAGGATTAGCATTTGCTAACTCCAGGCACCTGTGACACTATCAGCTCAGGAACATCTAAAGCCAAATTCTTCTCCTGGAGTTCATTTCATTACATGGTACTGTACATCAGGATTTAAACTCGCCTGAGAGCTGGCTGTGATTAAAAATTCTCAGGGCACTTTTCATCCACCAGCCACCCAAACATTCAATTTCAAGACAGGCAATTTTCCTGCCTGTCTTGTCTTCTCGTGATGGTGGGGATAGGTATTTGTTGTTGTTGTTTGGTTTTGGGTCTATTTTGGTGGTGATGATAATCTTTCACCAATTATCTTGAAACCACCCTTTACAAGTTAATAAAGGGATGCAAGGTGAGAAATGTGGTAAGGGCCTAAAACTCTGCAAAGGTGCAAGCATAACTAAAAATAATTATAATAACCAGCCACTGTTCCCTTATTTGCTTCCCACATAAACAAAAGCAAAAACAAAGACCAATTATCATCTCATTAGATGCAGAAAAAGCATTCAACAAAATTCAGCAACGTTTCATGACAAAAACCTTCAACAAACTAGGCATAGAAGGAATTTATCTCAAAATTATAAAAGCCACAAATGACAAACCCATGGCCAACATTATACTAAATGGGGAAAAGTTGAAAGCATTTCCCCTAAGAGCTGGAATAAGACAAGGATGCCTACCACTCCTATTCAACATAGTGCTGGAAGTCCTAGCCAGGGCAATCAGGCAAGAGAAGAATATTAAAGGTATCCAAATCAGGAAAGAGGAGGTCAAACTATCACTCTTCGCTGATGATATCATCTTGTGTCTAGAAAAACCCAAAGATTCCATCAAGAGTTTCCTGGAATTGATAAATAAATTCAGCAAAGTCTCAGGATACAAAATCAGTGTATATAAATAAGTAGCATTTCTATATACTAATAACAGTCAAGTTGAGAGTCAAATCAGAGACTCAATATCATTCACAATAGGTACAATGAAAATAAAATACCTAGGAATATACTCAACTAAGGAGGAGAAGGTCTCTACAAGGAGAACTATGAAACCGTGAGGAAAGGAATTTCAGAGGATACAAACAAATGGAAAAACATATCATGCTCATGGATAGGTAGAATCAACATTGTTAAAATGTCCATACTACCCAAAGTGATTTACAAATTCAACACAATCCCCATCAAGTTATCAAACTCATATTTCACATATATATAAAAAATAATTTTATACTTTGTTTGGAACCAGAAAAGAGCCTGAATAGCCAAAGCAATCTTAAGCAAAAAGAACAAAACTGGAGGCATCACATTACCAGACTTCAAATTATACCACAAGGCTATAGTAACAAAAACAGCATGGTATTGGTACAAAAATAGAGCCATAGACCAATGGAACAGAACAGAGAACTCAGACATAAAACCATCTATCCACAACCAACAGATCTTTGACAAAGCAGACAACACTATACACTGGGGAAAAGAAGCCCCATTCAATAAATTGTGCTGGAAAAATTGGATAGCCACATGCAGAAGAATGAAACAGGACCCTTACCTATCACCACTGACAAAAATTAATTCAAGATAGATAAAAAACTTAGATCTAAGGCATGAAACCATAGAATTCCTCTAAGACATGAAACCATAAGAATTCCAGAGGAAAATGTAGGAAAAACTCTTCTAGATATCAGTCTAGGCAAAGAGTTTATGGAAAAGATGCCAGTGGAAATCATGGCAACAACAAAAATTAATAAATGGGATTTGACTAAACTAAAAAGCTTCTGCACAGCTAAGGAAACAACCAACAGAGCAAATAGACAACCTATAAAATGGGAGAAAATATTTGCAAGCTACACATCTGATAAAGGGCTAATAACAACAATTTACAAAGACCTCAAGCAAATCAGCAAGGAAAAAACCAAACAACCCTATACAAAAGTGGGCAAAGGATATGAACAGATGCTTCACAAAAGAAGAAAGACAAATGGCCAATAAACATATGAAAAAAATGCTCAACATCACTAATCATCAGGGAAATGCAAATTAAGACCACAATGAGATATCACTTTACCCCAGTTAGAATGGGTTTTATTAAAATGTCCAAAAATAATAGATGCTGGCATGAATGCAGAAAGAAAGGAATGCTTATACACTCTTGGTGGGATTGCAAATCAGTACAACCTCTGTGGAAAACAGTATGGAGATTCCTCAAAGAACTAAAAGTAGACCCACCATTCGATCCAGCAATTCCTCTCCTGGGTATTTACCTAAAGGAAAGGAAGTAATTTTATCCAAAAGATACTTGCACTAGAATGTTTATTGCAGTACAATTCACAGTTGCAAAGATGTGGAATCTACCCAAGTGCCCATCAATTCATGAGTGGATTAGTAAAATATAGTATATGTATACCATGGAGTACTACTCAGCCATAAAAAGGATGAATTAATACCTTTTGCAACAATGTGGATGGAACTGGAGACCATTCTCCTAAATGAAGTATTACAAGAATGGAAAAACAAACACCACATGTACTCACTATTAAACTAGAACTAACCAATGAGCACACGAGTGCACAGATGGAAGTAAAACTCAGTGGAGAGCAACCAGGGGGAGGGGAAGGAGGGGAGGGGAATATACCAATCTAATGGGTACTATGAACAACATTTGGGTGATGGGCACAGCTATAGCCAGGACTCAAGCATTACAAAAGCGATCCATGGAACCTAAAATATTTGTACCCCTTTAATATTTTGAAATAAGAAAAATAATATTTTTCAATAAAAAAGGTTATAAGACATAGAAATATAGTTTTTGTTACAAAAGATAATTTTTCCTGTTTTAAGTGAATTAAATAAATGATAATTAAAACTAAACATATATAAAAGTAAAAAAAATAAAGATTAAAAAAGGTTTATAAAAATCTTAACTTACAGTCAAGTTGGTTAATGTTAGATGAATTTATTTATAAGATTTTATTAAAATTAGATTCACCATTAATACAGTAAAATTTGGTTTTCTCTTTTGAACAAGATTTTCATATGATATTAATAAGAATAACAAAAGAATTATGCTGCTATAAACATTCACGAATGGAAAAACAAGCACCACTGGTACTCACCATCAAACTGGTACTAACTGATCAACACTTACATCACACATGGCAATAATATTCATCAGGGGGTGGGCAGGCGGGAGGGGGGTGCAGGGGATGGGAAAACTCTCACTGAATGGATGCAGGGAGCACCATTTGGGGGATGACCATGATTGTAGCTCTGACACGGGCAGTGCATGGGCAATATATATAGCCAAAGTGTTGTACCCCCTTAATATTCTGAAAAAAAAAAAAAGAATAACAAAAGATTTTTGTTCACCTTTTGAATAAATTGCAAAAAAGGGGGGGAGGAGAGAGAAAGAGAGACCGATTCAGTTTGTCTCCTCATTAACTTGTACTTCAGTTTGTCTATATTAGGTCTCATGATCGGGAAAACTGAGTCTCCTCTCTATCAAGCAGTAAGATTTTTGCTTTTTAAAATCTTTTAATTATTAGCTTGGCTAAGTGAATGACTATAATTTTATAGTAATGTGTGGTCCTGTTTCACAACAACAAGATTTTTATGACAGATAATTCATGATTTCCTGCTTCTTACGTTTTCACTAAAATTTAAAGTCACTAAAAATAAGAATTCTAGTCAATACATGTGATTCTATACACAAAGTGTACCAAAGAGTAAGATATGTTTTTAATAAGAAAAATTATAAAAAGAGTGTAAAGTGTGTTCTTATTTAAAATACATATGCAATTTTGCCTAATTCAGAGGTTATTCAAAGGTTGATTCAAAATATGAATTTAGAAAGAAAACAAAAACAAGACAGAAAGTGATTAATGAAGTAAGAGAAAGAGATGTAAAATGGTTATGAATATAGAAATATTTTCAGTTAGAAAGGTTAAACAGAAAGAAGAATAATATTGTATAAGAAAGGATCTTGTATGGTAAACTTTTGTCCTAAAATAAAATAACTGGTTATTTAAGAAAAGGGAAATTTGGGACAAAACAGAAAGCTTAAGTATGTTGTAGATGGTCTGTGCATGTCAGGATAAAATTCATAAAAGAGAATTTACGAAGGAATTTTGTATGTGATCCAGTTGGCTATAATTAAAAAAAATTTTTTTGGTTAAAACAACAACATTTTCTTAACATATTAATTTTATTTTAATGAAATTATATGATTTATTAATTTTAATTCTATAACCTGATTCATGTTTTAATTTTTTAAAAAATCACACTATAGAAGGTTTTTCTTTACCTTTTCAGTAACTGGCCTAAAAGAAACAAAGATTTCATGCTTTATCAGGATAATTCCTGTGTTGTCTTCATTAGGTTTTTGACTAACCAGAAAAACTAAACTTTAAAAGGGTTAAGGTTTACATCCATATAACATCCTGTATCACCTTTAGAGTCTTTTGGTGACTATTACTCTTGTTTAAATAAATGACCATTATTTTATAGTGACTTGTGATTCCATTTGAACAAATGTTTTAAGCCTTTGATATTTGATAAACTTTCCAAAATCAAAATTCTAAATCCAATCTTTTCTACCTCAAAGTAGCTTTTTAAATATTAGTGTCACTGAAGTCTAAGACAGAGACATATTAAGTTTATTTTGTATGTTAAAACCTTATAGGAAGCATTGTCAAATATGAAATGGTATTTAACTTTCTTTGGATTATGTTTGTATAAACATGTTATTAATATATGTTCCAATATTGTAAAATATTGATGCATATTATCAGTAATAATTATGGTTATTATGTTAAATTATTGCATGCTACAAAATTAACCAACTTTCTTTGTCAGTTGTCTCTCTACCCATGACTATTCTAAGACTTTTGTCATCTGCAGAAAATTATTATTTTACTTTGGTTCATCTCAGAAAGTGGTTTTTTAAACTGGCTAAGTCCAAAGTTTGCTACTTCAAGGAAAGTCATGGAAAGGACTGCCAAGTTCTCTTGAATACAGATTTCTGATAACTTTGGAGATTATATACCACTGGACTAAAACAAAACAAACTTCCAGGATTTTAATTAAAAAGCTGATATGTCCATGAGTATTGCTAACTCAACCTCAAACAGAACAGAAATTAATTACATGGGACAAAACTGATTTTTTTTTATGACTATTTGTTTGAAACATTGCTGATTCTTTTCATGTTTTGTTTTCCAGAAGTCAGGAAAACCTTTTTCCTCCTTTTGAGCTATTTATAGCTCACAACAAAGTAGATATTTGTAAGTAACATTTGAAGCATTTATTTTTCTCTCTACTTGATTTCTCCAGAATTTGAAAACTATTTGTTAGTATTCTTAATTTATGGCAATATTGTTATTTGTATAAGTTCAATAAGAATCTGTTTTCTTCTATAATAGGACACAATGAAAGACACTGGTTATTTTACCAAGGCTAGAATGGAACATTTTCAGAGCTGCCCAGACTGCATTAAGGAATTAAGGTTGACTTTATAAGGCTGATAAAAAGCCTTTTGGAAAAACTGGCCAGGTACCTCATCAGTAACATTTCCTGATCTGCAGTGAGTAAGAATGTCACTTTCTGACAGGTCCAGGAACCCCAAGTTACTTTGGGACCTTGAGAAAAGAGGATTTTACCTAATTCATGCAGGTATCTAATGGCACAGATAAATCCTTGGCTTGACTTGGGAGGCTTTCAAGTCTAACCTGAGATTCTTTATGAAAAAGTTCCAGCAAAGCCAATTTTTTTAAAAAAATAAAAGCCTATCTGGTTAATGATTACTCTTACTGCACTTTATGCAAAATAATCAGGCCAAGTATAATGAGAGTAAAGTTTATTTCTGCAAGTAAGTTGATCCTACTATGATTCATCTTTAATAAAAATGGGAAACTGGAGAGAATAAAAAATATGATTCAGAAATAAGAAATGGTAGTCCATCTGCTATTAGATTCTAGCCTCATGTGCAAAGGCAGGTCCTGGAATGAGACACAGCTGTTTAACTAAACTGATCTCCTCACAGGACTAAGAGACTAACCAAAAAGATATATCTAAATGACATATGATGATGATATATCTAAATTTGCTCCAATTTGGGTTCTTTTTTTCCTTCCTGCTTCTTAGTCCTAAGAAAACATCTTGGGTTTTAGTATGTAAACCCTTTTAATTTCAAAGTGGGGACTGAAAGAAATTAGAAATATTTTACCTCAAAATATATTTCTTTGACATATTTTGGGATGGCTGCCACAGAAGTTACACTGCAAAGCTGTCTTTTGTGAGTATGGTTGGGGGCAGATTTGCATCTGTAGAGAGTCTCCATTAGTGCAGTCAGGTCTTTCCATACCTGTGCTAGAGAAGATTGACTGAGAGTCTCCACTGCCTTTGCCATAGATCTCTTAAGAGAGGGCTGCCAGGAAGGTATTGGGACACCTGGTGGCAAAGCTTGCTGGGAATACTAGTCCCTGTCTATAGGGTATGTGCCAATAGAGACATGATTAAAAACTTGTCTATGACTCTAGGACTGATTTCAGAAGAAACTGCAAAGAGCCTTAGGGCTCAAGAAAGACCCCTCGACTCTCTAGCCCAGGTAGTCTTAGATAATCCAGTAGTGCTAGATTTCCTGTTGGCTAACCAAGGGGGAGTCTGTGCTGTGTTAAACACTACCTGCTGTATCTACATAAATACCTCAGGAAAAATGGAAACCCAAATAGAAAAAATTTCCCAACAAGCTATGTGGTTACAACAGGCCTCTGCTAGTGACCCCACACCTGATTGGTTTTGGGGATTATTCCCTTGGATTCCCTGGAACTTCAGATCATTCCTACAGGTACTCTTGAAGCTAGGATTCTCACTCCGTATCCTAGGGTTTATTATCTATCTCACAGGCCACTGTTCACTTAAGTACTGTGCTAAGGCTGTAAATGAGAGTACTAATCTTCTCATCATGCAAACCTTAGGTCCAAAACCCAGCATCTGTGGATAGTTGCAGACAAATATAGAACAGCTTCATTCCTCCTACCCTGGGCCCAACCCCAACTATGCCCCGTGTCAGCAGGAAGAAGCCAGATCAGCCTTCTGCCCTTTCCCTTCTCATTAGCCCACACCTCAGGTATGAGGTTGGGAGAAGCTCGGGAGGTGGGGGGGATTGAAAGCATCCTTTACAAATCAATAAAGGGGTGCAAGGTGAGAAATGTGGTAAGGCCTAAAACTCTGCAAAGGCACAGGCATAGCTAAAAATAATTATAATAACCAGCCACTGTCCCCTTGTTTGCTTTCCTATAATTGCTACTCAGGAGTCGCATAGCTGATAGTGATAAAGATTCTTAGCTTTCCCCATAGATAACATCACCCTTGTGAAACCTAAGGCTAGTTTTTGAGATATCTTCCAGGCCCTGCATTCCAGTGGAACAGATGACCCACCCAGACCAGTGGCCCATACCGAGGAACTGACTCGACCAGTATTGTGACCCCCACTCAAGAACCAACTCAGCAAAGAAGACAATTTCTACACCCCTATGGTTCCACCCCAAACCCAGCCAATTAGCAGACCCAATTGCTTAGGCTTTTACCTGCCAAACTGTCTTTAAAAATCCTTTCTTCCAAATTTTTGGGGAGATGAATTTGAGAAATCCCTTCCATCTTCTCGCATGGCGCCTGAGATATTAAACCCTTTCTCTGCCATAACTCCTGCTGTCTCAGTGTATTGGTTTCCTCTTGAGCAGTGGGCAATGAACCTGTTTGGGTGGTAACAGTCCAGGCTTCTACCTTTATCATTTTATTAGACTCCCATCTTTATCTGGACTAGGATTTTACTCCTGCCTAGAGTGAAACTTTAAAAAGCAAACCTCTAGATGACCACAGTTTGGCAAGTATGTTCACGGTGAGAACTAACTTTAGTGCTGTGACCACTCTGGCTTCCATTGGTCACTTGATTTTGGCCTCCAATGATTCTTTTCTTTTTTGACAGCTTATTAATGCATTTAACAAATATCTTAAAGAAAGTGCTCAGCATTTTAGTTGTTTTAGCAAGCAGGTCAATCTTGGTATTTACCTTATCACATTCCTGGAAGTGATATCCCCATTAGACTTTTTAAGGTTTTATTTACTACTCCAGATTTTTCTATAACCCAATTTAAAAA
The DNA here is from genome assembly GCA_023783475.1 of Daubentonia madagascariensis. Taxonomy (NCBI): domain Eukaryota; kingdom Metazoa; phylum Chordata; class Mammalia; order Primates; family Daubentoniidae; genus Daubentonia; species Daubentonia madagascariensis. Next base: position 4,909,592 of record JAKFHU010000760.1, read on the forward strand.
TTAAACTTCAATTACTAGCAGCATACACTGATTTGGAATATATATTTTCTGTGATGCATATATCTAGCTCTTTTATAATATAAGATCTGACAGTGTTGCATAAATTTTGCATAATGACAGCATTTGGTGTTCAAAACTAGTCACTATTTTCAATATGATAAACTGCCTCTGTAATAAATACATATTTGCAAATTGCTTCAATCCATGGATGTCTTCAGAAGAGGGGCTTCCAATAACTGGATGTCATAGTCAAGACTCTTGCCATTAGGGTAGTTTGGGTCAAACCAAGACCAAACTATTCTGACTAAACAAACATAGGCCTAGAGAGTGTGTTCTTAGGTGATTTGGGCCACTTCTAGTTCCACTCGAACCACTTCTGCTGATGTATAATTAGCATTTGTAAAGTTTCTCAAGGAAGGAAACTGGAGACCTATTTCTGGAATCCACTGCTGAGACCCTGGAGAGGAATGAGGTACTTTGTGTGACTGGTAGCTGGTAGCCTTAGTAATTGCTGTTGTTGGAAAGATCAGAGTCTCAAAACCCTTCATGAAAACAGGGGATCACTGAAAGAATGCTATGGACTAGAAATGGAGCCGGCAAGGATCAGAGACAAAAGTAATGCTTGCTATACCTTCTTTATCTCTATTACGGACTTATAGTTTCCCCCATGTATATCTCTGCTTCTCGCTCTCCATTTGCTGCTCTCTACCATCTTGATTTCTCTGCTTATTTAGGGTTTCTGCTTCTTCACATCTTCAGCTTACATATGGCTCTAACATTGATCCAAGTTCCAGTTTCTAGAGGAGAGAAAGTTGGTGGTCATGGCTCATGGTATCCTATGAGGTCTTATCACAGGCTACTGGGTTGGCTGCTCTTAGGTCAGGGGCCCCGCCTTTATCCAGTCAGCTGTGGTTAAGCCCCAGAACAGAGTCAACTGATGCAAAAAAGGCACCATCAAGTCTGCTTTTCAGTAGTTAAGGTCTGGGCATTACTAGGTGGAGGAGAATGTTTAGAAGGGGTTTGGCCTGTGCAAAGTGTGGCCACATGCCTGTTGCTGAGATTTAAATTAATATCCTACAGAACACAGATAGTTGGTGGTTATATCCTAATTGAAAACCAGATATACATGTTTATTGTTTCCCAAAATAGCAATTCATTCTTCCCTTGGGCTTTTTTCTAGGCATCCTTTCCTTCTATAGCTTCCTATGCCATTGGCATTTCATTAGGATGGGGCAGAGCCTGCCCTTTGTATCTGTCTAACAATGCTCTACACAGATAAGGCCTAACCAAGCCCTATGAACTAACAGCAAAATATATATCTTCACCTAATACATTTGGAATTTTCTCCTTAGTGTAAAGTTTATGCTCCTATCCACCATTCTGGAATTCAAAAAGCTCTGGAGGGACTTCCGATTTCCAGTTCTACAGATAAGGAGCTTGGAAATCACCACTTTATCCTAACAACAAGTAAAAAGCTGAACAGACTTAAAAATCAACAACTCTTCTTGGATCCATAAGAGAGGTGAAGACACAGGGCAGGCTGCTGCCCCCAAGATTGGAGGGACAGACAGGTAAATACAGGTCAAAGCTTACAGGAGTACACTCATGAGTAGAAACCACCATGGGAACCACTGTCCAGTAGAAACACCTCAACTGTAATTGACAAATGCTGGAGGCTCAGTGCAGACAAATCTGAGAGTTAAAAACTCCAAGGGGACCCATTTGTTGGGGAACCCCCTATTTTTGTAAATTTTACCTCCAGAAGCCCTACCAGGTTCTCACAGTAGATATCAGAGAAGAATCCTCCATGCTCTGGCAGGAGGAAGGGAAAAGGAACCATTTTGAAATGTGCCAGAGCTCTCTGTTCCTCTTAACAAGACCTGACGTTAGGGGAAAGTAGTTAACCAGACCCTACATGCTGGGATATTATCAGAGCCTAACTGACCTGGAGGAAGGGAAATAAACAACTCCAGTCAGCTCTAGCCTTCCACAGGGAGAAGAAAAATACCCAACTCCAACCCACTACTGCCATCCTGTCCCACCTACAGGAAAGAATAAAATTGAGAAACACTTGGGAAATTCGTAGTCCAGAAGCAGAGGTTCACTAAAAGACTGAGACCTACTCTTAGCACTGTAGAAAGCTTTCCCTCCCCCTCATACCTTACCACCACATTACTAAAGGCCTATTTACAGCAGTTCCTTTTGCCTAGTACATCATATTTGGCTATTAAAAAAATTTACAAGGCATACTAAATGGCAGAACTCATAACTTGAAAAGACAAAGCAAGCATCGGAACCAGACATGGCAGGGATGTTTGAATTATCAGCCTGTAAATTTAGAACAATACATTTAATCTGCTAAGGACTCTAATGAATAAAGTAGACAGTATGCAAGAATAAATTAGCAATGTAAGCAGAGAGGTGGAAATCCCAAGAAAGAACAAACAAAAAAATTCTAGAGATAAAAAACACTGTAACAGAAATGAAGAATGCCTTAGATGCACTTATTAGTAGACTGGATGTGGCTGAGGAAAGAATTTCTGAGCTTAAGGATAACTTGCTAGAAACCTCCAAAACTGAAAAACAAAGAGAACAAAGACTGAAAAAAAACCCCAACAGAACAAAATATCCCAGAACAGTGGAGCAACTATAAAAGGTGTAATGTGCATGTAATGGGAATATCAGAAGGATAAAAAAGAGAGAAAGGAAAAGAAGAAATATTTGAAACAATAGTGACTGAGAATTTCCCCCAAATTAATGTCACATGCCACACCACAGATCCCAGGAATCTCAGAGAACACCAAACAGTGTAAATGCTAAAAAAAAAAAACCCACAAAACAAACAACCCCCCCAAAAAAACTACACCTAAACATATCATTTTCAAACTACAGAAAATCAAAGGTAAGGAAAAAAATTCTGAAAGAAGCCAGAGGGAAAAAACATGTTACCTATAGAAATACAAAGACAAGAATTACGTCTGACTTCTTCTCAGAAATCCTATAAGCAAAGAGTAGAGTGAAATATTTAAAGTATTGAGAGAAAAAACCCACCAACCTAGAATTCTCTACCCTGTGAAATTATCCTTCAAACGTGAGGGAGAAATAAAAACTTTTTCAGACAAACAAAAGTTGAAGAACTTTGTTGGCAGTAGATCTGCCTTATAAGAACTGTCAAAAGAACTTCTTTAGAGAGAAAGAAAATAATATGTCAGAAATTTGTAGCTACATAAAGAAAAGAGCATCAAAGATGGAATAAGTGAAGGCAAAATAAAAACTGTTTAATTCTTAATTGGTCTTAATTGTTCAAAATAATAACAATGCATTTAATTATGTATACTTATGTATATCATATATGTGTATATAGACATATACATGCTTATGTGTGTTTTTATAAGTGAAATGAATGATAGCAATGATACAAGAGACAGAGGGTGGAATTAGGATGATTTTGTTATAATAAGGTAGTGACACTACCTGTGAAGTGGTATAGTGTTATTTGAAAATGGACTTGGATTCACTGTAAATGTATATTACAAACTCTAGGGCAACTGCTAAAAAAAGTGAAAAAAAAAAGTAAAACTGATATGCTAAGAAAGGAGAGCAGTTAAATCATATAAAATGCTCAATTGAAACCAGAGATAGGAACAAAGAATAAGGGTAACAAATAGAAAACAGTAACCAATATGACAGATATTAATCTAACTATATAAACATATCACTTTGAACATCAATGATCTGAATGTAAAGACAGAGATTGTCAGAGTGGATCAATAAACAAGACCACCTGTATATTTTCTACAAGAAACTCACTTTAAAGATAAGACATATATAGATTAAAAGTAAATGGATGGAGAAAAACGTATCATGTTAACAAATCAAAAGAAAGCAACAGTAGCTATATTAATATCAAAGACAAAGAAGGTCATTGCATAGTGGTAATGAGGTCAATTCTCCAAGAAGACGTAAATTCTTAACATGTATGCACCTAACAACAGAATATCAAACTATCAAAAAGCTGACAGAACGGAAAGAAGAAATAAATAAATTCACTATCGTAGTTGGAGACTTTAACACCCTTCTATTAGAAATGGACAGATCCAGTAGGCAGAAAATCAGTAAGGACAACATACTTGTACTCAACAATACCATCAATCAACTGAATATATCTACAGACTACTTCATCCAACAACAACAGAATACACATTCTTCTTAAGCTTACATGGAATATTCAGCAAGATAAATCACATTCTGCACCCTAAAACACACCTTAACAAATTTAAACAAATAGAAATTATACAATGTCTGCTTTCAGACCACAGTGGAATTTAACTAGAAATCAATAACAGTAACGTAACAGGAAAATCCCCAAATACATACAGATTAAAGAATACACTTCTACATAACACATGGGTCAAAGAAGAAATCTCAAATCTAAAAATATTTTCAACAATGAAAATGAGAACACAACTTATCAAAATTTGTGGGATACAGCAAAAACAGTCCTTAGAGGGAAATTTATAGCATTAAATGCATATATTACAAAAGAAGAAAGATCTAAAATCAATCATCTAAATTTCCACCCTAGGAAACTAGAAAAAAAGATCAAATTAAATTCAAAGTAAGCAGAAGAAAAGAAATAATAAGAATTAGAGCAGAAATCAATGAAAGAGAGAATAAGAAATCTGTAATTGAGAAAATCAATGAAACAAAAAACTATTTCTTTGAAAAGCTCAATAAAATTGATCAGCCTCTAGCCAGGCTAATTGTACAAAGAAGAGAAAGGACACAAATTATTACTATCAGAAATGAAATAAGGGACCTCACTATAGATTCTATGGACATTAATAGGATAATAAAGAAATGCTATGAACAAATATATGCCTACAAATTTGACAACCTAAATGAAATGGACCAACTATTTGAAAGACACTCTGTGCCAAAACTTACACAAGAAGAAAGAGACAATCTGAGTAAGCTTAACTCTATTAAAGAAATTGAATAAACAATTATTAACCTTCTAAAACAGAGAGCACCAGGCCCAGATGGATTCACTGGTGAATTCTACCTAACATTTTAGAAATAAATCATACCAATCCTCTGCAATCTCTTTCCACAGGATAGAAGCAGAGGGCATACTTCCCAACTCATCCTATGAGGCTGAGGTTACCATAGTACCAAAACCAGACAAAGGCATTATAAGAAAAGAAAACTAACAGACCAATATCACTCATAAACACAGATGCAAAAATGCTTGACAAAATATTAGCAAATCAAATCCAGCAATATACACCATGACCAAGTAAGTCTTATCCCAGGTATGCAAGACTGGTTCAACTTTTGAAAATCAATTAATGTAATCCATTGCATAAACAAGCTAAAGAAGGAAAGTCATTTGGTCATATTAATAGATGTAGAAGAAGCATTTGACAAAATCCAACACCCATTCATGATTAAAAAAAAAAAACAACTCTGAGTAAACTAGGAATAAAGTAGAATTTTCTCAAACTGATAAATAATATCTACATAAAGTCTATAGCTAAGATCATACTTAATGGTGAGAAACTTGAAGCTTTTCCACTAAGATTAGGAGCAAGGCAAGGATGTCCTCTCTTAGCACTCCTTTCAATGTCATACTGGAAGTCCTAGCTAGTGCAATACAATAAGAAAAGGAAATAAAAGGTATACAGATTGGGAAGGAAGAATGAAACTGCCTTTGTTCAAAGATGACATGATCATCTGTGCAGAATATCCAAAAGAATCAACAGTAACAACAAAAAACATCTGCAACTATTAAGCAATTATAGCAAGGTTGGGGGGATACAAGGTTCATATACAAAAGCCAATTGCTTTCCTATATACCAGCAATGGGCAAGTGGAATTTGCAATTAAAAACACAATACCATTTATATTAGCACCCCCAAAATGAATTCTTTAGGTGTAAATCTAACAAAATATGTACAAGATCTATATGAGGAAAACTACAAAACTCTTACGAATAAAATCAAAGAAGTACTAAATAAACACTACAGGTGTTTATGTAATATACACTGTGTGCACCGTGTTACCTTTCTCAGATCAGAAAAACACCTCAGTCCAAAAATCATAGCTGGTTCCCAAGAGTTTCAAATAAGGGATTATGAACCTGAACCATTAAAAGCAAATAATAAATATATTACAGGCAAATAAACAATGGTGGGTGGGAGGAGAGGCAGAATAAATAAAGTTGAAATCTGAAAAAGCATTAATATGGGAAATGTCATCTACTGTGGACTCTGCCATTGTTTACCTTTGTGTTCCCTCAGGAAAGTTCCTTCACCTATCTGACACTCGGCTTTCTCTTCCCCAAAATGAAGAGATGATCTCTACAATCTCTTTCATGTTCACGATGACATAATTCTGTGCTTGAAGTTCCTTTTGCCAAAGCAGTTCTTCCCATCCAGCAGCAACCAAGATGTGGCAATTCTCTGTCAAGTCCTTTTCAGTTTACACGCTTCTACAATTTCCCTACATATTTTACATTTTAGATGTAAACTCAGACATACTCCTCTGACTAACCATTTTTTCCAGTTTTCTTGAAAAAACACTAAGTAGTTTCTATCGGTTTTAAATGAGTTTTTACATTTCAACTGTTTTATAATTATTAAATAATCCATCTTACTTCTCTCTGCATACATGATGATTTCTACTTATCCAGCAAAGACATGAAGAAAGAACATTAGGTCATTTGTACAAAAGAATTTGAGCCAGAACTCAGAATTGCTCATTCTTGACGGCTGTGCTGAAATCACTTCCCTAGTTCTATTTTGAAGATAAAGTTCCTTTGTTACCTCGGATCATGGTTTGAATTAGGTTAACTTCCCCCCTTTTTCTGATTTATATGATGAGGTGATTGCTTAAAGATGGCAATTCTCCTCCAGTCCTGATCTTGACAAATAGTATCACTCTGTCATCTAAGGCAGAACCTTGGGAAGTCATCCAAGACCCTTCCCTTTCCCTTACCACCCACATGTTCAATTAATCACCAAGGCCTGCTGATTTTTTTGAAAGTTATAATATATTTCTGGCTTGCAGAAAATCAGAGAGCATAATATAAACAACATCCATGAACCAACTCTCAGGTTGGTAAAATGGTAACATTTTTCATACATATATGTTAATAAGTAGAACATTATAGATGAAGTTGAAGGCCCCAATCCTGATTTTGGTAGTTATAATTCCCATGGTGTTTGTACTATTATTATAGAGAGTATTGTGCTGCATGTTTATATATTAATATTTTATAGTGTGTGTATCCATCTGCAACTTGTTTATCTCATGAGCATTGTTCTTGAGATTATCCAAGAACTAGACATTTAATCCTAGTTCATTCTTTTGAACAGATATACAGTGTTCTATTATATGAATATTGATGTCATTTATTGATACTCTTGTTAATTGACATTTAGATTGTTTCTAATTTTTTGCTATTATAAACATTGCTGCAATAAATATCCATATACCTGTCTCCTTGTTCAAGCAAATATAGCAGAGCTTCTCTAGGGCACAGTGGACTGTGGTACACTGGAGTCCTATAAATCAGAACAGGTGTGGCATGATTTTTATCTCCTCTACTGATGGGGCTTGTGGGTGGGACCCCAGAGACCAGGAACATCTGGGCTCTGGGCTTGAGCTGCCTTCCCCACCCAGCCAGAGAGCAGTGTCTGCCACTTACACAATGTCTACCGTGGTGCCAGACACCATATAGAAAAGGGCTTGCTTTACACGAATTAACTCATTCAATATTCATGATAACCTGATGGGAAGGGTACTACTATCATCTCCATTTTACAGACAAGGAAGCCAAAGCCGAGAAAGAAGAGCATTTTGACCAGAGTAAACTACTTAAGTGTCAGAAGCAGTGATTAACTTCTCTGTGAAGACTGAGTGAAAACTGTCAAGCTTCTATAGGTACCCAGGAGTGGAATTGCTAAGTCCAGGGGTAAGTGTATCTTCAACTTTACTACATCATGGCACATTGCTCTTCAAAAGGCTTATACTAATCTACACTCCCACCAGCCTCATGTGAGAGCTTCTCGTGCCAATCTGATGGATGAGAAAATGGTATGTCTTTGTTGTTTGCATTTGATTTTCCTTGATTTACTGTGAGGTTGAATATATTTTCATACGTTTTTTGGTTGTTTGTGTTTTCTTATTCTGTTACTTGACTGTTTGTGTCTTTTGCCCTTTCTCTTACTTTTTTCCTTACTGATTTCTGGGGGTTTATTATGTATTTTGGATACTAATCCTCTGTGATATATATATATGTATTCTGCATATATCTCCTCCCAGTTGTCAAGAAAAACTGATACGCTGAACTATAGTTCAAAGAATATATGAGACACTATTTTAATTTTAAATTTACTTTTTTTTAATAAGAAGGAATGTCTATTTCTGAGAAAACCTACAGTCTTTTTAAACTGGCTGAGTAAATTAGAACGACATCAGTGTCAGATATCAGACAAGGATGGTGATTCATCTTCCCAAGGTGGGTGAGTATGACCAACCTCCTGTGAAAAACATAGCTTGTGTCTTCAAGTGAACAGCTTCCCACAGCACCCATGGTTCCCTTTAACAGACTTTTTTGGTCACAGGGTTATAAGTATTGTCATTGGAAAAACTAAAACAAATATTTTGATATTACAGAAAATCTTTTTGCCTATTTCAGAAAGTAGACTTAGAAACTTTGGTATGACAAGATGCAGAATAAGTGTTGATTTAATTCTTATGGTCGTAGGATGTGTATATTTGAAACAACCTTCTGTCCTGGCTTCTAAACAAAGAGCAATTGTTACTCCATTACTTCATATTCTTAAAAACACTTATCTCCTCAAGGTCCCTGTTACTGATGACCAGGCTTCTGGTTTCAATTTAATTCTTTTAACTTTTTATTTTGAAAAAATTTTAGACTTCCTGAAAATTTACAAAAGTAATGCAGAATGTTCCCATAAACCCTTCACCCAAATTCCCCTAATGTTAACATCATATGTAACCATAGTACAGTTATCAAAACTAAGCAATTAACGTTGGTACTAACCAAACTACAGACTTTTTATTTGGGTTTTCCAATTTTTCTTTAATGCCTCTTTCTGTTCCAGGATCCTATGTGGCATTTAGTTGTCATGTCTCTGCAGTTGCCTCTGGTTTCTTGGTCTTCCCTTGGTTTTCATTTCCTTGACAATCTTAAGGAATTACTTGCCAGGTATATCCCCCAATCTAGGGTTATGTGACATTCCCATGATTAGACGGGAGTAATGAATTTTTGGAAAGAACACGCACAGTGAGGTGCCCCTCTCTTCTCGCTCTGTGAGGAGGAACACGACAGCCACTAACCTTCATGCCTGGTTAATGTCATGTTTGCATGTTTTTGCATGGCAGGGCTGCTATTTGTCCCTTTCCCTGCGCTATTCTTTGGAAATGAGTTGCTAGGACTCGCCCACCCTCCATGGACAGAAAGTGGGGATGAAGCATCTCTTCCTGGAGTGAGGAGTATCTACATATATTGTTCAGAATTCTTTTGTAAGGAAGATTTGTCACTTCTCCCTTGGGGATGTATTTATTTATTCAATTATTTATTTATACCAGTACAGACTTATATATTTATTTTATGCTTTGGCTTATAATCCAATACTACATTATTTATATTGTGGTTCAAATTGTTTTAGCTTCGGTTATTGGGAGCTCTTTTAGGTTGGCTCCTGTGTCCCTTTGACAATGCCCCAACCTTTGGTTTCTTGAGCACTTCCTTACTGTCTGGTTCTCCCAATAATTTTAGCATCCGTAGGTAGATGCTGCCTGCAACAGTTATTTCTGTAGGGCTCTAATGGTGAATTTTTGACTTTTCTCTCTCAATTTAATCAAAATAAGCTAAAGATGTTTATTTTATTTTTCTTTTACACAGGCTTTGATTCTTCTTCTTAATTTCAAAAATTGAATGTATTCCCCCCAAAATATAGGATTATGAGAGAGACCTATGTGTGAATTTCATTTCCAGTGCTTCAGGCTATTTTTTATCAGGGTTCTCTGAACCTTGATTTCCTTTGTGACAGAGGGGTGTAAATACCCACCTAAAAGTGCAAACTGTAAAATTGTTTCAATACTCACAACACTTCAGACACCAAAGATGTGGGGTTTTTATTCCCCTCCCCACCAAGCAATTCTCCAGTCCTCTTTGGATATCCATTGGGTGTCATACAATTTAACTCAGTTTCACATAACTACTTGGAGAGAAGGCAGGCCCCACAGGGAAGGGACTTGGTCCCACAAGACTGCCCCACACTGATCAAAAGCCTAGGTGCTCCTGTACTTATGAATAACTGGCTATATATGAGGGGTTTTCATGATGCCCTCCTCAGGTTCGATAATTTGCTATAATGGCTCATACAACTCAGAGAAACACTTCACTTACTATTAGTGGTTTATTCTAAAAGATACAGTTGAGGAACAGCCAAACGGAAGCCATGTGTAGGGCAAGGAATGGGGGAGGGGTGCAGAGCTTCCATGCCCACTTTGTGGGCACCACCTCCCTGCACCTCCAAGCGTTTACCAATCCCAAAGCTCTCCCAACTCCCTCATTTAGGGTTTTATGGAGGTTCTGTTACACAGGCATGATTGATTAAATCATGGCTGTTGGTGATTGATTCAATCTCTAGCCCTTCTCCCCTACCTGCAGGCCAGGGGCTGGGGATGGAGGTTCCAGCCCCCTCATTGTGAGGGAAAAACAGAAATTCACTAAAAACCTTTTACCCTGAAATGGACAAGCTATAGCCCTATGTATGTTAATTGCTTAATCTGCTTCTGTAAGACTGCTTGTCACCACACCCACAGGAATGTTTGTGAAACTGATGTTATAAAGAAAGAAATTGAAATTGACTAACGCCTGCAGATCATGCTCCGGTAAACAGCTCCCCTTGCAGCAGCTACCTTGTAAGTTACAGTAACTTCCCTATGTGTACACTTCCTGGTATAAGCCGCTCTGTACCCACCCCCTTGCTCTTGAAGTATAAAAGACAAGTCCCCCTGACTGGGGGTGCTCAGAATTTAGTGGAGGATCCCCTCTGAGCTCGCCGGCGTTAAACCTGATCTCTCTGCATCCTCATGTACCTCTCGGTGTTTCTCTCAGCAACGTGACTCCAGTTTTTGCTGCTACATCATCACTGGTTGGTTTCTCTGGCACCCAGCCCCCACCTCCAGGAGTCACTCATTAGCATAAAGTCAGGTAGGGTCGAAAGGCGCCTACTAGAATAACAAGAGAAGCTCCTCTCACCCCTATCACTCAGGAAACCCCAAGGGTTTTAGGAGCTCTGTGCCAGGAACTGGGGACAAAATCTTGCACTGTCCCACTCTGTCCTGCCCAGGAAGTGAATCACACCTTCAGCATATCCATGCTGTATATGCTACCGGCCTGTTAGTCCTTTAGTAGCCTGTTGGTTATCAGGTTGAAAAAACAAAATAAATAGGGGTTGGTACAATCTGTGATTTTAAGCATCCACTGGGAGTCTTGGAATGTGTCCCCCAAGGATAATAATAATACAATGACTATGGTATTGTTATCATTCTTGCTTCACCAGCACTGTTACACCTCCATAATTCTTCCAGAGCCTGCTTTCTCAAATGTGAATCTCACGATGACACAGTTGTGTTCAGGCTTACCCATGGCTGTCAGCAGTGGTTCCTAAGTTTGGCTTTTAATCAAAATCATATGAGGAACCTTAAAAGATATGTATACACATACACATATATACATACACACACATGTACACATATATACACACATATATATGTACATACACACACACATGCACACACAAACACACATACACTAACCTAGTTTTAGTCCAGACCTATTGACTTGAATTTTGGTGGGGTGGGTCTCAGCCTTCATCGGCACTGGAGATAGGTGAGACCAGGGGCCCGCCGCAATCAGCATGAGCCTGGAGACCTCTCTAAAAGTTCATAGCTGGTCCTCACTCTGGGATGGCCGACAGAAATAAAGAGAGAACCCCTGGTCCCCACCATGAAATAGCCAATTTTATGCCCAAACATGAGATTAGGAGTCAGATGAACTATTTCTAGATATTCTACTTAGTGTCCATGTGGTCCCGCTTAGTCAGTTACAAGGCAGCTGCTTTTTATATAGGAAGTATGTTCGTGGGGACCTTGTTTAATTTAAAAGGTGCACAAATAAAGACAACTGTCCTCACAGGAATAAACATAAACTGTGTATTCATAAACCTAGAATGGTTGTTGTGAGCACTTTCTTTAATACTTCTTTTCACATTTAACCCTAATTCTTGGCAGATGTTCTTTTCTTAATTAACAGCCTGGCCCACCATGGTGGTTGTATATGACCATCTTCATAGCACTTTAGCCCATGGAATTTCTATTTCAGAGTTGTTGATTTTTCAAGCACATCTTCTCTTCAGCACTAGCATTAGCCCCACCTATAAACACATAGGTAGCATTGTTTTGAATATAAAAAGGATTTAAAATTATAATATCCCTGACTGTTAAAGTAATAGTACAAGAATATTACATTGTCTATCAGGTAAGGTACTTAAAGTACTTCAGGATAAAAAGTGTAACTTAAATGTGTACATGAATTAACAACTTTCATCTATACTCCAGGGGTAATTATTCAGCATTGGAACAGAAATTTACAATCAGAGGTGGCTAAAGAAAATGTTTTATATTTTATTAAACTCTATACCAGAGTATTCATTAGATAGCATAATGTAATTTAGAAATAATTTTCTATAGATTAAATGGGTGGTGGTCAAGAACTGTGGTCACCTAAAAAGACTGAATGGGTTCCACCAGCTCGCATGGTTGAAGTTTCAGGATTTGGCCAGCTCAGCAGCTGGATCTATGGGGCTAGGCCCCACATCCAGAACTCATGCTGTCTGGGAACCCCATGTAACAGAGCACTCTGTCATGAGTGCTGACATGAGGTTGGCTGGTCTCAGAGTTCACACAAGGAACTTGATTGATGCCTGAGGACAGAAAGAGGAGATCTCACCAAGGTTGTGAGAACAGGTATGCAACTGTGTTATATAATAAAGAGTTTGATTGGTTTTTGTCCCTAGTTCCTGGGAGAAAGAATCTGAGCCTTTGGAATTTCCTGAGTAAGAGGAGTATCTTTGTTATTCATGAGCCTTTTGGATTACATCTGATTTATGCTAATGAGACTGGTCACCAGAATGGGGACTGGTCACCACAAAGGCCAACCATGTGATCAGGAGGTAGGACTTTGAGCCAGTCTGATCTCCAGGGGAGGGAGGAGGGCTGGAGATTGAGTTCAGTCATACAGTCAGTGATCCAATCACTCACGCTTATGTAATGAAACCCTAATAAAACTCTGGACACTGAAACTCAGAGGAGCTTTCTGGTTGGTAAACACATGGATGTGTCAGCAGGGTGACGCACCCTAATTCCATGGGGAGAGGGCATGGAATCTGCATTCAGGACCCTCTCATATCACATCCTATGTGCCTCTTAATTTGGCTGGTCCTGATTTTCAACCTTTATAATAAAACTGTAATCACAAGTATAGCACTTTCCCGAGTCCCATGAATTGTTCTGGAGAATTATCAAACCAGAGAGGAGTTTTGGGATTTCCAGCTAGTTGGTCAGAGTACAGATAGCCTGGGGACCCCTGAACTTGCAGGTGGCATGTGAAGTGGGGACAGCCTTGTCTTGTTGGAAACTCGTGGGATCTGATACTAACTCCAGGTGGTTTGTGTCAGAATTGTAGTGCAGTACACCCAAACTATCTTCAGCCTGCTTACTAATAAATATTTGTCCACTTGGCAGAATGTAGCCTAAGACTTACCTTCATTTTGGCATGTCAACTAGTAGTCCAAGGCCAGGGATGTACAGCCCATAACTAGCTCTCACCTGGGAGGCCACAGGTATTTACCAAAACAATCTGACAGTTGCTGAAGGGTCAAATTGGCTTAGATCACTCTCACAGAAATCCCTTCTAGAAAGTTCCAACACCTGTAAACAGCAACATAGTTTATAGGACACTGAGAGCGGAGGGTTGGTATTTCTGTTTTCCTGTTAACATGGTGCTGGCTTGTGGCAATAGTGTAAAAACATTTTACAATTCACTGGCTTTCAGCTTTGGAATTATGTAATTTTTTTTCCCTGGGGTATTTGAATTACATCAAAATTTGCTTCTTAATTAAAACTATATACTCTGGTTTCTCTTCAGATCACATAGATCTTTCATCTTTTAAAGTAAAACTTTATTAAAATTTAAATTGTACTATTTCAAGGAAATAATTCCATGGTGCATAAAATGCAGCCAAACACAATTCTGGATATCAACTTCATCTATAAACAGAGAGAAAAGTAAGAATGGCCCTACCTATTTGTCTTGAGGTCTGAGATAAGTGATATAAATGAAAGAGCTTTGTAAACAATATACATGATTTCTGTAATGGAAAGATTTTATTTTTGCATGTTGGAAAAAATACACACAATAAAAAAGACCTTTGCTTTTTAAAGGCAATTTATGCTCAGAGTTGGAATTATTTTATCTTGACAAATGTTCAACATTGGGCCCCAACAGGAGGGAAGGAGGGCTGGGGTGGCCATTGGAGTATCTGGGAAACCTCACCTTCCCCTGGGGAGTCAGGGTGAAGGCCAGAGATTTGCTGTGCTAAACAATGTGGTCTGGCTCCCCATCCAGGAGCTATAGTGCAATGGCCCCACATTGTCCCCTCCAAGAAGGACTCGGGGACATCCTGTGCCATGAAGGGGCCTGGGTGGTCTGCCCTCCAGAATCTGGGCTGGGCGAGCTCAGTGAGAGGAAGTAGCAGCCATCAATGGCGCCACATCTCTCAGCTCCAGTGCTGCCTTCTGTGATTTCTGGCTGGGCTGGGGCTGGCAGAGAGACAAGGGCCCCACTGCTGGATGCCTGGACCCACCGTTCTCTGGGGGCCCCACCAGTTCCTGCCCTGAACTGTGCTCCAGGCCTTAGTTACAGGAAGGTCATAGGAATGCTCCTCTAGGCCCCTGCCCCCAGGTGGCAGTGATTAGGGAAGCAGGGTCACCAGGTCGCTCCATGGACCCAGCCTTGGTGCTGGAGGCCTGGCTTCCAGCCGAGTCATAGTCCACACTACTGAAGGTTGCCTCCACCAAGGGGCTGGCCCTGGGGGACCCAAAGTTATAGGCTGGGTTGTTGGGGACTCTCGTTTCCTCTGCTCCTTCTTGGATCACACTTACTTGAAGCAACTCTTGGATTGGCTTTCCTTTTTTTTTTTTAAGAGTACATCTTCTGGGAGAATTTCCATTGTGTGTGAAAGAGAAAG
The DNA here is from genome assembly GCA_023783475.1 of Daubentonia madagascariensis. NCBI lineage: Eukaryota > Metazoa > Chordata > Mammalia > Primates > Daubentoniidae > Daubentonia > Daubentonia madagascariensis. The sequence goes on from JAKFHU010000760.1 coordinate 4,924,945, forward strand.
CGTGAGCGTGGGAGAAAGAGGGAGGGAAGAGTCTTGAAGGCCTGAGACCCTGAGTTTGCATGGCAGTTGCTGGATGTGAAATTCTAGATTCTAACTTATTTTCTTTTATACTTTAAAACATTACTCCTTTATGTTTTTGAAGCCAGTGTTACTATGGAAAGGTCTAAGTCCAGTTTAATTCTTGTTCCTATGTATATGATCTGCTTTTTATCTCTGGAAGCTTTTACAATTTTTCTTTGTGGCTTGATATTCTTCAATGTCACATGCCTCACAGCCAGTGACAGTCTCAGCTTTCGGTTCAATGGATCCGATCCATCATTTTATTCCTTCATGGATGCACTCCTCCATTGGATACTAAACCTCTAAACCAGCTACCTCAATCACAACTAGGTTTGGCTGCACTTAAGAGGAAGCACTGTAATAGTTTAAATAACAGAGAGATTTATTTCTCTCTCAAGTAAAAGAAATCCTGAGCTGGGTAGTCCAGGGCTGGAAAAGTGGGTCCATAGTCATCAAGGGATCAGAGTTTTTCTGTTTTTTCTGCTCATTGTCTTTAGCATGTAGTTTTTATCTTCAAGGTCACCTTATGGTCCAAGACAGGGGTGGGGAACCTGTAGCCTTAAGGCCACATGTGGCCTCCTAGGTCCTTAAGTGCAGCCCTTTGACTGAATCCAAATTTTACAGAACAAATTCTTTTATTTTTATTACTACATTTTCATTCACCTTTTCAGTTTTTATTTTATTTTTAAAATGAATGCATTTAAAATACCAAAGAATAAAATAAGTTTCAGTGAAATAATCCTCCCAGATTGACCAGCACAATTAGAACATTAGTAAATCATAAGGGCTAAATTGACAGCTGCTACGCTCATGATTTAATTCTAACTTCCCCCACCTGACTGGCACCACTACTGCATGAGGCTGGTTGGCAAGAGTTTATGGGGGTCAAGTATACCAGTCTGTTATCAGCTTTTGACGATAGTGCACTGTGTTTTTGTTTGAAGTGGAATCTGTGAATAGTTGCATAGCTTGACAGTATTTTTTAATTCTGTCTGCTTAACAGCCCATCATGTCCAAGAAGACCAAGAGAACGCTGAAGGAAGAAAACAGATTTTCAAATGAATATTGTGAATTGCAATATTTTTTTGTTTCTGCTAAAGATAAGATGATTTGCTTGCTTTGTGATACTGCAATATCAAAATTAAAGAAATTCAATGCTTATCAGCATTATAACACACATAAGGACCTCAAATACTTTAAATTAGAGGGAGAGGTGTGGAAGGTTGTATTGCAGAAATTAAAAGATGAAAAGCAAAAGCAAAGACAATTCTTTCAAACAGCAATAAGACCTGGAAATAATGCCACTGTAGCAATGTATAAAGCAGCTTATATACTTGGGGAAAAAAGGGAAGCCAATCAGTGATGTAGAAATTGTGAAAGAATGCATTGTCAAAGTTGTAGGATGCTTAGACCCTGATAACATTTCAAAGTACAAACAACTGCCTGTTTAAAGGAGAACCATAACTGATTGACAGCATGAATCAGCTTAACAGAACAACTTCATGCAATACTTCAAAAGGAAAATATATATTATTCAATCACTTTGGATGAACTAACTGATACTACTGACTCGGCGCAGGTTTTATACTTCATTCGGGTCATAACAGAAGATTTTCTTTACTACAAAGAGCTACTCACTTTGGGCACTCTTGCAAACAGAACATGGGGAATAGATATCTTCAACAACTTTTAAGATAAATGTCTTGAAGTTGGACTGAATTTGGTAAACATAGTGAGTGTGTGTACAGATGGTGCACCTTCCATGACAGGAAAACATGAAGGGTTTATTGCACAGATTAAAAAAGTATTAACAGATCCAGATACTCTCATCTCTTTTCATTGTATCTTGCATCAGCAAAACCTCTGTGCTAAAGCTACTATTTTAAGTGGCACTTTGCAACAAGTTATAAGTATTGTTAACTATATTTGTGCAAATGCAACATGGCATCCTCAGTTTCATAACATGCTGAAGGTGAACGATGAGGTATTCAGTGTGGATTTGCCATATCATTCTAAACTATGTTGGCTATTGCTGGGATGGGTGTTAGCCAAAATTTTATCTTTGCAAGAACAGGTAGTCAAATGTTATGAAGAACAGAATCAACAATGTGAATTATTAAAAGATTTCTACAGAAATGCAGCATTTCTGTGTGATATCATGTCAAATCAAAATGACTTGAATATTTCTTTGCAAGATAAAACTAAGTCTATATGATATGTGGCAAAAAAATCCAAGCATTTCAGAAAAAGCTATCTTTTTTCAAAACACTTCTTCAAAAGAAAATTTCAGATAAACATTTTCCCCAGTTAGCAAAGGTCATTGATGAGCAGGATGATATATGCAAATCACGTGAAGAAAATGCAGCTATTATAGACCTATTAATTGGAGAATACAATGAAAGTTTCACTGACTTTGAGAATCACGACATCACACTCAAATTAGCATTTCAGCCTCACCTAGTTGAGGTAACCAAGGCATCTAAAGAACTATAGATGGAATTGATTGAGCTCTCAGTAGATGACATTTTAAAGTCAATGTTTGATGTTAAGAAAGGTCCAATTGAAATATGGAAAAATGCAGTAGAACACCTACGCCTTCAGCAGCATGCCCAAAAAATATTTTTTTGCTTGTCAGCCACTTATTGATGCAAATATACAATCTCCTACCTAACCCAAGTCAAGATGCCCTTAAGGTCACAAATGACTGACACCCATCTAGAGGATAAAATGAAACTGTGGACCTCCATGCTGCAACCAAATATTCAAATGCTTTCCAACAAAGTCATTAAAAAGTTAGTTAACTTTAAGATTAACAATAGTTTTCATTTTTTGAAATTATTAAGTATATACTAGTTAGATTTTTACAAAATAATGTACATTTTTAAGTATATCTAATTGAATTTTCTTGAATGTGGCCTTATTTGATTATGGCTAAATTAATGCAGCCTTCCAGCATGAAAAGTTTCCCTATCCCTGGTCCAAGATGACAGCTAGAGTTCCAGCCATCATTTGCAAATGACCGTCAAGGAGGAAAGGGGAGAAGAGCATACTTGTTGTACCTCCAAAAAGAGAAAACCCCTTTAAGCAGATTTCCTGGAGGCCTCACCCAATGCCTTCTGCTCATATCTTATTGGCCACACTTAGATTTAAGGGAAGCTGGGATATCACATTGCTATCAAGAAAAAGTCGTGAGAACCACCACCCAAGTTAAGAGATAGAACATCTTCAGCATTCCAGAGCCTCCTTCCTTTCCCTTCCCAATTACCAACTCCTTCCCCCCTCAGAAAGGTAACCGTTATCCTAATGTTTGTTGTAATTACAGCTTTGCTTTTTTTTCTTTATAGTTTTATTACCTGAATATATGTGTATCTTTAAATATTAAAATTTAGGTTTGCTTATTTGTTTGGGCTTTGTATAAATGGAATCATATAATAATAATTTTAAAAGTCATGGTTGAGTTAGTACAGAAAGGAGAGAGAAAGGATATTAGGTAGGCAACTAACAATGCTTGCTACGCAAGCAGAACCCAGAGTTAAGGTTCTTCCAACCTCCAGTTTCACTAATGTAGCCTCATGATTTACCTGGATTACAAAGCAAAGCCAATCCGTTCACACAGCATCAGACTCCCTTCGCATTCCAGGAGAAGAAAGTATTATAATTATCTTATCAGCATCTCTGTCATTCCAGGAATGTCAAGTGTTCTTGGCAGTACTTCCTCAATCATTGAGAACATACTCTTTTTTAATCAGTTTCTGCAAGAATGTGAGTTCACACGGAGTGTAAGATGACAGCGCACAGGTTAGGAGCGCTGCTGCCAGCACCATCACCATCACTGCCACTTACTGCCACTGTTGAGACTACAGGGTGCAAGCGGCTAAGTCTGCCTATCTATCCGTGCACCCACTGAAGGCTCTTCTGTGCTTCCCTCACTACAGGATGCTGCTGGGACCCCACACTACTCGATGGCTATGTTAAGGCTATACCTATATGCTGCAATGCAGTTGGGTGCTTTAGAAGTTACTCTGTCATCAGTACGTTTCCATTTGTTGAAATGGAAGTTTGAACAAATCTTTTGAATGACTGTTTCACTTATGTAGAGATGTCCATATGATGATATCAAACAAAGCTCTTTAAAGGAAACATCATGACTTATTTTTATCTTTTCTCCATAAGTACCTTGCAACTTGCTAGGTGAGTAGGACACGTTCAATACCTGTTGAGGACATGTATACTGCACTTGACCAGGGATGAACATATGCTTCGGAATTCTTTTTTGTTTACTCTTGATAATGTGCAAAAGCCTGTGGACATGTAAACCAGCCTTACATCACTTCACCAGCCCACTTCTTCCTTGTAAAGTTGTTGTCTTGACAGTTTTTAAAATTTTTACTTCTCCTTTTTCATCTGTATGACCATTGCCCTGGCTCAGGCTCTTATTATTTCTTATGTGGATTATCGAAACCACATTCTCATGGTCTGCTGCCTGTCTTATGCCTTTAAATCCACCCCCACACACCTGTAGAAGTGATTTACATAGAAAAAGACATTTAGATAGAACCACAGCCTGTGTTTAGTCTCTGTATGTGGAGGGAGTTTCATAACCAACAAAACTGATATATCCTTTATTTTATGAATATTTAGATGCTGTGGGAAAAGTTGGAAGAATGCTGTAGAGATCCAGTTATCTTGCATGGGGGGAGTCCCTCTTCTTCCCTTCTTCTGCTTTTTCTGAAATGTCAGCATTTGTAAATGTTTTGAAATAAAATTACTATACACTGAAATTGACAGACCTAAAAGTATACAATTTGGTAATTTTTTGTAGATTACATATACATTTTTATACAGACAATCATATTACTTGCAAATAGAGATAGTTTTATTTTCTTCTTTCCAATGTTTACGCCTTTTATTTCTCTTTCTTGCTCTTTTTGCACTGGCTAGGGCTTCCAGTACAATGTTGAGTAGAAATGGCAAATGTTAACATCTTTGCTTTGTTCTCCATGTTAGGGGGAAATTTCAATGTTTTGCTGTTTCATGTGATGTTAGCTCTACCTGACCTTGGTCCCATTTTGGATCTTGAAACAGTTCTACAAATTGTCTCTAGCCCTTCTCAACTGCAGTCTAAGCACAGGCCTGCTCACCCAGGAAACCACCCGTAGACACACGAATTTGTGACCCTGGAGACAGGCTTGAAGATGTCGGTCTCAGATCTGGACCCTCCAACAGTCTTATGTCCCTGTTCCAACCCCTCTCAGCCATGGACCAGGGCTGCACAGCCAGTGCAGGGACCCATGTAGTGATGATCTAACAGGACCCCTCTCAGAGACCCAGAAGCCCCACCCATCAGTGCATGTGGTAACAGGCCTGCCCTCTGTGAACTCTGAAGTGGATCCTCATCCCAGCACCAGCCTTCAGACCAAGATCTCAGATCAGACAAACATGACACCACCAAAGGAAACTAACAAAGCTCCAAAAACCAACCCTCAAAAATGTGTATGTACAAATTACCTGAAAAAGAATTCAAAATAACCATCTTAAAGAAGCTCAATGAGATGCAAGTTAATACAGATAGACAATGAAATGAATTAAGAAAACAATGCATGAAAAAAATGGGAAGTTTAATAAAGAAATAGAAAATATAAAAAAGAACCAAACAGAAATCCTGGAGCTGAAGACTTCAATGACAGAACTAAAAACTCAATAGGGAGTTTCAACAGCACAGTCATGCAGAAGAAAAAAATGGTAAACTTAAAGACAGATTATTTGAAATTAGCCAGTTAGAGGAACAAAAAAAAGTTTTAAAAAATGAAGAAAGCATAAGGGACCTATGGGACACCATGAACATGTGAATTTATGAATTACAGGAGTAACAGAAGGCAAAGATTGAGGGAAAGGGGCAGAAAGCTTATGGAAAGAAATACTGTCTGATGTTAGCTGCATATTTTCTGTAGATGCCCTTTATCAAGTTGAGGAAATTCCTTTTTATTCCTAGTTTGCTGAGAGTTTTTTCTTTTTTTAATGATGAATGGCTGTTGAATTTTGTTAAATGATATTAAGGTGATCATATTTTTCTCTTTTATTCTGTTAATGTGGTGAATTATAATGATTGATTTTTAAATAATAAACAAAACTTGGTTCATAAGTCCCAATTTGTAAAGATGTGTTATCTTTCTGTATTTTATATTCAATTAGATAGTATTTTGTTACAGATTTTTACATCTAAGTATGTGAGGAATATTATTCTTTTATTTTCTTTTCTTCTAATGCTATCAGAATTTGCTACCAGAGTTTTGCTAGTCATATAAAATGAGTCAAGAAGGGTTTTTCCTTCTTTATTTTCTAAAAGAGTTTGTGTATTATTGGTGTTAATATATTTCTTCCCTGAATGTTTGATATAATTCTTCAGTGAAACAATGTGGACTTAGATTTTTATTTGTAGAAATGTTTTAGGTAATGAATTTAAGTTCTTAATAGATATAGTGGTATTATTATTTTAAATTTTTTCTTGCATGAGTTTTGGTAAGTTATGCATTTCATGAAATGTTCTATTACATCTAAGTTATCAAATTTATTCATAAAGTTGTTCATAATATTTCTTTAGTGTCTTTCAGTGTCTGTAAGATCTATAAATGCTATCTCCTCTTTTTTCCCCCTAATATTGCTAATTTATTTTTTTTCTTGATCAGTCTTGTTAGGGACTGATTAATATTATTAATGTTTTCAAAGAACTAACTTTTGGCTTTATTTATTTTCTCTATTATTTGTCACTTCTATTTTATTGACTTATCTTTTCTTTATCTTCTTTCATTTCTAGTCCAATATGAGGATGCTGCCAGTTGCTGAAAATGTCTATTCCACTCATGCGTTCCAGACTAGGGAAACAACCACAGGATGGGCTTGGGGACCCACTGAACCTGCTGTGAGATGGACTTGGGCTAAAACCCCATTGATCCCCTGACCTCCAAAAACCCTACTGTGACTGGTGAACAACAGTGATGTTTTGCACTGCTAGGAATTAGTGTCAGTTCAGGGCCAGTATCTAGTAATCCCTAAAAATTCTGATTATTTACCTTTCCTCAGCGCATGGGCATCCTGGTAAATTTTCTTTGGGGAAGACTGGGAGAAATTTTGGGCAGTGTGACAAGGTCCTCACTCAAGGGAACAGAGTCATTCATCCAAGGATTCTTAGTGTGTACACTGACTCAAGTCTTGGAATTGATGAGAGGCCACGGGTCTCTGTTGGGCAATTCAAATCAGACTTCTGTTCACTATATCTAGAACTCTTCCATTTAGGTAAGAATTAGAAGAAATATCATCTACTTCTTTTGTAGGAATACTATTATCAACTAGCCAATGCCATAAGTCTCTGAGAGCCAGACAGTGCTGATTACTGCTTTGACTCCACTGTCCACTATGGTAACCGTACTCACTGTGTCTTTGACAAATATGTGCTGCCTCCTGCCCCCTGCCGCCCCAAGATCCCATTAACCCCTTTGCATTTAGGAATCCCAGTTGGGTGGCAGCAGTTCCACTGTAATTTCTCACCTGCAGAGAAGAACCACCACAGAGCTCTTCAAAAATGCTAGGGCTCCTCTTACAAATTTATTTGTCACAGTCATGGTGAAACCTGTGTCCTCTGGACCCTCTGGGAGTAGGTGAGCAGGTCTCACATGATAAATTTACTCAGGCATTTCAATCTCCCTAAGCCTTCAGATACCTTTCTCCACAGTATGTTGAGGCAGTTCTGGCATTGTGTATGCATTTAGTGTGGGCCACCTTTGCCTCCATATGTCAGCCAACTGACTGAACAAACTATGAGAGCACTTTATCACCCCTCAAGGTACAATACTGAATCCAGAATCTCTGCTTTGTGGGCTCATATCTATAAGTTCAGCCTGATCCAACTTTATGTTCCTTGCATCATCACACACCTTTCATGTCCGTTCCACACATATTCCCAATTTCTGTCTGTATAAGTTGGAAAAATCATGCAGTTCTTTTGATGTGTAGGGCACCTCCTTGTGGGTCATGCTTTGTACTTCACTCTTTGGAGCTTGCTGGGACTTAAGTCTAGCTATAAGTCTAGAAGCAAAGAGGAATGGTGCAGATAGGTCCTGAGGAGATTCAGCAGTGCCTTGCAAGGCAGCCACCTCAGGAGAGCCCATTACAGGTTTTCCAAGCAAAGCAGGGTTAACCTCCTCATACAGGGATAAGAGGCTGCATGTATTGGCAAAAAGGACTCAGAAGAATTTAGGAGCATGATGCCCCCAACTTCACTGGGATGCCCCCAAATGTCCTCATTCCAATTTTCGGGATTCCTTTCCTTTCCAATGAATGCCTTCACTTTAACAGAAATCACCTTGTGATGTTGGCAATTCAATTTGCATTGTAATTCAACCACTTACAGGCTGAGACTCTGGATTCAGTTTTCAGAAATTTCAGCCCTGTGGTTACAGGAATTAAGAATTATCTTCATTTTCTTCCTTCTACTTACTTTAGGTTCATCTTGCTCTTCTTTCTCTAGTTTCTTAATTTGTAAGCTTCCATAATTGATTCTTGTAACTTTCTTCTTTCACAATACATATGTTAAAAGTCCAAATTTCCTCTGAACATTGTTTTAGCTGCATACCACAAATTATGATGTAATGTTATTTTCATTATCATTCAGTTTAAAATATTTTCTAATTTTTCCTTGTGTTTTTTCTTTGACCCATGAGTTGTTGAGAAGTGTGTAGTTTAATTTCAAATATGTGGCATTTTTATAGTGTTACCAATATGTGTTATAGTGTTACCAATTTCTAATTTTGTTCCATTGCAGTCAGAGAACACTGCTAAAATATCAATCTGTTGAAATTACTGAGACTTCTTTTATGGTAAAGAATATTATTATGTTTCTTATGTTCTATCTATATTACATCTGCCATAGTCTAAGTACACTTGGAAATAAAATATATTCTGTTGTTGAGTGAAGTTGTTGTGTTATATGATAGTTCTACTTTTAATTTTCTGAAGAACCTCCATGCTGTTTTTCATAGTGGTTGCACCATTTTATATTCCCATCAACAATGTAATTTCAGTGGTTCCAGTTTCTCTACATACTCACCAACACTTGTAATCTTTTGGTTTTTTTGATTATAGCCATTCTAACAGGCATAGGCTGATATTTCATTATGGTTTTAATTTGCATTGCCCTAATGATTAATGTTGAGCACCTTTTAATATACCTGTTAGCCATTTGTATGTCCTCTTTGGAGAAATGTCTAGTTAAGACTGTCTTAGTCCATTTTGTGTTGCTATAAAAGAATACCTGAAAATGGGTAATTTGCAAAGAAAAGAGGTTTATTTGGCTGACAGTTTTGCAGGCTGGGCAGTTCATGGAGCGTGATGCCAGCTTCTGCTTGGTTTCTGGTGGGGGCCATGTGCTGGGTCAAAAGGGGAAGTAGACATGTGCAAAGAGGGAGAGGACTAAACAGGAGGGGTAAGCTGGCTTTTTACAACCCGCTTTCATGGGAACTAATGCATTCTCACAAGAACTAATCCAAACCATTCATGAGGGATCTATCCCCTTGACCCAAACACCTCACCAGGCCCACCTCCCAACACTGCCACATTGGGGATCAAATTTCAACATGTTTTAGTGGGAACAAACCATAGCCAAACTATAAAAAAAGACCTTTGCCCATTTTTAATCTAGTTATTTGGTTTTTGCTATTGAATTGTAGGTGTTCCTTATATATTTTTGAAATTCATCCCTTCTCAGACGTATGGTTTGCAAATATTTTCTCCCATTCCATAGATTGTCTCTTCACTCTGTTGATTGTTTCCTTTGCTGTGCATAAGATTTTTACTTTGATATCCCATTTATCAGTTTTTTCTTTTGTTGCCTGAGCAATGATCCATGAAATTATTGCCAAGATCAATGTCATGAAGGTTTTTCACTATGTTCACTTTTAGGAGTTTAACTGATTCAGGTCTTACATTTAAGTCTTTGATCCATTTTGAGTTGATTTTTGTGTACGGTGTAGGGTAGGGGTCCAATTTCATCCTTTTGAACGTAGACTTTCAGTTTTCCCAGCATCATTTATTAAAGAGACTATTCTTTCTCCTTGCGATGTCGCTAATTCAATTTGCATTGTAATTCAGCCACTTACAGGCTGAGACTCTGGATTCAGTTTTCAGAAATCTCAGCCCTGTGGTTACAGGAATTAAGGGCAGTTCATGGAGTATGATGCCAGCTGTATATTATTGGTGCACTTGTTGAAGATCAACTGACTGTGTATGTGTGAATTTATTTCTGAGCTCTCTATTTTGTTCTGTTGGTCTTTGGGTCTGTCTTTATGCCAGTACTAGACTTTTTAACTACTGTAGCTTTGTAATATATTTTGAAAACAGAAAGTGTGATGCCTTCAGCTTTGTCCTTCTTTCTCAAGATTGCTTTGACTATTCTGAGTCTTTTGTTGTTCCATATGAATTTTGGAATTTTTTTTCTTTTTCTTTAAGAAATGCTATTGGGATTTTGATGGGAATAACATTGAATCTATAGATCACTTTGGGTGGTATTGGCATAATAACAATATTAATTCTTCCAATCCATGAACACAGAATCTTTCCATTTATTTGTGTCTTCTTCAATTTCTTTCATCAGGGTATTGTAGTTTTCAGTGTACAAGTCTTTCATGTACTTGGTTCATTTTATTCCTAGGTAATAAGTATTCTTGGTGCACTTATGTAAATAATCAGGCCAAGTTTAATGAGAGTAAATTTATTTTACAAATAAATTGGTCTCATTGTGATTGACTTTTGTAGAAATGGCGGTGATCATAGAAAGAATAATTATGTTTCAGAAGAAAACTATAGGCAACTATAGGCACCTAGCCCATTGTTTTTGAGGGTTTGTTATTTATCTGTAAACTGGACTACATCTTGAATTCTTCTAATTTTATCCAATATCTGGCCATGACTCCCCAAATCAATTTTTCCAAGTTTTCTCCCACTCTTATGACTTGGAATTACTGAAATTAAAGCTGTTCTTTCCTGATGCCCTGCAAGCTGAAGCTGTACAACTTGATACAGACTTCAGCAAAATCACCACAACAACTTATATATGGACAACTTTTGTGCCTATTGATGTAAGGACTACTCAAAAAGTTCACTGAAACACCTGATGCAACTGAAAACCATTTAAATTCATCAGATTGCCATTGCCTTCCCCCACTCCAACTGAAGATGCTTCAAGCCCAACATCTAGAAATCATCTCAATTGGCTGCCCTCCAGACTCAGAAACTAGTTTGTAGACTGCTCCAAACATTAACCATTATTTTTCTTTTGTTTCTATAGAAATGCCTCTTATTAACTACCTGTTTGCTTGCACCACATTGAGGCCTAACTTTGATGGAAGCCCACCTGCAGGATCACCTCCTGCAATGAGATATAATTGTTCAATTGGACTGACATATTCTCACTATTCTCTTACCACTCAGCTACTAATTTGTGAACTAAAAATAAAATTCTAAGCCCTCTGCTAACTGAATAGACCCCTCTTGGCCAAGGGAGCCTTAGAAATACCTTAAAACTGAGTTCCCAGGCATGACAGGATGGGAGAGATAAAGCACAATTACATGTGTATGATTTCCCTGCATAAATATTCATGGCTCCCCCTATAGCTTGTTGAATATGTGTATTTGACCACCCCACTCAGTATAAAATCCTGGTCTCTTTTGTTTCTTCTTTGAAGCACATGTGCCTGGCTTCTGGCTGGTGCTTGGATTCCCAATCTGTTGGAATGGACACTCAGCAGGTTGCTACCCTTTATAAAAAATAAAGCTCTCCTTTTTCCAAAGTATATACTTACTTAATTAATTTTTTTAAATTAACAAACTCAATTTTTCTCTCCATAGCCACCAATTCAGCTTTTAGTATGTGAAACTTCTAGGGAAGTTTCAGTAGGGGAAATGAAGGAACTCAGGAAATGCTACCCTAAAATATGATGTTTTGGTATGCTGGTTACTTTCAAATGAGGGCACTTGTGGAAGAGTGGATGCAGGCAAAAGCTTTCTTGAGCTCCCTTTATCTGCCTAAAGATGGATCCTCCAAAAGGAACTTGATTGTCATGAATCCCCTCCCTGGGAATCTTATCAACCAGGGAAGATTAGCTCAGATTACAGGAGAGGAGGCTGGAGGCTGACATCAGCCCAATCAAGTATTCTTCTGAGGGCTACTCAGAAGCAACTTTTATTACCTGAGAGACTTTTTATCTGCATAACAAGATCATCTTTACTCACCATACATTTCTTCCACTCACCCTCCCATAACTTGTATCACCAAACCCTCCATAGTCCCCAAGCCCACATTCCTTTCTGTGGCTCAGGACACTACATAAGCTTCAACCATCTGACCCTTCTTCAAGTCTCATATTTTGCCACTCCTTTAGGCCCCTATGTAATTAAATATGATTTTTCTTCTGTTAATCTGTTTTATGTCAATTTAATTCTTAGTCCAGCCAAGGAACCTAGAAGTGTGGATGGAAGTGTAAAGGAAAAATAAAAATCTCAGGATCCCCCAAAATCCATTATACCAAAAGGGAGAACTGAGTCTGAGAACAGAATCACTCAGCACCGCCATCCTCTCCTCTCCCCAATGAGGTACTGGGGTCCTCTTTTTAGAGATGAAGGGGCTTAGGAAATGACTAAACAGGGTTTTGTTTTTTGGGTTTTTTTTGTTTTTTGTTTTGGTGGACAGAGTATGGGAGAGAGAAAGGTGGCAAGGTGGTCTTCTTATGCAGATAAGCCTCATGATAACAGCCCTGAGGGAAATGTTTTTTATTCAGACCTGCAAGGGTGTCAAACTCTCAGCAAGCCTGTGCCAGATTAAATAGGCAGGGCCTGGCTGCATTTAACGGAGATTCTCTACAGATCACATCTCTCCCCCAGCCTCTCCACCTAGATAGCCTTGCAGCATTACTTCTGTTTGCCTGAAGCTATCTCAAAATATGTCCAAGGAATGTATTTTGGGGTAAAATATTTCTTATTTCCTTCAACCCTAAAAATACCTTTTAAGTATACAGCCCTTATAAAATGAGTGTATGCCAATTATAATATGGACAGAAAAATCCAAACTCTAAAATAATTTAAAGCAGTTTATTCTGAGCCAAGTATGAGTGACCATGGCCTGGAGCCATGCCCAAGAAGCCATGCCCAAGAGTTCTTGCCGTGGTTGGGTTACAGTTTGGTTTTATACATTTTAGGGACACAGGACACGTAAAGTCATAAATCAATACATGGAAGGTGTACATTGTTTGGCTTGAAAAGATGGGACATCTCAAAGTGGGGCTTATAAGTCATAGGTGGGTTTTAGGAATTCTTTAGTTGACAATTGGCTGAAAGAGTTAAGCTTTGTCTAAAGAACTGGAGTCAGTGGAAAGGAAGTTAAGATGGGGGTCTGCTAGGATGCTTGAGCTAAGATAAGGGGGTCTTCTATATGTCATGTGATGCTATACTAAAATCAGACTGGGAAGTAAACCACATTATATCGGGCTAACAAAACTTGTTTAGTGAGATTTTATCATTTGTACACGCAACTCACCAGACCTCTTAGAAAGAAATTTGGGCAAAAGGAAAGAGCCAGAATTCAATCCTCAATAACCTTAGGACTGTAGCCTAAATAAACCCTTAAATGTTGACTACAAGTTCATCTCTATAGATGCAAACAAGGAAGCGATATGATCACTCTTCTACCCACCCTTTTTTTGAATGTTCATTTTACCTTATGTAGATGCACTGAGCATGGAATAGAACTTCACAAGAATACCTTCAGTCGCCTCACTGCTCACCTCCTTCACCCCTCCCCTTTTTCTGTATATCATTTTTCCTTTATATGCGAAGTGCTCAAACCCTTCTGCAGAGAGCCCAGTCCACAACAGATACTGCACGGGCTCTGCTTTTCCTGGGTGCATCCTCAAAATCTTGGCTTACTAAACCTCAATTGAGTATGATGCCGTTTTCTGTCACTTATTTACTTATGTTGATAGAAGCAATTTTTTACTCCCCTACACCACCTTTGTAGAAGATCAATGGTCTGTAAGTGTGTGGATTTATTTCTGGGTTCTCTACTCTGTTCCTTTAGTTTATGTGTCTGTTTTTATGCCAATACCATGTTTTAAAAAAATTTTTAATTATTATGGGTACATAATAGTTGTATATCTTTATAGGGTACATGTGATATTTTGATACAGGCATACAATGTGACTTAATCAAATCAGGGTAACTGGGATATCCATCACCTCGGGCATTTAACATTTCTTTGTGTTAGGAACATTACAATTCTACTCTTATATTTATTTTAAAGTATACCTTAACTTATTGTGGATAAAAATCACCTTGTTGGGCTATCAAATATTGTTCATTCTATCTACCTAACTATATTTTTTCACCCATTAATCATCCCTACTTTATCATCCCCCCTCCCTGCTACTCTTCCAGCATCTGGTAAACATCATTCTACTCTCTCTCCATGAAATAAATTGTTTTTAATATTTAGTTCCCACATATGAGTGAGAACATGAGAGATTTGTCTTGCGTGCTTGACTTATTTCACTTAGCATAACGTTCTATAGCTCAATTCATGTTGTTGTAAGCAGCAGGATTTCATTCATTTTTGTGGCTATATATAACAATATTCCATTATGTATATGTCCCACAATTGCTTTGTCAATTCATCTGCTGATAGACACTTAGATTGATTCCATATCTTGGCCATTGTGAATAGTGCTGCAATAAACATGGGAGTGCAGATATCTTTTCAATATACTAAATTCTCCTTCTTTGGATACATACCCAGCAGTGGGATTGCTGGGTCATATGGTAGTTCTATTTTTAGTTTTTTGAGAAACCTCCATACTGTTTTCCATAGTGGTTGCACTAATTTACATTCCCACCAACAGTGTATGAGGGTTCTCCTTTCTCCACATCCTCACTAGCATTTGTGATTGCCTGTCTTTTTGATAAAAGCCATTTTAACAGGGGTGAGATGATATCTCATTGTAGTTTTTATTTGCATTTCTCTGATGACTAAAGAGACTGAACATTTTTTCAAATATCTGTTGGCCCTTTGTATGTCTTCTTTTGAGAAATGTCTGTTCAGGTCCTTTGCCTATTCTTTAAAAAATATTATTTGATGTTTTCCTATTGATTTGTTGGAGTTTCTTATATATTCTAGTTATTAATCCCTTGTCAGATGGATAGTTTGCAAATATTTTCTCCCCTTCTATGGGTTGTCTCTTCCCTTTGTTGATTGTTTCCTTTGCTGTGTAGAAGCTTTTTAGCTCAATGTGATCCCATTGGTCCAATTTTGCTTTGGTTGCCTATGCTTTGGGGCTATTACTCAAGAAGTCTTTGCCCAGACTAATGTCCTGAAGCATTTCCCCAATATTTTCTTTTAGTAGGTTCATAGTTTCAGGTCTTATATTTAAGTTTTTAATCCATTTTGATTTGATATTTGTTTATGGCAAGAGATAAGGGTCTAGTTTCATTCTTCTACGTATGGATACCCAGTTTTCCCAGCACCATTTATTGAAGTGAATTTCCCTTTCCCATTGTATGTTCTTGGCACCTTTGTTGAAGATAAGTTCCCTATAGATATGTGGAGTTATTTCTGGGTTCTCTATTCTGTTCCATTGGTCTTTGTGTCCGTATTTATGGCACTACTAGGCTCTTTTGATTACTACAGTGCTGTAGTATAATGAAGTTAGGTAATGTGATTCTTCCAGTTTTGTTCTTTTTGCTTAGGACGGCTTTGGCTATTCTGAGTCTTTTGTGGTTCCATATAAATTTTAGAATTATTTTTTCCATTTCTGTGAAGAACGTCATTGGCATTTTGAGGGAGATTGCATTGAATGTGTAGGTTGCTTTGGGTAGTATGGACATCTAAAAAATACTGATTCTCCCAACCCATGAGCACGGAATATCTTTCCATTTTTTTGTGTCCTCTTCAACTTATTTCATCAATGTTTTATAGTTTTCCTTACAGGGATCTAGATTTTTCATTTCTTTGGTTAAGTTTATTCCTAGGTATTTTATTTTATTTGTAGCTATTACAAATGCAATTACTTTCTTGGTTTCTTTTTCAGACTGTTCACTGTTAGCATATAGAAATCCTGCTGATTTTTGTATGTTGATTTTGTATCCTACAACTTTACTGAATTTGTTTATCAGTTCTAATAGTTTTTTTGTGGAGTTTTTAGGTTTCTCTAGATATAAGATCATATTGTCTGCAAACAAAGATAATTTGACTTCTTTCTTTCCAATTTGGTTGCCCTCTTTCTTTCTCTTGCCTGATTGGTTTAGCTAGAACTTCCAGTACTGTGTTGAATAACAGTAGTGAAAGTGGGCATCCTTGTCTTGTTTCATATTTTAAAGGAAAGGCTTTCAGTTTTTCCCCATTCAATATGATACTAGCTATGTGTGTGTAATATATGGCTTTTATTGTGTTGAGTTAGGTTCCTTCTATACCCAGTTTTTTGAGAGTTTTTATCAAGAAGGGATATTGAATTTTATCAAATACTTTTTGAGCATCAATTGAAATAATCATATGTTTTTTGTCCTTCATTCTGTTGATATGATGTATCACATTGATTGATTTGCATATGTTGAAACATGCTTGCATCCCTGGGATGAATCCCACTTGATCATGATGAATAATCTGTTTAATGTGTTGTTGAATTCAGTTTGCTAGTATTTTGTTAAGGATTTTTGCATCTATGTTCATCAGAGATATTAGCCTATGGTTTTCTTTTTGTGTGTATGTATCTTTATCTGGTTTTGATATCAGGGTGATATAGGCCTCATAGAATGAGTTTGGGAGTGTCCCCTCCTCCTCAATTTTTTGGAATAGTTTAAATAGGATTGGTAATAGTTCTCCTTTGAATGCTTAGTAGAATTCAGCAGTGAAGCCATTGGGTCCTAGGCTTTTCTTTGATGGAAGGCTTTTTATTACTGCTCCTACTCATTACTTGTTATTGGTTTATTCAGACTTTGGATTTCTTCCTCATTCAATCTTGGTAGGTTGTATGTGTCTAGGAATTTATCCAATTCTTCTAGATTTTCCTATGTATTGGCATATAGTTGCCCATAGTAGCATAGTAGCCTCTAATGATCTTTTGGATTTCTTCAGTGTCTGTTTTAATGTCTCCTATTTCATCTCTGATTTTACTTATTTGGGTTTTCCCTCTCTCTTTCTCTCTCTCTCTCTCTCTCTCTTTGTCAGTCTGGCTAAAGGTGTGTCTATTTTGTTTATCTTTTTAAAAAAACAACTTTTTGTTTCATTGATCTTTTGCAAATTTTTTGTTTCAATTTCATTTATTTCTGCTGTGATCTTTATTATTTTTTCTACCAGTTTTGGGTTTTGTTTGCTCTTGTTTTCCTAGTTCTTTAAGATGCTTGTTATGTTGTTTATTTAAAGCTTTTCTACTTTTTTGATGTAGGCATTTATTGTATAAACTTGCCTCTTATTACTGCTTTTACTGCATCCCATAGGTTTTGATATGCTGTGTTTTCATTTTCATTTGTTTTGAGAAATTTTCTAGTTTCCTTCCTAATCTTTTCATGGACCCACCAGTCATTCAGGAGCATATTGTTTACTTTCCATGTATTTGTATAGTTTCCAGTGTTTCTCTTGTTACTGATTTCTAGTTTTATTCCATTGTGGTAGATAAAATACTTGGTATGATTCATTTTTTGTGAATTTTTTAATATTTGTTTTGTGGCCTAACATATGGTCTATCTTTGAGAATGATCTATGAGCTAAGGAGAAGAATGTGAATTCTGCAACTGTTGGATGAAACATTCTGTAAATATCTATTAGGTCCATTTGGTCTATAGTGCAGATCAAGTCCAATGTTTCTTTGTTGATTTTCTGTCTGGATGGTCTGCCCAATGCTGAAAGTGGAGTGTTGAGGTCTCCAGTGATTATTGTATTATGGTCTATCTCTCTCTTTAGCCCTGATAATATTTGCTTTATATATCTGGGTGCTCCAGTGTTGAGTGCATATATATTTAGAATTGTTATATCCTCTTGCTGAATCAACCCCTTTATCATTACATAATGAACTTTTTTGTCTCTTTTTACAGTTTTTGTCTTGACATCTATTTTATTTGATAGAAGTATAGCTACTCCTGCTTTTTCTTGGTTTCCATTTGCATGGAATATCTTTTTCCATCCCTTTATTTTCAGTCTTTGTAGGTGAAGTATGTCTCTTGCAGTTGGTTTTTGTTTGTTTTTAATCCATTCAGACACTCTCTGTCTTTTGATCGGAGAGTTTATTCCACTCACATTCCATGTTATTATTGATAGGTGAGGACTTACTGCTGCCATGTTGTTATTTGAGTTCTGATTGTTTTGTGGTCCTCTCTTTCTTACTTCCTTCCTGTCTTCCTTTGTTAAAACTGATTTTCTCCGGCAATGTGTTTTAATTTCTTGTTTATTTTTTGTGTATCTGTTGTAGGTTTCTGATTTGAGGTTACCATGAGGCTTGCAAAAAACATTTTGTAACTAATGATTTTAAGCATATAGCAACTCTGCTTACAAACAAACAAATAAACAAGCAAAGAGATATCAAACAGAAATTCTACCCTTTAACTCCATCCTTCCCCCGCTTTTTAACTTTTTATTGTTTTCATCCATATCTTTTTATACTATCTATCTCTCAAAAAGTTGTTGTTATTTTTGATAGGTTTGTCTTTCAGTCTTCCTACTCAAGATATATGTGGTTTATACACCACAATTACAGCAATAGAGTATTTTGTATTTGTATCCTTACTGTTACCAGTTAGTTGTGTACCTTCAGAAGAATTCTTATTGTTCATTAACATCTTTTTCTTTCAGATCAAAGGACTCCTTTTAGCATTTCTTATAGGACAGATCTGGTGTTGATGAAATCCTCAGCTTTTGTTTGTCTGGGAAAGTCTTTATTTCTCCTTCATGTTTGAAGGATATTTTGCAGGATATAATATTCTAAGGTTAAGGTTTTTTTCCTTCAGCACTTTGAATATGTCATGCCACTCTCTCCTGGCCTGTAAGATTTCCACTGAGAAGTCTGCTGCCGGACATATTGGAGCTTCTTTATTTTATTTGATTTTTCAGATTTATAGAAGCAATATTTATTATATTGTATGGTATATTATAATCACCCCATCCCCCCATTTTTATCAGATGCAATGTCTTTTTTTTTATTTCAGAATATTATGGGAGTACAAACACTTTGGTTACATATATTGCCTAGGCACTGCCCAAGTCAGAGCTACAATCATGAACACCCCCCAAACAGTGCAACCTGCACCCATTAGGTGTGAGTTTTCCCATCCCCTCCATCCCCTTCCCACCTGCCTGACCCCTGATGAATATTATTTCCATGTGTGCACATAAGTATTGATTAGTTAGTACTAATTTGATGGTGAGTATAAGTGTGTTTGCTTTTCCATTCTTGTGATACTTTGCTTTGAAGAATGGGCTCTAGCTCCATCCAGGATAATATCAAATGTGTTAATTCACCATTGTTTTTTATTGTTGAGTAATACTCCATGGTATGCATACAGTACTAAAAGTACACCTACCATTTGATCCAGCAATCCCACTACTGGGTATTTACCCAAAGGAAAAAAAGACATTCTATAATAAAGACATCTGCACTTGAATGTTTATAGCAGTGCAATTCACAATTGCAAAGATGTGGAAACAATCCAAGTGCCCATCAATCCATGAGCGGATTAATAAAATGGAGCTTCTTTATATGTTTGTTTCTTTTGCTTCCTTCCCTTAGGACCTTTTCTTTATCCATGACCTTTGGGAGCTTGATTATTAAATAGCTTGAGGTAGTCTTATTTGGGTTAAATCTGCTTGGTGTTCTATGACCTTCTTGTACCTGAATATTGATATCTTTCTCTAGGTTTGGAAAGTTGTCTGTTTTTATTTCTTTGAATAAATTTTCTACCCCAATCTCTGTCTCCACCTCCTCTTTAAGGCCAATAACTCTTAGATTGCTCTTTTCAGGTGATTTTATAGATCTTATAGGTGTGCTTTATTCTTATTTATTCTTTTTCCTCTTCTGTGTATTTTCAAATAGCCTGTCTTCAAGCTCACTAATTCTTCTGATTGGTCAATTCTGCTACTGAGAGACTCTGATGCATTTCTCAGTTTGTCAGTTGAATTCTTAAGCTCTAAAATTTCTGCTTTCTGGCCCCGTCTAGCCAAAGCAATCTTAAGCAAAAAGAACAAATTGGGAGGCATCTATCTGCCAGACTTCAAACTATACTACAAGGCTATAGTAGCCAAAACAGCATGGTACTAGCACAAGAACAGAGACACAGACCAATGGAACAGGACTGAAAATCCAAATATGAAACCATCCTCATACTGTCATCTTATCTTTGACAAAGTACACAAAAACATACACTGGGGAAAACATTCCCTATTCAATAAATGGTGCTGAGAAAATTGGATAGCCACATATAGAAGACTGAAACTAGAGTCACACCTCTCACCTCTCACAAAAATCAACTCACAATGGATAACAGACTTAAACCTAAGGCGTGAAACCATAAGAATTCTAGAAGAAAACGTTGGAAAAACTCTTATGGACATTGGCCTAGGCAAAGAATTTATGAAGAAGACCCCCAAAGCAATCACAGCAGCAACAAAAATAAATACATGGGACCTGATCAAATTACAAAGCTTCTGCACAGCCAAGGAAACTACCACTAGAGTGAACAGACAACCTACAGAATGGGAGAAAATATTTGCATGCTACACATCTGATAAAGGGCTGATAACCAGAATCTGTACAGAACTTAGGAAAATCAACAAGAAAAAAATCAAACAACCCCATTAAAAAGTGGGCAAAGGACATGAACAGAAACTCCTCAAAAGAAGACAGAATAATGGCCAGCAAACATATAAAAATTGCTTAACTTCTCTAATCATCAGGGAAATGCAAATCAAAACCACAATGAGATATCACTTAACTCCAGTGAGATTGGCTCATATGAAAAAGTCCCAAAACAACAAATGTTGGTGGGGATGCAGACAGATAGGAACACTCATACATTGCTGGTGGGACTGCAAATTAGTACAACCTCTATGGAAAGTAATATGGAGATACCTCAAAGAATTAAAAGTAGAACTACCATTTGATCCAGCAGTCCCACTAATACGTATTTACCCAGAGGAAAAAAAGACATTTTATAATAAAGACGTCTGCATACAAAGTTTATAGCAGCACAATTCACAATTGCAAAGATGTGGAAACAACCCAGGTGCCCATCAATGCACAAGTGAATTAATAAAATGTGGTATAGGTATACCATGGAGTATTACTCAGCAATAAGGAACAAACAATGGTGAATTAACACATCTGGTATTATCCTGGTTGGAGCTAGAGCCCATTCTTTGAAGCGAAGTGTCACAAGAATGGAAAAACAAGCACCACTGGTACTCACCATCAAATTGGTACTAACTGATCAGCACTTACATCACACAGGGCAATAACATACATCAGGGTGTGGGCAGGTTGGAGGGGGGTGGAGGGGATGGGACAACTGTCACTGAATGGATACAGGAAGCACAGTTTGGGGGATGACCATGATTGTAGCTCTGACATGGGCAGTGCATGGGCAATATATATAGCCAAAGTGTTGTACCCCCATAATATTCTGAAATAAAAGGAAAAAAAAAAAAAAGAAAGAAAATGTGCAGAGGCAAGGATTGGCCCAAAAAATAAAATAAATAAAATAAAATAAAATAAAATAAAATTTTTGCTTTCTTCTTGTTATTATTTCAATCTCTTTGTTAAATGTCTCTGACAGGCTTCTGAATTCCCTCTCTGTGTTGTTTTCAAGTTCACTGAGCTTCTTCGGGACAGTTATTTTGAATTCTTTGTCTGAAAGGTCACCTGTCTCCATTACTCCAGGATTGGTCACTGCACCTTATTTAGTTCATCTGGTGAGGTCTTGTCTTCCTGGATGTTCTTGATGCTTGTGGATGTTCATTGATGTCTGGGCATTGAAGAGTTAGGTATTTATTTTGATTTTCACAGCCTGGGCTTGTTTGAACCCATCCTTGAGAAGGTTTTCCAGATACTCAAAGGGAATTGAGTGCTGTGGCCTAAGTCTGTGGTCACTGCTGCTGTATCAGCACTGGGGGATCCCCAAGCCCAGTAATGCTGTCACTCTTGCAGACTCCTGATGGTACTGCTTTGGTGAGCTTGATAAGATACAAGGGAATTCCCTGGATTTCCAGGCAAAGTCTCTCACTCTCTTCTCTCACTCTCTGTGCTGTGCTGTTGGAGTTGGGGAAGCAGTGACATGGGCACTCCTTATGGCCACCAGTGCTAGGTCATACCTGAAGCCAGCCCAGTCTCACACAAAGCCAATGGCGACTGTTGCTTGGCTACCTCTGATGTTTATTCAAATCCCAAAGGCTCTCTAGTCATTGGGTGGTGAATCCTGCCAGGACTGGGTCCTTCCCTTCAAGGCAGCATATTTCCTCTGGCCGACTGGGTCCAGAAATGCCATCCAGGAACTAAGGCCTGGACTCAGGACCCTCAGAAGTCTGCTTGGTACTTTATTTTACTGTGCCAAAACCTAGTTTTCTGAGCTCTTCCCTTTCCTTTCCTCAAGTGGAAGAAGACTCTCCCTGAGCTACACTGACTGTAGTTGGGGGAGGGGTGACCCAGGTACTGGCTTGGCCATACCTGCTGGTGTCTCACTGGGTCATGTGCACCCCAAGTCCACTGTCTCCAAGCCAGCACAACCACAGGAATTGCCCAAGTACGGCAGCTCTCATGGCACGACTGCCTTATAAATTTAGTCCAGGCCCCACGCTGCTCTTTGTCTGCTGGTGGTGGGGCTACCTTGGGCTTTGGAGTGGAGGATTTCCCTCTGGTCAGGCTTGTCAAAATGCTCCCTCCATGGGCACCAGCAGAATTCTGCCCTGTACTGTGTTCCTCTGTGCCAGGGCAGCCCTGAGTTCCAATGCAAAGCCCCACTGTTACTTCACTCTCCCTCCCCTGGGCACACAGATTCTCTCTCTTAACACATCTGACGCGGCACTGCTGGGGGATGAGGGAGGGGTGGCATAGGCAACAGAAGACTGTCTTTTCTGCCCTCTTTAGTGCCTCTTTCCTTGATACAATGTTAAAACCAGGTAGCATGATCGCCCACCTGATTTTTGGTTCTTCCTAAGGTGCTTGCTGGAGTGGATATTTGTTGAATTAGATGTTAATGTGGAGGTTTCTATTTGGTGATCTTGCTCCACTCCCTCCATTACCATGCTGTTTTGAATGCTATAGCTTTGTAGTATGTTATAAAGTCAGATAATATGACGCCTCTAGCTTTGTTCTTTTTGTTCAAGATTGCTTTTGCTATTCATAATCCTTTGTGGTTCCATAGAAAGTTTAAGATTTTTTTTCTATTTCTCTGAAAAATATCATTGGAATTTTGTTATAGATTGCACTGAATCTGTAAATTGCTTTGTGTGGTATGGATGTCTTAACAATAATAATTCTTCCAGTCCATGAACTCAGAATATCTTTCCATTTATTTGCATACTGTTTAATTTCTTTCACCATTATATTGTAGTTTCCAGTGTCCAAGTCTTACATCTCTTTGATTAGATTTGTTCCCAAGTATCTTATTCTTTTTGATGTTATTGTAAATGGGATTATTTTCTTAATTTTCTTTTTTGGACTGTTCATTGTTAGTATATAGAAACAACTGATTTTTGTGTGTTGATTTTGTAATCTTGCAGCTTTGCTGGGGTTTGTGTCTGTGCATGTGTGTGTATGTGTAATCTTTAGGATTTTCTACATATAAGGTCATGTCATTGGCAAATAGATGATTTAACATCTTCATTTCTAATTTGGATGCCTTTTATTTCCTTCTTTTGACTAATTGCCTGGCTAGTATCTCCAGTATTATGTTGAATACAAGTGGTATCCTTCTCTTTTTCCTAATATTAGAGGAAAAGCTTTAAACTTTTCACCATGGGTATGATACAAGTCGTGAGCCTTTCGTATATGGCCTTTATTATGTTGAAGTAGTTTCCTCTGTTGGCTTTTTCCCCAAACCTCTTTGTATTTCTTTTAGTTGTTGCTCTGAGGATTACAATCTACATCCTCATTACAGTCTATTTGGAATTAATATTTGGTCACTTTAAATTTTACCCTTTATACCTGACTCTTCCCATTTCATAACTAAAAAAAACTTTACAACAGTTTAATTTCATTTAAACATTCTACCCCTGTATTTAAGCTATTTTTTATATCTTTTAATTTTTCATAAGTTATAAATCTCATCACAGTGTTATTATTTTTACTTTAGGCAGTTATTTTTAAGGACATTAAGAAAAAAGAAACATACAGTCTTTTATATTTACTCACATATTTACCATTTATGATGCATTTTTTTTCCATTTCTGTGGATTTTAATTTTCATCTTAGTTATTTCCTTTCAGCCTGAAGGATATCCCTTGGCATTTCTCATAATACAGCCCTGTTGGTGACTAGTTCCCTCATTTTTTCTTCATCTGAAAATGCCCTTGTTTATTTAAAACTATTTTGCTGGATATAAAACATATTCCATATTATCTTAATTCTTTAACATTTATGAAGGTCCTAATTCCGGGGCCTGACCTTAGGGAGGGCAGATGGGACACTTGCCGTGGTCAGGGATGGGGACAAGAACTCTGAGCAGTGAAGACCACCGATGTGTAGGGAAGGCGAGTGTTGACAGGGACCCACCAAGGGCCAACACGATCTGACAAAAGGGGGATGGATTAATAGGACCGATGAGGTTGATGTTGGCTGATGTGGACATCACTTTAAATCTTATTGATTCCACAGCTAGAAAGGACCTTAAAGCTTTTGTCACTGTTCAGAGGTGAAAACCAAAGCATGGAAAGGCAATTTTCTCAGAATCACACAATTGCGTAAAATCAGAATCTTGACTCTTCTTTCCCTGAGACTCTTTCCTTCCCTCTCACCTGCCTCTCCATGAGGATGAGGCATTACAGTGCCAACTGATCTGGGCAGCACATTCCTGAAAGCTCATGCATGTCCCTAGCAAGACCCAGAGCAGCCTTCAGGACAAAGGTTGTTCCAACTTCTGGAGGAAGATTTTCATGTTTTGCATTATTTGAGTGAAACCCCTCTGGACAATGACCTTACAGCAGTGCCAACCCTTGAAAAACAGGTAGCAATACACACTCGTAAGTATTAGGTGTTGATAACCACCCCCAAGTGAGGACGTCCAGATATAGACACACAGGTTTTGGATCACACCAGTTTGGGCACTTAATATTAACCACCTTGTCTGATCTATTGCTTTTACCTATTGCTTTTTAACTTTTATTTCCAACCTTTTCTAGGCCAGAAGGTACAAGACCAGGAGTATGACTGTAAGCAACCCTGGGATTTACTTGCTTTGAATTTTATCCCATATGTTTCTTTCTTCGTATATTGGTATGTATAATAAAGATGCATACTAGTAATAATTTATTGATCCTAAACTTTGAAGAAATTGTCTAAACATGGTCATAAAACAATATGATCATGAGTATCATCATAAAACAATATAGGGCACATCAGCAATGCCCCCACCCCAGGCACATCACAATGACACCCATGGAGCATTGGGAACCTGTGGGCATCTGTGGACACTCTAATTTGGAGCAAATTTGTTCATGTTGCCATCTGTAATGGCTGGGCGAGGCACTCAGGGAGCCAAATTTTGGGTGTACCCCCTTTTAGGGGTAGAGAAAAGCAGATCCCCCTCTTATATTCATCTTTAAAATTTGGAGTGCTTAACCTATCCCAAAGTGAACCCAGGGACTGTTCACTGTTGCTCAGCCCCGCAGTCCAGAAAATCCCTGAGCCTCCCAGGCACTGACACGGCACATCTAGCTGGGTTTGCTGCCTCCGTGAGCCCTCACGTAAGAAGAGGTTTTTCTAGTAACCAGACAGCCCATCTGCTTGTCAGCAGGTACCCACCTACCTTCCTTCCTTCCTTCCTTTCCTTTTTTTTTGTTTAGAACAGCAATAATACTCTACAACTCAAATAAATAAGAATAACATTGTTTTCAAATTAACAACCCCCTCTTTTAATATTTTATAAGAAAATTTTTAAAAAGTTAATTGTGAAAAGCATTGTCTCTTATTGGAAAAAAGAAGTCTGACCCTTGTCCAAGTCAGCTGAGAAGAGAATGGTAAATTTGGCCTATGCGTTTCCTTTTTTGTGGCATCATTTAGAAGGTGACATGGTGGTCCCATGTAAGGGCTTGACTCTAAATACAATAGAACAAGAGAAGGAGAAGAGGTTCAGGCAGAGGGCAGAGGTGGGAGAGGCACTTTAGAACTGATTAAGCTTAGAGTGGGTGGTGTCTGATGGTCTTCATTCCCTGTAAAGCTTTGCCCTGAGCCTTGCAAGTTTCATCAGGATCCAAGCAATGTTGCAATGCTAACAATATGTAACATTTGTTAAGCACTACCTATGGGTCATGCCTGTTTTATAAGCCTTTGCATGACTTGTATCATTTAATTTTATACCAGATGAAAGAACCACTCTGGAGAAGCCCTGGAACCTGGCCAGGCAGTGCTAGTTGTCTCCTTACCCACCGGTGCCTGCCTCCTCGCACTGACCTTGCTCTGCCTGGTCCCTCCTGTCCTGAAACTGCATGGTTATTTCTAGCTCCACTTTTCCATCTCCAACTCTCACCCTCCAGCTCTCTGTTTCATTTCTCGGGGCAATGCTGCCTCAGACCAGCCTGCCGGTAATGACCTCCCGTTGTCCAACTCTGGAAACTTCTCTCTGGATCTACGGCCCCTCCTTTTACTGACACCAGCAGTTTATTTGTATTTGAAAAATAAAATAATAGCAGTACATATAGATGCATATGGGGAAAGAAGTATGAGTCATATGAAAATTGAATTTTACAGCCATTATGGGCATGGAAGGAAGTTATGAGACATAGGCCCACAAATTTATTTTCAACGCCTTGCTATGGATAGGGTGAAGTTACATATGGCACCAAAAAGTCAAGTTTAAATTATGCAAGCTGAGTAAGCTAATTTAAAAGATTGTCGTGGTCGATTAAATGGCAACGCTTGGGTTAAACCCCAAATGCAAATGTGTGACTTTCCTTGCCCTCCCTTCTTGTGGGCTGCAATGTTATTTGGAACTTTCACCATCAAAAATTCCAGTGCTCTTCGGTGCTTGTTTCTGAACAGTTTCGAACAGTTTGTCGTGGGATTGCCCCTGGTTCTCGTAATGCTGAGCACGGATTTGAAGGGGGTGCGGTTGGACTCTGGATGCTTGTAAGGGCGAGCAGGTCAAGGGTCCTGCCTACCTGCAAGGAGAGGCTCAAGACCACCTCATGCTGCAGGCCGGAAGGGACAGGCTACGAGCTCTGGCAGCTCCTCAGTCTGGAGCGACTGGGTCCGCCGGGCCCTGGCGGCCTGGCGCTGCACGAGCCTCGTGCCACCGGACTCCTGTGTTCCTGCTCGGTCTGGCTCGCACATCTGATGCCCCGGAGTCGTGCTGGTTCTCTAGACGGTTGTCGCCAGGACTAACAGTGATAGCCCTGGAGTCGTTCCCTGTTTCAATAGATGTACTAGTGGAGTAAATGAGTGAGTACCCGCCTCCTTCTGGTGCAGGAGGCTGGGGTGCACAGCTAATAGTGGATCGGTCTTTTATGTGGGCAGGAGTGCTGGTGCTGGGAGCAGTTAGTCTGCATAGGTCTTGGGTGAAATGCTTCAGGTTCCTAGTCCTTGGACATGAAAGTTAGAAGAACTGGTTCTTGGCAGATTTTGAGGCATGGTCCCCAAAGTTAGCCAAGATGTTTTGGTCTAGTGAATAGAACTAGCATGATGTATTTGATGATTTTAAAAGTGGTTATTGGTTTTAGAAATAGAAATTCTAGCTATTTTCTAAGTTCAAGTCTGAAAAATCAACAGGTCTTCATGCATCCACACCAAATGCCTTCTGTCCCTTTGCTCTGCAGTCATCTGTCATCCTGGAGTCTCCTTGGCTTGTTTATCAATGTGTTGGACTGTGAAAGTGCCCGTGGGGTTCCTCAGAGGGAGTCGTGTTCCTGGATCGCTTGGGGGGGATTTTCAGGGTATGTCACTTAGTGTTACTTAGCAACGCCACTTCCCCCTTTTTTTTTTTTTTTTGCCTTTTTGCCTTTTTGGCTTTTTTGCCTTTTTTGGCCAGGTGAAATGACAAGGAGAAGAAAAAAACGTGTTGTGTAGTTCAGATTCCCCATTTTTAACTTCCAGCATCTGTAAAAAACCAACAAACAAAAACTGAGCAAAACACAGGCAACCCCAGCTAACCCAGACTGCCCGGGTTTGGGAGAGCAGATTTGCCTAAAGATGACCTTCCTCTGGGATTGCCAGACCAACCTGACCCTCTGTCTGTACACTACTGTGTGCAGGCTTCTCTCTGCTCACACAGCTGGGCTCCCAGATGCTGCTTTGTTTTTCGGCTAACCTTTGTAAGAGGCTCTGGGAAAGAATTTAACCAGCTATCCGGGGAGGCTGTTAAGAATGCACTGTTATTGCTGGTTATGCAGGACTTAGCTGTGTGCCCTGAGTGCCGGGAGAACTCTACAAACTATGTTAACAGAAAGCGGATGAGAACTCTGCTATCTCATTATGGATTTTCACAGATCACCAAAGCCTATGGGGTCTGGAAGTATGGACAAATATTTCCAACTCTGTGCATGGGTACTATATATGTGTGTGTACATAAAAATGCCATCAACTGATGCCCAAAACTGAAGGGAAGAGACATTTGGAGAATTAGAAATAAAGGCGTGGAGAGAGAGAAAAAAATTCAGACTATGCACAAGCAAGGACTTTATTTATTTGTTTTTCATTTCCCCCAACAGACAAACAACCAGTCTGTAACATAAACAGAATTAACAAAAGTTCCTCTCGTCCTTACTTGGCATGCCTCTCCCCTCGGAGGGAAGCGGTTTGCAAGCTGCTGGGTCACACATAGATGTGATTGTATGTCACAGCCGACTTCAGTTCTGTGCAGGGGCTTCACATACACAGCCCACCCCCACACCAGCTGTCTTTCAGGGCCTTGCTGGGGGACCCAGTTCGTAAACTGCCACGTGCAGCTCCTGCAATCTCAGTGGAAAATGAACAAAATCCATTTTAGAAAGGACTCCAGTAAGTAAAAAGGGACCATTACAGACTCCACAGAGAACCAAGCCAGTGACATGGCCTTTTGTTTGTCAGACCCACACTCCTGATATTGGCAGAAGGAATAATTCGCACAAAGCCTCTGTCATACTGAGATACACCTTCTTTTCAGTCTTTGGGTGTTTTCTCTTGTGTAGTCCTAAAAGAATAGCCCTTTCCAGGGTGGGACAGTGAAGTTCTCCCGAGTGTCTGAAGAAGATCTCACCCTCATTTTCAAACTGAGGCCGGCCTAAGGAAGCTGCAAGATTTCTATATGTGTTGTGTCTATATATTTTCAAATGGCAAAATATATTCTCTGATTTGAAAGTCTGCTTGGTCTATAAGTTGGCTTTTCCATTTTCATAGAGGCTACACTGTACACAAGATGTGTCTAGCAAGGCTCATGTTTATGTACAAATGTCTTTGAGCATGATCTGTCATGTACCTACTGAGCAAACTTATAGACTTGGAGCAGGATTTATAGCTGGCAGATACCAGGCCATGAAGCTGGTATCATTTCCCCTGTCTTGGAACTGACTCAGGGCTAAATTTAGACTATTTTCCCCAATATCCATACTTATTTTTCTACCTGATGCTGAAAAACTCCTCTTTTTTTCATATAAGGAAGGTTATAGCCATTGTGAATTGTACTTAAACATATGGTTTGAGCATTTGAACATTTTATGAACCTACAAAATTGTTAGATCTTTTTGGTACCAAAAGATATACTCTTTTAGGGTTCCTTGGAATTCACAAGAGAAGCTATACTCTCACTTCATGACATGAATTATCGCTCACAGAGCAAGAGCCCTTGGTGTTCTTCTCTTTGCATAATGAGGAGTGGGATGGGCTATTGGTGCCGGGAGAACTTGCTTGCAGTCCGTGTAGGGGAGACTTCAGGCAAGCCATCGCACTGCGCTGGGCCTCTGTTTCCTTAGCTGCAAAACAGAACAAGATGAACCACCAGGTCCTCATCAGGCCAAGATTTCAGGTGCTGCTGGATGTAGACGTGGAACTAAGCAATGCATGGGGAATTTTAAAAAGCTAGGACTGGCCCCTCTTAGGAGGCCTTCATGTAGAAATTCAGCAAACTACTGAAACTCCCTAAAGAAGGAGAATTTCACAGGGAAACCACGTGGACGGAGATGGAAAATCAACAGGCATGTTTGTAAGGAACCTTGGAAATCATCTAGCCCACTCATCAACGTGAAGCCACTGTGGCTGATTTACTCATTTCCCTTGAAACATGTTTGCTTCAGACAAATGTGAAGAGAATTCCAACAGTGACCAAGAAGATCAGTCAAACAATTGATTGCTGGGAACACAGGATCTTAACACAGGGCCTTTCTCCCAGGGAGGATACATGCAGTTGGGGAGCAGAGACACTAAGAGAATGGACGCCCACTGATACTCTGAAGGGAACGGCAAGGTGCTATGAGCTGAATTGTGTCCCTGTGCCCCCACCCCCAACTCAAGTTCCAACCCCCAGTACCTCAGCAGGTAACTATATTTGGAGATCAAGTCTTTAAAGAGGTGATTAAGGTAAAATGAGGCCATTAGAGAGGGACCCTCTAATGTGACCAGTATGTTCTTATAAGAAGAGGAAAAGACACCAGGGATATTCGTGCACAGAGAACAGGCCGTGTGAGGACACGGCAAGAAGGAGGCTGCCTGCAAGCTGAGGAGAGAGGCCTCAGGAGACGGCGACCCTGCTAACAGCTTGTTTGTGGACTTTTAGCTTCCAGAACTGTGAAAAAATAAATTGCTGTTGTTTAAGCCACTCAGTCTGTGGGACTTTGTTATGGCAGCCCGAGCAAGCTAACACACAAAGGATAGGGGGTAATTTCCCAGTGCGCTACGGAAGACCAGGGGGAGGAGAATTTCCTTCCAGTTGGGGTAGCGTGAAAAAGCATTTTGAAGAGGTGAGATCTGAGCTGGAAAAAACAGCGACCAGTGTGGCGTGTGTCATTATGTCTTAACTTTAGGCATGCATTCTCTTTCTAAAGAGCTGTGTGTGGATCAACTTACTTTTAGTTAAAACACAACCACAGTTTAAATGCCACTGGAATGCTTTCTGTTTTAATCTGTCTTACTGTGGATCTTTTCGTAAAGTTATTCTCTCTTTGGGGTAAATCCACATTTGATTTAAGTGACGTTTAACTTAATCAATGTTAAATCAATGGAAGAAAGCAAGGATTTCAATCCAGGTCATAGGGAAGAGAAAATGCTGCATCTGTTTTGAGGCAGCATAACTCAGCATCGTTTTGCTAGGGCTAATGGTGACATTTGTTTGTCATTCTCAAACACTTTTGGTTAAGCAGTTGGGGAAAGTAGCCCAAAAATATTCTGAGTAGCAGGGAAGCCAGGCTAGAATTTTATCTTTACTGCAAATAGCCTACCAAGAGATGAACATATGCTGAAACAAGTTTGCTATACAGTGTATCATTAATTCAATATTTAGACACTTGTAAATAAAGTGCAGGGAGGCTGGGTGTTTTGCCCCAGGCATCACAGAACCGAGATGGGAGAGTAGGCGTCAGGAGCCCAGTGCTCACACAACAGGCCCGGCCCGCGTCCTGGGGTAGCCAGGAGGTTGTCCATGTGGCCTGAGACCCAGAGGCAGAGGTCTCCCCAGGACCAAGAGGCAGTGGGAGGCTGAATAACCGTGCTCCTCCACGGAATCAAAGCAAAACCCAGGATGTTAACTGCTCAGAATTCATATTTGTGCCAATGTATTTCCTATCACACTCCTAGAAATTATGTGTGATACAAATTCTAACCAGACAACTAGGACCCAACATTCTGGAGTAACAGACAGCAGAGTAAGGTATGCTTCCCCCCAATACCTCCCACACCCCCCGCCACCAGCTACTTTTAAGAAAATATCTGATGTAAATTAAAACCGGCTGTCACTCGGACCAAAGGAAATCAACGCAGAAAGTACTTGAACAATCACATTTTGAAAAAGCCCACATCCTCAGCCTTCTGCAGAACTCAGGCTTCACTTGGGGGGCTGTTCACAGACCTGTGCACACCCACAGCTCCAGGAAGGGCACAGACAACCTCTCCGACTCCCTCTCCGCCCCTTCCCCAAGATCGGTGCTTACACGGGACATTCCCCCAGCTTGTCAGCTGCCTTGGATTTAGATACCTCCTCAGTTCAATGGTGTACCCTCCTCCTCTCTCCCCGTTCTCTCCTGTACCAAACCCAGCTGTGCTTCTGTGTGCCCCAGTGCTCTCCTGGTGGCCCCTGGTCACCCCCAGCTCTGGTTCCCTTGCCCAGGAGAGCATTTGCACATCCCTCAGACAGCCCACTGGGTTCCACGGCCCCAGCCTCTCTTGGTTTCTTCCTTTTATTTCCCTGACTCCTCCTGGCCCCTTCTGTCCTCTGGCCTTTCCAGATTCTCCCTGCAGCCTCTCCTCCTCCTGCCTCCTAGCTGTCCCCTGGCTGAGGCCGCCACCCACTGCCTGGAGCCTCCTGGCCACACTGGCTCTCTCCCCGCTCTCTGCCCTACAGCAGCCGCTCTCCATGCACACCCAGAGCAGCCCTCGCAAGCCGCCGCTGGTTCTGCTGCTCCTTGCTCCTTTGTTCCTCTGTCCAAACCCTCCAAGTGCAATTGAGAAAGTCCTTGCAGACCTGGCCCGTGGTCACCTGGTGCCTTTCTGATGTCATTCTTCCCTTCGCTTGCTGTGGGGTCCCACTGGGCTGGGCATGTGCCCACCTCACGGTTCCTTCTGGCTGGTTCCTTTCCGCTTCTCCCCCAGAAAGACCCAGAGTTTGCGTATCTGCTCTCTTCACATCTGTTCCCCCAAGTCACTGCAGCAGATCTGCCTTTCCTGGGCACTTGAGCTAAGACGGTCGGCCACCACCCATCACTCTCCTACTCCCCTCGTTTTCCATCTTAGAGCCAACTTGTTTATTTACTTCTATCTTCTCCAAATAAAATGCATTGTAGGAAGAAGCATTGTAAAAATGATGAAAACATTCAGAGTTTCAGGGAAATTGTTGACTATTACTTTGGTTTCAGCTACTCCTAAACTAATATGGAGGAGAAATAACTAAAATTATGCTTTGCTCATGTGAAAGCAATTAGCCATTTAGGTGAACTGACTACCATTTATGTCTAGTAATCTTATATACTCGTATCTCAAAGTATGTCCTTCAATTTTGTTTTAAATTTCGCCTATAAGGTCAGAGGCAGCAAGAGGGCTGAAAAGAGAGCCGTCCACGAGGAGGGCTGTGCCAAAGCAGGGGATGAAGGGGGTTGGGAGTTGGGAGAAAGTTTAACCAGAACACCGGTCATCAGCAGAGCCCGAGGGAGAACCTCACTGTCGTCAGGATTGCTGAAGCCCAGGGGGCAGAGGCAACGGCAAAACACTGCAAGAGACAAATGGCTCAGAACCAACATGGAAAACGGGGCGCATGGTCCTGTCTGTGGGACCTAGCGATGGGTCTGGCAACTTCAAGGGCCTGACAAGGCTGTCCTTGTGTTCTCAGCCTCCACCTCAGGCTGCTTATATGGCCAGACTGTGTACACAGGCATCACTAGACGTTCCTTAGATATTTAAAAACATGAGGCAGTGTTAGGGTCTGGATTGTATCCCTCCCCAAATCCATGTGTTGAAGTCGTAACCCCCACTATCTCAGAATGTGACTGTATCTGGAGGTAGGATCTTTAAAGAAGTAATTAAGTTAAAACGAGGTCATAAGGGTGGGCCCTAATCCGATATCACTGGTGTCTTTGTAAGAAAGGAGATCAGGCCCCAGACAGTCACAGAGGGAAGACCATGTGAAGACAAGGGGAGAAGAGAACATCTGCAAGCCAAGGAGAAAGGCCTCAGAGGACACCAGTCCTGCTGACACCCTGCTCTTGAACTTTTAGCCTCCAGAACTGTGAGCAAATACATTTCTGTTGTTTAAGCCACCCAGTCTGTGGTACTTCGTTATGGCAGCCGTTGGAAACTAATACACACATGATTGCAACCCTAGACAGCCCAGTTCATCCACAAGCCTACTCACGGAGAGTTTCTGCTGATTTCTGCCCTGAGATTGAGACAGCCGTGGTATTTTCATTTTCTAGGGTTGCCGAAACAAATTACCACAAACTGAGTGGCTTAAAACAACACCTCGCATGGCTTTTTCCCTGTGTGTCCCTTCTCCTCTTGCAAGGACGCCAGCCATGTTGAATTAGGGCTCACCCTAATGACATCATCTCAACCTGATCACACCTGTAAAGACCTTATTTCCAAATAAGCTCACATTTGCAAGTACTGAGGGTTAGAACTTCAACATATCTTTCTGGGAGAGACAATTCAACCCGTAACACATGGTACAGTGGAAAGAGCTATGGATTTGCTGCAGAAGATCTAATTTTATCTATTCTTCACTTTTTCACTTCCAGAATTTGAACAGGCTTCTTTTGAATTTTAGTATTTTTTTACTGGTAGGATGGAGAAAGTCAAATTTACCCAATAGGATTGTTGTGAGAAGAAAATGAGAAAATGTACGTGTGACATCACCTCTATTAACACTGTACCTGTGGCACACTTTATCAGTAAGGTTCAGCTGAGTTCTGTTGTAGTAACAGGCTATTCCAAACTGTGTCTGAGGCTTCCCACAGCCAAGGTTCACGCCTCAGCCGCCCACCTGGCCTTTAGGAATGAACTCTGCCCGTTTCTTGTTCCTTCTGGGACCCAGGCTGAAAAAGCAACTTCTAAATGAGACCTGCTGCTCTCATGGCAGAGGGAGAGGGCGACCAGCAGGACATTGTGATAATGCTCAGAGACTGCCATGAGACGAGAGGCAGGGCATAGACAAAGTGCGAGAAGCGGGCGTTACGAGTCAGAGGAAGGCCGATAAGCCCGTGCACCACCCAGGGGTGGGTTGGAGGGTTACAGGGAGATGAGGTTGTTAAAACAAAACAAAACAAAACAAAAAACACATGCAATGGGTGGAAGGCTTTGAAGTCTACACCAAGGACAGTCCAATAAGCTCCTCCTTCCCTCCTTTTCCGCTTCGAGCTTGTGAGCATCTAGTGGAGAGCACCCTTGGGCGCAGCTCGCTGAGTGGCTGGTGAGTGACGGGGAAGGAAGGGGCCCGAAGCCATCCTGAGGCCCTGAGATATTCAGACATCTGAATAAAGGGGCTCTTATTAGCAGAGATGGGGAAGTGTGAAGGGCTGTGCATTTCAGTGAGATTTATTTGGAGAAGGAAATCTTCATCAAGTTATATTCTGAGTTCAGTAAGGTATTCACCTGGCGTTGGCCCTTAGGGGGTCAGAGACAATGTCTTAAAGGAGGGTTTCAGAAACATGCAGAACACTGTGGGGATAAAGGAGAGAAATGGACCCTGTGGGTCCCAATAGACCCTAGCAAATGGACTTCCTGTCTCTCTGCTTGCCACACAGCTGGGAGAGAATATTTGTCACAGATGCACACTTAGAATCTATTTTCTCACCTACATGAACTTTTGTTTAAATTTTGTCACTTACTTTTCAGAGATACCCAACACCACCTTTTCACTTTTCCACTTAAAACTACAGTCTGTCATGAGCCAGGGTGACACTGTCTGAAGAAGGAGGCAGGGTAGTGAGGTGTTGGGCACAAGAAGCCGGGAACAGCACTCACCAGCCACGCCCTGAGAAAAAAATGTGTTCTAAGAATTTCCAAAAATAACGTCTCCTGGCACATCATTATTTGAGCTCCCATCAACAGACCTCTCTACGCTGAAGTGCCACTTTCCAAAAAGTATGTTTCTCTTGGCTTCCATGGTGATGAGAGGTAGTTCTGATTGTAGGGCATTCTGCCGCTGGAAACTCACTGCCTGAAGAAGGGAGTGGTCAGGGTAGTGGGTGAGGCTTTAAAATGTGGTGAAAGCTTTTGATTGTAGTAACAGCGAGGCCTTGTTCCGAAGGTCCACCCATGTGGAGCCACTGCGGTCTATGAACCTCTGCGACCCTGGCCCCCTCCTGCCTCCCCGGCCCACTGTTGATTGACAGGGTCATATATGCCTCCCGCAAGTCCTCTAGGAGTTTGCCTGATCCAAGCCGCTCTCAGTACCTGCTCCATCATGAACCCTATGCCAGAGACGGGTTAAAGGACATTTCAAATGAGTTCGGAGGGTGCCTGACTCAGCATGTTAATGCCCATTTCAGAGACGCTTTAAACAACACCTACTCGTGTTTCAGAGTCCCCCTCCGTCAAGGGGCCTGTTGTGTCCACAGTCTAACCAGGCAGGGACCGGGGGCAGGTCTGGGGTTCCCATGGGCCCCGTGTGTAGCATTTGGCTCCTGTCGGACACTTTGCTTAATCTCAACCAGCTCCCATCCTCAGCCCTGTTCGGCAGCAAGGAAAGCAGAGCCAACACACAGGTCCCGGAGTGACGCGGGGGCCGTCGACCGAGACAAAGGGCTGCCCGGGCTGAGATGGCACGTGGGCCTTCGGCGCGGAGCACGGAAGCTGCTTTCCTTCTCGGGCAGTAACTGCCCCGGCGCCTTCGAGAGCGAGTGCTTCCGTGGTCGCCCGGTCTGAGGCAGGAGGAGACGTGGGGTCGTCGTGAGAACCCGGGTAAATGTCTGCAGCTCTGCAGCACAGCCACGAATGGGGCACAGGTGTGCCAGGGGCCAGGCCTCGTGGGCAGCCGCCTGTGGTTGTGAGCAGCCTA
The DNA here is from genome assembly GCA_023783475.1 of Daubentonia madagascariensis. NCBI lineage: Eukaryota > Metazoa > Chordata > Mammalia > Primates > Daubentoniidae > Daubentonia > Daubentonia madagascariensis. The sequence goes on from JAKFHU010000760.1 coordinate 4,961,902, forward strand.
GTCCATTCAGCCCGGGTTCCCCGACCGCAACGTCTGACCTGGGGCAGGTTGGGCGGCCCTGGTGGGCCAGGGGGCAGGAGAGAGGGAGGCAGAGGGCCAGGCTGCTTCTCCTGACTCCGCCCCGGCCAGCTGGGACTTGGGATGAAGCACATCATCTTCCTGGTCCTAAGTGCCTGCTATTTAACATGAGAAGACTGGGCACATGGAGCCCTGGGGTCAGTTGTGTGTTTAGTGAGTGCCGGATTTGTGCTGGGAATGTTCTAGAGGCTGGAGATACCACAGTGAGGTTCCTAGGGGCCACTTAGTGGCAGCAGAGAGAAAGGGTGGCTGGGATGCGCTCCCAGCGACACTCTGTGTCCCTTGCCCCTATTTTAACGCCAGCCACTCCACTTTGACCTGTTTTATACATTTGAGGAAAATGGCCTGTAGTGACCCCCACTGGAGGCTGAGGGCACGTGACAAGGACTGGCCTGAGGGAGGGGTGGGTGGCAGCAGATGGAAGTCCCTGTCTGTGGATATTGGGCTTGGGACATCCACAGAGTTAGCCTAAGGGGTCCCTGGGCCAACAGGTTCTGCTTTTCTGGATTCTGTGCACCAATCAAACACACAAGCCCACGGGCTCCATGGCATGTCTAGTCTTCCCCGAGAAGTTGTCTGTATGTATAAGATTGGCTTTCCAGGACTGAGAAAACATCGTTTAAGATTGAAGGCAAAACCGTAACAACTAGGTGTTTGGAGAACTCAATACTGGGTTCCTCAGTCACTCACTTGCAGACTACAGGCCTAGCCTGCCACAGGCTCCCCAGCCCCCTCCAGCCTCTACCCTCTAGCCCAGACTCATGACAACATGTAAAAGGATCACTGCCTCAGGCCACCCTCTAGGGGCTGTTTGACTGTGGGCATTAGTGTTCTCATTTGCAGGGAAGACAGATGCACTCTGGGACACTCCCATGGTCTGCAGGACTTCCCGTCACAGAGCCCACCAGAGAGGAAGGATGTGGTGGCATTGAGGGTGGGACGTGTCAAAGCAGGAGGGCACCTCAGAGGAGACACTCAGCTCCAGTGGCCCCTGGAAGGTGCTAAGTCACTTAGCCTGAGATGTTCCAAGCAGCATGTCCTGTGTGGATGTGGCAAGTAAACCCTTTTCGCACACGTTCCCCTGGTCTCTGGCCATGAATGCTCCCTGGTGTGAAGGCAGCATCTCCCTCCCTCTGTCAGCCAGGCTCTGCCTGGAGGCAGGAGGTGAGGGCAGCCCCTGTGGGAGATGCCGCCATCCAAAGACATCAGTGCCCAGCAAAGGATGTTTGCCAACTGGAGGGAAAACATACCTTTGAAGAACCGTGGTTACCTAGTAGGGTGGCAACTGACAGATGGGAGACAAAGACGGGACAGAGACATCCTGTTGCCTATCTTTTTGAACAATGTGAATTACTTATCTATTTGAAATATTAAATTAAAAAATGCATCCATATCCAATCGGACTTGTTCATCTTTACTTAGACAAGCAGATATTTTTATTCAATATTAATTAAGCTCCCCACTTGTGATTTAGGGAAATATATTCACATTGAAAGATTATTTAAAAAGATGTTTCCCAGCTTAGTGGACATACAGCAATGTTTTGTGGTTTGGTTTCCTCAGTCTGTACTGCAGACATGCAAACAGCAAACAGCCAGGGCTCAGGCGACCCATGGTTAAGGTTGCTGTCACCACCCTTCTCTGAACACCACCAGCTCTGGGAGCTGCCACTGCCCCTCTAAGGAGCAGGACTAAAGACACTTGAGAGCCCACCTCATGTGTGGCCTCTGAAGGGCTCCCATCCCCTTGGTCTGTCCCTTGAGCTGCTCTACAGGGCAGGCCAGTCCACACAGCAATCTACCCTGCTCTTGGTCTACACTCCCTCGAGGGTGGTGGAGGGTGGGCAGTCCCCACATCAGGGCCCAGTGCTTGCTCAGAGGAGGCACTTGATTCCTGTGTGCTGGGCTGCACTGGCTCAGTGCCAGTAACTGAGCTTCTGTCCCACCCCATGGTGGAAGCCGCGAGTTATCCATCTTTCTATTAGGCGTTAGAGTTTTGTTACTGGACCTTGCCTGTTGGCTGAGGTCTCGCAATTTTCTGACAAACTACCTAGTGCCTTCATATATCTGTTTTGATCTCACTGGCTTTGGGACTCTTCCAGCCATACTCCATGCCTCTAAGCTCCCCCTCCTCCACTGCATCTCTTCAGCACGGAATACCACCTCTGTGTCAGAAAGCACACCATACTGTCCAACCGCGCGTCCGCCTCGGGAACCAGGCTCCTCGGGGTGGATCTAATTCCGTCTCGGTTACTCCCTTGGTCCTCCAACTAGCTTACTACGCCTTGTCCCAACTATGACTCCTATCCTGTTACATTTCTGTCTGTTATAATTACTTACACTGTGATGGTTTTTGGGAAATATAACAAAACAACTATGCGAATCAAATTTGGAATCAAAACATTCATCCAATCAAATCACCAAGGGACTTAGACATGCCAATTGTTGATTTCAAGAGAGGACAACATGGCCTACAGTCGATCTGTGTGCAGAGGGTGGAACCAGCAGTCAGCGGCGCTGTGAGTTGGAACGTGCCTGCGCCTCAGGTGGACACCTCCGCGCCTCGTCCCTGTCCCCGGTGACCTCTCTGCCTGGGCATCCAGGTGGCTCTGCGGTCTCTCCTCTCTGGTGGGTTCCCTGGTTCTTGTGGTCTTCCACCCTTTACATTTCCCGGTTTCTACCTGAACTGGAATGGGATCAAGCAGATGGGTGTGATGTGGTTGTGGTACAAGATTCTGGCCAAGGGGGAGGTGGAGGCACCAGAAGGTTGCAGGGGGTGCTTGGACTCAGCTCAGCCGATCTCCCTACGTCCTAAAGCTATGGGTCGTAACTGGAGACCAGCTGCTGTTCCTTAAGGTCCTTACATAGTCTCACCAAGTTCGGATGGGACAGATAAGAAAAGCTCCTTCCAAAGAATTCACTCTCAGCCTGTGTCAGCACCTAGTTAAAAGCTGAAAGAATCAAACGACAACACAGTGACTTTACCCCATTCCCAACCGCCTGTTTGCTGTTCTTTTGAACTGACTAGCCGGCTGGGTGGGTGTCCTGGAAATGCCCCGAGACTCCCTCGGTGGGCAGCAGACTGATCCCTAATCTCCTAATGAGGGATCATCAGCGTTCTTGTGGCCAGTCGTGGAACCCCCGTGGGGATGGAATTTCGGCATATCCTCTTCACTGACCCCTTGTCACTCTCCTGTTTTTGTTGGAGGCCTCCCAGGGAACTGTCCCTCTCTTTGTTGATAGTTGATACCACGTGTTCCCCCCACAAGGGCTCTACTTCCTCCTCCCAAGCCCACAGCCCAAGCCCGGGCGTGGCTTTCCTCCACCTGTCTTTCCCTTTCAAGCCAAAATAAGATGTCCTCCCTCTAAAAGGCTTCGACCCATAGGCAGTAACATTTCAGAGCTAGATGGTGCCTTGAGGTCTTGCTGTTTTCTTCCTGTTTTCATCCATTTGCTAATCCCTTTTCCACCATCTGTGTGAACCACAGATCTTGGTAATTACACCAACATACGTGTTGACGTATATTCATACAGTGCGCCCAAATATGAACATTCTCCATTCGAGGACGCATTGAACATCTGCTGTGTGAGAGGTGCTGTTCTCAAGATGACCCGGCTATGGCTCTGTCTTGGACAAGCTTGCGATTAAGTCAAAGCAATTCGATATGTGTTGAAAGACATAAAATCATAAGACAGAACAGACCAGGTGGGGGGAAGCCAAGACCACGTCCGACAGTGTGTGGTGAAGAGGGAAGGTTCGCTGAGGCGACAGCTACTCGAGTGAAGCCGGGAGGGTTCAGACGGTGCAACCTGGAGGAAGGGCCCTGTGTGTGGACGGCACTGCGCCAGCCACGGGGCAGAGGCGGGAAATGATGCGAGTAGATGAGGGGAGAGCGTGGCAGGAGAAGAGAAAGAGGAACCCTGTGCAGCTCACTCATCTTAGCGGGCTCGGTTGCAAGAGGAAACGACAACAAAGACAGGGAAGAAGTAAAGACCTACCAAAGACCATTCTAGCAAAGACCTAAAATGAAAATTAGGATGCAAGCAGGGTCAAAGTAATCAAGGAAAGACGAAGTTTGTAATAGAAGAAGGTCAGTTATCAAACTGAAAAATAAGAAACAAGACAGTCATTAGGTTAGGGGATTTGTACCTAGCAGCAGGGTTTGCGAGACCCCTAGGGAGCAGAAGGGAGGAAAAATGCACTTGTAGCTAAATTCCGCATTTGGGGATTTGGGGGCTGGTATTTGCCTGCGTAGCTGAGAATCTTGAGGATGTAACTTAGTCTCTATATGCTAATTACGTCCTACATATGGATCCATCGTTGTGATCACAATTGATCTTGTGAAATTACTATTAACTGCTTTATTGAGATGTAAGTTATACACTATAAAATCCACCCATTTTAAGAGTACGATTCAATGATTTTTAGTATATTTATGGAGATGTGTAACCATCACCACAATACAATTTTAGAATATTTCCATCACCCCAAAAAGAAACCTTATGCCCTATAGTTGCTCCCCATTCATACCCCAGCCCTAGGCACCTGTTAACTCTTTTGTCTTTATAGATTTGCTTTTTCTGGACATTTCATGTAAATGGAATCATACAGTATGTGTCCTTTTGCACCTGGTTTCTTTCCCTAAGCATAATGCTTTTGGGGTTCACCCAGGTTGTATCAGTACGTTACTCCTTTTTGTTGCCAAGAAGTATTTCCCTGTGTGGATAGACGATATTTTGCTCATCCATTCTCCAGGTGGTGAACATTTGGGCTGTTTCCACTTTGGGTTGCAAATAATACTGCTATGAACATTTGTGTACAAGTCTTTGTGTGGATATATGTTGTCATTTCTGCTGGGTAGATACCTAAAAGCGAAATTGCTGCATCACAGGGCAATTCTATGTTTAACATTTTAAGAGATTTCCAAGCTGATTTTCAAAGTGGCTGCACCACTTTACCTTCTCACCAACAATGTGTGAGGCTCTCATTCTGTCATTTCCTCACGCCCTCGCTGACACTTGTTACTGTCTTTTCAATTGTAGCCATCCTAGTGGGTGTGAAGTGGCATTTCATGGTGGCTTTGATTTGCATTTTCCTGAAAGCTAATGATGTTGAACATCTGTCTTTTCATGTGCTTATTGGCTATTTGATAATTTCTTTGGTGAAATATCTATCCAATCATTTTACTCATTCTTAAAATAAGGTTATTTGTCTTCTTATTTTTAGTTGTAGGAGTTCTTTCTATAGTCTGGATATAAATTCCTTATGGGATATATGATTTGCAAATATTTTTCTCCCAGGCTGTCTGTATTGGTCTGTTTTGCATTCCTATAAAGAAATACCTGAATCTGGGTAATTTATAAAGAAAGAGGTTTATTTGGCTTACAGTTCTGCAGGCTGTACAAGAACCATGGCACCCACATCTGCTTCCGGTGAGGACATCAGGGAGCTTCCAATTAAGGCAGAAGGTAAAGGGGGAGCAGGTGTGTCACATGGTGAGAGAGGCAGCAAGAGAGAGGAGGTGATGCAAGGATTCTTTGAACAACCAGCTCTTGTGTGAACTCAATAAAGTGAGAACTCACTCATTATTGGGGGGGGCACCCAGACATTCATGGACCCAAACACCTTCCACCAGGCCCCTCATTCAACACTGGGGATCAAATTTCAACATGAGATTTGGAGGGACCAAACTTCCAAACTGTATCATTGTCTTCTCACTTTCTTGATGGAGCATCTTGAAGTGTAAAGATATTTAATGTTGATGAAGCCCTATTTATTGTTTTTTTCTTTTACCACTTGTATTTTTTGGGTCATACCTAAGAAATAATTCCCTAACCCAACATTATGAAGATTGGCTCCTATGTTTTCTTCTGAGACTTTTACACTTCAAGCTTTTACATTTAGGTTTGTGACCCATTTTGAGTTAATTTGTGTATATAATATGAGGTAGTTGCCCCAGCACCATTTGTTAAAAAGACTATTTCTTTCCCACTGAATTTTTTTGACACATTGGTCAAAAGTCAACTGAGTTTATTCTTGGGCTCCCAATTTTATTCCATCAATCTATTGATCTATATGTCTATCATTATGCAAGGATCACACTGTCATGATTACTACAGCTTTGTAGTAAGTTTTGAAATTGGGATGTGTAAGTCCTCCAAATTTTTTCTTCTCTGTGAAGATTGTTTTGGCTATTCTGAGTCACTTGTACTTTCATATAAGATTTGAGATGAGCTTGTCAATTTCTGCAAAAAAGCCAGCTGACATTTGGATAGGGATTGTTTTGAATCTATAGAACAACTTAGGGAGTACTGCCATCTTAGTCTTCTGATCCATGAACATGGGATGTCTTTCTATTTATTTCAGTTCCAATTTCCTTCAATAATGCTTTGTAGTTTTTAGTGTTCATTTTGCACTTCTTTTCTTAAATATTTCTAAGTATTTTATTCTTTTTGATGTTATTGTGAATGGAATTACTTTCTGAATTTCATTTTGACAGTATATGTAATATAATTGATTTTTTTGGTGTTGACTTGTATCTTGCTACCTTGTTGAATTTGTTTATTAGTTAAAATAGTTTTTGTGCATTCCTGAGGATTTTCTGCACGTAAGAATACACAAGATCATATTTTCTGCAAATAAAAACAGTAACTTCTTCCTTCCAAATCTTGATGCCTTCAATTGGTCCTTCTAATCACCTTGGGAGTTGTATAAAGGCATTTTACTGATGAGAGAACTTTAGTCTAGAGAGGTTAAGCAGCTCATCTCAGGTCACCTAGCCAGGAAGTGAGTAAATCAGGACCAGAATAGAAGATTCCTGTCTCCCTATCCATCACTCTGCATTTTCCACATGCTGCCTCCAGTTGGTAGAGTCAGAATCTGAGAAGACAATGGATTGCCTATGTCTCTGCAGCACTCCTATTGTCTTCCTTTGTTACAAGCAGCCAGATTCAGTCAAGCAGGGAGCAGAATGTACATTTCCCAAATGTCTACTGTATTTTGTACCACACTCAGTGCTAGGTGCATTCAAATACTATTTCAATTAATCCTCATAAAACTCTATAGTCACAATTATCCCCATTTTATAAATGAGGAAACCAAGGCTCTGAGATATGAAATTACTTGTTCAAGATCACAAAGCCCATAAATGGAAGAACTATGAGTACAAAATCCTGTGCTCCTCCCATTACATCATGCTGCCTCTTCCTTCCTGCTTCCAAGGAAGCAGCTCTCAGAGCAGCACTGTGCTGTGCAGCCATCTAAGTGTCCCTCCCTTAGACAGCCATCTAAGGTTGCATTATGAACATGGCATATGCCTGCACACACAGACACCCATGGTGCATGAGTCACTGCCCTTCTAGGCTTCCTCCAGACTAAGCAACCTCATGGGGAACTTTTTTTAAGCCCTCCTTTGTGTGTCTCAATGGACAATGTGAACAATAAGCGCTTCTGGGGTTGAGTATAAAAGAGAGGATTCAACCTCAGACACTTAGCTACTTATCTCTAATGGTCAAGGCTGCATAGTTGTGAAAAATGGCTTACACAGACCTCTTTTGAAAAGCCACATCTGGGATACTGACCCAGACCACCAAGATGCAGTTCTGGACAAGTTGTTCCTAGTTATACTTGGTTATGAGGGCCTGGGGGCATAGTGGTCCCAAGGAGGGCAGGGTCTAACTCACCCTGCATCCCACTCACCCTGTCTCATGCTCTGTGGCACACAGTAGGCACTCAATAAATGCCTCCTTGTATTTATTTTAAAGTTACTTGAAGTTACTTTACCCTAAATTGTTAGCCAGTTTTCCCTTCTAGCTGTTCTCCTCCCCATCCCTCTCCTACTCCTAACAGAAAAGGAATTCCTGCTGCCAATCTATCACGGGTGATATTTTTAGTCTTACAGCAGATAAAACATCCAAATGGACATGGCAAAGATAACCTCAGATACAGCTCTTTGATTCTCTTTGCCCTCTTCTCCCCAACGCCAGTCCACACGCAACCCAAGATAGGCTCTAGAAACACAAAGCAGAAGTGGAAATAATTAAATATTTTGCAAACTCTGTCAAATACTGCAAGAGACAAGTAGGCACCAAACTTAAACTCTTATGGTTTACCTTTCCACTAAATTCCAGATTGGTGAGTAATCCAGTACTCTGGTGGTTAAACAACATCTTTTGTATTACCCAAGAGATTTTAGGTTTGGGAGTTTAAGCCATATATAACAGAGGGTCTGGAAAAGTTCTCAGAAACCACAGTTCCCTCAGGCGACACGGTGTGCGGTAGAAGGTATTCTGTTTTAGCCTAGCCATCCCACTTCCAGGTGGTTTCATGGTCAGCAGGAGAATATGACTTTTTAATAACATGAAATAAAGAGGCAATGCTTCTGCCAAAACAAGAATACCTTGCATTTTACTCAGCCATATTTTATATTCTCTCAGTTCATTGCCAACTCCAACCACTTCGCCCCTCACTTGAGTTTCCTCCCTATGCACGCTCACAGGCGGATCCTGGGCTCTGGCCTGGTCACTCTGTCTCTGTCTCCTGGAGACATTCATGGGAGGAGATCCATGCTAGACTAGAAGCAAGAGTCACGGGTTCTAGTCTGGGCCATGGTGAGATCTAAACTTTGTGACCTCAAGCAAAGTCTCTTTAGGCTCAAATTTTTTTCTAAAAACTTAGAGTGTTGAGGACTCCAAGGAGTGACTTCAAATGCTACTGCAAGGTCCTCTTTATCTTCTACTCTTTTGACCTCTTCTGGTCTGTTTCCTCCTGAAACACCCTGACCTTTGCATGCCAATGGAAAGGCCAGGCTGCTATTTGGTCACCTGCCCCACACTGCCGTGGCTACTGAGCCCCACTGGAGCTTCAGCTTTGGCTAGTACGTTCACTGTTAAAAGCATGAATTTGGTCTTTATATACCCCCACCTCTAGTTAAGACTCAAAGTTATGATTTAAAAGGAGGGAAAATGGCCTGGCTTGAGGTAGGATTTTGGGGGTTAGAAACCTAAGCCAGAAATTTCTGTTTCAAATCACATCCTTCACTACCAATTTCCCTAAGGAACATGGTTTAATTCTTTTTGGGAAATATCTAATGGACTCCATCCCCTCCAGTTTCCGTGGAGTAACCCCCCCACTTAGAGTCACGGCAGGGTAAGGGAGGTGGCCAAGAGGAGGAATTCGCTGGCGTCCACGAAGGAACTATTTATTACATCAACTCCAATCGACTTCCCCAGCACAGCCCGGCTCGCTCAGTACATGGAGCGCGTTTCCAAGCCTCAGTCCTGAAGCAGCCTTCCAGACCAGACAGCCACCCTGGAGAGCCACAGATGGAAAGGCCAGGAAATTAAGTTTTTAAAGAATGGCAAATACATTTGCTTGCTTAATCATCTTGTCAGTCACTTTACTTCCTAGCAATCTTTCTAGATCTATTCAGGTGTAAATCTTAGTGTTAACAGGGCCGGAGTTTGACTTCTACATGAAGTGAGGACCTCGTCTATCACATAAAGAAACAACAGATGAAATGCAAAAATGGTCGTATCAGTGGGCCCAGGGGATTAACAATGACTGTCACATGCGTGAGATTCTGAGATGTCTTTAGTTTGAAATAAGCCTCCCACGTGTAACTGACAATACATTTTCCTGAATCTTTTCTCATAAGAATTGCTTCTCCCGCCAGCTAAATTGCTCCTGAATTTTCAGACCTCTGGAGCAGCGTGGCATCAGTTTTCACATGTGGCTTCTTCTGGACTGGTTTTACATCTCCCACGAGATGCCTGTCTGTGTCCCATGGAGGTTATTCCCAGCAACCACAGCAAACACGGAGCAAGTGGCAAGACCACGACGCAGCTTCAGGCAGGATCTTCTAGCCATGTGCCTGCCTTGCCCGTGACACAAGTAGAACACAGGTTCCCAGATCTTAGGATAATGAGGCAGGCGGGGGGGACTTGGTGAAAATAGCAGTTGGGGAAGAAATTGCCGTCTTTGTTTGGAGCAAAAACCTAGGACAATGTTTGATTTTGTTGAATGAGTGGGGTTGGTATTTTGAGAAAATGTTTGCACTGTAAGTCTTGGAATTTACCCCACAGAAGCCAACCTCAGTTAACGTTTTCGTAAGGAGATACCACTGGGAAAGGCTTAAGGCACAATGTAAAACAACAATTGACTTCTAGAAGTGAAACACAAGCACAAAAATAGAAACAAAAGTCCACTGGGTTTGTTTAACCCATGCGCCATGTTATGTTCTTTCCTGGGATAATCTTCTATGAGAGCATACTCCTTTAAAATTAACATAAAGAGACTTACACCCAGACGTCTCTGCTTCCATAAATATGACTCTAGCATCCAGTAATCAACCTTGGGTTTTTTTGGTTTTTTGGGGTTTTATTTTTTGGTTTTTTTTTTTGAGATAGTGTCTTACTCTGTCGCCCTGGCTAGAGTAGTGGTGTCATCACAGCTCACTGCAACCTCAAACTCCTGGGCTCAAGCGATCCTCCTGCCTCAGCTTCCCGAGTAGCTGGGACTACAGGTGCACACCATGAAGCCCTGCTAATTTTTCTATTTTTAGTAGAGATGGGCTCTTGCTCTTGCTCAGGCCGGTCTCGAACTCCTGGCCTCAAGTGATCCTCCCACCTCGGCCTCCCAAAGTGCTAGGATTTCAATCTTGTTTTTATTAAAGAATGTTTTATTAAAGATGAACAAACTTCATCTTGTTCAGTACTGTATCCCCAGCTTCTGGAGCAGTCCTGGCTCATTCATTAGTTCATTTATTAAACAAATATTTTCAGATCTTGCAGTGTGGACACAATAAGTGTTCATCATTTATTTATTTAAAAAGTACCTATTTGCTTTCCATGGGCCTACAAATATACTCCTTTAGGCCCTGAAGATACAAATGAACAAAACAGGGCAAAGTTTCTACCCTCCTGAAACTTACATTCTTGTGAAATGCTACAGACAGATAAACAAACAGATAAATATAAACAATGTGAGGTGGCAATAAATTCTATGGAAAAAGTTAGAGAAGTTCAGGGCACTGAGAATGATCAGAGAGTACCATTTTGTATAGGGCGGTCTGGAAATGCCTGTCTGATAAGATGAGTTTGAACAGAGACCCGAAGAAAGTACTGGTGCTGTCCTCTAGACACCCGAGAGCAAAGCATTCTAGGCAGAGGTAATAGCAAGGGAAAAGGCTCTGAGGCAGGTGCACACTTGGGATGTTGGAGAAACAGCCAAGAGCCGGTGCAGCTACAGCAAAAAGGGTGATGAGGAGAGTGGCAGATGTGGTCTGAGCAGCATGGAGGGCTGACACCATGCTGCAGGTCTCCTGCTGCAGGGCCATGGCTAATTGACGGTCCCAGCTGCTGCCCCCGAGTCCATCGCTTTGGTGCAAAGCCTCCCTGCTCCCAGGGTGACCTGACCAATGCCGGAGCAAGGTCATGTCCCAGTGCAGGCCTAATCCTCTAATGGGTGACTTTAGCTCAAGGACCCCCAGCAATCTGGCCCAAACTTCCCTAGACTTGCAGAGGGCCTTTCACCAATCTCAGACCTTCACAAACGAGAAGTCTTCCTGCCCGCTCCTGCCTCCTGCCCTCCATGTGTAACAAGTGCTCTCCCAGTACATTTCTTGTGTGTCTAATCCTGTCTCGGTGTCTGCTTCCCAAAGGCCCTGACCTGACAAGAGGCCCCCGCAGTCTTGCAGGTTGCGGTGCAGCCTGTGGCTCTCACTCTGAGTGTGAGGCACACCTGTGCAGGGTTCTGAGCAGAGGAATGGTATGACATGGTTTTCGTTCTGGAAGGATCACTTGGGCTACTGGGGCGCGGAGCACAGGGGCCAGCGGGGCTCCGGGTGGAAGCAGGGAGACCTTTAGGAGGCTTCAGCCCAGACATGTATGAACTGCAATTAGGCTTTTGATGCCATCTGTCTACCATAACTGCTCTTCCCAAATTCACTCAAGACCTCCTAAGCGCCAGATCCAAGGGCAGCTTTCACGATCTCCCTGTGTGTTCAACCTTTTGACCATTCCCAGCTTCTAGAAACTGTCTCCTTGCCAGGATGCTGAGTTTTCTCCTTCCTCCCAACCTCACTGTCCGGTGCGCTCCCCTGACGTCTCTGTCACTGGCCCCTCCACGGGGCTCCCAGAGTGTGGTCCTTGTTTCTCTTCCTTTCTTGTTCTCTCTACTCACCTTGGTGGTCTCATTCCCTCATTAGCTCTAGTCCCTCCTGCACATTTACTGTTAATTCCCATTTGCCACCACCCCTGCCCCAGACAACCACTAATCTACTTCATGTCTCTTTAACTTTGCCTTGTATACATATTTCATATAAACAGAATCATTCAGTATGTGGTTTCTTGGGCCTTGCTTCTTTTATGAAACACAAGGTTTTTGAGTTTCACGTATCCATAGATTGTTCCTTTTTTTGCTAAATAGTATCCCATTGTACGGATCTCCCTCAAGTTTTTAAATAAAAAATTTCAAAGTTACAAAAACCCTGAAATAGTACTATGACTATCTACATACCCTTCATCTAGGTCCTCTCTAATTCTTAACATTAGCACATTTGCATTATTTACCACTTGAGAAATACAGGTTCCTGGGGTTTTGTTTTGTTTTTGTTTTTTACTGGACCATTTGAAGGTAAGTTGCTAACATCCTGACACTTCACCCTGAAATCCTTCAGATTCACATATTCTCCTATACAGCCACAATGCTAAGAAATTTAACATTGTTTCAATAATGTGGACTAATTAGACTATTGACCGTTATTTTCAGATTTGCTCAATAGCCAAAAAAACAATCCTTAAAAACTTTTTTTGAAATCCAAACTCTAATCAAGCTTCAAGCAGTACATGTGGTTGCCATGTTTCTTTGCTCTCCATTGTGAGAAATCGTTTTGCCTTTTTGCTTTGTGTTTTGGTCTTTTCTGATGTTGACAATCTTGAAGAGCCCGGCCAGTTGTCTTGTAAAATAGATGACACTTTGGATTTATCTGATTTTTTTCTTCATGATTAGATTCGAGTTAAACCTTTTTTAGCAAGAATACTACAACTTCTTTTTTTTTTTTAATCCAAGTAAGGACAAGGTGTCATGTGGGTTGGGAGAGGGTCTCGAGGTCTGGGTGTTATCTGCTGTCCCCCACACAGAGCTGAGACGGCTCTGGAGCGTGGTTGGACTGTCCCCCACAGGCTTGTACCTGAGGTGCACAGGGATGCGTTGTCACTTAGTTTTATTGTAGATGTTTCCCATGGGATGTTGATTCTGCTGCTTGCCTTTACGGGAGGATTTAAATTTGGTGACATTCAAGATCTATGCAAATCGGGACGTTTTTGAGAAGGAAAAGGGAGCTAAGGATCATTACAGACACAGGAGGTGCAAAGCAGGGCTGTCCTGGACAGACTCTACCCAGGACCCGGGAGTTCTACTCCCAGCTACATACTCTGAAAACACTGAGGCTCTGTGTTACCAATACAGTTTAGTCTGAATGTAATACACTTTGAACCGCTTTTTTAATATGCTATGCTTACTTATCCAAGGATTCATATATTTCATCAGTTCAGAAAATTCTCAGCTGTTATCTCTTGCAATATTGTCCTCCATCTCTCTATCCTTCCTTCTGGGTCTCTCATTAGACGTAACGCAGATCACTGTATCCTTCCTATCTCTTAGCCTTTGAATTCGTTTCCTAGGGCTGTTATAACAAACTACCACAAACTGTGTGGCTTCAAACAACAGAAATTTATTCTCTCACAGTTCTGGAGGCCAGAAGTCAAGGGTTTTGTCCTCAGTGCTCTGAGGGGAAGTCTGTTCTCCGCCTGTCTCCTGGCTGCTGGCGCTGTCAGAATGTGTTGGCATTCTTTGGCTTGTAGACTCACCACTTCAGTCCCTCCATGTGCACTTGCCTTCTCCTTTTTGGGTGCCTGTGTCTTCCCGTCTTGTGAGGACGCTTGCCATTGCATGTGGGCCTGCTGGATAATCTAAGGTGGTCTCATCTCAAGGTCCTTAACCAAATTACATCTGCTGAGATGCTTTCTACAAATCAGGTCACATCCACAAGGTCTAGGTAGATATTTCTAACAAGGAGCCACCATTCCACCCACTACTGGCTTTCTTTCATATTTTAATCTCTCTCCCTATGTGCTGAGTTCTGGGTCATTTTTTTTTCAATTATATCTTCCAGTTTGTTATCTTTTCAACTGTGTTTATTCTGCTATTTAGCTTACCACCAAATTTTTAACTTAATTATATTTTTACTGTCCAAAATTCTGTTTGATTCTTAATTCTGCATGGTTATTTTTAACAGTATCTTGTTCCTTGCTCAGTTTGATTCTAGCTTCTATTTCTTTAAACATGTCATAAAGCTTATTTTATATTTCAAATATGAGTATTCCAAACTCTAAAGCCTTTGGTGCTAAATTTGTGGTTGTTGTTCCTGCTGGCTCTTGCATTGACTCAAGTAGTTAAGGTAAAACTTACCGCTATTCAGTTACACTCCAAAGTCTCCATGGCTTAACACTGTAGAATGTCTTCCTCACACACCTAATGTTGAGTTGGTGGGTTGAGGGGGCTGCTCTGTGCAGCCACTCATGGACCTGACTGCTGAAGGCTGAGCCACGTACACCACGCGGCCTCCAAGATTGCCCTAAGCATCCACATCCTGCTAGCAAACAGGAAGGGTAGACCCGGGAGGATCACAGGGGAGGTCTTCGTGGCCCAGGCCTAGAGATGGTGAGCACCACTCCGCCTTCCTCCCACTGGTCAGAGAGCTGTTCAAGACTTCAGCTAGACACAAAGTGGCTGGAAAATGTCATTGCTGGCTGAGCAGTTGTTTCCCAGCAACAATTATTCATAATGGAAGGACAGCAAGAGACATATTTGAGAGCTAACCACCTCTGCCACATGACTTATTTCTCTGTGTGTTTGGTAAACTTTTTAGTTCATATTTGATTGACTTAGTCTGTGGGAAATTTGAGGACTTCAATTGGAACTTTCTTAGAGAAAAGATATTCATTTGCATCTCGACGAAAGATGTGGCGCTACTAACCTGGTGGGACTACTTGGGAGCTTAGCAATTTTTTAAAATCTGTGTGTGTGTGTGTGTGCACGTGTGCATGTGCGTGCGCACACACACATTTTATCCAGGATATAGTTATATTGTAAAGAGAGAGTCCTTTAGAGCATCTAATTTGCCAGGCTCTTAACGTATCTGTCAGTGGTGGACACTGACTCCACCTTTCCAAGGCTCTGTTCGGTGGAGATGATAATGGCACATGGCTGATAAGGTTGTTTTGTACTGACTGTTTTTCCTCAACACCTTTCCTCTCTTCCAGCCTCCCCTCCTCCTCCCACCACACACACACTTGCTACCTTTGTGGACATCTGATCTGGGGTCACTGGAGGGGCACAATGCGAGTGTGGTGTGATGGTTTACAGCACATCTGGCCCAGGTCTTCCCACTCCCGAGCTCTTTCCTCATACGCCACACTACTTCCCTCCACCTTTGGGGTGGGAATGACGCCTACACTTGATGTAAGCAGGACACCTATTTTTCAGTACTGCAGAACAGGAACTCGTCTCAAACTTCCAGTTGTTGACAGAGTTTTCATCTACAGAGAGTGCCTAGTTATTGACCCACGTGTTGACAACTTATAGATTCCCATTCTAGTGATGGCTTCGATCTTCCCCATGGTGAGATAAAATGCCCTCCTCTGCCACGGCAGCCCAGACCAAGGGCTTTTCTGCCATTTACCCTCGACATTGACTGAGTGGTGATGTAGAAGGGAAGAGACCAGAAAAGGTATTATTTCCCCATTAGTGAAAATAATAGCTGCCTTTAATTCAGCGATAATCATATGATTCAGTTACATGAATTGTCTCTCTAATCATCCCTGCAAGAGGAAAAAAATAACATGTGATTTATAGCCCTGCACTGCTTTTGAAGAGGAGTAGATCCTCATTTGCTGAAGCAGGGAGATACATGTAGGTTTGTACGTTTGGACGCTGGCACTGGGGATGAGCTGCAGGCCTCTCCCAGGGGAAAGAGAGAGATGGAGAGGCCTGGGGGGGCGAGGGGACAGGCCTGGAGGGGAAGGAGCAGGAGCCCAAGCTAGCCCTGGGGGCCAGGAAGACAGACTGGGATGCTGTATCAAAGGGGGCTTTTGTAAGGAGTGCTGGGCCCTGTGTGTGGTGAGGGAACCTTAAGTAAAGTGCACATTGCTCGCTGATGCTTTTGTGTGAGTCAGTTATTTCCAGTTAGTGCACAGAAGTGACGATTTCTGCTTCTAAGTTGTTGTGTGGTAAAAACAAGAGACAGCAAGATGTGTGAATTATTATACATTTCCTTCATTTTAAGACGAAGAAACTGGGAGCCCCTCAGGGTGACCCACGGGTAATTGGTGGAACTGGGGTTCAATGTGGGCTTCCATTGACTTCAAGGCTTGTGCATGTATATACTTCGCTAAATGGTCCAAAGCCCCCTGTGAACCACGGCCTTTTCCCTCTCATGTCCCCTGGGACATTCCCGTAGTATCTCAGAATGTGACCAATTAAACTCAAGTACATAGACTTTACTTTAAAATAATATTTTAAGAAACTGTTGGGGTGCAAATTAAATACAGATGACTTCCAATTCTGGCTCTGACACTGACTGGCAGGAGAAACTTAGAGAGCTTACTTCACCTTTCTGATCCCTGTTTCTCCCACATGTACGATATCTGCTGCAGAAAGCTCATGTGAGGGCATGATGAGGTCATCCTGGGATATCTCTCAGCACAGTGCTTGGCACAGAGTAAAAGTTTCTGTTCTCATATGGTTATCACTGGTTATCATGGGGCGTGTTTCAGACACATAATATCTTGTATGTTTCATCAGCTTGGCATAGGATTAAAGCATTAAGACCTTGTCTACCATTTTGTAATCAATTGGTTGGCTGACTGGTGCCCTATCTTATTTGAGAAAGAGTACTTCGGGCCTCTTCTAAAAGCTTCCTCTTTCACTATTAAGTAGAGCTGGTTCTTTAGACCTTGCCCCTTCCTGCCTCACTTATTCTAGTTTCTAACTCAGTTACAATTTCACTGGAGCCTGAGCCCCTTTCATCTCTTTTCTTCAGAGTTATGAGAACGATGATCCTCAGTGTCCCTGGATGTGACCAACTAGGTGTCCTCCGTATGCATGTCTCCAACCCAGGTCCTCACTCCCTCTTTGAACTGTCACCCTGGCAGTTTCACATACAGCCTTGGGCAATGTGCTGTCATATGTCCAAGGTTAGATCGTAAGGCCTGTACACGCTGGAATCACGTCCTCCTAATCCGTGCTTTCCACCATGCCTAGCACTGTGCCTGGAAGAGAATAAACACTGCAGGGTGAATGTTTAAACCAGAATGTCTCTAAGACCCTTTTCAACTCTGACTGTAATTTGGGAATAAGATTCTCATAGTAACTGTGCCAACACCTAAGAAGGAAAACTATTTTCTCTTTCCTTATACACTTTCAGACGCTGCAGATTTGGCCACTTGACTCCTTTGGGAGAACAGTAAATCCTAGAGCAAAATACTGAGCCCCAACTGTGTGTAGGAAAATTGTATTTCACGGACACATCGCTCTCAGGCCTCCCTGGTCGTCTAATCCAACCTTCCACCCCAGGTAATTGTACCTGAACTACCTTAGAGAGATTGGAAAATGGAAACTGCGTTGTTTATAATTTGTCTAGAACAAATGGGGCACAATTTAATGACTCATCGCCATTTGGCTTTTATGTTCAGGTTGTCTCTGAGGTAGTGTTGAGCTTTTGTATTCATAAATCCCACCTGTGATCTCTTCTCTTTTGTGAGATTTCTGGAAGTGGAGTTACTGGATCCAGAGGTTCAACGAACACATTTAGGACCCCTGATCAATACTGCTCTGTTGCTCCTCCCACAAAGGTAGAGCAATGCACGTTCCTGTAGCCACGGACAGGTGCCTATCTCACCACCCACGTGGTTACTGATCATTTTTTTTTTTTACTTTACAATTTGAAACACCAAAAAAATGAGATTACTTTCTATTTTAACCATTTGACCACACCAAACCCCTACAGCCCCTGATTCGTGTAAGCCTTCTGCTTGCAGGAGAAGGCAGAAGGTAAAGCCGTCTAGGGCCCTAAACGCAAACAGAGAAGATGGAGCCAACGAGGCCCACCTACATGATCACAAATCGCGGCCCAGCCTCCCCGCGCTGCGTCCCCTGCTCACCGGTGGCCTGAGCCCCCCTGCTTCCAGCCCGGTCCCACTCAGCTCGTCCCGTCCCCACGTGCAGAAGGAGAAGGGCTGGGAACAAGCAGTTTCCCCCTTCAAACACCTGCCATCCCGAGAAGTCCTTCAAAGACCCTTTCTAAAAGGAAAACCCACCGATACTTTCCATGACACGTAGAACAAAATCTAAATCCGCACGCGGTCGGCCCGTCCAGGCTTCAGTGTGGCTGCGTCCTTGTCCTTACGTTCTCTGCAACCCAAGAGTCACCTCTTCTCCTCCTGGAGGCCCTGCCGGGTAGAGCAGCACCTCTCCCCTGCACCGCTCTGTGCCGCCTTCTTCGCGTCACCGCCTGAAACCGTGCGGTCCTTCGGTTCACGTGCCTGTGACCCGTCTCCTCCCACTAGGGAGCAGGCTGCACGGGGGAAGGGGTTCTGTCGTCCTGCTCACTGCATCTCAAACGGTGCCTCATACATGCTGGAGAGAAAAATACATACAAATCTTTAAACGACCAACTATATCAATGTATCTATTCTACCAAGGCAAGAAGAGGAGCTGAAGTACAGCCACAGGTGTTGCAATGTTTTCTTTTTTAAATGGCTTAAGCTGCGATAAATGTATGTCACTTGTGATGTGTCTGGCTTATGACACTTAACCCGTAATTACTTGAATTTATTTTCTCAGGGCCATAGTTTCCCAAAAAAGCTGCCATAACAAATCTCATTTTACACGCTCTTGTTACAATGTGACATTGACACTCCCCGTCAAGTGGTGTCCCCTCTCTTTGAGCCTGGATGGACTTTTGTAACAGCTTCGACTAATAGATACCAGAGAAGTGATGCTATGTGACTTCTGATCTAGGTCATAAAAACGCCAAGTATTTTCTCCAATGCCAAGTATGTGCTCTCGGGTTGCTCACTCCTGGAACGTGGCCTCCGTGCTGTAAGGAAGCCAAGTGGCCACATGGAGAAGCCACAGGTAGGCCCCAGCTTGCAGCCAGCACCTATGGCCTGTAGGTCCTTCCAGACTCAGGAGTCAGGTCACCCCCAGCCTTTGAGCTGCCCCTGCTGGTGTCACATACAACAGAGGAGAGCTTGCCCTTCCAAGCCCCATGCCAACGGCAGATTTGTGAGCTGAATTAATGACTCCTGTTGTTTTAAGCCACTTAAGGTTTGAGGTTGTCTGTTACACTCAACAAATAACTGATACTGCCGCTGACTTCAATGTAAACAATATATAGGCCAGATAGAAATGCCAAAAAGAAACTGCCTGTTTCCAGAGAAAAGTTTCACCTGGGAAGGAAGAGAACTGGGGAATGAAGGGAATGGGTGCAGGTGCTGGTCAGTGGCTGCTCAAATCATGCGACAAAGGTCGATGGGGACTTTATGGCAGATAGTGGAGACCGACACCATCCGAGCCCACTGATTCCTCTGAACAGACATCGTGAGCCGTGTGACCGATGCAAGAGGAAGCACACAGCACCACCTACAGTGGGTTCTTGCCTAAAAGAAATTGAACCTGAATCTAATCAGACCCTCTAGATTGAGCTAGTAGTTTGCAAGAAATACAGGAGAAGAAGGAACATGTTAATGACACCATGAGGATATAATCAGCTGAATCCAGAATATGGAATATTTTCAGGACAAATGAGCCAGTTTCCTCATTAAATAAATGGAGAATAATTAATAACTAAACAAAATGGAAGAAAACTACAATAGGTTAAAGGAGACTCAGAGACCTAACCAAATACAATGCATGGGTTTTGTTTGAATGCTGATTCAGAGACCAATTGCACAGAGGCATTTTTAAGATCACCAGGGAAAACTGAACATGGCTTGGGTAGGAGATGATATTAAGGAGTAATTTTCATGTTGTTGGGTGTGATAAGAATCATGTGGGGCTTATTGAAAAGTCCTCCAGTACTAGAGACAAGCAAAGAAGTATTTATGACTTATAGCTGTGGTCCCTGACCCCTGGGCCATGGCCTGGTGCTGGTCTGTGGCCTGTTAGGAAATGAGCCACCCATCACTGCCTGAGTTCCCCACCACCCTCCCCCCACCCACGACACCCCACCACACCCCAATCCATGGAAAAAGTGTCTTCCATGAAACCGGTCCCTGCCGCCAAAAAGGTTGGGGACCACTTATTTATAGGATGTCTAGAATTTGCTTTAAAAATATTCCAGAGTGGGGAGGAAGACACAGGAAACCAGGGCAGAACACTGTTCCTTGTTATCACACTGGTTTTGTACACGTGAAAATTGCCACAACAGAGAATTTTTAAACTGTATCTAAGCTCTCCAGGAGGGGTTAATATAGGCTGTTAGCACTTTTAATACAAACTATTGAGTGAGATTTGCCACGAGGGAGTAGGCTTTAGCTCAAGGAGCAAAGCAGGACGGCTGAGGTCTGGCACTCACAAGCCACCCACAACTGAGGCCCAGGGCGTTGGTCTAAGGAAGTTCTCAAGTGTCACCCTTCACAGCCAGGGCCAGCCCAGGCTCCGTGAGCTCAGGAGGAGGAGGGCAAGGTGGCCAGAAAAGTGAGTGCTGCAGGCAGAGTAGCCCAGGAAGAAGCAAAGGAAGCAAGCGCAGATGTCCCTGGCCTGCTACCCTAGGCAGAGAGGAGGCCCCAGGCTCCTGCTGGCAGAAGCAGGGGTCGGGCAAGAGCAGGACTCAGGGCTTCCCTCTGACCTCCTGTCCCTGTCGCCCCCTTCCTGTTGCCCCTTTGGCCCCAGTGCAGCTTCAGGGTCCTTTTCCAGAGAGCACATCTTTACACTGGGGACATTTCTTCCCAGCTCAGCCACCAAGAGGAAATGATTCTTCCCGCCCAGCTTGGACCCTGGAGCAACAGGGTCACCGTGATAGGGGTATGGTTCCCTCACTGGCTTAGCTTGGCACAGACGCCCATCCTCTGCCCTCTCTCCATCCCTGAGAGGCTGGCTCCTAGAAGCTCCCCAACTGGCCCGGAGTAGGGTGGAGGAGCTGCACCAGGACAGACCAAGGGGTGTCCACTACAATGACCATCCCAAACTGTGGTTTAAAAAAAAAATGACTGGCCTCAACCAAAAGAGAAACGAAGATATGGGTGAGAGGATGAGGATGTGGGAACACAGCATGAGACTTAAAAGGACGACAGTCCAGATGGGGCGGTGGCTTGTCTGGTGGGACAGCAGATCGTGCAGTCCGCGCGTCTCGGCGGCCCCGGGCGCGGCGGGGGCGCAGGTGCGCGGCGCCGCCAGCAGAGGGCAGTGCGCGGCCAGGCATCGCCCCGGCGCGCGGGGGGCGCGCTCTCCGCGGCCGCCTCCCTGGTCGCTTTCTGAGTTTAGCAAACTTTCCAGATCCTCTGGTGCTGAGCAAGGCAGACGTGGTGCTGCTGCTTTTCTCTTCCGCCAAGGGGATTTGAGAGTTTGCCTCGGAAGACGATGTGTAAATACCAAGTAAGAAAGGTGCAGCCCGGCCCCACCCCTCCCTAGAAGCCATCCAAAGGTGCGTGCCATTTGGTAGAGTTGCCTTTCAAAGGGGAATTTAGGTGTTGGTATGCATTTACCAAGGCCTACTATGTGCCACACATCCTGCTGAAGTTGTACCTACCTGAATCATTTAACGCTGCGAGAAGGTATGATTATCTCCCTTTGTCAGGTGCAGAAACTGAGGCTCACTAAAGTTAACTGAGTTGTGTGAGTCCCGCGGTTAGTGAGTGTCCCGAACAGGATGCAAACTTTGGTCTGGTCTGTTGGGCTCCCAAATTCGTTCCACTGGGCCGTTGTCATAGGTTCTGAGTTCCTGCCGGTTCTCATCCCACATGATGCTTCTGTTTTTAACTCAAAAAGTACCCCTATTCCACTGCTTGGAATAGGAAACTATCAGTACATCAAAAGGATACTTCTCGAACCTAGCAAAGAGATGGATTGTTCACTTGGGTTACTCTTTTATCCCTAAGGCAAATTATCTTTCAACACATACATGTGAAGAGCACTTGAGAATTATACACACAAATCATTAAGCGAGGCACAGTGTGTGTTCCAAGCATCCTCTGGTTAGATGCTGATCACCAGTGATCATTGATCAGGGCGTATAAGCTTGGCTGCCGTGATCTTAACTCCTGAGTCTTGGGAAGCTGGTCTCACTTCTTTATGAGCACACCTGGCCCAAGGTGCACTCAGACAGGCCAGCATCACCCCTACCCCACACATTCCAGCAATGACAAGCAAAACTAGCCACACCAAAAGAAATAGTTTTCTTCCACTTGCTTCTTACTAACAAAGGGGGGGGGGTTCCTGTCAATTGGTGGGTTCACACTGGGTTGAAGTCACTGATTAGCTCACACTCCTAAACACCAGAGTTTGATTGTTCCCTACCAATTCCTGGCATTAATGGTTGATCCAGTAATACTTTGGTTTCTGGTCCTTTTTGTTGTAGATCACCCATTGGCCATTTCAGATTCTACACCAGTTGAAAAACTTGATTGGAGAATGTGGCTTGGATTCAAGTCTTGAATGTGCCTTGTTTTGTTTTGTTTTTCACTGAATTAAACTCCCTATCCTCACCTCTCCCTCCTGTCCCAGTCACAGGTGGGGCAGCTGGAGAATAAGCATAGTCCCTCTGCCCCTGGCATAAGGAGAACTCCTGTCCTGGGTGCTTTTAGGGGAAGAGAGTGCAGTGCCCCCACCATCACCACTTGCAGGCAGACAGTATGGCAGGGGCTGGAGCCCAGCTTTTGTTGAAGTCACCACCCCACGAGTGTGAGGAACACAGCCAATCTGATGCTACCACGGAAGAGGAGGGTAAGATGGAGGTGCTTCAGGATAGAGGTGTTGGTAGAATTTCATATAAGGAAAGATAAGTGCCCAAAATAAGAAGTTTCTCCCTCTGAACATCTACCATACTTTAAGAAGCCTTTGTAAGAACTCAATAAAATGGGAATGTGTCTCCAAAGAGATTCCATTTTAAATGCAGTAATTAATTCAGCTCTTTTCCAACTCTGCACAGAGGTGAGGATGGATTCAATTATCTGGAAATTTCTTTGAGCATCTATAAAAATTAGCTTTCCAAAAGTAAAACACATTTAAATAAAAACTTCAGAACTCATATTTTTGTCCTTATGCAGGAAACTAATTTTTGTTTCTTTTCCTATAGTCTAGTTATTAAATCATTGTGCCAAGCTAGTGGGCATTGCACAAAAATAAAACAGTGCATTTTTTTTAGTTTAGTGACTTCAAAACAATGAGTGTGAATGTCTGTAATCAAAAATGTTTCCCCTTTTAACATTTTGGGGTTATTTTCGTGCAGTCCTTGCACCTCACACTATAATCAAAGCCTGTTATCTCGGTCTTGCAATATTTGTGCCTCAGACTCTAATCGTGACTGTGTCTGGCACATACATCAGTAGTTGCTTTCAAAGATGTGCAAATTGTGAGTTTTTCTTTCAACTTAATCTTGCATATTTCACTGAAAACCACTTCTTTAACACACCAAAGTCTGTCTTTGAACAAGTTAAGAAAATAAAATATATTTCTCAACATAGGTGATCTGCAAGGCAAATCTTAATTTGTAAGTTAGGTACTTTGGGCAATGCATTGTCAATTCTTTCGGGTGTGTTGGGTATAAAGCAGTTATTTGAAAGTTCACTAATCCAAGGGTCTAAACTAATCTTTACACTTTCCAAATGCTCAAGGAAAAGTACTGAGAGAAGTCTAGTAGTGGGAAAGTCTGACTTATTTAACATTCTCAAGCTGCCTGGCTCTGAATCAGGTATATAAAGTTACTTCTTGGAACCATGTCAATTTGAGATGATATATTAATATATACATTCAGTCTCTAAAATGCACTCATTAACTTGGGATCACGGATTTCAGAACTTTGGGAGCCTCTCTTTCCACAGCTGGCTTCCTTCCAGAGGAAGAGGAAACCTAACATTGTTGTCTCCTTTGCTAGTAACCCTTGTCTTTAGAGATGCGTACGGTAAATGGGCGTGATAGCTGATGGCAAGTGGTAGGAGTATGTCTGGCATTCTGGAGATCTGTGTGCCTGCATGTGGTTACTTTGCTGATAGTCTCAGAATCAAGCCTGCCTTACTAGGCAGTTTCTATTAAAAGGACCAAGTCAGGGTGAGCCGATGAGGCCACGCCACAGCTGGAGGGGAGCAGGTGGGTGCTGGGACCGGCATGACAGATGCTGAGCCGAGAGGCCTGGTGGGGCCTGGGGCTCCAGCCTCGTCTTACAGCTCCTTTCAGCCTTAGTCTTCCCACCTGCAAAATGAGGATACCATTGTCTCTCCTAGGCTCACGTTGAAGACTAAGCTGCAAATGTAAAGCACCTAGTTCCAGCCACACGGGAGGTGGCCAAGGACTGGTAACTATTCTCATTATTAAACTGATCAGCAGATTCCTGTCAAACTGGTTTCTGCCCTTGGCCCCAGGTTGTGCCTTTCACCCCTTCGGAGTCCCAGGTAAAGCGCTTCCTGAGCACTTCCCTGGGACCTTCCACCTGGACTGGCATGTTCCTCTGAACTCATCCTGTCCTTGAAGGTGGACGCTTTACAGATTGTATAGCAGCAAGCATGACAAGTGCAGCAGCTTCCCTTTCTTGTGGGCTTCTTAAGTGCTGAGAATTGTAGTGCGTGTTGATGCAGATGAGGCAGAATGAGTGTTAGTAGATCACCGTGAAAAGCCCAGACTCTGGGTCCAGGCTGCCTGAGTTTGAATCCTGGCTCCGTTACTGGTATGAGACTTTAGGTGAGTCACCTTCTCTGGACCTCAGTCACTTTACCTGTAAAGTGGGGTTAACTTAATAGTACTTATTCCTTAGGCTATCGTGAAGATTAAATGCTGTGTTAGCCTCCTAGCCCTGCTGTAACAAAGTACCATAAATTGGGTGGCTCAGAACAACAGACATTTGCTGTCTTATAGTTGTGGAAGTCAGAAGTCAGCAACTAAGATGTTGCAGGGCCACGCTCCCTCTGAAAGCTCTAGGGGAGGGTCGTTCCTTGATTCTTTTAGCTTCTAGTGGCCCCATGTGTTCTTTGGCGTGGGGATGGCTATCTTCTCCCTGCGTGTCTTCTCATCTCTTCCCTCTGTGCATGTCTGTCTCTGCGTCCAAATTTCCCCTTTCCATAAGGAAGGACACCAGTCATGTTGGATTAGGTCACACACTAATGACCTCATTTTAATTTGATGACATCTGTAAAGGCCCACTTTCCAAATAAGGTCACATTCTGAGGTATTAGGGGTTAGGACTTTAACGTATCTTTTTGCGGGAGACACAATTCAACTCGTAACAGATGCGCTTAGAAAGATACTTGGAATACAGCAAGCATTACATATGCATTAACTACTTTTATCTTTAATACTCACTGCCCTCTAGCTGGGGAAGTATTATTCCCATTTTGAGATAGAAAGATGGAGGCTTTGAAAAGTTAGGATTAGCCTCAATTCCCACTTCTAGAAAGTGGGAAGACCCCTACCCAAACTGGTCCGTCTGACCATATTCCTCTCCTCTCCCCACTGCACCCCCACACTGTGTCCCAGAGGTGGACAGATCACCCGCAGCTGGGTTCCGGGCCCGCTGTAACCCAGACTTCCAGCGGGTGGTCCCAGAGGCCTGCCTGCAACTCTGCACTCAGAACTCTCCTGAGTGCTGCCTCTGGGCGAAAACGTGTATGTGATAAAAGAATGATTACTAAAATCCTTACTGGTATTTTGTAACCCATATTTATATCACCATGTTTTGACTAAATTGATGTGCCTAAAATATAACCTCATTTTTTCCTTTTCAACCAGCTGTTTTGATATCTAGTAGACACAACCACAATCACCTAAGGGAAACACACATGGGCCTCAGAAAAACAAAACAAGTGACTTTAGAAACTAAAGATTATTATCACTTTCTGTAGGTGATTATACACCAGGAATTAAGAAAGCTTGCATATAACTGAGAAATTCCTCATTGGCCATAGAATGTGATTTTTTAGTGATATAACCAGCTACGCAGTTGTTTTTCTGAATGTATGTTTGAAGACATGAATAAAATGGTTTTTTTAAAAAAAAGAGCAGACTGGTTTCACCTTGAAATCAACATGTCTTATGTTCTAGAATAGAACTATAACCCCTAAATCTATTATAGACATGAGAAGTACAGTGCAGAGAACATCACTACAAGCAGGAGGTTCAGGTTCCAGGCGCTCCTGCTCACTTTGCCCCTCCACCCCACCCGCCACTTACTGTGGCTGTGGGCAAATATTCAACCCGTTTACACCTAATATATATAAACTGCAGAGAATTATTCCCTACTTCTGAAATTACAGGTGGAGGATTAGACCAGGAGGCCACCGGAGATCCTTTCCATTTCTGGGAGTGTGTGGTACCATAAAAACTCACAAGTGCTTGTTCAGGGGATGCTCAGCTCATGTGGTCTCTGATATTTAGTGAAGGACCCTTACCCAAGTGATTAACACAATTTTCTTGAAAAATCCACTTCTTATGATTTCCTTTGGCCAATATGCTGGACATCCTCTATTTCCTTGTCTGCCCTACTCTGCCTCTCCAGCTGCCTTGAACCTGGGGAGGTGACCTGGAGGGAGGAGGGGGAGGCTGGGGTCCCTGTGGCCACACCTCCTCCCCTTGCTGTCTGGCCTTGGGGAGGGGAGTGGGTGGTGGCAGTGGCTCACAACTACATTAACCCTGGGTGCTCAGCCGCTCCCCTCAGCCCTGCCCACTCCTGGGTAATTAGCTCCTTAATTAAACTCTGGCCTGATTGAGTCCAGCCAGGACTGTCTTGAATTGTGCTAGCTCAGTGTGTCATCAAGAGCACCTCATCTGTCAGAGAAAGTGAACCTTAGTGTGATGAAAAGCAAAAGTCTACATTTCACTGGCATAAGAAATATCCCCCCTCTTATCCCTTAGCGTCCCTGTTCCTCTAAGAAGCTACCCAACTGTCTGGCAGATGTGGCCGCCCCTGCTCTGTGTCGCCACCATGCTCTGCATCCCCACCATGCTCTGCTCCTCCTTAGCGCTCTTGTCCAGCCTCGTTGTGATCATGAATTAGGAAAAAATAAAGGATGCTTTCTAGAGCTACAATTAGGGATGCCAGATAAAATACAGGACATTCAAATAATGTTTTTAGTGCAAATATGTCCCATGCAATATTTGGGACATAATTATAGTAAAAAAAATTGTTGTTTGTTTGAAATTCAAATTTAACTGGGAATTCTATATATATTTCTTTTTTCTTTCCTTTACCTTCCTCTCCCCTTCTTTCCTTCCTTCCTTCCTTCTTTTGCTTGCTAAAATAAACCTGGCCACCCTAACTATAAAGGCCTTCTAAAGTGGGTGGTAGGTGGCTCCTGTTCAAAGAAACGCATTTTCTCTTTCTTTCTTTCCTTCCTTCCTTCTTTCCTTCCTTTGTCTCTCTCTCTCTCTCTCTTTCCTTCTTTCCTCCTTCCATCCCTTTCTTACTTTCTTCCTATTTTTCTGCATTCTATGGGCTATGCTAATTTAGAAGTTGAGTGGGAGCTCTGGAGGACTGAATTGCTTTTGAGAAAATTTGAAGTTTGGATAGAGATTTTGGAGGTGGGTGCTCTGGAGCAGAGACTGGAGAATCAACAAATCAGAGAGATGTGTAGGTTGGGAGTTTGAGAGTGAGGGGCCAGGAGAAAGCCCTGGGAGGTGGCGGTGGGGGGTGGGTAGCTGGAAAGACGTGTAAGAACTTGGATGTCCGCTGTTCAATTTCAAGTTCTTTGCTTGTTCCCAGTCTTCCCCTCCTCACTCCACTGAAGGGTGAATATTTCGTGTGAGGAAGTTTTTTTGTGTCATATAGGAAAGGGCTGAGTTTCTTTTCTAGGTGCATATATTATGGAAGGAAAAGTCTAGAGGAAGCAGAGATGCCTGCAGTTATGTGCATCTCCTGGGGAATTGTGGGAATCTTTGTGGAAATAGGGTTTGAACCAAGCATATGGAGAGCTCACAAGAGAAAAAGCCCCAACTGACCTTTGGATTACATTTGTGTGGCTCTCCTCTAATAATAACATATAAGTTAATATTGACCATGCTTACTCTGTGCTATATATAAGCATATATGTGTATATGCACACACACACCCCTTGTTTTTCAGATATGCAAAAACTCAATTACCATAGTTTAGTTAAATAATACCAGTTCTCCAACAACATGATTCAAATTTCAGTTTCTGCAATATATTAAAATAAACCTGGCAACTCTAATTGGAGCTATTGTAGCATAAACTATAAAAACTTCACTGCTAGCTCCTCAGTCCGCAAATCACTATGTGAATAACAAATGAGCATGATGATCAGTGGCCAATCACATCACTTCTTTCAAAGTCTGCTGGTGATTGGCTGCTGCTCATCTGTTCATCAGCTTATGCACAGACAGCAAAGCATGTAGTTGTGTTGCTTCCTTGTCTTCCAGTAATCAGCCCATATAATTTAACTTTAATGCGTTACTGTTATTGGATCATGCTCCATGTCACCCTGATTCTCATGGGACCTTGAATGAATGCGTGAAAATTTGCTTTTTGCTACAAAAGCAACTTCAATAATCCAGCAAATGGACCAAGGAGTCGTTTCAACTTTTAAAGCCTATTATTTTAGATGTGCTTTCAGGCAGGTTATGGATGCTACGATGGGAGACCACACAATTTCTTTAGCTGAGCTTTGAAAGAAATATGACATGAAACAAGCAACTGAAAACATTTAAGCATCATGGAAGAAAGTAACAGCACGTAATATGCAAGCAGGATGGCAGAAACTGTTACTACACTGGAAAATAATTTTGCAGGATTTGAATCAAATGTAGATGGAATTATAGAAGAAATAGTTGACCAAGTGGATATAGACTCTGGGGTCATTCAAGAAGCCCTAGGTATGCAGCCCAAGGAACTTAGTGAACGTGAACTTACTGACATAAAAAGAGAAAGTGGTTGTGACAAAAAGGATGAAGATATCTCAGAGGAAGTGACACCAGCAAAACACTTCACCTCAAAGGAATTCTTGGAGATATTTCATGACATGGAAAGCACAAAAGATAAAATGTTGGAAGCTGGTCTAAACTTAGAAAGGGTATGGCAATTTACCAAGACATAAAAAAGATGCTCACTCATATTGTGTTATAACTCTAGAAGAAGCAGGTAAACACTATTCCAGCCATTCCTGAAGTTTCTTACAAACAAACCAAAAAAAACCTTAATTCTCAATGTTTCTAATGTTTCAAATTATAATATACTAATAAATGATTATTTCATAATTTTTCATTTCCCTATATAGTTATAACTCACAGTAAGAGAATTTTTAATATTTTGACAAAAATTTTTAAAGGTCACAGAAAAATCATAATTTTTCCCACTGATTATCAAGATAGCTTTGCATTGTTTCATCTTGCATGGCCATTATATAGTCTCACACTGCCATGCAAAAGGAGGACTGAATATGTATACATCTCACAATAACTATTATTATGCCCATTATTCAGAGGAGGAAATTGAGGCTTCAGAGAGTCCAAGCTATTTGTCCAAAGTCATGCAGATCATAAATAGTAGAGCTTGTGCCTGAATCTCTGCAATCTGACTCCAAGACTTGTTCCCTTAACTACTATGCCATACTATTGTCCATACCAAGCTGTGAGCCAGCCAAAGATAGGGGCCATATCTTTTGATCTGTATATGCCTGGCATGTAAACATTATTTAATAAATGCATGTTGAGTGAGTAGAAAAATAGAATAAATGAAGTAAGGAACTGTAAAAGGAACTGACATTTACTGTTTGAAAATAATGAGAAAAAATTGAGACTGATTGGAACCTAAGTAGTATGAACCTTATAGATACCTGTTGTTAAAGAAAAAAATATTTTTGATACTTGTTAAAGATGGTAAGGCAGGCTTTCTTCAAAGCGGAACCACTGTGATAGGTATAGAGACCGCTGCAATGGAACCTTGCAGTGGGGAGGGAATCGGGCTGTACTTCAAATACAACAAGGACAAGTGGGGATTGGTAGCCAAGAAGCAGAGTGGGGGTCAGTGATGGGAAATTACTATGAGGAAACACCAGGGGTATAGGGGATTCTGGTTAGATCAGCTCAACAGAACTCTTGTTGGAGGCAGATAAGATATTGAGGGTGGTCACATACCAAGGATGGAGGGTTTTCACTGAACTGACTTGGCAGGATTCTTGCTCAACTGGACTCTGCCAGGACAGAGAGGGATGCCTAAGATTGGGTCTAGTTGAGCAGAGAGCTCAGAGGAGCCTGATTCAAGTTGGTCAAGGAGAAAGACTTTGTGACCATCAGTTATAGGATGGATGGATCCCCTATTTTCTCATATGATGGGAAGTCCAGCCATTTTTCAGATGTTTGAGAACATATAATAACATGGTACAGAGGTTCATGGGTGCTTGCCAAGAAAATTCTGGTGATGGTCATTATATCAGAACACACTTGAATACAACTCTGGGGAATAAAAACTGAAGGTGTCATATCCTGCCCTGTTCTTACAGCAGTCTCAGGTATGGGAACTATTCCAGGAGCTCTCTCTGAGAATGCAAATTTCAAAGCACCCCACAGTTGTCATCTGGAGAAGGAAGAGCAGAAATAGATATTCTTTGCTTCGTACCAGAAAACCACCTGAGATTTGTGGTTTGTGAGGATGTCAGGAAAGTTTCTACTCAAGCCTTGAGCAAAGGGTCCAAATAAGCAAACCACAGCAAAGCTCTGTTTAGAAAGCACAAACCGCAGAAAAATCAAGAAGAGTTGCAGATGTATAAAAATAGATATGGGTCAGGCAGGAATATGGAGATGAGAGCTTGTGGGCTGCAGAAACCAGTACATTGTGTTTTGTTCTGTTCTGTTCTTTCAGCCACCACTTCTACTCAGGCAATAAAAATGAAAGAGCAAGAGAGAGATAGGGTAGGTAGGGGAATCAGCTGCAAACACAGACTGCCAGCCTTACTGTGTTCATGGGCAGGAAAATCAGCTCCCTGGGAAAGAAGATTCTGAGTGCCATCCTTCTGCTGGCTTCCAGGAAAGGCCACCCTTCCTAGGGCAAAGGGAAGGCCCTGGGGACTAGCACACCCTCCAGCTCAGTCCACCAAAAAAATAAAACCAACTTTCTGACTAGGAGGCTGAGGTGACCTTCTTGTTGAAAGAGCTTCACCCTATAGAAATTCTCTGGTAAAATGTTCTCTCTCTCTCTCCCACTCTCTCTCTCTCTCACACACACACACACACACAATCCAGTCGTACAACAGCTCTACAATCCACGGGAGGCTCCTTATAATTCTCTACCCAGAGAGCAGAGAATCATGGAGAGTGGGAGAGTTTGGACACTGTAGGGTCCAGAGTTCTGAATACAAGTGTTGAAAAGAAGATGGAAATTTTACCTGATGACATTGTGGGGTCTCTGAGATATACAAGTGCAGATTATAAGAACTTTACAAATTATTTTTGGTTGCTTCCTGCTTCTTTGAATGCAGCACCTTGTGAAAACCGTGTCTCAGGAAGCCCCCACTTACTTTTGGGTTTCTTGCATTTCTCCTAAAATGTTCTGAACAGTTCAAACTTGGAAGCAGAGCTCCCGCTACCCCTCCCACTCAGCATTGCCGACAGCATTCCCGTGTCCGACATCCCAGGCTTCCCGGTCCTCTCCTGGTGGACCATTCAGAGACTCTTCTTTGGTTGCCGACCCCAGTAGTGCTTTCCACACTCCCTCCCAATTTTGTGCTTCCGCAGTTGCTGTGTCCACCAACTCCATGTGAGATGCCCTCCTGCACTAAGGAGAGCGTTAGAGAGCACCTGCAGGGAGACTGTCCCTAAAGGAGCCATTTTCCCATGGATATTACCATGATTATCTTGCCTAGTGAAAAGAATGAGTAAGCATCATTAGGATGGCAAAAATTTTGATGTGGAATGCATTATTTTGAATAAAGAAAATAGATAAGGACTTTTACTCATAAGAGGGGCTCCCTTAATATTATTGAAATTTTATATACTAAAAAGATATTATAGTTGAACCAATAAGAA
The DNA here is from genome assembly GCA_023783475.1 of Daubentonia madagascariensis. Taxonomy (NCBI): domain Eukaryota; kingdom Metazoa; phylum Chordata; class Mammalia; order Primates; family Daubentoniidae; genus Daubentonia; species Daubentonia madagascariensis. Next base: position 4,994,224 of record JAKFHU010000760.1, read on the forward strand.
GTAAGCCCTGACTTTTAAGGAGTTAGTTAGAACATAATAGGAATTATCCTCAGCAACAGGGTGGGACCATCACGATTCTCAAGTTACAGCAGCAAACTGGTCCCCTTTTCAGCCCCAGCCCCGGGAGGCCTGCCTCTTTCATGCAGAGGACCCTTTGTTGAGTAGTAAATTACAAGCCACTTTCAGATGGGGACCACATTTATTCAGATAGGAATCTCTACACCAGTCACAGTGTGTAATACGTATAAAGCATTTAATCAATATTGGTTGAAGGAATAAATAAAGTAATAAGTTCTTTAACCATTGGAGAAATTGCTCCATTTTTTGATTTTATTTTATTTTTAAATTTTATTAGTCTACATGTGAAAGCTTTGGTCAAAATCAAAAACCTAACCCTACAGCTTTGGGTAAGAACCATTTTATTTGGCTCTCTGTGCTTTACATTCAAAGCGTGGTTTGTGGAATGCCTTGCTTTCTGTGATGAAATAAAAGGTTTGTCTTTATGATATTTTTAGTGTCCAAATTTTCAAAATTGCACTTTATGATTTCTCTTTGTTTTTGTTTAAAAATAAAATGTTGGTGGGGGGAGAAGAAACAACAGCAAAACAAACAAAAAAAAAGCCACTTTGATTAAGCACAGTTAGGGAGCTCAGTGAAGCATGTTTCATCCTGGTGCCAAATGACGCTCTCTAAAATTGCAGCAATTTTTGATGCATTTGCCAATGTTTGTGTTATTTTTACTTTAAAGATGTAACAGATTGCTCCAAAATAAATAATTTAAGCCTGATGTTTCAAAAGAGTCCAAGCGCTTGCGTCTTTCATTTCTGGCTTGTCTTCTGGGACTAAGTTGTGCCTAACAGAACCAATCCTCATTTCTGTATAACACTCCATTTGGAGAGTTGTTATCCTCCTTTGTTTTTCAAAGTTGAATCTATTTTTCACTGTGGTGTTCTAAATGCTGTAGGTTGTATCATTGTTTAGAGCTGAAGCAACAACTCTTACCCAAGCAAAGAGAGAACAGCTCCGTAACAGCTAGATTTCTGACCTCATGGGAGGTGGGTTTGGAAGGTGCAGACAGGGTTCTGGGGTGAGAACCTAGCCCAAGTCTCCAGAGAATCAGGGATTTCCATTTTGATTCATATTTAGACTTCAAGCCATGAACAGAGTAGCAAGCCCTGCACACAATGTCCTCAATGTAACTTAAAACAACTCAGAATTGAGAGGTTAACTTTATGCAAAATGACCCCACCCTCAACCAATTAGTGGACATCTCAATGGATTGTTTGCCTTCATGGCACAGTTTAAGAAAGATGAAACATCTATAACATTAATTTAAAAAATCAAAAGCAAATCTTTATACTGTTCTGTACTTCCTAAATGAGCATGAATCACTTTTATAATCAGGAAACAAAGATAAAAATAAAAAGGACCAGAACAGTAAACCGACAGCTTTGGGTTCTCGTTGACGCAGGCCGCCACTGTGAGGTGCACCAGATGGTCGGGAACTACATGTGGGACTCCAACACCAACACGTCCTTTGACATCGGTGTCAACAGAGAGAGCCTGATGCCTCTCTGGTGGAACGGATCAGAGCCTCTGTGGGTCACTCTGACCAAGGCCAAGAGGAAGGTCTACATGTACTACTGGCCAGGTGAGTGTGGATATCAGGCCCCCGACCTACCACATCTCAAAACACCATGGAGTCTCCAGGGACAACCGGTATAGGGTTACTGCTTGAAGACCAAGCCAGGGTTTGGAAAATGGGATCTTTATTTAAGAAATATGTCTTATGGACACCTTTTACAAATTTTTGTTTTGAACTGTCTAACATCAGACCAGACACAATGCCATTTCTGGATTCCCTTGGTTGAGCAATACTGCTGCAGGCTATCATGCCTTTTTTCACATGCAAAATTTTGGATATACTGGAGAGATCAGTTATAGGGTGCTTATTTGCCTTAACAAAGAATTTGGTGTAACATTTCTATAGATTTTTGAGCTCCTTTCAAAATCATCAATATTAAAAAGAGAATGCAAAGCACTCACAACTTTTTGGTAGTGCATTAAGTGAAGTCCCTTTGGATTAAGACTCCTCCTGTACATCTCAGGTCAATGAGATAAGCAGTCGTGCAAACTGCTGTGTCCTCAGGTGCTCTCAATCTTGGCAGTTTGGTATCTTTCATTAAGGCTAAGAGGATTTAGTGATAAAATAATAAGCTTACCAATGTCTTCCCATTGGTGAGATTCATTCTTTAGGTAAGTGGACAATTTGATTTTCCCACACACATGGCTATAGACACTTTTTTCCTCATTCTTAATGGGGTAACACTGGTGGTTGCCATTTGGAAGAAGATATCAGGGGAGGCCTAGAAAAAATCAAGAGCAGCCTGGTAGGAGGTGCGAGAGGCAGCTGAGGGGATCGTACTGGCCTGGGCTGGGGGCTATGCTGCCCGGTGGCATTTCGAGAGTGTGGAGGGCTGTGGGGAGGGTGGCAGGGAGAGAGGAGATGGGGTGAGCAAGCCCAGGCTGCATCCCAGATGGCCCACACTGAAAGCATGGAGCAGCAGGAGCCTGGAGGATGCTGAGTGCAGGTGGTCCCGGCGAGAGCTGCCGGGGCACGTGAGGCCATGCCAGCTGCCGGAGGAGCACAGAGCGCACACAGATGGAGACCCTGGGAGGCAGCCCCACAGCCTGGCTGGGGTGGGTGCGTGGGAGCGGCCCCCAACCAGCCATGGCATCCATAGGTGAGCTCGCGAGGGCCAGAGCAGGCCGCAGTAATTCAAAACTAGGCCGAAGAACAGACAGACACAGGCCAGCTCTATGGTTTCAAGGGAATTGCTCATGGTTTCTTCAGAAAACACCTGGGATTCTGTCCGTGGCAGCCACCATGGCTGACATGAGAGGCTTTTGAGCAAGGGAAGGGTTTAGAAGGACTCCGTTGTCTTACAAGGAGACTCTACTTTTCATGGAGGTGGACGTTAGAGTAAGGAAGTGAATTGGTTCATGGCCCAGGCTAACCAGGCTTGTAAGACTAGCCAGGCTCGGGGCTGAGCCCCGTGTGACAAGAAGTAGAGCCAGAAGACTTTGCTGCACTTTGAGGTCATTCTCAGATGCATGGTTATCAACAAATGCAGGCATAGGCACAGGAGAGGGCATGGACTAGGCACCACCTTAAAACAAGTCCAAGGACCATCACAATGAATATTGGTGCCATCAGGGCCATCTTCCATGGAATCTGGTTAGTTTAACTTTCTATATCTTGGAACTTCAGTTCTTCATGCTCGGAAGAGCACCCCCCCTCACACAGCCTTCCCCATACCTTTCAGGCCTCCATACATGAGCTCCTGTCAGGAGCAATTTGGATGCTGGGATGCTGGTGGCAAAGTTGGGGGAGACCCTAAAGAGGGGCAGTTGCCATATTTCACACTGCTCTCTGCAGTAGTTCAGAGCATTATTCCTTATCCCATCTTGGAGACTCTGAATTTATATATCACCAAGTATCTAAAAAAAATCTGAAAGCTAATTTGCATGAAAAATATGTTGTTGCTCCTCCAAAATAGCTCCTTAAGGGCAAGAAGAGACCAATCACTTCCTTTGATTCACAGTTCAACAGCTAATGTGATGTGACAAAAATGCCTTAAGATCAGTTATAGTGTTAACTGTCAGGAGGAAATACGCTAAAAAGATAGCCTCCTAGAGCTCCTCAGTGACCTAAATGGAGATTAGCTAAAGATCTGGCTGTGTCCAAGTCTTTATAGAAATGGAATAAAAAGCCTCTGTCTCTTAGACACTGTCCAGTCCTTCTAAACTGAATATACAAATGGAGCTCCCGGAGGCCTGGCTGTCTCTACCGCCCGCCCGCCTGCCCTGCTCCCTCCATCCTTCCCGGTGGATGCTACAGGATTCCTGGTCACTGCTGTTCTTTCTCTGTCCACTTTGGTCCCTTCCAGCCTCAGCCACAGTCCAGCGAATGTTCATTTGTCTCTGCAAGATTAAGTGAAGTGCAGGGGCATTTCTTCTAATCATGACTTGATTTTATTTTTCTGCTTAAATCCTCCTCTTCCTTCTCCACTCCCAATAGGACATTGCAAAGACCTCTCAATGAGGCCTGGAAACTCTTCATTGCTCCAGTGAGCTGGGGTATGACACTAAGAGTCTCACAATTTAGTCAATATTTAAAAGTGCAATTCCGAAGTGGCACGGATTTAGAAGTTCTTGTCTTCCCGTCAGGCAGATAAAGCAATAGGCTAAAAATTGATCCATGGCGAAGACTCCAAAATGCCCCACAAGTCTTAAGACATTCAGTATTGTCAACAGACCCTTTTGTGCTCCACTCAATGGTGCCAATGAGCTGTGCAGAGAGAAATGTGCTTCGGGAAATGATCCCAGACCTTGAATCAAAGATTTCTTTCGGCAGGCCCAAAGGAATCAAGCAGGGACTGTGTAACTGGGACCTGGCAGTGTTCTGCAAAGGACAAGAGCTGAGTGTGTGTTGTTCACTAAGTTTATTCCCCCACCCTATCCTTCTAGTTTGATGTCAAAGGAATTTTATTGAGGGAGAAAAGGAAGAGGCTCCAATAATCACTTCATATTAGAGAGCTACCCAAAGCAGAGGAGGATGACTCGAGGAAGGAGGAAAAATAGAGAATATGGGAGGATAATAAGATATTGTATGGAAATAGAGTTTGATTTTCTTGGATAATCAGTGCTGCCTTACATGGTGGCAGCAGTTTTTAAGTTTATTCTCATAGCTATCATAAAATACACACAAAAAAAGGAATAAAAAATAACAACCCTTTAAGAGTCTGTTGTGAAAACTCTTTGGAGTTCTAGGTTCTACATCTTGCATCATGCATTTTGCAATGTCAACTCCCTACAGGAAGACTTCGATGCGACCACTCACATGCCCCTGGCATGGCGTGGAGTGTGGGTCTGGGCCCTTCTCCTGGCTTCTTCCTGTCTTGGGCAGCTGTTCAGAGCAATAAGACACCTTCTATGTAGAGAAAGACACATTTGAACCTGGCTTCCACTCCCCACTTTCCAGAAGTGGGCTGGATGGGGGGTTTAGGGGTAGGGATCCAACTCAGCTCCTGCCAAGTGCTGGTTGTTACAATCATGGTGATTTCATCTGGATAAGTAAGAGGCACATGTTGGCTATTGGTGAAGAATTGTGGGTCATCTGTAGCCTCTTCCTCTTTCCTGCACTGGTGGGTCCCTAACAACCTTCAGTGAAGTGTCAGGCTGACCTTAGATGCACTCAGGCACAGGGGGAGTTTGGAGCCCAGCATTGCTCATACAAAGGTGTGCGTTAACATGATAGCTATGTCATTGCCTCTGTGCACATGACACCAAACATCTGGATAAAAACTGGAATTTTTTTCAGGCACATATTTGACATTGCAAATACAAGGGATCTGGATATTCACTAAATTTTCCAATAATAATACCAGTTTGGCATTAGACTTTGAGATTTATATAATTTTAGAACAGGAAGAGGACTTACGGCATAGTTTGCTGGCTCTTACACTTGTAAAAAATTGATCAAAACTATGGATCTCCTTTCTAGAAAAATACACCCACATATGCTATATTCACAATTTCGTGCTCATGTAATATAGAAGGCCACAATGATGAGGCTTTCCAAGTGATCTTGGACGTGCTGACACATATATACCTATGATAGCTAAGTGATTTGATTTTTTTAATGCAATGGAAACGTGTTAAAAACTCATCAAAGTATCAAATTAAACGTAAGCTCCTGTAATTAATGTTGTCTG